>CM051461.1:65866938-70666938 GCA_028095005.1 Rhynchospora pubera | reverse complement strand
TTGCAATGCCTTGTATTCTCCTTTTAACTTCTCGAGTGACCTTGATGCAGCCTTTACTGAACAGGAAATTAAATGTGCCGTAATGGGCTTAGCAAACAACAAAGCCAGCGGTCCAGATGGCTTGCCGAACGAATTTGCAAAAATGCAATGGGATGTTATTAAGCCTGACCTGATGGCTGTTTTTCAAAAGCTCTTTGATGGATCTCTAACTTTTAATGATCAGAACTTAGCACACATCGTGCTCATTCCAAAAGAAGAACTAGCTTTGGAGCTTCATCAGTTTCGTCCTATCAGCATACTTAATTATGTGCCAAAGTTAATCTCCAAAGTGCTTGCAAATCGTTTGGCTCACCACATCCCGGATCTTATCTCACTCTCTCAAACCGGTTTTGTCAAAGGCCGTTTAATCTCTGAAAATTTTATTACCGCGCGAGAAATGATAGCACATTTGCACAGATCAAGGGAGAAGGCAGTTATGATCAAGCTAGATTTCTACAAAGCCTTCGACTCGGTTTCTTGGGTTTTTCTGCTGGGAGTTTTAAGGTCGAGAGGTTTTCCGGACAAGTTCATTGCGTGGCTTTCACTGCTTTTCTCCTCTTCCTCCTCCACCATCCTTTTAAATGGACAAAAAGGAACCCCTTTCTTCCATAAAAAAGGTCTACGTCAGGGAGACCCGCTATCCCCGTTTCTTTTTCTCTTAGCAGCTGATGTCCTGGCAAAGATGCTCCAAGCTGTCTCCCTTTCGATTCCACATGGCATCTCGTCCAAATTTCTGAACCCTTATTACCTTCTTCAATATGCAGACGACACCATGATTTTCTCGACCATCAAGGGCTGTGCTGTGCGCTCTCTGCAACTAGCACTTCACCTCTTCTCTCGAGTGTCTGGTTTGAGGATCAATTTTTCCAAATCTGCCTTCGTGCCTTTCAACCTGCAGCAGTCCTCAATCTCGACAATTGAACGCATTTTCTCTTGTGGTTCAACTTCTTTGCCCTTGCAATATCTTGGTTTACCACTCACTATTAATAAGCCAGACAGATTGGCATATCAAAGACTCATTGACAAATTAGACAGCAAATTAGCGGGCTGGAAAAGCGGGCTAATCTCAAGGGCCGGGAGGGTTGTTTTTGCCTCTTCTGTTTTGTCTACGATCCCCATCTACTTCATGTCAGTCTTTGCGTTGCCGGCGTGGGTAGTTCGCGCTATCGATAAAATACGTCGCGACTTCATCTGGGGCCGGGGCACAAGTCAAAGAAGTGGCTTGCACTTGATAAACTGGAACAAAGTGTGTTTACCAAAAACTTGTGGCGGCCTTGGAATTTCTGACCTTAAAATTCAAAATACGGCTTTACTTTTGCGTTGGCTTTGGAGGTTGTATGACTCACCGAATTCGCAATGGTCAGTCCTTGCTAATAGGCTCTACTCGAAAAGAAATGGTTCAATGCCGCCTCTGGCTTGGAATTTGGAAGGTTCCTTCTTTTGGAAGGACTTACTCAAATTACGCTACTTTTTCCAAATTTCAACAAGAACAATTCTAGGAAATGGAAAGGCAACCCTGTTCTGGTATGACAATTGGGCAACAAATAAACCTGTCTATTTCCTGCCAAAAACCCGGAGACCGTTAAAACCTCATCTCACGGTGGCTGCAGTGAAACACAACTGGCATGCTTTATTCCCTTCTCCTCTCTGTGAGTTGCTCACTGCTCACAAGTCCTTACTTGATGAAATTATTCTAGGCATTGCTCAGGATCGACTTTTTTGGAAATGGACTTCGCATGGTCACTTCTCTGTTGCTTCGACTTATAAAGCTTTAATCACAGCTGGCAAGACATTTTTTCCCTGCTGCTCACTTTGGAATTACAAGGTGCCGCCCACTATAAGGTTGTTTCTCTTTTTTCTGGTTCTTGATCGCTTGTCAACCCAAGAACAACTTCACAGAAGGAATATAACGGTACCACCGGGCTGCCCCCTCTGTGCCTCACCTATTTTAGAGACTGCGTTGCATTTGTTCTTTGATTGTCCCTTTTCTGCACGAGTCTATTTCCTTCTTGGTTTGAGTTGCAGCCTACCACCAGTTACACCTTCGGGTTCTGTCAGGGATTCGGTACAAATGTCTTTTGACAAACTGAAAGGGAATCAGTTCTTGACTACCGTGTTGGCAACATCTTTACACACCTTATGGCTGGAGCGCAACAACAGGATTTTCAGAGGAATACACAGATCGGAAGAAGCCATTGCGGATTGGATATTGACGGAGGGGAGCATTTTTCTTAAACACTGTACTTAGTTTTCTGCTAGTAGGGTGCAGTAGGGGTTAGGATTAGTTTTCTATTTTTTCTTTTTCGGTTTCTTTTGCTCTCTTGACAGTCTCTGTCAAGCTTTCTAAAAAAAAAAAATTCTAGCGATTTTGTTGTACGGAGATCTTGCATGCATGGACATGTAGATGAATATACAGTTGACATTTGTCTGATGGTGACCAACTTTGAGGTGATAAATTGTTGAAATTTGACATATAGTGTTAAGAAATCTAAAATTATACTTGCTCCAATTTTACTATCATGACAATACCTAAAAAATAATGACATTTTGTGAAATTTTTACTGCTAAAAAAATTTGGCAAATAGTGTTAAAAAAAATCTAAAATGACATTTTAGTCCAATTTTACTATCATGTCAATTCGTGTAAGATATTGACATTTGTGAACTTTTTAGATGGATACGAGGTGAATGTTTGCTAGACCTTTTACTGACGAGATGGGTCGCTTGTAGTTAATATCCTGGTCAATAATTTATCGAATGTGGGTCTATATCTTTTCAAGTTAGCTAAAAAATATTGGTACAATATTTATTTTGACAAATTGTGGTATGGTAGTTTGCCACTTAAATGAGTGCACTGTTGACAATACAACACATATGTCTCAACAGTTCATTCTAGCTGATAATGGATAGACTATGAAAGGAAATGAAATCCAGTCCCGCGCGGGACCGTGCAGCGCAGGAATCACAGCCGTCTGATTTAATCTCAATGGCAAAGGGAGCTCCGTGCATGTAACTAGATTGATAGGCCCGAACCGTCCAGATCAGATCGGACGGTTCGTAGGCTGCGTTGGACGGTCCCGCGGGAGCGGATGGGGATTCTATGAAAGGTCCAAAAACAGTTAGCTGGCTCCAAAAATATTAATTGCAGCATTTTCTGTATCCAAACTATGTAATGATATTCCTACTGGTTCTAATTAAAGCAAGTCAATTGATCTTTTCCCCTCTTAAACAAAAACTATTGATTTGAGAGGAAATGAAGTGACTACAAGCATAAGGTTATGTTTTATTAGGAATTAATGATAAAGGTGTGGATGTAACCAATCATTTATCCAATAATTGGGTAGTATAATGTCGATTCATTGATAAAAACTGGTCAATTGACACCCCAACAAACAAAGATTAATTACTTTTGGTACCGACCTTTGTTCCCTATTTGCCCCTCTATTCGTCCTTAGTACACAAGACATTAAAAAATCAATCCATGTGACAACTAAGTTGTGGTGATCTGTGGAGATGGTTCTTACAGAGCACATTCAAAACATATAGGCTCCGTTTGGATGGCTTCTTTCCGGAATAAGAAATAAGGAATAACCATTTTTTACTAATAAATTTATTTCTAACCATCCAAACTCTTCACAAAAGTTACACACTTCCCAATAAATTTACCCCTTTCCAATAAATTTCTTCCCTTCTTCCTTCTTCCTACCTTATTCTCAACGCATCCAAACAGAGCCATAGGTTTAATTGTCATCTATGTTCAACTATAACAAAGTTTCTTGAGAACAATAGTTTCTAATATTCTTATGGATGAATTTCATTGTATATCATTTTTGCTTAAACTTTATAATACAAATATACGATACATAAAATTAGTTACAATTTCTAAACTTTGTAGTCATATGAAATTATTTATACTATTAGTCGTTCAATTTTGCTCTCTCGTATTTTATCTCAGTTGAATAGCTTATGTATTATATTTCCCTAAGGAATATGCAGTTGAAACGTTTAAGAAATGAGAAGCAATATTACTCTTAAAGTAATACGACTTTGTGTACAATAATTTGTGGTGTATAATTTTTTAACAGATTTAGTCTTGTTTTTAAAAATTTAATATTTCCATGAATGTACTTTTTGGGGACAAATCCGGAGAATAACTTAAATATATAGAGATATGGCATGTATTTGTTGAATTCAATAAATATAATTGGGTTAGTTGACCTCCGAACATAGAGATAAATATATAGAGATATGGCACCTAACTACATTTGATGATGGATGCCGAATAAAAAAAAAAAAACTCTCTACATATTTGGCATGTCCAAAATGTACATACCAACAGGCGTGCATATGCCTTTTGTAAATAGTTTGGCAACATAATGATTGATGAATCTAAAAAAATATATATATAGACATTTTAATATAGGATGATGTTGGATGAAATAATACAGCAATATCATTTAATGATTTTAATAGTCCTTAATTTCTCTTAACACCGAAACATCAAATAAATTGGATTAGATAAGGTGATAAATTACCACAAAGAGTTTATGTCTACTATTTCGATACAATTCAACAAATATAAAATAAAAATTAGAAAGTTTTAGCATACTAACTGTTTTTAAAAATTTTTATAGAATTTTTTTTTAATATAACTTAATGCGGATCTGATTTGTCTATTTTACACCGGCCGGATTGAATTGAAAAAATAAGACCAGAGAACAGGGAGTACATATACTCCGTTGTCTTGTTTAAGATCTGTTCAGAAGTTCAGCTATAGTTGGCTCATTAATAAACGTACTTCATCAATACAAAAAGGGAAAAAAATGGTAATTCATCGACAAAATTTATAGTGAAACATGGTGCAGCAACTCACCGCGCTGCCTATCGCAAGCTGCAACAAAAGATCAGTGAATCATAGAAAAATTCGGATCTATCTATAAAACGAGACTAGTTTCTTTTCATTGATTGCAAAGGACAAGGCGATGAATAGCAACCCGAAAAGGGCAAACGAATTAAAAGCAACGTGGTGGGAAGTGTAAATCTGGGTTTTTGTTTGTCTCCTTCCATGTGTCCGGATTCGGCGAATTCAATCTTTGATTCTTGACCCAGGACCATGTTGTGGTGAATGTAGTATATGTGTTACGCATGCAATACAGTCATTTGTATTGCTGGTTCCCGTAAAATGTTAGTTTGGGAGTGGCGATTTGTTGTATGTTTTGTTGTTACATTGCAACCGCACAAAACTCGCACCGGCTAATGTTGGTTGATTCTCTGTAGCATGCTTATTGATTACAGACATTTGCTATTCGTTCATGCTATGGCCTATGGCATGCAATTTCTTTTCTTTTTCCTTTTCTTTTCTTTTGCCGGTTAAGTGGTTAACATGGATATCCAAAGAAGGTCATCTCATAAGATTCAATTAACCTTCTTTATTGTTAGCTATATTAATAGGAATGATTTTTTTTTCTTGCATAAAACTGTTACAAACATTACAAAAATGCGTTAGCCTCTATAATGCCATCGACTCTATAAAATAATATTTTTTATAGGGTGATTTTGTTAAAAGTCATTGAATCTAATATGAATTAATATTTAGTCTTTGGACATTAAATTATCTAGTTTTACATATTAAAGTTTCTAAATTATTCAAATCAGTTCACTAAAAAATTTTCATCCAAAATTTATCATATTAAACTAGTGTTTTGGATAGAAAAAATGACATAGTGACTAACAAATAAGACAACATAACTATGTCATCATACTTTAACAAATATAAAATTTAAATAATAGACTCATAGTTTTACATGTTCACATAGATTAGTTAGTTTGTAATTAACTAAACCAAATTTTTTTTTCATGATGAAATAATTTGTTTATTTGATATAGAAATAATAGTAATTAATTTTAGTTTTGTAGTAAACTTTTTATAATTAAAAATCACATAAACACGCCATTTTAATACACATTTCAATACCTAATTATCAAAGATTAAAATAAGGTAATAGTGATTGACAAGTTTAGGTATTTGTCATAGTAGATAAGATAGCATGAAAAATGATATGGTCCATTGCATCGTGATTATAAATGGACAAATATAATTTAACTAATTTAATCTATATATTAAATCTTATAGAAAATTAATCTTACATTATTAAAATTGTTTCAACTATTTTTTATGAAAATTTTAAATCCTATTATTTTTTTTCATTTTTCCACTGTTACTTTGTTTCCACAAGTTTTATAAAATTCGAAAAAATAGTAATTTTTTTTAACATAAAAATTGGTTTTCTATTGGATTTCAAATTTAGGTTAGATTGTTAAATTAGATTCGTCAATTTGCAAGACTTCTGAGGAATATGATCATTATATACAAAATATTATCAAATAATTGTTTTGTAATTTGTGGATCATGATTATCCAATGAAAGGATCTGAAAAATGCAAAGATCATCATCGAACGTTTAAATGTAGCAGTTGCTTTGTAAATGACAACATTTTAGTATGTATTTTTGATATACGCTTTGTCATTATTTTTTATTTAGCAACCTATTTAACACTAGAGCGGACAGTACGCTGTTATAACCAGGAAAATTTTATTTTACGTACTTTCGAAGCAATATAATGCTTATTTATCATAATTACTATTAGGTAATATTGATTTAACATCTAATTTTCTTAGCTTCCTATGGAAAAACTAGTTAGAATCTAAAATAATATACTTTTATAGTTGTAATATCGGTAATAAAATATAAATTGAAAATTTTCAAACTAATTTAAACAAATTAAATAAATTGGAGTTCGTTTCTTTAATTGTGTAAGTAATTACATTGAACAAATTATGATGTCTTTGATTTTACTTTAGTTTGAAATTGGCAACATGACCAAAAAACACTCTCTCACAGTGCAAGTTTATAGAGGATCAGAGTATCTTACGGGGTGCTAGAGTCAAGGACCAGCGACACAACCGAGATGGCGACGCGTCAACGATGAATAGATAAATCCAGCGAACTTGAGTCTGAGTCTGACTCGTAAATTAGTATAATTTTGTTTCATTTAAAATTTACAATATGTAAATTCAAATGTTAGATCCAAGAACCACTTAGCCTACTAATTAATTCGGAGTAGCATGGACACGTCGACTCTTGCATGTGCCATTATGATCGGAGAAATTAAGTGGCGCTTCGGAAAACTAACAATTAAGTGTCTCTCATAAATTTTATTTAACAAGCTTCATTTCCAAAATAACACTTTTTAATTAATAGAAATTGGAGGCATTTATTAAATTTAAATGTGAGCTGACATTGAAATTAGAACAAGCAGAAAATGAGTAAATTATGGAGAGTGAATGACAAAAACGAAAAGAAAGATTGAAAAGGAACTTTTTGTAATTTTGCCAGAATGAATCCGAAAAGATGCATTATGCATTTTATGCATCTGAACCGACCAAAATTGATCCAGGCTCCACATGGCCCGCCGTCATTAAACCGAAACAAAATAATTGCAGAATTGCTTAGGACCATCCTTCAGATTCTATCATCCCATCATCCTCACGCGTACGTAACTAACTCGCGTTCCCTCACGCATACACTCTCGCGCCTTCCCCTCCTCTGTATCCGCCCCTGTCCCCTCCTTCCTCCCACGTACACTGTCCCCCTCCCTCCTCCTCCCTCCTACATACGTCGTCCCCCCTCCCTCTCCTCCCCTCCTCCCTCCCATGTACACCGTCCCCCCACCCTTCTCCTCTTTCTCTACACACTTCATAACTGTTGAAGTTAATATATTTAAATGTTGAAGGCAATATCGTAATTGTTGAAGTTAATATATGTACTGTTGAAGTTATATATGTAATTGTTAAAGTTAATATGTTATATATGTAACTGTTGAAGTTAATATATATAACTGTTGAAGTTATATGTGTAACTGTTGAAGTTATATATGTAGCTGTTGAACTTATATATGTGACTATTGAAGTT
The DNA here is from genome assembly GCA_028095005.1 of Rhynchospora pubera. NCBI lineage: Eukaryota > Viridiplantae > Streptophyta > Magnoliopsida > Poales > Cyperaceae > Rhynchospora > Rhynchospora pubera. Next base: position 70,658,928 of record CM051461.1, on the reverse strand, counting down.
AATATGTTATATATGTAACTGTTGAAGTTAATATATATAACTGTTGAAGTTAATATATGTAACTGTTAAAGTATATATGGATCTGTTGAAATTATATATGTGACTATTGAAGTTAATATGTTATATATGTAACTGTTGAAGTTAATATATATAACTGTTGAAGTTAATATATGTAACTGTTGAAGTATATATGGATCTGTTGAAATTGTATATGTGACTATTGAAGTTAATATGTTATATATGTAACTGTTGAATTTAATATATATAACTGTTGAAGTTAATATATATAATTGTTGAACTTGGCATATTTAAATGTTGAATGTAATATTTGAAGTGGGCATATTTAAATTATTGAAGTTGGCATATATATTAGGTTCAACAGTTATATATATTAACTTCAACAGTTATATATATTAACTTCAACAATTATAATCAATATATAGTGTCAATATATAGTGTCTGTGAGAGAGGGGAGTGGGAGGGGGAGCACACGCGGAAGGAATGAGAGGGGGACGAGCGTACGTAGCAGGGAGAGAAACAGAGTGATTTCCAGAAATAGAAAACGCGTAGAGCCAAAAATAAAAAAACGCGTGGGGATGATGGAGATGATGAATATCGGAGATGATCCTTATCACCCCCGAAATAATTGGCTCTCTAATTATTGTTAATCAATCCAAGTACACCTCTCATTTAATTTCACCCCCTCATGTGACCATTCCCCCCAACCCTCCACTCCGCCACCTGTTCTGCTATCCTTAAACATCATTCCCCTCCAATCCATCCATTCTATCCATCTAAAATCCAGTATATTCTCCTCTTAACAAATTTTTTTTTTTTGAAACAAGTGGGCTAAACACCCACCGCTTCCATTTAACAGAAGCAAATATACATCACAGTATCCTTATTAAAACGCACTGGTACCAAGCTTATGATAATTGCAGAGAAAAAGACAACTCTAGGACACTTAAAACATGAGCAAACCAAAGCGTCATTATCTCTCTATTACTTCCTTCCTCTCCAAAACCAAAACCCTTCTCTCTCTCTCTCTCTCCCTCTCTCTCTCTCTCCTTCTCATGATGAGATTCGAATTCCAAAACCATCACACCACTCCCAACTAAACCACCTCCGCCGCCATGCCCCGTTCGACCGACGGAGGCACCTCCGGCGACGAGGCGGCGTCTCCTCGCGCCGCCTCCGCCAACAAACCCAAGAAATCCAAATCCACAACCACCACCTCGTGTCCTTCTCCGACCTCGTCCTCCTCGTCGGACTTCGAGTTCACAGTGTCGCTCTCACCGACCTCGAAACGCCCCTCCGCCGCACAGCTGTGTCCCGCCGACGAGCTCTTCTACAAAGGACAGCTCCTTCCTCTCCACCTGTCCCCTCGCATTTCCATGGTTCGCTCCCTCCTCCTCTCCTCCGCCTCCACTTCCTCCGCTTCCGGAGACTCCTCCGCCACCTCCCGAGATTCCAATGGCAGCACCTCCTCTTCTTTCTCTGCTGATCTCCACCTCCTCCACCCCTCCGACTCCGCTTCCTCCTCCTCTCGCCCGAGCTCCGTCACCGAAGAAGAGGCATTGTCTCGCCGTTCCCTCCCGTTTCCTCTCCCTCCCAAACCCCAGCGCTCCACCAAGTACCTCTCTTCCCTTGCAAACCGTTTCTCCTCTGTTTTCCTGCCACGTGGCAACAGCACCAAGAACAGTAAGGACGTCACCTCTGGTGGTGCAAAAATGAAGCCTTCTCCTAAAGAGGTTTTGAAGAAGTATGTGAAGAAGGTGAAGCCTCTTTATGAGAAGCTCTCTTCTCTGCCTCAAAAACAACACAGCCAAAACCAAACCCAACCTCAGAAGAGAAACTTCTCCTTCTCCATTCGTAAAGACCCGGCCAGAGAGGATGCAAAGAGCAGAGATCATAAGACAGATTTCTTGTATGATCACCACTCTAATTCCTTCTCTGGTAACCTTAAGTACCCGAGAAGGAAGCGGTGTGCCGCTAGCTGTCCTTCATCCATGCGCTCTTCGCCAAGTCATTCGGGGCTTCTGAGCTTCGGCGGAGGCGGTCCCGGTGCCTTTCCTGATGTACCAATGCAGGGACCAGTGTCTCTGTCTACGGCTTCTTCAATGGAGGAGTTGCAGAGTGCGATCGAAGGGGCGATTGCACATTGTAAGAGCTCGTTGGGTGCTCAGAAGAAGGTTGCGATTGGGTCGAGATCTTTCGAGTTCGAAGGAGAGAGTTTTGTCGATTGCGGATTGCATGTTTGATCTTGCTTCTATGATAGTCTATGCTGGTTTAATTAATTTTAGCTAAAGCTAAATCTCTAATGTCAATGTTAATTACGATCAGTTAATTAATTAGTGCTACTGTTTTTTCTACCGTGCATATTTGATCAAATGAATGTCCGGGTCTGTGTTGTTTTCATTTTGAGCCAATTTGTGAATGAATTGATAAATTACAAGTCGTGAAGTCACAAAATTTACTGGTAGGTATCAGGGGCGTAGCTAGAATTTCTTCCATAATTTTTTTATTTTAAATATATGTACAATATAATGTTTAATATAGAAGAAATCACTTGTAAGAGGAGACAAATTAATTTCTGATTTTCTAAGATGGTCCTTCGAACTTTTTTAGATGGGTCCTTCGCCCCTGGTAGGTATATCAGGTTGCCTTTTCCCTCGGATCAGGAAAAGCTAGAGAGAGAAAATTGTAATAACTGTGAAATCTTGGTTACATCTTACATGGCAATTTTTTTATTTGGTATTTTCATGTAAGGAATCTTAATCATATCTACCTTTATGGCGCACATGATATTTGGTCAGGCTTAGTTGAATGGTACTGTAGAACACGTTATTGCATATTTGCATGTTACAAGTTACAATGCAAGTTAGAGAATCAATGCTCTAGTGTTACATGGGATAAATAAAAAATAAAAAAACGGAATGCAAGTTACAACGTCCAGGTAGAGAACCAATGCACACTAGTACATTGGACGAATAAAATAAAAACAAGAGCTAAGCAACGAGAGGGAAATGAAATCCAGTCCTGCGCGGACCGTGCTGCGCACGAATCACAGTCGTCTGATTTAATCTCAATAGCAAAGGGAGCCTCGTGCATGTAACTAGATTGATAAGTCCGAACCGTCCAGATCAGATCGGACGGTTCGTAGGCTACGCTGGACGGTCCCGCGCGGGAGCGGATGGGGATTGAACGAGAGGAGTGTCAAGATGTGGTTAAGATACTGTCTGATTTTCATATTTGTATTCATTCTATATAAGTTTTAAATTTTTTTTAAAAAAATGCATGTTTTATTTATATATCATCTATAACACTTTAAAATGTCTTATTCGCATTTTGTATTTACCGATTAATATTAATATGTGACGGAGAATAGGCAATAATTATAGAAGGAAATATTTAATTTTAATCAATCTTACTAATTAACAAAAAATTAATTTAAATACAATTGCAAGTACTGAACTTCGGACGTCTCTTGCTAATCTTACTAATTGCAAGTACTGAACTTCGGACATCTCTTGCTAATTTGCATATCGCGCGGTAGGAACTTTCTGTAAATATCGGCCTCCTAACTCCTAAGTCCTATAACTCCTAACGTCCTAATGTTTTGTACTTAATTACCACGTGGCTATGGTAGATTTCCTGTTCAACTGAAGTTGACTTGACTGAGGTAATAATAAATCGAATAGGTATATTCATTTTACATCATTGTATGCTATTGTGTTCCATTACTTGATGTTAGCAACAGCGTCGCATCACATCACGCTTTCGACGAGGTTATAAATCTAGTAGCTCTGATGGACGGACCCGAATCCGGTGTAGCGCGGGACACCGTATAGCACGCGTACGAGCCGTCCGATCTTGATCGGACGGTTCATTTTTTACGGGCCTATCAATCTAGGTTACATGCACGGGGCTCCCTTGTCTATTGGATCTTGATCAGACGGCTCTGATGCCGCGCTACACGGTGTGCCGCGCGGCACCAGATCTGAATTCCTGATGGACAGTTATAACAAGCCATTGATTGCCTACGGGCCTTAACCTTCAAAAAAAAAAAAAAAAAGCCAATGACATTTTAACTTTATAACGGAGGATGAAATAGATTTATAATAATAATATCAGTGTTTAGACTAAAATATCATATTACTAAAATAAAATTTATAAGAACAAAAAGTACATTAAAAATACTGGGACCGATATACGTCATTAACGTTATTAATAGCCTATACTACGAATTTAAATAATGGGAAAAAAATATAATGTAAGCAGGAATAATCACTTGTGCTAAAATAAATGAACTGTTACCGTTACTCGTATGATAAAACGTCGTAAAAGCTCCAGGGCAAACGTACAGTGACGTGGCACATGTTCGAATTCAAATTAATATGAGCTATAAATAATATAAGATGGCTATGCCAAGGTCGTGGTAATTGCTAGCTTGCTGGCTGACTTCGAAGTTGATGATCATTTATTATCTCTTTGTTTTTTTATATTTATTTCCTTCGAAATTGTTTTATTCTTCGCGAAAAGAAATGATGGTTATTTTATGAAGAAGGGTTGTGAAATTTAATGTACAGTTGCATTAATTCATTAGCGAAGCTATGATTTTAGATCAGCAGGGTTCAAATTTTTTTTTTACTGAAAAAATATATGCATGACGATGACTTAATTACTAACCAAGTTTTTAAAAACTCAGTTTTATCCGTTGTATCTAGATTTCTGTTTAAATCACACAACTGTTTTATTCGTTTTATCACCTCCTTTATTGAAAGAGAAGAAGAATCCTTCACATCCATCGAGTGCAAGACACCCACCCGTTGTACAACCGTTTTATTGTTGTTTTATTACCGGTACATAAATCACATTTTTAAATCTTGCATCTAATATAGACATAGTATAATAATAATTTTTAAATAAACAACTCTAAAATAATGTCACATAAACAAACATGAGAAATCAAACATCCATTATGATAACAAACTGAAGATCTAGAATATTATATTTAATATACAAATAATAATTCAAGAGTAAATAAATCATTCATCCAAAAATCTTCTATTCTATTATAAATTTTATCTTAATAAGATTTATTGCGGAGGGAGAAAGAAGATGATTCATTAGGACGAATACGACATGAGTTCATGTGTGATATTTTAGAAGTCGTTATGCAATTTAAATCAAACACAATATGTCCAGTTGAGTCCTTCGAAATTTTTAAATGAATCCCTAACTTCTTAATATATATTTTATATTTACAACATACTAAGTGTAAAGTAATTTTTTTATTTTCAGGTGGTCTCTGGACCCACCAAAACTAACGTGGCTTCGCCACTGCATATGTATTGGTATAATCTAACACTATCGTTACTTTCTTGTAAAAACAAAATGATATTGATTAATTACTTAATATATTTATGGTAAAACATTTCATCTTTACATAGATGTACAACCAATGTTTCTAATTTTTTATGGTAAAACATTTCATCTTTACATAGGCTCCGTTTGGATAGGTGTGAGAAGAAGGGAAGAAGGAAAGAAGTATTAGAAAGTGTGTAACTTTGTGAAGAATTTGAATTGTTTATAATAAATTTGGGCCTTCTTCCTTCTTCCTATATCCAAATGGTGCCATAGATGTACAACCAATGTTTCTAATTTCATTAACTTGGTGAAGTGCCATAGATTTTCATTTTTTTTATTATGTCCATACGTATATTTAATTAAATCATCAGTTAAGTGTTCGTTACAATGTGTACAAATTTGATTAAAATTTAATTAGATTAACAGGGCCCCAATATTTTGCAGGGGGTACCGAACGAATAAGTCAAACCCGAGTTCTGAGATTTGACTCATTTCCTCATTGTTATGGAGCATCAACCAGACCCAGCAAAAACCAATTAAGAAAAAATAGCCAGATAGCTATTACTTATAGCATACCTCTTGAACAAAGCGGTAAAGGAAAACAATACATAATATAAATAAAGCTCGATCTTTTCGTAATTCTAAGATGTTCTAAATGGGTCGAATCAATATAACTTAAGAGTTGTTTTCTGCATAAACATTGTCATTTTTTTTTATTCACAATTAATTTCATGAAATCAATTTGGTGTTTTATATATATTGTCAAATAATTCACAAAATTTCTATTATAAATCAGCACGTAAATGGTTTATTAGAAATAAATGATTTTTTTTTTAGAAATTATGTCGAACAGCGGCTGCCACGATGCAAGATATGAATTTAATTATTAATTATTAGTTTAATTTAATAACATATAGTAACATCAATCTTGATATAGAAAATTGAGACCGTATGCGAGCATCGACGGACCCAAAAATTGAGACACAAATGTCTCTGGCTTAAGATTATACAATATAACTAAAATATGCTCACTAAACCTCACAAGGGCATTACAATATCAAACTGACAGTAATATGGAAATTACAAGAGAAGTTGAAAATAGAAAGAATTAAGATTTTTGCTAACAATTCTACTACTAATACATATACTTGTTTTGTCGTGTGTCCTCCCAATATTCTCTATATAATTAATTTGACTTTCTCTTGTATATATCTCGATGAAAATATATAGATTAATTTGTGTTTCATGCATCTTATCGTTTCTATAGCTCTTTTCACTTAGAAGCAAGAATTATTAATAATTAACCCATAATACGTTTTTTTCTGCGATTTTCGTTTTCCTTCACTTTTTGTTGGGGCAGCAAGAAAAGACACGCATCAACTTGTATATGTACACTAGTAACGTAGAATCCGCTTCATACATTTTTTGACGGTCTACAAAGCACATTTTATGTGATTTAGCAGTGCTCTTAGCATGCCTTACCAGCCTACCTGAACAATTTCCTGCTTGATGTCGCATGAATTGCAGGTGATTTTCAATTGTTTGTTTAAAGAATATATATGGGAAGTGATTTATTGATGATAATAGCATGATATAACATTTAATATAGTATGCATTAGCAAATTTCAAGACTTAACAAATCAGGGTGTTAAATTACAGGAATTGGTAAGATTAATTAACTTTTAATTAAAACAAAAGTTTGAAGAAATAAGATTAATACAACAAACTAAATAAAGAGCAAAATAAATCGATTGATATGTTCAATTTATTTATTGGGAGTTGCTATCCAGTAACCATCGTCGTGGAAAAATTGTCTAGCTGACAATTAGGTGCTGGTACTAACCAATTTTTATCGAGAAAGATGAAAGCGGTGAAAAAGAAAATTTATGGACATATATGTACTCCTCAAAAAGTAATTAAACATTTTTGTCCTTTTTTTTTTTGACAACTTATGAATATGAAATTGCATCGCAATAGTAGGACTATACCGCGTCCCTTTCGTAGCCGCACATCGTTCTTAAAAAAAAAAAAAAATTATTGTTTCTTCCAAGATTCTCTCGTATGGTATATATATAGACACACACTAATAATTAAGAGAAATACTAGTATCTAATACATTAGACGGATGAGTCCATCCAATATGATCGTGTTCACATTTTTAAAGTTTAAATGACAGACTGAACTATTCAATATGTTCTCCATATTAAAAATTTACAAGAAACCAATTTTTACTTTTTTTCCAAAATTTTTTACAATTTTTTTGGTATTTTTGAAAAATCATGATATACACATTATGGGTCGTCCAATAACAACGATTTTCTAAAATATCAAAAAAATAGTAAACAATTTCGAAAAAATGTAAAAATAGATTTTTTATAAATTTTCAATATGGAGAACATATTGAACGGTTCGGATTAGTTATTTAAAATTTAAAATCGTGAAAACGATAGTATTAGACGGACCTCATTCGTCATATATTAGACTCTAGTATTTCTCAATAATTAATGCTATCATAACCTTAGTAAAATCCAAGCCTAAGCTTACGAGGAAAGTTCCCTTTTGAATTACTAATTTGGGTAGATTTGTTTTTTTTAGTTCTTTTTGAAGGGAAGGTGTTGGAGTTATGTCCTAGAAGTCAATAATTTAATGACTTAAATACTAATTTATGCTATTGATGATATTTGATTATTTGTTTCTAGAGTTTATTATTGACAGATCATTCAAGTTGAGGACCTAAATTGTAGATCTGTGTAAATCATTCATTAGAATGACAATAATAAATCTAAATTGTCCATAATCTCGATAATTTACAAATAATATTAATTATCATATAAGATTAGTATGCAAGTTAAGTGATGATATATTAAGTTCTACAAATCATAGATAAGTCGTTACCAACTTAATAGCATATGTGTATATTATTGGAACACAGCACATGACATTACCCGATCAAATAAACATATGGATTGTGTAATGGGTCATTGTTTATTTCATATGAGTTTGATTCTAAGTTTGAGATGGTTCAACTTTTCCACATGAGTATAGGTTCTATAAATATTGTCTACCGTTTGTTCCTAATAAGAGCTGCTATACGAACTTTATTTATGTTCTTTTGAACTGTGTGAGAAAAAATTATTCATCAAAAAAATCGTATGTCCCTCATTAGTATACCTAGTGAGTGATGATATCTGTTTGGGCGCCCCTTGATAGAGTTGGATTGTATGCATGCAAACTACACGATCATCTCTGAGATCAAGAAATGTATAATCTGCAAGAATGACACATTCATATCTTGGATTATACAATGATATCATGTGACATAAGAATCAAAACAAATGAAATTATCTATTTCTTATGCAGGATTGAAATACTATATAAATATAGTATTTATTTATGTTAATTGGGAATCATAACGTACTAGATATCGCTTATTATTATTAGAAATAAATAGCGATTTAATTTTCACGGCCAATATGACATAAATCCTCGAGGGTCAAACGAATTAAAGACTCTTAATCAACTGTACATTAATATTAATTTATTTGCATTAGAGAACGCAATATATGATATGTTGATTAATTAATTATATACCGTTGCGAATCGTTATAATTAATTATATTAGAGAGATCATATGAAACTAATTAATACAAAGTCTAATCCTATAATAATTATCAAATAGTTGATAATTAATTTTATTTCAACTCAATTAATTAAATTATGAGAATTATACCAATTAATGAGCCATATTATGATATGCTAATTTGCGCCCAACTATTAGTGCAAATAAAGAGATGAATTAAGAGGAGATAAAAGACCAACTAATATAGGCTCGGAAGCCCATATCAAGGCCTGCACGTTTTTGGAGAGTGGTCCCCAATGGTTAGGTTAAATTGTCTATATAAAGACCATCTAATTGTAGAATTAGGACACCCTTTCTCTCACCTCTCTTTCTCCTCTTCCTAGTCGCCATTTCTCTTTGAGGAAAGAGTTTTTTGGCTGCCACATTTAGAGCTCTAATTGCATTCTAAGTAGGTCTCATGAGTTGAGATTAGATTTTCTTAATTAATTAAAGAGTTAATTGAAGAAGGGAAGCCATTAAATTAGGCGATTTCACACGTTTCGCTAGTATGAAACAAACTGAAGTTGATTAATTCTTTTATGGACATAAGAAAGGAGAAGAAGGAGAGTAGACGAGCACATCACTGCCTCTAATGCCGTGGTCAAGCATCACGACTACGATTCCGTGAGAGATATAACTTCCTACCCTTTTCTCACATGAATAGTGTATTTGAATGCTTAGTGCAAGATCTATGGTGTTTTCTTGTTAATTCGTAAATAATTAGTAGCTAAAAATTAAAATTCAGCACCTAAACTAAGTTTCTAACAGAAGGTTAACAAATTACGCGATGTTTAATATAAATATAAATTTGTTAACATACGCATAGGAGGATATAAACAAAAAATGAGGACATTATCTCCTATTTTCTTCTCCATTATATATGTTAATATAATATATTTAGTATAATCCTTATAAATATGATATCAATTAGTTAGAAATCATGCGTTCTTTACTTCTTTATTTATAATAATTATTACAATTATATGGACATAAAAAGAATTGTACTTTATCAAAACTTCATCGAAAATTTTTTTGTTTCGACTTACGATCATGTCAATAGTATTCTCCAGTCGTGCGCGTCGTGTCCTGTTGATACAAATTATTTTTTTAATCGTATTGTGTTGTGTCGTGTTGTTTTGTAAAAATAGATAACACGACACACATTCTGACATGAGACAAATAATAAAAACGTGTCGTGTCGTCTTGCCACGCCGTGTTAATTGTATTAAATCGCTGCAGAATATTTTTTTTTATAAAGATTTGTTAAAAATTATTAAAAAATTAAAATAGAAAACAAAAGATTGTTGGAATTTATTGATTGTTTTTACAAATTGGGTCCATATTTAGTACTTATGAATTTTTATGTAATTTTATGGTAAATTTAATAATTAATAAATTAACAAATACAAACACATTTTCAAATTAATAATTAAAAATTTAATAATCGTGTCGTGTTAGTGTGAAATCGTGTCGTGTTAAATCTTGTCAATTTTTCAAAACTTCCAACACTACAGATAACACGTTTGTGTCGTGCCAATTATGTACTCGTGTCGCGTTATGCTAACAAACGTTCGTGTCGTACTAACACGATCATATCGTATTATTTTGAAAAACACCACACGTCTACACGTCAGCGAAGGGTTTCAATTTATTTCACCATTATTGCGGTTGGCAAATTTCGAAATATGACATGATGGAAGGGCTCCTTTTACCACTTTTTAGTTCTTTAATATCCAAAATGAACATTAAATCCGCCATCCTTTTAGATAGGGATCATACAATTAAATGCTGTTGGTGACCCATGCTCCATATTTAAGCATGAAGCTGTAATTTTATTTGGGGCACATGCTTAAATGAAAACACAGAAGACAGCGCACTTATATCTGTTTCAATTTTAACAAGGATTATATATTTGATAAAAGGAAACGGAATGGATGAGATCGACGTCACCAAAATTGAAAATTGACTGAACAATTCTCCAATTAATGTACCTTCCATTTTTAAAATATAAAGAATCTGCATTCTGCATACATACTAGGACAAAAAAAAAGGTCACATTTTCAAATGAATGCATTTCAAATTCAATCTTACGATCCGTTTTGAGTTTATGGACAACGGCGATTATAAGATCATTTGCAAAAAAAATTCATGGATAGAAATAAACTTGAAGTCGAATCTATTGATAATGACACGAGTTAATTTTAAAAATGCGTTCCAAATAATTTAATTTAGATGTTATATAATAAAAATAAATATTTAAATTAATTTTATACATTAGTTTATAAAAATTCGTGTCAGTTGATATTTATTCAATATTCCTTCAAATTTGTTACTTGTACGTTATAGATTTGAAATTATTTAATAAATAAAAATAAAACAATAATATTATCTTATTATGGATAAATTTATAATGAATAATCAATAGCAATTTCTAGTAGTGGAGTTAAACCCTTACACAAAAGAGAGAAAAAAAAGCACAAGAGATAGATTGTCTGGCCGCATTGGCACTATTTGGCAGTAGAAGAGAGTTGTGGTGTTACTTGTTGGCGAGTGCCGAGTGGCGACAAACAGAAACGGGAGATGTGGTCTAGTAGCTCAGTGGTAAGAGCACTAGGTTGGCCTCTATGAGGTCAAGGGTTCAAGTCCCGCATGCATCTTTAATTTCAAAAAAAAGTTGGATGGCAAAAAAAAGACAAACAGAAACGGGAGACGAGAGGAAGTGGGATTCAGCTGCGAGATCCTCTACAATGAAAGATGTCTCTTTCAAGAACCGACCGATCTTCTTAGCGAGCATCCTTCAAATCACAAAATGAGGAGAGAATTGAACGGACAAACGATGTGCATCTCATTTGCGGAACTGTAGAGGATCATGACAAATCGAACCCGCATTTACCGGCCCGAGTCGTCGGTTAGCAGGCCAGCGAGGCAGGCTGTATACAGTTGGGCCCACGACTCCACATGATCCTGCCTTCTTGCCTCTTTCTCAAGTAGGGAATTTGTGGTTTGTTTTGCCAAAATGTATAAAAAAGAGGTGTCTTTGGCGACAGATTTGACAAATTTTTTTTTTCGAGGAATTAGTTCCTAACTACCAGTGTACATAAAAAAAAAACAATATATATATGTACTTTCTTTAGCATACGTTCGCTTACATTTTTTAAAACATGATTTTTTTTTTTCAGGCCTCAAACTGAAATATAGTTTTTACTTTAACGAATAGGGGAATAGAAAGATAATTGTACATGCTTTGCTTAGTGTTCCTATTTTTGCTTTTTCCTTCAATGAATGGATGATATATATTAAGCATCTTCTAAAACTTTTCAGCTTTTAATTAACCTCTCATATTATCTGCATAATTTATAATGATATAAAAGACAGGAGAGAGAGAGAGAGAGAGAGAGAGAGAGAGAGAGAGAGAGAGAGAGAGAGAGAGATCAGAGATGACCAGGATTAGAAGTCAGAACACACCTGTTGCAATCTCCTTCAAAACTCATAGAAACCATGTATTATAGAGGAGACAAGGTTAGCAGCATAATAATTTGTCTGTTAGGTTAATTTCTCCACAGATATATATATATATTATTTATACAATATTTGTCAGGTTGGCCCGGAGATTTTCTGACACAACGGGCCCCTTATACTAGTCGTAGTCGTTGCAAGCACATGGAACTGCAAGGGCAAGTATAATTACTCATTTATTTATTTTCTTTGTTAGCACTTAGCACTACTTTTTTAAATATTTGTTGACAGACCTTTCAAGGACATTTCCTTATGAACGTTACAATTTTGGTCCAGTTTTTGCATGTCTGGCACTCTAGGGGTAAATCTTGACTGCTTCGTAACTGTTCTAGCATTAATAAATTCATTCAGGTAAAGGATATTTTAAATGTTTTCACTTGCAAATTTGCATATGATACTTGTAAACTGCATTGGCAGTGGGTGAGACAAGTGTAAAACTCCCATTAAAAATACTTGAAACTCAGATAAATATTTTTTCTCCTCAAGTGCAAATGTCCTGGGTCTCAACCCGGTAACAAATAGGCTTCACATAAAAGCCCATATCACTTGTCGTTTTTAGGGGTGCATAACGTGGAAAACGACCACGAAAGTGGTCATTTTCGTTAACCGTTGCATTGATGCACGAAATTTTTGTACTTGTTGCGTTGATTGTTGTATCCGTTTAACACATATTGCGTTGATCGTTTTGTTGATGGAAACGATCAAAACGGTTATAACCGTCTTTGACTACCTAACTATTTTGCATTTTTTATTAAGATGCAAGAACATAAACTATTCTGCATTTTCTATGAAATAGAGAAAGAGAAATGACAGGTTAGGTCAAGCGGGAAAGGAGGAGGAGGCACCATCATCACATCTCGCTCTCGACGGCGATTGTACTAGGTGGTGCAGAAGCGAGAGAGATAGATGTGACTGTGTTCGGCGGATAAATGATGGGAGCGACGCTGCAGAAATCTAATTTTACTCGTTTCTCCCTCGATCTCTCCGCTGAGGTCCTCTACAATCTAATAATAAAACCATTAAAAAAATTTTAGACGAAATGCGCGAAATAAACGACCGCGAAACATACCAGTTTCACTAATCGTTCCATTCTAAGACGAAACAATATTTCTATTTGCGTTAGTTGTTCCGTTCCTTAAACGAAACTAAAATCCTTATCCGTTACCGTTCCGTTCCGGACGGAACGAAACGAAAGAACGATTGAAACGGCTACCGTTTTCAGCCCTAGTCGTTTTCTCTTGCGCACTGCAAAATCTTCATCTATCAGACTATCACCATTTTACAAAGGTGATAGGCTGCCTCAAAAGTCAAAAACCCACGGAGGGATGATGAAAAACTTTTATAGTATGTGAAACAAAAGATACTGAAAGAGGAAACAGAGAATGCCAGTAGATACTGCAATTAGTTAAGCTAGGAAGTACTAGATAGAACTTAGAAGAGATTCACTTGTGAGTTGTGACAATCCGTGGAGCTATAGAATGTTTGGCTAGGGTAATTTGTTCGGTTTTTTGTCAAAGGCATATTTCTATTGACCTTAAGCTAACAGAATTTCAGTGGTAAAAGGTATATAAACAAGAAAAATCCTCTTATGTATCGGTAAAAGTACCTGCAGCTTCAACAGGTAAGATTTTTATTAATTTCACAGACAAGTCTTGATTAACCCAATTACATAAATTCCTTATAACTGTAATTTAAACTTAGTTAAGCGTCAATTCACTCGCAACAGTTGCAATGAAGCTGAAACTAAACTTAATATCCACAACATACAGAATAAATTAGCCTCAAATAATGGGCAAATAGCCTAACCCTTGGAACATAAATTATCCTCGACTATCAGTTCACTACCAAAAATCTAATTAATTAACAAAACAATTTCGACATTCCTTGACATGTGTGACAGTGAAGAGAGAGTACAATTTGTTACAACCTTTTAACCTTTCCCTTCCTCAACATATTTCAACAGATATTGCTCATTGGGGGAATAACATCAACCATCCTAGTCGGGTTGGTCAAAGTGTAATCCGGATCCAAGATCAGCATCAATTTCTTATCCTTCAAAAGATATTTGAGATCCATTTTCATAACTTCTTCATCTTTTGATACCCCAAGCTCCAACCCTGAAGGTTTAACCTCCATGTCATTAACCAAAATGCCATCTCACAAGAGTAATAAAAGTCACATTCAGTGACTAAACCTGCTTGTTAAGGGAGACTTCTACAAAACTCAAAAAGCAGTATCTAGTATCAACCTAAAAATCATTACCAAATACCAACCCTGAAGTTTTTAGATAAGAATCATCGCCATCATTGTACAACTTCCTCAGAATATTAAGTTGTAACTCAGTAAACTCGCTCGTTGAACTAGTGTCTAGTGACGAGAATGGGTTCGCTCTCAGTTTTGGGCCCATTAAGGGGTTCTAAGCATAAGAGCTGGAATGGGCTTGTTTGAACTAAGAGTAGGCCTGCATAACGTCTAAAGTGATCACGAAAGTGATCACTTTCGCTGACTGTTGCATTCATGAACGAAATTTATGAATTTCTTGCGCCGATCGTTGCAACCGTTTAAAACATCTTGCGTCGATCGTGTCGTTCACTAGAACGATCAAAACGGTTATAACCGTCTTCAACCGTCTAACTGTTATACAATTTTATCAAGGCAAAAGAATAGATAATACAACACAAGCAATGGAATACAAATCATACAACACAAATGATACAACAAAATACACCACTAAACAGACACTAAAGCAATGTAATCCATCTTACATACCAAAATACATCATACACTCCTTAGACACCTAAATCCATAACATTGATTGTGTTCATAGAGAGATGCATATTACACAGTACAGAACAAAATACATCATAAATAACAAAGCAATGATATCCTAACAAAATACACCATACATTGTATCTAAAGACAAAGAAATATCCTTCTTCAATCATTCACTCCTTGATGCACCTAAAGCCATGAATTTTATGTTAAAAAGAGAAATAAAACAACTTAAAGCCTTAAATCTTTACTCCTTCACTGTACCACATCCCAAACCCTTGTAACACATTCCAAACCATCCCAACTTAAACCCTTGTACCAGAACCCATGTACCACCTTCTAAACCTTTTTTCTGATTATACAAAATTTTGCTATCACCCACATTAAACCCCAAAAAGAAAGTGCAGAAAGAAAATCATATCATCAATTCATGTGCTAATATTAAATAGCTAAATTATTATCAACCTAACAGCTAACTATGTACTAAATTACTAATACTAACAGCTAACTAAGTATGTATAAATAGTTACAATAACATATCAATTTTGTATGTGTTCAATTAAATCATCTTACTCATCATCAGATATGTCAGGTTCAGCCTCAACCTCAATTGTTCTCTTCGCAGCCTTGGTATTCACCATGTTTTGCATCTAGATATAAATGAAACATTAAATAGAAACCACTGTCAGTACCTCAACATAAACATCTAAATATAAATGAAACATCAACAACATCTAAAATAGAAACCACTATCAGTACCTTCAATTTTTACTGCAGCTTGAAGAGCCTCACCTGTTGATGTCAGCCCTCTGCACTTGTCTCTGCAACCGAAACCAAATGAGAATCAACTTCATATCTTGCATTTCAATGTAGTACAAATTCTAAATAAACATATTATGGCATCTATACTACTCTCTATTTTGAAAAAAATAAACATTATTTTTTACTCAGAGAAGAAATCATTTGTCTCACCTCTATCTATACATGGAAATAACTTTGTTTCTTTTCCTAACAATAAGTGCATGAAATTGCTTAACTAATAAAATGCATTTTTATTTAAACAGTTTCAGTAAACAAATTCGTGTTAGGAACTTCGTTGTAATTGCAAAATGGAAATAGAATTTTTGGGTCAATTGAGTTTGCGTTTCGGCTTGAAGACAGAAAAGCAGGAATCTGGCAGTACCTTACAAGAATCCAAGCTCGTAATTTACTAGGCGTGTTTCTTCTTGCCGGCCCTTGTAGTTTATAGTCTTTTACCTACCAAGGAGTAAGCCAGTAAGAAGATGGAAAGTAAGCATCAGTTTCAAAGTCAGGAATAAGCTTCGCTGCTATATGCAGCAGAGTCCCTGTTTTGCAAAAAGCAGGGAATAATCGAAAAAAGGAAGGTGCGGGTGATTAAAAAAACCTCATGAATGTGGTCTCGTAGATCAGATAGACCGCACGATAGATGGTAGGAGTCTAACAGATTTTTGTCAAAACCAAAAATTAAATATTGCAAAATTCTACAAGTTAGTCAAAATTTAACAACATAGTAATCAAAATTAAAAAAACTACCTTGCGGAACTGTCGATTAGGACCGCTGCGCCTATTGATGGCTTGCCTCAATCGCAATACTGCAACAGTAGAGGAGAGAGAGAGACCCAACCTTCATTAGCAACCAAGCTCGACAGAAGAGGTGAAAAGTAGAGAGAGAGAGAGGTATTTGGTAGAGAAGAGGGGTTCTGGAGGCTTCGGCTGAGAGATCAGGGATAGAGAGAGGTATTTTAGGGAGTGAGATAGAGAGATAAAGTTATTTGGTGGAGAAGAGGAGTTCTGGAAGAAGGGGCAAAGAGAGATAAGCTTGGTATTTGAGGGGAGAGCGGCGGAGAATTGACAGCTTAGGCCACGCGGGAAAGGAGGAGGAGGCACCATCATCACTGTCGACGGCGATTGTACAGAGGCGTGCAAGAGACAGACTGAGAGAGAGAGAGAGAGAGAGAGAGGAGATGTGACTGTGTACTCGTTTGGCGGAGAAAAATACGGAGCGGCGCTGAGAAAACCTAATTGTACTCCTTCTCCCTACATCTCTCCCTGCAATCCAATATAAAAATACCTTGGTAGAATTTTTGCACGAAATGCGCGAAATTAACGATAACGAAACGTACCAATTTCGCTAACTGTTCCGTTCTGAGACGAAATCTTAATCCTTTTTGCGTTAGCTGTTCTGTTACTTAAACGAAACCAAAATTTGTATCCGTTACCGTTCCGTTCCGGACGAAACGCAACGAAATGACGGTCGAAACGGATACCGTTTTCACCCCTAACTAAGAGGTTCAGATCTCAAATAAGCTTTTATTCTATTGAGGTCATAAACCGTTGTTCTCCGTTTGGATGAGTGCAAGAATAAGAAAATAACTTCTTCCTACTCCCAAATTTATTATAAACAATCCAAACTCTTTACAAAGTTACACACTTTCCAATACTTCTTCCCTTATTCCTCTTATTCCCACACCATCCAAACGGAACCATAAATCAGATCTTCTATATAGGAGGGTTCACATATCTCCCTATTTTATGCTTCCACTATACCTAAATTTTTAAAATTCGAATAAATTGAAACAGAAAATAATATTTAAAGATAAAATCATCACATATGATCTGTATTATTGTTTGGATGAGGGGTTGAATAAGGAATAAGAATAAAGATTTCGAAATGTGTGTTTGTCCAAATTTCTTATTCTAATTCTTTGGTTTTGTTAGAATATGGATAATGACCCAAATTTCTTATTATTGTGTTGTTTGGATTTCACAAGAATAAGAAATTTGGAGCTTATTCTTATCCGGTTTCTTATTCTTGCGCATCCAAACACACCAATTAATATTGTATTTTGATAAGAATCAATAGTTCGTAAAAAAATCACTGATAAAATGATTTACAAATGTTAATCTTTTGAACTCTTAATCATTAAATTCTAAACTTTTTTGTGCATGTAGACTAGAGTAAGCAAATCACATTTAAGAATATATTTTGTTGTTTGAGTTTTAAAAGCAAAAGAAGACATGATAATAACATTAAACTGATGCATTTTAATGTGTCCGTATCCCTAGAGTTCTATTGAGTATTATCCACATAGAATAAACTAATATTAGTAAATGTGATATAGGGAGGAAGAAATCTCATCACTACCACTAGGAAAAGAAGAGATTGACACAGTACATTTAACTATGACCTAGCAATACATACTTTTTAACGGGGAAAAAAAGGAATGGATACTTAAAATTCAGGACTGATAACCATCATCCAACAAAAAAACATCCGCGTCATCCATACCCCCATCTTCTCTCGCGATACGTTCTCTCTGTCTCCCCTCGCGCTCCCTCTTTCTCCCGCGCGACCTTCCCTCTTTTTCTCGAGCGACCTTCCCTCTTTCTCTCGCACTCTCCCTTCCCTCCATCGCGCTCTCCATTTCCTCTATTTCATGTCTGACGCTTTCTTTTCTATGCTTTGCCTCTTCCTCTCCTCCCTCTTCTCTCTTTCATCTCCCTCACACTTTATTCTGTCTTCTTAAACTGAAAAGATATAACAACTAACTGAACATAAACAGCAAATAAACTGAACATATGAAACAAACAATGTTGATTCAAACAAAAAAAAAGTAAAAGTGAGCAAATAAATTGAATAGAAACGACAAATAAATTGAACAGTTATACAAATAAACTGAACATATATGACAAATAATGCGGACTCATAAAAGAAAAGATAAATGTGAGCAAATAAACTGAACAGAAATGACAAATAAATTGAACAGTTATAACACATAAACTGAACAGATGTAACAAATAATATGGATTCATACGAAATATAAAAGTGAGCAAATAAACTAAACAGAAATGACAAATAAATTGAACAGTTATAACAAATAAAATGAACAGATGTAACAAACATGTTAACTCGTATACAAAAATAAATAGTGTACATAAATTAAATAGATATAACAAATAAACTGAACAGAAATGACAAATAAATTGAACAGTTATAACACATAAACTGAACAGATGTAACAAATAATGTGGATTCATACGAAAAATAAAAGTGAGCAAATAAACTGAACAGAAATGACAAATAAATTGAACAGCTATAACAAATAAAATGAACAGATGTAACAAACAATGTGGACTCATACAAAAAGTAAAAGTGAGCAAATAAACTGAACAGAAATGACAATTATATTGAACAGTTATATCAAAAAATTGAACAGATGTAACGTGAGATAAAATGGAGAGAGAAAAAATAAAAGAAAGAAGGGCCAGTGAGAAACCAAAAAAATCAATAGAGAAAAAAGTAGAGGGAGCAGAAAGGAAAGGAAAAGGAAAGGGGGCGAAAGGAAAGAAAAATGAAGAAAGAAGGAGCAAAGAGAGAGAGGGGAACTCAAGAAGAAAACAAGAGAAGAGAGAGGAGGCCGTACTTGGGAGCGGAGGGAGGTGCGCGTGCTAGGATCGCATGGAAGCGGGGTGAGAGAAGGTAACGCGGGGTGAGAGAAGGGAGGGGAGGGGAGGGGACGAAGAGGCACGGAAAAATTGAGCGATTGAGCGGAGCGGAAAATTAAAGACGCGCTCCTCTCCTCTGTGGATGACACGGATGACATCCAATTGGATGGTAAGTAGTAATTACCCTTAAAATTGAGTGCTACAAGGCTGGTTTTGGATAAGTATATGGCCCAAAAGCCACCCTTCAACAACCAACGGAGAGCTACATCACTCACTCTTTTGATTTCTCCATCTTTTGTGGCCCATATTTTTATCCATGGGGTATATTTAACCTCTTTTCTGTTGACCTTTTTTCCCCTTGAAAAATATGAAGAATGGTTGAAATTCACCTTCAATCATGTGGACATATAAATACAGAAATAGAACTTCTAATTTACCCAAAATAGCTTGAATAAGATCGTATAACTTATGATTCTAGATGGGTTATATTATATATTGACATCAAAATAATTTGACATTCGCGCGCGGCACCTGATAAATGTTTACTAAAATACAAAAGTACAAATGTGGATATTATTATTTTTTATATAATTTAGATAATTTTTCTATCTATCAAAATTTTTTTTGAAGATAAATTGGGGTCTAAGCCACCCCAATTTGTTTTTAAATTAAATGTCTATGAAAGATCCCCAGCCAAGTTTCGGACCTGCGACCATTCACTCAAGCTATCTATCAAATTTTGTTTAATTTGAGAATTGATTGGTGTATCAAGATGTTTGAAAAAGTAAAGGTTCAGTTTTGGTGGCCAATCGATTCTCAAATTTCATCAATATTTATACAAATTTTATCTACTCTATAAAATATAAATGAACATTTTATATATTTTTATTTTGAATATCCCTAAACTTTATGATTTGGGTCTCTGGCATGTTGTCGTTTTGTCAGGTGCAGTATTTACAATTTGCTTGTTGTTTTCGTGCCCATATCGCATAATAATATACCGCATATTCAATAACAAAGTTCAATTTTTTAATTTTCATATTAGGCACAAAAAGCTAAAATTTGATCCCTGCAAATCTCGCGTGGTTTTTATTTAAATCTTATTTAACTTGTACGTTTTGAATTTTTATTTATTTATGTTTATTTTTTTCTTTCTTACATATACAACTGCACATGTACATCTTCATATTCAAGTGAGACAAGCACCATACCATTTTAATGCTGTTTGTGACTAATAGCCTGAATATCACACATACCACATTTAAGTATATTTATTGGCCATATGTGCACATAACTTAAAGTCTTTCATGTATTTAAAATTTTAAATATATGTATGTATATTGTATAACTATAATTTTATTAATAGTTTGACCAATGTTTTCAAATGATTTTGAGCGCCCAGAAAAGAAGTTTCAGATTCTTTAGGGGACAGCATCAACATAGAGCAACATAACGATGCACACTACATCCTAAAAAAGGCAACATCTGTACCCCCCTCCCTTTCATTTATATCATAGTGCACGTCAGAGTCATCCCTTGTTTTCATTTGTGGATTAGAAGCCTTCGTTATCTAAGGGGCATGGACAACTTGAGCGTGTAAAATACCGCCTCACGTAACAATCGTACTATCCAGCTTGGAGGTCCAATCCGCTTCTTTTTCTCTAATAAACTGATAGCTCCTTCCAAACAATCCCTGGTCTTTCCTTCTAACAATAAAACCAATATCTTGAAAACCAGACTGGCTCAAATAGTCAAATAACTATATATACTAGTTCGATGGTTTAACTAATTCAATCAGTTGAATCGATCGGTTTCAAAAACTAAATGCCATCATAATTATTGAATATTGTTCTGGTTTAAGAATATTTTTGAAACGACCTAATGACCGGTTCGTGGTTGAAATCGATTGAATTGGCTGGTTGGTTCGATTTCTAAAACATGGTGAATTAGATAAGTCTCCAACTCGGCCACTCTATAACATCCAGACTAGTCTGAAAACCTTGTGCAAATTATTTGGAGAAGCATCAACTCTTTATACTTTGTAAAAGGTCCACACTTTGTGGGGGACATCTTAACTTGTGCAATTGTGCAATCTGTCAATCCAATCTATACTGCTATACAGCAGTGATTAGACTAAAGACATTCACCATCCGAGCCACTATTTATGGTTCTTCAAAATTTCTAATGGACACACGATCTCAGCATAAACTGCTGACTGGACTTTTGACAAGCCTCATTAAAACCTAGATACCCTCAAATAATATAAGAGGCTGGCATTGCTCTCCAAGTCCATCTCAAATCTCCCTTTTGGGTCAATTCCAAATTCTCCTTGTTAAATGATAATTCCACATGGGACAACTGTATAGGGTTACTAGCTTTCTGATTTGAATTGTTTTTGGAGCGTTGTGTTTGGTATAATGTTTTGGCAACTTGAGTTATTGCATTTTTTTGTGATAAATGAATGTTAGCGTAATATGGGAGTCACCTAAAGTGAAATTGCTGTTACTTAGGGGTGCAAAATGTATCTAACGGCAACGAAATGAGGCGTTTCGTTTGCCGTTCTGTTTATGATAACGGTATGTACCAGTTGATTCGTTAACCGTGTTGTTTGGACGGAACGTGTATATGTACACTGTATTTCACCAAACGAATGACGAAACACATTTCGTTTATCGTTCCGTCTATGAAACGTCGTATTGCAATTTCACACCCGTTTACCGTTCCGTTTAGAAAAAACGTGCACGAAAAACGATACACGGCATACCGTTTGCACCCCTACTGTTACTTACTAAAAGTTAGAACATCCCAAATCAAAACGTAACATCCAAAACCATTGTCGATGTAGCAAGAGGCCCAAAAAGGGCCTTCCTTTTTCAAATAAACCCGAGCCGCTAAAGGTTTCTCTCAACCAATATAATTATTTCCATTTTTGGTTTCCTCACAATTATTTTTCTTTTTTCTTAATTAGTGGGCAAAACTCTACTGTCAAATTTCATTGAAAACTAAATAAATAGTAGTACAACTGCAAGTAAAAGAATGAACAAATGCCGTATTTGTTCTTGACTTTTCTTTTGAAAAATGTCAATTTAATTTAATTTATTTTTTTTGTGTAGAGTTGGTGCCTGATTGTAAATCAGCATATCCATCATTTAGTGATGTAACTATCACTACTCCTTATAAACACACAAATTCACGAGTGTATAATCTCTAGATCTAGCGTGTACCCATCTTTTATATCGTTGTTCAATTTGATTTGTGACTAGATGTTAATCAATAGACAAATTGATATTAAGTTTTGATTTTACATCTTGAATGGAAAGAGTACTGAGTAGAATAATAATTGTCTTTTCATTTTGAAAAAGAACGCAGATTAAAAACTTTTATTACTTAAAATTTTTCAATTTTTTATAAAGAAAATAAGAAATATATGTATTTTTTTTAATAAAATTATCTTTTCTGTGTTGATATGTTAATTTTAACTTTTTTTAAGTATAACATTTTTTTATATTTATATTTGTCTTACATTGGATGAGTATGTTTTCTAGTGTCTTTTGAATAATTGATTTTTTTTTATCTTAGACCCTCTAAAATTGAACGCCCAAATATTCAAGTTCATTTGCACACCTGCATATAAACATTGCTATAATTTCTCATATATATATATATATATATATATATATATATATATATATATATATATATATATATATATATATATATATATATATAGATTGGCTAAAGTATACTCCAGCATACGGATCAAACCCGTATGCTAGAGTCGTTTCTGAAAATCTAAAATTTAAACAGTCGATCCAAACCGTTCAAATTGTTCTCCATGTAAAAATATCCTTCAAGATCAAATTTTATATTTTTTCGAATTTTTTGCTATATATTATGCTATTTTCAAATTGAAGGGCCATAAATACTCCTTTACACCTCCTTTACAATGTTTTTTTTAAAATAGCATAATATATAGTAAAAAAATTCGAAAAAATATAAATTTTAGTTTAGCTATATATGGTGAGATGCGATCAAAACACATGAATCTGGTTCACTATGACTGATCCAAACCGTCTAATATGGTCTCTCTATTGAAATCTCCATGCAGACTAAATTTATATTTTTTCGACTTTTTTAAGTATTTTTTTGAAATTTTAAAAAATTGTTAATCTAATTAGTTATAAACCGTTCAAAAACTGTCATTTTTAAATATTCGAAAAAAATACTTATAAATTTTGAAAAAAATATAAAATTCGGTCTACAATAAGATTTCAATAGTAAGATCATATTGAACGATTTGGATCGATCATTTTGAGTTTTGATCGCATCTCACGGAAGGTTTTTTGTGATGCATCTCACCATAGCTAAACTCTCTCTCTCTCTCACTCTATATATATAGAGAGAGAGAGAGAGAGAATTGCTGATATGCCATCACGTGCCATCGATTTTCAATCAACTCGTTTTTCGAAATTCAAAATTCAAATGGTTGATCCAAACCGTTCAAGTTAATCATCATATTGAAATACTCTTGGAGACCAAATTTTACAATTTTTCAATTTTTTTTGCTATTTATTATGATATTTTCAAAAATCATTATATTTCAAGCCGTCTAATTTGAAAAAAATATCATAATAAATATAAAATTCGAAAAATGTAAAATTTGGTCTCCCAGGGTATTTCAATATGATGATCAAGTTGAGCGGTTTGGATTAACCATTTGAATTTTGAATCTCGAAAAACGATTCGATAGAAAATCGATGGCATGTTAGCAACTCTCTCTCTCTCTCTCATGTATACGGATTATCCCTGTACACATGAGTCGTTTTTCGAAATTCAAAATTCAAACTGTCAATTTAAATTGTTTTCCATATTGAAAAATCCTTGGTGACAAAATTTAACTTTTTTTCCGAGTTTATTAACTATATATTATGATATTTTCAAAAAACACTATAATTGGAGTATTTCTGGCCCTCCAATTTGAAAATATCATAATATCTAGCAAAACAATTTGAAAAAATATAAAATTTGGTCTCCAAAAATTTTTCAATATGGAGAATAACCTAAACGGTTTGAATTGACTATTTAAATTTTAGATTTTAGAAAACGACTCATGTGTACGGAGACGATCAGTACACATGAGTGTATTTTACAAAAAAAAAAGTGGCCGTCATGTTTTGTAAAATCAAGCATGACTCTAATATATTTCACTGAAACGTTTTTTATTTGGGATCTGAAATGTTGCATCTAACGTGATAGCTATTTTCAGTTTGTGTGGATGCAACTACATCAAAGTGTACATGGCTGAAAAAAAAAAACTGAAAGGCACTTGCAACTTGTTTGAACGCTCCCAGGAGTTAGGTGACATGTGGGACCGACCAAATGAGTCTGATATTTTTAGTGGAGTCTACTTAGCCAGGTATTGCTTGCTATGTAAGAACAAACAAACAAGCTGATTTCTCATGGCCAAAAGTACTTATGCGCTTCGCTTCATGAGTAATAAATTAATTGTTTCAAATTTTCTATTTATATATCCATAGTTTTATTATTTCAATTTGAATCCTCAAACACAAATATGTATTTCTTTTGAATTACTTGGCTCCTCAATAATTTAGTGTGGCCACTCTGTGCTATCTATTTTTTGTTGTATATTTAGCCTCATTGACAACAAATGTTAAGGAAACACAGGTAGTACTTTGAGTTGTTGCCTATCTAATCTATTTAAGTTCAATGTTTTTGTAAAAAACACGTTTGGAAGTCCTCTTCACCGTCCAACCACTTATTTATTGATAATAATTCTCTGTTGATTAGCAGAAAGTATACCATTAATTGTCAAAAATCAATTATGTTGCAAAATCTATATCAAATGTATATACATTGAGGTTGGCTAAAATACACTCGAGAGTACGGATTATCCCTGCACTTTCGAGTCATTTTTTGAAATTTAAAATTCAAACCGTTGATCCGAACTATTCAAGTTATTCTCTCACGTTTGGATTCACGGTGAATAGATATGAATAAGCATATTCATGAATAAGTTTTGTGAATATACTACATTGAGAATAGGCATATTCATGAATATGGAAAGTGTGTTTAGATGCAAAAAGGAGGATAAGGTTATTTGGTAGCTAACTTTTTAATATTAAATGAAGGCTATGTGTTTCTATTCCAACATTTTGCTAGAATATCTATTCACATGTGAAGGCCTATTCATTCTATTCATGAGTTGTTTGGATGACCACTATTCATACAATTCGTGAATAAACCTATTCACATGCCATCCAAACGCATTCATATTATAGCATTTTTTTAAAAATATCATAATAAATAAAAATAAATTTAAAAAATATAAAATTTGATCTCCAAGGAGATTTAAATATGGAGAACAACTCGAACAGTTCGGATTGATTGTTTAAATTTTAAATTTTGAAAAATAACTCGGAGTACGGGACGATCCGTACTCCCGTGTGTACAATAACCAACCTCAAAATGTATATAATCCTTGTTCACGATAATTTGTAAATTTTAATAATTATATAGCTTCTTTCAGTATATCATGAGGATTGAATGGACAGTAGTAGGTGAAGGATTGAACGGACAGTAGTACACTGGAGTAATGTTTCCTTTCATACATTATAGTCATCACAATGAAAATTAGCATAAAACTATCACATTTGATATGTGACAGTGATAAGCCAAGTTAGGTAATGACGTTAGGCGCGCAGTAGACATACATACGATCTTGGCCAGTAACAAAAAGATTGCATATTACACATCATACATTTGGTACCAAAAAAGAGAGATAAACGCCGAGTATTAATTAGAAAAGATTTGTCAACGTATATTGAAAGTCCAATGTTTAGTCCAAGTTACCAAGTATTCCAAGGCGACCTAATGCATGAATAAGAGTTACCTAAATTGCCAAGACCTTCCTAATCTATTTACAAATATAACGTTACTTTAACTACTTATCTTTCTCCTAATACTTCATCAAGGATTCGGATTTTGCTGTCACAGAACTTTTGGAAAAATTCAGAAATTTTATCGACACATCAAGGAGTAGGGTTTTATCGACACACTAAATTCAGAGTTCAGACATAAATGCTGTGCCTGTATACGTTTTCCAATTCAAACAGAATATCCTTATTGGATATGATTCTAATATAAGTATTGAAAATTTCAAATTGTTCAGAGTATACCCTTTGTAGTAACTTGTCCCTTGAATGCAAGCTGTCAGCGTCATGTCATTATTTATGATTCAGAATTTAAGCTTGAACCATTTGATAAAAAGGAATATAAAGTTTCAGGAACAAGTAGAAGAATAAGACCATAATAACAATGATACTTTAAACATTTTTACTAATCTCAGCATGTAGAACTTGTTTGATCTAATATCATTGTACCAGCCAGAATATAACAGTCAAATTACAAGTATGCAACCTTCTCTGAAACAGAGTCACTCAAAACACCTCTCTATGAGTTCTTCATACCATTACGATGTTAAATATTCAAAATCAAAATAAAAAAGTTAAAATTGTTAATTGATTAATATTAATTATCTGATTAAGGTGGTGTTATATGGCACTAGCCACCATAAATGTCTCCCAATTGTCCCTCTTCTCTTCCTCTTTGCACCTCCCCACAAAGACATACTTCCTTCCC
Source organism: Rhynchospora pubera (assembly GCA_028095005.1). NCBI lineage: Eukaryota > Viridiplantae > Streptophyta > Magnoliopsida > Poales > Cyperaceae > Rhynchospora > Rhynchospora pubera. The sequence goes on along the minus strand of CM051461.1, from coordinate 70,631,525 downwards.
TCTATTTCATCGTCTCCATTATCATTTCCATTCATCTCATTCCCTACTTCACCCAAGTAACCTCCCTCTTTCCGCTCATCTTCCTCTCTAGTATCTCTCTCAATCTCTTCTTGAATTTCTTTCATCTCTTCACTACTACTGGAGCTGAGATGCAACAACAGCCGGCCATCTCTCCTCTCTGCTGTAACCATCGATTGCTTCTTCAGAGCAAACATTATCATTCTCCCATTTCCTCTCTCTCTCACTATGTTCATGCATTTCTCGCCGGTGCGGGTCGTCAGTACCGGTGGGAATTCAGTACTTGTCTTCACCCTCTTAATCCTTCTCTCCACCATTTCCTTCCTCTCCCTCCTCCTCTTCTCTGCCTCTTCCTGAGTTAGAAACCCTACCCTGTCTGACGCAAGACCATCTCTTTTGTAGTCATCTACGGTGTACATCGTACCAGTCTCGCAACCTAGCGTCTCAGTGTACATGTCGAGGTTGTTCTTGGTACCATATTTTGTTTTCTTGGAAATGGGAGTCAGAGGAGGCGCCGAACTGCCATTGAGTTCTGGTGTGATTCTTTCTTTGGTATTGGAGATGGAGTAGAGAGAATTCCACCCTGCGCCATTGCTCTCTGTTTTTCTCTCTAGAGTGTCACTAACCTCTTCTCTTTTTGAAACCGGGAGAACCCATCTCAGCACTTGAAGATTGAGCCTTTCTTGGTGGAACTGTGTTGTTTGAATGCATGAAGTCATTGTGAAAAAGAGGTATTTAAGAGAGATAAATATAAGCAGAGGAGATATTAGACGCTGCAAGTAAAAGAGAGCATGTAATAGATAATTTACAGAGAGAGCAATGAAGAGAGAAATTGGAAGCCACAATAATCGATTAAACGATGGAGTTGGGTTTATATAGAGACGAGGAGATGGTGGGGTTAACGGGATTTATTTCTTTAAATTGATGAAAAGTGAAAAGAGATTCATTTCTTTTCTATTCTAACCTTTTGTTTTTTTTTTATTTACGAATATATCAATCGGCTATTGGCACAAATAATAACAACATTATTTATATATATTTCAATTTCAATTTTCAAGCATCGTGTTTGTGAACGCTATCTCCAGTACTTCGATACAGGGCAGTCCAGTGCATTTTCTTTTCTCGTTCTCGCCGATACGTGTCGATTCAAGACCGGAGAGAATAATAGCAAAGTTAGCAACTAAGTGCGAGGACATATATTTATTATTATTATAATAATTATTATTATTATTATTATTATTTTCTTTTGGTGTTAGTGCGATGACATATGGCCATGGGTAAAGGGAAAGATTCAGCACCGCCTACATATATGGAAGTAAATAAAAGTATTGTATGCAGAAAGGTAATGCTAAGAACCACCAATATTGTACCTCGTATTCCTCTCCGTTTTTTGTTCTTTAAAAGAATCATTTATTAATAATTAGAAAACATACCCATATCCAATATGTAGGAATACAAACTAAAAAAATTATATTGTAGATGATAAACGTAATTTAAGAAAAACATATATTTCTTAATAAAAATATTTAAAACATTATAGATGACATAATTTTTCCATATGTGTTCTCTTTCCAAATTAGAAAAGGCGATTATTATTCTAATCAATGCTCTCTTGTCTCTTCTATTTTAGATGTAAACTCAAAATATATTCGGTGTGTTTGGATGACTAAATAATAGGATATAAGAATAAGGATTTTCGGTTTGCGTGCTTATTATTATTCTTGTGCAACCCAAACAAAACAAGAATAAGGAATAAGGATCCTTATTCTTATATACTAACAAAACCATGGTATAAGAATAAAGAATTTGGATAAGCACGCAAACCGAAAATCCTTATTCTTATACCCTATTCCTTAGTCATCCAAACACACCCAATTATCTTTTTGTCTATCAATTGACATCCGACAACAAATCGAACCGATTGAACGACACAAAAGGTGTATACACTCTAAATCTAGAGGTGATAGTGATAAAGAGTAGTGATGATACACGCTAAAACTTTAGCAAGGGAATCATTTTATCAATAATAAAGTTTGAGGATCTAAATATACATGAGTTTGTCGATAAAATGATAATACTAAAAAAACTATAAAAATGAGAAGTTATGACTTGACATGCATTACTTCGACAATATTGAAGATATATTTTAAAATCAACTCTTATAAAGTAAAAAAAAAGTACTTATAAATATGTTGTTGAATTTATGAATAGAGTGTCAATCTATATTTAATGCACATCATATATGAAAATTATACAAGTTCAACGACTCTGCGTGTGACTTGAATTTTATAATGCTCCAATTTAATAAAATATTTGACAGAATATTAAAAATATTATAATTTTATGAAAATTGATACACTAACTAATTACAATTATTCAGTAGATAATTCATTTTATTTTGAATATTTTAACTTGGCGTGATTATATGAAAGATTGCATTTTTCTCAAGCTGGCGTGCGTGTGTACCTTTATATTCCTAGCACTAAATAAAAAAAAAATTGCAGATTGCCACTAGACTTTGAAAAAAAAAAATTTAGTTGTCACTACACTGAACCTTTACTAATTCTTTTAGATTTCTTTAGTATTATTTTTTTTAAAAAAGATCAAATTACGACCAGTCAACCACACTGAACCTTTACTAAGTACGATTGCAAAAAATTTAGTTGCGACCACACTATTATGTTTTTTGAGCTTCTCCTTAAATTAGTCACGTTAAAATTTAAAGCATTATGTCAATTCAAACTCTTGACGAACATTGAAATAAATTTAGAAAAACACCATCCCTTTTCATCACAAAGGAAAATAATATATTTTTTTTGTATCTTAAAGTATTTTTAAATTTAGAATAATTTTGTAAAAATTGTAAAATTATGATAGTTTTTTTTTTATTCCGTAAAAATGTAAGATGGACGAAAGAAAATTCAAAGAATTTCTAACTTGGTAGCCTGATAAGCGATAGCCCTCTGGGTACTCGTTGAAAGATCATAAGATTTTTTTTTTTTGGGGTAAAAAAAGATCATCAGGCCGTTTGGATCGCTTAGGAAGTTGGAGAATTTGGAGAAGTTGCAATTTCTAGAAATAAATTTATTGGGAAGTGTGTAATTTTGTGAAGAGTTTGGATTGTTTATAATAAATTTATGGTAGGAAGATGAAATTCTCCAAAATCCCATAGGAATCCAAACGGCCCCATAAGATTTCTGTCCATGCAATGTAAGAAAGGAAAGATGAGCCGGAAAAGGCAGGTTTTGGAGCCGTCATTTTATATATTTATTTATATTTATTACTTTAATGATTTATTTAAATTTTGATAGTTTGGAGCTTTCTGAGTTTACCTTGCTCTTGGTGGGGATAAGTCAGCTGACACCACCCTTACCCTTTTTCTCTTGCACACATCCACGCATGAGCCAGGTCCAACTCAGCCTCAGGTTCATATGAGTAGTTCCCCTGCATTGATTAATGCACTGCAAGCATCCATTTTGGAGCCTTCGACATTTCTTTTTTTGAGGGCCAGGTGGCAATCACCGGCCTTTGACATTTTCACTGATGAAATTTGATTGTGCAGGGTTTTCTCCTTTCTGTAAAATAGAAAACTGTCCGTTTTATCGTAACTGGAGAAGCTTTGAATTATAAGCAATGTCGTCCCAAACCAGCGAGGAAAATTGGGCGGATTTTAGAGATTGTGTATAATTTCTTTGACAGTGATTTATAATTGTGGTTACAGACTTACAGTTTGAGGTAAAGGATTTAAGGACTTATCCAATACACGCCAGCCAGCCACTATATATCTAGAAAAAATATCTAGGTGAGTCTGACAACCTTTGTTTAAGTTTTCAGCCCCACTTTTGAGTACTCTAATGGCAGAAAAAATTAGCTGGGGCTAAAGGGAGACTCCAAGGGCTCGACGGCGTGAGGTGGGGCTCTAGCCCCACCCGCCCCGGTGGTAGATCCGCCCCTGACTATATACCTATATTTGGCACGCAATGCTTCATATCAAGGAGTTTATAAATGTTTGAGTCATAATTATGATCTTTGATGTGAACAGTTCGATTCGAATTTTAATCAAATTTCAAAACTCACTTAAATTTACAACCAAGTGTGACGGATTTGATTTGAGGAGGATTCCAGTGTCATCACATGTCACAACATTCTTTTTATTAATACTTAAAAATTTTAAAAATCAAACGTCGAATCTAAATCGTTATTCTTATTCAATTTAACGAGTGATGCGCTTTCATATAAATTTTGTAAATTTAATTACTCAATTAAGAGGCCAAAATTTTTTTGTTACTATAACATGTTAATTTTAATGCAATCATTATTTGAAATTTCGATGGAGCTTCAAATAAACTCCAAAAATTACACGTTTATATAGAAACACATCGCTTCGTAAATTGAAGAAGATCAATAGTTTGGATTCAATTGTTTGAATCTAAAATTTAAATTTTAATAAAAAATAAAATCTGTGATATTTGAGGACACTAAAAGAATAATGGCACTGCAACCCTCCCTATTTAATTTACATCAGATCAAATGCCATAATTACTATCGCAACTATAGAAGCAGATTAAAATCCATAATAAATAAAGAACTAATTGATAACAGTTCATGTTTTTTTGGTACGAAATATGAGTAAAACCAAACGCCATAGTTAACAAGTGACAAGGTTAAAAGATTTGAATTTTAAGAGTCCAAATTGATGACCACATGATTTTTGAGGGACCGCCTGTATAATTTCCCTTTTAGTTACAGTTATGTTGCCTAGTCAGAGACAGGTTTGGCCAGCTTGTCAAATTTCTCATTTTGTGGTCTAGTCTTTTTCTCTTGCTAACTCTGCTCAAATGACCAGCAGAGGAAATATGATAGGTGCCTCCCTCTTCCTACCCATTCCCTCTCATGAAGTGGATAAGACCGAGGAAAACTTTTGGATTTATGATGATATTTCCTAATACTAGAAGTTTGAATTTTTTTTTATTTGGAATTCTTTGTTGAAAGCTTAGAGCATGTATATCTCGACTATAAATTGATTACTATTTTTTATATGATAATTGTAACATAGATGTAAAATCAATTGGTATTCACTAAAAGCTTGCTAAACTGCTGATGTAACAATCATAAGGCTATTGAAAGCATGTAAAAAAAATGACAATTGCAAATACTAGAACCTAAAATGTACTAGTCTATGAGACTATGACTGTGTTTTCAAATTCTCTCCCTTCCTCCCACTCTCTCTCATTCTCTTCTGATTCTATAGCTGAGTGGTCTCTTGAAAGATATATTTTCATTCCTTAAATGCTTATAAAGAAATATTTTTTTCCCATAATGCTTTATCCTTGAAATTTTCTAGCTCATCAACCTTTTTATGTTATTGTCAATTTTTTTTTATAGATTGTGCAGTCTACACTTTGTATATTTTTTAATAGAATATACAGTTGAAGAATATTCATTTCATTCTGGAATAATTACTTTATATTCAGGATAATTCTGAAAGTTTTCAGATTAAAATTGTCAACAAAAAAGTTTATAAGACTAACACCTTTTTGTATAAATGAGTGAATCTTCTTTCCTAGTCAAGCAAACTGTATCTTGATAGTCATGTACTTAATGTGATTTTATATTTAATTAAAACGTGTGGTGAGAAAACTATAACGTAAATTTCCTGCCTCAATAATAACGTGCTAAACTTTAAATAAAAAAATAATATTTTAACTGGTAAAATGATTTTTTTATTTATATATAGCCCAAATCGATGACATAATCTAAAAATAATCCAGTCACCAAAAATATTTATAGAAGTCCACTTTTTCTATGCAGTTCCTACTCCATCATAATTCCCGTTTAGAGCATATATGATCTTTTTTTTTAAGCAATACATGGCCTGCAGAATAATAATAATTGACATGTGATAGACTTATATAGTGATTTTTTAATCTAAAAAAATTTTATGTTAAGAATAATAACATTTTTTTTTTTGGCAAAACGCCTATAGGCAAATAATAAAAATTGCTATCTGATACATTGTACCTTGTCTTTTTATTTCTGGCAATAAAAAAAATGTAAAGAACATAGGGTGATTGAGTTATTGCATATTGATGTTCTAGCTATTAGATAAAGAAGAACTATAATTTGACATCACGGCCGAATTTTTTAAGCAGTTTGGAGGTGATGAAATAGGAATATTTTTCAAAATACAGAAGATCAGTGGCTAATTTCTCGGAATTGAACTTGTTTTTCATTGGACAAAATCTGTTTACCGTGCTGAACTATTGACTACACTTTTGTGAGAGAGAAGAGGCTCCTTCGATCTTTGGATACAGGCTTTCGTGATAATGATAAATGATTACTTGGCGATTGAGGTTCTACCGTGTGATTGGCTTTTTGTATTGTTGATGTATTGTTTCATGGCTCTATGCATGTTTGTCCTTTTTGTAGGTATGTTTGTTTTTTATTTCGGTATTTGTTTCTTGAATATTGTGATGTACTTTTTTAATATTTTGCTGTTTATTTACTGTGTAATTACTGTTGCTGTTAAAGGGAGAGTTGAACACTACTTGTCAGTGACTTCGTCCTTTATTTAAAGATAACAGCTTTAAATCTTTTTAGATGTGAAAGAAGAATAAAATTTCTATTGACTGGATTATGTCTCCCTAAATAAATGAGCTAAATTAAAAAGAATTACTGTTGCAGTTGGTTCAATGCTGCCCAAAACAAAGAGGTTTTTTTCTTTATAAAAATGTTTAGTTTGTATAATATTTGATTCATAACTCCATATATAAATAAATATATTCAACAACAAAATTATACACTGATTTATTATTATTATTATTTTAAGAAGTATTGTTAGATATTATTAAGATAAATCATTGTAACATGAGTATTAGAAAATATGTTATTTCCCATGTTCTTAAATGGGAAAGCTTTTTTGAATTTGATAAAAGGTATTCTACCGGTGTAAAGAATTTGTCAGTCAATTACTCGATTATCTTTTTTTGAAGGTTAGTTGGCGAGAGCCAGCCAACAATTTTATTAAAAAAGAAATAAAAACTTAAAGAATTACAAGCTAATTACAAAAATGTCAGAAAAAAGAAAAAAAAAAGTTCTGATGTCCAAAAGACACAAAAAAGTGCTATCTTGATGCAACAATAAAAAATCAACAATTGAAGAACCATTGTCTTGATAGGATGGAGATATCATTGGCCAGCTGTATGGGCGTGGAGGAGCGATTGTTGAAAATTCTTGCATTTCTTTCCTTCCAGATCAACCAACATCCTGCCGCCCAAGTCGAATCCCAAAGGGTAGATTTTGATTTATTTGTAGTATTTCTGTTCTTCCACCAAAAATCCAATAGATTGCTATGCCATGCATAAGGATTTGATGTCATCACCTGCGCCCAAGTTGCTTTTGCAAAAACGCATTCCAAAAAAAGATGTTCACTATCTTCGGTAAAAGAAGAAGGACATAGGATGCAATTGGTAATTGGAGGCCAGTTGCGTTTTTGCAAGTTTGCTTGGGTCAATATTTTGTCCTTAAGTAAGAGCCAAATGAACACTTTGACCTTGGTGGGAGCTTTAATCTTCCAAGTGAAGGCAAGAATCGGGTTTCGAAGACCAGCATCGACGATAAGTTTATACGCAGAGGCTGATGAAAAAGTTACCGTCTGGTGTCCATCGCCAGGAGACTCTGTTATCTTGAGGGTTTCGAGCAATAGAAATATTTAAAAAAGGGGAACCCCCAATGATGTCCTTCAAATTTTGCGATATATGCTGCATCGATAAAAGTTGTGTAATGTCCGAAGTGCCATATAGTGTACGAACCGTCTTTGTCCAGATAGACTCAGGTTCTGAATGTAATTTCCAAAGCCATTTTTGCAGAAGAGCTTGGTTCTGACGGTCAAGATTAAGAATGCCAATACCTCCAATCTGTTTTGGCAGGCAATAATTTTGCCAAGTGACTAGACAGTGACCTCCGACACATTTCTCGTTTCCTTTCCAAAAAAAATTACGTTGAATTCTATCTAGATGCTTAAGAAGCCAAGCAGGGAGGCGTATGACCTGCATGTAATGCAAAGGCATAGCAGAGAGCACTGAGTTGACCAACGTCAGTCTACCGCTAATTGAGAGAAATCGAGATTTCCATCCTTGTAATCTACTCTGGACTGCCTGTACCAGTGGTAAGAAGTCGGTCTTTCTCAATTTTTTTGTCGATAGGGGTAGTCCCAGATAACTCATCGGGAGTTCCTTCCTAGAGCAACCCAAGATAGACGATGCAGTAACAACTGCCTCCATGGTAAGCGAGATTGGGATGATGGCACTTTTGTTGTAGTTGATCTGAAGTCCTGTAATTAAAGAGAAATTACGGAGAACCTCAGCCACAACCTTTAGGGTGCGCGGATCAGCTTTCATAACTAGAATAGTGTCATCGACATACTGGAGTGCAATTGGACGAAAACTAAGTTGTTGAGAAAACAGAGTAGATGCATTTTGTAGAAAGTTCTGGAGTGCCTGAACTACCAAGTTGAATAACAGAGGAGATAAAGGATCACCTTGTCTAAGCTTTCTTTTGTGTTGAAAAGACTCAGTGTCTATCTCATTTATTCTAATCGAAGAAGAAGAAGATTTGAGGATATATAGAATCCAGTTAATCCATGTAGGAGGGACAATTACTCAATTATCAATTATATGACTTCACTAAATCATATTTAATATATTTAGGGGGGGTTTCCCGCACAATGTGATCACGCAATACTAACATGGTAGACAGGCGCTAATTCTGGTAGGTACGGACGAGTTATATGCGAATTTATTTCCACTATGTTTCGTGCTTGATGACCGTATTCGTATTGTGCAAAGAAATTGCAAAAAATGAAACCATTATGTCAGGCTACTACTAACTTGGTGGCTAATCAAAAAAAAAGTATTGAAATAATGATGCTAGATTTGCACCATTATACAGAGCTTATGTCAGACATACGCTTTTCTCATCAATTTTTGTGCTGGTTGACTGTATCTAACAGACTAACATCGCTTTCGCAATGAAAAGGAACTCTTCAAAATAAATGCTCAAAAAAAAAAAGGAAAAAATTGTGCGATCTAAATATCATAAATAAAACACAAACAGATCCACGACTACCCCCACAAAACATTTTTTTTTAAAAAAAAACAATAACACATTTAATTACTATAATTTCTCATTTTTTTTTCCTTTAATTAATGTTTTAGTTCTATATAAAATTTAACGTGTTCATTGTTGGTAGTCTTGATTTTATACAAAACTACAAAATTTTTTGCAAAGACCAACGGTTAAGATTGTGGAGTATCTGGTGATCAATGTCCGATGTGAACGATTTTATAGTTTTCTTTAATCAAAATATACATTGACATCCTTTTTGATCGTCAAATCAAGAAAGAAATGCTACATTCAAATTGATTTGCGGATCACTCCATCAAACTCGACTAGATCTCAAATTAAAATGTTTAAATGTCTGATACAGCTCAACGATCTTCACATTGAAATCTATATATGTTTATCAAATTAAATATTTAAAAAAATATTTTTAAGCATTTTTTGAATTTTTAAAAGGTGATATTATTGAAGTGTCTAGGAATCCTAAAAAATAGTATTTTTTTTTAAAAATAGCAAATTTAGTCCACTTGGAGATTTCAACATAAAATCGTATTGTGTAATTCAGATCGGTTATTTGAACTTCTCAATTTGATATCTAAGTGAGTTTGACAGAGTCTTCCATCAAATCGATTTAACAATATCTCTCTCTCTCTCTCTATCTCTGTGTGTGTGTATTATAAGAAAACTTGATGGAAAATTACTCTAATAATTCCATTCAAAATTTTATTACATTAATTTCTAAATTTTGAAAATGAGAGAACGGAGAAAATAAAAAGCAAACACGCTTTTTGAATATTTATTACTATTTTAACTATCATATCCTTGCTAGCTTGGCTCCATTCCCGCTAGCTTTATTAATGTATAATTTATCCCTGATTGTGTGACATATTGAAACATTAATTTTTAAATGACTTAATTTGTGATAACAAAATTGTCGAACTCTTCAAATTTATTATTATTTTTTTTGACATAGAATGGAATCAAGCTTCTCAACTTTAAGTATCTAAAAATATTTTCTATTCAGATTTTAAACCCACACTTTTTTATTTGAAACCTTATCAAAGGATCGAAATATCATATTCAAAATTTTTGTGAATCTGTCTTGACGTTTTTGTTTTCATATATTTCCAATTCCGCTATCAGGGTCTATGTCCCACCTTTTTACTTGTCACCATTAAGGTAGGAAGCAATGAACAAACTCGCCTAATTGCATGCATCGAATTATGTATTGGCCTCAGAGGGAAGGTACTACATGTCAAGCATGCACTTGACACACAATTTTCTACTTTTGCTAAAGAGATCTTGTCAACCCATGTGCATCCCATGATTAATCAAAATAATGAACATAACTATAGGTGATCAAGCATCAGCTAGCTTCAATCAAGTAGGATGTCAATGTATTTAAAATATGTTCTCTCCTTTTTATTACAAAATAAATTTAACCAAGCAGCTAATAAGATATCGGTATAAATCACCGACATGATTAGCCCTTAGGTATAATTATTATGGTTATCTTTTGTATATCAAAGTAATAGTGATTAATTGTCTACGTGGATTGGATTGAGTGACTCGTCGGATCAAATTGACATGCCTACTTAACAGGGACATACTGCATACAAAGTTGAAAAAGAACTTTTAGTGCTCCCATGTGCAGTTCGGCCACACTTTCTGTTAATATTTGATGAGGTGAATTTGGCTTAATCACAAGAGGGTATGTTCCGAGAAAAAAAGTTACGAAAAGGACAAAGACGCTTTTTGGTACCCTTAATTTGTCGGATATTTCTTACATAAAGTTACGCGCGGTTCTATAGAAAAAAAAATTATTTTAAATAATTAAGCTGACGTACTGCATAAAAAAATATTGCTTAGATGGTGTGTGTTTCTCTAATACGTGTGATGTACATGTGTGTGTGCGTGTTTTTGAAGAAAGGATCAGGGGTCAGGCCAATATCCGCTAATGTTTTTGAAATTATATATAATTATATGCCCATTTCCAATAAGAATCGATTATCTTGCTGACTTTGGAACATTGGATTTCGTTATTATTATTTTTTTGGAAAAATTTTATATTCGGATATGAATATGAACTGATATATTTGTTATTCATAGCTACCGGCACCTTAAAGAGAAACTAAAAGTATCACATAGTATCGACTATCAACATTTGTAAATTAAAGGTGGCTTAGGTAATGTAGCCTTAATTGATTAGGCTATTATCTTAAAAAAGTAATTATCACGCTGAAACAGCCACGCGCCCCTAACTAAGGATTGGATTAACTATTATACATAGCCTAAGGTGGCTTATAACTTAAGGCTAACTAAGAAAGCTAACAGACAACGAGTGATCACTTCCTAGCATGGAACATATATAGTTAAAAAATTGTAATGAACATATATAAAATGATTATTAATTCTTCCAGACGGCAATAAAAAGCCAGCATTAACGAATAAGAAGAAAACAGAGGCAAACGCCGTTAGTTGATTAGGGCATGTGCTTTTCCTGGTCAAGTGGTCATGTTCGGCCTTGGCCCAAAACGCCGTTAGTAACCGGCTTAACACAGGCTTGCCCCAACAGAAAATCTGTCTTCATGTAATAATATACTGTAGGAATAATTAGATTTATACTACTGCAAAAAGTTATCAATTTGAAATATGTCATTGTTAGATTGCTAATTAGTTTTATGCCATTATAAAATTGTTAAAATTAGTATTATGCCATTGTTTTCTCCAAAAACATTGTAAATTCTAAAATTGACATCATCAAATCTGTTATTATTTTCTAAAATGTCCAAATTATCCTTATTTGAATAAACCCTAAAAATAAAAAAAAGACCGCGCTGGAGATTTTATATTTCTGAATTTTTAAATTATGTTATTACTCTTGTCCCTGTGTGCCTCGTTTGCATCCATGCTTTGACTTTCACTTATATTCATGTCTAATTCGAGGAAATAAAATCAAATTTTACATCCATGCTTTGGGGGACTTGACAGAAGTTCTTGACAAATTTTACGATTTGATAGTTTGATGTCAAATATCACGTGCATACTAATTCACTTATTTTTTTGTTGTTTTGAAAAGCATTGTGATGTTGTTTTTTGTGTTTATCTCGATAATTATTGACACCGACCACTCCAATATAATGAGAACACATGACGTTTTATATTGAATTTCATGCAATGTTCTAGAGGCATAAATTTTATTATTCAGTGATAGTATTTTTTTAATTTTAAATTTTTGTAGTGACATAAAACTAATTTGTCATTTAGTGATGACATTTTTCTAATTTCATATTTTTATAGTGGCATATTTAAAAGGGTAAAATTAACAAATCAATTTGTCAATGGTATAAAACTAATTTTTACTATTTTACAATGGTATAAAACTAATTTGTCATTTAGTGATGACATTTTACTAATTTTAAATTTTCACAGTGACATAAATCTAATTAACTCTATACTTAACAACAAAATAATAAATTAATTGAGTTAATTATCAGAATAGCAAATTAATGCCAACAAGAAGATAATCAACCTTCGATTTTGAACCTAAAAACACAACTTGAGTAAAACTCATATGGTTGAAACTGATTGACTGTAAAATTTATGATAAATTGTTAAAACTGAAAAGTTTTACATGTATATTTTGGCTTTAACGCACCTTGGTTTGACGGTAATAACAAAATAAAAGCATTTGGCTTCTCATTATTTTCTTTAAGTTTTTATTAGGGAAAATATTAATTTGGTTTAAGACAATGGTTAAGGACTGGTGAAAATTGTAGAATTGTACGAGTAACTCAAGGAATAGCTAGAGACAGCTAGAGATCATGTAATTAAAAGGGTATATTTGAGACTAACTTATTTCCTTTATATTAGCTAACTTGGAAGTGGTGTTATATATTGTTATATGTTGTTGCGACATGTTATTGTGGAATAGGATCAGTTGAATGGATATTGCTGTTGTGTTTTAATGTGAGTTATCATGGTATATAAGATAGATGTTCTTGTGGTTTAGTAATTAGTGGATGTTGCAATAGTTTAAATATGTTGATGTATTTGAAATTACCAAAACTGAAAACCTTGCCGACGAGCGATTCAGTCACTTGTAAGATTTGTTGAGATTTTTTTCTTTTATTTTTAAAAGAAAAGGAGGAAATTAAACAATAAGCAAGCTGCAAGTAAAAGATGGAATATAAGAAATGTACTTCAATTCGACGAGTACCAAAATGCATGCGATGCTTAAGAGACAGCTAATGTGCTCTCGCATCCCGAATTGGACCACTTAATTTCTTCAATGAATAATACATCAGCGAAGCGCTTTGGGAAAAAGAAAATTGGGAAATGAAAAGAATTACATCAGCAAACCCAACATCAACTTTGTTCATTTGTGTATTCCTTAAATCTGCTTTCATATTAAAAGGAAATGATGATGCTTTGTAACTTTTTAACATCGGTACTTGAACAGGAATTTTTTTCGACAGAAAGTCTAAAAACTATTCATTCACATGCACATGCACATGAAGCTCAAAAGGATGCCAGGCTACTTGAAAAATTTAGAAGTCTATAAAATGAGCTAGTGTAATTAAAGTACAAATATAAAATATTATTAAAAAGTGTTTAAGTATAATTAACCTGACAGTAAAATAGTTGTACCCATGTGACAATCAAGTTTCAATAAAGTATCAACCTATAACTATAAGCAAATACATATGTTGATTGCAAATTGTTAATATACGTGCCAATCTTATGGTAGCAATGCCTGTGATTACATAATTACATATATATTGCAAAAAGATCAATATTCTCCTGTTGAAAGGGCATGAGAGTCACATCCAATTTATATACTTTCCGATCTAACGTAGTAACTAAATAATTTGCACCATTTGATCACAATAATATGTTAAAAGTTTGCTTTTCATATATCTTGTTCATAGTTGCTAAAACGAAGCTATCGTACGTGATATATATCTCATTGGCTGAGCCTAAACCTCACCGTGCCATATCGACTTGCAATTACTGCCAAACGTATGTAAAATGATTTTTATTTGATACACAATCAATTGAAGAACCACAAAGGCAAAAATTGTTTTATACTACATTGACTCAAACAATAGAAAATCGTAGTAAAAGAATCAAAGCAATTTGAGAAAATGAAAATTCATCGTATAAAAACTACAAAGCAATGATTCTTCATTTTTTTCAAGTACATAAAAAACTGTGGTCCTACAGAAGATGTTATAAGAAAAAACATATGCGTGCAACCTTCCAAAAGTACAACTTTTGAAAGTTTGCCGACATTTGCATTGTATAATTGAAAAGAGGGGTCAAGGTACAAAACAAAAACGCAGCAAATTATATATTAGTATATGATCAAACTAGCTTTGAATAAAAGTAGCCATAGAACCCAACTAGTTTATGGGAGCTTGTCCACTATCTTTGATCTTGAACTAGACTAGTTTAATTTCTCAAATGATGTGCATCAGCAAGCACAACAAGGTTTTACTAATTTTTATCCCTTGTGCTCCGTTTGGATCGTATGGGAATAGGAGGAATACTTTCTTCCTAGGCGGTAATTTTATATAAACAATCCAAACTCTTCACAAAGTTACATACTTTCTAATACTTTCCGCCTAAGAATAGACTATTTCTCTTATTCCTAAACAATCCAAACAGAGCGAGTCTAGTACAATGCTTTTTAACTTTAAGCATCAATAGATCACTTGACCTTGCAGATGGTATATTTGTCTGCAAAAAAAGTTTGGAACCGATTCATTCTCACGAACTCAGAAAGATGCAAAGTTCTTCTAGTAAAACTATAAATGTAATCAAAGTCACCGCCAATATAATAAAAGGAACAACAGAATAATTAGAAATGACGAAACAAATCGCATCGGACATCAATCGGATCTGATAACAGCACCTTGGGTTGGTTGCAAATTAGTTTAAATTTTAGTTCCTTCTTTTTGCGCTATCTTTATGTTCATCTGCATAATTCAGGATTAAATTAAAGTGAGTTCAGGCTCACTAGAGAGGTCAATTGGGACTTAAACATCGGCATCAATAACTTTATACAAAAAAGAATGCCAAAAAGCATCACCTTACTGTAGTTATTCTGTAATCCATTAGGAACTGTACTGATCAGTGTATGGCTCAAATTGAAAGTGTTTCCATGTATTAACAAAGGACACTTTACAGTTCAAACGTTTAGAAATCTCTTAGTCAAAAGCTGAAAAATTAAAACATCAAAGAACGATTAGTACAAAAAGAAATGAAAAAAATTGTAGAAAGAATCATCTATAACGTGCTCATATTAAGAAGCCTGAATGTTGAATCTCAATCTTCATATAATTAAATTTTTATTTTGTATATATTTACATTCTTTCAAGAGGCTGTAACAGGTAATTTGTTTAATTTCATTTGTACCCGCTATCAGGTATCCACATGACTTTGCGATAGGTTAAGCATATTCCCAAATTTTGAGATGTTTTGAGTCACATTATGTTTCAGGGTTTCCAATAGCCTTGGGCTTCTTTTATTTTACCAGAAAAATCGCCACAAGCATAAATCAAATGCAACAAACGGTTCTTTTACATTTAATGACCTTATATATGTGAAGGGTTAACTTTTAGCTGATTTGTTTAAAGATTGAAACCTTTGTTATCTGAAGCATTTGGAGTGTACTCAGTACTAGTTTTATAATTTGTCGCAGTAACGTACAACTCTTGCACCAGCATGTGAAGTAGGCCTGATGTATTTGCGCCGAAGATGTTTGTCTAAAGTGGGCCAATACGGGAAAAATGTAGAAGCAAAAAAAAGGGAACGACATTCACATCTCCAATTAGAAATGCTTTATATATTTCATCATTGCAAAAACAGTTTAGTTTTACATATGAAATGCTCATCATTTCTTTCTATAAAGCGACAATCTTGATATTTATCTGGACTAAAACTAGATTTTGACCCAACAAAATGAAGAGAAAGACTTGTTTTGTTAGAATCTGTAAAGCTTAAATAGAGCAACTGAGATCTCTACATGGTTCATTTAAGGCATCAACATATGACCAATACACAAAATTCAGCAATCTTTAGCTTGTCCAGCACGTATGTAATGCAAACTATAAGGCTATTTTTTTTTTCCTTTTTTCATTCTTGCTGAATAACAGTAAGGCTAATTCGAAACTTATACTACAGATCGTATGAAATGGTTTTGATAGAACACTTAACACAACAAGGCTTGATCATCACGTGAAAAGTGAAAACTGGAAACTGAATAACGTTCCATATTTATTTGCATTTTTAAGACCAAAAAATATGATTAATACAAAGAAACAACAAAAAAAGGAAAAAAAGAAAAAAAGAGCAAGATGTGCTTTCAAATCTACAAAGCATGAATATTTTGGATTTCAACCTTCAAATTTTGAAGTTTCTGGCCCATACTTGTTAACTCTGCCTGGGTTAACTCTAACCGCTCTATTTTCTGTCGTGCAGCATCCCGGTATGGCTTACTTATAGATTTGACAAACTGAGCTAGTTTTTCAGTGCTTCGAATCAGATCGTTCTTCATGGCCTGCTCAACCTCTTGAGCCAGGGCATTAGCAACCTTCTCTATTTTCTCACTGGCTTCTCTTCTTCGTCCAGGGAAATTTGATATTACCAAAAACCTAGCATAAAGTGAGAGAATATTAATTACATTTGTAGAGTTAGAGCATTGCATGGTAATATCAAATATTGGTAATATGTCTCTTTTTACATGATGGTTGTTTTGCACTTTTCTATAGTTTCCGTTAATAAATTGAAACCCGAGTTTAGTACCCTGCAATGGATCAGTGCATTCGATATAAAAATCCAGAGGGGTCTAAATATGTAAGTTGGCTCAAAATGTTTTATTATTTTCAAGTAACAACTGAAATTTTGCCTTAGATGATGTAAATATTTATGTACTTCAAAATCAAAGACGAGTAATTACCCGCCGGCTGAGCAAAAAGCAAGAGCAAGAAGGTCATCCAGAGTTGTTGAGAGGACAGATGTCAACAGAGAGGCTGACAACCCTGCTGCTCCTAGACCTCCAAATGTCCCCAGTGCCTTACAAGAAAAAATTATCAATTTACACCTCACTTTAGAGGATTATTTTTAGGAAAGAGTAATTCAAGCTAGAAAAGGTGCACCTACCACTTCACGAATTTCCTTTTCAAAAACCCTAGCAGCAGAGCTGGCATTAAAGCTCTCAAGGACTTTCACACTCAGCTCCTCGTCAGACCTGACGATTGCACGTGGATCCGACCACACCATCTCTCTCACTTCAAGTAGAGACTCCCATCTCTTTTGAAAGATATCCAAATAGCGAGTTGCCTCTTCCGTGTTGCTGGAATGCAGCCATCTAGAATACTCACCAAGTAAACTCTGTTGAACCAAAGAAAAGTAACCATCTGCATTGTTATCTAGTGAATAATTTAATATTATTTGAGACAAAAACAAAGAAATAGAAGCACCTGCACTTCAGAAAGAGTGGGAACTAGAATTTCATTCTGAACAGATGATGTAGCTGGAGATGAGCTGGATTTTTCCCCTCTAAATGTGTAGATGGAAATGAGGTCAAGATTTGACAGTTGAAGTATCGACTCCATGAGATTCACTGCTCGAGTTTTAGCTTTCTCAACCTGAAAGTCCAAATTTTTGTTTAATCCTACTTGGGTGCTTATACATGCTATGGTTCCTAATTCCGAAGCTAAATGGGTCTCTTGCATTTATACACTAACATATTAGCAAATCACACCCTTCTTTTGTGGGTTTTTTGGGCAACTACCACTGAACTATAAAAAACGTGTCCAACAAACCATGTCCAATATCTAATCTGTACCGGCATATATTCCATATTAACTCGAATAATTGTTTAAACTTGTAATGAAATATATAATACATTTTCTTTTCCTTAGTTCAATTTGGATTAGTTCCTTAGTTCTTTTCTTTATGATCATGTTGTCCAAACATTGAGTGTTAGTTGTTATATAAGAAACAATTAAGTATCAGATATGGACACATGTAGGCTACTGCCAGTAATTGTACTAAAATTATATTAAGAAAACATACAAGAGATAAAATCTGCTTCTTCCACGAAATGCTCTCAGCCTCCACCTTCAAACCATACTCCTTCACACTTGCCACTAAATCATCAATTGATTTCAGGTCTTTAATTGCATTTTCAAGCTCCACTTTCACAAATAATTCACAAGAAGACAACAGACGGTCAGCAATGCCAACTGGAGTCTCCATCTTTAGACGAATTCTCTCCTTCCCGTTGTTGGTTGACCCATCCATGAAGCTGAGGAGGTAACTCTCAAAGTCTTCAAATTTACTGCTGCCCCATTGTGGGTTGTTAGTCAAGAGTTGATGGTTTTTTATTTGGTCAGGGACTGGCAAGGAAAGTTTTGCCTCAAGGGCAGATCGAGCAGAGATGGGAAATATGATTACTTCCTCTGCATTGAGCAGCCTTTTTATATTTTCTTTCACAAATGAAATTGCTTCTTCAAGCTGCACTCAGAGAAAGAAATAACACAACAGAAGTAAAATATTTTTCCTTTCCAAGCTACACAAGACGACAAATATGAGTAGATCCTTCGAAAGCATAAAATTCCCAAGTGCGAATATCCTCTAGTGCATTTGAATTTTTTTGTTATTGAGTATTTTTATTTTATAATAATAGCTATCAAAAAGGGGATTCTGACATTTCAAACTTTGCATGTTACTGCGTAAGTGCATAATGGATGGTATAGGCCAACGAGTGAAAGCACAAAAAAACCAGTGGGTTAGCATCTTCAATGATATTAATAAAAATAATTTGGAAAATAAAGCAGAAGTAGACCTCACTGGTGCTCCGATAAATATCCATTTTGTTCAGGATAAACACAACTTTTTTCTTCCACTGTTGAACATACTGGAGAAATGCAACCTAGAAGTAACAAAAAAAAAAAGCATTACAACTTCATAATTTCCTTTTGTTGCAAATAAATATGAAAGATGAGAAATTATACCTCACTTTCAGTCAATGGCCGGTCAGCTGATAGAATAAACAATATCAAATCTGCACGAGGCACAAACTCTTCAGTAAGTCTCTGTTGCCTTTGTAGAATCACATTTGTTCCTGGTGTGTCAACTAAGTTCATCTGTCAAAGAAAATATTAGTCAGAGGCATGTAAACCAAAGCTGAGTTCAGGCATTAATTTGCCAGTTTTGATATATCAGGGGGTGTAGTGCAATCCATATAAAGAAAAAAATTTGAACATGTCAGAACTCAGAAGAAATAACCATATGTGCCCCAAAGGGAACTGAAGACATCATGTGCAATCCTTAAATAAAAAAATAGTTGAAATACTATAAAAACATCGATGTCATGGTAAAAGGCATCCAATCTACCCTCAGGTTACAATGGGGAAGTTGAGGTAATTTGCATTAGATAGGAAATCTCAAGGTGAAGAGGATAATTTCATGCCATGCTGCGATATAGATGAACTTTAGAAAGTTCTATAGAAGAGCTCATGCCATCTTTAGATTATGGGGCTTCCTTAATGCTTAATCGACTAAGGTTTTGCAGGGGACAGGGGTCAATGAAAATTTCCTTAAAAGAAGTTTCAGAACTTACTTCCTTCAGCATTGGTGCAGATATATAGCAGATAAATTGACCATCTGGGTGTCTTTCACATCGTTCTTGCTCAATGGAACCAATATCAGAATAACATAGTAGAGTTATTTCATTCGTGGTAGGTACCACGCCATCCTTCAGGTACCTCCTTCCAAGGAGCGCATTTATGACAGTTGATTTTCCCGAATTAAATTCACCCTGATAGATTAGACAGGCACATATTCAATAGATTACAAAAGGATGCGGCTGCACAAATTTAAAGGGTATTGCAAAAAAATAACAAATTACCACAATGACTAGCAAAAATGGCTCACTGAGACGGGAAATTGCATCTACCAACAACGAGACCTCCTCCATCTGTCACCATTACATGATCAAATTACATTTCCTGTCAAACTTTTTTGATGTAAGACATCAATTAATGGGCTAAATCCACTTGAGAGAATCTTTAGCTACCAAATGTGTAACATTAGAAGATCACCGTTGGCACAGCTTTGCGAATTAAAGCGGCCGTTTCTTCCAACAAGGCCCTCTCTCTCTCTATCAACTCTACCTCCATTTCCCCAAGCTTTGTAAATCCTGCAACTTGACTTGCAGTACTTTCTAGATCACCAGAAAACAAACGCCCGTCTTGCAAGTGTTTGTCAACATCATGAGATCTCTTAAGAACTTTTTCAAAAATATTCTCAGTAAAAAGCTCCATCTCAGCCAAGGATGCAACCACCCCAGATGCACCTGAGTCGAGTAATTTGGATGCAACAACAGGAGGTGACTCTTCATGTGGCAAGTCAGTTAACGTGAAGAAAATTGGGACCTTGACAGACATGGAGTCTTGCAAAACCCTAGAGATGTTGTCAGATTTAGCCTTGATTATTAGAAAATCAGCTCCTTCCGAGCTAGAAGCATTTTTGGCCGAGTCAATGTTTTGCACCACTCTGGCAACTAAAGGAAGGTAAATGGAATCTGATTTTGATTGCATCATCATGTTTCTTGCCACAATGGTAGGTATTCCTATATCCAGTAAATTAGCATAAGCAATTTGAAATTTTCATGATGAATTTAGAAGAAATAGCTTATAGAATCCAACATTTCTATAATACATCATGTCAAAAAATTTGCATCCTTAAAAAATGCCCCGCATAAGTTAGTAAAGGATAAATTTGAGAACAAAAATTCCAGCAGAACCCAGAAAAAAGCAAGAAGGCTACTACAGTTTAGGCAGGATGGTGACCAAGACTACAGTTTAAGCAAGATCTAGAGAGAATTCACTATTTGTGAATTATATCCACCGATATATCCTAGTACCTAGAAATGCTGTCTCATATGCAAATTACATCTATCTATACCTAATAATTAACTAATGAAATAATGAAATTAAATCATTCAAACGAACCATCATCTTGAAGAACAACTCCAGTGGCCCCAATTGCGGAAGCCACATCAACCCGCTCCGCAATGAGGAAATAAGCCCGATCGGCAACCACGGGCTTCAACGCACACGCGGCATCATAAACCCTTCCTCCACTCTGATCTCCTCCCTCCAACACAACAATCCCGACCCCTCTCGAAACCGCCTCACTAACCGCACCAATTTGGCTCGCCACCTCATCAACACTGACGCGCAAAACAATAGCAGGTACGCCCACCTCCGGCCGCTTGAACCCGCCAGGGAAGAGAGTACGAATGCGGTCGGGAGAAGTCGAAGAGTTGGAAGAAGATGCGCCATTGATGGACTGCACAGTGACTAGGCATTTGTGCTTAGTTTTGGGTTTGAATTTAGATTTTGGGAGAAGAAAGAGGTGGGGAGGAATGGATGGGGAGAAGAGGAAGGGAAGTTTGGAGAGGCGAGAAGGGAAGATGTGGGAGAAAGGAATGGAGACGACCATGGGCAAGCGATGGATAAAGAGAGAGAGAAGGAAGAAGCGACTGAGGCACTGAGCGGTTTCGCTGGAAGGAAGGAACCTTATCTATCTCCACTTGACAACAGTTGACATGGAATCACTAGCGGATAGTTCTTTCATCGAACTCCACATCTACCTAACCATCAGCTAAAAGATCTGACTCGTTCATTAGTAACCAGATCCGTTGGAGCACGAATCTTGATTCGATCAGCAGTCGAGATTTGTCGGACACTGTTCCCTCTTCGGAGATGATCTTCCGCTCCAGAAAATCAGAGCGGATCGGACGGCTCAGATTTTCAGAAACCTCGCCATCATTGCTGTGCTCTCGAGTTCATTCTGGGTCGAAGGCCCATGGACCGAACTTTCAAGCCCAATAATTCTTTTTTCTGAACAGTTATTATAAGAAATCCTCGCGGCAGTATTCTTTTTTTCTTCTTCTAAACCCTTCTAGTACCAAAACCCTATCGTCTCTGTCAGTCTCCAGAGTGACTGGTACTGTACCTCAGCTGAGTTCAAACCTCTACTTGCCTCTTTTTCCTTCGTATCAGCTCGAAATCCAATTTTACGGAGTTGAGATTTTGGGTTTAGATGGCCTTCGTCGGTTATGCAACTCCTGGATTTCTCCCTTTCCGTACATTTTCTACAAAATCTGATGCTACTTTACGCCAATTACAAGATCGATGTTCCATAATTTCCATGCATCTTCACTGGCGCGTGAGAACAGGTCTGAGCTGCTATACCTTTTCTTCTTGCTTTCTAGTAATGTACTTCCTAGTTAAAAATTCAAATTGTTGGATATTAGCTTAATGTTGATTTGGTTCCAATAGGGGCACTGAAAGAGATGAATGAAGAGCAGACTGTGCAAGAAGATGAATCTGCTGCATCCATGAATGAAATCGATGATGAAGTATGGACAATTATGCTGAATTTGGAAAGGCCTCAGTTTTGATTTAAGATTATCTGCAATTTGGAAATGATTTAAATGCTGTGAAATACCTGTAGGAGTGGCAAGCACAGGCGAGAGAGAAAACAAGACAGTGGCATGCCTATCGTAAGAAGGAAGAGGAGGAAGAAGAGAGAAGGACGAATGAGTATAGAGAAATTGGTATGCGAATGAAAGAATATCCCGATGAAGATGTTCGAAAAGCCAGAATGTTGGTTTCAGATTTCATCTGTGCTGGTGAAGAGGTTGAAGAGGTAATTCATTCAATATAGGCATATTTTTTGTTTTTTGAGTTTGTCATATATCGGGTGTTAACCCGATTAGTGAACTCTAAATCATAAACCCATCTAGCTGGTAAAGGTTATTCTTAGCTGATGTCATTAACCAAATGTAGGGCCCTTATGCTAATTGCTGTAGCAGTATGTGACCGTAACTTTGATGGTTTAAACAGATTTGGCAGAAATTGAGTGTTTTTTTCTTTTATTTTGTTTGTTCTAGAAAATTGAGGTGGCTGCTGAGAAAGGACAATTGAATGAACTAGTACTCATGGTTATTTGGAACCGTCTTGACATAGCCAGACGTGATGTAAGCTAAAACTCTTGTTGTTGTTGTTATTTCCTATTGCTATTATTTGTTCTGCATGCATTTGAATGACACACATCTCTAAACATTCTTCTGTCATGAAATTAATTTATCATATTACTAACAGGAGGAAACGGATGTTATAAGAAGCCTTGATCTATTATACAGACGGATAGAGGTACAACTATTTCTTGTCAGGATGAGCCTTTTTCTTGACTCTTTTCTTTTCTCTGTGGTTAAATTGCTTATTTCTTCTACAAATGCTTTCTACTTGTATAAATATGAAATATCATATTGTAGACAGAAATATTGAAGAGGGAGTCAACACCATCAATGCGGCTATTAAATGAACTTCTGAATCTGCATGATGGATATGACGATGATGGGTGGAAGAAGAAATGCAGAAATTTGATGCTTCAAACATTTGCTCGTGAGGACTCTTTCGGTATAATTGCTCCTGGTGTGGTCAACTCTGAAAATGTATGATCTCTACATGTTTGTGCTTATTAAAGAAATTGTGTAAAATTGTTCTGCTTAATGGTGTTATCTGGTACTGAACAATCACCAAGTATAATAGCATACTTGATTGGTTGAAGATTTTAAAGTGAGTTTGATCTCCTGCATTACTCTGCCTCCATAATATTGTTATCACCAATAAACATGGTTTTTCTCTAATGAAATGACAAAACTTGGTCAGAAAATGTTTTGTCACTTTATATTAAAAAAGAAATAAAGATTTGTGTAGAAGCCATTAAGTTGGAAAATGGAACTATTATATGCTAATTTATATTTTAATCGAAGACATTGACTTTAGTATGTAATGTCACCCATTTAGATTAAAGTAACAATAAGACTTGATTTTTCTTTTCAACTTGCTTAACATAGGAGGATTCTTTTCTGTCCAATATCAATGGAAAGGGGTTTAGTTTGTAAAAGTTTATGGTTTAGGGTATTTTGGCAATTTCTCAAGAAGGATTGCAAGAGAGCCAGCATGTAACCGAAAAATACCTGCTCATCTTATATAACGACAACAACAAAATCTAAGTCTTTTGACCCAAACAAGTTGGGATAGGCTTACCGGACTATGTTTAACAAATATACTATGTTACCTTGTCATGCTTACCGGACTGACTGTCATGGGAATATGGGGTTGAAATTGGGTGTGGTAAACTTTCGCGCTAAGCCGCTAATTGTGGGGGGTTTTTTTTTTCAATTTTACCAGTTGCCACCAGAGGATAAGGATGCCCTTCTAAGAATAGACTTCATAAGAGAAGTAGATGATCTCTTGAAGGAGGTCCGATCTGAGCAGGATGAGGTCACGAGCGAGCATGGATTTGACCCCGAATCAGTCGCAGCACGTTTGAAGCAGCAAGAGAAGCAACATACCATATACCAGATCGAAACACTACTCGAGCAGGCTGTGTCCCTTAAGTGGTAAAATGGCCTTGCAGGTTCTGGTTGGGACCCATTAGTAATCCATTGTTGAAAGTTTGGGCTCGGTTGAGTTGTTTTATATAATGGTTGTAAGATATAAAGATTAACAGGCCTTTTATACTGTAACTTTTTACTCAAACTTAATGTCTGAATCTCACACAGAGTCATTAAATTGTAGCGCTAGTTTGCATAGCGATGTAATGGTACAGGCAACAACCCCAGTAAAGTAATGGCACAGACAACAACCCCAGTAAAGTACTAACTAGGTTAACTATCTCCCCGAGTTATCAATCTTCGGATCAGTGCTGATAGTTGCATTTGGAAATATTAAAACGACCAAGTGCATCTAAAATGTATGACAGCTAAAAGGAAATCATTTTCATTTTTATTTTTACAATTAGGCCGTGATCAAAATCCTTTTTTTTTTTAAGATAATATTTCATTTTATTTCATTGGAAAATTTTTCATCAAAATGAATGAATTTGGTGTCATTTGGTTTGGAATTTGCATGTAATTATATCGAACCTAAATAAAAACATTTTGATCAGGACCTTATTGTTATTGGTGAAACCCCTTTTGTCATTTCGTGCGCATCTTCTTCTCAAATTTTTTTTTTAATTGTATTCTTCTTTCCGCTTAACTTTGAACAAACCCAAAAACGTTTTTTACATGAGAAAGGTTCTTTATAAGTTGCCAACGGTGTACTCGCCTTTGTGGAAAAAATAGAGTTACTCTTATAGAATTTAACGAGGGCGTTTTTTTTTTTTAAAAAAAAAGTAGGAGTGATAAGTGCAATTCCAAAATTTGTCATATTATTACAGTCAAAAATAGTAAGTGCATTAATCTTATTCTAAGATAGCTTTCTTTTTTTTTGACGCCATCATCAATTTCAAACAAGTAATATCTATATGTGAAGAATCAAACAATTACGTAGCCAATAATAGAAAAGAACAAAATGTTACAAAAAAAAAATTGTATCCGTTCCGACCAGCGGTGCAGGTAATCTAAAAGTTGCATAAGGTACTTACTGTAATTATGCTAAAAATATTTTTTAAATTTGACAGAGACCGTGAAGATAAGCTACGTTATTTTTCTTATAGAAAAGCACCCTAATAAAGGTGTCGGCATCAATTATGCATGCATAAATTCTTGCAAGTAAAGTCACACAAAATGTGACCACAGCAAACTAAAAAAAAAAAAAAAGAAAGTACTACGAGAAACCACCTAAAGCAGAAAAAAACATTACAAGGAAACGCCTAAAACCAGACAATCAAATCCAGCAACAATAAAAAAACCATATTGGTAATACCCAGCCGAGTAAAAGAATTAGCCAAGGAGATCTTCATCTTCCATCTCCAAAGACTGGGCTGTTGTCTCTTGTTGCATATGTTGTTTCAGTCCAGTATGAGTACCTGTCCAAATATAAAATATGCTCAAAATATTATTATAGAGACTGGATGTATTGATCCTAGTAGAATCCCCATTGCCTTGAAAAATACATTTATTTCAGTCCAACAACAAATAAAAATCAAACAGAAGCAACAAACTACAGTAAGAAGAAATAAAATACAGTATTTATTAATTTGACACATTTGAATCACTGGAAGGTACATGTTCTGGATCAGGATTTGGTTCTTGCCATTCTACGGCTGGTCCAAACACACCAATCATAAAATCAGAAATCTGCATGAACCCTTTAATTGTAACATCTGCCAGAGTTGCATATGGCTCTTGTCACCATAATCTGATGTGGTATATTAACAGGGTGTCCACCATGAACTAGAATAATGAGTTCTTCTAGGTTTCCAGAACCAAAATGTGGTGCAATCCGGACAGGTGTACCAAATCCTAAATTGAGAAGAAAATTTCAAGTTCTGTAATTTTAGAGTGGGACAGCAAAAGGAAACTATTGTTAAACATGAAGTATGTTTGTTAGAATTAAAAGTATCATATATGCGAAGAGATCAAACCTAAAATCAACATTCTTATTGCAGTTTCATTCCATAGGTTTAGAGGTACATTTGTTAGACGTATCCTCGTGTAAAAAATTGACCTCTCCATCTGGCAGTCAACCCCATGATCCCATCTGACAAAGTGAAGCACGCAATCCCTTACATTCAAAAATTCCATCTGACAGACCTCATTTCGGAGAGCTTCAGTTTGACATCGCAATAGGAACCGACTCAAAGTAGGATGAATCGGTGTTAGACGAAACCTGTTTAATCGTCCTCCAAATACTTGAGCAAGCCTTGTGTTTATGTCATGTACAAATTCATGATCAACAAAAGCCAGCCCTGTATGAAAATACATAATTGCAGAATCTCTCAGAATAATATTCGCAGGGATAACATTGAAATGAGGCATGTAAACATTGAGACGTGCAGGGCGAGTATTGTTGAGGATAGGACTTGGATTTTGCATATTCACTACGAGCCAATTGTTAGGGGGTGGAACGAGAGGTTGATGGTTATTTGTCATTTTTCTTTCTTTCTGAAAAGAGTGTAAGCAAAAATAATATTAAGTAAGATAGTTACTAGAAGTAAGAATAAGTATATATAAGAAGTAATGAAATGCAACTGTTTAGTGTCAAAAGGCGTTGTTCCAAATTAAACGGTTCGACTTGTTTCGTTGTTGAAAGGGCTCAATTGAACAGACGCAAAATATAACAATCAAATTTACTTGATCATATCCGTTAATTAATGACGATCCTTTGCACCGACTTGGAGACTACTTATAGTTTAAAAAATAATTCTAAAGAATTTTGCTTAATATGACATTGTTGTAGTTTAAACTAATAAATGTTGAAATTATTATGACTAACAGTTGAAAATATCAGTGTTAATTATACTAATTATTATGTTAATAATTGTTGAAGATATTACCCATGTTAAAGTTGTTATGCATAATTGTAAAATGTATTATATTATTTGTTGAAGATATTACTAAATAAATGGAATTGTTTAGTGTCAATTATATATAAGAAGTAATAAAATGCAACTGTTTAGTGTCAAAAGACGTTATTCCAAATCAAACGGTTTGACTTGTTTCGTTGTCGAAAGGGCTTAATTGAAAATTTAAATAAATATTCATTTATACTTATCCGTTAATTAATGTGAACGGACGCAAAATATAACAATCAAATTTACTTGATCAGATCATATGACGATCCTTTGCACCGAGTTGGAGACTACTTATAGTTTAAAAAATAATTCTAAAGAATTTTGCTTAGTATGACATTGTTGTAGTTTAAACTAATAAATGTTGAAGTTATTATGACTAACAGTTGAAAATATCACTGTTAATTATACTAATTATTATGTTAATAATTGTAGAAGATATTACCTATGTTAAAGTTATTATGCATAACTGTTAAACGTATTATATTATTTGTAGAAGATATTACTTAATAAATGGAAGATAATTGTTGATTTTCATTACTTAATTAATATATTGTACCAAAATTAGTCAAAACTCCAATTGTATCATGAACAGTTACAAGCAGAAAAAAAACATTGTATTCCTCAATTTCTATCAATGTTTATTACTCTAAGAAAACATATCAGGAAAACATGAATACAGAACTAGAAACTATATTGTACTTGATCGTACAGTATGCTGTGCGTGAGAAGATAACGATCTATCTTCATGTCAACCTGTGAAACAAAAGAAAATTTGATTGTTACAGAGTTGAAACAGTTAAGACGCATCATAGCATAAAATCACATCTAAAAATCACCAATATAATTATACAATTTGTATAATTTTGGTTTTATCAGTAAACCATGATGGCCTTTATCTTTTGGGGGTTGCTAGTGTCAAACATATAGGACACGTACACTTGTCCAACGCGATGAAATTTTAATTTTTAAAATTGAAATGGCCGATCCAAACCGTACAAATTGTTCTGTGTTATAAAATCTTCATGGAGACCAAATTTTATATTTTTTCAAAATTTTTTACTATTTTTTTGGAATTTTACAATATGCTCAATCTAAAAAGTTCTGAACCCTTCAATTTTGAAAATTCGAAAGAAATAGTTAGAAAATATGAAAAAATATAAAATTTGATTATCAAAGATATTTTAATATAGAGATCATATTGAGCGGTTTGGATCGACCGTTTGAAATTTTAATGTGCTACGTTTGGATCGTGTTTGACGTCCTATATGTTTGATTCTAGCATTACTCTTATCTTTTTTTAAAAAAAAAACACAAACACAGACGCAAAAATACAAATAGTATACCTTGTGAGCAAGATCAGATGCTTCAAATGGATGACCAAGGACTACTAAGATTGAATATCTAAGTGCAAAGAGTCCACTGTCCTCTGAACACCTATGCCTTGAAATGTTTTTTTACAAACTTCACATTATAGCATATGAACCTTTTCTCATTCTTGCACCAAAACAGGAACTTCTTTATCATTGTTGCCTCACTAATAATAAATTAAATTAAAATAGACTGGCTTTAGTGCCGACGAAAATTTAATTTGTTGCGGGTAGAAGGGGAAAAGGTCATAAATATTCACGATAGTGCAGTTGAGCGTGCCCCGCAGAACTGTTCGTATAACACATCTTTAAACTTTAAAAATTTATAATGAAATAATAAGTTATCATTTTGTAATAACACATCTTAAATTTTAAAAATTTATAATGAAATAATAAGTTATCATTTTGTAATAACACATCTTAAATTTTAAAAATTTGCAGTAATATACATTTGAATCATCCATTTTAAAATTTTCGCACATTTCATGTGCACAGTAGGTCAGTAGCCAATCAAGTAAGTAATCAACTGATCAAATCCTGCTAGACGCTACGGTAGTCGACCAACGACCACTTAGCTGCCTGGTGCTAGTTTTCGGGAAAAAAAA
The DNA here is from genome assembly GCA_028095005.1 of Rhynchospora pubera. NCBI lineage: Eukaryota > Viridiplantae > Streptophyta > Magnoliopsida > Poales > Cyperaceae > Rhynchospora > Rhynchospora pubera. The sequence continues at coordinate 70,602,022 of CM051461.1, read as the reverse complement.
AAAGCCAAATCAACTTTTTGCTATTGATGTTGACTCAATGGCTTCTGTTTTATAAATTCATCTGTGGCGGGCCGTCAACAGTTAGTATCCGACCCGTTACACAAACTTTCTTATTTAAGTTCAGATTTGGGAACCGATATATACGACAAAAACTTTCTAAAAACAAATACAGAAGTATTATATTACGCGGGATCATAATAATAAGACGACCGCAAAAGATTATATATAGACTAGTAACAAACTGACAAGAAAATAATCTAATTAAATGAGTATCTCGCAGTCGCAGGAGATCGTATGACGTGGCAGGCATCTGACAGTTCAACCCGGCGACAATCGGCTCCTTCCAAGAATTTTTTTCAGAAATTATAACCACCATCGCTACCATCCGTTTTCTTCCGCGCGCTCTGCATCTCTCTCTCTTCTGTCACAACTCTTTCCTCTCCTAACGATCCTCTCTCGTTTCTCCTCTCTTCTCTCTCAAGATTTTCCCTCCCTAGTGTTATAATTATTATGGCCTATAATAATAAATGTGAACCGGGTTTAATTATTAAATTTATCTGAAGGGTGCATCAGATTTTGATGGAAAATCTGATGGACCATGTTCATTCAATAGGTGATCCCTTCAATTGCCTTAGTAATAAAACATTAATCTTCTGTCATTTTTCATAATTTTCGTCCAAAAAAGAATAATTAGACAGAAGAAGAAAAATGCCTTTTGCCATCAAAGATACTAAGGAAAAATTGGAGAAGATCACGTATTCCGCCTTACGACATGTCTTCTCTTCAATCTTGTGAGTTCTTATTATAATTTACTGATTTTATATGAAATACGTTGATTCTAGAATGTTAATTAGAAATATTATTATGAATTAATATTTTACGTCTATCATTTGGTATCGGAGCGGTACGTAATTTCATATAAAATTCTTATAAATTTTTTCTTTTCTTTTCGGATTCAATTACTGAATTTAATAGTATTTTTTGTATTTAAATCAGTAATTAATGATAATTTCCGAATCAATATTTGATGGAATTTTTACTGTTTATTTTCTTATTTATTTACTTCTAAAACTTCTGTGTGCACAAATGGAGATGTGAATTATTACTTTTATATTTCCTTCAAATTACCCTCACATGTGCACACAGGTAACGGGAGAGAGGAGTAGAAACCAGGCCACTTATATGTGTTTTTTTTTAATCTTGATTGGATACAAAGGAGTAGAACAATTTCTCCATCCAAACCTCATCAGAGCCCTTTATTTTGGCAACCATTCGCTCATGTCCCGTGCCGCCATGGTCCCCATGGTCCCACGCACCTATTCAATTTCTTCTTTCCTCTCATGACCGTACTATATTAGACTTTGGTTAAGTTAATTTTTTAATTTGGTAATTATTTCCATGTCTGGTTCCACTGAACTTTAATAGACAGGATTTCTTCAAGACATATTATATGGAATCTATTACATAAAATATCCTTAATTACTTATCAAATTGACATTTCTTTCATTTACGACAACAATATTTTATTTTATATTATCATCAGAAATCACGTTGTAATTTTATTAAGTATATGATTTTATATTATATATATTAGCGGCCCAACGGAAGTTATTATATATAATTTATGATCATATAAATTTACTTTTAATATGTGATCGTCATCAATTTTACAAACTTTAATTGTGACTGTTATTTTATTAAAAGAGGAACTATGTTTTACATTATGTCTCATGTATTACGATTATGTTTACATTTAATAAATTATAAATGTCAATTTTACTAACTTTAATTGTCAACTATAATTTATTAGATGGAATTTTTAATTTATGTTCAATTTATTTCTGTCCAACGGTGATGTGAATTGATTTTAGTGGATCAACTATCAAACCTGAAATATTAATTGGCGTTTTATTATTTCAGATTAATTAATTATTAGTCTCCTAATTATAGTTGATCTAATTTATTTAATTTTATATGTCTGTGGGTTTTAGTTACAAGTAAGTATTTTATTTGTCATGATGAATTTGCAGCATTGAACAATATTAGTACCCAAATGTCTGGAATACCATTGTTGAATGGAACTAATTTTTCAACTTGGAAAGAGCAACTCGAGATATGTCTTGGTGTTCTTGAAATGGACCAAGCATTACGTATGGATAAACCTGAGAAACCAAAGGATGATGCTGCAGATGAAGCAAAAACTGCTTATGCAAAATGGGAGCGTTCTAATCGCATGTCTCTCATGATTATGAAAAGCACCATTTCTTTGGCGATTCGAGGAGGCATTCCTGAAAAGAATGTGGCTGGTGAACTTTTTACTGCTAAAGAATTTTTAGCCTCTGTTGAGGAGCAGTTTAAAAGTACATCAAAGGCTAATGCAAGTCTCTCATAATGAAAATGCTCACTACCAAATATAATGGGACTAGCGGTGTACGTGAACATATCATGATGATGAATGATATGGCCGCAAAATTAAATGACATGGACATGGCAATTTCTGAGGAATTTTTGGTTAATTTCATTATGACTTCTCTTCCTGCTCAGTTTGGTCCTTTCAAGATCAATTACAACACGCAGAAAGAGAAGTGAAAAATGAGCGAATTGATTGCCATGTGTGTTGAAGAAGAAGAAAGGCTTAAGACTGAAAAACCTGACTTTGCACATGCAGCCATTGAAAGTCCAAAACAGAAAAAGAACAATGGCAAAGGAAAAAATAAGAAAGATGATGGTCTTGGTGTTAACAAAGCAAGTACATCTGGTACAAAACGTGTTTTTAAGTGCAATCACTGTAAGAAACCTGGACACGTAAGGAAGGAGTGTACCAAGTTCAGAGCGTGGCTTGCCAAGAAGGGTAATGATTTTAATTATATGATTTGTGAGTCTCTTTTAATTGATGTTCCCTTAAATACGTGGTGGGTTGACACTGGTGCCTCCGTGCACATTACGAACTCATTGCAGGGATTCCTTTCCGTGAGGATGCTGGAAAAGAGAAAAATGAAGCTTAAAGTAGCCAATGGATTAGAGGCTGAAGTGGAGGCCGTAGGAACTCTTCGTTTAGTCTTGAAGAGTGGATTTAATCTCTATTTGCATGATGTAGTTTATATTCCTAGTGTTATTAGAAATTTAATTTATGTTTCTAGACTTGATGCTTGTGGTTTTATGTTTCAGTTTGGAAATAATGAGTTGAGACTATATCATAACTCTAAGTTTGTTGGTTCTGGATTATTATGTGACAATCTATATAAATTATGTTTTGATTCTTCCTTTTCTGATTCTTTATTATCCCTGAATGTTAATTGCGTTGATCACAAACGTGGCACAAAGAGAAATCGTGATGTTGGATATTCTTCCAAATTATGGCATCGTAGATTGGGTCATATTTCAAGAGATAGAATGCAACGTCTCATTAAAAATGAAATTCTCCCAACATTAGATTTTTCTGATTTTTGAAAACTGCATTGAATGTGTTAAGGGAAAATTTGTTAAGAGAAATAAGAAAGGAGCCACTCGAAGTGGGGGACTATTGGAATTAATTCACACCGATATATGCGGTCCTTTTCCCACTCCGAGTCTCAATGGACACAAATCATTCATTACTTTTATTGATGATTACTCACGCTATGCTTATGTGTTCTTAATTTCTGAAAAATCTGAGGCACTAGACAAATTTAAGACTTTTAAAGTTGAAGTTGAAAATCAACATAATCTTAAAATTAAAGTAGTGCGATCAGATAGAGGTGGTGAGTATTATGGTAGGCACACTCAGTGGCGGAGCCAGAAATTTTTGCAATGGGGTTCAACAAATTTATAATATTAATATTTTTATTAAAATAAATTCATACATCATTATATATTTAATTTTATCTCTTTTCTAAACACCAAAAGAAAGAAATTTTCATAAATTAAATAACAAAGTTATTGTATGCTTTTCCTAAAAGTAATGAGGATAATTGCTAACTTAATTGAAAATTATTTTGTCTCAAAATACGTTTTAATTAGAAGAATTGCTGACTTTACATAATAAAACACTCAAGAGAATGTAGCCATGAACCAAATGGGGTTCAATAGTATGATAATATTTATATTTTTATGGGGTTCAAATTTAAGTTAACTATAAAAATATTCATTTCATAAGTATAAATTTGAATGTATGGTATTATTTTATGAAATTGAATGGGGTCAATTGACCCCATTCAATGAACGTATCTCCGCCACTGGGCACACTGACTTGGGTCAAAGTCCAGGTCCATTTGCTTTGTTTCTTCAAGAAAGTGGTATTATTCATCAATTCTCTATGCCGGGTGATCCTCGGCAAAATGGAGTTGCTGAAAGGCGTAATCGTACATTAATGGATATGGTACGAAGTATGATATGCAATACCACTTTACCAGAATTTTTATGGTCTGAGGCTTTAAAAACAGCCACACATGTTCTCAATCGAGTTCCTAGTAAATCTGTTCCAGCAACACCTTATGAATTGTGGACTGGAAGGAAACCACAACTAGGATACTTACGTGTGTGGGGCTGTCCTGCTGAAGCAAAAGTCTACAATCCACAAATTAAGAAACTGGATTCCAAAACTGTCAGTTGTTCTTTCATAGGATATCCAGAGAGGTCCAAAGGTTTTAGATTTTATTGTCCCTCGCATACCACTAGAATAGTTGAGACAAGACATGCAGTATTTTTTGAAAATGGCAACATTAGTGGGAGTAATGAAAAATGAACTATAAACCTCGATGAAGAAGACCGAATTTATGTTCCAACTTCGGTCATTTCAGAGGCTACAAGTTCTGTTTCTCCTTTATTACTAAATGAAGGTACTAATGTTAGTAATGTTCCTAACAATGAAGAGGTACCTTTGCTGCCACAAGAACATTTACGCAAGTCGCAAAGAGAACGAAAATCTGCAATATCTGCAATGTCAGTGGTGTTTCACGAATTTGAAAATTTTACGATTCAATCATGAACATTTGAATTTGTTATTTTTCCCACGTTTCACGCGTACAGTACTTAAAATTCAATCATGAACATTTGAATTTGGTATTTTCCCACGTTTCACGCGTACAGTACTTATCTAGCAAATCCGTGTCAACTTTTTCCTTTTGATGTTGGCTCGAATATTTTCCGTTTAACAGGATTCGTTAATTTTGTACTTCTTTTTATCAAATATCAAATGAATTTTAAAATGTATAAAAATTATATAAAAATACGTCACTCATTAAATTGAACAAAAGTAACAATTTAAATTCTATATTTGAATTTTAAGAGATTAATTAAAAATGAAATGATGACAATTGATAGTATTGGAATCCGTCTCATATATTTATATTAAACAGCACACACTATATATCTATGTATTAAATACGTCGCATCGCTAATTATCACCTAACATATTTCTTTGGAAACATTGTTGGAAGGTTGGTGTCATCTATAATCTATAAATACTCCAACTCTAGAGGTGTTTTCTATGGTACGAGTGATGTCAGCACAATCTTTTTTCAATTCTATAAGACAATGAACACCTCCATTTCATAATTTCAGATTAAATATAGTTTAATTTTTAAATTGTTTAGGTATTTTTAAAAATTCATTTGGTTATGAAAATTTATATGTGTGCTCATAAAAATATAAAGAATTCATGAATATAAAATGTTTAATTTATAGAGTTATAAAATAATTTAAATAATTTTCTGAATCTCATAAAATTTAATATGCATAAAATTTCCGTTTTAAAATTGTTTGGAGGCCTTGAAAAAATCATTCGACTATCAAAATTTATTTAACTACTCACAGATATATGAAAAATTTAATTATATAAAATTTTATAATTATAGATTTATAAATATTTTAAATAATTTTCTTAATCTAATAAATATTGAATCTCCACAATTTCATAAATATCATTAGATTTTTAATCATTCAAAGAAATTTATAATTTTATTTGTGCATAAAATTCTATATAAATAATAGTAAAATTATAACAAATCAAATCATGCTACATAACTTTTTTAACATGATCATACAATTTTTAGCAATTTTCATCTTTTTAAAATGTTACAAATTCTATAGAACTGCATAACTTTTAAAATATTTGGCGTTTTTTTAAAATTAATTTTTTCATCAAGTTTTATATGAATAGTAATTATGAGAAATCCATTGTTGCTAAGTAATTTAAATTATTTGTAAGATAGTATTTAATTTTATTGGTATTCAATTATAAATTATCGATAATAAAAAATAAAAGTTGATCGAATTGGTAAAACTTAGAAAAATTTTAAGGTAGTTGTTTTTGTCCAAGATGAACACAGTATGTTTTGTTCTCATAATTCTAACACTTTTTAACAAAAATATTTAATGATTACATGTCACCCTTCACTTTCTATATATTAAAAATGATAGAGACAATTAAGGTCTCTTGAAATTAAAAATCTCCAAAAACAATAGTTCCGATATAAATGATAAATATATTATAAATGACACACATACAAAACTATGCAGTTAATTACAATCAAAAGATCAATTGTAAGATAATTTGGTATTTATTCAAATATTTACAATCATAATTCTAACCCTTATAAAAATTATAAGTTAGTCTTAAAACTCCCCTCATCGCGCGAAGAGCGAATCTAAAACTAGTTGTATTCGTAGCAAAGATGACATCGATATAAGAAGTTCTCATCCATGTCACTATGTCAGTTTTCTATGGCTAGTCGTCTCAATCGAAGTGCAAGTTGTTTCTAAAACATCATTATTTGCACAAATTAATAATAATTAAATGAAGTCATAATTGTTGCATTGGAGGTTATTGCGTCAACCCACTTCGCAGTCAATAAACACTAATTAATTGGATGATTAGCATAACTTAATTTAAAGCTGCAAGTTGAATGAAGGTCGTCTTTTACTAATTAAGAACCAAATTCTCAAATCATTTTCAGGGACTTATACTGAGTTCTGCATTTTGTCATTCTTTAGGGTTTAGATCAGAAATGTTCAGGGGTGTTTCAGGAATTTGAAAATTTAACTATTCAATCATGAACATTTGAATTTATTATTTTTCGTACGTTTCACGTGTACAGTAAACAATCTAGCAAATCCTAGTCAACTTTTTCCTTTTGATGTTGGCTCAATAATTTCTGTTTCTTATAACTTTTATGTGTGGCGGGTGATTAACAGTTAAATTGACCTGACAGACCCGTTACACAAACTTCTCTCTGGCGATGCTGCAAAAAACTCCCTTATAATTTCTTTTTCTAAGGACAGGAATCTCCTTTGTTACATTTTTTTGTCGTAATAAGACAGATGCAAAGATTACACTCAGACAAAGACATTAGCAATAAACTGACAAGAGAATAACCTAGTTAAATAAGAATCAGTTGGGAGATTGTATGACGTGTCCATGAATCCAAAAGTTCAATTGGGTTCTCTAGTACGGATTTTGTAGGATTATATATATTAGATAAATTTGAAAAATTGAATTATTTGTTTTTAATCAGGCAACTCATATTAAATCTTTATTTGTCATAATAACATAAAATTATAAATTTATGATCGTAATTAATCAAACCGTCTAACTTTTTTAAAGTGTAATACATTAAAAAAAGGAGAGGAGACTAACTGACCAACTCAAGTTTCTACCTTTTTGTCTCTGGCTCTCTGCTAACGTAACAGTATGGGTTGAACTTATCTTCAAGTTCAATAATTTAAAAAATTGGAAATTTTTGTAGATATTTTTTTGTGATTCTCATATTTAATTCATACATACTACTATATTATTTTGTGTAAGGCGAGTTCACTAAATTATTAAAAAAAATATTTTTAGTTATATAAGGTTTGAACTTTTATTCTTTTAAGTACTGGTATTCTTATTATTAAGTATTGCCAATGCTAAGTATTGCTAATGCTAAATAACATTGGCAAATTCTCTTCCCTAAGGGTCCGCTCTAGAAGGAGAGACTCGGAGCGAAGAGAAAGGAGGAGAGCTCAGATAGCTTGCTCCAGAGGAGAGAATCGACAGAAATTAAGGAGAGCAAAAAGACATATAAAGAGAGTGATCGGTTACTCTCAAAATCGAAGTGTACCGAGTTCCCTTCCCTTCGATCCGAATTTCTCCTCCTGGAGCGGAGTCTAAATGCCTCTGTATCAATCTCTCCATATCCAACAGTAATCCGCATAATCTTTCAAAAAGAAACGACAAAAAAAAAGGACTCTTCCAGAAAGGTTGCTGAAAAAAGTTAAAATAGAAGAGTTCAAGAAAGGTTGAAGAAGGACACACAAAACACATGGACACAGTTAGAAACTAATTACACCAAACTATGAGAGACAAAATTATTTAAACATCAGCCAACAACCATATGCTTGCCTAATTTATAACGCAGTAAAGACACTTGAGTTCCAGAAAAAAAAAATTATAACTATATCATGATAAGGAAGAAGCATACCATGTTCGTACTTGTACAAATTAAAAGGATATATATTTTGCAGAAACGTGCTCGTTCCTTCCTCCCAACCAATTATTGTTCAGTTCAGACTAAATTGGGATCCGCTGCTGCACGACACATGGTGTAGCGCGGCATGCTGTCCGTCTGATCAAGATCTAATGGACAAGAGAGCTCCGTGCATGTAATCTAGATTGATAGGTCCGTAAAAAGTGAACCGTCCGATCAAAATCAGGCGACTCGTAGTGCGCTACACCGCGTGTCGCGCAACAGCGAATCCGGATTGGTTCAGACTTCAGACTTGAGAAAGTAATGCAATGTACTGGTCCATTAACTAAATAATTAATGCCATATATATCTTTTTTAAATGATATAATACTGTTTTATCTTATTTTAAATAATAATGACTACTATAAAGCACAGTGTCCTATGAAGATGATCTATTTGTCAAGTCAAGGATCCTCTCCACTCCATTCTCTCATGGCTCCTCTCTACTCCATTCATCTCTCTCCTTCCTTCCCCTCTCTCTCCTTCTCTCACAAATCTTCCCTCTCCTCTCCCCCCCTTTCCAGATCAACCCATCTCTCTCCTCTCCTTAAAACCCACCTCCTCTCTACAAAGGCACCAACCCTTGTCTATTCCACCTCTAAGTCTAACAACAACAACAACACTCTTTCCTCCATTGTTGATCAACTCCAAGAAGAAGAGGAAGAAGAGGAGTTCTACAGGAACTATGATCAGGAGCCAGCTGAAAAGCTCTCCGAGCGGTGGAGTGAGATCCATGGCCGAGATGATTGGGCCGGGTTGCTTGACCCGATGGACCCATTATTGAGATCTGAGCTGATTCGGTATGGTGAGTTTGCACAGGCTTGCTATGATGCTTTTGACTATGATCCCTTTTCCCGGTACTGTGGTAGTTCAAAGTATAGCCGCCGTCATTTCTTTGAAAGTCTCGGCATGGCCTCGTTCGGCTATGATGTGACCCGGTATCTCTATGCTACATCCAACTTCAAAATTCCAAAGTTCTTTACTCGATCAGTGTCGGATGAGCATGTGTGGAGCCAGAGAGCTAATTGGATGGGGTACATTGCGGTTTCAAATGATGCTGAGACAGCACGGCTTGGTAGACGGGATATAGTTGTTGCTTGGAGAGGAACGGTGACCCGACTTGAATGGATTGCTGATTTGATGGATTATTTGAGACCCGTCTCAGAGGAAGGTATCCCGTGCCCAGACCCGACTGTAAAAGTTGAGTCCGGGTTCATTGATCTCTATACCGACAAGGACCCAACTTGCCGATTTTGCAAGTACTCTGCTAGAGAGCAGGTACATCATAAATTATACATTAATTGATTGTTTATCAGTTAGCAGATAATACAAATGTGGAAGTATTATACATGAATATTTTCTCATTTTCTTTGCTATTATAGGTTTTGACCGAGGTGAGAAAGCTAGTGGAATTTTATGGTGATGAACGGGGAGAGGAGGTGAGTGTGACAGTGACAGGACACAGCCTTGGCAGCGCGTTGGCAATGCTAAGTGCATACGACTTGGCAGAGACGGGAGCAATCATGACTCCAAATGGGAAGAGAGCATGGGTAACAATATTTTCCTTTTCGGGCCCACGTGTGGGGAACGGACGGTTCAAAGAGCGGTTCGAGAAGGTGCTCGGACTGAAGGCACTCCGGGTCTTGAATGTGCACGACCCTGTGCCGAAGGTGCCTGGCATGTTCTTCAATGAGCAAGTGCATGAGCTTGTCAGAAAGTTTGCCGAGGGGTTGCCGTGGAGTTATCACCATGTCGGAGTCGAACTGGTGCTTGATCATAAGCGATCGCCTTTTTTGAAGGAGACAAGTGACCCGTCCTGCTATCATAACTTGGAGGCACATCTTCATCTCCTTGACGGGTATGTGTTTTAATTTGACTTGTACAATAACTCACTGGTATTACTGGTACAGTACCGGCATGTCACTGTACCTGAGTTTACCAAACCAGTAACAATTTTTCGTTGCATCCTTATAATTAAGTTCAACTGCTAGAGTCTGGTGCATGTCCATATTAGGAGTTATGGAGATCTGATTAACATAATTTAGTATTTGATTAACAGATTCCCTCCTCTTTCTTTTTTACTCACAACGGAAGTTCCGTGGAAATGTGGAGTACCTAAATAAAAAATAAAAATAGGAAAAAAGGTTTTTAGAATCTTCATAATTCGCTCCAACAGTTCTTATTATCTAATTAGAGTAATAGAAAGTAAGAGCTGGACTTCCGACTCATGAAGTTTTGTTCATAAGTCATAATCAATGAGTACGTGATTATGGTCCTCACAGGCACATGCAATCATATATTCAAGGTAAAGCCCACTGATCATAAAATAGGTAAGAAAGAAATTATATTATCATTAGCGTGCCCAAGACTTACATGCAAAAATTTCACAGCTTTCCTAATTAATTAGCAAAAAGAACAAGCAAAAATGTGCAATAAAGAACAAAACAACAGAGATAAAATAGGTGAATATACTACATAGCTAGTGATGTGTCGTTGATATATTCCAGATCAATTATTAATTCTTTTAAACAAATGTACGACTTATTTTGTTGTCCTAGGCTCCTAGCTTATAGCTTCTCACTATAAAAAATAAAAAAACAATTAAAGATTTGCTTCTGACGATAAAAAGAATAAAATTGTGACTCCTAATTTTATATTAACTTGTCTAAACCTCCTTCTCCAAAAAATGAAATAAAAATATATGAAAGAACTAGGCTGATTAACAATTGTTTTGTGATTATTTTTCTGATAGGTATCATGGGAGGGGCGAGCGATTTGTGCTAGCAACTGGCAGGGACCCTGCACTGGTGAACAAAGCATGTGACTTTCTCAAGGAGCACCACTTGGTGCCGCCATTCTGGCGGCAGGATGAGAACAAGGGCATGGTTCGAGCTCATGATGGGCGCTGGATGCAGCCAGAGCGACAGAAGCTCGACGACCACCCGCACGATATGCACCACCATCTTCACCGACTTGGACTGGCTGAAAACCGCGAATTTTGATGAATCATTGAGCATCGATCCGTCAAACATGGTGCATATATATGGACTTAATTATTCGTAGGACAAGTGATAATGGTTTGAAATTGTTGGATATGTTAGGAAATATGATTTAATTGTTGTTCTAGAATCTAGGGATATTATACCTAAAAGCTAGGTTCTTTCGGGTGTTGTTATACAGATCCGTCAAACATAAGACCTGAAGTTTTTTTTTAATATATATGTAATATGTAATTAAGGACTGAAATATTCTCTTTTTGTTTCTGACTCGAACAATTACTGAGGAACATGCTAAGAAAAGTTTCAGAATGCATTTTGCAAGAATGGAAAAAAAAAAACATGGGGGACTATGTATTAATGCCTCGCAGATTTGACAACTTTATGAAGAAAAATCAATTTCGTTGAATTCAAAAAACAGGACATGATATACATGTGCACAATGTTTTATTGCTTTAACTAAATTGACATGGTAAAGAAAGCAAATCTCCATCAAATTAAGCACATTTGAAATTCTGTACTGGAAGTATAGTCTGGAGTGGATATTTGGATAGCTGAATATATATATCATTCTAGCAGTTGGATGAACAATAAGAGAAGCTACATATTTGTTGAACTTCTCATATAATTTATTTAGATTCGGAATCATCTTCTTTATTTACATTATTCCATAACTAAATGTCTTCAACTCTTCATACTGTTCAATGTTCATTTGCACATGGAGCGCGTCTATTCCGGGCCCACTTAAAGAATACAATAAATTTTTTTCTTGTTTTGTTTTCTTATCTAACCTTTCCAACATTTATAGTTCATATTTTCTTCATAGCTGTAGCTAGGCCAGAAAAATCGTTACACACACGGGCGTTTGGATCACTTAGGAATTTGGTAAATTTGGAGAATTTTCAATTTCTAGGCATAAATTTATTGAGAAGTGTGTAATTTTGTGAAGAGTTTGAATTATTTATAATAAATTTATGTCTAAAAATATGAAATTCTTCAAATTCCCACTTCAATCCAAACCTGCCCCACAGTTATTACTTGTATATATAATTGTTTGTACTTCATTTAATGTTTGGTTTGCTACCCAACTTCCATTGTTTTTTCAGTCTTTCATAAACACTGTATCTTAGGTATGAGCTGTTGCCTGATCAAATATATCTTGTAAAATATTATTTTTGCTCTTGCCATAATTGACCAAATGAAAATAAATTCAAGAGAATCTTTTGGGTACGTATGTTCTTTCTTTTTTTTTTTCAAAATTTTTTTAATCGAACGCCAATACGCCATATCTACTGGTTAGTTAATTAAAGCATTATCAATTATATCATCTATAACTTTTCCCTTGTTTTGGTTGAGAAAACTAAAACGATTAAATTAAAACATCTAAAAGGCCATTTGTTTAATCAGACTTAACTAGTTCTAGTTATTTTTAATATTTGGATGTCTATCTAGAATGGTTCGTTCTGTTCTCTATATGCTACAAGCTACACATGTATAACCAATCATCATTAACCTTAAAAAAAGCATAACCAAGTAACCAACCATTTTATTTTATCTTTTTTAATGTGACTTTCCTACTAGAAGCTCTCAAGCCGAAAGTACTGCCACTTTAAACAAATTAGACTTTTCAGTTGATGTCTACTTACAATGGGAACCGAATCCTCTACGGCCATAAAAAGGACTGCTCCAAGCAGTCCTTTTTATTTTCTTTAATTTTTAAAAATTGTAAAACTCAAATAGAAAATTCAAACCGTTGATCTTGTTAAGTTTTATCGGCGATGCGTTTCTATATAAGTTTTATAAAATTTGAAGTTAATTTGATACTAGATCAAGTGGTCAACAAATGAACGAACCTGGTTTAATTAATTCTAATCCGTTCATAATTTGGTCACTTAATGAAATATCAAATAAACTTCAAATTTTATAAAACTTATATGAAAATGCATCGCTGATAAAACTTAACAAGATCAACGATTTGGATTCTCCATTTGAGTTTTATAATTTTTAAAAATTAAAAAAAAATGAAAAGGACTGCTTGGAGCAGTCCTTTTTCGGACTGCTGAGGATGTGGTTCCGCTTACAATGATGGCTTCAGTTTTCCCTCCTACATTTACTTAACGACCTCATCAAATTTGAGTTCCTTTCCATTTTTTTAATCTCAAGTGGAGGCTTTCAGTCAGATACTCACTTGAGAAAATAACACAAACTTCACTTTCGCTAACCTTTCCCGGTGGAATTTTTTTAGAAGAATCTGAAATTTCTAGTCTATAATTAGAGGCTAGAGAAGAGAGAAAGAGAGTTGGGTCCTAACCTGAGACTGAGACAGAGACGTATATTCAACAAAGAAGTGCTATGAATTTCTATCACAAATTATCTAATTTATCAAACGAGTTGTTATCAATAAATTCCAATTTAATGAAAATATTTTAACAAAAATAATATTAGTCCTATATTATTATGTTCAACTTTTGATTGGAGCGACGTATATCTTAAAAATATCTTATATATTTGATAGGCGGGTTTCACATCGAAATATTCAATCCTTTTAGACCTTAATTTCAATTAAATGTTTGTGTTTTAGTTAGATTTTAATGCAATTTAGGTTAGAAATGTGGTACTGCTATTTGTCCTTGTTTAATTTCAGATTCAATGACGATTTGGTGCAAAATTGGACCCTAGACAGAGTTCAAACGGAGCAAGTCAAGATCCAAGCGAATGGAGCAAAGGAACAGGGTCAAACCAGACAAGGCCCCTGTTCTGGCGACCCCGCCAGGATCCTGTCGACCCCGCCAGACTCAAACCGACAGACCTAATTTGGAGACGATATTTCTGGCAGAGCGTGTTTCCTATTTTCGGAGTAACCGGACATGATCTCCATACATGAGAACCGTCCTTGAAGCCTATTTAATCATGTGGGAAGGCACCAAAAAGAGAAGTCAGATTTTGGAGAGAAATCGAGAAAAGAAAGCAGGAATCTCCCGCAGCAGTCTCCTGTCGACCCGCCAGGAACCTGTCGACCCCGCCAGGATTCAAGCTGAGAGAGTTTCTTTTAGTTCTTGTTGTAATCTTTGTCTATTTTCTTTCTTTTGATGTTTAGTTTGTTGAAACCTGTTATTTTAATGTTTAGTATGACTTTTACTGAGTAGTTTAGTTTAGGGGCAATTGTAGGGAACCATGACTTGGTAGATTAATGAAATTTAATTTAGTTTTCTAATCTTTCTAAGTTGTTTTGTTTTTCTTAAGTTTAATTGCTTGAATTGAGAATGTGAATTGAATTGTTTGAAAGGTTTGCTCACTTGGTTTGGGCCAGACCTCGTAGATAAGCACAAAGAACCCAATTTCAATGATGATTTGCATTTCCATACCATAGGATAATTATTATACTCAAAAGGTGAAAACGAAATTTAGCCGAGAGGTTTATTCCCTCCTAAGATCGAGAGATTTAGGATATCCTACCGAATAGTTAAAGCAAACCCTAAAACTTAAGCCAAGGAACGAGAGTTGAAACTTAGGTTTTTAGGGAGGTTTAGAGGTTAAAACTTAGTTATACCAAATCAAGAACGAGAGTTAGTATTTGGACCAGAGTATACGCAAAAAACCTGAACTTAGAAACTAATTAAACTGAATTATCGTACTGGCGACCCGCCTGAATAGTGCCTGGAAGTGGAACCCGACCAATTGACCCTAGTTTAAGTCCTTAATTCGAGTTTAGATCTTTTCCTTAATTTTTAGAGTAATTTAGAGGTTAATTAGAGTTTAGAATTAATTCCTTAGTTTAAATTTAATCCTCTTAATCAATTAATCAACTTTTTGACTTATTACTCTTAAATTAATCAAACTTAGTTACTTAAAGTCTGTAGTTTAAAATAACCGTCCCTATGGATTCGACCCTCAAGTTACGCTGCAATAAATTAGATTTGATATTTAATTTGACTTAAGTTTCACCTCCGATTAATATTCAAGATCAAAACAATTATTAAAAACTTACGGTTCGTATATTTAAAAAAAGAAAATAAGTAAACCCAGATTTCTGGAAAAGTGTTAATTCCACTGGTTCGGATAATCGGATTCAGTCTCAGCGACTCCTAACGCACGTTTTTTAATTCTACCCAAACAAGTGCTATTTTTCATAAACTTTTAAGTGACATGAGATGAAAACGGAGTTCCGTCCCGATTCGTATCTGAATTCGAAAAATGCGCGAAAATACGTATTAGTATTTGACAAAAAAAAAGGATATTATCTTTATCTAATATATATTAATTCGTTTATCCATATTTTCAACCGCATAAGATGATTCAATATGGTTTCATCACTGTCCGATCTGTATCCGGCTATCCGCTCACATAAGACAAAAGACCATGAAATTAGGAATATAGGTCCCACAACCTTCTTTCCTTAATACATTTCTCTGTCAGAAAGGGAACGCATAGCGGCATAGGACTCATAAACGTGTTAACAATGAAGAATGAATTGAAAAGGAAAACCAAAAGCTATGTTTATATTGACTATATTGAAATATTAACAAAACAGTTGCTGTCTTCACTGTTTTACGGGAATTGTTTAAGACCATCCTCTAGATTTCATCATCTTCCATCATCTCTAGTGTGAACACACGTTTTTGGTCTCCATTATTTTGGTGAATTTATTCGGAATTGCTCTCCCTCTCATCCTTTCTATTTTTGGTCCCCACTGTTTCTCTTCTTCTCATCCTTTCCTATTTTGGTCCCCACTATTTCTCTCTCTCTCATTTTTTCTATTTTTGGTCCCCACTGAAAATCCTTTTGACATGCTTACGTCTTGGCTTGCTACTCATTTACCTTTTCAAATTCTTCATTTCACTACCCGCGTACAAGAAGAAAACTTTTTCTTAATAGTTTATATATACATAACTGTTGAAGTTATATATGTAACTGTTGAAGTTAATATATATAACTATTGAAGTTATATGTGTAGCTGTTGAAGTTATATGTGTAGCTGTTGAAGTTAATATATATAACTGTTGAAGTTATTTATGTTGCTGTTGTAGTTAATATAAGTAATTGTTGTAGTTTTGATACTAACTGTTGTAGGAAAGAATGAGAGGGAGAAAAACAGTGGGGACCAAAATAGAAAAGGATGGGAGAGAGAGAAATAGTGGGGACCAAAAATATTTCAAAAACAGAAAAAACTAAAATGTGTTCCCACTGAGAATGATTGGGATGATGGTTTTTAGGGATGATCCTTATCACCCCCGCTGTTTTACTGTTCTAATAAAATAATATTAAAGCCTCCGTTTGGATGCGTTGAGAAGAAGTAGAAAGAAGAAAGAATGAAAAAAAATTATAAACAATCCAAACTCTTCACAAAGTTACGCACTTCCCAATACTTCTTCTCACTTCTTCCCTTTTTTCCTTCTTCCCACACCTATCCAAACAGAGCCAAAGAGTAATTATTCATAAAATCAAAATTTACATGCTACTCTCATTTATCCCGTTGATCCAAACAAACTAAATTAGGAGTACGCTGCACGGCGATAGAAGGGATGGCAGCATCACCGGCCAAGACCAGACTAACCATGATATCAGCAACTGATCTTCATCCAAAAATGATTTCTAAACACAGCAAACTATTCTGTTTGCTTCTGATAAATGAAAGTGGTAGGACTATGTCCTATTTGTTTAAAAAAAAAAAAGATATTCTATAATTTCTTACTAATGGCTCCGTTTGGATGGTGTGGGAATAAGATGAATAAGGGAAGAAGTAGGAAGAAATATTAGAAAGTGTGTAATTTTGTAAAAAGTTTGGATTGTTTATAATAAATTTATTCTCTTATTCCCACACCTCATCCAAACGGAGCCATTAATATTTAAATTTTCTATGTTCTTAGGTCCTTGTGCATGTTGGAACATTTGAAGAAAACTCAAAATTTATTTTCTCATTATCCTTTGATAATCTAATTCCCGTTTATTAATTACTTTACCGAATTGTAAATATAAGTCGGTATAAGCCTTTGCACCATTTGGGCAATACATTTGGCATTGACAGGCATTAATCTCCTTGGCAACTTTTCATTATATCCCTTCATTCTTTTTCCTTTTGTACTTCTATATATCGTGGCCTTCGGTTTTATTAATTCATACATTAGACAGAAATTAAGAAGGGAAATTAGTAAAATGCTTGGCGGCCCTTCTCCACTCGTCTCCACAAATTACTCAGCCAATTAATAGCACCGACCATTAAAAACCCTTATAAAAGCCTCCTCTACCAATTTGATAAAAGATATAATAATTTTCTCCATAAATCTATTCTTCTACAATATTATTTTTCCGTTGAATTGTCACTGGATATTAAAGGAATGATCCATCTCTTCTCTCATGGACGTAAATCTAAGGTCCTGCTCCGGAAGGATTTAATCGGAGGTAAGGAAAGATGGAGGAACTGAGATATCCTGCTCCCAACAGCAACGCTGGGTGAATGGACGGAAACTCAACTAAACTACAACTCCTCAACAGCTCATTTACGGAGAAGATCGATTACCTTCAAAATCAGAGCGTAACCAAGAGACACGAAGAAATTTAACTTTTTACCTAAAATATCCTTTGTTTTTCTTTCTCTGACTGTGGACTCCCGCTTTCTCTCCCCATTTAAACTAAAGGGCAATATCATCTAGGAAGAAGATTAAAGTTGTTACCTTCGATGCATGATTTTAGAAGTCTGGAACACGGTACCTTCGTTCTTCTAAGCTTCCTTCATCTTTTTTTGCTCTTTCGTTCCTTTCCTTAACTCCGGTTAAACCCTTCTGGAGCAGAGGCCTTAAAAAGAAGAATAACCCGTAGTATCTTGAAGTGATTTCGAAGATTTCGTACGTGAGGGGAATACATTTTAGGACAAAGTTCACTCGTCCGGATAAACATGTTTCAATCTATTTTACTTTATTTATTATTCTGATTAATTGAATATTGATTTATTTCTTAATCACAATTCGGTATTTTAAAGCATTTGCTCTAACAGTGCAATCACAGTGGACTTAGCGAGTGACATGACCTTCATTTCTTTTGTTTATTGCATGAGGAAGAAGGAAAAATTAAATTAGTATAAATATGAACTTTATCACGTGCTATCGTTAATCCAAAAAAGGATGGTTACCCGACAGATTTAGACATGAGTTCTGTTGAAAAAAAAAAAAAACTAATCAAATAGGCTCAAATGAGCTTTCTGTAAGCGACAAAATGGAGAATAAAAAGCATATTTCTTCTAATTAAATTCTCTTCTCTAGGTTGAAACTTGAAACTTATTCTGTCTTTCTGTGGTAATCTTTAATAATTTGTTCAATTTAGTCCGTTTGAATGCATCGTCTGGGTACATCAAATTTTATTTTAAAGAATCTCTGTTTTCTTGTTAAATCACTTCAGAAATATTAACTAATGATGGATATGAACCACATAAATTTATAATTACTTACAAAAATATTAACTAATGATGCACATGAACCACTTAAATTAGTTAGTTAATGTATAATAATTTTATTTATTTTTTGCAACACTGGTGAGTGTATCTACATAAAACAAAGGAAATGACAATTAATGTAATAATAAACATTATAAAGGAACCATATGACAGAAAATACCCATTTACAATGCAGTCAACACCAAAAAAAAGGGGGAAAAAAAGAGGAATGTATACAATATTGTACTGAAGAAGAAGTTAAAAAAGTAAAAAAAAACTCTGTTTTATAAACTGATTTCATTGTGCTTATTTCTCTTTGCATGCAATCAATGCCAGATTCTGGTTGCTGAACTTGATTCTTTTTTTATTTTTTTTATTCTGATTTTAATGAACTTTATTCTCTTTCCTCACGACTCATTTCAGAGTTAGATTTAATTATTTCTCTGCTTCCTCTGGTTTCAGATCCTATTCAAAATAAAAAATGATATCAAAATGCTGAAGCCAATTCGAATGACTGAGTGAAAGAAGTAGTACTCAATTTGAAAAGAATGAGAGAAATCATTCTGAATACCAGAATCTGTCGGCAAATTAGGAGAATTTGCCTTATTCTTGAAAGATGATTGAACGTTGATCCATTTTTCTGATGGCTTTCTTAGTCTCGTTGACTTTTCTTTAGAGAGCTATTTTGCAAAGACAAAAATTTAGCCCCTCATTATATACAAAAAAAGTGTTTTTCTCGTGCTCTAGATTTTGGAATTGTTGGAATTGGGAAGGTAATGGTTTACCAATGTAAATGTTCTGGCAATCTTCTTAAGAAGTTTAAGTTTCTTCTCATATGAGTTTCCTTCAGTCTGCATGCCAAAAAAATTAATGCAAAATCATAAGCCACACAATGTATGTCATAAATCTTACTATCTTCAGTTAATTTGGGCAATAGTCTAGAGTAGGAAAATTAAAAAGAAACATAAATGAGTTGGCCAATGGACGTTAAATTTATCAATTGCATCTATGGCTGTCAAACGTTAACAACAGAAGCGGAACAGGGTGTTCCGTTTTCCGTTCCGTTCCAGCACACGAAAATGAAATCCATTCCGTTTCTGTTCCGTTTCGTAAAACGGAACAGAAAACTATTCCGTTAGCCGTTCCGTTCCTCATTTTCCACTGATTTCAGCCTATTTTCCATTGATTTCAGTCATTTTTCGGTAAAACGGAACATTAACGTGCAGTACCGCCTCAGTCATTTTTCAGTAAAACGGAACATTAACGTGCATTACCGCCTGTTCCGTTTCCGTTCCGTTTTCTGAAACGCAACCAATTTTCCTTCCGTTTCCGTTCCAACGTTCGAAACGGTACCAAATTGACACCCCTAATTGCATGCTTTAAAAAGAGAAACGAATGCAAATACAAGTACCATAGCCTTTGTTACATCCCAACTAGGGAAGTATGATGTGAAGAAACAAGGCTCATTTCCTTCAGTTACCCTATAAAGTGGCACTTCAGGAGATAATCCATCAAATCGAATAGCTTGTTCAATGTATTTCTACATAAGTAAATGCAATAAAAATTAAACAGCGGTTCAAAGAAAGAAAAAAGGAGCAAAAGAAATCGTCTTAAGAGAAATTGTACAACATGCCTGTCCTACATCGAATGCACTTCTTTTCTCTTTGGGATCTACTGAGCGGCCAATCCAAATGAAAACTTCAGCATGTGCGTCGAGAATCAACATATCTTCGGTCAACAGATCATCTTGAGAGAAATTGTAAATCTCAGATACCTGATGTCAGAACAAGAAAACATTATAAATTGTAAATCAAAATGTTCCTCACAAATAAATACAAAATAAAAAGGACAGGAGTTAGTATATATACCTCTAACTTTCCTGCACCAGTATGACATTTGCCAATCAGATAATGCACCATCATCGAGGCACCAAATTACAAGAAAAATATATATTACGTACTGAATATCAAAATTTTTGTATATGCACCAAATTAAAAGAACAATAATTTATGAAAATATATATATGACAAAATTTTTGTATAGAGTACTGAATATCATACTGTTTCTTAATGAGAAGGAAAATAAATGAGGATCTTTGATGGTTCCTTGTTTGGTCTTTTTAGCACCAATTTTCTTCCCATGGAGGTAAGACCAGAAAGAACTGCTCTCTTGTCCTTCAGTAACATGCTTCAGTGTACTTGTCGGCTGTCATGCAAGCCATAGCAGGATTTTGATTTATTTGATTGCTATTGTAGATGTCAATAATATGAGATAAAAAGAAGTGTTGTTTTACTAAACCTTCAGATGCTTGGTGACTGTCTCAGCCAATTGCTGCTGCTCAACAGTACTGGAGTTCCCATGCCAAGCATAGAATGCATCTCCAGCTTGGAGCAAAAAACAATCTAAGGAACATAGTGATTCTACTGCCTACAAGAATTTCAAGCAATAAAACAACAAGTATTATCTTATTGTCAGATCAGCTCATCCCAGATCTCATCTAACCACTGCTCTTGTATATCCCAAATCTCATCTGTTGGATATGATCATACCAATCAGACCACAAACTATAATTGTGTGGATAGAATAAGTCATGTAATTTAATTTGATGAGGACAAAGAGTGTGACTTAATTACAGAAATGCAACTTTCCCATTTACAATCCCCCCCCCCTCCCCCACCCCCAAAACACAAACCCATAACAATAGCAGAAAGAACTTCACATACTGCATCAACTTGTATAGCTTTGTTGATGTTGAAGGCGGTGCTAGGAATTTGAATTAGTGCCATGCCATCTGAACTGTAAGTTCTATCAATTAATTTTGTCTCCTTTATTAACTTCTTGTAGCAGCTGCTGGTTCCACCCTGCATTAGGCAATAAACTGAATACTTATCCATATTTTTGCAGTTAGATTCTTCTCTCTGACTCTCTCTCTTATGATTTTTCCTTCTTTTTATTTTTATTTTTTGTTTCTCCAATTGAATTTGTCATTTATACCAGCATCCATTTTATGTAAAACTATGCTTGGATAAATTAAGAAATGTTTAGACCTTCAAGACAATCATTGGTTGAAAGAGTGCAATAAATTGTGGAGGCTCCTTCCCCTCATAGATCCACACCTGAAATAAATCTGTATTAGCTAGATGCTTCTGTGTGCGCTTTTCTTGTATATTTCAAATACGGAAAAAGATTATAAGTACCTGAGCAGGTTTTCCATTTAAGGCATCCCAAGTAGAGTTAGCTGACTCTTTTGCAATATTTTGATCATCCTAATTAAATAAAAAAAACGTTGTCCAGTTAGACCTGAAGCCAATCAAATTGAATTCAAAAATTATAAGCTAAATAATGTCAAACAAGCCAAGTTACGAAGAGAACACTGCTTTATCATTGATTTAATTAATAAAAGAAGTATGAGTTGTGTGTTTAACCTGAACACTATTTTTCCCGATCCAACATGCTAAGAGGTACTCTTCCTTCATGAAAATTGATTGGTATGTATAAAGTACAATGTAACAATCTCCACTGTAAAATTTACCCATCTCCTCCTTAGAGATGGAAATCTTGTCGCCATTGTTGATGCACCAAACCTTTAATGTATGTAACTAAATCTAGTAAGATATATAGGGAATATTGTTTGTTTATGTAAGAGTTGCAATGAAGGAGGATTAAGGCAATAATTGACACACTACTAATGTTGTATGTTTATATCACATATAGTGATGGCCGTCCTAAACTAGCAGTTTGCCTCAGTAATTTTAAATTATACAATATTTGCTTCAAGAAGCCATTAAATTGCAATAGCTACTCTGCTCAATTAGTCAGAAAATCTCAATTGTCCAACTAGAATCCAAATTAACTTCAATTAATTTAAAACTATCTGAAAAAAAATAGTTGCAGAAAACAAATGAAAAAATAATTAATATCTGTATAACAACTGAAAGAGTCAACCTCGAGCTTTCCACCTCTTTCAAGCAACTTTGGAGATTCTTCAACTGAAGGCGCACTAGATGAGTTTTCATTGGCACTGAAACTCTCTTCCAATTCCATACCTAGATATGAAGTTTGTATCAATTTTACATAGTACATGAAAAATGGTTTCAGTTCAAAGCTTCATCATAATGTCTCTTACCGGAGCTTGTTAACCATGTGTCGAATTTGGACTTGAAAGAACTAGTCTCATAGCCTTGAACTAGCCGTGTGAGGCATGTGTTATTCGATCTCTTTTCTTTTTCAACAAAGTCCTACAATTTATGATAATTACAAAGGATTTGTTGAACCAGTCCCGCAAATGGTACATACCATCTCAAGAAATTATTAAGTAACCAAAAATATAGCATCTTAAAGAACGTTCATATATATCATCTGTATAGACAAAGAGATTTATATTTTTCACCTTAACTATTCTGATTGCTGCTATTCTATCATCGACTGGAGCAAGACTACCAACCCAGAGAAACATTTCAGTGCCGCAATCCAAAAGGTAGCATTTGTGGCTCTCCAGATTTTCGTTAGACTTTATACTTTCTTCTTGTTTCATTTGATTGTTTTTTATACTGAAAGGAAGACACAATTAGGCTAACTGAAATTTATATCCAACATAACAAGAAAGGAAAGTAGTTGTGGTGCATGATAACTGTTTATAATTCGGATCGAGTTTTTGGGTCACTAAAACAAACGACTTGGTAGTGATATTAGGATTTGTCTGTGTAAAATAATACAATTATAATTCAAGTGCTAAAATACCTATAAATTATTGGCGCTGTAATATTAGGAATCAACTCTTTTTCATCAAAAGCCTTTTCTGCAATGGGAGCAAAACCACCAAAATATGCCCAAAATTCTCCCGACTCCGAGTCCAATTCAGGCTTGCACTCTCCATCATCTAACAATAAACAACCCAAAATTATCGAATTAACTTCTGTTGCACGTCATCTAGGAATTGAAGAACCCAAAATTTAAAATTTATTAACATTCTGAGTTTCCTCACCAACAATTGCAAATCCACATCTTCGTCCACTGTGGAACTTATCTTTCAAGTACGTTATCACCTCTAAGGCTTTAGCTCTTTCTTGTATGCTGGATGTCTTTCCATTGAACTGGTAAACTTTTGATTCAGTGTCCAAGATAAAGATGTGGTCATGATTTAATGATGACAGTGACACAGGGACCTGCAACACAAAAAATAAAATTCTGCTTAAAAAGATAAAATTAGTTATATATGCAAAAATCTAACAAGAAAACAAACTCAAAGAAAAATGTAATGAACTTGAATAAAAAAAATATAAACCTGATTCATTCTAGCAACTCGGTTTCCTCTGCAGACATAGAGCCGAATTTCATACTGCTCTTCATGTCTTTTGAAACCAGAGGCAAAACCTCCCTGGAGAGGAACAATGCAAGGTTTGAAGTAGGAAAGGAACTTGCCGGACTCATGACCTTGTATTTCTCTATGCTGGATTGCTCGTCCTCCAAGGATTTCTCCGAGTTCAATAGTTTTGATGGCAGCTGTTCCAAACTCATCCTACAATTGAAAACTAATCTTTATTTTGACTTTTAAGAATTAGAAATGTGGGTATTAAGTGCAGGGGTGAGGATTGATTAGGCGAGCAGACATATGCATCCATCTGTGTGCCTGTGATGTAAAAATATATGGAATTATAGTCTCCCAGAGCCTGTATGGTTTAAATCTGGCAAAATTTGAACCCTAGCAAAAAAATCCACCATAGTAATAACCTCGAACCCAATTTAATTTTTGAAGAAGTCTATAACCCAAACAAGATTGGAAACAAAATAAAATCTATATGCAACACAAAAATGCAAATTCAAATATCTATTTTGTCTCAAATACTCAAACAATTACAAATCCAGGATTTCCAAACCCTGAAACGACTTAATCTGAAGGCAACCCTAAAAATTGAAGCATTTTTTTTTCCCTTTCTGTCTTATTCGTCCTTATTATTTTTTTTTCAAGGATACTATTTGAATCTCAAGTATAACCTGAACCCTAAAATAGTAGCATACTGAAACAGGACGTGGGCTCTGCTCAATTGGAACCGACCTAAGCCAGATATAACTGATCCAAACCTGATATAGCCGATCTGTATGTTTGCAACCACTTGACACAGAAGTATATACCTTCTAAATGTACTTTGGTATCCCTAATTTTAGTGACTTTGGAGGGTCTTGCATATCAACAGATGTTGTTCTTGATGATTAATAAGACCTGAATTAAAATACTTACTATAAGCTGAAAGAAGAAATGTAAAAGGACATGAATAATAGCATACTTGAGTAGAGTGTTTCCCAATCCAAAAATGAATATCATAGACGTATGCACCACCTCTATGTGCAGATGTCTGGACATCAAAAGAAGAAAAGATAGGGAGAGAGTAAGAAACATTAATATACAGCTGAAATTGGCAACATAACAGCGGGGAGAAAATGCTGTAGAAACTGATTAAATACCCGCAGAATTATGTATGAATCTCCCGAGTAGAATTTACCATAATCTGATTCTGGCAGAGGAACAAGTTGGAAGTTCTCAATCCGCCAAACCTCTGTCCCTCTTTGATTCATCATTATATAAAGAATTTCAGTTATCAGATTTATAGAAGAAATTTATCTATAATTTTGTATTTCCCTCTGCTGTAAGACTATAAGAAGAGCTTATCAGTGGCATGCACATATATATTTCATAGCAAAAGAAAGACTAACCGAGAAGAAAAATGAAATATAAAGTAAAATAAATTAAAAGGTTACTCACATTTTTTGCCCAGCTGATTTGAAGGCAGGATCCTGAATTTTCTCAGAGTTTGACTTCTTCAAAATCACCATCCTCAGTTACTGATCAAATCGAAAAGTCTGTTTTGTTGGAGCAGGTTGCAATTTCAGAAGAAGTTTTTTTCTTAGATCCTTCTATTCTGATGTATCTGAGCATCCAATTAACCATCACATGTAAATAGCAACCCCAAGCCTACAGAGGCATCTGTGTGCTAATTCGGTCCTATAGTGTTAAATTGCTTGTGCTAAAAGTATTTAGTTTTAAACAACTAAGTTTGGTAAGCAAGAGATGCAATGAAAAGGAAGGAAACCGTAACAGACCCTATGGAGGGTATCAAAAATTCCACGAGTAAAACAGAATTCATACAAGTCAAATTTTCTTCGTCGGATAGAATCCAATGAGATCTTGAACAAGTAGAATCCTTTTATTCGAAAGGAGGATTATATATATATAGCATATAAAAAAATATATAATGAACAACTTACTGAAATCAAAGTGCTTTAGAAAGCACAGCACGTCTTATAAGATTTCTAACAGAAATCTTAAACATTCCATGCTGAAAAAGTCAGATGGTAGACTTTTCATTTTAGTATTTTACTATTAATATTGACTAGCTTTATACATACTGATATAGCATTATCTTGATGTAACTTCTTCTTAATTGATCACAAAGAGATTAAACGTTTTCTAGGACAAAACTGAGTTTGCCACTGGTTTGGTTAATCCTATAAATGATTGATAAACCCAATCTAAAAGAAATTCTTGCAGATTAATAAACCCAATCATAAATGTTTGTACACTTAAATATCGGATTTACGATGTCCCCCTACCCCTCCCCCACACGGCCACACACAAAAAAATGCATCGGATGTATGAAACTAACTTTTGTGGTTTGCACATCTTTTAAATTCAAACTAAACCGACTTATAGCTGGTGTCCATAAAAATTATTCTGGGAACAACTTTAATTTTCTATAAAGAATATGCCTACTTTATTTTTCTTCGTATGTATTGATTTCCTTGGACTTTCGAAATTCTGAAACGTGTTTCCTTCTTTACATCTTTTTTCTTTCTTTTGTAGAGTAATATGTTCGTGTTTTTTCTGCATTGCGGGGTTTGGACAAGAGCACACCTCCAATCTCATACGTTGGTTAAGCCTCCTAACTTATTTTTAAATTAAATGTTTATAAAAAACCTCCAACAGTATTACGAACTTACTACCTTTCATTTAAGATATATCGCTCTTTGCCACTAGACCAAGAGCTGGTTCTCCTCATAAGTAGATTAATTTGCACCTATATATAAAATAATGGTTCATAAACAAATGGATATGACAACCTAACTCAAAGAATACGTGCCTCTCATAATCACCTTTTTTTCTAGAAGATGAGCCCCGAACACATCAAAACGGTATCATGAATAGAGACGAGATGTTTTCATATTCGAATTTCAATGTATAGTCCTCTAAAAACGTACAATATGAAATATGGCCCTATAAACAGAGGTGACTATTGTCAATAGCTGTACCATTACTCCCCGCTGTTAACCCCAATTGAGATTAGTTTAAATTGGTCGATAATCAAAGTTAAACTGCAATAAATATGTCGCACAGCACCATGCTAGTTGTGATACATTGATTGAAAATTTCTAGCGATGAGGCAACTGGAATATCATTATAGATCTGCAATGCCACCCATTACATTACAAAATTTTGACATGGCGTACGTGATAGTTTTACTTTTTTATAAGATGCACATGATATAACAACGCTTATATTTATTTACTTCTGATGTTAACAAAATAAAGAAAACACCATATAGGGATATAAGTTCTGAACGACTTAATATTTGAAGAGTAAATAAAAGAATAACACAAACACTCTCATAACTCTAAAACATATGTCACAGCTGTTCCGAAAATAGAAAAATGAAAGAAAAATCATTAAAGCCAATGCGTACATTTAGGAGACCACACTAGGAGCAAGCATTGGGCGTCAAACTAAATAAAAGAACAAAACATGAGATATCACAATTTAAAGCTTCATCTCAACTAGAGCCAAAGACCAAAGTACATACAGGGTGAGGGAGAGAGCCGAAGTACAACTAGAAGAGATCAACCTTCTTTTTCAGCATTTCTTGTTTCCACTTTGGCTGTGCGTAGAATTTATCTTTAGTCATTCCAAGAACTGTCTCGAACTCCATGTCAGATAAGTAGGCCTGATAAAAAGATAATGCATAGAGGGAATGAAAACACAGAATAAGATTTGGAATTTCAGTTAAATTGTGGTGTGGACGTAATCAACCATTTGTAATCATTTTAATAAAGAAAATATCAAACCCATACCTCTCTTCTAGTGTAATCAATGCCAGATACAGGATTGCTTGATTTGGATTTAAGTTGCTCATAAGTGAATGTAGCTTCCTCCGCATTGATATCCATCTTCAGTTCAGGTTGAACTTCAGAATCTGTTTTGTTCCTTTCTATAGCTGCTTCTTTTGTTCCAGGTGTACCCAACAGAAGATCTAGTGAGCTTTCCACCTCAGAATCATGAGTTTGATTTTTCTCCAGAGCTACAGCAGATTATAGTACTGTAAATATTTTACTGTGTCATTCAACATGTGAAAAAGAAATGAGTATTAAAAAACTCTACTTCAGTGACTGTGTTTCTCTTCCTTTTTCTGGGCTTATTAGGAGGTTAAGTTTTATACAAGCATACTCATGTTTTTTACTTCTCCAGAATTCCCAGTGATCTTAGTCTTAGGTGCAATTTCGTTTCTACTTCATCCTCTGTATAGACACCTGAATCCATACTCCATGTAGATTGTATGCTTGCAACCAAGATTTCTATAATTTAGGGTATAATTTTGCATATGAATTTTAAAACAGGAGCACAAAATTGTCATCAGCATTCTCAAGTTTTGGCAAATTTGACCTCACGATCATCAAGTTATTGCATCTCTAATTAATATGTTTTTAGTATTCCTATAATATGTATGAGATTAACCTCATTTGTAGAAACATCATTACACTGGCAAGGCAAATAAATCAGTTGTGGGCTTTCTAATCAACAAATTTCAAACATAATACTATGGAAAAATCTCATATACCTGACGACTTTGGTGTAACGGGGGAAGAACCACGACTGAGTTGAGGAGTAGAAGGCTGTGACGACTGCTCTGCAGTTAGAACGGAAGTGAGTGCAGCAACTGCAGCTGCTCTCTGGGAGCTCCCTTGGCTTTGACGGATTTTTGGAGATGAAGAAGCTTTGGAGGCATCACTAGGACTGAAAGCCGATGACAAGGCTGCAAGAGCTGACGCTCTTTGTGTTGCTTCTCCCGTATTTGTTGATTTCTTCTCCTTGTCACTTGGCTGTGGCTTTATTATGGAAGAGTGTTGATAACAAGTTATTAACAAGATTTCAAAATTATTGTATTGCTTTCTCAGTTTACCCACAACTCCATCAGAACAATGTTTTCGCTACTTGAATGCTTAATATAAAGAAATAACCTTATAATTCTATTAAATATCCAAATTTATTTGTGATTATAAAGATGGGAAAGAATACTTGCCTCTGAAATGTTCAAAACATTGCCAAAAAGAAGTGCGAGCTTCTTCTGAAACGAATTTCCTTGGGACTGACATTACAAAGGTATATTAGCCTCACATAATGCAAAATGATTGGATGCCATAATACCTCCCCAAATTTTTGTAGTATTTGTGCCAGGTAACAACCTTGAACTTTTAATTAACAACAATAACCACACAATTTGTAGTTTCAACTAACACTGTTAAACGTGGACAAAACTTGACTACAAAACAACTGTAATTTTTGTTTCATCAAGTGATGTTCCATACAGAAGTTATTTTAAAACAGGAACAATATAAAGTTACAGGAAATTTTCTCTATTTATATATAAAAAGTTATACAATTTTTATTGGTTCTCAAAAGAAAATATTGCAACAGAAAATTAATACATCATATAAATTGGAATATGAGAAAACAAATTGTTATGTATTGAGCATTCGCTGCGTTATTAAATTTTATTGGAAAGATAATGATGTATGTCTATTCTATCTCTAAATGAAGAAAGAACATAACCATATAAGAGTGTATTAGAAACATTAAGGTTGTTTTTGGCAATTTCGGTTGAAGAGCAATAGCTGTTAATTAACATGTGCTTTTTTTCTCCCTTTTTCAGTGTTGGGCGGATGGGTATAGGGGAACTTTGGTAGGCACCACCACAGATAGCTTTCGTTCAGGGGATACAATACAACATACCATTGCCTTGGTGACATCCCATGAGAAGTATGTTTTGAAGAAACATGGTTCACTTCCTTCTGTTACTTTGTAAAGTGGCACATTGGGCAATAATTCTTCCTGAGATACTGCTATATCTATATATTGCTGGAAGTACAAAGTATACACATCATTTCAAGGTCAAAAAAACCCAATTCACTTGACCAGCCTTAATCGGAGTAGATACAAACCTGGCCTATCTCAAATGCCCTTTGCTTCTCCTTTGAATCAACAGACTGACCAATCCAAACAAAAACCTCAGCATGTGTGTCAAGTATCAGCATGTCTTCAGTTAAGAGCTCATCTTGCGAGAAATTATGGATCTCATCAATCTGATCATAGGTATCAGGAAGTGGTTGGGAATATAAAAAACATACAAACACATGCTTTTGTTAAAATTGAGTATAATTTTGATACACTACCTCTATTTTCCCTGAAGAGTTGTCCGCACATCATAAATTTAAAGCAGCACCCAGCAATGAAAATTTGACTCCAGTAAGTTAGCCAAAATAGAACTTTCAACATATATACATGATAGGTAAACCCCCTCCCTTTCCCCTCCCCACCCAGCACACCCAAATACCATGCATATCTATACAGAACATTAAAATAAATTCATGCAAACACCCAAAAAGCATGAAATACTATCCTTTGTACCTAACCACCTCTTCCTGCAATTTTTTCATAGGTAAACTAGACAGACAACTTGGTACATTTTAACAATTCTTTTTGTCCTTTAAATTTAGTTGACAATCTAACCTTTGTTGAATGAAAATGAATAGAGATGAGGGTCTCTAATGGTCTCTTGTGTGAGCTTTTTGCCCCCAAAGCTTTGCTTGCCACCAATAGCAGACCAAAAAGAGGAGCTCTCTGTTCCCTCTTTAGTATACTTTAATATCACACCTGGCTGTAATACAGAAGAGAATACAAGGCAGCTTTTGGTTTTAGGAAAAAGGGTAAATATATAGTATAGGGCACAAGACATACTAAAGGTGGTCCTGGATCCATTAGGTAAAGACCTAATTTTATCTTTTTAGACAAAACGCCAAAAGTTCTATTTTGGTAAAGTATTTTATTTTAATGATATGATACACAAGATGATGGATAGTCTAAGGTGAACTTGATTCATCTGTGGAAAAATCTGTGTAAAGTCTGAAATGCCAGCCTAGGCATTATCCCTGTTTTCAGGTTTGTTGGAATAGGATTAGAGGAGATGAGAGTTTCTCTTGATAAATGTAACTGTGTTCATTGTAATAAAAAACAGTGTGTTTCATTTAGGGATATATGGACCACTTCTTTTCAAAAAAAAAAAAAAAAAGGAAATACATCCTAATACCTTCAAAATCCAATATGAAATTACACATTTAACAAATATGAATGTTGATAACCCAATTTTGAAAAAATCAACATGTTAATGGGTAAGATCTAGCTTGGGTTATCTCATTGAAATCCATCTTTCACAAAGCTTATAACTACTCAATTTAAACTTCAAACCTTCAAATATTCTGCAATCTTAGTAGCCCACTGCTGTAGCTCAAAAGAGCTGGAATTCCCTTGCCAAGCAAACATTGAATTCCCTGATTGCAACAAAAAACAATCTGAGGAGCATAAAGATTCAGCAACCTGTGTAAGAAAAAAAATATGATAGATCAACTATTACAGGTTGTTTTGTCTAAAAAGCCCTTGACTATTTTTATTCTCAGCAAACTCTAAACATTGTGTTTTTCAATTGGTCCCCACCCCTAGTAGTATCCAGGGGTAATGGTGAGCATTTGAACTGGCGTCACAAGTGATACAAAACTTTGCTTTTGGGTATATTTGTTGATATCCAGTTCAAGTCCTACCAATGTACTTGTCATCATTCATATCATTTCCATGTCAGTAGCACCAACTCCATCTGAGTGACTTTTGCACTTTCCCATGCAATTTTCATATCAATGCAGTCAAGTTAAAACAAGGGTAGAGAATAAGTAATGGTAAGTCCTTGACCATAAAGATAATAAACAAACAAGGAACAAGACATACTGCATCAACTTGCACTGCCTTGTTGTTATAAACTGATGCACTGGAGACTTGAATTAATGCAGTACAATCAGAGGTATAAGTTTCATCATTCAAGTTCTTCTCTGCTACAAGTTTCCTGTAGCCAGTGCTGACTCCACCCTGCAAAAGGTGAATTATATTTAACCTGGAAATTTATGACTAAAAAATAAAATAAATAAAAAATGACAAAGATTAGAGTATAATAGTGAACCTTCAAAACAATCATGGGTTGGAAAAGTGCAATAAATTGTGGCGGTTCCTTCCCTTGATATATCCGTCCCTGCACCAAGAAGACGTGTTTAACTCAAAAGCTGCCTCATCAAGTATCTTAAAGAAAAAATGAAAATTGGAAAGATGCAAAAGAAAAAAGAACCTGAACAGGTCTTCCTTTCAAGGAGCTCCACATAGTATTCGCTAACCGAGTTGCCATTGCTTGATCATCCTAAATAACACACCATGTGATTAAAAATATCAGTAGATGAATAACCGAGTTGCCATTGCTTGATCATCCTATCATTAAAACCCCACCGGTATGCTATCTTTTCCGATCCAGCATGCTAAGAAGTATTCTTCTTTCTTGTCATTAGAATGGTATGTATACAGCATGATATAGCAATCACCACTATAAAATTTCCCTATCTCTTCCTTTGGGACAGGAGTCTTGGCACTTCCATTTATGCGCCAAACCTATAACATAAAACATTATAAATCATTAGGAAAGATACCCCTTTTTATCAAAGCTTTTATTTTCCAAAGTACCATATTAAATGAGCCAGCTGTATATGATACTAATTCTAGACAGTACAATTCTTCTAGGAGTACCCATCATAATGCTGCTAACCCATGGTATCTTAGCAGTCTTGCAGTTCCCACTGCTATTTCTCAATTCCAGGTATAACCATGGCTTTATCTATTCTTCAAACTTGCCTATATCCAAAAAAATAAATAAAATAAAAATCAAACAAAGCACCTCAAGTTTGCCACCCCCTTCAAGCAAAGGAGGAGCTTCTTCATTGATTGCTGGTCCTTTTGAGGCACCCTTGGCGCTTAGACCTTGTTGCTTTAGTAAAGCTGCTAATTACAGCATGAATCATTAATAAAATACATACAGAAATATATTTTTTTTTCGAACAAGTATAAGCACACACCAACTCTGAGTAACAATAAATTCAGTACTGGCCCAGCTAACTAAACAACAGTTTGTACAAGTTCGATTCCTGAGTTTCTTCCTTACTCAAGGACTAAATTTAAGTTTTCAAACCTTAGTCAAAAGTAGCATGATTTCCCTACTGGCCAGTACATAGGATAGAATGGGTACGACCATACGAGTCATGACTGATTTACCCTTTGTGGCAATTATGATTGAATTGGCGTGTACCTGCTACAATCCCTCGACCTTCCTCACCACTAGAGACCAGGGCATTGGTAACAGCTGGCCAGGAATCAAACTTTGCTTTGAATGTGTTTGTCTCATGACCTTGGATAACCTTGGTCACACGTGTCGCCTTCGGTCTATTTTCCTTAGTTATTAGGTCCTACAATGACCATTTCTTAGATAAGCTTTCAGAAATTTTGAATTGTACATTATCCTGGTCATTAGAAACTTCTCTGCAAATGCAAGGTCCTCCATGTTCTTTCTTGATAAAAGAACTCAATTTGAAAAAAGGGGCTCAACTTACTAACTATAAAAGTTCCCAAGCAACAATTTACCCTTATTAACATCATTGAGTATGAATAAGGAATTAGTTAAAAATCTGTATCCAATTTCTGAACCCAACCTGCCCTTTCATTCAAGTTTGGAATGGTATATGGACCTTTCTGCTCAAAATATGGAATAGGTTGGGAATCTGCAGGCTATTAATGTGGCAGAAACAAGTTTTACAAAATTTCAATATTATTAGCATTGAAGATAACAAGCGCAAAAACAACATTAAGGTTCAAGTATGAGAGAGGAAGAGTGGGTCCACCTCAGCAGCTTTAGTTACTGCTTTTCTATCGTCAACTTGTGTAACCCTTCCAACCCAAACAAAGAGCTCGGACCCACAATCCAGTAAATAGCATCTATTATTCTCAAGTGACTCTTTAGAAAGTACACCGTCTTCCAACTTCAACTCACCCTCAACAAAACTAAAAAGAGAAATTAAAAACAGTTATTCCAATTTATGTTTAGAGTACACGTATAACCAAAAGTCCACAAGAAGTCAAATCACCAACAATCTTAATGAGGTAATATCTAAAATAATCTTCTCTCCTAATTGAGGGACATAAATTGCCGTCACACGATTACAGCAAAATATTCTAGTCCATAGGTCCCCACAAAGCTTTACTAATGGTACTTATTTTATGGTTGGCATTCATGTATTTGGGATCACAGGAATCCACCAAACATAAATATAGAGTTTTACTACGCCAGTTTTCTTGGTTATATTCTGGCTCTCTGACTAGCTCTTCGGTTTGAGAAAAAAAATTACGAAAATAACTTGCCCAAGTGTGAATTAAAGTATCAAAAGCCAAAATGAAATACTATATGGGTTTAAAGGATCACTCATATAAACTCAAAACAATTATATGACCCAAAAAAGGTTTGTGCAACAGGATTTTTCAAAGATCAGCCTATTACTATTACTGTTCTTATAGAATTTGCTGGCTCGAACACACTGCTTAAGGGTCCAAATGAGCCTTGATCTTTCCTAAACTCAATTAAACTCCAGATACACAGAAAGATATCCATAAAGAAAATAATGAAAACACAAAAGTAAATGTTGTCTTAACAATGTACAATACAGGCACAGTATTGCACTCCTGCAAGAGCAGGATATACCTGTAGAGTTTTGGGGTAGAGGCCTTAAGTGTGATTTCATCATCCCCAAAAGTCTTTTTCCCAATAGGTGCAAAGCCGCCAAAAAGAACCCAGAATTCACCAGAATCTGATTCTGAATCAAGCTTTCCATCATCTGACACAGACCAAGTTCCAATAGTCAGCTAAAGAATAAAATAAGGCAAACACAATACATCGCAACATTATAGAGAAACTTATAAAAGCAAAAAGTAAAATTGTGTTCCTTTTTATGGGGAATACATGTAAATTCAAAGGATTTCCACAGCATGTGAAAAAGCAAATTCATGAAGAAAAGCTTTCCAAAGATTCCAAATATCTCACCTACAATTCCAATGTCACACTTTCCGTCATGGTACTTGTCCTTGAGATATTGTACTATTTCCAATGCTTTGGCCCTTTCTTGAATATTCGAGTTGGCACCATTAAATTGATATATTTTTGACTCAGTGTCTAAGATGAATACATCATCATGGTTCAATGATGACCGAGCAAAGGGAACCTGAAAGTGCCAATTCATCATATTACATACCCTTGCATAGCATGTTAGAGAGCAAAAAAAGAAGCATTTTGCACCTCTTCATCATATTACATACCCTTGCATTAAAAAAAATCACATGACCTGTTATCCACACAGTTTATTCGAGTTCATAGGGAAAAAGAAAACTAAAGGGGCAATTCAGTCAACTTCTGTTTTAACAACTCACGAAGAACCAGAAAAAGAACAAACTGTTGCACATTAAATACAAACATCAGAAACACAATTTTCATTTGCAAGTAACAGAACAATTGTAAACTCTGCAAACAGGCGCAAAGAAAAAAATACTGAGCTAAAGACAACTTTAACAAACCTGTTTTATTCTGACAACTCTCTTTCCTCGACAGATATAAAGCTGATTTTCAAACTTCTCATCTTCATGCTTTTTAAATCCCGAGGCAAAACCTCCCTCAAGAGGAATGATGCAAGGCTTGAAGTAGGAGAGAAACTTGTCAGACTCATGACCTTGGATTTCTCTGTGCTGAACAGCTCTTCCACCAATTGATGCATCCAGTTCGACAGCTTTAATAGCTGCAGTTCCATACTCATCCTGAAAAAAAAAACATAAAAAGGAAACTAAATCAGACAATGCTGTTCAAATACTATTTTGGTGCTCATTGCCGTTGCTATTTGATATTTATAAATAACACCCAAATAATACATTCATGTGATAGAAAGGTAAACTCTGTCCAGCAAATAGAAAAATAAACTGCAATTTATCAACTCAGAGTACTTTCCCCCTACCTTAAGTGAGTACATATTTTCTTAGCAAGAGATAAATTAAAATCAACCCTGAATTGCTGGATTATCAATACCACATCTGTGCAA
Source organism: Rhynchospora pubera (assembly GCA_028095005.1). Taxonomy (NCBI): domain Eukaryota; kingdom Viridiplantae; phylum Streptophyta; class Magnoliopsida; order Poales; family Cyperaceae; genus Rhynchospora; species Rhynchospora pubera. Next base: position 70,565,798 of record CM051461.1, on the reverse strand, counting down.
GTTGGCTATTTTAGTAATTTGATTCAACAACAGGGTCAATCTGGTCATGCTTTGTTTGGCTTCAACATTCGTTTTCGCCATTAAGTAGGCTCGGGGATATATCCAACATATAAGTTTTAGCTATGAGAAGGGTTCAATGATCAAGAAAATATGATGCAATATTGGTTGGTATTTCCAATAAGAAAAGGAAAGTAAAACCTTACCAATAAGGCAATAGAAAGGTAAATCGACTTACTTGACTTGAATCCTTCCCAATCCAGAAATGAATATCATAAACAAAAGAACCACCTTTACCAGCACTAGTCTATACAAGAAAAATGACTCAGAAATTTATGAACAAAATTGGGTAAACAGGAAGTGTAAGTGGAGAGGGAGTAAAATTAAAGAGTGTTACCTTTAAAATGATGTAAGAGTCTCCAGAGTAGAATTTTCCATTATCTGATTTTGACAAAGGAACAGGCTGAAAATCTTCAATTCGCCAAATCTCTATCCCTCTTCACAAAATTAAGAAACTCAAAAGTTAAAAACTATACTATTTTACAGAAGTTCAGGAAAATATTGCAATGCATACACCTAATATTTTATACATTTTCAGTTTTCTTTCCAAAGTATGATTAGCATAAGTGTGAAAATGTTTATGCACAAAACTATCTCTAACTATGCAAATCCATCATGTACATCACTAGCAGAATAATTTTTCTCACTTATTAGACAGGAATAAATAATAGAAATGCAATGAAAAATAAAAAATGTAAATTAAGTTTACATTCTCTGGCCGACTACTTGAAAGGCAGGATCAATAACTTTTGAGGAGGCTGACATCCTTCATAAACTCTTTAAAAGATCCTCTGAATACTTCAAAAACAAATAATATCAGATTTCAGAATATAAGAAGTTCTGAATAAATAAGCACCATCACAAGGTGGTGGCCTAACTCAAATGCATTCTACAGAAGGAAAATGGTCGACTGAAAAGTGCAAAGTGTAGATGCATGAAACTAACAGGTATTACATAGAGGCAGATCTTTTGGGGAAACAGTACAAGAGTAATTGAAGGTAATTTTCAGCTTTGATCGTGTACTCCAGACTCCAGTGCTGGTAATAAACCAGAAACTAGCGGATGTTGTTAATTTCAGATTTCATAACAGAACTTTAGGAAGAATTGATTACTCATGATATTTACTAAATTACAAAAGTTTAACACAACTTCTTAATTACAAATTAAGCGCTTATACGGAACAAAACCATACAAATTCACCAATAACAGAATGTCATATGTGAATTTAGTCGTTTCCAATTCATCCTTTAAAAGAAAACCAAAAAAAAAAAATTGCCCCACAAATTCAAGCAACAAACTAGTCTTAAAGTGAGCGATAAAACCCAATAACAAGCTCGCATCAAAACTTCTAGATACAGTTGGAAGCAAAAGATGAAGAAATTGAACGAATTCTTAACTAATTAAAAACAACCTACATCCACGAAGTATCTAATCTCCGTCCTATGCAAAACCAATATAGTACTAACCACTCTGAAAAGCTTGGTGGAGAGGAGAGGAGAGGAGAGAATTGCAGAGGTAAATAACTTGGAAGAGATAATCCCTCCGTCAAGGTGGAATTAAAGAGAGATCGAGATAGAGAGAGAGGAAAGGAAAGGTGAGGTGATCAAATAAACTAATAAAGTAAAGGTGAAGTTCCGTATGATTACATATTGCTTTTTCTCACTCTCTCGCTTGGGTTTTAGGTTTTAGGTTTAATTTTTTCTCTTTTTAAATGTTCATTCAAGAATAATTTTGTGGGGTTTAGGCTTTAGCGTGCGGGATTAAGTTAAGTTATGCTTTATTATTTTGCCCATGCTGGTTTAGTGGTCAGTCACTGGGTCAGCTGCTTAGTGCCTAGTCTGACCGCTGAGTCATGACAAGCGCTAAATTATAAAAACGGAGCTGATAACTGCAATCAAGCAGGCAATCAAACAATCATATGCTAAAAATAGAAAGAAGCGCGCTTCCAAAAAAAGCAATCACGCTAGCGCTCCCACACGCCTCCCTTCCGCTCACCTTCCCTCCGTTCCCACCCGCTTCCCCTCTGTTCCCACGCGCTTCCCTTCCACTCACCCTTCCTATGTTCTCGCGCGCATCCTTCATCTCGCGCACCTCGCGCCTCCTGCACCTCGCCTCTCTGTCCCGTCGCGATACGAGCGCACCCCTCCCCTCTCGCCTCTCTGTCCCCTCTCGCCTCTCTGTCCCCTCACGCCTCCCTACCCTAGCGTCTCCTCGCGTCTCTCTCTAGCCGCGCACCTTTCCCTAACACCTCTGACCCTAGCGCCTCCCTACTCTAGCGCCTTTGTCTATACATATTTGATCTTGTATTAGTTACTCCATTCGCATTATTTAGTTACTCCCTTATGCTTAATAATTTACTCCCTTACATGCTTAATACCTTTCCCTAGCGATCTTATACTCATTATTTTACTTCCTTATAGTCATTTAGTTACTCCCCAGTACTTTTTTATTTTCTCCCATCATTGTGTTTAATTACTCTCTAATAAAAATACACAAAGATTTATTACTTACTCCCTCGTATCATTTTAGTTACTTCCCTGTACTTTTTTATTTACTCCCTGATAGTTATGTAGTTACTCCCAAACAATAGCAGAATTAGATTCGAATATTATTTTACTCCCTTATACTCATTATTTTACTTCCTTATAGTCATTTAGTTACTCCCCAGTACTTTTTTATTTTCTCCCATCATTGTGTTTAATTACTCCCTAATAAAAAATACACAAAGATTTATTACTTACTCCCTCGTATTATTTTAGTTACTTCCCTGTACTTTTTTATTTACTCCCTGATAGTTATGTAGTTACTCCCAAACAATAGCTGAATTAGATTCGAATATTATTTTACTCCCTTATACTCATTATTTTACTTCCTTATAGTCATTTAGTTACTCCCCAGTACTTTTTTATTTTCTCCCATCATTGTGTTTAATTACTCCCTAATAAAAAATACACAAAGATTTATTACTTACTCCCTCGTATCATTTTAGTTACTTCCCTGTACTTTTTTATTTACTCCCTGATAGTTATGTAGTTACTCCCAAACAATAGCTGAATTAGATTCGAATATTATTTTACTCCCTTATACTCATTATTTTACTTCCTTATAGTCATTTAGTTACTCCCCAGTACTTTTTTATTTTCTCCCTTTATAGTGTTTAATTACTCCCTAATAAAAAGTACACAAAGATTATTACTTACTCTCTCGTATTATTTTAGTTACTTCCCTGTACTTTTCTATTTACTCCCGTGTAGTAAGAGAACTAGATCTTTTCTCTTCTCACCCAGAAAAGGGATGGCGAGATAGGGAGAGATGAAGAGGAAGAGAGAAGAGATGGGGAGATAGGGAGAGATCTCAATGGTGACGGAGATGAGGCGCGTGAGGGGAGGAGCGGAGGAGAGTAAGGCGTGAAGGGAGACGCATGAGAGGAGGCGCGGAGGAGGGGGAGGCGGGAAGGGAGGCGCGTGAGAGGAGGCGCGGAGAGGTGCTCCTCAGGGGATCGCGTGAGACGAGGGAAATGTGAGGAGAGGCGCGCGTCAGAAGATCGCGTAAGGTGAGTGAGAGGTGAGGGGGAGCGTGCGTCAGCGGGATCGGATGAGGGGAGCGCACGGTAGGGTGAGGGTGAGGGAAGCGAGCGTGAGTCTGATTGCTTGATTGCGTTAAGTCTGATTGATGTAAGTAATTCTCTTATAAAAATGCTTTTGTGGGGCCCCCTCCCTGACACCCTGCTGCGCTGCCCGGCCCAGTAGGACCCATTTTAGGATTTTTCTTTTCTTTTTAATAGGCCCCATTAGAATTTTTTATTTTGAACGATAATTTCTTCGAATATCATTATATTTGAAATTTTTTTTATTCATAGAACGACGATATTAAAAAAACTGAGGGATTAAATTTTATATTTATAAACTTGTAAGAGATGAAATTTTTTTTATAACACCATAAATTTCGTTATATTATTTTTTTATAATGAATTAAAAAGTCCTAGATTGACATGATTGATAAAACGATCTCTATTCCATTACTGTGTCCAAGCAACCAATGTTTTATCCTTGTTGTCTGGAGACTGGAGCAAGAGTCAGAAATATTACAATAATATTTTTGTTCTGCAAGTTTATGTTCTGAACCTTTTCCAATTAATTTTTATGAATTTTTTTGGAAGTTTATGTTCAACGGCGCAAAATTCAAAAAGCGTCTATTGACTCAATATTTAAGTGTGCATCAGATAATAGTAATAGTCAGTATTTTGATGAGTTCGAAAAATTTGTTTGAAAAATCAACTAGTTACATGATAGATATTAAAATGTAATTAACTTGATTCAAAGCGTATAACAACAATTAACAATGATATATTAACTAAAATAAAAAAAACATGTATTACTCTAATAGATAAATATGTATTAATTTTAACACTTCAAACTAGAAAGAAAAAATTATTGAAGACACAAATAGAGAAATTCCCTTCTGTTTCCTTCGCTCATCTCATCTCTATTTAAACTCTAAAAATTCACAACTAAAATAAATTAACTTTTGCCATTTTCCTTCCCTCCCCTCAGAAATTGCCTCTTTTAGATTGCCATTTTGAACTTTTACAAGGACGCCTTCGAAATTTTGTCAAAACCGGTTAAGGTTAGAGTTAGAGACCCGATCGGATCCGATAGCGCTCGCCTCCTCTCCAAACCCAAACCCACTTCTCCCTTTTCCCTTTCTTCATCCTTCACCTTTCATTTTTCGCGAAGCGCCAGAGCACCAAAATCAACGATGTCGCAGTCTCACAACAACCCCTCTCAACTCCTTCCCTCGGGTAAGGCACTCCTCTTTGTTCCTCTTTTGTTCTGTTTCAATTTGGTTTTTGCGTTGAAATAAGTTGGTTTTTCCTTAAGAGCTGATCGATCGGTGCATTGGATCGAAGATTTGGGTGATTATGAAGGGAGACAAGGAGCTCGTCGGAACCCTAAGAGGCTTTGATGTCTATGTCAACATGGTGCTTGAAGATGTCACCGAATAGTATAAACCCTAAACCCTAATTTTATCTTCCCTTCCTTTTTGAAAGTACCTTAAATTTTTGGTTAATTAGGTCAGTTACTGTTACTGATCTGACTTGTTCCAAATCTGTTTTCTTCTGAAATGGCGGTAGTTGGTTCCAGTAGTTGAACCAACAGACCATTGTTTGCATAGGCCTTTTTAAGTGGTTTGGTTGGTTGGTTAGTTGTACATTTCAGGTTATGGCTAGTACCTGGTCTCTAATCGATAGTGTTGTTATGAGATGTAATTAAAGTTCTTTATAGATGAGCAGTGATTTTATTCTTTATAATTTTCATGAGGTCTCCTTTTTTTTCTTCCTGCTGAAATGCTTGCATGTAACTTCTTTATTCTTTTGTTTTAGTGAAATCACAGCTGAAGGCCGTCGAATCACAAAGCTTGATCAGATTCTTTTAAATGGGAATAACATAGCCATTGTAAGTACTTACTACTTAACACTCACTTTTGTCAAGTCATCTTTCTCTGGAACTTTATTTAAGGGGTCTGGCATGAAAGCTGGTGTTGTATGCTTTGAATTTTTGTTAGTACTGTCGTTGTGCCTCTTCATGGACTTGAGGATTCGATAAAATTTAAATTTTAATTCTATAATTTCATAAAAAAGAAGAATACCTACAAATTTTGTTTTACTAATTAGTGAAAGATACCTTTTTATATAATTGTTTGTCCATACTGTGCAGCTTGTCCCTGGAGGCTCGCCAGATGAATAAAATTGCTATGCTAGATTTGTATTTGAAGGAGGGTTTTTGGAAGCCTTTCAATTAAAGTCTTTTAAACTCTGGCAGTTCACTAGTTCCTGTTGAAATTTGGTTAAAAGTTGAAAGTGTAACCTAGTTTTGGATTCTTGTTAATCAGAGGTGTGTTAATGTTTTCCTGATAAGGAATGTATAAGACTTTTAGTTTGATCGAGTGCCCGTGTTTTACTGGGGCATCTTGCTTGCAGAACATGTGTAGTTTTGATCATTTATATTTCCTTCACTGGTAGAAATTTTTAGTCAACGCTGACTTCCCTAATTTCTGTGGTGTGTTTTGTTTTAAATATCCTTATATGTCTTGAATTTCAGGCCTAGATGTTCTGTTTTTCTTAGGATTTCATTTTATTCTATTTACCAATAGTAGTATTATGCTTGCTGCAGTACATATCTAGTAAACTAGCCCATTGTTTTGCTATCTATTGCCTATTGGAATCCCTCTTTACTTTTACTTTATTTTTTTTATTTACATCATTGTTATCGTCTTCGTCATGTTTCTGAGAGTGACTTTTTTGTAATCTTGCATAAACGTTAAAATGTCAAGTGGATCTGTTATGCTATACTAGTGAAGTCTTTTGCTTTGGTTTGAAGGATGCTGCTGTTTTTTATGTCAGGAAGGGATATTTTAGATTAGATAAGTATCGGACATTATAGAATATATATTATGCTGCTGTTTTTTTTTTTTTTTTTGTCATTTGAGAGGGTGCTAATACAAGTTTGGGTGGAAACAAGATAAATACTACGGTCAAACGACTTGATGAACAGATCCGCCCAACTTGATTGATTCTCAATATATGAACATCAAATGACAAATCCAAAATTTTCAATATAATATTCGTATTGAAATTTAAGACTAAATAAAAAAATCAAATTATTTGTTTATTATTTATTCAAAATAATAAGAAAATTTCGATCTAATTAATTATGGATCCTCTGATATTATCAGTTTTTAAGAATTCAGAAAAAATAATTAAAAAAATTAAGAAAATATATAATTCGTTATCCAAAGAGATTTCAGCGTGAATATCACATGAAATAATTTAGAATTTTTAAAATTGAAATTTGATGGAGTTAGATGAAACAATCCGTCAAATAAATTTGAGCGTAGCATTTCTGGAAAACAACTACAAAATAAACTTTGATTTTTGGATTTGTACTAGACTACTAGTAGGGAGTAGGGACCTCGTATAGTGAGATATACACCGTCGGCTTGTCGGGTTCACGAATCACGATAAGCGCGGTTCGATGGGCGCTGGGTTTTATTGCTATGAGCATTTCTTTTTGTCTAGGGTCGGTGTATATCGCTGTCGTTACACCGTTTGCACCTCTTGCTGTGCCTTGACAAAACTACCACTCTTCGTGTGTGTCTAGTATTTTTCATAATTACTACACCGATGCTTTTAGAAGGTCAGGCCTCTGGTGGGGTTTTGTTTACTGCTTCTCTCTCTTTACAGCGTGCTGTGCTGCCGGCGCTCCTAGTTTCACGGTTTCACCTCCTCAGTTGTGCTTTTTGAAGTACACAATCGGCGCCAATTCTTGTTGTTTTGTCCAAGGTATTCTCTTCTTTTTCTCTCTTTTTTTTTATAATTTTTTTCCTCTCGGAAGTGAGAGCGCTTACAAGTGCTTCCGAACCAAAGGTTCGGTTCTGATTTAAACTCTGTGCGATCAATTTGTGCAGAATCAGCAATTAAATGGCTTGCGCAGCTTGTAATGCTGGGAGCTCGCTTGGATTAGGCAAAAGTGTTTCTTCAAACCGAACCTTTGTCAAAAGCAACTTAAATAGATTTCGTTCTTCTTCACTCTCTTTTTCTTTCAATCAATTCTGCAAGGAGAGCATCTCTTCCCCCCATTTCGCTTTGTTCAGCAGCAATTTGCGTTCTAGGCCTCCTAACCTCTTGAGATTTCATGGCTTCAAAAGTTTTTCTAGCACCAGCAATGACAGTGCAGAAACTTCTGGTGAGTATAAAATATTCAAAATTTCTATGTACCATTTATAGTTACAAACTTTCAATATTTTAACATTTGTGGTAGAATATTCAAAGTACTATATTACTCTCAGTTGAAATTCATTTCTATTTCTGAATTACAGAAGAACGAGTTGCAGTGCTGGTAATCGGTGGAGGTGGTAGGGAGCATGCACTTTGCTATGCTTTAAAAAAATCTCCATCATGCGATGCTGTGTTTTGTGCCCCAGGCAATGCCGGAATAGCACAATCAGGCGATGCCACCTGTATAACTGATTTAGATATCACTGACAGTGCCGCTGTTGCCTCATTCTGTCGCAAATGGGCTGTTGGATTGGTGGTCGTGGGACCTGAAGCCCCGTTAGTGGCAGGCCTTGTGAATGATCTTTCTAAGGCTGGGATCCCAACTTTCGGGCCCTCGTCAGAGGCCGCGGCACTAGAAGGTTCAAAGGACTTCATGAAGAAATTGTGTGATAAATATAGGATTCCTACTGCTAAGGTACTACATTTTCTTAAATCACAGATTGCATGCTGGAACGTCACATTACATTGCACAATTGAAGTCTTTGAGTCATAATAGGATTAAGGAAAATACGAGTTAATAGCCATTAATTTTTAACTTCACAGTTGAGGGTTAATAAATGGTAAGGGGCAAAACTGTCAAAATGGCAAAGGTGATACCTTATCAGACTCTCTGTCAGTGCATTTCTGGCTTGGTATCGGGTTAAACTAGGCATACAAAATTTCAAATATGGTCAATCAAGGTCAATGTGAAATACTAAAGTGATATTAATTATACAGAAGATGGTTAATTCAGGCTAATTTGGACCAAATGCAAAATTGAAGTGAATTTTCTCCTTACTAGTTATAAGCTGCAATTCGTGTGCTGCTTGACATATGAGACTGCCTTTGAAACAAAAGGAAATTGCCTTTCTTTTGGTTAATTTCATCAAGTTAATTTCTTTTCAATTGGGCAGTACCAATCGTTTTCAAACCCTGATGAGGCCAAAGCATACGTGAAAGAGCAAGGTGCTCCTATTGTTGTCAAGGCTGATGGGCTAGCAGCTGGGAAGGGAGTTGTGGTGGCCATGACATTGGATGAGGCACTAAGTGCCATTGACTCAATGCTGGTTCAGGGTTCATTTGGTTCAGCCGGGTCACGAGTCATAATAGAGGAGTTTCTAGATGGGGAGGAGGCCTCTTTCTTTGCCTTAGTAGATGGAGAGACTGCATTACCCCTCGAATCAGCCCAGGACCATAAGCGGGTTGGTGATGGAGATACAGGACCTAACACAGGTAACGTTCAGTTTATTTAATTTGTTTTCTTTGGTTTTCATTTCAGTTTTGTATATACAAGGCTTTGAGATCAGTAACTAAGAAGTCTTATGTTTTTATCCTTGTCAGTGGACTGTTTATATGATAAGTTTGTTTTATGACTTATGAGACTATCTCAGCACTTCTCGCTTCTAGTAACTTGTGTGGCAGGCAGTCACCTTAGTGCACTGGTTAATTTTCTAAGTGTGTGCCCTTCACTTGTGTGAAGGTCATGTCAATGTGTGTACTGCAATATTGAATTTGAAGAAATTAAATGTTTTATAAATGATCAGGTGGCATGGGTGCATACTCTCCAGCACCTGTACTTACTGGAGATCTCCAGTCTGTAGTGATGGAGACAATAATTCGACCTACAGTGAAGGGAATGGCAGCTGAGGGTTGCAAGTTTGTAGGAGTATTATATGCCGGCCTTATGATCGAGAAGAAAACGGGTTTGCCTAAGTTAATTGAATATAATGTTCGTTTCGGTGACCCAGAGTGTCAGGTTAGCGAAATTGTTTATCTATGTTAAGATGATGAATTGAGGTTTTGAACCTTTTGGTGGACTTATTTCTTTGTGTTGGCATGTGCCATGTGTTCATAGTATCATCCAAATTCCTCTGTTATTTTTTCTTTATTCTTTACTCGGTACACATTTCTTTTTTCTTTATTCTTTACTCGGTACACTTTCAGTAGAGTCCTGCTTTGGTCATTGGAATTTGAAGTATGAAATGTTAATCAGTAAACATATCTCTATGCTTCAATTTGAGGAGTGTCAGTGATTTGTTTTATTATGCACAATTTTTATAAAACCTTCTTCCTATCATATCAACTTCAGGAATTATTCATCGTTTATCTATCTGCAAACAGGTATTGATGATGCGGTTAGAGTCTGACCTGGCCCAGGCCTTGCTAGCAGCATGCAGGGGTCAGCTGGGTCAGGTCTCACTAACCTGGTCGCCGGAATCTGCCATGGTTGTGGTAATGGCAAGCAACGGATATCCTGGCTCCTACCAAAAGGGCACACTAATAAAGAACCTTGAAGAGGCTGAGACAGTTGCACCCATGGTCAAGATTTTTCATGCAGGTACAGGTTTAGACGCTGATGGAAATTTCATTGCTACTGGAGGTCGTGTGTTAGGAATCACAGCTAGGGGAAAAGACATACAGGAGGCTAGAGATAGGGCTTATGATGCTGCAGAGGCTGTTGATTGGCCCGAAGGTTTTTTCAGAAGGGATATAGGCTGGAGAGCTCTTACGTTGAAGCAGCTAGTTTAGTTTTTATTTATTTATTCTTTTTTTTTGGGAAGTCGTCAGAATAATAAATTTAACATCTACAGTCAGGTCAAGGATACAAGCATCGTGTTGAAACATGAATGATCTGTTGCAACATGATGGTCATGGGACAAGGTAATAGGACCGGACTAAAGTCTTTTGATGTTAAATGTTTTCCATATGCCAGTAGCATTCTAACTGTTTCTCTCAAAATTATCATTCCGTGTGGATCCGCAGGACTGTAATTTACCTTCACATCAGGTCCAACAAGTTTGTGATGTTCACATAAATTTGGCAGTTTCTAAAATTTTAACAGTATTGTTCCACTTTGACACAACAACAATGATCATGCTGGCGCAGTGGTCGACGATGCTTCAAATGATTCTACCATTAAATGATATTTGACAGCCCTTATCTAAACTAGTTGGGTTAATATTGAATTTGATTTGACTACAAATATAATTGTGTCATATTTGATTATTTTCCAATTCGAAATCATTGATTCAATTACTTTTCTACACCACGCAAAGATCATTACGACAACAATTAAGTTTTTTGTCCCAAACAAGTTAGAGTAGACTAGAAAAAAAAACCTAATAAGAGAACACATCCACATGCAAATCTGAGTGCTAGGATTTCAGTATTTTTTTTCCCTCTACCATTCATATGATATTGTTCTCAGGTCATATGATATATAATTGACATAAACTAAAACAATTAAACTGGAAATATCACTTTACGATGTGCGAAGCTAAATATTGGCCTCAGGTCATATGATATGCAATGGTCACGCAAAGATCATTGGTTTTAGCAAATTTTTTTTTTTTACCAATTTCGTTCTACTTAGAGAATATTGTGTGGTGAAAAATTGAAGGAAAAAATTGTTAATTGCTCAAAGGGCAAATACATTACTTTGAATATTATTATTCATTGAAATATGCTGGACTGCATTTATGGCTTGTTGTGTTCAATTTTTGTATGAATTTGAAACATCCAATCATAATATACTCACATCTAAGTACAATATGAAAATAATTAGATACGAGATGCCTAAAATCTTCGACAAAGCAGTTATTAATATATGAGCTGCAGACTTCATTATTAATTATGTTCCACCTAAATAGGATGTTAATTGCGAGATAATTCAGCGTGGCAGGATTGAAAATCTCAAAAGCCGAAGCCAGAATACTGAAAGTTAACATATCAATTTCTGTAACTAAACAACTACAAATAAACAAAATTGGACATGCTTACAGGTGCATGATTTTTGACGCGATGAGTGGACTATATTCACCATATAAACACTCAAGCAAACAAATTAACAAAACTGACCAAGACACTAAATCTATTCAAAGGTAGCCCACGAAGCTGCTGAAGCTTCACCAAGGAAATCTTACTATTAGTTTGCTTTGTTATCCTGGTCTTTCTTTGATTTTCGAGGTGCATTCTTTTTTGTTTTTCCAAAACTCCTTGGTTTTTTATCTGAGTTGTTACCCAACCTGGCTTTTCCAAAAACCTTTTGTCTTTTGTTCTTATTTTGCTGTTCACTAACACTCTTTTTTCTCTTATGGTTACCTCCTTTTGACTCTGCCTGAGGCTGAAATTTCAAATATCCTTTGCCACTCTTCCCAGATTTCTCACTAGTATTGTTCAGGTTGGGTTTCTTAATTTTTTTACTTTTGCCTGCTGATCCTTTTGCACTAAAAGGCCTCCGTCTTTCAGTAGCAGACACATTATCAGCATCAGATTTCTTTGCTCTGCACGTAGCGGAGAATAATCCACTGATTATTTAATACACAAAATCCTCATATAAAATAAAAAGAGATGGGCTAAAATCAGCCACGACTGACGGATGCAACCGTCAGCTGCGATCAAATCTCAATTTTTGAGATTCTAACAGTCGATCCGAACCGTTCAATGTGTTCCCCATATTGAAATCTCGTTGGAGACAAAATTTTATATTTTTCTGAAATTTTTTAGTATTTGTGTGATATTTTACAAAGTTCTTAATCTAAACCCTTCAATAACTATGATTTTTAAAAATCTCAAACAAATACTAAATAATTTCAGAAAAATATAAAATTTTTGTCTCCAACGAGATTTCAATATGGAGAACACATTGAACGGTTCGGATCGACTATTAGAATCTCAAAATTTGAGATTTGATCGTAGCTGACGGTTGCATCCGTCAGTCGTAGCTGATTTTAGCCCATCTCAAATAAAAAAGGTACAAAACAAATCAAATAAAAAAAAGTACCTTTTATTGGGAGAAGAAATCTCTGTTTCTGGTGCATTCTCAGAATCATCACCCCCTTCTTTGAGATTTTTCTTGTTCCGACGAGCCTGAAAGGAGGAAAAGATCATTTGTGGCTTTAAATGTCAGGTTTATAGCAGAAATATGATGAAACTCCGAGGTTATTGAAAAATGCAACTGCAAACCCAGAATTTGAAAACCCCTACTACTTCATTCTCATTGTCGAACAATATGGATGATATTTCAGTATTCTATCATAGAGACAATTGTGTAGGGTCTTCTTTCTGAAGAAGAATTCTCTAAAACATATAACTGAACAAAGGTAATATGGAAAAAAGTACACACCTCAGCAATTGTTTTGACAAAGCCTTTATACTTCTGAGGAACAGCCATATCCACAGATCCAAAGCCACATTTTCTTATCAATATTTCAATTATGATTCCAACCTTCATTTCAAAAAAAATAAAATAAAAATTATCAATAAAAGAGATGTTGAAGATTTTACAAATAAGAATAACATAAATAAGAAGGATAGAAGCAATGAATAAATGACACACAGTACTAACTTGCCTTTGATCTGAAATGGAACTTTGAGACCGCCGACCAAGGTAATATCCCTTTCAGGATCTCTCCTTGCAACTTTATTAGTTTTTCTGTTTGTAGAGTAGATACTAACACCTTTACAAACCCTAGAGCCGCCTACAATAAAAAATTATGAGGCATTGACTGAATAAAAGAGTATAAGAAAAGCATATCAATCAAAAAGCTTACCTTGATAACTTCATTAGATTTATTTTGCAATAGAACCAAAACAGATGGAATTAGATTCGGTACTCCAAGGCAGAACTCAGCATCATTGTATATAAGAAGTGACAAAGCTGAAATTGCACCGCTTGTGATGTGCGAAGATGGGCTTGAAAGATAACCCATTACCTGAAATATATAGCAACCAAACTCAGGACTAAATACATTTAACTTTCAATTAAAACTAATAATTTAGACTAAACTGTGGTTTATCTAAAACAAATGGGAGGTTGGATTGGGTTCATTTTTTGTCAGTTATGAGTAAGGATGTCTCAGGTTCCAAGACATATTTCTAAGGTTTAATTGAGTTATAGGTTTATAATGCACTTTTGGTGTGCTTCTAGTTTTGGGGTTCTAAATTCATCTCAATTCAGATTGTGTTTTGGTCAATTCAACTTCTAAACATCATGAGAATGATTGGGATTCAATATTTAAGGTCTTTCAAGTAAAAAAAATTTAGCCAGCTCCAAATATGGTTTGTATATGAGTTACGTTACCACAACATAATTATGGGGTACTTGTTCACAGACGGCAGGACTATTGTCTACAACAGTACAGGCTTATCTGAGTTTTAAGATAGTTCAAAACAATAACATATCTACAAATAAAATCACAATGTAAAGTTTACCATTGTGAATAATCGTTGCAGATCTGATTGTGTGTTGCTCTTCAAGCTCGAACTAATGGCTAAGAGTACATCATATGCTAAGCTCCTTGATTCTTTCTTCGACTATAAAAGAAATTAACTTAAATGCTTTAACAACAAATCCACTGGGCCCTTTTTTAAGGTCAGCCAAGCATATATATTACGTATACTACACTGGATTTGAGATGGATTCTTTCCTTTTGCTACCCATCCAATGATTAGCAGGAAACAGGAGGGAATTGGGGTTTCTGAACTATGTCATTACAATGCATTTCAGATCAAATTTCAATGGATGGTCAAGATCATCCCACCCCCTCAAACCAAAAAATAAAAAAAATAATAATAATAAGACTACCAGTGATGTCAATCCAGTGAATCCATTTTTGATGGAATGGGCCAAATTTGGACAGTAAAGGCCACAACAATTTAAGCCATAATAAATAACAAGATCCTGATTAAGGCCACAGCTCTTTAGTACATTGCAGAAAGTAAGAGCAATTCGAGGTTACAGGCCCTAATTATATCCTTATATTTTTGTTAAATTTGTTTTTCATAACTCAAAACTGCCACTTCTTCCAAAATAAATTTTTTTCTCAAAAAAAAAAAAAACACTGTAAGAACAGCTATTTACAGCTTTACCAATTGATTTTAAACAACACTAACCTTTAGAGCTAATATGATCTCATTCAATATCAGGAATGCTTTATTATTCATGGTATCTTCATTAACCTGCAAATTTCAATTTTATAAAACATTAATAGCTTGATCAACAAATGAACATTCAATGCTGAACTCGTGCAAAAATTTTCCCCACAGTTTCCAACATGCTAAAAACCTTTGCCCAATATAACATAATCCTACTACTTTGAGTAGGTTGAATAACCCAACACAAGAATTTGTAAAAAGGATTCATAGGTGACTCAAACCGGAAGATGATCAACTTGAAACTAAACCAAATAACAGTCCAAATGACCACAACGTGGGAAAAAAAAAGTTCTAAAAAAATGGTATAATTTGAACTGACCTTTAACATGTGGACCAACAAATGATGGTAGCAAGATAATCGGTTCATTATAGCTGTGTTGTCTGTGCTTGATTTCACATTGTGGAGAAGTAGCATTATCTCATCAACCCGAGATAAACAGAAATCACTTTTCTCCTAGAAAATACAAGAAAAGAAAGAAAAATAATGAAAACATGACTAGAAGTGCAAAATGAATCTATATGGTCCAAAAGTTATTATATAAGAAGCATAAGGATACTTAGTTGATACCATTGATGAAAATTTAGCAAATAAATGTTCCTGACAGGAATTTAAATTCTGGGTTAATATTTATTACTAAGTACTAACCTTTAATATGCAACTCAGTGCAAAAAAAGCTTCACCATGACAACATTCAGCGTCCCTCTACAAAGGAATTTCACACATATAAACATAGTATTAATAATACTAATGATGAAAAGCAGTTATCTTAAGCATTGCAATTATGTAAGATCTTGTATCTCTTAGGTTCCATACTTGCATTTAAAGTTTTGAATAAGGGCATATTTGTATTTGTTAATTATCTTTGATATGGTTTTATTTCAGTAAGAAATCAAATGGAGATCACTCTGCATGAAATATCAAAAGTATCTGAAGTACATAGTACCAACAAA
The DNA here is from genome assembly GCA_028095005.1 of Rhynchospora pubera. NCBI lineage: Eukaryota > Viridiplantae > Streptophyta > Magnoliopsida > Poales > Cyperaceae > Rhynchospora > Rhynchospora pubera. Next base: position 70,550,038 of record CM051461.1, on the reverse strand, counting down.
GAAGTCCTTATGAAGTCAAAAAGTATGTTGAGCAAATCCTCATTGGCCACCGCTACAAATGTAGATGTAAGCTCCAACATCATATGCCTATGAAATGTTAAATGAACAACATAACAGTTATAGACAGAAGTGCTCTATAACTTCCCCAAGGTACACTTTTCTGCTAAAAAATAAAGAAAATATTAGGAAAAGCAATTGTGGACTGGCCCAAGAAATCTAAGCTTTCCCTGCTGGCTCGTCAGTATGGGGTCCATCTTGATATACTTGCACGGATTTTTTTTTTTTTTAGTTAAAGGTAAAAAGGACAGATAAACCACAAAAAATTCACTACCAATCCCAACCCAACACAACCAGTTGCCAAACTTTTATTGTGAACTACTAGAAAAAATTTTAAGAAAAAGAAATGGACATTACTATATCGTTACCTCTTTACGTCTTGCTTCTCCTTTGAATTATCTTTATCTACCTCCATGTTTTCAGTGGTACCAGTATCTTGATCTTTTACCTTTTTGTCCTCCATGTCAACATCAGCAAAATCTAGTGTCTTAACTAGAGAGAGATAAAAGGTACAGATATTTGTACTCCCAGCAACTGAGGCAAGGCACTTCACTGTATCCTGAAAATTACCATTACAATCAAAACAATGCAATATGTTCAAGTAAACAAACTCAGCAGGTAAGCAGTTGGTTCCTACAATGAGTTTTTAAAACCAGGTCCAAATTCAGAAGCTCACAACTCTACCAGTACACTTATTACTAATTTTTAATCTTGTTAAAATTAAAGCTCAAAGGATCCAACACAGCAAACAACCACAGCTCACAACTCTACCAGTACACTTATTACTAATTTTTAATCTTGTTAAAAGTAAAGCTCAAAGGATCCAACACAGCAAACAACCACAAAGGTGGTCCTCAAATAATTGAATATCATTTAGTAACAAATTTGAGTAATTGTAGAATCTGATTCATCTGTCCTTATCTTCTTCCTTTACAGGGTTAACATTCATAAAATTTTCATTGAACAAATTGGAAACAGGAAAATTCAATATTATTCAATGGGTCCGACCCAGGTAAGATAGAATTCACGTCAAAATTTGGATCAGAGTCATTTGTTGGCCCAACTTTACATCCTTAAGTTGAAAAATTTGAGGTTGCTGATTACACCCATTGTGAGAACTAATCTTCATACAAAAAACAGAGATTGATCATGAAATAAAAATAATACTGAACTTCACCTTCAAGTAAGCACGCTTTTCTGCAGAAGAATCAAAGAAAATATCTGACAATGTTGATATCAACTCCATCGAGTGAGAGGCAAGAGCCTTCAAATTCTTATGAGCTGATTTTTCTGAGTGAACTTTTTTAGTAAAGTCGAAATGACATGGCTTTAATGATAAGCTAGTCATGAGCTCTACAAGCACATTTTCTTGATTTCCACTGCATAATGTTTTGTTTCTGTTTATTAATTCCTGGGAGGAAAAAGAAAATTCAATAACAAAACATATTTTTTAACTTAAGGGTGCTAAGATTTTAGAAGTCCTTGAGATATCAGTAACTCCTGTTGGTACCTAAAGTAACAATTTTGGCACAAATGTTCCCACTTATCTGCAGGTCATGTTGCAACAAGAAATCGATAGGAAATCTAATTACCACTGATGTGTACAACAACTAAGCCTATTGTCCCAAGCAAGTGGGGGTACTCTAGAAAAGAAACCTAACAAGAAGAAAGTCACCAAAGAATAGAAAAATAGTAATAATAATAACCAGTTAACCACTGATGTGTAAAGGGCAGATTCTTTATTTTGAAAGATGCATCAACAAAATGACTCCATTCAACTAAGATTACTTTTCTATATATCAATAAAATGATAATGGTATGGTACACGTACAAATGAGGAGGAACGAAACAAGACCTTTGCAACATAAGGAATTAGAATGGAGAATGGATAATACTTCCAGGACCATTTGCCAATTTACATTTTACAATTTAGAAAGTTCACAGGTCAAAATCTATGAAATTACAGTTATAATAAAAACATTTTAGCACTAAAACTTAAATTTTCAAAATAGAGTGTTAACTAATTTCTTTGATAAAACTGATAATGTGGTTCAATGCAACATCAAAGAAAATAAAGACTAAACTTATCATATGTACTTGAGAAATAAACCTGCAAGGCCTTGGAAATTATTTCATGCAATGAAGATTCTTCCTTCAGGCGCTTTATAAGAAGCTCAACCAAAGAGCCAAAACTACTTTTAATATCAGAGGGATACCGACAGAAGGCTGGAAGAAGGCCCCACAATCCATTTATCCAAGATTGAACAACCCTTTGCTTTGAACCTTTTTTGCCTGACTCAATCAAGAGAAAAAATAATAACTTCTATAAGCTTAAATAAACAAATCAATTGCAGAATAATAGTCAAATGGCTTGGTACCTTTTCTGCATATGTTTTTGACAGAATCAGCAAGAGGCACAATGTGATCCATGAAAAATTGCAAAGATGCGCCCAAGGTATATTTATTTAAAATTGGTATAAGCCATGTGTTTGAGCATGTTGACTTTTCTTCATCAAGGTTTATTGGTATAAGCGAAATAATCTTCTCTGGTCCCATGGCAATCACAGCACAACCAATGCATTCTTGAATCTAAATGAAGAAATAGATGTTACAAAAATACTGATCATAAAAATTAAAAAAAAAAATCTATGAAACTGGCAAGCACATTTAAGCCTGTGCTTCCATTTTTCTTTATCGACTTGTGTTTGTAAACCTGTTGAAATATGTTTTTTCCAATGAAATTATCAATTGGCTTTGCGCTAACTGGCCTTAAATAAAAATAATAATTACTTAATATATGATACCGACGATTGAAATGAAATAACTTCAACGAAATTAAACTCACATTCTTATAAATTGGCATTTCTTTGTGCAAATCTGCGGCCTGTTGAGATAACCTAAGTATAATTTCCTTTGTAAAAAAGCAAGATGACTCATCTACAGAAGCATTTAAATAAATCATAAGCCTAATTAAACATATGACAAAAAGGCAGCACCTAAATTTTTGACTGTGCATAGTGATATAATTACAACACATACCAAGCTTCAGGAGCAAAACTGAGATGACCCCCAAAAGGCTCTCAGCAGGCTTCTCAGCATTGCTAAGTGTTCTACAGAGTGAAGAACAAATGGATATTATTGCTGTTGCCTCACTGGAGCTCTCCATTTCATGCTCCACTACTTTATTTTCTCTTTTAAGAAAGGGTCTTCCATCAATATGATAGGCAATCAATTCTTTTAAGGTAGACCCAATTTCCTTTGATGACTCGACATCAGAAGATATATATCCTATAGTACGCACGAACAAATGTACTTAATCCTTTGAAATCTCCTGAACAAGCACTATAAATTAAATAAATAGTAAATTAAGTACAGAGCTGCTTCATTTTTCTCCCAAAGTTTACAAGCTATGATTTTGGCCCAGAATATCAGATTTGTTCCATTCTGATCCTTATCATAATTGTCTAGTTAAAACATGTTGAACAAAAACCTACGTCAGATCTACATCAAATGAGTCATTTGATGGGATATCCTACAAGCAAGGGAAGAGTAACACCTTGTCAGTGTGGACTCACTTTTTCTTTTTCTTTTTCTTTTTTTGTTACTAATATTGACTTGACGTGCAGATTTCAACAGTACAAATAGAATTCGCTGAACCATAATAAAAACTTGAGACTAGAGGACCAAAACAGGGCTTAAGTACTACTTACTATAGGGGCTGTTTGTGCGAAGTAATAACTTTGTAAAGGACACTTAAGACTAACCTGAAGCCACTTCAAAGATCGGAGGAAGGCTCTTTGACCACATACTGGGTTGAATGTCTTTGAGCTTATTTAAACAATCTTTCAACAACTCCAATGCAATGACAACAGTATCAGTGGGATTCTTCTCCTTGGAAATATAGACAATAAGAGAAGAAATGAAGGTCTCAGATTCACCACTCAGATATTGTATATCCAAGTGTTCGAGTAAAGCCTCAAAAAGCTTTAGGAGATGTCTGGTCAGAACATTGAAATTTGGAGTCAAAAGCTTCAAGGCTTCAGAAAAGCACTTTCTTAATGACTTCTTAGACAGGTGTGGAGAAAAAAATTTTAAAAGATTCAGAAAATGAACAAGCCCTGACTCCTCTGTGTTTTCTGTCTTTCTGCTTGAATCCACATATTTGGTTAAACTGAGATCTTTGACCAATTGGATGTACTTGTCAAAAATGGCAAGGATAGTTTTCTCAGCATTCTTGATAGTCCCAGAACCCTTCAGGAAGGTAAAAATCTTGTCGACAAACTCCTGAGCACTTTTTCGAACCTACGCAAAAAAAAAGTAACAATATATAATGAGCCATGGATACTGTACGTCTAATAAGAGTATTCAAATCATACCATTAGTCCATTACCTAAATATAAACATTCACTCAACAAACCCACAAATTTTAACCCTCTGAACCCAATATTCACCAAACCTGCAAATGGCATCCATTCCTAGAACTAAACTGCATAGCCATTCTCCATACAACACTGACTGTTAAAACTGTTCGCTTCCAATGGCTTATTTCATTAAATGTTGACATGCTTGCCCTGTCCCTGTACCTGGACATTCGGTTCAATTATATGAAACTAGCAAGTGCAGATTCTCTATTTCAACAAATTATGACAGGTGTTTGCAATTCTATAATTATTTAAAACTCAATAAACACACATTGAGACTGATATATGTTGAGTGTTTCCAGCTAACAACAACACACATTGAGCATACCCCCCCCCCCTCCCCTCCCCTCCCCCCACCAACACACACACAAAAAAAGGTCCAGTAGGAGGGGAAAGTGCATGCATATGAATAATAAATACAAATTGCTTAATGCTTGGATCAATACCTTAGGGCGTTTGTCCACAGAGAAAGCCAGAAGTGTGTCAAGAGGCAATTCCAGAGCTTTCCAATCCTCCTTGTCAGCATGAAGAACCAGCATACCGAGGACTCTAACAACCGACCGAACAGTACCAGTAGGCAACTCCTTGTTCTCCTTTAGAAAAACAGCTAGTATGGAAATTGCATCCCCTGCCTTGGTAGTAGAGAGCTCACCATTTTGAATCAGGGGAAGCAGTATTGAGAGGAAGGATGCAATGGCACTCGCAGCTGATGGGTCACTACCAGTAGAACGAACAGCTAGAAAGAACATAGATATTCAGAAAGAAACCATTTAGAAAATTGAAACTATTCTCTGAGCAGCTACCAATGATAGATATTAGCAGGTGTACAGGCCATATATTACCAGAGTATATACTGGTCGAGTAAATTAAGTGAGTGAGACTAACTGTGAACAGCGGCGGCGAGGTAGGCGGGAGGGGAGAGAGGGAGGCCTTCTTCTAGTAAGATAGAGCGCATGGCGGCGGCGGAGGCGCAGAGGTTGCGGTGCTGAGGCGCCGCCGACTTGCCGTAGCGCCGCATTAGGGCTTCGCATATGTCGCCGGAGGGGTCAAGAGAGGAGAGAAGCGCGGAGTCGGATTTGCTAGTTTCATCTCCATCGGAGTCTGGTGCTTCTCCTTCGGCTTTTCTCTTCATGGTGGTGTGGTGGTGTGGTGGTGTGGTGGTGTGTGGAGAGAGAGACAGAGGGAGAGGAGGAGGCGAAGCTTTTGATTTTGAGTTTGGAGAAGAAGGGTTTAGGGTTTGGATTCACTTCACTTCTACATGCACAATTGGACTCTATCTGGACCGTTTGATACAAGAGCACAAATTAGGACCGTTAATAATTATAATTTACTACTTTTTTAAAAAAAAATGAGAAATGCTAGAGTCCAATATATTGGACATATAGGATCCATCCAATACGATTTTTTTCACGTTTTTAATTTTCAAATAACCGATCCGAATCGTTCAATATGTTCTCCATATTAAAAACTTATAAGAAACTAATTTTTCTATTTTTTCTAATTTTTTACTAAATTTTTGGTATTTTAGAAAACCGTTGTTATTGGACAATCCATAATTTTTATATCATGAATTTTCTAAAATACCAAAAAAAAGTAAAAAAATTTAAAAATTAAAAAATTGATTTCTTATGAGTTTTCAATATGAATATATATATTGAACAGTTTGGATCGATTGTTTGGAATTTAAATCGTGAGAGCAATTGTATTGGATGGACCCATCCGTCCAATATATTTGACACTAGCATTTCTAAAAAAAAATTATTTCAAATGAGATTAGAAGTTAAATTAATTTATATGTATATATACTGTTGGATATATAAAGAGAGAAATTATCAAATCTTATATAATTTAAGTACCATTTGATGGTACTCGTACATTAAAAAAGTATAATTTCAAAACGGCTGAAAAACTCTAGCACTTAAATTATGATTAAAATATACACTAGATTTCATTTTTTTTTTAAACATGATATGTACACTATATGAATGATGTATTCAATTTTAAAGTTTATTTTTTATAATTATCAGAATAAATAAATATTAGATAATCCCTTGTCAATTAAATAATCGGGTTATACCTCTCCCTTCTCACTTAAGATGATCAAAGCACACCGTATACTTTTATGTATTAGAAATTAGTAACATCTAGAAATTTATTACCCAGTAGGCCAGCACTATCCGTAAGAGCTTATGAATTATAATTTCTGAGGTGGAAATAAATAATTATTACAATTACAATTGTTCTATTCTCCTTATTCTCTTTTAGGATTGAATGGAAAATTTCCATTCTTATTTTGAAATAACTATTTAAAGAAAACAAAAATTCATTCTAGCTAGTATTGTATCATTTCAACTCTCAGATCATTCGAACATATTCTGAAACAACGAGATAAGGTTATTTGGACTTTTCCATGATTTCGAGAGAACATCTTTAAACTTTTTTAAATGTCAGTTAAGCAATTCTCAACCAAAAAGAAAATAATAATAAAGGAAAGTCTTATGAAAAGTTGCATCTATATAAAATAAAAAGAAATATAATAGAACAAGAAAAAATAAATAGGCCTAAAACTTCTAATATTGTCGCGAAACGTTTATCGACTTGCCCATTTTTAAAAGCCGCCTTGTTAACAAGAATAGTCAATTTTTTTTCTCGTTGAAAAATTCGTTTATTTTTGCATGAGTGTTAATGACTTAACTTTTCTTGAAATATTCGGTTGGGATTAATGATTCTCATGATATAATTTTTCATATAGTTTTAATTCTATAACATCGAGTTTTTGAACTTTACGCAACCAAAAGTGTAATGCACTGTGTTATCTAGATACTTCCAAAATACTCACACCATACTTCACGTGCGATTGGCAATATACATATCCGATATAAATTCGCACTCATACTTCGGGTGGTGAATTTTATTATTTTAATGCGTTAGACCAGCGAATTCGGTCAACATACATCTTATATGTGCCTTGATATGTTTTAAAATATGAATGGTCCAGATTTCCTGGATTGAAAAAACTTTTAAATAAAAATATACTTGATCAGACAAATGATCCAAAGAATTATTATGCTTTAATTATTTATTTTTATGAGGTGGACTAAAATCAGCCACGACTTACGGATAGACTCGTCAACTGCGATTATATTTAAACTTTTGAGATTCTAATGACTAATCCGAACCGTTCAATGTGTTTCCCATATTGAAATTTCATTGGAGACCAAATTTTACATTTTTCTGATTTTTTTATTTTTTTTAAATTTTAAAAAATTATTGTTATTGAAGGGTCCAGAATTGTTTAGATTAAGAATTTTGTAAAATACCAAAAAATACTAAAAATTTTCAGAAAATTGTAAATTTTGTTTTCCAACGAGATTACAATATGGAGAACACATTGAATGGTTCAGATAGTGTGACATCCCAGAATTTTAGGACCTGTTTGCAATACTTCAAATTCTAAGGTCCTATTTGAAAAATGTTCATGCTTATCCACTTTGAAAATATCTCTTTGATCTTATCCACATTTTTAGTAGCTAAATAATCAGTATTTCTATAAATAATTTCTGACAATTAATATCTTTATAAATAGTCTCAGTTATCTTTATAAATAGTATTAATATTTTCAGAAATAATAGCTAAGTAATTCCTTTCTGCTTACTTAGCCATTAAGTAATCTAGAATATTTACCATTTTAGCCAGACCTCCACTATAAATAGACCCCAGCCTCATTTCATTTCATTTCGTATTTCATTTCTGTTTCTCTCTCTCCCTAGCAACTTCGAATACTGTCTGGACTTTGAATAGTCGGCCATTTGGAATTCGAGTTCTACGTCGCAGTTCTAGTCTACCCGATTTGCTTGTGCCCTGGATCGCTCAGTCAGGTAACCGGACTTCTCTATATCTAGTTTTGTATTGCTTGATTTGATTACCGCTTGATTTTGCTTGCATGTGTATGTCCGTATGTGGTATGTTTTGCGGGTTATCGGGTTTAGAATCCTGAATCTCTGAATTTGTTCATGCATGCACCCTGATCCCCCTGCCAGGGGAGGGGTTTGGTTCTGATCCCCGATACAGGGGAGGAACTTTATGTCCTGATTTGGTTCTGATCCCCGATTCTGGGGAGGAACTTTATGTCCTGATTTGGTTCTGATCCCCGATTCTGGGGAGGAACTTTATGATTGGTTCTGATCCCTGTGACTAGGGAGGAACTTTTTGTCCTGATTATGACTTGATATGACTGATCTAGACCCGATTATCGCCGTGAAACGTATGATTTGTTATGAGGATTAATCCAGTCATGTTTAATTTGCTTTATCAACTAATATAGAGAAGCTGCGTCGTTAAATAACCGGTTACTGAGCTTTGTAGCTGACATCCGTTTTGTTCTTTTTCTGCTTGCGACGTAGGTTGACGGGCCGTCGGATGGATGCAGAAGATACCGCCCCACCGTCGCGCCCCGTGTGTCGGTGTGTCGGCGCGGGGTGTGACAGATAGACTATTAGAATCTCGAAAATTGAGATTTAATCGTAGCTGACAGTCACGACTGATTTTAATCTACCCCTTATTTTATTTATAATATCGTATCCTATTTTTTTTTTAAAAGATAGCGTATTGTCGCAACCGCACCAGTACAACATATAGGTAATGCACCATTACTCTTCTATTTTCTACCCTTTAATTAATTATACTAACAGTTGTGAGTATAGAGTACATACTTTTTTTGTCCCCTAAGAATGATTCTCGATCTAGTAAACCTCTTGCACCAATGACTTATTAATTTTATAATAATAGAAATATCGTTTTTTTTTTTTAAGAATGATAATAGAAATCTTGCTAACATGTATCGCCTTTGAAAAGGCAAGTACAGTCGTACAGAATAAGCCCGTGTGAAGAATTGTTTGATCCTTTGATTATTCCACTCGGTAATAGTTTTCAGTTTTCACAAAACAAAAGCATGGCCATAAAACCGGGACTCTGCCGAGTGGCTGTGCATTCTGCTTTTTATAATTAATAAATTAAAGTTGTCGCCTCCTTTATTATAATTAATAATAAAACACAAATTTACAGCAACGTTAGAATTAATCCAGGAACTATGTAAAACCAAGGAGTTCGTCCGATCAGAAACATCTACAGAAAAAAATATACATTCATAGTTCCCTATTTGTGTGTAAGCTCACCGATATTAACAAGCGCATCCCAAAATAGCTCATCAATCAACTCATCTGCTATATCTAATCCAATCTCTGTTTCTAACTCATCAATTTCCTGGCTAAGCACATCACACCAAGAACTCTCTCTTAAATCTCCATAGATCAGACTATCTAGAGAACATGATACAACCTCTCGTGGCTGGACCAACCTTTCCATCCGACGCCATAACTCATTCAATAACCTCGTGCCATATGGGACACCAATGTACCATCTTTTTAATGACAAAATTTTTATTAGCACCTCATTTGTTAGATCAAATAACATTTTGTGGCTTACTGCAGGTCTCATTTCTGCAGGCTCAGTTGAAGTGATCTCTTCAAGTTTGTCGAAAACCCAATTTGGAATTGGCTTGCTGAGTGTGTCCCACCTTGAAAAATCCGGATCAAGCATCTGGATTTTGTACAACCCGGCCGTGACAAGGATAGATTTTACATAAGACTTCTCATGGCTTTCTGGGGTGGTGATTTCATAAGCAGTTGAAATTTCTTCACTTTTAGGTTCGTCTGGTTTATTGAGGTCGGCTAGTTCCCGCAACAAGCTTGGATCTATGAGAGATAGAACAGCAAGAATCAGTGCCGTCAGCCTTATTAAGATTGTGTAAATAACATTGTACTGGCTTCATCCTGTTGGTTGAACTATCCATGCAGCAAATAAAAGTGGAAGAAGGAAAATACAAAAACAAAAAGAAATTTACGGAGAAATGGAAGGAAAAACATTCTTACTGGGACTAATTGGTGACATTTCTTTTGTTGCTAACATAGCAAAATGTTCCTCAGTGAAAGAAGCATCCAGTGGGGACACAGGACTTGGGTACCCTCCTCTGCACATCTCATCCCGAGGGCTATTGCACACAGATGCTGGACTCGGAGGTACCTCCGTAAAGTTTTCCTGTCATCATGTAATAATATCAACAAAATTACTTTCTATACCGTCCAGCTGAATAATGTTGATTGTTAGCATTGGAAAAATTATTGAGGTTTAGCATTCCAAATTACTTCATGGACTCATTTATCAGGGGATAAGTATCAGCAATTTTATCTTAGAAGCAACCAGTTCATACTGGTATCAATATTATCTAGCTTAGAAATCAGCATGTAACCATGTCATGAAAAGGCAGAAAACGAATAAACTCAGCATGCAAACCAAAAGCTAGAATCTTTGAAGTCTAAAACTCACCTGCACAAATCCAGAATTCATGACAACTGAGGGTGTTGTCACAAAAGTCTGTACAGGACTAAAACCCTTCATAGTCTCTTCATCTGCTGATTGAATCCTCTTGCGAAAGAGCCACCTCCTCAATCCAAGATTGTGTGTCAAATTACCAACTCTGCTATTGGGTGCTGAAGCATCCTTTCTTGATGTCCTTTCATGTTCACACCCTGCCTCATGCTTTATCTGTGAGCGGGTCCTCGCCGATGCATGTGGCTCTTCTGTTAGGAGTTTCACAAAAGCAGTACCTGATACCTGTCATACCGTATTCTACATTATCAGACTAGACTAAATTCAAGAAGAATCAGTGTAAATTACCTAAATGCTATTGATAGAAACTATATACCGGTGCAGAAAACGATCTCACAAGATTTCTTGGTGACGCTTCCCCTTCTTCAGAAGATTTTGTGTCCGATTGTGTTGTTGATTTTCTATCAGATCGTGCTGTTGTTTTTGCTTCTTCGCGATTTTTGACCTTTCTGCCTCTCCTTTTAATCTCATATGATGGTTTTGTACTTCTAAAAGGAACAGCAGCTTCTATCTCCCTCTTCAGCACACTCCTTATTTTCTCTGACAACAAACTCTTTGTGTCTTTATTCTCTTGCAAACCATCCGCATTATTTTGATATGACCTGGCCGACTCAGACCGGGTGAGCGTACCATTCAAGTCTTGTACTACTGTCTCCCTTATTTGGTTTGCTATGCTTCTTGCAATGTGCTTCGGGTCAGTTTTTTCTTTCTTTGATTTTCCTTCTATTTCTAGTTTAAGTTTATTTTTTACCTCCTCGAGAAAATCCACCATGTTATTTTCCCTTCTTATTATCTCAGGTGATGATATTGTTGACTCTTCCATTCCAAATGCCATCTCAGGACAGGGTTTAAGAATCACAATCCTAGTAGGTGAGAGGGATCTCACTCCAGGTGGTAAATGGATCAAATGAGATTCAGGTTTAGAACATGGAACCTTCTCCTCGTACCAGCCTTCCTTTCCTTTCTTTGCTTCATGGAGTGGAAGGGATTGAACAAACTTTTGTTTGCTGAAATTTTCCAATTCGAGGCTTCTAGAGCGTTCTAGGAGCTTACTAGCTTGCCATGCCTCAAATTCCTTTTTGAACTTTTGAAGGGCTTCTTCTTGTGGGTGCTCTCTTGAGTGACGCTTTGAAGGGAACAATTCACGCCTTGTGTTGCTTCTGTTGTTAGAAGTTGAAGTACTAGCTTCAATTAGATCTCTTTGTTGTATTGGCTCCTTGTTTGTTTCTTTTGGTAACAAATCCATACCCATTAGCCGGGCTACTACACTTGGTCTTCTAGAGCCTTCATTTGATTTGTTGGAGATCTCCTCTTCAATCAATTTTTTCATAGGTGTGTTGTTTGTGTGAAAGTTCGATTTGGAGCAATGTCTTGTATGGCAAGAGTACTACAACAAAAAGATTATAAAACACATGTCATGGCATTATAACAAATAATTATTAATTCCATTGCTAAGGTCCCTTTCTTCTGTCACACTTGGATAAGAAAGAGAAAATCACAGAATTGCTGGAAAAAGAAAATTGATCAGAGTGTTCTATTATTTCTGGAAATTATATAATGCCTAGTAAAAGAGGAATAGATAGAATCTTTTCAACTCACCCCACCAACCATTGACAACTTTTAAGACAGAATTTGCACTTGTTTAGCTTTGGTAGTATATGTTACTATTAATAAGTAATAACTCACTGTGTGGAAATTCTTTTGATTAGATGTACAAGCTACTTTTATTCCCCTCACTTTTAGTATCTCTTTGATGGCAGTATACAAAAGACTTCCATAAAATTAAGAAGGAAAAAGCACCAACTAGTGATCCTAACATTTAGATAATAAAGTAACAATAACAAATGAAATTTTAAGGTAACAGTAACTAACTGGTATATCAACATGAACCACACTGTTGCTCTGACATAATTCTGAAGTAAACTCAATGCTATTCCTTGGAGCTTCTAGACCTGAAATATGATGTCATATATGAATTACAACTCCAGGCGCTTTTGTGTTAAAGAAGCAGAAGGAAAATAGAAATTTCAAATCTGACATATACAAAAAAAATAAAAAAAATTCAGGGATGGTATATCCCTGTGCAGATTTCGACTAAAAGTGTACAGATTCATACTGAATCTGAGTTTCTTCAGAGATATTTTTTTCATTGATATAAGAAAATTAAATATCATAACAAAACAAAGAAAATTAATTTAGGATCAACAAGTACGTCCTGAAAATTCAGACACACCAAAACTGCAATGGGATCGGATAATTTCTTGGAGATAATTGCCAAAATATTCAGTGGTCACTCAATTAGCATACCATCAGTATTCCTTCTGTGCAAATATGGCAATTTTCGAGGTGCAGCAGCGGTACCCTGATTAAAATCCAAGTATTGCAAAATCCCAGCCATGCTTCTGTTTTATGAAGACTACTAGGTAGATTGATGATCAGAAGAAAGACCACACAGTTCTTCACACAAGCTCATTATCTCTACCTGCATTTTGTCGAACACCTCACAGTCAATACATATTAGCAAGACTTTTATAGAATTAAATTAGAAACTAATCAATCCCATGGAGTAATTCCTTCACGAGAGGATCAACACCAATACACTAAGAAAGGTGTGCATGTGCCTTAATTGTAATTTGAGATCATGCATACCTTGGTTTCTTCTTCATGTAAAGGAGGAAGAGGAGATGGAGAGAATCTCCATGAGAGAGAGAGTAGGAAGGGATGCAACAGCGAAGCTTTTAGTACAGCGAGTGCGTGAAAGCGAAAGGCAAAGCTTTGCATTAAATATTCAGTATTGTTATGTTTTTGTGCCTTCTTTCGCTGTCAATCTGCCTTTCGCTACTTAATTACCCGCCGCCGTCAGAAAAAAAAAGAGGTGCCTTTTGTGATGAGCGCCTTTTTTTTTTTAGCTTTTGGTTCAATGTTTGTAAAAAAATCCTTGAAATTTCAAATTCGCAGTTGCTATTTAAAATGTGTTATTTATTAACTAAAAAATAATTTGTAGATAGTGTTATTCTTTGTTTAATGTTTATAGATTATTATTTCATTTTTTTTGTAAATAGCGTTATGTTATTATATACAAAGCGAGGATGATGGTTTGGTTATGGGTATTGCCCCTCTCTCTCATATCTCACGCTGACAGCTTGGCGCTATTTTATATGCTTCTACCTTCTAAAGGGAGAAGTTTTACAATGTAGTACATGTAAGGTTATATATGTAAGTTTGTTTCATTATTTATTAAGCCAGCACACAGACGAGAATTTTGACCGAGTTTTGTTGTTGGCTAGTGTCTTCTAAGAAGCAAAAGATAAGATATATACAGTTCTACTTCTTAAATAGCCACTTGGAAGTCTTAATTCATTTTCCAAATAAAGACGAACATAATTTTTTTTGCAAAAGTGGAAATCGAATATGGCCATACACAAAAGAAGTAATTAAAAAATTAAGGACTTGGCAGAATGTTTGGGACATTTGTAAGAGGTGCACATGGGTTCCTCGTAGTCATAATTTGCTAAAGATTCTACTGTTATTTAATATAAGTTAGCAGTTTGGAATTTCTGAAACTCTCGTGGTGTACATGTACTACATTGTATTGTTTGTTGGTCCGGATTCGAATGACTTGTCATAATTTAATCAGCTTTTACATGTACTTCATTTTATTTGAACGAATAGACTTAATTATATGATGCACAATTGATGCATCTATAATCTATAATTTAAAAAATAAGCTGTAAGGTTTAAAACTTTAAATAGAAAGCTAAAAAATATTTATATTAAATTGGAATTATATTTTTGTTACCATTCGGTTGGAGTAGATTTTTAGTTAAAATTTTCCACATTTTTTAAACTCTCTTACATGTTTAAAAAAAAAAAATTTAGAGATTTTTTTATTTATTTTGAACTCAAAATATATTGCTCTTTGTCACTAAAACTAAGAGTTGATTCTCACAAGTCTCTCACATTATATACGGATTATGCATATTACTAGTGTACACTTTTAAGAAAAGAAAATCATATAATTTTTCAAATATAATTCACATTTTTTCAGAAATGTTGCGACCATGATAACATTACGCTTGATAGATGAGACCCAATAAAATTATCTACACAATTTGTTAATAGGACTTTTACTTTTTGACGTATGTTGTGTTGGGTAATAACTTGCTACAAGTTGCTATATACCAATGTTCTGTGTATGTTCGTCTTCTTTTATCTCCTGCGACAACTGGAAATAATAAATCTTTTTTTTCTTGGTAACAGAAGCTGTTGGAGTGTCATGTAGAATGCAGTTGCACGTGGCATAATCAAAACTACGATGAACGTACATTTTTTTTTTTTAATTAGGAAAACAGAGTACTACATAGTTACATACAATGATACAAGTACAGACTGATATTTGAAATTCGTTTGTATTATAATGCGCAACAGAATCGCTTCGGAATGAACTGTACCACATTAACCAAACGAATTTTGTATTGGTAACCATCCAACACATTTCTTTCTTTCTTTTTTAAAAAAGGAAGCATGTTCTAAATAATTATTTCCAGTTCAAGAAAAAAATTGTGAACCTAGGGTGCGTTTGGATCGTTGGAAGAAAGAAGAAGAAAAATGAAGAAGAAGAAAAAAAAATATAAATAATTCAAACTCTTCACAAAGTTACACACTTCCTAATACTTCTTCCCACTTCTTCCCTTCTTCTCACACCTATCCAAACGCACCCCTAGATATAATTAACTTTGTCCTTGATTATTTTTTCATTAGGTGGCGTTTGGTAAAGGAATAACTTAAGAGAGAAGTAAAAAGAGAAACACCTTATATCAAGTTATGTCATGTTTGTTTGATTATGTCGAGTAGAGGAATAATAATATAAAAATATAAAATTAGATATGCAGTAATTATTACAATATTGATTACTATTATTAGTTTACAAATATTAATATTATAATTATTATTATATGAATTATTTTAATTCACAATATATTAATGATAATAATAATAATAATAATAATAATAATAATAATAATAATAATAATAATAATTAATAATCATACGACACCCATGATATAGCATTTTTAAAAAATAAAAAACACGACACAGTGTGGATATATCATTTAGTTTCAATTTTTAATAATATAATTGAATTATTGAAATGAATAATGCAGTTCTCCTTTCTTTATTGAAATGGATAATTTAATTGTAATTAATTACTCCAGTGACTAAAGCTTCGGCATATATAGGAGTGTTCAAGTATGGAACGGTCATGCTCGGTATAATTTTATTATTTTTTGGTGTATTTTTTAAGTAGTGCTCATGGAACGGATCATGACTAGGATGAAAACGGATCAGATAGTGTTCATATCATATCCGTATTCATATTTTTTTTCAGATACAGATACAAATACGGATACGGATCAGATGTTAAACGAATGCAATACGAATCGAATATTGCGGGATACGGATACGAATACGGATATATTTTAGATATTAAAACAAATATATATAAATTAAGAAAGAAAAATAAATAATTCTATATTATCATCCTATTATGTTATTAGTTTAGTCAAAATATTATTATAAGCCGATCTAGCTAATAAAAAGCTTAGTTTATCAAATAAAAAATCTTTTCTATAGCACTAGAGAAGTAATTAGGTTAATCATCTTGTATCATTGATTTAATAAGGGTGAAAACGATTTGGATATAGACTAAATACGAATCGGATAACGAATTTTTTTGTTGGATACAGATACGGATCGGATAGTAGTCAAACCATATCCGCATCCATATTTTTTTTGTCGGATACGAATACAAATACAGATACGTTCGGATACAGATACGATTTGGATATTGAGCACATTTTTCATATTGTCATCTTCATGACAGTTATAAATGTGGAATTCAGTTCATGCAAAAAAGAAAAGAAAAGTCTATTATAGAATTTACTTTAATTTTTTTATTATTTAAGTTAATATGATCCGATTGTACTCAAGCTGGAGATCTTTTACCTAATCTGATCCAAACGGTTCAGACGACCCACCATGACCCGTCTAATTTGAAATTTTGAATTATTGATTAATTATGACAATTAATTTAACAAGTCATATATATTCGGATCGGGTTAGGCTATTCTATTACTCAACCTAAGATTAAAAAAAAGTGAGGTATCCATATATACAATCACATTTAATCATCAAGTTAGCGATTTCAATTTTGCAAGATTTGAATGTCAATTGATTTTTTTTCAAATTTACTGCATGTTCGAAGGGTTGCATTCATCGCACTGCATTCATAGTGTTTGTGATCCGTCAGTATACTTGTCGTGACATGTTTTAAAAAATTCGAAAAAAATAGTAATAAAATCTAAAAGATTGTAAAATTTGGTTTGCTATGAGATTTTAATATGTAGATTAGATTGGTTAAATTAGATTTGTCAATTTATAAAAATACCCCCGAAAAAGTCCGCGGTGTATAGAAAGCTCTATGCACTATAGTGCATATTAAACTTTATATATATATATATATATATATATGTATATATATATATATATATATATATGTATATATATTCAAATTCATTATTATCTACGCGTCATGTCAACTAAAGAAAAAAATTTAAAAAAAATATATAAAATTTAGTTATCATCTTAAATGATTTAGATCGATCACTTAAAAGCTGGAAAATCGAGATTATTACAACTACAAGAATTCTTTTTTGAATATTATCAAATTGATAATTTTTGTATTCTAGATACGAAAATAAAATATTGATAGTGAATTTATATAATCAGAAACGGCCGCCACCCAACCAGGGGTAACAGCCGATGTCCGATGAGCAAAGTAGTGACATTAATGTGACATGGGGCTTCCAATTCTTTTCCTAAAGATGTGCTTTTATGGGATCTCTGCATCAGAGTTTTTAGAAATGATTGTTAGGCCTAAAAAAGCAGAGAATTATATTGGTTAGCGCCGCTAAATCAAGATAACACATGGTGGGTCCCCATTGAAATCAATGCAACTGAAATAATTTGTTTCACTGTTAATCTGTGAAGCATGCTTTGTGTGGTCCCTGGTGCATCCGTGTCGTGCTGTCACCTGTCAGATCGTCTAAACTCATATAAATACATATTTGACCATTCTAAATGAATAAAAACTAAAAAGTTATCCGTGATCCTTGTTTTACATTTACTAATTTAATCAGGCGTTATAATTTTTTTTTCTTTTGGTAATATGAATTTTTTTTACTTTTAAATAAGAGGTATGATTGCATTTTTTATTATCAATCGAAGGATTTGTAGCAATGTTACGGTTCCATTAATAGATGTCCTAAAAAAAATCGTATCATTGCTTTACACGGAATAATTTTATAGTGTGATGTGATTCTGTGAAGCAATAAAGAAATGAAAGCAATGATATATATATATATATATATATATATATATATATATATATATATATAGAGATTGGCTAAAGTATACTCCAGCATATAGATAGCCCGTATGCTGGAGTCATTTCTCACAATCTAAAAAGCATACAGTCGATCCGAAGCTTTCAAATTGTTCTCCATATTGAAATCTCCTAGGAAACTAAAATTTACATTTTTTTGAATTTTTTTACTATATATTATGTTATTTTAAAAAAACATTGTAAAGGAGTTGTAAAGGAGTATTTCTGGCCCTTCAAATTGAAAATAGCATAATATATAGCAAAAAAATTCGAAAAAATGTAAAATTTGGTTTTGAAGGATATTTTTACATGGAGAATAACTTGAACGGTTTGGATCGACTGTTTGAATTTTAGATTTTCAGAAACGACTCTAGCATACGGGTTTGATCCGTATGCTGGAGTATACTTTAGCCAATCTCTATATATATATATATATATATAGAGTTTAGCTACGGTGAGTCGCGACTCACGGACCCTCCGGTGAGTCGCGACCAATACTTCTAGATCTAGATCAAAATGACCGATCCAAACCGTCCAATATGATCTCCCTATTGAAATCTCCATGTAGACCAAATTTTTCATTTTTTCGAAATTTTTAAGTATTTTTTTGAAATTTTAGAAAATCGTTAATCTAATTGGTTCTGAACCATTCAAAAACATCAGTTTTTAAAAATCCGAAAAAAATACTTAAAAATTTCGAAAAAAAAAAAATTTGGTTTGCACGGAGATTTCAATAGGGAGATCATATTGGACGGTTTGGATCGGTCATTTTGATCTAGATCTAGGAGTATTGGTCGCGACTCACCGGAGGGTCCGTGAGTCGCGACTCACCGTAGCTAAACTCTATATATATATATATGAAGGAAATTTATCGTCAAAATCGTCAAAGAAAATCTAGCTCCGAAACCAGAAATAAGAGATTGACGAAATTCATTTCTATTGAATTCATCCATTTTTCTTATCAACTAGATCAAAAACAGGTTCTTCATTCTGCTTGTTTTAATATTACAAGTACATTTTGATATAAAATTTTACATTTATTTAATGAAGAAAAAACAGAATGCCGTGAACCAACTTGGGAGCCAGTGGTGGGTCCAAATGAGCTCATTAAAGGCGCGCTTTACATTAAGGATGCTTTGTGGGTTGCATGACAACATTGGCCCAAAATCACAATTATATGTGCCATTGCATCATCTCAGCTCTGCACCATACTCCCAAACAAGATCTAAACGAAAGTGAATGAGGGGACTAGCTTAGATTAGTGGGGACGTGGGGTATTGAAAAAAAGGTTGCTAGAGAGATCGTTGCATTATGATCACAAGCTCACTTTAATATGGATGCCCCCTTCTGAAAGCTATGTTTGAAAGTTAGTCTTTTCTTCTGTCTAAATTTCTTCCCATCTTTCTTTTGGATTATGAAATGTCCCACAGGAACGTGTCACATGTGAAGGTTGTCTGCTTCAAGGATAAGCCTAGCATAACCTTAATTTAGTACTACGATTCTCTACAGGCATCTTGGTTCAGTTTTCAATTTTTCATCTAAAGGTTTAGTTAAGACTTAAGAGAACTTTTGATGGGTATATATATATGGTTCTAGCCTTCTAGGGGTGGGGTTCTTTTGAATTAACAAAGAAAAGGATATTTCAAAAAAAAGAGAACGAAAGTACACGAGCAAAATAATAACCTTTGTCATGCCTTGTCATGAATGTAGATATTGGTACAGCTAGATTAAAGAATTGATTCATTTCTTCATTAGAATTTAAGAAGGAACTCTTGATTTGAGTTCCAATTAAAGATCAGTTAGGATGATTATTTGATGAGTTTCATGCATTTTCATTTAAGATTAATCAATGAAATCTAATGGGTCAGGACAGGTTGACAATGAATTTACAAAATTTACACCACTGTCCTAAATAACTATTTGAGTTTTAATTAATATTCTAACTTTAATGACAAGCATGCAGAGAGTTATGAAACTTCATCGTTTTTTCTTGTTATAAATTATGGAATGCTTTTAGTTTTTAATATTTTCATAAAAAAAAATTAAGTATAACATTCATTGAGTGGCTAACTATACGTTCAAAAAACATCTATAACATTTATTATTTGATCTGAAAAATGGGATCAAATAAGCCACATCCTTATCCAATTTAAAAATAAAACATTTTTAAGTATAAAACTGATTAACTAGCGAACTATACGTTCAAAAAACATCTTTAATAATTATTATTTGGTTTGAAAAGTGGGACCAAATAAGTTACTTCCTTATCCTATTATTTCATACTGATACATCATTATTTAGTTCTGCTTAAATTTAATATGGGCCTGACCCAATAAGAGCGGATAAACTTTTATGTTCATTCAATGGTCCCCAATTCGGTGGTTTCAGCTTCTTGCTGAATGCTGATTTTACAATTACCATGGATAAATGGATAATCATACATTTTAAATCGGATTTGATCGGCCAGTGTAAAAAGTGGGAATTTGGACATGACAAAGCTCTTCAGGTTGATTTGATTTGACCGGTCCATTGGAACTGCACGATGAATTTGATCAGCTATGATGGGATCAAATAAGCCACATCCTGTAAGGAGATTTTACGAATTATATCTATACTTATTCAGTAGGCTTAGCATGAATTATAATTTGGACATTTTTTTAGACATATTAATATGAGAAAGCCTTCAATCAAAGCGCTTTGACCGGAGTCGCAGTTAAACCCCGTCAGATCTCAATTTTGAAAGTTCAAACGACCGATCCGAACCGTCAAATATGATCTCCATATTGAAATCTCCTTGCCGACCAAAATTTTCATTTTTTTGAATTTTTTAAGTATTTTTTCGGATTTTCAAAAACAGCAATTTTTGTAGGGTTCAGAACAAATTAGATTAACGATTTTTGAAAATCCGAAAAAAATACTTAAAAAATTCAAAAAATGAAAATTTTGGTCGGCAAGGAGATTTCAATATGGAGATCATATTTGACGGTTCGGATCGATCGTTTGAACTTTTAAAATTGAGAACCGACGGGGTTTAACTGAAACTCCGGTCAAAACGCTTTGATTGAATCCATTCTCTATTAATATTACACTTATTAATTTAGAGACCAATTGAAATATTTTCATGTAAAGACCGGTTAAGTGGACGCCTGATATAAAGTGACCTATTTTTCTCATAATATGTCACACCCTGACACATAGGGCTTGACAATCCCCGCCGCGAATACACAATCTCTGTGCACCCGCAAGGCGTTTCCTTACTAATTACAAGGGTTAAG
This sequence comes from Rhynchospora pubera, assembly GCA_028095005.1. Classification (NCBI taxonomy): domain Eukaryota; kingdom Viridiplantae; phylum Streptophyta; class Magnoliopsida; order Poales; family Cyperaceae; genus Rhynchospora; species Rhynchospora pubera. The sequence continues at coordinate 70,528,397 of CM051461.1, read as the reverse complement.
TTCCAGCTTACCATGATCTACCACGTTGTCTCCTATGACTCATTGAGTCATCATGGCAAGACAAATTTTGGCCTAACTTCGCTTGACTTGATCGAGCCCGTCTCTGCAACCTGGAACCCACATCCATTGTGGAAAACATGCAAAAACACGGAGTGAGAAATAAATTCTCAGTGCGGGTTTTAGTTCCAGTACGTGGATTTAAGCTAAAATCCAAGTTCTAGAAATAATACCCGTAAATAAAATAAAGCATGTGTGTTTCAATTTTATAAAAAGCTTATAACTTTTCATTTGAAAAGATGTCACAAATAAACATGATTGCTTGCATATGATTTTAATCAAAGCTGGACAGGATAACAAAATCTGACAAGGCATAAATCTTGCACATATCGGAACTGAACACGTGGCACGAATCCCATCGCAGACAACGCATGTCTGTATATGATAGGAAACTGAGCGTGTCAGGGGTCCGAGCATATCATCAGTCGGAACATGTCACATTTCATTCAAATAATTTCCACAGTCATAATCACTCAGGTCCCTTTCCCATCCGGATGGGCACATAAGGAAACCTTTCCCTTACCTGGCCGGCATGAGGGACTTATCCCTTGACCAGGTGGCATGAGGGAATTCCATATCCGCATAGCGCTATCGAACTGGCCGAAGCCGGGGGCCAACCGACTCCGGAGAGTGATACAAAATCATACAGGATCTTTCCTTTACCTGGCCGGCATGAGAGATTACATCTCTTGACCAGGTGGCATGAGGGATCTTTCCCTTACCTGGGCGGCATGAGAGATGTAACTCTTGACCAGGGGCATACATATCATGTCAGGCATGTCATGGCATATCACAGTAAATCATTTCAGTCAGATCATTCATGAGTCGGATTTATCAATCACAATGGCATATTCAAATATCTGACTGTATTTCTTTCAAATATCTCAAAGCGGAGAACATGCATCTCAAAATGCAGTTTTATCAATATTTGGGCACTATCATTTAAAAATGCTTGAATACGGTCATGCAGGCAAACGAATTTCCAATATGCATATGAATAAAACATATTTTATTAATTACTTAAACTTTAACAAAAATCCAACGTAATTCCGCACCTGAATGGCGAGGCTAAGCATAGTTTCTCAATATCTCATTATGGTTCGGATGCTTGACGGCCATCATACTTGCATTCTCTCCCTTAACGGTTTGCTAGGCTTGATAGTCATATGTCAAGTGATTCTAGTTCGATTTCCTAATAAAACAAGTGACTTTCTTACTAACCGTTAATACTTAAAGTAACCTAAATAACCTAATTATTGGCGGTTCTTGGGTTACCATACTGACGGCCTAAATTAACCAGACTGGTTGATATTTGGATAGTTAGATTCAGATTATTAATTTAAAGGATTCTGTTTTTTAAAATATAGTATTAAGTATTTTATCTTATTATTAATAATTGGTTTTGACTTTCCAGTCATTAAGAGTTTAGATTTATTTCTATTATATAAGTCATGGATTATATTTTAGAATGAAAATATTCACTTATTTATTATATAATATTTCTCCAACATTCATTTAGTTGTGCAATATTTGATTATTTGTTTGGGATCAGAAAGTCGGTGATTTGATTGTCATTGTATCTGTTCTTGACTCACTCGGACTATTCTCATCATCTCCCGAAAAATCGAATCCCGCTTAACTAAAGGAATCCCCGATCATTTCTAATGGCCTTTCCTTTAATTAATTTTATTTATTCTTAAGCCCACAAATTATTTACTTAATCTTTATTGATTAAGTTTGGATTAAGACTAATGATAGTCATTAAGTCCATAATTAATTCTGTTAATTAAGTCCAACATCTCATATTTGATTCGGCCTCAAAGAACAGCCCACACATAAAAGAAATCCCATTAGCCATGATTCACAACAGAGGCCCAAAACATAACACAGGCCCAAAGCCCAACTCGCAATATGGTTCGGCCAAGTCAACCTGATCAGTTGACTTGAGTCCAACCTTTCGGGTCCGCAACTCACCCGACAAGATCCGATAACGGAGGGGCAAATCCGACCCGTAAGGACTGTAGCATTTATCGAGAGGCCCCTAAATTCATTTTATTCACAACCAAGTCCTTTTTTCTTTACAAGGAGGCCCCCATAAATTACAAACAAGTCCTTTTTCCTCGCAATTTAGTCCCTGAAACACGTCACAGCGTACCAGTATGGTACCAGTGGTACATCGAGTGTACCAGAGACTGATACCAAGCCTAAAATCCCATCGTAAAGCCTCACACAGGTCTCCACCAGTGCCCAACCACAAAAACAATCTCAAACTCAACCCATTTGGCTTAGTCACAATTAACAGACCCATAAACCGCAGCAATTAGGGTTTCGAGCATTCAAAATCTACAAATTGGGGTTATCAGACTATCAATTCATCAGTCCAAGTCAACTCAGCAACACCAAACCAACACATAGTAACAACTCGAGTTAGGCTCAAACCCTAGTCAAGTAATCAGTCCAGCAAGCTATCAACCTACTATTTAAACTCATTTATAGCAGAGGAAGGTTTAATTATACCTTGGATCTTCAACGATTAGCTCCCTCTCTTCTTTTATTTTCCTCCTTATTTATTTATTTTTCTGGAATTTTTCTTAACCGACAGAGAAACAGAAATTAGACCAACCTCGAGGTATTTATAGGCAGCCATGGTAAGGAGAGGAGAAGAGAGGGCCAACGGTGAGGATCTCAAGCTCGAATCCTACAGTTTGAGTCAAACTTCAATACTTATCCATCTCTCTCGTGGATAAGAACAAGAGGGGCAGCCAATCGGAGGTGCTAGGCTGTGGCATGGTGGGATTGGTTAGCCACAGTCCATCCGCCCCAATTTCTCGAGAGGAATTTCTCGTCGGAGAAAACGAGAGAAGAGAAAGGATCGGACGGAGCGAACAAAGAGAAGGGGAAAGGAGAGAGAAAGGAGATGGTGCCACGGAAATTTTCTGATTTTTATTAAAAATTCACCCATTTGATCTTCTGTGGCAAAAACTCTATGGCCAAAGGTGCTGCAACTCATATAGAGTTATTTAATTAATTGTTTTCATTCAAATTCAATTGATCTGATATTAAATTTCATTATTAATTAAACTTTGATTTTGCTAGAATCATGTAGATGATTTTTAGAAACTACACAAATTAAAAGATTTCGAGTGAGTTTCACTGTTACTAATTAATTAATTGTTTAGGAGTTACTAGTTATAAAATTTTATTTGTTCTCATATTATTTTTAAAATTAAACTAATTAATTTAATTGTACTTAGTCCGCTAATTTTACAGTGTTACATTAATATATGCAAAAATTGGCAGAAATCGTGGAAAGAAGGGAATAAATTCTCTCTTACTTTTTATGTAGTAGCGTGCTCAATAATTAACTGCCTAGGCGCCTACTTAGGGCACCGGATTAAATAACTAAATAAGGCACCTTCGGCTTTCTTCCCTACGGAGTATGAAATTGAAGCATGTCTATTATCCATCATTAATCTGTCGGTGCCAAGAACTATGTGGTGCTTCTCCCCCTATTATGTTAAAAGTATGCAAAAGAGTTTTCATTGTACATCTTAAAAATAAGAGGCGATAAAATATCCAAAAATAATCTACAAATTAAACAAAATGCACAACGAGGCTAATCCACTTTAAATTGTGGGCATGCTATGTTTTTGGAACTTTCAGCTACAAAAAATTTAAACCAATATTGAGTATAGTTCTCACAACTAAGTGAAACTAACCCATGTGTGTCCCAGATCAAGACGAGCTGAACAACCCAGCCTGAACCTGGCTACGGTATGGATATTCTACGATATTCATTCTAAGGGTACTCTATAATTGCCTATGGGCTTCTGCGAAAGAAAAGCAGTGGGATTTGAACCCTGGTCTCCTCCCATAGAAGAATTTCATCCGTTGATTTACGTAGCATCTTAATATGGGATATGCATGTAGGTGTCACCAACATCAACATAGCATGGTTATACCCACAATCAAGATTTTGTGTAATCAAGCAATCGGGAAGAGGAATATGTACATATTAATTTGTCCTCATTCACAATGAAACAAATTGCTTATATGCACAAAACCTTCATTGCAGTTGGTATGTTTCTTTAAATAGTAATTCATCTTCATCAGGATAGTACGGATTATTATACAAGTAACAAACAAGTAATGAATTTAATAAATCTAATTGCATATGAAAAAGGACTAAAGCAAGTATACAACTATAGCATTAACTTTCTAAAGCTTCTATGAATCACTCCTGGCAATGGAATGAATAACTTGAGCTCGTTTCATTTTTTGGCAGCTGCAAGATAGAAAGGAACACAACAATCAGTGAAAAATAGAATACAATGTGAAAATGAGTAAAGGAAAATGAACACCCAGTTAAAATTATAGACACTGTTTCACAAATATCTTTGGTACTTCATCCCAAGAGAAATGAACTAAACCAATATAGATGATGCACGGTACCATGGTTTCTTCCAGTTTGTATTTATTTCAGATTAAGCATTTAGGATTGGGACATGGGTCAAAGAGTTTATTATATAGACCCATTGCAAATTAGAAAATGAATACAAACCAATTCTTACTATAAAGCCACAGAACAACAATCGTTCTATTCTGATATTTCCAAACAACACCAATATCACAATTGAAACTTATTCCTAAAACAAGTTGGGCGATAAGATGACCGAATTGCCGCTGACTTTTATCTGTACCCTGATATTCAACAACCCTTGAAGTGATTTTTCATTGAATTTGGGCAGGGACAGAGGGACAGGTGAGGCTGCACTGGGGTTTGACCCCGGTCTGTTGTGAGAAATATTGGCATATTAGGCTTAATAATTTAATTAAATTTGGTATTTCAGCCTCCCCAATCCTTCAATTCTGGCTCCTTCAATCTAGCTTTTGAAGTCCATTTTATACAAGATTGGAAGTCCAAAATCAACAGATTGAGGGTAGGTTAAGAAGTTTAATGTAGTTTTATTTTGGATAGGTGGCAGGTAACACTGACTGTAACAGTACTTCACCAGTTCAGCAAGTTTTACTTGACATAGCACTTTTGTTTCAATTAAAAAGGTATTACACCAAAATCTAAGAAGAAGGAAAGCATCAGATACATCTCCATGTGTCACAAAAAACAGGCATCATCTCTTCTGCATTAACTTCAAATATTGACAATTTGTCCCACTATTTTACTTGGAAGAACAATTTTCAATATACTCAATTAAAACATAGTTTCATACTTTAAAAGCACAAAGTGAGGTATTTTTTATCATGTAGGGTAAATGGTATATTTTGATTTCAAAGAAATGCATAAAATAATTCCATTAAGAAATTTAGAAGGAAAGAGAAATAACCGATGGAGCCAGAGGCTGTGCAAGAGGCAAAGAAACAACAGTTGTCCAATAAAGAGGGTCACAAGGATCCATTGCACTCCAGTTAGTCCTTAGTGGTGCAGAGAGAAGATTCGTCAGCGAGTATGGCATATTGCTCTGCAACTGCAGCTCAGGCTCACTTGCAGAGAGTGTTGTTGGCACAGCTCCACCTCCATCCTTCTCTTCCTGAAGTTCTGAAGATTTTTCTAGAAAGTTCTTGAAGGCATCAGACCGGGACAAAATATCGCATGCTGAGAGGCTATTTGGTTTAGTTGAGCGAGAAACACCAAGTGAGGGTAGCTTGAATGGCTCATCAGCTGAAATGGCTGATTCGATTGATTTTATCTCACTAGCTAGGTCATCAGTAGAAGGGTTAGTGTTTTCTGATTGGCGTGACTTTTTGGGCGCCCACCATTTGATGTAGTTTGATAGATCAATTTTCCTCTCTAAAACAAGCCCCGGAGGATAACTTCTATCCAAGCCTTCCTTAGTGGAACCTCAGAAAAGGGTAAATAATAGTCAATTTGCATGTGAGAACTCAGATAATAAATGTTGTTTAGAGAGGATTTTGGATAAACATATTAATTAGTAACAGAGGTTCCTTTTATATTAAACAAACAAGTACTCTTACAAATAGGACCCTCCACTTCTAGAAATAATATAATAAATAATTCAACAATAAAGAAATTCACTCAAGGACATGGTAATGCTAAATTTAAATGCGTAGGATATGACACAACTGACATTCAAATTTACTACATTCCATAAAATTACCATAATTCATGCTGCTGTAGTCATTCCCGAGAATCTGACCAAGAGATTGGTCCCACCGAGAATTTTGCTGTTGTCTGTTAAAGGCAACACAATGTAGTAAGAAAAATATAACTGGAGAAATAAGCTCCTTCAAAATTACTTTTCCGACTCTCCAAAAAACTCCACTAGAAATAAGGAAATAAAGAATTCTTGGAACAAGTACATAAATCAAACTTAAGAGAAATAAAACATGGACAAACACATACCGAGATTGGCTGCGATATTTAGGGAAACCTCTGGAGAAAGCGCTGCTTTTTCTGCAGGAAAAAAGCTTGTACTATCAAGTATAGGTACTAATAAGTGGGAACAAAGGATAAGAGACTCAATTTTTGGCAAAAAAAAATGCCTTCTAAGGGACACAAGGTAATCCTCCTTGGAGACCATCTGCATCTCTTCAAGATCTCTGGTGTAGTCACTCACCTGAATGAGTTAAACAAAATGGAACACTATATTAGACATACTGTCATAAATTTCTATTGCTGGCCATGCGGAGACAAGAATGACAGAAGTCATTTTGAGGTCACTTATAAGTAAGAAAAAAGAATAATCTTAGGGTCTAAGATGCAATTGTGAGAGCCAAAACATGCAACTGCTCAGGGGACTCCTTTTGCAAAAAACTCCCATCTCTCAAGAATAGGAGTGTTTTGCAAAGAAGAGAGTGTCCTGCCAAAACAGACACTTAAATAAAATAAGCTGGTTTTATTTGCATAATTTCACAACATACTAAAAGTGTATCTTACTTGTGTAATCTAAGTCAAAGAAATTGGGCATTTTCATTTGTATAGATTGGGCAAAGCAACTTACAGGGAAATTAATAAGTGTCCCAGCACCCCAGTATTTTAGAGCAGCTAGGTCATAGGCTCTTGCAGCAGCCTCTTCATCATCATATGCACCTGAGATATTATTTTTTACAAATTTTAAATTCAGAACAAACTATATTGTAATATGAGCTTTTACAAAAGTACCAGAAAGAAAGAGCAAGGTATTTGTACCTAAGTATACTGGAGATGAGAAATTCACCCAGATGAGTTCCATGAAAAAGGAAACAAAGAGAGTAAGATTAAGGAATGAACAGAGAAAGCAGCAAACCAATAACATGGATCCATTAGTCTCCTTTGGGAAAGTAATATATAAATGGTCAATACACTTAATTGCTAGTACCTTGTTTTCCTTTCTTGTTTTGATTCTGGTTCCAGGTGCTCTTGTCCCAAAGGTGAGCCTCATACCGCCCCGTCCATCTATGTCTATTAAAATAGATAAGGGATGTTAAAATCAGTTGAAAAAATCTAAACAGGAGAGAAGACAGAAAGAATAACAATGTAAAGAGTAAACAACGATCTTAAATAAGCACATTTAGCCCGAAGTACAAATTAAGGCAATGATGAAAGCTGAGCACCGGGGAGGCCATTCAAACTCTAAATTTTGTTTTGTTTCTTCAATCTGAGCAACTTTAATATGATTCAGAATATCCCATTTCATAGATTGAAAACAAAAGTAACTGCAACAAATCAAGTGCGTTCGCCAGCAAATCATTCAAGACAAAACACAATGATATCAATTTAGCAGAAGAGGTAGCTGAAAGACACTCCTTAACAGAACGAGGCAAGTTGTACTAAATCCAATCTAAACTAAAAACACATGAACTCAGCACTACACTCCCCCTCAAATATTCCACAAATTCCAAAATAAGCAAATCTCTTTCCCTCTCTCTGATTCGTGTACCAGTAACAAATCATACCTGGTAACGCCTCGATAGATGGAGCTGCGCTTGCCAGCGACGCAAGGAGGCATCCGACTGATACGCTCTTTGGCCGTACAGACTCTCTCCTTGCGAGCCCTCTTCGGGGCGGGGGCGGGCAAGTAGGCCTGATCCGCTCCTCTCCGGCCTCCCTCCGCCGCGATCGCCGGAGAATCGAGCTCCGCCTTGGGAAACGCGGAGGAAGAAGTCGCCATGGTTTTTCTTTTCTCTCTTTTGTTTTTGGTTTTTTTAACTTGTACTATAAACGGTTGAATGTAGATTTGAATGAGCAGAGCGCTCACTTCACTGGAGTGATAAACTCCGAGTGCGATAGGTCAGAGAGAGAGACAGAGAGTGTGTTTCAACTTCTATATTTTAACAAAAAACAATGAAAAGGCTAAGATACAGAGAATACTGAGATGTGGACCCCACTGGAATGTACACGTGGAGACAAGACCGGGACATCGCAGAGGTATCCAATGTTGATTTTGTTTCTCGCCACTTCTCACATAACTGCCCATCTCCAGTAATCAGTTTCTGTCTCTACTCTACACTCTAGACTCTAGAGCTGACGTGTTGAATTCTAACGGCCGTTTTGATGAGTACGGAACGCAGTTAGAATTTAAATTGTTTGCTGTCTTCTACTTTTTTATTTTTTTTTGAGAATGCATTATTTAGTGCAAAAAATTATTGAAAGCGTGATTTTTTATCAGAATTATTTTTTTAAGCAGTTTTTTCTTCAATCTAATCTTATTTTTCAGAACAAAAAAGTTGAAAATAATTCTAATTCTTGAAGAAATATCGTTCATGTATCTTAGCAAATCGTGAAACGTGGTATCTAAACTATTTCCTTGGCGTTAAATAATAGATGGAACTGTTAAAATGTTGATTTAATTGTCAAAAGTTAATAAGTTTCTGTAAGTTTACATGCTATGCTCTATTCTATGCAGTTACTCGGCTACAAAATGTTGGTATCCGTAACTATGACTCTATGACTTTGAAATGCTTTATGTAGCAGTTAGGTAGGATATCAATGAAATCCGTTTACTCATTTATCCTATCTGTACTGCATTCGATAAGGCGGGTATGAATAAGATTTTATTTTTGTTAGACTAACGGATATGGATATAGATAAAGAAAAATTTTCGTTAATTTAATAGGTACGGACGGGTAAGGGCTATTTCGTACCCATTATCTAACAGGTAAATTTTTACAAACATATATGTATATATAATCATGTAAATAGCATATTCCGTAAGATATGGTATTAGTTTTGATCTACATTGAAATTTATTTATGTTGATGAAAAAAATTAATTTGCATTTTATTATATTATAATTTATAATTAGTTATATTTTTCTTGACATATATTTATTTAATGCAATTTATTTAACACATTACATATTTTTTTATTAAATTAATAATAGTATTATTATTCATTATGTACCGTTAATCCTTAACGGGTACGGGTAAAGTCATTTTTTAACGGGTACATATAGGATGTGGGTGAAGAAAATCTTAACGGGTGCGGGTATGAAAATACCTTCTACTATACCGTATCGTACCCATTGACAGTCCTATTAGTAGTCCCAAAAGAAAGCTTTAGTTAGTATGAGCAAACAGATACAATTTGAAGCAGCACTATGTTTTAAAATGTGAACAGCTTGCAAAAGAAAGCTTCATGTTTTTCTCGATGTTATTGACAAAGAAGATATTTGAAATGAATAATAATATTTGCAAGGGAAGTTAAAAAAAAAAAGATAAGAGCTAACTTTTTCGAGAACCAACTCTTGGTCTAGTGTGCAAAGAGCAATGCATCTCAAATAAGAGGTCGCAAGTTCGAAATCGACTGGAGGTCTTTTATAGATATTTAATTTAAAAATAAGTTGGAAGACTTGATCCCCAATTTATCTTAAAAAAAAAAGAGCTAACCTTTTCTCCCAAAGCTAAAATAATTTCAATGCCAAGAAGAATGTTTGTTTAGAGTGTTCAACATGATCATTTAAAACTTGGGTGTCTTTGAAGTTAACAAAATTGGCACAACTTAAAATTCATACAGGTACTATGTAACATACTAGCTTTTGCCGAGGCGGCTCCTTTATTGTTTGACTCTTTCTATGAAGACTTCTTCATATCCAGCTCAGATTCCTATCAGATTAAGACAATAAAGCTTGAAATACTATCCACCATTTCCACCGAGTCTTGATCTGCTCCCTTCATTTTTGAAGAATTTCAGGTAAAACTTTTGAAAACATTTGTATTTGTTATTAGTGCAGAAACGAAGTATGTGAACATTCCAAATTGTTTTTTATGTGCCAATAGCCAGGTTTGTTGCAGATACAGTTGCTGTGATTGGGTTCATTGCTAAACGACTTGCAGTTCTACCTGCTTTGAACCTGTACTTTCTGGTAATTGTTATCGCTATTTAAATTTCAGCAATTGGCTGGTAAAAAGTAGTCAGACCCATTTACAATTATAAGAATTTGTAGGTTAATATAACTAAACAAGCTAACTAAAAAGTAATAATGTAATAACTAGCAGTTCATAGCACACAAACAGTTCAAAGTCTGTAATAGTATATAAGTAAATTTTTTCGGAGGTCCTTGAACTTGATCTATAATTCACTTTTGGTTACTAAATTTTGATTTGTTTCTTCCGAAATCACTGAATTTTTCAATCATCCATTTTTGGTCACTCTGTCCATTATTCCGTCTAAATTATCATGTTGGGTGCAAATTGGAGTTCTGAATTTGTCATTTTTTCTCTCTCCCTAATATCCAGCCTTTTGTTTTTCTATTGTTTTACAATCCCTAGTCACTGCTGACCTCTCACCCGATCCGTTGGATCACGATTCAACGAGGCGCATGGACAAGAAACCAAATTATGTGCCGTGCGGCACAGTGCAGGGCAGAAATCCAGACCACCCAGATTAAATCCAATGGATGAGGAAGCCCCGTGCATGTAACCAGATTGTAAGGCCCGAAAAAAATCTAACAATCGAAATCGGATCGTACGGCTCGGATTGGTGCGCGGCATGGTACCGCGCAGCACCGGATAGGGATTCCATGGACAAAGGGAGAAAATCAGTCTGCCCTTGCCCAAGTCCCCGTTTTCGTGTAAAAAAAAAAAAACAATATCTCCGATTTTCACTTGAATTCTGACGAAAAACCCCTCTCCCCATAACTTGTTATTGCTTATTGGTCTCGCCCTAATAGTACTGAACGGTCACTCGAATTCTCTTCAAAATCTCTCTGCAGTCTCCTTTCTGCTTGTCAGGGAAATTGCTCAAAGAACAGCAGTGGCGGATGTAGGATTCTTTTAAGCCCTAGCACAGTAAAGTTTATGTTAAATTGAATGAAAAATAACAATAAATAATATTTTAAACATAAAATATGCATTTGAAATTTAATCACTAATAACATTACAAAAATGATGATTATTGAATGTAATATCAAGCAAGAATCTGGGTTCCTCGTTGGAGGAGAAATTAATATTTTGTGTACATTGGAATTTTTCCTTGAATAATGCCTAAAACAACATATTTATTGCATTTCGTTTGATGAAGTAAGTGCTGGATATTTCTCAATATACTATATTCAGCAATAGTTGCACAAATGATCTTAAAATGAACTAAAAACAAATTGGAAGTTCAATTTTCTTCTTCCGGCATCCAAACAAACAAAATTAATAATTAACAATCTCATTTAAAGTTGTAAAATTTAATATGAGTACAAATTAAATAATAAAATTAACTTACAAAATAAAACTACAAATTACTTACTATCAATATATTATATATAAATGAATAATTCACTTTTTGCTTCGCACATATTATATTAATATTAACCATTAATAAAAAAAAAAGTTATTTTGTACAAATTTGAAGCCGTGGAGCGATGTCAAATATAAGGGTCCTAGTAAGCCATAGAAGATGTTTTGAAGGGAAAAATAAAATAAAATAACGATGAACCAAGGCTAGGCACTCGAGCAAATTAAGCCGGGCACTGAACTTCCAATCTTTTAAATTACACAGAAAATTAACACTTAAAACTCAAATTTCAGAAAATCAAGCCCTGGCACGTGCCAGGGCTTGCCTCTGAATAAATCCGCTCCTGGAGAACAGCTCCAAGCCTCCGTTTGGATGGTTGAGAAGAAGTAAGGAAGAAGGAAGAAGAGAAGAAAAAAATTATAAACAATCCAAACTCTTCACAAAGTTACACACTTTCCAATACTTCTTCCCACTTCTTTCCTTCTTCTCTTCTTCTCACACCTATTCAAACGGAGCCCAAGAGAACAGTTCAATGTTCTAATTTTCACTCCGTCTCCTTTCCGCTTGTTAGGGAAATTGCTCAGGACTTCTTTGTTTTGACATAATTTCCTGTCCCGTGTCTACTTGTTTTTTTTTTAGTCTAGCAAGCTTGGTCTATTTTCACTCGCGTATGTCTCTGTTGCGAGAGGCTCAGGAAATCAAGTATTTCTTTTTTCTATACTCGGCACAGCCATAAAAGCCGGTACATAAAGGCTGGTACATCACTTGTATGTCTCTGTTGCAAGATGTTTATGTGCAAACAATTTTGTATATCACTTGTATATTCACAGCCATAAAGACCGGTACATCACTTGTATGTATATACTTGACATTTAGAATGTGTATCATATTTACTCACAAAAAGGCCGGTACAATTCACAGCCATAAAGGCATGTACAACTCACCATCACCAATAACACAAGTGCATGTATCCAGGTCATAAAAGCGGAATTTATTAAGAATTGAACGGTCAAGTAGAATTAGGAAGAATGAAATGCTCAATTAAAATGCATGCTCTGGAGTGCCAATAGCGACTTTTGCTAAACTATTTTCCTTTTAAATAATGCATTGGCAAAGGTTAAATTAACTTAAAAGTGTTAATTCTTACAATATTTTAAAATGTAAAAGTTTCATAATTAAGAAATTGGTTAAACAAAAGGTTGCCCTTATTTTTGTTTAATTTGTCGACAAAACTGGTGTTTTATACAAATAGTAAGTGGAAATGAAGTAATTTATATATGCTGCTAATTTCATTTGTCTCAACAATGAGTCTAAGGATAAACTTGAGCGCACAAAACCATTTATTGTAGGTGCACTTTCAGTGACCATCTTCAAGAGCTTGAACAAAATGATAAGATCTCAGTTAATGCCGACTGTAAACAAAAACAATCACAGAAAAGAACACACAGATTTTACGTGGTTCGGTACAATGTGTACCTACGTCCACGACTCACACACTGTTGTGGTGTGAAGCCAAAATGGGCCGAGCCCAAAATGGCCCATACGGAAAAGAAGGAAATAAAGGGGGTTACGGAGACAGAAGGTGGGTGAGTCAAGTCCCTCTGTGCAAGCTCTCGTCTCCCTCCTTGGTGAAGCTATCTAGGGTTTGCTATTTCTCTTGTATCTCTTGTTAATTCCACCTCAAATAGTGAGTGAGAGTGTGAGTGAGAGAGAGAGGAAGGTTGATAGCTTGATGATCTCCATGTACTTGTAAGAAAACTCTTGATTTAGTGGATTTGCACCGATCGCTCCCGTGGTTTTTTTTCCTTTCGGGTTTCCACGTAAAATCTTGTGTCTCTACTTTATTTTCTTGTGCTTGATTGTGCTATTGTTGTTTGGTTCTCAAGTGGTACCATCATAGCTTTGTTCTTGCGGGTTTGTTTTATGCCCGTCACGTGTTTGTCGAAATTACTACCTCCTTGTTTTACTTGGCTTCCGCTGTGCCTAGACACCTGTGAGCGTGTCCCAACAACTGGTATCAGAGCGTGTTGGCTCGTTGGTGTCGAGAATAGGAGTTTGAGGCTTGGATTGGTGTAGGTCTAAGTTCTTGTGTATTTCAGTGGTTACACGTGTAGTAGTGATAGAATGGAAAAAGCTATGGAATTTGAGAAGTTGAATGATAGCAATTGGCCAATTTGGAAAATGCTAATGCAAGATTACTTGGTGGTAAGGGATTTGGATTTACCATTGATGGGACCGGGTGCACAACCTATTCATATGGAGGATCATGAATGGGAGTTGCTTGATCGGAAGTGTTTGGCGGCTATAAGGCCGTGTATTTCACCAACTATCTTGTTTGATGTCTACCAATGCAAAACCGCTCATGAGCTTTGGACCACATTGGAGCGATCATATGAGCAACCTTCGGGTGTAAACAAGATGCATGCTATGAAGCGATTATTTCTCTTGAAAATGAAGGATGGCATTTCAATGAGAACGCATGTAAGTGAGTTCAACTCAATTGCGGCTCAATTGAAGTCCTTGAAGGTAAACCTTGATGAGGAGGTTTTATGCTTGTTACTTTTGAGCTCTTTGCCTACAAGTTGGGATACTCTTGTGACTACCGTTGCAAACACAATGGGCGACCAATTCAAATTGAGTGATGTTGTTGCTTCATTGATGAATGAGGAAACTAGAAAGGCCACAACCCAATTGGAAACCGGGTCTAGTGAGGCATTGACGGTTGATAGGGGACGGCCGGTGACTAGGGGCAATTCCTCGGGCAAGAAAGGTGGTTCTCAAGGCAAAGGAAGATCAAAGTCTAAAGGCCGAAAATTTTCTTGTTGGCATTGCAAGAATGAAGGGCACTTGAAGAGAGATTGTCCTCTCTTGAAAGGCAAGCAAAAAGAGAAGAAGCAAGATGGTGAAGCAAGTATAGTTTCCGATGAGATTGGAGATGCGGTGACTCTAAGTGTGACAAGTTCCGAGAAAGAAAACATGGATGTTTGGGTATTGGATTCGGGTGCATCATTCCACATATGCTCGGATCGTTCTTATTTTGTCAACTACAAGGATGTAGATGGTGGGAATGTCTATCTTGGTGATAGTCGGCCATGTAAAATTCTTGGAGTTGGTGATGTTGAGCTTGAGCAAGCTAATGGAAGGCGATGTAAATTGAGCAATGTGAGGTATGTTCCCAAGATAACCAAGAATCTTATCTCGGTGGGTCAACTTGATGATGGCGGATTTGTTGTATCTTTTGGTGAGGGATCATGGAAAGTGTCAAAGGGTTGCATGACATTGATGAAGGGACACAAAGATGCGAGTTTGTACACTCTTCATGGAGCGCCTCGAAAAGGTGTTGTTGCTATGGCAAGTGAGCATGGTGATATGCACATGTGGCACAACCGCCTTTGTCATCTAAGTGAAAGAGGTATGAAAGTGTTGCAAAATGAAAATTACATTCCTTCTTTTGATTGTTCATCTCTTGAATTTTGTGTTCATTGTGTAATGGGAAAACAAAAGAGAGTGAATTTTAAGAGGAATGAGTCCCATAGAAAGGTGAAACCATTGGAATTGGTTTATTCCGATGTGTGTGGTCCATTTAATGTCAAATCCCTTGGTGGTGCTAGTTATTTTATTACTTTCTTAGATGACTTTTCTAGGAAGTGTTGGATTTATCCCTTGTCCTCAAAAGATCAAGTTCTTGAAACCTTTAAGAACTTTAAATCTCGTGTTGAAAAAGAGAGTGAAAAATCCATTAAGTGTTTACAAACCGATAATGGTGGTGAATTTTGCTCTAATGATTTTGACAATTTTTGTGCGAGAAATGGCATTCGGAGAGTGAAGACGGTTCCATACACTCCACAAGAAAATGGGGTCATTGAGAGGATGAACCGGACCATTGTGGAGAGGATTAGAAGTATGTTGTCTCACTCGGGTCTTCCAAAATCATTTTGGGCCGAAGCGGCTAACACGGCAGTTTATCTCATAAATCGATCACCTAGTGTGGCATTGGACGGTGGCATACCGGAAGTCGTATGGAGTGGAAAGAAGATCTCTTATGGCCATTTACGAACTTTTGGATGTGAGGCTTATGTAAAGATTCCTAATGTCAAGAGGAATAAGCTCGATGTCAAGTCACGGAGGTGTGCATTTGTTGGCTATGGCGGTGATGATTTGGGTTATAGGGTGTGGGATCCTATTGAGAAAAAGACAATTAGAAGCCGAGATGTCATATTTCGTGAAGATGTGATGTTCATTGAAAATCATGAGAAAGAGCAAAGTTAAGAAAGACATGTGGTGCATTGTGATAATCAAGGTGCCATACATCTTTCAAAGAATGCGGCATATCACTCAAGAACTAAGCACATTGATTGGCGATACCACTTCATTCGTGATGTTCTAGACCATAGGCAACTAGACGTGAGAAAGGTTCACACGAAGGAGAATGTTGCCGACATGTTCACGAAGGTGGTGCCTCCCGACAAGGTAATATTTTGTAGGAGGCAATCCGGGTTGGTTGAGTAACTCGGGTGTGTTTGGAGCGAGGTGCAAGGTGTATGCTTGTGTGATCAAGTGGGAGTTTTGTCTTCAAGTGGGAGATTGTTGTGGTGTGAAGCCAAAATGGGCCGAGCCCAAAATGGCCCATACGGAAAAGAAGGAAATAAAGGGGGTTACGGAGACAGAAGGTGGGTGAGTCAAGTCCCTCTGTGCAAGCTCTCGTCTCCCTCCTTGGTGAAGCTGTTAGAGTTATGTCCTAGAAGTCAATAATTTAATGACTTAATTATTAGTTTATGTTTTGGATGAGATTTTATCATCTGTTCCTAGGTTTATTATTGACAGATCATTCAGGTTGAGGATCTGAATTGTAGATCTCTGTTGATCATTCTTTAGAATGACAATAATAAATCTAAACGGTCCATAATCTTGATAATTAACAAGGAACATTAATTATCTTATAAGATTAGTATGCAAGTTAAGTGATGATTAAGTTCTACAAATCATAGGTAAAGAGTTACCAACTTAATTGCATATGTGTATGTTATGGAACATAGCACAGGACTTGACCCATCGAAATAAACATATGGATTGTGTTATGTGTCATTGTTTATTTCGTTGTGATTTTGGTTCTAAGTTTGAGATGTTTATCTTTTCCACATGAGGATAGGTTCAATAAATACTGTCTACCGCTGATTCCCGATAAGGGCTGCTATACGGACTTTATTTATGTTCTCTTGAATTGTGCGGGGAAAAGTTAATCATCAAGAAAAACCGTATGTCCCTCATTAATTCACTTAGTGAGTGACGATATCTGTTTGGGCCCCTTGATGGAGATAGATTGTTTGCATGCAACTTTATACAATTATCTCTAGATCAAGAAACGTATAATCTGCAAGAATGACACATTCCTATCTTGGATTATACGATGATATCGTGTGACATAAGAATCAAAATAGAGAAACTAATTATTCTCTTATGCAGGATTGAAATATTGTAGCAGTACACTATTTATGTGAATTGGGAATCATAACGTGTTGCTAGATACCGCTTATGATTATTGGAATTAAATAGCGATTTAATTCCATGTCCAACATAGCATAAATCCTCAAAGGGTCACACATAATAAGGTGTTTAACCACACGTGCATTAATTATTTATTTGCAACAATTGGTATTGCAAAATATGATAAGTTGATTAATTAATCGTATGCCGTTA
Organism: Rhynchospora pubera; assembly: GCA_028095005.1. Classification (NCBI taxonomy): domain Eukaryota; kingdom Viridiplantae; phylum Streptophyta; class Magnoliopsida; order Poales; family Cyperaceae; genus Rhynchospora; species Rhynchospora pubera. The sequence continues at coordinate 70,510,963 of CM051461.1, read as the reverse complement.
TGGACCGTTATGATTAATTAAGTCAAATAGATCATATAGAAATAATTTAATGCATTGACTAATTCCATATTAATTATTAAATAGTTAATAATTAATTATAATCAACACATTTAATTATTTGAGCTAATTGGGCTTTAAATTAATTGGTTAATTTAATGTCCAATGGAAGGTGCATTTAAATGGAAGAGTATTGGGCTCAACTCAACTTGAGGCCCAACCCATATATGGGGTAGGTAGGTGCGGCTAGGGCAAGGGGCAAATTTGTCCATGAAAATTTGGATGAGAGCTAGGTTGAGTGGCCTATATAAAGGGGTGTTCTTTGGGAGCAAACCCAAGCCTCCACACACCTCTCTCTCTCCTTCTCTCTTTGGACGCACCTCACAAGAAGAGGAAGAAAATTTCAGAATTTTCTATTCCTCTTTTTCTCTTCCACACACCACCTAGCTCATGTGTTGAGCAAGCTTTTCCACTAAATTAATTGGAGAATTAACTAGAAAGGGAAAGCTTTGGAATTAGGCACAATTCTCTCAATTACTAGCATAATTGATTAGAGAAGGTGGTTAATTCCTTAGTGGACTCGAGGAGCACGGCGTGGAGGTTCTTGGAGAGCACGCCACCGACACCAACGCATTGGAACGAGCCTCTTGGTTGCGATACCAAGAGAGGTATACTTCCAATCCTTTTTCTCGTGTGTTTAAATAGCTTGTGTACTAGATCTTGTGTGTGCTTTGTTTGCTTGGTTAATTAATTGGTAATTAGCATAAAATTAAATTTAGCACACTTTCTAACAGTGGTATCAGAGCCTTAGTCGTACTTAAGCTATTTTTAACACTTAATTAAGAGAAATTGGCTAATTAATGGATTAGTAGAGATGATGCGTTTGTTTGCTGTCTGGAAATGGTATTTTCTGTGTTGTTTCGCATTTTTCTCTGTGATATGTCCTCTGGAAGATCTTTCCATCTACATGAAAGTTGTAGATCTGTGGATTGTGATTCTTTTGGCGTTGGATTCACATTTTTCTGAATTAGAATAGATTTACTGTGAATAAAATGGCGACAGTGCGCAGAACCAGTTTCTGCTTGCACTGTCCTGTTTGAATGGCTTGAAAGATTTATATTTTGAATATAAGTACCAGTGTTCTATGGCTAGAAATAAAGAGGACTTGAAGCTCTTTCTGAGCATGTAAAATTTGTTGCATGACTCGGATTAATTTGTGGGTTTTCAAGTATGAAAAGGAAGATCTTGTCAGATCCAGTTTATTGAGCAAATCGATTGTTCTAATAAACTGTACCAGCTGAGAACTCCTTTAAAAATTCTGTTTAAATGGAGTTGTTCTATTTTGAGTTAGGATTCCAGGAAAATTAATTTCATAATTTTTCGTGGATTTTTGGACCTTCAACTAGGTTAAAACCTTTCGATTGACAGTCTGTTCCAGTACAGAATTTGTTGATTGTTTAGGCTGTAACTTAATATTATTGAACTGAACTTGGTTGTTTTCTTTTCATGATTGGATAGCCTGTAGTCTAAACAAGTTTTTCTATGTATATTGTATATATAAAAACTGGATAGAAGGTGGTCTAACAGACCAAATGGTTGAGAGGATAAGCTGAAAATCTCATAACGGTGTTTCGTACACTTGTAAGAGATTTGTCTTTTTTGATTCTCCCAGATGGTTTAAGATCTCTTCTTGAAATTTTTACTGGTAGTCACAACTTTGATAAGGAGCTTAAGTAATTTATTTGATAATTTTTGGAGACCGAAAACTGTTGTTTTTGTTGGATTCCATTAGTTACGTTTTTTGGTAAATTACTGTTTTTCTAAGTATTCAAACTAGTTGAAATTAATTAGAAAACTCCTTGTTTGATCTCCTTTCTGTTATGGAATGTTGAAAGAACTTTCTAAATGAATTTAAACAAGTTTGGTTGTTTAAAATTGAGGATTTATACACGGAATTTACTTATAGCAAACGATACGCAAAGATGCTTGAAAATCGTTAATTGGAAACAAAGTTCTTGTATGTGCTAACTTTGTTTTGTAGGTGGATAGTGGGTTTAGTATGGCTCAAGACTCAATGCCTTGTGGTTGTAAATGAATGCATGTGTGAATGTTTGTAATGCGGCCTTTGGTGCCATTAATTAATTTTTGATTAATTTTTGATGTAACTTGTGAGGCTTGCATGCCCCTAAGGATAGGAAGGGAATAGGATGTTTTCACATGTATTTTGCACCTTTATTTTATATAGGATTTAGATCCTTATAGAATTTAGTGGGAGGGCAAGGATTAGATTAGTTTTGCTCCATGGACGATGTGGCGAAACTAATGCAAGCGGGAGCCATACAAACCCACAACTATGAGATGCTTATATGTGATTGCTTGTGATTGCTATGAATTGTCATAGGCTAGGTATGGGTGTATGTTTACATGACCACCAAACAAGTGTCACTTAATTGATTGTCCCAAACAAAACATGATTAAGTTAAATCGCCCTCCTTCTCTCTATCCCCTTCTAACGTGTATGATCGTTCATTGATGCATTCTCGCCGACGCGGGACATCGTGTTCCATCATCCGTGTCGGGGTGTAAATCGGATTTACTAGGAGCAAATAGAGAAAGGTTACTTAACGATGTTTTCTAATCGGATTGGACATCGGGGCAAAGTTTGTGGATGTACATGTGATATTTCACAAACCAAGAATCATATGGAATGATTGGTTGGAGAACCTACTCTATCTAGTTGTTTTTGGTGTCACGCCGACGCTAGCACCATCTCAACGAAAATAGGGATCTTGGAAAACCTACTACATTAGGGACATTAAATAATTGTAGTGGGAGTTTTATTTGTTATAAATAAAACAATTGCATAAACTAAATGACCGTAAATTGATTTTGTTATAGATGTTTAAATTGTTAATTTTGTTGCGATCAATCTTTGAAAATAAACAAACTCGTTTCTAAAAGGTAGTTACTTGAAAGAGTAATACCGATTCCTAAGACACGATCTTAGTGAAGAGAAACTTGAGTATGTCAATTCCCAAAACTTTCCTCAAACTACCCGAACGTAGCATCGCGATAATTGATTGACTTTTGGCGAAAAGTTATTCAATAAAGCGTATGGCTAGTATCCTCATTCAAATTTCTAGACCTTTGAATTAGAGAATTCATACGGACTAGAATTAACTCGTACGCTCTCATTCGCTTACTCAAGAAAGTGTTCTTGGAGAAAGTAGATATTAACTCCATCATTTATGATTGAGTATAAAGAATATGAGTTGACCAAGAGATTATTCTTTTAAAAGAAGTTATATGAATGTTTCATTAGCTCACAAATCGAAAGATTGAAGTAGCTAATTGATGACTAGAGATATTAATCTCCGATATCAAGGATTGTTGATATTGTCATTCGATCTCTTTGGAATTATGAAGGATATAATATTACCTTTATGCACGCTTGTTGATACAAAAAGGTGATTGGTTAAGTATTCAAGAAATACTTCACCAAGGTATGAGTTGAAATTTCGAGACTCTCATTGATGACCATGTGTCACATGAGATGTTTCATTTGTCGTTTATGGGAGGCATTTGAAAGGTTGTCCGAAGTACCATGATTGTGACGATTAGAAATATTCTAATCCTAAAGTGTATTTGTCGTTCAAATTATCTCACTATCTCTAATTTACACTAGTAACTTGATACTAGTTCATATGCTCGCATTTAACGAAATGTGTTGGCAATGAAGAATAAGAGAATGTTCGAGAGATATAAAGTAAACTCCGTATAGGAGATGACTTATTCGTTTAAGTCATTACCATTGAATACGTAGAGTTATCTTTATTAAGAGTTTGTTTAGGAATTGAAGGTTGTATACCTTAATCCTAACCTCTCAAAACGTCTCCATTTCATATTTGATGATGGATGACTATGTTTAGTAAAAGACAAGTTCTTTTATCATGAATTTGTTTATATGATTTCATGCATCTTGATCGAATTTGCTTGAAATAGATAAACAATTTTTGAATGACAAATAGAATGTGTAAGACTTGACATAAAGTATTTGACTTTCATGTTATATATACCGCTTAGTCACATAAGTAAACGAGAATCGCATTACGAGAGTCTACGTAACGTAGAGCTCGTAATTCAATTCGATTCCAATCGATTGATATGCGAATCATGTTTGTTAAATGACAAAAGCACCTTGAACCTATGAAGGTTTAAGGACAAGTGAATTAATTAGGACTTATACATATCGATGTATAAAGACCTATAAGTACTTGTGCAATGAAAGGTTGTTGATACTTTACTACTTAACCAACGATCATTGTAGATATTAACATATCTATTTGATAAGGTATAAGTATGAACCTTTTGACTAGTTCAAAGGAGTTCAAGAGTGAAGTTTAAAAAGACCGTTCAAGGAAAAAGAAAAGTCTTACAATTAATCATGGTAAATAGTTAAGTCACATGATTTGAAATATTACCTAAAGAGTATGAAAGTAGTTTCACAACTCGCTCCATGAGGAATAATATGTCCAAGAGTGGAGGTATCGAACAATATTTTGTATAGTTCGATCGGTAATAAATCAAATGGACTTATTCGACTCATATTAGGGAATTATGTTTGAGGACAATGTTGTTTACACTGAATGATGTTCCATCGAAGTCTATTGAAGAAGATATCTTACGAGATTTTGATCTCTAAGTATAATACTTCTCGAGATTTGGTGTTGAGAAGCTTATTTCAAGTATTATGGACTTGTAAGCTTAAACCAAATAAGACACTATATATTTGTAGGATGCTTTATATTAAAAAGCACTACTTCCATGAATATGATAAGAACAAAGTAGTTGTTGCTAATCATAATGTAGTCTTGATGAATTGAAACTCTCAAGAAGAAGTAGTGGGAGTAAAGTGAGCATTAAAGGAGTTTATGCGTCACTACAAGAAGTACTCTTATGGGAAACTTGTCACTCCATACATGGTGCTTAGTGGGAGTTGAGCGGAACTTCATTCACAAATTGTTTTGAAAAGAAGTTTAATAGTACGCTCCTTCCAATGAGGACTCAACCATCTCACGAGTTGATGACGATTCGAGAAACTCATTGAATATATGAGGAGTCAAGAACTCGTTCGACAAATCATTGTGGAAGTAGTTCATGAACCTCAAGTACCAATCCTACAGAAAGATCAACGAGAGTTGATTGCCTAAGCCGTTTGGTGCATTGGCTTCACGACATTCTCAAACTTAACATATGAGAATCCGTTGATGAACAAGGAAACGATGGAACGATCCGATTCCACATATATGGTTTGAATTCATATGATCTTTAAATAAAATCTATGTATAACGACAAGGTATAGACCTTGGTTGATGTTCATGAAGGAGCAATCCATCAAGAACGTTTTAGATCTTCAAAAGGAAAGATCGACATGGATAACAAATCGACTATGTACAAAGCGCGGCTTCTCGCTTGTAGCTATGTCTAAGTCGATGACTAGTTGACTACGTACAAAGCACAACCTCTTGCTTGTGGCTATATAAAAGTCAATAAAGATCATTCTAGCAATAGTTGTATTTCATATATATTTATATATGGAAAAACACATAAAACCGCCTTCTTCGTATGAATGAAGGATGATGTTGTGCATTTGACACAAATCGAGGTTTTATATATTGCTAAAAACATACGCATGCTTCAAGGATCCATAAATGGATTAAAGCAAGTGTTGTGGAGATTGGAATAAAAGTTTTGACAATGAAGTCAAGGAGTTGAACTTCGTCAAAAGTATCTTGTATAAACAAGATATTCAGTGGGAGCATAATTGTATTACTTGTATTGTTCAAGATAACAATTCATTAATTGGGAATAACATTAAGAAAATGAATATTGTCGAGATCTTTTTGGAGAATGCTTTCTCAAATGAGAACTTGGGCGAAATCACCTAATCCTAGGAAACAAAATCTATAAAGATAGATTATGATGGATGTTAGGTTTGAGCAAATGTGTATATATTGACGAAGTGTTCTAGAAACACGAAAGTTACACTCCAAGAAAGGATGTCTAACTATACGTCACATGGCATGACTTGAGTGTTTAACTCGGTCTATTGCAACTCAATTCAAGAAAGTGCGTGAAATAGTTCAAGCATTCTTTCATTATGAGTTTCATTGTGTACGTCATATTTATGCATATGGCCCAATGTGTAGTATCCAAAGGATATGACAAACAGTTGTCAAATGGATACAAGAGAGACACATTAGGACGATAGTCAAGGATATCCTCGAGTACCTTATGAGAAAGAGTGATATAATGTTTCATCTCTTAAGATGAAAGAGAGCTCGTGTAAGTTAATTACACTGATGCTAGTTTTTCGAAAGATTGATATAATCACAGTTGAAATACATATTTTGCTAAAAGGTGGTGTTGTAAGTTTAGAAGGTGTTCTAAATGGAATATTACAACCGTTTTCGTCACCAAAGCAAAATACATAGCAACTTGTGAAGCAATAAAAGAAGTTTATTTCGGATCGATTTCTTAGTTGAGTTATTATGGTTCTAAGCATCTCGAACTATAACTTACTCCTAAAGAACCCAATGTTACATTGGAGATTCGAATATGATCTATAACGATATCACTTGATATCATATGATGGTGATCAAGAATATATATAGGAGTATATATATATATATATATATATATATATGGTCGAACAATTTTGGATAGGTTCGCGAACACAGTGAACACTCTAGCACGACCTCTACCTTGAGCAGTATACGAGATGCTTTTATGCATCCATACGTGGTGGACGTATGAGTAACTAGCTTTAAGCGTATTATTTATTTTGAGGTCCGAGACATGTATATATGTAGATATATGACATTGTTCTCAATTCTTCGTTGGCTAGAAGTCACTACTGATTGACTCTAGGCCAAGTGGGAGATTGTTAGAGTTATGTCCTAGAAGTCAATAATTTAATGACTTAATTATTAGTTTATGTTTTGGATGAGATTTTATCATCTGTTCCTAGGTTTATTATTGACAGATCATTCAGGTTGAGGATCTGAATTGTAGATCTCTGTTGATCATTCTTTAGAATGACAATAATAAATCTAAACGGTCCATAATCTTGATAATTAACAAGGAACATTAATTATCTTATAAGATTAGTATGCAAGTTAAGTGATGATTAAGTTCTACAAATCATAGGTAAAGAGTTACCAACTTAATTGCATATGTGTATGTTATGGAACATAGCACAGGACTTGACCCATCGAAATAAACATATGGATTGTGTTATGTGTCATTGTTTATTTCGTTGTGATTTTGGTTCTAAGTTTGAGATGTTTATCTTTTCCACATGAGGATAGGTTCAATAAATACTGTCTACCGCTGATTCCCGATAAGGGCTGCTATACGGACTTTATTTATGTTCTCTTGAATTGTGCGGGGAAAAGTTAATCATCAAGAAAAACCGTATGTCTCTCATTAATTCACTTAGTGAGTGACGATATCTGTTTGGGCCCCTTGATGGAGATAGATTGTTTGCATGCAACTTTATACAATTATCTCTAGATCAAGAAACGTATAATCTGCAAGAATGACACATTCCTATCTTGGATTATACGATGATATCGTGTGACATAAGAATCAAAATAGAGAAACTAATTATTCTCTTATGCAGGATTGAAATATTGTAGCAGTACACTATTTATGTGAATTGGGAATCATAACGTGTTGCTAGATACCGCTTATGATTATTGGAATTAAATAGCGATTTAATTCCATGTCCAACATAGCATAAATCCTCAAAGGGTCACACATAATAAGGTGTTTAACCACACGTGCATTAATTATTTATTTGCAACAATTGGTATTGCAAAATATGATAAGTTGATTAATTAATCGTATGCCGTTATGGACCGTTATGATTAATTAAGTCAAATAGATCATATAGAAATAATTTAATGCATTGACTAATTCCATATTAATTATTAAATAGTTAATAATTAATTATAATCAACACATTTAATTATTTGAGCTAATTGGGCTTTAAATTAATTGGTTAATTTAATGTCCAATGGAAGGTGCATTTAAATGGAAGAGTATTGGGCTCAACTCAACTTGAGGCCCAACCCATATATGGGGTAGGTAGGTGCGGCTAGGGCAAGGGGCAAATTTGTCCATGAAAATTTGGATGAGAGCTAGGTTGAGTGGCCTATATAAAGGGGTGTTCTTTGGGAGCAAACCCAAGCCTCCACACACCTCTCTCTCTCCTTCTCTCTTTGGCCGCACCTCACAAGAAGAGGAAGAAAATTTCAGAATTTTCTATTCCTCTTTATCTCTTCCACACACCACCTAGCTCATGTGTTGAGCAAGCTTTTCCACTAAATTAATTGGAGAATTAACTAGAAAGGGAAAGCTTTGGAATTAGGCACAATTCTCTCAATTACTAGCATAATTGATTAGAGAAGGTGGTTAATTCCTTAGTGGACTCGAGGAGCACGGCGTGGAGGTTCTTGGAGAGCACGCCACCGACACCAACGCATTGGAACGAGCCTCTTGGTTGCGATACCAAGAGAGGTATACTTCCAATCCTTTTTCTCGTGTGTTTAAATAGCTTGTGTACTAGATCTTGTGTGTGCTTTGTTTGCTTGGTTAATTAATTGGTAATTAGCATAAAATTAAATTTAGCACACTTTCTAACAGAAGCTATCTAGGGTTTGCTATTTCTCTTGTATCTCTTGTTAATTCCACCTCAAGTAGTGAGTGAGAGTGTGAGTGAGAGAGAGAGGAAGGTTGATAGCTTGATGATCTCCATGTACTTGTAAGAAAACTCTTGATTTAGTGGATTTGCACCGATCGCTCCCGTGGTTTTTTTCCCTTTCGGGTTTCCACGTAAAATCTTGTGTCTCTACTTTATTTTCTTGTGCTTGATTGTGCTATTGTTGTTTGGTTCTCAATGGTACCATCATAGCTTTGTTCTTGCGGGTTTGTTTTATGCCCGTCACGTGTTTGTCGAAATTACTACCTCCTTGTTTTCTTGGCTTCCGCTGTGCCTAGACACCTGAGAGCGTGTCCCAACACACACACCACTCTTTTTATTTCTTTTCAATAATTTTGTTATGTTACAATACAAGGAGAGAAAGCCTATATATAGAACAGATTTCTTTGACAACAAATTAAGTGTTTTTTGCACACCAAGTCACTCATGACTTGCATGTCAAGTCCAGTATTTCTTGTGCTTTAAGTCTGACGTTTCTTCCTTAACATTAGATCCAAATCAAGATCTTTTGTGACATCATATTCTAACACCGACAAACAAAAGCCTAGTTGTTGCTCATTGTTTTGCAGTAAAGATTTTGAGCAGCAGTAATTTTTACCTTGTCTCAATGGACATGCCGGTCTCTCTGAAACCTGATGAGATGCCAGGTCTGTGTCTGAGGTTTGCTAGTGAGGTTGTAAACAGCTCGAAACCATGTTTAATTACTGTCATTGCACACGATAACTTAACAGAGCCATTGGATGTCACTGCGAAAGTAAATTCTGAGGATATTGTCTTTGGGCTTAACATCTTAAATCGTCTTATGACCATTGTGCAACGACATTCTACTCTCAGAGACTATATCCGTCTGTAATTTATTTATTTTATTATGATATAATGTTTTGGGATTACTCTTTGGAGCAGTGGGTTGTAGGCTCCCTTTTTTTATTTATAAAATTGTGCTAGAAATGCTGGATGGTTTAGATTCAAATATTTAATCCATATCGCAGTACTGAGAATCTGTCCGTTTAAGGAGTACTGTAAATTAAAAATAATTGTTTTTTAGTGAAAATGATAGGAACTGTTTAGTGTTACCTTTTATTTTTCTGAGTCATGTAATTCGAACTATATGTAATTTGGGGGCAGAACTTTTGTTAACATTAATGGTAATCTAGGAAAATATTTCTGCTGCGAAAGAGGACTTAGACTTGGAGACCCACTTTCTCCCTATCTCTTTATTTTAGCAGCTGAAGGCTTAGCCAAAATAATTACAAAAGGAACAGAAGCGGGGCATTTTCATGGTTTGGGTCCTACTTTACCTAATGGCCAAAAAGTAATTCATTTGCAATATGCATATGATATTTTATTTTTCCTCAAAGCTGACTATGCAATGATTGAAAGGTTGCAATGGTCTTTAAAAGCGTTTGAAGGAGGTTCGGTCCTTAAAATAAATTTTGCTAAGTCCGAAATCATCCCTTTAAATATCAGTAATTCAGAAACCATGGCCTTAGCTGACTTACTTAATTGCAAAATTTGTTCCCTACCCATGAAATATTTGGGCATCCCTTTACACTGGAAAGCTCCATGTAAGGGAGATTGGGATAACATGATTGACAAAATCAAATCCAAATTACCAGCTTGGAAAGGAAAAATGTTATCCATGGAAGGTAGACTCGCTTTAATAAACTCCACTCTTTCTGCCGTTCCTCTTTATCATTTAGCAATCTTTAAAGCCCCAAGTTGGGTTATTCAGTCCATTGACAAGATTCGTAGGAACTTTTTGTGGGGAAGAGTTAGACACCAATGATAATAGGAAATATAATTTAGTAAATCGGAACTTTATTTGTAGATGTAAAGATTTTGGAGGATGAGGTATTCTCAATGTACAATATATGAATACTGCACTCTTGGGCAAGTGGGCTTGGAAGACTACTTTTTAAAGAAAGTAAAGGAATCTGGCTTGATGTAATTAGAAGTAAATACAAATATCATAATTTCTCTGGTCATTCTCCTTTATAGGGCAATATCACCAAGTTACTTTCTTTGGTTAAAATAGGATGCACTAGAATTATAGGAGATGGTAATTCTATTAATTTCTGGCATGATAGATGGTATAATAACGAAGTAATGTCAGAAAAATTTGCCAACCTTTTTAACAAAACAAAAAAGGACCGCTTTAGTATCAATCAAATTTGGAATCATGGAAATCCAAATTTCAGACTCAAGAGAGGTGCTTCTGCTATGCTTAGAGATGAAAAAGCTGAAGCAACAGTAATCTTAAATAACCTAGGGATAAATAACGATAAGGATAGAAGTTTCCGGCATTGGGATAATATATACTGGCCTTTATACAGTAAAGTTCATTTACACCTTTCTCAATAATAGTGGAATTAAGGTGGATCCAAACAACACGGTTTGGAATTTAAAAATCCCTTTAAAATGTGAACTCATACTTTGGTTAACCCTAAACAATAAAATTTTGACAAGGGATAATTTGACTTAGGCTAGGTTGGCTCTCCTAAGTGTAATTTCTGTAATAGTAATGAAACTGCTACCCACTTGCTTCTTCATTGTCATTATGTTAATTCTTTTTGGGACACCATTAAGCATTCTCATCCTGCTAGAATTCAATTAGATTTATCTAATATAAATAATCTTTGGCATTCCATATTTAGTTTAAATCATAGAGATAGTATTTTCTTTAAAAAGGTGTTAGTTGTTTGGATTTGGATTATTTGGAATGAAAGGAACATAAGGACTTTTGGTAATAGTAATGGCCAAAATACCCTTCACTACGCGAAATTTTGGCTTCTGTAACGGTTAATAAAAGACTTCTGTAACGGTATATGAAACGTTACTGTAGCCCCCGTTACAGAATGTCTAATAACCGTTACAGATCTATAACGGTTATTAGACAATAACCGTTACAGTAGCCAATCTTCTGTAACGGTTATTATCTAATAACCGTTATAGTATTATGCAAGGGAAATCTGGTACAGCTTTTTGGAGAACATGTGTAACGGTTATTCTCTAATAACCGTTACAGAAGCCACTCTTCTGTAACGGTTATTCTCTAATAACCGTTACAGATAATGTTTATAATAAAAAAAAATGAAATTATAATATTCTGTAACGGTTATTCCTTAATAACCGTTACAGAAGGTCCTTTTTTTTGTTTCGCTTTTTTTGATTTGTCTAGCCCAATTTGCTAGCCGAATTGGTACCAAATTGGTACCCAATTTACATTAGATAACACATGCAGCATACTGTTACAATCCATTACTCCAAGAGATGCTTATCTGAACACTCATTAAAGCACGCAACTCTTCATATGATTAACAATTCAAAAATTAAAGCACGCAACTCTTCATATTTTCAGTTTCAAACTCATTTGTACTATAAATGACCAAACTGTAGAACCCCACGCCTTTTCAGTTTCAAACTAATTTCTCACTTCTCCCTCCTATCTCTCTACTCAAAAACCAACCATGGAAAACCTTGATCCCATCAGAGTTGATGAAGACGACATCACTGCTCCGGCCAGTGCAGAGATCACCAAATCCATTGTCATCCAAACCATGGAAGGTGTAACTTTGCTTGATGTCATGATAGAGATGAGAAGACGCCTCCCTGCAGGACAACACAGAGTGACAACACTCCTAGAAAACCGATTTCTCATCATCGGCCCCTCTGAGCAATGGCGCGATGAGATGTTTAGAAAAGGCACTATTGAAATCACATATGGAAACAACATGAGGCGGCCATTTCCCATCCTCATTGATCCTCCAAGGGAACTAGACCCCAGAGCAGACAGTGTGAGGCTATGGGTAAGAATTGCTGATCTTCCATTTGGATGGTGCTCATGGTATGGAGCAAACATCTTTTTCCCTTTTGGTACAATTTTACATGCTGATGCACCAACATACATGGGTATAGATGCCAGATTTGCTAGAGTAGAAGTATTGGTTGAACATAGGGATAGAATACCAGCCTCTCGTGCATTTGAATTACACAGAAGAAATGGAAAAATTGACCTACTTCGTGTTCAGTACGTAGTTGAGGAACCACAAATCAGAAACCCACGTCATGAATACATCAAAGCTTTGCCTAGGATTGAATGGTCCCCTGCTGATGAGGCAAGACTGCAAAGTATCAATCCACCTGATAGGGTTGATTCTGGCAGTACTACTGATAGGCGGGTTTCACATCGAAATATTCAACCCTTTTAGGCCTTAATTTCAATTAAATGTTTGTGTTTTAGTTAGATTTTATGCAATTTAGGTTAGGAATATGGTACTGCTATTTGCCCTTGTCTAATTTCAGGTTCAGTGATGATTTGGAGCAAAATTGGGCCCAAGGAAGTGTTCAAGCGGAGCAAATCAGAGTCCAAGCGACTGGAGCAAAGGAACAGGGTCAAACCAGACAAGTCCCCTGTTCTGGCGACCCGCCAGGATTTCAGACGACCCGCCAGGAATCCAGGCGACCCGCCAGGATTCCTGTCGACCCGCCAGAACATTAACAGACCTGCCCAATTTGGTGAGATATTTCTGGCGGAGCACTATCTCTATTCTTGGACGAGCCAGACATGATCTCCACCTATGGGAACCGCCTTTGAGAGCTATTTAAACATAGGAAGAGCTCCAGGAAAAAACAAGTCGAGTTTGAAGACAGTTTAGAGAGAGAGAGTTCGAGAGAAGATAGCAGAATCCCCCAGCTGCCTCCTGTCGACCCGCCAGGATCTCTGGCGACCCGCCAGAAAACAAGCTGAGAGTTGTTTGCTGTTTGTTCTTGTTGTAATCTTTCTCTATTATTTGTCTTTGATGTTTAGTTTGCTGAAACCTTTTATCTTTATGCTTAGTATGACTTTTAGTGAGTAGTTTAGTTTAGGGGCAATTGTAGGGAACCATGACTTGGTAGATTAATGAAGTTTATTTAGTTTTCTAATCTTTTCTAAGTTGCTTTGCTTTGCTTGAGTTTATTTGCCGAAATTGTGAATTGAATTGAGTTGATTTGAAGGTTTGCTCACTTGGTTAGGCCTGACCTCGTAGATTAAGCAAATAGAACCCTAATCTCAAAACAATTTCTATTCTCAAACCTTAGGATAGTTAGTATACCCAAAAGGTGAAACCGGAACTTAGCCGAGAGGTTTATTCCCTCCTAAGATCGAGAGATCTAGGATATCCTACCGAATAGTTAAAGCAAACCCAAGAACTTAAGCCAAGAAACGAGAGTTGAAACTTAGGTTTTTAGGGAGGTTTAGAGGTTAAAACTTAGTAATACCAAATCAAGAACGAGAGTTAGTATTTGGACCAGAGTTTAAGCCAAAAACCTGAACTTAGAGAACTTAGAAACTAATTAAACTGAATTATCGTACCGTTCTGGCGACCCGCCAGGAACCCTGTCGACCCGCCAGAAATCCTGGCGACCCGCCAGAAATCCTGTCGACCCGCCAGGATAGTGCCTGGAAGTGGAACCCGATCAATTGACCCTAGTTTAAGTCCTTAATACGAGTTTAGATCTTTTCTTTAATACTTAGAGTAATTTAGACATTAATTAGAACTTAGAATTAATTCTTTTAGTTTAAATTTAATCCTTTTAATAAATTAATTATTTTTTGACTTGTTTACCCTTAGATCAATCGAACTAAATTACTTAAAGTCTATAGTTTAGAATAACCGTCCCTGTGGATTCGATCCTCAAGCTATATTGCATTAGATTAGATTGAGGTTTAATTTGACCCAGGTTTTACCTCCGATCAAATTTGGCGCCGTTGCCGGGGATGGTGACTAGATTTAAGTTTAGGTAATTAAGTTTTATTGATCTTTTGTCTTTCCCTCTTGTTTTCTTGTTTGTAGGAGTACACGCTGGCCGGGAAGAAGAAGTCTAAGCAACCTCAACCCGCAAGCGAGTGCAAGTACTTTACGAGGAGCCAAGCCAAGAGCGACGAGACACCCCGACCTTCCGCTTCATTTGTTTCCCAAACCGTTCGTTTTTCGGGAGAACAAATAGAAGCCAAGGAGGCCACAACTTCGACTTCATCACCTATTTCGACTCCCTTGCTGGTTTACCAACGAGGAAGGCGAAATCCATCAGCTCGATTCGCGAACCAACCACCAGGACCAATCCAGGCGACCCGCCAGGATTCAGGCGGACCCGCCAGAAAAGACCCTGAGGAAGGTTCGAAAGACGCAGACGACGCGAACCCAATGGCAGACCTGAACGGAAACCCACCTATTGGTCCGGAAGGAGACGGGCCATTGATAGTAGATCCAGCCATTATTCAACGAACCCTTGATGACGCTAGGGAGGCGGCAAGGATTGCGGCGGAGAACCGACCTTTGAAGGAGATCGGAGCCCCAACCGCAAACAATGTCCGACTTGGAGTCAACCCTCCCCAAGCTCGAAGGACTCGCGATCTATTCTTCAACCCATCTCTCATTGCCCTTATCCAACAGAACCAATTTAGTGGGAATCCAACGGAAGACGCGAACAAGCATTTGCAGCGATTCCTACGGAATTGCATCACTCTCAACCTCGAAGAAGTCGCTCCTGATATAATCCGGTTAACTCTTTTCCCTTTTTCTCTTAGAGACCAAGCAGAGGATTGGTTGAATAGTTTCAATAGTAACCCGTTTACCTGTTGGGATGATTTGGCCAAGGCCTTCTTGGAAAGGTTCTATCCTAGAATCAAAACCACATCGATCGTGAGGGAGATAATTGGGTTTAAACAGGAAAGTGATGAAAATTTGTTTGAAGCTTGGGAACGCTTTAAAGATTTGTTGAGAATGTGTCCCCATCATGATATAGGCCAGGATAGACTAATTTGTAGTTTCTATGACGGTTTGAATCATCAAACTCGTCAAAGTGTTAACTCGACCGCAGGTGGGTCTCTTCTCGACCTAGGGTGTAGGGATGCAAAGGCGCTTATCGAAAGCATGGCAAGCTCTCAAACCAATTGGTCGGTAAGAGAGAAGAATTCCAAAGGAGGGATGATAGAAGTGGACAAATCAACCCATTTGCAAGCTCAACTGGACGCCTTGACCACAATGATGAAAGAAATAAAGACCAAACCCGTGGAGGCAGTCCAGAAGTGCCAATTCTGTGAGGAGGAAGGACATACAGCAAAGGCATGCTACTTGGTAGCAAGAGACGAGCCCGTAGCCGATGTAAATGCAATCATGGCACCTCCGCCCTTCGCACCCCAGAATTACGTGTACTGAGACAAGAGAAACCATCCTGGGCTATCTTATGGCAATCCAAGCGGGTGCGCGAATCCGGGGCAAGCTCAACCACCACCACAAAACAAGCCTAACAACAACGCTGCGAGTAATAACAATCAGGTTAGTTACTATCAGCAACATAGGAATTTGGTGGACAAGTTCATGGCAGATCAAACGGAGTGGAATCATACGGTCTTTGATGAGATGAAGCAAGTTCGCGAGTCCTTGCAATTCCTCATTCAACAAAGCAAATTGGCAAACCCTCAAAGCCAAGGAGCTTTAACGAAGACCGGGATGTTTCCAAGCCAACCTGAAGTGAACCCCAACGGAGAGGTCAAGAGTGTCACACATCGACTAAGGAGTGGAACGGAGTACGATGGGCCCAAGAATCCCGACGAATCGGTCTCAGGACCAATCCAGGCGGACCCGCCAGCAATCCTGGCGACCCGCCAGGAAATTGCGCAGAACACAGAACCCTCGGGACAAAGTCAGGCGACCCGCCAGAATTCAGGCGGACCCGCCAGAAAAGGTCCTGAGGCTCAGAAAGACAAGACCGAAGCCCCGATTCAGACCCGCTATGCCCCAGAAGTTCCATATCCTCAAAGGCTAGCCAAGGCAAAGGAAGAGAAGGAATACAGCAAGTTCATGGAGATAATGTCACAAATCCAAATCTCCATACCCTTCACCGACATGTTGACCAAAATGCCCTCCTATGCTAAGTTCCTAAAGGATATTTTAACAAACAAGAAGAAGCTAGAGGACGTTAGCATTGCTGTAACACATGAGAGCAAATCCGTATCAACCAAGAAACTTCCCCCGAAGTTGAAAGATCCAGGGAGATTCACAATCCCATGCAAGATTGGGGAGGCAAACATCAAGCGAGCCTTGCTAGACTTAGGAGCGAGCGTGAGTCTCATGCCCGAATCAATTTTCAACAAGCTGGGTGTGGGAGAATTGAGGACCACTCGGATGACATTGCAACTTGCAGATCGATCAACCCGTTTGCCCTTGGGAATTGTTGAAGACGTACCACTTCAAGTTGGGGATATTGTGGTGCCATGTGATTTTGTGATTGTAGACATGGAAGAAGACCCCGAGGTACCTATTATTCTTGGTAGACCATTTCTAGCAACAGCTGGTATTTTTATCAATTGTAGGAATGGAAAGATGCTCGTGAAGGTAGGAGACGAAACAGCCGAATTCGAAGTAGAGAAAGCAATGAAGCTGCCCAACCAAGTAGATACTTGTTGCATGGTGGATTTGCTTGATGAAATGGTACAAGAAGAGTTCAATTCGGCGGTAACAAAGGCCTACACCTACCCCATCGACAACCAGGAGGAATGGGATGCTTATTTGGCTAGTTTGGAGGAAGAACCAGGCGCTGAAGAGGAAGTTGACGCTCTCAGGACAGTTTCTGGCGACCCGCCAGAAATCCTGGCGACCCGCCAGGAAGCCAGCCCTGAACAACCAAAGTTGAATCTGAAGCCTCTGCCCTCTAACCTCCAGTACCAGTACCTGGGGCCCGATAAGACATATCCGGTGATAGTGAGTGCACATCTAAGCAACGAAGAAATTGAGAAACTTTTAAGGGAATTGCGATCCCATCGTAAGGCTATTGGTTACTCGATTGATGATTTGAAGGGCCTAGATCCGAGCATTTGTACTCACCGAATTCTCATGGAAGATGATTGCAAGCCGACCATTGAGCATCAAAGAAGATTAAATCCAACCTTGAAGGAGGTGGTGAAGAAAGAAGTTCTCAAGCTACTTGAAGCCGGGATCATTTATCCAATTTCCGACTCCAAGTGGGTTAGTCCGGTTCATGTGGTGCCTAAGAAGGGAGGCACTACGGTGGTGAAGAACGACAAGAATGAGTTAATCCAAACTCGAGTGGTCACGGGGTGGAGAATGTGCATTGATTATCGAAAGCTCAACACCGCCACGAGAAAGGATCATTTTCCCCTTCCATTTGTTGATCAACTCTTGGAGAGACTAGCCAATCATTCTTATTTTTGCTATTTGGATGGGTATTCCGGGTTCTTCCAAATCCCCATTCATCCAAGCGACCAAGAGAAGACAACCTTTACATGCCCGTATGGTACCTACGCTTACCGAAGGATGCCATTTGGGTTGTGTAACGCCCCAGCCACTTTCCAAAGAGCTATGATGGCGATATTCTCCGATTTCATTGAGAAAGACATGGAAGTTTTCATGGATGATTTTTCGGTTTATGGTACAACCTTCGATCATTGCTTAGCCAACTTGGTTAAGGTGTTGAAGCGGTGTGAAGAGGTGAATCTAGTGTTGAATTGGGAGAAATGTCACTTCATGGTTCGCGAGGGGGTGGTACTTGGCCACGTGATTTCGTCTCAAGGGATCTCAGTTGACAAAGCGAAAGTGGAAGTCATTGAGAAATTGAGGCAACCAACATGCGTTAGAGACATTCGAAGCTTCTTGGGTCATGCCGGTTTTTACCGGCGGTTCATTAAAGATTTCTCTAAAATTGCAAAACCATTAACTAATCTCACTATGAAGGATGTTGAATTTGACTTTGACGATGATTGTGTTAATGCTTTTCGCAGGATTAAGGAAGCTTTAATGGTAGCACCTATTCTCCAACCGCCCGATTGGACGTTACCTTTTGAGTTAATGTGCGATGCGAGCGATTATGCAATCGGAGCAGTTTTGGGACAGAGGCGTGACAAGAAACCCTATGCCATATACTATGCAAGCAAAGTCTTAGATGCGGCTCAAGTGAACTATACCACCACCGAAAAGGAGTTGCTTTCCATAGTGTATGCATTGGACAAATTCAGATCATATCTTGTTGGATCGAAGGTGATTGTCTATACCGACCATGCTGCCATCAAGTATCTCATGACCAAGAAGGACACCAAGCCCCGCTTGTTTCGATGGGTGCTCTTACTTCAAGAATTTGACATAGAAATCAAAGACAAGAAGGGCACGGAAAACCTAGTTGCAGATCATTTGTCTAGGATCCAAGTGGAGAAGACGGAGGACCAATTGATGCCCATAAACGATGATTTACCAGGCGAGCAGCTGCTCTCGGCACAAATTCTGGCGACCCGCCAGGATTCCTGGCGACCCGCCAGGATTCATCCCGACAGACCAGCCAGACGCGTTCACCTCCAGGCGACCCGCCAGGATCCAAGCGGACCCGCCAGAGTGCCATGGTATGCAGATTTCGCGAATTTTCTGGCAAGCGGGATCAAGCCTCATGGGTATTCGTCCCAGCAATTCAAGAAGTTCCGAGCCGATTCAAAGTATTACTATTGGGATGACCCGTTCTTGTGGAAGAGAGGAATAGATGGTATGTTTCGAAGATGCGTGCCCCTAGAGGAAGTAGAAGATATTCTTTACCAGTGCCACTCGTCCGCTTATGGAGGACATGCTTCCACCGACAAAACCGCTTCGAAGGTGCTTCAGTCCGGTTTTTATTGGCCATCAATTTTCAAGGATGCAAGAGCCTTTGTTCTCAAGTGTGATCAATGCCAAAGGGCGGGGAACATTTCTCAAAGACATCAAATGCCTCAAAATCCGGTGCTTGAAGTTGAGATATTTGACGTTTGGGGAGTGGACTTCATGGGACCGTTTCCGCCATCCCTCGGGTACGAATTCATCCTTGTAGCCGTTGATTATGTGTCCAAGTGGGTAGAAGCAATTCCGAGCAAGCATGCCGACTCAGCCACGGTGAAGAAGCTCTTCAATAAGGTGATCTTTCCCCGATTTGGGATCCCAAGAGTTGTCATAAGCGATGGAGGAAAGCATTTCATAAATCGACAGTTTGATAATCTCTTGAGAAAATATGGTGTTACTCACAAAGTTGCTACACCTTATCATCCACAAACCAGTGGTCAAGTTGAGGTGTCAAATAGAGAGATCAAGAATATTCTGCAAAAAACGGTGGGTAGCACGAGGAAGGATTGGGCATTGAAGCTAGATGAAGCACTTTGGGCATATCGAACTGCCTACAAAACTCCAATAGGAATGAGTCCTTTCAAATTGATCTATGGAAAGGCTTGTCACTTACCGGTGGAACTGGAGCACAAGGCTTATTGGGCAGTCAAGACAATCAATTGGGATGCACAAGCTGCAGGAGAGAAGCGAATTCTGGATTTGCACGAGTTAGATGAGATCCGTATGGATGCCTATGAGAATGCTCGGTTGTACAAAGAGCGAACGAAGAAGTGGCATGATAAACATATCCAACGGAGAGTGCTCAAGGAGGGAAACATGGTCCTACTTTTCAATTCAAGGTTGAGGCTGTTTCCAGGCAAGCTTAAATCAAGATGGTCTGGACCGTTTCGAGTGAAAAAAGTCTATCCTTATGGAGCAGTTGAGCTATGGGGAAATGATGGGAGCTATTTCACTGTGAATGGACAGCGCCTCAAGCTATACATCCAAGGACAAGAGATGGAAGAGTTGGTCTCGAAATCACTCGTTGATCCGAGACCCGAAGAGACGTAGAAATGAGGGGTCGAGCTCGAGACCTTAAACGAGCGCTTCTTGGGAGGCAACCCAAGGATTTTATTTTAAATTCTATGATTAACTTTATTTCAATTTATTTACTTACGTTGAAAAAAAAAAAAAAAATTGAGAAAAACACAAAAAAAAAAAAATTAGAAAATACGAAAAATAAAAAAAAATTTTAGGATTTAAATGGTTTATTCTGTGGTTGATTTAGGTGAAAAATGCATCCAAGCGGACCCGCCAGAGTTTCAGGCGACCCGCCAGAGAGAAAAAGCGAAAACATGGTTCTCAG
Source organism: Rhynchospora pubera (assembly GCA_028095005.1). Lineage (NCBI taxonomy): Eukaryota > Viridiplantae > Streptophyta > Magnoliopsida > Poales > Cyperaceae > Rhynchospora > Rhynchospora pubera. The sequence goes on along the minus strand of CM051461.1, from coordinate 70,490,199 downwards.
GATGATTTCTGGCGACCCGCCAGAAATCCTGGCGACCCGCCAGAAAAAGAAGTTAAAAAGGAGGCTGTCGAGACCATTTCTGGCGACCCGCCAGAAATCCTGGCGACCCGCCAGGACCCATGTCGGCAAAACCCTAATAACTGACCATGTTGCGACCCGTTTGACCCGTTACGCGTTTTGTAACTGACTCAACCCATTAAACCCCTCTCTCTCTCCCTCTCTCTCTTCCTAACCGACCCCTCCATCTCCCTTTTTCGCCTCTCTCTCTCTCTCTCGATCGGACCCGCCGAAACCAAGCCACACCACCCAAACCGACGACTCCGACCACCTCTCGACGAACGGAGACCGTCTCTCGCGTCTCCTCGCCGCCGAGAGCTTGTCTACGCCGTCAATTTCGACCCTCTCCTTTGGATTTCACCGCGGCACCACCAACCCGCTTCTCTCTCGAACCTTCGTCGTTTCGCTTCGATTTTCCAAGGTAATCCCTTCCCTACTCTCAAAAATTCGCTTGTTCAACTTTCGAAAACCTTCCGGTACCGCAAAATTCTCGAAAAACCGCAAAACCCGTACCAACCCATTTTCTGGCGACCCGCCAGAAAACCAGGCGACCCGCCAGGAATCGTCCCGAACCACCCTCGTTTCCAAACAATTTCTGGCGACCCGCCAGAAATCCAGGCGACCCGCCAGAAACCCTCCTGAAAGCTAAACCCTAGCCAATCTCAGTCATGCCTCGCGCCAAGAACCCTACCATCGGTAGCATGGCGAAGCGCCTCCGCTCCGCTGTTACCGGAGCTAGTTCCTCTCGAAAGAGAACCCATGACCCTACTCCTTCACCATCAAGTTCCGAAGCCTCTCAATCCGCGACCCGCTCCGCTTCTCAGTCCGGATCTGATCATATGGAAGAAGAAGAGGATGTGGTCGGGCCAATCATTGCTGACTCACAAAAGATGGCTGATGCCATAACATATTTCAGCAGCAAGAGGATTGAGAACACCCGAGCCGTAGACCTGGACATTCTGGAGAGGATAGGTGTTTTGGAACAGTTTCTAGCCATATCTGAAAAGGGAGGGATTATGAGGAAGTTCTGGGATATCAAGAGGCCCGCCTACAAGAGGCTCACGGTTGAGTTTCTAGCCTCTTTGTCCGTTCAAGAAGAGGATGAGGTGTTTGTGATGAGGTACCGTCTCCTTGATACCGATTATGAGACTGATGCCCTAGAATTGTGCGAGTACATGGGATTCACGCCCGGTGGAGAGTACAAAGGAAAATACTCAAGCAATCTTTGGGGGCAAATTTCTGGAGACACGGGCAAGGCAGGAGAGCAACCAAAAGGAAAGTTCATCCAGCATCCTGTCATTCGGATAATGCAGAGGGCCCTTAGCAATACTTTGTTTGCAAGAGGAGAGTCTTCTTCAAAGATTAGGAAGGAAGAATTCATGGTATTGACACGGATGTTGCATGGAGTTGCGAATTACCCCAAGCTGGATTTGGGAGTGATGATGATGAAGTACTGGGAAGGGATTGCGAAATTAAGAAGGAAGGGAGAAGGACAAGTCACCATTGGAGGGTATGTGACCTATCTTGCTGAGATGAATGGTATCCCCTTGGCACGTCTTGAGGATCTGACCGAGTGTACTGCTCCTTCTCTCATGGATGCAAAGTACTTGAGGCAGATTGGGTTCTTAGTTGGCCCGGATGATGGGCCTTGGGCATGGAAGAATGAGGTTAGAGAGCCCGTGCCACTGCCACTTAATGACAATTTCAGGTTTGGGGACCGATTCACATGGCTACTACCCGAGCCCAACGAAGGAGCGGACATACCTGATGCTCCTATGCAACCACCACCGCAAGAGCATGAGCAAGAAGAAGAGCAAGGGCCGCAGCCGTTTGGCCAGTACGGGATACCAACGTACCAAATGCCGCCCTATGCCATGCCTCAAGAAGGGTTTGATGCGGGTGGTTCATCTTCCTATGCACCGCCACCAGAAGAGTTCAACTATGCATCTCTTTGTGCTAGTTTGAACAACCTAGCTCGCCTCTCGAATGAATCGATAGAGCTAGGAAGGAGGATAAGTGACAAGTGCGATGCAATTGAAAGGGAACAAGCGGAGGCAAGGCGAGACATCAACCTACTCCTCCAACGCGAAAGAGAGAATGAGGTGGCTCGTGGACGGGTGAACGAGATGTATGATTGGTTCTTCCCGATCTATGGACAGCCACCGCCTCCACCGCCTCAGTGAGATTTGATGACCGGAAGGTCGGCACGACAATTTGTGAGTTTTCTTCATTTTTCTTTGTTTTTTCTCTTTTAAATTCTGTTTGTTTGTGTTTGCTGGATGCAATTGAACAAGTTTGGGGAGGGGAATTTGGAAATTTGATGGAAATGCACATGTATCTAGGAAATTGCATCATTTCATGTAGAATCATACTCTCTCGGGACCATTTCTGGCGACCCGCCAGAAATCCTGGCGACCCGCCAGGAATAAATCCCCTTTGCATTGCTCTCGGGACAAATTCAAGCGGACCCGCCAGGATCCTGGCGGGGTCGCTTGAAAACTTGGCCTGAGCGTTTTTCATTTAGATCTGTATATAATGCATGGTTAATTCATATAATTTGCATTTAGATAGTTTAAGGAGGTAATTAGTAATGATTATGATTGAAATTTGAGCAAATTAAGAATTGAGTATGACTTGGAATTGAAATTTGGAAATCTGAATTTGGATTTGACCTAACTTAATACACTCAAGGATTAAAAGCAATTGAAAAGCATTAAGCATGACTTGTCTCGTAATTCTTTAAGTTCAATTGAGTTTTAAGATTTTAAAGTTTGCATTGAAATTCTATATTTCGGTTTATTTGGCATCCACATTTAAAATTGAATACCTGAAATGCCCTTAGATCGATTCTTGCAACACAAAATCGAGATTCAACAAAAGAAATTTTGGCAAGAGTTAATGAAATGTCACATTGTTTTTAAGTTTAATTAAGTGTTGATAAAAAAAAAAAAATCAGAAAAATCAAAAACAAAATAAAAAGGGGAACTAAAAAGTGGTGCAGTGCCATGGACACTGTAGGAAGCTATAGGTACTAGCGGATTAAAAGAACTCCATAAACCATGGGTAAGAAACAGAAAGAGATTCATGGTATAAAAAAAAAGGAAAAGAAATAAAGAGGAAAAATCCTCTAAAGTTAAATCCGCTTTTATCTGGCTGACTTCTCCGCCTCGGGAAAAATCTCCTCGCCCCAGGAGCAAAATGTATCTTTTAATTTAAATTGTAAAGGTGAATTGTCTTAACTCTTGCTTGATTGAATTTGTTGGGCTAACGTTTGTGATGGGAGGGTGTGATCCCGTTTCTTGATTATTAATGCAAATTTTAGGAACTTGAAAACCAATTGGGATTAAAGAAAAACGGGGTAAGTCATGATTAATGATGGTCAATTGTTTCGAGAATTGTTTGTATAAAGTCATGGTCACTTGGACTAAAATTGGTTGAAATTGGATTTTGAAAAATTGTTTTGACATGCTCAATTTTGAAATTGCTCAAGTTTTGATTTTAATTATGCTAAGGACCCTTCTTAGACTTAGAAAACCAACCTTTGAATTGCAATTAAGTCCTAAACTATCTTTCTAAGTTTGAATTGTTGCTTAGGGACAAGCAAGTTTAAGTTTGGGGAGATTTGATAGGCGGGTTTCACATCGAAATATTCAACCCTTTTAGGCCTTAATTTCAATTAAATGTTTGTGTTTTAGTTAGATTTTATGCAATTTAGGTTAGGAATATGGTACTGCTATTTGCCCTTGTCTAATTTCAGGTTCAGTGATGATTTGGAGCAAAATTGGGCCCAAGGAAGTGTTCAAGCGGAGCAAATCAGAGTCCAAGCGACTGGAGCAAAGGAACAGGGTCAAACCAGACAAGTCCCCTGTTCTGGCGACCCGCCAGGATTTCAGACGACCCGCCAGGAATCCAGGCGACCCGCCAGGATTCCTGTCGACCCGCCAGAACATTAACAGACCTGCCCAATTTGGTGAGATATTTCTGGCGGAGCACTATCTCTATTCTTGGACGAGCCAGACATGATCTCCACCTATGGGAACCGCCTTTGAGAGCTATTTAAACATAGGAAGAGCTCCAGGAAAAAACAAGTCGAGTTTGAAGACAGTTTAGAGAGAGAGAGTTCGAGAGAAGATAGCAGAATCCCCCAGCTGCCTCCTGTCGACCCGCCAGGATCTCTGGCGACCCGCCAGAAAACAAGCTGAGAGTTGTTTGCTGTTTGTTCTTGTTGTAATCTTTCTCTATTATTTGTCTTTGATGTTTAGTTTGCTGAAACCTTTTATCTTTATGCTTAGTATGACTTTTAGTGAGTAGTTTAGTTTAGGGGCAATTGTAGGGAACCATGACTTGGTAGATTAATGAAGTTTATTTAGTTTTCTAATCTTTTCTAAGTTGCTTTGCTTTGCTTGAGTTTATTTGCCGAAATTGTGAATTGAATTGAGTTGATTTGAAGGTTTGCTCACTTGGTTAGGCCTGACCTCGTAGATTAAGCAAATAGAACCCTAATCTCAAAACAATTTCTATTCTCAAACCTTAGGATAGTTAGTATACCCAAAAGGTGAAACCGGAACTTAGCCGAGAGGTTTATTCCCTCCTAAGATCGAGAGATCTAGGATATCCTACCGAATAGTTAAAGCAAACCCAAGAACTTAAGCCAAGAAACGAGAGTTGAAACTTAGGTTTTTAGGGAGGTTTAGAGGTTAAAACTTAGTAATACCAAATCAAGAACGAGAGTTAGTATTTGGACCAGAGTTTAAGCCAAAAACCTGAACTTAGAGAACTTAGAAACTAATTAAACTGAATTATCGTACCGTTCTGGCGACCCGCCAGGAACCCTGTCGACCCGCCAGAAATCCTGGCGACCCGCCAGAAATCCTGTCGACCCGCCAGGATAGTGCCTGGAAGTGGAACCCGATCAATTGACCCTAGTTTAAGTCCTTAATACGAGTTTAGATCTTTTCTTTAATACTTAGAGTAATTTAGACATTAATTAGAACTTAGAATTAATTCTTTTAGTTTAAATTTAATCCTTTTAATAAATTAATTATTTTTTGACTTGTTTACCCTTAGATCAATCGAACTAAATTACTTAAAGTCTATAGTTTAGAATAACCGTCCCTGTGGATTCGATCCTCAAGCTATATTGCATTAGATTAGATTGAGGTTTAATTTGACCCAGGTTTTACCTCCGATCAACTACAACCATGCGACAGAGCAAGAGAAAAGCAAAGAAAAAGGCTGCAAAAACCACAACCCCCAATAATACTCAAGCAAAAAAAAGGAAGATAGATGAGGTCATCCCCTCAATGATTACTAGATCACAAACCAAGGGAGGAAGCAGAACTAAGGAGACAGGAGTTCTCATTGGAGACACCAGGGTAATCAAACCTACAAACTCTAGTTCTAAAGGAAAAGGAGTACAAGAAGATCTTGAGGCACAGTTCAGGAAGGAGATGAAACAGGCTAGGAAAGAGAGCCACAGAGCTCAACATGAGGGCCCAGGGCACACCAGTGGGCCCAGTGTACCCCCTGGGTTCAACCTAAGCTCTCAGGAGACTGATACTGATGAGGATGAAAAAACTGACACAGAGAGTGACAATACAACCCCTACTGAGGACCAATCAGTCGATGAACTCATGAAGACACCCTCAGAGGAGCCCAGCAAGATGTCATTCTCCACAGAAGGTAACTCTACATTTCTTTCTAGTAACAATATGTGCAGAAGTCCTAAATAGCTTAGAGAATAGCTTCTTTCTAGACAATATGTTCAAAAGCCCCAAATAACTTCTATAGTTTAAATCCTACATAAATCCTAGTTTAGAGAATACATAAATCCTAGTTTAGAGAATAGCTCTACATAAATATACATTTAACTTTTTCAATAATTGCACTGACTTGAAAACAGACATGGAAAAAACCTTCATGGATTTGGCAAAGAAGCAGGAAGCAGCAAAGAAGAGCAATGGCTCCACTGATGACACATCCTCTACCTAGATGCTGCCCTTTTTTTTTACTTCTCAGTTATTTATTGTTGTACTGTACTGTTAATGGCAAGAATTGTGTGAATTGTGTGATGTTTAGATGTATGTTTGTGATGTTTAGATACAGAATCAAGCTTGAAACAATATAAATTGCTCTTGAGTAGAAAGGTTTCTATTGACATTTGACATTTGTGGCCAACAGGCACTATTGACCATAGCATTGTTTGTCAGCCTATGTAAATTGCATTGTTTGTCAACCGTAATTCAGCTCAATTATTTAGCTCAATTATTTGTCAATTACAACTTAAAAGCAAAAGGAAAAAAAGCAGTTAACCCTAAATCGCATATATATGAAAAAAGAGGAGTTTATGAAAGTACCGAAGAAATATAAAATTATCCAGTTTTCGATCGATTCGTTGAATCTGCTCTCCTTCTCCTTGTCGTTCTTTCGATCGATCCGTTGAATCTGCTCTCCTTCTCGTTCTTTCGATCGATCCGTTGAATTTGCTCTCGTTCTCATGAAAAAACCGAAATAAATAAGGAAAAAATATGAAAAAATACGATTCAATTTTTTTGTTTTTTTACCTCAAATCTGCTCTCCTTTTTGTTCTCTTTTTTTCAGAATTTTTATAAATTTTTTGCTATTTTTTGGAGTGAAACAGAAGGGATAAGAGAGGTATTTCTTTGAATAAAAATTGGCTTATTACAGAAGATTGGCTTAACCTAAATACATAACCTTTCTGTAACGGTTATTTAAACAAACCGTTATAGAAGACTTATTACAGAAGATTGGCTTCTGTAACGGTTATTACGTAATAACCGATACAGATAATGTTTATAATAAAAAAAATGAAATTATAATGTTCTGTAACGGTTATTAGGTAATAACCGATACAGATAATGTTTATAATAAAAAAAATGAAATTATAATGTTCTGTAACGGTTATTAGGTAATAACCGATACAGATAATGTTTATAATAAAAAATGAAATTATAATATTCTGTAACGGTTATTCCTTAATAACCGTTACAGAAGGTCCTTTTTTTTGTGTTTCGCCTGTTTGATTGGCTAGCCCAATTTGCTAGCCGAATTGGTACCAGATTGGTACCCAATTTACATTAAACACATGCAGCATATCACACATATATCAAACATATATATAATCATGCATATTACACAAGCAATAAACAAAGTATTTAGTTTGCCTCACAAGTATCAATCAAATCAGAATCTCAATATCAGAATCGTACAATATCAGAATCTCAATATCATTAATAGCTTAGATAGAAGTGCTTGGTTTGTCTTAAATTTGGTCAGAACGTACCTGAATCATCAATATCAGAATCTCAATATCAGAACACCTGAATCAAGTTGTAGTCTTCCGAAGAGGTGCTTGGTTTGTCTTAAATTTGGTCATAATTGTCAGACAACTTCTTCAATTCTTCCTTTAATCTCTTTGCCTTCTCCTCTCCCTCCCCCATCTATTAATACTCAATCCCCTCTTGCTGCCTCTTCCACTTCTCCTCCTTTTTAGTTCTTTCTTCAGATATGGCAAACCTTCATGATTGGCAATTTGTGCCTATGAACAGTGCTGCTGAGTTTGAAGATCTCAGACCTGATCATTTAAATGTGTTTTACTCTCCTATACAAGATCTTGACCCTGAAAATGAAGTTCTGCACAGAGCGGCGATTGTTACATTCCAAGCAGAAGGATTACTTCCGTCTGATCTTGAGCACCGCTTGGGATTCAGACTTGCACGTCAGTTTGGTTTTGCAGTTCACCAGTATCGTCTCTCTCCAGTGCACCCAACCTCTGGAGATTTTCTTCTGGTTTGCCCAAATCAAGGGGTCAGGAATGAAATCTGCAGCCTAGGTGTCATTTACCTGCAGAATGTTAGATTGGTTCTAACAAGGTGGACTGAGCGTGCTGGTACAGTTTATGAACCTCCTCTTTATCGTACCAGAATCAGAATTACTGGTCCCCCTCTTCATCTCTGGAATAGAAGTGCCATTAACATGCTGGTGTCTGGGTTTGGTTATCCAATTTTCACTGCTCCTCACTTCTCTGATGGGATCTTCCTTCATTTGCGTTTGCTTATTAAAGGAGCTCATCCCTCAGAGATCCCTCATCATTTGGTTATCTCTGCAGACCCTCGAGCTGCCAGAGCTAGGGTACATATTGAAGGTTTTGAACAAGTTGGAGGGCCCACTGAACCACCTTTTGTAGGCCCCGGCAGGCCTTGGGTGCCTCCTCCACCTCCTCCACCACCTCCTCCACCACCATCGACTGACACCGATTCAACTTCTACTGAATCAGCTTCTGTTGCTCCTCCTACTGGATCAGCTTCTGGTGTCTCCTTGCCAGTACATTGTGCTACTGGTGATCCCTTTTTAGCCATTGCCTCTTCAAGTTTTCTGCCTTGGTTCTTTAATGCTATTAATGCCTCCTTTAATGTACAGCAGTTCTAAGTGCTTCTTCTCTTTGTCTTAAATTTTTTGTTTAGCTCTGTATGCTTTATGGCTGTAATCCTTAAATTTTCTTCTTGGAATATCAACAAAGAGCATTCTTCTTTACTTTGCCTTCACTCTCTTCCTTTTCTCACCTGATCTGTGTATTATTGCTAGCTACTACTTGATGACATTTACTATATGACAACACGAAATTGATGCCTATATATATGCAAATTATTAACGAAATGCAAAATAATTTAAATAAAGAGGAATTCATGAAAATATACTTTGAACTTCTGATCCGTTTGAATGTTGAAAAGTGCGCGCGACTGAGAGTTAGATGAGTGAGGATGATATTTTATTTATACATAACCTTTCTGTAACGGTTATTTCCAAATAACCGTTACAGAATCACTAAAAAAATAAAAACAAAATTATTTGCCTCTATGTAACGGTTGTTGGATAATAACCGTTACAGAATATAATAAATCTGTAACGGTTATTATCCAACAACCGTTACAGAAGGTTGATGCATTTTTTTCCCTGACCATGACGGAAATGTTATTACGGTTGTTTCATAATAACCGTTACAGATTTGTGGCGCCTATTTTCCCGCCTAATGCCTCACTATTCTGTAACGGTTATTTCAATAACCGTTACAGAAGTGCCGTTACAGAAGGTCCTTTTTCCCGTAGTGTTTTCTTCTATTCATGCAGCTTTGCACCTTTTATACTTTTGGACAGATTCTTCTACAGGTTTGGAGCACCGTTTCAGGGGAGACAATGCAATTTCTGGTACAAGGAGTAATTCTGGGAATGCTAGCAACACTGTTACAAGGACAAATGAAAGGAATAGGGGCTCGCAACAATAGAGACATGGGGGATGCTGAAACTCGCAATGGGGATGATGATGAGGATCTGTTGGATGCCTAGATGCGTTTCTTTTGTTTCTTTTTTTTTTTTCCATTTTCCCTGGTTGGTCTTTTTGTATGTAGCCAATTTGGTTGTCTGAAGTCTGATCGTAGGTGCAAGTCTTTCCTTGCATAGCTTTTGTTTTTTTCGGTTGTGTTTTTAATCTTCTGTTGATCATATGTAATGATCCATTTTGTATGAAACTCTGGCATCAGTAAAGAATGTCGGCTACCCTCTGTTGGGTATAGCTTTTTTCACAAAAAAAAAAAAAAAAACTCTTGTTGGGGCAAAATAGCTCTTCCGTGGCCCGACTAGTGCAGCTGCATTGGCATCTACTGTTTTAGCACGAGTGTGTGATTCTCAGCTATGTTAGTGTGAACGGCATTACTATTTCAGAAAGCACAACGCAGCAGATAGTAAAGCATTTAAAATTCAAAGTAACAAATTATAATTACTTTATAACAAAATTGCAATTCTCTCGTGAAAATAGAGATATAGGGTGCGTTTGGATAGGTGTGGAAAGAAGGGAAGAAGGGAAGAAGTGGGAAGAAATATTGAAAAGTGTGTAACTTTGTGAAGAGTTTGGATTGTTTATAATTTTTTTTTACCTTTTTTCTTCTTCCTTCTTCCAACCCCATCCAAACAAAGGCATAAGTATTTTATGTGACGTGCTGTTTTGTTCACAGTTTCTCGAAGGAACTCCAGGGTGTGCTTCCAAAGGAGCACTTCATATCAAGTGTGAAGAGATAACTTAAATAGGTGAATAACTATCTTTTTTTTTTGAGAATCCAGGTGAATAACTATTTAGCTAACCACCGCGGGATAATACTATGTAATGGAACCGTAATATATGCAATTTAGTTATAAGTTAATTCATATTTCATAGAATACAATTTTAGCATCGCAGACATCACCTTTGGTAAAAATACATGCTCCCTCCTTCAAATACTCAAACCTGCCTGACGTTTAGACACATGCATTGGTTGCAGAGTAACGACAAATATATATATATATATATATATATATATATATATATATATATATATATAGAGAGAGAGAGAGAGAGAGAAAGCCTTCAATCAAAGCGCTTTGACCGGAGTCTCAGTTAAATCCCGTCGGTTCTCAAGTTTGAAAGTTCAAACGACCGATCCGAACAGTCAAATATGATCTCCATATTGAAATCTCCTTGCCGACCAAAATTTTCATTTTTTTGAATTTTTTAAGTATTTTTTTCGGATTTTCAAAAACAGCAATTTTTGTAGGGTTCAGAACAAATTAGATTAACGATTTTTGAAAATTCGAAAAAAATACTTAAAAAATTCAAAAAAATGAAAATTTTGGTCGGCAAAGAAATTTCAATATGGAGATCATATTTGACGGTTCGGATCGGTCGTTTGAACTTTCAAAATTGAGAACCGACGGGGTTTAACTGAGACTCCAGTCAAAGCGCTTTGATTGAATCCATTCTCTCTCTCTCTCTCTCTCTCTATATATATATATATATATATATATATATATATATATATATAAAACAAGTTATGGCTATTGCAGGGTCCTGACTACCAGACAAGCGTACAGGTAATAAATCATGCATCCAAACAAAAATATTATATTATTATTATTTTATTTAAAGTGTGATATTCTCAGCTATATAAGTGCGAACTGATGAAGGTGCATGTCAAGTTTGATATAGTTGATTATTTGAGTTGTGACAATATATGAGTGTTAATTTTTCAAGTGAAAGTTTCATATAACATATGATGCAATATAGAGTGGTGTGTTTATTTAAAAAGTAACTCGAATGGGAGTAAAAGAGTTTTGTTTGGTCATTTAATTAACTAATGATCGACCTGTCTCTCCATCTAGCTAGCTTTCAGAAAAATAAAAATAAAAATAAGGTTCTTCCTGTCTAGGGACAAGATGCCCTTCTCATTCAGTTATTAAATTTTAACATTAAAGTGTTAAAAATTGGTTTTACCTGTTATAATCGTGTTTAAGGTTTATTTTTAGTTATTAAATTTTAACATTAAAGTGTTAAAAATTGGACGGTCAAGTCTAAAATAATTTAGACTCACGAAAAATGTTAAGAGTGACACGACTAAATATAAATATATATATATAGTAAATCTATTGTGAACCATGGTTCATATAAGTTTCCGTGCACCATGACCATTTTGGTCGGTGGTTTCACAAATTGTAAAATCTAATTTAACCAACCCAATCTGTATATTGAAATCTCATATCAAACAAAATTTTATAATTTTTAAAAAATTTTTACTATTTTTTTCGAATTTTTTAACACTTGGCAAAAATTTTAACACTTACCAAAAATTTTTTACTATTTTTTTTCGAATTTTTTAGCTTATTTATTAATACTTGCCAAAAATTTCACAATTTTTGAAAATTTTTTACTATAAATATACTAATTTATAAGCAAAAAATGGCAAGTTTCAATATATAGATTGAATTGGTTAATTTAGATTTGTCAATTTGCAAAATCACCGATCAAACGGTCGTGGTGCACGGAACGCTCTATGCATCAAAGTTCATAATAGATTTACTCACATCTATAAATATAGGTTTTGCCTGTTGTGTTTGACCTGAAAAGCTTGATTGAACAGACACTAACGCTAATGTGGCCAGATAATCCATATATCAAATTCACGTTGCTAAACATATCTCAGGGAATGAAAATAGAGAGATTTAAATGACCAAAAGGAAAGTAAATAAAATCCCTGTTGACAGCTGCCAACCCTCTCAAAAAATAATAAAAAAAAGAGAGATTTTGTGTTTATCTACCATCTCATGGATCTCAAATTCTGAAAATACACTTTACTAAAACATAAATCCATATAAATTCAGACTTCAAAACATAAATCATCTTTGCCGCCTATTTATCTCAATAACATTATAGATATATATTAACTATCTGTATATGTTTAGTAACAATACATAAGATGCACATTTAAAGTACTTCGATGCATATGCCAAACCCAACACATAGCAAACTACAGGCTCGTATCCAAAATAACAACCATATGCTGAATTAATAACAAACTCTGTTCTTTTTTTTTTCTTTGTTGAATTATGTTTTGAACGCACATGCAATTTGCAAATTAAACAAGAACCTTATTGGTAGACACCTTTTAATAAATAAGCTAATTTTTATAATTTGATTTTGTTTTTTTTTTTCGGGTGGGCTGGGTGGTTCCTCCGTCTAACATGAAAAAGGAAAAAATGGGGAAGGAAATAAAATCAAACCTTTAATACTTCACACATCTTGCCAAGGCTCCTCTGCAGTAAAACAAGTATGAAATTTAGTTTCTATACTAGCTACAACATAGACCAGGAAAATTGGATAATTAGCAAGGCTCCACTACAGTAAAACAAGTATGACATTTAGTTTCTATACTACCTAAAACATAGCATTTATAGCAACTCAAGTTGATTTTTCATCACATATAAAGATGGTAAAAGTAATACAGGAATGTACCCTCACGGAAGTTAACTAGCGAGGTCCGGTACTGGTACACAATAAACAAGTGAGGTGTAATACTTGTACAATAAGGTGGGGTTAGAACTCCAGAACACAAGAGCAAGCTATAGGGGAGCCACACATAAAGTTAAATACTTCTTTTATTCAAATTAGGTGATAATAGATGTAGAGAAGAAGGAAGTTAAGAGAGGCTTATTCTCACCTCACCAGAGCAAGCAATGAGCAGATGGTGAATATCTTTCCTCCTAAATTTTGTCTTAAAAATTTCATACCTCTCGCTGAATTGATATGGAGAATAACTCTCAGTCCCCACTTATGTGGATCGAACCAGCACAGTTGGGGTCATTAATTGTTTGTCAAACCAACAGAATAGGACCACATATGATGAAATTAAATCAGTTTTTTCGTCATATTCCAAGCAATAATTGATGCCAGTTAATGTGAATACTAATGTTTTAAATCAAGTTTCATGACAACATAATTTCATTTTTTATTCCAACATAACACAAAAAAGCATACATATACAGAAGAATTTGGTTTCTTTTCTGTTCTGTTTTTCGGTGGGTGTGGGAGTCCCTCTGTTAGTCATGAAACTGCAAAAAGTGGAAGAAAATAAAGTGAAACCTTAATACTTCACACATCTTGTCAATGGTCCTCTGCTGCAAAACAAGTTGTATGGTGAAGATTCGACAACCAACAAAGGGTTTAAATCAATGCAAATACAATTGGTAGTGTTTATAACCACATGCCAAGAGACTTCAGGCACGCAACTTAGCAACCCAAGGACATACCAAATACATTAAAGAAGTGAGCCTTGATACCATCAAAAAGATTAAACTTTCAAAAAAAGATAGCTTACAATAATTTGAAAGGCCATCCTTCTAGGCTTTAGTAAATCTCAAATGCTTCGTTTTAGTCCTATAGTGTGACAACAACTCAAGGTTACTTTCCATGACCTATAAATATTTTATAAAGTACTACAACAATCTACCCTCAAAGGAAGTTAACAAGTGAGGTCCAGTACTCAAGGTTACTTTTGCATGTATGTGTGTTTGTGTGCTGAATCGAGAAAGTAAAAAAAAAAGGGATAGAAAGAACTAGCTTTGGGACCAACAGGCCATAGCCCACATGGCCTGAACCATGGAAGGTGCCACCTCGATCTTTTTCTTATGCACTGTGCAATACATGAGCAAATTAAAATTACAGGAAAAAAAATCAAAATATTGAATTGAAGAACAATGAAATTAAAAGCTGGTAAACAAGATGTGCATGTTGCCAGAAGAACATTAAACAACAACTTATTAGAGGACACTATTTAATAAGCAAGGTAATTTCAATAATTTGAATTCGATTTATAAAAGATAGATGCATCTCAAATTGCATCCATCTTGTGAGAGAGGTTATGCATTCCTCCCAATCACTTCGATATTCAGACGAGACCTATCCCTTGAAAGCTGACATCACAAAGGCATTCGACAAGTAAGATGGTCCTACCTAGACAAGATGCTAGAGTACCTTAATCTGCCACCTGACCTAAGGTCCTCAATCAACAATCCTTTAAGAGGTAGCTCAATCTCAATTGAAATTAATGGTACAAGAAACTCCGGGAGTTTTATTCGGCCAAGAAGGTTTACGACAGGGTTGCCCTCTATCACCTATCTTATTTGCAATTGCAATGGAGGGATTCTCCCGTCTAATTACTTGGTCAGAAAATAACATGGATTTAAAAGGCATCAACCTAACTGTAAGATCTCCAGAACTCACACACTCAATCTATGCCGATGATGTCCTCATTCTTAGCCAAGCAACTGACATAGAGACAAGCAAATGGAAACAAATTGTGCATGAATTTACAGAGGTTTCAGGGCTTACTATCAATCCAGAGAAATTAAAGGTCCGGTTCAGCAATCACTGCTCCACAGTGCTACAACCCCACGTTCTGTAGCACAGGGCTTACTGTCTTGCCTTTCACCAGTACAATGAAACCTTAATGATGCTGAAGAGGCTTCGCTGATTATGTAAAAAAAGAAGTCAAAATTTATTGAAACGACTATAAAAAGCACATTATTTGACAGAAGAACTGCCACATTCAATGCAATTTTACGAGGCCGGTACAGAGGTTATAAAGTCATGTCCCTAGATCTGCACGAAGTGGTAGTCTATGCTTTCTGAAGTTGTTTGTTTCATTGCATTTCCAATCCCAAAATTCAGAGTACGGGCCTTATTAATAGTCAAACATTACATTGGCCCCGTCACTTACTCGTGCATATCAATACATTTGGTTTTTAAAGCAAGGTATGATATACCCACATATATATATATATATATATATATATATATATATAGAGAGAGAGAGAGAGAGAGAGATTGGCTAAAGTATACTCCAGCATACGGATCAAACCCGTATGCTAGAGTCATTTCTGAAAATCTAAAATTCAAACAGTCGATCCAAACCGTTCAAGTTGTTCTCCATGTAAAATTATCCTTCAAGACCAAATTTTACATTTTTTCGAATTTTTTTACTATATATTATGCTATTTTCAAATTGAAGGGCCAGAAATACTCCTTTACAACTCCTTTACGATGTTTTTTTAAAATAGCATAATATATAGTAAAAAAATTCGAAAAAATATAAATTTTAGTTTCCTGGGAGATTTCAATATGGAGAACAATTTGAAAGTTTCGGATCGACAATATGCATTTTAGATTGTGAGAAACGACTCCAGCATACGGGCTATCTATATGCTGGAGTATACTTTAGCCAATCTCTATATATATATATATATATATATATATATATATATATATATATATATATACTTATCAAATTTTGACAAGTGCTGTTTATTTTATCTACAGATCCAATGATGTCGAAGTAAAAGTTTATTACAGAGACACAATAAAATGAATAAGAAACCTTCCATTTTTCAGGTGTGCCAAGTTTCCTGGGCGACCAATGTGTGTCGTATAACAAGCACAAACCACCTGTGAGTTACAATTGTATCCACATTTACTTGAGCTCTTCAGAAATTTCTTGGATCTTTCAGATGCACCTGAAAGAAACTAAGTCAATAATGGGTTTTTGTAATAAATGCAAGGCTGATCCTATATAGAAATAATTGATGCGAATTGTGCATACTGGTCCTTGACATTTTAATTTTGACAATATGCCCCACATTATATGTTAATGGTACTTTCTATACTTGTACACATCATGGCTATTTAAATAGGCAATTTCACACTACTAATCCAGAACTAACCCCGAACGGTCTTTGTTGTCATGTATTTCATTGTCAAAGGAAGGTAAAGCCAGGAAAAAAGGAACGTTACCTAGAAAAAATTTTGTTCTTCATTGCAGATAGTGCATACTAATAAGAAATTTTATAATTATAGGAATACTATTTCTAAAATTCAAAATGGGGCCATGGGGGATTACATATATGCAAGCATCCTTGGTCGACCAATATCAAGCCAGATTTGTTGTACAATGAACATTACAGAGCAAGTATTTGACTGCTCCTAACATTTATTCCTTTTACAAAATGCCTAAACTATTTCACACAAAAATTTAATAGAAATCTTATATCCTTCAGTAGGTACCTGGAAGAGGAAGAAGTAACAAAAGTCAGAGACTGCTAGAGTAGAATGTAATAAAATGTGTATTATGGGCTTCATTCATATTCTCTTGACCTGACAGCTCATATTTTAATATTTCACACTTTGGTCCTAATTCTTGTAGCAATTTCAAATGTGCCAATATAATATAAGTCCAGATTCTTATGAATTGACCGGCAACCCCATGTTGTAATCTCATGATGGTCAACCAAACCAAGAAATATTTTAAACAAACTAAGTTCAAATTAGGATGTTAATCATGATATGTTAATATGTATCTATTTTTCTAAGTATTTTGTATGTCATTAAAACTCTTAACCGTACAATTTATTGTTTTTACACACTTTAGTCTATATATTAAGAAAAATATCTACAAAAAATTACCCTTGCACACGATAATGAAATCGTGCCACTGTCCAGTGTGGCATTGGCTTACTGGCTTGAGAGTTGTAGTAAGACCCAAAGTATGTTTGTTGCCGTCAAATAACTCGTTAATTTTCAATGGTCATTGAGGGCACTTTGCTGTTGTGTGATGTCATGCCTGAAATATGAACAAATAAATATCAATGATCAAAACTATACATATTCTTAATCTGAAATTGCATGCATATGCCGATGCAACCCTCAAATTTCATTGTGAAATGACTGATGCAAAGCAGATAATAAAAAATGAAAATCAGAAGCAAAACAGTGTCACAGCCAAAGTTGAAACAAAACTAAAAAAAAAAAGCAGCAGCCAAATATATATATAGTGTCACAGTGCCACAGTGTAAGTATATATACCTAAAAGAGCAGCAATTTCACTTTGTTCCAGAAGTGTTGGATGTGGCCTCCTATGCAACAACGTAGTAGCCAAATAGATGTATCCAAAGCAGGAATTGAACACTGTTGTCAAGAAGTAGTAGACATCAAGGAATGCAAAGTTTACATACAATCCCAAGGAAATGGCTATGCTTGATAAACTTACCATGGCAGGCCTAAAAGAAATATAAATAGCTGCCTCATTCTTGTTTTACCAGTACTAATGGTGTGGTAGATAAGACATACATAATCTTTTAAATCCATTTCAAAGAGGAAAAAAATGAGTTCAGAGGAGGATATGGGCAAAGAAGGTAGAAGCACCTGGCCTGTATTTCTTCTTCAATGCATGAAAATCATGCAATCGGCATGGTTGCAGAATCCGTAAAAAATCTGATATCCAAAACTGAAAAATTGATAAAGAAAAATTGAGAATGAAGAAGTATTGTAATTGTATCAAGCAGATATGTGTGTCTTTTACCTTGAGCATATACAATGATTAGAATACCAGTAGGAGACTTCATCAGTTTATAGGGAGTTTGAGTATGAAAAATAGAGCTCCTCATCCTCGAGCAAGCTGCAGAATTCGCTATAACAGACTGATTCAAAGAACAGAGTTTCTCCTAAATTAGTATCTTATGATCAACATGCGCAAGTACACTCCGCAATAGAAAAAATACCAAACCTATTTGACAAATTTCTGTTTTTTTTGTGAGCTTTAACTGTAGGTACATCCAAAGCTATTGATCAATTTTTTAAATATGAAAACCTCAAACAACTTACAATCCCAATTATATACCTAGATAGAATGCAAGAGAGAAGAAATTCTGCAAGAAATTAAACGACAATACCTCGAGCAAATGGGATAAGATGTTATTGCTAATTGAACACCTCCACTAAACTGGAGCACGGCCGAACTCAAATTGACCTTCGTAGCCTGCAAAGAAAGAAAGCACATCATATGGCAAGAAATTATAGAAAGCAAAAGAAGAACGGTGTCAATTTCAGATGAATCGAGCAAAAAAACAGAATAAAAACAGAGAAAATAATAAAATCCTTTTACTGAACAAAAAAGTGAACTCGTGAAATAGGTGAAATTAGAAGGAAATAGCAATCGCTCACCCCTACATCGCTGCCAATCGCGTTCTCTCCCTCCTCCAGTCACCGAATGTTGTTCCACTTTCATTTTTTGTTTGCTTTGCTGGGGAAGATGGAAGAGCCATCAAGAGATAGGCAGTCGAGTCGAGCTGTCCTATTCCCACCAGAGCCTGTCGAGTTTAATTCTTTTTTATTATATCAACAAAGAACAAAATAAACTTTATTAAAGCAAGAAACAGTAAGTATGCATACCATGAATCAAAATCATCATAACCTGAGTTGAGCTCTCCTATTCTCACCAGAGCCCGTCAAGTTGTCATGTCCTGTCCAAATGTCTTTTTCTCATATTTCTTACAGCACATTACCTCAATTTATCGATCAATCTAATCTCCTCTCTGACCATGCATTTTTTTCAAGTACCGGATGAAAGCACCAAATGTACTTACACACATCACCAGCCAAAACCAAAGCATGCCCCTAAAAAAGTCCAATCCAAAATATTCAGTAAACACAGATTTCGTTTCCTATGCTAATTTACCAACCTAAAACAATAATTGATATTCGAAGATGATCTAACGTAACTAAATTAATTGTTTTAAATATAAAACAGTACCAATTATTTCGAATATACAAGTTAGACAGACGTATCTCAGTATTAATTGTTACATCACATACACCTACACTTTACTAACTACGAAACATTGATATCAAGTAATCCATCTAGGGCCCACGAAAATATCTTACTGATAAAGCATCCATTCAAATGGATTATGATCTAGTTCATATAATAAGGGTGTGTTTGGATGATTAAGGAATAGGGTATAAGAATAAGGATTTTTGGTTTGCGTGCTTATTCAAATTTCTTATTCTTATACCATGGTTTTGTTAGTATATGAATAAGGACCCTTATTCCTTATTCTTGTGTTGTTTGGGTTGCACAAGAATAAGAATAAGCACGCAAACCGAAAATCCTTATTCTTATACCCTATTCCTTAGTCATCCAAACACAAGGCGTGACTGCATGAGTATTAAAAGTCCAATTATATCAGGAGTTCACCTTAACTGACCCTCATTTTCTTTTTTTATGATTGTGCGAGATGAGTTAATTCTTTACATTTGGTGTTCAGACATCTGAATTATTCCCTTCCTGTAAGAGCTCTGGCATAGTTTCTTTGTTCTTTAATAACTACACTTTAAGTCAAAAAGAAGAGGCTTCGTTGTATATGGCCAATGCTTCTCTTACTGTCTTGCCTTTCACCAGTACAATGAAACCTAAATGCTGAAGAGGCTTCGCTGAATCTGTAAAAAAAGAAGTCAAAATTTATTAAACGATTATAAAAAGCACATTATTTGACAGAAGAACTGCCATATTCAATGCAAATTTTTCGGGGCCGATATAGAGGTTATAAAGTCATGTCACTGGATCTGTACGAAGTGGTAGTCTATGCTTTCTGAAGTTGTTTGTTTCATTGCATTTCAATGTCCCAAAAGTCAGAGTACGGGTCTTATTAATAGTCAAACACTACGTTGGCCCCAACCATTACTTTAGTAAACATCACTTACTCGTGCATATCAATACATTTGGTTTTTAAAGCAAGGTATGATATACATATACATGTATATATATATATATATATATATATATATATATATAGAGGTGGGCTAAAGTGTCATAGACGTCTTTTTTGAGTCATTTTTTGAAGATCTGAAATTTAATCAGTTAATCCAAACCGTTCAAATTGATCACCATATTGAAATACCATTGAAGACCAAATTTTATATTTTTTTTGAATTTTTTTGCTATTTATTTTGATATGTTCAAATTGGAGGGTCTGAAATACTCCAAATATAACGTTTTTTAAAAAAATCATAAGAAATTGCAAAAAAATTCGAAAAAATGTAAAATTTTGTCTCCAAGGGTATTTTAATATGGTGGATAACTTGAACGGTTCGAATTTAGCATTTGAATTTTGGATCTCGAAAAACGACTCTATGGCACGGGACCCTCTCTCTATATATATAGCTATACTTATCAAATTTTGACAAATGCCGTTTATTTTATCTACAGACCCAATGCTGTCGAAGTAAAAGTTTATTACAGAGACACAATAAAATGAATAGAAACCTTCCCTTTTTCAGGTGTACCAAGTTTCCTGGGCGCTCTTCAGAAATTCCTTGGATCTTCCAGAGGTACCTGGAAGAAACTAAGTCAGTAATGGGTTTTTGTAATAAATGGAAGGCTGATCCTATATAGAAATAAATAAATGATGCAAATTGTGCATACAGGTCCTTGACATTAATTTTGACAATATGCCCCACATCATATGTTAATGGTACTTTAAATACTTTACACATCTTGGCTATTTAAATAGGCAAATTTTCACACTACTGATCCAGAACTAACCCTAATGGTCTTTGATGTCATCTATTTCATTGTCAGAGGAAGGTAAAGACAGGGAAAAAGGAATGTGACCTAGCAAAAATCTGTTCTTCATTTCAGACAGTGCATACTAATAAGAAATTTTATAATTATAGGAATACTATTTCTAAAATTCAAAAGAGGGCCATGGGGACTACATATATGCAAAATGCAAGCATCCTTGGTCGACCAATATCAGGCCAGGTTTGTGGTACAATGAACATCACAGAATAAGTATTTGACAGCTCCTAATATTTATTCTTTTTACAAAATGCCTAAACTATTTCACACAAAAATTAAATAGAAATATTATATCCTTCGGTAGGTACCTTGAAGAGGAAGAAGAAACAAAGTCAGTGACTGCTCGAGTAGATTTCAATTACATGTAATAAAATCTGTACTATGGACTTCATTCATATTCTCTAGACCTGAAAGCTCATATCTTAATATTTCACACTTTGGTCCTAATTCTTGTAGCAATTTCAAATTCCATTGTTTGGGGCTTAGTACTTGTCAGGAATAGGTAAAGCTTGCACCAACTTCATTTAACCGATCAATCTTAAATAACCAAGCTTAATAACCACACAACATGAAATTAAATCAGTTTTTTTGTCATTTCCCAAACAATAAATGATGCCAGGTGATGTGATTACTTGACATTTTGAACGTAACACATAAAAGCACACACATACAAAACAATACTGAACAATCACATCATTAACCAGACAAAAGAACCCAGACATGCATTTATGTTAGATCAAGTTGGTACCAGTACATCTGTTGGTCACAGCAAGGAGACCTTTTGTTGTGTTTGGTAGCGCACGAACAAGAGTATTCGCGTACAGTGGCTGTTCGTGCAAACTAAACATGGCGCGAACTACAAACAACCCAAGTTCTATCTCTTATTCCCAATTCCACCAATATCATGGAATTGCGATCTAGAACAAGGATTGGTGCTAGTTCGCTATTCTTTGTTCGATGCACAACTTCCAAACATGGCCAGAAAGAACTAGTTTTGGGGCCAACAGGCCACAGCCCACATGTCTTGAACCATGGAATCTGCCAAATCAAATCTTTTGCTCATTCACCAGTTCTATACATGAAAAAAATTAAAATTACAGGAAAAAAGTAAAAATATTGAATTGAAGAACAATGAAATTAAATGCTGATAAACAAGAACCTTATTGAATGACACCATTTAATAAGCAAGGTTATCTCGGTAATTTGATTTCGATTTCTTTTCTGTTTTTTTTTTTTGGGGGGGGGGGGGTGGAGTGTTCCTCTGTCTGACATGAAACATAAAAAAAGAGGAAAACAAAATCAAACTTTTAGTACTGTTTAATAAAATTACTGGTTTATGGCGCTAATAGATAAGTCAGATAGTAATGATCTTGTTCAGTGGTTACAACAAGAAGACCTTAAAAACCACATAACATTATGTTGGGTAACTTTTGCATGTTTATGTCTGTTTATGTGTTGAATTGACAGAGAGAAAAATAAAAAGAAAGGAGATAGAACTAGTTTTTGGGCTTGCAGACCATGCCCACAGGGTTTGAAGCTTGGAAGAGTTATTCTTTTGCTCCCCCTCTCTATACATGAGAAGAATTGAAATTACAGAAAAAAAATCAATTAATGAATTGAAGAACAATGAAATTAAAATCTAGTAAACGCACATGCAATTTGCAAATTAAACAAGAACCTTATTGGTAGACACCATTTAATAACCAAGCTTTTTTTATAATTTGATTTTGTTTTCTTTTTTTTTTGGGTGGGTTGGACGGTTCCTCTGTCTGACATGAAAAAGGAAAAAATGAGGAAGGAAATAAAATCACACCTTTAATGCTTCACACATCTTGCCAAGGCTCCTTTGTAGTAAAACAACTATGTCATTTAGTTTCTATAGTAGCTACAACATAGCATTTACCAGGAAAATTGGATATTTAAAAGGAAAGATATAAAAAGATCTAAAACATCAGTGTAACATACCTCCAGGTTGTATTGTGAAGACTCAACAATCTGCAACAACAATTAAGTCAATACAAATAAATTTGGTAGTGTTTGCAAAACACATGTCAAGAGACTTATGTCACACAACTCGGAAATTTAAGGACATATCAAATGCAAGAGAGAAATGAGCCTGATGCCATCATAAAGTAAAAACTTTGAAAAGATGGCTTACCATCTTTTGAAATAATTGATTAAGATAATCCTTTTGTGCTTCAGTAAGTCTCAAATGCTTTATTTAAGTCCTATAGTGCGGCAACAACTCAAGTTTACTTTTTATCAAATATAAAGATGGTAAAAGTACAACAATAATGTATTCTCACGGAAGTTAATCAGTGAGGTCCAGTACTGGTACACAGTAAACAAGTGAGGTGTAATATTTTGTACAATAATGTGGGGTTAGAACTCCAGAACACGAGAGCACGCTATAGGGGAGCCACACATAAAGTTAAATACTTCTTTTACTCAAATCAGGTGTTAACAAATGTAGAGTAGAAGGAAGTTAAGAGAGGCTTATTCTCACCTAACCAGAGCAAGCAATGAGCAGATGGTGAATATCTTCACTCTTAAATTTTGTTTTAAAAATTTCATTCCTCTCGCTAAATTGATATGGAGAATAACTCTTAGTTCCCACTTTTGTGGATCCTACCAGCACATTTGGGGCCATCAATTGTTTGTCAAACCAACAGAAAAGGACCACATAAGATGAAATTAAATCATTTTTTCATCATATTCCAAGCAATAATTGATGCCAGTTAATGTGAATACTTATGTTCTAAATCCAGTTTCATGACAACATAATTTCATTTTTTTCCCAACATAACACAGAAAAGCATACACATACAGAAGGATTTTGGTTTCTTTTCTGTTTTGATTTTCAGTGGGTGCGGGATTCCTCTGTTAGTCATGAAACAGAAAAGAAGTGGAAGAAAATAAAGTGAAACCTTAATACTTCACACATCTTGTCAATGGTCCTCTGCTGTAAAACAAATTGTATGGTGAAGACTCGACAACCTGAAAAGGGATTTAAATCAATGCAAATACAATTGGTAGTGTTTGCAACCACATGCTAAGAGACTTCAGGCATGCAACCTAGCAACCCAAGGGCATATCAATACATTAAAGAAGTGAGCCTTGATACCATAAAAAAAATTAAACTTTCAAAAAAAAAAAGGTACCTTACGATAGTTTGAAATAATTGATCAAGGCCATCCTTCTAGGTTTCAGTAAATCTCAAATGCTTTGTTTTAGTCCTATAGTGTGACAACAACACAAGGTTACTTTTCATGACCTATAAAGTTTGTTATAAAATACTACAGCAATCTACCCTCAAGGGAGTTAACAAGTGAGATCCAGTACTCAAGGTTACATTTGCATGTATGTGTGTTTGAGTGCTAAATTGAGAAAGGAAAAAAAAGAGGGATAGAAAAAGAACTATCTTTGGGGCCAACGGGCCATAGCCCACACGGCTTGAACCATGGAAGGTGCCAAAACTCAATATTTTGCTTATTCACTGTGCAATACATGAGCAAATTAAAATTACAGAAAAAAAAATAAAAAATTGAATTGAAGAACAATGAAATTAGCTGATAAACAAGATATGCATATTGCCAGAAGAACATTAAACAAGAATCTTATTGGAGGACACCATTTAATAAGCAAGGCTATTTCAATAATTTGATTTCGATTTCATTTTTTTTTTTTTTTGGATGGGGGGAGGGGGTGGGGTTGGGGGGTTCCTCTGTCAGACATGAAACAGAAAAAAGGAGGAGGAAAATAAAATCAAACCTTTAGAACTTAACATTTCTTGTCGAGGGTTCTCTGCAGTAAAACAAGAATGACATTTAGTTATACCGCTAGATAAGATACTTCAGACACACAACTTAAGGACATAAGAAAATACATGAAAGATAATTTGCATTATTAAACCTCAAATGTTATGCTAAAGTCCTATAGTGAGATAACAGCTCAAGGTTTCATTTAATCACATATAAAGATTGGTAAAAGTAATACAGCAAACAACCTAGAACAGTGGCAAATAGTTAGTCAGCGAGGTCCAGTACTGGTGCAAACAACCTATAGTTAAATCAATAGGGAACAATTCAATCGCCAATAAGGTGTTTGATACAGGATGAGAAGAGGAAAACAAAAAGAGATAGTGACAGGATGTGGAATGGAAATGACATAATTGATGTTGAAGCGTCGATCTCATTTCCGGATAGAACCTTGTTTTTTTTCATTTCTTTTTTTTCTTTATTGGGCTTCATATTGTTTAGGTGTGATTTACTTTTAAGTATTTTAAATTTCTGCATTGTACTAGCTTGTAGAACAGTTTGTGTTAATTATAGCATACGGGCCTGTTTACGATTAAAAATAAAATAATTCTTTACATTTGGTGTTCGGCCGTCTGAATTGTACCCGTCTTGTAAGAGCTCTGCCATAGTTTCTTTGCTCTTCAATAACTGCACAGAAGTAAACAAAATATTAGGCATCTCATTACAACCTTCGATGTAGAGAAAGAAATGAAGATGTGTCAATTTCAGTTGAAAAATAGCAAACTTGTTAAATACAGTTATACGCTTGAGAACATGTCTACATGCACATGATTTGTGCTCTATAATTAAAATACTTGATTAGAGGGCAAAAATCAGCAATCACAAAGACTGTAAAGAACAAGAAGAGGCTTCACTGGTTCTGTAGAAAAAAGAAGAGGCTTCATTGTACATGGCCAATGCTTCTCTTACTATCTTGCCTTTCACAAGTACAATGAAAACTTAATGCTGAAGAGGCTTCGCTGATTCTGTAAAAAAAGAAATCAAAATTAATTGAAACGATAATAAAAAGCACATTATTTGACAGAAGAACTGCCACATTCAATGCAATTTTAAAAGGCCGGTACAGAGGTTATATAGTCATGTCACTGGATTTGTACAAAGTGGTAGTCTATGCTTTCCCAAGTTGTTTGTTCCATTCCATTTCCATGTCCCAAGAGTCAGAGTACGGGTCTTATTAATAGTCAAACACTATGTTGGCCCCAAACATTATTTTAGTAAACATCACTTACTCGTGCATATCAATACATTTGGTTTTTAAAGCAAGGTATGATATACACACACATATATATACTTATCAAATTTAGACAAGTGCTGTTTATTTTATCTACAGACCCAATGATGTCAAGTAAAAGTTTATTACAGAGACACAATAAAATGAATAGAAACCTTCCCTTGTTCAGGTGTACCAAGTTTCCAGGGCGACCAGTGTGTGTCGTATAACAAGTACAAACCGCCTGTTGAGTTACAAGTGTATCAACATTTCCTTGAGCGCTTCAGAAATTCCTTGGATCTTTTCTGAGGTTCCTGGAAGAAACTAAGTCAGTAATAGATTTTTGTAATAAATGCAAGGCTGATCCTATATAGAAATAATTGATGCGAATTGTACATACTGGTCCTTGGACATTTTAATTTTGACAATGTGCCCCACATCATATGTTAATGGTGCTTTATATACTTTACACATCTTGGCTATTTAAATAGGCAAATTTTACACTACTGTTCAAGAACTAACCCTAACGGTCTTAGCTGTCATCTATTTCATTGTCAACGGAAGGTAAAGCCAGGGACAGACAGTGCATACTAATAACAAATTTTATAATTATAGTATTACTAATTCTAAAATTCAAAAGGGGGCCATGGGGACTACATATATGCAAGCATCCTTGGTCGACCAATATCAGGCCAGGTTTGTGGTACAATGAACATTACAGAGCAAGTCTTTGACAGCTCCTAATATTTATTCTTTTTACAAAATGTCTAAACTATTTCATACAAAAATTTAATATCTTATATCCTTCAGTAGGTACCTGGAAGAGGAAGAACAAACAAAGTCAGAGACTGCTAGAGTATATGTCAGTTACATGTAATAGAACGTAATGAAATGTGTATTATGGGCCTCATTCATATTCTCTAGACCTGACAGCTCATACTTTAATATTTCAGACTTTGGTCCTAATTCTTGTAGTAATTTCAAATGTACCAATATAATATATGTCCAGATTCTTATGAATTGACCTGCAACCCCATAGTTGTAATCTCATGATGGTCAACCAAACCAAGATAATCAAACTCTAAGAAATATTTTAAACGAACTAAGTCCAAATTTGGATGTTTATAATGGAGGCATTGTCATGATATGTTAATATGTATTTATTTTTCCAAGCAAATCTGTATGTCATTAAATCTCTTAAAAGTACAATTTATTGCTTTTACACACTTTAGTCTCTATATTAAGTTATTAACAAAATATCTACAGGAAATTACCCTTGCACATGATAATGAAGTCGTGACACTGACCAGTGTGGTATTGGCTTACTGGATTGAGGGTTGTACTAAGACTTAAAATATGTTTGTTGCTGTCAAATAACTCGTGAATTTTCCAGGGTCATAAAAACAAAGCATATCAAATAATCATACCTTCAAACTGCCAAGTAATACTCGTTGATGCAGCTTGGAATGCAACAAAAAATAACAGCTGCTTTGGCGGCAATGTGCTATGACAGATATGATTCTTTGCTCTGGACCCTCACAGAGACAATTGAAGCCGATTCACCAATCACTGCCGAGGCAAAAGCACTTCTGATGACGATTCAGTACCTTGCAAACTCAACAAAGATGGAAGGTCAAACCCTCCTTTTCACAAATTGCAAAAGAAATAACAGATTTTCTGAAAACAAGGGACCAAAGCATAATACCAAACTGGTCCATCTTGGAAACAATGATAAAAATTTGGGAGGAATTGAATAGACAACAACATCTGATAGTCAAACACATTTCTACAGAAAAAACTTTGGCAGCTGATCTACTGGAAAAGGAGGTCAATTAAAAGAAGATTGGAAGTAGAAACAGAATAGATCGTACCTGGATAGAGGGAGTTGAACAACATCAGCAGCTGAATCGAGTACATTTCCATCGTTCACAACATCAAGAAGCAGCAATCGCCAACAAGGTGTTTGATACAGGATGAGAAGAGGAAAACAAAAAGAGATAGTGACAGGATGTGGAATGGAAATGACATAATTGATGTTGAAGCGTCGATCTCTTTTCCAGATAGAACCTTATTTTTTTCATTTCTTTTTTTCTTTATTGGGCTTTATTTTGTTTAGGAGTGATTTACTTTTAAGTATTTTAAATTTCTGCATTGTACTAGCTTGTAGAACAGTTTGTGTTAATTAA
Source organism: Rhynchospora pubera (assembly GCA_028095005.1). NCBI lineage: Eukaryota > Viridiplantae > Streptophyta > Magnoliopsida > Poales > Cyperaceae > Rhynchospora > Rhynchospora pubera. The sequence goes on along the minus strand of CM051461.1, from coordinate 70,462,140 downwards.
GGCATGCGGGCCTGTTTACGATTGAAAAAAGTAATTCTTTACATTTGGGGTTCGGCTGTCTGAATTGTTCCCTTCCTGTAAGAGCTCTGCCATAGTTTCTTTGCTCTTCAATAACTGCACAGAAGTAAACAAAATATTAGGCATCTCATTAAAATCTTCGAATTAGAGAAAGAAATGAAGATGTGTCAATTTCAGTTGAAAAATAGCAAACTAGTTAAATACAGTTATACGCTTGAGATCATGTCTACATGCACATGATTCGTGCTCTATAATTAAAATACTTGATTAAAGGGCAAAAATCAGCTATCACAAAGACGGTAAAGAACTAGAAGAGGCTTCACTGGTTCTGTAGAAAAAAAGTAAAAAAGAAGAGGCTTCATTGTACATGGCCAATGCTTCTCTTACTGTCTTGCCTTTCGCCAGTACAATGAAAACTTAATGCTGAAGAGGCTTCGCTGATTCTGTAAAAAAAGAAATCAAAATATATTGAAACGATAATAAAAAGCACATTATTTGACAGAAGAACTGCCACATTCAATGCAATTTTACAAGGCCGGTACAGAGGTTATAAAGTCATGTCACTGGATTTGTACAAAGTGGTAGTCTATGCTTTCCCAAGTTGTTTGTTCCATTCCATTTCCATGTCCCAAGAGTCAGAGTACGGGTCTTATTAATAATCAAACACAATGTTGGCCCCAACCATTATTTTAGTAAACATCACTTACTCGTGCATATCAATAAATTTGGTTTTTAAAGCAAGGTATGATATACACAAACATATATGTACTTATCAAATTTTGACAAGTGCGTTTATTTTATCTACAGAACCAATGATGTCATGTAAAAGTTTATTATAGAGACACGATAAAATGAATAGAAACCTTCCCTTGTTCAGGTGTACCAAGTTTCCAGGGCGACCAGTGTGTGTCGTATAACAAGTACAAACCGCCTGTTGAGTTACAAGTGTATCAACATTTCCTTGAGCGCTTCAGAAATTCCTTGGATCTTTTCTGAGGTTCCTGGAAGAAACTAAGTCAGTAATAGATTTTTGTAATAAATGCAAGGCCGATCCTATATAGAAATAATTGATGCGAATTGTACATACTGGTCCTTGGACATTTTAATTTTGACAATGTGCCCCACATCATATGTTAATGGTGCTTTATATACTTTACACATCTTGGCTATTTAAATAGGCAAATTTTACACTACTGTTCAAGAACTAACCCTAACGGTCTTAGCTGTCATCTATTTCATTGTCAACGGAAGGTAAAGCCAGGGACAGACAGTGCATACTAATAACAAATTTTATAATTATAGTATTACTAATTCTAAAATTCAAAAGGGGGCCATGGGGACTACATATATTCAAGCATCCTTGGTCGACCAATATCAGGACAGGTTTGTGGTACAATGAACATTACAGAGCAAGTCTTTGACAGCTCCTAATATTTATTCTTTTTACAAAATGTCTAAACTATTTCATACAAAAATTTAATATCTTATATCCTTCAGTAGGTACCTGGAAGAGGAAGAACAAACAAAGTCAGAGACTGCTAGAGTATATGTCAGTTACATGTAATAGAACGTAATGAAATGTGTATTATGGGCCTCATTCATATTCTCTAGACCTGACAGCTCATACTTTAGTATTTCAGACTTTGGTCCTAATTCTTGTAGTAATTTCAAATGTACCAATATAATATATGTCCAGATTCTTATGAATTGACCTGCAACCCCATAGTTGTAATCTCATGATGGTCAACCAAACCAAGATAATCAAACTCAAGAAATATTTTAAACGAACTAAGTCCAAATTTGGATGTTTATAATGGAGGCGTTGTCATGATATGTTAATATGTATTTATTTTTCCAAGCAAATCTGTATGTCATTAAATCTCTTAAAAGTACAATTTATTGTTTTTACACACTTTAGTCTGTATATTAACAAAATATCTACAGAAAATTTCCCTTTCACATGATAATGAAGTCGTGACACTGACCAGTGTGGTATTGGCTTACTGGATTGAGGGTTGTACTAAGACCGAAAGTATGTTTGTTGCCGTCAAATAACTCATGAATTTTCCATGGTCGGAGGGCACTTTGTTGTTGTGTGATGTCATGCCTGAAATATGAACAAACAAATATCCATGATCAAAACTGCACAAATGAATATCCATTCCAAATGTCTTTTTCTCATCTTCCTTAACTAGTACTGGTACACAGTAAACAAGTGAGGTGTAATATTTTGTACAATAAGGTGGGGTTAGAACTCCAGAACACGAGAGCACGCTATAGGGGAGCCACACATAAAGTTAAATACTTCTTTTACTCAAATCAGGTGTTAACAAATGTAGAGAAGAAGGAAATTAAGAGATGCTTATTCTCACCTAACCAGAGCAAGCAATGAGCAGATGGTGAATATCTTCATCTTAAATTTTGTTTTAAAAATTTCATACCTCTCGCTGAATTGATGTGGAGCATAACTCTTAGTCCCCACTTTTGTGGATCCTACCAGCACATTTGGGGCCATCAATTGTTTGTCAAACCAACAGAAAAGGACCACATAAGATGAAATTAAATCATTTTTTCATCATATTCCAAGCAATAATTGATGCCAGTTAATGTGAATACTTATGTTCTAAATCCAGTTTCATGACCACATAATTTTATTTTTTTTTCCAACATAACACAGGAAAGCATACACATACAGAAGGATTTTGGTTTCTTTTCTGTTTTGTTTTTCAGTGGGTGGGGGGGTTCCTCTGTTAGTCATGAGACAGATAAAAAAAAGTGGAAGAAAATAAAGTGAAACCTTAATACCTTCACGCATCTTGTCCATGGTGCTCTGCTGTAAAACAAGTTATATGGTGAAGACTCGACAACCTGCAAAGGGATTTAAATCAATGCAAATACAATTGGTAGTGTTTGCAACCAGATGCCAAGAGACTTCAGGCATGCAACTTAGCAACCCAAGGGTATATCAATACATTAAAAAAGTGAGCCTTGATACCATCAAAAAGATTAGACTTTCAAAAAAAAGGTATCTTACAATAGTTTGAAATAATTTATCAAGGCCATCCTTCTAGGCTTCAGTAAATCTCAAATTCTTTTTTTTAGTCCTATAGTGTGACAACAACACAAGGTTACTTTTCATGACCTATAAAGTTTGTTATAAAATACTACAGTAATCTACCCTCAAGGGAGTTAACAAGTGAGGTCCAGTACTCAAGGTTACTTTTGCATGTGTGTGTGTTTGTGTGCTGAATTCAGAAAGGAAAAAAAAAAAGAGGGATAGAAAGAACTAGCTTTGGGGCCAACAGGCCATAGCCCACACGGCTTGAACCATGGAAGGTGCCAAAACTCAATATTTTGCTTATTCACTGTGCAATACATGAGCAAATTAAAATTACAGAAAAAAAAATTAAAAAATTAATTGAAGAACAATGAAATTAAAAGCTGATAAACAAGATGTGCATGTTTGCCAGAAGAACATTAAACAAGAACATTATTGGAGGACACCATTTAAAAAGCAAGGCTATTTCAATAATTTGATTTCGATTTCATTTCTTTTCTTTTTTTTGGGATGGGGGGGAGGGTTGGGTTTGTGGGGTTCCTCTGTCTGACATGAAATAGAAAAAAGGAGGAGGAAAATAAAATCAAACCTTTAGAACTTCACATTTCTTGTCGAGGGTTCTCTGCAGTAAAACAAGCATGACATTTAGTTATACCGCTAGCTAAGGTACTTCAGACACACTACTTAAGGACATAACAAAACGCTTCCGTAAAACAACCATGTTTTTCACAAACACGTGCTAAGATACTTCAGACACACTACTTAAGGACATAAGAAAATACATGAAAGATATTTTGCATTATTAAACCTCAAATGTTATGCTAAAGTCCTACAGTGCGATAACAACTCAAGGTTTCATTTAACCACATATAAAGATTGGTAAAAGTAATACAACAAACTACCCTAGAACAGTGGCACGTAGTTAGCCAGTGAGGTCCAGTACTGGTACAATAACTTGGGGACCAGGACACAGGAACCTACCACATATATTGGTACAAATAATCCACCCATATAGTTAAATTATTCTTTTGCTCAAATCAGATGTTAATAAATTTACAGAATAATGTATAAAAAATGCAATCAAAGGGTTTGAGAGAGGCTTACTCTCACCTGATCACAGCAAGATAACAGCAAGCAGTGAGAAGATGGTGAACAGCTTCACTCTTAAATTTCATCTTGAAAATTTCATACCTCTCGCTGATATTCAAAGCAAAATTATTTAAAAGGAAGGATATAAAAAGATCAAAGAAGTCACTAACATACTCCAAGTTGTATATTTGTATGCTAAAAACTCAACACCTACACAAAGGCAATTAAATCAATGCAAATAAAATTCTTAGTTCTTGCAAATGCCTGCCAATTTAACCTCAACTATTTAACGGTTCAATCTCATCCAGTGGTTACAACAAGAAGGCCTTAGAAACAGACATCACTTATTTTGTGTAACTTTTGCATGTTCATGTGTATTTGTGTGCTGAATTGACAAAGGGAAGAAAAGGGAGATAGAAAAAACTAGTTTTTGAGGCAGCGGCCATACCCCCTGGTCTTGAAGCTTGGAAGATGTCATCTCAATCTCAACTCCTCTCGATACATGAGCAAAATTTAAATTACAGAAAAAAAAAAATCAAATATTGAGTTGAAGAACAAATGTAATTAAAAGCTGGTAAACAACATGCGCATGCAACCTACACATTAAACAACAATGTGGGGACAGAAGTCCAGAACACAGAAACTTGCTACACGGAATCCACACATCCAAGCGACTGACACAGAAATAAGCAAATGAAAAGAAATTTTGCATGAATTTACAAAAGTTTCAGGGCTTACTATCAATCCAGAGAAATCAAAGGTCTGGTTCAGCAATCACTGCTCCACAGCGATACAAACCCGCGTTATTCAAGCATGGCAGGAAAGAAAAAGAAAGAGAGGATGATTCATACCTTTGGGATCTGCATTTCCCAATCCCCAAAATACAACACATACACAAGCAACAAATTATAAAAAAAATTACAATCAAGATTTGGAGGGGGGGGAGGGTTGGAAAAAAGAGATCTCCTTTCTCATACAGGATGACTAACTCTTCTTAAGTCAACATTAACATCATTGCCTGTTCACTTCTTCTCCATCTCACTATTTAGTAAAGGTATGATAAACTCTGTGAACAAAATAATGCGGGATTTCTTTTGGGGTCAAAAACACAAGGAAGATATTTACACCCTATTGCTTGGAAAAAGACAGAAATACCAATAGAAAAGGGAGGTCTAGGAATACTTGACTTACACACTTTCAATAAGGCTCTGATGCTCAAATTAGTCTGGTCATTCGCTGCTCAGAAAAACACAAAATGGGTTGAACAAGTGCAAGCCAAATATTGCTGGGACATAGGCCTCTGGGGAACAACACAAAAGAAAGGTGGAAGTCAGCAGTGGAAAGATATCCAAAACCTCAAAGATTTTTTCATTAGAGATGTGAAATATGATGTTCAAAATGGAAAACACATACCAGCACAGTTTCAGCCGTGGTGTAGGTTGTGCAAAAAGAGGACAAGAAAACCTTCAAATCAGAATATTACAGTTGCTGATCTTGTCCATGCAGAAAACAATTCCTGGAACACACGTTGTTATTTCAATACTTCAACAAAAAACAATGTAAGTCGATCATTGAGAACATTCTACCTCCAAAAATTGACCCTTTAATTAAATTAAACACAGATTAATTTGGTTGAAATCAAAATGTGGTACTTATACTGCCAAAGAAGGATATCGAATCCTATTTAATCAATTGCAACTTCAGGAGAATACACATTTTGATTGGACTAAATTATGGTCAAACAAACTTATAATTCCAAAAATTAAAGTTTTTCTTTGGAGGGCTTTGAATGATGGATTGATAACTAGTCCAAAAACAAAAATATTCATTCCAAATATAAACAGTTTAAGCACTATTTGGGGTAATTCTGAAGATACAATATTCCACATTCTCTATCTATGTATAAGCTAGAGCAACCTGCTTCATGTCTTCTCTGACCATTAAAACAGATCACTTGCCAAACAATTTACAATCTACCCTAAACCTGTCGATATTTTTACTATTGATCAGCTATGTTTTTCAAAAATTTGCTCTATCCTATGGAGTATTTGGATTTCAAGAAGTAACTTTTGTTTTAGAGGTATTCAGCCTGAACCCATTAAAATCTTACAGTATCTTTTGATATCCAAAAAAATACCTCAAAAAAAAACCACAACAAATAAAAACAAAGAAGATCAAATAATCATACCTTCAAAAAGCCAGGTAATACTCCTTGATGCAGCATGGAATGCAACAAAAAATAACAGCTGGTTTGGCGGCAATGTGCTATGACAGATATGATTCCCTGCTCTGGACCCTCACAGACACAATTGAAGCCGATTCACCTTTCACTGCTGGGGCGCAAAAGCACTTCTGATGACGATTCAGTACCTTGCAAACTCAACAAAGATGGAAGGTCACACCCTCCTTTTTCACAGATTGCAAAAAAAAAAAATAACAGATTTCTTGAAAACCAGGGACCAAAGCTTAATACAAAACTGGCGCATCTTTGAAACAATGATAAAAATTTGGGAGGAACTGAATAGACAACAACAACTGACAGTCCAACACATTTCTAAAGAAAAAACTTTGGCAGCTGATCAACTAGCAAAGGAGGCAAAGAAAAAGAAGATTGGAAGAAGAAACATAATAGATCATACCTGGATAGAGGGATTTGAACAACATCAGCAGCTGAATCGGGTACACTTCCATCGTTCACAACATCAAGAAGCAGCAATCGCAATAAGGTGTTTGATGCAGGATGAGAAGAGGAAAACAAAAAGAGATAGTGACAGGATGTGGAATGGAAATGACATAATTGATGTTGAAGCGTCGATCTCTTTTCCAGATAGAACCTTTTTTTTCATTTCTTATTTTTCTTTATTGGGCTTCATATTGTTTAGGTGTGATTTACTTTTAAGTATTTTAAATTTCTGCATTGTACTATCTTGTAGAACTGTTTGTGTTAATTATAGAATACGGGCCTGTTTACGATTCAAAAAAAATAATTCCTTACATTTGGTGTTCGAACGTCTGAATTGTTCCCTTCCTGCAAGAGCTCTGCCATAGTTTCTTTGCACTTCAATAACTGCACAGAAGTAAACAAAATATTAGGCATCTCATTACAATCTTCGAATTAGAGAAAGAAATGAAGATGTGTCAATTTCAGTTGAAAAATAGCAAACTTGTTAAATACAGTTATACGCTTGAGATCATGTCTACATGCACATGATTTATGCTCTATAATTAAAATACTTGATTAAAGGGGAAAAATAAGCTATCACAAAGACTGTAAAGAACAAGAAGAGGCTTCACTGGTTCTGTAGAAAAAAAGTCAAAAAGAAGAGGCTTCACTAGATTTTAAAGCTATCACACATATATATATACTTATCAAATTTAGACAACTGCTGTTTATTTTATCTACAAATCCAATGATGTCAAATTAAAGTTTATTACAGAGACACAATAAAATGAATAGAAACCTTCCCTTGTTCAGGTGTACCAAGTTTTCAGGGCGACCAGTGTGTGTCGTATAACAAGTACAAACCGCCTGTTGAGTTACAAGTGTATCAACATTTCCTTGAGCGCTTCAGAAATTCCTTGGATCTTTTCTGAGGTTCCTGGAAGAAACTAAGTCAGTAAAGGATTTTTGTAATAAATGCAAGGCTGATCCTATATAGAAATAATTGATGCGAATTGTACATACTGGTCCTTTGACATTTTAAATTTGACAATGTGCCCCACATCATATGTTAATGGTGCTTTATATACTTTACACATCTTGGCTATTTAAATAGGCAAATTTGACACTACTGCTCAAGAACTAACCCTAACGGACTTAGCTGTCATCTATTTCATTGTCAAAGGAAGGTAAAGCCAGGGACAGACAGTGCATACTAATAACAAATTTTATAATTATAGTAATACTAATTCTAAAAATCGAAAGGGGTCATGGGGACTACAATTACAGAGCAAATTTCATTGTCAAAGGAAAGCAAGCATCCTTGGTCGACCAATATCAGGCCAGGTTTGTGGTACAATGAACATTACAGAGCAGGTCTATGACAGCTCCTAATATTTATTCTTTTTACAAAATGCCTAAACTATTTCATACAAAAATTTAATATCTTATATCCTTCAGTAGGTACCTGGAAGAGGAAGAACAAACAAAGTCAGAGACTGCTAGAGTATATGTCAGTTACATGTAATAAAATGTGAATTATGGTCCACATTCATATTCTCTAGACCTGACAGCTCATACTTTAATATTTCAGACTTTGGTCCTAATTCTTGTAGTAATTTCAAAAGTGCCAATATAATATATGTCCAGATTCTTGTGAATTGACCTGCAACCCCATAGTAGTAATCTCATGATGGTCAAACAAACCAAGATAATCAAACTCAAGAAATATTTTAAACAAACTAAGTTCAAATTTGGATGTTTATAATGGAGGCATTGTCATGATATGTTAATGCGTATTTATTTTCCCAAGCAAATCTGTATGTCATTAAATCTATTAAAAGTACAATTTATTGTTTTTACACACTTTAGTCTGTATATTAAGTTGTTAACAAAATATCTACAGAAAATTACCCATGCACATGATAATGAAGTCGTGACACTGACCAGTGTGGTATTAGCTTACAGGATTGAGGGTTGTACTAAGACCTAAAGTATGTTTGTTGCCGTCAAATAACTCATGAATTTTCCATGGACATAAAACAAAGCAGATCAAATAATCATACCTTCAAACTGCCAAGTAATACTCGTTGATGCAGCTTGGAATGCAACAAAAAATAAGAGCCAGTTTGGCGGCAATGTGCTATGACAGATATGATTCTTTGCTATGGACCCTCACAGAGACAATTGAAGCCGATTAACCTTTCACTGCTGAGGCAAAAGCACTTCTGATGACGATTCAGTACCTTGCAAACTCAACAAAGATGGAAGGTCAAACCCTCCTTTTCACAAATTGCAAAAAAAAATAACAGATTTCTTGAAAACCAGGGACCAAAGCATAATACCAAATTGGCGAATCTTGGAAACAATGATAAAAATTTGGGAGGAACTGAATAGACAACAACATCTGACACTCAATATCATTTCTACAGAAAAAACTTTGGCAGCTGAACTACTGGCAAGGGAGGCCAAGAAAAACAAGATTGGAAGTAGAAACAGAATAGATCGTACATGGATAGAGGGATTTGAACAACATCAGCAGCTGAATCGGGTACATTTCCATCGTTCACAACATCAAGAAGGCAGCAATCGCCAACAAGGTGTTTGATACAAGATGAAAAGAGGAAAACAAAAAGAGATAGTGACAGGATGTGGAATGGAAATGACATAATTGATGTTGAAGCGTCGATCTCTTTTCCAGATAGAACCTTATTTTTTTTTCATTTCTTTTTTCTTTATTGGGCTTTATTTTGTTTAGGTGTGATTTACTTTTAAGTATTTTAAATTTCTGCATTGTACTAGCTTGTAGAACTGTTTAATTTAAGCATATGGGTCTGCTTGTGTTTTAAAAAAAATAATTCTTTACATTTGGTGTTCGGCCGTCTGAATTGTTCCCATCCTGTAAGAGCTCCGCCATAGTTTCTTTGCTCTTCAATAACTGCATAGAAGTAAACAAAATATTAGGCATAGAAGTAAACAAAATAATAGGCATCTCATTACAATCTTCGAATTAGAGAAAGAAATGAAGATGTGTCAATTTCAGTTGAAAAATAGTAAACTTGTTAAATACAGTTATACACTTGAGATCATGTCTACATGCACATGATTTGTGCTCTATAATTAAAATACTTGATTAAAGGGGAAAAATCAGCTATCACAAAGACGGTCAAGAACAAGAAGAGGCTTCACTGGTTCTATAGAAAAGAAAGTCAAAAAGAAGAGGCTTCATTGTACATGGCCAGTGCTTCTCTTACTGTCTTGCCTTTCACCAGTACAATGAAAACTAAATGTTGTAGAGGCTTCGCTGATTCTGTAAAAAAAAAAAGTCAAAATTTATTGAAACGATAATAAAAAGCACATTATTTGACAGAACTGCCACATTCAATGCAATTTTGCAAGGCCGGTACAGAGGTTTTAAAGTCATGTCACTGGATTTGTACAAAGTGGTAGTCTATGCTTTCCGAAGTTGTTCGTTCCATTGCATTTCCATGTCCCAATAGTCAGAGTACGGATCTTATTAATAGTCAAACACTATGTTGGCGCCAAACATTATTTTAGTAAACATCACTTACTCGTGCATATCAATACATTTGGTTTTTAAAGCAAGGTATGATATACACACACATATATATACTTATCAAATTTAGACAAGTGCTGTTTATTTTATCTACAGACCCAATGATGTCAAGTAAAAGTTTATTACAGAGACACAATAAAATGAATAGAAACCTTCCCTTGTTCAGGTGTACCAAGTTTCCAGGGCGACCAGTGTGTGTCGTATAACAAGTACAAACCGCCTGTTGAGTTACAAGTGTATCAACATTTCCTTGAGCGCTTCAGAAATTCCTTGGATCTTTTCTGAGGTTCCTGGAAGAAACTAAGTCAGTAATAGATTTTTGTAATAAATGCAAGGCTGATCCTATATAGAAATAATTGATGCGAATTGTACATACTGGTCCTTGGACATTTTAATTTTGACATCATATGTTAATGGTGCTTTATATACTTTACACATCTTGGCTATTTAAATAGGCAAATTTTACACTACTGTTCAAGAACTAACCCTAACGGTCTTAGCTGTCATCTATTTCATTGTCAACGGAAGGTAAAGCCATGGACAGACAGTGCATACTAATAACAAATTTTATAATTATAGTATTACTAATTCTAAAATTCAAAAGGGGGCCATGGGGACTACATATATGCAAGCATCCTTGGTCGACCAATATCAGGCCAGGTTTGTGGTACAATGAACATTACAGAGCAAGTCTTTGACAGCTCCTAATATTTATTCTTTTTACAAAATGTCTAAACTATTTCATACAAAAATTTAATATCTTATATCCTTCAGTAGGTACCTGGAAGAGGAAGAACAAACAAAGTCAGAGACTGCTAGAGTATATGTCAGTTACATGTAATAGAACGTAATGAAATGTGTATTATGGGCCTCATTCATATTCTCTAGACCTGACAGCTCATACTTTAATATTTCAGACTTTGGTCCTAATTCTTGAAGCAATTTCAAATGTGCCAATATAATATATGTCCAGATTCTTATGAATTGACCTGCAACCCCATAGTTGTAATCTCATGATGGTCAACCAAACCAAGATAATCAAACTCAAGAAATATTTTAAACGAACTAAGTCCAAATTTGGATGTTTATAATGGAGGCATTGTCATGATATGTTAATATGTATTTATTTTTCCAAGCAAATCTGTATGTCATTAAATCTCTTAAAAGTACAATTTATTGCTTTTACACACTTTAGTCTCTATATTAAGTTATTAACAAAATATCTACAGGAAATTACCCTTGCACATGATAATGAAGTCGTGACACTGACCAGTGTGGTATTGGCTTACTGGATTGAGGGTTGTACTAAGACTTAAAATATGTTTGTTGCTGTCAAATAACTCGTGAATTTTCCAGGGTCATAAAAACAAAGCATATCAAATAATCATACCTTCAAACTGCCAAGTAATACTCGTTGATGCAGCTTGGAATGCAACAAAAAATAACAGCTGCTTTGGCGGCAATGTGCTATGACAGATATGATTCTTTGCTCTGGACCCTCACAGAGACAATTGAAGCCGATTCACCAATCACTGCCGAGGCAAAAGCACTTCTGATGACGATTCAGTACCTTGCAAACTCAACAAAGATGGAAGGTCAAACCCTCCTTTTCACAAATTGCAAAAGAAATAACAGATTTTCTGAAAACAAGGGACCAAAGCATAATACCAAACTGGTCCATCTTGGAAACAATGATAAAAATTTGGGAGGAATTGAATAGACAACAACATCTGATAGTCAAACACATTTCTACAGAAAAAACTTTGGCAGCTGATCTACTGGAAAAGGAGGTCAATTAAAAGAAGATTGGAAGTAGAAACAGAATAGATCGTACCTGGATAGAGGGAGTTGAACAACATCAGCAGCTGAATCGAGTACATTTCCATCGTTCACAACATCAAGAAGCAGCAATCGCCAACAAGGTGTTTGATACAGGATGAGAAGAGGAAAACAAAAAGAGATAGTGACAGGATGTGGAATGGAAATGACATAATTGATGTTGAAGCGTCGATCTCTTTTCCAGATAGAACCTTATTTTTTTCATTTCTTTTTTTCTTTATTGGGCTTTATTTTGTTTAGGAGTGATTTACTTTTAAGTATTTTAAATTTCTGCATTGTACTAGCTTGTAGAACAGTTTGTGTTAATTAAGGCATGCGGGCCTGTTTACGATTCAAAAAAGTAATTCTTTACATTTGGGGTTCGGCTGTCTGAATTGTTCCCTTCCTGTAAGAGCTCTGCCATAGTTTCTTTGCTCTTCAATAACTGCACAGAAGTAAACAAAATATTAGGCATCTCATTAAAATCTTCGAATTAGAGAAAGAAATGAAGATGTGTCAATTTCAGTTGAAAAATAGCAAACTAGTTAAATACAGTTATACGCTTGAGATCATGTCTACATGCACATGATTCGTGCTCTATAATTAAAATACTTGATTAAAGGGCAAAAATCAGCTATCACAAAGACGGTAAAGAACTAGAAGAGACTTCACTGGTTCTGTAGAAAAAAAGTAAAAAAGAAGAGGCTTCATTGTACATGGCCAATGCTTCTCTTACTGTCTTGCCTTTTGCCAGTACAATGAAAACTTAATGCTGAAGAGGCTTCGCTGATTCTGTAAAAAAAGAAATCAAAATATATTGAAACGATAATAAAAAGCACATTATTTGACAGAAGAACTGCCACATTCAATGCAATTTTACAAGGCCGGTACAGAGGTTATAAAGTCATGTCACTGGATTTGTACAAAGTGGTAGTCTATGCTTTCCCAAGTTGTTTGTTCCATTCCATTTCCATGTCCCAAGAGTCAGAGTACGGGTCTTATTAATAATCAAACACAATGTTGGCCCCAACCATTATTTTAGTAAACATCACTTACTCGTGCATATCAATAAATTTGGTTTTTAAAGCAAGGTATGATATACACAAACATATATATACTTATCAAATTTTGACAAGTGCCGTTTATTTTATCTACAGACCCAATGATGTCATGTAAAAGTTTATTATAGAGACACGATAAAATGAATAGAAACCTTCCCTTGTTCAGGTGTACCAAGTTTCCAGGGCGACCAGTGTGTGTCGTATAACAAGTACAAACCGCCTGTTGAGTTACAAGTGTATCAACATTTCCTTGAGCGCTTCAGAAATTCCTTGGATCTTTTCTGAGGTTCCTGGAAGAAACTAAGTCAGTAATAGATTTTTGTAATAAATGCAAGGCCGATCCTATATAGAAATAATTGATGCGAATTGTACGTACTGGTCCTTGGACATTTTAATTTTGACAATGTGCCCCACATCATATGTTAATGGTGCTTTATATACTTTACACATCTTGGCTATTTAAATTGGCAAATTTTACACTACTGTTCAGGAACTAACCCTAACGGTCTTAGCTGTCATCTATTTCATTGTCAACGGAAGGTAAAGCCAGGGACAGACTAAGTTCAAATTTGGATGTTTATAATGCAGGCATTGTCATGATATGTTAATATGTATTTATTTTTCCAATCAAATCTTTATGTCCTTAAATATCTTAAAAGTACAATTTATTGTTTTTACGTAATTTAGTCTGTATATTAACAAAATATCTACAGAAAATTACCCTTTCACATGATAATGAAGTCGTGACACTGATCAGTGTGGTATTGGCTTACTTGCATGAGGATTGTACTAAGACCGAAAGTATATTTGTTGCCGTCAAATAACTCATGAATTTTCCATGGTCATAGAGGGCACTTTGTTGTTGTGCGATGTCATGCCTGAAATATGAACAAATAAATATCCATGATCAAAACTGCACAAATGAATATCCTGTTCAAATGTCTTTTTCTCATCTTCCTTAACTAGTATTGGTACACAGTAAACAAGTGAGGTGTATAGCCAAAAGTCAGTATGGGTCTTATTAATAGTTAAACACTATGTTGGCCCCAACAATTATTTTAGTAAACATCATTTACTCGTGCATATCAATACATTTGGTTTTTAAAGCAAGGTATGACACACACACATATATACATTGTTATCAAATTTTGACAAGTGTTGTTTATTTTATCTACAAACCCAATGATGTCAAGTAAAAATTTATTACAGAGACAATAAAATGAATAGAAACCTTCCTTTTTTTCAGGTGTACCAAGCTCCCTGGGTGACCAATGTGTGTCGTATAATAAGTACAAAACGCATGTGAACAGTGTATCTACATTTCCTTGAGCTCTTCAGGAATTCCTTGGATCTTTCATAGGTACCTGGAAGAAGAAAAGAAACTAAGTTAGTAATGGGTTTTTGTAATAAATGCAAGGCTGATCCTATATAGAAATAATTAATGTGAATTGTGCATACTGGTCCTTGACATTTTAATTTTCACAATATGCCACGCACCATATTTTAATGGTACTTTATATACTTTACACATCTTGGCTATTTAAATAGGAAAATTTTACGGTACTGTTCTAGAACTAACCCTAACGGTCTTAGCTGTCATCTATTTCATTGTCAAAGGAAGGTAAAGCCAAGGAAAAAGGAACGTGACCTAGCAAAAATCTATTCTTCATTGCAGACAGCTCATATTTTAACATTTCACACTTTGGTCCTAATTCTTGTAGCAACTGATCCATAAGCTTGAATGTTGATTGTATTTATCTGTAAATGGACTTTCAGACCTAGACATGGCACAGGTCATCATTCTCCATTTGACCCCTATATTGTTCCACATTTACATGAAGAGATTTCCAAATTGCAAGGAAGCAACAAATGCATCCAGCCGACAAGTCACATACTCAGTCAAAACATCACAACTAACATGTTGAAACTACTCATGGCAGCATAGTTCATAGATTAAGGTCTTTGACAACCAAACAGTAATCAGCATATATCTTAAAGGACCCAAGATAATGTACATTTCAAATGTTTATTGACCAATGGCAAATACTCAAGAGACATCTCACATTTCATATATAAACTTTATTCTTTCGCTTATGCTGCACCGAACTAACTGCACTAATTGTGCATCATGATGATCCTTACCTCAAAATTGTCCTGAAATCAACAAATACATGTTTGTAGACTTTTCATTTTTATTCACTTCCAAAACTTGAGAAAGGTATCTACGAAGAGTTCATGGATAAAATTCAATTATACGCACAATTCAAGAAGTGTATAACCACTTAGCAAATGAATGTTAAATACTTACAGCACAATGTCAGTCATTGGTGAATATATTAATTCTAGCGTGTCAGGCTCAAGTCATATGCAAAATGATACAAGCATTGGTTTACAAAACAGGTATGCAATTTTACGAGGTCGGTACAGAGGTTATAAAGTCATGTCATTAGATCTGTACGAAGTGGTAGTCCAAGCTTTCAGAAGAATCGAGCAAAAATCAGAAGAAAAACAGAGAAAATAATAAAATCCATTTACTGAGCAAAAAAGAAAACTCGTGAAATAGGTAAAATTAGAAGGAAATAGCAATCACTCACCCCTACATCACTGCCAATCGTGTTTTCTTCCTCCTCCAGTCGCCGAATGTTGTTCCACTTCCATTTTTTGTTTGTTATGCTGGGGATGGTGGAAGAGCCATCGAGAAATAGTTTGTCCAGTCGAGCTGTCCCATTCCCACCACACCCTGTGAGTTTAATTCGTTTTTACTGTATCAACAAAGAACAAAATAACCATTATTATAGAAAGAAGTAAAAGGAAAGTAATAGAAGAGGAAATATGACAAATCAGCTTAAAACTGAAACGAAACTAAAAATCAGGACCAAAAGTGAACCAATAGAGATATTTTTAATGAATATTCCTCGCATGCATTTTGAAAGTTATTAAAAAAAAAGAAACAACACTGAAACAAAATTAAAAAAATAAGTAAAGAGAGAAAAAAGACCATACAGCTCTCCTTGATGAACCTCCTGATAGCTGCTAATCAAAAAAGAATGAGCAACTTTCAGAGATGATAAGCCAAAAATAGAAAAGGAGCTATGGAAGGAGAAGAGACAAACCTAGAAAAACAGAAAGACCGAGAAGAATAGTACGAAAGGTAGTAACCCCTGCCAAAAGCAGAAATAAAAGAAGAATGAATTAGTTGATCTAGGTAAGGGTTTACATCTCTTCCTAAATTTTGTAGAAGGTTTATCATAAAAAAAATTAGGAAAAAATTAGCTGTATGTAAACCTTTGCCGTGAAATCTGGCAGAACTTCCTTTAAAATTTCTGCAGAAGAAAAAGAAAGGAAAAAAGGAGAAAATAGAGAGAACAAACCAAAGGGGAAAAGAGAGCGAGAAAGGGGTGCTTCTCGCGGTTCGTCAAAGAAGAGAGCGAGAAAGGGGTGTTTCTCGCGGTTCAGCGGAGAGGAGAGCGAAAAACGGGTATTTCTCGTGGTTCGGTGGAGAAGCGAGCGAGAAACTGGTGCTTCTCGCAGTTTGGTGAAGAAGCGAGCGAGAAACGGGTGCTTCTCGCAGTTCGACGGAGAAGAGAGCGAGAAAGGGGTACTTCTCGCGGTTCAGCGAAGAGGAGAGCGAGAAACGGGTGCTTCTCGGGGTTCATCGGAGAAGAGAGCCAGAAATGGGTGCTTCTTGCGGTTTGGCGGAGAAGAGAGCGAAAAAACACGGAGAGACGAAAAGAAAATCTGGCATAACCCTAGCCGCCGCCGAACGATCTCTCACTTTCTGCCATGGCTTCGTTGTTTGGGTTTGCCGAGGAAAGTGAGAATGAGAGATAGTGATCAAGAAGAAGGATCTAAAGAGAGAGAAGAAGAAAAGGATCTGGTGTGGCCAGAGAGAAAACAATTTTTGGTAAGTGATTTAGCCGTTAAGGCACCTCCCGGCTCCTAATAAATGTCCTCACTGGGTCGCCGACAAACAATTTTTAGTGACCAAAATGCCCTCGTTCATTTTGGTAAGTGATTAGCCGTCAAGGCACCACGGTGATTTTCCTTTTCTTTCTTTGCACCCTCATCCCCCCCTTTTATCTATAATTGTTTGTTATTTCTTAAGGGTTCAGGTCTTAATTTTTTCGTTATGCAGTCTTTGTTATTTTGCTTTCTGGTAGTATTAGGTGGGGTGGGTTTCGGCTTAGCCTTTTCTGATGAAGGTTGCTTTTATTTATGTTAGTCTGTACTATGTAATGACGTTCATGTACTTGGATTTCTTTGTAATGCATTAGCCTACTGGCGCTTAAGCTTTCAAAAAAAATAATAATAAAAATCTCTAAACACTCCCCGGAAAATGTCCTCACCGACAAGTAATTTTTAGGGATCAAAATGCCCTCGGTTATTTTAGTCGCTCCGACTTTTCTTGGAATTGATCAGGATAACAATCAAAATACTCCGAGCAATATCTAGAAAGTCTTATGGACAATAATTCCCCTGTCAATTAAGATTCCATTTATTTTATCCTCTAAAATTATCATAATAATTTTCCATAATTGTTCTATGTAGTTTCTAACTTAATAAGATATAGCCTATATTCTTGTTTTTTGATTGCTTCATCAGATAAGCTTCCACTGATGCTCGTATATAACAAATTTCTTCGGAAAAAATTTTATATTTTGTTTAATTGTCTATTATTTGTTTTGTTATTATTTAATGATATTTAAGACATTTTATTTTACTCGAAGATACGATATATTGAATATCACTTAGAAGATTTAATATATGTTCATTAACAAATGAAACACTTAAATTACACTATTGTATACGACATATATAGACACATACAGGGGGCGAAGCTACATGGTATTTGGACCCACCTAAAAAGAATTATTTGATATTACACTTGTTTGTAATTAAAAAAATAACACAAGAAGTTAGGGATCCATCTAAAAAAATTGAAGGACCCAGCTGGACATGTCGTATTAAATTTGAATTTCGTAACGACACCTAAAAAATCACATAAGAACCCAGGTAGCATATGTTTCCGACTAATCGTCTTCTTTCCTCCTCCCCAATGAATCTTATTAAGACAAAACTTAGTATAGAATAAAATATTTTGATGAATAATTATTTATAGCATATATATATATTAGCATGAATCTCATGCAAATGAGTGATTCGTCTATATTATGTTTTGTGAACTTTAGAAGTTAGAACATTATACATAAAAGTTATCACAGATGATCAAAAATACAATTCGGATATTATATAAAAATTGGCACTAAAAATAAGAAAAATAAGTGTTTAATGAGATTTCTAATGAACTTATTATGCAAAATTATAATAAAATTGAAAATTCATAGAAAATTGTTGTATTTTTTATTGTCTTGACTTTTTTAATTATTATTTTAGATTTTTCTATTGTTATTATAATATATATTTGACTTTTCATGAATTTTTTATATAACACTATTTTAGAGTTATTTATTTAAAAATTATTATTATACTATGTCTATATTAGACGTTACATCATACTTATATTTTCGGCAAAAAAAATTACGGATCCTGCTAACACGAAATTCTAGTTTCGCCACTGGACACATATATAGATAGGTGTTTCCGTACCATGCACAACACTTCACTGGTTTGTTGGAATCATTTGCCCCGATTATTGTGATATCCGCAATGAAATATTTATGCCTATTTTTTCAATTGTTGTTTATCCTAAGATGGTAGCATGAAATTTTGGTACCATGGGAGGAGAGTGGCATGAATTCTGTGAAATGCATTTTGTCTAGCAAGCAACCAGCAACGAACCAGAATATTTACTGGTCTATACCTGGATGGAATCCCGCACTGAACGGCATCATCCTAGACACCTGCCAGCGGCTCGTGTTGCATGTTCATATTCAATATCCTAAGCTTCTCTAGGACTAAAGGTGAGGAAAGGTGTCATCGCTAGCAAACACTTTTCTGGTGTTGCATTAAAGAAAAAATTTATAAAAAAAATAGTGAGATTTTGAGGTTTTATATCGCCTTTCGATTTCTTGCGCCAGTCTTCTAAGGTTTGATAGAGACAATAGGACTGCTTTTGTTGCACACGTGATCGATACGAAAGGGAAAGATGCGCTGATTACCGTATCTCGAAGAACAATGCTTTTGGGGGCGTTATTGGGATAGCGTTAGTATCATAGGCTGTGTTTGGATGGAAGTGAGAATACGAGAATAAGTAAAGATGGGAATAAATTTATTATTAAACAATTCAAACTCTTCACAAAGTTACACATTTTCCAATATTTCTTCCCTATTTCTTTCCTTATTCCTTTTATTCCCACACCATCCAAACGGAGCCAATAGGAAGGTTTTTGAAGTATGGAGGGAGAACGGGATGAAGTGATATGAAGGTTAGGTTGTTGATCGAACGGTTGAGCTAGCTAGTCAATGACTTATGATTGTTTAATCTGACTGTTAGAGCTGTCAAACGTTTAGAAACGTAACGTACATACCAGTTTCGTTTCCGTTTTGTTTCTGGTAACGTAATAAAAGACCATTCCGTTTCCGTTTTGTTTCATAAAACAGAACACTTTTCCGTTTCGTTAACAGTTCCGTTACTTATTTTCCATTGATTTCAGCATATTTTCCATTGATTTCAGTCATTTTTCGATGAAATAGAATACTAACGTGCATTTCAACCCATTATGTTTCCGCTCCGTCTCTGAAAACATAAGTCATTTACCGTTCCGTTTCGGACGGAACAAAACGGAAAACGTTGAAACGACATCTGTTTGACAGACTGACTGGAACAGGATCGGGGAATACCAATCCAGCAATAAAAAAATGATCTCAACCATTCAAATTTTCAAAATGAAATCTAAAATTCTAAACCATTCGAAGGATCAGGACACGTACATGTTTAATATAAGAGTGAGATATGAAGCCTTCCTAATTTCTTATTCTGTAACAAACAAGTGTAGTCATCTCTGACTAGGTCTCCTATCCAGGGACGGAGCTACATAGGGGCAAGTCCATGCACATGCCTGGGCTTGTTTGTCGAAATTTGTGGTGCAGTTAAGACTTTTGCACGTTAAAAAACTGAAAGAACTGAGAGTGCCTGGGCTTCGATTATACATGTGTCTTGGCCTTGGTCTAATTTCTCTACAGTCTGCTCAGGCGCTCTCCTTCCCAAATGAAACAACTAGTTTTCCTTTATTTTTTTTCTGTATTTTATACTATTCTATTGTTGGGGTTTGCTACATTTAATGCATCATTGATTAAAGAGAAAAACGACAAAATCAGGAGAGACCATTGTTCTTGATTATTTTTTTCTTCCTTCCACGGTTCCACTACGTGCATCAACGCATGTTGCTACATGAGTTGAAACTTCCAACTTTTGTTCAATTCATGCTCAAACAACATGAAAAAAAATAAAATATAAAACAATTGTCTTTAAAAATACATTATACTTTTATTTATGCTAAAAAGGTAATATTCTTTAATTATTTTATTTTATTATTAAAAATATTTTTTAATATTTAATTTATTAATTTGTGATGGTGCCCAGCCTTAAATTTTGGCTGGCTCCGTCCCTGCTCCTATCTGTACTTCATTTATCATACTTGTTAGGCCTTAGAGACACTCAATATAACCCAACGAATTTTCTTAGTAAAGCGAGATCAAAATATCAATAAACAGAGTAGTGGAGGTAGGGAATGGTATGAGGCTCAATCAGAATGAGGCATTAACATAAGACGCTAATGGTATGAGGCTGACATCTAGGGACAAAATTAATGGATGGTTTTAAGTCGTGTGAACCCTTCGCTGATGGAATATAAGGAAACATTGAGAATTAACAGGAGTCGCTGGAGAATCGAGTAAGGGTCGTCCGATATTAGCGTTCGAGTAATCTGTTAGAGATATGTTCTAGAAGTCAATCTTATTAGGCTACTTCTACAGTTTATGTTATTGGTGATTTCAGATCATTTGTTCTTTGATTTACTCGTTGACAGTTCATTCAGGTTGAGGATCTGAATTATAGATCACTGTTATTCATTTAGTAGTAAATGACAACGATAAATCTAAAAGTCCATAATCTTGATAATTAACAAAGGACATTAATTATCAATAAGATTAGTATGCAAGTTAAGTGTTGATTAAGTTCTATAAATCATAGGTTAAGAGTAACCAACCTAATTGCATAAGTATATGTTGTGGAACATAGTACAGGACTGGACCCCACGAAATAAATATATGGATTGTGTTACGTGTCATTATTTATTTCGTTATGATTTTGGTTCTAAGTTTGAGATGATTATCTTTTCCACATGAGGATAGATGCTATAAATCATGTCTACCGTTGATTCCTGATAAAGGCTGCTATACGGACTTGATTTAAGTACTCTTGAATTGTGCGGGGAAAAGCTAATTATCAAGAAAACCGTATGTCCCTCATTAATTCACTTAGTGAGTGACGATATCTGTTTGGGCCCCTTGATGGAGATAGATTGTTTGCTAGCAACTGATACAATTATCTCTAGAACAAGAAACGTATAATCTGCAAGAATGACACGTTCCTATCTTGGATTATACGATGATATCGTGTGACATAAGAATCAAAATAGAGAAACATAATTGTTCTCTTATGCAGGATTGAAATTT
Organism: Rhynchospora pubera; assembly: GCA_028095005.1. Classification (NCBI taxonomy): domain Eukaryota; kingdom Viridiplantae; phylum Streptophyta; class Magnoliopsida; order Poales; family Cyperaceae; genus Rhynchospora; species Rhynchospora pubera. The sequence goes on along the minus strand of CM051461.1, from coordinate 70,440,223 downwards.
TGTAGATGTACACTATTTATGCGAATTGTGAATCATAACGTGTTGCTAGATACCGCTTATGATTATTGGAATTAAATAGCGATTTAATTCCATGTCCAACATAGCATAAATCCTCAAAGGGTCACACATAATAAGGTGTTTAACCACACGTGCGTTAATTGTTTATTTGCAACAATTGGTTTTACAAAATGTGATAAGTTGATTAATTAATCGTATACCGTCATGGACCGTTATGATTAATTAAGTCAAATAGATCATATAGAAATAATTTAATGCATTGACTAATTCCATATTAATTATTAAATAGTTAATAATTAATTATAATCAACACATTTAATTATTTGAGCAATTGGGCCTTTAAATTAATTAGTTAATTTAATGTCCAATGGAAGGTGCAATTAAATAGAAGAGTATTGGGCTCAACTAGACTTGAGGCCCAACCCAAATAATGGGTTGGTAGGTGCGGCTAGGGAGGGGCAAAATTGCCATTTTAATTTTGGATGAGAGCTAGGTTTAGTGGCCTATATAAAGGGGTGTTATTTGGGAGCAAACCCTAGCCTCCACACACCTCTCTCTCTCCTCTCTCCCTTGGCCGAAATTTCCCAAAGAGGAAGAAAAATTTTCAGAATTTTTCCCTCTTTCTCTCTTCTCTTATCCACTTCCTAGCTCATGTGTTGAGCAAGCTTTTCCACTAAATTAATTGGAGAATTAACTTGAAGAGGGAAAGCTTTGGAATTAGACACACTTCTCCTAATTACTAGCATAATTGGTTTGAGAAGGTGGTTAATTCCTTAGTGGACTCGAGGGGCACGGCGTGGAGGTTCTTGGAGAGCACGCCACCGACACCAAACCGTTGGAACGAGCCTCTTGGTTGCGATACCAAGAGAGGTATAATTCCAACTCTATTCTCTTGTGTTTGAATAGCTTATGTACTAGATCTCTTTGTGTGTGATGTTCTTGGCTTAATTAACTTGTAATTAGCAAAATAAATGAAAATTACACACTTCCTAACAGTGGTATCAGAGCACATGGTCGTACTTAAGCTATTTTGACACTTAATTAAGAGAAATTGGCTAATTAATGGATTAGTAGAGATGATGCGTTTGTTTACTGTCTGGAAATGGTATTTTCTGTGTTGTTTCGTATTTTTCTCTATGATATGTTCTCTGGAAGATCTTTTCATCTACATGAAAGTTGTAGATCTGTGGATTGTGATTCTTTTGGCATTAGATTTACATTTTTCTGAATTAGTATGGATTTATTGTGAATAAAACGGCGACAGTGCGCAGAACCAGTTTCTGCTCGTACTGTCCTGTTTGAATGGCTTGAAAGATTTATATTTTGAATATAAGTACCAGTGTTCTATGGCTAGAATTAAAGAGGACTTGAAGCTCTTTCTGAGAATGTATAAATTGTTGCATGACTCGGATTAATTTGTGGGTTTTCAAGTATGAAAAGGAAGATCTTGTCAGATCCAGTTTGTTGAGCAAATCGATTGTTCTAATAAACTGTACCAACTGAGAACTCCTTTAAAAATTCTGTTTAAATGGAGTTGTTCTAATTTGAGTTAGGAATCCAGGAAAATTAATTTCATAATTTTTCGTGGAAGTTTGGACCTTCAACTAGGTTAAAACATTTCGATTGACAGTCTGTTCCAATACAGAATTTGTTGATTGTTTAGGCTGTAACTTAATATTATTGAACTGAACTTGGTTGTTTTCTTTTCATGAATGGATAGCCTGTAGTCTAAACAAGTTTTTCTATGTATATTGTATATATAAAAACTGGATAGAAGGTGGTCTAACAGACCAAATGGTTGAGAGGATAAGCTGAAAATCTCATAACGGTGTTTCGTGCACTTGTAAGAGATTTGTCTTTTTTGATTCTCCCAGATGGTTTACGATCTCTTCTTGAAATTTTTACTGGTAATCACAACTATGATAAGGAGCTTAAGTAATTTATTTAAGAATTTTTGGAGACCGAAAACTGTTGTTTTTGTTGGATTCCATTAGTTACGTTTTTTGTTAAATTACTGTTTTTCTAAGTATTCAAACTAGTTGAAAATAATTAGAAAACTCCTTGTTTGATCTCCTTTCAGTTATGGGATGTTGAAAGAACTTTCTAAATGAATTTAAACAAGTTTGGTTGTTTAAAATTAAGAATTTGTACACGGAATTTACTTATAGCAAACGATACGCAAAGATGCTTGAAAATCGTTAATTGGAAACAAAGTGCTTGTATGTGCTAACTTTGTTTTGTAGGTGGATAATGGGTTTAGTATGGCTCAAGACTCAATGCCTTGTGGTTGTAATTTGAATGCATGTGTGAATGATTGTAATGCGGCCTTTGGTGCCATTAATTAATTAATTTGTTGATTAATTTTTTATGTAACTTGTGAGGCTTGCATGCCCCTAAGGATAGGAAGGGAATAGGATGTTTTCACATGTATTTTGCACCTTTATTTTATATAGGATTTAGATCCTTATAGAATTTAGTGGGAGGGCAAGGATTAGATTAGTTTTGCTCCATAGACGATGTGGCGAAACTAATGCAAGCGGGAGCCATACAAACCCACAACTATGAGATGCTTGTATGATTGCTTGTGATAGGATAGGTATGGGTGTATGTTTACACGACCACCAAACAAGCGTCATGATTGTTATTCGTCCCAAATAAAAAGGATTAAGTTAAAATCATTTCACTCTCCTTCTTTCTATCCCCTTCTAACGTCGTATGATCGTTCATTGATGTATTCTCGCCGACGCGGGACATCGTGATCCATCATCCGTGTCGGGGTGTAAATCGGATTTACTAGGAGCAAATAGAAAGAAGTAACTTAACAATGAATCAAATCCGATTGTTCATTGGAGTGAAGTTCGTTAATCGAACCAAGAGTCATAGGAACGTATGATTGGTTGGAGAACCTATTTCACATTTGTTGGTGCAATGTTCTGCCGACGCCGTCATTGCATTAACAAATTGTGGGAGTCTTGGAAATTCACTACATTTAGGGACATGATTTAATGTAGTGGAAGTTTTACTTAGTTAAAACAAATATTAAAGCATAAACTAATTGGCCTTAAAACTTATGTATTGTTGTAGATGTCTTCCTCATCTTTTACGCTACGTTCTCTTCTTGAGAAGTAGAAACTCGCTTTTAACGGTGCCAATTTCTTGGATTGGCATCGCAACCTAAGGCTAGCCTTTAGGTATGAGAAAAGAGAGTATCTCCTTACCACTCCCATGCCATCGGCTCCAAAGGCAACCGCTACCCAAGAGGAAAAGGATGCCTTTGCGAAGCACGAAAATGAGGACATGGAGATGTCCGTCTTGATGGTGGCAATCATGGAATCCGAACTCCAAAAGGAGTTCATGGATAGCGGCTATGGAGTGTTCGACATGATCACTCGCCTATCCAACATGTTCCAAACCAAGGCTCGCACCGAAAGGGCCCGTCTCATCAAGGCCGTCGCCAACACTCGCTTGGCCGAAGGTCATGAGGTCGGGCCACACGTCATGAAGATGGCGGGGTTGTTTCGGCAGCTCGAGAAGCTTGATACGCCCTTTCCCTCGGGGGCGATTCAAGACTTCATTCTCAATTCTCTCCCTCCAAGCTTCACCGGTTTCGTTGTGAACTACCGGATGAACGGCATGGACAAGAGCATGGATGACATCCAAAACATGCTCATTGAGACGGAGGAGAGTCTAAAGAAAGAGAAGGGCCCAAAGGATGTTCTTACGGTGAGTGGAAAGAGCAAGAAGATAAGAAAGCGTGGCCGCAAAGGAAAAGGCAAAGGCCCGGTGACGCCCCAAGGTCCGGCCAAGGGTGCTCCCATGGGTTCTAAGAAGAAGAAGAACCCGGCCACTTCCGAGACCGTTTGCTACTACTGTAGCAACAAGGGCCATTGGAAGAGAAACTGCCCAAGGTACCTAGCTGACAAGAAGGCGGGAACTGTCCAACCTTCTACCTCAGGTATATTTGTCATCGAAACCTTTCTCGCTACTTCTCACACAGATTGGGTATTCGATACTGGTTCGTGTGCTCACATTTGTCGAAATGTGCAGGTCCTAAAGAATAGAAGGCGGCTCGAGAAAGGCGAAGTTCAACTCCGCATCGGTAACGGCACGTGCGTCTCCGCTATGGCCGTTGGGAGCGTGGAACTAACTTTGCCTACTGGTTTTGTGTTGGAACTCAAGGATGTTTTTGTGGTTCCATGTATCACTCGAAACATTGTGTCCGTTTCTTGTTTGGACTTGGATGGATTTGATGTTGTAATAAAGAACAAGTGTTTGACTTTGTTTCGTAATGAAGTTCGTTTTTGTGATGCACATTTATTGAATGGTCTTTATGTGCTTGATTCGAATGGATTTGTTTTGAGTGTTGAGAATGACAAAAGGAAACGTAAGATTTCACACGAGAATGCAACTTTAATGTGGCATTGCTGCTTAGGTCATATCAACGAGAAACGCATCAAGAGACTACAATCCGTTGGTCTCTTGGATCAATTCGCTTTCGAGCCAATTGACACTTGCGAATCTTGTTTGATGGGTAAAATGACCAAAGCGCCTTTTCCCAATAAAGGGAAAAGGGCAAATGGATTGTTAGATCTCATACATACCGATGTATGTGGACCTATGAGCATTTGTGCACGTGGAGGTTTCTCATACTTCGTCACGTTCACTGACGATTATAGTAGATACTGGTATATCTACTTGATGCGTCACAAATCTGAAACCTTTGACAAGTTCAAAGAGTTTAAGAATGAAGTTGAGAACCAACTTGATCGAAAGATCAAGGCCTTACGATCCGATAGAGGTGGTGAATACTTGAGCCATGAATTTGGCGATTATCTAAAGGAGTGTGGAATCATTCCACAACTCACTCCACCAGGAACACCACAATGGAATGGTGTGTCCGAAAGGAGGAATCGAACTTTGCTAGACATGGTTCGGTCGATGATGAGCCAAACTGATTTGCCTATGTCTTTTTGGGGTTATGCAATTGAAACCGCAGCTTTTACTTTGAACCGTGTTCCGTCAAAGTCCGTTGAGAAAACACCCTATGAGCTATGGTTTGGTTCGAAACCTAGCATGATGTTTCTCAAGATTTGGGGTTGTGAAGCTTATGTGAAAAGGCTAGTGAGCGATAAGCTTGGACCCAAATCGGACAAATGTCATTTCGTAGGATACCCTAAGGAAACGAAGGGTTACTACTTCTATAACCGTGTCGAGAACAAAATAGTTGTTGCACGACATGCGGAATTCTTGGAAAAGGAGTTTATCTCAAGAAGAAGTAGTGGGAGCAACGTGGTTATTGAAGAAATTCAAGAACCACAACAACAAAACATACCTCAAGTAGGTAATGTGGTTGTTCCAAATATAGTGCCAAATGAGGTTGCACCGAACGAGATTGTAGCCGAACCCATTCCTCAAGTTGTTGTGGAAGAAGAGGTTCAAGAACAAGCTCCCTCAAATGAATACTCAAACATATCGCGTGTCGATAGTGTTGAGGACGCACCTATACTTGAAGTTCAAGAACAAAGCCCACAAACCGTTGTGGAGCAAGTTCAAGAACCTCAAGCATCTACCCTACGAAGATCGGCAAGGCCAAGTCGTCCACCTATAAGATATTTAGGTTTGCACGATGTTCTCGTCATGGAGAACGATGAGCCTTTGACCATTGATGACATGAAAAGAAAACCCGACTCCAAGGAATGGCTTAAAGCCATGGAATCCGAAATGCAATCCATGTATGACAACAAGGTATGGACCTTGGTTGATCTTCCCAACGGAGTAAAACCCGTTGAGAACAAATGAATCTTTAAAAGAAAGGTCGACATGGATGGCAACTTGACCATTTACAAAGCACGACTCGTAGCGAAAGGTTACAAACAAATTCATGGTATTGACTATGAAGAAACCTTCTCGCCCGTAGTTATGTTCAAGTCAATTCAGATCATGTTAGCAATTGCCGCATTTTATGATTATGAAATATGGCAAATGGATGTCAAAACCGCCTTCCTAAATGGAAATTTGGAAGAGGATGTGTATATGACACAACCCGAGTGTTTTGTGGATCCGAAGAATGCTAACAAGGTATGCAAACTTCGAAGGTCCATTTATGGATTGAAGCAAGCATCGAGGAGTTGGAACAAACGCTTTGATGAAGAAGTCAAGAAATTGAATTTCGTTCAAAGCGAAAAGGAACCTTGTGTTTACAAGAGGATCAGTGGGAGCGTGGTTGTGTTTCTTGTTCTATATGTTGATGATATCCTCTTGATCGGGAATGATATCCCCGAGTTGAATGCAGTTAAGGATTCATTGAAGAAGGTGTTCTCAATGAAAGATTTGGGCGAAGCTGCCTATATCCTAGGAATCAAGATCTATAGAGATAGATTGAGAAGGATGTTAGGTTTGAGCCAAGATGCATATATTGACAAAGTGTTGAATAAACACAACATGGAAAATTCCAAAAAGGGATTCTTGCCTATGTCACATGGGATTTTCTTGAGCAAGTCTCAAAGACCGACCAATGATACAGATCGTGAATACATGAAGAAATTCCAGTATCCATCTGTGGTCGGATCTATTATGTATGCCATGTTATGCACTCGTCCTGATGTGGCACATCCGATTAGCGTGACTAGTCGATTCCAAGCCAATCCCGGCATGGCACATTGGACTGCAGTCAAGAATATCCTCAAATATCTCAAGAGAACAAAGGATAGCATTCTCGTATATGGTGGAGACCAAGAGCTCGTTGTAAGTGGTTACACTGATGCTAGTTTCCAAACCGATCGAGATGACTCAAAATCACAGTCCGGCTTCGTATTTCTGCTCAATGGTGGTGCCGTGAGTTGGAAGAGTTCCAAGCAAGATACTACGGCCGATTTCATCACCGAAGCAGAATACTTAGCGGCTGGTGAAGCAGCGAAAGGTGTATGGATCAAGGAGTTCTTGACCGAGCTAGAGGTGGTTCCAAGCATCTCAGGTCCAGTGGATATCTATTGCGACAACACGGGAGCCATAGCTCAGTCCAAGGAGCCTAGGTCTCACCAAAAGACTAGGCACATTCTACGACGATTCCATCTCATCCGTCAGTTGATCAATGATGGATGGGTCAAGGTCAAGAAGGTGGACGGTGCCGCGAACACAGCGGACCCTCTGACAAAGCCTTTATCTCGAGCCGCACATGAGTTGCACGTTGCATCCATGGGGATTAGGCGTATGCCTGAGTGGTTTTGAGTTGTATCTTTTATTACTAGGCTTTAGTATGAGACATGTATATTTTAGATATTACATTGAGTACTATGCACTTGCTAGAAGTCACCATTGATTGACTCTAGGCCAAGTGGGAGATTGTTAGAGATATGTCCTAGAAGCCAATCTTATTAGGCTACTTCTATAGTTTATGTTATTGGTGATTTCAGATCATTTGTTCTTTGATTTACTCGTTGACAGTTCATTCAGGTTGAGGATCTGAATTATAGATCACTGTTATTCATTTAGTAGTAAATGACAACGATAAATCTAAAAGTCCATAATCTTGATAATTAACAAAGGACATTAATTATCAATAAGATTAGTATGCAAGTTAAGTGTTGATTAAGTTCTATAAATCATAGGTTAAGAGTAACCAACCTAATTGCATAAGTATATGTTGTGGAACATAGTACAGGACTGGACCCCACGAAATAAATATATGGATTGTGTTACGTATCATTATTTATTTCGTTATGATTTTGGTTCTAAGTTTGAGATGATTATCTTTTCCACATGAGGATAGATGCTATAAATCATGTCTACCGCTAATTCCTGATAAAGGCTGCTATACGGACTTGATTTAAGTACTCTTGAATTGTGCGGGGAAAAGCTAATTATCAAGAAAACCGTATGTCCCTCATTAATTCACTTAGTGAGTGACGAAATCTGTTTGGGCCCCTTGATGGAGATAGATTGTTTGCTAGCAACTGATATAGGCAGTTTGAAATGGGCCCCTCATTAATTCCATCTTTTGCAATACTCAAACACGAGTTTGAAATGGTAAAGACATAACCATCTTTGTCCAAACATGACACAGATATAATGTTCTTACATATAGATGGAACATAATAAACATTATTCAAATTAATTATTAAACCACTAGATAAATGAAGATTTATTGAGCCAATGGCCAATGCCGAGACACTAACACCATTGCCCACCTTCAAAATGACTTCTCCTCTCTTGAGATGTCTTCTATTCATTAGTGCCTGCATATTTGCACAAATATGAGCACATGATCCAGTATCAATTACCCAATCATGAATAGATGTGGTTAAATTAATCTCAATAACATAGATACCTTTCGGAACCTTGGGACGCTTCCGCTCTATTTTGCCTGAGTTTAAGTCAGCCTTGTACTTTGGACAATTCGCCTTGAAATGTCCCAACTCATGACAATAATAGCACTCGGTTTGCGGAGTTGGCGAATTTTTCTTTTTGCCTTTGGAGGTGCTCGCTTGAGCTTCTCTATTCCCCTTGTTCTTTTTAGATATCTTTCTTTTGTCCTTTCCTTTTTGAACTTTCTTGCCATTCTGTGAGATCGCAAGAACATTCTTCTCTCCCTTATGTCTGTTCATATCGGCCTCAGCTTGCTTCAAAGTCTGATGGATCTCATCCAGGGTCATTGCCTTTTCACGCAAGTGAAGATGCATGACTACATCTCTGTAAGATGGAGGCAATGAACCAAGGATTATATCCTCAGCAGAGTCAGCATGCATTGGAGCATTTAGCTTCTCCAATTTCTCAAGGTAACCCAACATTTTCAACATATGTTGGTTGACAGAAGACCCTTCTGCCATGTTACACCTTGTGAAAGCTAAGGTGATCTTTGAACGCTCTTTACGAGCATTCTCCAGAAACATCTTGGAGAGACGTTCGATTATCTCTTTTGGAGTATTGTTTATGAACTTTTTAGTAAGTTCAGTAGCCATATTTGCCAACATGAGACCTTGAACGCTCAGTTCGTCCTTACGGTACTTTTCAAATTTGGTCTTTTCCTCATCAGAGGGATTTGTACCTAGTACTGGAGCATCTTCCTCCAATACATCAACAAGATCCTCCGACCTGATGATAAGTTGGAGTTTCAATTCCCAATCAAGGAAATTAGAACCATCATTCTCCAACGAAAACTTTTCGAGTATGGATCGGATAAGTACATTGTTTGCCATTCTATAAAATAAATTAAAGGATTTCATGTTAATATTTATGTAAAACTTCATACTACATATTTAAAATTTGTCCATTATGCAGTATATTCAAGATCCCATCATAAATAAATCGAACTCATCCGAAATATAAAATCAAGGTAAGTAATCCTTTACTAATCATAACCTTTTAGAAAAATTTTGCAATCATTTGCAATTTTCTAAACTTTATGACTCTTATTGTTTATTAAGAAACTTTTCTTACTAAACGATTTTCCTGAGACTTCAAGCTTAGATCTTGATTGCTCTTTAAGCAAACTTATTTTAGTGGTCAATATGCTTGGCTATATTATCTCCATAAAATAAATGTATCAAATGCCTCACATTTAATCCACTTATCGATGGCCTGATAATATATCCTAACACATTCCACGATTTCTAAAGATTAAAGATTACACTCATGCATCTCAATAATCTTTAGCTTAAAGTGGATAAAATAAGAAGGAAAAAATACTTAATTTTTCATTGGACAATTCAAATGTGACTATAGTTTGGTAGGTCATGTTTCCATACACCCATACCTATCCTAACATATCATTCACATATAATCATAAAGCACATCACATAACACAATCACAAAACATTTGTGAGTTTGTATGCCTCTTGCGCTTCTCTTCATCCACCGCTTTGTCTTCTTGCACCATTGGATGAAAAATTGCATATAAAATAAATATGATGCCCCAAACTTTATTATGAATCCTTTCAAAATAAAATTTGCTAAGTGCAAGTATTAGGAATCCATCTCATCTCACAATGCAAATGATGTAAATAATAAATAAAGGTATCCTATACATAAATTGCCTTTTGTGCCTAATTAATAAACACTTATTAAACTTGCTTACAATCAAACAAACACATCACATCAAAATTTACATCACACAAGGCATTGGAATGAGACATACAAACTCGGTTCCCTGCAAAACAAAATTAGAATAGGAATTGCATACCAATGCACTATTTTGTACCTTTTAGTTAATTTCCATTTCTTATGCAATTGCGGTTCTCTAAATCATTTAAATCCCAGAAAAATAATTTATAATTCTCTGTTACGATTTGCAGCATAGTTTGAAAAATAATCTTTTAAATATTTAAAAGAAAATTCAAACCGTTATTGTCCTTGTCACAGAAAAACTGCGCACTGTTGCTGTTTTGCCTTTGTGACGAAATTTCATAAAACTTTTGTATAGGAAAGTTTTATTATTTAAAAACTAGACTTCAATATCTAAATTTAGAAACTGGTTTCATCAAAATACGATAATCCATTTGAGAGAAATCGTTATTTTAATTTCAGCAAAAACTGCTACTGCTGCTGGAAAAAAAATCCAGCAACGCGCTATTTTTCTTATTTTTGTTTAACCTCATAGATCTGTCCAAAATCTTGATCTATATAACTATCCTATTCTAAATTTCTTTTACAATAGTAAAAATTTTAGAAATTACAAAAATAATCAACCAGTAATCTAATAACAATATTGCAAAGCATGTAACAAAAATTCAGCTCGAATTTTAGAACCGCAACACAAAAGAACAATTAACTAAGCACTTATGTAATAAAATTACATAATAAAATAGCTTAATTAGCGATAATAAAGAACCTAATGCTCTGATACCAATTGAAGGATTTCATGATGCGAATCGGGTAATTTTAAAAATTTTATTAACCGATAACATCTAAGATCGTTCTTATTATCGCTAACTTTCTTATGTTATGTTTGCATCACAATCACATATATTCCTATAAGAAGGATTGTTGAGCCATACCTATGGTCTCTAACGAAGCTTTGTTCCTCTTGGTTCACCTTGAATCCGAAACAAGAATGACAGTTGAATCCGTGCTAGCGAATTCCCCGTCAACACCTAGCTCCGCCACCCGTGTCTTGATCGATTGCTTAATCGATAGAATATTTTAACAAATATTTAGAGGATGAGAAAGCCAAAACTTCAACACATGAAGACTTACTTGTGTTTTGATTTTTCTGATCTGTTTTTACCTATAAAACATCAGAATAAACCTTTCAAATTCGTATAGCATTCAAAGCCACTAATCAGAAATTAAAACAGCACTTTAATTTCTGACGTTGCAGCACTAAAACAATGATAACTCTCTGTAGGAAATTCCAAACGACATGAAACTTGAACCATTGGATTCTACACTTCCAGGACTACAATTTTCATATATCATTTGTCCAATTTGATTATCATTTGCTATACTAATTGTCAGTTTAAAATTGGCTCAAATTCTGACCCGAATTTAAAGCCCTCTTTCTCTCTTCATTTGTTAAAATAATTGGGCTTGGGCTTTTAAATAAATTTATGCACTCTATAATAATATTCATATATTATTATAGTATGTGAAACACATATTATACTCATAATATTCACATATCAATAAATTTATTCCTTGCTAGTTAATCACGTCATGTGATATAATTTTCTATTTGTACACTTTGTTTCATACAACATGAAACCTTGTACATAGAAAATATATTTCTTGTTTTCCATTCAGTTGGTGTGACCTATATTGAGGATCCATATTATGTTGGCAATGGAATAAAATATTTTATTCCATAAATTGTAAGTGGTACTCTAGCATACATTACAGCTACCCAAATAATATAGATGTTTAGCAAATCCTTTTACAAAACACGATCCTTCTAGTAATGCTATTAACATTACTTGTGTCTATTCCTTGCCATACGATATTATGATTATTATACAAAGTAGGGCTGTGTCATCTTCGTATTATAATCTTTTCTTGGTCTCCAATAAGTAGGATTATATAATTATAACTGCACTTCAGTTATATTTGATCCATTTATAATCTTACTTTACCAAGGGGCCCTTTATAATATCATTCCTCAACTCATGAGTGGCAATTAGCTATTGACATATATATTTCCATCCTACACAAGTTATATACAAAGAACTATTACTTTTATCACCACAAGCTTCAAATGGCTTTAAGTAATAATCACGTTGCATATTTCTTATGTGAAAATATATCATATCAATCTTAGAATTAATGACACGATAAAAATATTAATGACACAAACACAATCCATATAATATTTTTATCAATTAGGTCTGTTCAATATATGAAACTTTTCATATACTCGTGTTATTAAATGATAATCCTTTATCAACGTTTACAGAACTACAACGTACTTTTAATCAACACGACAGTCTTGTATGGCATATTAGTGTTCCTGCTAATATCCAAGACCTGTGAACATTTTAGAGATATATATTCATTTTATTTAGAGTTCTGCGGTTCAAGACCAAGAGCATCTTCTTGAACACTTCTAAATACGAATATAAACTCATGGAACAAAATGTAATAACATCCAATTCATAAATATAACATATAAAAGTAATCACCATAAGATAACTTTTAGAACACAATTCCAACAGCTAGATACCGTTTATGATTATTGGAAATAAATAGTGATTTATTTTCCATGGCCAACAAAGCATAAATCCTCAAAGGGTCACACAAATAGGACTTTAACCATACGTGCATTATTTATTTATTTGCAATAGCGAGTACTGCGAATATATGATAAGTTGATTAATTAATTATATACCGTTATGAACAGTTATAATTAATTAACTCAAATGGATCATATATAGAAATAATATAATGCATATGCTAATTCCAAATTAATTATTAATTTGTTAATAATTAAGTTAGTTCAACGCATATTTATTATACCGAGCTAATTGGCATTTTAGTTAATCAGTTAACTGAAAAGTCCGATATGAGACGAATTAAAGGAACGATTTAATGGACCATTATATCATATGGCCCGGCCCACATGAGGGCTGAAAATTTCAGCCACGATAGGGGCAATTTCGTCCAGGAGAAAATAGGAAGAGAGAAACCTAATTATGGAAACGTTCCATATAAATATAGGTTGTTTCTTTGGGAACAAGCTAGTAAAATTTTTTCTCTCTCTCTTCCTCCTTGGCCGCACTGTTCATGTACTGTTCACGTACTGTTCACAGAGGAGAAAATTTGTTTCTCCAAATTTTAGCTCTTAATCTCTCTCAATAGCTCATGCGTTGAGCGCTTCCTTCCATGTATTAATCAGTTAATCGCACGCGAAGGAAATAGGGAATTAGCGATCGTCTCGGACAAGTTAGCACTTGTCTTGAGACCTTGGTTAATCTCCTAGGTGGACTCGAGGCAACCGGAGGCAGCTGTGAAGAGATGAGCACGCCACCGACTCCAAAATATTGGATTCGAGCCTTCCGGATGCGATTTCGGAAGAGGTAACCTCCTACGCTTCTCCTTTTAACGTGTTAACTACTTGAATGACTAGATCCGTTAATCGTGCGTATTAATTCTTTGTTAAATGTTAATAAAAATTAAATTTGCACGTGGACTTGAGTTCCTAACACATTGAGGTGGAGGACCCCATTGATAATAAGTATACGGAAGTTCTGGTCTGGTAGGTCCATAAGCATTATGTTGAAGAGAATACCAATCTGCGTATCCCTGTGGATGCCATCGGAAAGTAGGTTGACTTTGACCTTGGTGACTGTATCCATGTGGTGCCCCCTCTGCTCTCCACGCCATGTGTTGTGGGCTAAACTCAGCGACATACCCGTAACCTTGAGAAGGTGGTGTTACATTTGGAATTTGTCGCTGATCTCGGATCTCTGCTCCTGGTGGATTTAGTCCTGTTGTTGGAGCTGAGGTGGTTGATGTGAAAGCTGCTCGCAACGTTTGTTCCACGAGATGTGCGAGATCTGCATGGGAAAAAGATCTTTGGCTTTCTAAACTTGTTGTGCTCTTTTGCTTTGTTATAGAAGCTTCTGGTTTCTCCGATCTTGCTTCTTCACGAGATTGTTGTAAAACTTGCAAGATCGGATGCACTGTGGTTGGTGTTGCCCTCTCTTGTTCTTCGCGAGGTTGTTGTATAGCCGGTAAGATCGGGTGCATCGCAGTTGGTATTGTTCTCTCTTGTCCTAGATCTGATGGTATAGGTTTTTCTGGTTGTTCGAGGTTGACTTGTTGTGGGGTTGAATCACTAATGGCCTTCTGCTCAGATTGTACTTTCTGTATTTCTGAAGCTTCAGTGATATGCTTGTTTCGCTTAGGTTCAGTTTTCGTCAGATCTGGTTGTGGTTGTGGTTGAGGAAGTGCATTGCGTGATGCAGGAGGTGTGGAAAGATCGATCTGTGATTGAGACTCAGATCCGATCTCTTTGAGAACGACTTGTTTCTCTTTGCCAGGTTTACTAGTAGTAAACTCTAGATCCAGTCGCCTGGGCTGAATCGTACCTCTATTCTCATTCATTTCTCAGTTTACCAAATGCAATTCCGGATTACTAATGGTCAGATTCAGGTGGGCGCCAGTTGATAAGCTCAATTATGGTAGAGATCAACAACAGATGAGAGATGAGAATGAGAAAGATCGTATTTTATTGATTAATGAAGGATTACAGTGTTTGTTACGAACTCTTTTTTCTATCAAAATGCCCACCCCCTCTCCTAAGGTCTACCTCCTCTATTTATAGTCTAACAGCTATAACTAATTACTGACATCAGCCGACAGCCGTTACTCCACTTGTCTCTCCTAGATTCTCCCGAGATTCCTTCGAACATAAAATCGCATGGCCTTGTCGACTGTTTGTCTCCTGAGTTCCCTTCGGGTTTTTCCTCCTGCAACTTGGGCTCTTCCTGGGCTCTTTGTTGCCTTTTCTCTTCTGGGCCGAGCCGACGACAGCCAGGCCTATCAACAGGTAACTATAAGTCTAGAACTATTGATTTTTGTTGTTGTTATAGTCGCTCTTGTTTTGGCACTTCAGTGTATGCGATGTGTGTCACACCCCGCAGCGGCGGCGTGACAGATTCCCGCCGCAGGCACGTGCTTCGCACGCACTGCAAGGCTTACTGCTAGGCCACCAGTTAATATGTCATGTTTTATCATACTAGGTACCATGCAATTGACAAGCAACAAACTCAAAAACTAAGTTGAGGTTATGCTTGTAACATGTGTAAACAAAATTTCGACAGATCCCCTGTAATAGACAGCATCCAGCCATATAGGCAAGCAATCACACAGTTTATAGACTTTTCCCAACCCAAATCCCACAAGCAACAGTCAAGTAAGCATTTAGCTTAAGGAGTTACACACATACAAGCATTCATTTACACAAATAGCTCACAAACAGAACACAAGTACCACAAAACATAGCATACAATGTACATGGCTTACTTCTCCGATTCTCCAGCCCACGCCGTCAACCTGGAACCCATGAAAACATGATACGGTGAGAAAGGAAATCATTTCTCAGTGCGGTATTTAGTTCCAGCCACGCATAAACCCGGAGTCTCATGTTGCGGAACTAAATACACATTGTTTAATATATAAGAACATAGTTTGCACGGTTTATTCATAAAAACAGTTAGCAATTCATGCTATGCAATGCAAGGCCAGCTAGCAACGATTATCCGGAATCTGCCAATTCAATTCATACAAAAGCCGGCACTTGTTGGACACCTATCCATGCACAATACTAGGCTGGTTACCAATCAGCCAAGTCATTTCCTTTCCATCAATACAAACAAATAATACTCAATTGCTGAGAACATTTACCCCCTCACAGTCCATTCAAGAACTGATATGAGTCCCGAAACATAAGCGCTTATCTCACGGCTCTTGGAAAGACGGTCGCGACTCCGCTTTCCAAAGATGTAAATGCTATTCATCACACAATTAGCACAGCCATAACGCATATTACAATTCAACCACAACAATATAAACCATTCAATATGCATGTCATTATATAGTAATACATCCTATGCACAGTCATGTAGCTTATATAATATATCAATTCATACATGCAGGCTACATGCTAAGTCATGCAAAAACATCAAGCAACATGCATAATATACTTTAAGTTTAGCACATCAACAAGAGTTAGGGTCCAGGTGAAATCCGCACCTCAAACCTTACACCACTTTACCCGCCGTTTATTGCTGCGAAGCGCCCGCTTCACCGCTCAAGTCCACCGCTTCACTTAGCTCAGGGTCTGGTTCAAGTGAACAAAACCTAAGTCACGGTCATGCACAAGAACAGCCTATAATTCATGCAATTACGTGGTTAAGACACTGAACCAAACAGTGTTGCGTGACTGGTTTGCGGGGTAGCACCGTTTGTATCCCCGCTTCATGATTTGCTTACAGCCCAACACCAGACCTATAGTGCTTGTTAGCACGTGGTCAGTTAGGGTACACAAACAAGACTGTTTTGCACCAATATCATCACCCCAAAGGTCTGTTTAAGTCATGGAAACCAGCCACCGTACACGACTTATGCACCGTCATGAACTTTCCCAGCCTGTTTTGAGTAAACCAGGGCCAAAATCATGCATGCAACCTTATTCTTTACCTTCCCAACTATCCAGCTAGGTCCCAAACATTGTTTTTCACTGTCTAACACCACAAAAATGCACTTTACTGGTCTGTTTTGGCAAGGAACAGAGTAAATACGAGTTTGGCAAGAAGAGGGGCATAATGGTCCACAAAATTGGGCCAGAGAGAGAGGTTAAGAGGTGAGGACCAGGTGTCAGCAAACCCCACTCTCCCAGCCCAAGTGACTAAGATGCTTGGTGTCACACAACTATTGGGGCTGGTCAAACCAGGTTGGACTGCCCCTTGGCCAGCTCCAAGGGTCACCACTGGACAACTCCAGTCCTACATGCAAGGGACACTCCAGTACCCACTGCCAAACATGCCTAAATACATGAATCATGACTGGGCAGCTACGTTAACCACCGCACACGCAGACCGACCATAACTGTCATGCGTTACAGCATAATTTGGCCATTGTTTTGGTCATTGTTTGGGTCATCATACCATTTCATTTCACCACGCAATAATTTATTTCAGTTTGGCATACATAATGCACATACACACATGGTCTGAATTTAAGGCAACTGTTATTATAGCGGGACTTATACCGTTTTCAACCACGTTTTACATGATTGCACTAGTGTCTGGACAGGGACGGGGGCACAATTACATGGGTCTCTGGTTAGTCAAGGTCTCAAACATCACCACCCCCTAATAGACATGATGAAAATTGGAGCATGGTGTTTACATGACAGGGACACCGTCAGATAACCGTATCTCACAATGTGTTCGAAGTAATGCCATGCAGAATGTTTAGTCATACAAGATGTCGCATGTACAGACCAAACATTTGGTGTACATCTGACCCAAATTAATTATTGTATTTGAATGTTTGAACCGAGGCAATTTCAGAAACTTCATCCAATAAACACTTTAAAAAAAAAACTCAATGCTAATTCATTTGATTTAATACTACAAAATTATTCTTAGTGAAACACGGTTTAGTAAAAAAAAATTGGTTGATTAGATGTTTGTTGTATCTGTCTTTTGTATTTTCTAACATTGAAAAGTCCTGAGATATTTTCGTAATTTGAATAGCATACATGACCTTAGTCTATATATTTACAGAATAATGTTACCATTGGTTAGTACTACTTTTCTTGGTTTTTCTACTTATTGAAGAAAGGTTAATTATAGCAAGAGCACATATTTGGTGTCGGTGACTGATGTAAGGGAATTTTCATTCAAAGATTTTAATTCTAGCAAATTTTAATTCATGCCAGCCTGAAAGCATTTTCATTCAAAGATTTTTTTAAAAAAAAAAAAAGAAAAGAAAAACATAATCCAACATTACGGATTATTTCAATTTTATTCTTTTTTTTCGCGGTGATTTCAATTTCGTTCGAATTTCGACGTATGTGACAAATGTTCTTGTTTGCTGATGTTATAGCATGTGACATACTACATACTCCGTTTGGATGGTGTGGGAATAAGATGAATAAGGGTTCATTCAAAAAAAAAAAAGATGAATAAGGGAAGAAGTATTGGGAAGTGTGTAATTTTGTGCAGAGTTTGGATTATTTATAATAAATTTGGGAGTAGAAAGAAGCTATTCTCTTATTCTTAGACTCATCCAAACGGAGCCAATAGATAGTAAGATAATATAGATTAACCATAAATTGAATTTTGAATTTTTTTTTTAATGTTGCTTCTTTTCATGAAGATCCCTGAACAATCAAAATCGGGCAATAAATCGAACAGGCAACCTAAATTTGAAGCATTATTCTTTAATTTATTTTTTCTTTTGATATCAGCACAAACAATTTGATCCTTGGTACAACCCATGTTTTTCTCAGTATGTTTGGCCAACAAGCTAGTAGTCTCACAGGAAAATTTTTCGTGATACATTTCTAGGTATTAACGGAAAACTGGTTGATAGTCGGAAACTCTTTTAAAACCTTCTGGGCTCCACAAACTGTTTCCTTTGGAAGACTTGTTGAAGTTGATGGCCACACTTTCTGCCGGAGGGATATCAATGGTACAGGGTCTATGTCGAATTAAAATCTAGAGATGCTATTCCTTACAAATGTGAGTGTAGGATCCTTAAGGATGATGGTGGGATTGAATTGGTATATGTTTAGTCTGCAATTGAAGAGGTATTAAACTTTTGTGGTTGGTTTGAGTCTATAGAGAGAAAAAATTTGACTCATGCGGTGAGGGTGATGAGGAATCGAAGGTTAGACAGGTACTTGTGTTTGTGTAGGAAAGATTGGTCAACAGAAAAGTGGAGGTACTGGGAGGACTGAATTTGAGTTCACAAATAAATTGAAAGAGATCTTCTCACTTGACAGGTGCTGTTAAGATCTCGAAAAAAAAAAATTAAATTGAAAGAGATTCTAATCTTCTAGCACCGACAAACCAACTTTTGGTTATGACGAAATCCAAATAATTAGATATTCAGTGTTTGCTAATGAATGAATGCCAAAGAATTAATTAGATATTTAAGGTAAATTAGTTCAAACTTTTAGCCGTCATGGTTATATGACAAATCAATTCATGTTGCGTCAAATTAGGACAAATATAAAAGTGTGCAAGCCTATTAGCCAGTGCAATTTTATCTAAAATCTAATAAGAGAAGAAAAAAGTGAATTGTGTTCGAAAAGAGCATTAGTTTTGTCGATTTCATATTAACTTCTCTCAAGTAATTAAATCCGGCAACATCTAAACTGATAGAAGCACTCAATATGCAAATGACAAACCAAGCCAGCATGCAGGGAGTGAACCTGCCGGTAAGATTTAACTCAAACACAATTCTACTTTTTACGTTTCATGTCAAATTTTATATTTTTGGCGGAATATTAAAGGAATAAAAGTAACAAATCGTACAAGCAAAACGAAAGTGAATTTTGCTAGAAGTGCGAATCAATGCATTTACTCTCAAAACTTTCAATATGCTGAACAAGTAAACTGTCCTTGAATTCTTAATTTATAATCAGAAGCAATTTTTTTGCACTTTTTAAATTCAGGGCAGAAACTCAAAATCAGTTCAAGATTCACTAGAAACTAATTGAAATTCTTCAATTCTAAAACAAGCAATATCTGACACAACGACAGATCTGTGAATAAAGCCGAAGTCTGGATAACACTTTGCTGTGTACTGGTCTATATATTGACACTGCTATGCCCAGTAACAATGCCTACGATGTATCAGCATTAAAGTTCCAAAGCCATATTAATATCGATTAGTCAATAGAGCTGGAATGATAGATATACAGCTATACCATAAGCACCTATCCCATATTCATTGTTCTCCATCATGTCTGCTTGCGACACAATTAGAATAGGCTGATGTATTCTACTGTCACTATCCACTACGCACCCAAATGCACCGTTAATATATAGATTTTAGACCAAACTGGGTCTTGTTAAATGCTAGATCCGAGATCCAGTTGCAAGGGTTCAAGATGTTGTAGAAAACATAGTCAATAATCCAAGTGGACGACCATAAAATCTAAGAACATTGCACAGAGCACTAAGGCATAAACACAACACCCCAGAGTAATGTAAGTTCTGACATCTCGTAGCAATTATGAAAGATCTAAGGTAGCATATGTTAAAAGCATAAATAATGAAGAGTTCATCTAATTTCTCAATTTTGATGACTCCTAAATATCACGGGAAGCACAATAGAGAATATTAATTAGCTGATACTAACCAAACCAACAGGTTATTTAGATACCAAAGCACCTAATCATCCTAGACAACTCAAAAGTACTTCTCTATTGCACTATTCTTAACAGAGTTAATTAGCCGATACTAACCAAAAGGGATTGGATTTTTCTACCTACAAAGCATGCTGTAATAGCATCCTTAATCAAGACTTCTAAAAAAAGTTTGGCTGAAACCATATAGCTGGTCCAGACCGGCCAATTGATGCCTCCTTGGCAAAGTCACTAGGCACCAGCTCAAATTTGCCATCATCCATCTTGGCAGAATAGACGTTATAATGCGATCCAGACCCATGCATATCTCTTATAGATGGTGGAGCACACCTATAAACAGAACCCCCCTCAAGAGAGTCCCAATTATCAGTGCAGACAGACAGACAGTGGTTGTTATCCCCAAAGAAAATGGCTGTGTTGCTTGTGTTGGTGATCATCCTCAGGAGCCGAGGTGACTGCTCACTGAACTGGTACAACTCAAATTTTTGTTTCAGCATCTTCTCAGTGCCCACTTTAGGTACATTCTCATACTTTTGACCCCTTACTTCCTCTGCTTCGTCTTCTTCTTCAATATTATGTACAAAAACCACGTAAACCCCATATTTTCCCTGCACTAAAAACTTACTGACAGGCCAAATCTCTTGTTCGAAAAAGCAAATAATACCTGTTCTACAGCTTGCTTTGCTTGGGTCAATAACAAGCATAATTTCCTTATGAAGTATATAGAACTGACCATTGTAGTACGTCAAATCTGCAAACTCAGAAGAAGAATAATGACGATCGTGGACCTCTGTCCAACATGAGCTACCGACCCGACAGCAGAAGATGCCCTGGTATCTCGGAATGAACACAGTTATCAGGCAGGCCGGGTCGGTCAAATCCGTAGAGAAAGTGACGCGGCTGATTGCAAAATTACCTCCGACTGGTTCAAAATAGTCGCGAACATCGTAGCTGGGGAAAATATCCCAGGCCTCCCGTATAATTTCGGGAGGAATCATAAAGAAATCAGAAAGACGTTTAACAGGAGTGGTAAAAGGAGGGAGCTGGATGCAGGCCCGGGTTATCGGGTTGAGTAGGAAAAGCTCAGTACCTCCGGTTGCCACGAGTAAAAGCCAGCCACGTTCGGAGGCGCAACACATCATGCCAATAGTCTCGGGGAGGTGAAGCTTGCGCATCTTAGATTCCCACAGGTCGTAGATAGGGCTGCTAGTGGTTTGGACTGTCCATGGACGGTCTGGACTGAAATATGTTGAACTATCATGGATTGGACTGTGTTTGGTATGGACTGAAGTCCAGTCCAAATCCAAAAAATAAAACTTATTTGAACAATTAATAAACTTATCTGGACTATCTATGGACCACTGATACAGTCTATTTCTCTTCCACTCACATAGTTTCCTAATCCCACTTCTTCTCTCCGACCAAACCACACCAACACAAAAAAAAAGCTTCGACCAATCGACCTCGATCTCACTAATGGCGACAATTCCTCCTCGTTCTCCTTCACGTTTCCATTTCTAAGATCTCTCTCTGCCTCCTCTGCTCCCTCTCCGCGCCTCCTCTCGCCTCCTCGTACCATCTCCCTCGCCTCCTAATTTCGATCAATCAGTTAATTTATGACACGTGTCTAGATAGCAGATATATGATCTTTATGTTTTGTTATATGCCATTTGGTAAATTGGATTATAAGCTTCAAATTAGAATATCAAAAGTTCAAAACCTAATTAAGCTCCTAATTACTATGAAATTTTCAATTGAGAACAAATTGAACAGAAGGATGGAGGTTACTATGACATCTATGGGTGCTTTGCCTGAGATCTTTCTGAATTCTACTTATTTTTGTTGATACATATATGTTGGGAGTTGATGTACCAGTCCAGTTTCGGTTAGTATGATTCATTTTACTGGTATCCACGCAAATTTACATGGAAATAGTCTCCTTTAGTTCTATTGTACCTGATCCTTAAATTTTCAACTAATCCTGGTGTACTTCTAGATATTTGTGGTACATGGAGGAAAATGGACATGATCGGTGCTTGTGCAAAATTTGTTCTTTAATGGTTCGCTTATGTCCATGTCATGTAATTCATTGTCAGTGTATTTCTAGACTTTTACTCTATTTTGACAAAAAATATTTGCATTTGCACGTTACTCCGCTTATTTTACCGCTCTGTTTTGACAAAGATATGTCATACTGAATTTTATTTGGACAAGGGGCAAGGGCGCTGATAAAATAATGGATAATCTCAATTCATTCATTTGTGAAATTTTACCAGTGCGTTGACCACAACTTGTCCATGTGGATAATCTGTGGACAAACCGTGGATAATTTTTGGTCAGCAAATGAACTGGACGTGGATGAAATATTACCATACATTATGGACGTGGTTTGGATATGAACTTCAATTTCTCATAAATGGACGGAGCTGGACACGGGTTGGAACCCGTCCATTAGCAGCACTAGTCGTAGAAGAGGCGGGTCCCGTCGTCGTCTTCGGAGTTTTGTTGGGGCGAGTAAGGAAGCATGAGCCAAGGGAGTTGGGGAGGGAGGCGTGGCTTGGGAAAGGAGTCGAAGCGCCAGGGAGAGCAAACGGCACGGAATCGGACGTAGTCTGTGATGGATTTCACCTTTTCGGAGATCAAGTGTACGATTAGTGGTGGGAGGTGGGCCCAATCGCGAAAGTCGGTAGGTAAACCTTCCATTTTGGGAGAGAGCTTTTCTTTTGTTTTGTTCAAATTTTGTTTAATTTGTAAATTGTAATAGAAGAGAAGACAGGATACGCATCCTCAGCAGCCGGCCTCTACAGCCATCACCTACAGCCGGCTTTTTCTTTTTTTTTTTTTTTTTTTTAAAGTTCAAATGTTGAATCCAAATCGTTGATTTTGTTCAATTTTACGAGCGCTGCGTTTTCATATAAGTTTTATAAAATTTGCGTTTTCATATAAGTTTTATAAAATCCAGCCGGCGGAGGTTTTTGTTTTGCTGGTGGTAGCGAAACACTGAGGCAGCGAGCAGTGAGCAGTCGCGGGTTTTTATTATTTTAATTTTCTTTTAAGTAACTGGACACTTGGCACTTGGCAGGAGGAGAACTCGCAGGCAAACGACAAACCTACTTTGTGAATATAATATCATTTTTTTCTGCTTGAATTTTCTCTGCAATTTATGCTGTGTAGAAACTAGCGAGTAGCGACTTTAATTCGTGCCAGCCTGGCAGCATACAGTTATTTCATTCAAATATTTTTTTTTAAAAAAAAGAAAAGAAAAACATAACCACCCAACATTACGAATTATTTCAATTTCATTTTTTTTTTCTTGCGGTGATTTCAATTTCGTTCGAATTTCGACGTATATAACAAAATTCTTGTTTGCTGATGTTAAAGCATGTGACATACTACATATAGACAGTAAGATAGATTAACCAGAAATTAAATTACCAGACAAAACAAAAACACTCAAAACATCGCTACCAGTGTATCTATATGCCGGAATTGCTTAAGATCATTCCAATATTTTATCATCCCTGGACTTCTATTAATGAGAAAGTTAGTTAATTAATGAGGATTCCAGGGATAATAATGCGTTTTTTATTTTTGGCAAGGACGCACCTTCTGTTTTGCTCCCGTTTCCCACCCTTGTGACTTCAACCGTTACATTAAGTACCATTAATTATCCAGCCCCTCTATTGAAGTTAATATTTATAACCGTTGAAGTGGATATATATAACTATTGAAGTTAATATATATAATTGGTCTATTTATATATATTAAATGTTAATATATATAAATATTGAGGTTAATATCGTTACTTGGGGCATAATAATAATAACTAGTTAATTAAAATCAATACTTAAACACTCGAAATTAAATGACTAGGACATTTAATTGACCAATGAATTTTTTATTTGGATCCTCCTACCATAAATAGCCGTTGCCCCCTTTCAAATGCCTCCACTTTTTATTTTTGTTATCACTTACCCAATCGCAATTTACAATAACAAAGTTGCCCAAAGTAGATGAAATATCATTGTTATAGCCTTATAATTAGAAGGATGAAGCATCCATTGAGATTGCATTGAGATCGCGCGAAGTGTGATTAGTTTTTAAATTCTGATCATGAACCCAATACGATACTAATTAACAAACCCATGCCGACCTAATTTTTTTTTTAAAAAAAAATTATCGTCATACATAGGGCTTGGAGAATTTTTTGGTGCTATCTGATTTATTAAAAAAATTATGTAGAGTTGAACTTAATTAGTACAACCAACTTATTTTAATTTCTATTTACCGTTTATTTTTCCTAAGACCATTTTTATGTAGAAAGTTGGTGTGAGCATCATATATTAATGTTCCAACTCTTAGCATAAATTCGAGAGATGCACAACAGTTAATTGAATACTTACATGTTGTATTTACTTCGGTACATCAAACCAAAATAAATATGAAATTTTATATAGATATCCATATGTACTACACGAGAATGCAACATCCTTTTTTGTTTTAACTACAAGTTCATATGTAATGTACTACATGTCTATATATCTTCTCTTTAGCCCCAATTATACAAGGAACCTCCAAAAATTTGAACACAAACTCCTACAGAAATTTGGGCCACTTGACCCATGTCTGGATAGCAGGTTTAATTTCCTCAGGTAACACTATATGATGGCCCAATTTTCATGCAATTGACCCAATTGAGCATAGCTTTTATGCCCCAATTTTTATGTTTCCTTAAGTTTTTTCTTTTTTTGGTGTGCGTAGTGCAACAGTGCTACTGTCCGTCTCCATCATCCGAGAGACTTCCTAAAATGAGGAGTACAAGTGCATTTTAAGTTTTTTAACAAGTTATAAATAAATTCTTTTTAGTCTTGCAGTAAATAACCACGTCTTGCAAGGGAGGACATTAAAAACAGAGACCAGAATGGTTACAACTTACAAGCCATATTTTTCCCCTTTAGTTACGTCATCCAGAATAAAAAAATTATCTATTACCACAAAAAGAAATCTTAATTTTTAAAGATCCACTAATATCTATAAATCCGCACCGGAAAGAGTTGAAACGTAGATTGTAAATATCGATAAAAAAAATTCAAAATTATCTATTGCTCATGCTAACCAGTCATTTAGAAATTATAAGTGAAAATATTACAAGTTTACAACCTTATCAATGAAGGATATGCACAGAACGAATTCAAAATATTACAACCTTATCAAAATACACCTCAACATCTCACCTCAAACCCCAACAAAAAAAACAAAAAGGAAAAAAAATTCAAAATTCCAAGGATCCACTAATCAATTATCCATAAACAGCACCCGATAAAGTCATATCGGATTCGGGTCTTTCCTAAAAAGCGCAAAGTCTAGCTGGAAGAAGATAGCGCGAGGCCAGAGTCACTAAACCCAACTCTTTCCCTTCTTATCTTCTCCTTCTTCACCTCCTCAAAACAAAACCTTCAAAACAGAGTAGCAGCAATTGTAGTTTACAAAGCATCACCTCTCCAGCAATGGCGTCATCCATCGTCGCCACGCCAGCTCACACTCTCTCTCCACCCGCCGCTCTCGCCTCCGCCAAGCTCGGCGCCGCCTCACCTTCTCTGTTCCTCGCTCTCTCCTCGCCTCACTCTTCCTTCCCTTCTCTCACTCTCACCTGTTGTCACAACCCGTGCTTTCTGGTATCGATTAAACAGCCGATTTGTCGAGCTGTGGCTGGTACCGCCGCGGCTGAGGTGCAGGATGAGGAGGAAGAGGAGGAGGAGGAGGTTGATGATGGATATGTTAAGTCAGGTCCCGCTTTTACGCCTCCTACCAAGCCTAAGACTGGAAAGGCTGCTCTTCCTACTAAGAGAGATAGAGTAATTCAATTATATTTATAATTTTTATATATCTTTTTTTTTTTAAGTTTACTTCTTTTTGGGGGTGTTCATACACCCAACTAGCATAAAAGGAAAAAAATATACGAGTTAAAGTTTCTAGATGAATTCCAAATTATGTAGTAAAGGTTCTGGTTTGGTACCTGACCAGCTTGGTACCGAGTATGTAATGGTAATTCTCAGGAGCATTTTGTCAAACACCTTGTGAGTAATTATTAGGCTCCTAATTGGTTTTATACTCTCTGTAGTGGTGGCTTAATTTTAGGAATATCTTGTCGACACCATACGAGTAAACATTATGGGTCCTCGCCCAGCTTCTTATCAAGTTTGTATTACTATAATTCTTGAGAAAAAATTGTCAAACACTGGAGGCTTTAGTTGAGTCGCAATACTAAATACCATTGTGTTTTGGAGTATACAAGTGTTTTCCGGCTTAGCAAGCAGCTCCTTCTGACTAGTGAGTCTGTGCACGAGTTCATGTCACTACGATCAAATAGGGTCGTGCAAAGATCTTTTGTTTATGTAAGTTAATGGATAGTATCTTCCTTTCTTTTTATGAAGATGCGTTCAAAGCGCTTTTTGGAGATTCAGAAGTTAAGGGACAAGACGAAAGAATATGATGTGGTCTCAGCTATCATGGTTATGAAGCAGATGACAGGCACAAAATTTGTTGAGTCAGCTGAGGCACATTTCAGGCTTAAACTCGACCCAAAGTATGCTGACCAACAGCTTCGTGCCACAGTATGCTCCTTACTTTTTGTTTTTATTGAATTTATTAGTGACCATTTGTTTTATTCAACTAAACAACAGAAAAATTATGCTGCTAAATGCAAATAGTAATTTATGCTGCACAAGAGATAGGGACCTTAAATCACTGAAGTTTTGTACTGGCTCGGCGTTAGCTTATACTTACTGTTGTTTATCTCCTGGTATGGATTTACAGGTCAATTTGCCAAAGGGTACTGGACAGACTGTTAGAGTGGCTGTCCTTGCTCAAGGTAATTATCTTCTTTTTCTCTTGGATTTATTTCATTTGTATTAGTTCCTCAACTAATTGTTATATAAATCTTTCTAAACTCATTCAATGAGAATACTGAAGATGTTCTATTAGTCACCTTGCCTGTAAAGAGTGAATTTTTTTAACACTCCTTGGGCAATAAAGGAAGTGAAGAAGCACTGAGAAGTCTGTTCTGTCAACTTGTGATACAAAGGATAGAACACATTCCAAAAAAAAGCTTGCTTGTTATTGGAAATTAAAAATAAAAAAATCTGTAACTCACATTGCATACAAAATAGAAAACATTGTGAATTGTGATCTATATCACTTTCTCTATGTTCATGCAGCATTTCAGTTCGTTGTCATGGGCATCCAGAGGTCCGTAACAATTGACTGGTGTAGAAATTTTATACATCCTTTTCATGCTCTTGTTTTATATTAATTGGAAACAATACCATGCATAGAGAAAGTGATAGATATATATATATATATATATATATATATATATATCTAGAGAGAGATAGAGAGAGAGAGAGAGAGTTTTGCTATGGTGACTCACGTGAGTCGCACTCAAAAACTCCTAGATCTGGTTCAAAATGTCCGATCCAAACCATCTAATACGATCTCTCTATTGAAATCTCCATGCAGACCAAATTTTATATTTTTTTGAAATTTTCAAGTATTTTTTTCGGATTTTTAAAAACTGCTGTTTTTGAACGGTTCGTAACTAATTAGATTAACGATTTTCTAAAATTTCAAAAAAATACTTAAAAATTTTGAAAAAATATAAATTTTAATCTGCATAGAGATTTCAATAGGGAGATAGTATTAGACGGTTTGAATCGGTCATTTTGAACCAGATCTAGGAGTTTTGAGCGCGACTCACAGTGCGAGTCGCGACTCACAGTGCGAGTCGCGACTCACCATAGTGCCCACTAAACTCATCTTCCTCCCTCTTCATGGCTTTCTTTGTCCTCTTACTACATTGCTATGTGACATTTTTTTATTTACGAAGACTTGGTACTAATTAGTGGTTTAGATACATTGAAAATCAATGTAAAGTACAATGTAGTGTAACATCCTATAACCCCATAGTGCCCACTATAACCTTTATCATTACGGTCCTATAATCTCTATTTATAAATTCTGTAGATCATTGATTTCTATTTACAGCTCCAACAGGCCACTATCTTTTTACAGCTACATATTGCAGATCTCTATATATAACATTGATTGTTTGAATTTTTCATTTGAGCCTTCACCCTTATTTTATGATGGAAGATACTTGAACCTTCAAATAAACCTTATTTGTGCAGGTATATGTAAAAACCAGTTTTTGGTTTATAGTGAACTTCCTAATGTAAAGCTGATTTTGGAATTTTCCATGGTTCTAAAAGTTTGTTGGCTGTAACAGTATGTCCCATCTGAGAATTCTACATATATGGATGTATCTCACCCCGTTCTTATGTTATGAGGTACTTGTTCATTTTTTTTATAAATTTTCAATTGATATGTGGACCTGAATTTTGAAGGTGAGAAACTAGATGAGGCACAAAGTGCTGGGGCTGATGTATATGGTGCAGATGACTTGATCGAAAAGATAAAAGAAGGTTTTATGGAGTTTGATAAATTGATTGCTTCTCCTGAAATGATGCCAAAGGTAGGGATTACGGAATAACTGATTTCTTTTTTGACAGTTAACTATCGTGCATCTAGTTTTTATACACATATTCTGACAACCAATATCTTTAACCTTTAATATGTTTCTCAATTCTCTCTCTCTCTCTCTCAGGTGGCTGGTCTGGGAAGGATTTTAGGTCCACGTGGTCTCATGCCCAACCCAAAAGCAGGCACTGTTACAAGTGACATTACTCAGGTATACACTTTCACTGAAACAAAAGTTAAAAAGTGCAGAAAGAGCAGAAAGAAAAACTGAAGGAAACACGAGATGAATTAGCAAAGTTCCAAATTGAGAAACTGGAGAAAATGACAAGTGCAGAAGCAGCTCAAAAAATAAAGAAAAGAAAAGCCGAAAAATACAAAGAGTAAATTAACAGAGATTCAATTAAATAAAATGTCTTAGTAAAGCAAAAAAAAAAATAAAAAAAATACTATCATTACTGCCACTGGTGCTATTACACTAAAAGAGGAGCTGTTTGTTTCTGAACGGAAGTGGCAGACCAATGCTTCCTTTATAAGGAGAGAGTTGGACAGCCATTTTCTACTTTCAGTTTCAGATAATAATTAATATGAACCCCGACAAAAAATCCACTCTAAGCCTGAGCCAGTATATCAGTAAGAAAAACCATGATTCTTCAAAGGAAAAGGATTGATGGCAAATTTTTAGTTTCACATTAACTAACATAAACACCAACCAACAATCGACTGTATCATAAACCAGTATCAGTAAGAAAAATACTGATACCCACCCAACAGAATTCAGAAGACTAAAATGTATATTTATCTTGGAACTGATTATTTATTTGTTTGGCAAAATCTCCTTTCAGGCTATTAATGAGTTCAAGAAAGGTAAAGTGGAATATCGTGTGGATAAGACAGGAATTGTTCATGTACTTTTTGGAAAATGTAACTTTCCTGACGATGACCTTGTTGAAAACTTCATGGCTATAGTGGTATGCATTTAAAACAATAGTTTTTGAGGACTTGCATGCAACGATGCAAGTAATATTACTTGAGGTTGAGTACAAGCAACTATCAAATAGTACATGGAAAAAGAAATCATCACAAAAAACAAATAGATAGCAATTGAGCCAGAAACAATATTATAATCAAGATACGAAAGACAATTTGCTCGATGAAACAATATGTACTGAATTACTTTTCAATATTAGAACTTAAAGTTTTATCTCTTTGTGTTATTTCAGCGGTCTGTGGAAACAAACAAGCCAAAAGGTGCAAAAGGAGTATACTGGAGGAGTGCGTATATCTGCTCAACAATGGGTCCTTCAATTAGGCTGAATGTAAAGAGAATGCTCGAATTCAAGCCCCTCACATCTGTGTAAGCTCTTCAATTTGCAAAGATTAAAGGTGAGAGCAAATTGTTGTAGGAGCTGTAGCCTTGGTCCATATTTTGACTTTGTGGACCAAATATCTCGGGGCTTTTAGGTTGCTTAATTTATGGGTATGCAGCTTTTCTGTATTTAGCAGGTTTTTAATTTCTTTCTTTTTTGGGTTAAATGTCAATGGATTTATGTTTATAATCATAACGTCTTTTACTTAGGAGGCTTTTGGTGCAAATGTTATCAAATTTTTTTGTTTTTCCAAGATGCATGGCTTGCTTTGTTTGTGAGGTAAACATGATTTAGGCCTATGCCAGAGCCAGAGCACTAAGAGGGCACTCTTGCCCAAATTTGTTCGGTACTTCATTCACAATAGCATGTCTCAGGTCCAGCGAATTCAGAGTACACAAGCATTAATTGGTCCTATATACAAGGGCACTCAGCTGTGTTTTACTATACTTTGAAATTTATGATTTTTAATGCACTGTATTTATATTAAAATTGTATAAAAATTTGATAGCTGAATTTCAAATTTCTACATATATGTATCTAGTGACGCCTTGCATACTTTATTCTCTGGTTTTCAAAGTTATCATTTGAAGTCCATATGTCATTTCTATTGTCCAAATAACCTAAATACATTCCCTATATTTCATATTTTGAGTGTTAGAAATAAAGACCGTCTCATTGGCATCGCTTCGGATAGTAATTATGACGTAAACGTCTTTTCCTATAGGAATGATGGAGCATTTATTAATAGTTTAATACTCGAATATTGTTTTTGAACTTTACTCTGAAAAATATCTATTGAAGAAAACTTTGTACAATCTTCTTCCGGCTGCTTATACTAAAAAAAACGACGAAGAATTTTATCTTAATTGCAGATTGTTAGCTCAGGCTGTACAACGGACGGGTTTATAATTTTTTATCAATATTTCACTTCAACCCAATTATACCAGATTTACAAAAAATTTTATTTGACCCAACCGTAACCCAACCCAACCCATATAAATTTTTATATACAGATTTTTACGGGTTTCGGTTTAACCGGTCATAATTTATCGTTGTCAAAAAAAATAATTCTTTTATTGGGGACATAATTTCTATATTCAACTATATATATGTTTACTTCAAACATTTTTGCACAAAAGACCCCAACTTCTCTATCTCGCGTCGCTGAACTGTACCTTATACTCTTGTCATAGGATTGTACAATGATTAATTACGGCAATACTCTAAAAGGCTTGTATAATGAAATTTCTAACACATTATTAAAATCAATGTGCAGTATAATTGCTTCCCATTTGAATTTTTTTTTTTAGAGCAAATTGACAGCGGCTGTCAATGAAAAAAAGAAAAAAAAAAAGAAAAACCAGAAAAAACCCAACTAACATAATCTCCAAAAACTGTTTGCCTCCGTGCAAATCCAATTCACCAAAGTACTGTGAGCTCTGAATTCATTCCTGAAGAGACGTTTATTTCGTTCCAACCACAGAGCCCAAAAGAAGGTTGCCAAGACGATTGGAAGCTTGGTGCTGTGTCTCAAGGAAGCAAAAGTGAGCAGTAGGGAATCTTGTAGGGAGAAGGAGACAGAGAGGTCAGGCAAATGAAACCGCTCCCGCAACAGAAGCCAAACAAATTTAGTAAAGGGACAGTGAAAAAAGAGATGCAGACTGTCATATATTGTTCCCATTTGAAAATTAAACATGACAAGAGACTTGTATTTTAGCAAATAATTGTACTTTTCAAAGGGGAAGACCCGAGGCGTCTCTGGATTGCTGCCATTAGAAGTATATAAATCTTGCGCAGCGTGACTTGCACGTGGGGACTGTAGAAAGAACAGTATTTCAATCATGTTCGTTGATTTTTCTTTGTTTGATCTGAGCCGCTTATTTCTCTTTTTTTTTTTTGACTCTTCGATCTTTCTAGAGACAGCATCTCTCTCCCTCATCTCTCTTTTTGGCTTTTTGCTGTCGAGCTCTCCTTGGCTCCGTGCAGTCAGCGCACGTCTACTACGGGTCTAGGAGCTCCTTGCTTCTGCTTTACAAGCTTTTATCCCTTTCTCTCCTTCCCTCCCTCTTTTCTCTCGCACAGCTCCCAAGACGAAAGGCAGAAGCTTTGCTCTGCATTAGCAAGTCAGCCATGGCCGAAGAAGCCGTGCTAGGGTTTCTACAAACCAAGGAGAAGATTTCCGACTCGAGCGAGTTCGCCGCCTCCATGCTGTGCCGTCAGCCACACTGAGCTGGAGAACCTCATCAAGAGCCTCAAGGGTTTCCAAATCGTCGGTGCCCAGGTCAAATGCAATTCATCTTTTTTCTTCGGTTATAACTCTGAGTTGGTTACTTTTGTAAAGTTCAGTATCTGACTATCCACCAACTCAAAAAGTTTATTGATTTACAAGGAACGTTTGTATTTGTTGCCACCTGACTGCATGATTTGATCCCAATTCTAAAACATCGATGTTTCTAGCATTTAGTTAAGCAATGATTTGAGTAGTAGATAAATAAAATTATAAATTGTATTCTTATTTTTTTTGGCATTATGGAATTATGGTTATAGGAACTTATGCGTGAGAGTTTACTGCTCACTCAAGAAGGCAAAATTTACATGGTAAATCGATCACCAGAGGCACTATTTTTCTCAGCCATACCAGTTGAGGGAATCTCCTGGAGTAATCTAAAGGTAATACATTATTCTAATTGCATGTATGAAATTCAAAAAACACCATATCATTGTCTAATTTTTGTTTCTTCGCCATTTTAGGAGATTGGGTGCTGAAATTTTTGACATTAGGAGCAAGGCAGCGGCCAAAAATAAATGGATTACTTTTGAGAATGATTTGGTCAGGAGAAAGGTATAATCTTCTCCTCTTTTTGTTGTCTATAATTTTTTTTTATCCTTCTTCAGGGCGAAGAACGTGCTTGCAAGGATTAACAGTGGAGAGGTACTTCCCAATTCAAAACATAATCCTAATTTATTATCATTGTTTGATAATGTTTGAGTTGTAATGATAGTTTTCACCATTATAAATGCAGTTGGCGATCAAGTAATTAACGATCTAAAATGAAACAATAAGATTAGATCTGATCAAGTTTGTCATAATATTATTATTATTATTTTTTGGCAGTTGGCAATCAAGTAATTAACGATCTAAAGAGAAGAATGCTCATTATTAAACAATCAGATTAGATTCTGATCAAGTTTGTCATATTATTGTTTTTTTTTAAATATTCAATTTATCATCTTACAATTTTTCATGCAGAACATGGAAAGGCTACTCGAAGAAAGATTCCAAATATGTATCAAAAAGGAAAAAAATCAAGGGATGTTCATTTTTTATTTGATTAGAGATTTCAAGGGAAAGACATCACTTATAATAAGCTTTTTATATCAGATTTATTATATAGAAGAAGAATTAATCACGGATTCATGGTGCTATGACTTTTCAATTCAAATATGTGGTAATGTGGCTTTGGATTCATTAATCAGTTGAAGAGATGAAGATAGTACCAAATCAGTTCATGCAAGCTGCTGTACAAAAAAATATGTTAGTGTTCTTTTTATTCAGCCTAGAAATAATTGTCCAACTCAAGCTGGTATGAGCAGTGATTCAATTGATCATTCATTATGTGGAATGAGAATGTGATTATAAATTCATTCTTCTGATTTTGCAGGCCTTACCTCAAAAAAAAAAAAATCAAATTTGTGTTGAAGAAAGTTCATAGGCTTCCAAGTGGCCACTTGACATGGAAGAAAAGTAAAATATGCAGTTCAATGAAAAATCAAGCTTTGTAGAAACAAAAATTTTGGCTTCCAGGGTAAAATTGGAATTCAATATTGAAGTTAGCAATTGATGTTCGCGGAGGTAATGTTTTGCTTTTAAAATCTTGCCGTATATGAATTCAGCTTACTGCTTTATTTTAATTAGGTTTTCAAGAATAATTCATTTGTGTTTTGGTCTAAAATGTGATGCGATTGTTGCTTCTTCATATCATTGTAAATTTTCTTCTCAGGTTCCATTTTTCAGGGCTACAAGTGTTTATTTGTGTCTACACTTTCTTCTTGGATGTAAGTGGTTCAGCTCCCTGACCTTCTGTCAGTTCTCTTTGCAAGGTACTAGCTTAGAAGCCAATATTCATTATGTTCTTTTTTCTGTGCAATGTCAGAATTGCACAGGTTAAAAAATATATCCATCAATGTATTGATATAGTTCAGAACATTTTTTTTTGTGCTTTTTTCTAGCTTTTCTCTTAACTAAATCCTCTATCACTATGATCTTTTGATGTTAAGTTTGCTTCGTGGATTATGTTGTCAGTAAGCTCCTGAACCATGTATCAATAAGTATTGATAATGCATATTCTTCATGCCTTATGTTGTCAGTAAGCTCCTGAACCATGTATCAATAAGTATTGATAATGCATATTCTTCATGCCGTGATTGAAAATAGTTCTAATATTATTTTGCTAACTCTGATATAGCTTATGATCTGATTGCATTTCAGGGTAACAGAGGGACGTGTGCGATCTAATTACTCTAACCGAATCTAAGAGGGTCGCAACATACTTTTTCGTAGATTGTTCATGACTCATGATGCATTCAAATTTATTGGTATTAACTGCTGCAGATCCATAAAATTGCCTAATTTACATGTACACATGCATTGGAAGACACTTATTGTGTTACTTTTATGTTATATATGTTTGATTTATCTTTTTTTTACACTAATAAATAGCTGAAGAAAACTATATCATTATTAAAGCACTTTTTTGCTGCTGGTCTTGATCATTTTAAAAAAAATTGAGGCAAACAAAGATGCTATTATGCATATTTGGTTTACAAATTATGCAGTCTTATTTTTTAAATGAATAGCTTTCTAGGTGATTAGTTCACATATCAATGAATTATGTAACATATATATTTAGATAGATGAAAAAAAAAATGAATCGCGCAACGCGCGAGATTAGCACTAGTATATTGTGAAATCGCATCCTCTGGATGGCCATCCAGTGGATGGTTCGATCTCAGCCGTCTGATTTAATCTCAATGGCTATAAATGCCCCGTGCATGATACTAAGATTGATAGGCCCGAAAAAATCTAACCGTTTAGATTAAATCAGACGGCTCGTATCCAAAGACGTCCACTGGATGGTTGTATTACAACCATCCAGAGGATACGCTCCCATATATTGTTGCTATTGCTACTGCTAGGGACTTGGGAATTTTTTTTTTTTATGGTTGCTAGGATCTAAGTTGTTGTGAGTTAATGGGATGGAATCATAATTGATATGGTCAGAGATAGGAATGATTTAATAAACTAAACGGGTCGGGTAGGTACGGGTTATCAACAATAAAATTATGATCCAATCCAGTACAATCGAGTTATTAAAATTGAAACCCGACCCAATCCGATTAATTTTTAAACCCGTTAAAATACGGATCGGATTGGACGGGCTAAACGGGCCGGACGGATTTTTTATTTTTTTTGTACAGCTTAGCTCCTTCCAATGTTGTCTTTGCTAAACGGTATCTAGACTTTTCACTTTTGCATTGTGCATTTGTAGGTAAATTGCCATAATACATTCGAAATTTAGTTATGATCCCATTACATTGGAACTAAAATGGATGTTTTCTGGGCTCATAAATGGGAGAGAGAAAGCACAAGTGCACAACCATAATCTTTTTCTTTTTTTTTTAATAAAAGCCCGTAGGCATGCACAACCATAATCGTGCTGTCTCCAACAACTCCTTCCCGAGAAAAAGGAAAGGGAAAAAAAAGAGATTCCCCCACCACCAACTCCCGAACAGATTCTCTGAATCTGGGATCCCATACGAGATCAACGGTCCAGATCTGCATAGAGAACCAACTACCACGCAGTAGAACTGTGGGTCGGGATTCTCCGGAGTCCGGTCCGGACTACATTCCAGTGGACTGTTTGTGATACGAACCGTCCGATTAATTCTCAACGGTTCAATTTTTTCGAACCTTATAATCTGATTATAATCACGAAATGTCTATTATTGATCGGACAGACTGGATCAAAGCAGTCCAATGGACTGGACTGAAGTTCAGAGGATTTAGTAGGCCAGTACCCACACCCAGCCTTGCGGCTCCTTTTTGTCGGCGTTAATTTTATTGTACGTCTATTTTTTTTTTGTAATATCATTATATCAACTTAAAATTAAAAATTATCCTTCAGTTCATGAAAAAAACTGTTAAAAATTAAATCATGAAGATTGTTAAGTAGCTCGATCGAAATAACGCTGAAAATTGGTTAAATTCGGCGCGTAATAGTAGTGAAAATAACGTTGAAAAATCTCAAATTTTAATTTTGTAGTTTAAGTAATAGTAGTGAAAATATAAAATAGATATACCAAAAATTTAGATGTACAATGGAATAACCATTTTCTTTTGTCAAAAGACAATGAAAATAACATAATATTATCATCAAACATTGCTCTTGATTTCCTCCAATATACTTGGCAACATAACATCATACATTTGACAATATGTATGTTAATTGTTATACAATGAAATTATTAATTTATTATAGTTTTAACAATAGTTATCTTTGATTATCGAATACTGGCAAATGTACCCACGCTGCGTGGGTAAATAAAAATGTGAAAAATATGGAGTATCAGTAGGGAATACCGTGCATAAATGAAATTTCTTTTTCAAAAATATTATACTTCAACAAAAAAAAGGCATCTCAATAAAAAAATTATTATTTCTTAACAAATAAAATTATTTGACGAGGAAATTTACATATGCCATCTATTTTAAAAAAGGGAAAATTTTGTATATGCCACCTAGAACTGGCGAAATTGGGTTTTTGCCACCCGATTTTTCATCTTTCGGATTTTGCCACCCTAAATCACGATTTCCTTCTGTTTTTGCCACTTTCCTTCATTTTTTAAAAAATTTAATATATTTTAACATTACTGCTACAATTCTGACCCTTTTACCCCTCCGAGTCGATTAGCACCGAATCCATTCGAACAATCTAACAGACCCAACCCATTCGATTCGATCCCTTTCGAGCTATCTCCTCTGTCGCAAGAACACTTCCTTTTTTTTCTCTTTCGCAGATGAACCCTAAATTGATCGATCTACTGTCTTCGTTGCCCACTCCCTCTCTCAACTCCAATCTCTCTACTCCAATGTGAGCTCCGATTCTCTTCTCTTTGCCGAGATCCAATCCTTGTACCCCCTCCACTAATTTCCGACACTCTCTAATCCCCATCACTCACTAATTGTCGAGCTCCAATTTACTTACTGGAAGCTATTTCGCATCTCTGGAAGTGTTTTCGCATGTTGGGAAGCGAGCATAAAAGAACGATCCTGAACGCACAACAAATCCAGTCTCATCTCGCACTTGAAACCACTCTCGATCTTCAAATTAGGTATTGCTATTTTTATTCAAGTTTCGCACAATTATTTGTAGGAAACTCTTCAATGAAAGACCAAAATCATTTTTATATATCTCTTTCAAGTAAATACTTTATTCCTTGATTGATCAAACAACGAGCTAAGTTCAAACGTTGCTCATTTCGAAACATGAAAAAAGAGAAAATAATGGCTATTAGAGCATACTTTTAGTGTTATTTGCTTACTATGCTGAGAAATACTTTATGGTTTGTTAGTCGTTGTACTGTTACTTGAACATCTATACTGTTACTTAAACAAATAGATATGGGAAAATTAGATTTATGCCACTCCAAAGTTTGAAAATTAGAAATTTACCATTCCAAAGTTGAACCTTTAAAAATTGCCACTCTAAATACAATTTAATAAGAAAATTGCCACTTTTACTTTATAAATTATCTCTTTTCATTTCTAACTTCTCATATTGACTAAAATATCCTTCTTTCTTCTCTTATCTGCCTCTCCTCCTAGATATTTGGCACTGTGCATACTAGGCCATGTAGCGCTCTGTTGAACATTTGTTTTATTCATGTGGGTCGCAATAAAAAGAAACTAATAGTGTTAATTCCAAAGAAAATAATTTAGCATTTTAGGGTGCGTTTGGATCGTTGGAAGAAAGAAAAAGAAGAAGGAAGAAGAAGAAAAAAAATTATAAACAATCCAAACTCTTCACAAAATTACACACTTCCCAATACTTCTTCCCACTTCTTCCCTTCTTCCCTTCTTCCCACACCTATCCAAACGCACCCTTAGGGTTTGAAATAACCGTGAAAGTTCACCTGGTTGGAATTCCAAAAACATTACTTGATAATTAGGAAAGTTGCAATCGGCACAACTTTCTAATATGCTCAATCAAGAAACTAAGAAATAAACAATCACAAAATTTTGGATAATATGAAAATTGACACAATTTTTGCTGGATCTGCCATGGCGAGAAGGAAAACGAGGGAGACGGGGATGAAAGAGGGATATTTTGGTCAATACGAAAAATTAGGTATGATAAGGGATGATTTATATATGAAAAGTGGCATTTTTCTAATTAAATTGAATTTAGGGTGGCAAATTTCAAAGGATCAATTTTAGAGTGGCAAATGTCTAATTTACAAACTTTATAGTGGCATAAATCTAATTTTCCCAATAGATATTGGTGTATAACTAGAAGTTGAAAAAAAAAATGCAGATTCGTACCTAATGGCCATAAGTACCAATTGTAGTGATGCAAATTTCAGTGGCAATCAACAATCAGCTAGTGTTAATTGTGGTACTCAGAGTGAACAAAGAAGTTCAGAAGGATGCAATATTTCTGCTCCAATCGACAACCATAAAGATAATGAGGAGTATGAACAGTATGTGGAAGCAGAAGGTGAGAAGATGTATCTTTCAAATGGTGATGATGCAATTGCTCCTCTAAATGGTACAGAAGAGCCAATTATAGAAGTAGAAACCAATTTGGAGCCAACCGCAATTGTTGAGGGTGACCATAGTGTTCAATACGATCCCGATAATCCGAGGATAGAGCTCAATGCCTTATTTCCGGATGTTCAGGCCTTTAGAAAATCATTGAGACATTTTGCTATCAAAACTGATTTTGAATATATCACAAAAAAGTCAGACAAGAAGAGATTCATGGCAACATGCGCCTATAAGGGTTGTCCATGGAGGATTCGGGCTTATAGGCTTCGAGATGATAATACAACCTTCAAGGTATATGTGTGTATATATATCTCCTTAGTCAATTTAATTTGATTTTATTAATAACTAATGGAACATTTGAATTTGGTTTATGCAGATAAGTGTCTTACCAAATGAACATACTTGTCCATCCATAGGTAGGGCTAAGGGTACTATGGCATCAAAGTCTTGGGTTACAGATAGGGTTGCTGATTACCTAAGGAGAAATCCATCAGCTGGAGCTAAGGCAGTACAAAGTAAATTAGTAGAAGAATTTCATGTGAACTTGAATTATGGTAAAGCCTGGTCAGGAAGAACTGCTGCTCTCGTAGGTGTCCAAGGGTCATGGGAGAATAGTTTCAATTTGATTTACAATTTTAAAGCTGAGGTGGAATGTAAATGTCCAGGCAGCATTGTAGAGATAGAATGTGAAAAAGATGGCAGTAAGATGCGGTTTGACAAGATATTTGTGGCATTAAAATCATGTGTAGATGGGTTTCTACATGGTTGCAGGCCTTATTTGGCGGTGGATTCAACTCATTTGACAGGTATTGATTTCAAACTATGCTACTGTATGCTTAATGTTCATACTTATGCATACTGTAAGCACTTACAAATGTTTGTTGTTTGCTCAACTCATTTTCTATATGCTTACAAATGTTTGCTGTTTGTTGTTTACTGTTTCTATGTGTTTATTGTATGCTTAATGTTCATACTTATGCTTACTGTTTCTATATGCTTATTGTTCTATATGCTTACTGTAAGCACTTACAAATGTTTGCTGTTTGCTCAACTCATTTTCTATAAGACTTAGTCATGTAAAGAAATGTTTACTGTAAACTATGAACTAATTTTGTAGAAGCCTTATGAGAATTGTCTTAACTAGCTCGCTTCCCTATTTATTGAAATAGGCCGTTATACAGGGCAGTTGGCGACCGCTTGTGGTGTTGATGGCTTTAACTGGTTATATCCAGTTGCATACGGTGTATTCGATTCGGAAACAACTGAAACATGGACGTGGTTTATGGCTCAATTGAAGAAGGCAATTGGAGACGTGTCGGGGCTCGTTATATCCTCGGATGGATGCAAGGGATTAGATAATGGTGCTGAAAATATATTTCCAGAAGCCGAGCGCAGGGTGTGTTTCAATCACTTGGATACAAATTTCAAAAAGAGATTTCATGGGC
Source organism: Rhynchospora pubera (assembly GCA_028095005.1). Lineage (NCBI taxonomy): Eukaryota > Viridiplantae > Streptophyta > Magnoliopsida > Poales > Cyperaceae > Rhynchospora > Rhynchospora pubera. The sequence goes on along the minus strand of CM051461.1, from coordinate 70,399,717 downwards.
AGACATATGATGAGAATTTCAAGCCCGCTGCTTATGCATACACCATAGAGCAATGTGAGATCCATCTTAGTGCAATCAAGAAAGCATCAATTGTGGCTTTCAAGTATTTGGAGAAGCATCAACTTTGGTGTAGAAGCAAGTTCTCAGAGGCCTCGAAGGTAAACTATGTAACCAACAATATCTCTGAATCTTTCAATAATTGGATAAAAGATCTCAAGGATTTGCATGTCATTGAGCTGCTTAATCAAATTAGGAGACGAATTACGGTGTCATTTGATAAACGTAGGATAGTAGGAAGAAAAATAACAGGCAAGATTGTGCCAAGTGTAGTGAGGGACCTGCATGAAATGAGTAGGCATCCCAATGTCAGGAGAATGACTATAAGTAGAAGTGCAGATACATGTGCAGAGGTGAGTGGAACAACACAAGACACTTCTTGGACCCATGCGGTTCAGCTAGATAAGCACCAATGCACATGTAGAGAATGACAAGTTAGCGGCAAACCATGTAGTCATGTCGTAGCATTCATTTGCACGCTTGGAGGAACCCAACTCGAGGACTATGTGCACGAGTATTACTCAATTGACGGATTTAGATTGGCATATGCTGGAGTAATAATGCCCATAGTTGATAAATCAATGTGGCTCAATTCTGATCATGGATTTGTAGTTCATCCACCTAAAATGAAAAGGCCAAAAGGAAGACCTCGAAAAGAGAGGATTCCGGGTGTGTTAGAATTGGGTACAAGGAAACAACAATGTAAGAGATGCAAAAGATTTGGCCATCAAGCAAGGACATGCAAGGAACCAGTTGATGCCCTAGTTAGTAACACGAATAGAAATAGAAAGAGGTATGTAGTCATGCTGATATTTGTTAATTAATTAGGACCTGCAACATGTTGAACATATGAAGTTGATAATTACAATTGCATTTCTTTTTTTTTTAGGAAGAGAAGAGCAAAGAATATCGAGGTTGTAGCTGCAACTCAGATTATTGGAGATATTTGATGATGATGAAAGACAATCTGTTATTTTGAGCAATCTGTTATTTTTGATGATATTGGCTAATTTCATTCATTTAGCCTAGCATTAATATGTTATTATTTTGTGTTACGAAAACAAGTATATGTTAATTTGATGATATTGGCTAATGATATTTGTTCTATTACTATATGCCACTTGTTATACTTGAATGAACTTGTTACTTGTTACTTTATCTGTTTGCTCTTGCTAATACTCGTCAGTATAGTTGCTTGCTAATATTATAGTATTCGAATGAACAATATGTTGGATAGGTAGAGACTAATTGTTCATTTTGAGGGTCAGTATAGTTGCACGCATAAAGAGCTTATCGCATAAAGAGCTTATCTTCCAAACAATTTGTTATATTTACAACAAGACATATAAAGAGCAAAACATACAGAAAAAGAATCACCACAACGATCGAATAATACATAAATAAATACTACAACACTTAGAGGAATAGTAAAGTCATAGTTAAAAGAGCCAATTCAAAATCAATAGTACCAATATTCTAATAACTAATTCATAATAGTAATACAATACAACACTATTTTAATAGAACAATCACCACAATTAAAAGAGTGACAATAACAATAGCACTTATACAATTATACATCTTAATCTTATCCAATGATGCAACTAGTTCTCTAATTCGCTGCTCATCGCATTCCAATTTCCTCTTAAATTCATCCATCAAATTCTCCAGTTGAGCTTCTAATGTAGCAAGTACCTCAGAGTCGAGAGATGGAATAACAACATTTGCTTTTGATATATGCCTCTCGTAGTCATTCTTCCACGGCCAGAATTTGCACCTCGTGTGCTTTTGGAAAAAAAAAAAAGACAATTGTCAGTAAAAATTTGTACAAGTGATTTTGAGAGAGAACTCTATACAAGATGTCTGATAAGGGAATTAAAACCTAGGTCAAATAAATTTATAACCTTGTTCTACCTTACTAATCGTTCTGGTAAAGCTAAGGGTCGAACCCAAGGGACGGTAAAAATGAGTACCGGACTTAGTTTTTCTTAAAAGCTAGACAAATAAAAATTGTGAGGATTTAATTTAAAGGGAACAACTAAATAACAATTGAAAACTAATAAAATAATTATGAAATATTTTTGGGTTGATTTTTCTGCTTTAAAATGTCCAATAAATGCAAGCGATGTCCTAGGAGCTTAGCGTTCGATTAGTTTGGCCCTAAAGCACCTCAGCCTTCGATTTTCATCCAGACAGAGGCTTATTTCGGTCCGAAATGTAAGGGTTTCGGTCCGAAATCCTTACTGTTTTGATCCGAAATTGCTTTAGAGTTAATGTTTCGACTTGTTTTCTCTACACAATGCTATGCGAAGGATACTAAACAACCAGACCTAAGTTAAGACCTCAGCTTTCGCGATTTCGACTCTAACTTGGTTTGGAACTTGCTTTTCGCCTCATAAACAATCAAACATGTACTTTCGTCCTAATTTGATTGTTTAGGTGAGTTAAATCGGGGTTCTAGAAATATTTAAAGTCCTATCGGATCAATAAAAATTGCACCTGTCGGTCACAACTAACCTCCTCTTTCAAGTGATTGGTTTATTTCATATACTTAACTATTCAATTAATTGTTTTTGTCTAATGCCCTAACGGTGCTGCAGACATCATTAAGTAGACAATAAGGCAAGTAATTAAACTAACTAAGCAAACGATAAATCTCAACATAACTCATCACATAAACATAGCATAAATGATCAAATCATCACATAATATCAAAATAATCTACTAGCTATCCCTAGAACATCATAAAGGAGTCTAGCCTAACATGCTCATAACAGAAATAAAAAGTATCATGCAAATAAGTAAGATACAGGCCATAAAACAACGAAACATAAGCATAAAGGAGTAAACCGAGGTATCCAATGCAAATACTCGCTGTCCTAAGGCCAAGGAATCGATGTGGAGATGCAAGATCGCTGCCGTCGCACACAAACACTGCTGCTCCTCAAGAAAACCCGTAAAAAGAGCCAAAAACGCCTAAAATCAATCGTGAATTGTGGAGAAAATCAAAAAGTGGCAGAAGAGAGCCCCTATGGTCGAGAACATGCGCCTATATACTCCCCCTGGTCGGTCCAGAGGCGGCTAGGGCAAGAAACGCGCTTTCCCTCCTTGAAACTTGCCAAAATTTACTTTCCATAACCAGATTTCGGACCGAAATCAGAACATTTCGGACCGAAATGGAAAGCAAGTGGGGGTGAAATGGGCTGAAATCAGGGCCTATGATCTATCTCGGCCCATGGTGATGTAGTGTAGGTCTAGGCACGCATGTGTGAGCCAGGAATGAGTCGTCTGGCTGAGGGTTGGGCTCCACTCTTCATGTCTTAGGCGTCTTGTCTTCAATTTCCACGGAAATTCTACAAAATAGAGATAGAAGCGACGGCAGTACAAAATCCTGGAAAACACAATTAATAATGAGACATTTATAATGGTTTGAGTGCTATTTTGGTGCTAAGTTTGGCCAAAAATATGTATATAAATATGAGACATCAAATCCCCCCAAACTTAAATCTTTGTTTGTCCCCAAACAAAATCCTAAGTTTAAAAGAATCACTATACTTAGACCTAAAATCGAATCATCTCAAACCAAATCAAACGTCTATGTTTTACTCAAAATTTCACACGAAATTGGAATATTTAAAGCAAGTTTGGAATTTCAAATCAAGACCAAGGGCTTAGTTTTCTTTTGGATTGAACTTGTGCCTCTCTTAGCCCTAATGGATTTCATTTGTCAAGTCAAGCATCCTAGCTTCTCTATGTCAATTCAATTGCAAACTCAATTTTATTCATCCGTTCTTTTTTATTTCTCACAAAAGTTTGTAAAAAGAATTTTATCCAAGTCGAAAATTTTACAATGAATCCTTCTCAAAGCAATTTTTATTTTCACCAATTTAATTTGTGCAAGTCGAGTCGTGGGGCTTTACACCCTAGAGGATATAATGCGGTGTCATTGGCCTTAAGTTTGCTACTAGCACATGTCGCGCTAGGGAGGTTGGACGGGTGTTGCTCGACTATAGCCACGGTACACTTGGGCCATAATTCTCAACAACTCCTTTACCAATGCTTTCGCACCGGGTCCGATAGGAACTAATTATAAACTACCCAATTATAACTCGAGATCTTTGAGTTATAATTCCTGACAACTTATAATTAACCCCAATACCCTCCAATTTGTGGCTAAGTTGGTGGAAGAAGGCCTCGGTGCATCCTCGTTTTCACAACTATTTAAATTTTTGTCAATTTAGAATTTTGCTCGTTGGTGATTCAAGCATTTACACACATCCGGATTCATCCTATAATTTTCAAAGTTCATAAAATCCTTTTAACAAAAATTTGCAAGATATAAAATCGTTCACTCGACAAACACTTGTGAGAATTGACTTAGATTGTTTTGACATTTTTTTTTAGCATCCATTTTCAGATTATAGACTTTTGAACTAGTTTCCAATTTGGTCTATTGGTGCACAAGTCAAGTTAAAGCATTCTAAACATCGAAAGTCCTTGAAAAAAAATTCTTAAAAATGCTTTTAAAATTCCAAAAAGTGTAAAACAGAGAAGAACTTCATTAAATTGATTAAACCAGAGACAAATCACGCATCAAAATTAAGTTCAACAATTTCTAGGCAATTCTATGCAAAAATCCACTTTCCAGAAGGTGATTTCGGTCCGAAATGGTGCCATTTCGGACCGAAATGAGACAGAAAAAATCAAAGTTTGACTGAAACAGAGACAAAAAATTACCAAAATTTTGCAACACATCCAGAATTCCATTTTATTGCTGATCCCCCCCCAAACTTGAATTAAGCACTGTCCCTAGTGCTAGACGTTCATCTCATAAAGAAAAATAAAGAGAAAAAGGAGGAGAAATTACCAAATCAAGAGGGCGGAGAAGCTGGGCCATCAACCGGCCCGTCATGTGGCTGCTGTGCTGGTGAATGGGCAGATGGCAAGCTCGAGGAAGAAGGTGAGGAGATCCACTCTGGTGGCCAGTGTCCATGCCGCAAGTAGTGATGATTCGCATTGGCAAGGCGACTCAATTCCTCTAGCTGCTGCCCCTGTCGTGTGACTGCTGCCTGAGTCGCCGTGGTGGTGTCAACGAGGGTCCTCATCATCCCACTCCACTCCCCATACCACGGAGGGTACTCAATAGGAACATCACGTCTCTGGGAGCTCTCTGGTATGTCTGCATGTGGGGGCTCCGGAGCTGGTGGAACGGCACCCATCTGAGGCGCTCCCTCAACATAATCAAGTGGGACCAACCATGTGCGACGGTCCCTGAGATCAATCCTGTGAGGATAAGGTAAGAAGAACCCAGGGCGGTTCTTCATGAGCCATCTATACCGGCAATCAGAAGCAGACCTCACAATATCGAGAAAACGCATCTCCCTATATCTATCAATGGTGGCTCTGGACCATGCAGTGCAGTCAGTCCTAGCAGGGAGGCGTAATCCAGCAGCCTGTGCAATAAGGGTAACATAAGCTCCGATAGAGATGGCCCCAGAACTAATCTCATCACGCTGCTCAAGCCAATGCTCTACCATCAACCTAGGGATACAAATCCTCTCTGTAGTCAACCTCATAATAGCATCCATGAGTACAAGGTCACTAACAGTGCACCGTCTGACTGTCTCCCCACGAGCGAAGACAGTGGAAGCTAAACACCTATGCATCAATCGCAAAGTAGGATGCTCAATCCATGTGGCAAGAGTATCTGACCCTGGGGACCGTGTAATCCCACTCCATACATCCTCCCTATCCAGAAGGCCTCCTACCTCAGCAATCCTCCGAACAGGGTGTCCCTCCTCTGTCCCAAAAAGCACACTCAACGCATCTATCTCTGATCTCCACTCCCTATCCATCAACCTGTACTGAATGTACTCAATGCCATCCAAAGCAAACACATCCAAAGAAGAGAGAAACTCCATGGTGAGCCTCTTGTAGGACTTAACATTGATATTCCAAAAATCTGGTGTAAAACCAACTCGCGCAGTCAACTCCAAGAACTCGTCCCTAACCCCAAAAGTAGCCAAGACATCCAAGTCCACTAATCTGGTATGCTGAAACTCACGGCGGTAAATCTTCCTGAAATTCTCAAATTGCCTCTTGGTAGGCATGTGAAAACCATATTCTCGCTCAAATGGGGCGGCCGCCGGGTCATACTCTTCCATAGGGTCATTTTGAGGTGGTTGGGGTGGTGGTGCTGCCCCCTGGCGCCCCTGGGACCTAGTGACTCTCCTAGAGGGGTTCATGGTCACTCAAAACGGTCAATCCAGAGAAGGGTTTCGGACCGAAATGGTATAGTTTCGGACCGAAATGGGACGAAAATGTGCAGAAAAGTCCCTGGAAGTGAGCAAATCACACCAAACTTTCGGGTACACCCAATAAATCACAAGCACGAAGCGGCAGCAATTTTCTTAGCCCCTTATTCAGTCCAAAGAAGTGAAACCAAGAGGAAAAAGGAGGAATCCGACCTTAATGTCCATGGAAGTCGGTGAAAACAAGATGGGTGGCAAGAGAAAGCCGTCCTAGTCCCTGGTGAGTCAGACTAGAGGCTGAGATGCTGCTGGAGGCCCTATAGGAGTCAATTTCGGACCAAAACACCCTCTAGGCCGCCACTTTCCTCGGAAAAATCTGCCGTCGAGAGGCCTCTTCACGCGAAACCAAGGGTACCAATGGAGGGGGGGTGGTGAGGTGGTTCTGATGGTGAGTCGATCTCGTGGAGAGGTGGAGAAGTGGGGGTTGCGTGGTGGTTGTTGGTGTGGTTTCGGTTGGAAGAGAGGAGAGACGAAGGGGTGTGATGGGTTTTCGAATGGAGAAAAGAGGGAGACGGAAAGGGGTGGGTTTTAGGTCAGTGGATCGGGTTTGGGTTAAGGGGTAACGGGTGTCGGGTTTGGAGAAAATCGCCTCCATCAAGAGATGGGCCTTCATTTCGGATTGGGCCTGCAAAATATGTGGTCAAACCAAGTTAGTCAGGCCCAGCAAATAATGAAAATAATCAAAGGCCCAAAATTCAACCCAAAACAGTTGAGACAGCCGTAATTTCGTACCGAAATGATAAGATTTCGGACCGAAATGCACGATCAGATGCACAATTTTGAATTTCTGTGGGTCATTTTGCAATGAAAATTTTTCAGTAAGTGCACAGAGAGAAAAGGGAGATTTTGGTGCAAAGAAAATCCTGATTTTATCGCCGAAATTTCAAAATTTGACGTGAGGGTTCTTCTCTTCTTGTGTTTCCTAAGTCGTTCAATGTTGCAACTCGCATGAGGTCGTGCGTAGGCCATCATTCATGACCAGGGGTGCTCTAGCACGAGTTGCGTCCTCAGTCATTCTCCAATCAACCAGTGATTTGCCTACAGTAACAAAAATCAAACAAATTAAAAGTAGAAATAACCATATTTATTTATTATTTTTTTGTTTATATTTTCTGATTTTTTTTTTTTTTCTGATTTTTTTTTTTGTTTGTTTGTTTGTTTTTTTTTAAATAAATGAGGAGGAATGACAATGACAATTAAAATTAAAAATAAAGAAAAAGAAATTGAAGGAGAATCTTGGGTTGCCTCCCAAGAAGCGCTTGTTTTGGGTCATTAGCTTGACCGTTGTTGGCTAGGCTTCTATTGGAGGTTCGGAAAAGTAAACACTAGCCACTTTTTCCATATCCTCGTCGGCGATGTAGTGCTTGAGTCTTTGGCCATTGACTTTGAAAGGCTCCGAATCCTTGTCACAAATATCAATAGCACCGAAAGGATAGACCTTCACCACTCGAAATGGGCCAGACCAACGCGATCTCAACTTGCCAGGAAAAAGCCTCAATCTCGAATTGAATAATAGCACCAAATCGCCTTCCTTGAATTCTCTCCTTGAGATTCTCCTATCATGCACAAGTTTCGTTTTTTCTTTATAAAATTTAGCATTTTCATAGGAGTTTAGGCGTACCTCATCCAATTCATGTAGGTCCAATATTCGCTTTTCACCACATTTTAGCAAATCCATGTTGATGGCGCGAGTTGCCCAATACGCCTTGTGCTCAAGTTCGACTGGCAAATGACACGGCTTGCCATAGACTAGCTTGAAAGGGCTCATGCCAATGGGTGTCTTGAAAGCGGTTCGATAAGCCCAAAGTGCATCATCAAGTTTGCTTGCCCAATCCTTGCGTGAGCGAGCCACCGTCTTTTCCAAGATGCTTTTGATTTCTCTGTTGGACACCTCAACTTGCCCACTTGTTTGAGGGTGATAGGCAGTGGCCACTTTGTGAATGACACCATGTTTCTTCAAGAGGCCATCAAAGTGTCGATTGATGAAATGCTTGCCACCGTCGCTTATCACCGCCCTTGGCACACCAAATCGAGGGAAGATGATTTTGGAGAAAAGGCGAATGACCGAGCTTGAATCTGCTGCCTTGCATGCAATTGCTTCCACCCACTTTGAGACATAGTCAACAGCTACCAAGATGTACTCGAATCCATGTGAACTTGGAAACGGCCCCATGAAATCCACGCCCCATACATCAAAAATTTCAACTTCAAGAATAGGGTTAAGAGGCATTTCATTCCTTTTGGATATGTTGCCTGTTCTTTGACATTGATCACAAGAAGAAACAAAAGAATGGGCATCTTTGAAAAGAGAGGGCCAGTAAAAACCTGATTGGAGTACTTTGGCTGCGGTTTTAGAAAAAGAAGCATGGCCACCATAGGCAGAGGAATGGCAACTTGCAAGAATGGCTCGAACCTCATCATAGGGCACACACCTTCTAAAGACATTGTCGATTCCAAGCTTGAAAAGATATGGCTCCTCCCAAAAGTAATACTTCGAGTCGGATTTGAGCTTCTTCCTCTGTTGTGGGGTCATGTCAGAAGGCACATACCCACTTGCCAAAAAATTAGCCAGATCCGCATACCAGGGCTCCTCTGTTCTGCGCTTTTCCTTTTCATTTCGGTCCGAAATAGGGGCATTTCGGTCCGAAATGGTTGCTGTCGCCATGATTTCTGCCACCAGATCATCATATTTCGGTCCGAAATGGTTTGGTTTCGCCCCGAAATGTGCCTGTACAGAGAACAACTTTTCATCTGGAAAGAAATCATTGATAGGGGTTGGGTTACCTTGTTCCTCTTCCCAATGAAGACGAGATAAGTGGTCTGCCACTGAATTTTCTGAGCCTTTCTTGTCCTTGATCTCAAGGTCAAATTCTTGAAGAAGCAACACCCATCGGATCAATCTAGGCTTGGCATCCTTCTTGCTTAGGAGATATCGGATAGCGGCATGGTCAGTGTACACGATCACCTTAGAACCCACCAGGTATGACCTAAACTTGTCAAGCGCAAAGACTATGGCGAGAAGTTCCTTTTCTGTGGTTGTATAGTTGACTTGGGCAGGGTCTAGCACCTTGCTAGCATAGTATATGGCCACTGGTTTCTTGTCCCTTCGCTGCCCAAGAACTGCCCCTACTGCATAGTCACTTGCGTCGCACATAAGCTCGAATGGTTGGCTCCAATCTGGTGGTTGTAGGATGGGTGCTGAAATGAGAGCCTCCTTCAACCTACGAAAAGCATCAAGACATTCATTATTGACATTGAATTCATTATCTTTGATCAAAAGATTAGTTAGAGGTTTGGCAATTTTTGAAAAATCTTTGATGAATCGGCGATAGAATCCGGCGTGCCCCAAGAAACTTCTGACATCCTTGACACTTTTAGGCATATCAAGCTTCTCTATCACCTCGATCTTTGCCTTGTCAACCTCTATGCCCTTCGATGTTACCACGTGCCCCAGTACGACTCCTTGTTGCACCATGAAATGGCACTTTTCCCAATTCAAGACCAAGTTAACTTCTTCGCATCTCTGCAAGATTTTAGAAAGATTAGCAAGGCATGAATCAAAGCAAGTGCCATAAACAGAAAAATCATCCATAAACACTTCCATTTCTTTTTCAATAAAATCTGAGAATATGGCCATCATAGCTCTTTGGAAGGTTGCAGGTGCATTACAAAGACCAAAAGGCATACGCCTATACGCATAGGTACCATAAGGACAAGTGAAAGTGGTTTTTTCTTGGTCATTTGGATGGATAGGTATTTGGAAGAAACCAGAGTAACCATCTAAATAACAAAAATATGAGTGATTAGCAAGTCTTTCAAGCAATTGGTCGACAAATGGAAGTGGGAAGTGATCTTTTCGTGTCGCGGTGTTGAGCTTGCGATAGTCGATACACATCCGCCATCCAGTCACCATTCTTGTTTGAATCATCTCATCTTTTTCGTTCTTGACCACTGTTGTACCTCCCTTCTTGGGCACCACATGCACTGGGCTCACCCACTTGCTGTCGGAAATCGGATAGATGATGCCTGCGTCGAGAAGTTTGAGAATCTCCTTTTTGACCACGTCCTTGAGATTAGGGTTGAGTCGCCTTTGCCCTTCAATGGACGGTTTGTGCCCTTCTTCCAAGAGAATTCTATGCGTGCAAATGGAGGGATCGATACCCTTTAAGTCGTCGATGGAATAGCCAATCGCACCCTTGTGAGCTCTTAATTCTACCAAAAGTTTCTCTGTTTGATCTGCATTCAGCCCAGCATTAACAATAACAGGGAATGTTTGATCTGAGCCAAGAAATTCATACCTTAAAGTCGCTGGAAGGGGCTTTAATTCGACCTGAGGTGGAGGTTTCGGACCGAAATTGATAGGTTTCGGACCGAAATCCTCTGCTGTTGCTGCTCTGGCCTCCTCCAGGGACAGGTTTCGGTCCGAAACTGGGCAATTTTGGTCCGAAATCACCTCTGGCAGGGGAATTTTTCCATGTTCATGGTCTGGTTCGAGCTCCTCCATAGTCTCCTCGACTCCTATGGCTTCCTGCATGTCAGAGAGAAAAGATTGGTACAAGTTAATAGCAGTTTCATATTGGATTTCAAGGGATTCTTCAATCGTGTGTTCAATCTCTTCAATCATGAAGCATGATCCGTTGGTGGTATTAGGACACTTCATGGCGTGCTTGATGGAGAAGCGAAGTGTTTCCCCTCCCACTCTAACCAAAATCGTGCCTTCTCTGGCATCCATCATGACTCCCGCGGTACTCAGGAAAGGACGCCCCAAAATAATTGGAACCTCACTGTCTTCTTCCATGTCCATCACCACAAAGTCGCCTGGAACAAGGAATTTGCCAACTTGCACTGGGATATCTTTGATTTCACCCATAGGCAAACGCTTGGATGAGTCAGCAAGCTGGATTGTAATATTTGTGGGCAACAATTCACCAAATCCTATTCTTTCAAAAACTGACTTGGGTATCAAGCTTACACTTGCCCCCATATCACATAAAGCTTGTTTGATGAACTCCTTTCCAATCACACAAGGCAAGACAAACCTGCCTGGATCACTTAACTTAGGTGGCATTTTACTTTTTAAGGCCTCACTGCTTATCCTAGTCAGAACTATCGCCTTCAACTCTTCCAAGGACCTCTTTCCAGTGCATAATTCCTTGAGAAACTTGGCATAAATGGGCACCTTAGTGAACACGTCAGAGAAAGGGATGGTGATATGGACCTCCTTTAGCATCTCCCAAAATCGCATGAACAAAACGTCATCTTTCTCTTTGGCCAACCTTCTGGGGAAAGGAACAGGGGGTTGGTATGCAACCTCTGGGTTTGAACTCGCGGTCTTTTCCTTCCCTGGATGCTCTTTCTGGGCCTCTGGAGCTGACATTTCGGACCGAAATGTGTTGGTTTCGGACCGAAGTGTAGGCTCTGTCAGCCCCTTTTGTGCAGTTGATGCATCGGTTTGAGTCCCATTAGCTCCTGCTGCGTCCTGGAGAGGGGGGAAAGGTAGCACTTGCACCAGAAGCGGTCCTCCATGCTCGTTTTGGTGTGTGATATTCGCCTCGGCTTCATTTGGCATAGGAGGGTCCTTGTATTGCATGCCACTTCGCAAGGTGTGCAAAGCTTTGCATTGGTGGGCATTTGGATTCACCTCCGATTGGCTGGGCAGCTTCCCTTGTTGCCTTGAAAAATGCGACTCCATCATTTGCTCCAACCTAGTCAAAGTCCCTGCGTTATTTTTGAGTTCCTCAGTCAACATTTGATTAAATTTGCCTTGTTCATGCATAAAGTTTTGGACAACTGACGGTATACCCTCCCTATTGTAAACAGATTTTCTTAGAAAGGGTTGGTCACGACCATTGTTGTTAAAATGATTATTTTTGTACAAGGTTGGTGGGTTGGTGTTTTTGTACTGGTTCTTTGGCACAAATGGTCTATCCTCATTGTTGTGATAATTAGGGTGGTTCATGTCTGCCCAATTGGCCTGCTCTCTATCACTCAAAGAATAACTGCGACTAAAAATATGTCCAGGAAAGTAAGAAGGCTCGCTGTTAAGCGAGTTGACTTGATGCCCCTCGCTGCCTCCTCGCGCAAGCGGACAATCAATTGACCTATGCCCTTCTTCGCCGCATGCACCACAAAGGTTGGAATTGAGGTGAGTGCCCTGAAGTGAGTGATATGACGCTAATTCCGCTTCGAGCTCGGCAATCCTTGTGTCTCTTGCTGTGATTTCATGTACTTGTTCCTTGCTAGATGAGCGACGATTGTTGGGAATCGGATACCACTCGTAGTTCCTGGCGCATTCATCAATCTTGTCACGTGCCTGCGCTGCATCTAGTCGCTTAAAGGCTCCACCTGAAAGGGAATCAAGGTTAATTTTAATATTGTCATAAAGACCACTGTGGAATGCCTTAATTACCATCCAGTCTTGGATACCATGATGTGGACAAGAGTTTTCTAAATCTCTAAATCTTTCCCATGCATCCCTCATTGTTTCATTGTCTTTTTGTTGAAAATTGTTAATTTCCTTCCTAATTGTGTCAGCTCTGTCAGAAGAGAAATACCTATCAAGGAAGGTTTGTGCCATTTGGTCCCAACTCCTAATAGACCCTTTTTTTAAAGTTTTGTACCATTTGATGGCTCGGTCCTTAAGAGTAAACCTAAATAACAAAAGTCTAATGGCTTGTTGAGGGACACCGTTACACTTAATTAAACGAGTGCATTCAATAAAACTTTGTAAATGAGCATGGGGATCCTCTTTATCATCTCCGTAAAACGGATTCTGTTGCACAAGTGCCACATGGTTGGCCGTGATTATCATGTTATTGGCTTCAATTCCTGGGATCACCACTGGCCCGCCTATGTGGCTAGCTTTTGGGGCTGCAAAGTCCATGAGAGATCTGTTTTGCCCCCCTTGCTCCTCTCCATCTGAGTTATCATGAACGCTCTCGTCGTCATTCTCCCATCGCCGCCGATCGTCTTCAAGTGCTCGCCTTTGATTCTCAAGGTTAGTGCGATCGTTGGCTAATCTGGCCTCCCTTTGCTCGAGTTGGAGCCTCAGGTTCTCAAGCCTCTGGGCCTCTGCTTCGGCGTTGATGGGCCCTTGGTTTGCCGCCATTTCCCTTGCTGTTTCCTCCTCTGGCTGTGGATTTCGAACCGAAATCAGAGGGTTTCGGACCGAAATTGGTGTGTTCAGGGGTGCTGGTTGAGTTACAGAGGGAGTCTGGCTAGAGGTAGCTTGGTCAATTAGTTCTGGGTCTGAGTCAAGTCCCCTGGTGAAGTACTTGCGCACAATTGGGGCCTTTGACTTGCCTTTCTTTGGTTTCCCGGCCAGTTCTCAACCTGAAAGTAGGAAGAAACAATGAAAAGATTAAATAAAATAGAAAAATCTAGTCTCTTAATACTAAAATAAGTACTCGATATCAAAACCGTCCCCGGCAACGGCGCCAATTTGATAAGGGAATTAAAACCTAGGTCAAATAAATTTATAACCTTGTTCTACCTTACTAATCGTTCTGGTAAAGCTAAGGGTCGAACCCAAGGGACGGTAAAAATGAGTACCGGACTTAGTTTTTCTTAAAAGCTAGACAAATAAAAATTGTGAGGATTTAATTTAAAGGGAACAACTAAATAACAATTGAAAACTAATAAAATAATTATGAAATATTTTTGGGTTGATTTTTCTGCTTTAAAATGTCCAATAAATGCAAGCGATGTCCTAGGAGCTTAGCGTTCGATTAGTTTGGCCCTAAAGCACCTCAGCCTTCGATTTTCATCCAGACAGAGGCTTATTTCGGTCCGAAATGTAAGGGTTTCGGTCCGAAATCCTTACTGTTTTGATCCGAAATTGCTTTAGAGTTAATGTTTCGACTTGTTTTCTCTACACAATGCTATGCGAAGGATACTAAACAACCAGACCTAAGTTAAGACCTCAGCTTTCGCGATTTCGACTCTAACTTGGTTTGGAACTTGCTTTTCGCCTCATAAACAATCAAACATGTACTTTCGTCCTAATTTGATTGTTTAGGTGAGTTAAATCGGGGTTCTAGAAATATTTAAAGTCCTATCGGATCAATAAAAATTGCACCTGTCGGTCACAACTAACCTCCTCTTTCAAGTGATTGGTTTATTTCATATACTTAACTATTCAATTAATTGTTTTTGTCTAATGCCCTAACGGTGCTGCAGACATCATTAAGTAGACAATAAGGCAAGTAATTAAACTAACTAAGCAAACGATAAATCTCAACATAACTCATCACATAAACATAGCATAAATGATCAAGTCATCACATAATATCAAAATAATCTACTAGCTATCCCTAGAACATCATAAAGGAGTCTAGCCTAACATGCTCATAACAGAAATAAAAAGTATCATGCAAATAAGTAAGATACAGGCCATAAAACAACGAAACATAAGCATAAAGGAGTAAACCGAGGTATCCAATGCAAATACTCGCTGTCCTAAGGCCAAGGAATCGATGTGGAGATGCAAGATCGCTGCCGTCGCACACAAACACTGCTGCTCCTCAAGAAAACCCGTAAAAAGAGCCAAAAACGCCTAAAATCAATCGTGAATTGTGGAGAAAATAAAAAAGTGGCAGAAGAGAGCCCCTATGGTCGAGAACATGCGCCTATATACTCCCCCTGGTCGGTCCAGAGGCGGCTAGGGCAAGAAACGCGCTTTCCCTCCTTGAAACTTGCCAAAATTTACTTTCCATAACCAGATTTCGGACCGAAATCAGAACATTTCGGACCGAAATGGAAAGCAAGTGGGGTGAAATGGGCTGAAACCAGGGCCTATGATCTATCTCGGCCCATGGTGATGTAGTGTAGGTCTAGGCACGCATGTGTGAGCCAGGAATGAGTCGTCTGGCTGAGGGTTGGGCTCCACTCTTCATGTCTTAGGCGTCTTGTCTTCAATTTCCACGGAAATTCTACAAAATAGAGATAGAAGCGACGGCAGTACAAAATCCTGGAAAACACAATTAATAATGAGACATTTATAATGGTTTGAGTGCTATTTTGGTGCTAAGTTTGGCCAAAAATATGTATATAAATATGAGACATCAAATCCCCCCAAACTTAAATCTTTGTTTGTCCCCAAACAAAATCCTAAGTTTAAAAGAATCACTATACTTAGACCTAAAATCGAATCATCTCAAACCAAATCAAACGTCTATGTTTTACTCAAAATTTCACACGAAATTGGAATATTTAAAGCAAGTTTGGAATTTCAAATCAAGACCAAGGGCTTAGTTTTCTTTTGGATTGAACTTGTGCCTCTCTTAGCCCTAATGGATTTCATTTGTCAAGTCAAGCATCCTAGCTTCTCTATGTCAATTCAATTGCAAACTCAATTTTATTCATCCGTTCTTTTTTATTTCTCACAAAATTTTGTAAAAAGAATTTTATCCAAGTCGAAAATTTTACAATGAATCCTTCTCAAAGCAATTTTTATTTTCACCAATTTAATTTGTGCAAGTCGAGTCGTGGGGCTTTACACCCTAGAGGATATAATGCGGTGTCATTGGCCTTAAGTTTGCTACTAGCACATGTCGCGCTAGGGAGGTTGGACGGGTGTTGCTCGACTATAGCCACGGTACACTTGGGCCATAATTCTCAACAACTCCTTTACCAATGCTTTCGCACCGGGTCCGATAGGAACTAATTATAAACTACCCAATTATAACTCGAGATCTTTGAGTTATAATTCCTGACAACTTATAATTAACCCCAATACCCTCCAATTTGTGGCTAAGTTGGTGGAAGAAGGCCTCGGTGCATCCTCGTTTTCACAACTATTTAAATTTTTGTCAATTTAGAATTTTGCTCGTTGGTGATTCAAGCATTTACACACATCCGGATTCATCCTATAATTTTCAAAGTTCATAAAATCCTTTTAACAAAAATTTGCAAGATATAAAATCGTTCACTCGACAAACACTTGTGAGAATTGACTTAGATTGTTTTGACATTTTTTTTTAGCATCCATTTTCAGATTATAGACTTTTGAACTAGTTTCCAATTTGGTCTATTGGTGCACAAGTCAAGTTAAAGCATTCTAAACATCGAAAGTCCTTGAAAAAAAATTCTTAAAAATGCTTTTAAAATTCCAAAAAGTGTAAAACAGAGAAGAACTTCATTAAATTGATTAAACCAGAGACAAATCACGCATCAAAATTAAGTTCAACAATTTCTAGGCAATTCTATGCAAAAATCCACTTTCCAGAAGGTGATTTCGGTCCGAAATGGTGCCAATTTGATAAGGGAATTAAAACCTAGGTCAAATAAATTTATAACCTTGTTCTACCTTACTAATCGTTCTGGTAAAGCTAAGGGTCGAACCCAAGGGACGGTAAAAATGAGTACCGGACTTAGTTTTTCTTAAAAGCTAGACAAATAAAAATTGTGAGGATTTAATTTAAAGGGAACAACTAAATAACAATTGAAAACTAATAAAATAATTATGAAATATTTTTGGGTTGATTTTTCTGCTTTAAAATGTCCAATAAATGCAAGCGATGTCCTAGGAGCTTAGCGTTCGATTAGTTTGGCCCTAAAGCACCTCAGCCTTCGATTTTCATCCAGACAGAGGCTTATTTCGGTCCGAAATGTAAGGGTTTCGGTCCGAAATCCTTACTGTTTTGATCCGAAATTGCTTTAGAGTTAATGTTTCGACTTGTTTTCTCTACACAATGCTATGCGAAGGATACTAAACAACCAGACCTAAGTTAAGACCTCAGCTTTCGCGATTTCGACTCTAACTTGGTTTGGAACTTGCTTTTCGCCTCATAAACAATCAAACATGTACTTTCGTCCTAATTTGATTGTTTAGGTGAGTTAAATCGGGGTTCTAGAAATATTTAAAGTCCTATCGGATCAATAAAAATTGCACCTGTCGGTCACAACTAACCTCCTCTTTCAAGTGATTGGTTTATTTCATATACTTAACTATTCAATTAATTGTTTTTGTCTAATGCCCTAACGGTGCTGCAGACATCATTAAGTAGACAATAAGGCAAGTAATTAAACTAACTAAGCAAACGATAAATCTCAACATAACTCATCACATAAACATAGCATAAATGATCAAGTCATCACATAATATCAAAATAATCTACTAGCTATCCCTAGAACATCATAAAGGAGTCTAGCCTAACATGCTCATAACAGAAATAAAAAGTATCATGCAAATAAGTAAGATACAGGCCATAAAACAACGAAACATAAGCATAAAGGAGTAAACCGAGGTATCCAATGCAAATACTCGCTGTCCTAAGGCCAAGGAATCGATGTGGAGATGCAAGATCGCTGCCGTCGCACACAAACACTGCTGCTCCTCAAGAAAACCCGTAAAAAGAGCCAAAAACGCCTAAAATCAATCGTGAATTGTGGAGAAAATAAAAAAGTGGCAGAAGAGAGCCCCTATGGTCGAGAACATGCGCCTATATACTCCCCCTGGTCGGTCCAGAGGCGGCTAGGGCAAGAAACGCGCTTTCCCTCCTTGAAACTTGCCAAAATTTACTTTCCATAACCAGATTTCGGACCGAAATCAGAACATTTCGGACCGAAATGGAAAGCAAGTGGGGTGAAATGGGCTGAAACCAGGGCCTATGATCTATCTCGGCCCATGGTGATGTAGTGTAGGTCTAGGCACGCATGTGTGAGCCAGGAATGAGTCGTCTGGCTGAGGGTTGGGCTCCACTCTTCATGTCTTAGGCGTCTTGTCTTCAATTTCCACGGAAATTCTACAAAATAGAGATAGAAGCGACGGCAGTACAAAATCCTGGAAAACACAATTAATAATGAGACATTTATAATGGTTTGAGTGCTATTTTGGTGCTAAGTTTGGCCAAAAATATGTATATAAATATGAGACATCAATGTCAGAACATGTTAAATACCAACTTATACATGTTAAATACCAACTTACAATGTTTAAACAAAATTTTGTATCCTGATTATAAGATATGTCAAAGGTTTAGATAAAAAATTGTAAAAAAAAAACAACTTACTGGCGCATGCTAGTAAAGAGATTTTTGGTACTGTAAAATTGTTGTGCTATACCAGTGATAAAATTGTTGTTCTAAAGCAAAGAATCACGGTGAGCAAATTACTGAAGACAAAATTTGAAGAAAAAATTGATCCAATACAACCATACAAATGGATTTGGATTCAAATTACCGGGTTGCAGCATTTGTAGAAATCTCTATTTGGATTCAATTCAGTTCTGCTCATATGCTTCTTCACGATGACACCACAGTCTGGGCATGGCACGAGAGGCAAACCTTCACTTCCACTTTGACGGGGGCCGACGCTCGACGAAGCTGAATGGGAAACAGATTCGGATCTGCTCGAACGACGATGCATGGAGTATGGTGGGGATTAGAGAGTGTCTCAAATTACTAGAGGGGGTATGACGATTGGAGCTAGGGTTTATGCATGCTCGATCGATCAATTTAGTTTAGGAAATTAGTGGAGCGGGGATTAGAGAGTTTCGGAAATTAGTGGAGCGAGGATTAGAGAAAGGGAGTGAGCAACGAAGACAGTAGATCGATCAATTTAGGGTTCATCTGCGAAAGAGGAAAAAGAAAAGTGTTTATGCGAGAGAGGAGATAGAGTTCGAAAGGGATCGATCGAATGCCAATGGGTTGGGTCTGTTAGATTGTTCGAACGAATGGATCTGTTTCGAATCGACTTGGAGGGGTAAAAGGGTCAAACATTTAACAATATTGTTAAAATATATTAAATATTTTACAAAATGGAGGAAAGTGGCAAAAACAGAAGAAAACCGTGATTGAGGGTGGCAAAATCCGAAAGATGAAAAATCGGGTGGCAAAAACCCAATTTCACCGGTTCTGAGTGGCATATACAAAATTTTCCCTTTAAAAAACATATATATATAACTATTAATTTAAGAAAGTTTTATATATATGCCGCAGTCTCTTTCCAAACACAACACACAAACCAATCAACAACAAAATTTTCTTACTAAAAATTAACTTATATCCATTGTTAACATCCTGTCGTTGTTTTATATGATCAATGATCAAGGATATTTAGGGTAAATAATTTTTTACACCCTCTCCCGAATTGTTTTGGTTCACTTTCTACGTCACTTAAAATATTAATTTTTTGATGCGTGATTTTATAAGTAGCAGAGAAGTAGAAATAGGGATTGCAGCCTCTATTAGGAGTCAACTTGACAACTCCATATAAAAATCAATTTTGATATAATAGTAAATGATAACACACATTTAATGAATGTCGCATGTTCAAATTCAAGTTGGAAAACTCATAAAATATTTAAATTAAAATAGTTGAAAAGCTTTAGGCATTCTTTCTTCAGATTTTTTTAAAAAAATTGATATTACTAAATACAGCTCTATAGACAATCCTAGAGACAATAATGGGAGCTTCATATCAGCGCTCAATAAATAAGGAAAACACTACGAGGTAAAAGCACCTTTCCCACGAAACCAAATCATGTGTCGCGCGGTACCGTGCCGCGCAGAAATTCAGACCGTCCAGATTAAATCCAATGGATGAGGGAACCCCGTGCATGTAATCAGATTGTAAGGCCCGAAAAAAATCTAACCGTCGAAATCGGATCGTACGGCTCGGATTAGTGCGCGGCATGATACCGCGCGGCACCGGATAGGGATTCCCTTTCCCACCGAATCCCCTTTCCCACGGGCCCGTTTCGAAATACAAAAATGAGAAAACAGAGAAGTGAACCTCGGTCGGTTCAACCTCAACACTTCAACCCGTCGCACTCACTAGTCACTCAGCATAATGCATATATATGCAAGACCAGACCTTGACTCCCAATGGAATATTCTCTATGTAGACTCGGTTCTTGTTAAAAGTCTAAAATTTCTTCCACGAGTTATAACTATAATTTTCTTTTTGATTCGCTACAGTCTTTATTATTTGAAGAACTTCGTAGCTGTATGTCTGTATCCCACGAAATTGCTCGCCAGCTATTAGATATGTTCAAATCAATTACCTGCCATAAACGGAGGAAAAAAAATAAAGTGCTAGTGTGTTCGGAAGATTATTGTATTATTATTACAAATAATGGGTTTTTTTTATAAATGATATTTGTAAGCATAATACTGTTGTTTAGAAAATGACTAATTTTTATTTATATAGGCTGAAAAATAAATTGTTCGTTTAAAATTATAATATAATTATGATTGATGAGAGCTTCAATCAAGCTTAAAATTTGGTCCACTTTCTATGTCACTTAAAATATTAATTTTAAGTAGACTAAAATCAGCCTTGACTTTCTATTTTTTATTATAGAATATTATAACCTCTATGAGAAGTCAACTCTGCAACTTCATATAAAAATCAGTCTTTGATGTAGATGATACACTTTAGTTGAAGGTAGTATCGTCGTATGTTCAAATTCTAGGTCGAAATTTCTTATGAATATTTAAATTTAAGGCAAAATTGGGTATAACCTCCTATAAACTCTAGTAACTGATGTATCTCTATACATTTGAAAATTGAACAGAACACCCTCTAAACTTTAGAGTTAAGCTTTTCAATTGAATTTAGTCATTTATTTAATTAAAGAAAAAATAATTTTAAATCATAGGACTAAAACATCCTTTCTCTTTGCCCCATTGTACCTTGTCGTTTCATTTTCCCTCAATTTCCAGGGCCTCCTTAAAAGGAAATAATTGATATTCAATCTAATATTTCGCTATTTCTCTTCATGGACCAAATATAAGAAAGTGTTAATTAGTACTAAAAAAATATTAAATTGAGTATACCAAATGCAACAGGATATTGCATAATTCAAATTGGATCCGAATTTATTCGATGATATGCAATTGGAGGATTGTGTTCAAATAAAAATGAATTATGTGATTGCGAGATAAAGGAAAGACATATAAAATGCATATGTAAGCCTGTTCACTGTGACGGACCAAAAGAATTGAATGAATTTAAGGTCGCGCATTGATAATTTTCTTTTTAAGATTGCACTGGAAAATGGAGGGAAAATGAAACGATAAAGTAGAGAGGGCAAAGAGGAAGTTATTTTAGTCATATGATTTAAAATTATTTTTTTCTTTATAATTTATAAATGACTAAATTTAATTGAAAAAAGTTGTTTCCCTAACTATAGAGTTTATAGGTGTTTTATCCATTTGAAAGAAGCTGCTGTAGTCCAGCTGGTATGGCAAGAGTGCAAGAGTTGTACTCAATTTTATCTAAATTTAAAAAAGTTGGAACCTTTCTTTCTTCAAATAAAAAAAGTTGATAATAATAAATACAGTTCCATAGAAGACATCCTAGAGACAACAACGGCACCTCCATATCAGCACTCAATAAAAAAATGAAGAGAAATTAAAGCGCCGTTTCCCACGGGGCCCATTTCAAAATACAAAAATGAGAAAACAGAAGAGAACCTTGGTACTTGGTAGGTTCAAATTCAACAGTTCAACCCGTCGCACACTCGCACTCACACAGACTCGCACAGCAATACCATATGTAAGACCTTGACTTCCAATGGAATATTCTCTTGGTAGACTTGGTTCTTACAAAAATTTCTTTCACGAGTCGTATATATTTTTGTCTTTCTGATTTGCTAGCCTTTATTGTTTGAAGAACTTCGCAGCTGTATCCCACGTAATTGCTCGCCAGCTATTAGATATATTCAAATGAATTACATGCCATAGATGAAGGGGAATGCTGGGTGGATGGCTCATTTTCAAAACCAGGGGATGGAGGCTGGGCGTATATACTCATGAAAGGGGATGTGCTAATCCAATATGCTGCTCAGCATGGCCAAATTCCGAATGCCTTCTCAGGAGAACTCAAAGCTTTGCAATTGGCTGTGAGGGATACCTTGCTGTATGGTGCCAGGCAGTGCTTGTTCTTAACAGATTGTGATCTTCTCATGAAAATTATGTGCGGGGAGGAACAAGTCGATGTGGTGCCTTGGCAATCTTTCTTTGAAGCAAAAGAGGCTGTTAACCAATTTAGGCTAGCTGATAATTTCAAGTGTACTTTATGTAATAGAAATGATAACAAGATAGCGCACCAATTGGCCAATTACGCGAGGATACATAGAGTGGACTGTAGGGATTTTACTTTCCCTTTGACTGCTTAATGTAAAATGACTGTATCTTGGTTAATTGCATTGCCTACGGGCCTCAATTCCAAAAAAAAAAAAAAAAAATAGATGAAGGGGAAAAAACGATAAGATAATGCTTTTTAGAAGATAATAAAATGAAAAGGTGCTAGTGTATTCGGAGGATTAATGTATTATTATTATTATTATTATTACAAATAACGGCACTTTTTGGATAAAATCATAGTTATAAGAATAATAATGTTGTTAAAAAGAATGACAATTCTCAAGTGAAGTAATATTTTTTAATATAGGCTGAAAAATAAACTGTTTGTTTAAAATTATAAATAAATAATTAATTATGATTGATGAGAACTCAAATCAAACTTAAAATTTGATCTAGTTTCACGTCTTTTAAAAAAAGTGTTATTTTTTTTGAAATATTGTACTAATTAAGTACTCAAATAATAGAAATTTTTTATACTTTGATGAAAGGCAAGCGTAATAAAAAAAAAGCAACAAAATTGGAGAGCTTTGATTACGGAATCTATCTATCTAATGATATAATAGCGCTAAACATCCGCACAAAATAAAAACTGAACCCGTTGTACGCAAGAGATTCCTACTTGCCATTCAATTCAACAACCCTGGTCACATCAAAAGCACCTTCAAATTTGTAAAACAAAATAAATAAAAAATACAAAAAAGGGAAAAACATAGACAAAAACAAACAAAACACAAAAAACACAGATCCGTTCTTCGAAAGGTGCGCGCGCTCGTGAAGTGTCAACCAAAAAAAGCCACGCACAGAAACACTCGAAACCAAACCAAAGCAAACCCAGCCATGGCGGCCGCCTCCTCTCGTCTCTCTTCCTCTCTCTCCTCCTCCTCCACTCTCACCCACCTCTCTTCCAATCCCAACCGTCCTTCTCCTCCCTTTGCCTTCTCCGTCTCCGTCCGATCTCCTCTCAATTATCGCCTCCCTCGTCTCACCTCTCTCCGCCTCCGTCTCCCTCCTCTCCCTTCAATCTCCAACGGAAGTGGCAACAACGGAGGAGATAGTTCCAATGGAAGAGGAGGAGGTGGTGGTGGAGGTGGCGGAGACGACGATGAGGGATGGGAGGAGAATCGCAACAGCGCGATGTTCGTGCTCGCGAATCTCGGCCGTTCTTTGGACAGCTTGCCGTTGGATCTGGCCGAGGCCGTCAAGGATGGAAGGGTTACTGGAGAGATCGTCACGCGGTTCGTTAATCTCGAGAAATCGCCTCTCTTTAGGTGGTTGATGAATTTCGGAGGGTTTAAGGAGAGGTTGCTTGCTGATGATCTCTTCTTGGCCAAGGTTTTGATGGAATGTGGCGTTGGTATCTTCACTAAGGTATGCTTTTTTGCTTCTTATTACAAGCATTTGTGAAGTCATAAGATTTGGTTTAACATTATTCGGACATTCAGAAAAGAAAAATTATTAACCACATCAATTTCATGTTATATAATGGTTGAATCTGGGTTGCTTTTTAGTTTTTACACTTTGTCAGATTTTAGTGTGATCAGGTGCTGGTTAGTCTTGATAGAGGGCCAGTTAAGTGTTTCTCTGGTTATGGTGGGGTTTTTACTATCCAAGTACAAGTAAATATGTGTAGTTACTATTCATGTTTCATGGTTTGGTCCTTGTGCTCTTTAATTTTAAGTACGTGGCATTGTCACAAGTCTCACAACAATATGACATGGTGCTCTGTCTATTCCTAAGTTCAGTACCACTAACTGTTTTAACTTTAACATGCCTCATTGTTTTTCTGCTGCACTCTTTCATTCTCTTTCTTTTTTTTTTGGTAATTTAACAGTCCATAATATTGTTATTGACTGGTGATTGTTTGAGCTGCTAGTTTCTAGTATTAATGTATTTTTTTCTATTTTTTAAGACTGCTGCTGAGTATCAGAAGAGAAAGGAAAACTTTGTCAAAGAGCTGGATTTTGTAATTGCTGATGTGGTAAATTCCTACCTCTTGCTTGTAAATTTATAAAATGGATTCATAGCGTAGCTGTCTGAAAATTAAGAAAAACTTCAGAATGTGAATGGTCTACTCTGAAGTCTGAACAACTATATTTACATGATTGTTTTGTTCTCCCATAAGGATACTTGTTCTATTTTTTTTGTTGTGTGTCAGATATATATTTGCACTCAATCACTGTGTATGATCAAAACTGTGCATGAATTGCTTTTGTAGGACAAATTCTGAGTCGGCTGCTTCTTGTAGTCCTGAATTTAAATCTAAATCTGTTGAGTTCCCTTTAATTTGTTTTAAGCTATGATGCTTTACTTTTTCAGGTGATGGCTATAGTTGCAGATTTCATGCTTGTCTGGCTTCCTGCTCCAACTGTATCCTTGAGACCCCTTGTTACAGTAGGGGCTGGGCCCATCACTAAGTTCTTCCATGGCTGCCCTGACAATGCTTTCCAGGTATGCTGTCATCTCTTTTGCCTATACTCCTCTACACGACAAGACATAACCTGTCCCAGATAAAATTTTTCTGTTTGTAAACACAAAACGGCCAAAGTTCAATTGGACCTGGGGAACTATATGTGTTTAACTAAACAAATAAAGTCTTAATGCAAACATGCATTAGTTGTATACTGCTACACCGGAGCAGTTATTGATGGACATTTGGCATTTTCTAACCTTCCAACTTACCCTTTTACACTTTGAGGCTCCTGTATATCATATTGAATTAACATCAAGATTAAGATAACCCAAATTAATGGGTCAGGTGAGGTCAGTTGTTTTATTTTTAAAAAGAAAATTAGCAATTGATCCTACTCATTCCAGCAGTGTAAAAGTCAGATAGGTACCAGCCAGCATGGAACGTCAAAATTTAGTTATGGAAATTCAGTAATCTAAAAAGTAGATATATATATTTTTTGTTTATTTTTTTTTTGTTGTAATGGCTTGGATTTAGATTGCTTTGGCTGGAAGGTCATATTCACTTGTTCAAAGAATAGGTGCTATTGTGGTAAGTACTCTTTTTGTTTTGGTTCTATGGATGCTACACCATCTTTAAAATCTTTTACAAAGGATAAATTTATATTTTTATTTACAATCACAGTTTTCTATTTTGTAGAGAAATGGATCCAAACTTTTTGTTGTAGGAACTGCTTCTTCACTGGTATGTCCCCAACCTATTTTGATTTTTTTTTTACTGCAAATTGATTAAGGAAACTTTTTTTTTGTTGTAGGAACTGCTTCTTGTACTTGTTTTGTGTTATTAAAATATTTACTTGCTTCAAATGTTTGGCTTTCTTATCTGCCTATTTAGATTTCTTTTTGTGCTTATCTGTACAAAATAACCTTATGACTTTTCTTTATTTTAGATTTATTTTTTAGAAAACTTAGCAGTGACTACTCTTTGTTTTAGATTTCAGCTGATAAGTTTTTTTAAGATTTGAGCTTATGATTATAAATTTCTATGCTAGATTGGGACTGGGGTAACAAATGCCTTGATAAAGGCAAGGAAGGCTGTCGACAAGGAAAATGCTCATGAAGGGGAGGATGTTCCTATTATATCAACTAGTGTTGGCTATGGTGTTTACATGGCAGTCTCTAGTAATCTCAGGTATAGATTCACCTCCCTTTATTCTCAATATAAAGATAAGATTTGTCTATTGATAGGCACTGCCTAATGTGTTAAAGATTTTGAACATAAGTTACTTATCAAATTAAAAAATGAAGAGCAGATCAACAATGAAAGTGGATGGTTACAGTGCCACCACAATGTATGGCCATGTCGCACCAAGAAGTATCAAATCTGATTGTGCATGTTATAGTTGGAAACTTGGAATTGAATTCACATAGATCTATTTTCCTCTTGTACTTTTTATTGGATGTATTTGGTTGGTAGTTCAGGGTTTGACGCCAACACCCATAGTTGGTATGGACCAATAGCAATCTGTCCACTGCAACATACCATCGCTATATTCATGTTAGGTCAATATTGCCTGTTCAAAGTTACCAATCGCATTCCTTCTGTGTTTTTGCTACATATTTATAATTATGAAATATATGTAAAAAACATTTATATTTTGGTCACTGACATATCTCTTTTATTTTGACAGGTACCAAATCCTTGCAGGAGTGATTGAACAAAGAATGTTGGAACCACTGTTGCATAACCAAAAGGCATTGCTGAGTGCTATGTGCTTTGCAGTCCGTACAGGAAATACCTTCCTAGGATCCCTATTGTAAGTATCCAGTTTACATTACTCTGATAGTTTTTGTTGCACAGTTGTTGGTTAATGTTTCACTTGACAAAACTCCTCTTTCCAAACAGGTGGGTTGATTATGCCCGATGGATTGGCATCCAATAGGTAGGTGTTTTGAGCAAGTACAGCAAGTTGATGTATGATTTCTCATTTCGACCTGTTAGTTGTCTTTAATTCAGCATTGCTGTCGTTAGGTTATCATTGTTAGTGGCTTAGTGCTATTAGTGCTTATGTGATAAAATTGCATTGCTCTTTAGGTTCTTATTCTCTGTGCTTGTGTAATAAGATGGCAATTTTTTGCTTTGCTCATAGTAAACAAATGTGGATATTTGTCCTGTAACTGTCTGCACTTCTGTTGCCAGGGGGAGGTCCTGATTTTATTTTCAGCTCAAAATAGGTTTCATCCTACGCAAACACAGATTATTGGAATAATTTGCTTATTTCATTGCATGAAAAGATTATTGTTAAGTGCTTTACATCCAGCATTTGACTTTCTTTAATCAGATTAAACTTTTTTTTTTTAAAGTTGTTATCGACAACGACAAGCAATAATAGGGAATCATGCAACCACACCCAATCTCAGATCATAGATATACAAGAGAAATATTTTCTATTACTGCTTCCAGGTCGAGAAGAATGAAAGCCCCCAACTCAGGAAGCGGAGGTGTATTATATTTATGTCTTTACTTTTAGGCATGAGGCATCTTTGCTTACGTCACTCGTTAAAAGCACGAATGATAAGTGCTATCGCTAAAATACCATCTGCGCCTTCCGTTGTTGTCTGTTATAAATGTTCAGTTTAATAATCAAATGTGTTCAATTTAATCATTAAAAAAGTGTTCAGTTAAATGCATAAACTATAATTTTATTATATAGAGCCGCGTGTCAGTCGCATTAGGCTTGGAGAGAGGCGCGCCAAGGGCAAAGTCGAAAAAAACTTAATTTGAATCGGATCGGTTCATGATCCTTTCTAATTTTTTTATGTGGTTTTTGTTTGACCCTAAAATATGGTGCCAAATTCATGAATTAAATTGGATAATTTCATCAAGGAGCTTGAAAAATTCATGAAAAATATAAAATAGATCCCAAAAATTATGGAAAAATACTCAAAAATCCAGGAGATGATGAAGAAAATTATGGTGCTTTGAGATTAGTCAAAGGAGCTGCAGAGTTGCTATTTTATGCAAAGAGGCCCCTGATTTTGAAGAAAATAAATAAAATAGGTGGAGGGGTATTTTTGGAAACCTTTTGGCACTAATAAATTCAGCACATTTTTATGAGGTTGTGTGTGAAATTTCATGAGGAAATAACATCAGGAACCAATCCAAATAATTTATTTAGTCTCAGCAATGTGAAAAATGCAACTAAAACCAACAAATGGATATATCCATTGATTTCAAGAAATGGAGAAGAAGCTAGCATCCATTTCAAAATCAGAAATTCAAAGAAAAAAAAACCCCTCCGTGTAAGGCTTGAGATGGATGGACGTGGAGTTTGATAAAAGAATTAAGGAGAAAGCAGCGAGGCCCACAAACAGATCGGCGGGGTACCATACGCCAAGAGCAATCAAATGAGGGAAGGAAAAGAGGAGAAATAAACCCAACAGAATGCTGTTGGAGAAGAGAGACGATAACCGCCGGGCTCCTCCCAAGATACAAGGAACTTGGACGGAAAAGGAGAGGCAAAAGGAGCCTATAAATAGACCATTGAAGAGAGGACGACAAGGAGGAACCCCAGACAAAAACCCAGTCAACCTCATACCATCTCAATTCCATTGCAAGGTTTAGGCTTAGCATAGGCATTTCATCGAAGACCTGTTAGGCATTGTAGAGTAGAAGAAAAGATCGTGTAAAGAGATCAAGAAACAGATCATAGAGGTACAGGTAGGTATTGGAAGGTAAGAGAGACGATCAAACATTGATCATTGCTCTCAAGATTTGTAGTTTGTGGATCTCGTTTTGAATAAAGGTTGAAATTTGTGATCTTTTGCAATGATGACGGCTTTTCTTTTCTTTCCTTGGTTTCTTTTTTAGATTTAAGTTGCTTGATACGGTTCTTGACGCGTATTGATGTTTAGGTAAATCTTTAGTGTATTGCGCCTCTGAATTGAAGTCAGAAAACAAAGTCTACCAGGGAGCATGGCTCCCATGGTGGATCCTCCATTTCTTTGTTTCTTCATCGTCCTTATATTTGAATTGCATGATTGACGAAATGTTACCAGGGAGCACGGCTCCCATGGCGGGTCTCAAGTTTCGAAACCGTAAAATTAAGGTGTTTGATTGTTCAATTGTTGTGTTCCCGGCCTTTATTCATGTTGTTTTCATCTTCTATCCCTCAAATCTAATCTCTTTCTGCCAGGGAGCACGGCTCCCATGGCGGATCTCATCTCAGCTAGGAGCACGGCTCCAAGCTGGATTCTCTCTATTGATTTGCTAAGAGGCTCAGCCTCCATAGCGGATCGAGTTTAATTGATTGAATTAAGTTCATTTTGAGCTTGATTTGATCCATTAGACTTCAAATGAAGAGAGAATCTAGGGGAAATGCTGCCCAATTTAGTTCAGAATTTTAGATGTCAAACTTCCCCTCTTTGACACTTGCTTTATTCTCAAGATGCTAATAGAAGTCTTTGTGAGGATCATTCTGCATAGTGTCATGAACCTCCTGTCAGGTCTCTTTAGACAAACAAGGTGTTTTAGTATGAATTTCCTCTTTCTTTGAATATATTCTAGTACAATTTGAGCATCCCTGTAATTTGTCAAAGTTCTAAGGTTGATAGTGCGAAAATGTGATTCCTGTGTATGACCCCTAACATAGCTTTCATCGAATACTTTCCTTAAACATGATCTTGTTTCTAATAGAATCATCATGTTAAGGTCAGATGCTAAGCAATGGTGAAGTTGCCCTATTAAATGATTTCTTTCTTTCTTCTGTTAACAATTGATTCTCTGTAAGCTAGCACCTCAAATAGAATGCCACGTCACTTACTTTTTTTACTTATAGGTTTTAAGACCATAATAGTAGGAAATCGGATAATGGTTGAATACACTTATGGTTATTCCTCTACTTCTGTTATAAAGCTTACTGCTGTAATAAGCATTTTTAACACTTTAGGATTAAAAGTTGAAGTTTCTTTTGTTCAAAACCTGGCAGTAACACAGTGATAAATGGTTTGTGATCAATGAA
Source organism: Rhynchospora pubera (assembly GCA_028095005.1). Lineage (NCBI taxonomy): Eukaryota > Viridiplantae > Streptophyta > Magnoliopsida > Poales > Cyperaceae > Rhynchospora > Rhynchospora pubera. Next base: position 70,369,831 of record CM051461.1, on the reverse strand, counting down.
AGATGGACCTACTTATGACTTATGTCCGTGTCTGTGATTGACATATAGAAAATGTATATAGGTGTGACCTTGGTAAATTAATTTTACTTAAGTCTTATGGAAGTACAAAACGCAGTATAACGAGTCATCACTAATTTCGGATAATGTTCACCAAATTGAGTATGCGAAGGTCAAATTGAATACATAATATCTCTCTTACACTGTGTCTTTGCTAAAGTATCGCATCCCCAGCACTATACAATTTCCTTGAGCTTCACTGGTACCTTTTGCATGTACTATCGTACCAATCAACGCTACTCCCACCAAATGGAATAGGCACGACGAAACTAAGCACACCATCGAGTTCCTCTCTCTCCTACGATGCCATAGAACGTCGTCCCAAACTCTACGATGGTCGGAATCGTTAACGGATCAAAACCCGTTATCGTCAAACCCAATAATGGAGGGAACGAACTCGTCTCCTTCAAAAGTCTCAGCGCCCACGATCTCTTCGATCTTCTGTGACAAAAAGTGGTGTGACGAGTCTTGAAATTGTCAGCGATTTGCTACGCCAAGGTCATATCATGATTGGATAGGTGACCCCCAACAGGAGCCCCAGTAATGTCTGGCCGAGGTGGACCAACCAAGGAATGCCACGACAGCAGAAATATTAAAAATCACTTTAAAAATAGTAGAAAACTCAGAAAAATACAAATAAAATATACATAAAATTCTAAAAATTAAAATAAGCCAAATTCACTGATACTTTGGTATAAAATATGTCAAGGTAGCGGCCTTTTGTATTTTTGAGATAGTTTTACTTTATAAATTAAATTTTATTAACATTTAAGAATTAATAAATCCATTTATAAAATTCTAAAATTGAAATTAAATACTTTTGAAATAAAAATTCCAAATATGATGTCTTTGAAATCAAGTACCCTCAAATATAAATATATTTTATAATTTACAAATTACGAAAAAATCAAAATAAATCAATTGTATCTTTTAAATGAAATTTATAAAATCAAAAGCTAAATACTTTCGATATCCAAGTAACTTCAAGAAAGATATTTTCGAAGTATAAGAAATACTTTCCAAATTAGTCTAAAAATCTAAAAAAAAATTCTAAAAGTCAAAGGTGCAAAAGGCCAAAGTGAATAGAAATTGTCAATATCCCAAGCGAAACATCAAAGTTAAAAAGTCCGAAACACGAAACCCAAAGTCAAGAACCAAAACCTCCCCGTTTGAGGACAAGTCCCTCCTTAGGGTTGACATAGACCTTATGTGACTTAGAAGTTGAATTCTTACGGGCTCCCTTCGTCACAAGAATTCCACTTTGTTCTCACAAGTGCCGCCAAATGGTCCGAGAACCAACTCTCACAAGTGACGCCAAATGTCCCGAGGGTTGTAAAAGAACCAACTTTCACAAGTGGCGCCAAATGCCCCGAAGGTTGTAAAATTTCCTTTTGTTCTCACGAGCGCCGCCAAATGGCCCGAGAACCAACTCTCACAAGTGACGCCAAATGTCCCGAGGGTTGTAAACGAACCAACTTTCACAAGTGACGCCAAATGTCCCAAAGGTTGTAAAACTCTTTAAAAACGACTCCAAAACGACTCCAAGTGAAGGTTCATTCCTTTCCAACGTAAACCTCTTCTAAACCAAGAAATCATATTTCTTCCTCATTGTTTTGTTGGTATAAGTACAACTAAAAGTCTTCCAGTAGTTTGGCGATCCTTAATTGGGTCCCATCAATTAGGTTTGGTACCGTCAATTAAGGCCTCCTTAAGACAAGTAATAGCACTCCATAAGACTCTTTTCTTAGCCCATTACGTCAATACCCTTTACATCCTTTAATCAGAGGTTCTCGTGAGCGATCACGAGGTAATTAACAATAGGGGCTTGCGCCTATTGGAAAGAAAGAACCCGCAAAATTAAGAAACTTCTTTAAGTAGCGACTCTTTATAGGGTTCTCTTGTGTTGAGAGATACCCGCCATAGAGATCGAAATCTTAAGGGAGGTGAATCTAAGGCTATGTTCCCATTGTTCTTCGAGAAATTCCTTCGAGGAGAATAATGACGAAAAAGCCGCAACAATATTTTTTTCGGTTCTTGACCCATTCGCTTGGTTTAATAATAGCATTTTTACTTATAAAAATTATATTTTCTGTTGTAACTAACTAAATATTTATACTTAAATAAACAGAACATTTGTACTTATTAAACTGAACATTTGGGTAAAAATAAAAATAAATAACATACTGAACACAGTGATGTGTAGCTATTAATATCCTAATTTAGTCCTAAAAGTACCGCAAGCGTACGGTAAATCGTTGGATGTGGTTAGGGGTCAAATCCACAGGGACGGTAGATTGAGTACTAAACCTTACTTATTCACAAAATCTAGACAATCAAATGAAGGGTTTAGGCTTAAACTAACAATTAACAAAGACAATCAACTAAGGGACAACTAACTAACAATTTTTGGTGATTTGGTGATAAAATATGCAATGAAAGTGTCCTAAGATTTCAGTTTTACTTTCAGTCCGGCTTCGGGTTGTCGGCACCGGTCACTTTCGTGCCGATACCGACTAGTACGCAGCAGATTTGGCATGTGTACTCCGCACAGGCACCAATGTTGCCCGCACAACCCTTAGTTAATGGTGTTTTGACTCAATAACTTGGTTTTTGGCTTGTGTGAGGCAAATCTAGCCGGACTTGGACTCCCTAGACCTCAGCTGTCGCTTGTTGGTCATGGTATCGGGACCGGAACCTAGTCTAACACCCCCATTAGGTCGATTAACCCTCAACTTTCGCATGTTGGCTTAATTTACCTAAGTTCACTTGTTGTTTTCGAAGGTATCCACTAGGCTTTCGCCTTAGCAGAAGCTTTCCCCTATCGGGTACCAATTGGACTACCTTTCGGTTTATATCCTACCTCAAGTCACTTTGTTCAACCAATCAACTAACCTACACCTTTGACCAAGATTAGATGTGGCCATTCATCTAATAGGAGGTTCAGTTAATCAATCAAGCACAAACAAGCATTTACAAATAACATCCAACAAGCAATACACATCAAATACCAAATATCAAGTGTCATACATCAATCCAAACATCAAGATCTAACCTAAGCCCTAAGACAATGCAATCTAGCCTAGCATATGCTCAAAACTGAAAGTAAATGATGAAATGCAAGATACAAACTCCATAATAGAGCAAACAAGAGAGAAAGGAGAGAGACAACCGTAACCCAGCCTATTCCTCCTACTTGCAAGCTTCTAGAGTCGAAATCAGAGTCGGAATCACTGCTATCGCATGAAATTCCAAGCTCCAGAGGCACGATGCGGGATGCAATGGCGACGGTGCGGGGTGAATCGACGTGGCGAGAGTGGATCGGTGGTGGAAAATGGTGTTGTGCGGGGTACAAAGTGGAGTTGTGCGAGGTTCGGTGGCGCTGTGCGGGCAACGATGGAGCTGTGCGGGGTACAGTGGAGGAAAATGGTGGGAAATGAGGCGGCGCCCCAGGCAGCCGCCTGGGGAGTGGAAGATGGAGAGAAGGATCCCTAATTTGGCATGGGAGGCGCTTTATATAGGGAATGGGTTAGGTTTAAGGTTTGGTGCGGAATACAGTTAGGTCGGTGCGGGATACAATTTGGGCTGTGCGGGCTACAGCAGGCCCAGTTCGGAGTACAATAGCGTGCTGGGCTAGGAATGAGTCATCCAGCCCAAGTGTTGGCCGCATAGCTGGATTGTACTCCGCACTGGAGATGTCCAGGACACGTTGGATGCATTGTAGGCCACACTGGAGAGCTGTTGGCCGCACAGAAGGATTGTTGGCCGCACATGAGGGGTGTTGGCCGCACCAGAGAGGTCTTGGGGGCACCAGAGGGTTGTTGGCCGCACCAGACAAGTGTTGACCGCACCAGACAAGTGTTGGTCGCACATGAGAGTTGCTAGTCACACAGGAGGCATCCAAAGAAGAGGGATATGAGGTGTCTGCCGCACAGGGTTGATGTAGACCGCACTAGATTACTTGTAGTGCCGAAATGTGCCGATTTTCGTTGTTTTTGCTCCAAATCCCTGAAATTCAAAGACAAACCAAAAGCAGTACCAAATCCTACAAATCCAAGCTGAAAAGCACACAATTTCAAGAGTTTAGGCTATGATTTTAGGGTTAAGTCCGGCCAATACAAATGCTATATCACACAGCGAACACTTATAACACAATGAACGATTACAATAAAAATGTGAATATTTATATCTAATAAAATGAACACTTACAACAACGAAATGAACAAAAAATAATCTGTCGCTGGGTGAGTACAAGTCAAGAGAGATTAACTAAGACCGGGATGGGTGTTTTTTAACTGTGCCTAATGAAAATCAGGAGTTGTGTCTATGAAACGAAACCGATATTCTAAACGCCCGCCTCGAGTCCACCTAGAGATTAACTAAGGTTTAAATCGATTCGCGCTAGTGATTCGATTAGAACGAAACTAATCCTAAGGAGCAACCCTATTCAAGAATCAACCTATTTGATTTTGGTGGAGAGTTGTAGCTCAACACATGAGCAAACAGAGGAGGAGAGAGGTGGCTGACGGCCAAGAGGGGAGAAGGAAGGTGGCGGCTTGGGTGGGAAGAGAGAAGGTTTGTTTTTGCTATTATATACCTCCTTATATAGTGCACAAACCATACCTATCTCCTACCAACTATTTACAATAATGTCACCTACCTACCACCCTATATGGCTGGTCCTATTATGGGCTTTTGGACCTCTCATCTCATTCATTTAGGGCTCCAATTCATACAATTAGAACACACTCCAAATGCTCTTCAATTGGGCTATATATTTAATATATAAATAATGACCCATTAATTTAATATAACTATTTATATTAAATTGCGTTGAACTAAAAATAATTATTAACTAATTAATAATTATTCTAGGATTAACTAGTACTTTAATTTATTTCTATATGATCCGTTTGACTCAATTAATTATCACGTTCAACAACTGAAAATAATTAATTAATCAACATATCATATTTTCGCAATCCCTACTGTTGCGAATAAATAAATAAAGCACTGCCTTGGTCAAAACTCTATTTTGTGTGACCCTTTGAGGAATTATGCTATGTTGGACATGAAATTAAATCGTTATTTAATTCCAATAATTATAAGCGGTATCTAGCAACACGTTATGATTCCCAATTCACATAAATATTGTACTGCTATAGTATTTCAATCCTGCATAAGAGAATAAATGTATTTCTCTATTTTGATTCTTATGTCTCACGATATCATCGTATATTCCAAGATATGAATGTGTCATTCTTGCAGATTATACGTTTCTTGATCTAGAGTTGATCGTCTAGTTGCGCGCATACGATCCAACTCCATCAAAGGGTCCAAACAGATATCGTCACTCACTAAGTAAATTAATGAGGGACATACGGTTTTCTTGATGATTAGTTTTTCCCCGCACAATTCAGGAGAACATAAATAAAGCCCGTATAGCAGCCCTTATCGGGAATCAACGGTAGATGATATTTATTGAACCCATCCTCGTATGGAAAAGATAAACATCTCGAACTTAGAACCAAAATCATAACGAAATAATTAATGACACATAACACAATCCTTATATTTATTTCGTCGGGTCAAATCATGTGTACTATGTTCTATAACATACACATATGCAATTAAGCTACCAACTTTTTAACTATGATTTGTAGAACTTAATCATCACTTAACTTGCATACTAATCTTATATGATAATTAATGTTCCTTGTTAATTATCAAGATTATGGACAGTTTAGATTTATTATTGTCATTCTAAAGAATGATCCACAGAGATCCACAATTCAGATCCTCAACCTGAATGATCTGTTAATAATAAACCTAGGAACAAATGATTAAATATCATTCATAACATAAACTAGTATTTAAGTCATTTAACTTATTGACTTCTAGGACATAACTCTAACAGTTATTTAGTTACGCCCTTGTATATTAGTTACTCCCTCATAAGTAGTTACTTACTTCCCTGTAGTCGTTATTTACTCCCTTATAGTTATTTAGTTACTCCCTTGTATATTAGTTACTCCCTCATAATTAGTTACTCACTCCTACTATTTTAGTTACTCCTTTGTACTTGTTATTTACTCCCTAACAAAGTCGCACAAAGAGTTATTATTTGTTTCCCCGTGTTAGTTATTTACTCCCTTATAGTTATTTAGTTACGCTCTCGTATATTAGTTACTCCCTCATAATTAGTTACTCCCTCCTACTATTTTAGTTACTCCTTTATACTTGTTATTTACTCCCACATAGCGTTTAATTTCTCCCTAATAAAGTTACACAAAGAGTTATTACTTACTCCCATGTATTAGTTATTTACTCCCTTATAGTTATTTATTTACTCTCAAATCGTAGCAAAATCTGATTAAAAATATCTTTTATCTTCTCACCCTTCTCTATCTCCACTTTTTTTTTCTTTCTATATCATATCTGATCGTCTTCCTTTTTCTCTACTCGTAATGACGGAAAGAGGGAGAGAGACGCGAGGGGAGGGAAGAAAAAGGATGGTTGAGAAGAGAAATGAGGAGATGGAGCCCTAGATCGAGAGGGGACAAAAGCGGAAGAGGCATAGATGAAGAGAGTAGAAACGGAGGATGTGGATGAGTAGATCAAGGTGAAGAGAATGTGGAGAGGTTGGATCTGAGGATAGAGGGTGTGGCGACTGCTTTCGAGAGAGGAAGACTAGATCTGATTGAATAAGACAGTGCGTAGGAAATAGAGGCAAGAAAATTAAATTTGCGCAGGGTGAGGGTGAGGGCGCTCTGATTGCTTGATTGCACAGAGTGTTGATTGCCGTAAGTAATTCTCCGCTAAAAATACTATCACATGCCATCGATGAAGCGAGCCCCTCACCTAGCACTCGAGTGGTACCTTCGCTCAACATGTTATTTTTTGTTAATTTTGTTGCTATAGTGTTCACTTTTTGTTATTAGAAAATCATTATATGCGTTCAATCTATTTACTTTTTTTTTATTTCTTATTCAATTAATATTTTATATCAGTTAATTTTTTATATAAGTATTTATTTTGTTGATTATTGTACGTGATGTATCTGTTATTATAAGCGTTCATGTTATTTGTTAGATATGTTCATTTTATTATATTATGTATTCAATTTGTTTTGTTATTAATTCAACATGAAATTTTTGTTTTCATTTTATAATTAGTATGTAATAAAATCATCGATTGTCACATTTAACTAAATACATATGATAATTAAACTAAACACATTGATTAATAAACTAAATATATAAAACATACACTTACTAGTTATGCGAGTCTCACGGACGAGTTTATTAGTCAGCGATGGAGTGCGATGATAAATGAAGCAATGGCACTTACGATTTCTGTCTAATAACTACGATGTGCGTCTCTTCAGAGACGTAGAAAACCATCTGAAGCGTGCGACGAAGGATCGTACGGTTCAGATTAGTTCTGTAGAAGCGGGACCGACGGAAGGAACTAGAGGTTTACTGTAGGGCTGTCAATGGATACGGTACGGTATGGTAGAAGGTATTTTCATACGCGTATCCGTTAAAATTTTCTTTATCCATACATGTACCCGTACACGTTAAAAAAAGCTTTACCCATACCATAGCCGTACCCGTTAAGAATTAACGGTAAGGGTAGGGTAACGGTACATCACGGGTAATAATAATATTATTAATTTAATAAAAATATATAATGTGATAAATAAGTAATCAAATAAATATATAGATAAAGTAAAATATTTAGATAATATTTTAGATATAACAAAAATTATGAAATTTATTCTCATATCAATTGAATTAAAAAAATCTATATAACTAATTATAAATTATAATATAATATAGAATGAAAAATCATCATCATAATAAGTTTGGATGAAGATCGAAATTAATAACATATCTTTTGAAATATGCTAAAAACTTGATTATATATACATATATGTTTGTAAAATATTACCCGTTAGATAATGGATACGAAACGAAATTGCTTAGGACCATCCCAAATATTATATCATCCCCATCATCTCCGATTTTCAGAAAGAGAAACCGCGTGAACTAATCCCTCCCCTTCCGCGTACGCTGTGCCCCTCCTCCCGCGTGAACTAATCCCTCCTCCTCATGCGTACACCGTCCCCCTCCTCCCTCTCACGTACGTTGTCCCCCCTCCCCCCTCATCCCTCTCACGTACGCTGTTCCCCCACCCTCCCTCTTCCCCTCCTACATACTTCATAACTGTTGAAGGTAATATCCTAACTGTTGAAATTAATATCGTAACAGTTATATATATTAACTTCAACAGTTACGATATTAGCTTCAATATTTATATATATTAACTTCAACAGTTACGATATTAACTTCAACATTTATGTATATTAACTTCAACAGTTACGATATTACATTCAACATTCATGTATATTAATTTCAACGATTTTATATATTAATTTCAACAATTATGATATTAACTTCAACGATTTTATATATTAATTTCAACAGTTATGCTCGGAAGGGAGAGGGAGAAGGGCGTACGCGGGAGTGATGGAAACAGAGCGACGGGAGGGAGGGGGGATAACGTACGCGAGGAGGGAATACGCGAGATAAGGATTTCCGGAAATAGAAAACGCGTAGAGCTAAAAATAGAAAAAACGCGTGGAGATGATGAATATCGGGGATGATCCTTATCACCCCCGGATACGAAATAACCCTTATCCGTACCCGTATCCGATAAGTTAACGAATTTTTTTTTTATCTGTACCCATACCCGTTAATCTAACGAAAATAAAATTTTATCCGTATCCGTCTTATCGAATACGGTACAAATAGAGTAAACGGGTAAACAAATTTTATTGACAGTCCTAGTTTATTGGATTAGATCGGTACGTGCTACGTAGGGATGCGCTTGAGTTGACAGATTGAACCCACTTCCTGCAAGATATACTCGCACAGTCGCACTAGTGGAGTGGAGTAGTCTTTCGATGACTCGTGGCGAGATGGAGCCTGAGAGGGACACGTGTGGAGAAACGTGGCAGTAGCACCAATGTACGCACGAGATTTAAATGTGAGCCGCTGGGAATGCCTGGGATCAACTAGGTCACTACGCCTATTTCAGTCCAAATCCCTATTTATTTCCTCGCCTCTCGCGCCGTCGCCTTCTCTCGGCGACTCTGCCTCTCTCTCTCTCTCTCTCTCTCTCTCTCTTTCTCTCTCTCATCAGTCATCACTGTTTCCCTCTGAGGCGAGCAGATCGAATTAGAAGCGAGCTTGTCCGGTGGTGGACGAAGCAAGGCTTCACAAGCGGCCTATTTCTCTCTCTATTCTCTTGTTCCTCTCTTCTGGTACTATCCCTTTCTATTTCTTCTCTTTTTTTCCTGGTTCTTTGTTGAATCTCTCCTTTACTTACTGATTCTCAGTTGGTATTTTGAGCAAATTGAAAATTTATACTCGTCTTTCTATGAACGTGCAAACTGTGTGTGAGATGATTGATTCAAATTATGGATTCAATTATTGTAAAGAAACAAAAATGCGGAGTGGGCTTCAGATTTTAAGCTGATGTTTATGGTGAGAAAATAAATAAGTACCCCAATAATTTATTTCTTCTTCTTCCCAAATTAGAAATTATAACCCCCTATTTTGATTTTGACCCATCAATATCCTTTCAGATCGCATGCAAGTATCTGTTTTCTCAATACAGAAACCTAACTTACTGACAAGTACAACAAGGATACTTCATGCAATAGGCACCAGACCTTCTGATATGCCCTTTCTAGCTCCAAAACACAACTTTGGCTCAAAATTAGATATGACAGTACTAGAAGTAATGGTGGTCAGACCAAGAATTTTAATTTGTACATGTATCATCATTCACTGCATAATTGGAAGTTCTAAAACTTGGGAGAAGTAAATTACTTTTTTGAACTTTTAACTATTATTATTATTTTTTTTAACTAGAGAGAAGTAAATTACGAGTTATTTCATGACCAAGACGAATCCATCCCGCAATCTGAGTCTGCGGATTCACTATATTTAGCCTTTGTATTTATGCCTTGAATCTGCACGTTATATCTAGTATGGCGGTCTTTTTTTTTTTTTTTTTTTTTAACATGTATCGTCTGTCATTGCATAATTGGAAGATCACTTCAATGTAGCATTTCAATGAAACTTGTAAGAAGTAAATTGCTTGTTCACTTATTTGAAGACCAACCCATCCCGCAGTCTAAGTCTGCGGATTCAGTATATTTAGCCTTTGTATTTAAATTCTGATAGGTGCATCATTACTCTCTAGTTAGAAGCAGCAGTTAAATAAACACCAATGCATGTTTGTTGTAGTTTTTGTCTTGTTTTGTTGCATGTTATTGGTAGATGACCTATGGAAAGTGCAAATTAGCTTTGATGTGCAATTCTTCTACTTGACTTACCTGTGAGCATGTTACATGCATTGTCCTTTTATTTTCCTCATCTTTCAATTGAGATCGTAAATTCAATCAATGACCAAAGTCCAAACATTATTGACATCCTTATCTCTTAATTGATGAACTGCCGATATGTGATTGTTTGGGTTACTAAGGTAATTGTTTCTTGGCTATTTTTTCAGAGATAAGAAAATGAGAACATTTAATGAATAGCTACTGGAAGATTTCTTTGCTTCAATTTAGCACGAGTGATCTAGGAAAAAATTGGGTATGGGCAACCCAGATGCATCTCCAAACTGTAAAGGCATGCAACCCAGGCAGAGTTATGCGGCAATTTGGGAAATATCAGCAATTCCCACCTCATGTAAGGTCAGCAGCACGCAGGAAGCGCAAAGATTTTCTTGATGATTGGCTTCGCAGAGGACAAATAAGTGATTTGGGAGGAAGGCAATAAAACTACATCCAGCATGATGGGGTCATATTGCCTTTCCTGCAAAATCTGGTGCTGAACTCCATATCCAGCCATCATCCCGGAATGTCTAGTCAAATTTTCAAAAGAATCTCCCACCTAAAATAATGTACATTTACAATCTCCTCTCTCTTTCTCTCTCTATTTTTTGTTTTTTAAAGGATTTAGATGTTTAGATAATAGGTAATGTTATGTAAAAATGAACGAAGTATGTAGAGGGCATACAGATAGAAGAAGATGGATGCAAATGTTGTACTTTCTGAGGAAATTTGTAGTCGTTTATAATTCTGAAGTGATTAGAAGTAGTGATCCTTCTATTCATTTGTTTTGTTGTTTTTTTTTTATTTATTTTGTGCTCTTAGTTAGCTTATAAAGTTGTAACCAATGTTGAAGACCAAAACTCAAGATTATTGGCACATGCAAACTAAAATTCAAATCTTATTAGATCTGAATATAATACAAATCATGCCAACGATCGAGCTTTCTGTTCTCTTTTGGAGCCGAGCGTAGATGTGAGATTGGATCATTTAGGATTGAGAATTATTGTTCGAAGAAACTAAAAAACAATCTATATTTATTTTTGATATGTTGAATAAAAATTTTATAAAGAAATATATATATATGAGCAATCAATATAATTTTATTGGCACACGAAAGAACTTTGAGCGAGTGAAAGATTAGAAGAGCCGGGACGGGTTTGGAAGGCATGTTCATTCCATCCGAGTTGCCTACGGGCACAATTTAAAAAAAAAAATATTCCATCCGCGAGTCGTACAATTCTTTAGGGCCTGCTCCAGAAGAGTTTAACCGAAGCTAAGGAAAGATAGAGGAACCGTGGTATCATGCTCCCATCTTCGTTGCTGGATGAACCGACGAAAACTGAAGGAAGCGACAGTTCCTCAACAGGCAATTTGCGGAGAAGACTGCTTACCTCTAAAATCGGGGTGTAACGAAGAAGCACGAGAGAACTAAAGATTTCTGCCGAAATTGTCCTTACATTTTTTCGTTTTCTGACATCAGACCCCACCTAATTCATCGTTCCCCCAAAAGAAAGAAGCAAGAGTTATTTTCCAACTTTGCACAAAAGGTCTCGCATTTTCTTGCGAAGGTATTGTCTTTTTTTGGTTTTTTGTTTCCAATTTTATTATTATGTTTCTAATTTAGCTTTTTCTGTTTCGAACTTTGCACAGAAGGTCTCGCATTTCCTTGTAAGTTATAGGTTAGCTGTTATGGTTGGTTGTAAGATATTACTAGTAATTAATGTTATCTATTGTTTTTCCCTATTGTTGGTACGTTCCATTGATATACTAGTTGGTTGTAAGATATTTCAAAAGCATATACTGGTACGTTCCATATGGTATTTTGTGCTGGCTGATTTGTTGTTCCCCATTGCAGCCTTGTTTCTATTGCTGGTATTCTTTTTGTTTTCAGCAACTGTTGCCGAGTCTGATATCTTTCCATGTATAGTCCATGTACAGTCCTCTAATTTTAGAATGTATCTTGTGTAAAGATTTGTGAATGAAATGCACTGTCAAACACATGCATCCTTATAATTCCATACAATAAAAGGGTAATATTGTCCTTTTGTATATTATATAGAAGGTAATTGCTATTAACTTCTATCTATATGTTTTGTAATCTGAAGTAAGGAACTATGTGTTATCTTCAATTTCATAAACTTCCTTCAACTTCCTTCAACTTCTTTATCTTTCCTTAGCCCTGGCTCCCTCCTTCTGGAGCAGGCCCTTAGGTGTTACGCATGAATGAAAAGCTAAGCTATTTTTTGCCGCAGTCCTTCAGACTCGGTACGGCGGGTCACCTAGAAAATAAACTGTTACCCGCTTCATTCACTTGAAAGAATAAAATCTTCAGTAGAATCTAAACTGTTGATCTTGTTAAATTTTACCGGTGATGCGTTTTCATATAAGTTTTATAAAATTTGAAGTCGATTTGATACTTGATTAAGTGACTAAATTATGAACGTATTAAAATTAATCTAATTAGATTCGTTCATTTATTGACCACTTGATCTAATATCAAATCAACTTCAAATTTTATAAAACTTATATGAAAACGCATTGCCGGTAAAATTAACAAGATCAACGTTTGGATTCTCCATTTGAGTTTTAAAATTTTTAAATATTAAAAAAAATGAAAATGACTGTTTGGAGCCGTTTTTTTTTACTGCCGAGGATTTGGATTGGATGCTCCAAGTCCATCTTCAATTTTCATCCTCACAGATGGTCATGTGGACTTCCACAGGCGATAATTTATTATTCATCAGAATTTTTTTTCCCTTTTTTCTAATTGATAGAGTCCTCTTCTCAAAACAATGAGGAATTGAGCCTGAAATCGAACCCGACTAAGTTGGATTATTGAAGCTTTTTTTTGCTAAAATGATCACATATTAAGTACTATATTCAATGATATTTTTTATATTTTTATTTTATCTCTGTCCTCAATTTGCAAAATTTTGCAAAAATTATAGATAGTCATTAAAAAATATGATCGCGCAACGCCACGTGATATTTGCACTAGTATAAATAAAATTTAAATCATATAATTCTTAAATCTGCATGTGGTCTAGTAGTTCAGGTCATAAGAGCACTGGACTGACTTTTTTTATATCATTCTTAAATCCGGCCATTACGAGCCATCAACTCTTGAAGTTCGGCCTTCAAAAACTCTGTATTGATAAAATTTAATGGCAATTGGTATTAACCATCCATACAACTACCATCCAAACCTTCCACGCGATTTAATTTGGGTCGCCCCTCCCTCCCTCCAGAGCGTGCGTCTCCTCTACCCAGCGCACGTGTCTCCCCTCTCTCCCTTCCCTTCAAGACCACTTGTCTCCTTTCCCTCCTCCTTCCTTCACTTCTACGCACCTCTTCTATCTCCCTTAAGTGCGTCTTTTCTCTTTCCCTCTCCCTCACTTCAATGCTTATCTCCCTCTTCCTTCCTTCCTCCTTCTCTCCTCCTCCAGTTTTTTTTAATATGCATAAATACTCAATTTGATATAAAAAATGAGTATATAATGTTTAATCAGTTAGTATTACTGAGCGAGTATCTAATAAGGGTGTATCTTACAAAAATATTTATTAGGTACAACAAGGAATAAAAGATCATCTCATATGTACAAATGTTTATTTAGTAAGTGATGGCGCACGATGACAAATGAAGCAATGACACTTATCATTTTTGGAATCTAACAGGAGTTATGACTTTATTGAGCTTCAAACTATTAGGGCTGCAAACGCAACTCCATTTAACCGTTAATTGTTTTGTTTCATCCCCTCAAAATAGTTAATTAGTCTATTTTTATGTTTCGAAATGGTTAACGAAAATAGCTTCTTTCATTTCGTTTATTTTTGTTTAACCATTTTAAGTCATTTTTTATATATTTTTAAGTATTTATAAAAATATTTTAATGAACTGGAGATATCAAATCAGTTAGTTATGCATGCAAAATAGAGAAAATATGTATAAAAATTAATTGTCAAAGCAGTAAATCGAACAGACTTACATATTTTGATCGTTTCGAAATAGAAAAAACATGCATAAAAATTAATTGATCGTTACGATCGTCTTTTCAAATGAAAGGATTAATGCAAATTAATTTTTGTTTCGTTCCATAAATAAAATGGATTGTTTCGTAGCTGTTTTATTGCGTTTGCAGTCCTACAAGCTGTAAAGCAGAGATCAAACTAAAATGGACTGTCTTCTTGTTTGTTTGGGCCGAACCTTATCAAAATAAAAATCTTTTTCTTGAACTCACTGTCGCAATAATATTATAGAAGAATCGGAATTACTTAAGATCATCCTCTCTTTTGTATCATCTCCGTCATCCTCCTAAAAACACGCTAATTTCGTCTCTGGAAGTCCAGCAGAGGATGAGAGGATGATGGGATGAGGAAGTCTAGAGAAGATAAGCGAATCGGAGGGAGGGAGCGAATCGGAGGAGGGAGCGAACCAGATTTTTCATAACCTTTATATATATAAGTAGAACCTTGAGTAATGCTAGAATCAAACATATAGGATGTCAAACACGATCCAAACGTCGCACATTAAAATTTCAAACAGTCTATCCAAACCGCTCAATATGATCTCTATGTTAAAATATCCTTGATAATAAAATTTTATATTTTTTCATATTTTCTAACCATTTTTTTCGAATTTTCAAAATTGAAGGGTTCAGAACTTTTTAGATTGAGCATATTGAAAAATTCAAAAAAAATAGTAAAAAAAATTGAAAAACATATAAAATTTGGTCTCCACGAAGATTTTATAACATAGAACAATTTGAGCGGTTTGGATCAGCCATTCCAATCTTAAAAATTAAAATTTTATCGCGTTGGACAGGAGTATGTGTCCTATATGTTTGACACTAGCCACTCCCGTAGAATCTTTATGTATATAAGTAGAACCTTTATACATATTAAGTAGAACTGTTAACTGTTCTAGTTAATATTGTAACTGTTCTAGTTATATTAACTAGATCAGTTATACATATAACTAGAATAGTTGTATATATTAACTAGAATAGTTATTTTTCTTTTCTCTGTGTCTGTGTCGCTTCCTCCCTCTCCCCTGTGTCGTTCAACCCTCCCGCTTCTCATTCCCTCATCCAAAAACACATTAATGTAATTGCCCAAGGAATCATCTCCATCATCTTCATCTCCTCTTTTCTTTTTCGAAATGTAATTAAGAGAGATGATGAGAATGATGAATCTAAAGGATGATCCTTATTAGCCTCATGTATAAGAATACGTCAAATTAGAGATTTTTAATTTAAAACTGGAACAGCATCAGACAACATAATTGTCCGATTAAAACTTATTAAAAACAAAAGGGAGAACTAATTTAAATAGAGAATGGTTAAAATGCAATGGCATGGATCCATTGCATATGATCTCAACTTTCGAACTTCATATGACGATATGAAATGCTATTTTCACATTGAAATCAGTATGAAAATCTTGTACCAAAACAATATTTATTTTATTTTGGTTTTTCAAAATAAAAAAACTTACTACGGCACATAATCCTAATCCTAAGATTAATTAATAATTAATGTTCTAAAAAAATTTGAAAAAATTAGTAAAAGAAAAAACTATAATTATAACATTGATAATCATCTGCATAAAGAAAGCTCATTACATTTCTTTACCTTTTTCTTGCATTTATACATATATAATATAATTAACTACAAACACGATATTTTTCCTATTTTCTACAAATATTGTGAAGGGGCAACTCTTATCTCACCTTTAACTACAACTCGCATAAACATTTCTTTCTAATTTCCGCTAGACCAACTAGACAGGTAACAATTAAGGTAAAATATTTCTAAACATTTTAACAAAGCAGAAGCCATTTAAAACAGTCTGGCTTTTCTACTCTAACAGGCACAAGGTGGTGCTCCCGGCCATTATAGTACCGAGACTGATAGGAGAAAAAAATTCCATAGACTAGGCCTCACACCAAAAGAATCTTCATAAGATGCAAGGGATTTAGACTAAAGAACGATCTCCAATCCCCATTCCTTGAAAATATCACATAAAGCACCACAAACCATTTGTCAGAAGAATTATAACTCAAGCAGGGGGGCCGTCAAAGGACTGGCTCTTGCGAAGATTCCAATGGAGGCCCTCGTGAATGCTACGCAGGAAGTCCGTGGTGGAGTCAACAAGGCACGCAGTGGGGACTGGCCACGGCGCCATGCTACAGATCAGTGCATCGCCGGGAGCCAGCTGCTTACGGTCCTTTCCATCAAACGATGCCCAGGCCTGGCCACGACTGTTGTATGGCACTTGCACACGTAAGGTGACATACTCTGGGAGAATCAGTGGACGGAATGAGAGAGAGTGCGGACAGATTGGCGTGAAGAGTATGGCTGGAACCTGCATGTATATATGGTCCAGTTGAAACTTAAGCAAAGGTTATTTAATCTCACAGATCAATGACTCTCTAAATAATTTTACAGTAATAACACAAAAAATTGTAGTGTGCTCCTCTAGGCTGACAAACACAAGCTCAGAAAGCACAGTAATACAAAAACAGTCTTCCAGGACCAAAAGAGCATTATTTATTATGATGGCTGATGTCTAACACTTTGGAAAAGCTTGAATAATTCAGGTCAGTCAGCTAAGCAATAAACAAGATAAGAAGTTGAATGCTAAGAAAAATAATATTATCTCATTTTTTAAAAAAAAAAATTCATGCACCAAATATTGAGTACTTTTATTACGTATGAGAAAAACAAAGGGAAATAGATGTCAATAATTACCTGAGGATGGACCATAGATCCTCCTGCAGCCAAAGAGTAAGCTGTACTACCAGATGTAGTTGATATAATCAACCCGTCACCTTGCACACATGTAACAAAGGAGCTATCACAGTAGCACTCGAGGTAAGTGAGGTAAGATGAAATACCACGATCAATCGTCACCTCGTTAAGCACCAGGATTGGCTCCTCCGTCTCCAGTTCATCCTTGGCTGCATCCCGTATGACCTGGCATTGAAGCCTGTTCCGCAGAGTTATGCTGAAGGGGCCTTTAATTACGTTCCCCAGGCTCTCACGGTACTGCTCACTATCTAGAAATCTGTCAAGGGATAGACAGTGTCTTTTCTTTTTTTTTTCTTTTCCTAAATTACACCCATAAAATTTAGGTAGACTTCCAAGTAAGATAACACATCATCCAAAACGAAAGATACTTGAGTGCTGACACGTACAGTTGTTACAACTGGACGAATTTGGTTTGATTGCTTACAGTTGATTGATTATAATCAAAGTAGCAAATTTAATTTGCGGAAACAATTTAGGTGTCACAAATTCCATCACAGCTCAGAATTAACTCTATCAGTTAAGGAAATTTTAGTTATAAAACAAAATAAAGGATACGAAAAGGAGTCATGAAGCCCAAAGAACCTAGTGCGAATGCAACAACTGGGGGGACTGGTCCCTTAAACAGTGAGGCAGCCTGCAGAATAAAATGCACAAAGGACAAGTTAATTAATTCCATAAAAACAGGATAATGTACAAATAACAAGTTAAGAATAGGCCAGCTCAAAAATTTCAGTTTAGGGAAAACCCATATAGGAGAATTTAAAACTAGGTCTAGTAACTTTTTCACCATAATGCTGAGATTCAAGCAGACAAAAAGAAGATTGCAAATTTTTTGTTTTTCAGAAATGAGCTCTGATATAGAAAATTCAAGGGTAAGTAAGAAAACTTTTTAGTTGTGCATACCCACAGAACTGTTCCATCACCACCAAGAGTCACGACAAGGTCAACTTTTGTGTGCAGTAACTTTTTATCGTCATCTGTCATTCATTGCTGTGTCAGTACATGTCATAAAATCATCAACTCAATACAAAGGTGCCTTAGTATTGAACAGATAAAAAGCTAGGTTTTGTCTAATTAAAGTTAAATTTGCCCTGTATGGTACACTTTGATGTCTACAAAACAACTACTGAGTTGATAAACTATCCATATTTTACAAAACTAGCAGGCCTCACCATCTTCCCATGTTTGGACAAAGTCAAAGTACGAGTCATCAGCCAAAAGTTCTTCCCTCAAGCGTGGCTCCACGAGTACATTTATTTTCTGATGCTCATTTAGCCATCTGTGCAACATCCAAATAGACAGAGGTATACATGTTAACTTCATTCATGTTAAAGAAAGTTAACCTAGCTATAAAGAAACGAAAAACAAGTATTGAAAACACACCTGACCATTTCAGGCATGATGGCACGCACTTCACTTGAGTTTGGTTTAGTGATGATAAACACAGTCTGGGGTTGGGTTTCCCATTTTAGCAAAATCTGCCATCATTATAATTTTAAAGGTTATGCATGGTGACAAGAATAACTAGCAGGAATTCCAACATAATGGCAACATAAATGAAGTTGATTATTGGAAAAGTTTATATACCTGTTTATTGCTTCGACTGGCAGTTGTAATGTCTCCTTTCTCGAAAGATACAACATCATGCTTATGCTGGCCATTTTTTTCCCCATTGCATCCCCACGAAAGTCTAAATGATGCCTGCAACCATTGTAAGTTCACAACAAGTGTGCTTTTAAAGATGATTTACATCTTCTCATTTTCTTTTGTGTGGTGAGACCGTAAGAGTGGGTTGGTATAATTCTTCCCACAAAAATTTTAGGGTAAAAAGCACTGCACTATGCGTCGCTAGCAATTCCTAGTCCTTGTTTCCTTATAAAGGTGGGATAACTTTTCACCGGATTCCATTTCAAAGCAACAAAAGTAAAAGGTAAAGCCAGTAGCAAAAAACCCACTACTTACCAGAAATAGCAATATTGTACCCCCATGCTCATAAAAAATAAAGATACACCTGATAATGGCGTATTTTAGCAATTTCGGTTATAAGGGAATTTTTTTAATGTGTACCTTTCAAACTTTCTCTTTGATTTACTCAGCTTACCAACACAAGAGAATATGCAACCTTCCTCAATTTTAATAAATAATCATAACAATCAAGGTAAAGCTCACCTTTCTGGCGACCATCTTGTAAGCTGAGTTGACAATGGGGGCAGGAGCTTCATCACCAAGGACCTGATGAGAGCAAATTCCATGGTTACCACAACATTCGTTCTGGTCAGAAGATGCATCATGCACCGTTAGTTTATTAAGTGAATCCTCTAGCGTGCCATTCATGCAGCAAGGACAACCTTCATGCTCTAACTCTGTTCAGAAATATAAAACAAAAAATCATTGTCGTGCTTCCATCAGGATTACAAGGTGATAGGTTGATTTCGTGGTGTATTAAACGAACTCCTAACTTCCATATTATATATTATAATTGTCAGAAGCAGAAAGAAGTTGCTCGTTTTAGGCATTTCTAAGCAAGCACCCAAAAGGTTAATTACACGAAAATTAGGTTTTAAGGATAGCAGATGTGAAGACCCTGTTTACAAAAGCTTTGTCAGTATAGATCCCCAAAATTTGAGAACTTTTACAAATGGAAAAGGGCTGTTACACATTTAGGGATTCCTCCAAACAGTTGTAAAACGAATGCCTGTTACCTTTTGGATGATACATGGTCAGGCACTAGACAATATGTCAAATATTTACTTTGTTTACAGAGTAGAGACTAGATAGCCATCGCTTTCAGATCCTAACCTTCATTTTTGTGCTGAAGATTGCGTGCCTTCTCCAATTCATACTTGCGCTTCCACTCAGCTGCTTCTGCCTGAGCTGCAGCCTTCCCTTCAGCAACTCTCCTTAGTGCCTTCGCAACAGCTTAAAATTTGCACAAATAATAGTATGTTTAGTATTGCATGTGAGCATTTAGAGAAATAAATGCAATTTTCTACCATGACTAAAGTACCCCATGGCAACTAAATTTACAAAGTTATCCCACTGAGTTTGGTCTGCAAATCCCATAAAATTACGAATGTATAACTTTAAAGTTGAAATTGCGAGCTACCAAATTCAAATAAGCTTTCAGAGATTCTACACAATGCCATAACCAATATGGATATTCTTGTAAGTCTGCATTACTGCTCTAAGTTTCTCTCAAAACTAAGATAAAAAGACAAAAAGTGACAAATAAGAAATAATACGAAAAGATAGTGATGTAAATTCATACTTCTCATGGCCTCAGAGAACTCGATAAGATGTGCATCAGTCGATCTGATTGGGGTTTGGGGAAGGTACGCATAAGCTGCTTTTATTGAATCAGATGAACTAAGAGTTGATGCTGACGAACCAAACGTTTCTAGCCGTCCATTCTCTGTTCCATTTGGAGAACCATTGGCTGCCACATCGGATGACTGAAACATAGAAATCCTGGTCAATGGGAAGAACTTATTTGATAAAATATATTTCTAAGCCCAGCTATATGGGAAAAACATTGTATTTATTAGTCACAATATAATTTCATACCTCAAGGCATGGATTGTGTACTTTGACCACTCAATGGTACTGCTTGAGGTTTTAATCATAGAAATTTTTCAGGGCAAAAGACATCTCTTCACATTTTTTCCAAATTTTACTCAAATGATAAAAGTTTCCAGTGGAGAAAGGGTTTAAAATCGCAGAAATCAAATAAAACCATTGAGAGAATTGGGACAGAGAAAACTTGATTGACAATGTTCTTTTTACCTGTTTGCCAGCATTTAGACTAACACTTTCCCAAAGAAAACAACATGACATGCTCCTTCACAAAACTATGGAAATTTTTATGAAGCCATTGAAATTAGGACAAATTAAGCATATAATTTTCTAATTGAAAAGGTAAACACTTGAAGTAACAAAAATCAGACAAATTAAGCATACAATTTTTTCCAATTGAAAGATGATAGTTTCAAGTAACAAAAATCCTAGTACAAAAAACTCATCTGCTTTGACATTAGTACAGTTGAGAGAGACAAATGCACCTAATTTCCTAAATTAAAGAAAAGTAATCATACTTCTTTCTCCAAGAAAATCGGAGAAAACTAACCAAATTGGGACCACAATTTTAATTAAAAAAAACTGCCATTAAAACCAATTGCGTATACAAGGGAAGTACTACCTCTTGCATCAATTCCTCAGGAGAAAATGCAGGAGAAATTACAGAAAGCCCCAGTCTTGATCCCAAGTTCCTCCTCTCTTTCTTCTCCATCTCTGTGCTCTCTCTCTCTCTCTCTCTAGAGCTAGAGTTAGGAGAGGGGTTGTTGAGTGTAGAGAGAGAAAATAGAAGAGAGAACAAACAACGAATGAAACAAGCGTCTCAACCTCTCAGGTCAGGTCGAGAAGAGAGAGAGAGAACACCAAATAAAAGCACCGCGGTTAGGTTATTTAATGCATCCGATCTCTTTTTCTATTGTGTGAATAACTGTATGGACCTGGACCACAGGAAGAGGTCGACTTACTAGTTGACTAGGCCCCACATTCATTAAGAGTAAGTGCAGCAGAGAATGTGTATGAGTGTGTTTTTAGTTTCTCTTTTGCTAATTGCTAGCGAATCGCTACACGATGCGATCGGGGAGCAGGAGAGTTGTGGAGAGACAACTGGTGTTTCACTGGGTAATTGGTATTTACCATCTCACTATTTTCCATCCAACCATCCAAATCCATACACACGTGATACTCATGTGACCTCTTCACACCTTTTTATCTCTTTTGGACTCCAGCATCTTCTCTCTCTTTTCATTTCCCATTTCTGAAAACTCTCTCTACTCTCTTCCATCTAGATAAGGTCAGTTAGGGTTTCGATCTCCTTTCACCATGGATCCATCTCTCTTTAGATCCGTACCCTCCAGTTCTCCGCTCTATACTCTCTCTTCTCCTTCTCTTTTTCTCGATCCGTTCTTCCCCTCCAATTCGACGAGCACCTCTTCAACGCGATGACGAGTTCGAAAGAGTTTGATCCTCGCCTGGTCCTTCCCCCGTCGGCCGTCGTTCCCTCGGTCGTTGGAAATCCGATCTCGTATCTCCTCTGCCTCCGATTCCAAATCCATGCAATTTTCTTTGATTCAAGCCGTTAATGGCATATCAGCGACAAGACGATCTCTCTCTACAATTTGAACACGCAGATTGTGCGATGCACATTCGCCTTTGGTATTTTTCTCCCTCCGCCTCGCATTCACCATTTCTGATTTTTAATTAATCTTTTTCTTTAATCATTACACTTATTTTGATCATTGATTGAGCATCCAGTAGTTTAATTCATATTTAATTCAATTGTTGTCATATTTTGTAAAGTTTTTTATTCATATTAATTAATTTCTTATTTGTTCATCTTAGTTTTTATTTGTTCATCTTATTTTTTATTTGTTCATCTTAGTTTTGTAAAGGTTAATTTAGTTCTCCTAAATGTTGATCTTGCATGCATCTTGTTCGTCTTGTATGGATATTGTATGTGTTACTTCTTTATTCATCTTGCATGTATCAAGTGTGTTCAGGTAGTTGTTTATATGTTATCTTAAATGCATCTAGGGATCAAATTATAGTATTTGGACAGTTTGTCATTGTTGGGACACTGCTATTCATGTATATTTTTATAAGTGTTCAGTTAGTTTCTTTCTATGTTATGTTAAATGCACTAAGGGATGAGATTATAGTAATTGGACAGATTGGCATTGCTAGCACACTCTAATTCATGTGGATTTTGTACAACTGCATAAATTTGCTTGAAATTATTATTTAGTATTAAATGGTCTATAATAACATGTATTTGTATTCATATTACGCAAGTTCTGGCTGTGGTTCGATCGAGTTGGTACGGCGTTGTGTGTTCATTCTCCACCAACATTCAGATTTTTACCAAACTGAATATGTGTTCTAATATTTGTATGAATTGTAATGGTATTATTTTTTGAATTGGTTAAAATTTTATTATTTTGGATTGTTAAAACTGATCATGTTGTTTTAGGGATCATATTAATGTTTTATTTTGGTACTAGTTCTTGTGTTTTGTTTTGTATATTACGAAACTATCAAATCGAACATATGACGCATGTTAAATCATCATTTGTGCTAACAAAATGAACTTTAAATTGATATAGTGTCCCCAAATTTGTTGGCAGAATGCGTGAAAAAAGATGTAAAATCATTAATATGTTACTTTATAAATATATCAAACTGAACACGTAACCCAAATTAACCCATCCCTTGTTGTATTTAGTTCGAAAACTGTTGAACATTTAACACATCCCTTAAGGCATCAAACAGAACACGAAATGCTGTATGGGCGAAAAAAATTGGGCCTGGGTGCCCAAAAAGCCCAATTTCTTGTAGTTGGTGAGGGTGGATGGTTGGATGGTATATTGGTGGATGGTGTGTATCATTTCCGGTTTCACTGTGGGCGTGATGTATCAAAACAAAGGAAGGTTCGAAGAAGAGAAGTTTATCTTTAGCAAGCTGTGTGGGGTCCACGTGTAAGTGAGAGCTTTTTTTTTAATATTGCGGGTCAGGTGGGATGTTGTATGAAAAATTGAAAAGGGGGAGAATTTTCTGGGGAAAAATGAAAAGGGAGATAGAAAGTTTGGGAATTCTTAAAAGTTTCTCCAGAATGGCTTTTTGACAATTAATGTAAATGTGTATAGTCACCAAATATTTATAATTGATACATGAATTTTAAAAAATAAATTATTCATGTTGTAAAATAAGGTGGAAGAAACAAATAATGAACAATATATATCAAGAGTAAGTAAGACAATATTCTCAATCACAAATTTCAGAATTTTATTTTCTCATTCCAACCATTCATACAAATGTACAATGCCTCTATTTATAGGCTACAAAATAATATCTCACATAATGACAATAAATAAGTAATGAAGATCATGGATATAAATGTGTAGTAGAGATAAATGCTTAGTGGGAATATGAAGATTAACAATCCACATAATTATTTAATTTCATAACAATTCCTTCAAAATTTGGTCATGAATTGATCGGATTGAACAATTGATCCATGATGTTGCCTCTGAAATTATGTCTAAAAACAATATCATCATTAAAAACATTAAAAAGATCAAGACTGCTGCTTTTTATTAATAGTCTAATACTATGCTGATAATAATATTATCCTCTTATAAGAAGGAACGGCATGCCGCATGCAGGAAGTTTGGAGCTGTTGATTAGATCGGACTGCTTGATATTAATTTTAGGTTTTTAATTTGGAATGTGATCCTGATCAAATGATTTCTGATTTTTAATATGCATAATTTTTTTTTTCTAATGAATGGACCTATATTAAAACGAATAGAATTTTTGTTACGCCATGATGTTAGATTGATAAATGGATTGACTCTATTATATATATAATGGATTACTAATAGGCAATAGCTTGCTGGAGGAATGGACACATTCTATTGCTTCTACGACTAACAATTAACAAACGGTTTTTTCAACTCTATAATCCTCCATCAACTCAAGTCCCAGTTTCTATCCATTCTTCCAATTGTAGTAGGTGGTGGCCAAACAAATTTACTTTTGGCATGATTTACATTGTCATTTCATAAAAGCTGATTCTTCGTTACATCACGTTTATCAAGTTATCACAACCACATTTCTATTCATTCAATTCCTCTGTTGTTCACACACCAACAAGAGATGTCAATTTTGAACTCTCTTCGTTGCAACTTTGATGGGTAAAGTGAATTAAATCATGAGTTATCACTTATCAGTTTACCACCACATAGACTGCTTGATTATGTAAGGCATGATGTATTTTTGACAACTACAAAATCATGTTAGAATCGATCTCATTGATGAAAAATCTACAAATTAATGCTTTAAAAAGAAATTATCTAGTAAAAAATGAAAATTATAATGAGAATGAAAAATAATATTGTTTCATTTTTTTTTTCAAATATATGTAATTTCAAACTCGGAGTATCATGAAAGGTCCACACCGTGAGTCGAAGAGATTAGGGAGTAAATGTACATTTTTTTTTTAAAATATGATATATAAAAGAGAGTTGCTTGCCATGAAATGATTTTTCAAAGGTTTCGAGAGATGTAAATGATTTTTATAAGAACATATACATATAAACTATCGGCGATAAAAATAATTAAGAAATTAATTTCGGAGTTGAAAAATTTCAAAGTGGACTTTTCTTTAAAACCTCTCCAAAAATATGATAGGCAAACATAATCCGGATTTTAATTTATAGAAACTCCCAGTTAGTAGCACTAAATTGGTAGTTTAGGTATAACTATTTTTCTTTCATTTTTTCTTATTTCTATTTTTGCACAGTGAAAGACGTGTTAATTAGTTTGAGTGAATTGTTTACCAATTAAGATGACATATTTATTAGGAGGAGGGTTCCAATGCCAATATTTTGGTTGCCCCAAATACCAACATTTCATAATTACTTACTTTTTCAAAATTTAATATTACAACGTCAAATCCAAACCGTCCATATTATTAAATTTATCGACCGATGTGTTTTGACATAAGTTTTGTAAATTTTAGAGTTTATTTGATACTCCGTCAAGAGGTAGAAAAATCAACGAACCTTATTAATTATGATAGATTCATTCTAATACGTTCATGTTTTATCCTTTGATGGAGTATCAAATAAACTCTAAGATTTACAAAACTTATATGAAAATGCATCGGTCGTTAAATTAAATAAGATGAGCGGTTAGATTTGACGTTATTATTTTAAATTTTTAAAAAGTAACAAAAAATGTTAGCATTGGAACCCTCCTCATTTATTAGTTGGATCTATAATTGTACTGTATAACGCAATAATCAGTTAAACATGTTTGATATCTAATAGTCAACTTGTCCACTTTGAATAATTCCAATTTGATTTTAGGGATGCAAATATACGCATCTATGAATACATAATGTCGTCTAAAGATCATTCAATTATGCACAAATTAGAGACCTGCATAAAAATTGGTTACCAGGACTCTCCAGTACCATTGAAAATGGAGAGCATACAGATAAAAACTAAAATCTAAATTTTAGAATGTTCTCCAATAAAGTTGTCACCATACTCAAATTAGACGAGTCAACTAGGGCACTTTATCTTCATTCCATCAAATTCCAACTAGGCCAACAATAAAGGCACCACAGATTCTATTTGAAAAAGAGTAGTGGAGTTCATGTCATACAAATATACAATATTTTATCAAGTAGTTTGAACTTTGAATAGGAGCAATGACCAACCGACGACCTTTTCAATGTTCAAACCTACCGGTTGGAAATTTCGGTTTTGGTTTCATTCCAGTTTTGTACTGCCAAAAATTTGAGATATTGGCATCTTGGAGCGAAATTCATTCTTCTAACACCTATGTCAAAAACTAAAGATAATTTTTAGGTTCCGTTTGGATAGGAGCAAAAATAATGAAATAGTTTTTTCCTACTCTCAAATTTATTATAAACAATCTAAAGTTTTCACAAAGTTACGCACTTCCCAATACTTCTTCTTTTATTTTTCTTATTCCCACACCATCCAAACGCAGGCTCCGTTTGGATTTCATTTGGGAAGAAGGGAAGAAGGGAATAAGGGAACAAATTTATTATAAACAATTCGAATTCTTCACAAAGTTACACACTTCCCAATACTTCTTCCTACTTCTTTCCTTCTTCTCACACCTTATCCAAACAGAGCCTTTAGGGTATGTTTGGAAGTCCATAGAATAAGAACAAGGGAATAAGAACAAACTATTTTTTGTTTGGCACCATTTAGAACAAGGAGAATAAGAACAAAATGAATCTTGTTCTTGTTCCAACAAAAACATGAAATTAGAACAAGAACAAAAATAAGCTTGTTCTTATTCTTGTTCTTATTCCACACCACTTCTAAACATACGAATAATTGGCGAGGAATTAAGTGTGTGAAGAATATCTTAATATCTCTTTCATTTGAAACGTTAAAACAATAAAAATGAGACCATAATTATCTCTTATCCTTTCTTATAAGAATGATAATGAAAAGTAATATTGACATTATTTTTTTTCCTTTCTCTTACTTTACTTTGAACGACATGATAAATAACAGAGAAGTCATATCGCTTAAAACAAATATAATAACTTAACTAACATGACAGTAGCCATAATGCTTACAAAACTTGAGATATGTTTTTAGATTTGTTCTTTATTATTTAACTATGCGGTCATGATTTGTATAAATTAAGCAATAATTTCCATCCATCGAACAATAAAATACTTAATAATTAAATTTTCCGATCATTCGTTCGTTCAAATAATTTATTCTACAAATTGTCTGTCAAGGAACAAATCCATAATTTTATTTTCAACTTGAACAATTTTAAAATTAAATATTCTATTGCTTTCTAAAATTAATTTAACTGTCAGACTGTATACATACAGGGATCGATGGTCTGTAGTGGAAACGGAAACAAAAATGCGTGAGAAAACTCAAGAGGTGTGATTAGTAAAGAGTTTGAGTTTGGCGATTCAAGTTTATCTAGTGTGGGTTGGGTTGGTGATGAATTGTTCCTATCATGGGGTGCATGATTTCATGATATTTATTTCACCATGTGTCATTTTGGGTTCCATTTTGCATTTTGTTGAAAACAAGCTGCTCCTGGTTTGACCTCCTTATTTTCTTAATGTTGGAATTTGACATGTATTTTCTAAAGCGTGTCAAAAGTTCTTTGAACCACCATACATGATCTTGTGCTCTCTTTATAGCATGATATTTTGTCAACTATAAACACGTCATATAAGTTCACATAAAAAAGTTTCCTGATTGACGATATATTTTTCTTTTTCTAATGCGTGTTGAAATTTTCTACAACCCAAAAGAGGTGAAAGTAAATACGTATGCCACGTCACTTCTTTACATGTCAAACCTAATTAATTCGGGGGTTTTGCTACCTCCAAACCCTATTAATATTAATATTCAATTAAAAAGGTCCAAGGATTTCAAATAATTCGAGAATGGATAAAACATGCAGAGAACGTTTGTCATTTTTTTTAATATATTTGTACTGTCTATATATAGATAACATCTGTGACTTTAGCCTAAGGGCATTTCATTTTTTTTTTTTAAATAAAAACATCTGTGACTTAGAGATTTGATTGGTAGACGTGCTTAGTGGCTGTCTCTATAATAATTTAATAAAAGTTGTGGCTGTCAATAGAACACATGATCCCTATGTTTCTCTCAAAATCAATTAGTTTGATGAGCCACCTCCATATACTCCCACAATTTATACAACATCATATGGGCCTAATTTAAGGCATTTTAGAGTGAATAAGCTTAATTTAAGGCTTTTCACTAATGGGCCGAGTCTAGTTTAGTGATTTTACTGGGCCTTCAGTCCAGTTCAAACCACATTCAATCGACCCTGCAAGTTTGATTTGCGCAGAGAGATTCTCAGAAAAGCAAAAACCTAACCAAGTTTTTGATCTGGTGATCATGTCGCGTGCATCAATGGCGAATGAAACCGAGGTTGAAATCGATCGAGTGGGTGACTTAAGAGCTCCAACGCCATCTCCATCGTCTTCTCCAGTTTCTCCAGTTGACGCCGCTACCTTCACGCACACCCCTTACTACTGGTAAGCTTCCTTCTATCTACCTTTTACTACTACTTGTCAATCTGAAAGTTTCTTGGAAAAGTTATGTACCATTATCTTGTGGAAACTTGGTATTTTTTGAAATTCAAGAAAATGTGCTAAAATTAGTGAATTACAGTAGATACATTAAAAAAAGAAATGTAGCATTTGGACACTAAAGTAGATTTAGCACTGACATGGTGTCAGTAATGCAGTTACAATTAGCTTTACTTATCATCCATGAAGTTAATATGAACAATAAAAGGTACTTCAGTATATGCACCATGCTAGTACTTATAAAATGTAGCATTTGGTCTAGGCATGTCTTGTTATTTTTAGGATGTTGCAGTATTCATGTATTTAGTTTCTACTCGGTATATGAAGAATGGACTGTCTCATATATGCTTTGCTGTAATTGAGACTGTTTTATCACGATCAATGTATATTACCTTACTTTTTTATGCTCAGAATTGTGGCAGTAAAAATTTTGATGTTTTCGAACTTGAAACATTAATTTTAAAAGGAATTCCACTATCATGGTTTATCAGCTGCTTTTTATCATGCTAAGATGCTATATGCGGCCCATATTACCCTTGGATGCTGCGATCAGCTAAATGTTATTTAAACCTTCCCCTGCCCCCGCTTCTAACAAGAGAATGACTGTTATCTGTTGAATAGAATGCATAGTGGGGGCATGCAGTGCTTATAATTTGGCATCAGAATTTTACGTTCAAGGTCATTGGTGTAACCAAATTCAAATAAGGGCCTTATTCTTGTTGCTTATATTTAGATCAGCTTAATTCTGACTAGAAATTCAAATATGGAAGCAGAAATTAAGTTGTATTTTGAGTTAAATATGAGCTAGACTTGAGGTAAACATGTAATACTAACATTTACTGAAACATTGAACTCTAGGTGCAAATCATAGTCATTTTGCATAAAGGAGTTTTCTTCTTTCTCCCTCCTCTATGTTGCATTAGTTAATGCATTATTTGTAGGTAAATATAACTAAACAAATGGGAAATCTGAGTAGCCTTTTTCATTTTAAATTAGTGAGGAGAATGTCTACTTACTGTGTAAGAAGCTTGCCTCTGTTGGAGTTGCTGATCCGACAGGGCTTGATCTATTTGTTGTTTTCATATCCAATGAAGGAAACAAGGTAAACATTTTAATCACTCAGTATGTAATTTGCATCTTGTATGTTTCTTTAATGACATGTCAGATTAGTATATCCTACATCCTTGGTAGGGAAAACTCGTTGTATAATCATGTAGGGAAGATATGGTCACAACAGAATTTATTTTTTATAAAATATTGCCTATCTGGGATATAAATCACTATGAAACTTTTTTCTTGGCCTAATCAGATTCCTCTGTGGCATCAAAAAGCTAGTCAAATGGAGGAAGGGCTTGTCGTGTGGGATTATCATGTAATATGCATCCAGGTAACCCCAACTGTTCCCATCTTCTAATCACATTTTATCACTTTCCGTGCACTGCAGTTCAAATGCTGACTTTTCAAACAATTGAAGCCTTTAGGTTAAATCGAAGGGAAACAAAAGTAGCACGGTTGACCTTGTGTGGGATTTGGATTCAACCCTTCCTTTCCCTTTGCCTCTTGACCAATATATTCACAAAGCCATTCGACCTCTTTCTTTTGAGAATTCTTTGTACAGAAGGTATGAACATTCATCAGATTTATTCTTTTCTTCTTATTAACAGGAATATATTTTTTTCAAACCAATTGAAGAGTATTGCATAGCTCTCCTGTACTATGTGTTGTATGTACCGGCACCCATAGTGGTTTTGAATGAAACCCGTATTATGATTTCAGGAACTTCCCAATGAGTAGACATATTTAATGGGTATTGGTGAATTTTACAAATAATATCCGTATTATACTTGAAATTTTACAAATAATACCCAAATTATTTGCAAAATTTCTGAATTTTTATTGATTTGCTTTGTGAGTTTATCAATATTTCGGTATGCTTTTTGCATTGTTAAAGAAAATTGTTCCCAAAATATTCAAACACTTATGACCTTGACAAATTAAGAAATGCATCTAATATTGTTGTTGTTTAATTGAATTCATCTATTTCCTCCCTTTTTAATGTCAAATTTGTAATTTGTTATTGAATTTTTGATAGGCTATTTCGTGTTGTTCATGCGCCCGTATTTCTTCGGTACTTCGCATCAGACCGAAGCCATATGAAAGATGCTTCTGGAAATTGGATGGCCCTACCCCCTACATACGACCCAATCATCGCTGAAGGTAAACATAAAAAACATTTTGTTGGTTGACAAAATGATATATTCTAAAATTTGGCTTTGACTTTCTTTTTCTTAGATGGAATAACACATAACCTCAGTGAGTACATGAAAATGCATTTGCCACCTGACGGTAGCTTGAAAGATATGGTTGATTCGGCTTATGCTAACAAATATGGTGTTGTTGTGAGTGAGGCAGTGCTGGAAGAATTCTTTTGTCAAATCCATGTATAAACTTTCCTGCATCCTTTTCAAGTTAACCGAGTAAAATATTTTTGGAGCTAGAGTTTAGTAGCTTTGTTTTTGCAAAGGTTTGGTTTCATGGTAGTTATTATTGTGCTTTTACAAAGGTTCTATTATGCAGTTATCCTATTAAATTATGAATAGATGCAAATTATGATCCTACATAACTGATGACAAGGAGTGCCTATCAATTGATTGAGCAGCAGAAGAAAAACCGACTAAAATGTCTTTAGATAACTCTACTGCGCTGTACGAGCACAAAGCAATGCGGCATATAATTTTCCCGAGTACTAGGTCAGTCAAACGTCAAAGATATCCCTTTGTAAAACAAAAGGATGTATCATTTTAGGATCTAATCCGCATCGTGTTCTATAGAACTGTTAATTTTTGCCGTTGGAATATTCAAATATAAAGGCATTTGTATCATTTTTAAGATCAGAATATCATTGTGAAAACAGTTTTCTTTGTTTAGAAGGCTTTTTGCATCATTTTAAGATCAGAATAGATTACATGATAATCTTTTCTTTAATTTTTCATTAGTTAATGAAAGTTCTTTCTATTATTTCTCATTTCCCCTAGTGCATACCATGGCATCATTAAGTTCATCACTTCATCCAAAACTTTTTATAGTACAACGATTATTTCAGGGGTTTGCGATGTAAATTTCATTCTCACAGGTTTGTTTGCATTTTGCTACAACAATTGCACTGTTAAAAATGTGGAAAATGGATTTATCTGATGTTAATTGATAATATCTCCCTAACAATCTTTTATAAATTCCTATACCTGTTTATGATAATTGATTCAGTAAAATAAAAATAAAAAAGGTGATTAGGCATGGTTTTTAAGCAGCCAAGCATGGATTTAGCAATGAAGTTATAGTGATTAATAAATGTGTTGCTGTTTAACAACACCCTTTTGCATACCTAATTTATATGTTTAACTTTTCCATTTGTAACAACATCCTTCTGCATATCTAATTTTCTACAGTAATCAGTTCTGCATAGTCACATACATTGCAGGATAAAGCTAAAGGTAAAGGACTTTTTCTGTAAATTAAAATACTTCCACTGGATATGTACATGTACAAAATAAAAATATAAACAGTAGAAAATAAAAGGAGGGCATATTTTCTTAGAGAAATGCTACGGTCAAAGCTATGTGGACGAAAGACTCAGTCAATCCCGGCTATATCTCGATATAAAAAAAATTCAAATAATCGATCCAGACTATTTATTATGGTATTTATATTGAAATCTTCACATCGAACAAATTTTATTTTTTTCATTCTTTTTACTATATTTCATAATTTTACAAAAACACCAATCTAATTAGTTTTGGATACTCGTTAGTATATCTTTCTTAATTTTTTAAAATAAAAATTACTCGGGTTGTTGTAAAAGTGGGGCTTTTGCATATGAAATTCTGAATCAATCAGTGCAGTCAATTCATAAAAAGACAAAATCAAACATAATAATGACCTACTTTTTTTAACCGAGCAATGCCTTCCCAGTTTATTTTTTACGAAGTTTCAGAACTAGCATGTAGAATTTATGAGTTCAGGCCCCTCAAAATTAGTAATTTATGAGGATTAGAATTTAGAAAATTCAGTCTGAAATAAGAATACCGTACCTTGCAAATTTACAATACAAAATTTTTCACTGGTTCCAATCTTCCAAATATTTCAATACATTTAATTTTGCTAGCTAGCTCCATTGTGACAAGCTCTATGTAACATAAAAAGAACAAAAAAAAGAAGAAGAGAGAACTGAGAAACAAAAATGCAACCTGTGCATTATGGGTTAGAAACAATTTTTTTCTTTTTTAATCACCAAAGCAACTATCAAATTTTAGAAATCATTCATGCAAGCCAAGGCTAGCTAATGCATAAAATTCAGTTTTACAAAGATAGATGAAGGAAGCAGCGAACAAACAACTAACACTCTAAAAATCACTTCACCCGTTGACAAAGGCTACAAGTCTACAATTACACAGGAGGAGAACAAAATATAAAGTCAGCTCGGATAATATTACACTATACATAATACTAGGTCCTTTTCTAAATTTTAGGATTCCAATAGTCAACACCAACTACACATCTGCTATGGTCAAAGAGTATGCCCTGCCATAAAAGAGAACCACAGGAAAAAGTTAAAAGAGAAGAAAACTAATTAGAACACATGATCCTAAAAATGCCTTAACTGAGTCCAACTCTAATAATTAAGAACAGTGTTAACGAACATTGTACACTCTCCTATATTGCCTTTTTTCATTCACTAAATTAAAATTGCTATTTTGACAATGAGAAATGAGAACGCCTTTTCAATTGTTACGTAGCTGCAGACAATACGTTTCCGTTTCCAATGAAACCAAAACCTGATCAAGCATACTTATTAGTTATCTCTCAATTGTGCATTCTATGCCTCACTCTAGAACCCAAAATTAATTGGGTCAGTGTGCGCCATAATCTTGTAGAAAAAGCTAAAAAAAAAGGGAGAAATTAACTAAACAACAGTGGTCCATACCAGTACAAAAGAGCAATACTGTAGTTGTGTGTGTGTGTGATAAACTCAAGATTCTGAAGTAGTATCAAAAGCAAGCTGGTTTCTTGAGCAGCACCTTTTGCTGTGTCCAATTTGCTTGCCAAGGCCGCAACGGTATGCTGCAGCTGATCCCGGCTTTTTGAGCTTTTCTGGAATACTAGGGCTCCAAACATTTTTCTTCCTCCTCCCTCTTTTTGACATCTTGCAAAGAGGCGAGTAAGCAACACCCATATAGTCTGGCCACTCATCAGGACTGCTAGGAGGAGGATGGAACTGTGGTGCCCATGTTGCCAAGAGTCGACGAGCGCCATAAGCTGTATCAACCAAGTAGTTGGCATTTATGGAGCGAAATGCACAGAAAGCAAGTAGGTGGGAACAGGGGATGCCTGTCAGCTGGGGTTTCTGACAGCTGCAGGAGCTCCTCTGGTCATCGCCAACTCTGACAGTGTGCTTCACCTCAGCTCTCGTTTCAACCTCAACCTCTTCCTGCAAGAAGCTTTGGGATTGGATGCTTACAATCCGGTGCTGGCTCGCCTTGGCTCTTCGTGCTTCCAATATGGCCGTGACTTTGTTGCACCACAACTGCTGCTTCTCCACTTCAATTTTGCTAGTGAGTTCTCTTTGTCTGGCAAAAGTTTCAGCTGACTTCACAAATG
Source organism: Rhynchospora pubera (assembly GCA_028095005.1). Lineage (NCBI taxonomy): Eukaryota > Viridiplantae > Streptophyta > Magnoliopsida > Poales > Cyperaceae > Rhynchospora > Rhynchospora pubera. Next base: position 70,335,195 of record CM051461.1, on the reverse strand, counting down.
TCAGTTCTACAAGAGCAGTGATAGGTAACTCTTGAATGCCTGGAAATAAGTTGAAAATGCTCTCATTTCCATTTTCTGCCATGATACCGTACCGGTAGCCGCCATCCTCACACAGCGACCATAGATGGAACGCACTCTCCTCATCAGGCTTTGTACCTACTTTGACTAACCAATCGTATGCATCCCGGTTGGTTTCCATAATTCGCATCATCCCTAAGCGAAATTTCCTCAGTTGGTTTTGGCTAGAAACCCACTGGACCAATCTAACCAGGTCAATTGTCTTAAATGCACGAGGAATGCTCTCAGAAAGATAGCGGGAGCAGTAGCGATGGAAGGCCTGGCCAGTACCAGTGTACCAGCCACTGTCTTCCTGGTCGAAAAGACTCAAGATGGAGTCCTGACGATCTGAAATAACACAGAGCGGACGTGGGCCCACCACTTCCTGTCGCAACCAGCGCATGAACCAACTCCATGATTCGTCGTCTTCTTCATCCTTTATTGCAGCAAAGGCTAAAGGAAGTAGCTGACCTTCGGCATCATAAGCAACTGCAATGAGCATTCTGCCGCCGTATTTACCGCACAGTTTTGTGCTGTCAATGCTGATCACTGGCCGACAGTTCTTGAAACCCTCAATGGCCGGAGCGAATGCCCAGGCCACCCCTCTGAAAAGCCTCACATTTGGGTCAACTGTGGAATCTGACAGCCACTCCACTTTGGTTCCTGGGTTTGCAACCTGAATAGCATTGAGATAAGGCGCCAGATTGGTATATGACTCTTTCCACTCCCCAAACAACTGAGTGATTGCTAATTCTTTTGCCCTCCAAGCCTTTCCGTATGATGGCGTGCACCGGTACAGCTTGTAGACAAACTCCTGGATTTCTTTCGGGGAGGCATCACCTTTCTTTCTAATCAGGTCTACTATCAATTCGGATATGAACTCAGATGACATGTTTACATGGTCCTCCCCGTCTGCTTCATTGGAACACACATGCTCACCTTTAATCTTCTTTATCTGGTAGTAGCTCCTATCCCTGTCACTTGCAGCATACAGCCTCCATCCACACTCAGGGTCCATGCATTTCACAACATACTGAATAGGGCCCGAAACCTCTGTCACTAATTTCCTGTTTTGGTTGATATGATACTCTTTGACAAACCTTCTCAGATCATCTAGGCTGTCGAACAATCTACCCTCATACAGAGCAGATTCATCATACAGCTTGAGATCAATGGATTCATCATCTGTCAGGTCCTGAGATTCTTCCTCCTTTGCCTTCTCTCCTAGCAGTGGATCTTCCTGATTCTCTTCTCTCCTGTTCCTGTTGAACAATCCATTTTCTTGTGTTGAATTCTCAGATGCTTTTTCTGTACACTCCACAATGGAATGAGACTTCTCCCCAGGATCATTCTGTGTGCAGACTGAGTTCGGGACCGCCTCAATAAATAACTCAACAATGCTCCATCCTGAGGCACTTGAGAGTGTCTTCTCCACCAGCATGCGCCACATGCTGTTCTCACATATAGGCAGTAACACAAAACAGTGGGATGCGCCAGTCCCTGCATTCCACCTAGCGTTCACATTTATGCTGTTTTTATCCTCATTTATCCGGGTTAGTTCAAATATTTTCCTTTTCAGTTCGTCAAAGGTAATGTCGTCTTGTGCAGGGTAGGAAGCTGATGGTGGCTTGTTGTAGGTTGCACCCATTGGTCCATTTTCAACGGCACCCCCTGTATATATAGAGATTGGAAACATTTTTCTGATGCCGCCTACAAGTATTGAAATATACAGATATATTAGTAAAGCAAGTATGAAGCTTTCATAACAGGCTTAGTATGCAGGTGATGTTGAAGAAAGAAACCCAGCGACTGTTCTCACAATTCAACTCAAATTTTAAAGTAATCACAGATCACTAAATCCGTATTCAGTATCTAAATTCAACAGTGATTACAGCTCGGTAGACCTGTAGTCCATGTAGGATCTAATGCTAATAATCAAAGGCAGTAAACTTGTACTAGTTCATATTCATACATAATAATAAATATATACCTAAGAAGAAATCAGAAATACAGTCCAGTGGGATCATGAAGATAATGCATTTTGGCCCCATATTTACCAGTACCAAATACCAACAAACCACGCGAATATGCAGAACAATTAACTGGTTGATCTAGAGACAGTAAATTACAGAATGGCCATGCCCGACTTCCGAGCAAGCAACAGTTATAATTTAATTCTGGTTTAGAAGCACAGATGGTGTTGATTGTACACTTATGCCTTGACTGGTAAGCACTAACCTATTCAGCTCTCATTAGCCCAATTTAGTTCGAAAGCAACACACAATGAAGAACAAACCAAACAGGAAAAAGTAAAAACTAGTGCTCAATGAGGACAAGAAATTAACAGCAAGGGGATTCTTTCTGATTCGTCTGATGTTGAAAAGAGGAAAACCTAGGAACCTCGTTGGCGTGTCCGAAGCTCAGCAGCTGCTCGTGTTTTAGAAATCAAAGAGTGTAGAGACGGTCGGAGTTAGATTTGGCGAAGTAATTTCGGGTTGAAGAAAGGGTTCCGGTTCTAGTCATACCATTATTTTAGCGTTAAAAGTATGGGAAGGAAAATGGAACGGAAGAGGAGCGCCGAAAGGGAGGAGGCTTTAGTTTTAGTTTTTGTTTCGGGGAAAAACACATAATACGAAAAAAAATGGCTAATTTATGTAAAGTAAAAAGTAGAATAATGTTAGAGATTAAAACATTTTATCCTTTTGCCTGCAGTGGGATGTGAATCTTATATTTAAAGAAACAATAGAGTTATTAAATATTTGAATTAGATTTTTTTTAAAAAAAAATTAGAAGATGTGTAATATTAGACTAAAGAGTTTTCTCTCCTCTTTCACTATATTTCTCTTCTTACTTTGGAATAGTCATGATATTGCGTTAGACAGCAACTTGCTCGTCACCAATATTTTTTTTGTTTAGAGGCGTTTTATTTTATGAGTAATGTTAATTATGTTATAATTAAGCATCTTTGACGTCAAATACGATCTGAATGTCAAGTATTAAAATTTCAAATGATCGATCCGAACCGTTCAATGTAATTTCTATATTAAAATTCCATTAAAAATTAAAATTATATTTTTAAAATTATTGAACTATTTTTTATCAGATTTAAAATTGGAGGTTCAATAATTATTTTTTTTAAATTCTAAAGAAATAGTAAAAAAGTTAAAATATATATATCAAATTTGGTTTCCATAAAGATTTCAGTGTGGAGAACAAATTGAGCTGTTCAGATCGGCTGTTGTTGTCTCAAAATTTGAAATTCGGCCATGTTGATGAGTGTACATATCAAACATGTTTGACTCTAGCTGCTCTTTTTTATTTTATTATTGTTATTTTTTGGGAGGCTCCCGTTCATTTCTACTTACCGCAATTACTAATAATAATAATAATAATAATAATAATAATAATAATAATAATTATTATTATTATTATTATTATTATATCATGTAATATCGTATTATGATGGTTTGTATGACAAAATCAACGCTTGAAATTGTCTCGTAAGGTTTTAAAAAATATATATTTTTTATCAGATATTTTTATTTTAGATAATTGTAAAATACATAGTATTGAGTTTTAAGACATATTTTGCTTTAAATCAATGGAAAGAATGAAATTGTCAATAAATTTTATTTTTTATATTATTGTATATATCAATAACTTTAAATTTTGAAATAATGTATCAATTTTAAAAAAATAATTTGAAGTAGACATACTTATGTCAAGCTAACTTGTGACTATTGAGATGAGTTGAGTTTGAGCTAACTTAAAAAAAGTTCGAAAGTATTTCCGACTCGATTCGAGTCAACTCAAGTTATAGCTGAGTTGAGTTTGAGTTGTCCCCGACTTGCTCAAACTCGGCTCTTATGCAGCCAATGATACATCAATATTTTCAAAAACTCTACTAAAAATGTATTTATAGTAAGATGACTCTATCACTATTCTCCGTTGTGAAATAATGAGTATTTTAATCCGCCGTTAAGCATCCGTTGAGCATTTTATACAATTTGAACCTTATTTCGAAGTCATAAAATAAAAAAAAGGAAAGGTACACTCATATTCCAAATGTATTCTTGAGCGACATTAAACAATGACTTATTTGAATTCGCAAAAGGTGCATCAATTTTTGCATGTATAAATCTACTTGAATGAATTTACAGCTTATTTTAAGTATTTGTTGATCAGTTCAAGTACTTTTGGTCTAATTCAAACTAAAAAAATCACAATTAACTCTAAATATGATATAAGAAAGAATTCTTCATATTCACTAATATACACCAATTATTTTATTTATATATATATAAAAGGTGCATCAATTTTTGCATGTATAAATCTACTTGAATGAATTTACAGCTTACTTTAAGTATTTGTTGATCGGTTCAAGTACTTTTGGTCTAATTCAAACTAAAAAAATTACAATTAACTCTAAATATGATATAAGAAAGAATTCTTCATATTCACTAATATACACCAATTATTTTATATATATATATATAGAGATTGGCTAAAGTCCTATCAATAGGACTGAGGCATTGTCCTATCTACTTTTTAGCCATCCGATTGCTTCAAGATCCGTGCACAGATCAAATCGTGCGGTTCGTATTTTCGCGCTGAGGAGACGAAGCGATTATTTCCTTTCCGTTCCCGTTAGCTTCTCTCTTCCGTCTCCTTCGGAATCGTGCTCCCATTCTCTCACTTATTTCTTTCTTCCAAACAAAAGAAAAGGATCGCTCACAGAAGCTTCCATCTCCTCTCTTCTACACATGGCCCCACCTCCTTAAATCCTAAAGCTCGGTCTGCCTCCTCACCTCTTCTCCCTGTTGTCTCAGCTATCTTGGAGTAGAGACGCCTTGAAATTCGAGAAACCTTAGGTTGGTGCTTGCAACAGATCTGGTGAGCCTCTTTTCCTCTAATCATCTCTTTCTCTTTGACAGTTTGGTTTAATTTGTTTCTTTGCGATTTTGGTTTAAACCTATTCAGATTTAAAATGATATGGCATTTCTCTGTTCTTAATTTTGCAAGCCTATTAGGAAGTAGATGCATATATAATTCATTAATTGGGTTCTAATAATTTGTATTTTTTTCAATTTGAGCTATAATAATTTAATTGTGATTTTCTCATCTTATCGTTAGTCAATTAACTTATAATATTTGCATCTCTTTAATTTCTTATAGTATTTGCATCTCCGTAATTTGGCACTGTTCCTAGAGAATCTTAGTGTTTGCATCAGTTGAAGGCACACAAAAATTAACAAGGAAATTCATATGTTGGGTTTTCAATTAGTACAAAACTACAAACTACAAAGACGTTTATGAAGCAATTTGGTTTATTTACTATAATACTATGATTCCAGTGTCATTTTTGCAAGTAATATAATACTATGAAGTGTCATTTTAACTTGATTGATGTTTATTGTTGCTTTGTTGTATGAGTAAAACCAGGTACCCGTCCTGTACCTCTCTTCTTGTTGCTGGAAAAACCTCGTTGTTAGGGACCTTTGTGTGAATTATATGATGCATGCTTGTTTGAATTATATGTGATTTCTTTAGTAAGATTCTTTCTTGGGATTTTAGGTGAATAATCAGCGAAAATTAGGAGAGCAAAAAAATTTGGAGACGCAGCTTCGATTTTTGGATTTTCTCAAGAGATGAGACGCATAGCATCTTAGGTTTTCAATTTAGAAGCAACAGGTTTTTTCGCTTTCTCTGGGTTTTAATTCGCGAACAGAGAAAGGAGGAGAAATAAGCAGGAGGGAGAGAGAGACGGAGAGAAGACGGAGAGGAGAGACGGAAATAATTAAACACAAAGCTGCTCTCAGCGCAAAAATGCATACCGCCCGATTTGATCTGTGCACGGATCTTGAAGCAATCGGAAGGCTAAAAAGTAAATAGGACAATGCCTCGGTCCTATCCAAAGGACTTTAGCCTATCTCTATATATATATATATATATATATATATATATATATATATATATATATATATATATATATATATATATATTATGGAGAAAACATATGGTGCATACTAATGTACGAAAACTTTGGTGCATACTGATCCAAATTTTTAGATCTGCTTTAAAATAACCGATCCAAACCATCTAATATGATCTACCTATTATAATCTCCTTACCGACCAAATTTTATATATATTTTTAAAATTTTTAAGTATTTTTTTTTAAATTTTAGAAAATCGCTAATCTAATTTTTTCTGAACCGTTCAAAAATAACAGTTTTTAAAAATCCGAAAAATACTTAAAAATGTAAAATTTGGTCGACAAGCAGATTTCAGTAGGGAGATCATATTGGACGGTTTGGATCGGCCATTTTGAAGCATATTCTACTTCTGTACATTAGGATGCACCATAGGTTTTCTATATATTATGTTAGAAATTAGAATGCAATTATATATTGGTACCGGACAAGAACTGGGGAAAAAAGTACCACAAAAACCAGGAATGCGGTGTTAGCTGTTACCAGTTGCCGGTGTGCAACTGCACGCTGTTTTACCTTCGCAACATTATCGCCTATACACTTGTACAGTATTTTTGATTGTTGAACTCGCATGTGTCATCATGGATTTAGAGAGATTAGTCGATGATACATATATTTATGTATGTGCGTGGAGAGTTCTTTTACGATACTCACTGTTACACTGCTAATTGTCAAGCTAAACTTCTATTTGGGGCTTCAATTTCTTTTTACTAGTTTATTACTGACTCTTTCTGAATCGCTTAATAAACAACGGAGGTGAAATAAGTAAATACGCAAATGGATAAATACATACAATGCGCACATAAAATTTAGTATCATGCGTTGACATCTCGCTTTAATTGCAACAACCACATAAAACAAATTGAAATGGAAGCATCAAGGAAAAAGGAATGGTTTTTGATGCCACAAAAGGAAGGAAAACTTTATACAATACGAGCGTGTGACCTTTTCTAACAGCTCTTGTACCTAGAAAAGGATCCGAATTCATTTATTTTCATCACGCATAAAACATTTCCTATCTACATCAATTGAACTGTACATAGGCGTGTGATGCCATAAAGAAAAATTGCAATTAAACATTTTCAGCAAGCATCAAATTAAATGCAGCACTTTAAACTATTTTGCTACATTACTTACAGCAAAAGAATTGACAGTCCGCACAAATTCTCCAACTTTTTTCTTCTATTTTTTCTCTGTTTGATAACAATTGGCCAATTGGGTAAAAACCATCAATGAAAATATAGAAAAGAATAATGAAAAGAAGAATCTACTTAACATCTTCAACTTTAGCACCAGTTTTATCATCAGACCAAGCTTTTAAAATACTCCGTTTTTTCCGTTTTATCGCCGTTTTATCTTAGTTTTGGTTCACACTGCACTACCGTTTTATCACCGCATAAACCGTTTTTTTACCGTTTTATCACCGATAAACGCTAAATCACCACCCAACCGTCAAACCGCATAAATCGCATTTTAAAACCTTGCATCAGACCCATCTGATTTTGGCAATGGCTCCAGTTTTTCTTCCTTTAAACTTAGATTTTTAACCAAAACCTCCATTTTCTCAATTTTTGCATCCCCTCTACCATCAGCATGAGCAGCTTTAAGAGGACTGACTGAACCAAGCTTACCAGTAATCGCCACGTCCAAGTCCAGTCGAGCCATTAGCTCTTTCAATTTCTTACTGTCCCTCGGTCCTGCTTTAGAGATCACGACGGCATGTTTTTCTGGTCTCGGTGGCTTTTTGACACTAACAATTGCCAATTCCCCATCCGCACCAACTCTCACTACCTGATCACGCTTCGGTTTTGAACTCAAATCTGAATTCAAACCATCCACACTAATCTTCGAAATGGTCTTCTCTGCATCGACCACTGCGCACGGGTTACCGACCAGACCTATACCATTCCATACCCTAGATGATACGGAACGACAGAGCGCCTTTAATTGGTCGACCACTTCAGCCATGGACGGCCGCCTCTCTCTATTAGGTCTGACACAACTAGCAGCCAATGCCGCCAGCTGGCGCCTTGCAACCGGGTCCCGTGGTGGCTGGATCCTCGGGTCAAATATGGCAGACACTTTCCCCTTTCTAAGCATCGGCACTGCCCATTCCACGACAGAAGGCGGCGAATGCGCCACATCAATAGCCTTCCTCCCACTCATAATTTCAAACAAAAGAATCCCAAAACTAAACACATCTGTTTTGGTGCTCAAATTCTCTGGTGTGACATAAGCCGGGTCGAGGTAACCAAGTGTCCCGGCAGGGGGTGTGGGCAGGTCACTACCCGACCCATTAGTAGCCCGAAGCGCCAACCCAAAATCGCCCAACCGGGCATCGAAATTCTGATCCAACAAAACATTTGCCGACTTGACATCCCGGTGTATGACAGGTGGGGTAGAGGAATGAAGTGCGAGAATAGCTCTAGCGACTTGCAAAGCCAATCTCATGCGGCGGGTCCAGCCGGGCGGTTGTGGGTTGGAGTGGAGGAGATCATAGAGGGTACCATGAGGCATGAATTCAACGACAAGTAAAAGAGGAGGGGTAGAATCGGGAGAGGAAGCGAAACCCAAGAGATTGACCAGACGAGGGCTGTGGAGAGAGGAGAGAATCAAGAGCTCGTTTTGGGCCTCGTCGGGACGGCGAGACGGGCGTTTGACTGCGACTTGACGGCCGGATTTGAGAACGGCCTTGTAGACGGCTCCGTGACTGCCTCGGCCGAGGAGATTTGAGGAGGAGAAGTTGGAGGTGGCGGCGCAGAGATCGGCGTAGTCGAATTTGTGGAGAGAAGGGGTCGAAGAAGAGGAGGAAGAGGAAGGAGAGGAGGTGTCTTCTTCGGTGGAGGTGGATTTGGAGAGCTTGTGAGGTTGAAGAGGAGAAATGGAGGTGATGGAGCGACAAGTGGCGATGGAGGATTCGGCGCGGCAGGAGAGATACCCCATTGAAGAGAGAAAGAGAGAGAGATAAAAAGAGAGATCTGGGGTGAAGAGTGGAGGAGATGAAGTGAGGAAGAGGAAAGGGAGTAAATAAAGAAAGAAAGAGAGGAAGAGTGGAAATGGAAATTTGGAGTTGCGATTAGTATCAGTGGTGATGGTTTTATTTATATTATAATATTGGGTTTGTATGATTAGAGAAAGGAGGAAGAACAGCTCGTGGGAATATCACATTCACAGCACAGCAGCTGCAGAGGGAATTCGCATCCTCTGGATGGCCATCCAGTGGATGATTCGATCTCAGCCGTCTGATTTAATCTCAATGGCTATAAATGCCCCGTGCATGATACTAAGATTGATAGGCCCGAAAAAATCTAACCGTTTAGATTAAATCAGACGGCTCGTATCGAAAGACGTCCACTTGATGGTTGAATAACAACCATCCAGAGGATACGCTCCCGCTGCAGAGGTGCTTTGTTCATTTCATTTTTTTTTTTAGTTTTGTGGTTCTGGCTATTTTGTAAATGCATCCTTCAAACTTACAAATTTTATCATGGAGAAATTTTATTCCTTTTTTGTTTATTATTATGTTTGAATTGACAAAACATAGTGCTAGTTTAATTAGCAGTTATTTCAAAATACTATTCAGTGCTTAAACATGTGGGCAGTTGTTTGTTTGTAATAATGGTCACTTCATATATTTTTTTTTATTCTAATAAAAAGTCCGAATTAGCGTTCTAACCTTTTTAATAACTCACAACTTTTGCTTGAGTTTTTCTTCTTCATCATCATCATCGTTGTTGTTTTTTTTTTTTTTTTTACTTTGCACATGCGTTTGGAAATTTAATTATTGCATGACTTTGCTTTAAAGAGTAACCGTTTTCCATTTTTGGATTTTTAAAGTTTTTTAGAAGTAGCAACTGTATAGGTGGATTAGTTTTGGATATACTAAGAAGTGATGAAACTAGAAACTATTTTTCTCTTTTATTTTGCATATTTAAATATCCAATATTTATAACTAACTAACTAAGTAATATCAAATAGGAAAGTAGGAGGACATCAGGGGATTAGATATCTATGTTGATAATGTAAACGTTTGTATTTGTTCGTAGCAATGATATTTTTTTGTTTGGAAATAAGTAGAGGAGCGCTCTACTATTTTTCTATTAAGAAATATATAAAAAAAATAAAGTAGTAATTGTATTTAATCAACCTTAATTTTTATTATATAACAGAATTTCAGAATCTTATATTCATTCCAAGTGCCTGATTAACTAAGTAATCCGTCTTTAGGTGAAAACAAAATTGAGATAAATAAATTGGTCATTTTGACTTCTAAAAAAACCATAATATAATGATAACTTAATATCAACATAGTATAATCATGGCAAATAAAAATGATGACAATAAATTTTTCACACAGACGATATGTTAAAAACACAAAAAGTAAGAAAAGTAGTAAATAGTAAGTTTGTAAGGGCGCATATGCAAAACCAAAATTTTTTTTTTTCTCTCTCTTAGTTGTTTCGTAATGGAGTATTAATCGCTTGATTAACAGCCTGTGTATTAGTGCTGATAAGAAATATGCCTGAGTGTCAAGTGTGGTATCATTGCTTGCGTGTTCACCCGGACAACTCCTTTTTTTAATATTTATATTTTGACCAAACCCTTTTAATTATACATTTTGTCCGTACCATGCCACCTTTCAGGAAAACTATTAATTTACTTGTTATCCAAAAATTCGTTATCTTCTCACGAACGAGGTATTTCATTTCTGGCAAAAGATGCTGTCATTTTCCTTTCTTTTTTTTTTTTTAACCTTAACAACTTAAATGCACACGTTTTTGCTATTTCTAAGAAAAAAAAAATTTTTTTTTAGGAAAAAATAGGGATCGGGTCCCCATCCTTTATAAAGTAAAAGAGGTACAAAGATTTAGCCAGGGGCTAAAGTTTAGAAATAAAAAAAGTAAAAATTACAAAGTTAAAACTTGAAAAAAAAAGCTTATTCTATTCTTGCTAATTGTTGTATTGTATTTATCTAACAAGTAACAACGAAGAAGTGCAGCTTTATTTTCTTTTCTTTTTGCCGGAAAATTTTTTTCAATGACAAAAATGCCCCTAACAATTTTAAAAAAGACAAAGCAGCCTCAGAAATTTTAAAAAGAGCACAGCTATAGCGGTAATTGGACTGCCGTAATGTCTCAGCCCTATAGCGGCAATAGGATTACCGCTATAAGGGGCTATAGCGGCAATCCTATTACCGCTATAGGCCTTTTTTTTTTTTACTTTTCGTACTGACATCGTACAGAGCTGTCTGTGTCATTGTTTGGTTTGGATTTTTCCCCTATAGCGGCATTGGCTTTGCCGCTATAGGGATTTTTTTTTTTTTCCTGGGTGGGGGCTGCCATGATTTATCGTTTATAATAAATGTGCATTGAAGAGGGTAGGTGATGCGGTGATGGTTAGGAGAGTTAAGAGGGTACGCTCTTCCCCTTTTTTTTTTTGCTCCACACTTTGTTTGTTCGGCCGAGAGAGAAGAAAGAAAGAAAGAGAGAAAGAGAAAGAGAGAAAGAGAGAAAGAGAAAGAAGAGAAAAGGAAAAGAAGAAGAAGAAGAGAAAGGAGAGGAGAGGCGCTGCAGTCATAGGAAGAGAGAAAGAAAGGGAGGTGAGACGCGCATTGAGTCGGTTCGGAGCGAGATATCGACAACCGGCAAGTGGTAACCGGTAACGACTCGATTAGTGAAATGTAGTTTTTGGTTTAATTTTGAATATTAAATGTTGAATGTAAATTGTATGAAAAAAATGATATAGATTGTTTTGGTAAATGTATTGGAAATTTATGGAAAATATATGATTTTTTTTTAACATAGATAATTTGTTGGAAATTAAATGTTTAACATCGATTTTTTTTTTCATTTTTTTCATGCGTGTTTGTTATATCGAAAAAAAGTTTGGAGAACACAAAAAAAAAGGAAGTATATGGTAAACAATAGTTAATTTTACCATATTAATTTGTATATGGTTAGACTAATTATGGTAAAAAATAGTTAATTTTAAAAAAGTTAATAGAAATTTTTGAATAAATTAGTTTATGTATATTATTATTTAATGGAAATTATAGATTAAATTAGTTTATGGAAAAAATTATTTAATGGAAATTAGTCACAACAAGTTTATGGTAAAAAATTAGTCACAACAAGTTTATGGTAAAAAGTTCGTTGATGACAAAATTAGTTAATGAAAAAAATAGTGAATTTTGTAATCAATTATTTTATGGTAAAACATTAGTTATTGTATTAAAAAATCTAATTGAAATTTTTGTATAAATTTGTTGATGACAAAATTATTGCAATCAGATGAGTTCTGGACCAGATGAGGCCGGTCCGTCTAGTTCTGCACCAGGTGCAGCCGCTACGACTAGGATTAGAAGACATAGAAATAGGACATGTCCTCCGAATCGGAGAGCTATAAATGTAACAGAGCGTGAAGGAGATCCAGATAACGGTCCAATTTTATTTGTGCCGAGATCGGATATGTTGATTTCCTTACCTATGGATGAGGTAAATATATTTTCCAAAATAAATATTTCAACACACATTTATACGGTTCAATTTTATTTGTTCTTTATTAAAATATTGTAATTTTTGTATGATTGAAGCGTGAAAAAAATCTCTCAATATGCGGCCATAGAAGAGAATTGCCAAACGACGCGCGGATTGAAGGTCGGCTGCGGAAGCTTGGCTTGCTTCACATGTCTAAGGTGCCGAATGCCAATTTGGATGTATCATTATTGAAGGCTTTGACAGAATTTTGGCGTCCCGAAACTCATACCTTCCACTTTCCTATTGGTGAGATGACGGTCACATTAGAGGTAATTTTTTCTAACGAATTTTAAATTATTTATTTATCATAAATTATATGAATTAAATTATAGTTTAAAAAAAATACAATATACAATTCTATGTCAAGAAAAAAAAAATTACGAAAGCTAAAATTAAAATAGTAGTAACATTTGAATGCCTGATTGAATGCCCACGGGCACATTACCAAAAAAAAAATAGATTATGAAATTAATTAACGTAACATGCACAAGGGCATTTATTCGGCTGGTGTAGGATCAAATAAAAGATAGACTAGTAAAAGTTGATACCTTGCATTCATTCGGCTGGTGTAGGATATCAGAATCAGGCTTATCTTTTTTCAATATTGGTAACTCCTACAAAAAAGAATTTATAAATTAAATAATGCTGGTAAAGTGAACTATAAATTTTACGGTTTTACTATATTTCATACATAAATTTCGAACAGGATTGTCATTACTATGTCTTGACTAATGGACAAAATATTTGTCTTGACTAATTTTATAACAGGATTGTTTTAATCAAGAAAGACAGATTAATTGGGGTGGTGCTGTTATCGCAACTCTGTATCGGTGTCTTGATCGTGCAGTCATGAAATTCAAGAAGCCGTCAGGACCGTGGTTGCTTCTTATGTATTGGGCATGGTCTTATCTTCCTGTTTGTAGACCTGGCGTAGGTGAAGTGAATGGATTAGGCCTTCCTGATTTAGATTCTTGCCCGCCGTTTGCATGGTTTGTACAACCTTCTTTGAATTATTTTATTAAATTATTCTTAAAATTAATTATAAAATAATGGAAAAAAATTTTGGACGAATAAAATAATTTTTCTAAATTTGTTTTTGGTTATAAAAAAATTAATGTGAAAATTAGTAATGGAGTCATTTACTGTTGCATTAAATGAAAAAAATAGGATGGTTGTAAAATAAATTAGTAAATTCAATTAGTGTATTAATGAATTATGTATGTTCATTTACTGTTGAAATAAATTTTGTTTAAATATATTAGTAAATTCAATTAGTGTATTAATGAATTATTGTATGTTCACTATCTAAAGGAAATGGAGTCAACCTCGAACATTCGTTCGAAGTAGTCATCACGGGGCAGTGCAAATTGCTAGAGATTCTTTGGTATTGATGGAAGTTGGTGAAGTGAATTGGCGGCCATTTTCGGAGTTTTTTACATTGATGCCACGTCATGCGCAGGAGGGTTCAGTCACATTTTACCTAAGATTGCCATGCATACATTACTTTGAAGTTTGTTGGACATTTCCGGACCGTTGTAGACATCAGCAGGGTTTGGTGCAGGCTGTTCCTCCACCTTTACCTATTGTATGTTCCTTAACTTATTTATTTTCTTATAATTAAAGTTGGAATACCTCTAATTTTTAGTGAATTAACAATTATATTTTTTGTGAATTAACAAATTTTTGTGAATTAACAATTATATTTCAATAGGCATGGAATACTATGAGTAGTCTCTACAATTTTAACCATGGAAGTATTAGAAGTGGCGCAGACTGGAGGACAGTTTTTGGGTCTATACTCGCTATGTGGGATCCGAATGCTTTGCAGAGTCGAGCTGAGAGTGTAGACCTAAGGGCATGGTCTAATGAAAATGAAAGAAAGTATGCGAGATACATGAGGGAGATAGGTGCAGCTGAGCTTCCTGTGAGCAGAGCTGATGCGTATGCTCGTTGCCGTCAGCGACCTATTAGTGAGTTTCAGTATGCTCCTGTGGCACCCAGAGTACATTCACAGGTCTGTGTAATTCATTTAGTGATTTATCTTAATTATTTCATTTATGTAATTTTGTTAATAATTTTTTTTTGAAAATAAAGTTCACGCAAAACAAAATTATTTTATGGAAAGTTAACTTAATTTAAAGTTAACTTAATTTATTTCTTTCGAAACTTAAATTATTATGAATAAAATATTTTATGGAAAGTATTGTTAAATATAAAGTTAACTTAATTTATTGTATGAATAAAGCAGTGTATACTTGGTTTCAATATTGTAGGGGAAGAGCGCGCTTGCTACCGCAATGGAGGCCATAGGATTGCTTGCGAAGAAAGGTTGTAGAAGGATTGGTAAGAAAATTCTTCGCAACTGTCAAGCACAATTAAAAAATGCATCTATGCCATTCCAGTTGGAGGACTTATTAGAGAATGAGGGATATCCACAAAATGTTGACGATGTACCCGATTCTGATACTGAGGAGCATGATGATCCTGTGCAGCCTGTGGATGATCCTGTGCAGCGTGAGGATGATCCTGTGCAGCCTGTATGTGAAATTATTAATTTTAATCACTCATTTTTTTTCCATGTGTAAATGTTATATAGATGTTAATTAATTTTGTTACTTATTCAGCCTGAGGATCCGATACAGTCTCATTATACCCAGATTCCAGCCAGTTCCAGCCATCTGGCTGTACATCGACATCTCAGTTTGTAGGTATGTCGTATGACCCCACAGGCATATTTACTTCTTTCATGCCGCAGTGTCCGCCTTACACCACGTTTGGTCAGTCAGCCTTTCCATACGTCCCACCATGTAGTACTCAGGTATGCCACACATCATACGACCCTGTATTCAGTACAGACCCACAGGGTACTAGTTCTGGGATCCCATCATTTTCTTCTCAGTTTGGTAGTATGGGTGGGATAGACTCTTTCAGTACTCTTTTACATACTGGCATGTCTCTAGATGGTCAGTATCATTCATATGATCAGGGTCAGGGTGAGGGTCATGACGGGGATGAGGGTGATGACGGGGATCAGGGTGACGATAATGTTGAGGATCAGGACGTTCGTACTCCTAGTCCATGCCTTGCTAGAGGACGGGACAAGAGAGCGATTAGAAAAGTTAACAGATTAACACTGTCAGGAAGGAAAAGACGTTGATGCACTTGTAGTTTTATTAGTATTGACGTGGCTTGTAGTTTTTTTATTATGGACTTGTAGTTTTATTATTATGGACTTGTAGTTTTATTATGGACTTGTTGTTTTATTATAATGGACTTGTAGTATTATTATTATTATTGACATGGCTTTTAGTTTTTATATTATGAACTTGTAATTTTATTATTGGAATGCATCACGATACTATCAAAATGATATGCAATTATACCATTGCCGCTATAGGTAGAAAAAAAAGTAAAAAGAGCTAAAGTAAAAATATGGAGAATAAAATGTAAAAAAGAAAATGTCTGCCGACAAAAAAAAGAATAAAGTAAAAGGCCAAAAAAAAATATCTGCCGACAAAAAAATATTAAAAAAGTGAAATAAGGCGAAAAAAAAGGGTTCAAAACTCTTATAGCGGCATGCCTTTTGCCGTAATAAGAAATTTTATTTATTTTTATGTATATTAATGTCATTTCAGCCGAAATAAATTACGAAAAGTCCAAAGTAGTGACAAACATTTGTCACTTCAGTCGTTTCAGTCATTTCAAGTGTATTCTCATTTGTACAGAAGCAAAATGAAATGCTTATATAATCACATAAACGAGCTCAAAACAAATCAGTTCTTTCTCTTCTCACAAACACAATGTGTTCAATCAACTTCTATGTCAACCAATCTCCTACTACCGGACCCTGTTTTTTCAGTGTTTCTTGCACTCCGCAAACAACCTTTGCAGATATTAGAAACACACTATATTATCAACTCCAAATTTCTGAAATCCAATACAATATAGATATCCGAGGCCGTTATAATGATATAGTACAAGGGAGATATGAATCTTTATTTTTCCCTGTGAATTCTGAAGATGAATGGCGTTTATTTTACCACCAAACATTCGAGACGAGGGGTTTACCTTTTATTGAGTTATACGTCGATTTCATTCCAGTTTACGGCACCGGCCCAGACGAGGGATTTCATGGTGCTGACGGTACCAGTGGCGGTGATATTCCATATGAGAGTCAGGGCGTCGACAATTCTCCAATGTCTCCCGTGCAAAATAATAACGAGTCAGAAGATTATGTTGACGTTCGTGATGGAGGTGACGAAGAAGGTCCGTTCAGTCACTCTGACCTTTCGACCGGAGAGGAGTTCACTGATGTGGAGGACTATACTCCAACAGAAGTGCCCTTTTATGCAAAATGTGACGATGCATATGTGTCGGGAAGAACAGCCATGCAACACCCTGTAAGTCAATTGTCTGATATATCTGGTTTCGAAAGAGTTGGTATGTCGCAAAGAAATTTGGGCCACGAAGGGGAACTCGCGCCGGGGAAACTTTTTCGTTCTAAGAAACAATTAATTTTAGCAGTTTGTGATTATTCTTGCAAAAATAATGTTGAAGTTAGAACCCAATCAAGCAACAACTCAAGAATTATAATGGTTTGTCTCCAAAAACCAAAATGTATGTGGAGATTGTATGCCATACCGGAGGGTTTTAATTCTAATTGGAAGATTTCTACCAATCCAACGAACCATACTTGTAGTAGACCGCCTGGCGAGACATTGCACGAAAACCTTACTGCCGACCTTATTGCTAAACATGTTCGAGATGAATTGAAAAAAAATCTTGCCCTCACGGTGCAAATGGTAGGGGGGCTCATAAGGGCACGATATTCGCTTATTAATCCAACTTACAATAAAATGTGGCGCGGGAGAGAGCGAGCGTTAGAGCAACTTTTTGGTTCTTGGGAAGGATCGTACAGTAAACTTCCACGATTATTGGAGGCAATCAAGAAGACGACTCCGGGAACAAAATACACTATTATCTCTTGGGAGACGAACGACCCAAACGTTAGAGTTTTCAAAATGGCGGCTTGGGCTTTCGGGCCGTGCATAGAGGCACTGAAATACGCACGACCTGTGATTTCAATTGATGCTAGTTTTCTATCAGGCCGATATCGGGGGAAGTTATTTACGGTATGCGGTTATGATCCAGAAAATCGTTTAACTCCAATAGCATTCGGTTTGGCGGAGAAGGAGGAAAATATTTCTTGGGGTTGGTTCATGTCTTGGGTTAGATTTGAGGTTATAGGCGACATGACCACAAAATATTGTGTCATATCTGACCGTCATAAGGCAATTAAACATGTGTTTGCTTCAACAGAATATGGTTGGAAGGCACAAGGTCCATATAAGGTAGCAATTCATCGATATTGCATGCAACACGTAGCTGAAAACCTATGGAAAGAGGCAGGCGGGCCAAACCACAAACAATTGAAAGATATTTTTAAGTGTAGACTTGCGAATAAGAAAAATCCGTTTCGTTTCAGAGAGAAATGGTTGGAATTGAAGGGATCAAATCGCAAGGCTTATGAGTATCTTAAAAATTGTGGAAAACATAATGAAAGAGATTCCAAAGAAAGACCGAAACCTTATATGTGGGCTCAATCGGAAGACAAAGGCCATCGATGGGGTATAATGACAAGTAATGGATCTGAGAGTTTGAATAGTGTTTTTAGAGTGGAAAGAAGATTGCCGGTGATAGCAATAGTAGAAGGCACGTTTTATAAATGTGCTAACTGGATGAACGTCAGAACACAAGAAGCAAAGGAGGGGCTCAATTTGGGTGAAAGATGGCCAAAAAAAATCAATGATAAATTACAAAAGCACGGAAACAAAGCAGGTAAATACATAAAATATATTTATTTTCATATGTTTGTTTGTTTGTTTGGAATATAGTTCTCATATTGTTTACATTTGAAATTACAGCTTCGATGGAAACAACCGTGTTGAGAATTGACCTCGGAACATTCATTGTTAAAGTCCCGGGCGAATACAGGGATGGTCACAATTTTGAATATCCAAAGTTTCAAGTCGAGATTCCACCAGGGATGCAACCAACCGATCCTCAACTACCATTTACAGGTACCACATGTAGTTGCCAGAAGCCTCAACTAACTGGTATATCTTGTGCACATGTAATTGCAGTTTGCAAGAAGTGTAATTATGATGTTGATCAATTCGTGGACACACGCTATAGCTTGTGGAACCAACATATGATTTGGTCTGCAGGTCAGTTCCATTGTTATAGGGATGAAGATCAATGGCCAGTTTACGATGGGGCAAAAATCATACCTGACAAGGATTTGATAAATCGTGGTAGACGTAAGATTGTTCGTTCGGAGATGTGGATGGACAAAATGGAACGCAAGAAGAATAAGGGTCCTAACACGAAAAAGGCAACCAAGAAGAAAGGTCAGTCTTCAACAAATGAAGCTTCCACCAGTCAAGTACGCCACCCACAACCACCATATCCAATGGATGCATTGCAATTTGGTCGTTACAGTAGCACACCACCAAGGTCAGTCCATGTTGATCCACATCTCCGAACGAGGCAATCCGAACCAAACATTCAATCGACATTTCAACCTTCACGAAGGTCACTCCATGTTGATCCACGAAACATGAACGAACATGACGACCTTGCTGCAGTCCAACCACGTAGAAGTTCAATCAGTACCGATCCGCGGAGCATGAATGTCCCATCCGGGAGTATGCGATCTGAGTCTGCTCGGTTTCTCTCAGGCCAAAGAAGCACAGCAAGTACTTCTGTGCAACGAAAAGGAAAAGGTTTGGCATCCTCATTTCGCAACATGTTCTCAAGAAAATAAATTGAGTGTTTTAATATTTATAATTATGGATTGAGTGTTTTAATATTTGTAATAAGGGATTGAGTGTATGGATTGTTTGAGTGTTTTATTTTTTTCAAATTATTGATTGAGTGTATGGATTGATTTAGTGTTTTAATATTTATAATTATGGATTGAGTGTATGGATTGAGTGTTTTAATATTTGTAATATTTTTATAAATTGACAAATCGCCAAGATAATACAGTTTTCAGTTTCAAAAACAGCTCCGGATGCCAAAAGTATTGCGCTAGAAAATCATCAAGGAAGCTTCTAAAAATTCTAAAAAAAATACACAATGCTTATTGAAGGACCTATTTTGGCATACTAAAATTGCAAAATTTTTGGATAAATCGTTTGGTCACAAAAAAATTGACAAATCGCCAAGATAATACAATTTTCTGTTTCAAAAACAGCTCCGGATGCCAAAAGTATTGCGCTAGAAAACCATCAAGGGAGCTTTTAAAAATTCTACAAAAAATACACATTGCTTATTGAAGGACCTATTTTGGCATACTAAAATTGCAAAATTTTTGGATAAATCGTTTGGTCACAAAAAAATTGACAAATCGCCAAGATAATACAGTTTTCTGTTTCAAAAACAGCTCCGGATGCCAAAAGTATTGCGCTAGAAAACCATCAAGGGAGCTTCTAAAAATTCTACAAAAAATACACAATGCTTATTGAAGGACCTATTTTGGCATACTAAAATTGCAAAATTTTTTGATAAATCTTTTGGTCACAAAAAAAATTGACAAATCGCCAAGATAATACAGTTTTCTGTTTCAAAAACAGCTCCGGATGTCAAAAGTATTGCGCTAGAAAACCAACAAGGAAGCTTCTAAAAATTCTACAAAAAATACACAATGCTTATTGAAGGACCTATTATGGCATACTAAAATTTCAAAATTTTTGGATAAATCGTTTGGTTACAAAAAAATTGACAAATCGCCAAGATAATAAAGCTTTTAGTTCCAAAAACAGCTCCGGATGCCAAAAGTATTGCGCTAGAAAACCATCAAGGAAACTTCCAAAAATTATAAAAAAAAAATACACAATGCTTATTGCAGGACCTATTTGGCATACTCAAATTTCAAAATTTTTGGATAAACCGTTTGGTCACAAAAAATTTGACACATCGCCAAGTAGGGGTGAGCAAAAAACTCATAACTCGTGAGTTACTCGAACTCGACTCGAAAAAAACTCGATGAAAACTCGAGTTAGAAGAACTCGAGTTATAACAACTCGAGTTATGCCAACTCGTCAATTTTACGAGCCAAGTTCGAGTTGGGCCCAACTCAACTCGGTACAACTCGAGTCGGAATATACAGGCTGCAAAAAATAAAATGTTAACATATTAATATACAATCCAACAATTTTATTGATTTGCAATTCAATAACTTGTGCACTAACCCTAGTCTCCAAGTCTCCCGACTTTTTTCCCTCTCTTACACCCTCATGACTGCTCCTCTTTTTCTATTTTCGAGCAAAATTTTAAGGTGACTAGTACCTCAACACTTTCTCACGAGTTCATTGCCGAGTCACGAGTTGGCTCGAGTTAAAATGAGCCGAGTTCGAGTTAGCTCGAATAACTCGGAACTGCTTTGCTGTCGAGTCACGAGTTGACTCGAGTTGTGACGAGTTCGAGTTCGAGTTGAGGCTAACTCGCTCGAACTCGGCTCGTATACAACCCTATCGCCAAGATAATACAGTTTTCAATTAAAAAAAATTAATGAAATTACATGTTTTGTAATAAAGACTGTTAAAAAGACAGACGTGCTCTTACAAAAACTGAAAAAGTTCTGTGATATCATGGTGCATCATGTAAAAGGACATGCGTGATCTGATAAAGCTGAAAAACTATTCATTGCTCCTGGTCCAACCTGTAAAAGGTATATGTGTGCTCTGATAAAGACTGAAAAAGTTTTTTTATCTCCTTGTCCACCCAGCAAAAGGACAAGCGTGCTTTGTTAAAGGCTGAAAAGGTGTCACATTGATTTTATTTTACATTGAAAAATTCTACAACTAAAGTAGTATATAAAACTACCCATTCATGAACCAGAATACACAACATCCACTATATCCTTCTTCTTAAAAACTTCACTATAATGGAGAAAGAAAATAGCTCTAATTCCAACAATGATGCGCCAAACTATCGAATAGCAACCCGGATTGAGTATTGGCCAACTTACTACCATTACCCTGCCAATAGAAATGAACCAGAAAATGGAGAATATGAGGCAATATGTCGCTCATGTTATCGAAGTTTCAAATACAATATCAATGAAGACACCACTGAAGAGGGCCACGTGCTCAACTTAAAGATACACTACCAGTGGCACATTAATGGTGGGCCAGAAAAAGAACGGAAGGAGTACCAGGAGCGGCGATGGCGGGAACACGAAGGGTGTGTTTGGCAACTCTTATTCGGTAACCGAATAAGAGGAGAGAGGAGAGAGGGTGTACGGTAGTCAGAGGAGAGAGGAGAGAGAGTGCCGAATAAGGCCTTATTCGGTCCCAATTCTTATTCGGGGTAATTGTTGGTATTAGCCGAATAGGCAAAAAGAGGAGAGAGGAGAGAGGAAAGAGGAGAGAGTGGGGCCCACACCCTTATTCAATCCCTTATACTGGGATGGTTCCAAACACACCCGAAAAGAATATCAACCGGCCAAAAAATTATGACTTGTACAAAAAATATTACACAGAACCTCAACCCATCCCCCAACACCAATCAAAACCGATGTCGGAACTCAACCCTCCTACACCGATGATTGTTTACGAAAGCATATACGATTTTCGTGGAGACCACACAGTGAGCTGTACAAAGTGTGGTCAGGTTTTCAATTTCAAAGATACCATTTTGCGTGACCACTACGATGAACACAAAAGACAAGAAGAGAGAGATGAAATTCAAAACAGATTCAGAGTGAAAGAACAATGGTTCGAAAGGAGAAGAATGGAAGAAAAGGCTGCCGAAGAGAGCCGGAGGTTGCAACAAGAGAAAATTGGGAAAAAAATCAAAGAGAGCCTAATAAAGATCAAGAAGAGAGATGAACAACGAAAAATTGCAGTAGCTAGAATGGCTGAGATAGAGCAACAAGAAGCAGAGGGAGCTTTCTGGAACGAAGCCGCTCAATTCGCTGACAACCCTGGTGCGAGTAATCAACAAGAACCTGATGAGACTTTTTGGAATGAAGCCGCTCAACTCGCTGAAAACTACGGTGCCAGTAATGAACAAGAACATGATGCCGCTTTCTGGAACGAAGCAGCTCAATTCGCCGACAACCCTGCCTCCAGTAATCAACATGAAATGAATGCAGAAGAAGACCAACCATGGTGGGATGAAATTCTGGAACATGTAGATCGTCAATATCTCTAACTATTTATTACTTTTTAATATTTATGTATTTTTTAGGTATTTTGTTTTTAAGCAGCAACTAAGTGGATTGTTTTTAGGTACTTTTTTTTTTTTAAGTGAGTGTGCTAATTTATATTATGGTTTTTTTAATGTATTTTTTTAAAATTGAGTGTGCTAATTTATATTATGTTTTTTTAATGTATTTTTTTTTAAATTGAGTGTGCTAATTTATATTATGTTTATAAAATTTAGTTTTTCTTTTAATGGTGTGTATATTATTATTATTAATTTTATTTGCATATTAATTATGAATACAAATCATACAAATTACTCAAAAAATATTAATATTATATGAATTATCAAATTTTATTATCATTAAAGAATTCTGTTTTATTATATGAATTATTTTATTATTAAAATTTTTAAAATAAATAAAACCAGTTCAATTCTTTCTTTTCACAGTTGGATCAACCAATTTATATGAATTATCTAAGAAGGGCGTTAGCCAGATTCACGGCCAAGAGTATTTCCTAAGAATTAATAATTATCATAAATCCTCTATTCCAGTCAAACAAAGTATCATTTAATGAACGGAAAAAATGAACGGAAAAAAAATCATTTAATTACCGCTGAATGAATTATCTAAATCATGGCAGCCCCCACCCAGGAAAAAAAAAATCCCTATAGCGGCAAAGCCAATGCCTCTATAGGGGAAAAATCCAAACCAAACAATGACACAGACAGCTCTGTACGATGTCAGTACGAAAAGTAAAAAAAAAAAAAGGCCTATAGCGGTAATAGGATTGCCGCTATAGCCCCTTATAGCGGTAATCCTATTGCCGCTATAGGGCTGAGACATTACGGCAGTCCAATTACCGCTATAGCTGTGCTCTTTTTAAAATTTCTGAGGCTGCTTTGTCTTTTTTAAAATTGTCAGGGGCATTTTTGTCATTGAAAAAATTTTTCCCTTTTTGCCCCTTAAAAAAAAAACCTTCATCACCACACCAGTCCACTATGAGAGTTATCATTGAAACATCATAATTTTAAAGGAAACAAGAAAGATAGTTGAGAATCATAAAATAGTGGAATTCACAAAAATATGTTTTAGCAAAACATGGTGGCTCTGTGAATAACAGAGATGTTTCACAGTTGTAGTGAAAGCTGATTCCCTATAAAAAAAATATATATTCATTCATTATATAAACATACAAGTTTCCACGTGATCTTTTTTTTTTCTTTTTTTGTATCAACTAAACTAACTTAAAAATTAATTTAAAAAGTATAAGAGAGACAGAGATGCTCTGCTGGGACATGCTCTTACTGTCCCTCAGATGGGGACCCTGCATCAAAATCTAACAACTCAAGATGCCCCAAACCAGCTGCTTGTCTCTCCTTATATTTTTCAGGCTATTTATATTGCTTGGTACTATTCCAATTGGCCTGTATCAAAATTAAATGGTACAAAACCGACTTGTTTGTTCATACTATTTATTCATTCTTGGTGAATTATAGAAACAGTTATGAAAGCACTCTTCATTTTTGGTTTGTAATGTTCAACTATATCCTTTTCGGCCCTACAAAATTTATTCACAAAACCCTTAGGGAACAAATGAAAATTATGAAAGGTTATGGGGGCACAAGCTTAATTTTACTCATCTGGGTTTGTTGTATTTAAGTCTCTTGATTATGGAATAGAAACTGTTACACTGTGTTTGGTTGGGTGGGAGCGAGTGGGAAGGAAAGAGAACAGAGGTGAAATTCAGAAGTTTTTTTTGTTTGGATGGAAGAAAATAAGGAGAGTAAAAATTTAGCGAGGGGAATTGTTTCTTTTAATATTTCCTTTTCTGTACAAATACGTTCTCCTCCGAATCGGAGGAGAATGGATGGGAAGGAAAATTTTGGCTCAGATATTTTCAAGCGACGGACAGCGCTACCCTTGCCATTTCGCTTTTATTCGATAATACTATATATAAATTTTGTATCCATGAATTACAATGATTTTTGTCCCTTCTGAACTTTGTCTTCATACAAAGAATTTAGTATTTATATTATTTTTTTTAACCAATCAGACAAAGTGACACATGCATAATAACAGTGAGGGATGTAATTTAAATATGGAGATCTTATCGTTCAACCTTTGTATTTGATTTATTATTTTTTTACGACCATGAGATGTGCAAGCTTATTCAAATGAATCCTTAATTAAGAGATCGATTAAAAATATAGCAATGAACATGTATATATTAAAGACTATACACTAGTGCATTTGATGCATTTTTTAGCATTGCTAATTTTGAATTATGCGCATTTTGGTTTATCCAAGGGTAGATTAGTCAAAATTTTATATTTCACTTTTGTTGAAATAATTCATCCAAACAAGAGATAAGAAGGAAAGAAAAATAAGTTTTTCTTTCCCCTCCATTATTCATCCAAACAAGAAATGTAAAATTATTTTACTTTTCATCCCATTCCTTTCCTTCCCTTTTTATTATTTCCTTTCCTTCCCACTCTCTACCATTGAACCAAACAGAGTGTTAAAGGATTTGATAAAGGGAAAATGATATCCTTGATTTGCGCAATAACTAAGGAAAGGAAGACACGCATTGTCACAATCACACAAAAATATTTCATTTTTGCAAAAAGCAATATGTTGGGCCATAAATACACAAGTATTGACTGGATTAAATACCGATATATATATCCGTCATTTATTGTTTAATAGCTAACTTCATGTCCTTTACATTTTGTTTTTGATGGGTTAGATTGCTGATATCACTAGCCCATACGAAATGTCACATAATTGATCAATTAAGTTTCACTTTCTGATAATTAGGTTGTATTTTCTCTGCTAAAAGACAAGAATGTGAAATTTTCTTGATAATTTTTTTCCGATCTACTTACCTACTCCATGAATCATTCTTATCTCCACTAAATCAATGAGAAAGAGATGTATATCTAGAAAATTGATGATAAGAAATGTAAATCTAAAAATTAGATGGACAAGTGAGAAAGATACAATCATACAAATAAAAAACTGTAATTCATGTTTGGGCGGTTGGGTAATGCAGGAGATGGGAATGATGAGAAAATTATGGAAGGTGATGGAGAAGCAGAAAAAATAATGCAACTATTAGATTTCTTGTAGTAGATAAATCATCTTGATGAAATTCTCACTAGATATATGAAAACAAAAAATAAAATAAAATTTACAATTTAGTTGAGTCCCCGTGGATACATATATTTTCAAAACAAGAATATATTTGTGCCCACACAAATACATACACAAGCCAGATAATTAGCACATACAAATAATTCAACTAATATAGAAATTCACAGGAGTACTAATTGTGTAAGCATAGACATGCAATTTATGAGAATTCTTTAATGAGGTATAATTGAAGTTCTAAAAAGGGTGATAGAAACCCAACTATATACTCCTATCAGCGTACAATTTTGAAAAACTATAAATCATTGCATCGTATCTATCTCATGAGTCATGAATAATAACTATATTTGTAACCGGATTCATATTCTGATCTCTAGATCTGAATTTATTACTCCTCTTTTGGGAGGCCATACGAACCTTCTCATCTCAACATTTGAATTTATTTCTCTCCTCTTTTGAAATTTGAATCGTTTCCAAATTTTTCTTGCAGAGAGTAGGGACCAACACAAACATTTAATGGCACCTCCCAATCCATACTTCCTTCTAGCAAGGAAATGTCAAAGTTGAGTACCAATTGGCCTGAAATGTTTCTACTATTTCTCTTGCAATCAAATAGCATATTTACAAATATTTTTTGGTTATAATATTTGGATGTAGCGAGTGAGAACTTACAAGTTCAAAATTTCTCCCCTACCTACACTGTATCATTTTCAGTTTGACCAATAAAATTTATAGATTTTTGTCGGTTGTGCATGTACTGATATTTATCAAATAACATATCTGCAGATGTTACCATTACGAGTCCAGACAAGCCCTAAGCCGTTTTCTCAGGGCCAACTTCGGCTCAAATTTGTATCTTATCGTTCAACTTTTCTTCAATTTTATATAGATAATAATAATAATATCAGTTGACAGCTTCTGACGTCTCTCTCTAAAGAAAATTTCAATAGATAGTTTTTTTTTTCGCTGCTTTGCACGAGTGTACTTCAAATACAATGATGCTTGTTAAGCAGAGTTTTGTCAAAAATTTAAAAATTAGAACAGTTGAATTATTATTTTTTTTTTTGAATTCATCGTTTATAAATTTGAAGGAATATTTTAGCTTACATAACAGAAGTTAGTTCATTTCATAATTTGACACAAATAATAGTCTATATTCAAAAAGCCCAGACTTCTAAGTTATTTAGGCCTTCATTAAAATAAAATGTAATGTGTTTATTGGGCCAGTTTAGCGTATCTCCAGGTCAATGATGTACATATCTTCAGGATGGCACCGTAACGAGCTCATACAAGTACCAATCTGACCTAGACAAACTCAAATTTGCTATAACCAAACGAACTTCTCAATTTGGTGCCAGAAAGCTGCTAGAATGAATCAGAATCGCACCAATAATTGTCGAAATTTCTCTTGTTCTAATAGTTTATGAATTAGCACAAATTTTTATTATAGATAATTATTTATAGTTACCATGGATGCATGTATTCAATAAAATCGCCTGTTTTCCACCTATACAGAATTTATTAGAAGTTTCTATATGCCAGTTATTTTATATCGGACAATTCGCATGGTATTTTTGAAAACCTGTATCTGGACCATTCAAAAAGTTAAGGCTGATTTCTTATACTGTAATTTGAATTATCCAAAATTTAAAATGTCTGACATAAAAAATGACATCTTTCCTATAAAGGATTTTTTATTTTCAGTAATAAAGAATGTCAAACTTTTTGTAACAAAAAATAATTTCAGTTTACATTACTTTATAAAGAGCATTGTCTAAACCACATGTCAGCTTTTAAGGCTGATGATTTGAAATATTTATGTTGACTGACTGACTGTTGCTCTGATTTCTTCAAAAGTTTTGGGCCTCGTCTTGTTTGGTTTTGTGGATGGATGAAAGTAATAGTTTATTTTTTCTGTCCAAGAACAAAATTGGGTCTTTGAATTAATTAATGGGTCAGTTTTAGCGGGTCTAAAACATAGCTATCACTATCAAATATGATTGTACAAAACCATTGCAGCGTGCCTGAATTTTCTATAATACTATTAAGACGATATAATACTGGAGATATTAGTTTGCAAAGTTACAATAAGTCACCAAATAAGATTAAGAAATAGATACCCTCACAAGGAGAGGCTGGAACCTGCCGAGCATTTGCTGTTTATGTAGAAATGGGGAGGATTCGGTGCAGCATCTTTTTAATGAATGCCCCTTCTCTTCGCAAGCTAAATATAAGGTCTTCTCAGTAACGTGTCGTGATAGCATGCACTGTATCTCCCTGGAAGTTGACAAAATGATGCAGGATGATTTTCAGTTGAGCTCAAAAAAACCGAAAGAGATTATGGCGATTATCTGCTTTGTGATATGGCGCGAGAGGTGTGCAAGAACCTTCAACCGACAATCTAACGAGATGCAGTTACTGGTGGATCAAGCTACTTTGGAATGGAACAGCATCAACGTCTCTCACTGATTGTTTCTCTCTCTGCGCCACTTTTGGATCTCTGATTCTAAACTTCTATTTCTATTTCTTTTTCTAATCTAATGTAAAGTTTATGGCCGTTTAATTTTACTTTATTTCTGTTCTCTTTATTTTAGTTTTATTTTAAGATTTTAGCCACTGGCTAAGATGTAAGAACTTTATTATTCAATGCAAAGATAGGGGCATGACCCTTATTTTTATGTCAAAAAAAAAAAGATTAAGAAATAGAGAGTAAGCAAATAGGTCAGAAATCACACTATCTTTTTCTGGCTTCTTTCCAACTAATGCATTTTAATTTCCTCATCAGAATTTA
This sequence comes from Rhynchospora pubera, assembly GCA_028095005.1. Taxonomy (NCBI): domain Eukaryota; kingdom Viridiplantae; phylum Streptophyta; class Magnoliopsida; order Poales; family Cyperaceae; genus Rhynchospora; species Rhynchospora pubera. The sequence goes on along the minus strand of CM051461.1, from coordinate 70,306,453 downwards.
CTCAGTAAATCTCTCACTTTTTTAACTTCCTTTTTGCTCAATAATAGAAAATTAGACTTTCTTCCAAGAATACAGTAAGAGATATTGTAACTTATATTTTAAACAGGTCATTGTTTTCCTCCTCCGGAAATTTTTTACGTCAAATTTAAGCTTCCGATTGCATATTTAATCTTTTGCTTTACATTTGGAAATTTCTGGTCTTACCTCTAGAATGAAATTTGACAGCTAAAGAAAATATCTGTATCTAGACCATGGCACAGAAACCTTGAATGTCTCTGAAAAATCATGAAGCTAAGGCAAGTCCCTCTCCTTTTCTTCTTACTCTTATTCCTTGCATCATGCACTCTTCTCTTTCCAACTCACTTCTCAAACCATATCTACAATTCCACTTTTTTGTTCTGTTCTTACCTGAAAAGTAAGAGAATAGCCTCTACTACCAGGAGCAACTTGCATCTGTCCAATACCAGCATTTGGTGTGATCGTACCGACCACCACAGCGACATTTGTTTCATGTCTGGCGATGTCAGAACTCACTCGCCTTCTTCTTCAATCAGTCTCTATCCACCCCCTTCCAACCAATCCAATTGGGTAATAAAGGAAGAAAGGATCAGACCATATACGCGCAAATGGGAAACACCTATAATGAAGACTATTGATGAAATCGTTTTGCGTACAGCTAGCCGAAAAGATTCGTTCCATCATAAATGTGACGTGCAGCATGATGCACCGGCTTTGGTATTTTCAGCAGGCGGTTATACAGGAAATCTCTTCCATTCATTTAACAATGTTATACTGCCCCTCTATATTACATCTCAGCATCTGAACCGGCGTGTGGTCTTGGTGGTATGCGGGTATCGGAATTGGTGGTACAGAAAGTACGAGAAGATTCTTTCACAGATTTCAGAACACCCTATTGTGGATTTCTCAAATGACACAAGAACTCATTGCTTTCCTGCTGCAATTGTTGGTCTAAGGTTTCATGGTACCCTCTCAGTCAACCCAAGAAGATTACATGATCGCAAAAGCATCTTGGACTTTCAAAATTTCCTCAGAAAATCCTATGAACCAAACAACAAACGAATGGAAGTCTATAGCAAGAGGAGAAATCACACTCCGAAATTAGTCATTGTATCTCGAAAGGGGACTAGGGAAATCGAGAATGAGAGAAATGTGGTACAAGTCAGCAAAAAGGTTGGGTTTGATGTGGAGGTCCTGAGTCCAAACGAGACTATGCCACTGAAACATATTTTCGACAAACTAAGCAAATGCGATGTGGTAATGGGGGTGCACGGGGCGGCATTAACCCATTTCTTGTTCATGCGGCCTGGATCAATGCTAATCCAAATTGAACCGCTTGGAGTCGCAGATGAAGCATGGCAATGCTTTGGTGAGCCCGCCTTGAAAATGGGGATACGGTACATTAATTACAAGGTTAATCTTAGTGAGAGTTCCTTATATAAAAAGTATCCGATCTCCGCGATGGATACAAATGCCATGGAGAGCAAGAAGAAAGGTTGGAAGCATACTAAAGAAGTGTATCTTGAAGGGCAAAATGTGACGCTAGATTTGAACAGAGTAAAGAAGGTGCTGACACAGGCTATTGGGGATTTGGGGTTTTGAGCTGAAAATGGAGGGGTGAATCTCAATTTCAATATCGTTTATTTGTTGTATTGTAGAGGCAATAGTTTAGAAAGAAGATTGAAATATTGATATAGCCATATTGGAAATTGGCCATTTAGTCAATACTTCATAGGAAATACTTTCCTACTAAAAAAAAAAAAAAAAAAATTCTTACTTAAACTATTGCACATGAATCTCCTAAATTCGTATTTTCTTTTTTCATTAATGAAATATCATGGCTCCGTTTTCTTTCTATAAATCGCGAGTTTTGCCATTCTAATTTTTTAAATCAGACTGCCTCTGTTACAACATTGGTCCGAGACTCCAACTCCAAGTATTCACATTTTTTTTTAATATTTATGGAGCGCTAACAATATTAAATGAATATTAATATATGAAAAGTCATACAAATGTTCTGTTGTGACTTGTGACATAATTAAATGGTAACTAAAATTTTGGTATTAGTGGAAGGCTGATCACAAGTGGGCGCATTTATAATGCTACAATTATCAAAATGGTAAAATAAAATATAGATTCAATAATTTTTCTATTAAAAAACATCAAGGGGCCGTTTGGATCGCTTAGAAATTTAGAGAATTTGGAAAATTTCATATTTCTAGGCATAAATTTATTGGGAAGTGTGTAACTTTGTGAAGAGTTTGAATTGTTTATAATAAATTTATTTCTAGGAATATGAAATTCCCCAAATTCCGGTGGGATCCAAACAGCCCAACAGAATTTGGATAGAAATAAAATGAAAAACTTATTGTACTGAATAAGCATAATTAAAAAAAAAGAATTAATTAGGACAACCAAATTCTAATGTTGATTTGTAAATTTTAATCACGCTCGTTTTGTTACCAACTTTGTTTTTACAATAATTTATCGTGTTGGATAATTTTTTTTTACGGAATTGCTTAACATCATCCTCTCTTCTGTATCATCCTCGTCATCCTTCTAAGACGCATTTAATATTTTTCATTTTTAGAAAACACACTAATTCTATTTCTGGAAGTCCAGAGAGGATGATGGGATGAGAAAGTCGAGAGAGGATGAGGAAGTCCAGAGAATGAACGAATCAGAAGGAAGGAGCGAATCAGAGAGAGGAAAGGGGAGGGGGAAGGGAATAATTGTTATAGTTATATGAGTAGAACTTATATATATATATAAGTAGAATCATTATATATATTAACTAGAACTGTTATGTATATAAGTAGAACCTTTGTATATATTAACTAGAACTGTTATGTATATAAGTAGAACCTTTGTATATATTAACTAGAATTGTTATGTATATAAGTAGAATCTTTGTATATATTAACTGGAACTGTTATGTATATAAGTAGAACCTTTGTATATATTAACTAGAACTATTATGTATATAAGTAGAACCTTTGTATATATTAACTAGAACTATTATGTATATAAGTAGAACCTTTGTATATATTAAGTAGAACTGTTATGTATATAAGTAGAATCTTTGTATATATTAAGTAGAACTGTTATGTATATAAGTAGAACCTTTATATAGATTAAGTAGAACTGTTATGTATATAAGTAGAATTGATAAGTATATATAAGTAGAACTGTTATATATATTATTAGAACTGTTATGCATCCCCTCTGTGTCGCTCCCTCCTTCTGTGTCTGTGTCGCTTCATCCCCTTTGTGTCGATCCCTCCCTCTTCGCTCACCCTTCCTTCCCACCTCTGTGTCGCTCATCCCTCTCTCTCTTCATCCGCTCATCAAAAAAAAAAAACGCGTCATCCCCTCATCCAGAAAAGGAAAACGCGTGAAAGGATGATGAGGATGATGAGATTTGGGGATGATCCTTATTAGCCCCGTTTTTTTATTGTAAATTTTGAAACAGGACATCTTTTAAGGGAATTGCTTAGGACCATCTCTAAGATTGTATCATCCCCGTCATCCGCGCGCCATCCAGCGGCAGATTTCCAAAAATAGAAAACGCGTTATCCAGCGTTATCCTTTCCGTTTCTACCTTCGATCCTCATCTCCTGTAACTCCTTACCAACCTAACGCGTACGTTGCCTCCTCTCCCACGAGAATTGATTTGCACACCCCTTAAATTGATAAAACACTCCAAAAATAGCTATATAAAGATCAAAATACCCTTAATTTAACTTATAACTCCATGCATTAGAATTCTCATTGCCAGGGTATTTTAGTCTTTAAAATTATTTTTGGAGTGTTTTATCATTTTACAAGATGTGCAAATCAATTCCCCTCTCCCACACACTGTAACTAACTCATTACCATATGTTGTCCCCCCCCCCACACACACACACTCCATGTTGATTCTCACTCCCATCTCCATCACCTCCTTTCCTCTCTCTAATATAAGTAATTGTCCTAATCCGAATACTAACCGTTGAAGTTAATATATTTAAATGTTGAATGTAATATCGTAACTGTTGAAGTTAATATATATAACTATTAACTTCAGCATTTATGTATATTAATTTCAACGGTTATGAAGTGTGTAGGAGGGGGGGGGGGGGGACAACGTACGCGGGAGGGAGGGAAATAGAGTGACGGAAGGAGAAAGGGATGAGTGCTGGATTTCCAGGAATAGAAAACGCGTGACCAGAGAGATGATGGGATGATTTCTAAAAATAAAAAACGTGTTACTGAAAATAATGAGGATGATGAATTTTGAGAATGATCCTTATCAATCTCGCATCTTTTATAATTGTATTTATGATTATAATTGAGGATGACTGCAATAGCTCGAACTTTTTTTAAAAAAATTACTTTTTCTTTATGCAATAGCTCGACGCCTCGACCTGATGAACACGAGTATTGAACTGCTTCAGAAAACACACGCACAAACAAACACACCAAAAGGTGATGTTGTGGTCTGTAAGATGGTCTAAAAACAACAACTAAAAAAAAAAGATGGTTTAGAATCATTTACTTAATTAAATTGCGTGCTTTTGTGACGAGCTTATGGAATACCAGGGTATGAAACAAATTTTTTTTTTTTATCATGAAAATGGACAATCATTAATTGTTCAGAATCATATATTTAGGTAACGGCGGATATATAGATAATTATTGGTAGTAGGTAAGATAGATAGATCATAGGAATGAACTCCTAGTAAAATTTTCAACAAAGAAGGCCAATCAGCGCACGCTACCCCAATCTTTACATAATTATAATAAATACAACATGCCACAAACCCCAAACCACAAGTAGACCTGTCAGTATTCCGTTCCGCCACTGTTTTCCGTTCCGTTCCGTTCAAACGGAACGTTAAACGGTAGAGATTTCAGTTTCGTTTTTGAAAACGGAACGGAAACGGAACTGAAATTTATAAACGTTACTGAAACGGAAAACGAAATTCCGCTGAAATCAATGGTAAATGATGGACGGAACGTTAAACGGAATGGAAATGTGTTACGTTCGACGAAACGGAACGTTAAACAAAATTAATTTCAGTTACGTTGACTGAAACGGAACGAAAACGAAACAGACATGTTCCGTGTTCCGTTTCAACGTTTGACAGCCCTAATCACAAGCCACATGCCATAGACGCATCTAAAGGCGAATTGTGCCTGGCTAATTTGACCGGGACAGCAAGAGAATCTTTCTGGCGAGGTGTCTGCCTCGCGGCTAATAATTTAAAATCAAATTGTCAATACTTATTAGAGCATTATTATTATTATTTGAAAATTGAAATTGAAGCCTGTAAGCAGTCAATATTAAATATAAATTGTACGCTGACATGTGTTTCTAAATCTTCAGTTCTCTGCCAAGCTCTATAAGGCTATAACAATAATTAAACAGCAATATCCGAGCCATCTATCAGTTTGCATGCTCTCTCCTTTTTATTTTGACTTTATCCCATAGGATCAATTTTTTTTAATCACCAGATTCACCACATTCAGCAAATGCAAATAAGAAATAAAATAGAAGAAGAAATCGAAAAAAAAAGGGTGGACATACGGATATTGCAACAAGGAAATATCTCTTCCACCCGATTATCTGAGTTTAGCTTAGGCCCATAAAGGGTCCATGAAGTCCATATTGTACATTTACAACTGAATTAAATAAAAAAAAAAAACAAATTTTTTTTTTAAATAAAAGCAAACGGAAAAATGTGGTTGACCAACTAGCTCCTTCTGAGAACGTTCTTCTCAACTTAGCGCAAAAACAACTTCCAAGCGCAATTGTAAAAACTTCGAACTCCACTTCCAAGTTCCAACTAAAACTGTCACAAATCACAATCCTTCCCTTTATACAAAATTAACACTACCTCTACCGTACCTCCTTCACCCTGTCTTCTCCATTCATCTGATTATCTTTCATGCTATGCTCTTGAACCCAAATCTTGGTTTAGACGAAATTGGTCTTATTCAGTGTGATTTTGACATTGATATCCAGAGGCGCTGCTCCTCATTGTCCGAATTTGGTTAATGCGCTCCCATTTCGGCAATCTGTCAGCCACCTTTCACTTGACAAAGCTCCAATCACCCTCATTAGCTCAGTATAAACACCTCAGGAGATTTCCAATTTGGTAAGTCATGATTTCCTTTTTTTTTATTGATGCTGTTGGTAAGTAATTTGCATCTGTGAAGACCCATGATTTCCTCTCTGGTTGGCGTGAATAGGTCATGACCTGAGTAAAAAATTAATGACTGCATTTGTTTCTGCAGTGAATAGAGTCAGCCTTGAGTTTTTTAGATAGCGTCAATTGGAGGCTGTCTTGTACATCATATATAGCAGATAGCTGCCAATCAATCCCGACCTTTGGCATCCCAAGAGGCATCAACCAGAATGACTCTACAATTCTGAGGCACACTGTAAGTTATATGTACCTATGTATTGACCAATTGATTTGACTGAAAAGTTGTGTTATGAGATTCATGGATAGCCTGAGCCACTGAGTCAGATGCCCTCTAAATAGTTGGTAGCGTTGGGAAGGTTGCCTGCATTAATTCTTGCTGAGGTCAATCCATTTTGTGTTGTCCTCCAAATGAACACTTTGATCCTTGGTATAATGAATTTTTTTAACCGCAATTTGTGTCAACTGAAATCTATTAGTCGGTTGCCTGGGTTGTTGTGATACTCGAATAGGTTCCCCGTTCCCCTTTTTGCCCAAGACCACATCGATCTATCCTGAATGATTGAATCTTCTTTTGGTTTTGGTGCATGTAGTCTGATGTTTCTGCACTGTTGTTTGTTGAAATGTGCACTGACTTAATTTTGTATCCATTCATTTGTAGAAAGGTCAAACAAACCAGCAACAGAGAGCTGCTGTTCAGGATGCTTTCATGAAAGTTTGTCCCATCCATGAAACAATTGTTGATTTTCCTTTGAAAAGTTTGTCAACTTCATCTTCTCACTCAAGACATGTACATCCATTATGCTGATATGCTGAAAGTGATGCCACTTATTGACCAATCCATCCCTAATTCAGGCATTCCTTCTTCTCACCAAGCTCCTTTTCATCTAGTCCCTTCTTACTTTTTCTCTTATCAGTTTTCATGCTAAGCCTCAATTTGCTTTCCTCCTGAAAATTATATAAGAAAAACAAGGGAACAAGTAATACTGCACGTCTAGCTAGTGGCTACCTATCTGCTGGACTGGGGTTTAGATGGCTGAGAGCTTACTTACCAATGTGTTGGGTAAGCTCACAGAATTTGCAGTTGAGAAGGCAGTCAAGAAGTTTCAGTCCCTGTACGGGATCAGAGGAGAAGTTGAGAGCCTAAGTCGGGAACTGACATATATTCAGGCATTCATCAAGGATGCCGACAGGAAGCATATAGTAGAGGAGAGGCAGTTGCAATGGGTGAAGGATGTCATTGATATTGCCTACCAGATCGAGGATGCTGTTGACATCTTCCTTTTGGAATGTCCCCCAAAACTTCCTGGCTTCATGGGCCGCCTTCAGGGGCTTGTTAAAAAGACCACACAACTCTCATTCCTTTACAAGTTTCAAGAAGAGATAAAAGAGATCCAAGGTAGGATCCGTGAGATCAAACAATTTAGAGAGACATATGAAATAAATACTTTGGGCGGGGATGAAATACCACAACCTCATCCATCATTACTTCCCATAGGCGATCCAGAGGTTGTTGGCTTTGCCAGAGATGGAGCCAATCTTGTTGAGTATTTACTTGATGATGAAAATACAAGTCTAGCTGTTGTCTCAATTGTGGGGCCCGGTGGTCTTGGAAAGACCACCCTCGCTCGGAAGGTTTGCAACAGGTACGTACACTATCATCCTGTCTCTCTACGTAATTATTAGAAAAACTTAGACATGTGCCTCAACAAAGTAAAAAAAAAAAGAGAGAATCTGTCATTCCAATTTTTTAAAATTACAATTCCAATTAAATTCAATAAAAATTAGAAAAGTATCATTTTTATTGTTCAATCACTGCTTTTTTGTATCTAATCGTACCGACCAAAATATTCTTCTCCCTTCTCTTCCAATCTCATCATTTTCTGATCCCTCCAATTAACTTGATTATCCAAGTATGTATTTTTTATTTAATTTTTAGGGTTATTTTCTTTCTAAAACGTTGCATGTTTGAATTTGTCAAACTAGTATCGTTTGTGGTGAAGGCCAATGTTTGAGTAGTAATTTTCCTATATTGCATGAATTTAGTACCATCTATTTTTGGGATAACATCAATTTGGAATGGTAGTCAGTAGTACTAATGATGTATAATCATTTTTCATTGAATTATTTTAGTTTTTTTCTTTCTTTGTTAAGGATGCAACCGTTGGATTTAAGTTTTCTTAAAACCACTTGAAGTTTAGTTTCCATATAAGCTTTATTAATGTTTAGAATTTTGTTTTTTTGTACCTGATTCTTTACGTTTAGTTAGGGTTCAATTGGTCTTTTAATATTGTTGATTACAAACCGTAGCACCTTTGTGAACATTTTATTTAAATTATGATATATTTTTCTGTTAAATCTTTCACTTTAGTTAGTTTTTTGATAGAAGATAAAGGCATGATCCTTAATTTTTCATCAAGAAAAACTATAGTTAGTTTAAATTGAGACAGTTCATGATCGAGTATGAAGAGGGATCCGAAGGAGTGGATGGAAAGTAATAAGAGGGATAATTTGGTCAATATTAAAAATTAGATATGAAAATAGGTGGTTTATACAGTAAAAGTGGTAATTTTCTAATTTAATTGATTTTATAGCGGTAATTTTTACTAATGTTCCAATTTTTTCCGGTGGCAGTGACACATATTTAAATTTTCTAAATTAATTGATTTTATGTAAATGGATTATCATCTTGTTGCACTAAATAAATGAACTAATAGTGTATCGATCTTAGCAACTACTCATATCAATCCTAGTTATTAAATACTTTGGAATTTTTGCCAAGTTAATTTGAAAATCAGGCTGCCAATAAAAGGAAATGTACAAAGCTTTGATGCTCCTGGAGGATGCATACATTCATTAATTCTTCATTAATAATTATGTTTAAATATGTACATCTCTAAACTGATCATCAGAATATAAACCTAATCCTAATAAACTTTCATATATTATTTACTGTTTTAAATTAATTTTTTTTAATATACATATGGGATATTGGACTAATGAACTATTTTATAACTGCAGCATTGAAGTCATAAAGACGTTCGGGGAGCCCATATGGATAACTGTCTCGCAAAAATATGACTTGCTTGACATTTTAATCAATATAGAAAAGCATCTCAATATCAAGTCAACTGACCTGGATGCGAACAAGATTGCGCAACTAATATGGAATGCGCTTAAAGAAAGGAGATATCTAATCGTCCTTGATGACGTTTGGACAGAAAAGTTGTGGGCTGAAATATCAAAAGTCTTACCTAACACAGAAAATGGAAGTAGAGTACTGATTACAACAAGGATTGCAAATGTTGCAAAAGGTGCTGATACTGCATATGATCCATATGAACTTCCAGCTTTAGATGATGAACAAAGCTTAGAGCTTTTCCTCAAAAAAGCAGTTCCTAAAAAGCACCAATGTCCCGGAGGTCCAACTGATGACCTAAAAAGTCTTGCAATAAAATTCGTTGCCAAATGTAAGGGTTTGCCTCTTGCATTAGTTGTTTTAGGCAGTCTTTTATCTAAAACGCCATACAATTTTCACGCATGGAATACGTTGTTGCAATCAATGAGCTGGCAGGATACAGGAAATGAATGTACTGAGATTATAGCGACTAGCTATGATCACTTGTCATTTGCTAAGAAGTTATGTTTCATGTATTTTGCGGCTTATCCTGAAGACTTTGAAATCGAGGCTAAACCTCTACTCCGGATGTGGGTTGCAGAACAACTCATACCACATGAAGAAAGAAGAACATTGGAGGAAACATCTGAGTGCTTTCTAGAAGATCTCGTGCAGAGGTAACACTAGCTTACATTTCTTAGTTTAATAAATCCCGCATCTTTTAATTACACTTCGACACTGCGTTGTTCAAGAACTCTCTTATAGCCTACATAAATTATTTTCAATTTTAGTTTTGTCAAATAATAACGTTTACATCATAAATTATTCCAGTATATGCAATTTCTGAACAATTGTATTTAGGTTATATAGTGTAGTTAAAAAGGTTTGACTGAGAATATGAGTTAAAAACATTTATTAATTTCTTGTATATTTCTAAACTAACTCGTGAATATCTCACGAAATCTATTCTTCAAAAGTCAGTTCCTCATAAAAGATAACGATATTTCAAATTCACCAATTGTGGTATGATATCTTTGTATGTATAATTTGTTCTTAATTTAGCTCTAAATTTTGTTTGTGAAATTTAAATGAATGATTTGTGCCATTTAGTATAACACAAACATTATAACATGCTACATAAGGATTTTATGTATATAATTTTTAATATACATATCATATTTTTATAAAAAATATAAAATTTACTGTTATTTAATTTTTTTTTTTTGTAATTTATTGGAATGTTTTAATTAAAAGGTGATCTTTTTCTTGCAAATAGTTTTATTTGCTTACTATTCTAGAATTGTCTTTCAATGTATATTACATGCAAATCCACCTTAAACACTCTAAACTTGGTACATACTTGTACAAATTAAATTGAGTCTACTATTTTACCTTGCTACATGACATAATGGAACAGAAGTATTTATTACAAAACATAATACATTTAATGTCGATTATTTTTTTTGAGGGCCAGAAAAAGCTGACAATTTTCATTAATAAAATAAAAAAAGTTACAAAGTATCATAGCAAAATTTTTTAAAAAAAAGAGCAAAACCAGTACCAACACCTGGTTACCAGTGACCTGCTAGCAAGCAAAACTAACAAAATCAGACTCATACCAGTATACCAGCAAAACTAAATTAATGTCGATTATTACTTTCAACATATTTGTCATTGTGACTATGGTAGGAGCATGGTTCAAGTATCGAAAAAAAATCCTGATGGCTCCATCAAGTATTGTCGAGTGCATGATGTCCTGAGAGAGCTTGCCATCAAGAAAGCGAAGGAGATCAACTTTCTCATGGTGTGTTCAAAGCCAAATGATTGGGAGCAGTGCAGTAAGGCACGTCGTGTGGCGATCCATTATTCATTAGAACTCAATGAGCCAATATGTAACTATGCAAATCCACATGTCCGCTCTTTGCTTTTTTTCGGTGACTTATCAAAGCTAGACCATTCGAAGTATAGAGTGCTAAGAGTATTAGGTAACATGAGAGGAGAATTGAAATTGCAGAATTTCAAAGGATCACCTCATTTGAGATACCTTCAGCTACAAACTATCTCTATAAAAGACAAGGAACGTGAATTTGGAGAATGGATAAAGAAGATGAAGTATCTAGAGATTCTAGACCTTCGCAAATCACTCCACAGTGATCTATCTGAATGGATATGGCAAGCTGAAAGACTCAAACATGTCTTGCTATCATTCTCCCTTTTATTGGTACCTACCCAAGGCCCCCCATCATCAGTAAACCTGAGGAACCTACAAAGTCTCAGAGATGTGAGATGGAGTGAATCATGGGAGGCATCAGGATTACCTAATATACCTGAAGTGCGTGAATTATGTATCGTGGTAGATAGAAAAGCTCCTAAAAGGGATGTTGTGAGTTTATTAGATAGGCTAAAGCAAGTCGTTAACCTAACAATGAGAGGGGATGTAATTGATTTATTAATAACAGGTATGGGACGTTTTCCATTTTATGAGAACTTAAGAACTTTGGTTTTAGATCATAATGGTGATAGTGATGATACCTTGGTTTTAAGTGATGGTATGCTACCCCCTCACCTAATCGAGCTCGTACTTGGAAATTGCGAATTTGAGTTAGATCCAATGCCAGTGCTGGAGAAGTTAGTATGTCTTAAATTCCTATGGATACGAGGAACAAAATCCAAAGATGATTCACTGAGGATTGAATGCTCAGCTGGAGGGTTTAAGCAACTAGAGTGGCTAGTACTTGAACATCTAGTGATAGATCAATGGGAAATAGAGATAGGTGCCATGCCCATGCTGAAATGTCTCCGTGTTTGGGCTTGTGGTTCAGTCGCAATACCTCCGGAGGTAATGAACCTACACAACCTTCAACATCTGGATTGGCAGACGGCTGTGGCAATGAATTATGATGTGCTGAGTGACATATTAGAACAACGACCTCACCTGCGACAAAGGTTCTCATATGATTTGGCCATCTGATTTTATATTGTCTGGCAACTTTTAAGATGAATTGGTTCATTTCTCTATAAATTCATGTGAACCTATGTAAAGAAATATTCATTTTTTAAGTTTTTTTTAATTTGGGTGCTGTTAATAAACAAGCCTCCTGAGGCAAAATCAGGCACCAGCAATGATATTGTTTTTCTGAATTGTATTCTAGCTGTCGTTGGTGTACAACACCTTGCTTTCAATTTAATTCTTTAACCTATAGTTTTATATGACACGCTGGTAACAGCTTGATTCGATTTAGAATTAATTGTTCTGATTGCTAATAACTCTTCCAATGTGGCTGTAATTTTTTTTTTCAGGAGATTTCGTAATTGCTTCTATTAGCAGGCGAATTATATTTCAAGCAATTAATCTCAGTATATATTTAAGAACATTTTTTAATGTCAGTTACTCTAATATTTAAAAAAAAATGGCATAAAAGATGACGGCCTTGTTGACATTTCGATCATTGTTACAAAATTAGTTTGGGTGATATTGACAAACGAATTGCAGCTTGAATAGATTCAAAAGAAATGAAATGCAACCCCAGAATACATCTATATGGGTAATGGTAAATTAATAAATTATACAGATAATTCGAGAAGAAGCATATCTTGGGCTCCGTTTGAATAGATGTGGGAAGAAGAGAAGAAGGGAAGAAGTGGGAAGAAGTATTGGGAAGTGTGTAACTTTGTGAAGAGTTTGGATTGTTTATAATTTTTTTTCTTCCCTTCTTCCTTCTTCCTCTTCTTCTTCTTGCATCCAAACGGAGCCTTGTCCTATTGTCCCAGTAATTAGGTCTTTCAAAAGATTAAAGAAAAAAGTGTTTTACGAGTAAAGTGATGAGTGATATACCCAATTAAAAATTGAGATGGAAGGAAGAAAGATAGGAAAACAGCGACAAAAATAGTTCCCGCCACATAATACGAATTTGGCCATTTGAATTATCGCGTAATCAGTTTCTTTTTCCTCTTCGCCTCCGCCTCATACCTTTGTTACAGATTCGCTAAAAGTGAGTTCTGCCCAGGATATTTCTCCTAATCTCCTTCGCAAAACTTGATATGAAAATCTCAACTCATCATCTACCGTCTGTGAATCATGGTAAGTTCTTAGTCTGCCCGTAAATCGCTCTGATGTATGTTTTATGTGATCTATCAACCCTCCTTTTAGCATATGATTCTTACCAATAAAATCTAATTCAATCCATTTTTAAAAATAAATAGTTCTGGAAAACGGAGAAAACTGAAGCATGCGCCAGCACCAGCTGTGTACCATGGGAAAAACTCTAAAGAAGACGAAGATCTTGATGCTCAATGAGGTAACAGCGTCAGTTGATACAGCCGTTGACAACCTCATTCAACAAAATATAAGACACGAGTGGAGAGATTGTACTGTGATCATGATCGCACACCTGATTCTTACCATCATGGTCCATGGAGAGTGATCTGGTTCTCGTTCTCAATGCTGGTAAAATTGAAATTATATGATTGTCTATTTCTTTTGAAATAGTTGGTTAAGTTCCTGTGTAATTTTATTATGTTTATATAAAATGTAGTAAATATTGTTAAATTAAGTTTTGTTGTTTCATTGTTTTAATAACGTGGGATCCATATCTTAAAATAAATAACTAAATAACATGGGATCCATAACTATAACATCTGACCCTTCATACCATAACAACCATAACAAAGCGTTAGTTGTATGTATGTGTATATATTGTCTGTGTACCAGTAATGTAAATCACACTTCCATTTTACATTTCAGAAAAGCCAGTTGAGATTGATAAGGGACAGTGGTTGCTCGATAACTGTAGATCTGCTGCGTCTGTCAAGCTGGTGTCAGAGTATTACTGAGAGATCAAGTTAATTTAGTACAAGACAGACATTTAGAAATATCTAATGCTATCTAGTAGAATAGGATGCTAATTAGAAATATGTGCTGGCCAGAGAAACTAACTAGACGGCACATTTTGAATTATACATTATTTAGTAAAATAGAGTTTGCTTATGTAAATAGGTGGTTTAGTGTTAGGGTCAGATGAAGGAAAAGAAAGAGAGACAGAGAGAAAAGATACAGAAATTGAGAAAAGAGGAGAAAAGAGATTTTTGGAAATATTTCTTATTATTTTCTAGCATCCTCCAGTACACTTATATAGATATAAAATAGAAGAGAAAATAAGAAAGATACATGAGATATGGAAATCTCTAATTTAAGTAACTATTTAAAAGTAATATAATTCTAGTATTCTAATTGCCTTTGTTAGCTTAGATATCAATCTAGCCACTTAAGGTAATATTATTCGTTGCACTATGTGGCCCTTTGTGTGGGTGCAACATTCCTCCCCTCTTGTGGAGGCGACTTGTCCTCAAGTCGAGACAAAACCAGTGAATCTTCATCTTCCCAACTTGTATCCTCCAAACACATATAAGATGATCCAACACCTTTACTGGTTATGTGTTTATGGACTGGAAGGTGAGGTTGTGGATGAGCAACAAGAGGTGCTTCTGGGCCTAAAAGCTTAGTAGATTGTGCCATTTGATCATCGAGCAATTCAGCAATTTGTGCCTCATGTAGGCGTGCTAAAGCAAAGGCATCGTGCAGATCACGAGGTCGCTGGCATTGAACAGCCCTCCGGATGCGAGACTGCAACCCCGCAATGAAAATACTTTGCAATTGTTCTTGGGAAAAAGAACGGGCACGACTTGCAAGTTCCTCAAATGAGGATTGATAGTCCAACACAGAGCCAATCTGTGTAAGACGTGAGAGCTGTCCAATTGGATCCTCATATTCAGATGGGCCAAAACGGTGTTGTAATGCCGTGGTGAACTCCTGCCATGAAGAGAGATGTGTGTCCTCTACTAAACCTTGGTACCAACGGGCAGCAGGGGCATCGAGATGCATAGAAGCAATGAGAAGCCAATCTGATGTTGGTGTTGCATAATAGGTGAAATACTGTTGCACAGAAAAAAGCCAATCTGTGGGGTCACCTGATGCAAAACGGGGAAAATGGAGTCGAAGTTTATGGTCAGCATGAAGGGTAGGTTGTGGGTGGGGCCCGAGGACACTGCTGGTCGGACGGGTTGATAGGGCCATATTAAGTTGTTGTTGCATGTCCGTACGCAACTCTTCCCGTAGTGTGGTCAAGAAGGTAGGTAAAGAGGCAGGTGTTAACATATCTGCCAATTTAGAATTAAGGTCTTCTATTTGTTGCCGGAGAAAAGAAACTTCAGGATTATCGGGTTTTGGATCTTCAGAATGCTGGGAGCGATTTTTAGGCATGGTGGAGGATGAGGGCAGAACGAAAGCACCAATGTTAGGGTCAGATGAAGGAAAAGAAAGAGAGACAGAGAGAAAAGATACAGAAATTGAGAAAAGAGGAGAAAAGAGATTTTTGGAAATATTTCTTATTATTTTCTAGCATCCTCCAGTACACTTATATAGATATAAAATAGAAGAGAAAATAAGAAAGATACATGAGATATGGAAATCTCTAATTTAAGTAACTATTTAAAAGTAATATAATTCTAGTATTCTAATTGCCTTTGTTAGCTTAGATATCAATCTAGCCACTTAAGGTAATATTATTCGTTGCACTATGTGGCCCTTTGTGTGGTCTGCACGTAGGTGCAACATTTAGTTATTGCAAAACTGCAAAGTTCCTTGTACATGATTTTCAGAAATTTCTTGCTTTCACTATGTTTTTGTGCTTCCTGGATAAGAACCACATTAGCGCCCTCTATGGCATTAGAAAGGTTTTGATAATATCACACTTTATGCTTGCAAGTGAAAAAGAGGCATTCTCTAGTAAAAAAGTTGTGGGGGGGATTCAATTTTGGGTCAGGAACAGACCAGTACCGATCCTGGAGAGGATGAAGTTCAAAGTGTTAACTTATCTCTTCTTAAAGAAGATAAAAATGAAATGGAAGTTAGAATAAGGATTGGTAAGGAATCAGAGGGTACTGATATGAATATTGATGGACAATTAGTGAAGATCCAGCTTGCTGGTAAAATGAAGGAACCTGAGAAAGAGGGAGACCAGAAAACAGCTGAAGTGAAGACCATCAAGGATGTGCTACTGAAAGCTGTTAGGACAAGAACATCACATGAAGGAAAGCTGTTACGGGATTTTGTATTGTATCAAATGTCCAGTTTGATACTGACAAGAGCTTGCTGTTGTAGATATGAGTTTGATGTTTACTGTTAGAGAATAGGGCATAGCGTAGAACAGTAATTGTAGTTGTTTTTGTAATTCTTTAGTTTCAGCAATAACAAGGCTTTGTTCCTCTTTTCAAAAAGAAAAAGGAAAGAGGTATTCTGAAAAATTACTCTTGATAGCGGATTAAGATCATGTGCCAAATTATACAAGAAGGAAACCCGACAATCAAGGTTTCATTTATATAGTTCTGTGGTTCTTTTTTTTTTTAAGATAAATTGGAGGCCTAAGCCACCAACTTATTTTTAAATTAAATGCCTATGAAAGACTCTCTAGTCAGATTTCGAACTTACGACCTTTCATTCAAGGAGTTTCATTCGAAGTGCATTGCTCTTTACCACTAGACCAAAAATTGGTTCTCACTTCTGTGGTTCTATTTGTTAGTATTAACTGAACTACTTGAGAAACTACAAATTTTCGGTGCCAGAAAAAAGACGGAAAACTGTTAATTAAATTTTGACAGCCCTTCCCTATTGATTTATATTTAGCTAAGATATTCATGATTGTTTGAGCATGACAATTTTTTATTTTTTTTGTTTCGATCTGTTATTTGATCTTTAGTTTATACTTAAATTTTTTTTAAGGTTAGTTGACAAGAGCCGACCAACAAAAAATTTCTAATAACCGAAAATAAAACAAACAATACATCTTAATTCACAAAAAGAAAATACATATAATATAACGAGAAAGTTTAATATGCACTATAGTGCATAGGGTTTTCTATGCACCGCGGACTTTTTCGGAAATATTTTTGTAAATTGACAAATTTAATTTAACCAATCTAATCTACATATTGAAATCTCATAGCAAACCAAATTTTACAATTTTTAGAATTTTATTACTATTTTTTCGAATTTTTAAAAACATGCTATTTTTGAAATGTTGTAGTATTTACAACATTTCAAAAATGACATGTTTTAAAAAAATTGAAAAAAAATAGCAATAAAATCCTAAAAATTGTAAAATTTGATTTGCTATGAGATTTCAATATGTAAATTAGATTGGTTAAATTAAATTTATCAATTTATAAAAATATCTTCGAAAAAATTTGCGGTGCATAAATATTCCTATGCACTATAGTGTATATTAACTTTCTCATAATATAACATGTTTTCATATTTATTTACATTTTTGAAGAATTGTCCATAGGCAACGCACTTAAGACAACATCAAAGTTAGGTACAATCCATAAAAATTACTCATTCGGATTTGCGAGGATTAAATCCGTAGAAGGGAGTCTGGGACCGACTTCCTATATCCCATTTAAAAGACCCGAGGGTTTGCAAATTCGCACCAAAATACATTTTTTATGCTATATACATCGGCATCCTCTTTCTTTTACTTAAATTTTTTTTTTTTTATGTTGACATCCTTCGAGGCGAAGATAGAACAAAACAAATTAAAATAATTAATGTAAAAGGAAAGTTCGCGTTAGTAAATCGGTACAACCGTACAAGACATCCGTCTATATAGGCTGGGTCAAAATTGAATTATTTTTACGACCGACATCTTTCATATTTGAATGAGCTAAAAGTTTATCTGTTACATGCATTTTTATACGCTGAACTCATTGAAGGATATATTTATTTACCTGGATTCAAATGTCTAAGCCACCAAACTTCAAAAGTTACAAATAAAAGAAGAAAGTAACAAGAGAAAATTTGATTTTATCAACTGAAGCGTGTAACTAATAAAAGCAGATTAGTCCATACGATTGTTGTGTTATTTCCACCCAAATATTATATAAAAAAAAAAGAAAGTTCACCCTTGATGGATAAGTACAAGACATCCATCTAAATAGACTGGGTCAAAATTGAATTATGTTTTTTGCAAAGAACTCAGCCCAAGTCGATAAAATTCTTGTCAAACAACTCCGTTCCCACTTGCTACTATTTTTCATCCGTACGTATGAGTTCATCTGTAAGACTGCAAGTACAATAGGACGATTCTGATATTTTAAATTAATGATGTCTCTTTGTCCAATTTTTTTTTTATACTTGTCTCTTTGTCCACTTGACTCTTGGGTCATGAAAGAATGCTAAAGTGTGTGTATATATATATATATATAAATAATAATTTGTTATAAAATTTGAACGGTTGGAATGGACTGGTTAATTTTTTTTTTAACTTTAAGAGTGCTGCAATCTCTTCTAGCTATAAGGATGGGGATCAATTGATGTTTCATGGTTATAATATGTATAAATATAATCTACATTTAAAATATTGATGCTACAAGTTCATATTAACTTTATAGTTGTTTAATTATTTAAGTTAATTGATTGTTAATAAATCTCTATTCTTATTAAGAACAAGCTCTTGATGTAGTGACAAAGAGTAATGCATCTTAAGTGAAAGGTCACAATTTCGAAACCCCGATTGTGAGATCTTTCATATATATTTAATTTAAAAATAAAGTTGGATGACTTAGACCCCATTTATCTTCAAAACAAAAAAAAAAATTCTACTCATATTTTTCTTTTTATTAATTAACGGCTAGCTTCACAACATTCCCAATTGAGGATCCTATTCCCAGGTCCTAATTAGCTTTGTACTGGTCAATTTGGGAGGAAATTTAGGATGATAAATTGAAAGGGGGATTATATGATCCGAATACACAATATTGAAAAAACCTATATATCCTGAATGAAAGATGAACAGTGCGCAGCTTTGTTGTACTGTTTTTTATTTGTGTGGTGCTTTATGTGGTGGGTTACTTTCCCTTGAAATGAAGTCTCTATTGGATTACTGTATGGATGGTAAGATTGTGGCTGTACTTGGTGATCGAGATTGGGCAGGGCAGTTATTGGTAAAATATTTGCGTGGGCTTAGCGTAGTCCGCTTGCTCAAGGCCTCTTCATAATTTTTGTTCATGTGGGTCCAATTCATGTGCAGGCGCAATTTTAATTGGTGCGCCCTGCCTTAGTTATTTCGTTTGGCAGCCCATCGTTCTAATGTGGCCGACTGAAATGTTGGCTTTCCAATGACTGTTAGTCATTTTTTTTGCTTATCATAATTCGTCACATAGTGTGCCGCTTGGTCTGCGCCGTAGGGTGCTTGCTTCTTCGGTTTAGATAGTGGACATGGTTTACAGATTAGAGCTATGTATGCAATATCCTACGGAGGATTTCCCCTGTCGTGCAGGCCTGACAGACATACGGTCTATGGATCGGAATTGTTCATTGTGCATGCAATATGGAGCGTACAGTACGGTCAGGCTCTTATCCTACTTCTTTTCCCCGGGCAGTCATGTGCAAAAGGAAGGTGGGTGGGGCCTACTGCTGAAGTCTGTGTTATGGCATTATCCAAAAAAAAAAAAGTTTGTATTATGGTTGGATTCGTTGTAAATGGTCCATGATGGACCAATTAATTTTCTCAGATATTTTTAATTAGGAGTAGAAATGGTTCTCAACTTATATGCGTGCTATGTGTTTATTAACATATTTAAGTAGATTAAAAACTACAAATGAAATGGTGAAAGGTGGCCTTCCATATTATTGCATTGGCCATAATTAATGGCCGTCCATTATCTATTAGAGAATTTGACATCTATTTTTCTTCTTTTATTCAACCGCCATAATATCTTATAAATAAGGAATTTGTGTGGTTAAATATTCATGCATTTCCCATCCGCAATAAAAAAAATAAACAAGAAAAATTTGACTCTTCATAATATAGCAATTTATAGGTATATATATATATAAAATCTTAAATCATGTTTTTTTTTTCACGCTTTCCTTTTTTTTATTTTTTTCTATTTTGTTACCAAGTCAGAAAGAAACTTTTATAGCAATTTATAGGTATATATATATAATCTTAAATCATGTTTTTTTTTTCACGCTTTCCTTTTTTTTTTATTTTTTTCTATTTTGTCACCAAGTCGGCAAGAAACTTTTATCATGGCGAGTTTGCCTTTTCTTACCAGCTCACTAAAGATCTTTCATGAAGATAATGCTAAATCCCAAGATAATGCTAAATCAAGAGATACAAACATGCTGGGGAAAAAAAAAAGAAAAAAAGAGAGAGAGAAAGAGAAGAGATACAAACAGGTAGGGAAATAGCGCATGTTAGTTGGAGTATTTTAGTCACAACTTCGAATTTTATATTTTTTTATTTAAAATAAAATTAAAAACTGTGAAAAGAATTTATATCCGAACGATTCAAAATTAGAGAGGTTATACCCGATTTTAAATATTACAGGATTTGTTTCCGGATAGCAAAGATTAGAAGAGTTTATATTTGATTTTGTCTAAAAATAAATTTAACATTTTTCATGTATTATGTAAGTCATAGCTAGGTTATAGTTGCGGCGGAGCCGCAATTATGCATCTAGTTTATATATAAAGGCCATATTGAGGTGCTGGTTCTAAAAACTTCTGTTTGAAGTTGGCGTCTTTTAGTCAATAGCTTAGCTTGCTGACTTGCTGGAGTGCTAACGCAACTCAGCCATAATGTTATCTTCTCTTTTTCGCTCTTACGTAAAGGCAAGATCTTAAATCACTTTCTTAAGTAACCGTATCTTTTATCAACATTATGAAATCTTTTCGATAATAAACGTTAATATTGCAATTGAAATAATAACAGTTTAAAATTTTCGACGTTGATTTCATGTTCGAATGATCAATCCAAGATATATATCTAGCTAGCATGCTGTTCCGTATTAAAAAAAACTTTAAGAAATCACATTTTTCGCTTTATTTTTTTGCCAAAAAAAATGTTTTGACATGTCCAACTTTTTCCTTATTATTTTGGAGCAATTTTTCAAAAATCTAAACAATAGTTAAAAAAATAATAATCTTAAATATATTTACAGATAGTATTTGACGTGGAAAACATATTTACCGTAAAACCATCTGTGCTTGCTTTGACATGAAAAATAAAAATTTAGTCGGTTAATGTTAGTGCACTAGAAATTAAATGGCCATAATTATTAATTACTAGCAACCATGCCCACTAAAAATTTAACAAACTAAAGAATCATCAAAAATAGAATTTATGACAGTAATTTTCAAAAGATTTTGCAAAACATCTTATTTTCAAAATATAATTTATATTCCAATTTTGTCTTCTTCGCATTCATTCAGATCGACTAAAAATAAGGAATTATATTAATGGTATGAAAATTTTTTTGCATTAGTATTCTTTCTACTATACATCGATCACTCTTTTCATTCTAAGCGAAGAACTTAACATGTTTATTAATTTCAAACACCCTTGATCAAATTAGATTTGGACTCAAAATTGAATAGATCTTTATATTAGATTAGATAGACCTTTAGATTTGTGCTTTTATAAGTATATATATAGTAAGGATGTGCCAATGTTATAACAAAATATGCCACGCACTGAGATGAAATTATGTCTTTGTTCATTTCCTTGATTTCTTCTTAGTGATATGCAGACTTTTATTATGGACAGTTAGATTGCCAATTGCTTGTTAGAGGAAACAATTTAGGGGGGGGGGTTTAAATTACGTACAACTTTTATTAAAAAACTCAGTAGTGATGTTTTCATAACATAAAGTGTTGTGGAAATATCAGCGCCAGCAGCAAACTACCTAAAATATAAAGCATTAAAGAGATTATAAACTTAATTAACGTGAAAGCACCGTTTGTCTAATCAAATCAATTGGGTTTAGAACTTTAATGTAGCTTTAGTTTTCCAACCTAACACTCAGAAAAAAAAAATTTCTTTGCGCCTCCTTAATCGCACCAAAATCACCGAATTATAGCTTTCACATTGCATCATATACACATATATCCGTAGAATTCTCATCAATACAATAGTTAGAATGACCCACACAATCTCAATTATTTATGGAATAATTTTGCACTCAATTATTTATATATATTTATACTAAATAATTTATGCAAAAATTGTATTCGATTATTTATAACTGTGTTATTACTTATTACAGTTAATTGGATATTGTAATCCATCTCTATAACGAGTCGTATTTCTGTATGCCTAAGCCCTAAGGTCACATTTAAAGAAAAAGTCATTTTTTATTATTTTTTTGTCATAAATGTATATGAGCTTAATTGACGTATTGGTATTAGGCACATATTCATCTCATATTTGTGCATAGTAGTGTAGTTAGAAATCTTTAGTTTTCTTATCTATCTACGTATTATAATGGCCCTCAAATAGGAGCAAAGGGTTAAATTTTCTTCATTGTTGTCCTCCTTTTGATGTATTACAACTTTATTTGTATTAAATGAAATATAAAACTACGGCCTTTTCTTCTTTAACAAAAAGCATGAAAAACACAATCATAATTATATATAATAATTTAATAGTAAATAATTTATATTCGATTATAGTAAAAAATTTTATCCGACTAATAATCGATATCCAGGTCCAGATCAATCGAACCGATCGAACTAAAATCGCATGTGCATGTCATAGTAATCGTGCCATTACAGTGGATTGGATATTGGTATCCATCGTCCATTAAAAAAAGAAGAACGAGTCATAATAACGTGTCATATCTAGAGCTGGCTAAGACTGCCGTGTCTGCTGTTAAACCCTTAACACGGTTCCCTCTTCTTATCTGGTTTTCTTTTCCTCAAAACTGTTCTGGATATTTCTCCTCTCCATTTCATAAGAAATGGACGTTTAACAACAACAACAAGAGTCAATAAAAAATTTGCTTCTAGAATTTTTTTAAAAATTTTGAACATTTTCAAATACTATTTCTTAAAATAAAAATTTATAGGTGATTTCGTCATAGATAGCTACTTTCTATCGTATAAAAAAAATGAATATAATAAGTTCATAGAGACTCGTAGAAGTTTATTGTTAAATTATTTGAACCATTTGGTGAATGTATAAAACCTCATCATTTTGTTTTGTACATAATGTATGCGTTTGGATCGTTGGAAGAAAGAAGAAGAAGAAGGAAGAAGAAGAAAAAAAAATTATAAACAATCCAAATTCTTCACAAAGTTACACACTTTCCAATACTTCTTCCCACTTCTTCCCTTCTTTCCTTCTTCCCACACCTATCCAAACGCACCCTAAGATAGGCTGCCACTTTTTCAAGGAAATTTTTGCTGAAAGCGGAAGAATGATAAAGTGTATTTCACACAATAGTTATGCTCTCTAAGTAAATGGCATCATGTTTGAAAAAATGTATATAAAATATATGTCAAAACTATATGTTGTTAAACATGATTATCGGTTATATATGGATGCTTAAGTAGTTAAGTAGTGTACTTAGTAATGGTAGATGAGTGGATGATTTCGTTAGATGATATTAAAAAAAAAATGATTCCGTTAGCTGTAATATAGTTTCATTTTAGAAATGAAGCCGTAACCTTGATGTTACTTTTTTTTTTAAAAAAATTAAAATTATACTTATGCTAATTTCCATTGCTAAATTTTCAGTACATATAACATGTCGGATAACAATAATATATTCCTAAATTTTAATTTTATATATGAGAGTCATTATTTTTTAAATTCAGTTGCTGTTATTATGAAGTTAATAATACATGTTTTTTCTTTAAAAAAAAACTGGATAATGTCACCACCTCACTAAACATTCAAGTTATGATAATTGCCGTCCTAATTTAATTTTAACAATTACTCTTGTAAATGTTACAACTAACTCCGAGGGTAACATTCATCAGCATCTTTAACTTGAGACGATAAACTATAATAAAGTACCTCTAAAATTTAATATTCTTGTAAATGTTACAACTATTTCAATTTGTAGTCAACATAATAAATGTTCAATATTTTATTACTGTTAAAATGGATATGCATTTTTCCTTCAAAAGTAGGGTAATATATTATTGTTAATGAAGAGCGTTAATTTTTCCCTGAATCCTCCTCATCATGAATAATAACATTATGTATGTTAGAGGATATTTTGTTCATTTGTCACCTCAAAATTAATGGTATTAAGTATCGGTTGTCGCGCCCGTTCAAAGTTCCAAATAAGATTGTCAATTCTAAAAATTTGAAAAATATTTGTTACGAGGGAAAGTTTTGGAGGGTAAAATGACATTAATATTTCAATATTTTGTTCATGTTGAACTAGTTAATTACTCCTCGATAAGCTTTTGCCCCGTCCATTTCTGTAATAATTGAGAGGACTTGTAGTTCTAAAGCTGCCATATTGTCTATCCCAATCACCCAACAAACCAAATTAATGCGCTTTTCTTTTTCGGTTGAGATTGAGAATAATCCCAAAAATTTTAGTATCTAGCGCACCTTCGAGGCTTCCAACTGGATTGCTTTTTCCTTGCAAGATCATCTCCTCCGAATTAACATCAACATTAATAGAAGAAAACCATACTAAAACCTAGAAACACCGAAACCAAATTTTTTTGTGTTGAAGTCATCTATTCGATCAATATTAACATCAATATCAATGGAGGTGAAGCTCCGGACGGTACGGTCCCTGGTGCGGCGTCTTTCGGAGGCTACCGATGAGCCCTCAATTGCCGCTGCAGTGGCAGAGACCTGGCTTATGTCGAAACATGACTCGGAGATCCGGCTCCCACTTGCGGAAGCCGGTGCAGTTCCATTGCTTTCAAAACATCTTCGTGCCGGCTCCATGGCCAGTTCCTCAATCCAAGAAGACGCTGCAGCCTCTCTCCTCAATTTATCAATTGCCGCTCGAGAATCCCTCATGTCAACCCCCGGTCTCATCGATGCACTCGGCAATGCTTTGAAACTGCCTAACATGGCCGCACAACATGCTGCAGCGACTTTGTATAGCTTGTTGTGTGTCGATTCATATCGCCCGATCATCGGTTCGAAGCGGCCCATTCTTAGTTCTCTGATCTCTCTGCTTAAATCCCCGGTGTCAACTCGATCAACAAAAGATGCTTTAAAGGCACTTTTTGGTGTTTCGCTATATCCCCTCAACCGGCCTACCTTGGTTGATTTAGGTGCAGTGTCGGCTCTCTTTTCATTAATTGTTAAAGACGGGCGTAGCGGCATAGTGGAGGATGTGACGGCAGTGATTGCACAGATTGCGGGATGTGGTGAGAGTGTTGACGCATTTCGTAAGGTGGCCGGCGTAAGGGTTTTGGTTGACTTGATCGAACCGATGACGGGGGCAAGTGAAAGATCAAGAGAAAATGCGGCAGCGGCACTGCTTAATCTTGTAACGGCAGGAGGGGAGAGAGCAGCAGGCGATTTGAGGGAAGTAGGCGGAGCCGAAGACACGGTGATAGAGATGGCTAGAGATGATTCAACAAGTGCCCGGGGCAAGACGAAGGCTGAGGCACTTGTTAAGGTATTAGAGAGTGTTAAAAGAATTGGTCGACATGACTCATGGATGTCGGGGAGTTTCGACGAAGATGAAGACGATCACAGGCCATCACCGCCTACCTCGGCATCTTCATTTTCAATGTCACAGAGTTCAATTAGTCATGGTTGGAGTTAGAACTTAGAAGTTTCATGCTTAGATATTTGAATTTGTTATTCATTCAGGCTATGTTTGGATTGGATGGGAAGAAGAGAATAAGAGAAGAAGAGAAAAAATTTATTATTAAACAATCTAAATTTTTCATAAAGTTACACACTTTCTAATACTTCTTTCCATTTCTTTCCTTCTTCCCACACCTATCCAAACGGAGCCTAATTATTTTACAAGAGTTGATTAAAGAACTAGACGCTAGCTGATTAAGCGGTCAGCAGTTGTATTGCCAATGTATTGCAAGATGAAGATCGGTGGGCTTACAGCCTTACAGGTAGGAACCTCTCTTGATAGGTCTTTTTACTCTCCTTTTTGCCTTTTTTTCCCTTCCTTTTGTGTGTACAGAATAGTTGGCGAGGAAATACGGTCTAGCTAGCAGTGGATTGTTTATTATATTTTGTTGCTTAATTATATAACATTTGGACAAGAAATTTGTTCTAGCCAACAACACATAAATGAGAAATACATTTGCTAAATTTATTATTCTATTGGCTTCGTTTGGATGCAAGAAGAAGAAGAGGAAGAAGGAAGAAGAGAAGAAAAAAATTATAAACAATTCAAACTCTTCACAAAGTTACACACTTTCCAATACTTTTTTTCATTTCTTCCTTTCTTCCCACACCAATCCAAACGGAGCATTATTCCGTATAAACACATGGGGGCATGTGTTATATATGTAGGGATGAAAACGGATCGGATACGGAGCGGATGTTGGTCTTTCCATATCCGCATCCGCATTTTCTTTCCGGATACGGATACGAATACGAATGCATTCGGATACGGATACGGTTCGGATATTAAACGGATACGAATACGGTTCGAATATTATCGGATACGGAGTCGAATACGAATATATTTTGTCGGATACGGATTGCATTTTAATCTTTATTATTTATTTATAATAGTAGTTTCTACAAATATAATGATATTCAATATACTCATGTCTATGTTAGTACTTTGTCAATATTAGAGAAAAAAATTAATTTCAGTGTTATTATCATTTATAATCGTCTCAATTAATAGAAAATAAAAATAATTTTATGTTACTAGTCCAAATAAAAATATTTATTATAAGAAAATTTATTTAATAAAAATTAAGTATTATCTAATTAAAAGTATTCTCTAATATAGAGAAGTAATTATATTATATTAATCATCTTATGACGTTAAAGATACGGATAAACGGATTAATATTTATCGGATACGGATAATATCCATGTCGGATACGGATAAAGAGCGGATATTGGTCTTCCCATATCCGCATCCATATTTTTTTGACGGATACGGATACGAATACGGATATGTTCGGATACGGATACGATTCGGATATTATGCATATTTTTCGAATTCGGATACGGATCAATTGTAAGAAATGGCACTCTTATTGTCAAATTCCATTTAGTCGTATACTGAGTTAATAACTGAAGTGTACACTATTATATGATGATCAAACGAGAAAATTCTATTTGTTTTCTTTTTCCTATTCCTAATTTTTCTTTAGGGTGCGTTTGGATAGGTGTGGGAAGAAGGGAAGAAGGGAAGAAGTGAAAAGAAGTATTGGGAAGTATGTAACTTTGTGAAGAGTTTGGATTGTTTATAATTTTTTTTCTTCCCATCTTCCTTCTTCCTCTTCTTCTTCTCTCATCCAAACGCACCCCTAATGAATAATTTTCCTTTCCTTTTCATCCCATCCCTTTCCCTCTAATATTTCTCTTTCCTTTCCATTCCTCTTAGGTGAACCAAACACAGTGTTAATGGGAAGCGGGGAGCAAACGATCGAGGCGGTTCAAGTTTGTGACGACAGTTGGTAAAATAGGAAAAACGGGGGAAAAAAGAACTTTATGAAATTCTCTTGACGAAAGATGATTTGACCAAAAGAATTTCATTATTTCCTCATAAGTTGTAATCGGTGAAGGTAGAAACTAGAAAGTGGTGAAGGGTAGGTAACCAATCTTAGAAAAACAGTTAAATTTTCTTTACCTAAGTTATTCTCCACACATAAGTATCGTGAAATAGCACGTACGGAGGATCAGTAATTTCTGATTAGATTATTTTTAATAGGAAATGAGTTCAAGCCCGTAAGACCGTAATACATAAAAAGATAATTTTTGTGTCGAACTACCGTGCTATGCATTTCTAAATAATTATAAGATAAACTCTGGAAGTTAATATAAAGTAAAATTAATATGTCTACAATACCAATAGATTTATATATCTAACATTTAAATCATCATTTTTGAGCTCCTGTGTATATTGGTTGACTTTTCCATTTTACCTTTTCTTGGTCGGCAGACAGAACAAGTCCATATATTGCTGCTGAGGTAAGGCACGTGCAAAATGTATCTTATGTTTTTCCGTACCGTACTTTATTATTTTGGTATTGGAACAATTGCGTTACAAATCTGAATCATTCAATATTTTGAAATTCACGTCAACACAATTTAAAACAGTCATTCAAAAAAAAAAAATTTAAACAGTAAAACGTTTCAAATTAAAAATGTTCAACCGTCCGCGCGTATTTCGGTCCAGATAACATGGCCCAGTACGGAATGCAGCCCAAGAGGCCTTTGAGATCTTATCAGAATTTTTTTTATCGAAATTATATTTTTTTATTGAATTTATTTTATTGAGATTATTTAACTCCTAACGAAATTAGTTCTGATCGGAAACTTTGTACAACTGGTTAAAACTCAAACATTACCAATGGGACCATCCTTTGGGAAAAAGACATGTTATATCATTGACCAAAAACAAATCATCTCTCTCAAATTTCGCACACTCCTTTCCGAATTCAAACAATTAGGCAATTCTACACAATCTATGTATATAATTTGGTTGGATCCTATGCCGACATTTCAAACCTTGGTTTAATTTGCAACACATTGCAAGAGCTAATTTAGCCCTCTTAAATTTGGCATCAGCCTAATTATGCTATCAGCCAACAACCTCCTTGAAACATCAATTATTTACTAACCCTAAGGGAAATAACAACATCATTTCATCTCTCGTTATAGAGAACCAACTCAATAGTGCATGTATTTCTTCACTTAGATCTTGATCAACTTCCCGACGATGATGAATCAGCACCATCGGCGTACTTCCTTGCAAAAAGTTTTGCGATCTTGAGCTGCGTGTTGGCGATGATCTCTGTGCGCTTCAAATCAAGCTCACTTCTCTTTGCCTCAGCCTGGGCCCGCATCGTCTCTATCTCCCTCATTGCATCTATTCTGGCTTGTTCTACCTGTAGCGCCACCTCCGCAAATAGCTGTATGCTCTTCATCACCATGTAGCCATCGCTTCTTCTCCTCGCTTTTTTCCTATTTCTTTCAATAGGTCTTTTCTCTTCTGAGGACGATTCATCTGATGAGCGAGGTGTGCTACCTGCTGTGTCGTGATTTGTCTCGTTAGTGTTGTGTTTCTTGCTTGTTTGCTCTTTGCTCTCTACCTGAAATGGTAACTAGATAAACATCCTGTTAATCTCTCATGTGCTTTCTTTTAATTTCTGAATTCTGATCATATTCATTATGTGGTTAGGTCTTGTTAAATGTTAATTAATCAGAGATTTTTTCCCCCTTAAAACTCCCAATGAAATTCATATTTGAAGTTTTTGAATTACTGCTCTTGAAAAGTCAGGCTATAATTTCTCTATGTCATTCTGAATTTCTGATCACTCAAATAAAATTCAATTAATACGCTTCATGTATAATTCAAAATTTCAGAAATGTTAGTAATTATTCATGAACTAACCAGTGCGACGGCCACTTCTCCATTAGGCTTAGGTAACTCCGGAACCGCCACAACAGTCCCATGAGCTATTGCGACAGGTCTTGGCACCGGTTGCTGCTCCTCATGATCTGACCTTTCAACCACTGTCACAACTGTAACAGGCTCACGACACCTGACCAAGCCATCAAGACGGGCATATAACGGCCACCTTGATCCATTGCCTGTGGCAGACTCCGATCGGTACCGTTTCTTCATCGACTCAACCTTGTTCTTGCACTGTGTTGCTGTCTTGGAGCTCTTACCACTCCCCGCACGAGCAGACACAGCCTGCGCAACATCTTCCCAGTCTTGACCCTTGAGCTTGGCACGGTTGCGTAACACCCATTTGGCCTCGTACGCATCAAGTAGGCTAGTGACTGCACCTTCGCTCCACTCATCACGCTTTGTCCTGTCTACGGCTGCCGCCATCGGTTTAGATGGATCACTGGATGGATGCTCTTTTTTGGCATCAAGCGGATGATGACTAGTTTGAGAGTTACCAACTTGGTTTTGATGTGCTTCCATGGTTAGTTATTTCTTGATGGTTTGTTGTGGTGACATAAATTAGTTGGTTAAAGGAGATGGTTTGAGTGGGCTGAGGCAGGTGGTGAAGTGGTATAGTGACTGTTTTCTTTTGTTTAGATAGTGGAAAAGAGATTGAGAGGTATAGAATAGGAAAGGATCCTTGCTACGGGTCCGGTTTTCTGTGGAATTGATTTTATGTAAACATTTGATTGGAGCACTAAGGCCATAAATTACAATTTGGATCCTTTATCAAAAAACTTGCAATCTAAAAAGTACAAATATTTAGAATCCGGTTCTACTTCTAGTGAGCTTTATTTCTGTTTGGTGTCTTCTGGAAAATGAATTTGCTAATTTTTCTATCGTTAGCGCATCTTTTGATTCTTTTACATTAAACAAAACAACATTCTTGTACTAACTATATATTTTATTTCCCGTACAAATTTCTAGTTTATTTCAGTGAAATTATATGTGGAAGACGTTTGATATTACTAAATTGTACTTGCAGTAATTAAATTAATTTGTATATTTTTCAAGCTTTTTTATTTTAGATGTTTACTTGAAGTTTTTCGGTCTGATTTTTCAGTCACAATTTCCACTTAAAGTTATCGTTTAGTTAGTGTATATATATTTTTATAACATTTTCAAGCACCGGCCACCATATCATTAATTATTGTTGTGTCAACATACTTGCACAAGTATTGTGTACAGTTTTTCCAATACATTTACATCATAAAATATTTATGTGTATTAATTAGAATTGTTGTATGCGCATAGAACAAACAAATTAATAAATTAAATAGCAATGAGGCACCATCTTTCCTGACCATTCTACTACCAAACAACTATGATCTGAGTGGAGTCCGAGTAGACTAGAGATCAATGCAATATTGAAATTGCTCTGTGTTGCATTGTTGTTGCTTGTGACAGTTGCATTGCTGGGTCATAATTTGGGGATAAAATAGACTGAGCCAGTGAGGTTACCTTTCACGGTTCTGGCATTTGTGCAGATGTGCAATTGTGCGTGGTGTGGGAGCCGCTATTGGCCGTTAGCGTTGACGTTTGCCCACTCTGGCCGCCTCCACCAACTAGCATCCGGATTATGTGTGCGTGTATCTCCTTAATTTTATGTGGCGAATTGGCGAATTGTGTTGTTTCTTTTATGCACCCAAGTCCCAACTTTTATGAGAACCAGCTCTTGGTCTAGTGGCAAAGAGTAATACATCTTGAGTAAAATGTCGCAAGTTCGAAACTCGATTGGAAGGTTTTTTATAGACATTTAATTTAAAAATAAGTTGGAAGACTTAATCTCTAATTTATCTTTAAAAAAATTCCCAACTTTCATGAGGTAAGATAAGAGACATTGTATAATAATCTAAATGAAATTTCAATTATTATTATAATTCAGGTACTTTAACAACTAATATGTTTTGATTAAGATAAAATAATTTTACTGATTAGAAATTGACCGCATGACAGAAATAAAACATATTCCTCTTAATTTGTTAAATATTCATATTTCATGTACAATTTTGTTACTGCGATAATTTTTCGTTCTATGTAAATGGAGCAATAAAAAAAATAGAAATATGATCAACTTAGATACAGATTAATACACCCAGAAAAAATAATTAAAATAAAATATTTGCCTCTGAGGGTTGTAAAAGAGTTGACTTCGAACGAGCTGATCCTAACTCTAACTTGATTTTAGTCGAGTTCAAACTAGTTGAACCGAGTCTAATCGAACACGAGCTACAAAGTGCAAAATAATTCGAATTATTATTTTTTTTTTTAATCGAACTGAATGCGGACAAACTGCGTGCTCGCATATTCAGCCGCGATTAACCGTTCACAAAATCATGAAAACCTTAACAACACGCACATGAGAAGTGGGGTTAAAGGTAAAGAGTAACAGAGAATCAACAAGGTAGCGTAGGAGCATAAGAGATGACGGAATGCAAATTGAAGGAAGAGAGAGTTAGTGGAGCTGACGGAGACTCCGACGGTCTAGTGGGTGCCTCTTCTCTTTTTCCTGTGGGCTACTCCACACAACATCTACAAAATTGGCTTGACATGTTAAAGTCGTTTCAACCGTCCAGCAACAAATAAACGATCCAGATTGACGCAAAACAGTCTAATAACACAGACGATTGGAGAGAATCCCGATTGCTGTGTGAGTTGGTGGTTTGCTTGTTTCCACTGCTTCCAAGCGGTGCTTTTCTTTTATTCTCTGTCGGTGTTTCCACTCTCTTCGTTTCTGTTCTTTCTTGTATTGTGGCCGAAAGTGCGCTCTCCGTATCTTTGACGTCGCCTCTCCACTAACCCTCTGTCCACAAACGGCTTCTCTACTTTCCTCCCACTTCTTTTATTAACCTTTTTTGAATTGTGATTTATTTCTGTCGATCATTTCTGTCGTGGAAAAAAAAAATGAAAATGTAGCAGTCTTCATGGGGATATCTTCTGGCGGGTTCGTATATATCCTGCCTGTTTTATTTAGAATCTTGATCATTTCATTGAGATTAGATGATTTATGTGCTTTAACTTATAAGCTAGTTATTTGATCTGGTGGCAACATTTAACGTACGCCAAAAAAGATTGTGAATTTGAATTTGATGGAAGGATTTTTTTTTTCCTTGAAAAGTTGAAGAGTTTTTGACCCGTCTCTCTTAAAACAAATATTAATTTGACGGTTCTTTCATTATTATTTTTTAACCAAAATTTCAATTTACAAGGGGAGGATCACCGATAAAAAGATATCACGTTTTCGTTTACTGCACTATTTAATTAAACAGCCAAATGTTTCACGTGGTCAAATTCTTAAAGATGCAATTATTGCAGGTATGTCCAACCTT
Source organism: Rhynchospora pubera (assembly GCA_028095005.1). Lineage (NCBI taxonomy): Eukaryota > Viridiplantae > Streptophyta > Magnoliopsida > Poales > Cyperaceae > Rhynchospora > Rhynchospora pubera. The sequence continues at coordinate 70,273,364 of CM051461.1, read as the reverse complement.
ATGTCATGCAATTTTTGCTTTCGTCGATAGTACATGATTGTGCGCAATAGAATTGGTGCTCTTATCGTCGTCCAAATAATAAGCCACTAGGATCCACAAGCCACTGGCATTAGTTTTAGTTTTAGTGTAAAAGGCCTAAAAACCAAGGATACTAACCAAAAAAATAAAAAATTTACATGTTGGTAACTGCATGTTTTTGGGAGATAAACAACATGCAAGAAATTTTTTTTTCATTTTAGCTATATAGATTAAAAAAAAGGAAATTATGTAGAAAATTGAATCAAAGAAATAACTTACACAATCATCACCCTTTATACAATATATATGGATTTAAAGCATATGTCGAATTGTAATTCAACTAAAACATATTCCATCATATTTTCCCAAAATATAATTCAAACACCAGAGTTTTAACTGTATCCAGAACAATCTACATTGCAAAAAGAAAAATTCAGAAAAGAATTTGGATGGTAAAATAATTATTTCAAGCATCGTATAAGCAGATTGGTAGAGATGAGTTCATGTTTAACGTTTCGGAAGATTAAGTCGGCATATATATTACCCATTTATTTTTCTTTTCACTCATCTTCGATCAATCATGTTAATCTCGAGAGTTTTCATATATTTATGTCATAAACTTCACTTACAACTTACTAGACAAATAACTACAATATATTAATACTTGATATAATTAGAATTACAAGTTTTAATACATCATTTTACTCATTTGATTATTTTTAAAAAGCATCTAGAAGTTTTGTTATGATTTTAGAAATGTTCAAAGAGACTCGCAACATGCAAATCAATCATCAATTATAATAATTAAAGGGCTGATAAGGATCATTTCAAATATTTCTCATTCTCATCATCATGAAAATCATTAATTAATGCGAAAAATACGTCATTAATGAGAGAAAATGTGTCATTAACGAGGAAACACATCATCTCCTGAGAATTGGGATCATCCCCATATTCCTCATCCCCACCAACGCTAGTTACTTCCTTCCTCCCCTCCTCCCTCCTATCACGTCATGCTCATGGTAATATTTTTTTCCTAAACATTTTTTTTCAAGATATTTGTATCTAAATTTTAGCACAATTAGTTTTTTTCATGTCAATCATTTTTTTCAGCACATTTGTATCCAAAAACTAGCAAAATTGTATTCCAATTATTGTTATACTTTGGGATTTTTATTTGGGTCGTTAAACGACTTGTTAGGACTTTGGGTTGCTTGAATTTTATAATTGTACTTATGTTATGTGTGTCTACTTCTATTTTTGCACAAATTAATTTCTGGTAACACATGATGTTTGATAGTATTTAAAATTTTAGTTAATAATTTCTGAAATCAAGTTCAGCCTTTTCTACGACTTTTAGAATACGAGTTCTACTCGTTTTAATATAGAAGAGAAAATTATCTTTTCTAAAAGGAAATGCAATTTTCTTTTTCCAAATTGAATTTATACCGGTGCATTTTAAGATTCTTAAAGTCTGAAATTTTCATGAACTTGGTTTGCAATAGTTGTTAGTTTGTCAAGGGAGGTCCACATGTAAGTTACATTATATTTTCATGTATTAAATGAAGCACTAACTCCACTGTAAGACCACCGAGTTTGTGCCGCTCCAATAATTCTTTCTCATGCCATCTAGCAATTGGGACCCACGTGTCACACAAACAACACAATTTTTTTGGCATAGAATGTTTCACCCACTAAGTAATCTTTCTTTTATAGCCGACTACAATATCTCAGCATTTTTCACCATCTCTCTTGTGTGCACCCTTCTCTTCTTGGCTTGTCATGTCAATGTGAGAAAAGGGTAGCAATTAACTTGTAAAAATTCCACAAAAACAGAAATTTAAATAGAACGACGAGATAGAACATAGAACAACTAGTAAATTGATGCTAGTCGGTTTGAGGAGAAGGATTCAGTTGAGGGCGGCGCATAGTACCTTCTCAAAGATGAATTTGGAACTTTTACATTGGTAAATATTTTCATCCATTCTTTCAATTATTTTGAAGTTTTAAGATGTACATGTTTAATTGGTATTTTGACAACAAAAAGAATTTTGGTATGAAATATTTTGAAAACTAAAAGATTATAGCTGGAATGAATTTCTGAAAACTAAAAACACTGAATTTAGCTAATTTATTTGGTTAACGAATTTTGGTATGAAATTTACAAGCTATGTGATATTTAGTTGTTTTGAAAAATGGTATAAGACAAGGGCTTTGCTACAAAGATACTATTTTGTCTTTTGGTACCACTCGGTACAATATTTACTGACCAAAAATGTAGAGTGAAAATTTAGAAGTGGTCTATATATCTAAACCGACCACAATTATTTATTATTTAAAGGTTGTTTTATATAAAAGTTAAATTTAGTCTTCTATTTTAAATAGGACTTAGTTTAGTATTTTAATTTGGTTTAGAAATTGAGTGGTCAAGTGTCGGCGATGGGGACGACCGATACGACTTGACTATATTTTGCTTGCTTGCTTTGCTTGTTTAACAGGTGCGGATTTCACACGAATTTTAATTTGCATTTTCAAGACTGGACTGTGCTTGCATTTGCATATTTGAAATTGTTGAATATTCTTGAGACATATTTGCACATTTATCATTTGTTTATTATTATTATTATTGTTTTATGCATATTGAATGGTTTTCACTTGGTGATCTGAAATTGTTATCTGAACTGCTTGTGTGATTGAATAGACACTCATTTCTTTTGTACGGGGGTTTGGGTCGCGTCCAAACCTGGCTGTACACCGTAAAGTAAGCGCTTATATTCCGGATCTGGTAGTGTTTTCGCCTTGTAGTACTTTTGATTAACTGATTGTCTAAATTGTATTTGAAATTTGAAATTGGTCCTGATCCTCCTGAGTTCGAGGAGGGACAACTGTATGATTGATCTATGATCGTGACTTATGATTACCAGACTTGCATTAGATAGTTATCCAGATTTTTGTCGGCTTTTGAAATATTAAATTGTATTTGAATTGCAAATTGAATATGTAGTCGTGTTCTCCTGCATTGCATCTGTTTATAAATGATTGCATTTAATAACTGGTTTGTTTATATATAGCTTATATATTTTATTATTTTATTATTATTAATTTAACTTGGTACGGTAGTTAGTTCAAGAACATGTATCATTGAGATTCGTGTGACTGGAACTAAAAATTGCGCTGAGATAAATTTATTTATCTCACTCTTTACTTTTGCATTGTTTCCACAATTGGTTGTGGGTTCCAGATTTCAGTTCGAGTGTTGGACGGCAGACGAGTAGCGGGCCGTTGGATTCAGTAGTTAGCAATCTGTATGAACCATACTTTTAACCAGATTGTTATAGAATTTATATTATATTTAAATAAATATTTTTAAATTTAGATTTGACATGAATAATAATCGTATATAATTAGATTTAATTTATAAATCAAATTTAGTTAAGCCTTGCGGGTGCAGCTGGCATCTGCGGCAAGCATTCCGTCGTGCACCGTCCAGTTACGGAATCTGACGGGGTGTCACAATTATATCAAGTAAGGTATTTTGTATATATTTGTCTTATATGTGACATTCATAACGTAAATATTAAAAAATTCTTGATTTTCATGATTGATCGAGGATCAACAAAAAAAAAAGAGTAATATGGTCAATTTAATCTTACAAAATATACAACTTGAATTACCTCATCCGAATTTTTAAAATAATTCTTCAAAAAATTGTTTTAACTTCCAAATTGTCTTTCTAAATTTTCCACTTTGCATCCCATATTGTTCTGAATAGAACTCGTGTGTTTGAATTATATTAGTGAATGATGAAAGAATTTATATAAGTCGAATACTAGGATTGGACATGTAGTCAAATTCTTAATTTTATCACTGGTTAACGAATGTAACGAGGAATGATAAGAAATATCCGAAGAATCATGATTGTATTAGTTATATCTCATTTCAATTTTTACATATCTTCATCGAATTTTTTTTTCTAATACAGTTGAAATGGACAATTTATGAAAAAAAAATAATAATTGTATTTTTTTTTCTTTGATCCTCTGATTTTATAGGTATTCTAATCGGTAATTGCTAACTATATCATATTGCAACACCATATACTTTTTTCTCTTTGAATGAAGAATTGAAAATAACGCGTTCTCTTCTTGAATGAAACGCTAAAAAGTAAAAACAAAGAAAGTAATTTATCATGAGTTTCAAACTTTGAAAAAATTCAATAAAAATTCAAGAAAGTAGTTGTTCTTTATTGTATGTTACCATCGCATGTAAACGAAGCACATGAAATTCAATAAAAAATTTTCGCATTTCAAACTTCATATTTTTCTCTTTTTCCCCCATATTTGTGCAGATACCTGATGCAAGGACAAGCAATTGTTCAATTTATCTTGTAAGTGTTTAAATAAAAACAATTCAATGTTCAAAAAAAAAAAAAACAATTCAAGAAGGACAAACGATTTGGTGGTTGTGGAATTCACCGAAAAATTTAAAAATAATATCAATATAATAATATTTTTTTAAGTAGTATCACAAGATCGGAATCTGAGATTCCGACCGCAATTACGGAATCCGGGATACCGATCTTAGCTAAGATCGGAATCCCGGATTCCGATCTTAGCTAATTACTCATTTAAATATTAGAAATAATATTTAATTAATTTATTTAATTAAATATAAATTTAATTAATTTATTTAATTAAATATAAATTTAATTAATTATTAATTAAATTAAATATAAATTTAATTAATTTATTTAATTAAATATAAATTTAATTAATTTATTTAATACATATAAAATTATTTTGTGGCTATTACAATTTAGTTCGAGGCAAATTAGAGACGCATTTGAATCATCTTTCAACTTTCGAGTCATTGTAAGAAGAATAGAGGACGTGCATGTCTATGGAGGACATCGAAACTTCATGAAATAAGAGATATTTGAGTAAGGACATGAGAAAAAATAAGACAAAGAGGAATAAATAATGATAAACGGGTGGGTTGAACTATATACGGGTTTACTAGTACAAAATCCGCAACCCAACCCGAAGTATCGGGTTTGTCAAACTTAGAACTCGTACCCAACCCAACATCATGCTAACCCTGTAAAAAACGGTTCGGATTGGGTGGGTTGAACGGATTCACGATTTTTTTGTACACCCCTACATGCGTGAGAAGGGCGGGAGACTTCATGCATGATAATCTAACGGCTGAATTTATTGCCAACTGTATCAGAAATGCAGTAAAAAGAGATGTCGGTATTTCCTTACCGGGCGTGAAATCTCTATTGGAGAAAGAATACCCGAATGTGTTACCCACTTATAACAAGATTTGACATGGGCGAGAGAGTGAGCAATCGAACATCTTTTCGGATCGTGGGAAGATTCGTACAACAAACTTTCGAGTCTTTTATTGGCTATACAGATGACGACACCCGAAACGCAGATCAAATGGTTGTTTAAAAATTTATAATTTTAATGTAAATTAATTAAAAATAAAAAATTTATAACTTAATTATTCATTTTTAATTAATTAAATAATTATTTATATTTTTATTTAATTTATATTTTATTAAATAAATTAATTAAATATTATTTTAAATATTATTTTAAATATTATTTCTAATATTTAAAGGGATTCCGATCTCAGCTTTAAATATTAAAAATAATATTTAAATGAGTAATTAGCTAAGATCGGAATCCAGGATTCCGATCTTAGCTAAGATCGGTATCCAGGATTCTGTAATTGCGATCGGAATCCCAGATTTCGATCTTGTGATACTATTTAAAAAATATTATTATATTGATATTATTTTTAATATATTATATTAATTTAATATTATTTTTTAATTTTTCGGTGGAATTCAATCGCGGGTATGGGGGGTCATTCTTGGGGGAACTATCGATTAATTCTATGGTTTTAATTGGGCTCAGTTCATGGTAATTCTTCACTGGGCTGTTTCTCCCACGCATCAAAATTTGTCCGAAAAATTAGAAATAATATTATAATATTTACGAATTAAAAAAATACCCCGGCAATAATCTAAATTTTTAAATAGTATCGCGATATCGGTTTTTGAAAAACCGATACTTGGGCTCAGTTCATGGTAATTCTTCACTGGGCTGCATCAAAATTTATTCGAAAAAATTAAAAATAATATTAAAATAATCACGAATTTCGAAATATTCCAATAATAATGTAAATTTTTTAAATAGTATCGCAATATCGGATTTTCAAAAATCAATACAAGCCTTTTTTTTCTTTTTAGCGATTTTTCAATTAAAATCGATACGGGTTTAAAAGTAATATAATTTTGTTGGTTGTATTGTATGATGGTGGCTTTTGGCGGCTAGGGAAGATAATTTTGTAATGGTAATATTTATATGATGAAATAAGGTAATTTTGTCCAAAAATAATTATCTAGAATATACGGTGAAATTAAGGAAGACCCGGATCATTGCCCACAATGAGATATTTTTAGTTGAAAAAAGAAAAGAAAAGAATAAATGCTGAAAGAAAGGAAAATCATTAATGGCCATCCATATTATTATGGTTTAAAATAGTTATTAACCATTCCAAAAAAAAAAATCAAACAATTATATTGTGATCTCAAGCCCAAGTTAGTTTCTGGACTGGATTTAAGATTTGATGCAATTAATAGAGCCCAAAATAATTACTTGTTTCGGACGTTGGGCTAGACCTCCGACCTGGGAAATTAGCAAAAATTATATGCTTTTGGGCACCATAAATTGTAACCATCTGATGTATCAGAAATGCCAACCGCAATATGCAGTTTTAACATCACTTGTCATCGCATGAATAAAGTAAACATATAATATAAATAAAGTAAATATTTAAATAATCAAAGTGAACACTTACAAACAAATTAATTCAATAGAAAATGAGTTGAATATGCATATAAAAATACAAACAACAATAAAAAAAAATCTAACTCATTATTGAATAAAGTGAACACATAGAGACAATAAACCAAACATAAAAATGAATATAAAGTGAACAAATACGATGCGATGATACGGCATGATGCGTGGAGAGACAGTAGATAGTAATTTCCTCACGTAATGATACGATAAAAGACTAAATTTACAAAGCTTGTTTGTTCTTACTTATCTCAACTTTAAAAAAATATTGCGAGTGCAAAAAAATAAAATAAAAAGATTTATTAGGTTTATTAAATTGTACATTAAACAATGAATTAACATAATATTTTTTTTTCAATTTAGCACGATAAGATATTCAAGACGAGAAAAAACTGCTTAGTTGGAAATTAGTTGAGAAATATCTAAAGAATTATCTGAAAATTAGGGACATACTAGTTTCGTCGTCAGAATTAAAAAAATATATATGTATCCAATTTAATAAACGCTTTGTTATCTTATCGGGATAATTTCAATATAAAAATCTTATCGGGATTGCAGTTACGAGTAAAAAAATTTTATTAAACGCTTTAGATATGTGTCATGTCGCATAGATATTGCTAATGAATACTTATCGGAAACGGATATGATTGCTTGTATAAAATACTGAAAAAACCTCTCAAGTTTATTCACATGTAAATGTGTCTTGTTAAAGTCATTAGTCATTCCTTTTGCATTGAAGGAGACGATCTGATTCACTAGTTGTCATTCGACATGTATTTTACATTACACCATGTGGTGCATCTGACAACTTGCGAAACAGTCAGTTATAAAGATTCGATTCGCTGATGTAGAACTGGAATATTTGACAGCTGTTTTTAAATATGACACGATATTGTGTACGTATATCTTTTTTATTTATCTCAATCTGGAGATAGTTGACCGTATCAGTAGATTCAGTACTAAATATTTTTCCCATCTTACTAAGATAACACAAAACAGAGAATTAAGGGCTGTAATCTTCAAAGTTATCGTCCGTATTTTCTTGTGTTTTGTGCAAACATGTGTTGATTGACTAGGATAAATTTCTTCAAGTTCGAATTTCTTGGGATCACAGTAATGTCGAATTAATATCCTCATTTTGCAATTTTCAGGCGCAGTTTTAATTTTTTTTGTTTACTTCGTAATTAGAAAAGTTAATTAACAACAACAACAACAATAATAATAATAATAATAATAATAATTCCGAATTTTGAATATTTGAAGTACAGTAGAAAAATTAAGAATAAAGTTCATAATCGAAATTTTATAAGACTTCGAAATATTGGATCACCTGCTCAATCACGGTTCTTAGAGATTTCGTATTTGATCAAATTATAATATTTCAGTGCATAAAATAATTGCGAATCATGATTTTTTTTTTCTTTTTGGTCCCAGCGTCGTACTAGCCAAATTAATTTGTTCGGCATAGTACATACAACAAAAAAAAAAAATTGCTGACGCAGCACTAAAGCGAGCATTAAAATTTGATTAATATTGGGTTTCGTTTTCACATTTATTCGCAGGCCACACAAGGGAATGCAGTGCGAGTTTCGTGGTTTCCATTTCTAAATTAAAAAAATTAGCAAAGAATATATGCTAGCTTAGAAATTAATGTGTTATCATCATTAAACTTAACAATAACATAAATTTAATGAAGAGCCAGGAGATTATGCACTTCATTAAATTAATGCCTGAAGTTATGCTTTAAGAAGTTTCTCCGCATCTACGCGATCTTGTTTAAGTAGTACTATTTATGTTGGATTAGAGTATCCTTCTTGGGCTAATAACCAGATTATGCACTTACAGTTGTAAACTTGTGATATTTGGATTCGATGTATTATTTGTAAGGTTCAGAATGGACGCAGATATATGCTAGCCATGCAAGTTGCAGTGATGAATAAGTGTTTGAAAATTTAATTTAAAAAGATATACCGGTTTTTCTTTTCTATTCTATAAAATTTTATGACAATTTAGTTTATAGGGTGTTGGACGTGATCTAATAATTTTCTTTGTTTGTAATTTTTTAACATAGAACCGGTAGATCAAATTCTAGCACTGTGGTATTTAAATTTACGCTGATAAGTGTCTAAAGTTAGCACTGCGGTATTTATTTTAAAATATTAGGCCTCATGATTTTATATATAATTGCATTATAAGTATTAATTCTTCATATGTCAAAATATCTACAAGAAAAAAAACAATGAAATAACTGGCAGGAAGAGGAATTTTTCAAAAAAAAAATAGAAAAATAGAAAAAGGACCATAGAACGGGAAAAGTTGCATGCAAAGATTGAAAGGACAAACGAACACAGAGAAACGAAAAAAAAATATAATAATTTTATTTTATTAAATAGCAGTTGTATTTATTCGTTATAAAAAAATATTTAAAGAAAAATCTGAAACACTATCATAATTCATAGCTACCAAATCGGACTTCTGTTATTAGAATTATATATTTAATTATTGTAGCAACAAAGAGATAACAAGATATATATTCAGGACATTTTAATATGGTTCTGCTCTGCACGCAAGTTATTTTTTCTCCAAAGACTTCGTAAAATCTAACAAAATCAGCAAGTTAATAATGTGAACTAACGGCTTCGTTTGGATTCCATTTGAGAAGAAGAAAAGAAGGAAATAAATTTATTATAAACGGTACCGTTTGGATGCGTTGAGAAGAAGGTAGGAAGAAGGAAGAAGGGAAGAAATAAATTATAAACAATCCAAACTCTTCACAAAATTACACACTTCCCAATACTTCTTCCCACTTCTTTCCTTCTTTCCTTCTTCCCACACCTATCCAAACGGAGCCAACAATTCAAACTTTTTACAAAGTTACACACTTCCCAATACTTCTTCCCACTTCTTCCCTTCTTCCCACACCTTATCTAAACGGAGCCAACAATAAGAACTCAAGCGAGGACTATCTATGGCTCCGTTTGGATAAGGTGTGAAGAAGAGAAGAAGTGGGAAGAAGTATTGGGAAGTGTGTAACTTTGTGAAGAGTTTGGATTGTTTATAATAAATTTATTTCCTTATTCCCTTTTTTTCTTCTTCCCAAATAGAATCCAAACGGAGCCTATGGACAAATGGGAGATCTCAGATCTGAGAGGAGAATATTGACAAATTGTGACTAATTGTCATTTGTCACAATTTGAAAGCACGTGAGGATCTAGAGGCATTGTGTGTGATATATAATTAGAGGCTGCATTTCTCTTAGCACTCTTCACTCTTCAGTACCAACTCAAGTACTCAACCAATTTAGTACCGTCTTGTCTGTAACAAGAGAGTAGTTTTTTATATGTGATGGACAGATGAACTACACCAGCAAACACAACCAATGTCAGGGGAAGACAGCTGGTGTGAGGACTGAGGAGAGTACTCTCATTCAATGACTATAGCAACTCCATGGGTATACTCGCAAAATTTTGAATAGATTTCAGATGTCAATATAATAATAATTTGTTATATTAAATTCATTAAATTATATTTATAGATGTCAATAACAGAACAATTTTAATATTTCAGTTAACAGAAGTCAAGTACGATATTTTTTTCGAAAATAAATAAATGTACTACTAATAATATTGTATATTACATATATTATAGACAAAATAGAAAGGAGTAATTAAATATTTTTACCCCATGCTTTGTGAGTAAACTTTCCCTGTAACAATGTGGAAAACTTGACATGTAGACATCATGTGGTGGCTCAATACAAACTATGTCCGCTGTGAAAAAATAGGAGCAATAATTAAGATCGGAGATGGGAAGTAGTAGTTATTAACAGATGACAACTTGACACTGTTCATTGATTCGACGTACCTGATAGTCTGATACTGCTTTGGGTACTGTAGATTTAAAGCGCAGAATGCTGTGCATTGAACCCGCCACACCTATGGAATCCGGATCCTCTGGACTTTTTAAAAAAGAAGACCACTGGACTTCGTCGGATATGAACCGTCCGATCTAAACGGACGGTTAGATTTCGAGCGGATCATTGTTTCGTTGAAAAAAAAAAGAAAAAACGCAGATACGCGTCGTATGTCCTCTCTCCCGTATAGCATCCTTCTCCGTCCCCTTCTCAAACTTAGAGAGAAAAAGAGAGAGCGATCTCGAGAGGAAAAACTATTCTTGGTCGAAGCATTTCGAAGGAAATCGATTCTCCGCAACTATCTCCTTCTCTGCCGATCGAAGCAAATCGTAGGAAATCGAAGCAAATCTAGTTTTTCGTCGCCTCTCTGCCTCCTATTCGTGACATGTAGGTAATGACGTTCAAACGAAAAAAAGAAACGGGTGAGCCTCATTGGTCTGAAGAACCCCCAAGTATATGGTATGTAGGTTCATATTATAACAAATTTGGAATTCTAATGGTTTATGATCAAATTTACTCGTATGGGCTGAGACTTTGCACACCTAATTAAAATTTTCTTTTGGGTATTTTTTTTTTGTTTTTCTGTTGAACTAATAGACCCGCCTACATATTACACAGGGAATTTTCACTTTAGTCAAGTATGTGGTAGACAACGTGAAATAAATTGTATCTACAACAAGATGTCTTTCCTCAACCTGATCTTTCCGATGTGAACTTGCATAGCAGCTTAAGTGACCTGTTCTCAAGGGCAAAGCTATCATGGAAGAGCAACAGCATAATGTACCTGATCAGTTGCAGGACATAAAACCATTTCCTGATGTTGATCTAATCGATGATTTAAATTTAATGGAATTACCTGATGCATTTTACGGTCTGGATTTGGATTTGGATTTGGATATGGCACCAGTTAGCAAAAATGTTGATGACCTTGTTCCACCTCCAGGTGATCAGATTTAATTAGAGAACTTTTAGATAAGAGATTATGATAGCAGAAACTTGCTTTTGCGTTGAGTAGGGCCTATGAATGTTTAAACATTGATGATAGATATTGTTGGATTTTGATTTCTTCTTTTTTTTTAAAAATTTTTTTCTTGCCATTATTTTTTTAATGGTTTTTTTTTCTGGTACTGGGAGCAGCCAAATGTCCTGTTTGTTTTCCTTTTTTTTTGTAATATTCAATTTTGCCATATATAAACTTGTAAATTGAAGAAAGAAAATTGGGAATGAGGAGAACCTTGTAAATTTATATAAAAAAACACAATGTCTTTTGGAGAATTTGTTTGGTGCTGTGATGCAAATGTATAGATTCTTGTTATAATATGTCCAATTTTGATTGCTAATTTAATTATAACAGAAAATTCATCATAAAATCATGAGACATAAACAGCAAATTCATCAAAGCTTGGAATTGTTGACACATAAACATCTGAGAACTGAGTTTGAGCTACAATTTCATGCTAGTGAAAGTAATGAAAAACACTTTGATCAATTGGTTTTTGTTTACATAAACATCTAACACATACTACATCAACTTAATTCTTTCATAATTTTTACAAAATAGCATCATTCACTAGATTCACATATTTCATAATTTCTTTTAACTAAATTGTTTACAAAATGTTGTCAAAATTATCCACAAAACTAATCAAACTGTAGATATGTAGCTTCTCCCATCGCCTTGAAGCCTCATAGCTATCGTATCATATGAATCGAGGCCCATAAAACCATCAAACTGCAAGAAGTGATATTATAATACAATAGTTTAGCTCTTTCAGTGTATATGAATTACAAATGAGAGCAAAAAAGTAATTTGGCATAAAGGGAACTTAAATGCAGCCTAATAGCAGTGAGTTGACATTTCATCAAGGCTTAATTTTGGCTATGTTTGGTAGTAAGCCAGTCGTAAGCAGTACTGGTGTAGGTCCTCAAGGTTTAGTACAAATACCCTTTTTGACCTCATTCCATAAAATCCACTTCGCTTCATTCTCCATGTTGAACCATCATTTAAATCCAAGGATAGATTGCAAGAAAATACCCCTTCAATAAACATAAAATGGAACATCTCAAATGCTGATCAAATTGCAATAAACTTTTGGCCAAATAGAAGAGTATTCAGAAAGATAATTGCGTATACTTATAACCAGATAAGAACCTCCTATAACCATTTGATAGCTTCCTAGAGAAACCTTTCAGGGCTTTGACATTTTAAACCATCAGATGACAATGCTAACATTTAAACAATGAACTTCTCTTTCTTAATTAAATAGTACCCAATTACAGCAACATATTGTGCTCAGACAGAAAAAGGACCAAAATTATGTTCAAGTTATACTTGATACTACAAGTATTAAAATGAAAAAGAGATACAGCATAGTACTAGTAAGTGGGGCACTGACACCTGTATCACTAATCTCTAAAGAAGCTGATGATAAACCTAATGGGAAATTGAGGATATTGAAGAGGTTGGTGGTGAGCCTCACCTCCAGCATACAGGCGGCGTTGACGCCGGAGGGTGTCGGCGTAGGTGGAGGAGGCTCGAATCGAAGAACACAAAAGAGAAAGAAAGAGGTGGAGAGGCTTTATGAATTATGAGGGTAGAAGACTCTGATTGTTAATGGATATGGAGGATCGAGAGGGAGAGAAGAGGGTTTTTCTGCGACTGCTTTTTCTCTCTCTAAAAGGTTGGAGAAAAGGAGATTTTGGAATCATGCGTATACGTACGAAGATCAGCGTATACTGAGTTTTTTCTTTTTTTTTTTTTTTTTTTTTTTAACGAAAGAACGATCCGCTCAAAATCTAACCGTCCGTTTAGATCGGACGGTTCGTATGCTACGAAGTCCAGTGGTAAACGGACGGTTCGTATGCTACGAAGTCCAGTGGTCTTTTTTTTTAAGAAGTCCAGAGGATCCGGATTCCACACCTATGGACTGGCAAATCACACCATAGAAAGAACACTAAGCTATGAATCAAAGCGTTCCATTGCACGTGTCCTATAAATCCTCAATTTGCTTTCATCGTTTAATAGGATCAATCAATGGAAATGATTAGATGGAACTTTAGAAAGATACAAATTTGACTTTATCAAAATTTTGTGAGGTCCGCATGTGCATTTGTGTTCAATTATTTGAGGCTCCAATTGCATATTCATATTAATTATTGCGGCTTATTTCTGATCCGAGTCGAATCATATAGGTTGTTTGGTTAAAATGCCTGAAATTACAAAAACGCAAATTAAGAACACATAAGCATATTTTTAATATACATCAACAACACTATTTATGAGCCTAATAAATTGATTGAAACATATATACTCTTGTCGTCAAAAACGCAATTTCTTGTAAATTTATTTGCTTGTTTCAAAATTTCAATTAGATTGATTAGTAAAGAAATAGTACGCATAACATCTAGACGTCTCAAAGATAAGAGTCAGAAGGTTAAGATATCTTAATATTTTATAAAGCTTTTTTTTGAAGATAAATTGGAGTTCTAAGCCACTCAACTTATTTTTAAATTAAATGTCTATGAAAGACCCCTAGCCAGGTTTCGAACCTGCGACCTTTCGCTCAACGAGTCAAGATGCATTGCTCTTTATAAAGCTAGAAGCAAAAAACAAATAGGTTAAGAAAAATATAGCTATATTTATTTTTATAAGTTTCTTTATGCGCTCAAAAGAAATGAATTTCATCCACACAAATAGACATCAAGAACTTCGAAAAATTTGTTACAAAAACGCCATCGACATCAATAAAAATTTGAAAAGTACTGCTTTTATATGAGCCAATGGACATTTTCTCTAAATATTTTTTATAATATATTAGGCTGTAGCAACATACTGAAAAACAAAACAAAAAAATTAATCCTTTAGATTCAGCCCTCGACTTAAAAAAGTTTCTAAGACCTATGAAATTAACATAGAGTCATTGTATTCCATAGAAAATATATCACAAAATTTTAAACAGATTGACAAAACTTTGTGAAATTTTTTATTAATTTTTACATAAATTGACTCAATCAAATTCTACTTCTTGTATAACTTAATATATTCCTATTACATTTCATTTTTTTGCAACTTTGTCGAAATAAAGCGAGACACGCTTATCCATTGTATTCAAGTTTTGCATGGCGGTAGGTCATAGGTGTATGTATTCCACATCGCCTTGTTTAAAATTGAGCGATTTGACAATACTTAACCATCGTCACTCTCAAATAATATAATTTTATAACCATTATTGTCACAAGATTTCATTTTCGTGCTTGTTTTCAAATTTATTATTGGCGAAAAGCCCGCTGATATGCACAACTTGGTTTTGAAAATTTCTAGTGACAGCCATAGGTTCATTGAACCTTTAGAGGACTTTTGAAAAGACGAGACCTAGGTGTTGGTCACATCTCATTAAAATACAATAGGTAGTTGCATTTTGATTTTAAATATAATTATTATTGTAAGAAAACCTCCTCGAAATTCTGTGAGCTCATAAGCATACCTCCAACTAGGGGGAGCGCATCCTCTGGATGGTTGTATTCAACCATCCAGTGGACGTCTTTCGATCCGAGCCGTCTGATTTAATCTAAACGGTTAGATTTTTTCGGGCCTATCAATCTTAGTATCATGCACGGGGCATTTATAGCCATTGAGATTAAATCAGACGGCTGAGATCGAACCATCCACTGGATGGCCATCCAGAGGATGCGAATTCTCCAACTAGGTGTGTGAATTAACTTTTTTCCCTCTCGGTTATATAAGATGCGTTCCCCGAGCGTAAAATCGCACAATATAGAGTGCAAAAATTTGTGCGCTTGTCATAATAAGAGAACTAAAATAAAAAAAAGAATTGTGAAAATACTAGTTAAGTATTTGTTAATTTAATAATTATTACTCCTGGGCTGCCGGGCATAAATATTAGAATGGTTAGGATTTGTTACTTCGAACTTGTTATTTTCGGCACTATCGCCAATTAAGTTTAAATGTTTAATACACAATTCCATACTGCTGACATGGTCATCAAGATTTATTATTAATCATGCTACTAAAAATAAGAAAAATTTGAAACATGACAGATTTTTCAAATATAGTATAAACTCTCCAGCGGTTTGCATTAATAATTTTTACTTAACCGTCCAATTATATGAAATTCGAAAGATGGACTAACCATACTTTAAACTACATGCTAAATCACAATAATTTATTTTTTAATGTTATAAAATATTAAATATTTTTATCCTCTGGAATTTAATTCCAAATAAAAACATAGTAACGGTGCAGAGAACTTAGCTCCTAAAGACATGCTACATTTCCAAACTTTCATGCATCAGCGGTTACTTTATCAAACATGTCAAGTTCATTGAACATATCAAGTCACATTTTTGTCTTGTTAATTCTAATTACACTAACATATCAGTTGATTTGATTCCAATTCAGTAAAAGGAATACAGAGGAAAGCGATGAATGGATTATCCTGAACTAGTTACTTTCAATTGCAAAATTCTGGGGTAAAAGTGGAGAGAATTTTCTACCAGGCATTATCCTTTAAATCCACTAACCCATCAAAATTAGACCAACCAAATTGATTTAAGCATAGAAATTATCAAATTTACTCACAGAAAAAGAGAGCATAAATGCTTTGACCCGTCAGGCTCAGCAGACGCAGTAAAACTGTGCCGTGTCAAACAGTCCCACATAAATGTCCCCTACATACATCGCTAGTTCCCATGATTCCATAAAACCAATTATCTTTTGAAAAAAGGGAGGTTTTTATAGAGGTTTTTCTTTGTTGTACGGCTGTTACATCCTCTTTCTTTCTCGGTTCATTGAACCTGAGACGCATGCGTCAAGTGTGTACTTTGAAGAAACAAGAAAAAAACTAAAAAGGAGAGAGAGCATCAATGGGTGCAACTTGGAGTTATTGCTCAGATCGTCGATGCAAAATTGTTGTGCAGTCCCTTTATTCATCCCCTCTTATCTGTTTTCCATCGTTGTCACTGACAGTGGCCCAAATTGAGATCCAACACACCAATATTTATGTCCATTTTGGTACAACACGGGATCAAGTACCACTAATCAATGATACGCGACAAGTTAATATGGAACTTAATTGGATACTTGGGTGGATACATAGAACTCTCCTAGTGCTAGTAGTGGTGAGCGGTGAACTGATTTAGAAACTTTTGTACGACTAACTTGATTTGTTTATTACATTTCTCCACTTGTTATTGGTTGCATTTACTATCAAACACATTCTGAATTAATCAACTAATTTGTTTTTTTTTTGTTGAAGTTAATGTTGTTTTTTTAAATAAATGTTGTTTTTTCTTAGAAGGTCATTATTATGCAAGCCAACTATTTAAAGAAAGTAACTTATGGAGAGTTCAATAGAATCGGCAATCCCTTTGAGGCTGCTATATTCAAAATAGAAAAATAAAAAACCAAAGAATTTCAGAGAGTAAATGTCACTCATTCTCGCCCGTCTAGTATAGTTTTTAGGAACTCAATTTTATTTGAAATAATCAGAAAATCAATTTAAAAAAATCACTATAGCAGAAAATATCATGTCCTATGTACAAAGTCTTTGTAATTGACCCATCACAGAATCCATCAAGTATTGAATTTGATTTATTTCTCATTGATTAATTTTTACCAATAGCAATGCATCATTTTCCTTAAGCTCTCCGAAACGGTACTTTTCTACCTCACGTGCGCTGCAAGCGACATCTCCCTCAATTCGGTTCCCTGTTTATATATCCACACAACAATGACAGAGAAACAAGCAGCAGAAGAAACAAGCTACAGATTACAAAAGAGAAAGGTAAATATAAGAAAGAGGAGCTAACAAAGCAAGAGGCTCATTTAAATTTACTTCACTATCTCCAGCCAAACATTACAAAGAGAGACAAAGAAACAAGAGAGAAAGAGAGAGACAGAGACAGAGATGGGCCAGTCGTCTGGCAATGGTCGACTGACTGTAGTGATGGTGGTGGTGTTGGCAATTGCATTACTTGTTCTACCACTGATTCTCCCTCCCTTGCCGCCTCCGCCGCCTCTCTTCATGCTAATCCCTGTTATTCTCATCTTCTTACTCGCATCTCTAGCTTTCATCCCCAACAAAACTGTCGATGCATCTTGTACCTTCCCTAGATGAGACACCGGCATGCAGCATTGATCTCGGTTACATGCAAAGGTTCATTTATGACGATTCTTTTGTACAGAAATTCTATTGATGAAAAGAAGAAAGGGGCCATCAGAGGAGAACTTGTGTTCTGCCTACCTATGGCAGCTCAAAAAAATCAAGCAAGCTGTAAGGGGGGAAAAAAGGAAAAGAAAAAAAAAACTAAAGAATGAAAAACAATCCTATCGGTTGGAGGGAGTCTGAGGTGGAGTTAGGCAGTAGAGAACTAAACCGGCCACGAGGACAGCTGCACCTGTGACGAAGCCTCCGGGAAGAGATGAAGCGGCGATGTATGGCAATGGAAGAGTGAAGGCATAGATGGATAGAGGGACTGCAAAAGAAGACAGAAATTAAAAAAAAAAAAAATTTGAGGTGTTAACATAAAATTTGTTGTGCTTAAGATGAATTTTTTTTCTCTAATTTGGGAAGAGAACAGGGGAAAATATTAACTTGTTGAGATGAGAGAAGAGATCATGTGGTGATTTGGCTGCTCAATTATGCTGTGTTTTAGTACTTCGTTAAAGTAAATGTTTTTTTTTTCTTTTTTTGTTTCTATGGATTGAGTATTTGGTAAGTTAATGCACACTATACAGCCATGGGAAGGCTTGAACTTTGCGCTCAGTCACAATCCGATTTTGGTGTCGCGTCGACACTGGTGTAGCGCATCCAGAATCGTCTGATCTTGATCGGACGATTTATTTTTTATGAGTCTATCAATCTGTTACATGCACGAAACTTCTCTTGTTCATTGGATCTTGATCAGACGGTCAAAATGCCGCGCGACACCTGATTTCAATTTGCTCAGTTCGGTTTAGTTTCGTCAAAAGACAGTAGTTTCAGCAACGTACTTAATTTTAGAAAGCACATTTATTCAAAAGAAAAAAAAATATATATATATATATAAATTAGAGAGGAGAATAACTTAATTTATCCCTACTATCCATAATTTACATTGAAATCTACAACATTTCCATCAGTATCCAGAAAGTTCTATTATAAGTTGCTGCTCAAAAAGAAACACTCAAACACCGGAAATAAATAATGTTGTTATGTTACTTCCCCATAAATGATATGTAATTTACTTTTTTTTTTATATTGCTCTGATTATCAAATAGTTGTTTTTCTATTTCTAAAAATAGAATCCAGGATAATGACACAGGCGGTTGGTAAGAAAGTAGATAGATATGTTAGACTGGTCTACTAAGAACTTGAGGTCTAACAACAAAGCAGCCCCCTGTTTTGGAAATTCCTTGTGCTCTACGAGCTTTGGAAATTGGAACCTAATTGTCTTATGCAATCGTGCAATGAATAAGTGAGAAAAAAGAAATAAAAATATACTTTGCTTTCCAAAAATGACGATGCACTCTAGGTTCTCCGCTCGTCTTGGCACGGCACTACACGACATGATAGTGTTATCGTGTCATATTTAAAATTTTATAAAATTAATATGATTTGACACATCACGAACACAAACTAACATGACAATATGAATTTAATTTTCAACATTACAAAAAATAGCATCATAGTTAATTACTCATAAATATTTCCTCTTTATTATTTTTAAGCGATTATTTAAATTATTTTTATATTAAAACTTCTGTGCTTTCTTTTCTAACGCCTATTCAAAATTTTTAAACACTTTATTATTTTAATATGTTCGAACAATAATATTTTTTAATCTGTTCAAACAACAAAAAAATGTGTTAGAAAAAATAAAATCACCAAATAATAATTTAACAAAACTATTCTGACAATTTTGTATGACATATATATTGAAATAATCAAATAAACTGCAATAGTATTTTTTCCATTTTTATTTTTTTAATTTTTAATAAACTATTATTAAAAAAATTCTGACACAATTTGACACGACTAACATGGGAGGGTATCCTCTCGATGGTTGAATACAACCATCCAGTGGACGTCTTTCGATCCGAGCCGTCTGATTTAATCTCAACGGTTAGAGTTTTTCGGGCCTATCAATCCTGGTATCATGCACGGGGCATCTACAGCCATTGAGATTAAATCAGACGGCTAAGATCGAAACCATCCACTGGATGGCCATCCAGAGGATGCGAAGTCCGACTAACATGACATGTCAACACGACACGACATGATCGTGTCATTCATGTTGTGTCAGAATGCGTGTCGTATTGTCTTTTCTCACCCCTTAACATGACACGACACGATTAAAAAAAGTTTGCGTCAACACGACAACATACGAGATTCTAACACGATCGTGTTTGATACGACATGACACCACACACAAGATTGGAGAATACTAATGCAGTAGGACATAGTGACAATTGACTCCTACATAAAATGCAAATAAATTGTAACAGGGAACTGGATTCTAGGGTTTTAAGCCTTTAACAATTTCAAGCACAGTACCAGAAAGAGGGAAAGCACGAGGTCATATGCTAACATCCTGTCAGTAAAGAGATCAATGGACGTAACGCCTTGTCCTCGATTGTGTACAGTAAGAAGCCACTAGGGGCCTAGTTTAGTCCGATTGGTGTACCGTATATGAAGCTGTACAGAATGAATCAGAGGACAGAGACTGATGTACTCATTAATAATGGTCTCCAAAATTACACCAGAGAAGTCTATTAAAATTTTCAGAAGAAAGGCAAGTCCCATGCTTATCTTGTTATCATATAGGGTATTTCTGTGACCTTATCCAGAAGACTGGTATATACACTGAAATAGCCACATAGGGTCTTTATTAGCGAAAGTAGTTCATATTTTATTGCACAATTAATGACAACTCGATTTATCCTATGCAACCTATATTTCTAGGCGAGCAAATGCCATAAGATGCTAGTGCTAATAATTAACTCACTAGATTTAAGACACTGGCGTAAATATATGAAGTAAAAGATATATTAGAAACAAACTTTAAACAAGGACAGAGATACTGAACACTCCCCCTTACTACAAGATGATATTCCTAATGAAGCATTCGTCATCTTCTACTATAAAACTCTTTGATGAATTTGTTACATAATGTTCCTAAATCATGAATGTTGTTATATGTTCCTGAAAATGGTGGTCCTGATTTCGGAGTTATCTGCTTTTCTTCATAATATTAATATGACATAAAATTTGGTCCAGTTTCATGTATTTTTAAATGTTAACCCTCAGATGCTGAAGAAAACATTTTGTCAAGTAGCAACGAAACAGGGCAGATGCAGAGTACTGAGGTCTAGCTTCATCCCCTCTACTACTAATAATGGTACTATTGTGGAAAAAGTTTTACAAGTTGTACCTTTTGGGAAACAAATAAGTGGCAAGTTGGTACTAACTTGTGGGGGACACAGTTCTATGAACTAATAAATAATATAATGTGCCCCAAAATTAAGTGATATGCTTCAAATAATTGTAGGCGATATGTGTTCTAATATTAATTGAAACCTACCTAACAATCCTCAGAGAAAAAATTTCACCATGGACTTGCCCATCGACACTTTTGCACCACGCACCCTCTTCCATAAGTGCAAAACCATGTACAAAAACATCAAGTTTTATTTGGTTCACACTTATTGAAATTGTACACCTTGTCAACATAAGTGTGAACCAAGAACCATGCATGCACCAAATTTACAGTTTTATAGGGTTTATGCTTATTGAAGTTGTACAAGGTACACATGTGGCGCAGCAGGTCAATGAGCCCAGGAACATTTATGAGGAAAATCCTTCCCCCAAATTAATTTAGCCGATTCATTCCACCAGCAATATAATAATTTTAGGTGACTAACAATTTCTGAATTTCTTAATCCTTTGGTAGAAATACCTGTGTTTTTCTCTTTACGGCTTTACTTCAGTAAACTATTATATAGACAAATCGGAAAGGGAAATTAGAATCATACCTGAAAATGTAGAGGCAAGGGAAGATACAACAGCAGATGAGATTTTAAGTAGATGCAATAGTGATATGTTATATGCCATGTTAACAAGCACAAATAGTAATGGTAAAACTGGTGCACCGTCACAGCCTGCCACAAATCGTATTATACCTTGTCAGCACATAATGGAATAGCATCAAGTTAATAAATAAACGGAAATCATAATTCATAAGAATAATAAATAAGTTCATACCAGCTGACAATGATCCAATATTTAGAAAACATCCAGCACCATTTCTAAGATAAGTTGGCAGGAGATGGAAAGGAACTCCCCACAATTTTGACAAAAAGGGCAACAAAAGACACATGAAGACAGCCTGTATGAGTATGAGATGCATGCATTGGTTAAGGTAATAAACTCAACAATAAAAATCGATAACAAAGATTATTGAACTCGAGGACCGCATATGCAAGGTTCCAAAGGATTTCAGTCACTAGTCATAGTACAGGCCTTGGCAAATAATCTCATTTTTTCTCATTTTCTATTTTACCTTCCATTTACATTTCCATCCAATTTGAATTAAATTAATTACATTTTAGTCTTTTACAGGTATTCAAGTTTTTATGTACATTACATCTTGCATATTTGTCGACTTGTGTTAATTTTCAAAGGGTATATATGTCATTTCTAACAATAGTGGCGATTGAGGTATCATTTTACATAGAAAATGTTTATCACAATCTCATCAATTACTTTTAACATAAAAAATATGTATTGTGGTAAAAAAAAAATTGTTCTTGCCATAAAGATTTCTTAGCAGCAATAAGTACATTGAAAGCAATTAAATTCTTTCCATCTATCAACAAAGTAGAGTGCGAAAAAAAATACCCTTTCCTGAATATAAAAGGAAAATATTCAATTCTTTCCAGTTTACATTTTAACCATATTACCATAATAATGTGAGTTAAAATTGGACGTGCATAAAAACTTAAATGTAAGCTAGAGATTCCCTTAAGTTTGTATGATTTTCAAAGGATGCTCTAAAGGTAGTGTTATTACCATCCATATCATGGCCAGGAGAAGTTTATGCTGGTCAGCAGAAAGTGCATTACCTGGTATGCAGATCCAAACGAGTTGACAACAAAGAGATCAACAGATCCTCCCTGCATCAACAGACAGTGGATCAAAACAATTGTTGCTTGTATTACTATGGCTTATAACAAACTTTCTGAAAAAAAAATAAAAACAATAATATACAAGCTAATGCCAGACTATGGATTAGTAAAATTTTCTGCAATATAACATGATATTGCAATTGACGAATTAACAATTACATGATGGTTCTGTTATAAATAGATACCTTCAACTGCTTCTTGGCATCCAAGAATATTACCTCCTGCAGTGGCAGAAAGTAACATATTTAAATGAATTAATTGCGACATAACGAACTTTTTATTGGGTTTAATTGATGTAATTGAGCAAGTACCTTTAACACGGTGTCAGCAGCTTGAAGTAGAAAGGAAATTATCATTAGAAGTGACCAGAAAATTCCAGCACCGTTAAGTGAAGCATTAGCTCCAGATCCACTGTAAACAGATGCATAATTTTTTATTAGGATAATTACACCCCACATATTGCAAATGTAAACTTCTTTTGACTAGTAAAAGATTATTAATTGCTGACTTGGTGCTTAATATCTAACCAAGAGTCTGTCACTTTACTTTTAGCTTACGGGTGAGGATGTAGGTTTTTTTTTTATTATTACTAATTACTATTTTTATTACTGTTATTTTATTATTTGGTGACCTTCATCTTGCTGGGTTTATTTTCTAGCCTACCAAACTTGTTTGGGACAAAGGCTCAATTGTTGTTGTTGTTGTAAATAACAAAATGACAATAATAATGGAAAGATTAGGTTAAAACTTGTTGACAAGTAAAAGAAGCAAAAAGGTTGACTGCATTTAACATCTAGTCAAGTTCTCATTCCATATTGAATTTTAATCCGTGCTTTCTTTGTCTTTTATTAATGATTTCAATAAATGAATGTACTTAGAAAAACTAAGTAATTACAGTAAGGGATGACACCAACATTTGGGAAATACAGTCAAGCAGAGAAAGCTTCGAAAAAGATCAATCTGGTAATAGCAGCCATGATCTAGCAGTGAGAAGTACCATCATGGTACCATAAACATATACCTGGCAATTGTATAAAGTAAAGTTAACTACCTTGCAACAGTTATTACTACTCCAGCAGTCACAAGAAAACAACCAAGTATTTGATTGAATCGATATTGCCTCCTTAGAAATACAGCTGATAATAGAAGTTGCCAAACTAGAAAGCTCTGCAAATGCCAGTGTTAACCATATATTAGCAAATCATGCTATTATTTATATGTATTTAAGAAAAGTTGATTATAATGTATGTAGACCATATACCTGAGAAAGTATGGGTATGGAAGCCCCAGAGAGAACAGCTGTGCCAGTAAAAGAGAAACTTTAGTTGGTAGAGAACCCTTAGGTGCATTTAATTCAGCTAAATGGTAAATGAGTGGTTATTGAGTTGCTTGTCTGAGAATTAATTAGAGCTCAGTAAAGCCTAATTTTGAACTTTAACATCTTGTTGGCCTAATACAAATAATAGACTAACATCATTATCAAACACGTGGTCGGTAGTTGGTACCAAGCTAAGTCCAGTACATTGCAGGCTTTACGCTGACTGTATTTCCATATATCAGCTTGTACGGATGACACATGACAGTAATTAGTACAAAAAATAGGCAATATGAGATAACAATAGGTCTAGAAGTTTACTTGCAGCTGCCATGCCAGATGCAGCAGCTAGGGCTTCTATAAGCCCAACAGCTAAAAATGGTGCCTGTGGTAGAGATAGCATCTCGGCAGTGACAATGCCAGCTTGTTGTCGAATGTATAAGATGGAGAAATACACAACCACATACCTGGTAAGATTAGGTCCACAAATGAGAGCTAAAATTATTTAAATGTGAATTCATGGAATAAAAGGCACTGTTTGACAATTCGTTTTTCAAGATAAATATCACCAGTACATTGAGCTCAAATGGATTGAGTGTAAAACAATAGGAGCGGCAGGTGTTTCCAGAACTTTCATATTTTCGCCTTAATTTGGATAATTTTAGTTGTGCAATGATATAAGGGTCATGGAAAGAATCTCTTACAAACAACGTAATACAACTTTATTCTTTGTACCAATATGAAACATGAAAGT
Organism: Rhynchospora pubera; assembly: GCA_028095005.1. Lineage (NCBI taxonomy): Eukaryota > Viridiplantae > Streptophyta > Magnoliopsida > Poales > Cyperaceae > Rhynchospora > Rhynchospora pubera. The sequence goes on along the minus strand of CM051461.1, from coordinate 70,248,305 downwards.
CAATAGCGCAAACTCGAGGCTGACAAACCAATCAATAATGAAATCAGCTGCCTTATTTCTATCCCCCAAGTTTTGCACGTATAGTATTCCACATGTTTGACCTAACAAGATTTACTACTTCCCTATTCTAGCGACCACAGTAGTCAGATAAATAAACTAATCACAAATCTATCATAAACCAGGAAAATGTTTGTGATATGTTTCGTGCCAGTCATACATAGGTTCCTTCGTTAAAAACAACTTATGTTTTGAGAGAATTGGGAAATTTCTGAGACAATAATCCACAGAAAAAAAAAACTGTTGCAAGACAATATATGGCCGAAGCTGCAATCAAAATTGGGCCATAAAATAGTTTTTGAACTGTACATGTCGAAGAGGTCCAACTCCAACCCCTAAAAGATGACGGGATCATCTGTGGTTGTCAATAATTGTTGCTTTATGCTGACTGAGACACAAACCACCATAAATAGCATGTGCATCTCAACATCCTGACGCAAAAGCACACGACCAAATGCATTTGCGGGTCTTAACACCACCGGATCTACACTGACTCACTACTATGTATCTGACCATGTGTAAATTGCTATACCATTGTCAGAATGTAAAACAATTGTTCATTTTATAAGCTTAGTTAACTAGTAAACATTCTTACTTCTAAAAAAGAAAAATGGCAAACTTGCTAAATTATTTCTTTTTAATGAAATTGTTGGCTTGATGCTTGCCAACCTACCTTAAAAAACAAGGCAATCTATCTAATTGATATATTATGGTTGCAATTATTAATTAGGGGATGTAAAAGAATGCATTGAAAAGATGATAAATATATAAATTAAAAAAATAATGAGAAATAATTGGTAAAATGGATGATACAATAGAAAACCACACTAAGGGCTTCACATTACAGTAAAAGCGTCATCCGAATGTGAAGGGCTTCAGCATCTTTCCAAAAAAAAATTTCCCTCTAAATAAGTATGGTGATGGTAATAATTCAACGTAGTCTTGTACCAGCGCCGCAGATGATCCAGTCACATGTGTCACTCCACACGTAAATTATTTGACGATTGACGTGTCCTCAAAGGTCACTCATGCCAGTTATGCCAGGCCCACCAAACCAATAATATAAGATTCGCTTCATTGACTTAATATAAGATTCGCTTCAAACATGCTATTAAAATTATATCCAGATTTGTTATGAAATTTTGCACTCAAATATAATAAAGTCATGTTTTTCTACTTTTCTTCCATGCAATTTCTGTCCATTCCAGAGTACTGACGCGCACTCGTTTTTTCATTTCTGTAAAAAGGCAGATATACATATCAATGCATTTCCTCACTTTATTTGACACTTAAGTTTCTGTCCTCATCTAGTTCTCCTCTCCTCTCTTTCTTTTTCTCACTAAATTTTAATAATTGTGCAAGGAAAACAAGTGGCGCGTGTTACTAAGAAATATAAAGGAAAGAGAAACGTGACAAACTGAAATGATCCTTTGTCTGTTTCTCAGGCAAGGAAAAATTGACTTCATTTTTATTAAAAAAAATGGAAATTTAGCAGCCTCTGATAAACGAATAAAATATTATCCAACATAATAAAAGGCTGGGGCCCACTTACGATTTATTTTCCCCGCGCACATTGAAAAGTGGGACATCTAGCACAAATGTAGGATTAATAGTAATATAGTAGGTCCATGACTACCACGCACCACTTTTTAGATTTTTATTATGAATTTAATAAGAAACTATGGAACAACAATAATTGTACAAAAAATGTCAACAAATTCAGTAACAATTACAGCCCCTGCTTTATCGATATGTTGTCCCCACATATTATTGGTTTATGGTACCGTCGAGTTGATATGTCAATTGTCATTGACATTTTTTTTAAAATTAATAATGTGTAATTATCTTTTCTTAATTTGTCTTATTAAACATTAAAATATCTTAACTTTCCTTCCGTCTTGGGATCGTAATCCTTAACAAACACTTATCCACTTGCATTTACCTCAACTAACCAAAACCGTAATTACCTGGCACTTACTTAGCATCTAACTGTTACTGTCCCCACATTGATCAAAACAAATAATTAATTCAAGAAATAAAGAGAAAAACTTACCCAAATGTGGCGAGCTGCGCTAGGAAGAAAGGATACTCCTTAAGAGGCACCAGTGCCAGCTTGTACAGCACTCGATTCGCCGTGCCGAGCACCACTGTGGCCATAGCCGCGACCGCTATCTGCACTGCCATCCCCCTCCTCTCCGCAGCCGCCAGATCATCGGCCGACACCCTCGCTTCACTGTAGCAATTCACCTCGGTCGATCGTTTAACTTGTGGACCCCACCTGACAGCGACTGTGTCGTGAGATCGCCTGATCCTTCTCCCAATCGAAGGAGGCGACAGGATGCCTCCATTGATGGGATTGGATGTGGCGAGGTGGTGGCATGAGATTGAGCGAAGGAGATGATGGCGAGATGCGCGCGGATTGGGAATGGATCGAGGGATTGGGAGACTCGAAGGTCGACAATGGGAGGTCGCCATGGATGACAGATTGGAGAGATGCTTGTTTGCTCGTTCTCTCTTTATACTTTTCTGTTTAGTGAGAATATAAATTGATTGTTGAGAGTGGCGACAGAGAGTATATATTATTTAATAGTTGCGATCTTTCGACCTCGGTGCGAGGTTGCAGGAGGGAATTTTATTTGTCCCTCTTTTAATTTTTGCGCGTACGGAACAAAAGGAGCTTTTGTTGAACATGGTTTTTTTTCTGACAAGCCCTTGAATAATTTTGTATTTTGAATTGTTACTGGAAAGAAAATATAGTTAATTGGAAGGGAAAATAATGAAGATATATTTATTCGATGTATAATATATATGTGATGAATTTTTTTAGAAGCTACGGCATTAAAAAAAATTATATGACAATTTTTTTAATTTTGCGGAATAACAATTGGCAATATCGTATTTTTAGGGAGTCTATTTGAAATGTATATAGGCAATTTAAAAGCAGAGAACTTCTGTGACCCTATTATGTTTCCATTCGTATAGTTATACAAAAAGTGTGGAATATTGCTCGTAGATAACTGCCATAGATTTGAATGCACGGAATAAAAACGAATGATCAACAATACGAAGACAAGGTCCCCATTGCGCGCCGACCCTTCTTTCGACTTTTGAGCGAAAAGGAGAGGCTATCTTTTCTTGTCGTTATGGGATCAATCGATCAGAATTGTTTCGGCAGAATTTATATATCCTGATAATAATATTTGAACACTAAATTTTTCTCCTTAAAAGTTGTTATAAACAAATTAAAGTTTTGAAGATCGAAAGTTGAAAGTTCAAGCGAAGTTGTAATGGATAGGATAAGGATTGAAAAAAGCCATACAAAAAAAAGTTTTATTAAAAAAAACATTTTTGATAGAGAATTAAAATGAAGAAAAAAAATCTTATTTTTTTGTGAGAATTATATTCTTATTGTATATAATGTTGTGTTGTGTGTGTGTGTTTTTTTTAAACGTTTAGTTATTTCTTACGAAATATGATCCGAGACCGAGAAGCATTACCCTATTCTCAACTTTTTTTTGTCCTTCGTTTCCTGCTTTCTATTGAAATTATTGAAAGACATAATCATTAAATTAATGTGTTTGAAATAAACCAAAAATTGTTAGGATTTGTAATCATATAAAATAACAAAATTATGAATATAGAACTTACAATTGAAGATAAAAAATTGTTTGGGGTTAGACTGAAACAATGGGAGTATGGGACTGATCTTCAACATTTTTTCTTAGACATAAACGATGATCTTTATTAAGCGTTTATTTCCTCAACATTATTCTTTTGATTTCTTTTCGTGGAGATGTGCGTAAAATGAATCATGCCACTTTAGTAGAGATGTGTAAACTAAAACCAATCCATTTAGCAGAAAATTATAAGGGATTTATAAGACATTAAGACTCAAATGAAATCCTTAAGATCAAAATACAATGAATCTAATCTATCAAATTTTAACGCACTGTTTAGTTAATTTTATTAAATAAACTTGATTCACAATTAATAATACATACCCCATAAAAACTTCTAACAATTATGTAACTTAAAAAGAACGGATATACAGGTTTAGTAGCGGCTATATATTGAGAAGATACCTTGCTTAATGTTGCTATAATTAACATGAAGATTCAATCGGATGATTTGGATTGATTTTTCGTTTTGAAATGCGAGAGCGGTCACATTGGACGGGCTCCATCTGTCAAACATATAGTCTGATATAGAACTTTAGCATTTTTCATATTTTAAATCAAATTATTGAACTTTAGCATTACTTTTCAAGCCAAACACTTTTGACACTTGAGCCAGTCAAACGCTATCTGATCTCAATTTTCGATATTAAAATGGTAAATTCAAATTGCTCAATTTGTTTTTCATAATGAAATTTCCTTAAAAATGAAATTTATATATTTTCAGAATTTTTGACTATTTTTTTGAATTTTAGAAAATTATCAATCTAATTAGTTTTGAACCCGCTAATTTTACAAATCCGAAAAAAATAATTAAAATTTTAGAAAAAATATAAAATTTAGTCTTCAAGAAAATTTTAATATGAAGATCACATTTATCAATTTGGATCGTTTGTTTGAAATTTCAATAGTTGAGTCTCGAATCACATTCGACTCTTAGCATTACTCATAGTTAATTTTCATAAACCCATTATTTAGTTTCGCTCATATGTTGATCATATTGGACGCCTATAATTAGTAGTTTGAATTTTAAATTTTGAGATTTCTAATGCAAAGTATATAATTATTTTTTGCTTTGCAACTCACCATAATATGTAAGTACACAAAGTTCGAATCAAATTTCATGCAATTTTAATACTGTTCAATAGTGCATAAAAAATCATTAACCGTACATCATTGAAATGGATTATTTTATTTTTGTTCTTCTGAAACAACAACAATAACAAAAGTTTTACCTAAAAAATTTATCTGAAAGAGGAATCAAAATCATCGATGAAGTGAAACTCTTGCACTGGCCCTCAACCGTAGGCCATACAACTGACAACATTGATCGGAACGAAATCTTACAGTATTTAAGATGATAGCAACAGAATTGATTTTGCCTACGGGCAGTGATCAAAAAAAAAAAAAAAAAAACAGAATTGATTTCAATAAAAAGTGATTTGAATTGAAATTGAGCGGTCTGAATGTAATGCTTTCTAATATAACTCTATAAGAACTGAATTTTAGTTTTCGGAAAAAAAGAACTGATTTTTTAATAGCTTACCAGTACTTCAAATAATTTTAATTATATGTATATGACGGCCATCATCTAGGTTTGACCTGATCAAACAGAATCTACCAACAATCCAGGTCGAAGTAGAAAAAAGTACAATCACCTTTATCAACTCCCAACTAAAATTTGAAAGCATTTCCTAAATTCGTTTCCCGAACATATAAATTTCCGCTGGTTCATAATGGTTCCCAAGCATTCTATTTTTTATAAGGTAAAAAAAAAATTATTGCTAATTCCAACCTGAAATGCATTAAACAGACCAAGGCACAAAAAAACACAAACAAAGTTATGCCAACTACACAGTTTGGATTAAGCAGAAGTTAACAACTAGCAGCACACACCACAAGTGGACGGGAAGTCCAAAGCAACTTGTATTAACTAGACGAGTAATCAGGGAAAAAAAAACATGAAGTTCATCAAATTCTTTTACATGATACCAAAAAAAGCCTCATGGTAATACTCAATACTGCTTTAGAACTAACGAGGACCTCAAAATTGCGACTACCTAAGCATTATTCACTAATCATCATCATCAGCAGCACCACCCGATGAGTTGAGAGCATTCAACAGCTCCAACAGCTTGGCCCTCCTCTCTTCATATGTCAGCTTCTTCAAGTTATACCTATAATTTTTCAGAACCACGAGGTTAATAACCCAAAAAGAATATCCAGTTATCCACACTAATACTAAACCCGAAGGTACCGATAAAAGAGTTATTTACCTCTTGTGCTCCTTGGGAGGCTGCTTAGTGGATTTGACAGGGCTAGGGTCAGCACGAATGGCAGCATGCACCTTCTTGTACAGGGCTTCCATGCTATCAGCATCAATGCCCTTTTTGATGTACTCGCTGAAGTGGGTCTGGTACTTCTCTGGCTCATCCTCCTCCAGCTGGCGCATGTAATTCGCGACGTGTCCCCCAAAGATGTACTTGCGGTGCACCTCTGCCTCTAGTTGCTTGCCATCCTTTGAGAACCCTGCAAACCTCTTGTCGCTGTGTGGGATGTCTAGACCTCCATCCAATGCACCCTGTATATTTGCTCTTGATAAATTAATACCACTATGTTTCACAGCAGCTGTATTTTTTGCAAGTATGAAGGTTATGTAGGGAGAGCTAGTTGTACCTTGAGAGCACCGAAAACACGGTTTCCAGTAGTAGTTCTGATGAGGCCGACATCAAGTAGGGCACGGAATGGCCTCCTTGTCTCAGATGGCTCCACCTGATAGTCTTCCCCAGTAGCCTGAAAGAATATTAATGTCATATCAATCCCAACAAGACCTCATTGTTTGACAATATTTTGTGAATATGCCATGACCTTCACATTTGCAATTTACATAATAAACACATTATACTAGCATAGAATACAAATGGTCTTCCCATGTTTCAATAAAACAAGATGGGAATTAGCAATATGTATTTCAGGTTCAACATAACATGCTATTTATTAAGTTACTGCATCAGCAGTTTGAACTTTGAAGACACTGGATAATTAAACTAAGAGAGCATTTATTAAAAATCTTTCAGCATGAATACAGAATAAATCAGTCAATAAATTTAATACCTCAACTTGGCCTTCATATTCACCATCCATCTCAAGCTTCTTAAGGACACGGCGTGCCAACAGTAGCCCAGTGCAGTAGGCTACATATCACAGGTTTTGAAATTAACTGGTGAGAAATGTTATAATAGCAAAATAACAGCATGTCAATTTAAGTTGATACAAGGAAAAGCATACCAGCAGCATAGTTGGTGAGACCAACTTCCAGACCATAACGAGGCAACTCATGAGCATAAGCAGATGCCATCACTATATCACCCGCAATAGTAGCAGAAATGATCTGTGCAACGATATCCTTGTTTGTGAATCGTACCACGAACCGATATTTTGGCGTGTTGTACTTGTTCTTGTCCTGATTTATCAATCGGATCCTTGCCCGGTAATCTGTTTTTCCCTCTGTTAAAACACACACACAAAATAATAATTTAGTGTAAGCCTGAATTTTTGTACATTGATGGATTGACCTAACTACATTTAATCCAATAGTGGTTATAAGAAAAACTGAAAAACAAATGAGATTAATAGACAAAGCATACGGCGCCTTCTCTTGAACTTGACTTGGTAACGCTTAAAGTAAGCCTTTGTCTTTTGGGTCTTCACAAACGCCTGCAATTAGATGCGTTCAATTGACATTAGCATAAAATGAAGGCTGATCTACTTCCTAAGGTGAGTATTATAAGTAAACCAACAAAACCAGACATGTTGTTACTCACAGCACCAGTAATGCCAAATTTCAACACAGAACTATCTATGTTTAAATTAAATGACAATAAATCATTCGAATCATCAAAATGTTTTTCGGACAACCATTTCTTTATCACAAAATTAGCATCCAACGAAACAAATCTATCCAGAATTCAATATAACTAACATTTTTTTTCAGGACAATAGTTTAACTAGACATCAATTGTGAACAGTTTCTCATTAAATAGAAATATACTTAACAATACAGCAATCACAATGGATAAAGGAAGCTTTCTTATCAGCATCAGATAAACAATCAGTGATTAGCAACTAGATAAATGCTAGATCTAAATCGCAAACAATTAAACCAAATTCTGCTAAACAAATGGCGCGCGATCCTAACATCGAACAAGAAATCACGAAACAGAAAGCTCAAAGAGAGAAAATTACCATCTCTCAAGTTTTTCTCCCCCAAAAAATTTGCTTCCAGTCGACTCAGATAAACCCTCCAAAAGAGAGCGAGGGAGGTTTACGGCGCTGAGGCTTTTACAATTGGAAGCCCTAGGATACCAATGTTAGTCAGTTACCCAAAATGCCCTCGATCCTATGCTACGTTAAGGATAAAAGATCAGGACAAAATAGTCAAATACATGTGGGAAATTTTCTGGGCTGAGATTCAATGGAAGAAACCCAAAATAAACGGGCCTTGTCTGGCCTGTGTTGAGTCCAATTTGATTGGATTTGGGTCAATATTGTGAAACAGAACTGATAACTGCCATCGCGATTTATGCAATCGCGCGCCATCGCTATCCTTATTTCCCCTCCCCTCTCTCTGGTGCGCGTTCCCTTCCGCATCTCTTCATCTTCAGATGCGCTCTCCTCTCCTCCGATCCCCTCTCCTTCTCCCGCGCTCCCTTTTCGGATATTATCTCTCTTTTCCGCCTCCTTGGACCTCACCTCTCATTTCCTCTCTGTTGAACAAATTGAACATTTAAAACAAATTCTTCTACCCCGTACTTTTTTTTTTCTTTTCTCTGTCTTTCCTCTGTCTCCTTCATCAATGATTCCTTTTCCATCAAATAGTGAGAATGTAAAACAAATTGAACATATAGAATAACAAATTGAACATATGAATGAACAAAGTGAACATATACACATAAATCTGACAAGCAAGAAAACAAATTGAACATATAGAATAACAAATTGAACATATGAATGAACAAAGTGAACATATACACCAACAAAGTGAGACAAAATAAACACAGAACTCTGGCGCACAGCAAAACAAATTGAACACATAGAAGTAACAAATTGAACATATAGAATAACAAATTGAACATATAGAATAACAAATTGAACATATGAATAAACAAAGTGAACATATACACATAAATCTGACAAGCAAGAAAACAAATTGAACATATAGAATAACAAATTGAACATATGAATGAACAAAGTGAACATATACACCAACAAAGTGAGACAAAATAAACACAGAACTCTGGCGCACAGCAAAACAAATTGAACACATAGAAGTAACAAATTGAACATATAGAATAACAAATTGAACATATGAATAAACAAAGTGAACATATACACATAAATCTGACAAGCAAGAAAACAAATTGAACATATAGAATAACAAATTGAACATATGAAAGAACAAAGTGAACATATGCACCAACAAAATGAGACATAAAAAATAAACACTGGCACACAGTAAAATAAATTGAACACATAAAAGTAACAAAGTGAACATATGAATGAACAAAGTGAACATATATACCAACAAAGTGAGACATAAAAAATAAACATTGACGCACAGCAAAACAAAATGAACACTTAAAATAACAAATTGAACAAATGCAATAAACAAATTGAACAAAGTCTTACTCACAAAAGGAAGGGAGGGGGAAGAGAGAGAGATGCACAGAAGGAAGGGAGAGGAAAGGAAGAGAGACGAAAGAGTGTGTAGAAGGGAGAGGGAGCGTACCCGAGTGAGGAGAGGAGAGCGCTTCGCTGGGTGAGGAGAGGGGAACGCTTCGCTGGATGAGGAGATCGCTTGAGAGGGAGGGACGCGATGAGGGATCCATCGGACAGAAACGTACGAGCGCTGACGCGATGGCAGCGATGGTAGAATGTGCGATGGTAGTAATCAATTTCCATTGTGAAATACTAAACTGTAGCAGACTAGCAGTCTAGCAGCAAGAATTAAGTAAAGAGGGAGAAAAATGTGAAACATTCTACATGTAAAACACATCTACAAATTTTAGATGGTTCTCCTTTCGATGATATTTTTTGTGTTATTAAATGTCTCTAACAGTATTAAAATTTTATCGTGTCAATAATTCTATAATTGTGTTCTTTGTTTTAGGAAAAATTAGAAAATTTGCTTCCTGTTTAATTAAAAAATTCAACATTTGCTAACATCAACCATGTTCATATAAAGTAACCACCAATTATTATTTTCCCCAAAGATAAAAAAACCAAGATTAGTTTCCTATTGGTCTCAGCCTTGATGTTGCTTCGTCAGAGTTCCCCTTTTGGTGGTACCATACCACCAGACTATACCAGTACTACCAAAATTGTGTTCGTAACTGAACATAACGTTTCAGAACCACACTCGAGTGGTTATATGGGGCAGAGAGTCAACATATTTGGCTGGGGAGTTTGAAGGTGGATGCAAGAATGCAACTGTTGTAACAAAATAGTACATCATAGCACAAACATTTGCTGTTAATTATGCTCGATTACAATACCAGTTCATATTTTTTATTGGTCAAGATGGTACATCATGGTTGAAAAATGGATCAACTCAGGCTGTTTCTGAAACCATGAGAGTAAGTTAATTGTTGTCTTTAACATAGTAAATAAACATAGATTACGCATCTTAATATTATAAAAGCCAGGAACAGGATGCATATGGATGGTTGAGAGAGAAAAATTTAATCCCAGGATTCAAAAAGAGTGTTTAATTTATTTTAACATCCGAATTAAAATTTATGCCAGAAAAATACTTTATCGTATCAATGTTTGCAACCAGCAGGTCCACCATAATGGAAATATGATCCATCTTTGTCAGATGAGTTGAAACCATCTGTTGCGTAGCAGTCATTCTGGTCAGTAATTTCTGTTACCATGTCTTTGCTTGGTTGGGTAATGTTTCCATTTTGATCAAAGAGGTTGATATGGCTGATATATGCCACCTTGTTTGCACCGTCAGCAGCAGCATGCCCGCTACCCATTGGAGGACCTGTTACGTTTGCTGGGTATATCACGGCACCTCCCCAAATAACCCAATTTGCAGAGTCGAATGTGTTGTTAAAAAGTGCTTTTGGCCACCATCCAATCAATGTGGGTTTGTTATCGTCTTCGCGGTATAGTAACCAGTCTTGACTTTTTTCATCCTATGATAAAATAGAAGGTTTAATGAAAAATTTGTGAAATTGAAAAGTTTTGTTGGATAAAGAAAAAGACGTTGACGGCTATTTATACGTATACTGTTATTGACAGAACTATAATACAAATCTACCCCCTTAATCTAAGTATCCAAGCTAGAGTTAGTAATTAAAATACCTTCTTTATGCTCAGTGTTACATAGCAATCTTTCCCATCAGAGGAAGAGAGTGGTTCAACTTTCTGTCCTGGAATTAATGCCCCAGAAGAATTTGAAGGAACAAAACCTGGACAGTTGTTGTTGTAGCATGCCTCTTCACCACTCTATAAGACCAGCAACACATCTTTGCAGTTAATATAATTTTAAAAAGATATAGGTTACTTTTGAAATGTTAAAACATATTTTCATGAGTAAACATACATTCCATTCAGTAAAAAATCGCAAATCCGTGTTGCCAGCATATAGTCCTGGGTACACCTGCATAAAATTTCCATAGTAAAATTGTAAATACTTGCGTCATATAAATGTGAATATCAAACAACTTAAATTAAAGAAACTTATGTAAATGAGTACACAAATTTAAATCTGCTTATGAAGCAAGCTAGGATAGTTTGGCCATAATTAATTGATTCTAATCACTCTTCAAATTTCATTTTCAAACATCGATTATAAAAAATATTTTTTATTTATAATACAGATATAATTTATACATTTATATATATCTAAAAAAGGTATTGAAATTCAGTAAATGTTTTATCATAAATAATAAAATGATTTTAAATTTTTAACAGTCTTAAATTAGCGTGCCTTGATGTTTCATCAAAATACATTTCAATCTGCAGGAAAGTTTTTGATAAGCTTTACGGATCTCCAAACATAGCTCATGAAGATTTATTTGATAATCACAATATTATTATTAAAATGTATTTTAATAAGCTAAAATTATTTAAAATTATTGACAAGTTTATTCACCAAATCAATGAAAATATAAGTAATTTAAGATCTAAAAATAATATTAATAACCAAGAAAATGGATAAAAAAAAATAAACAAAGTTTGTGTATCATCTAGATTGTACTGAGTCGTGAAAAATGGTGCTCACATGAAACCCAGCTGACACAGAATGCGGACTAGTGTCTTCATTCATAACTCCTATATAAACCATGCTTTGTGAATTGACATTAACGTCTGGTAAGCCCCAAATTGATATTCTGGCACTCGTTCCATGCAATGGAAACATAGAGCGCACAACAGACCAACTAGCAACCTTCATTATCCAACACAAAAATTTTAAAGTACATATAATTAGGTGACACATACAAAAAACCTTTAACATGAAAAATAGGGAAAATATTTAAAAATAATTACATGAATATTATTATCTGTTGATGAATCGTTATTAAGATTTGTGACCAAACTTGAAATCAATATTCTCGAGTGATGGCTAGATCTTCCTTCCTGTAGAAAGATGAAGTAATTTTTAGCAAATCTTTGCAATTGGATAATACCAAACACTTGAGTTACTGTATATATATCAGAATCTTATCAACTAAATGTTTTATGCACCTTGGCCTCATTTTCTCCATCTTCATTTTTCACAAATTGCCTTCCTTCAACGGGATTATTGCACAAAACAAAGAGGGACGCCAAAACCAATGCAAGCACTTGATTGTAAGCCATGATATTTAGAGAAGAAATGATATATCTCGCTATATGTAAATTACAAATGGAAACATAAAACCTTGACTAGTCTTATATAGAAACGAAAATTATCATTACAAAGTTAGTGGAGAAATTTTAATAAATTAATACACACTTGATAAGCAGCTTGTAAAAATAAAATAATACTAACGTTATTACTCTTTTCCTTTCGGGGGGGGGGGGGGTCAACGTTTTTTTTTAACCATATCTCACTATTAAGTGCTATCATTTATTATGTAAATCTCAATATATATATTTTATTAATAATTTCACATAAACCTGCTTATTAATTGTATGGGTGGCTTGAATACCACTTTTGACCGCGTGGCAAGTTTTTCCCTTACAGTTCTTGAATGCTTATAAATTGTGGAAGGTGTGGGAAGAAGGGAAGAAGGCAAGAAGTATTGGGAAGTGTGTAACTTTGTAAAGAGTTTGGATTGTTTATAATTTTTTATCTTCTTCTTCTTTCTTCCAACGATCCAAACGCACCCATACATTAGTAAAAATTGGTTAGTTCTATTCATTTAGATAGATTTACTCTTGAATGCTTGTAAATTAGTAAAAGTTGGTTAGTTCGATACATTTAGATAGATTTACTAATTCTGTTTAAATCAGTTTTTGGAGAAAAATGTGAAACATTCTACATGTAAAACACATCGTACAAATTTTAGATGGTTCTCCACTTCTCCTTTAGATGATATTTTTTTGTGTTATTAAATGTCTCTAACAGTATTAAAATTTTAACGTGTCAATAATTCTATAATTGTGTTCTTTGTTTTCGGAAAAATTAGAAATTTGCTTCCTGTTTAATTAAAAAACTCAACATTTGCTAACATCAACCATGTTCATATAAAGTAACTACCAATTATTATTTTCCCCAAAGATAAAAAAACCAAGCTAGATTAGTTTCCTATTGGTCTCAGCCGTGCTGTTGCTTCGTCAGAGTTCCCCTTTTGGTGGCACCATACCACCAGACTGTATCAGTACTACCAAAATTGTGTTCGTAATTGAACATAATTTTTCGAACAACGCTTGAGTGGTTATATTGGACAAGGAGTCAACATATATATTAGGTTGGGTTGTTTGAAGGTGGATGCAAGAATGTAACCGTTGTAACCAAATAGTACATCATAGCAAAAACACTTGCTGTTAATTATGCTCGATCACAATACCAGTTCGTATATGTTCACTTTGTTTATTCATATGTTCAATTTGTTACTTTTATGTGTTTAATTTATTTTGCTATGAGTCAGACTTCTGTATTTATTTTATATCTCACTTTGTTGGTGTATATGTTCACTTTGTTCATTCATATGTTCAATTTGTTTTGATGTGCATCAGACTTCAGTTAGTTGTTATATATTTTAAATTTGTTAATTTAATGTTCAATTTGTTGTCATATATATCTTCTTGAAAAATCGAAATAATTTTGACAGAGAGGAAATCTGGAGAGAGGAGAGAAATGAAGATAAAGGAGAGGATTTGGGGAGAGAAAATCTTAAAAATGAGAGAGGAGAAACGAGAGAGGAGTGTTAGGAGATGGACATGGGAGTGATACAAAAGAGAGCGCGCGAGACAAGAGAGAGATGGAGATGCGGAAGAGAGCGCACGAGAGGAAATATAAAGTGAGTGATGGCAGCGATGGTCCTTTTAGCGATGATGGTTATAATTCCTGAAAATATTTTATGCACCTCGGACTTATTTTCTCCGTCTCCATTTTTCACAAATTGCCTTCCTTGAACGGAATTATTGCAAAAAACCAAGAGGGACGCCAAAACCAATGCAAGCACTTGATTGTAAGCCATGATACTTAGAGAAGAAATGATATATATCTCGCTATATGTAAATTACAAATGGAAACATAAACCCATGACTAGTCTTATATAGACACGAAAATTATCGTTACAAAGTTAGTGGAGAAATTTTAATGAATACATATGTATATTTTTAATAAATTAATACACACTTGATAAGCAGCTTGTAAGAATAAAATAATACTAATGTTATACTCTTTCCCTTCCGTGGGGTCAACATATTTTTTTACCATATCTCACTATTAAGTGCAATCATATATTATGCAAAAAAAAAATATTAATAATTTCACATAAACCTGCTTATTAATGTATGGGTGGCTTGAATTAATACCACATTTGACCGCGTAACAAGTTTTGCCCTTACAGTTCTTGAATCTTGAATGCTTATAAATTAGTAAAAGTTGGTTAGTTTTATACATTTAGATAGATTTACTCTTGAATGCTTATAAATTAGTAAAAGTTGGTTAGTTCTATACATTTAGAATTGTAGATAGATTTACTCTTGAATGCTTATAAATTAGTAAAAGTTGGCTAGTTCTATACATTTTGCTAGATAGATTTACTAATTTTGTTTAAATCAGTTTTTGGAGATATAGTGATTATTAAATGAGAAATGCTAGAGTCCAATATATTAGACGGATACGATCATTTTCATATTTTTTTATTTTAAATGATCGATTCGAACGGTTCAGTATGTTCTCTATATTGAAAACTTATAAGAAATCAATTTTTATATATATTTTTTCAAAATTTTTTACTATTTTGGGTATTTTAGGAAATCGTTGTTATCGGACAATCCATAATTTTTATATCATAATTTTTCTAAACTACCAAAAAAATAATAAAAAATTTCAAATATTGTAAAAATTAATTCATTATAAGTTTTCAATATGGAAAACATATTGAACGATTTTGATCGGTCATTTGAAATTTAAATTGTGAGAACCATCGTATTAGATAGACCCATACGTCTAATATATTGGACACTAGAATTTTTCTTATTAAATTATTATCTGGCTAATACTATTTTTTCACTTAGAATAGCTTGCATTCGATTTGTCAGTGGAAGAGAGTGCACTATATCTCCAAAAAAGAAAATAATGAATATAACAACAACAACAACAACAACAACAACAACAACAACAACAACAACAACAACAATAATAATAATAATAATAATAATAATAATAATAACAATAATAATAATAAAGAGGGTACGTACACTAAATCTCCTAAAGATCTAAATAAATGTGGTACTTAACTCACGTGTACCGTATGCATGATTATTTTATTTTACTATTATTATTATTTTTTTTTTGCATATGGTGAATATAAGGACACTTCTGTGACAAATAATAATAATAATAATAATAATAATAATAATAATAATAATGATGATGATGATGATGATAATAATAAATAAAGAGGGTACTTACACTAAATCTCTTAAAGATCTTAGGGTGTGTTTGGATAGGCCGAGAATAGAGAATAGAAATAAGGAATTTCGGTTTGCGTGCTTATTCTTATTATTGTGCAACCCAAACAACATAAGAATAAGGAATAAGGGCCCTTATTCCTATACCAACAAAATCATGGTATAAGAATAAGGAATAAGGATAAGCACGCAAATCGAAATTCCTTATTCCTATTCCTATTCCCGACTTATTCCGTTGCATCCAAACACACCCTAAATAAATGTGGTACTTGACTCACGTGTATCGTATGCATGATTATTTTATTTTACTACTACTATTATTATTATTATTATTATTGCATATGGTGAATATAAGGACACTTCTGTGACGAACTTGTCAAACCTCGACAAAAATTAGCATGTCTTATTTTACACAACTTTCATATATATGTACCGATTAGATTGCAACTTCATAGATTTAAAATAACAATAATCGATGAGTTGCCAATCTTAACTTGCACATTGTAGGGGCCGTTTTATTTAATAAATATTATGGGCGGAACCACAAACTTATATTACATAAGGAGGGACATCATTTTAAAAATAAAACATATAAAAGAAAGCTAATTTATGTCAGCAAAAAATTTCCACTAGGTTTTGGGCATTTTACAAAATCATTCCTATTGGAGGGTCCGTAATATTTTGTATCAATGATTTTCTAGATTACCGAAAAAATAGTAAAAAAATTGAAAAAAATGTAAATTTTGGTTCAGGTAAGTTTTCAATATGGAGATGAACAAATTGAATGATTTGAATCAGTCCTTTGAAATTTAAACCGTGAGAACAATCATTGAGCAGATCTCATCCTCTCATATACTAAACTCTAGCATTTTTCAACATTTAATTACCTCACGTGAATTGTATGATTGCATGTATAAACATCTATAAAACGATCAGATATTTTACGGTTGCGGAGCCATAATTGCTATGGAATTCAATATTAATTTTTAAAATTAAAATTAATTTAATAATCATATTACAAACACAAAAATTAAATTATGGGTCAATATAATAGAATAATTTTTACATATTTATAGGGTTCAAAATGAATATTTTCTAACAATTTAAACTTAAATAACATATAAAATTATATATTTTTAGGTTAAATTAATAAACAAATGGGTGTCAATTACACCCCATTTTTTTGCATTACTCTCCGCCGCTAGTATTTATATTTCATTTTGCGTAAATTTCTCACTTTTTGCATGAAGTTCAATTCTACTTTTCTGTCCTCCTATTAGGTTCAATTTAATATAGTTTATTTGTTAAGGCTTCAACTAAAACAATACGAGATAAAGTTCTTATTTTGCATTTTTGCGTGTATTTACCAACTCCAAAAAAAAAAAAAAGGCTTTTTACATTGTTTCCTGTATAAGTGCGTAAAACTTATTTTACGCAAATTTCTTTTTACACTACTTCGGTAATTTGTTGGCTTATATCATATCAGATTATATATATATCTTTTGCCAATCTGTCATCTCATCATATCAGATTATAAGTTCATAACTAAGGCTTTGCTTCAGAAAAGGAAGTGTAATGGAGCTAATAGCGTTCATCCCAAATTTGAGGGTGACCAGATTGATCAAATTTCTATTTAGAGTTTATCCCCATTAATCTCCCTCCATTCATCCAGGTTTCCATTATATTTTTTTTTGAGTCTGGGAGCAGGTGAACTCCTTAGACAGAAAAAGGACAGCTCACCTCTTCCCTCACCTTCCTCCATTCCACCCCTTATGTAGCAGACCTTAAATCTACATGTGCTATACCCGCACAGATGTTTGTGCTGCAATGTTTCATTTAAGTCATTGAAATTTGAAAGTATACTCTCTCATGTAGTCAAGTTCAATTATTCGCCATCTGAATTGTGCGATGAAGAACAGACATTCAGATTAGGCTTATAGAGTTATAGATGCGGGAGGATGAAAATTGATCGGATTGTGGTGATTTGTTCGGATATCGATACAATGATGCACGAACTATAGAGAAAATTGGTGGAAAGTACGAAAAAACAGAGAGATTTTGGCTCTAAAATCACACAGATTCAGAATTTTTATAAAATTGTAATTCTCAAAACATGACTAAACTATAATAAGCCATGACAGTTGTCTTAAATAGACAATATAAAAACCCTAGAAAGATAAAATTGCATAAAAATTACTAAAACAAACTTAAAATTGTCAAAATTGTAAAGAAAGGTCCAAAAGTCAATCAAGGAAGATTCAGGTCACAAATCTTGAATCACGAATTTCCTGTCAAAATTTGAACCCGATCCGACAGTCGGATCAAAAGTTATGACTATTTTGTGTGAAGTGTGCGCGGGGACCATATTGCATCATACGATTCGGATATTAAGCGGATACAAATACGGATCAGATTTGTTGGATACAAATACGAATACAAATATTAGGACTGTACAAGAAAAAATAAAACCCGTCCGACCCGATCCCTATTTTAACGGGTTCAAACATTATTCGAGTTGGGTTAGATTTTAATTTTACTAACTCGGTTGTACCGAGTTGGGTTTTAATTCAAGGGTTAATAACTCGATTTGTACCCGACCCGTCTTATATTACTTCTTTAATTAAAAGGAAATGGCACATTTAGAAATTCATTTGACCAAAAGGTAGGGATTGCTTATACATTTCAGTGCTACACATAAGTAGCACATAAGATCGTAACATCAAGATTTATAATATGTCCGACTGCAGAGAGACAATGTATGTTTAAAAGATTCATGCTCATTACCATGCATGAATCCTACTTCAAGCAAGCTGAAAAATAAATATAGGAAAGAGTCACCTAGGCAGACCAAAGTAAATGTGCAAATATCAGTTTTTGGTAGAAAGACTATTTACATAACTAAATTTCTCAATTTTAATCATAATTTGTCCGCCATTTGCTCTAATTAATAGAATGTTATTTTTTATTTAATTAATATAATATTGTTAGATTTATTTATGAACCATATAAATCATAACCCGTTTTAACCTGAAAATCCGTAGATAAAAAATTTATATGGGTTGAGTTGGATTACGAATGGGTAAATTAAAGAAAATTTTCAACCCGGTCGAATTGGATTGGGTTGAAATATTGATAAAAAATTGTAAACCCGCTTGTTGTATAGCCATAACGTATATATTCCGGATATCAAAATGTTGTTAGAGATATGTCCTAGAAGCCAATTTTATTAGGCTACTTCTATAGTTTATGTTATTGATGATTTCAGATCATTTGTTCTTTGATTTATTTGTTGACAGTTCATTCGGGTTGAGGATCTGAATTATAGATCACTGTTATTCATTTAGTAGTAAATGACAACGATAAATCTAAAAGTCCATAATCTTGATAATTAACAAAGGTCATTAATTATCAATAAGATTAGTATGCAAGTTAAGTGATGATTAAGTTCTATAAATCATAGGTTAAGAGTAACCAACTTAATTGCATATGTGTATGTTATAGAACATAGTACAGGACTGGACCCCACGAAATAAATATATGGATTGTGTTACGTGTCATTATTTATTTTCGTTATGATTTTGGTTCTAAGTTTGAGATGATTATCTTTTCCACATGAGGATAGGTTTTATAAATCATGTCTACCGCTGATTCCTGATAAGGGCTGCTATACGGACTTGATTTAAGTTCTCTTGAATTGTGCGGGGAAAAGCTAATAATCAAGAAAATCGTATGTCCCTCATTAATTCACTTAGTGAGTGACGATATCTGTTTGAGCCCCTTGATGGAGATATATTGTTTGCTAGCAACTGATACAATTATCTCTAGATCAAGAAACGTATAATCTGCAAGAATGACACGTTCCTATCTTGGATTATACGATGATATCGTGTGACATAAGAATAAAAATAGAGAAACATAATTATTCTCTTATGCATGATTGAAATATTGT
Organism: Rhynchospora pubera; assembly: GCA_028095005.1. NCBI lineage: Eukaryota > Viridiplantae > Streptophyta > Magnoliopsida > Poales > Cyperaceae > Rhynchospora > Rhynchospora pubera. The sequence continues at coordinate 70,228,484 of CM051461.1, read as the reverse complement.
AGCAGTACACTATTTATGCGAATTGGGAATCATAACGTGTTGCTAGATACCGCTTATGATTATTGGAATTATATATCGATTTAATTCCATGTCCAACATAGCATAAATGCTCAAAGGGTCACACAAAATTGGTATTTAACCATACGTGCATTATTTATTTATTTGCAATAATGAGTATTGCAAAATATGATAAGTTGATTAATTAATTAAATAACGTTATGGACCGTTATAATTAATTAAGTCATATGGATCATATAGAAATAAATTAATGCATTGTCTAATCTCTAAATAATTATTATTAAGTTAATAATTATTTATAAACAGCACACTTAATTTAATTAAGTTATTTTGGGCTTTAATTTATTGGTAAATTAAATGTCCAATTTAAGTAGCTTTTGAGTGGGCCTTTAATTAATAGAATTGAGGACCAAATGGAGATGAGATAGTGGCCCATAGAGGCCCATACAAGGCCGGCCAAGGGAGGTGGTAGGTAGGAGTGGCACACATGTAATTTGTGTGAACTTCTAGCTAGGGTTAAGAGGCTATATAAGGCACCATATGGAGGCTATTTGCGCTCTTCCTCTCTCTTCCCACCTAGCCGCCACCTCACCTCTTAGGTGCACCGCCCCCTCCTCTCCTCTCCACTCAAAGCTCATGTGTTGAGCATCCTTTCTTCCACAAATTAGTTTGGTTGTTTGCAAGAAGAAAGGGAAAGTTAGGGATTAGACACGTTCTTCTCATCGCTAGCACGATTTGAGAAGAACTTGGTTAATGCCATAGTGGACTCGAGGCGTCTCGAATTGGAGGTGTTTGGAGAGCTCCCCATCGACTCCTAAGCCAAGGAATCGAGCCTCTTAGTTGCTACACCAAGAGAGGTAAAATTTCACCTCTTTTCTCTTGTGTAAATTAGCTTTTGTGCAAGATCCGTTTGTGTGTGATGTTTTGATGGCTAAATTAATTGTAATTAGCACTAAAATTAAAAATTACACATTAACTAACAAATGTATGTATGTAAATTAACAAGAAAAAAGAAATAAAATTAAATAAACAAAATCATAATCTGATATCATATTTCACGAGTATAATCTATAATCTATATAAATTCTAATTATTATTAACATTATTAAACATTATTTTAATCTCTATTAATCATACCTTATAATCCATAATAACAATTGAATAATTGTTTAAGCAAAATAAATAATAACGTATAACAATTATAAACTTCGGCAATTCTCAATCAAAATAAGAATAAGAATATTTTTCTTGTTTGTCAATAATCCTTCTGACTTTAGTTTAATTGTGATTATCAAATGGCTCAATGAAAAATTTAATCTATTAAAATTGATTTCATAATCAAATCCAAATTTTCTTATTTTGATTATAAATGCCATAAGTCATAACTATTCTTTCTTTTAGTCCATTAAAGGGTTTAAACTTAAACTTAATTTGTTCATAATGTTGTTAAGTTAATCTAAAAAACGCATCATTATATATTATCTATATCTATAGTCTATACTACTTATAAAGCACCCATATAAATCTATATCTATACTACTTATAAAGCACCCATATAAAAGGAGTAAACTTGTCATATAAAAGAAGTAAACTTGTCAGATAAAAGGGTGTAAACAATTCTTATATCAATTATGGACCATTGATTTGTGTAATTTGATTTGATCAGTGGACTAGATCAAAGTTAGACTTTTCTTAAAAAGAATTACGTTACTACCAAATTATTAGCTATTTATTTAAAAGAAAAGACTAAATTATTGATTTTACTATATTTTTATTGCCTAACATGTAACATTTTTTATATAAAAAAATAATATCAATATTTTATTTTTTTCTATTTGTCCACGTATTGAGGACATTTTTTGCTAGTATGTACGTAAAATGCTTCTAACAAAACTTGACACTTTGTCCAGTGGTTGATGGCGTTGCTTAACAAGTGGCATACATTGGTTCGATTGCCATATTACACACATATGTTGTGTGCTTATTGGATATTGGATGGTACATTCGGGTATCCGTTTTCACAAAATGTTCGGATCTGGATATTTATGCGGATATTATCAGATCCGATTTCATCCTCGGGAATGACGAAAGGAATTGATTGACTGGATTAGATCCGGTCATCCGGTATGTGCGGTCCAGTGCAAATACAGTTTGGACCGACGACTCGTGGCAAGATACAGAGCCTGCGAAGGACACGTGTGAAGACTGACGAAACGTGGCATACATACTAATACTAGCAGTAAGACGAACGTTTGTATTGTGACTAGCAGAGCAGTGCCCGCTCAATGTGCGGGCAGGCTCCAATATCTGATGACCTTTATTATTGAATGTCCTTTATTTATTTAAGTAACATAACATTTGTATTCTATTATAAGTGCAAGAAGATCTTCTCCAATATCTGATGAATTAGGCATTTGAGATTAAAGCAATATTCCGTTGATTTTCTCTTGATTAAGACAATCTAGAGATTAATTAGGCATTACTGGGGAGCAAATTCATTCCTTGATATTCTTGAGGCGCATTTATTATCCAAATTTATTCTTTGATATTCTCCCTAAATTCCAACTGTGGTTTGCTTTAAAAGGAAGCACATATTGATTATTACAATTGGTAATTGTTGGATACCAAGGGCTACAAAGAAAAAGGAAGGACTCAGAATAGGGTTTTTCATTAATTTTAAATAAAAAAATTAAGCACATAGACATTATTGGCAAGTGCAGAGATAGCACGACAATTATCATTATCATGTCATATTTTTATCTACAATAACTATAAATTCTTAGATTATACTAAGCCGGTACAAGATAATGCAAGCATTGGCTCATAAGGCCAGTACAAAGTTGGTGCGGGAGACTATCAAGCTAAGACATACGTACCCTCCCCCCTTGGTTATGAATACGCATAAAATTTGAGTTACTAAAAGTAAGCAAACCATGGCTACTGCGCACACTTTATTATCAATATTACTACAAATATCATTTACAATTGACAAATAAGCAATACAGGTCATGGCAACAAATTGATTATTATTATTACATTAATAAAACTGGAATTATGTCATGGCAACAAATTGATTATTATTATTATTACATTAATAAAACTGGAATTCAAAATCCTTCATAGATACTAATGCAAGTAAAACACTAACAAGGATTTATCCTAATTATTATATAATTATTTTTTAACCAGTACCCATACCCAATTTAACAATCATCTTTGAAAGTAACATATCACTAAGAAGCACTTGCGTCAATCCTCCGGTGCTTCTTTTTTTTTCAGCTCATACATCTGTTGTCTCATAAAACCAGAACTTTAAATTAGTATTAAGAAAGGCGTAAAAAGTAATTAATTACATAGAAAAAAAAGAAGTTCATGTTTTGTTTAATCTTTTTCTAAGAGAGAAAATTCCACACTACCTCCATGAGACAAAAGTAGATGAACAGTTCGTTCTAGATCTTTTCTAGCTGCATGGTGAAAGAGCGTTCTTCCTACATTGCAGCAAAAGATGAGAAGTTCAAACCAACATTAACATTTTCATAGATAGTTAGATAGTAATAATTAGCATGGGCACGTAATATCCAATTGTTATATTAGCATATGATCAAGTCTACTAAAATTCTTTTACTGCAAACACTACAAACAATCAAACATTTACTGAAACTTTCAATGCATTGCATTTTTTTTGCCAGGTCACAAAATGATTGGGCAAATTTGTAATGGTGTTCACTGTCTTCATCATATACTATACCATGCTTAGTTTACATCTTAATTACCTAGAGAGCATAAACAATCAAAAGGTTCATCATTAACTGGTACTCAAGGGAGAATTTGTAAGTGTTGGTAATAATTGGTACCATGATTTTATATATAATGCTTGCACATTTTCTCATATCGGCTACCAAATAAATAGGGCAGAAAAATATGCTAAACCCATGCTCAAAAATCATGAAAATTGACAGAGGCACCCTATATCATGCGTATAACAACATCATCAAGTTATATTTTTACTTGGAGCAACAAACAGTCAACAATAGATTTTCTAAATTGTTTCGGCCTTTTTGACAGTTACTATTTTTAGACATAATTAAATCTCTTAAGGTCAAATAACTTCTTTAGGAAGTCACATACAGTATACAAGATTCATTCAAGCTATCTATGATTCATATTTACATAAAAGCCCAAGGTTCTGCTATTTTTCACCAAATGACAGCAAATGGGAATTAACTTGGGTAGCTACAGAACTCAAATGTTTTGTTCTTATTACCTTCGAAAGATATATTTAACTTAAACATGATGCAATGCAATTCCTACAACTTACTTACTGAACATGGACACATTCACAGGCAAATGCCTACCTTTGAGTAGTACACTTACCTTAACAAACCAAATTAGGAGGGTCACCAAATAAACCTTTTATCATAAACAGGGAAATCATCTAAAATCTAACAACTACATCAATACCTTTGCAAACAATCTGACAAGAACTCTATCTTCAAAACAGATACCTAAACAAAAATAAACATAAAGGGCATAAGAGTTGAAAACAATAATGAAAATTGAAGACTGGACCTAAAAACAAAGCAATCAGAATAAATTGATATACAAAAAGAAATCAAAATCAAAGAGAAAATTCTAGTACATACCTAAATTCTCAATTTCTCTTGAAGGGAAGAAAGTATATACCTTGAATTGAGCAGATTGTTTGCTGTCTGAAATAATGCGAAAGAAATTGGTTAACAGGAAAGAAGGAAAAGTCTAATACCATTGAATCTGGGTATGAGACTCTTTCTAGGAAAGACTCAGCACTCCACCAAGCCATTGATCAGATCCAAGCCTCATTTGGCAAAGGTGCAATTATGTGGCTTGGACGTTCTCAAGGTCCCAGAGAAGTACCAGTTTCTCTACTGGTTCTTTTAATCTGGATGCAGCTTTCGGCATAGGCGGTCTTCCAAAGGTAATATCAAGACAATTAATAACATATGCTAGTCTTCCATATTTACATAAATGTTTTGTGTAACTCATGTCACGAATGAGAAATGATCAGGCTGCTGCCAATAGAAAAACAACAGATTATATTGCAATTGAAGAGGAACAAAAGGCAAACAAATGTACAAGAGCATTTTGTACATGTCACTAATTAATTATACCGTGACCAAGAACCAAAAATCTGTGAGGTACTTAATGGCACAGAAGTTACTGGATTATGACGGGAACATGCATAAATTCTTAAAAGTTGAGAATACTAACAAGAGGTGAGGAAGAGACCGGCATGATGTCGGAGGCGCGCGGTGCTCAAAGTCATCAACGGGCTTAGTAACAATCAAATTGACGAACTCGTGGATGAGTTTGCGAGGACGCCATCCATGTTGTAGATATTGCTGCCAAGGTGAGTCTCGCCAGGCGGGACCATAGAGGCGCTCGTATCCCTTGGCAACCTCCTCCTCCTGTCGAAAGGTCGCCGCCGTCGTCCGTCGCCATTTTATTATTCTCTTCCTTGTACTCGCAGTAGATGATTGGGGGCGGCGCGGAGCAGGCTGAGGCGCTGATTGTCGGATCTGGTCGGAGGAGAGAAAGGAGGCAACGTGTAGCAGCGGCGATCAGTGTCGCGGTGAAGATCTGCCTAATGTGAGTAAGAGTAGATCATGGATGGAAAGATGCGGCAGAAAAAAAATGGGAGGCGAGGGGTTGCAGTGGCTGCTGAAGAAGAACGAAATGATTCTGGGTTGGCTGAAACCCTAGACTCACAAAAAAAAAGGGAGAGCCGTAATAGCTCGATAGGAAGAGACCTTGAATTGCGCTGGTTTGCTTCTCTGAAAAGCTCGATGGGAAAGAGCAGAGGAAGGGGGAGAGGAGGGGAAGGAGAAGTTCGCCTGCTTAGAAGGAAAGAGATCGGAATATGAAAATCGAAAAAAATAAAAAAGATCGAAACATGAAAAGCGAAATAAATGAAAAGAAAAAATAAGCACGGAGAATCGAACCCCAATATTAATCTTAAGCGGTTAAAAACAAGCGCAGTTCCGCTCCGCCAGCGAAAGTTAACAGATCTAGATGAAAGGTTTAGACCTTTTAACTGATTGTTCAATCCAGATCACTGATCTGATTAGATCATAATCAATCTATGGTCTATATTTCATTGGGTAAACAATTGTTTGCATCTTTGGACTCAAATTTGGATAGACCTTTAGACTGGTGCTTTTATAAGTAGTAAAGATTCGTGGATTTAAATGGAGTTGCAGCCTTGCAGGAATCAAATTCTAAATCCCTAGTATTTTCTCACACTCTCTCGCCGCTGCCGCTCTCTGAGCGGAGCGACTCCTCAGTCCTCAGTCCCCTCTCTCTCTCTCTCTCTTCTCCTGATCGAAACGGAACCTGAGAATCCACCTCACACGCCTCTCTCTCTCTCTCTCTCTCTCTCTCTCTCTCTCTCTCTCTCTCTCTCTCTCTCTTCTCTGAGCGGAGCAGATCGAAAAATTAGAAGCAAGGCTTGACAGGCGGGGTGCGCTGCGCTCTCTCTATTCTCTTCTCTTCTCTTTGGGGGCTGATTCCTCTCTTGTGGTACTACCCTTTCTATTTCCTCTCTTTTTCTGCTTCTAGTATATTATATATGCTGTGATTCATTTCTATCCTTTACTTACTGATGCTTGTGCTCTTTGAGAAATGCTTGAATCGAGTTTGTATTTTGAGTGAATCCATAACTGATAATCGTATTGTATGAACATGCAAACTCTGTGTGCGTTATTTGATTGAAATTATGGATTCAAACTGTTTTTATTGTACCAAACTACTGGTTTTTATAGATTTAAACTGTTAAGTACCTATAATATTTTTCCTCCTCTCTTCCCAACTCAGAAATTGTAACCCCATATTTTTTAATTTGACTCCCAATATCCTTATAAATCGCTTGGAAGTAGCCTAAGCCCCAACCGAAAACTCTCAAGCAGATTTAGTGATAACTACAACCAGATTACCAGAATACCTGTGATGCAATTGGTGCCAGACCTTGCTGAAATGCCCTTTCTAGCTTCATAACACAATTTTGGCTCAAAATTATTTAGGACAGCACATGAAGTAATGGTTGGATAAACTTATTCTTTGTGCTGTTGAATCTGAATGTTATATGTTGTATGGTGGTTACTGGTTAGACCAAGTATTTCTGTACATGTATCATCTGTCACTGCATAATTGGAAGTTCACTTACATTTATATTTTGGGTCAAACTTGTGAGAAGTAAATTACTAGTTGACTTTTTTTAAGACCAACCCATCCTGCAATCTAAGTCTACGGATTCAATATATTTAGCCTGTGTCTCTATGCTGTTAATCTGCATGTTATATCCTGTATGGTGGTTAAACCAAGTATTTTTGTATATGTATCTATTTATCTGTCACTGATTAATTGGAAGTTCACTGAAGTGTAGTTTTTTGATGGAACTTGTGAGAAATAAATTACTACTTTACTTGTTTCCAGACCAACCCATCCTGCAATGGTAGTCTGCGAATTGAGTGTATTTAGCCTGTGCATTTATGCCTTGAACTAGGGCATCTATCATACTCTACTAGGTGCATCATTACTCTAGTTAAATGAAGCAATTAAATAACTAGCAATGCCCTTCATATAGTGGTCTGTGGCTCGTTTTCTTTTTTGTGTTATTGGTAGATAATTTATGGAAATTTCAAGTTAGCTTTGATGGTGCAATTCTTCTATTTGACTTAATTGTGAGCATGAGCATGTTGCATGTATTATATTTTTAGTTTCTTCATCTTTCAATTGAGATCCTAAATTAATCAATGACCAAGTTCTATTAATATCCTCATCTCTTAATTGATGTCCTGCTGATCTGTGATTGTTTAGGTTACTGATGCAACTACTTTTTTACTTTTTTTTCAGATATAATGCAATTATTTAATGAACAGCTGCTGGAAGATTTTCTTTGCTTCAATTTAGCATGAATGGTGTAGGAAAAGTCCGGAAGGTCAGTCACAATTGCCTGGAGTTCAAGCTCCGTCTTCTTATTGTAGGTTCCCTCTTTTTTAGACACACAAGTACAACAGAAGAAAGGAAAATTATATTGAATACCTTTAACCCAAGTATTAAAATCAAGGACAAACAAAGTTAATAAGGAATTTACTCTTTCTCTTGATAGCGTTTCCTTTTTAATTTGTTCTGGCCCTTTTTTATGGGATCAATTAGTTATCTCTGTAGTCCATGAATGTCTAAATGTACTTGCTTATGCATATTTGGGATGCACTTTTCAATCTTTTCTTGTTTTCTCAGATTTCTTAGCTTCTCTTGACTTATCCATTCAGATGCTTTGGTTTAATTTAAGTGTGCAATCTTCAAAATTTTGTTAGGAAAATGCTAATTCGCTTGCACGATGAACTAATTTCTACATGGTTATTAGAAATTTCTCTTGAATGAACTAATTTTTGGCACTTGGCACAGTTTCACATTTGGGATATCCAGTTACAAGTGGCAGTATAGTTATGGTATCGTCCAAGTATCATATCATATCGTATAATATCAGTAAGTTCTTATACCACTGATTCATCTCTATTGCACTTTTTCAGGATCACTGAGTTCTTTTGAGAGAAAGAAAGAAAGAAAGAAAGAAAGAAAGGTGGGGGAAAGATTTTTAAAGTAGACAATTCATGCGGGGTTCTCCCTTCTGGCTGCATAAAAATGGCCTCCATTCTTTCTGGAAGTTTCCATCATGTCAGGAATTGCCATATGAGCTGCATTAACATCAGGCTACTGAGGTTTTCCTCTGGAAAATATATCTTGGACCAATGCAACACCCGATCATTAACGACCCGTGCACAGTTGACACGAGAAGGGCCACAGAATGGTACACCAGAGAGCATCAAACTCCATATCGGCAAGGTTGAAGTAGTAAAGCCCCATATCGAGCCAATACAGTGCTATCCGGCCTTGCCCAACGAAGAAAAGTTGGAGGCGAAGATGAACCGGCCAGCGACCATTTTGGTGTTTGACTTAGAGACAACGGGGGCTAATTCACCTGGGGAAAGGATTATTGAATTTGCCGCAAGGAACTTAATGGGAGGAAGAAATAGTACATTTCAGACCCTGATTAATCCCGAAATAAAAATCAAGAATTCATATATTCATGGTATTACAAACTCAATGGTTGACCGCCCTCGAGTTCCAAGGTATGCACTTAAAAATCACTTAGCAATTCATTATGTGGGTCCCTGAGTGTAGACATCTTTTTATTTATTTTTTTAAGTATGAAATGAGAATGAAAACCTTCAAATTGGTGGCGTGAGTCAAACTTGGTCGCCCCAATTGGAGTCTTCAGTTGTCACCATCAGTGCTATATCATGTTGTCTAAATACCACTTTTGTTGTTTGTATGCACCTGCAAAATGTCAAATAAAGACCGTCCCTTTTGAAACAAGTATTAGTATCAAATCGAAATGCATGAAGTTCCAGTTATGCGATTTTTTCTTCAACTCAACTGACTCATCTATTTAGTTTATAAGTATGGTTATGCACTTATAATACTTGGGACTAATAATCCTGTATATTAGGGTTGTGATCTCTAGTTGATATGTACATGAATTTTTAGGATTGAGGATGTCATACCATTAGTGATGGAATGGGTAAGGATCCAGCAAGAGCCTGGCAAGCCAGTGGTATGGTTGGCCCACAATGGCAAGACATTTGACTTCCATTTCTTTCTAAGAGAAATGTCCCATTGTGGATATGACATTCCTGATGACTGGCGTTTCTTTGACACCCTTCCCCTTGCTAAAAGATTAGTGGATCCTACAGGTATGCACCTCTTTGTTTTCTTTACATTTTTGTTTTGTTTTGTTATTTAGCAGGTGGTTTGGCTATTGTGTCACAGTAATTTGCTCAGTGGAGCAGCTCAGCCCTAGTGAAATAAATTAGTAGTTGTAATTTGATCTGATACCAGGTTGATACAATAGCGGTACTGAACAGGTATAGCAACCCATACAATACAACTACCTGTGGTGTATCAATCATTAATACCTCCTTTCTTAACACAGGAAAACTGAAAGGTCGTTCGATAAAAGAATTGTGTAAGCACTTCAATATTATTGTGAATGAACCTGCACATAGAGCAATGGCGGATGTCAATATGCTAAGTCTTATTTATCAATGCCTCACAATTAGCCAAGAATTTACTTCCTTAAATTTGATTGAGAAATCATTAATGGCGTCAGATATTAAGTGGAAGCCGAGAAGTGAAAGATGAAGTGACAGTTAATCTCTTGACGCTCTTTTTTGCTGTAACACTGCTTATTTGGCAACTTGATTAATTGCTTGTTGTCACAACAGATGCTGTCATTAATATTAACTCTCTGTTGATTTATTCACCCCTCTTTTTTTTTTAAATTTGAAATTGCTTTGCTTTTGCTGGATGCAGCCACATGAGGCCAGACTGATGTGTTTGCTTTGATAGGGCAAAGTAAACTTATTTCTTTTTGGATTTTTTTTTCCTGTGGGCTATTACTTATTGTAGCTGCATTAAAAACGAGTTGGAAGAACTTTTAAGCAGAGATAAGTATTACATAAGTTATTTAAAACTAGGGTTGGACATCGAGCTTCGCTCGATACAATATTTTTTTAAATAATTTAAAGTTTGGTTTCATTATATTATTTTTTATATATGTTAATAATAATGTGAATATCTAATTAAAATATCAATATCATCATATTTTAAGTAAGATCATAAACATATTTTAGACTATATAAACAACCTAAATATAGATTATTGTGATCAAATTACTTAAAATGAATGTAAAATCGCTTGAAATGCTCAAATATACTCGGAATCTATAAAATTTACACATTATGTGAATAATTACAATGTATAATTCAATTTTTTTGAATAAGTGAGTCCATAAACATATTCTAAATTATATTAAGAGCTTAATATAGATTACTATGATCAAATGACTTATATATTTATAATATCTAAAATCTGCACATCATGTGAATAATTATAATGTATAATCCAATTGTTTTGAATAATTAAGCTCATAAATATATTCTAGACTATATAAAAATGTTAAATATAGATTATTGTGATCAAATAACTTAAAATGAATGCAAAATTGTTTGAAATTTTCAAATATACTAAGAATCTATAAAATATCCACATCATGTGCATAATTAAAATGCATAATCCAATCGTTTTGAAAAAATGAGTTCATAAACATATTCTAGACAATATAAAGAGCTTAAATATAGATTATTATGATAAAATGATTTAAAATAAATACAAAATCGATTGAAATACTCAAATATACTCAGAATCTGTAAAATTTGCACATGATGTGCGTTATTTTAATGTATAATCCAATCGTTTTAAATAAGTGAGTTCATAAACATATTCTAAACCACATAAAGAGCTTAAATATAGATTATTGTGATCAAATGACTTAATCTGAATGCAAAATTAAGAATCTATTAAATCAGCAAATTATGTGAATAATTACAACGTATAATCCAATCATTTTGAATAAGTGAGTTTATAAACATATTTTAAACTATATAAAGAGCATACATATAGATTATTATGATTAAATGACTTAAAATAAATACAAAATCGTTTTAAATGCTCAAATATACTCAGAATCTGTAAAATCTGCATATTATGTTAATAATTACAATATATAATCCAATAGTTTTGAATAATTGATCTCCTAAACATATTCTAGACTATATAAAGAGCATAAATATAGAATATTGTGATCAAATGACTTAAAATGAGTGCAAGATCTCTTGAATTGCTCAGATATACTCAGAATCTTTAAAATCTACACATTAGATTCGTAATTACAACGTATAATCTAATTGTTTTAATTAAGTGAGTTCATGAACATATTCTACACTATATAAAGTGCTTAATTATAGATTATTGTCATCAAATAACTTAAAATTAATGTAAAATCGCTTGAAATGCTCAAATATACTCAGAATCTATAAATTCTGCAAATTATGTGAGTAATTACAATATATAATCAGATCATTTTGAATAAGTGAGTTCATAAACATATTCTAGACTATGTAAAAGGCTTAAGTATAAATTATTGTGAACAAATTTCTTAAATTGAATGCAAAAATCGCTTGAAATGCTCAAATATACTCATAATTTTTTAAATCTGCACATCATGTGCATAATTACAATGTATAATCCAATTGTTTTGAACAAGTGATATCACGAACATATTTTAGACTATATAAAGAGCTTAAATATAGATTAATATGATCAAAACACTTAAAATGAATACAAAATGGCTTGAAATGCTCAATTATACTCAGAATCTGTAAAATATGCAAATTATGTGAATTTATAATGTATAATCCAATCGTTTTGATTAAGTGAGCTCATAAAAATATTGTAGACTATATAAAGAGTTTAAATATACATTATTGTGATCAAATGACTTAAAATGAATGTAAAATCGCTTGAAATGCTCAAATATACTCAGATCTGCAAAATCTGTATATTATGTGTATAATTATAATGTATAAACCAATCTTTTTTATTAATTGACCACATAAATATATTCTGGACTATAAAAATAGCATATATATAGATTATTGTGATCAAATGACTTAAAAATGATTGCAAAATCGCTTGAAAAGCTCAAATATACTCCAAATCTTTAAAATTTGCACATTATATTCGTAATTATAATGTATAATGCAATCGTTTTGAATAAGTGAGTTCATAAATATATTATTGACTATATAAAAATCTTAAATATAGATGATTGTGATCAAATGATTTAAAATGAATGCAAAATCGCTTCAAATGCTCAAATACACTCAGAATCTGTAAAATATGTAAACTATGTGAATAATTACAATGTATAATCGAATTATTCTGAATAATGTAGCTCATCAACATATTCTAGACTATATAAAAGAGCTTAAATATAGAGTAACATGATCAAAACACTTAAAATGAATGCAAAATAGCTTGTAATGCTTAAATATACCCAAAATCTTTAAAATCTGGACATTTTTGGAGTAATTACAATGTATAATCCAATCATTGTGAATACGTGAGTTCATAAACATATTCCAGACTATATAAATAGTTTAAATGTAGATTCTTGTCATCAAATAACTTAAAATGAACGTAAAATCGATTGAAATACTAAAAAAATTTTAGAATCTGTAAAATATACACATTATGTGAATAATTACAAAGTATAAACCAATCTTTTTGAATAATTGGCCTCATAAACATATTCTAGACTATATAAAGAGCATAAATATAGATTATTGTGATCGCATAACTTAAAATAATACGAAATCGCTTGAAATGCTCAAATATACTTGAATCTGTAAAATATGCAAATTATGTGAATAATTATTATGTATAATCCGATCATTTTGAATAAGTGAGTTCATGAATATATTCTAAACAATATAAAGAGTATAAATATAGATTATTGTCATCAGATGACTTAAAATCAATGCAAAATCGCTTGAAATGCTTAAATATACCCAGAATCTGTAAAGTCTGCATATCATGCGAATAATTACAATGTATAATCCAATAGTTTTGAATATGTGTAAACATATTCTAGACTATATAAAGAGTTTAAATGTAGATTTTTTTCCTCAAGCAAAGGACAATGTTTAATAAAGTTGTCATAAATACATAATATTTTGAACAAAATATTGTGGTTCGAGTAGATACACGAAGGATTCTGTGTAGATTATTGGAATATGGCTGGCACTCAAGGCATTAGTCAGAAAGTTGTCGTGGACAGTGTATTATCATCAAATAACTTAAAATGAATGCAAAATCGATTGAAATGCTCAAATAAATTTATAATATGTAAAATATGAACATTATGTAAATAATTACAATGTATAATCTAATCGTTTTGAATAATTAAGCTCATAAACATATTCTATACTATATAAAGAGCTTAAATACAGATTATTGTGATCAAATAACTTAAAATGAATGCAAAATCACTTGAAATTCTCCAATATACTCAGAATCTTTAAAATCTACACATTATGTGCATAATTAGAATGTATAATCCAATTATTTTGAAAAACTTAGTTCAGAAATATATTCTAAACTATATAAAGAGCATAAATATAGATTACTATGGTCAAATGACTTAAAATGAATGCAAAATCGCTTAAAATACTCAAATATAAATAGAATCTGTAAAATATGCATATTATGTGAATAATTACAATGTATAATCCAATCGTTTTGAATAATTGGCCTCATAAACATATTCTCTAAATAAAGAGCATAAATATAGATTGTTTGTGATCAAATGAATTAATATGAATACAAAATCACTTGAAATGCTCAAATATACTCTGAATCTGTAAAATCTGCACATTATGTGAAGAATTAGAATGTATAATCTGATCGTTTTAAACACATGAGTTCATAAGAATATTTTAAACTATATAAAAAGTATAAATATAGCTTATTGTGATCAAATGACATAAAATGAATGCAAAATCGCTTGATATACTCAAATTTACTCAAAATCATTAAAATCAACACATTATGTGAATAATTACAATGTATAATCCTATCGTTTTGAAAAATTGAGATAAAAACATATTCTAGATAATATATAGATCATAAATATACATTATTGTGATCAAATGACTTAAAATTAATACAAAATCCCTTGAAATGCTCAAATATACTCAGAATCTGTAAAATCTGTACATTATGAGCATAATTACAATGTATAATCCAAATTTTTTAAATAACTGAGTTCATAAACATATTCGAGACTATATAAAGAGCTTAAGTATAAATTATTATGATCAGATGACTTCAAATGAATGCAAAATCTCTTCAAATGTTCAAATATACTCAGAATCTGTAAAATCTGCACAATATGTGAATAATTACAATGTATAATCCAATCGTTTTGAATAATTGAGCTAATAAACATATTCTACACAATATATAATGCTTAAATATAGATTATTGTGATAAAAGGACTTAAAATTAATGCAAAATCGCTTGAAATGCTCAAATATAATCAGAATCATTTAAATCTGAAAATTATTAGCATAGTTACAATATATAATCCAATCGTTTTGTATAACTGATATCATAAACATATTCTAGACAATATAAAAAACTTAAATATACATTATTGTGATCAAATGACTTAAAATGAATGCAAAATCGCTTGAAATGCTCAAATATACTCAGAATCTGTAAAAGCTGCATATTATGTGAATAATTACAATGTACAATCCAATCGTTTTCAATAATTGAACTCATAAACATATTCTAGACTAAATAAAAAGCATAAATATAGATTATTGTGACCAAATGGCTTAAAATGAATGCAAAATCTCTTCAAATGTTCAAATATACTCAGAATCTATAAAATCTGCACAATATGTGAATAATTACAATGTATAATCCAATTGTTTTGAATAATTCAGCTAATAAACATATTCTACACAATATAAAATGCTTAAATATAGATTATTGTGATCAAAAGGACTTAAAATTAATGCAAAATCGATTGACATGCTCAAATATACTCAGAATCTTTAAAATGTGCATATTATGTGCACAATTACAACGAATAATCCAATTGATTTGAATAAGTGATATCACAAACATATTCTAGACTATATAAAGAGCTTATATATAGGTTAACGTGATTAAAACACTTAAAATGAATAAAAACTGACTTGAAATGCTCAATTATACTCAGAATTTGTAAAATATGTAAATTATGTGAATAATTATAATGTATAATCCAATCGTTTTGAATAAGTGAGCTCATAAACATATTCTAGACTATATAAAGAGTTTAAATATACATTATTGTGATCAAATGACTTAAAATGAATGCAAAATCGCTTGAAATGCTCAAATATACTCAGAATCTGCAAAATCTGTATATTTTGTGTATAATTACAACGTATAAACCAATCTTTTAATTAATTGACCACACAAACATATTCTAGACTATAAAAATAGCATATATATAGATTATTGTGATCAAATAACTTAAAAATGAATGCAAAATCGCTTGAAATGCTCAAATATACTCCAAATCTTTAAAATTTGCACATTATATTCGTAATTGTATTGTATAATGCAATTGTTTTGAATAAGTGAGTTCATAAATATATTATTGACTATATAAAAATCTTAAATATAGATGATTGTGATCAAATGATTTAAAATGAATGCAAAATAGCTTCAAATGCTCAAATACACTCAGAATCTGTAAAATATGTAAACTATGTGAATATTACAATGTATAATCGAATTATTCTGAATAATTTAGCTCATAAACACATTCTAGACTATATAAATAGCTTAAATATAGATTAACATAATCAAAACACTTAAAATGAATGCAAAATATCTTGTAATGCTTAAATATAACCAAAATCTTTAAAATCTGGATAATTTTGGTGTAATTGCAATGTATAATCCAATCGTTGTGAATACTAAACATATTCAAGACAATATAAAGTGTTTAAATGTAGATTCTTGTCATCAAATAACTTAAAATGAATGTAAAATCGATTGAAATACACAAGAAATTTTAGAATCTGTAAAATATACACATTATGTGAATAATTACAAAGTATAAACCAATCTTTTTAAATAATTGGCCATATAAACATATTCTAGATTATATAAGAGTATAAATATAGATTATTGTGATCACATAATTTAAAATAATCTAAAATAGCCTGAAATGCTCAAATATACTTGAATCTGTAAAATATGCAAATTATGTGAATAATTATTATGTATAATCCAATCATTTTGAATAAGTGAGTTCGTAAATATATTATAAACTATATAAAGAGTATAAATATAGATTATTGTCATAAGATGACTTAAAATCCATGCAAAGTCGCTTGAAATGCTTAAATATACCCAGAATCTGTAAAATCTGCATATTATGTGAATAATTACAATGTATAATCCAATAGTTTTGAATATGTGTGCTCATAAACATATTCTAGACTATATCAAGTGTTTAAATGTAGATTATTATCATCAAATAACTTAAAATGAATGCAAAATCGATTGAAATGCTCAAATAAATTTAGAATATGTAAAATATGAACATTATATAAATAATTACAATGTATAATCCAATCGTTTTGAATAATTGAGCTCATAAACATATTCTAGACTATATAAAGAGCTTAAATTAGATTATTGTGATCAAATAACTTAAAATGAATGCAAAATCGCTTGAAATAATCATATACTCAGAATCTTTAAAATCTGCACATTATGTGCGTGATTACAATGTATAATCCAATCGTTTTGAATAATTTAGTTTATAAACATATTCTAAAAAATATAAAGATCATAAATATAGATTACTATGGTCAAATGACTTAAAATGAATACAAAATCGTTTGAAATGCTCAAATATACTAAAAAATTGTAAACTCCGTAAATTATGAGGATAATTAGAATTTATAATCCCATTATTTTGAATAAGTGAGTTCATAAACATATTCTAAATTATATAAAGAGCTTAAATATAGATTATTGTGATCAAATGACTTAAAATGAACGCAAAATCGCTTAAAATGCTCAAATATACTTAGAATTTGTGAAATCTGCACATTATGTGAATAATTACATTGTACAATCCAATCGTTTTGAATAATTGAACTAATAAACATATTCTAGACTTTATAAAGAGCTTATTATAGATTATTGTGATCAAATGACTTAAATAAATGCAAGATCGCTTGAAATGCTCAAATATACTAAGTATCTTTAAAATCTACATATTATGTGCGTAATTACAATATATAATGCAATCATTTAGAATAAATGAGTTCATAAACTTATTCTTGACAATATAAAGATCGTAAATATAGATGATTGTGATCAAATGGTTTGAAATGAATGCAAAATTGCTTGAAATGCTTAAATATTCTAAGAATCGGTAAAATCTGCACATTATGTGAAGAATTACAATGTATAATCCAATAGTTTTGAATATGTGTGCTCATAAACATATTCTAGACTATGTAAAGAGTTTAAATGTAGATTATTGTCATCAAATAATTTGAAATGAATGCAAAATCAATTGAAATACTCAAATAAATTTAGAATATGTAAAATATGAACATTATGTAAATAATTACAATGTATAATCCAATTGTTTTGAATAATTGAGCTCATAAACATATTCTAGAGTCTAGACTATATAAAGAGCTTAAATATAGATTATTGTGATCAAATAACTTAAAATGAATGCAAAATCGTTTGAAATGCTCCAATATACTTAGTATCTTTAAAATCTACGCATTATGTGCATAATTAGAATGTATAATCCAATTGTTTTGAATAACTTAGTTCATAAACATATTCCAAATTATATAAAGAGTATAAATATAAATTACCATGGTCAAATGACTTAATATGAATGTCAAATCGCTTGATATACTCAAATATACTCAGAATCTGTAAAATCCATACATTATGGGAATAATTAAAATTTTTAATCCAATCGTTTTCAATAAGTGAGTTCACAAACAAATTCTAAACCATATAAAGAAGTTTAATATTGATTGTTGTGATCAAATGACTTAAAATGAATGCAAAATCGCTTAAAATGCTCAAATATAATTAGAATCTGTAAAATATGCATATTATGTGAATAATTACAATGTATAATCCAATCGTTTTGAATAATTGGCCTCATAAACATATTATATACTAAATAAAAAGTATAAATATAGATTATTATGATCAAATGACTTAAAATAAATGCAAAATCGCTTGAAATACTCAAATTTACTCAAAATCTTTAAAATCAACACATTAGGTGAATAATTACAATGTATAATTCTATCGTTTTGAAAAATTGAGATCATAAACATATTCTAGATAATATATAGATCTTAAATATACATTATTGTGATCAAATAACTTAAAATTAATGCAAAATCACTTGAAATGCTCAAATATACTAAGAATCTGTAAAATCTGTACATTATGTGCATAATTACAATGTATAATCCAATCTTTTTAAATAAGTGAGTTCATAAATATATTCGAGACTATATAAAGAGCTTAAATTTAAATTATTGAGATCAAATGAATTAAAATGAATGCAAAATCGCTTGAAATTCTCTAATATACTCAGAATCTTTCAAATCTGCACATTATGTGCAAAATTACAATGTATAATCCAATAGTTTTGAATAAGTTATATCATAAACATATTCCAGATAAAATAAAGAACTTAAATATATATTATTGTGATCAAATCACTTAAAACGAATGTAAAATAGCTTGAAATGCACAAATAATCTCATAATTTTTAAAATCTGCACATTATGTAATAAATTAAAATGTATAATCCAATGCTTATGAAAAAGTGAGTTCATAAACATATTCTAGACCTTATAAAGAGCATCAATATAGATTATTGTTATCAAATGACTTAAAATGAATTCAAAATCGCTTGAAATGCTCAAATATCTCAGAATCTGTAAAATCTGCAAATTATGTGAATAATTATAATGTATAACCCAATTATTTCGTATAAATGAATTCATAAATATAGATTATTGCCATCAAATGACTTAAAATTAATGCAAAATCGCTTGAAATGCTTAAATATACACAGAATCTGTAAAATCTGCATATGATGTGAATAATTACAATGTATAATCCAATCGTATTGAATATGTAAGCTCATAAACATATTCTAGATTATATAAAGAGCATAAATATAGAATATTGTCATCACATAACTTAAAATGAATGCAAAATCAATTGAAATGCTCAAATAAACTTAGAATCTGTATAATATGCACATTATGTGAATAATTACAATGTATAATCCAATCATTTTGAATAATTGAACTCATAAACTTATTATAGACTATATAAAGAGCTTAAATTTAGATTATTGTGATCAAATAACTTAAAATAAATGCAAAATCGCTTGAAATGCTCCAATATACTCAGAATATTTAAAATCTGCACATTATGTGCGTAATTACAATGTATAATCCAATCGTTTTGAATAACTTAGTTCAGAAACATATTCTAAACAATAAAGATCATAAATATAGATTACTGTTGTCAAATGACTTAAAATGAAAACAAAATCTTTTGAAATGCTCAAATATACTCAGAAATTGTAAAATCCGTATATTATGTGAATAATTATATTATATAATCTAATCATTTGGAATAAGTGAGTTCATAAAAATATTTTAAATTATATAAAGAGATTAAATATAGATTATTGTGATCAAATGACTTAAAATAAATGCAAAATCGCTTAAAATGCTCAAATATACTTAGAATTTGTCAAATCTGCACACTATGTGAATAATTACAATGTATAAAAATCTTATTTTAATAATTGACGTCATAAACATATTCTAGACTATATAAAGAGCATAAATATAGATTGTTGTAAACAAATGACTAAAAATGAATGCAAAATCGCTTCAAATGCTCAAATATACTAAAAAATCTGTAAAATCTTCACAATATGTGAATAATTACAATGTATAATCCAATTGTTTTCAATAATTGAGCTCATAAACATATTTTAGACAATATAAAGAGTGTAGATATAGATTATTGTGATCAAATAACTTAAAATGAATGAAAATCGCTTGAAATGCTCCAACATACTCAGAATCTTTAAAATTTGTACATTATGTGTGCAATTAAAATGTATAATCCAATCATTTTTAATAACTTATATTTCAGAAACATACTCTAAACTATATAAAGATCATAAATATAGATTACTGTGGTCAAATGACTTAAAATGAATACAAAATCGTTTGAAATACTCAAATATACTCAGAAATTGTAAAATCCGTATATTATGTAGATAATTATAATGTATAATCCAATCGTTTTGAATAAGTGAGTTCGTAAATATATTCTAAACTATATAAAGAGCTTAAATATAGATTATTGTGATCAAATGACTTAAAATGAATGCAAAATCGCTTAAAATGCTCAGATATACTTAGAATTTGTCAAATCTGCACATTATGTACATAATTACAATGTATAAAGCAATATTTTAAAAATTATTGACCTCATAAACATATTCTAGAGTTAATAAAGAGCATAAATATAGATTATTGTGACCAAATGACTTAAAATTAATGCAAAATCTCTTCAATTGTTCAAA
The DNA here is from genome assembly GCA_028095005.1 of Rhynchospora pubera. NCBI lineage: Eukaryota > Viridiplantae > Streptophyta > Magnoliopsida > Poales > Cyperaceae > Rhynchospora > Rhynchospora pubera. The sequence continues at coordinate 70,207,282 of CM051461.1, read as the reverse complement.
TATACTCAGAATATGTATAATCTGCACAATATGTGAATAATTACAATGTATAATCCAATTGTTTTTTGAATAATTGAGATAATAAACATATTCTACACAATATAAAATGCTTAAATATAGATTTTTGTGATCAAAGGACTTAAAATTAATGCAAAATCGCTTGAAATGCTCAAATATTCTCAGAATCATTAAAATCTGAAAATTATTTGCAGAATTACAATACATAATCCAATCGTTTTAAATAATTGATCATAAAAACAATTATTGTGATCAAATGACTTAAAATGAATGCAAAATCGCTTGAAATGCCAATATACTCAGAATCTGTAAAAGCTGCATATTATGTGAATAATTACATTGTACAATCCAATCGTTAATAATAATTGAACTAATAAACATATTCTAGACTTTATAAAGAGATTAATTATAGATTATTGTGATCAAATGACTTAAATAAATACATAATCGCTTGAAATGATCAAATATACTCAGAATCTTTAAAATCTACATATTTTGTGCGTAATTACAATGTATAATGCAATCGTTTAGAATAAGTGAGTTCATGAACATATTGTTGACAATATAAAGATCTTAAATATGATTGTGATTAAATTATTTAAAATGAATGCAAAATTGCTTGAAATGCTTAAATATACTAAGAATCGGTAAAATCTGCACATTATATGAATAATTACAATGTATAATTCAATCGTTTTGAATATGTGTGCTCATAAACATATTCTAGACTATATGAAGAGCTTATATATAAATTATTGTGATCGGATGACAAAAAATGAATGGAAAATCGATTGAAATGCTCAAATAAATTTAGAATATGTAAAATATGAACATTATGTAAATAATTACAATGTATAATCCAATCGTTTTGAATAATTGAGCTCATAAATATATTCTAGACTATATAAAGAGCTTAAATATAGATTATTGTGATCAAATAACTTAAAATGAATGCAAAATCGCTTGAAATAATCCAATATACTCAGAATTTTTAAAATCTGCACATTATGTGCGTGATTACAATGTATAATCCAATCGTTTTGATTAACTTAGTTTATAAACATATTCTAAACAATATAAAGATAATAAATATAGATTACTATGGTCAAATGACTTAAAATGAATACAAAATCGTTTGAAATGCTCAAATATACTAAAAAATTGTAAACTCCGTAAATTATGAGGATAATTAGAATGTATAATCCAATTATTTTGAATAAGTGAGTTCATAAACATATTCTAAACTAAATAAAGAGCTTAAATATAGATTATTGTGATCAAATGACTTAAAATGAATGGAAAATCGCTTAAAATGCTCAAATATACTTAGAATTTGTGAAATCTGCACATTATGTGAATAATTACAATATATAAACCAATCTTTTTTATTACTTGACCTCATAAACATATCTAGACTATATAAAGGGCATAAATATAGAATATTGTGATCACATGACCTTAAATGAATGCAAAATCGCTTAAAATGCTCAAATATACTCAGAATATGTAAAATCTGCACAATATGTGAATAATTACAATGTATAATCCAATCGTTTTGAATAGTTGAGCTCATAAACATATTCTACACAATATAAAGAGTTTAGATATAGATTATTGTGATTAAATGACTTAGAATTAAAGCAAAATCGCTTGAAATGCTCAAATATACTCAGAATCTTTCTAATCTGAATATTATGTGCATAATTACAATGTATAATCCAATTGTTTTGAATAAGTTATATCATAAACATATTCTGGACTATATAAAGAGCTTAAATATATATTATAGTGATCAAATGAGTTAAAATGAATGCAACCTCGCTTGAAATGCTCAAATATATTCCGAATCTGTATAATCTGCATATTATGTGAATAATTACAATGTACAATCCAATCGTTTTGAATAATTGGGCTCATAAACATATTTGAGACTTTACAAAGATCTTTATTATAGATTATTGTTATCAAATGACTTAAAATTAATGCAAAATCGCTTGAAATAACCAAATGTACATAGAATATGTAAAATCTGCACATTGATGTGTGTAATTACAATGAATAATCCATTCATTTTGAATGAGTGTGTTCTTAAACATATTCTAGACTTTGTTAACAGCTTAAATATAGATTATCGTGAACAAATGTCTTAAATTGAATGCAAAAATCGCTTGAAATGCTTAAATATACTCTGAATCTTTAAAATCTGAACATTTTGTTCATAATTACAATGTATAATCAAATCCTTTTAAATAAGTGAGTTGATAAACATATTTGAGACTTTATAAAGAGAGCTTAAATATAGATTATTGTGAACAGATGACTTAAAATGAATGTAAAATCACTTGAAATATTCAAATATTCTCAGAATCTGTAAAAATCTGCAAATTATGTGCGTAGTTACAATATATAATCCAATTATTTTGAATAATGAGTTCGTAAACATATTTTAGACTATATAAAGATGTTCAATATTGATTATTGACATCAAATGAATTAAAATGAATACAAAATCGCTTGAAATGCTCAAATATACTCGGAATCTTTCAAATCTGAACATAACGTGCATAATTACAATCTATAATCCAATCGTTTTGAATAAGTGATATCATAAACATATTCTAGACTATATAAAGAGTTTAAATATACATTATAGTGATCAAATGACTTAAAATGAATGCAAAATCGCTTGAAATGCTCAAATATGTTCAGAATCTGTATAATCTGCATATCATGTTACAATGTACAATCCAATCGTTTTGAATAATTGAGCTAATAAACATATTCGATACTTTACAAAGAGCTTTATTATAGATTATTGTCATGAAATGACTTAAAATGAATGCAAAATCGCTTGAAATACCCAAATATGCACAAATTATGTAAAATCTGCACATTATGTGTGTAATTAAAATGAATAATCCATTTGTTTTGAATGAGTGTGTTCTTAAACATATTCTAGACTTTGTTAAGAGCTTAAATATAGATTATCGTGAACAAATGTCTTAAATTGAATGCAAAAAACGCTTGAAATGCTCAAATATACTCTGAATCTTTAAAATTTGAACATTTTGTGCATAATTACAATGTATAATCCAATCTTTTTAAATAAGTGAGTATTGAAGACATGATCGTAAGATGTAGCAGTTTAATAATATAAGAAGGATTGATTTATGTAATTTAACACATGCTATCTCTATCACACATCAGTTTCTGACAGCTAGCACACCGGTTAAAGTTCCGTCGGCAGTCTATTACAGTGTCAGATGAAACCGAGATAAATACATCACTTCGTATGCTAACAGTGATTAAAAGACAAATTCTCTATCAGTAAAATATTGCGTCTTATAGATATGATATGCGTAGAATTTATAAATTCATTTATAAATCCAAATAGCTAGGGAGCCCATGTTAGACTTGGAATAGATCAAAAGAGGACCATAAAATTTATATATAAATCTGAAAATGATTTCATTTTTTCAATTATTCATTTCTGTCCTTAGACTATAGTTTGTCCCTGAAAATCGCCAACCCTGTTTTACTGTGCCGCCCAGAAAGCATAAACATGGCAGAATATGTTATAAGAAGCAACGAAAAAAAAAGGAGAAAGAAAGAGAATACGAAATGGTAAACAGCTTATCTTTTTGAGAAAAAAATAGGGATCAGTTCCCCATCTTTTTAATAAAAAAGCAGTACATGATTTAGCCAGGGGCTAAAAGTTACAAAAAGAAGGAGAAAGAAAATGTAAACAATTAAAATGAAATAAAAAATTTTATCCTATAATCAAACAGAAAAAGAGCATCAGCTGGACTATGGATGAAGAGATTCCCATTCGATTAAAATCTGCTCTACCAGAGTACTCGATGGAAGACAGTATCTGAGAAAATCCTGGAGCACCTCTCTCTCCAAATTACAAAGCAAAGAATCGCCATGATTTCCCGGTGTGATTTCAATGCCGATGTGTCTGTTATGAAGTGAGGGTTTGAAGTGAAATGTAGACCAGAGAAGAGCCGAGAGAAGTCACTTGCTTTATGAACAACTACAGTAAAGAAATGACAATTATTGAAGAGGTGGTTTACTGTTTCTTCAGCTGAGGCGCATAGAGAACAGATATTAGCCATTTGCCATCCTCTTTTCTTTAAGTTATCGACTGAAGCGATTTTATTTTGAGCCATTTGCCAAATGAAAATTTTCACACGAGGAGGGATATTTAATTTCCACAAAGGGAATAAAGCAGAGTTGACTTTGGGGAAAGATTTTTGAAAATTGTAGATAGGCTTGACTGTAAAGCGTCCATCCAAGTTGCAGTTCCACATAAAGACATCCTTGTCCCCGTTGTTGTGCACAGTTATGATGGGAAGGCGTTCTGCTGGCCACGACCATTGCATTGATGCCGAATGGGAGGTGTGCAATGATTGTCGAAATGGACTGACATTGGTATGCCAGTCAGCTACAAACTGATTTAGAGTTTTATCTGAATCCAGAGCGAAACCGAATAGGTCTTCCAAGACCCCAGTTGTGGTGCCAGAAGAGTATAGTTTTGCCATCACCTGGAGTAGCCGATCGAAATCATTGAAGTGAACATAGGAGCAATGGATCGGAGCGAGTTAGTCAGTGTATCTGACAAGCGAAATAATCAAAATCCTTCCCCAAACCTAAAACATCATTCACCAGTGTGATTAAGTGATAAGCCTTTCATTAATAAGAACAGAAATATAAGGAAGAAAATTACATGTTAAAGAAGCCAAAAATATCATACACGACTGTGGAGAGACAACCTATGCATGTTTTATAAGGAAAAGCAAAAAATCAGTACATTTTTTTTTAATAAATTGCCTAAAAAAATAACAGATGCTTGGAGGGCCGCTCATACCTAGTCCTCAAAGAGTTGGCTCGTCTCCAGAATAACAACTTCAATGCCATTTGGAGATGTTTGGAGTCACAGTGTCACACTGATTCTTTGATTTCCAAACTCGCGAAACAACACAAAAGCAATAAATATATAACAATTACAATTAGCTATATATACTGTATTCTATGAACTGAGTCTTTCGCTCCAATTTCAATGTATATTGAAAATATTAACAGTTTTTGCAACAACATCCAAAGAGCTCCTTTAATGTATATTTGTTCATGGAATACAACAAATACTGATCGAAAACCTGTTTTTATGCTGCAACGTACAGGGAAATGGAAGAAACTGAAATTGAAGGTAATCAGTCAATGGAAAATTGAAGAGGTCTCTCGATGGAAATGGTAAAATAAAGAAAATGAGATGCAACGTGTATAAAAGTAATGTATTCGGAAGGTAATAAGAGCAAATGTGTTAATTAAGGGAATTAATTAATAGGTTGAAACCGCTAGATTGTTGATGTTGCAACTGGCAGCCAAGGGACTATTAATGCAAATTTTGTTTTTTGGCAAATCATTTAATGGGACTAAAGTCTAAAACTTGAGGAGCCGTGTCTGCATATTTAGAAATTGAACAAGGACCAAAATGTAAAGTATTCTTGGTTATTAATATAATTCAAATTGCGCAAAAAAAAAAAGAAGCAACTTGCGCAGTGTGACAAAGCAGCAAAACCTAGCCTCGATAGGAAAGGAACAGGTACTACACTATTTCAAAAACAGCAATATGCCTGCCGACTTCTCTTGTTTAAATTTCACCAAAAAAGAGGAGAAAGACGTTTTGTTTATTTGGTGGCAACAATTGTGTTTGTAATTTCTCGTAGCGAGACCATTAATAGCCTCTTAGATAAACCTTTTATTTTTGTTTTTTTTTTGGACAAACCAGGTAGTGGCTACCTAGTGGAGAAAAGAAAACAGAAAAGAAATAAACAGAAAAAAACAGAAGCGTAGGAAACAACAGCTCCTGAAAATCAGACACCAAAACTAGCAATGCTTCATAAATAAAGTTGCCTCCCCAACGATCCAGTCATGTATTGCTCCAGGTAATTTGCACTCTCCTCTGAAAACCTTTTATTTTTGTTGTTATCTAATTTTTTGTGCTGTGTTCTACATTTTCTAACATTATATATTTTACCTATTTTGTGTTCAATAAAATTGTTGGTTGGTTATTGGCAACCGACTTAGAAAACGGATGTCACTAAATAGAGGTCAAACATGGCTAGCTAAATGCTCGCGGCATTGCTGATGCCAGAGAAGATAAAAGAGAATTACTTAGCTAGGGTAAACCAGGAAACCGTCCAAAGTATAAACTAATAGTTCTATAGCAGCGATCATTGTTCTTGGAGGCTAGCATGACTTGCTGGCAAATTATCATAATTGGTATTGAGTAGTTGACCCTGAATCACGGAGAAACTATATTGGCTAGCATGACTTTTTTTAAAAATGTCTCTCCCCATAAAGAGCAGGAAATATAAAGACTGACAGTGGCTCTCTACAGAAGATCCCGCCTCATTCCAAGTCAACCTTCCAATGTAGGTATTGAATCTATATATAGAAGGAAAGAATCCAGCACGTACCTAAAGCTTAATATTTTTTCCTTTAAAAAAACTATTTTCTCATAAAGGGCGGCAAAAGAACTGGTACAATTGAGAAAATAAAAAAGAAGTTGTTTGTTCGGTACATGTCAGTGTTATTGAATTGGTCAATATTTCTACCCTAGATGATCACTGATTTCGAGTCAATCGTCCAATTACTTAGGAATATAGCCTTGCGAATGCAAGGATCTAAAAGCAAACATCCTATCCAATAGCATCACTGGTTTTATTTTGAGATACTCAAGCAACCACTTACTAGAGATCAAACCATGGGCTCTGATTTACTCTCTGGAGTGATCTCCACTCTGGTGGAGAAGGCCACCGACTCTGTCCTTGAAGAGTTTGGCAACATGCTGGGACTAGGAGTAGAGCAGGATCGCCAAAAGTTGCACTGGAAGCTGTTGACGGTGCAAGCTGTGATTGCTACTGCAGAGAAATATAGTGTGGCTGAACCCGCACTCAGGGAATGGTTGCATGCTGTGAAAACTGCAGCATACGAAGCTGAAGATGTGCTTGATGAATTGAAGTATGAAGCCCTTCAAAAAGCTGTTGAGTCTGAGGTCCGGTCAAAAAAGGCAAAGTTCTCCCAACCTTTCCATCTTTCTCTTTGTTGGTTTAATTTCTCTAAGAATGAAATGGGCAAGAAGCTGAAGGATGTTTTGGAAAAGATAGATGTAATTATTGCTGATATTAGCCGGTTTAGATTCCTTGAGACCAGCGGGGCAAACAGCACCGTTCCTCGACTCCGAAGTCACTCCCATGTTAACGAGTCCACGGTGATCGGTAGGAGTGAAGATTTGGAGAGGATTGTTTCCATACTGATTTTGGAGCAGTCTCGGAGGGAGAATGTGGAAGTCCTTTCCCATTGTTGGCATGGGTGGTTTGGGCAAAACAACTCTTGCCCAGCTGATTTGTGGGGATGAGCGAGTAAAGAATCATTTCCAGCTGCGCTTGTGGGTGTGTGTGTCTGACGAATTTGATGTCGCTCGTATTGCCAAATTCATTATTGATTTAGCAATTGGGAGTGACAGCAAGCTGCCAGTGGAGAATATGGAGTTGATTCAACGTCTTCTACGAGAAGAATTGCTAATGAAAAGGTTTCTTCTTATCCTAGATGATGTATGGAATGAAAATCGCACCAAGTGGGAGCAACTAAAGCTCTTGGTTAGTTGTGGATCTCCTGGAAGCATGGTTATTGTAACAACTAGGAGCAAAAAAGCAGCATCAGTTATGGGCACAAGGAGTGCATACGTACTACAAGGGTTGAATGAGGATCATATGTGGGATATATTTAGGCAGAGGGCATTTGGTATGGAAGTTGACGAGGAACCCCAATTTGTTGAGATCGGTAAACAACTGATTAAGAAATGTTGGGGCTTGCCTTTGGTTGCAAAGTCTGTGGGGGGTTTAACGAGTAATAAGAAGGAAACATGGGAGTGGTTAGTTGTATTGGAGAGTGATGTTTGGAAGGAAGTTGTGGTAGAGAGTGAAAATGTGAAATTATTCCTGTACTTAAGCTAAGTTATATGAACTTGCCCTCTTACATGAAGCGCTGTTTTGCTTTCTGTGCTATCTTTCCTAAAGATTATGAGATTCAAAGGGACACATTGATACAACTATGGATGTCTAATGGCCTCATTCCAACAGAGGAGAGGGTAAGGGAAATTGAGGAGAAAGGCCTTGAGATTTTCAACGAGTTGGCGTGGAAAGGATTTTTTCAGGATGTCAAAACTGCATGTATTAAGGAATATTATTTTCTAAATAATTTGCACACGGTATGCAGGATGCATGATATAATGCATGACCTTGCAAAATCTGTTGCTGGTAGTGAATGTGCCTCTCTATCAAATTTTGATGGACAAAACAATTTGTCGAGTGATGTCCTTCATTTGTATGCTTGTTGCAAGACACAAGATATTGCTAGCCTCTTGCAGAAGTTTTCTTTCACTCGAACAATTTTGTCCACAGCAATAGATTCTGAAAAGGGTGAAGATCTTGTTGTGCTTGATTTGTCCTTCTCTAGCTCTTTCAGGGCTCTGAGCTTGAGGGATGCTGCTATTTGTGAAATACGAATGAGGTCAAGGAATTTGAAGCATCTAAGATACCTTGATCTCTCTTGGTGTCCCATTTTGATATTACCAGAAGCTTTGAGTACTTTATATAATCTGCAGACTCTGAATCTCTCTAATTGTAAGTTACTGCTTCTTCTTCCTCAAGATATGATGTACATGCAGAGCCTTAGGCATGTCAATCTTGATGGATGTGACGCTCTCATGAGCATGCCATCTGGTCTTGGTAGATAACCTCCAGACACTTACTATGTACATAGTTGATCCTGATAAAGGATGTGGCATTGAGGAGCTAAAGAATCTAAATCTTGGAGGCCGGTTAGAGCTTCATCTAGGAAAAGTGAGGAATGAATCTGATGCAATGCAAGTCAACATGTATTCCAAGAAAAATTTAAAGAAACTATACTTTTGGCATGGAGTGCCAATGGATAGACCTGTCAAACGTTCATAACATCCACGGAAGTGATGTCTTACGTTTAATGTTACGTTTAGGTAACGGAAAAAATTAGTTTTAATGTTTAATGTTACGTTTAGTAAACGTAAGAAATTTTTATTCCGTTTAATGCTATGTTTGATTAAACATCACAAACGTTAATGATGTTAAACATGTAAATCCTCATACAAGTTTTATTTGTTTCAACAGCACAATGGTCTCGCCCTTGTCTTTTCGCATTAAACATAAAAGGTTAAAGTACAAGTATTTGCAGTTGCAGAATGATGCTGGAAATAAAAAGCAAAAAAAAATTGAAATATTTACAAATAAACCAAAGGAAAACCTCATAAATAAGAAAAGTACAGAAAAGAAGCACCGGACTAATCAGAAATTGAGGTAAAGGTCGAAATGTTCTCAGCCAGAAATTACAATCCAGAGCAACTCATTGTGACTTTTTGAGCACCTGCCATTAGATGATTATTTCTTGCACCAGTTGATGTCCTTCCTTAAAAACTCCTTTAAAAATTATGAAAAAAAAAACACAATTACTGAAAAGATGCTTGACTTCTCTGAAAAATCAGTTCTACCAGAAAAATTACCAATTTCAGTTTTGCCAGAAAATTACCAGAAAAAACAGTTCTTACCGAAATCATGCAGAGCAACAAATTTGCCAGAAAAAAAACAGTCTAAAAAAACCTTCAATTCAAGAATAATTTGGAGTCACCAATCCCCCTTGAATTCTGGCCTCTGGATTTCAGTTGAGTTGGTGGTAAATTTGAGCCAGATTGTGGCTGCAATAGTGGTGTTGTCTCTATCAAAGCACGAACACCCTCATGCCCCACTGTTCCGATGGGTCATTGGTTACATAGCTGGTTGTGTTGCGACCTTGCCACATTTGTATTGGAGATATGTGCACAGAAATCGTCAAGGGTCCAACCAGGAGGCTGCAAGTCACAACTCCAGTTCTCAGAATAATAATAGTAATCAAAACAAATTCTTGCAGTCTCTACGAGCAATAGCAGGTTAGAAGGCGCTTGGAGAAACAATGTAATTTAACTGTACTCACTTCAGTGGAATTGGGAGTGTAGTAAAAGAATCCCAAAACTGAGTTCAGCCGCCCAGCTGTCAATCGTCTAGCCGTCAGCCGCCTCTCTCACGGCAGGGAGAGAGAGACAAGAAACGAGAGTGAGAGAGGGAGGGGGCGCTTTGTGTTTTTGTGGGGGTTCTGAGCAGAGAAGGGAAAGAGGTGCGGTGGTTGGATCGGAAGGAGGAGGGTTTGTGTGCGGCCAGATCTGTTGTGGAGTCGAGTGAGGAAGGAAGAGGGCAGTAGGCGTGCGAGAGGACTGACGAAGGCGAGCTACGGCGCATTAGGTCAATATCTCACATCCTCCTCCTCGTTGTCTCCGCTCTCCCCTCTATAATTCAGCATATTCTAACTGGATGGAATATATGCGTTAATACGGAAATATACGTAACGGAAATTGGGCCTTACGTTTTCGTTACGTTTAATAACGTAAATAGCGGCCCATTTACGTTTTACGTTACGTCGGCCCAACGTAACTATATTTTTTGTCGTTTCACGTTCCGTGTTCCAAAAACGGAACGTTAAAACGTTAAAGCGTGTATATATTGACAGGTCTACCAATGGAGTCCCATTTGTCAAAGAAGTATTTGAACCAAACCCAGATAACGCTAAGGCGATACTGCAAGCACTTGAACCTCATAGAGGGTTGGATGACCTCGAGATCATGCATTATGGTGGTACCCATTTTCCAGCATGGATGCTTAACTGTCATGAAACGTTTTCGAAACATCACTGAGCTCTATTTGTTTTGTTGCAGAAGATGCATACAATTACCCCCAATATGGCAGCTACCATTCCTTCAAAGTATCTCTCTGTTTGGACTTGATAGCCTAAAGCATATATGTCATGGTAGTGACTTGTTTGGTCAGGGAATTGTGAGGTCATCACAGATTTTCCCTAAGCTGCAATTACTATTGATGCAACAGATGCCGAGTATAGAGAGCTGGCATGAAAATGATTCGAGAGGAGAAACACATGTAGCATTCCCTGAGCTTCTTTCTTTGAAAATAGTGGGATGCCCTAATATGGTTACTCTACCATCTTTTCCCTATCACAAATGTGTCGTGGCGATAGTAGGAGAAACCAAGATTCCTTCCTCTGTCGTTGAAACCTTCAGAAGGAACGGTGCTTGTGTGCTGAATTAAGCATGTGTGGTTCGCAGCCTAATAAATGCATGAAGATTTATCTTGCCAAATGAGGTAAAACTTATACTCATTTGTTAGTCATATATCACTATAACTTCTACATAGTTATTCCATTAACAAAAAAGCAAATCAGGAAATAAGATGACTGTATTTTTGCAGTACTAATTGTTGTGCTCCGTGTTTATGTTTACAGTGGCTGATGCCAATAACCTGACATCAAAGTCCCTACTTGGTGCGTGAAAGCATCCTAATTGTATGTCGGTGCATATGGGGGAGTGAAGACCACATATTATCGATCTGGTGTTGAGTTGGTGCATTGCGTAAACCATACCGAGCTTGATACTTCAATGACATTGAGAATTTGAGATGGTAAAAGGCTTGAAATTTGGTACAGCTGTCCATTCCTTGAGGTACCGAACTAACATTAGAACGGTCAGAATATAATGCATATATCTACATCTCTGTCAAATTTTCAGATTTACGCATGATATTATAGTTTAATACGTCAAAATTAGAAGTTGCTCTGTCAAGTGTCAAGGTTTCAAATGCCCTGCTCTCTTTTTTTTTTCCGCAACATTAACTGTAAGATAAAACAAACACCACATCCGGTAAGGATTTTATTTTTAGAAAGGCTAGGTTGTGGCTGTCTTATTTAGTGACATCTGGTAAGGATTTTGCGGGTTGCGGCTCATGAAAATTTGAAATTTTTTACTAGATTACTGAAGTCTAATTAAAAAAGAAGTAAATAAGAATAAATAGTTTGTTCGCAGATAAGAATTGTGAATAACAATTAAATAAGATAGTCTATTCAATAAGGAGGTTATTTGTATGATACATCAGGAATAAAAATCGATGGAAAAAATATAATGGTAATTTATTTTAGTTTTATAATTATAATAGTTGTAATAATTATTATATAATAACATTTATCATAATAATATTATTATTAATTACAATAGCTATCATAATAATAAATAGTAATAATATTTATAAAATAATTACTATAATAATTAATATATAATAATTACAGTATTCATCATACAAATTATTATTTTTATGTTTCCCCTCTCATTTCACCTCTCTATTAATGATCTTTTTATTTTATATAATATTTCTCGTTCACACGAGTCTTGTTCCACTATTTCATTGCAATAAGAATTAGGGGCTGAATTGATTATTCGTCCAGTTATAAGTTGTTTGGTTTGGCCTGTTCGCGCTTGTGCGGTAATTAGTTGTTCAAAGACCCAATCAAACGCACCCGTAGTATTCTTCTAACCTTTTTTTTTTCCTTAATTTTCTGAACAGTTTTACCATGATCCATGGAATCTGTTGTAATTGTAAATTTGAAGTGATTCGTTCAATTGAGGCTTCAGCAACAAGGACTCTATTAGACGGACTCTATTAGACATGCATGGTACTGGATACAAACATGGGACCACTCACCAGTCACCACTGCATAGAGAAGGCATCAATGAAAGGTAATTGCAGAGTTCTGCCGAAGGCATCAATTATTTTCTTCCCACTTCCCAGGCCTCAACTGTCAAAAGGTTTTTCTTTTTACCAAGCTTTTAAAAAACTCCGTTTTTTTCGTTTTATCACCGTTTTTCTTAGTTTTGGTTCATACCGCACTACTGTTTTATCCGTTTTATCACCGTGTAAACCGTTATTTTACCGTTTTATCACCGATAAACGCTAAATCACCGTCCAACCGTCAAACCGCATAAATCGCATTTTAAAACCTTGCTTTTTACTATTATATTGAATTTTTTTCCCCCTTGTTATTCGTGACATTTACTGAATTCTTTGTCTATCATTTCACCTTTATCTCTCCATTGAATATAAATGTAAGGATAATTCGAACCATCACTTTCTTCTTTTAATACTAATAATAATTTAATAATAATAAATAACACACTCTCACTCGGCCATTACTACACAATAATCTGTGTACCAAATTGACAATTGTCATGGCATTGTAAATTGTACTATGCATAATATTATTTATTTAGCAAGCACCAAAAAAGTATGAATAAATTAATTACAAAACATGTACTATAGCATTTCCGCCTTATATAGAGATACACTTAGATATAACTTTCCGCTAAAGATAGTTTTTTTTTCCTGAAAATATTTAATTACGTCAAATTTGACTGCAAGATTCTACCTATTTGTAAATAAAAATTTTAACTGTAATTTTTCTCAATTTTTTTATGAAGTTCAATTAACTTTTCTTTCCTCCAATTTGGCTCAGTTTAGTTTAGTATATTTGTTGAGGCTTTTATTGTAAGTGGTCTTGCTAGAAGAAAACAATAGAGAAATTTTTTAAAAAAATAAAGTATGCAAAAGGAAGGAAGGGAGGAAAAAAAATCCATCCTAGTCTTAAACTTTGGAGCACTAATCTCCAAGCAGATCATCATCATTAATTCAACTGTGATGTGATTTGGGCTTCTTAGCAAACCTGGGCTTTGGGACTTGACCCGCTCACTTCTACTTTGGACTTTGGAGATACACTTTGAGTCTGTAATAATGATCGAAATGCTCTCATTTTTAATAATAAATATATAATACAATAAATCAAAGTTATTTTGGAGTGTAACCTCTTTCTATTTACTTTCTTCGCCACATGTTAATTTCCGCTTGCCACACGTCCCCTCTAATTTTCCTATAAAATTCCATACCCAAATAATTCTCTTCATTCATAAAAAAAAAACAACATTATAAAAAAAAAGAAATTCGTTCCCAATCCGAGTCATCTCACCCAATCCCCCAATCGGAATTACGTACAGCGCCTCTCTCTCTGATCTCGGCTCGACACTTCCCTCTCTCAGTTTCCTCTGAGCCGAGCAGATCGGACTAGAAGCCAGCTTGGCCGGTAGTGGAGGAAGCAAGGTTTGACAGGCGCCAGGCGGGCTCTCTCTCTCTATATCTCTTTCGGCTGGTTCCTCTCTGGCGGTACTATTTCTTTCTATTTCATCTTTTTTTTTCTGGTTCAAGTATATATGCTGTGATTCATTTCTATGGTGAAGGTGAATGTCTCCTTTACTTATTATTGATGCTTGTGCTGTTTGAATATGCATGGATCTGAGTTGGTATTTTGAGTAAATATGATTTATAATTGTATTCTATGAACAGTTAAATTGTGTGTGAATTGATTGATTGATTGAAATTATGGATTCAAAACTTGTTTTATTCCAAAGAAAAAGAAAATGTGGAGACGGGCATCAGATTTTTATGGATTGAACTGTTGGTTGCATTGCTGATGTTTATGGTGAAACCTGAAAAATAAATAAGTACCAGCAATAATTATTTCTTATCTTCCCTAAATTAGAAATTATAACCCCATATTTTGATTTTGACCCATCAATATCCTTACATATCACATGGAAATATTTATTTTCTCAATTCAGAAACCCGACCAAAAACTCAGAAGTAGATTTAGTGACAAGTACAACAAGGATACTTTATGCAATAGGCACCAGACTGATAATGCACTTTCTAGCTCCAGAACACCATTTTGGCACAAAATTAAATAGGACAGCATAAGAAGTAATGGTTAGATAAATATAACCTTTGTGCGATTAAATCTGCATGTTTTATGTAGTATGGTGGTTACACCAAATATTTTAATTTGTGCACGTATCATCTGTCACTGCTTAATTGGAAGTTCATTGTAAAACTTGGGAGAAGTAATTTGCTAGTTTACTTATTTCATGACCAAGACCAATCCATCCCGCAATCTGAGTCTGCGGATTCAGTATATTCGGCCTTTGTATTACGCATTGAATCTGCATGTTATGGCAGTCAGACCAAGTATTTATGTACATGTATTTTCTTTTCACTGCATAATTGGAAGTTCACTTAGATGTGGTTTTCCGATGAAATTTGTGAGAAGTTAATTGCTTGTTTACATATTTCAAGACCAACCCATCCCACAATCTGAGTCTGCAGATTAAGTATATTTAGACTTTTTATTTAAATTCTACTTAGTGCGTCATTGCTCTCCTGTTAATGGAAGCAATTAAATAAATACCAGTGCATGCTTGTAGTAGTTTTTGGCTTTGTTTTATTGCATGTTTTTGGTAGATGACCAATGGAAAGTCCAAGTCAGCTTTGATGGTGCAATTTTTCTACTCAATTTATCATGTCACATGCATTATCTTTTCAGTTTCCTCATCTTTCAATTGAGATCGTAAATTCTATCAATGGCTAATATTATTGGCAACACTCATCTCTTAATTGATGAACAGCTACTCTGTGATTGTTTGGGTTAATAAGGCAATTGTTTTTTGACTATTTTTTCAGAGATAAGGAAATGAGAACATTTAATGAATAGCTACTGGAAGATTTCTTTGCTTCCATTTAGTATGAGTGGTCTAGAAAAAGTCTGGATGGTCAGCTGCAATTGCCTGGAGATCAAGATCCATCTTCTTCTTGTAAGTTCCCTCTTTTTTAAGACACACAAGCACACAATATAAGAAAAGAAAATTATGTTGAATGTCATTAACCCAAGCACTAATAATCATCATGAAATGAAACATACATGTGGAGAGTGTGACAAGAATTTCTACACTGGTTCTAGTGAAAGAATAAAAAGACCCCTCATGCACACACCTTTAACTGTGAAATATCCCATTTCTGCTTCCTAGCTCTCTCTAGGTAATCGAGAGATTAATAAAGAGTCCTGTAGGAAGCTCCTTTGCAGAAAGTATCAGCATAAGCCTATAGATGCCATTCTGGATTAATGGATTTCCCAAAAATTACATCTTACCATTTTGCAGGCTTATATATCTTTAATGCTTTTAACTGTGTGCATAGATTTTTTTCTGATGTTCTTACAAAAGAGTAATGATTTTGATAGTTTCGTCCATGAGATCAGGTATGCCTTCAGTGCAAAATAAAAAAACCTGAATAATATTCAAGGTAGTCAATAAGAATAAAGCATCTTCTATGGTCTTAGTACTTGAAATCAAAGTATCTTCCTATCTTGTAAAGTGAAATTTTGAACAGTATATCTCATTCTAGTCTGTTATATGCGTTTTCATTTCACTAAATATTTTCTAAAGCACAATTGCAATGTTACCTGGCATTACAGCAGCACATACAAACATGTCATCGAACAACAACAATAATGCAAATAGATTCAGAGGCCTTGTGGTAGCAGATCTGTTGATGCACTGCATGATACATCACAATAGGCTTGAACATTTTGGTCTCGAAGCCACCACGATGGTTCATGACATGGAAGACGCTGTCATTTGTTTCTTGGAAGGACAAAGGTTTGATATAACTATTGTTGAGATGGAGGACCCAACCGCTATAATCGAGGTAACCATAAGGTCTCGAACAATTTGTGCAGTTAAGGCTTTGCTTATGCAAAGTAAAAAGTTAAGATCTGTTGATCTTGTGATTGAGGTGAATTTATGTAATGGTATCTAGATTAGATCCAAGTAACAAATAAGGCTTTCTACTAATGCCATTAGGATTCTTAATGTGCATTTTAACTGTCATTAATTTTGTTATTGTTATTGCAGTTATGTTTTTGAAGACCAGATTGATTTTGTCAAAGTGTTTCTGTTATGCATAGCATTTTTGAGGAGCCAATTGAGGACGAGGAGCTAAATGAGATTGAGGAAGCCAAAGTGTTAATTAATTTGATTATATAGATATTGTGTTGTAAATATTATTTCTTTTTGTTTGTAATATAAAATGATTGATTGCTTTTTGAAGTTCATTATGCAATTGGTATTGGATTTTGTCAGTATCTGTTATTGTAATTCTTCATTATACTTATATAATATGGGTGCATAGGCTACAGAGAGCATAATTAAAAAAAAGCAAAGAAAATTAAAATTCAAGTGACTTTTTTAAAAAATATATAATATATATTAATGACACTTTAGCGACTTTTTAATTAAAACAGTCGTTTTACCTTTAGCAACTTTTTAATGAAAACAGTCGTTTTCCCTCCACATGTATGTCGTTGTTTCCAAATAAGAACAATTGTTCTTGTTCTAGTTTCGTAATTTTTGTTGGAGCAAGAATAAGATTAATTGTGGTAAAAAACAAGCTATTCTAAAAGGTGTCAAATGTGAAATAGTTTGTTTTTATTCTTGTTTTTGTTCTTATTCCATGAATTTCTAAACATCCTAGGAAATAACAGTCGCTATTTTAGCGATCTCCGCATTAACGACCGAGCAAAGTGTACAGTTGCCAAAGTGATTGTTTTAAGAGGAAGGTTGCGTTATCAACATTTTGATTGTCTCCAAATACCAACATTTTACTATTTAGTTAGTTTTAAAAAAAATTAATTCAAACGTTACATTTAAACCGTTGATCTTATTTAATTTAATGAGTGATGTGTTTTCATATGAGTTTTGTAAAATTTAGAGTTTATTTAATACTCGATCAAAGACTAAAACATGAACGTATTAGAACGAATATATCATAGTTAACAAGGTTCACTTGTTTTTCTATCTATTGATCGAGTATCAAATACATTCTAAAATATACAAAACTTATATGAAAACGCATCGCTCGTTAAATTAAATAAGATCAACGGTTTGAATTTAACGTTTGAATTTAGAAATTTGAAAAATATAACCTAATAGCAAAATATTGGCATTTGAAGACAACCAAGATATTGGTAGCGAAACCTTGCTTTTGTTTAATAGTATAATATGACTTGCGCAATAATAACCGAGGTGTACAGTTGCTAAAGTTATTGTTTTAACATTACATTGTAATAACTGAGGTGTGCCTGTACGTACCGGATACAGGTACGCCTCTAGTATGACATCAGTACGTACCGAATATTTTAGATTAATATAGTTTTATTTTATAATTGTTTGGAGAACATTAAAAATTCATTTGGCTTTGAAAATTTAGAACTTTTCTTTTTTAAAGGGCTTAAATTATTTTTTCAAAAATTTTATTAGGGCTTAGCCCTTCCATAAATGATCCAAAAGGACATAATATGATAAATTTCTATAATTTTTTTGTAAATTTTTCAAAAATAGACTTCAAATAATTTATATAAATTCTTACAATTTACACAAAAATTTAAAAGTTGACTTTTAAATAATTTCGTGTACAATTTTATTCAGAAAAATAAGGTGTGTAAATTTGCACTTCTAATGATAAATTATCTAAGCATTGATTGAATTTTTTTAACTGATAATGGATTCATTTGAAGTCATTTGCACAGTAATCTATATTTAACCTTTTTATATGATCCAAAAGATAAGTCACATCTTACTTATTCAAAATATAAGCAATATGAAGCCATTTAAAACCAGTGCCTGCGATACTTAAATCACCTGAATCCATGGTCTTCAAGTATTAAAATAAGCACTGCTGTTCTTTTTCCCCTTTATGTTGGCCCGTTTCCTCTTTTGATGATAGTGATAAAAACAGGACTCTATACAAATCTGAAGTAATAAATCGTACCCAAAAAAAAAAAAAATCTGAAGTAATTATGGGGTTGAAGAGTTCTAAGGCTAAGGAGTCTGATATGTTATATCTTTATTTCTGATAGCGTATAACTTTATTTTTTTATATTAAATGAATGAAATCATGAGGAGGGAAACGATGGGGTATCAAAATAAGAAGGGATGAGGGCATTTTCGTCCACAACTTTAAAATTGATTTTTCAGTATTAAAGTATCACTAGAAATAATCGAAAGGGTATATATCTATATATGCTAACTATGTTTAGAAGGGTAAATTTCCAAAATTAAAAATTAGAGGGTGATATTTCCAATTTGCTAATTAAGAATTCAGGGGTATATGACTGATTCCCCCACCCCTCCCAAAAAAAAAAAAACCATGGAATGTAACATTTTAGAAATACAAAAAAAAAAGGTCACTAATGCGTTAAAAGGATTTTATTAACAAATTTACGCACTCAAAACATGTTCAAACTCAATGTGCATCCTGAAAATCCCCAAAATCGTGTAGAATCTGACTAGTTTGCTCTCTCGTGCAGTTTTTTTTGCTGAGCAAACATGTTGCCTTGTTGGTTGTAATATATTGAGTTACAGTCTATAAATAAGTTCTGTTATATGTCACAGATTAAAAGGATGAGAGGAAGCAATTTAGGCTATTCAGCATTCATTTCTTTTTTAATTGTTCGATGAAAAAATTGAAAGGATGCTAATGTGTACCAGTTCTGAAATTGAAAGTAGGGTTGTCAATGGAATGCCGTTTTGTTCCGTTCAAACGGAACAACTAACGGAAGAAAATCTATTTTGTTTTTTTAAAACAAACGTTAGTGTTCCGTTTATTGAAAATTAGACTGAAATCAATGGAAAATGGAGAACAGAACATAAAACGAAAAGTCGTTTTACAAAATGGAACAAAAATAAAAAATTGATATATATTACGTTACCAGAAAAGAAACGAAAACAAAACTGATATGTTCGATTCTGTTTCAGCACGTTTGACACACCTAATTGAAAGGCTGCTAAATAGCTAATCTTTACTACTTATAAAAGCACCAATTTAAAGGTCTATCCAAAATTTGAACCGAAAGGAGCAAACAATTGTTAACACAATTCAATATAGACTATTTACTTTTATGATTTGATCAGATCAGTGGCGTAGATTTAATAATGAGATAAAAGATTTGAACCTTTCGTCTAGACTGTGTTAACTTTCGATGGAGCGGACTCGCTCTCGCTCGATAAGTACAGCGCCAGGTTCGATTCTCCGTGCCCTTTTTCTTTTTTTTTCACTACAAGAGAGATGACCTATTGCTAGATTTGTCAAATTTTTTAAATAGACTTTTTTTATTAGTGTTGGACTTTGTTTTATTGCTAGATTTAATTGATGCACTAAAATCTAGCAATCTTTTAGCAAGACTTAATTTTCTATCAATAGATACTAAATCGAACAATTTATTTTTGGTAATTTTTTGAATCTTGCAATTTAATTGTTTTGAATCATTTATGGAAAGAGCTAGCGCCGCCTCCTTGGCATATCTCTCTCTGAACCCAATCTAGGATTTTATATAAATTCCCTCTCGATACCTCTCTCCATCTTAATTCAATCTAATTGAAAGACAACCTAGATTGCATTGCTGCATCGCTTCTCTCCGATCAAATTGCATACTCGGAACAAGACTTGTGTCTCTTGGTGCCGCCACGAGCCGTCCGATCTCCGCCACCATTCATCGCCTCTCCGTACTCGACCAAGGGCGGCACCTCCACTACGCCTAGCCGCACCTAGCGCAGCTCGACTTCAAAAAGGATTTATACTCTATTGACCACCAGGAGCTTGACCCTCTCCAACAGATCCAAGCCAAATGTTGCCATCTTTATTTAAGTGTATGGTTCATCCGATGGTTTTGTACTGAGATTTCTTTTCTTGTAGCGGTCAATTTCTATTTTTGTGCTAGATTTTTTTTATCTTAACATATCAAGCAGATCTCTTGCTTATTGTTGAGTTCTTGATTTCAGAGCTATATTCTTTACATTCTTGTTTAATTTGTTGGTTATAATAGAAAATATTTCATTATTGTGACTTGCAAATGCTATTTCACCTTACATCATTTTTTTTGTCTTATCTTGCGGCCCGAAGGAGAAGCCGACACTCGGGTAAGACCTTTTTTTTTTTTATGATTTCACCATATTTCTTTTTATGTTTTGTACTTGCTAAGGTAAATTTCAAGTCTTTTTTACTTCTTGTAAAAATTCAATTTTTGTTCTACCCAAAGCCAATTTTGTGTGACACCCTACTTGTTTTGACTTGAATTGACTAATTTTTCAATTTTTGTTACAACTTTGACCAAATTTGACCAATAGTTAAACAATAGTTTTTCTTTTGACCCGTTATTTTTAATAAAAAATAATAATAATATATTTTATAACCGCTTTCTCTTTGTTGGGGATTGAAAAAAAAACGAGTAATAAAGTTTTGACAAAAACTTTGACACGTGTTATCCCTTTGACACGTGGCTGTATTGAGAAATGTTCATATAATCTTTGGAGTTTCAAATCCTCTGTTCCGTACCACTTTGAGTAAAATAAAATTTCATGCCAGGCTTGATTATTAGCTAAATAATGATTTCAAAATAGTTTTCGAATAATATTTTGATTATGCCGATTGAAAGGTTGATGAGTAGATCGATTGGAATTTCAAGTCTACGTCGCATTCGGGATAGTCGATTTGATATGTCTGTTGATTTCTGAACCGTTGTTTCAGGTAACCGGACTTCTCTATGTTTAATTCCGTATTGATTGATTGATCTGATTTATCGTTTGGTTTTGATTGAATATGTTTATCGAATTGTGATTGGTATATTTTACGGGTTATCGGGTTTGGAATTGGATGTGAATTTGGATATGAATTTTGAGCCCTGATCCTCCTGAGTTCGAGGAGGGGCCGGTCCTGATCCTCCGGAGATCGGGGAGGGACCACTGTGATTGACTGACTGACTATCTGGACCCGATTATCTCCGTAAAATATATTATTTGTTATGTGGATTAATCTGATCTGATTGTATTTGTTATATTAATTAAATGTAGAGAAGCTGCGTCGTTAAATAACCGGTTACTGAGGTTTGTACCTGACTCTGTTTGTTTTTCTGTTGCGATGTAGATTGATGGACCGTTGGATGGGTGCAGAAGATACCGTTCTCGCCTCGCGCCCCGCGACCCGTCGGTGCGGGACGTGACATTTTGATCTTTCGAAATTGGAAGGAAATAGTTTAGTACATCTAATCTTGGAAGTATAGATTCCTTTGGAATGTCTTTAGTTTAAAGTTTATAATGAAATTACTTGAAGATTTTTTTGGCATATATTCTTCTGCTATTTTTTTTTTCCTCATCTTTGTTGTCTGATTGAATGATTTTGAGTAAACTTGAATATCTTCTTTGTTTCTATATTTCAGAGGTCAGTGGATTAAGACCCGCAAACGATATATAGCAGATCCTTTGAACCATACTGCTTTTGCTGTTGTTGTGGTCCAGATCAATTTCGATAATGCTGGTGATCTGGTATGTTTGCTGATGTTTTATCTTTTATTGTTTTATGCCTTCTAATTATGAGTAGTTTTGTCAAGTTCATCTCTGACTTGAGATGCTAATTATGGTGCCTCAATTGTCTCAGATCATTAGATGAAGAGAAAACGATTGATAGGTTGCTACGCCATCGCCTCCTTGCCAGTTCGTTGTAGCCTCTTTGGTTGCATTATGAAAGTTTCTTTGAGGATTACATAAAGACGCTTTGTAAGATTTTTTTCACTATCTCTGAACATCTATTTCTCTCTCCCAATTTCGATTTGTGTGATTTTATCTGTTTTTCGGTTGTAAAAAATTTCTTCGATTTAGACATAACTTGGCTAAGCCCTTCATCGTTGTCTCCTGTGTTGGTTCCAAAATTAGGGATTTACCATCCTCTTTTGTTCATAGATGAAATAACTTCTATCACTACTCAATTGGCATTATGAGACAATATTTCTATTTTAGAACAATATTCAGGTGGTATGGTATTATGACTATTTTTGGCATGTATAACATATTTTTAAAGTTATACTACATGAGCAGCACCTTGTTTGTTCTAGCTACTGTGCCTCTTAGTGGTACCAATGAATTATTTAAGTAGAGCAGTTATGAGAGTACCTGTACAGAAATCTAGATTGAAATCCAGTTTCTTGGATCTTTTTTAGATGCCAAAAAAAGTACAACCCTTTGCTTTTGAAACTAGCGTAAACACATGTTGACCCTATAAATGTTATAGAGTCAGTATAGACCCATAAATTATATATGTGTTTTAATCTTTGTATTACGATAGTTAAATTTGTCTGCCATGCCATACAATGTACTGTCTAATTCATATTTCTCTAATCCAATAGAAATGGCAATTGCTTCTATGGTTTGATGCCCAATTCTTATCAATTAATTGGCACTAAAATTTTTTTTCTTAAACTGTAGATGGATGATATTGATAAGTGTTTTTAGGCTGCACCTTTTTGTCTGAGTTGTGGTCGATATGGTTTATTATTGGCTATATTTTTTTAATTTATTTACTAGGATATCTGGAGCAGATTCTAAGCAGTCTTAAGCTTTTTACTTTGACATGCACTCTTGCTTTAAGATTGTTTTGGTCTTTTGTCCATTTGATTTTTTTATTTCTTTTTTGGATGGTATATTTAGAGCTGCATCATCATCAGATTTTGAGAAGTTTTCATATTTGTAAAGTGCCCTAAGTTATGATTTAAAGTTAGTTTTGATTATTCCTGTATCAGCGAATTGAAGAGTGCATTTGTACATTTTATGCATAGCATGATGCTATTATTTTTGTCTAATGTTTTAGTTGGCAATTTTTATTCATGCTTACTATTTGAACGGTTATCACCTACTGTTACTTAGAATGTTTATGTTGGAGATGCCGTATTGATATATCATAATAGCAACACAATCTTATCAACACTGGAGATGCCATGCTGATATATCACGTTGTTACTGTGTTATCAGTTAGCAGTGCCAGACCTGTTCAAATATTTTTGTTGTGTTGCCTAAAATTAGAAGAACCCTTATATTATTTGGGCTACGTTGATTTAGATCTAAACAATTACTTGTGTCTTGTCCAGCTGTGACGATATTAAGGAGCAAGGTGCAATAGAGAAATATTTTAAAGGTGTATTGTTGATTGTCAATGGTAAGGAGGCTCATTGCAGTTAATTTAGTTTCGAACATATAATTGAAGCAATGAAGTTTATAAGAACTTAGCTCTTGATAGTCAGTGGCTATGTTTTAGATGATGTTACTTTATTTCAATTTAAGAATGTAGTATCTTGTTAGTTATTGTTTTATCAATTGAACGGATTGAGAAAAGATTCAATTTTGAAAGGAACCGCATAGAATGGAAAATGACAATGGTTGCATTTCTATTTTATTCTAGATATTTAATTATCTTCCTTTTATGTCATCAATTAAGAATGTGGTATCTTGTTAGTTATTGTTTTCTCAATCAATTGAACGGATTGAGAAAAGATTCAATTTTGAAAGGAACCGCATAGAATGGTAAATGACAATGGTTGCATTTCAATTTTGAAAGGAGAGTTTTCCTAGATAGTCTCTATCTAGCTTGTCTAAAAAAATTTTGAAAGGAGAGTTGTCATAGAAACAATTACAATATGGATTGGAAAAATAACATAATTGGAGTATTACATGAAATTTGCACGTCATTAGAGATTAAGATACGTACAAAAAATGCATCAACTAACAAAATATTATTTGAATCCAAAGTTTAGGGTTTAATAATGCAGGAATACAAAAAAAAAAAATACTAATATGAATTTGTTTGAACTCTGTAAACAACAGAATGCTAAATTAGTATACTTAAGTTATCATGAAAAGATCGAGGTAATAAAAATAAAAAAAATATTTATAGTGTTCATATTATACTAAAAATGCTCCCAACATTCGGAATACGAAAATTATTATTATTTTTTTAATTAGTGGGCGACTGCTAGTGCAAGAAAACAACCTTCCTCTCCTTTAGTTCACGGCGATTGCGCTTGAACCCAAAATTCACTTCCCGCTCGAACAAGTTTTTGGTGGCCCCCAAAAGGCCAAAACAATAAATTCCCGCACTAGGGTTTTTTTTTTTTTTTGAAACATCCGCACTAGGGTGACTGACTCACTGAGTCGTGGCGAGATGGAGGCTGAGAAGGACACGTGTAAAGAGACGTGGCAGTAAACGCATGAGATTTACAATATAAATAAATGCGACAACTATTCGAGGCCAAACCAAATCCCTAGATTCTTCTCTCTGTCTCTAGCGCCGTCGCCGTCTCTCGGCGACTCTCTCTCTCTCTCTCTCTCTCTCTCTCTCTTTCCTCTGAGCCGAGCAGATCGGACTAGTAGCGAGCTTGGCCGGTAGTGGAGGAAGCAAGGCTTAACAGGCGCCAGGCGGGCTCTCTCTCTCGGCTGGTTTCTCTCTTGTGGTACTATTCCTTTCTATTTCCACTTTATTTATGCTTGTGCTGTTTGAGAAATGCATGATTACCAGTTGGCATTTTGAGTAAATCAATGGTTGATGATTGTATTGTATGAACATGTAAATTGTGTGTGGCTTGATTGATTGTAATTATGGATTCAATACTGGTTTTACTGTAAAGAAAGACTGGTTTTTATGGTGAAAAATAAATATGTGCCCACAATATTTTTTTCCTTTTTCCTTCCCAACCCAGAAATTATAACCCGTTATTTTGAATTTGGCCTATCAATATCCATATAAAATGCATGGAAGTAGCCATTTTCTCAATTCAGTATCCCCAACCAAATTCTCACAAGCAGAATACAACTAGTGATGAAATTGGAACTAGTGATAAGTACAATCAGAAATACTTGTGATGCAATTGGTGCCAGATCTTGCTGAATTGCCTTTTCTAGTTTGATGTGCTATTGTAGCTTCAGAACACAACTTTGCGGCAATATTAGGCCACCATAAGAAGTAATGGTTTGAATACCTTAACCTCTCTGTTGTTGAATGTTGAATCCGCATGTTACTAAAATGTTTTTGTATTTGTATCATCTGTCACGGCATAATTGGAACTTCACTAAAATGTAGTTTTGTTGGGTGAAACTTGTAAGAAGTAAATTACTAGTTTTTCTTATCTAAAGACCAACCCGTCCCGCGATCTAAGTCTGCGGATTCAGTATATTTAGTCTGTGTATTTTATGCCTTGAATCTGCATGATGCATCTGGTATGGTGTTTCGGCCAAGTATTTTTGTACATGTATTATTTGTCACTGCATAATTGGAAGTTCATTTAAATGTAATTTTTCGATGGAACCTGTCAGAAGTAAATTACTTTTTTACTTATTTTAAGACCAACCCATCCCGCAATCTGTGTCTGCGGATTCAGTATATTTAGCTTTTGTATTTAAATTCTACTAGGTGCATCGTTACTCTCTAGTTAAAAGAAGCTACTAAATAAATAGCAATGCATGTTTGTAGTAGTTTTTGGCTTGTTTTTTTGCATGTTATTGGTCGATGACTTATGGAAAGTCCAATTTAGCTTTGATGATGTAATTCTTATACTTGACTTAGCTGTGAGGATGTCACATGCATTATCATTTTTGTTTCCTTTATCTTTCAATTGAGATCGTAAATTCAATCAATGGCCAATATTATTGACATCCTTATCTCTTAATTGATGAATACTGATCTGTGATTGTTTGGTTTACTAATGCAATTGTTTTTTGACTTTTTTTTCAGAGATAAAAAAATGAGAACATTTGAATGAATAGCTGCTGGAAGATTTCTTTGCTTCAACTTAGCATGAGTGGTTTAGGAAAAAGTCCGAATGGTCAGCCGCAATCGCCTGGAGATCAAGCTCCATCTTCTTCTTGTAAGTTCCCTCTTTCTTAAGACACAAGCACACAACATACAAAGGAAAAATTATGTTGAATACCATTAACCCAAGCATTAATAATCATATAATCATATAATGAAATGAAACATACATCTGGAGGGTGTGATAAGAATTTCTACAAAGGTTCTAGCGAAAGAACAGAAAGATCCCTCACACACACTCCTTTAACTGTGAAATATCCCATCTCAGCTACCTAGCTCTCTCTAGGTAACAAATTACTGGCATGAATAGGAGCTTATAAACTAGAATCCATAAATTTTGAAAATTGACTGCAGGGTTTAAGAAGAAATGGTCCCGAGTTATAATGGATCAACTAAGGCAAGAGGAGGTATATTGGAAGATTGGCCTCCTTTTTCACAATTTTGAAATACCTGCGGATGACCACTGCTCCCCTGATACATCTCCAAACAGTAGAAACATACAATCCAGGCAGAGTTATGCGCCAGTTTGGTAGGTATCCTCATGTGAGATTTGCTGCATGCAACAAGCGAGAGAGGTTCTTTCCTTGGATTCAAGGGTAAATTTGTCAGCAATTGAATCATAATATAAGTGAGGGAACCGACAAATTTCTTCTCCGCCGTAATTTTTTTCTTCCCAAATTTCTTCTGCTTCTATATTCAACAATTTCCCCAAAATCAAAATCTTCAACAAATTTAGCTGTTCGGTTGAACTTGTTTGGTGTTTTAACCAATCTGTTATGAATTAATTTTTGCACAAAAATGGCCAAAACTAGTTACGAAGTAAAACTAATGATCAGCGCCGCAGCCCGATTTTGGAGGAAAGGCAATATGACCCCACCAAGTTGTCAAAAGATCTCCAGTTAGAGTGTATACTGCAATTTTACATTCTGTGTCATTTTTTTTTTGTTTTTTTTTAAGGATTTAGATAGATGCTTAAAAGATAGGTATTTACAATGTAATCTTATAGAAAGAAAAATGACGGAGTTTGTACAGGGAGAGAACAAAGAGATCAATGTAATCAATGAAAGTTTATTTTGTTACAAAGTGAATAGAAAATTGTTATTCTTTTTTATTTATTTGTTGTTGTTTATTGTTTTCTTTTTTTTTCGCTATTGATTTGTTTTTGTTCTTCATTTCGGGCTCTTAGTTAGCTTGCAAGCTGTAGCCAGTATTGAAAAAACCAAAGTTGTCAAGATTATTGGTACATGCAAACTAAATTTTTAAATCTTGGTAGATATGAAATATGAATCATACCAACCATCCAGCTTTTTATTCCCTTTTGCAGGCGAGTGTTGGGTCAAATTGGATCAACTAGAGTAAATTAAAAATGCTTTAAATTATTATTGAATATATTTTTACTTTAAAAAATATATATCAGTACTCCATATCATTTTATTGGCTCGCAGAATAACTTTGAGCAAATTAACTAACAGTCACAAGGCCTTTTAAATTGGTAGAACTTCTAAATGCTGACTGTGCTCCTGTGTTAGGTTTGAGGCAATCAAGTGAGATGGCGAAGAAGTGAAATACTTTGTGAGTATTTCATATGTTAAATTAAATTTATTTCATATCCTTTTCTCCATAAGTGAGTAAATTAAATTTATGCGGTGAATATAAGTGAGTCAACTAGGTGTATCATTCAATCCATTTCTCCATTTTTATCCACATAAATTGTGGTTATCGATTTCATATGCTTCTTAATTCTCCTTTTATCCTGTCCCCTTTTTCAAATTAGTAGCTCAAAAAGAAGGGGATTTTAAGTTGGAATCCATTCAAGCACTTTAGATGGTCGTATTTAGATAGACAATGCTGTAGAGCTTTTTTTTTTTTGTGTAATCTGAATACAAACATGAGACTTCTCCCTCCAAAAAGGAAAAGAAATTTCCTTTCGGACACTAAGCATTTTTAAGGAATAAAGTGCTGTTGCAACGGAAGTTGGAACGAAATTTCCTGTATTCCTTTTCTTTTAAAATATTTGAAACTTGTGTACAAATTACCATATACATTTGGTTTATCCACTAGAAACTGTTGAAATATGAATTGCATTTACAGAATCCATTATCATTGTTAAGATTATTAAACTTCACAATTTGTGCGTTTTGACAAGGAAAATAACAGAGCCAGAGGTGGCTAGAGGAACTACCACATCATCTGATATGGATTTCATGCCAGGTATGACCCTCTTTGCCATGAGAGCACAAATTGGGATTCCAGATAAGTACATGAGAATGTCGATTGCGCCTTGACCAACGGAGAAGTTCTCAAGCTTGATCACTCTGTTGATTATGTCTCTGCATTCCTCCTTGGTTAATGTGCCTGTCCTATGATATTTCTGCAACAAAATAGAAGAAAAAAGGAAACAAACTCAAGATTATTTCACTTAGTTTTCCAGGTTGTACATTAAGAAACAAAAGCACCTTTAGGACACTACAAAGATAAATACAGATTTCAACAATTCATACCGAGAATAAATCACTGAGTTCTTGTTTAGGTGGTAACTCATATTGCATTGCTCCACTTTTCTTCCTGAGCTCTCTGCAAACAAGATATAAGCATATTACATTAATTTGTATTCTAAAACACAATAATCAAGGGAATAGAAAACTACAATGATAAAGATATTATGAGGATTGAGAAAAGCTTACTGTATGATGAGAAAAATTGCGTGGTACAAATCATCATACTTAACATCCTTCTTATCTTTAAGTTCAGCTTCATAAACCTTGTCAATGATTGGTTTTATATCTTCAGCCAACTTTTCAACTTGCTGAGGAGTCGGATCTCCTATCCAGTCAAATAAAGAAGGAAATACAAACATTTGAAATCATAAAACAAAATTTTCTTGCGATAAGCTCTCGAGAAAAGCTAACAAAGTCACCTTTCTTCAACTTGTTCATGACCTGGCCCATTTCTGTTAGCTTACGGAAGAACTTGTTGCTGCTTCAACCAAAATTATTAATGTACTGATCAATATATAAACGACAATGGCATATTTGTTAAGAATAGATAATGGCCATTGCTGTTGGAATTTCCCTAGCACAAAGCAAAGCAAGCAGCTCTAAGAAAAGACAAGCACATTCGTAAGGGTAACCGTGTACCATCCAACTTCAGATTCTGTACCTCTATTACAAGCAAGTACTAGCCCTTCAGTTCTGTAACTCACATTGAGGCTCTAATATAAAATTCTCTGAGGACATCCATAAGAAATTCAAACATTGTCTTATATTTTGTCCGGCAACAAAGTACCAATCTACAAAACATTACAACCAACGAAATAATGAATTAACAATCTACAAAACAAATATAACCAACAGAAGTAACAAGGCTGTCAAAATACATATACACGAATACATCACTAATGTTAATGATAAAATAAATAAACGTTTTCAATTTTGTACCAATTGAGAATAAAAAATGGAAAAGGTATGCTTATACATAACTACACAGCTTTCCTCATCAGCAAAAATATAAACTTTCAGAATTAGAGAATACATGCAGAAGCCAAATTTTCTAGCTCACAACAGCTATTGCCTATAAAAGTAGAAGACTCAGCAGAGTACTGTCAGCCGTCACTTTAAGGCTTCAGATATCTTTATGCCAATGGCAATGTGTATTATAAACCATGATACTCACTGGCCGTAACCAAGAACTGTGTGCTTTGCTCCAAAGTCGATTTTGATCCATCAAAGTTTGGGCATCTTTAGCTACAAAATTTCGACTATTTTGACTTGTAAATTTTTCCCCTTTGATCCTTTTTTTTTTTCAAATTTTACCCAGGGGGGACTCATGGCTATAGTCGTCAGCCAACCAAAGGCCATATTCACGAAATCGTTTGATCTTTTTCTCAAAGCCAATAATATAGTTATTGTGTATAATCACATGCATGCCCTTAGTTTCACGGACCCATGTTTTGTTTTTGAAGTATAGGCCTCCAGTTGGAAATGCAGCTTGCGGTAGAAGATACATATCAACCTGCAATAACATGTCATTTGAAGCCAACAAATAAGTTCAACATAAACAAGCTGGTTAAATATTTGGATGCTCCATGACCAGTTTGGTTTTCTTACAAGTGAGATTGGGCTTCTCAAGTATAAAAAAGAGGGGCCGAATTATGTTTTAAAAAAATCCGTATATAAAGTGTGCATATCCAGGTAATTACTGGTACAGTACAAGAACAAGATGTGCAGGCCAGTTCTGAACCAACGCAATGACTACATAATGGGTTAATGGCATAACTATTGTGCCAGAATTCTTGACCATTGTAGGTGTGGTTAGGTTCAAACACAACCATTTGCAAATTCTAATCAACCCAACCTAAACCCAAATATTTTAAGTTCTGCAAGAGTAACAAGGCTCTTTGAAGAATACTGACCTGGCTGACGGTTTTATTAAGGGCCCAGTTGAAGGCAGGTTGGTCATTGGCTTTTTGTTTCTTGGACCAGGGTTGCTCCTGCATCTCCTCTATCCACTTTTTCAACAAAAATTTCGCCCCACTCGTTGGCCTGAGATAAATCATGCAGCTGCAGATGTATGGTCGACCTTTTTTCCCAGGCGGTGGTAAACCATGAGGATGGTCTAATGGTTTTACCTGTTGCATCCATATATAACTTGATTACAAAAATTTAATGGTTGTTTCATCTATCAAGGTTAGTAGTGCCCACTAGCAACATGCTTCTTTAGTCTTTTGACTTATTCCATGTTTCAATTCCCATTTGTCACAACTACATGAACCAGGGTTGAAGTAGTATTATGTACTGAATGGCCATTTAATTTTTTATGAAATAGTATCATGAACTGACTCGAATGAATACTGGGAAAAACTGGTAGTAATGCTTAGAACTGAAGAGCACTTTTAGGAGGACAAGGTAGAAAAGGAAGAAGCACTTACAGCTGCCATATCATCAGTGAAGTACACATCATGGGTCTCAACAAGATAAGGAAATGGATCAGCCAGCCACACCATGTCAACATCATTATACATGACATTGTAACCGAGATCCAAGATCTGAAGCAGGTGCCGTGGCCTCCGCGAGGTAAAATTGAAGAAACCCTGTCAGGCAAAACATCAAACAGTTAGTGTGCATAATCATTACACATGAAAAACTTTACAAAAATGCACCAAATCAGAAACCACATACCTGAGATCCAAACTTGTGCGCAGTCTGGGTGTCGGGCACTGGTGGGACGAGAACAGCATGGCCGGGCCACCGTTCATTGACAGCAAAGAGAGTCGCATAGTCCTCGGCCACAACCAAAACCTGGTCATGGTGGCTCTGCCTAGCCACACTAATCAACCAATTGTTAAGAAATGGCAAATAGGGGTAACTGACTGCACATAAAATCACAGTGCCATTCTTGGCCACAAAGGTAGCTGCTTGAGAGAGGGTGTAGTCGCGCCACCTGGCGAGAGGTGATTGGGCAGAGGAGGAGAAGTTATAGTGAGCTTGGAATCTAAAGAAGAGGAGTGAGAGGAGGAGGAGAGAGAGGAGAAGGAGAAGAGGCTTGGTGAAGGTAGAGAACGGGTGGGGAAGAAGAGGAGAAGGTGGGTGAGGAGAGGGAGGATTGGGATCTCCGACTTGGGGTTTCTGTTGTTGTCTCTGGTGGAGAGACATTGTTGTGTGGAAAGTATTGGAGATCTGAAGCAGTGGTGATTGGTGAAGATTTCTTCTTCTTGTACTACTACTATGTTTAGATTGAGTTGATTTTGTGTTGGTGCTATGTTTAGAGTGATTAAATTTAAGATTGGAATTAGTGAGGATGGGAATTGAGATTTGACTTTACTGCTCCCACAATGAGGCTCATGAAACAGCCCAGCATACAGCCCACGGGAGAGTATCCTCTGGATGGTTGTATTCAACCATCCAGTGGACGTCTTTCGATCCGAGCCATCCGATTTAATCTCAACGGCTAGATTTTTTCGGGCCTATCAATCCAGGTATCATGCACGGGGCATCTATAGCCATTGAGATTAAATCAGACGGCTGAGATCGAAAACCATCCATGGATGGCCATCCAGAGGATGCAGTTCCTACAGCCCACATGGAAAGACTAAGATGAGGTTTTTGCAGAAATTGCCAATAGCCCAAAGCCGATCATACCCGCCACAGCCCACCAGAGATTAACTGCTCCTCCAACAATGAATGAGCTCAAAAGAAATCTTTTTGACATGGGGCCTGACAAGAGCCCGGGCCCCGACGGTATTATTGCAAGATTTCTACAGATGGGCTGGACGACTGTTGCCCAAGATCTGCTAACACAAGTCAGGAAAATTTTTCAAGAAGGGATTATTCCTGAGGAGTGGCTAAAGTGTCGGGTTACTCTGATTCCAAAGTCGACAGAACCTCAAACACCTGCTGATTTTCGGCCAATTAGTGTGGGTAATATCTTGTACAGATTGGTTATGAAAATAATTGCAAATAGGTTGAAGCCTTACCTGAGGGAGGTAATTTCACCAGAGCAAAATGCCTTTGTGAAAGGTAGAAACATTGCAGAAAATATTATCCTGGTGAAAGAAATTCTACATTCTTTTTCAAAGCCTGATTTCAATCGACACAATTTCATGCTAAAAGCTGATGTGAATAAGGCATTTGACAAGCTGGACTGGGTTTTTTTTGGAAAAAGCACTGAGATATTTAAACATCCCTGAGAAAATTATCAACTTAGTGGTGACCTCCTATAGAAGGGCAAAAGTGACCATAACCATAAATGGAAGTGGAGATGGCTTCATACGGCCAACACAAGGGCTTAGGCAGGGCTGCCCTATGTCACCGTATGTGTTTATCATAGCTATGGAGGTAATGTCGAGATGGTTACAGGAAGCCAGTGCTCGAGGAGATCTAAGGGGAGTTCAAGTTGCCC
Source organism: Rhynchospora pubera (assembly GCA_028095005.1). Classification (NCBI taxonomy): domain Eukaryota; kingdom Viridiplantae; phylum Streptophyta; class Magnoliopsida; order Poales; family Cyperaceae; genus Rhynchospora; species Rhynchospora pubera. Next base: position 70,173,833 of record CM051461.1, on the reverse strand, counting down.
ATTCAAGTCCTGTAATTACCCATGCCATTTATGATGATGATCTCATGCTGATGGGAGACACAAGCCAAGTAGAGGTAGACACCTTTGTTAATATCATGCACAAGTTTGGTTATGTTTCCGGTCTCAACATAAATCCAAGTAAATCGAGATTATGGTTCTCCAAAAGCTGTGATGACCAAACAGTGCATAGAGTACAGGAGGCTTGGAGGGCCACCCGTGTGCAAGGAGATGAGAAATACCTTGGAATTATGATAGGGCAAAGGGGGGATGCAAAAAGAAATGGTGTGTTGCTGTTGGAGAAAATGAAACAAAAATTAGCTGGATGGAAATCAAACATGCTCTCCCATGCGGGTAGGCTAATTCTGATCAAATCGGTGTTAACGACAATGCCGGTTTATTACATGACAATTGAGATGCTGCCAAAGAGAATTGTTAAGGATATAAACAGCTTAATGGCTAAGTTCTTTTGGGGAAAAACTGACCAAAGTAGATACCTAGCTTTTACTGCTTGGAATAAGGTGTGCAAACCAATTGAAATGGGGGGTCTGGGAGTAAAAGATTTGCAAAGTTTTGGGGATGCTTTATTTCTAAAGTTAGTGTGGTCATTAATGGCAGATGAAGAGAAATCTTGGGTGAAGGTTTGCAAATCAAAATATTATCCGAACGTGGGATACTGGAGAGCAAGGAATGTGACAGGTGTTAGTAAGATGCGGAGACAAATCATGAGTAAAAGAGGTTTTTTTGCAAGTAATGTCATGTGGCATTTGGGAAATGGAAAAAAGGCTCATGCTCTTTCACAGCCTTGGTTTCAAGGATGGTTGGTGCAGGAGGAAGCACCTAGAGAGGATAGAAGATTGCGAGTGAATAATTTAATTGATGAACATACCGGGCAATGGAATTTGCAGCAGCTGAACAGATTGTACCGGGCCACTGCAAGTACAACAGATTTTGCAAGGAAATAACAAGACAAACCTAAATGACTCACTAGAGGACAGATTGATTTGGCAACTAGCAAAAACAGGCAGATTCACACCAAAAGAGGGGTACAAAACAATCATGCAAGCACAAGCAGGTTGGAATAGTGACCAAAATACCCTTTGGGAGGGGGTATGGCTGAGTAAAAATATCACACCAAAGATTAAAATCTTTATTTGGAGGTTACTCAATAAAGGCTTGCCAATGGCAGTGCATATGCACTCCAGATTCCCTAATTTCTCCCCTACCTGTCAGCGATGCCATGAAGAAAATGAGTTTGATATGCACTGTCTGTTCTTCTGTGCAACATCTAGACAGGTTTGGTTTGCTAGTCCTTTGGGATTACGAGTGGATGATTTACCTTTGCAAATCGGAGAAGCACTGAAGCAAATTATGGAGGGTTTGGATGATCATGGTGTTCATTTATTTACCAGCATAATTTGGGAGGTGTGGAAGGAAAGAAACAAGGCTGTCATCGAGCATAAAAGGTTCAATCCAATTGAAGTGATACAGAGAGTGAGAGTAATGCTAACCACGGTGACATATGGCCCCACAGAGCTAATACACAATACTGATGAAGTGAGGGAGACTTATGAAATAATGGAGGGTGGATGGCAGGTGGTATTGGATGCATCGTGGGATACAACACAAAGGGCAGGCTGTGCGTACATTATTTATGATCGAGGTATTCTACACTCTGTAGGTATGCACAGTGTGAATCTCAATGATCCTTTCATGGCAGAAGCACATGCTTTTCTGCTTGCAATCATCAAGGTGATACAACAGGTGGGGATAACACGACAGCCAAAGGTACAATTTTTCTCAGATTGTATTAATTTGGTACAAGCGGTAAATAACTGTGATTTGGAGAACCTGCCCTCTTGGAGAGCCAGAGGTACAGTTAACAATATCATCAGAAGGATGGAGGAATTGCAAAATAATGCAACTTTGCACCATGCTAGAAGAGAGGCAGTACAACAAGCTCACAGCCTAGCGAATACTGCACGAAGGGGGACAAATGTGTACTCAGGGTATCCAAATTGGTAACTGCGGCAGCAACATGGGATTGCAGAGGAAATTGATAGCCGGTTCTTTCAAAAGGTACAACAAGAACCGCCATAAATTGGTTTCTGGTATTTGTGGTTTATAACACTGGTGCTTTGTGGTTTTATGGTTCGTATTTGTAGTGAATTTTTTATCACTTTCTTTTTCGTAATTTCTAGAATTGATGTCTTTGTTTAGGTTGGTTAGTTTTCTGCAGCACCAGTGTGTTTTTTCATTATGCTTTGTTATGACAATTTGTAAGACTATTTTATTTTCTTTTAATGAATCTCTGCCTACGGGCTTCTCATAAAAAAAAAAAGGAATTGAGATTTGAGAAGTAACGCGGCGGGTCGACGATGAAGTGATTGGATCGAGAATCGGGGATGGTCGGAAAGAATGAAGAGGCAAGAGGAGATCCTGTTCTGCTGTGGCTGTTACAGAGTAGATATTAGTGTAATGGATCCGTACCTATGGCCTATGGAGAAACGGAGTGCGATGTGGGGCTGGGACGGTTGAGGAAGGACAGCGGAATGGACGAAATAAAATTATGATCTGTTATGTTTCGTTTGATTTTTTTTTTTATAAAATTTATGATTAATGAAAGTTATTATATTATTTTTATCTTTTAAAGTTTGTTACTCTATAAATGAGATGTAATAAAGGAGAATATAATCAAACAAATAAGAAACTAAAGTATGTCATAGTTTTTTCTTCTTTCTTTTTTCCCTCGTATTTTGACCTCTCTTCTTATTTACCTCATACTAGACTGAGGCTTGGCACCACTTCAGAAAAGAAAAACAAAACAAAAGCACCATGTCTTTTAGATTTTCTATATAATTCATCTTTGTCACTTATTTTTTTTAAATTTTCTCCATAATTCTTCTTTGTCGCTTGATTTGTTCTATTTTTAGTGTTTATTATCTTAGGCTCCGTTTGGATGTGTTGAGAATAAGATAGGAAGAAGGAAGAAGGGAAGAAATTTATTGGAAAGGGGTAAATTTATTGGAAAGTGTGTAACTTTTGTGAAGAGTTTGGATGGTTAGAAATAAATTTATTGGTAAAAAATGGTTATTCCTTATTCCTTATTCCGGGAAGAAGCCATCCAAACGGATAGGTGTAGGAGGAAGGGAAGAAGGGAAGAAGTGGGAAGAAGTATTGGAAAGTGTGTAACTTTGTGATGAGTTTGGATTATTTATAATTTTTTTTCTTCTTCTTTCTTCTTCTTCTTCTTTCTTCCAACGATCCAAACACACCCTTAATTTTTATTTTATTCTCGTCTTCTATCTTCTCTACTTTTTCAATATTTGCTAGTAGCGTTGTTACATGTTGTTTTTCTATCCATCTTTTATTCTCAACATCTCTCATCTTCTCTACTATTTTTTTATTTCTCACATATTTATCCTTCTTTTATGATATTATCTATTTTTTCTATTGACAGTTTAATAAAATATATTTTTTCTGATTATGTCGTAGTTTTATTGGTTAATTTTAGGTTTCTTAACAACCACGAAATGACTATCCTAAATCGATATTGAAGCGGCATTAAAAACAAGAAACCTATGGTGAAAGGGATATTCCATGCAGACATGCTGGAAGTCTTTGGAATCTTTTTTTTTTCCCTTTTTTTAATTTTTTAATAATGATGTGTTATAATTATAGTTTATTTGCTTCTGTGTGTGTTTTACGTGTGTACTAACAGGTTACGATGTTTGAAGTTATATTTGTGTGTTGCCGTAGATTAAAGAAATGTATATGGATATGTAATATTTATTGTAAGATTTTTATTAATAATATACCTAAAAAAACCTTCTAATATGACCTAAATATTTCTAATTTTTAAAATGACATTCATTACATTAAATTTTTTTAAAATGACATTCATTACATCTTATATATTTGGTTGCTACTTAAGAACATGCTTACACAAGCAGATCTAAAAAACGAAATGGACCTTCAATCCAGTGCCGAATCCTTTGTACTGATTTGACCACTGAAGACGTGAGACAATTATTTGTGGAATGTAACTTTGCGAAATGAACAAAACTATCCTGGCTACTTAGCGCTGGATATTTTAGACTGAAAAGAATAACATGGTCTTTAGAGATTATAAACTAACTGAACATAACACTCTTATCTTTAAAACTCTCCACTTTTTCTTATTTGGACAGGCACCAACTCGGGTATGGCAGTCAACTTCAGGGACCTTACTGCCCTGCAAAATACAGCCAAAAGAAGTAAGAGGCATGACACAAGTGAAGGACACATCATTGATGCCTCCTCTGACTAGTTTGATCTTTATTTAGGGTGCGTTTGGATATAGGAAGAAGGAAGAAGAAGAAGGAAGAAGGAAGAAAAAAAAATTATAAACAATCCAAACTCTTCACAAAGTTACACACTTCCCAATACTTCTTTCCACTTCTTTCCTTCTTCCCTTCTTCCCACACCTATCCAAACGGAACCTTAGTGTGTCTCTTACTTTCATTCTTCTTTTGTTTTCTTAAGGCAGGCGGTTTCCACAAACTGTTAAGTGACGCCTGAACCTTCTTTTGTTGTGCTTGTATGCTGACAGTTTTACGTTGCTTAATCAAAAGCTGGTTCTCCTTCTTGAGAGCTCTTGGTTCAAAAAAAAAAAAAACTTTGCAAATGAACTTGGCTTCAACTATTGAGGTCGTATAATCATGTACAGCTTAATAATAACACTAACTCACTAATATCTAAGTGGTAGTGGACAAACAAAAATTCCACAAGTAGATCGAAACCTGTAATTCGAGATTCGACATGGGCTTGGTTAATTTGAAAAGAGCGGAATGCTAAAATGTTCGACAACCACTCTTTGACACTCGTTGACACTTTGTAGGTAGGGCTGTACAACGGACGAGTTTATAATTTTTTATTAATATTTCAACCCAACTCAATTATATCGGGTTAAAAAGTTTCTTTAGTTGATCCATCCGTAACCCAATCCAACCCATATAACATTTTATCTACGGGTTTTTACGGGTTTTCGGGTTAAACGAGTTATGTTTTATATGATACATAAATAAAACTAATAATTTTTATTAAGTAAAAATAACTTGAAAAGATAGTATTTTTAGAAAAAAATATAAAAATAAAAGATTGCCACGGTCATTTCAAAGATAGATTGTGTATTATTGGTATTTGAAATAAACTAGTAGTTACCATATAAACATGGTCATTTTTAAAGGTAGTTACTTGCCAACAAAAAACAAATAAAAAATTAGAACTTATATTTTCAAAGGTTAGTTGCTGCTTTACTCAAGTAATACAATAAATAATAGCAAATTAAGAACATTGTGCTTAACGCTTTGGATTTCCAGCACTTTTATTCATATTTTCTCGGTTCTCAGACAAACCTCTTGATATAACTACAATTAATTTTATTTATTTGTGATGAATGACGGTTGATTAATACACCATAAGTACAATTAATCTAAAATATGTAAAAATTTAATTAATTAACCGGGTCGGGTACAAACCAGATTATCAAAGTAAAAAATACAACTCAACCCGATACAATCTGATTACTAAAATTAAAACCCGAACCAATCCGAATCATGCTTGAACCTGTTAATAAACGGGTTGGATCGGGCAGGCTAAATGGATCGGACGGGTTTTTTATTTTCTTGTACAGACCTATTTGTAGGTATGTAACTGTAAGTGATATAATCACTTTGCACGGTAGTGGTTCATTAAATGCTAAGCTGATTTTTTTTTTGTAGACCATTATAAATATCATTTAGATTTCTTTTTTTTTATTATTTTTTTTCGATTGCTTTGTAATTGTAGTCTCTATAATTCTTAATAAAAATTTTGTTGATTTGCGCTCCACAACTGACCTTCACTAAAAAGACTAATCATGTTTAAAATAGTATCATCATATGTTCACTAATCAGGGTTGTGGCATGTATTTTTTTTCTTTTTGATAAAAGCACATAACTGTGCCAGCTTCCATTAAAGCAAGCCAAAGTCTTACAAAAACGTCACAGAGATAGTGACTTCTAAACCAAAACAAAAAAGTAAACTACTATTAACCAACCACAGTACTAATAACCAGAAAAACTCAAACCAACTCCATCAAAATACACCACAGTAAGAAGCTGAAAGTTGAAACTATCCCAATAAATCTTCGTCTGGTTGTTAGGGGTGCATAACGTGGAAAACGACCACGAAAGTGGTCATTTTCGTTAACCGTTATATTGATATTGCGTTGATTGTTGCATCCGTTTAACACATGTTGCATTGATCGTTTCGTTGATGGGAACGATCAAAACGATTATAATCGTCTTTGACTACCTAACTGTTTTGCATTTTTATTAAGATGCAAAAAAATAAACTATTTTGCATTTTGTATTAAACAGAGATAGAGAAATGACAGGTTAGGTCACGCGGGAAAGGGGGAGGAGGCACCATCATCACCTTTCGCTCTCGACGACGATTGTACTAGGTGGTGCAGAGGCGAGAGAGATAGATGTGACTGTGTTCGGCGGAGAAATAACGGAGCGACACTGCAAAAATCTAATTTTACTCTTTTCTCCCTCGATCTCTCCACTGAGGTCCTCTACAATCTAATAATAAAACCATGAAAAAATTTTTAGACGAAATGCGCGAAATAAACGACCACGAAACATACCAGTTTCACTAATCGTTCCGTTCTGAGACGGAACAATATTTCTATTTGCGTTAATTGTTCCGTTCCTTAAACGAAACTGAAATCCTTATCCGTTACCGTTTCGTTTCGGACGAAACAAAATAAAAAAACGATTGAAACGACTACCGTTTTCAGCCCTACTGGTTGTGGCATGTATTGACATTATTATTATCCTCTTTGCTCAATTTGAGTATTTGATAATAGTAGACAATGTACACCGACTTGCTTTCTATCAAAGAAGGCCTAATGGGCCGAGTTTATATTATCGTGGAATTTTCTAATTTGTTGATTCTGTGTCAACTCAACTGTAGAGTGATCTCTGGCCCGGCGATATGTTCTACGATTAACATACCTGTTGACTGTTGTATAGGATTGCTGGGTCAAGAGCGTGTCTAATAGCATATATTTCCCTTTGGTAGAACCCTTACATGGACTTTGGTTAGATAGACCACATTACGAGGGTTCAACAGAAAAAATAAAAGTCTGAAATTAAATCAAGGAACATAGATACAGATATAACAAAAAGGAAAAGTTTTTTTTAGACATACTGGCCAGCGACTGGCAGGTCAAAAAAAAAAAAAAAAAGCAGAAAGGAAAAGTTAAAGAACAGAAAGACATGTAATGGAGTGATGGTCCCATTAGTACTGGTTTATTCTGAGATTCACTTGCAAGATTTAAAAAGCTATGATCTCTAGTATCTGCGCGCGGTGTTTTACTTTAGTCTTTCTTCTGTTGTCAAAAAGATACTTTAATCAATTATTCCCTATGTAGCATTTTCGGTTTATACTACATACATATGTCAATCTGATTTAATCAATTATTCCCTAGGTAACATTTTCAGTTTTTCTACATATATATGTCAATCTGATTAAACTTTGACAGCATTGGTGAGATCTCCAATTCTCCATCTCTGCATAACAGCAATTATTTGTTTATTCATTTTGACGAAATGCATAACAGCACATTAATTGAAATGATGGAATCTTTCATGAGTTGGTCTTCACTCTAATTATACGGATTTCATTGGACCATTTTAAATTGGACGATTCATATCAATTTTGATTGGTCTTCACTCTAATAGAAAAAGGGAGGAAAGAATTATGCTCTGGATGATAAATTCAGAAGATGAGTAACAAAAATAAAAAAGTAGTTAACACTTAAATTAATTATATTTCGAAAATAGAAAGAGAGGCCAGAAGCATATCATTAAAGGAATGAGAGAATGATAAAATCTTAGATGATCGTTATTATCCCGATTTTCTACCTCAACAATTTGGACTCGTTATTATTCGTGTACGCCATTGTAGTATAACCAGCCCCACATGCAGTTTACATAATAATGATTTCCTTATCTCCGTAAGACAGAACACGCAACGCATGGTATCTCATAGCCACATACCAATTTTAATTTCACAAACAAAAGCAACATATAACGGTATATAACCTAGTTGTTCATTTTTCAATAATAAATAATACTAATGTTGTTATTTTTAAATATCAAACATACTGCATTTAGGGATAAGAAAAGTTTAATGACTTAAATTCTCATGCTTACTTACAAAAAGTTTTCAAACTGAGACCAGATTTCATTCTCTGCATTATGGTATTTTAATTATAAAAAAAATATTATGGGGCTGTTTGGATCAAGTGGGAATTTGGGTAATTTTACATTTTTAGACATAAATTTATTATAAACAATCTAAACTTTTTACAAAATTACACATTTTCCAATACTTTATGCCTAAAAATAAAAAATTTCTTCTATTCCTAAACGATCCAAACGCCACTATCTTATTTTGAAATGCAGATGGAATCTTTTTGGCATGGGGGAACACGGGAACTCTATGGACAATGGTGAATGGTGGTGTCGACATGCCACCAAACGGTGGCGCCCCCTTCCAAAATTGCAACTTTACATAGGCTTGATTCGATGAGGACAAGAAGTGTTGCTTTATTACTTTCATCATTAATTGACTAAAAATTCTTTTCGTTTGAATAAAATCCTTTTCACATGAAATTTGGAGCTAAGGAAAGGAATCTATAGGACTAGCCACCTCTTTTTGTTTGGTTTTGCTATATTTATATGACTCTTTTGTATCAAGTGAGAGATTAATTTGGTGATGACATTAATTTAGAAAATAGTAAATATTTTTAGGACTATATTTGTAATTATTTGTGAAGATTGCCTAAATTAATTATATTATTATACAACAACAATAACAACAACTAAACCTTTTGTTCCAAATAAATTGGGATATGCTAGAAAAAAAATCCAACGAAAGAACCCAAGTTTTACATTATATTATTATATATATATATTCCTTGTAATTGTAAAGCACTTCGACGCCAAACAACTCATAAAACTATCAAAGACGTAAATGATGGGGTGTAATTTTTCTTTCAATTAATCTGAATAGAATAATAACTAAATTAGGCATAGACTACAAAAAGTACAAATACATCACTTTTCATAGCTTTCAACGCCGCCAAGAGTTCTCTCTCTAAAACATCAATGGAAACACAGCTAAAATTAGTATATATTTACCTATATAAAAATTATGAAGTGTTTATTGAGATATCCAATTTATTGGAATTATTTTATTTCTTATCACCACACGCCCACATGAACATGAACCTCATCATCATATATAAATATGCATTTTATTTATATACCAAAATTTAATGATTTATTTTCTCTAGGCTTATTAAATGAATTTGGTATTAAATGATGGAATCCTCTCTGCCACAAAATTGTAAATTATTTGGCAGGATGGATGAACCTGATCATACCTTCATGCTTTGAGTGGGAAAACAAAACTATCAACCACATCCCAAGATCCACTGACCAACTCACTGGACACTGACATAAAATTGTCCTTTAAACGAAGATCCACTGAAACGTGTCCGCAATGCAACCAAGTACACAGTTTGAGCTTTCACATGCTGGAAGGTAGGTTATGATCAAATCTGTAATGATTCTATACCAGTGTACTCGATGTCTCTGGAAATTCTGTCGGGTACGGTTTTGAGAGAGATTAATAGTCTGCTGGCGAAATTCTTTTGGAGCAAAACAGACAAAGGTAGATATATGTCTTTTATTGCATGGAAGAAGGTGTGTAAGCCGATGAAGTGTGGGGGACTGGGTGTGAAAGATATTCAAAACTTTGGAGAGGCGTTGTTCCTGAAAATTGTGTGGTCCTTGATGGCAGATGAAGACAAATTATGGGTCAAGATATGCAAGACAAAGTACTTCCCAGCAGTAGGGTACTGGAGGGCGAGAAACTCAGCAGGAGCCAGTAGAATGTGGCGCCAGGTAATGGCAAGGAGGGATGTGTTCAAAGAACACGTAAAATGGAAAATTGGAGATGGAAAAGTGGTGCAAGCCATATCACAACCTTGGTTCCAAAGTTGGAGAGTGCATGAGAATGCAAGTGCCAGAGACAGGAAATTGAAAGTTTGTGAATTGATAGATGAGCATACGGGCCAGTGGAATATGCAAAGATTACAATCCTTATTTCAACCAGATCAAATTGTGGATATACTAAACGAGGATAACAAGCCAGAGGCGCAAGGCATGGCAAAAGACAGATTGGTGTGGCATGTGGCAAAAAATGGGAAGTACTCGGTCAAGGAGGGGTACAAAATGATGATAAACAGACAGCTAAATGTGCAAACCACACATGACTTTCTGTGGCCAATGATTTGGAAATGCAAAAACATAGCACCCAGAGTTAAAATTTTTCTTTGGAGATTGCTAAAGAAGGGATTGCCTACAGGAGGTAATATGCATTCAAGGTTACCTAACTTCTCTCCTATGTGCCAAAGATGTCATGAGGAAAACGAGTTTGAGACACACTGCCTCTTTTTCTGTCATACTTCTAGGCAAGTGTGGTTTGGAGGACAGTTAGGGATTAGGGTTCATGATTTACCCTTGGATATCAACCAAGCAGTGCAAGAGATTGTTAGCAGACTGGATGAAGAGGGGATCAGAATTTTTGCATACACTTTATGGAAAATTTGGAAGGAAAGAAACAAAACAGTCATTGAGAGGGGCAATTTTCAAGTGCAGGGGGTTTTAAAGAGGATATGTGCATTGTTGAGACCAGAGGTGAATCAGATACAGTTAATCCCTACAAGAATACAATGTGTTGATAAATATGAGGTGCATAAAGAGGGATGGCAGGTGATTTTGGATGCTTCGTGGGAAACTTCTGGCAAAATAGGAACAGCATATGTAGTGTACCAGAAGGGACAGTTGCAATCAATCGGCATGCATAGTGCAGAGGTGGGAGATGTTTTTCAGGCGGAGACTCTGGCTTTATCTCAGGCGATTGATTATGTGTATACTGTCATGAATATACCAACAGACACAAGGATACAATTCTTCTCAGACTGTCTTAATTTGGTGATGGCAGTCAATAATGGTGACAGTGAAGATATACCATCTTGGAGAGCAACAAGGGAGGTTAGAAGAATTATTGCAGCAATGGAGCTGTGCAATGTGGGGGCCACCTTACATCATGCTAGAAGAGAAGCTGTGATACAGGCACATAATTTGGCTAACAGTGCAAGAAGGGAGGGACTCAATTTAAGAGGGAGAGTTCATTGGGCTATGCAACAGCAAAGGAGCATCAATAGGGAGATAGATAACCACTACTTTTAAATAGTGCTGACCCACCTTAACTGTTCTTGGGCGTGTTTGAACCTGGTGCAGTGTCTTTTATTTTATAGTGTATTGTTTTTGCAGTTTTTATTTTATTAAGTAGCTAATATATTTCTTTCTAGGTTGGTGTTAGGGGTAGATTTGGTATTTGCTTTTACTGGTATGGTACTTAGATTTTTGTCAGTAGCACCAGGTTGGTTGTATTTGGTCTGTCAGGACCTTAAGATGGCGATTGTACTATGTATGTTACTGTTTTTAATGGAAGTTGAGCCTATGGGCGTTAATCAAAAAAAAAAAAAAAGTACACAGTTTGAATGTAAAGAAGGAAGAATTTTACTCACTGTTATTTCTGTATAATTAATCACACGCCTATCAAACTATATATGTTTGGCAAAATAATTTACTTTAAAAACATCTGTAATATATGAAATTAAATATATTTTACAAATTATGTGTCACAAATAAGGTGCCAATAACTTTTTAAATTGTTTTTTCAAATAATTCGTTAAATACTGGATTAATATTAATTAAAATATCAAATTTAACATATCTTCCAACAGTTATTAAATAAATTTATTATCGATATAATTAATTTTTTTATATTATTGCCTCCAAATAGAGTCATATATAATAAAAGAATATTAAAACAGAATTTTCATTTCCCACTTTAATTAAACCCTCATGAATCTGCATTATGTTGCTATTTATATCGAGAAAGCTACAATGTCATATGTCATATCGTAATTGAAATCATCTCCAGACCCACTACTATAATTGCAGAGATATTTCGTCCAAAATCATTTATTACGAACAGTTGTCTCAAACGATGATTAAGTTACACGGATCAAATTAATATAACAGAGAATATACTTTTGCAAATTTATGCATCGACAGATACATACACTGCTAAAAGTAGATAAGCTCTTTCTCGCTTGTACTCTCTTTTGGCCCCTTCACACTCCCCACATACCACATTCTTCTAAGAAGAAAGTACAAAACAAAAAACCATTAAAGGCCATAAACCACACGAAAACGAAACCAAGCAGTAGGAATTAACAAGCAACCTCCGAACAGAATGGCGAAGAAAAAATTCCAACCGCCACCAACCAGCCACCCTCACATGTTCCTCACATGCTTCCTCCTAATCCTTTTCCTCAGTTCCCCAGCTCGAGCCGGCGGACCGATCAAAACCGTTGTGGTGCTAGTAATGGAGAACCGATCCTTCGACCACATGCTCGGCTGGATGAAGAAGATCAACCCTGAAATAAACGGTGTTACCGGGTCTGAATGGAACCCAGTCTCGACAATCGATCCAAACTCCACTAAGGTCTTCTTCTCAGACGGGGCACATTTTGTCGACCCAGACCCAGGCCACTCATTCCAGGCAATTCGAGAGCAAATCTTCGGCTCCAATGACACCTCCGCAGGTGTAGCACCAATGAACGGCTTTGTGCAGCAGGCCCGGTCCATGTCAGAGAACATGACTGAGGCGGTCATGAACGGGTTCTTGCCCGAAAAGGTGGCGGTGTACAGCGAGCTGGTGCAGGAATATGCAGTGTTTGATCGGTGGTTCGCATCGGTGCCGACTTCAACTCAGCCAAATCGAATGTTCGTGCACTCGGCCACGTCGGGCGGCGCCACCAGCAATGATGCCGCGTAAGTTCACTTACTTTCTACTCCCTTCTATTGATTTTATTTGTAACTCATAATTTCATTTAACCTTTTAATTTGTTAACAATTTCGCGTATACATGCAATTTTAACTTAATAAGTTAATATATATTGTTGCATGCATCAGTAAGTAATTGATACTTTTTCGTGGTATCATTACATGCTCATGTGTTTGAGAATTTGAGAGCGCCTTTTCCCCAGTGTCGTACGTTTTGTTTTCTGTTGATAGTTGCCACATTAATTATGTGTGGATTAATAAATAAATATAATTAATGGATTTTAGAGGGGGAAGTGTGTAAATATTTGTGAGAAGGGTAGCGCTGGCGCATCTGCGCATGCAAGGTAGATGGCACGCGATTGCTTTTTGGCTTTTGATGTAGGTGGGACCCGCGATTTGGAGAGCTGGGATTTACTGGGAGTAGAAAAAGATTGACGTGAAGGACTCTTTGTCGGTGGACAGAGATCCTTTTGAATATACTAGCAGCAGTGCCCACCCAATGTGTGGGCGGACTTTAATAGAAAAAAAATTAAAATAACAACTAAAAATCTTATTTAATGCTCCCAATTGCTTAAATTCAATTGGGTATTTTCTGGTTTGTCAATTTCAGTCGATTGAGCATCTATTGAAACCAAAACAAATGCAGTATTCAATTCTGATTTTTCAGAATTAGACGTTCTAGAAACTGGGATTTCAACAAAATCAAGGTATTCATGTAGATATGAACATACAGTAATTTTAGGATTGATACCACAAATGACCAAACTTACCATTCCTTCTATCTTCAAAAAGAAAATAGTCTATATCAAAATATGATTCAGTATTCCCTTTGCTGCTATTAAACCGTAAAAATCAAATAATTACTTCAAAGTTTATTTTCCGCTTCCCCCCTCATCGCCTCCATTTAGTCTGTATTCTCTGGTTTAAATAAGTGAACAATCGAATGGGCGACGAAGGAAATTCGAATTTGAAAATTATATTTTCCCAGAGTACTGTATAAATCTGACCTAAATATAAAATTTTATGTATTGACTAAATTACTCTTTTTAAGTCCTACTCAAATTCACGGATTCTGCTTCTCCATTTCTTGTAATAACTATATACATATAGAAAGATGAACATAGTAATCATGGATTGTAGAAATAAATAGCCTTCTTACAACTATTTCCAACATCAAAACTATTAAAAGAAATAATGATCCAAAGAAAGGTCTTACCAGTTAGTCAGAAGCACCAGCAGATAAAATGAAATTCTGATCCGTGTGATAACCTTTGTACAGTAGATCTACTCTAGAAACAAGAGAAGTAAACATGAAACAAAAAAAAATGTTAAAATCCCTTGTATTACAGTAAAACTTTATGGAAGGCAACATAAGAAATTCAACATATCTTCTGAGTATGAGCATTTCTTCCTTCCTAGACATTTCAAATTTGTGTGGGCGAATTTTAAGGGATTGAGGGAGAGGCTCAATTTCTACGATTTAACCAAAATGATTAATGTGATCCCCGAAAATGAGCATGTATATAGTATTTCCTTGTCAAACTGTTGTGGAATTCTTCAAGAGTCATTCAAGACTAAAAATCATATTTTAGTAAAACCAATATTTTTTTATTCAAGTAATTGATCGTATCAACCAAGAATTCAGGGAAAAAAAGTCTATTCTAAATTTATTTATTCATTAGTAATATTTATAGCGAGTTGAGAATAATGAGGCAAATAATACCACAGTTTTACTTTTACTGGGAATGAGAATGTCCAAAATTGAGCATAGTCCTGTACCAGAGAAGTAGTTGATTGCAGATGATTTATACATCTATGAAACAATTATAAAGATGGATTTGTACAATTAAAAAATAAAAGGATGAAGATCAACGCTAATGAATTTCATAGAACTATAAAAATAGTTCATCTTTACACAGCTACTATAAAATTGCATCTATCTGTTCTTACAAGCGTTACATTATTACATTCAACTTGAGCTACACAGGTGATGCATGATGCAATCATCAAAACAAGGAAAAGAAAAGATACATATCAGCTTTGCTACTTGACCACCAGTCCACCAAAATATTCTGCACTCTGCACTATATATACTCTTTTATATTCCCTGAAAATAGGATAATTGAATAATTAATATCCAGATCAAGGCTTATCAAACAAACAGACTGTTAGGTTTGGATCTAGAGCTCATGATCTTGGGTTTTTATTAGAAAAGAACTACTACACAAAGAAGAGGACATCTAATTTCCAATAAACAAAAAAACTTAGTAAACTGTGATAATTATAATCATGCTCATGAGTCTTGAACGTTCAATTTTAGAGGAATGACCTATAAAGTGAAGCACAAAAAAGCAAAGAGGAATCGAAAAAAAATCAAATTTGTATTAATATACATGGATAACTTTAATTTAACTCCCTTTTAATTGGGCAATTCGCTATCCTCATTTTATCGTTTTATTATAAAAGAGAAATGAAAAAAAATTATTTGCCTGACTCATAAGTTTGATAAAAATATTTTCTTAATTACCCAAAAATTGTACCTAAATCGGAACTATAAATTTGGTTAGATTTTCTCTCCACAAAGAAAAATATAGCTCAATTATTTTACTTACCCACGACATCCTCCTCCTGCGTGGAGGACTGATCTAGCAGGAGGTCCCCACTTGCTCTTTATATCTTTTGCAGAGAGATACCAGTGTCGATAAGTTTGACAGCCAATATGCTAGCGTCTCATTATTATCTTGATCCTGAAACAACCAAAGGAAAAGACGATTATTTTATTAATTTAGTCTTGTCCAGTAGAAGATAAGTGAATGTAAAGCAAAAAGTTTCAATTCAATTATTATTTCTTGCGATTCATGCTAAAAATATGGTAAAAAAATTTATGTTTCCAGAAAGTGAAAGAAAATAGTCTTGCTGCAAAGTTAGTTTACTCTTTTGAAAAGAATAGAGCTTTACACTAACCTGTTGTTGTTGCTCATTGCATAAATTTTGTTCTCTGTCATCCTCTAAATAGAAATCACCTCTTGGAGTCGTGCTTACAATGTTTTTTTCTAAAAGAAATTTGAGTATTGAAAATAGTTAGTGCTGGTTAAACAGAAATGACTATTTTTATATTTGTTACCCTCTTGTACATTGTCTGTACAATCTGGAAGGACAGAAGGCTTATAGTAAAACTCAAGTTTCTGAACTGGAGGGCTGTGACAAGTGAAAATTTAAAATACCTTTGATATCAGTCGAATACCAGCCTAGCACTCTACTTTCAAGACTCTTGTGATAATTAATTCCCCCATGCTGTCCGTTTTGGAAGGAATTTTAACTGCCTGATGAAATTGAGAAATGTGAAACTACTATAATGCAGAACATAAGCATTTACTCCTTGTACTGAAAGCCTTGTTGAGCGATACCTAAGATTTTAAATAAAGTAGAGCATGATTCTGTATTAAAATCAATCAAATTCAATAGATACCAACAATTAAACGAAAAGCAGAGAAAATTGAGCAATACCTTGGATGTAGATCGCTGCCTTCTCCTCTTACGGAATCTGATCGACCGAAAATTGGGGGACTATTGATATCTAGTGATCGCTTGTTGGCTTGCATAGCTCTCCCCCTCTCCAATACCTAAAAGTGAAGAGGGGAGCAAAAGAGGGGCATCAAATTTCAATTTCGAGTGTCTGTGTCAACGAACAAGGAAAGAAAATTGTACATGAACAAGCGGTGCAACTGTTGCCCTCTCGAAGAAGAAGGAGATGGTAGTACTGATGCCCGATTGAAATTGTAATATTTATGAGTGAAGGGGTGACAGAGAAAATTTGAACGCTGCATCTAAATCTAAAATTTTAAAATTCGTACCTCTCCAACAGATGCGAAAGGGAGACCACTGATGCCTTTCTCCTCGACGGCTCTTGTTCGCCAAAAGCGGGTACAGTCCCGAGCAATCCATGTGGCCTCCAATGGGATCAGACAGGGCGAGGTAGGGTTAGAATACTGGGACCAGTGCATCAGAGGGTTAGGCATGGAGAGTGAATGGAAATTAGTCAATTTCAAACAGCACAAAAGCCTAAATTAGAACACGTGCTCAGGTTCATTTCAATCACAATAAATTTCAATTAATCAACAATTGCATAAATCAAATAATTAAACCAAATTAAGTCCAGATCAAATTGAATAAATCGTGGAAGAAAAGGAAAAGAATCAAGCACATTACTCAGTCCTTCGAGGAAGATGACTTACTTGGGGGACAATCACACTTCAATCTATGCGAGCATGCTCCTTCTCTAGAAGGAGCCCGATCCACAATTTTGACTGTCGTAGAATAAACTCTTATTTTACATTTTTTTCTCCTTAACTGACAACCTTCTCGCGTCCCACAGAAGACAACTTCTTCAAGCGCCAAATTAAAGTTTCAAAAGTTTAATTTATAAATTCGAATTCCGATTGAACCGACGCAAGCAACCTCCTTCCAGAATCATTGCTGACAAAAACTCGAATCAGGCGAGGTAGGGCCCGAATAAGTGGGATCGGTTCATCAGGGGTTTAGAGGAAAGGGGTGGGTCCTACTGTCGGGAGGAAAAATGGACGAGAGAACTAAGAAGGTAGGCGGTGTGTCGGTGCATCAGAGGTTTAGGATTAGCCGATTAGGGAAAGGAAGTAGCAAGACTATTGTTTCCCTGGAGAAGGGGCCCATTACGGAGAGAAACAAATTGAAAATTATGTTGAAAAAAATATTTGATATAACGGAGAATCGAACCATATGAGTGAAAAAACGTAACCAGCGTTCCAGCGAGCACCGCTGCAAACGAAAGATTAATCAACTCTTCGTTCGGACATCTCATCTGATCCGTTTATCAATTAATATTTCGATCGCCAACGGTACAGATTGTTCAAAATTGATAATCAATGGTGCACATTGTTCAGACCAAGGTTGTATCTTGAGATGTTACATTCTTCCATTGGTGCTTTTAATATAGTAGAGATAATTTGCTATTTAATTGGTTATCCAAATAACTTGTTTTATGTCAAATAAAGCTAATTTCTTAATTAGAGTTCGGAGCTCTTGTCTCGTTACTATGTTGTCATTTGTGTCATAGGTAGTTGAAGTTTGGATCTGCAAGGCAATTGCGAAAAGTGATGTGGCATAATTTTAATTTTAAAGTTTACTTAAATTAAAATATGTCTAATGTGCAACAATTCAATTAGCTTGAAAATCCCATTTATACAGAATTATAGATGCAAAAGTACTAAAATCACATATAAAATCATAAAATATTGTTGAAATGGAGATTGTATGAAATTAGTTGAGGAATATTGGAGATTGTATGAACAAAACGTTAAAAAAATAAAAATTAGTTTCATAGAATAACAAAATACTTCCTTGCTAGCGCTTGCATTATTTACTCTGTTTTTAAGTTGAACACACAAACGTTTTGCAACATTTTTAAAGAAAGCTAAAAAATATTAAAAAGAGAAAAGAGGTCATATTTGTAATAGTTATAGTATGGTTGGTGTTTCAATCAACATATAGCTTTTAAGCCATAACAGTCATATATATGATGTTCCTAACCAATTAAAATTTAACCAGCAATATTTCATGTCAGATTGGGTAGGTCAGTGGGGTCAATTGGTTGACAATGGTGCATTTACATCTCTAATTTAAATTAATGTGATTTTATTTATTGCAAACATAATAAAAAAAATAGATCTAGCGTGCAAGCTCATTGAACAAGACATAAAAATGTTAGATAATAACCAGGAAATGTGAAGACCAATGACGAAATATCTATTTAATTGATATGCACTTATCTTCTTTGCTTGCACGCTTTTGCATCATTGCATTTGATAATTTGACTATAATATTACAAAACAGTAAAGATGCCATTATTGGCTGAGTTTGTTTGGTCAAGTCCCTTTGTCTTTCTCTGTAAACTTATTTGATCACATATGCTCCCATATGCAGTAATTATGGTTTGTGTTTAGGCAACGAGCTAGTGAGGTACCCATTAGTACAGTAGATATTGTTTTTCTTTTCATTTATAAATTGAAGTATAGATTAATTCGTATCAAGACTCAAGCTTGAAACAACTACCAAGTGTTGACTGAGTGTGACCATGGCCCCCAATAATTAGGTGGAATTGTTTCATTTTTCTGAACAGTCCAATACCTAACTACATCTCTTATTGGATCAATTTATTATTAGCAGAAGTCTATACCAGGTGGGAATTGTATTTAGCAAAGTTAATAAAGAAAATATTGGAATGTGGCTAGTTTAGTAGAGCCCTCTTTGTTTAATTTTTAATAAATCTACATTAATAGGCCCTCGTTTAGAGGAAACAAGAGCTAAATAAAGAGGCATATTGATAGATAAAGTTGGATAATAGTGCACCACAATGAAAAAGGGGCTTAGCACTTCCATGATCCTTTACCAGAAACTACTGTCCCTGTGGCACCCACTTGGGACAATTGGGTTCCACTAATAGGGAAACAGAGCTAAACAAAGAGGAATATTGATATATAGTTATATACTATATATCCTTTCACCTAGGAAGATTTGAAAATTATGCACGAATATATAGGGAACCTTTAGGTGTATCCACTAATAGAGTAGACTTTGCTCTAGTACTGCCTACTCTGTAACCTTTCTACAAATAAGGGGTTTGACAACTGCTGCTAATATGATCTGAGCTGTCTTTGAGAATTGATGATCAGTACCATCAGACCAAAAAATTGTCTATGATTTTGTTTGAAGAAAGCAAAATTAAACAACAATTCTTAAGAATACCAGATCTTTCTTCGAACCTGGTTAATTTTTTATTTTCATATAATTCTCACCATGCCTTCTAATATTTCCTTGTTCTACACATATGGCAGCAAGCTTGCCAAGGGATTCCCACAAAGGACAATATTTGACAACTTACATGATAACGGGTACTCCTTCGGCATATACTACCAAGATGTACCGGCTGTATTATTCTATCGCAACCTACGCAAGCTTAAGTATGTGACCAAGTTCCACTCATATTCCTCCAAATTCAAGGAACATGCTCAAAAGGGCTCTCTTCCAAATTATGCAGTAATTGAACAACACTATATGGACTCAAAATCACATCCGGCAAATGATGATCATCCATCCCATGATGTGTATCAAGGTCAAATGTTCATTAAGGAGGTATATGAGACACTTCGGTCGAGCCCTCAGTGGAACGAAACATTGTTGATTATCACTTATGATGAGCATGGTGGATATTTTGACCATGTGTCAACACCTGTCACAGGGGTGCCAAGTCCCGACGGAATTGTGGGCCCCGACCCATTTTACTTCAAGTTTGATCGGTTGGGGGTCAGGGTCCCAACTATTATGGTATCTCCCTGGATCGAGAAGGGGACAGGTTAGTTGGCTAAATTTTGGTAATTTTAGCATTAAAATAGAGCTTTCTGCATTGTTTGAGCTCTGAACTGCTTCTGCCGGTTACTGGTACGGTACTGGTGCATGCCAAACAAGTATTATCATGGGGGATTGGTATGGTACAAGATGCTTTAGATCTTGACTTAGTAGCAGTCTTGATTGGTACCTTGTAACAATCAGTTGTAGCGTATTTAAGAATGAATTATATCTTCCAAATTAAAACATTTTTAGTACATATACAGATCAAATGTTTGTAATTATTTTCAGTTGTTCATGGCCCAAAAGGGAGTCCAACTGCCACCTCAGAATATGAGCATTCGTCCATTCCCGCCACAGTCAAGAAGATTTTTGACCTGCCATCGGGGTTTCTAACAAGGAGAGATGAATGGGCCGGCACCTTCGAAGGGATTTTTCAAACACGAACTCAAACTAGAACAGATTGCCCAGGTCAGAAATTTTTAATTTATTGCCGTCAAAGTCACCTTTTACAAAATCAATCAAGATAACAATGTTCAGTATCCTACTATGTCCAGACACAATATTGGTACCTCAACAAAACTATATAACTGTTTGATGAGCGGTTTTTATTCATTTTGTTTTTCTTTGACATGCAGTTACACTACCAATGCCAGTGCAAATTAGGCAAGGCGAGGCCAACGAAGAAGCAAAACTGAGTGAATTTCAACAGGAACTTGTGCAACTCGCATCAGTGCTGAATGGAGACCACCAACTTGCAAGCCTTCAAGAGAGAATCCAGAAACAAATGGTCGTGAGAGAAGGCATCGACTACATTCATAGTTCAGTGAAAAGGTTTTTTGAGGCCAGTGCTTTGGCCAAGAAAATGGGGGGTCATGATGAGCAAATTGTCAGAATGAGGCCTTCGCTCACAACCAGAGCTGCCACCACTGTCGCAAATCCTTGATAGGGAAAAAGTAAAATAAAAATGCAATATAGGGTTATAGTAAAGAAATGTCAATTAATATCTTAGATAGTCTGTAGATTCTTTACAAGCTAAAATCAAGAATAATAAGCTTCTGGGAAGCTTTTCGGTGCCAGTTCAAATCAATATTTGTTAGCAAGTTGAGATTGAAGATCTAAACATTACTTCGGTTTTAGATTAATGGATCCAGATCTCACGTACTTTGAAGCATTAGTAATTTGACAACGTGCATTCGTATTGATAGTGAGGAATGCTAATGTCAAATATATCGGACGGATGGGTCTGTCCAATACGATCATTCTTTCGTTTCAAAGTTCGAATGACCGATCCAAACCATTTAATATGTTCTCTATATTGAAAACTTATAAAAAAAAAATTACGGATCGTCCAATAACAACGATTTTGGAAAGAATGTTCAAATATGTTTGGTCCAAAACGTCCTCAGCTCCCACTCCCAGCGTCACTGACTCAACTGGGTTTTTTTTTTTTTTTTGTAGTCCCAGACAAATTTGAGCATTTATTCTCATCTAGACAGAACAAACAAATAAGACAAATACACTTTCAAAGTTGACTTGAACTACATATAATCCTTATATCTGTTTTATCTAGAGATTTTATTAAATAAAAAAAATCAGCAATGGTGACAAACTAGCAAATATAATATAATATGCAACCTAAAAAGAAAAATTACTTTTTATCTTGTGATCCTTGTCGGAATGGGCTTAGACCCTGATCCCCTGCCACTGCCGAAGATGCTTTTGGCATCAACCTTCCTTCCATGGGCCGTTGTGCCCAAAAGTTTGTGGATTGGTTTATTTTTAAAATTATCTATCAGTATTCATTTACATACATACAACCCTGTGACTTGAGAGTGGTATACTGAAGTGAATGGTTTCCTGAAATACTGCTGAGAGTGGATGGCTTCTGTTTTGTTTGTTCTTGTTTCTTTTTTTTTTCTTTTTTTTATTTGTATTGACAGCCGCTGTCAATCCTTCTAAAAAAAACACTTGTGACTTGTGAGTGGTATACACTCCAAAATATTTTTCTGACCAAAATATTCTCACGGAGATGATTCGGTGTTATGTAAATAATACTAGACACTCTATCAGCCTTTAGTTGTCCGAACACTAATAATTTTTTAAAAATACTTTTGATGTTGTTCGAAGAATTTCGATGAAAAATGAAATATTTTTTCCCTACATAAAAACAATTTTCGACAATGAAAAGCATTGGTGCTTCAAAAATTATTGTTGTTATGGTCAATTTTTTTCGGCTTAGTGTTTTTCTTGTAATGAAGATCTTTTTTCTAAGTTTTTGGAGTGTCTAAGTCATCTTCCATGCGTCCTGATTAGAATGCTTACAATAAGAAATGAAATCAGAATTCTGGTTTTCAAAGAGATGAAATTTGAGATAATTCGTTTCGTTGCCAAAATTGAGATATGTGCTCTTTAGTGACAATGGCAGTTTGTTTAGAAGTGGATTCTTCTCATCTCCACACTTTTCTGTTAAAAAAAAAATCAATTTCAAATCAACTCTATTTTATTCTGTTATACTTATATAGAAATCAACGCAATTCCGATCGGAGCCTTCATTCAAACATATATAACTGGACCAACCAAAAGTCCAAAACTCGTCATGTTGCATTCTTTTTCAAGTATTTCTCTTATATTGCGCTAGAGAGCGTTTTTCTTTCATGCGAACCGGACGGTCCGACACTTCTTTCCTAGCTTGAACCAGATCCCTGGTGTGCATAGCATAAACGAATCCTTATCCGCTCCCGCGCGGGACCGTCCAGCGCAGTCTTAGAACCGTCCGATCTGATCTGGACGGTTCGGGCCTATCGATCTGGTTACATGCACGGGGCTCCCTTTGCCATTGAGATTAAATCATACGGCTCACAGTTGTGCGCTGGACGGTCCTGCACGTGACTAGATTCCATTTGTAGCATAAACGGACAAAGCAGACCATACAGCTTTATTTATTTTTTTTCTTTTGGCTACCTGTAATTTTCTCCAGTGATTATGATATCACCATATATCATATGGTATTACAATCCTTTTCCATTTGTCAGGGTTCCTAATATTTGCGCTCCCTTTTTATTTTAGAAATAATGACTAATAAAATACGATGGAAAGACCAGCGGTTGCAATATTATAAAACCTGTTACGATTAAAATTGCATTTTCCACAACCAATGATAACCATGCACTAGTTACTGAACCTTAATTAAATGCAGAAACAGAAAGTCCAACCCCTGATAAATTTTGGACAAACACCAGAAATTATTAACTCGCTAAACGTTACATTTTAAATGAACCCATCCATGCTATCTGACCGATAATAAACAAGCTACACACTCTTCAATGAGCTAACAGCCAAAGCCTTGCAATTACTACTAATAATAAGTCAAAAATCAGAGATCCATATGTTCCCACAAACTGCAAACACAAGTACACAACAGCCAAAACAGAAAGCATCAATGTAAAGTTGTAACCATTTGCAACTACTTTGAACTTTCAAGCGGTACAGGGTTCACGTGCAAACCCGACCCGGCTGTTCGGTATGTCGAAGAGCACACGGTGGTTTTGCTGCTGCATGCTTGCTATCACATTGAGCACAGAGTTCACACCGGTTGCCGGTGAGGCCGCCATGGCAAGACACGTGATTGAGCCAAATGAGCTGTGAATCAGAATATTTTCTTGTGGTAAAGTCACAGTTATGCCTCCGCCAAAGATGAAACTTATGGTCGGTGCAGTAATTGTTGTATTATAACATGTGTCAAACCCACCGAGCGGGGACGCAATGGGCACCCTGACCCTTCGACGGAACTCATCACGGACTGCTGTATAAGCAGGGCCCACTAGCATGGTGAACATTGTACCAGCATCAATTATTGTACCCCCTCCAGTGTTTGGGTCAAAGGTGAAGGCTGAAGCTGGAATTGGTAACACGTAGCTGCCAACACGTATTCCGACCATGTTGACATAGTACAAAGAGGGTCTTCTGGGGTTGGTTAGCAATGGTGTAGTTTTTATTTTCTGTGGCTGTCCCTTAGGTCCAAGCCGCAGTGTACCGGTGAAATTAACCGACCTAAAACTAGGTAAACAGTATGAAAACACAGAACCATAAAGAGCTTTGGTTTGAGATAAGAACGAGAGAGGCCCACGACCGAGACCAAGTAGTCCTTGTGGTGGTACCGAGTTGCCAGAAACTTGACGAAGACAACCAAAAGTGTAGGAAGTCACCACATCTGATGCAAGAGTAAAAGAATCTTGAACGAGACCTGCTTGAAGCGAAGAAGATCCATATGTCATGTTAAACGCACATGAGGTCTGACCAGTGGGGCACAGTGGGTTAAGGACTTGCGAGCATTGGGACGAACCGCAAGAAACAGTACGAAAACTGGTCGACCTAGAAGGGGTGAAGGAGGGGCTGTTGGATGGGCAGCCAACACAAGCAGTGCAAGGGATCCATGCAGCGTCATTGCTCGTGTCAATGGCAAGGAGGAGAGACTGTGGAGGTGTGCCAATTTGAGCACGGATAATGTAGTTCGTGATTTGAAGGAGTTGCCGACCAGGTGCAATTGGCACAAAGGAGCGGCCGATGGTGGCACGGGATGAGAGGCGAGATTTTCCACGAAGCAATTGGGAAAGGAGGATGTCGGCATAGGAGTGAGGTGTGGAGAAGGTGGATGTGAAGGAGGAGGTGATTAGGACGATGAGAAAGGAAAGAGAGAACCACATTTCTAAGAGGAAGGTGTAGCAAGTGAGGGTTCAATAGTGTAGATTGAAACATTGTTATTTATAGATAAGATGATTAGTTGCCTGATTTTTCATCAGCACTGACGACAGGGTGCTTTAGCAAAGAAATATTTGTATGATTCTTTAATTTTTTTTTTTCTTTTGGATTACCTTTTCTTCTTCTTTTTTTTCAGATATCACCAGCAAGTTGGATTCATTCATATGCTAACATGCTGTGACGTATATGTCAGTTTCAAATGAAGCAAAATTGAGAAACAAGTGAAGTAATAGAAAAGTTGTATTCCTCTTAGTTTTTTTTTTTCCACATTATGTTATTATCAGGCAATTCATCGTACACCTTACAGACGCTCTAGGTATTAATTCCAAAAATACGCAGATGCATATTTTACAGCATTTGCAAATTTATACTAATTGATATCAAGTAATGAGCCTATCTTTCAAATATCTATTGCAATTAACAGTGTTTAGACCGTTTCGATCGACAACTGAACGATTTAAGTAGTCAATTTGTAGAGTTATATTTGCTACTCTTCTTTAATGAGAAGAGGTGAAGTATATCAACTCATTTCCAAAAAAAAAAAAAGAAGAAGAAAGAATTTGTAACAAATGGTACTCTAGTAAAAACTATTCCGTACAACAAGGTACCGGAGGGTAATTTGGACCAACAAACAATATTACTAGGCTGACGTGATGGCCATGTAACTCAGTTATCAACTTATCATCATAAGTTGGGTACTTGGGTTAGAGCAAGGCAGTGAGCTCCAGCTTGAGGTAGGGAGAGAATAGGATGGATAGGTGGGGGTACAGCTACATGTTCATCACTTGTTGGTGGAATAACAGACTGGCTTCCACAAACCATTCATTCATTTCCATCTTGGGTTCAATCATGGATCAGAACCCATTCTGCTATGTCCGTGTTGGGAGGCAGGGGGTAGTGCCTTTACTCAGTGCTCTTACCAGCATGAGATTGATTCGTGAGGGACGTCAATGATCAGCTATGATGAGGTATCTCTCACAGCAAATTAATGGCATGTGACTACCTATGTTGGTGAAACAATACTAAGTTGGCATGACTTGTTGATGTTTCCACAGAGCAAAAGAGGAGGCCTAGTTTTTGAACATTACAGAAACAGATAATGGATGAAGACAACTGCTTTTGTACATACAGCCTATGGACTGAAGGCCGCCTAAGAGATCTCTCACAAGTGAGCCCAAATACTAAGAAGCCTGGATTTTCAAACAAAAGTTGATCGAAAAAATTAATAGTAACTGTTACTGTTCATCTAAATTTTGATAGTAACAAAAATAATTCAAAAATTTAATACTAACGTTGTTGGATCGTCGTTTGGAATGACGATCCAACATAACAAAAAAAATTCAAAAATTTAATACTAACATTGGATCGTTTTGATTGACGAAACCCGATCCAAGGAACAACGATCCAAGGCACAACGAAATTTTATACTTTTTCAAATGAGGATGGATATTTCGATAAGATACAGCCCACTAAAAAACAAGATTCTTTATGTACTCTATTATTTGGTTCCGGATTTTTTACGGCACTACCCCAAAAATATCAACAGCATATTGTAATGCCTGCTAACTTATAGAACAAGACTACAAGATTTTAGTTAAATATCACAATTATCAACAAAATATTAGTATAGCATACTGATGTAGTGATGGTTTATAGTAATACAAAAATATTGCCCCAAGATTTACAAGCGTAAACCACATGGAATATAAGCTTAAACATCATCAATATATTTTAAAATTTATCTCAACCATTCATTATTCATTTTTGCACGCTTCATTATTCTTATTTGAGAGGTCGATAATTGTACATTAGAGTATTAGACTCTATAATTTCATCTTATTTTGCATGATTGTGTATTATTTATTAAGTTTCTTTGTATTTAATTTTACTTTTAAGTGATATAGAAATTAAGTTTACCTCAGTGTAAATTACTATATATGTAGCATCAATTCTGCTATACCCATAAATATCCGTCATGCTCTCAAATTAATTAGATATTACCAAACAGACTGGTAAGTAATCGCTACATAAAATATTATATCAATCACTAAAGTCTAAATATACATATAATAAAGGACATGAAAGAATATAATACAAGAACAAGAAAACTACATGACAAGTTTCCAATAATTCAGTTACACATTGGATACAAAGGAGGCATTTGTTTGTTGTAGTAAGGAGTTGCATAAGTTAAGGATGCATAAGTGTTTATGTAGTGTTATGTAATGTATGTTTGGTTGTGTAGTAAGGATGAGTAACTTAATGCATGCATATATTCATGTCAAAAGACTAAAATGCCCTTCAATTTGAATTAGTATTATGTATTAATAATATGTTGTGACCTAATTATTATTATGTATTAATAATAATTAAATATTATTAAGTACTAATTATTATTAGTTATTAATTATTATTATAAATTAATTATTAATGATAATAATAAATTGTTTTTATAATTACGAAATATTAATAATTAATTTATTTAAATATTATAAATATTATAATCATTTTATAATAAAAATTATTTGTAAAAAATAATAATTATTATTAAATCATTATTATTAATAATTAATATTACTTGTTAAATATTATTAATTATTAATATTAATTAATTATTAGTTATAATAATTAATCTTTATTATTAATTATAATTTTTAATAATTATTGTTACTATTAAATATTATTATTTATTAATTATTTGTTAATTATTTTTTAGGGGTATTATTGGAAAAAAATTAAAGGGGACCAATGCATAATTTATGTAACCTTTTTAGGTACAATAAATTATGCACCCTTAAGACATCTTATGTACGAGGTGTTTGGTGATTTAAGGATGCATAATTTAAGTTATGCACCCACTAAGTCACAAACAAACGCTGATGACAGGAACTGTTGATAACAGGAAGATGTCAGAGTTTTGTAGTTTACGATTCCTTTTTTTTAAGTTTAAAATGCCCTTAGGCGTTTCATTAGAAAGGAACTAGCCATCACGTGGCTGCTGAGTTTACATCAATACAACATCAAATCTAACACCCCTAGCCTGGAACCAAATTTACCAGTAAAACTGAGTTCTGAAAAAAAGAAAGAAACAAAGCATTCTTAAAAAAGTAAAGAAAAACAAAATAACAGGCTGCCCCTAAGAAAACAAAAACAAAACACTAACAAAAAACTAGTCCAGGAGGGGATTCTGAAAAACAAAAACAAAACTAATCAAGGTGGATCAAATTGTAGCTTCTTGAAAAACCTGGCATCCATGTCCTTCATTTCTCTTTCCACAGCATGCCAAAACCTGGGCACTCCACAGTAACTAGTCCCTGATCGCCTTGCAATGTTTGCCAATAAATGGGGTTGGTACACAGCCTCTCTCCTTACTTGTCTTACTAGTAAGCTGCCATGGAACTGATTTGAAATGTGCAGCACTTGCATTGTATCCTGCCAAGCTCTCCAAGTTGGGACATCTTCCAAATCTCTCTCATTTATGATTATAACAAGAGTGCCGCAATCACTGAAAATCTCAATTTTGTGATGAATGAAACCTCTCTGTTGCATTTTTTGTAAGGCTTCCTTGACAGCACACACCTCAGCTTGATATGGATCATACAGTACATGGCTTGAATATCCAATTTCCAATAATTGACCCTCAAAGAAAATTATGTAAGCACATCCTGCCTTATTCTGTGAGTCCCATGAACCATCCACAATGATTTGGTAACTATTATTGCTGTACCAATATACCTCCTTGTGCAAATTATATGTGTTCATTTGATCCTGCCTCGCATCTCTGTCCAACCAGCACTACACTTTTTTCAAAATTTGTGTTGGTTCAAATTTCTTAGCTTGTAACACCACTTCATTCCTTGCCAACCAAATTTCCCACAAAGTATAGCTGAATCTCTTAATTTCCTCCTCTGTCATGGTCTGAGTGCACTGATCTATTGTTGTTACAACATTGAGAGGTAAATCTTGTGTTCTTAGACCCAAATTGCTACCAAACCAGACCCCTCTCGACCCAGGGCAAAAAAAGAAGCAATGCATTTCATATTCATTTTCACCATTACATCTCTGGCACATAGGAGAAAACTTGGTAATTCTTTTATTAATATTCTGGGATAACATCAAAGCCTTAGAAATCAATCTCCACAGAAAAATTTTTACCTTGGGGACTATACCCTTCCAGGAAATCATTCTTTGCCACAAAATCGCCACTTCATTTGTTCCTCCCCCAACCTCCTGCTTGGTTATGTGCAGATAACTCTCCTTGACTGTATACTTTCCTGTTTTTTATTGATCCCAAATCAACCTATCTGGCGCCACTCCTTCATCAATTTGCTGGGGATGGATGTTTTGGATTGCCCGTATTTGATTTTGATTGAAGTACAAAGCTAACTCCTCAACTCTCCACTGATGCCTATCAAAATCATACAGGTCATGAACTGTTCTTGTCCTTGCTGCCCCTGCCAACCTTCAAACCAAGGTTGTCCAACAACTTTTACTGAGGTGCCATCACCAATTCTCCATTTAACATTATTCAAGAAGAAGTTTCTTTTGTGAATGATATCTTTCCACATCTTGCTACAATGATTATGGGGCCTAGCTGACCAAAAACCAATTTGGGAGCAGTATTTTGCCTTGCAAATCCGTACCCACAATCTCCTTTCCTCGCTAATCAAAGCCCATACCAATTTCAAAAAAAGTGCATCCCCAAAAGATTGTAACTCCCTTACCCCTAGTCCCCCTTGATCAATTGGTTTGCAAATAGTTTTCCATGCCTTTGGTGTCAAGTACCTATCCTGTCCAGTTCTGCCCCAGAAAAATCTTGCCAACAAACTATTCATCTTCTTAATGAAGGTTTTAGGTACACATTCTGTTGTCATATGATAGACATGAAGTGACATGAGAACAGAATTAATCAACACTAACCTTCCAGCATGAGTCAACATATGGGCTTTCCACCCAGCCAGTTTTGACATCATACGATCCAAAAGCATCCTACCAGTTTCCATTCCAGTGTTTCCCCCCTCAATGATGGCCCCAAGATATTTTTCTTCTCCTACTGCCATGGCAGCTTGCAAAGCCTGTGTAGCTCTATCCATCGTCCCTTCATCACAACTTCTTGAAAACCACACCTTGGACTTCTCAGGGTTCATTTGAAGACCAGAGGCTTGATCAAATTGATTGAGAATGTGCAGCAAATATTCAATCTCCCCTTGTCTTGTATCCCCGAGCAATACCAAGTCATCAGCATACATAAGATGTGTTATGATTGGACTGGTATGAGCTAATTTGACACCAGTGAGGTCCCCTTCCCTCAACGCCTTTGTCAGTCTCCTTGAGAGCATTTCCATGGCCATGATAAAACTATATGGAGACATAGGACGGCCTTGTCTAAGGCCCCTAGTCGGTACAATAAAGCCATCTCTTGTGCCATTTATGTTAATTGTGACTTGAGCTCTCTTGTAGGAGGATAGCATGATATTGATCAGTTTGGTTGGAACATTTAAATACTCCATAGATTTGGCCAAAAAATTCCATTCAATCTTGTCGAATGCCTTTGAAACATCAGCCTTGAGCATGAAAGCTTGATGTCTAAAGCCCCTTGATTTGAAAGAATGCAATATTTCTCGAACCAATATTGCATTATCTGCAATATGCCTTCCTTTAATAAAAGCATTTTGCTCCAATGAAATGATCTGTCTCATGTGGGGTCTCAACCTATTAGCAACCAATTTCATTAGCAGCCTATATGTGACATTTCCTAAACTGATTGGCCTATACTGAGATGGAGTCTCTGGTTCATCAATTTTTGGTATAAGAGTTACTGAACACTGCAACCAGTCACTAGGCACCTCCTCATCTACAAAAATTTTCCTGATGAGGCTCACCAAATACCTCCCAATTTTGCTGATAAAATCTAGCTGTGATGCCATCAGGTCCTGGACACTTGTCAGGACCCATTTGAAAAAGTGTTTTTTTAATTTCATAATGATCTGGCACTCTGCTAAGAAGCATGTGATCTCTATGTTGTATTTTGGGTCCCTCCCGCTGACCTAAATCTGCCCAGAAATCATTTCTGCCCAAATCAAGTAACTCTGCACCATTCACATCATTAACTGTTTGTTGCATCTCCTTAATGTACAACACTTTAAAATACTTCACAAACTGGTCCCTAATCACTTTTTCATTCCCAGTCAGCAAGTCCTGCTCATCTTTAACCATTGTTATTAGGTTGTGTCTCCTTGTGTTGGTGGCAATTGTATGGAAATACTTTGTATTTCGATCTCCTAAAACATGCCAACTCACCCTTGACCTCTGCTGCCAATACTGTTCGTGTTGCCCCTCCACCTTGTCATACTCATTTAATAAAGCATTCTCCAAACTGTGATCTCTAAGTTCTGGGTGGATGGATTGCACTTGCAAGATTTTTTTTCCTATCTCCTCTAATTTCTTTTTTGGGGTTGGATTTTTTGCTGCCTAATTCTTCATAGCTCCTTTAACAACAGCCCATCTATCACTCCATTGTCTTCCTTTTGTGTTTTCCCACTCATGTCGCCAATTTTCATGAAAAGTTTTCTCTGTTAGCCACCAGTTTTCGATTCTGAAAACATTTGATCTATCCGGGGGTTTTTTTATTCTAAGTAAAATCGGACAATGGTCGCTATGGATCATGGGTAGATGATTCACATAAGCATTAGGGTACAAATGTAACCAATTAGGGGTAACAAGTACTCTATCAAGCCGTTGATAGATAGCCTCTGACGTGTCTCTTTTATTCGTCCAAGTGTAAGCTGGACCCTTGTAACCAATGTTCACCAACCCATTTTCAAAAACAAAATTTTGAAAATCAATTGTATTTGATTTGATTCTTGCTGTCCCTCCAAACTTCTCATCTCCATTCAGAATTTCATTGAAATCCCCCATTAAACAGACATTTTCATGACTGTTTATAACATGTGACAAGTTTCTCCATAACTCCCTACTCTTGTTGTGGGTTGGGTCCCCATACACACCAATCAGCAACCAAGGTGGCTTATCTTTTAGAGACGCTTGAGCACAAATATGAAATTGGGAATCATGCAACACTTGCACATCCAAAAACTCCCTCCAAGCAAGGCATAAACCCCCAGACAACCCTCTGGCAGGAATGACATGACTTTTATACCCTCTTACTCCCCTCATGAAACGTGTCATCCGACGATAGGAGGCTTTAGTTTCGGATAGAAAAATAAAACTAGCTTTGGTAGCATGTATAGAATCCTTTAGGAACTGTTTTCTCCGCGTGCCTCCTAAGCCGCGGCAATTCCATGAAATTGCATTCATTGGGAACCCGGAGACGAGTTTGGGATCGTCTCCCTGGCCCTTTTGAAGTTTAAATGCTGGACATGGCCAGCATCTGCTGTGTTGTTTTGGCAGTGTGAACCACTTTCAATGACCAACACAGTCATGCTCTCTCTGCCCAAGTCAACTGGCCTCTTTTGTTTCCTATCCATTGTTCTTCTTTGACTGTCATTTGTGCTGCTCTCCCCACTATTTACCCCGAAAACAAACTCATTGCCAGAATTTGGAGGCCCTGTTTTTTCATTCCTTGGTACCAGAGTTTTGTTTGTAATCCACCTTCCTACTTGTGTTTCTGGTATTGGTCTGTTACCTAATTGCTCCATATTCTGCTCTTGTTGTTTCATTTGAACCAATCTAAACCTCGCTGGACACAACACATGTTCATGGCCAATTCTGGCACAAAATCGGCACACATTACCCACATTTTCATACACAACATAGATCCAGATTACTTTATTATCTACCTTCTTCAGTGGAACTTTGGGTTTTAATGGTTCAGCTATATTAACTGTCATCTTTTGTTTATAAACCCGTTTGTTACCATAAAAGAAAGTCGATACCTCTGTCAATGGGATCCCGACCTGTCGCATCAGTGAATGGATACAATCCGGATCCCATGAGTCTGGTGGCACCCCATGTAACTCCACCCAACATTCCATTTCCATAATGGTTGGCTCCACCAAATCCTCTTGACCTTTAGCCTGCCTAGCAACGACCATATCGCCCTTGCTCAGCTTCCACACCCCCTTGGCCAAGACTCTCAACATTTCCATCTTAACCATGAATTGAACTAGGAAATAGTTCGATCCCAGCCCCTCCACGACTGTATCCGGATGCACACTCCACGACCTCCTCAGTGCTGTTGAAAAAGCATTTTCATTGATTACGTTCTGAGACGTGACTCTCATCAACAAGCAATCTTCCCAATTTCTGTTTTTAGTTGGTTGCTGCGGGATACCAGCCATCTCCTGACAATTTTGGTCATCGGCGCTCAAGGCGGCAGATTGCGCCAGCAGTTCATCATCTGTGTAATTCATTTCAGGCAAGATTGGGGATAAAATTTGAGAAGGCGTAGATTGCATTGTAATGAGAGAAGAATTGGGGATCGGCCCTAATATCGAATTATTGAACGTTGGTTTAAAGAATGGTAGTTGGGTAGCTGTGTGTATTAATGGCCCATTGTTTTCTCGGCCCAATTCATTTATGTTTCTGTGAACCGTGCTGAAATCATTCCCCAATTGGTTACTATTCTGCTTCCATATAAGACTCTTCTCCCTAAGCACAGACCCAAAATCCTCTCTACAGGTTACTAATAGTATCGCCTCATCTCGGTTTTGTAACGCATGCGCAACTGCAGAATTTATTACTCTGCTCTTCAAATTAGCTAACATAGTAATCTGCCCCCCTTCTTTTGAATTAAGATCACTGCTGCTTTCCAACACTGAATTTTTTCTTTTTGACCGTGGGGGACCTGCTAATTTTCTGTCTCCCTTTGTACTCCCCATGTGACATTCACTTGAGTTTCCTGGGCCCGGTGTACCCTCCTTTCCTGTGGACCGGTGCACCATTCCAGCTAGATTGTCAGCATGAGATCCCTGCCCACCGTCTCCATACCGGTCCCTCAAGTATCTACCGTGGGTATTCTGCAAGGACTGAAAAGCCGTCTCCCATTCCGGCGATTGCATTATAGGTGGAAGGTGGAAGGAAGTGAAATTAAAATAGATGGGGAAAGAAATCGGGTGAAGAATTGAGAATAGGTATAAGATGTGAGGAGAAGTGAGAGAATGAATTTGGGAAAGAGTTTGAGGACTAAAAGAAGTGAGTAAATGAGAAACAGGTAAAAAGAGTAACGACAGGAGGAAGAGTAAAGACGGTAGAGAGGGACAATAACTACTCAACATCATCAAAGATCTCCATTAATGCCGCTAGGAGCCGGCAGTACGCCTAGCCCTCTTGCTATCTTAGAACATTTCCTTCTCTGTAGTTTACGATTCCAATTCAGTGCCTGAGGTCCTTTTGTTTGACCAATTTAAATTTTCTCAGCTGCCCAAAAATTACATCATAATTCCTCACAGATACATTGGTCAAGAATTTCGGAAAAAAAATTAAAGTAAAATATTTTGCCTCATTAAATTGAAGACGTTTTTTGCTAATATTATGTACTTTTGTTCTTTCATTTAATAATTAGTTCAAACGAACCATTTTTGCCTTCGTGCTGCAGTTGAGTAAAACCTGAATTGGAAGGCATTCTGTAGAATATCTGTGCTAATTAAACAATTCAAATTTATTTCTTGATAGCACATGACCATGTGCTGTTGATAATTTTTGGGGTAGTGCGGTAAAAAATCCGGAACCAAATAATAGGAGTACACAAAGAATTTTGTTTTTTAGTGGGTTGTATCTTATCGAAATATCCATCCTCATTTAAAAAATATAAAATTTCGTTGCTTTGTCTTGAATCGTTGTTCCAAACGACGATCCAAACATGGATTCAGACCATTCGTCATTCCAAACGACGATCCAACAACATTAGTATTAAATTTTTTTATTTTTTTTTTATTATTATCAAAATTTAGATGAACAGTAACGTTACTATTAATTTTTTCGGCAAAAGTTGATATTCTGTCTATAAAGCCCATGGGCCTAACATTCCAAAATCCAAACAGAAGGAATGTTTCATTTTGAAATGGATAGAAGAGCAACTCTGAAAAGGTCAAGGAAATTGAAACAGTTCCTGAAAGAAGAAAGGGATTTTAGTTTTAAAAGACTTTTCCAAATCATGAGACGTGGAAATTATTCAAATAACAATACACAAGCAGGTGATCTCTCTAGTTCAAAGCAACAACGCACAAACAACAAAACAAAATTACAAAATTATACAACAACAAGTCAATAATGGAGCATATTCACAGCTCAGAAGCAGCACCTTCCCCCTTAAGCCTCAGAGTAAAAGCTTGGAGAGAAAGAATGACCTGTTTCAACCGCTCCTTGGTGTCAGCATCGATCAAATTTCCCTCACTGTCAAACTTTTGTGGGGGCGAGAATGCCTGTATGCAGAGCTCCGGCTTGTTGATGAAATGGAGGTCCAAGAAAACACCGACCTGCCGCAGATGGTACTGCGACCGGCCTCCGCCAAAAAAGCCTCCAGCACTGATAACTGCGGCAGGTTTGTCGGCCCAGCAGTTCTGCCCTCTAGATGCCCAATCAATGGCATTCTTCAAAGGCCCTTTATAAGGAATTGCAATCTTGTATTTAGAAAGTTCTATGCATTTCACTCAGAGTAATGCTAGAGTCAAATGCGTTTGACACTTGGCCCATCAAATGCGATCGGATCTCAATTTTCGAGATTAGCATGGTCGATCCGAACCGCTCAATTTGTTTTCCATAATGAAATATCTTTGGAGATCAAAATTTATATTTTTTCGAATTTTTTTACTATTTATTTTGGATTTTAGAAAATCTTCAATCTAAATAATTTTGGACCCTTCAATATTAAAAAATCTGAAAAATAGTTAAAAATTTCGAAAAAAATATAAAATTTGGTCTCTAAGAATATTTCATTATGAAAATCATATTGAGCGGTCCAGATCGGTAATTTGAAATTTCAACAGTTGAGTCTAGAATCGTGTTTGACGTCAAACACATTTGATTCTAGCATTACTCTTTCACTTATTCATAAAAAACAGAAAATTGCTAATCCCACGTTTACATGATGCTGACCTAGTATGTAAATGGTCAAATGCAATGTCATGTTGTGCAATCAGGTATTATTCCAATTTAGAATTGTCTGTTCTGATAATGCAAAAAAATGAGTTTGGTAACCATAGTTTGGAGTTGACCATTCCATTTGTACAAATTGTCGCCATGAAATAAGGAATTATCAAAGTTGACAACAAGATAAGCAATATGCATTGGGGAAGTAGAGGATCACTAAATTTTTCTATTCGATGTATAGGCACATTGGGTCTGACTCACGCACCCCATCTGTTCGACAAAAAGCCTGAATGAACTATCAATCAAACAAACAACATCAGACATTAATTCAGCATAGATACCTGCAATAGAGTAATTGTACTCTGGAGAGGCAAAGAGGATTGCATCAGCTGAGGCGATCTTCTGACGAAACTCCTCGACCGGAGCTGGGAATTTGCCGTCTACCTCAAGGTCAGTGTTGAGCAATGGCAAAGGCGTGATGTCGACATGTTCGACCTCAAGGTCAGTGTTGACGTCGACATGTTCGACTGCAACACCCTTGATTGACTCATTGCAAATCTCAATCGCTTCATTCAATGGAAGATAATCAAACCGTCAGCGCGGAAGAAAAAAAGATTGGTGTGAAAAAACAGAGAAAAACGGAGCATACCAGATCGGATGAGGCCACGGTTGTAGTTGAAAAGCGAACAGGAGATGCCAACGATTCTAAGCACAGCTGGTTTTACTGAAGCCATGGATGATGGATGTCTCACTCTGATCTCGGATTCGATTAAATTCGCAAAGAAAGAAAAGCACGCGAGTGAATTTTCTTTTTTATATTCTTTGCTCTTGGCACAGGAAAGGAAAGAGGTTTCTAGCTTTTATCTAAAGATCTAAGATATTATTTTTTTATTTTTTATATTATTATATATTAATTCCCGTGGCCGATAATATTTTCTTCGCTTCCGACGCGTATCTGAGCCCTTAATTTATATTCACGATAAATCTGATCCATTAACATATTTTAGCTATTTTTTCTATAACGCTCTCTGACCCTATGGCCATCCAGAGGATGCGATTTCCTCTGACCCTATTTGCTATTTCTCATCTTCTCTCTTCCGACGTCTCTCCCTCGGCGCGCCCGCCCCTCCCTCCCCCTCTTTCTCTTCGCCTCCTCCGCAATGGCGCAATCCCCGCCTCACCCTTGCAAATTCATCCCCACCTCTGCCGGCCAGATCCTCCGCCTCTCCTTCTCCTTGCTTCTTCCTCCACCAATCCACCTAAACCCATGTCACCAGAAGTCCCCCGCTAACGCCGCCTCAATCGGTACCACTTATTTTCTCTGTTGTTTCCTCCATCTCCGCCAACACCGCCCGTCATCCATCCTCTCTGTGGCCTCCAATGGAAAATTAAGTCGATCGCAAATCCACAATCCAGACAACTACGACATTCCCTCTGATTTGCTTGAGCTCTTCGATTCGGTACTAATCCCTCCTGTCATGTCTTTCCGTGATTTACTGGCCTTTCTCTTTAATAACTAAGAATTTTATTTTCAAGTTTTTGTTGCAAAGTTCTGATATATATTTGCGATTTGCCTTCACTCATAACTTTTCTTTGTTATCATGAAATTAGTGTTGTCCCTTTCTTAATTTTTCTTACTGATGAAAATACGTAATAATGGATGAAAAAAGAATCCATTTCTCTATATAATACTGAAAATTAGGACTAGGAACAAATTGACAAATTTCAGTTGTTATTAGTTTCTCACTTTCTCTGGATTAAGGAAAAAGTTTTTTACTGACAATAAATGACCATTTGTTTGTTTACTATTCGGCTGTTATTAGTTGAAGGCTTCTCCATACTAAACAATCACTTATTGAATGTCATAGTCCATTACAATTCAATGTGTTGGTACCAGGTTTATTCTTGATAGCATGACCTATAAAGTGAAATGTATTCTTTAGCCTACCATACTTATTTTTGTTTTCTTTTGTTTCTTTTTTTTTTTTTTTTGCCATTTTTGAATCAGGTTTTGCTATTCAAGATATCTATGTTTTTTTTGCCATTGATGAATCAGGTTTTGATGTGCGCACAAATCTCGGCCGTTGTTCCAAGCTGTCATTACTTGATTGATCTAATTATGTGTGCATTTTATTTTCATGTGCAAATACAGTCTCTTTCTTTTGCTAAATCATTTTTCATTTTATTTACTTATGTTTACCATCTTCTTTTCTTTACTGATATTTTGAAGAACATATTTGGCAATTTAATGATTGGGGAGATTTATGAGTTAATTATGATGAAGCAAATTTTGCCTAAATTTATTACTGTGATTTGAAAAAGGTGAGTATAGAACCTAATCAGAACCTTATCAGCAAATTGTGGTTCCAACTTTTAAAAGCTATTGGTTGATGATTTTTAGTACAATCTATCTGTTCATTTAAGTTGGTTTGTCAGTGCATTGACCAATTTATAAAAGATGCTTGAAGAATTTTTTTTATTGACAAACTTGAAAAAAATGAACTACACTCTTATTTTTCCATTGATCAACTCATTTTTTAAATCACAGTAATAAATTTAGGAAAGATTTACTTTGGTTGGCCTTTTTATAAATGTGTCATTACTCAAACATTATTGGGTGTTTCATGTGCAGGAGGCGATAGCAGCCGAGGAAGAGGAGAAGATGTGATGCACCATCTGAACGTCTTCCTAGATGACCTGTACAATGGCACATCAAAGAAACTATCCCTGTCATGCATTGTCCTGTGCTCGAAGTGTAAGGGGAAGGGTTCGAAGTGGGGGTGGGGAGTGTCAATGAGTGCCCAGGCTGCCAGGGGTTAGGCATGA
This sequence comes from Rhynchospora pubera, assembly GCA_028095005.1. NCBI lineage: Eukaryota > Viridiplantae > Streptophyta > Magnoliopsida > Poales > Cyperaceae > Rhynchospora > Rhynchospora pubera. Next base: position 70,134,798 of record CM051461.1, on the reverse strand, counting down.
AGTTGACACTCTTGCGTCCGGGGCCGTCAATGTTTCATGAGAGCAGGCACCCGTGCAATGTGTGCAAGGGCACAGGTGAGTCCATCTGTTACAAGGAATGTTGCCCACAGTGCAACGGTGAGAGGGTCGTCCTGGAGAAGAAGGTTCTTGAGGTTGTCGTCGAGAAGGGCATGCAGAAGTGGCCAGAAAATCACCTTTCCTGGCTAGGCTGATTATACTGTATGTTTTCTCTCTTATTTCTTTTGCTATTTTGACTGCCCCACAGGTGTAATTGTTGTGACAATTGAAGTCATAGAATGCATGGAAGATAATGAACTGCAACCTGAGAGAAACTCACCATGGCATTATCCATTTTGGTTACCAAGTAGAATGTTTGGTACGGGATCAGATTTTTCATTTTGTACTGACTGGATAATTTTTGTTGGTGTTGGTGCAAGTGGAACAAAGCTTTCAGAGGGTATAGGTGCCTTCGAATCTTTCCTTCTATTTCTGTGACTGAGTAGCACTGTGGCCGTCTTGAGTCAGTCAACCAAACCTACCTCTCTACTTTGGACTCGAGTGCACATGAAAAAGAGCCCAGGATAATGCACTCTGTGATGAATAAACTTCTGAAAGAGAGTGGTAAGAAGCAAGAAAAAATGGATGTGATCTAGATGTAGTTGAATTGGTGGAAAAAAAATAATGCTGATTAAGAGAGTGAAGAGGAGAGAGGAGAGGAAGTTGTAGTATATATGGATCCAAACAGCAAGTGAGCAACCATATAATTGTCAATGTCAAAAGTGAAAAAACTCTCAAAAGGTCATGGAAATTGAAACAGTTCCTGAAAGAAGAAAGAGATTTTATTTTTAAGGACTTTTCCAAATCATGAGACGAGGAAATTATTCAAATAACAATACACAAGCAGGTGATCTCTCAAATTCAAAGTGCCAACTCACAAACAACAAAACAAAATTATACAATAATAATGGAGCATATTCACAGCTCAGAAGCAGCACCTTCCCCCTTAAGACTCAGAGTAAAAGCTTGGAGGGAAAGAATGACCTGTTTCAACCGCTCCTTGGTGTCAGCATCGATCAAATTTCCCTCACTGTCAAACTTTTGTGGGGGCGAGAATGCCTGTATGCAGAGCTCTGGCTTGTTGATGAAATGGAGGTCCAAGAAAACACCGACCTGCCGCAGATGGTACTGCGACCGGCCTCCGCCAAAAAAGCCTCCAGCACTGATAACTGCGGCAGGTTTGTCGGCCCAGCAGTTCTGCACTCTAGATGCCCAATCAATGGCATTCTTCAAAGGCCCTTTATAAGGAATTGTAATATTGTATTCGGAAGGTTATATGGATTTTACTTATTCATATAAAATAGAAAATTACTAATCCCACTTTTACATGACAGTGACCAAATAGTATATAAATGGTCAAATGCAATGTCATGTTGAGCAATCAGGTATTATTCCAATTTAGAAAAAATTCTTGTCTGTTCTGATAATGCAAAAAAATGAGTTTGGTAACCATAGTTTGGAGTTGACCATTCCATTTGTACAAATTGTCGCCATGAAATAAGGAATTATCCAAGTTGACAACAAGATAAGCAATATGCATTGTGGAAATAGAGGATCACTAAATTTTTCTATTTGTTGTAAAGGCACAGTGGGTCTGATTCGCGCACCCCATCTGTTCGACAAAATGCATGAATGAACTATCAATGAAAGAAACAACATCTAGACATGAATTGAGCATAGATACCTGCAATAGAGTAATTGTACTCTGGAGAGGCAAAGAGGAATGCATCAGCTGAGGCGATCTTCTGACGAAACTCCTCGACCGGAGCTGGGAATTTGCTGTCTACCTCAAGGTCAGTGTTGAGCAATGGCAAAGGCGTGATGTCGACATGTTCGACCTCAACATCCTTGATTGACTCATTGCAAATCTCAATCGCTTCATTCAATCGAAGATAATCAAACTCTCAGCGCGGAAGAAAAAAAAAATGGTGTGAAAAAGCAGAGAAAAACAGAGCATACCAGATCGGATGAGGCCACGGTTGTAGGAGCCTTTGCGAAGCGAACCGGAGATGCCAGCGATTCTAAGCACAGCTGGTTTTACTGAAGCCATGGATGATGGATGTCTCACTCTGATCTCGGATTCGACTAAATTCGCAAAGAAAGAAAAGCACGCGAGTGAATTTTCTTTTTTATATTCTTTGCTCTTGGCACAGGAAAGGAAAGGAAAGAGGTTTCTAGCTTTTATTTATATTTTATAGTGATGTGGCTGTGGTGTGTTAAGCAGCCGCGATGTCAAAGATGGAGTGTAGTTGAACTTGTAAATGAACCTGGTGCATAAGTTTCTGTATGTTTCGAGCAAGTGGGTCCCCGCATCGGTGATACACTGATACTTCAAGGGGTTCAGCGTTCATGCTCCTGACGTAGGGGACGAATGTAATGCAGGAAAGTTGACCCGAACATGTTGGATTATTCGTCGATTGTTTATGTTTAATTTAATGGGGTAATTTGTTTAATAAGTGTTCCAGGGCATGAAGTGGTGTTTGTTAAAATATTAGACATCTTTATATTATATTCATGGGTTCTTTGAGTTGCTTTATTATTATAAATTTTAAATTGTTTGAATAAAAATTTGAAATAGGCGTTACCCTATTTTATTGCATGATTGCCATCAATAACTTCGCTACGCTCAATGTGACCTTAATAACGTTATTCATCAATCTTCTTATTAATGACAAAATTGCAGAACATAATAAATTAATAACTATATAATATTCCATAAAGTTACATAGAATCTTCTGCTGATGCCACACACAAGGTTATACAGAAATAATTATTGAAGATCAGATATATCATGCGGTCTGCGTTCAGACCGTCAGGCTGACAGCAAGGAGTCGCATTACTTTTTTGTGATCCGAGCTGGTCGTAACTTGTAAGTGGGCGGCAGCTGCTGAAACTGTTCACTATTTTTTAGAAACATAATTCTAAAATTTAATTCATGGTGATTCAAAGATAATAGAAGAATGGTTGGTGCGTAGGAGCAAAAGATCGTTGACTGTGACTGTATCATGAATAGAACTGTCGACGGTATATACGTCACTGGCGGAACAGAATTTTATTTCGTTCCAGAAAACGGAACGGCAAATAGAATGAGAGAACATACCGTTGTCGAAATGGAACGGTAAACGAAATGGACTATTTCGCTTCTGTTTCGACAAAGTGTGCAGTTTTTAGTGTAAATTCACGTCGTTCCGTCCAAACGGAACGTATAGCGGAATGAAAGCGCATTTCGTTTATGAAACGGAACAGAAAATGAAATGAAACAGTCATACCGTTCATGAAACGGAATGGCCCATTCCGTTGCCGTATGGCACGTTAAACACGCCTAATCGTGAACATATACATACAGACTAAAATTTTCTCGTGCATTCGTTTTTAGGAGAGTTGACTTTCCGAAAAAGTAGGATTAATTAGTAAGTACTTATTTTAACAATTATAATAATTATTAGTAATTAACCTAAAGAAATTTAAAAAAATTATAGGTTTATTGTTAATTATTTAAATTAGTATTCGGGTTGATTTGGACCGGCATCTCATTTATTTATTTATTTTATTTAATATATTAATCCTTGCAATTCAACCCAGATCCGAAATTACTGTGGGTAAACAGTTGTTCAGACAGTATTTCAATCCTGGCCATTCGTTTTGCTTCATTCGATCACATCTCTCTCTCTCATCGTCCCTCTCTTTTACTCTCTCTACGTGCTTCCCTAGGCAAGAGAACCTGTCGCTGCCGCTTTTCGTTGTTAACTCGCAGCAGCCTCCGATCTCTCCTCAAAGCTTCGATTGAGGGAATAACTAGACCATCTGTTCTTCTGTTGGACGTGCTCCATTTTCGCCAAGAATCAGGTTCGAGGACTCTCTCGCCACGTCTTCTTTCTTTGTTTTCTCCTGTCGGTGCTTTCTCTCTCTCCGTTGAGTTTTGCTCCTCCATGTTGCTTTTTTCCTTATGTTCGTTGTCTATTGTACTGATTTTAGCTTTCACCACACCTTTCTGCAGCAATAGATATGGAACGATTTGTTCGAATTGAGTCGGGATTTGGGATCAGAAATGGTGTCAGTCTGGAAGGGAGGAGATAATGAACTAAAAGAAGCTGTATAATTTTACCATTTGTTTCTCTCATTAGCCTATGTTTTATAATTTTTTTTAACTATATCTCTAAATATTATTGGCAGGAAATGGAGAAAAAAATAAAGAGTTGTACAGACAGATTAGCGAGCTTTTGCTCTCCGTTTAGAAATTTGATTTGGTAACTTTTCTCTCTTTCATTTGAGCTAGCGTTTATCTCTTTCTCTCTAACAGCAATGCCGTTTCCGATCTCAGGTGATTACAGCTACGATCTCTGTGCTTTCTTTGCCGATCAAAAATTATCGTTCTCTCTTCTTACTGCACATCAGTGTTCTTCAATTTTTTTTCAGCACTGTGCTGTTGTTTTGCTGTTGAGACCCTCGATAACTGTTACTTTTGTCTGATTGCAGCGTGTGTTTCTATTGGTTGCAACATTCCGTCATTTTTGTTGATTCTTCCTGCTACAGTTCTTTCTGTTTTGCCTTGCAGCTATTTCAGGTTTGTGTTCATCATGCGTTCTCTCATCTTTTCTGTGTGCACTTATTCAGTCTCATTGTTTCATATTTTGTCCAAATTTGACTGTTTCAAATATATTATAAAGTAACGACTCTCAAATAATTTCAGGTTTGAGTTCCTGTGTAGCTTTTAATTTTTCTAGAAATGAAAAATTAGATCTACAGAAAGCAACGTTCAATTTGATGGTAAAGTTGTCAGAAGATTTCGCTGTCATTTAATGGCAACAAGCCATTCTCTCTATGTTATAGTGTTATTATTTTTGTAATTCACTGTGAATTGACTGGAAGCCTACTTGGTTATTTTATAAACAAAACTATAATTCGATAAAAATGAAAACTTCTTATTATTTTATAAAATACCCTTCTTTAATCTTAATTTTAGCAATTTAATATTCCCATTGTCTTACCTGTCATAACATTTATCTTAATGAAGGCATTTCTTTACATCAAGAGAAGAAAGCGTGTTGTCTGAAGAAGCCTGATCTCCTTGAGGTTATTGAATACATAATCTCTCATTAATTTAATCATTAAATTTTACAATATTTAAATATATTATTTTTTTTTTGTTTCATATAAGATCAGATCAGAGAAAGATCAAGCATATTTTTTGGAAGGTTATGCATGAACCGAATCACCTCGAATTGGTATATATTTTTATCAACCTCAAATGCATTGGTTCCATATCCATTTTCTTTAAGTGATATAGAATTGTAAAGCATGCTCCTATATAATCTTTTATTTTATATTGAATTCTCATTAGAACTGATAAGAACTAAATTATATACACCAATAGTTTTCTTTACAATTCCGAGTTATTAAAAGCAACTGAAATTTTTTCGTTCAACAAATACATCTTGACATCTACTCAAATTCATTGTACTTTTTTTCCTGCTAAATTGAATATCCTAATTATTATGCAGCTGCACTGAAAGCAGTACCTACTGACAAGGAGAAAGTGAATAAGGTTGTTTTAGTATACAACAGTGGCCTACAAATCTTATGTGCGCAGCTGTTCGATGAGGGTTGCGCAGTGTACTGACCACGATCTCCTATGGCTCTGGCTATTGACTACGGTCCGTTTGAGTTCTCTTCTCCTCTTACTTTGTGTATCCTCCCCTCTTTTCTGGCATTGGATCTATTATTACCCTCTTCTGTACTGTCCTCTTACACTGATAGCCTTTTTTTTTCCCTCTCAACTGCAGACTTCCTGGTTGGAGGTTAAGCTATTGCTACCAGTTTGCTGCTATATACGAGAGCTTCTGTGTTGTGGTGGGTTTTCATATCTTTGGCTATCTTTTCATTTGTCCTTTTAGGTAAAGATTTCATATTTCCATACAATGATTGATGGTGTACCCTGCTATTCCCTTGCTGTGTCAACAACATGCACTAAAGAAATTGAGATTTGCTGATGTTACATATGAATTTCAGCTTAGGTAGTAGCAGGGAGATGCCTGCAAGGAAATATTTGGTATAAACATTGTGTTCAGATACATGCCTCATTAAAAAATTCCCAAATTGTATGGTTTGATTGCCTTAATGCAGATGCTAATCACTGTTAGTCGCTTTTGATCTTCAGCCCTAAAGGAATTGACAACTTTTAGTCGTGCATGTTAGTTCATGGCATTAGCTGCTCTGTAACAAATCAATGTATACAAAGGCTAGCTGTAATTAACAAAATAAGATTTCTTTTATTTTATTAATTTGGCCTTTTTTAAAAAAATTGAACAATAAATGCTTTTTATTTATCTGTACTTTGCTTCAACTCCTAATGGTCGTTTCTTCAAATTAAGCTCATGTCTTCATGCAGTCGCAGGGTCGAAGATCGTCGCTGCTCCTCCGGTTTGAATCAGAGACTTGAGGAATGAAGGCTTTAGACTGAATCAGGTAATTATTTTCTCTTTGGTAAATGAGTGCTTCTCCTCGGTAATTATATTCTGAAGGCTTTAGTGATTATTTTCTCTTTTACTCCATTCTGAAGGCTTTAGTAAATGATTGCTTCACATTAGTAATTATTTTAGTTTTTAGACTCAGAGATTGTCACTGCTCCTCCAATTTCAATACTTTTCCTTTTGGCTTCGATTTCAATCCAGTATTGTTTGGGTTCTTGAATTATTGTGACAATGTTTGATTCATAGTTATGTGTAATTTGTGTGCGTTTCTAAGAAAATACTTAAAGTGTTATTTTCAATTTTTGTGCCTCAAAATAAAGGGAGTAAATACTGCACAATTTCTCTGTAATTCTCTATAATTGTGTGCAGATGGCAAGTAGAGCAAGTAATGGTTCAGTTCTATGGTTGCATTGAGAGGTGAACAACTGCTAACGATTTTGGGCTGTTTTACTTTCTTATTTATTCTTTTTTAACTTATCAATGTTCTTTCTTATTTGTTAGTCTTACCGCTATTTGCAGAGGATGATAATGTGCTTAGCAAAGAGAATATGTTAGTTTGGTGTATGAAAAAGTCTCAATAGAGATAATCCGAAAGTACAGTCTCCAATTCCATACCATCGATGAATGTCTTGATTCAGGTAATTTACAATAATGCCTGTGAGCCAATTCCGTGCTTAACATTGCAGAGTTCTAAAATTATTTCTACCCTCACAAAATATACAAACACATGCGCCTCAAGAGAATAGATTGATGATCTTTCAAGCATGTACTGAGTTGCTCATATAGGTACACAATGAAGCCAGAAAATAGATCATTTTTTTCCGGAATACACCACTTTAATTGTAACTTATTATATAGTACTATTATCCTTTGTGTGTATAAGTTCAGCATTGGGTGTCCAATATTAACATGGTTAGCAAAAAAAAAAAGAAAACTGTAGTTATAATCGTTTAAAGAATATTAGAATTATCATCTCTCTTTTACTGGTATTGTTATTTTTTTTATCAAAGAATGCTATCTATAATTCTAAATTTTCATTTCTCATTTTCTACAACATCACTTTCCAATCACTACTAGAATGTCAATTATTTGCTTCGCAAAAAAGCGTCCTTATTCCGACACGAAAAGCTATCTGCGTCCACCTAAAGACGCTACCTAAGCGACCCCGATACTCTAGCCGCTAATAATAAACATTTGTGTCGCGGAGACGCAGATTACTTAACGCGTCTCTATATCCGTGTCGGGATAACGACACTTACCATGTTCTCCGATCGTTTATTCAAACAGTAAGCGCGTCTCAATTTAGAGGTTACTATGTCGGTATACTGACGCCTTTATTGAGCGACCCAGATAATATATTGTCAGAATTTATCGGGCCCATGACCTATTAGAGTCGATATAGCGACGTCGTTGCTCACCGACATAGAAAATTTATTGTCAGAATTTAGTGGGGCCCACCATATCGATGTTTTTCTGCATTGCTGTATATTAGATCAAAGACGTCAGTATGTTGATGCCATTGTTGATAGCCACATCAATTACATTTGTACAGCCATTCAATTCTTCCTGGTACCAATTTAGTACCACCACTATTTAATTCATATGATTTTAATTATCCACAACTATTTAAAATTCACAAACATACATATATTCACATTGAATCAAACAAAAATCACACAAATATCTATTATGCATTGAACTACAAATCAACATCCAATAGAAATAACAAACTTGCATATATTTTGATACAAATCAAAATTCCAAGTAAAAGAGCATGAAAATTTAAATCACTCTAAAACAAAACAAAAAAAAAATTAGCACCTAAAATCAAAGAGCCACAATGCCGTGATGAATAATCTTTCTAGCTAAAATTCTCATATTCATGCTCAAATAGTTGTGGAGAGCTTGAATGCATGGAGCAACGAATTCTTTTGTTTGTGTCATTACTCAGTCATATCTAATAAGAGATGATATGGTTATTTTGGTGAAATTTTATAATTCAAAAGCTACATATTACTACTTAATAATAATCACATGTTGAGTGCTTACCGAGATTGAAATGGCCATGGTGGATGCCAATTTTGGTGTCGAACATGTGGTTTTCCAGAATAGTATGATTAGAGCTTGAAATATCATGTAAGTAGATTTTACCTCATTGCAGTTTAATTGTATCAGAATATATACCTAGCAAATGAAAAAATGACACCACTAAAGATGATCTAGATCAGTTTATTCACATTCAATAAAGATACATCATTTATGGTTTAATTGAGAGTATGGGCACTTACAACATGGAGTGCATAGGGAGGTTTGCCTTTGGCAATCAAAATGCTTGGCCATGATGGAGAACTCTATCTACCCCAATTCTTATATCTCAAAACAATTACTATGCTGCCTTGTATAACTGCCAAATCAATTGGTAAAAAGAAATGATAGTTTAGATCACAACATCATTTGTTCTTGGCATTTCAGCAAACACCTTATATGCAAAGAAAGATAAAAAATTTTTGGGAAACGAATCTAAATGATAACCTCTGCTACAGTGCTACTTCAAGCAATCCATCAAACATGTTCAATGCATATGTATGCAAATAATTTAGAACCAGGACTGGAAAAAAAGGAGAATAATTTACATATTTAACACTTATTTTGAACAGATCTTTGCATACGATAGATAAGCGACATGAGTATAACATTTTCTACGTCTTTATCACATTTTAATTAAAAAAAAAGAAAAAACGTACTCGACATTTGTCATAGAAGTAGAATTCGAATGAAGACCACCATTTGTAATAGAAATCGAATTTCAAATGCATACGAATGTTGCAAGTGCCGTTGATTGGATCTCGCTGAGGACAACCTCACTGGCGCCGTAGTTGATGAACTTGTCGCGGATCATTTCCTTCTCCTTCGGGGACCATGCCTCCACCATTGTTGAGACTTGAAAGGGAAAGAGAGGGATGGGGTCGTGGGGAAGGAGAAATGGCAGAGAGGGGCAACTTCAGAAAGCAACGAGAGATGGATGAGCAAGGATGAATCGCGATCAGCACCATCAGATCTTGGATGTGATCGGCGATTTGGGTTTTGGGTGGCGGCGGTCTAGGGTTCCCAAGCAGAGCCACCTTGTGATAGCTATTCAACATGACATATTAATTAAAAGAACCATAATTTCATATTACACAAAAGTTTTTATGGTATAAATAATTGACAATAAAGATTGTATATTTGTACCTGATATGAATTTATGCCGCCCCTTCACTCTTTGAGAGATTTATTTAGATAAATGAAGTGAAGAAAGAATTTAATGTTTAAGTTACTCTAGGCATATTAATTGAATAATTGTTAAGAAGAATCATACCTTTATGGCTGCAACAATTAGAGATGAAATCCACCGTTCTTTGAAATTTGTTTGCACTAATTGGAATCACAACCTACTTGAAAAGCACATATCAGCCATTAATAATTATAAGACGCAAAGTCAAGAATCATGAAGGAAAAAAAAATATTACCTCAACTAAACATGTTGGAATTGCCTCATGCTAAAGCTCATATGCTCGAAGTGACATCAGCAATACATGAAATATTCTCTACAACAAAATAAATAAAATGGCTCACATAATTTAGGTTCAATTGAAAATTATTTTCCTAACTTCAGGTTCAAGTTGTTTACCACTCCTACTCCCCCCAAAAACATTGTGCAAGTCTCCTCATGTGCTTCTTCATGTACTCCATGATCCAACCCTTGATTGATTCGTCCACATTTTCAATGCAATTTCAGTTAGTTAATATTAAAACCATACCAGTACCCAAAAGTAATCAGAACCAAATTCATAATACATCTAAAACGTACGTACCAGTATCTAATTTATGATAAAGTACCACTGATATCAACCTACAAAAAACATTTAGAATCAAGATTAAACAAGTGGATATGTCAAAGATTCAATTTTTAGGTCAAAGCAACAGGGTATGAATCTTGCCTGGATCTATCTGTTCTCTTTCTCTATTGATAATCAAAGAAAGTCCTTGTTTTGTCAATCATTGCGAATCCTTGGAACCGCCAGGATCGATCGAGAGGAGACGATGCCAAAAGGGAACAAAGATCGGCTCGGGCTTGATAACACATCTCCTGAGAGCATGACTGGATGCGTGAAGCAATAAGAAAGAGACGAGGACAAATCGCATGACGCCGTCGAGAGGTGGCTACTGATTACAATTTGGGCCAGATGCAATTTGGGATTTTTCGTAAAGAGAAGAAGAAACAACATCAGGTAGCGAGGTCTAGGGTTATGGGCATGGGAAAAATTTTTGGACTTCGTCGACGGGAACAATAAGTCGAAATTATTTTTATTGAATTGAATTCGAACTTAGTCGACGGGAACAAAGACAGATCAGAGGCAAATCACGAGAGAAGAAAGGAAATAAGGGGTGCGGATCCAAACAGGATCAAATCCCATTAATTCCATTTTAATTTTTTTTTTATATTTTCACATTAAGTCTTTAACGATTCTATGTTTCGTAATTTTCAAATACCAGTTACGAAATTTAATATTGTCATACTAAAATAATTAGCAATTGAAGTTGTATTAAAACATATCTAAAATCACAATATTTTTATTTGTGTATTTATTATTTCAATATTAATATTTAATTAAAAATGTCATATTTATAATTCGTATAATTATTTTTATAATAAATTTTACATATTTATTAGTTTGTCATTTATTTTATAATAATATTCGTTTATGTATTTATATCAAGTTATTATATTTTTGGTTAATTTCTTGTTAGCGTTATCATAATTATTGTAAGTTTCGTTTAAAATTTCACTAATAAGAAAAAAATTATTATTTTAAGTTAAATTTCATTGAGAAATATTAAAATAGTAATAATAATTAATACAATTTTTTAATTATTGTATTTGTTATAATCAATAATATTATTATCATTCTGACTAAATATTTTAATTATTTTAATTCATATTGTTGTGAAGAATATATAATTTTATGGACAATTGAATTAATAATTGACCTCATATAATATAGAAAGCACCACATATTCCATATTTAACAAAATTGTTTGTTTAGATTAAACATAAAAAAATTTATATGACATGCATGATTGGATTTGTTATAATTTTTGAATCATTTACATAAAATTTCTTGCACTGAGGTTTTAAATTTTTTTTCTGAATTTTACAAATTCAATAAACTTTTATTTTTATCTAATTGCCAATAATTTATAATTGAATACCAATAAAATTGAGTAATATCTGAAAAATAATCTAAAATACTTGGCTTTGCGTCTTATAATTATCATCATGAAACTGTTGTAATTTATCTTTTTTAGTATAGACTTTTGCTTAGTTTATATTTCCATTAATTTTATTTATGTTATATTTCAATAAAAGTTTCACTCATTATCACATTATATATAAAGAATATATATATATATATATATTCTTTATTTTCACAATTGAATTAATTGTCATTTTGCTTTTGGATGGGCTATCACATACATCGTCAATATTGAAATATATTCTATAAAATTTTATATTATATATGTCATTATTTGTTATTTTATTAGAGATTTCTGCATTTAATTTATATCCGTGGAATATTATTATTTGTGCAAATATAATAAAATTTTGCGTATTTTATATTATGTGTTATTAATTATGATAATCAAATATATCTAAAAATTTTAAAGTTTTAATTTGAATGTCACAATTGAATTAAATTTTTTACTATTTTCTTTTCATTTGTATTCCAATATGGTAATCTTAAAAAAACGGAAAGTATAAAAAAAAATTTAGAAAATATATAAAATTTGATTTGATATAAAATTTATAGATATTGAACTGATTAAACTAGATTTATTATATTAAAAATAAATTGGATTACTAAACTCATGAATAATGAAAGTGGATGTGGATCGCGATGTATGTACAATCTTGAAATTTTCTTTCCGATGAACTAATATATTTATATTATGGTAAATAATACGTGTACTAAAAAATGATTAAATAAGGAAGGGTTGCTCAAAAACTTTAAAAAAAAATATTTCGTCCATGTTAAAACAAAAGGAAAATTTTGTTACTAAATCCATCTTGGTGCCACTACCTGAATTACTATTTTTTAAATTAGGCGCCCCTGTTTGAGAAACAAAATTTGATGGGAGATTACAAAATAGTAAAGTTTTAATGATTATTACTTGCAAGATAGAAATACTCTTGCAGTAAAATCATTTTTTTATATTATAGCTACATCAACAATTGATCATGCAAGATTATCTTCCAATAGCACCAATTATGTAGCTAAATAAAAAATCTTCCTGCGAAAGTCTTCCTATAAACCATCTTTTTTGTAGTGATGACATGAAAATGTTTGCTCCATTTGTGAAATAATAATTAAAGGTTAGTGACAAATATTAACTACAATTTTTTCGGTTAAACAATATTAACGGAATTTGTTACTCCAATATATAGTCTTGTCAGACTAGTATGTCTATCATAGCAACACCACGGTTAATGTTGAATATCCATCTTGATATGTGTCGGTATACCGACACCAATTACATTTAGCATATCCGCGTCCCTTTACAGAACTTGAGAGCGTCTCTCTTTAGAATATTTATGCGTCCTAACTATCTGTGTCGGCCTACCAACGCCTATTTAAAATCCTCCAGCCCGCTTTTTTTTCTGCGTCCCTACTTAATATAGCGACTCTAATATGTCAGTGGTCCGACACAGATAAACAAAATTCTAGTAGTGAATGTTGTTGTCATGGATATGCAGATTGGTATTTCTACCCAATTATTGTTATTATTTTTTTGCTTTTCTAAATCCTCAATATCAGTTTTCTTACTTTGTTTTGTCTTCAAAATGCCTTTGTAAAATGTCAGGCCCTCTTCCTTTCACAACCATGCTGAGAATGGAATTCAAACAAACGCTATTAACAGGTCTAGAGAATATCTTTGAACTCTGTACATATCTTGAATTCAAGTACTGCCATATGATTTAGTTGTTAACAACTTAACATCGCTGGTTTAGCAAATTGGACATTCATAATCAAATTAAGCTCATTGTAATTCCTTTGTCCTGGTATATCGCAATTTAGTTCTACCAATGTCTTAGAAGTAAGATCAGGATAATCCAAAGTTACATTTTTACCTTTCATTTTATTGCTGATTGTTGACATCCAAAAGTTGGAAAATATCAAGTTAGGATGGATTTTCCCATGTTACTCACTTGAGCATTTTTTTATTTTGAAGTGATATTTCTGAAGTTGCTCAGGAGCACAGCTGACCTAACCGGTTAGTTTAATTGAGATGGTACAGTTGGAGATTTTAATTCAACAATGACATCCTATTGTAATAATTTCGATTTTTATTATGATTGCATTTACTTTTCTTATTAATAATACCATGCTTTTCATTGGCCTCACACACTTACAATTCATGAACGTGAAAGTCTTCCAAATAGCAACAACCATGAGTAGAAGTTGCTCATGAGCAGAGCTGACATGAAAAGACTTTGATATTTATAATGTTTCAATATTTTCATCTTATTTTTATTCTTTTTTTTCATAATTTATCAATATGCACTATTGTTAACTATGGTTTGTAGACGTAATAAACCAAACTACAAAATAAAACTATTATAATAGTAAAATTTAACAAAAAAAAAATAGATGAGAGAAAAAAATAGGTCGCGCAACGCACGACGGACCCACTAGTTAATATGATTCGATGCGTCTCTGAATCGTTAAAGTTGATTTGTTTGATATTGGTACTGAATAAAACTTATCGTAGTAATGATAATTAAGGCTCCGTTTGGATAGGTGTGGGAAGAAGGGAAGAAGGGAAGAAGTGGGAAGAAGTATTGGAAAATGTGTAACTTTGTGAAGAGTATGGATTGTTTAATAATAAATTTGGACCCTTCTTCCCTTATCTCTTCTTCCCACCCCAATCCAAACATTGCCTAACATATATTTTAAATAATAAAATACACTGAGTAGGATTTATTAGCTCAGGTAAAAGCAGGAAAAAAAAATCCAACCATTTGAGCTACACGCACAACTAAAAACTTAACCACATTCAGGTCTGACTTCGGATAGAGATTAATAGTTTGAAAAATCTAGCGACATGGACGAGATTTTAACACTGATTGTCAAATTACAAAGCACAAAAAAAAAAAAATCAAATAAAAAGTGTCATCCGATGAAATATATCATATCTAGCTATTAAAAAATAATTACCATTGTTTAGTATTTAATATGATGATTAGATATAACTTAAAAATTAGTCAAAAAAAAAAAACTATGACGGGACAGTCGTAATCCGACCTTTTTTTTTCTTTTCCTTTTTGTTTTCGCCCCCTCGAAGGCTCAAAATATTGGAAACAGAGACCCCCAAAAAAAAGAAAGATACTTGAGAAGAGGCAGAGGGAAGTTGCGTAATCCCAGCTGGTCGTAGGCTGCTGCTGAACGAATAACATCCCTTCTAGAAATAAATTAACGGCTGATGCGGCGGAGCCGTCAGAGAAATATCAGTGATTAGGATGTCAATACCGTGGTATTTCACATATTTTTCGTTTCATTCCGTCCAAATGAAACGGAAATGGAACAAAAAATTATACTGTTTTACCAAAAAAATACGGAAATAAGAAATTATAATGAAAAATGAAAAAAGAAAACGAAACAGGAAAACTGTTTTGTTTAACAAAATGGAACGGAAACGAAAAGAGTGATTTTGTTCCATTACTGAAACGAAACAAGCTTGTTCCATGTTCGTTTCACATGTTTGACCGCCCTACGGGTGTGTTTGGATACACATGAATAAGCCTTATTCATGAATAGTCTAATTCTAAATGAAATCAAACACGTGACAAGGTTATTCTAATTCGGGAACAAGCTTATTCCCTGGCTAACTCTAGTTCCACCTTTTTGGAGAATTAGGGTGAACAAAGAAAATGAATAAGGCCAGGAGAGAGAAACCCACGTGGGGTACTTTTTTCACTATTCAAATTGCTAATTTTGTCCAACATATCTTGCTGCCAAACACTAATTAAGCGATCATATGTTGGTTAAAACATCTGTGACCATTTCTCTTCTTGTGTTTACTGGTCTTGATATTGATTAAAAGCTAATTGTTTTCATCCGCAACGGTGCATAAATTACACAGAACTTGATGGGTTGGGATCGTTACTAAAGAAAACTAAAACTAATTATTCATGATTAAAAATATGATTTCTAACTTTAAGGAAAAAAATTTTTATCCGAGTTTTATTTGAATAATTTTTAATTTGAATTAAGAGTAATCCAAAATAGGGATAGAGTCAGATGAAATTTACAATTGGGAGAACAATATTAAGCTATTCACACTAAATTGGGGGAGAACATTATAAGATTTTTCTAAAAATTAAACAAAATACACATGAAAAATGAGTAATTCAGGAAGCACCGGGAGGTTATTGCCCAAAATAGCCATCCCTGTGGCTCCGCCCCTCAGCCCCTGCCAAAAAACATCTAATTTCTATGCACTCAACTCAAATGCAGTCAGTATATATATAGAACAACTAACGAGAAAACAAGATTAATTTTATGGAAAGTCATTTGATTCAAATTGAACCCATTTGACATGTAATTATTCAACATCTCCAACACGATACAGTTTGAAATACGATACAGTTTCATCTCAAAATATATATATTATTCAATTTGAACCCATTAAAATTTCAAAATGTACATAAAAAAACTACAGCTCTTTACCACTAGAATAAAAAAAATTATAATTTTTAATTTAAATCAATTTAATCAAGGTAATAACTTAATATAGAATGCAAAACGAATCAAATTTCAAGCTGAAATGATCCCGTGTCCAAAAGAGCTAACCTAGAAAGTTCATTTTTTTTTTTACACTTTGACAGCGACTGTCAAAGAAAACAACGAAAAGAAAATAAAATAAAATAAAAACTAGCAACTCTTAGAATACAAGTCTGTCTGTTACCTCTAAAATCCATTTCGCAAGCGTCTCAACTGATCTTTGCATGAGATCCTCTGAATAATCTGCCATTTCGTTCCAACCAAATACCCCAGAGACAGGTCGCAGCGATTGTTCCCCTTCTGCTATCTTTACCAACAGCTTGTAGCAGAGAAGTCAATGTATCCATCAAGGAATTTGTTACCACTGTGTTAGGAAAGTGCACAGTATTACGAAAGTGTAGCCCATAATTGAGAAGAGTAAGCACAAGTGAACTCATAAAAAATACAAGTAATAAAATCTCTTACCATACGGAGTTAGTCCAAATGGAGCTTTCCGACGAGAAACTCATAGCACAATTCGCTGCTTTGAGCTCTAGTGGGAATGATGAGGTACAAGAGTTGGTCATACCGCAGAATGCAGTCAAAACTTGGAATTGGGAGTGTGCAATGGTCATGAGAGTTATGGGGCAGAGAACGGTGTTTGATGCTACCTTTTCCTCCGCACTAAGGAAGGTTCATCCGGTACACCCCAACACTGTCATTCAAGGCTTAGGAAACAACTATTTCATGGTGGAGTTTAGCAAGGAAGATGACGTGTTACGTATCTTGGCGAAGGGTACATGGCTGTGTAACAAAGATTTGGTGGTAATGAGGATGGCGATAGGGCCGGAGGACCTCACAAACCCGCAAATTCATGAGTTTGAGTGCTGGGTCGAGGCCTACGGTATCCCTCCTGAATCTTTAGATGACGACGGTATCCAGATGGTGTTCAATGACATTGGAAAGCCGGTTACAGAATATAAGTCATTTTACTATGCCGGCCAAAGGGTGTATAAGCAAAGGCTAACATAAACATGAAGGAGCCACTTAAACCTAAGCTACCCCTTAAACATCCCCAGCTAGGAAGGAAGTGGGTTTATGTGGTTTACAACAACGTAGCAAATGTGTGTCAGTTATGTGCTCAAGTGGGCCATGACCATATTGGCTGCCTGGTGAAGTTGAGGCTCAAAAGAATGAAGAATGAGGAAAAACATAAGAAGCAGTTGGAAGGAAAACTTATAAATGATAAGGTGGTGGGGAGGTGGATAACAAATAGGGACTTTGTACCAAGGCCAGAGGATGAAAGCACAAGCAGTCATATGAGGCAGTCTCAAGAGCGCCAGGGGAAGCCAGACAAATCGGCAGAAAAATATGTGGCAGGTTAGGAACTAAAAAATGATATGGGATAGGGGTCCAAAAATAAGGGAGAAAGAGGAATCAAGAGGCCAATTGATCTTTATTATTCACAAAGATTAATGATCATAGCAGGCAATGTGGAGGAACAAGGTGAACAACAACAAAACCGGGAGGAGCATTTAAACTTCAAAAGGGCCAAGGAGGCGAACCCAAACTCGCCTTCCAGATTTGCCTAATGAATGTAATATCATGGAATTGCCGAGGCTTCGGAGGAACAAAGAAGAAGGATTTCCTAAGAGACACCATGAGAGCCACGAGGTCAGATGTAGTGTTCCTTTCGGAGACGAAGTCATCGGCTAGAAGAATGGCAAGGCTGATGCGTTCAATGCCCGAGTATGATTTTTTCACAGTACCGGCTAAAGGCTTGGCAGGTGGTTTGTGTATGGCTTGGGGAAACTCGGTTCAGGTGGATATCTTAAACTCGTCCTTAAGTTATATATGTGCTAGGTTACATGTGAAAGATAAGCCACCTTGGGTGATTATAGGGGTTTATGGGGATGCCTCTCACACCACAAATGCACTGTTATGGGAACACTTGAAACAGATAACATGCTTGCACGGGAGGGTGTGTATTTTGGGTGACTTTAATGAAATTTGCAGCAGTGAAGAGAAGTATGGAGGTAGCACCAGACTTAAGCCACATACGGTGGAGTTCCAAAATTTTGTGTTTGATGCCGGCCTTGTGGATGTCGGGTATAAAGGACCCGCGTATACTTGGTCAAACAAACGCCATGTGGCGGAAGCCGTGTACCAACGACTTGATAGGGTCTTAGTTACACCGGCTTGGATGGAGCTCTATCCGAATGCTTATGTGAACCACCTTCCCATGATACACAGTGATCATTGTCCTATATTGTTACGAGTTAAGAAGCCTCCGGATAGATCTCAGGTGTTTAGAATTGAAAACTGGTGGCTTGCCGAACAGAGTTTTAATGAACAATGGATTGAAACTTGGAACAAAACAAAAGGGGAGGGGTGGCAGCAAAGATGTAGGGCTGTCAAACAAACAATGAAGGCTTGGGCTGGCAAAAACCAAACCCCTAGAAAGAAGTTAGAGTGCCTCGCGAACCAAATCCAAAAGGTGCAGAGCCAACACCCGGCCATAAGAGACCATTCACTCGAAGAACACTTGTTGAAGGAGTATGAGAGAATTGAAGACCAAAATGTGAGTATTGGAGGCAGAGGTCTCTTTTACAATGGCGTGAGGAAGGAGACAGGAACACAAGGTTCTTCCATACTGTTGCAACCAACCGTAGGAGATACAATCTGGTCACTATGGTGCGAAAGGAAGATGGTACTCTAACAGGGGATGATAAAGATGTGAGATCGATATTCTTGAATTATTTCAGGAAGTTGTATTGCCCAGGAAGCCCACAAGAGGAGGAGACTCAGACAACCCGGTTAGTAAGGAGCGAAATTTTTTCTTTCTTAAACCAGAGCCTACAACAAACCATACACCAGCAGACCCACCAAAAAATAAGTTCAATTCCTAACTATCATGAAATTAAGAGGGCGCTGTTCGACATGGGCCCAGACAAGAGCCCAGGGCCAGATGGTCTGACGGCACACTTCTTTCAACAAAACTGGCATATAATTGGAGGGGGCGTGGTGCAGCAGGTGAAGCTGATTTTTCAAAACGAAGAAGTGCATGATGAATGGTTGAAAGGCCATGTCACGCTCATTCCAAAGACCCCAGAGCCCCTTACACCAACGGAGTACCGTCCCATCAGTATAGGCAATGTTTTATATAGGCTGGTGATGAAAGTGGTGGCAAATCGGTTAAGGCCTTCTCTAAAGAAAATAATCTCTCAGGAGCAAAACGCATTCCTAAAAGGCAGGAGCATAGCAGATAACATTCTGATGGTCAAGGAGATTTTGCACTCCTTCTCAAGCAAAGAATTCAGACAGCATGCGTTTCTGTTAAAGGCCGATATTAATAAAGCTTTTGACAAGTTAAATTGACAGTTCATGAAGATGGCAATGCAGCACCTCAATATCCCCTCGAAAATCATCAATATTGTAATGTCGGCCTACAGCAGAGCCAGAATTACTATAAACATCAATGGCAAAGGGGATGTTTTCCTTCTACCAACACAAGGCCTTAGACAAGGGTGTCCTATGTCACCCTATGTCTTTATCATTTCTATGGAAATTCTATCAAGGATGTTGCAAGTGGCAATGGAAAAGTCCATGATTAAAGGGGTAAAGGTGGCCCACACAAGCCCTCAGGAGTCTCATGCCGTTTTTGTAGATGATTTAGTCATAATGGGGGATGTGGCGGAAGAGGAAGTGCAGGTGTTGAACATGTTGCTAGATAATTTTGCTCACGCTTCAGGTTTATGCATAAATCCACACAAATCAGGGTTATGGTTCTCAAGAGCTTGTTCTAATCAGGAAATTAATCGTATACAAAAGGCCTGGAGTGCAAGGAGGGTGGAAGGGGAGGAAAGATAGCTTGGCATTACGCTAGGACAGAAAGGGGATATAAAGGAAAATGGAATTGTACTGCTGGAAAAAATTAGGTCTAAATTGGCGAGGTGAAAATCAATCATGCTTTCTCATGCAGGTAGACTTGTGTTGATTAAAGCAGTATTAATGTCATTGCCAGTTTATGCTATGGCACTGGAAATGTTGCCAAAGTGGATTATAAAGAGCATAAATAGTTTAATAGCTAAGTTCTTTTGGGGGAAGATGTCCCAGGACAGATATATGGCTTTGGTGGGATGGCAAAGAGTATGCAGACCGTATGAGGATGGAGGTTTAGGGGTTAAGAAACTGGAAAAATTTGGTGAAGCTTTATTTCAAAAGGTGGTATGGTCTCTAATGGCAGATGAGGAAAAGATATGGGTCAAAATTTGCAAGTCAAAATACTACCCGATGGTGGATTTCTGGAGGGCGCAGAACACGGGAAGGAGTAGTAAGATGTGGGGTCAAGTCATCAAAAAAAGAGACTTCTTTATAAATCAAGTGGAATGGAAAATTGGCAACGGTAAAAAAATTAATGCAGTGTCTCAGCCTTGGTTCCCAAACTGGTCGGCTCAGCAAATAGCAACACCAGCAGATAGAAAGCTCAAACTATGCTCCTTGCTGGATGAGAATACTGGTGATTGGAAGGTACATGAGTTGCTGAGAATTTTTAACCATGACCAGGTACAGTCCATCTTGAGAGAAGATAACAGACCGGATTTGCAAAGTGAGGAGGAGGATAAACTGGTATGGTTGAAAACAGCAAGTGGAAGGTATACGGTGAAAGAGGGGTACAAAGAATTGACACAAGAGAGGACGGAGCTCACTACCAGTCAAGCTATAAACTGGCATGTCTTTTGGAAGTGCAAAGGAATAACTCCTAAGGTAAAGCTTTTCTTATGGCGGCTACTAAATAAAGGCTTCCTTTGGGGGTTAACATGCATGTTAGATTATCAAGTTCCAACCCCACATGTCAGAGGTGTCACGAGGAGAGTGAGTATGAAATGCACTGCCTATTTTTTGTCAAACTTCTAGACAGGTTTGGTTTGCCAGTCCTCTAGGAATTAGAGTGCATGAGCTACCACTAGATATTGCAGCAACAGTTATACAAACTATGGGGAGCTTGGATGAAGATGGTAAAAGCATGTTTGCAAATACTTTGTGGGAATTGTGGAAAGAGAGGAGCAAAACTATTATTGAACATAAGCCCTTTAAACCACTGGATGTGTTGCAAAGAGTGAGAGCACTGGGAGGATCAGATTGTGTAGGTCTCATACCAGTACAACCGAAACCACAACTAACTGATCATGACAAGTATGAGTACAATCCACAGGGGTGGCAAGTGGTTATGGATGCATCTTGGGACACTTCCAATAAAGCAAGAGGGGCATATGTGGTGTATGAAAGAGGGTCAGTACATTCAATGGGGTTACACTCCTTTCAGGTGCATCACCCTTTCCATGCAGAAGCTATCATTCTAAAGGAGGCAGTGGATCACATGTATGAACATTTAAAGCTCGCAAATGATGCAAACATCCAATTTTTCTCAGACTGTCTCACACTGGTTATGGCGGTCAAATAAGGAGAGTACATGGACATACCAACCTAAAAAGCTGAATGTACTGTCAAAAATTTGATCAGTCAGATGGAGGAAAAGGGGGCTGCCATGTCAGTTCATCATGTACAAAGAGCAACGGTGGGGCAAGCTCATGATTTGGCCAATCTAGCAAGAAGAAGCAGGATTAATTATAGAGGACCTCCTCACATGGTTTTTAATCAAGGTACCAGGGTGTTAACAAGATTGGATGATCAGTTTTTTCAGAGGGTGGAGGAGGCCCCGCCGTGAGTTATGTTTTATGTTGTTGTTTTTGGGTGCCGAGTGTTGGTTATTAGTAGTTCGGGTACTGTTTTCGTTTTTCTTATTGTTTTTTATTTTCTTAATTAGAACTTTGTTTCAAGGGTATTGTTGTCTTTAGTTTTAGGTTTTTTCTTTCTGGTATCGACACCAAGTAATGATTCTGTTGTAATCCTTATTGTGGACCTCTATTATTTTTTTAATGAATGGCCTACGGGTGTTTCTCAAAAAAAAAAAAACAAAAAAACAAATGAAGAAGAGGTGCAGAGAGTTCTCTAGTTCAGGTTGGTGACATAGAAAGTGCAGAGAGCTAACCTCGAAAGTTCAACTTCTAAAAATCCAATATATGAGCCGAAACCCAAATAAATAACCTCTAATTTGACTAGACATACGATCGTCACCTCTAAGCCAGTGTCAGTTTATCATTGCTCATTCTATTTTCTGAAACTCTAAATTAATCTAAAATTAAGCCAAATCCATCAATAAGGTTCTATGTATAATTAGTAATGCCTTCAAACTCTATTAAAATCTAAAGTAATAACAAAATGTCTTTCAAAGACATCATATGTCTAAAGTCTAAGTCTGTTATCCCAAATAAGTTAGGGTAGGTTAGAAATGACACTCTTATTTTGGTCATTTTTTATATATATGGCTAAGTTTTTACATTGACTCGCCAAGTCTATCGCAAACATGCAGGTTTGAACCCTAAAACTCTTAGAAGAGAACTAAGTACTCTTATCACTGAGCTCCTAGCCTACTAGCTACATCATATATATATATCAATGAATTAGTCGGAAATTTTCCCAACATATTATAGTTAATCAGTAATGACTCGTAACTCGGAAAGTTGAATAAGTTTCATTATTACTACTACCCAAAAAAAAGGGATAAATTGGATAACATTAGAACTCTGTTCTGCTGTCCCGCCTAGACTCTCAAATAATACCCTCCCATTGTAACCAAAAAAAAAAGAAAAAAGAAATAGAGACACTAAGTCCTGATTAGAATCATTTTTTTTAAGGAAGAATGTCATTTGATTTCAATTGATTAGAAAATTTTTTATCAAATTAAAAGAATTTGATAATTTGATCAGCAGTTTTGTGTTATAGACCTAACGAAATTCCGAGTTCAATTCTAATCAAATGAAATATTGCATTAAAATCATTTTGATCAAAACCTAATGCAAACTTTACCTAAAACCAACAATGTTCCAGTACTGCCTTTTGTTACAATGCTTAGAGATATTAAAACAGTAATCATCAACTGGATGCTCAGTAAATTTAGCACTTCTCTCCTTAAGCCGATAGATGTAACTAGTTCCGCAACAAACGTAGATGGAGTTGCACTCAAAGGAATTGTTTGTAGTAGGAGTTACCGAGATAACTCTCTGTCTCTTTACAGCGTCTCCAACAAAAATTGCGCAATTTCCGATATCATTGGTTGGGGTAATTGTCTTAGCACACAAATCGACCTTGTAAACATCTAAACACGCACTAGCAATTGCATTTTTTTTTTCCAATATCGGGTATGAGTCAATGAGCAGGAGTCCTGTTCGAGTCTGCACAAGATCCCAGCATCTGCAATCAGACCTCTGAAAAATCACACGGGTCACCGATTTTTGTTTCGGTTCGATCTCCCATATAGATCCCCCTAAGTCAGTGCAATAAAACCGATCTTTGAAGAATAATGCACTAGTGATGACGAACGGCAACTGTATGTGTACCGAATGTTGTTCACCGGGTTTCGCAAAGTATGCATTATCACTGAGGTACAATGCAACCATAAGAGTAGGCTGCTCAGCGATCGAGTTTGACGGTGCAACTTCTAGGATAGCCGAGATTAGCTTATTTTCTAATGGTAAGGTTGATGGGAGATCAGCAGATATACAACGGGTCAATGGATTGAATAAGCGGATGGCACGTGTTTGTTTATCAGCCAGGATAAGGAGGCCATCAGCCGTGGCGAGGATGGAGTGTGTTTCGAGCTCAGGGAGAACAATATCGGTACATTGACCTGTGGGTAGGTGCATGAAAGAGCGACGAGTTTTGGTGATCTTGGGTCCGATCTCGACATTACCAATAAAAGTGCGACGAGTGCCGAGTTTATTGCTCCTGGCCGTTTTATAGAGCATAATCCAACTTTGAGGGACGAAGCAGAAGCCAAGGTTGCGAGGACCAGGCAAGGACGACCGGATTGCCATGCAACTTGTGCGAAAATTGATGTAGTCGGTTAGATCACCATCGCAAAGGAGGTTCTTAGCAATTTCCCAAATGAGGTCGCTTGGAAGAATGGCGATTCTTGTGTCCATGCTTAGCGGCTTCTCAAATTAATGTCGGTGTGGGCAGAGGAAACAAGTATATTGCAAATTTTTAGCCAAAAGGCAAGAGGTTAAGAAGAGGCCAAGAGGAGGGCGAAAAATTTTTAGGTGAGTAGAGAGATATATTGATATACTAAGATATATAACGCAACATATGCAAAGCTATTTTGTGTTCTCTCTCTCTTATCTTAGCAGTAGAGGTCGTCTTGACTGTTTTTGGAGGGATTGAACTGCCTTAGTTAAACCTCATTCTCCAACATTATTGCCCATTTTCTTGGCTAAAAATCCGGTTTATTACTGTTTGATCTTCCTTTTTTTTACAATAAGTTATAAATAATTGTTCCAACCTTACTTTTTTTTAAAAGTGATTTGTTGGTACAATGATCTGAAACAAGCTTTATTTCTATATTTTTTTTCTAACCTTTTTTTTTTTGCAATATTCGGTATCAAAATTGAAGGCAAAACTTAAAATAAGTATCTATTACTTCTAATAATAATCTTGACAACATTATGCAATTAAAGGATAAAAAAAATTAAATTGAAAAAATTACAAATATGTTATTGTTCTTATACTTTAATTTTTATATTAAAACTTTTACAATATAAATGTAAAAATATGTCATGAAAGATCTAAAAATATGGATTATTGCGATTTTGAACTCATTATGATTAACAAGAAGACTTACATCAAATTTTATCTTTAATTAAAAAGTATAATGTGTTTATAGCATAGATCATATTTTAAGTGTTAAATTTAGAAAGAAAAATTTTGTTTTATGCCGCTGTAAATTTTGTCAATTTGAAAAATATCACTATTAGATTGCTAATTATAGTTATGCCACTGTATAATTATAATGAATTATTAAAAGTAGTTTTATGCCACAGATTTTTTTCCCTAAAAATATAATAAATTCTAAAAATGGCATCGTTAACTAGTAATTATTTTTATTAATGACCAAATTGTCCTCATAAATACAAACCCGAACCTATAAAAAAAATATGACGGCGCTGGAGGAAAAGAAATGAACGCATTAAACGAATAAATTGTCCTTCTTTGTTCTACCAATACATAGCTTGTTTAATGTAATCATGACTTTTTTGTTTTATCATTCATTATCTTTGTTAATAACTATCTTATTGGTTGTGTGAAAAATACAACTGAACGTACGTTCATTCCAAACACTTGGCTGTGAGAATAGTTCAAAATATTACCCTAATTTGAAACATGTTAATCCAGCCGATTTGTAATGATATAAATTTCATTAATTCTTTCGTCGATAACATTTCTTAAATTTTAAAATTTTATAGTTCCATATTTAAAAGGGTAGAATAGTCATGTCAATTGTCTGATGACATAAAACGGATTCTTATTATTATGTAATGGCATAAAAATAATGTGTCATTTAGTGATGACATTTTTCTAATTTTAAATTTTTACATTGGGATATACCTAAATCACCCTACATTTAGAAATTATGAGTCATTACAATGGTTATAATGATTATCGAACTATTTGTCATCATTAATCCTACCCATTTATTAATGCACCCACTACAATAAAGAAAATTGTTCTTTACATAGATTTTTCTTACTAGACTTTTCACATACTCTTGTAGTTAGATATATTGCAAGTTTTTTCTTACTAGATAAATTTTGATGTAGTTATATTTTGAAAAAAAAATTAGTGATATGACTAGACAAATTATCAATTTACTAGACCTTTTTTAAGTTGTACCAATACATGAGAAAAATCTATGAATAGCTACATTAGATATTAATAGATTATGGTGACATCAAAAGAAAATTACTAGATTTTTAAGAATATATTGAAATGAAATTGGATCTTAGTAAGACTGCCTTTCTTTGCAATGACCATAGATATGCTTTCATTTTAACAAACAAAATAACTTAAAATAAAATAGTAACAAATGTAGAATTTAATGGCGTTGTTAGATGATATGAGCTCGAAATAATGGCAAGGCCATGATTTAAAGTTATCAATTTGCGAACGAATACTTTTGGTTGGTGCGGATCCATCTAATTCAAGCATGATCAGCTACCCGAACAGGCGTAGAGAGATGTTTGATACTCTAATTTTTAGATTAGTGATTTACGTGCTAATCTACAATCATCAAACAAATTGTGAGTTAGCGAGGTCAGTGCTAATCTCTCGGTCTAACATCCTGACTCGTGATTACGTGAGTTCGTCTAACTATATGCATCTTTTTTTTCCCCCTCAAATTTCAAAATTTTTCATTACTGCCACGAAAAATTTATAAAAGATTGAAGTTTATTATTTTCTAATTTTTTTTTTCAAATTTCAAGTTTTTAAATTTTCAAATTTTCTAAATTTTTTACTAAAATCAACATTGTAGTGAATATACTAATTTTTTTCATCATCAGGATTGGTCATATTAACACCAAACAATATTTGCTAAATTAAATAAGCACTAAATTTCCTAATTTTGAACCCTAATTCTTCTAACTCCAGAAATGTTAATCTTAAATTTTCTAATTTTAAACTATTTTTTATTCATCTCACAACCTTTTCAGTTACAAAACGCCCTTTCAATAAATTGTTCTTAAAGGTTATTACTTCAAAGTAATGCTGAATATTCATTCCAATATGAATTCTGAACTCAATAAAGTTTAAGCCTCGTCATAGTCCAAACCCAAGGGGAGAACTTTCAGCTCAAACCATGAATGGCCACAGCTGATAAGTATGGGCCATAAAACGCATGATATACAAGCCTATGAATTGGTTTCTCAACTACCCATAGGGCCAGCAGAAGGTTGCTTAAATAACTTTTGTGCATCCATCAAGAATTCAACTTAAATTATCAAAGTTCGACGTGCGTCCATCAGCACATCATACTATTTCAGATAGCTCAAAAAAAATAATTATTTATTTGATTGTTTAATTAGTGTGTAGTCGAGTTCATTTATTCGATTATTTATTTTGTATAGTTGTTTTTTTTTTAATAAGAATAGTCTACCCAACTTGTTTGGGACAAAAGGCTTAGTTGTTGTTATTATTTTTTTTTTTTTTGTTGAAGATAAACTGAGGGTCAAGCCTTGTATAGTTGTTAGTATGGGAATGAATATGGACTTCTTATCGTATTGCATGAGAAGTAAGCATATCAAAAAAAAAAAGGGAAAAGAAAAAAAAATCGTTTATCGCCTAAGAATACGAAGAAGAGTTATTTTCAAACCATTCACTTAATCATACAATGCTTGCAATATGAATATGAAATTGATTTATTCAAAATTCAAAGCTTTATACGGCATCGCTTAACGAGCAATTTACATTTCGATAACAAACATAAAACAAATAAATATATGATTATGATACCATGTACATTTGTATTTTAAAAGAAGTTTACTTGTTTTCTGCTTGTTCAGATTAGGTACTGTATAGTTATTTAATTTGACATGATATTGGGCCGTCTATGCCTATTAGCCATTGCGCATACATTGAACGCCGGAGGTTGATGGTCTTGTCTATTAACCATTACAGGTTACGCATATTAAATCAGTTGTATGAATTAAATATTGAGATCAGAAAATTGATTTTGAGTATTGTGCATTGCAACTGGCTCAAGCAGAAAAGTTGCGCGGCAAAATTAATTTACGATTATAAAAAAGTATCCGCAATTTAAACAAAGAGCATATTTCAGTCCGTTATTTTTACTACACATAAATTTGGAATATTTTATATAGATATTGACTAGAATAACAATGAATTCAATTTCTAATGGGCAATAACTAAATATGAAATTATGGAAGGAATTGAAGTTGATTTGTGATATATGGAAGAGTTGATGGACAAATATGAAACAAAATAAGGTTTTCAGATCAGACATATATGATACTAATCGTTTTCGTTTTTTAAATGAGTCTAAATCTACATTAATATTTCATAATTTTATTACAATGCATATTTGTATGAGTGTTAAAAAAACGTAACATAACTAATTTAGGATACTTTTTAAAATTCGTATTTCACTGCAATCCGTACCATTAAATTTTTCCTAAAAATCCTTAGTTTATGTGTAGACCGGTGCGATGCTTCAACAGTTGAATGGTTTGTCATATTGTTGTGACAGTGGAACGGAGACAGTAAAGAAGAAGAGAGGAGAGGAACAGTTACGGCTAGGGTTCAATTGATTTCTGTTATTTCTCAAAGTAAAGTTTACACAATATAAAGGAAATGGTAAAATTACCTACATAACCCTAGAAAACTAAATATTGCCTATTACCTAATGTGAGATAAGAGACATATCTAACAATCTCCACCTTGGATCGAAATCTCACCTAAAACAAAAACAACCTAAACTATAAAAGCTTAATCAACTACAAATAGAAATTAACTCCATGCAATAGTTGAACTTCGTGGTCGGTATCGGCTTGGTAAGCATGTCAGCTGGATTGTCGACAGTTGACACCTTCTTGATCTCGATTATGCCCCTCGAGATAACTTGTCGAACAAAATGAAATCTGACATCAATGTGCTTGCTCCGCTCGTGGTACATGTGGTCCTTCGCCAAGTGAATAGCACTCTGACTATCACAAAAGATAGTAGTCGCACCTCCATGTGTTGAGATCTCACTAAGCAAACCTTTGAGCCAAATGGCCTCCTTAACACCTTCCGTTACCGCCATGTACTCGGCTTCGGTTGTAGACAAGGCAATAGTGGATTGCAAAATTGCTTTCCAACTAATTGCACATCCACCTAAAGTAAAGACATAGCCGGTCAAAGACCGTCTCTTATCAAGATCACCCATGAAATCTGAGTCCACATAACCTGTTAGCTTCGCACCACTCCTCCCAAACTCCAATCGTGCATTCGCGGTACCTTTCAAGTAGCGAAGGATCCACTTGACCGCCTCCCAATGCACCTTACCAGGGCACGACAAATAGCGACTTACCACGCTAACAGCATGAGCAATGTCTGGTCGAGTGCAAACCATCAAATACATGATGCTCCCAACAGCACTCGAGTATGGAATTTGTGACATAGCACTCTTTTCCTTCTCAGTCTTAGGACTCAATTGTTTTGATAATCTGA
Source organism: Rhynchospora pubera (assembly GCA_028095005.1). NCBI lineage: Eukaryota > Viridiplantae > Streptophyta > Magnoliopsida > Poales > Cyperaceae > Rhynchospora > Rhynchospora pubera. The sequence continues at coordinate 70,105,346 of CM051461.1, read as the reverse complement.
ATTTTGTTGCAAGAGGAGTTGAAACGGGTCTCGCATCCTTCATCACAAAACGGTGTAACACCTTCTCAACAAAACCCTTTTGTGAAAGTTACAACTTTCCTTTAGGTCTGTTCCTTAGGATCTCCATTCCAAGGATCCTCTTAGCAGGCCCTAAGTCCTTCATATCAAATTTTGAGTTTAATTGTTCTTTCACTTTCTTAATCTCCTCCTTGTTTGTTGCTGCTAACAACATGTCATCTACATAAAGGAGTAGATACATGAAACTTCCATCCAGCAACTTCTTAAAGTCGACACAAGAGTCATACTCTGATCTCTGAAATCCAATGCTTGCCATGAATGCATCAAACTTCTTATACCACTGCCTCGGTGATTGCTTAAGGCCATACAAAGACTTGTTTAACAAGCACACGTGGTTTTCCTTACCAGCAACTTCATACCCCTCGGGTTGTTGCATATAAATCTTCTCCTCAAGATCACCATGTAAAAATGCAGTTTTCACATCTAACTGTTCGAGCTCTAAGTCTCCCATGGCAACTAAAGAAAGCAAAACACGAATAGAAGTGTGTTTTACCACTGGTGAGAAGACATCATTGAAATCCACACCTTCAACTTGACTATAACCTTTAGCTACTAATCTCGCCTTGTAGCGAAAACCAGCAGTGTCATCTTTTCTCTTAAACACCCACTTGCAGCCCACAATTTTCTTTCCTTTGGGCGGCTCCACAAGTGTCCATGTTTGATTCTTATGAAGAGAATTAATTTCCTCTTCCATGGCAGCGGTCCATTTGCCCGCATCACGAGACAAAATCGCTTGTTTATAACACGAGGGCTCACAAAACTCCACCTCTTCTGCTACCGCTAAACAATAGGCGAAATCTGAGTAGCCATACCTAGAAGGTGGTCGTATCTCCCTCCTTGTGCGATCTCTCGCTAAAGCATAGTTTTGCTCTTCATCAGAGTCATCTGACTCATCAAATGAGTCAACAAGTCGAGGTTCACCACCATGTGATGAATCTTGTTCAGTCACACTTGGTTGTGGATTCGAGGTCTCTAACTCCACCTCACTCGATACATTCTTGACCTTCTCGGTCAATTCGAGCTCATTGCTCGACTGAACAACCTCAAGCTCCTTACTCGGCTCGGGCTCTTTAACCCGCAACATAGCCGATTCATTAAATGTCACATCTCTCGAAATAAGGAATTTCTTTCCCTTAGAATCTGGACACCACAATCGATAACCCTTAACTCCGGATTCATATCCGAGTAGGATACACTTTTTCGCTCTTGTCTCAAGCTTTCCCTCGCTCACATGAGCATACGCGGGACATCCAAACACCCTTAAGTTTGAGTAATCAGCTGGCTTACCAGACCAAACTTCTTCAGGTGTCTTGCACTCAATAGCAGTATTAGGTGAACGATTGACCAAATAACAAGCCGTGTTAATGGCTTCTGCCCAAAACTCTTTACCTAGACCTGCATTCGAGAGCATACAACGAGCCTTCTCGAGTAGCATCCTATTCATTCGCTCAGCCACTCCATTTTGTTGTGGAGTGCCAGCAACCGTCCGATGCCGAGCGATTCCTGCATCATTGCAGAACTGATTGAAATCCTTGTTGCAAAACTCAAAACCATTGTCAGTTCGCAACCTCTTAATCCTCTTACCGGTTTGGTTCTCGAGAAGAGTTTTCCACCTTTTGAAAGTGGCAAACACTTCACTCTTCTCCTTAATGAAATAAACCCAAACCTTTCTAGAGAAATCATCAATAAACGAGAGCATATATCTGGAGCTATTACCCTTTGAGGGTACTTGCGAGGGACCCCACAAATCCGAATGGATATAATCTAATGTTCCTTTAGTGCGATGGATGGTTGTCGAAAAGCTCAATCGCTTCGACTTGCCAAAGACACAATCCTCGCAAAAATCAAGCTTGGAAGTACTTTGCCCACACAACAGGCCTCGTTTACTTAAAATTGTCAAACCACGCTCACTCATGTGACCCAACCTCATATGCCACAACTTTGTATTGTCTGAATCTGTGTTTGAGGTGGAACTTGAGGTAGCAACGACAATATTGCCTGTCACCGTGGTTCCCTCCAAGAAATAGAGAGTGCCAACCTTCTTTGCCTTCAACATGACAAGAGCCCCTTTTGACACACTAAGGACTCCACCTTCACTTTTAAACTTACATCCGACATCTTCAAGAGAGCCCAAAGAGATCAAGTTCTTTGTTAAATCCGGGATGTGCCTCACACCCGTCAAAGTACGGATGACTCCGTCATGCATCTTGATCCTCACTGTACCGACACCTGCGACTTTACACAGGTGATCGTTACCTAAAAGGACTCCACCTTCATTAGTCGATTCATAAGTGGCAAACCACTCTCGATTTGGGGTCATATGTTGAGAAGCACCGGTATCCATCACCCAACTCTTCTCAAACTTTTCTTTTCCGTTCGTAACAAACAACACATTGTCTGAAACTGAATCAGATTCGGCAACATTAGCCTCACCTGAGGTGGCACCTTTAGATTTTGCCTTCTGTTTGTTCTTAAGTTTGTAACAGTCGGCCTTAATGTGCCCCTTGTTCTTACAATACCCACAAAATAGGTTCTTGTGCTTAGACTTAGAACGGCTATTCCCTGAGCCTTGAGTTCTCTCCTTTTGTCTCCCTCTCTCAACAAATAAACCAACATTCTGTTGGCTGCCCTCAACTACTGTCAAGTCATTGTCAAAGTCAGACTTGACAAGTAGGTTACTCTTCACATCCTCAAGGGTAAGTGAATCACGACTACGAAGCATAGTCTTCTTAAACCCCTTATACGACCCCGGTAAGGAACACAACAAGACCATGGCCTTATCCTCATCGTCCGTCTTAATACCAATCCTCTCCATCTCATGAAGGAGAGCGGTATATTCTGAAATATGGACCTTAACGGATGTACCTTCGGTCATTCTCAAAGAGTGAAATCTTTGTTTTAACCTCAATCGGTTTGTAACCGACTTCTGCATAAAGATTTCCTCTAATTTCTTCCAAGCACCGGATGCCGATGTCTCTGAGAGAATCTCTTGAAGAGTTGAGTCACTAAGACATAACTGAATTGTTGAGAGAGCCCTATCATCCATAGTCTCCCATTCAGTATCCTTCTTTTTCCCCTTTAACGAGTCAGGTCGACCAGTAATGGCCGCCTTAACTCCTAAATTAGACAATATTGCCTTCATCCTTACTTGCCATAGCGCAAAGCTACTTGTGCCATCGAATTTCTCGATGTCAAATTTAGTAGACATGATCGAATTGGAATTCATGGTGATACACCCTTAATTCTCTTAACACCAGATTCTCTGATTTAGTAAAACCACAGTACTCAAAATAAAAGTAGCGGTTAATTTAATTGCTCAATTTCTAATTTAATTAGAACGGAGCCTGACAACCAACTGCACCGAAAATTGTAGGCACCTAAATTGCCTTAAGCAATATATACTAGCAACAAATGACTAGTACAGTGCACCTTTACCAAAAACAAGCTTGATTAAATAATCAAGGTGTGATTATTTACTAACTCGGTGATAGTTGACTTCAATTGAAAAATGTGCGCAGCAAATTGAGAAAATGCCAAGAAAAGGAGAAAGTAGCTTACTTTACGAGTTCGTGCGCTACACCAACGGAAAGTGAATGTCACATCTCACGACAAGTCCACCGCTTCGACTCGGAGAGTAAATGGCGGCTGAGGAGGACTTCTTTGTACTGCACCAGAGATATGATTGTAGCAGCTCAAGCGAAATCCGTACAGTATGCCACGCTGAGAAGGATCGGAAGCGGAACGGCGAGTGGGAGAAATCGACCTTGCTCTTGATACCAGTTTGTTGTGATAGTGGAACGGAGACAGTAAAGAAGAAGAGAGGAGAGGAACAATTACGGCTAGGGTTCAATTGATTTCTGTTATTTCTCAAAGTAAAGTTTACACAATATAATGAAAATGGTAAAATTACCTATATAACCCTAGAAAACTAAATATTGCCTATTGCCTAATGTGAGATAAGAGACATATCTAACACATATTTATCAAGTATAGTCTCCAACTGTGCTTGAGATTACACCTGATGTGGCATTGGTCCACCAAATGTGTAGCTGCCCCTAATCAAACTAAGACAGTTAGATCCTATTAAATAGAGTTTTGTAATTGGATTATCCAATTTAAAATGGACAAAATTATTGGATTAGAAGGTTCTTTAAGTTAGCAGGTCGTGTTTGAATAGATCCAATGAAATGCAATAATGCTCCGTTTGGATGGTTAAAGAATAAGGAATAAGGAATTAGGGAAGTAAATATATTGGGAGGTGTGTAACTTTGGGAATAGTGGGAAGATGTTATTTCCAGAATAAGAAATATTGTTTGGATGGTGTGTTAGGAATAAGCAAATTGATATTAATTTAAATAAATTATTAAAATTTATTATTTTAATATTAAATAAAATACTAATTAAATAGCACATAAAATTTCATTTAGTTATTAGTATTTAGCTAATTTTGTTGAAATTATGTATATATAATTGTAGGAAGATGTTATTCTTAGGAAGAAACTATTCTTCTCCTTATTCCTAACTTGTTTGGATGTCTAGAAAGAAAATATTCCTAGGAAGAAGCTATTCTTTTTATTCATTTCCTATCCAAATGGAGCCTAAAATACAATTCAAAGGGTAAAAATTTAATGTCTATACCATTTTGATCAGGGCTCCCCCCCCCCCCACCCCCTCCTTGAACGTACTTATTCTTGTACAATCAAACACATCCTAAATTTTAATTTAAATAAAAAAAACCCTAAAGTAAAACTCATTACAAGCGTGGATGTAACCGAGATGAATATTATATGTAGAACAATGTTTTCTTTGTCTAATTTTTTGTGCTTCGATAGTTATTAATTAATTATCAGATGAGACTAAAAAATACTCAAAATTTGGCTTATTGACTATGATGTTTTATTTTTTTTAAAAAAAAATGGGTGAGTATCGGATTGTTCTTATTTTTTTTATCTTTTCATCTTGAATACTATTTTCTTGTCAAAATACTTCTGTAATATACATATTTATTATATAATAATATATTATGAATGCAATACTATATACAGACAAATTAATTTAGTGATTTTCATTTTATATATTATTTTAAATAGATTTTTTTAATACTTTCAAATTTGTTAATAATGAACCACAGACATGAGGCATAACAAATACAAAACATTATTATTTAATTTAAGTTTTTTTGTGGTATACGTGTCCTGTATAAGATGTAATTGAACGACTCCATTTTGGAAATACCAGGTGTAGAAATGTTAATATAATCTTCGTAAAATATTAATTAATTAACTGATTGTTTTGGTATTTGTGTAAAGATTTAGGCATATAAATATGTAGTTTAGTTTTTAAATTTTTCTAACATAAGTATTAATCATATCTACTAAATAATAAAACAAATACTGATACAATGTTGACATAATTCGTGCTATTTACGCCTTATATAGGTACAATAAATGTCATGACACGTTGAAGAAAACTCTCCTTCCCGATGTTTAAAAAAGTTACGCTGCTGAGGATAACAATTTTTCTCTCTACAAACCGCTACAACATTTATCCTATATCAAATAATTATGAACGGGCCCACCTGATCCGTATAAACCAAACAGTCAAGTACACTCGGGTCCCGCCAAGAACACAGTGCCGAGCCAAAAGTGGCGAACCCAATCAAGTTCGTGCGCATCATAGATCTCTTCCCTAGCAAGTAAAAGGCAGTTCACAAAAAAAAAGCGCAGCCGAAAGAAAACTATTTATCATTCTCCCTCAATCCAAATCCTCCCTTTTTGTTTTGATTTTATTCTTTTTTCAAGAAAGATGGTTTTCTCTTTTTTGGGTACTTGCTCTCCTTACAAGCATGGAATTGGAAGCTTGCTTTTTCTGGACGCACAAAATTTTTAAAGTCATAAAAGTCAGCACTGCGCAAAACACAAAATTTAGAGCCTGAGATATAAATTTAGTTTTAAATTAGTCATTATATAATATTCAAAAAAAAAAAAGATTACTCAACATTTGCATTGCGTTTGCTCTCTCACTGCCTAAAGAAAACTTTTTGCCCTTGAGTATGCTTTTGTACATGAACTTTTGGCCGTATTATCTCATAATATAGGGTGTGTTTGGATGCAACGGAATAAGCCGGGAATAGGGAATAGGAATAAGAAATTTCGATTTACGTGCTTATTCTTATTCCTTATTCTTATACTATGGTTTTATTAGTATAAGAATAAGGGCCCTTATTCCTTATTCTTGAATTGTTTGGGTCGCACAAGAATAAGAATAAGCACGCAAACCGAAATTCTTTATTTCTATTCCCTATTCCCGGCCTATCCAAACAAGAACTTATTTAATAACTAACTGACAAATAATTATCAAAATAAAAAAAAATCTAACTTTCTACATATTTATTGTAAGACTTAGTTGAGTTAAACCCGAATCTAATCTAACTCTTTCAAATACTTTGAAAAACAACACTTAATAACCTTTATAATTAAAGATAAATTATTCAAGCACCTCTCGTGTCCCGTAATAATGTGTATGTGACATATTGTATGCACATTGAAAATATATGAAAGTTTAGATTTTTTTTTTCCGCTCAAGGTTTGATGAAAAAAATGCACATACAGTCACTTGAATAGGAAAAGCATTTTTATCATTCGATATAAACATTTCTCACAAGAAAGAATAAACAGTTTAAAATATACTTATATGATTCCGTAAATAAATTAGCAACGTGACAGTTAATTTCTTATATTTTGACATATGTAGTTTCGTCATTTGTATATAAAAATAAGCCATGAATATTATCCTCCATTATGAAATTCGATCAATATACGATATTGACACATTAATTGTGAATCAAAATTTGACAAGACAGTATATGCTTTCATATTAATCCGACGTTTATTAGCTTGATACTAATTAAGTCCAACTTCTTAAAAAATAATTTCTCTCAATCAAAAATATCGTTTTAATATGATAAATATCCGTCCCACCCACGTACACTAGGAAGTGTCGCACGGCATCATGAACAAGAGATGAAAACTTAGTTTGCACCAGACCCTCGTTCTCGTTTCATAAAACAAAAAAGGAAAAACAGTTGCACTCCTGTAATTATGTCACCTTGGCCTTTTGTCAATCTTTGCTGCTTCTTGTATAGCCTTTGGAAGGTAATGCTGGGGGGAGTCGGATCCTCTTGTCGTTTTTTACAAACGACCACCTGATCGTTTTCGATCTGGACCGTCTGATTTAATCTGAACGGTTAACATTTTTTCGAGCCTATCAATCGTGGTACTAGCACGGGCCATCCATAGTCATTAAGATTAAATCAGCCGGCCCAAATCTAAAAACAGGATCTGGTTCCAATTCTGGGGCACAGCACAGAGAAATCAAAGTTGAAAAGAGTACGAATTGAATGAAACTGGTGCCAAGTGCAACTGCAACATAGAAAAAGCTGAAATTGGGAAAGACTGATGCTTCCATTGTCTAGTCTGTTCAATTCTGAGTTTTCATTCTTTATTGTTTCCCTCCTATTTTTGACCAAGCAAAGCCCGGAAGCCAGAATCAACACTGTGCTGTGCTCTTTGACCACACCTGCATTGATGCATGGTGTTGTCAATGGGCATTCTCGATTTGGTATTCTCATCTAGCCGTCAAACGTTAGAAACGGAACACGAAAATGTCCTGTTCGGCTTCCGTTCCGTTCCAGTCGACGGAATAAAAATTCATTTCGTTTTCGTTTCGTTTCGTCAAACGGAATAGATTTTCGTTCCGTTTAACATTCCGTCCTCAATTTCCTATTGATTTCAGCCTATTTCCGTCCATTTCTGTGTTCCGTTTACGTTCCGTTTTTTTTTCATTTCCGTTCCGTTTTTCAGAAACGGAATTAATTTTCTATTTCATTTAACATTCCGTTTCGACGGAACGAAACGAAACAGCGAAACGGATGTTAATATTGACAGGCCTATTCTCATCCGCATTTACATCATATCGATTTCGGAACTTTATGTATTGAATATATGTAATGAAATTAATAGTGTTTTGCCAACCGTGTGAAATCTTCTGTTAATGGAATAGATTGTTTTAAAAAAAAATTTGGTACTAAGACTTGGATTTTGCAATGCGTCAAACAGTTTGTGTGCACATGAGTTGAAGATTCTTTTTTTGAAGAAAGAGAGAGTTCTTTGCTATTCAATTTTTTTTTTAAATTAAAGATGCATGCGGGGCTTGAATTCTTGACCTCATAGAAGCCAGCCTAGTGCTCTTACCACTGAGCTACTAGGCCACATGCACATGAGTTGAAGATTCAATGTGTTTATTTCGGAAATTCATATTGCCCTCTTTATAGGGAATTAGTTACGGTAATCAACGATATGTGCAATTAAGCAATCAGAGCGCTATCGTTCTCATCCTCATCCTCACCTTCATCCTCACCCTCATCCTGTGCGAATTTAATTTTCTTACCTCTATCCCCTGCGCACCGTCTCGTTCAATCAGATCCAGCTTTCCTCTCTCGCTTTCGTAGTTGCCGCACCCTCTCTTTTCAGATCCAGCCTCTGCACCTTCTCTTCGCCTCTCCTCCTCCTCCTCCTTCGCTTTTGTCCCTTCTCGATCAACGGCTCCACCTCTTCATTTCTCTTCTCAACTATCCTTTTTCTTCCCTCCCTCCGCCTCTACGACCAATCCGACCGCCGCATCGCCTCTCTTCGCAGGAGAGATCATCTCAACCACCTTTTCTCTTCCTCCTCCCGCGTCTTTTTTCCTCTCTCCGTCATTACGAGTAGAGAGGAAGAAGGAAGACGATCAAATCTGGTATAGAAAGAAAAAAGAGTTGAGATTGAGAAGGGTGTGAAGAGAAATTTTTTTTTGATCTGGTTCTGCTACGGTTTGGAATTAAATAAATAAATATAAGGAAGTAAATAACTAATACATGAGAGTAAATAGTGGAGTAACTAATATCTGTAGGGAGTAAATAATATATTAAATGGAGTAACTAATATATTGTAAGGAAATAAATAAGAAATAAATAAGAAGTATAATAGAGAGTAACTAATATCTGCAGGGAGTAAATAATATTTGTAATGGAGTAACTAATATATTGTAAAGGAGTAAATAAGAAGTAAAAGTATAATAGAGAGTAACTAATATTTGCAGGAAGTAAATAATATAAGTAAGAGAGTAACTAATATATTGTAAAAGAGTAAATAAGAAGTATAATAGAGAGTAACTAATATATCTAAATTTGTAGTTGATTAAAATGTGTAACTAATATCTGCAGGGAGTAAATTATATACGTAAGGGAATAACTAATATATTTTAAGTGAGTAAATAAGAAATACAAGAGAGTTTTTAATACATATGAGGGAGTAAACATTCAGTTCTGATTCTGTTATTGTTTGGGAGTAAATAATTATTACAAGGAGGTATTTAATACATGTGAGGAAGTAAATAACATTCAGTTCTGATTCTGCTATTGTTTGGGAGTAACTAAATAACTACACAGAAGTATTTAGTACATGTGAGGGAGTAAATAGCATTTATTTCTGATTTTGATAATTTTTTGTCATATAGATTGTAGGGTCGCCGGCGACGAGAGGACTGACGGTGATGGGAGGGTTCGACGGGAGGGCTGACGACGACGGATAAGAGGCTGACGGCTACGGAAGGGCGCGACGGAAGGACTGACGGCAACATATGAGAGGGGAGGGGATTCAGATGAAGCGGGGCAGATGAAGCACGGGGAGAGGAGAGGCGCGTGTCGGGTGGAGGAGGATCATGTGAGGGGAGGGGAGACGGGTGGAACAGAAAGGAGGGTGAGCGAAAGGGAGGCGGGTGAGAACAAATGGGCGTGAGTCGGAGAAGAGCGCTAGGTTTTCTGTTTTTGGCAGCGCATTCTTTCTATTTTTAGATCTGATTGCGTGATTGTCTGACGCGTTAATTGCACTTATCAGCTCCATTTTATATAAGACGATTGTGGTATACGTGTAGTAGCGGATCCGAGGAAGGCTGACCAACGTCTTGTCTATAATAATATGATTTTTCTAATGATATGTTAGGTTTTGCTTGGATAAATTATTATACTTTCTTCACAGACCTCCTCAAACCCAAGTCTACAATATTTTGGGCCCCCAGTATATCTCCAATTATGGCTCTTCCAGTTTATATAGTAATGTTGCCAGAGGTAGGGGTGAAAACGGTAACCGTTTCGATCGTTTTTTACCGTTTCGATCGTTTTTTTATTTCATTTCGTCCAAAACGAAACGAAATGGTTAAAGATTTTTGTTGCGTTTAAAAAACGAAACGGTTAACGGAAGATTGGAACGGTTTCGTCCATGTGTATTTTCATGGTTTCGACCGTTTCGTTCTAAACGAAACTGTTAACGTAATGGATGATCAATTTCGTTCTAAAACTAAACGGTTAACGAAATTGATCGTTTTCGTTGTTGTTTTAATTAGACGTTTTGCAGCCATAGCCAGAGGTAAAATTAATACACTAAAAAAAATCATAAGTATGAATGTTATTTGTATGAAATAATTATTTTTAAAATAAAGAAGGAGGTTTTACCATATAACTTTTTCTAAATTAAAGATGCAACATCAGATTTGTTAATTATGGAGCGAAAATTAATATACGTTTTTGTTTTACGATATTTAATAAAAATCATCCGTCAGTTTGAAATCTTAAATGGATAACTATGATACTAGCAATATTTCAGAGGAAAAATATATAAATTGACCTTGTTTTAGGACAATACTGTGGTAGTTGTTTGATTTGAAAATGATAAAGACAAAATTTTCAATTTTTGAGGAATTGCATAATATTGCCTTTATAAGGGTATATAATGTTGCTAGTTAAATCATGTAACTTTCAAACAAATTCAAAATTTTAATTGTTTGCTTTTAGTGAGTTTTTGTACAGTGGTCATGTATTTTTGTCAAATTATCACAAAGTAATTTTACGACATTTGTAGCCCACACGGACGAGAAACAAAATATTTCCTTTTTTTCAAATATGTCTTTATTAGTTAAGTAGACTTCTTGTGAAACATTGTATAATATCAAGACTGGTTAATCACATATATAGTAATTTGAAGAATGATAGTTCGCTTTTTGTTTACATTTGATGAGCAATCAAATTTTTTCTCCAAATTCCATCTTAAATCAATTGTGAAACAAATATTTTCTTTAAGTAAATAAGCAAGACTGATTTTTTTTTCAGCATAATTCTATTTTGTTGTTTTTTTATGCGAGTTGTCGTGATTATTATCTAAAGTTAATAATTCATATATTAGCCCATTTATTGAGATCTTCATCAATAACAAAGTTATAAGGTTGAAGTTCGACTACATTACAATCACACATATAAAAATACAATCATCAATAAGCAAAAGGATTTAGAAAACCGCAATAATACAGCATGAAAAAAAACACTAGAAAACAACTTGAAAAGAATATCACATTAAAAGAAATGCTACTAATAACTATTATTTTGAATAACTAAACATTCAATTTTAGTCTTTTTCTTTGCTCAAACTTTGTCATTGCTTTATAAGAATTTGTAGAGTTAAGAGTTACATATAATTATAAAAGAAAACAATAGTTTTTAAAATTATAAATCATTGATTTTTTTTCTGATATAGCCAACACTTTTGATGTTACTTGACGTACAATAATCTCGATATGTCTATTATGGATATGTACCCCTTAACTTTGTCATTGCTTTATAAGAATTTGTAGAGTTAAGAGTTACATGTAAATATAAAAGAAAGCAATAGTTTTTAAATTATAAATCATTGATTTTTTTTATGATATCTCATTGCAAAATTATTGAACATTGTACGAAATCATAATTATTAGACACATGTGTTTAGCAATAAACACGTAATATTTTGAGAATAGTTTTTAACTTCATTGCTATATATATAACAATTGATAGTTAGCATTTTAGCATTATTCGCGCAATCAATATGATGCTCTAAACAAAAATGAATGGCACATGCATGACAAATCATGCAAAATGCTTCCTGTTGTTTCTAAAGAAAGGCCCAGAGGGAGGTGAATAGGCACAATTTTAGTTTTTTAAACCGGTATGGTCAATTTTTGGTTCAATTCAAGTTTGGTCTAGTCAAAACACAAAACAAGCAATACACAATGTAAGAAAATAAAGAGAAGAGAGAAAAAGATGACACGCGATGTATTACGGAATTTCGACCCGCTAGGAAAGGCTAGCTTTAGTAGTACGTCTCCGGAAGTTTCGCAACCACGAAAGGGACGCGCTCCGTTCAATTCCACAAAGAACGTGTCTACAACTTCGAACCGAATCATCTTGTCACAATAACACTCAAGGTGGATCGGCCTAACTCAAATAAACCAACACAAATTCTCAAAGAGTTGAGGCTCTAACCAAAACACTCAAAAGATCTAACAATTTGACTAAAGGTTTGGTCTAAGCACACTAATCTCAATGATTTTGCAAATCAAATGCTCAAACATGAAAGAGAATTGATTTTTAGCTGGTTGGAGCTCAAAATGAGGAATTTTGCAAGGTTTTTAAAAGTATAAAAACAGTCTCAAATGGGCTGGTATAAATAGAGGGCGCCAACAGCTCCAAACCAGTCAGAAAAAGACTCTAGCGTTGTACTACGCTGTATAGCGTTGTACAACGAAGAACTAGCCGTTGAAAAATCAAACGGTAACAAACAATTTCGTTGTGAGCGTCAGAGCGTTGTGCAACGTTACATAGCGTTGCACAACGTTTGAACTAACAACCAAAGCCAAAACTCGACAGTTCCGTTGGAACATGTCAGAACGTTGTGTAACGCCAGGGAGCGTTGCACAACGAGAGACTAAGTAAAGAGGAAGCTGCTTTGACATAGTCAAACACAATTGTCAGAACGTTATATGACGCTGATTGTCGTTACACAACGATGGCGTTGCTCAACGCTGTTCAGCGTTAGCTAACGCAACCTGCAGATTTCCAAGTAAAACTTCTGTCTGCCTGCACGTTGCATGCATGGAACACGAATCATACATGCAGCAGCGCTGTCTGAGCAGTGTCGAGGTGTCTGCCTCAGACCAACGATATCCAATGTTGTATAGCGTTGCACAACATTAATGCAGGAATGTTGTGCAACGTTATATAGCGTTGCAGAACGTTATGACAAGAAGAGAGAACTGATTTATCAGATTCTCTTTAAATGATGCAGCGATGCACAATACTTCTGAGCGTTGTGTAACGCTGCCTCACCCCTATCAGAGTTTTTGCAATTTTAGAACGAATTAACTGAGCGTTGTACAACGCTGGACAGAAAAACTGAGCATTTTAACAACAAGTTGATTGAGATTAGTTTAGAATTTATTTATACCTAAACTATTGACTCTAACTAGTCCAAAGCAGTCTCTTGAAGCTCCAAAACTTGTGCCACACTTGCTTTAATCCATTCTTCAAATAATTTAGCTATAGAACACTAAATGGAAACGTTAGTTTAAAGGTTTGTTGTTGTTTTACAAATCGACAAATCGAGAGAAAATGTTTAAACCAACACTTCCTTCCTTTCTCTCTTACCACGCAAAGGAAACTTCTAGAACTTAAATTTTTCAACGAGACTTGTAAAATGTTTCTTGATATTAAACTTTTAGCGCACGTGGTAAATTGTGTCGATGATATGCTTTTGTGTAATCGAGCAGTAAATATGAAAGCAGCTTATGAAATTTATAAAAAAAAAAGTCGCAATTTTTGAAAATAAAAATAGAACATCAATTTATTCAATTAAATATAATAAACTTCATTTTGTATTATACATATGAAAATATATATATCAATCTCTTTCCTTTTAAACGTATAAATTGCTACAAATTTGAACAACAGGGACCAATAGAGTAAAAAAAATGTACATGTAAAAAGAAATTTGTGTGTAAGCCTTCTTACAAATATTTGTATTATTAGTAAAACGATAACATTCGAACATGAAATCCGGTTAAACATATGTAAGGAGAAAGTCTAGTTTCAAATCTGAAAGGCATCTACTAGTTTTCCAATGCGGCATTCCCTGTAGTTAAGATGCTTGAGAGTACGGGCACATATAATTTGCCTCGTAATTAACTCCAGAAATTAAATGTTTTATTATAAAATTTCTGAAATATGTTTAGAATCATATGTTATCAAGTTTGTTTTAAAAAAATTAAGAATTTTTGTAATTGTCACTGCTTAAAAAGTTCGAACATTTACTAACTCTGGCACATACTCGCATCATCTGTCTGCGAGGTAAAGAAATTGAAGGAAACAGACAGAATCTCAACGGAACCAGAAGCAATTGATTACTGGTGTGCCAGAACTAATTTAGCATCGCAGGGATACAAAACCTAATACAGTAATATATCTATCATTTCATGATTGTTACTGGTGTGCTTACGATTAATCATTTGCTAAACATGTGCGATGTTTATGTTGTCCTGATTGTGCGGTCTAGTGTTTAGACAGCCTTTAACAAAATTACAATGTCACGCATTAGAGGTCCCATGTTTAGACAGTCCTTAACAAAATTTCAATGTCATAAGGTCTTAATGTTTAGAATAGTTTTTAACAAAATTTCAACCATTATTATTATTAGTCAATTCGATTAATTAGTAGCAAAGTAACAGTTCTTCCTAGCCTCGTACGTACGTACATATATACCCAAAATATACATTCTTATTCATTTGATCATATCCTATTGTTTTCTTAGCTGCTAAGTAAACTATCTTTTAACTACCAGTAACATTTCCTATAAATAGCCTCCAAGGCTCCAACCACATTGTATTCAATCGCTAATCCTCTCTTCGACTCTTTCCCACCCTGCTTTGACTCATATGTCGAAGTCGTATTGGATGGTCGTTCTAATTCTCTAATCTCTAAACAACTCAGTCAGGTAATCTGTAATCAAATTTTTCGATCTATATTTAATTTCATATTGATTGAATTATTTATTGTTGGCTTTGATTGAATCTGTTTATCGAAATTATAACTGGTATATTTTACGGGATATTGAATCTTAAAACTGAATCTAAATTTAGTCATGATCCTCCAGAGTTCGGAGAGGGTTGGTCTTGATCCTTCTGAGGTCGAGATTGACTATTCTGACCTACTGTATTGGAAAATTTAGACCCGCTTATATCTATAAAATATATTATTTGTACTATGAATTAATCCAATCTTATTTAATTTTGCTATATTATAATTATTGAGAAGCATGTAGTTAAATAACTAGTTACTGAACTTTATAGCTGAAATATGTTTCTTTATTTTCTTCTTAGGATGTAAGTACATGGGTGTCGGATGAATGCATAAGATATTATCTTGCCCTCGCGTCCAGTGCCTCATTACGAAGTGTGACATATGATATCAGAGCATTCGTTCCACTATCTGTTCGTTTCATTTGAAGTTTGACTATAGTACACCAATTTAATTCCTATTTGAATAATGTGACTTAAATTATGTTTGATTTGACCTGTTACTGACCATTTGAATTTCGAGGACAGAGTTATGTTAATGGGGGAGAATGTAATACCCTAAAACTTTTGCACCTATTTGCAATATTTTAAAATTTTGAGGTTCTATTTGAAAATATTCATTCCAATCTATTTGATCTTATCATATTGTTTCTTAGCCATTAAAGTAAGCCCTTTCTTAGGCAAGTACCATTTCCTATATATAGCACCCAAACCCATCGATTTGAGTCCGTGAAATACTCTCTTCTTCCAATCCTACTCTGAGTCCTACGTCAGTACGTCACAGTCATATTTGATGGTCGTGCTAATTCGCATATAATTTCTAAACATCTCTTACTGTAACCATATTTCTTTATATTTAATCTCATACTGATTGAATTAATTATCGTTTGACTTTAATTCAATTTGTTTATTAGAATTGTGATTGGTATATTTTTACAAGATATTGAATCTGAAACTGGATCTAAATTTAAGCCCTAATCCTCCTGAGTCCAAAGAGAGGTTAGTCTTGTTCCTCTGAAGATTGGAGATTGACCCTTCTAACTGACTCTATTAGCAAATCTAGACCCGCAAATTTTCATAAGATGTATTATTTGTGTTGTAGATTAATCAAATCGTATTTAATTTTATTATATTGATTAATATTATGTCATAAAATAATCGGTTACTGAGTTTTGTAGCTGATATTTATTTCTTTCTTTTCTTCTTACGACGTAGGTAGACAGGTCATCTGACGAATGCAGAAGATATTATATTGCATCATTTTTAATTTATTGAATGTGTCTCGATGTGGGATGTGACATATATGCATCATTTTTAATTTATTGAATGATGTGTACCATGAAAAGACAAAGTCTTCCAAATTAATAAGAGAAAATACTGTGATAAAAATTATTTGAATATTTGTGTTTGATCGCATGATATATTTTACAGAAGAACACTTGCTTCATAATTATCCTTTGCCGTTCGATCTGCACTTAGAACTATGCATAACATTAATTGACTGACTCATGCATATATATTTATTTTATCTTATTATAATTGTAAATGTCAATGAAAAAAAAAGATTAAAAATAAGGTTGTTAGAACCTCCGATCTCCAATAATTATTCTTCACTATTGATCAGCACCAAGATATAAAATGCTAAGATTATATTTACTTTCTACCGAAATTATCAATAACAGAAACAATGCAATATTCCGTGCAATGATTCTCGATAAAATGATAAATATATATGAAGACACAAATTGCCACGGAACATAATGTAAGAGTTCTTCCATCCACTTAAAAAGAAAGATTGCAGCTTTTACAAATTTACTCCTACCAATACCATTATAATTTATAATTGAGATTTAATTCTCTTAAATCTTGATAAAGGACAATCCTACTTTTACTGTCAATCAAATAGTTAATTCGTAGCAATTTCTAACAAATACGTTTGATGGGATAGACTTTTAATTACTATGAAATTTATAAAGTTTTACTTGTTCATGGCATAAAATCATAGAGTAAAATGAATAACTAATGCAGCAAAATAAACTTCAAGTTGTTCATATATATATTTTATCCACTCAAATTTTACACTAAATGCATTTTTTTAAAAAAAAAACAAAGTTAAATTTATCATAAATTCATAATACATAACTCATGAAAAGATATTTAGATGATATCGAAATCATCTGATTTGATCAATACGACAGTTAAACTAATGAATCTGAATGATCGATGAGGTTAAGATCAATCTAAATTATTTTTTACCGTGTCTCTAGCAGCAAATAATGACTATAATTACAAAACCGTATATATGTATTGAATACGTATACTGGCTAACATAACCGACAAAATAAGTTCCAATTTCACATGCGTTAAGCGTTGCAATCATTTTCCATGAGATCCAAACCAACATTCCATTTTGCACACACCTCTTAAACGTGTACAGCCACCAAGTAACTAGCAACATACCAAGCAATGAATAAATGTCGCAAATCGTTAAAAAAAAAATTCTCCAAATTCAAAAAAAAATTAATAAAAACAATTTACGATACTGACACACATGTAGTGAACTCGGTGTAGTAATCAAAAGAAAAGTTGATTAACTGCAGATTTTAGAATTTGACAACTTCAATTATTTTGCTTTTCTAAAATTATAGAACTCAAACTTCGTTGGGAGTTTAATTTATTAATTTATTCCAATCTCAAAAAGTTAAAAAGAAAAAAACATAGTTCCAAATTAACACAGCGGTCAGAGAATGCCGTGAACACTACGCTTAATTTACAAGAGACACAAGATGGCTTTAATTTGCAGCTAGCACCATTAGTAATTTTGCATCTTGTCAAACATCAAGTACTCCAATTACAGAAGCAGTACTTAAAACTGGAACTCACGCGCATGCATCCATGCATTTCAATTTTAAGCATCAAGTCACAAAAACAGGCAGCTCAGAAGTCAGAATGCAACTCTTCATTTCCTTTCCTCAGTATGAAAACAAGAACCAAAGTTACAATAAAGCGAGAAATCAATATGAAACACTAACCAAAAGGACAAAAAAAAGGAGGCCAGGCCACAGAGTTGATAAGGCCAGGAGCTAAGCTATCCATCATCCCTAGCTAGAGCGATCAGAAAAGCAAAGAAAAATAAGATTCGTTTCAGTTTCTTCAGACTCAGCGTTGGTAATCGCTGCTTCCCAAGAACAAATCAAAACAAAAAGGATCCGAGTTGCTTTCTATCCTTTCCTCCTAACCCTTACAAAAAGATAATTAAACTAAACCAGACCCGATAACCCTATAATTAATTAATATTTCAAACTCAGTACTGAGATGCACTCTGACCAGCGCGAGACGACGTGGCAGGAGCAGCTGACTGGGACCACAGCGCCATCTCTGGCCTGGCCATCTGTCCTCCCATCCCCACGGGCCCACCATACAGAGGCGCCTGCGCGTGCGCCGTCGCCTCTACTTTCACCTTCCCTTCCACATGCACCTCTCTCTCCGCCGACACGTCAGCCTCTTCGTTCTCCACTGGGAATGGCAGATGGTGTACCTCAGGCGCAGAATACACCGCTCCCATTATCATCACTGTGTCAGCTGTCATCAGTGGGCCCGCCACGGTGCCTCCTATAACCTGTCCCTGGGGCCCACCTACCAGAATGGCGAATCCAGTGTTGGGTCCGTTGCTGGAGCTGGGAGTAGGAAGGAGAATGGTGCCGGTCAAGGAGAGGAGTTCGAATCGACCATGAAGGGCAATGTTGGAGTTGGGCGAGCTCGGGTGGCGAATCGTGACATTGCTCACGGCGCCTGTGCCTGAGAACACCGACACGGCATTCCGGCGACGGAGAGAGAAAGCAGAGAGAGTAGAAACTATGTCACAACCCGACGCCAGCTCGAGAATCACCGGCCTCATAGCAGAATCGCTCTCTCGGGTTATAACCACTGGAGGTTTGGGTTTGTTCTTTGATCCAGGAGGCCTGCCACGTGGCTTCCGACTGGAAGGGTTAGAGGAAGGTGTCGGGATGAGAGTAGTAGCAGCGCAGTCTCCGGAGACGACGATTGCGCCGGGGTTAAGGGTTTCGTTACTAGGAGTATTAAGGTGGTTGTGGTTGTTGTCTTCTTCGTCGGAAAGGTTAGGGTTAGAGAGAGAGATAACAGGGCTTGAAGCGCGAACGAGGTACTCGGCCATGCTGAGAGAGAGAGAATGGAGGTTGAATTTATACGTGAGAAAGAGTTTAGGTGAAATAGTATTTTAGTGGAGGCGGTGTAGGAGAGGGTATAATATGAATATTTGAGGAGTGAGGTGGTGACGGCCTGACGGGTGGGAGTAAAGAAATGGAGGAGAGGAATATTTTAAGAGGGAGTATAGTGTATAGAGACAAATGGGATTATATAGAGTGGGGAAGAGAGGACAGAGGCCTACGCATAGGAGAAGAGAGGAAAGGAGAGGTCCAGTGGTCTCGCGAGGTTTCTCTAGGTTAAGGCGTTAAGCTTCTCTGCTGTCTGCTGGCGGTTATTGTTGTCTACGCCTGGTCTTCTGGTTTGACTCGATTATCTGGTCAAACTCTCTGTTTTGACCGTTGGATAATATTTTTTTATTATTTGTTTTGTTTGGTCAGTCCATGAGTGTCTTGCCAAACAAAACAAAAATATACAGAGAGTTTAATAATTTCATACAAATCGTAATTTCATACAGAGAGTTTAATAATTTTAAATGTCAAATCGTAATTTCATACAAATAAAAATTATATATACAGGAAAGCATCATTAGTTGTGGAGAAATAATAATTTTTATTTTTTGACAAATATGAAATAATTTTAGTTAATAGAAATTTGATAGAAAGCAATTCGTTTTTTGTTATGTTGTCTTGCCTATCATTCCAACAATTTTGATCTTCAATAAAGGTAATAGTATCTCACAATTCGTTATTATATTTATATATTGCTTCCCCAATTACAAATACTATTATTTAAACTTCCAATAAACAACAAAAAAATATTTAAAAGAATTATAGCATGAAATTATTAGCCGAGCCAGCCAAGCTGGAAATGAAATTATAAATTTACACAAAAAATCGTATTTTGCATATATTTGATTTCAATGACAAAATTCTTTAATCCGAATAATTTAGCATAAAGAGCATAAACAAAATTTCACATCTTAGGTAAAGACATCGCGCTAATAATTTATAGTATTGATTAAAAATTTTATTTTTTTTTAAAATTCTAACATAGTTTGAAAAGAAGGAAAAAAAAATCAACAATGTCAATGTGTAGTCCCTCATAAGTTTGTTTTTTCTTGTTTGTTAAAAACATTTAGTGCAATTTAGCATTTTTGTTAATAAACATTTTAGTGCTGTTTAATATCTTTTTACAAATATATTAATCTCACTCTACGAGGCCATAAAAAATTACGTTGAACAACGTTGTGATTATATATGATGAGTCATAAAGAGAGTTTTGCTATGGTGAGTTGCAACTCACCAAAGCGTCCGTGAGTCGCGCTCAAAATTTCGAAATTAAATTCAAAACGACCGATCCAAACCGTCTAATACGATCTCCCTATCGAATTCTCCATGCAGACCAAATTTTATATTTTTTCAAAATTTTTAAGTATTTATTTCAGATTTTTAAAAACTACTGTTTTTGAACGGTTCAGAACTAATTAGATTAATGATTTTCTAAAATCTAAAATAAATACTTAAAAATTTCGAAAAAATATAAAATTTGGTCTGCTCGGAGAATTCAATAGGGAGATCGTATTAGACGGTTTGGATCGGTCGTTTTGAACTTAATTTCGAAATTTTGAGCGCGACTCACGACGCTTTGGTGAGTTGCAACTTAATATATTTTCCTATACTCGTCATAAAGATATGTATTTTCCGAATATACTCGTCATAAAGATATGTATTTTCCTATTTTCATTAATTACGTACATTCGATACTTTCTGTTTAAGTGCCGCAAAACGCGCTTGTATATTCGGAAAACTTAATATATTTGACCGTGGATACTATAAAAATCTTTAATTTCTATACAATAAATTATTTCCTTGTATGTGGCACAAGGTTTTAAAATGCGATATGTGCGATTTAGCGATTGGGTGATGATTTGTGATAAAACGGTGATACGGCAATAAAACGATTATGTGGTAAAAATACGATGATAAACGGACAGGCATAATGGCTAAAAATATACATAATTCAGTTTAATCGGTGATAAAACGGAGCCTTTTAAAAGCTTGATGTGGCAACATTAATCCTTTCAGTTGGCACTAATTTATTTTTTTCCCGCTAAATTCACAGAAATTTATTGTATTTTCGAAAAAAAAATACTCGATATATTTTTACTGTAAGTGCTGATAAAATGCAGTGTTTTTAATCTTCTCGTCACGTGCGATGGCCTTCATACAACAACAAACCTTATCAAGCATAAATTGTTAGAATATCCCAAAAAAATTACATAAAGATAAAAGTTAAAAGCGTCATATATATATTTTTTATTTTGTAAACCAGTAATGTATTTGTTCGGAAAATATTATCGACTTTGCTAATTTTTTTTTTTTCATATCCAAGACGTTTGCTCCATCAATACTTATGTATATTTGCACATTGAATTTTAGCACGAAGCCACGAAAAAGACTAAATCCGTTGGCAGAAACACTAATCGGTTGTAATAATGAATTAATACCGAGTCACAGAATAAAAAGTCACTCAATAAGTTTCCTCTAGTGCAGGCACTTTATTTTCTGTTTGTTCAAGATGTTTATTGTATTAATGCTATGTTTATCCGAAGCAATAAATTTGAGCCAAAAAAAAAAAATGATTACGTTGACTGGTGCACCAACTGTTCGCCATAAATAAAGAACAACTCAAGAAAATTATTTTACTTTGTCAACATGTGAATTTATTATTATTTTTTTAAATTATTAATGACTCAACAATTGCTTCTCATAATTTGTAGGCGTTGTTTCGTCGCTTGCCCAAGACGTTTAATGCATTAATGCTATATTTTTCTTCAAATGCATTTTATTTTCCTAAAAAATAATGCATTAAATTTAGGTACAAAGAAAATAAATTATGTTGACTAATGCACTAATTGTTTGTGATGAATTAATATTGAGCCCGAAAATTTTTCTTTTCTTTTTGTAAGAGTTTCTTTTTTTTGAAAAAAAATTATCGACATAATAATCTAAATAACTTTTGCACTCTTCCGAAAAACACAAATTAACTTTCATATATTTGAATTTAAATTATTGTAAACATTGAAACATTTCGGGAGATAAGTTTACACCTTTAAATTCGATTTGAATTAAATAAACACTGCATATTTTGTAGTCATGGCGCTCAAACAGAGCTGGACCGAGTCCATGTATTGCGCAGCAGTAAATCCAACCCCTATGAACGTAGAAGGGCATTCCGCATTGGGTAGGTACGGATTCCGAAGTGCTAGGCTAATGGCGTGTCCGAAACGTCCAATCTAAAGTGGGCCCCACAAATCCAGGGATGTGGGACCGACTCTGTGGAAGAGTCATAGGCTTGGCTCTCACGTCAAATCACCTGAGCCGGATTTGAGTGGGGGCCGTAGAAGTTTTGGGCTTTGCATGCATGCTTTCTTACCCTGCTCATTTATTAAGTTTTTATTTTTATTTTGTTTCGAGTTCATTGCTTGGTCAACAGTCTTTTTCTAGTTGGTCATAATTAAACTGAGCGGGCGTACTTGTAGTGCCTTAAAAGGGATTATCTGATACTTTATAATGTGAGTACAAGTGTGTGTGCTAGTCTGGCTTGGAAGGGGATTGGATTCTAACTAAGGTCAAAATGTGTTATCCTTTAACGTTTTCGTTGTTTATTATTGTTTTTTACTAAGAAAATTGTGTGCATTGCACTGACTTTTTTTTTTCTACATGAGTGAAAAATAAAATATTTTTAATATAAACGAATGTGGTTTGATTAGAGGCTTAAATTGAGCTGAAAAGCATAGTCCAGGGTATAACTTCTTAACAAAACTATGTATTTTTACAAAATTCAATATTGATATCATAATATATTTTTTCTAGTATATCATTATTTTGACCATTTTCGATTCAGACGTAATTTTTTTAATATTAACCTCAATTTTACTTTAATCAGAAGATCAAACCATCTCAATTAAGATCCCAAGTACGAGTTTCATATAGAATCAGATTAAACAAACCAAAACAAATTTATTGTACTCAAATTAAAAGCCCCCTTGTTATATAAATCCTATACGATGATTCATTTTCTATCGAATTAATTGAATCAAATGAAACATGATACCATCGTTGTTATTCATAAAAGAAGCAAAACAATCATGAGATCAAGCATAGAAATTTTGCGCACGAACACCATTTTTCTTCTGTGCTGTGACATAATTCCACGATGACTAGATTTACGTGAAATAATTTTTCTTCAAATGGTATAGCAATGGGACTGGGAGAAAAAGAAAAATCAGAATTATAAGGTTTCTTTTTCATGAAGCAAACAGAATTGTAAAGTTACAAGTCTCTGGCAAAAATTATCTATTTCTTGTAATTGATTCTATTACGCTCTAAAACAGATCCAAAATGGTCTACTAACGAAATCATGCTTTTATGCTTCAAATTGAAGGTGCCCAATTGCCCATTAAGGAAATCACGCTAAACATTTTTTTTCATTGAAAATCTGAGACATATGATTTCATGGTCAAAGTTAAACTAGTCTATTCGGTACGGAATGCTTAAAATTGGGACAAAGCTATGCACTGGTCATGTTCAATTAAGTGCAAGTTACAGTTTTTGACCGCACATGATTGTAGAAAAAGTGTCTTTATATAGACGTTTCACGTTGCAATTGCAGAAGAAGGTAGATACAATTTTCCACTAATTAACAGGTTTTATCATTTTTTTTTAATAAAACAGTGAGCATGGACCAATGAATGCCTGGATCAATGGAAATATCCAGTATAAAATAACTGGAGAGAGTAACTATCTTCAAACAATTTCAGTGTGTGACTGCAAAAGCTGGAGCCTTTGATGCTGCCTCCTGCCTGAGTTCTTTCTCCAGGCTATGCTATAGGGCGTGACCAATTAAGAAGCAGTAAAACTGTAAAAAGCTCATCTACCTCCTGTGTCATCAATCTCATTCTTTCTCATCTGTTATGATTTTTATTCTTTGAGTTTTGAATAACCATCATTTCCAGGTAGAACGGTTATAATTATGTCTGTATGGTATCTTCACACGTTATGTTATCCGTGATAATTGGTTAAATCTTTATTCTCGTCAAATTAATTTGTTTCAACATTTCTTCAAATTATTTTCAGACTGCACAAATTATACGAACAATTCGTTATTTATCTTACATTATTTTGCAAAGCATTCTTAATTTTTAGTACGTTATTTGCATTATAAGGATAAGATGACATGACATCTAAAAGTGATATTTTAATTTATTTAAATCATTAAAAAGAAAATTTCCTCTCATTATTTTTTTTTGGGTTGGATTACTGAGTATGAGTAATACTCTTCCAACCGTTTAAGTTGCGGATAATATAATCCATGATTAAACATGGAGCTCAGAAATATAGGATAATAATTAATACGTCTAATTACATGAAGAACCAACATTTGATCTAGTGAAAAAGAGCAACGCATTTTCAGTGAGGGTCACATGTTCGAAATATAATTGGGATTGTTTGTGACATTTAATTTTGAAATAAGTTGCAAACTTGACTCATTCTATCTTAAAAAAATAATAAAAAATATAACTAATTACATGAACATCAGATCAGATCCTTTGTGACATTAATTTCAAAATAAGTTGAAAAACTTGAGGCATCTTTTCTTAAAATAAATGAAAAAATATAACTAATTACATAAACATCAGACCAGAAAAGAAAAAAAAAGGAATGGCTAGCTGCACATATCTTGCTGTAATTTTTCGTTGACCTGGCGGCAATAGTAGTACAGTTTTTTTGTCCATGAAAGACGGTGATATTGATTTATTTTTGCGTGTGTTTAGATTTGACTTGGATTGTCGGATGAAAATCAAACTCTCTACAGTTGATATATTAAAAATTAATATTAGACTTGCTACCGTTATTTAGATATGTCGTGTGATGAATGTAGACCAACGTAGAATTTTATTCGTCATCGATCAAAAAGTTGTTAAAAAATTAATATATAATTTAAAATTTGCTTGATGGCAAACTCAATAATCGTCATTTTTTTCTTTAAGATTGGTACACAGCTTATTGAATTAAGTACACATGTACACGTGTACACACTTATTTTCTAATTAGTTTAAATTATAGAGAAATTTTTGTTGTTGGATATAGTAATAGAATGATAAAAGAATGCTATTTGGAATATATAGATTATATCATGAAAGAATCCTTTCTATTTCGCAATGGACAACAGCTTTTGCATGCAATTGCATTACTATTCAAAATAGTGCTAAAATAGAAGAATGCCAAATGACTTATAATAGAACTTTTGGACAGTTTAGTTAAGAATTGTACGTAGACGTAGCAATGAATTGTTTTAAATTCAGATTAAGTTTTATTTTATTTTATTTTCTTGGATATGTTTGACCCGATCTGACCCAACCCGAGTTGGAATTCTTTCACCTGCGCCTGAGTCGAATGTTTCATTGGTTCAATTTGACCTGAACTGCATAACTTGGTTATTTATTTAATATTTTTATTAACAGAATAAACTTAATCAATATATATAGGTAAATTTAATCAATCACAATCAGTTTAAACTAATTAGAATTTTACTTAATCAAACTATCATAACCAACCTAGACATACCAATAGATCTGTCGAACTCATTAAATATTTGTCATGGTCAAATTGAAAACGGGTCAGATTATATAAACAATTAACACAACTTAAAAAAAATGAAAATGAAAAATTGACAGTCTTTTAATTTGCATTTATGAGAGGGAAAAAAATCAGGATAACCCACCAGGCCACCAGTGGAGCGAAAAAGAAAATTGGTTTCAATTATAGGCCGAAGCCCCTGTCATTTTTATCTGGTCTGATTTATATATATATAATTATATATATATTGTTTCTTAATCCAATTGCATCCTCCTATAGTCCTATGTAATTTCCCTGGCCCAAATTGAAATATATTCTCTCCTTTCTCTAGGCCCAACTCAGAAATTAGAACTGCCAAGTTGAAATCAAAAGCAGCTCAATTCGATGTCAATTAGAACTGCATCCTGCATCGCTGCTCTTTTTAATTATACCGGCGAAAATTCCAAAGACAATCCTTTACTTTTCAATTGTACTTCCTCATTACACTATATATATAGATCACCTAACTCGGCCAAACCCCACGCAATCACACACAAGTTTACACACTCTAAGCACAGTGCAAGTGGTCAAGGTTAGGTTCAACCTCCATCAGATACATTCATCAAACAGTTAACCCAAATTATCCACCATTGCAAAAACCTTTTCCCACACTTCAAACCAAACTCTTCCACTCTTTATTTTCTTACAACTCCCTCCAATGGCAGCGCATTGCATCCACTTCCCTCCTGCTCCTGAAATGGAAGATACATGCCTTGACCTAGATCATGTTTCTCTCTCTACCAACTCTAGTTCTCCACCACAATCCACCTCTCCATCTTCTTCCTTCTATCATCCATCACCCCCACCGTGTATTGACTCAGTCATACCGGCATACAAGCTAGTCGTCAACGATCTCTCTTACACCATCCGCTGTACCAAAAATGGTCCTATCTCTTGGTTGCGGCCGAATCGTAAACCCTGCTCGAGTTCAATCCACCTTCTCAAGTCAGTCTCTTTTGTTGCCAAAAGCTCAGAAATCCTTGCGATCGTCGGCCCGAGTGGGGCTGGTAAATCTACACTCCTGCGCACCATCTCAGGTCGGGTAAAACACTCCGACTTTGATCCCAAATGCATCTCCTTCAATGGCCAACCTGCGTCAAAACCAAGCCGGTTGAGAAAACTGTGTGGTTTTGTGACGCAAGAGGATAATCTTCTACCCCTCCTCACTGTAAAAGAGACACTAATGTTTAGTGCCCAGTTCAGAATAAAAGGAATGAGCTCAAAGGAAAGGGAGGAAAGGGTTTTATTACTGATGCAAGAGTTAGGTCTAGAGCATATTGCAGATAGTTATATCGGGGATGAAGAGGTGAGAGGTATATCTGGTGGTGAGAGAAAACGGGTTTCAATCGCAACTGATGTGATCCATGACCCGCCAATATTACTACTTGATGAACCAACATCGGGGCTCGATAGCACATCAGCATTACAAGTACTTGAGCTGCTTTCTTCTATGGCTAAGGTAAGAAAGCAAATACTCATACTAACAATACACCAACCGAGCTACCGAATGTTACAATACCTGTCATCATTTTTGATCCTGTCTCACGGCACGGTTGCTCATCACGGCAGTTTACAGTCCCTTGAGGATGTCATATGTCAACTAGGTCTGAAGATTCCGACCCAACTCAACCCTCTTGAGTTTGTCATGGAGATCACCGATCAATTAGTGGAGTACAAAACAGAATGTGGAAAATTCATAACCAATTGCAAAGAAATGCAAGATAGCGAGGAATGTAGTGTCGATGAAGGGTTTGTTGATCATGATCAATATTGCTCCAGATCTGAGGAGATAATCACATTGAGTTCGAGATTTTGGAAGATGATGTATCGTACAAAGCAACTCTTCGCTGCCCGAACAATGCAAGCTATTGTAGGCGGTCTTGGGCTAGGTAGTGTATATTACCATGTAAGGGCAAATGAAGATGGTATAGCAGAGAGGCTCGGCCTATTTGCATTTAGCCTAAGCTTCCTACTCTCCTCAACAGTAGAAGCACTGCCCATATTCTTGCAAGAGAGGCGTGTGCTCATGCGCGAGACGTCCCGCCGGATGTACCGGCTTTCTTCATACATGGTGGCTAATACAATAATTTTCATTCCATTCTTACTTGTGGTTGCTCTATTTTTTGCAATACCGGTCTATTGGCTGGTTGGTCTCAACCCTTCCTTCCATGCATTCATGTTCTTCGTTTTCGTTGTTTGGATGATTGTGCTCATGGCAAGTTCACTTGTTCTCTTTCTGAGTGCAATCTCTCCAGATTTCATCCTTGGAAATTCACTCATATGCATATTTTTAGGGGTTTTCTTTCTCTTCTCCGGTTATTTTATACCGAAAGACAGTATACCAAAGTACTGGCTGTTCATGTACTATGTATCTCCATATCGATACCCCTTAGATGCACTACTTATTAATGAGTATGGGAGTATGAGTGATAAGTGCTTCTCTTGGATACAAGAAGCGAATACATTGATCTGTGCTAGAACCGGGGCAGATGTGCTAAGAGCTAGGCATCTGGATGAGAGCATGAGGTGGCGAAATATTGGAATCATGTGTGGTTTTTTCTTGATTTATAGGTGATATTTTTTATGAAGAATTTCAGTTTATTATATTGTACTGTACACAAGGATTACAGGCCTTATATATGGGCCTTTACAACGGTAACAGAGTACCAAATTGGTACTGACTTGTTCCAACGGTAATATTTCTAAAAAAGGAAAAAGTGAGGTGTCTATTTTTGAAAATAAAAAATATGAGCTCCTATTTTCCTAAATAGCCAATGATGATAACTCTGAGGCTAATTGTCCCTAATCTCTTATTTCTCAACACTCCCCCTCAAGCTAGGATTATATATATCAAATAATCCTAGTTTGCTACATATATTGTTGAAAGGTTTAATACTCAATCCTTTAGTAAATATATCCGCCAATTGGTCTTCGCTCTTGACAAAAGGAGTTTCAATTTGCTTTGATTGAACTTTCTCTCTAATGAAGTGGCAATCCACCTCAATGTGTTTGGTCCGCTCGTGAAAAACGGGATTTGCGGCAATATGTCTCGCCGCTTGGTTATCACAAAACATTTTCATTGGTGCTTCATACTTGAAATTCAAGTCGGCTAATAATTGCTTGATCCATATCAATTCACTTGCGGTAGATGCCATGGCTCGATACTCCGCTTCCGCACTCGATCGTGCCACGACATTTTGCTTCTTGCTTTTCCATGTGACTATATTTCCGCCTACAAATGTACAAAAACCGGTTGTCGATTTTCTATCGAAGCTCCCGGCCCAATCTGCATCGGAATAGCCACATATAGCATTAGTACCATTTTTTCTCATCCAAATTCCCTTTCCGGGAAAACCTTTTAGATACCTTAATATTCTATTAATGGCATCTAAATGAGGTGTTCTTGGTGCATGCATGAATTTACTAATTTGGCTTACGGCAAAAGATAAATCCGGTCTAGTAACCGTTAGGTAAATTAATTTTCCTACAAGTCTTTGAAAATGACTTATGTCTTTTAATGGCTCACCTTTTTCATTATCAAGTTTTTCATTTACATCTATTGGTGTTTTGGCCGGCTTACATCCTAATTTACCGGTTTCTTTAAGCAAATCAAGAACATATTTTCTTTGTGAAATGAATAGCCCTTTTGATGAGTAAGCTATTTCTATTCCAAGAAAATATTTTAATTTGCCTAAGTCTTTAATGTCAAAATTTTGTTTTAGGTTACCTTTGATATGGTCAATTTCGATTTGGTTATTTCCGGTGATGATTATGTCATCGACATAAACTAACACCGCGGTAGTACCATTGGTATTTTTCCTAACAAACAATGATGGATCGGCTTCACTTTTTTTAAAATTACAAGACAATAAGAATTGAGAAAGTTTGCCATACCATGCCCTTGGAGATTGCTTTAATCCATAAATGGATTTTTTTAACCTACACACAAGGTTAGAAATATTTTCTTTTTTGTGGCCGGGTGGTAAAGACATGTATACCTCTTCTTCAAGATTTCCTTGAAGGAAGGCATTTTTAACATCCATTTGATGTAAAGTCCAATCATTATTTATTGCTATGGAAAGAAGTATTCTAACGGTATTCATTTTGGCCACCGGTGCAAATGTTTCATGGTAATCTATACCATAAGTTTGGGTATACCCTTTGGCCACCAATCTAGCTTTGTACCTTTCTATGGTACCGTCGCTTTGGTATTTAATTTTGTACACCCACTTACAACCGACCGGCTTTTTCTTTTTTGGTAATTCACAAAGTATCCACGTTTGATTTTTTTCTAAGGCTTGGAGTTCTTCTTCCATTGCCTTACACCATTTTGGATCATTTTTTGCCACTTCATAAGTGGT
Organism: Rhynchospora pubera; assembly: GCA_028095005.1. Lineage (NCBI taxonomy): Eukaryota > Viridiplantae > Streptophyta > Magnoliopsida > Poales > Cyperaceae > Rhynchospora > Rhynchospora pubera. The sequence continues at coordinate 70,075,087 of CM051461.1, read as the reverse complement.
TGGTTCTTCAACCTTTGACAAAGAATTGATGAAAGCATAATGATCTTTTGAAACGTTATCATATGAAATATAATCTTGTATTGGATATTGTACCGAATATGTGATGAAGTCTTTTAACCTTGAAGGCGGTTGAGTTTGTCGGGTTGACCTTCTCAATGTCACTTCTTCTTGATTATTTCGGCCTTCTTCATATTCCTCGTTTTCATTTTCTTCGCCAATCTCCTCAAATTCATGCTCTAAGGCTTCGATTTCTTCGTGATCTTGATTGCCTACATTAATATTACCTTCTACAAAAACTCTTTTTCCTTCTATGTTAGTAGCACACGGTAAAACAAATTCATTTTGAGAAGGTTGATTGCAACCTCCTAGTTCAAAATTTCTATAAAACGGTTCATTTTCGAAAAAAGTTACATGTCTAGAAATAAAAAGTTTTTTGGTTTTTGGATCAAAACACTTGTATCCTTTTTTTAAGGAAGAATAACCTAAAAAAATAGTTTTTATAGAAGTAAAATCAAATTTATCTAATTTATTTTTGTGTACAAAACAAGTACAACCAAATACTTTTAAATGATCAATATTAATTTTTCTACTATAAAGAACTTCTAAAGGGCTTTTAAAACTAAGTTTGGCACTTGGTAACCTATTGATTAAATAGGTTGCGGTGAGGACGGCTTCGGACCAAAAAGTTTTGGGCACGTTGTTTTGAAATAAAAGAGCTCTAGTAACTTCAAGAATATGACGGTTTTTTCTTTCGGCAACGCCATTTTGTTGAGGAGTATAAACACAAGAAGTTTGATGTAAAATACCCTTTTCTTTTACAAAAGATGCAAAATTTTGATTTACATATTCCGTTCCGTTGTCGGATCTAAAAATTTTAACCTTTTTTCCAAATTGAGTTTCAACAAAATTTACAAAGGTTTGAAAATAAGTGAAAACTTCACTTTTATTTTTCATTAAATACATCCAAGTAGTTTTCGAAAAATCGTCAATGAAAATAACATAATATCTAAAATCATCATAAGAATTTAAAGGAGCGGGTCCCCAAACATCGGAATGAACAAGTTCAAATAATTCACTACTTTTGGAATTAGAGTTACAAAAAGGAAGTTTAGTATGCTTTGAGAGCTTACAAATTTCACAATTAGTACAATCAAAATTTTCAAAACTAAATAAAGTTTTTAAAATCCGATCGGAAGGATGTCCCATACGCTTGTGCCAAAGCTTGCTCAAATCTTCACTCTTTTTTGTATTGAAAATAGTCTTGTTACTATCAAGATAATATAGCCCATTTTCTAAATACCCTTCACCAATCTTCTCCTTGGTGAGAAGATCCTGAAAAATAGCAATTTTTTCTTTAAAAATAATTTCACAATTCAAATCATTGACAAGCTTACTAATAGAAAGTAAATTTACGGAACAATTTTCAACATAAAAAACGTCTTGTAAGAAATTTTTTGACAAGACACTAACCATACCCCAACCTTTGATTTTGATTTTTTCATTATTGGCCACGGTAAAATATTGGTTATTCTTAATTGGACGATAATTTTTCAACAATTCAAGATTACCCGTCATATGATCGGTGGCACCGGAGTCGAGTACCCATTTACTATGATTTGGAGAAGCACAATTAGTTGATTGGCCTATGGTTAAACACCGGTTCCCTAATACTGAATTCAAATTCTGTACAGTACTCGAAATATTTTGTTGTGGGCCTACAGAATTTAAATAGGAGATAGATAAACCTTGGCCCATTGATTTCTGGCCCAATAGCGCCGCTAGCATGGACTCCAATCGATCGAGTCTATCTGACTCGTTCCGAGTTGAACCAGACGCGCTACTTGACGCACCACTCGACCTTTCTTCTCCGTTCGGCGCTTCATTTCGCGCAGAAACAAACCCCTTCTTCTCCTCCCCTTTCGGATCTAGGGTTCTTTGAAAAAACCTCTTCTTTGCCGCCTCACCCTGATTCCGATCACCTCTTATAGGGCGGAGATGGGGATGGAGATCCCAACAACGATCCTGACTGTGCCCTTCTTTTTGGCAGTAAGAGCACTTCTCGTTTTTCTCCCCCTTAAGTCTGCCTTTGTCAGAGTTGGAGCGACGAGTTGAGAAGGCCTGAGCTTCTGGCTTTGGGTTCGAGTCAGCTGCGTTCATGGCAACTCGCCTCGTCGCTTCTTGTCTGATGCGGGCCGTGACATCATCAAAGAACAATCTCTCGGTTGAGAGGAGTATCTGTGCTCGAATAGAGTCATAACTCGAGTCAAGGCCAGCCAAGAAGGTATATACCATGTCAGTCTCCTCCCTTTCTCTGATTACCTCCAGGTCAGTTGTTGGTGGTCGGTAAATTTTGAGCTCTTCGTATTTTGATCTCACGAGTCCCATATATTCTGGCATTCCTCGATTTTCTTGTGAGATTTTTGCAATTTCTTGCTTGAGGTAGTACACTTGAGAGTGATTGTTTTGATTGCTGAACTGTTTTTCAATGGATTTCCACAACTCAGCTGCTGTCTCACAATAACAGAAGCTATCAGAGAGTTGTGGCTCAAGAGAGTTGTGGATTAGTGTCATAGTTTGACTATCCACCATGTCCCACTCTTCTTGCGCCTCAATTCCATCCTCTGGTTTTACTCTGGTGCCATTTGCAAATCCCAGCAACCCCTTCCCTCTGAGGGTAATTTTAGCTGCTCTGGCCCACTGGATATAGTTTTTTCCATTTAATGGCACATTTGTAAGTTTTTGAGAGGAGTTGAAATCGTTATGAGGTCTAAGAAGGATTGTTGTTTGTGGATTTGTTGGCTGGTTGATTTGGCTTTCGGATTGATCGTCTGTTCCAGACATTTTTCCTTACTAATAAGGTTTTTGAGTTGCGGAATTTTGTTTTCACCGCTCTGATACCATGATATTTTTTATGAAGAATTTCAGTTTATTATATTGTACTGTACACAAGGATTACAGGCCTTATATATGGGCCTTTACAACGGTAACAGAGTACCAAATTGGTACTGACTTGTTCCAACGGTAATATTTCTAAAAAAGGAAAAAGTGAGGTGTCTATTTTTGAAAATAAAAAATATGAGCTCCTATTTTCCTAAATAGCCAATGATGATAACTCTGAGGCTAATTGTCCCTAATCTCTTATTTCTCAACAATAGGGTTCTCTGTTGGATTTTACTCGTGAGGAGGGCTTCTAAGACTACACTATGATTATTTCTTGTGCTTTACATTTCGGATTTAATTATTTGAACAATAATGATTGTAATTTCTTTTGTTTCTTTATTTATTTTAATACAGAGATCTGTTTATTATTTTGTACGGTGGCCACTTCCGAGTCCTTAGTTTCAAACAAATCCGAGAGACAAATCATAATTAAAATTTAAAGTGATTGATTTTTATTTCCTCTTGACATCTAGAATAATGATATATTTCTGCAAAAATTCTTAGAAGAGTAGCATTGCATGGGTTGTGTTGTTAGGTATACTATGTTAATGGCGGAATCATCATATGATCCTATCCTCAACAACAATCTATCAACATTAAATTTAACTATAAAAGACTATACAGGCACAAAGGAAAAATATAAAAGGGCAGAAAACATTGTAATTGAATTAATCATAAACACAAAATTGAATCAATCATGTACTGGCAGACACTTTATTTATATCATTGTGTTTGGATGAGCCGGGAATAGGGAATAGGAATAAGAAATTTCGATTTGTGTGTTTATCCAAATTTCTTATTCTTATACCATGGTTTTGTTAGTATAGGAATAAGGGCCCTTATTCCTTATTCTTGTGTTGTTTGGGTTGTACAAGAATAAGAATAAACACGCAAACTGAAAATTCTTATTCTTATATCCTATTTCTTAGTCATCCAAACACACCCGATATCTCTCTCTCTCTCTCTCTCTCGAGTCTCGACTGTGCTTTATTTCATAAGCTCTTGAAAACTCGCCAGACAACAATCACTAGGTTCTGTTTGTCACTGAGTGTTTTATCCAAATAGAAGCTATCTTATCGCCTTACCGGTCTGTATTGGAGTAAAGATTAATTGCTTAAGGCTCCGTTTGGATAGGTGTGAGAAGAAGGGAAGAAGTGGGAAGAAGTATTGGAAAGTGTGTAACTTTGTGAAGAGTTTGGATTGTTTATAATTTTTTTTCTTCTTTTTCCTTCTTCTTTTTCTTTCTTCCAGCGTTCCAAACGCACCCTAAGGTGAGAAAAAAAATAGAAAAGAGCATTATTTTCTGCTTGTTGAGAAACAGAGTCTCAAAAATGATAGAGACCGGGGAAAGAGCTTACATGTTGGATTACTCTACACGTTTAGCACGGGAATTGCTTCGTACACTCTTCTTTTTTTTAGATTCACTCTCTTTAGACGAAATTGCCCTTCACATTTCGAAGTGGATGTGAATTAAGAGCGTAAATTTAAAAAATTAGAAAGATGTTTTCGTCCAAAATAGAGGGGATCTAAAAAACGGGAGCGTAGGAAGCAATTCCCCATTTAGTACGACGTAATATTTTCGAGGTACAAAAAATTTAGTGACATGTATATGTCACTTAATTTCTAATTATTTAGTTAGAAAATGATCTTTTTTTTCTAATTCTTTTATTCCTCTTTTTGTTTCAATTTATCTTTTACACCTGGAATATCAAAGTACAAAATAATAATAATAATAATAATAATAAATAATGTATGTAAGTTTATTTTTGTTCCTGTAATCTGAAAGTTGTATATAGGAGTAAATTGAAATTCACGTCAATAAGATTTGACATTATTTTGACGAGCTTTTTTATTTGAAAATGATCGATTTTGGCTTAATTTTTCTGAAGTTGCTGTTGCATTGGCCATAACAAAACTTTCTAACCAAAAAAACATTACTAATATAAAAAGATAACATCCCCTTATAGAATTATAATCATACACAAAATTGAAAGTCAATATATAATAAATCATTTACAAAAAGTTATATGCGCGTATAAGTTAAAACAAAAACCTATATATTGGCTCCATTTGGATTCCATTTGGGAAGAAGGGAAGAAAGAATAAAAAAATAAATTTATTATAAACAATTCAAACACTTCACAAAGTTACACACTGTTAGAGTTATGTCCTAGAAGTCAATAATTTAATGACTTAATTATTAGTTTATGTATGGGATGGTATTTTATCATCTGTTCCTAGGTTTATTATTGACAGATTATTCAGGTTGAGGATCTGAATTGTAGATCTCTGTGAATCATTCTTTAGAATGACAATAATAAATCTAAACGGTCCATAATCTTGATAATTAACAAGGAACATTAATTATCTTATAAGATTAGTATGCAAGTTAAGTGATGATTAAGTTCTACAAATCATAGGTAAAGAGTTACCAACTTAATTGCATATGTGTATGTTATGGAACATAGCACATGACTTGACCCATCGAAATAAACATATGGATTGTGTTATGTGTCATTGTTTATTTCGTTATGATTTTGGTTCTAAGTTTGAGATGTTTATCTTTTCCACATGAAGATAGGTTCAATAAATATCGTCTACCGCTGATTCCCGATAAGGGCTGCTATACGGACTTTATTTATGTTCTCTTGAATTGTGCGGGGAAAAGCTAATCATCAAGAAAACCGTATGTCCCTCATTAATTCACTTAGTGAGTGACGATATCTGTTTGGGCCCCTTGATGGAGATAGATTGTTTGCATGCAACTTTATACAATTATCTCTAGATCAAGAAACGTATAATCTGCAAGAATGACACATTCCTATCTTGGATTATACGATGATATCGTGTGACATAAGAATCAAAATAGGGAAATACATATATTCTCTTATGCAGGATTTAAATACTGTAGCAGTACATTATTTATGCGAATTGGGAATCATAACGTGTTGCTAGATACCGCTTATGATTATTAATTAAATAGCGATTTAATTCCATGTCCAACATAGCATAAATCCTCAAAGGGTCACACAAATAGGACTTTAACCATACAGTGCATTATTTATTTATTCGCAACAGTGTGTATTGCGAAAATATGATAGTTTGATTAATTAATTGTATAGCGTTGTGGACCGTTATAATTAATTAAGTCAAAGGAATCATATAGAAATAAATTAATGCATTTGCTAATCCCAAATTAATTATTAATGAGTTAATAATTAATTATGTTCAACTCATTTAAATTAATTGAGCTATTGGGTCTTTATTTAATTAGTTAAATAAAAGTCCAATTTGAGGTTAGTTGAAAGAGCAATTAAAAGGTAGAATTAATGGGCTTGTAATACACTTGGTGTAGCCCACAAAAGCCTCCAATGGGGGCCGGCCATGTGAGGGCAATATTGTCCACAATTTGTTGTGGTAGGTAGATGTAGAGAGCACTATATAAAGGGGTCAAGTTTTGGGGAAACCCTAGCCTCCACTCCATTATCTCTCCCTCTTCCTCTATGGCCGAAATTCACCAAAAAGGGAGAAAATTTCAGAATTTTCTCCATGCTCTCTCTCCTCTCCTCTCTAGCTCATGGGTTGAGCACTCATCTTCACAAATTAAAGCAATTAATTGCTAAATGAGAGAGGAAACCTAGAGGGATTAGCTTGTATCTTCCTCTTGCTAGCACAAGAGTTGAAGATTATGGTTAACCTCCTTGGTGGACTCGAGGCCGATCAACCGACGAAGGAGGAGGCGCATGGAGGCTCGCCACCAACTCCCATGCCATGGTCGAGCCCCGCGAATACGATTTCGCGGGAGGTACAATATTCCACCCATTTCTCTTTGTGTCGAAATGGCTATGTACTAGATCCTCTTGCTCTTTGTGTTTTAATTGGATTAATTAGTTAGTAATTAGTCACAAAATTAAAATTGAGCGATTTCTTAACAGTGGTATCAGAGCCTTGGTCGTACTTAAGCAATTTTGACACTTAATTAAGAGAAATTGGCTAATTAACGGATTAGTAGAGATGATGCGTTTGTTTGCTGTCTGGAAATGGTATTTTCTGTGTTGTTTCGCGTTTTTCGATGTGATATGTTCTCTGGAATATCTTTCCATCTACATGAAAGTTGTAGATCTTTGGATTGTGATTCTTTTGGCGTTGGATTCACATTTTTATGAATTAGTATAGATTTATTGTGAATAAAATGGCGACAGTGCGCAGAACCAGTTTCTGCTCGTACTGTCCTGTTTGAATGGCTTGAAAGATTTATATTTTGAATATAAGTACCAGTTTTCTATGGCTAGAAATAAAGAGGACTTGAAGCTCTTTCTGAGCATGTATAAATTGTTGCATGACTTGGATTAATTTGTGGGTTTTCAAGTATGAAAAGGAAGATCTTGTCAGATCCAGTTTGTTGAGCAAATCGATTGTTCTAATAAACTGTACCAACTGAGAACTCCTTTAAAAATTCTGTTTAAATGGAGTTGTTCTATTTTGAGTTAGGATTCCAGGAAAATTAATTTCATAATTTTTCGTGGAAGTTTGGACCTTCAACTAGGTTAAAACATTTCGATCGACAGTCTGTTCCAGTACAGAATTTGTTGATTGTTTAGCATGTAACTTAATATTATTGAACTGAACTTGGTTGTTTTCTTTTCATGAATGGATAGCCTTTAGTCTAAATAAGTTTTTCTATGTATATTATATATATAAAAACTGGATAGAAGGTGGTCTAACAGACCAAATGGTTGAGAGGATAAGCTGAAAATCTCATAACGGTGTTTCGTGCACTTGTAAGAGATTTGTCTTTTTTTATTCTCCCAGATGGTTTAAGATCTCTTCTTGAAATTTTTACTGGTAGTCACAACTATGATAAGGAGCTTAAGTAATTTATTTGAGAATTTTTGGAGACCGAAAACTGTTGTTTTTGTTGGATTCCATTAGTTACGTTTTTTGGTAAATTACTGTTTTTCTAAGTATTCAAACTAGTTGAAATTAATTAGAAAACTCCTTGTTTGATCTCCTTTCAGTTATGGGATGTTGAAAGAACTTTCTAAATGAATTTAAACAAGTTTGGTTGTTTAAAATTGAGAATTTGTACACGGAATTTACTTATAGCAAACGATACGCAAAGATGCTTGAAAATCGTTAATTGGAAACAAAGTGCTTGTATGTGCTAACTTTGTTTTGTAGGTCGATAGTGGGTTTAGTATGGCTCAAGACTCAATGCCTTGTGGTTGTAAATTGAATGCATGTGTGAATGTTTGTAATGCGGCCTTTGGTGCCATTAATTAATTAATTCGTTGATTAATTTTTGATGTAACTTGTGAGGCTTGCATGCCCCTAAGGATAGGATGGGAATATGATATTTTCACATGTATTTTTTGTTCCTTTATTTTATAGGATTTAGATCCTTATAGAATTTAGTGGGAGGAACAAGGATTAGATTAGTTTTGCTTCATGGAGGATGTGGCGAAACTAATGCAAGCGGGAGCCATACAAACCCACAATAATGAGATGCTTATATGTGATTGCTTATGATTGCTATGAATTGTCATAGGCTAGGTATGGGTGTATGCTTACATGACCACCAAACAAGTGTCACTTAATTGATAGTCCCAAACAAAACATGATTAAGTTAAATCGCCCTCCTTCTCTCTATCCCCTTCTAACGTGTATGATCGTTCATTGATGCATTCTCGCCGACGCGGGACATCGTGTTCCATCATCCGTGTCGGGGTGTAAATCGGATTTACTAGGAGCAAATAGAGAAAGGTTACTTAACGATGTTTTCTAATCGGATTGGACATCGGGGCAAAGTTTGTGGATGTACATGTGATATTTCACAAACCAAGAATCATATGGAATGATTGGTTGGAGAACCTACTCTATCTAGTTGTTTTTGGTGTCACGCCGACGCTAGCACCATCTCAACAAAAATAGGGATCTTGGAAAACCTACTACATTAGGGACATTAAATAAATGTAGTGGGAGTTTTATTTGTTATAAATAAAACAATTGCATAAACTAAATGACCGTAAATTGATTTTGTTATAGATGTTTAAATTGTTAATTTTGTTGCGATCAATCTTTGAAAATAAACAAACTCGTTTCTAAAAGGTAGTTACTTGAAAGAGTAATACCGATTCCTAAGACACGATCTTAGTGAAGAGAAACTTGAGTATGTCAATTTCCAAAACTTTCCTCAAACTACCCGAACGTAGCATCGCGATGATTGATTGACTTTTGGCGAAAAGTTATTCAATAAAGCGTATGGCTAGTATCCTCATTCAAAATTTCTAGACCTTTGAATTAGAGAATTCATATGGACTAGATTTAACTCGTACGCTCTCATTCGCTTACTCAAGAAAGTGTTCTTGGAGAAAGTAGATATTAACTCCATCATTTATGATTGAGTATAAAGAATATGAGTTGATCAAGAGATTATTCTTTTAAAAGAAGTTATATGAATGTTTCATTAGCTTACAAATCGAAATATTGAAGTAGCTAATTGATGACTAGAGATATTAATCTCCGATATCAAGGATTGTTGATATTGTCATTCGATCTCTTTGGAATTATGAAGGATATAATATTACCTTTATGCACGTTTGTTGATGCAAAAAGGTGATTGGTTAAGTATTCAAGAAATACTTCACCAAGGTATGAGTTGAAATTTCGAGACTCTCATTGATAACCATGTGTCACATGAGATGTTTCATTTGCCGTTTTATGGGAGGCATTTGAAAGGTTGTCCGAAGTACCATGATTGTGACGATTAGAAATATTCTAATCCTAAAGTGTATTTGTCGTTCAAATTATCTCACTATCTCTAATTTACACTAGTAACTTGATACTAGTTCATATGTTCGCATTTAACGAAATGTATTAGCAATGAAGAATAAGAGAAAGTTCGAGAGATGTAAAGTAAACTCCGTATAGGAAATGACTTGTTCATCTAAGTCATTACCATTGAATACGTAGAGTTATCTTTATTAAGAGTTTGTTTAGGAATTGAAGGTTTCATACCTTAATTCTAAAAACCTCTCAAAAATATCTCCATTTCATATTCCATGATGGATGATTATGTTTTGTAAAAGACAAGATCTTTTATTATGGATTTGTTTATATGATTTCATGCATCTTGACTGAATATGCTTGAAATAGATAAACAATTTTTGAATGACAAATAGAATGTGTAAGACTTGACATAAAGTATTTGACTTTCATGTTATATATACCGCTTAGTCACATAAGTAAACGAGAATCGCATTACGAGAGTCTACGTAACGTAGAGCTCGTAATTCAATTCGATTCCAATCGATTGATATGCGAATCATGTTTGTTAAATGACAAAAGCACCTTGAACCTATGAAGGTTTAAGGACAAGTGAATTAATTAGGACTTATACATATCGATGTATAAAGACCTATAAGTACTTGTGCAATGAAAGGTTGTTGATACTTTACTACTTAACCAACGATCATTGTAGATATTAACATATCTATTTGATAAGGTATAAGTATGAACCTTTTGACTAGTTCAAAGGAGTTCAAGTGTGAAGTTAAAAAGACCGTTCAAGGAAAAAGAAAAGTCTTACAATTAATCATGGTAAGTAGTTAAGTCATATGATTTGAAATATTATCTAAATAGTATGAAAGTAGTTTCATAACTTGCTCCATGAGGAATAATATGTCCAAGAATGGAGGTATCGAACAATATTTTGTATAGTTCGATCGGTAATAAATCAAATGGACTTATTCGACTCGTATTAGGGAATTATGTTTGAGGACAATATTGTTTACACTGAATGATGTTCCATCGAAGTCTATTGAAGAAGATATCTTATGAGTTTTTGATCTCTAAGTATAATGCTTCTTAAGATTTGGTGTTGATAAGCTTATTTCAAGATTGTTGATAAGCTTGTACCCAAATAAGACACTTAATATTTGTAGGATGCTTTATATTAAAAGGCACTACTTCCACGAATATGATAAGAACAAAGTAGTTGTTGCTAATCATAATGTAGTCTTGATGAATTGAAATTCTCAAGAAGAAGTAGTGGGAGTAAAGTGAGCATTAAAGGAGTTTATGCGTCACTACAAGAAGTACTCTTATGGGAAACTTGTCACTCCATACATGGTGCTTAGTGGGAGTTGAGCGGAACTTCATTCACAAGTTGTTTTGAAAAGAAGTTTAATAGTACGCTCCTTCTAATGAGGACTCAACCATCTCACGAGTTGATGATGTTTGAGAAACTCATGGAATATATGAGGAGTCAAGAACTCGTTCAACAAATCATTGTGGAAGTAGTTCTTGAACCTCAAGTACCAATCCTACAAAAGATCAACGAGAGTTGATTGCCTAAGCCGTTTGGTGCATTGGCTTCACGACATTCTCAAACTTAGCATATGAGAATCCGTTGATAAACAAGAAAAACGATGGAACGATCTGATTCCACATATATGGTTTGAATTCATATGATTTTTAAATAAAATCCATGTATAACAACAAGGTATAGACCTTGGTTGATGTTCATGAAGGAGCAATCCATCAAGAACGTTTAGATCTTCAAAAGGAAAGATCGACATGGATAACAAATCGACTATGTACAAAGCGCGGCTTCTCGCTTATAGCTATGTCTAAGTCGATAACTAGTTGACTACGTACAAAGCACAACTTCTCGCTTGTGGCTATGTATAAGTCAATGAAGATCATTCTAGAAATAGTTGTATTTCATATATGTTGATATATGGAAAAACACATAAAACCGCCTTCTTCGTATGAATGAAGGATGATGTTGTGCATTTGACACAAATCGAGGTTTTGTGTATTGCTAAAAACATACGCATGCTTCAAGGATCCATTAATGGATTAAAGCAAGTGTTGTGGAGATTGGAATAAAAGTTTTGACAAGGAAGTCAAGGAGTTGAACTTCGTCAAAAGTATCTTGTATAAACAAGATATTCAGTGGGAGCATAATTGTATTACTTGTGTTGTTCAAGATAACAATTCATTAATTGGGAATAACATTAAGAAAATGAATATTGTCAAGATCTCTTTGGAGAATGCTTTCTCAAATGAGAACTTGGGCGAAATCACCTGATCCTAGGAAACAAATCTATGAAGGTAGATTATGATGGATGTCAGGTTTGAACAAATATGCATATATTGACGAAGTGTTCTAGAAACACGAAAGTTACACTCCAAGAAAGGATGTCTAACTGTACGTCACATGGCATGACTTGAGTGTTTTAACTCGGTCTATTGCAACTCAATTCAAGAAAGTGCATGAAATAGTTCAAGCATTCTTTCATTATGAGTTTCATTGTGTACGTCATATTTATGCATATGCCCCGATGTGTAGTATCTAAAGGATATGACAAACAGTTGTCAAATGGATACAAGAGAGACACATTTGGATGATAGTCAAGGATATCCTCGAGTACCTTATGAGAAAGAGTGATATAATGTTTCATCTCTTAAGATGAAAGAGAGCTCGTGTAAGTTAATTACACTAATGCTAGTTTTTCGAAAGATTGATATAATCACAGTTGAACTACATATTTTGCTTAAAGGTGGTGTTGTAAGTTTAGAAAGTGTTCTAAATGGAATATTACAACCGTTTCCGTCACCAAAGCAAAATACATAGCAACTTGTGAAGCAATAAAAGAAGTTTATTTTGGATCGAGTTCTTAGTCGAGCTAATATGGTTCTATGCATCTCGAACCACAACTTACTCCTAAAGAACCCAATATTACATTGGAGATTCAAATATAATCTATAACGATATCACTTGATATCATATGATGATGATCAAGAACATATATATAGGAGTATATATATATATATGGTCGAACAATTTTTGGATAGGTTCGCGAACACAGCGAACACTCTAGCATGACCTCTACCTTGAGCAGTATACGAGATGCAGTTATGCATCCATACGTGGTGGACGTATGAGTAACTAGCTATAAGCGTATTATTTATTTTGAGGTCCGAGACATGTATATATGTAGATATATGACATTGTTCTCAATTCTTCGTTGGCTAGAAGTCACTATTGATTGACTCTAGGCCAAGTGGGAGATTGTTAGAGTTATGTCCTAGAAGTCAATAATTTAATGACTTAATTATTAGTTTATGTATGGGATGGTATTTTATCATCTGTTCCTAGGTTTATTATTGACAGATTATTCAGGTTGAGGATCTGAATTGTAGATCTCTGTGAATCATTCTTTAGAATGACAATAATAAATCTAAACGGTCCATAATCTTGATAATTAACAAGGAACATTAATTATCTTATAAGATTAGTATGCAAGTTAAGTGATGATTAAGTTCTACAAATCATAGGTAAAGAGTTACCAACTTAATTGCATATGTGTATGTTATGGAACATAGCACAGGACTTGACCCATCGAAATAAACATATGGATTGTGTTATGTGTCATTGTTTATTTCGTTATGATTTTGGTTCTAAGTTTGAGATGTTTATCTTTTCCACATGAAGATAGGTTCAATAAATATCGTCTACCGCTGATTCCCGATAAGGGCTGCTATACGGACTTTATTTATGTTCTCTTGAATTGTGCGGGGAAAAGCTAATCATCAAGAAAACCGTATGTCCCTCATTAATTCACTTAGTGAGTGACGATATCTGTTTGGGCCCCTTGATGGAGATAGATTGTTTGCATGCAACTTTATACAATTATCTCTAGATCAAGAAACGTATAATCTGCAAGAATGACACATTCCTATCTTGGATTATACGATGATATCGTGTGACATAAGAATCAAAATAGGGAAATACATATATTCTCTTATGCAGGATTTAAATACTGTAGCAGTACATTATTTATGCGAATTGGGAATCATAACGTGTTGCTAGATACCGCTTATGATTATTGGAATTAAATAGCGATTTAATTCCATGTCCAACATAGCATAAATCCTCAAAGGGTCACACAAATAGGACTTTAACCATACAGTGCATTATTTATTTATTCGCAACAGTGTGTATTGCGAAAATATGATAGTTTGATTAATTAATTGTATAGCGTTGTGGACCGTTATAATTAATTAAGTCAAAGGGATCATATAGAAATAAATTAATGCATTTGCTAATCCCAAATTAATTATTAATGAGTTAATAATTAATTATGTTCAACTCATTTAAATTAATTGAGCTATTGGGTCTTTATTTAATTAGTTAAATAAAAGCCCAATTTGAGGTTAGTTGAAAGAGCAATTAAAAGGTTGAATTAATGGGCTTGTAATACACTTGGTGTAGCCCACAAAAGCCTCCAATGGGGGCCGTCCATGTGAGGGCAATATTGTCCACAATTTGTTGTGGTAGGTAGGTGTAGAGAGCACTATATAAAGGGGTCAAGTTTTGGGGAAACCCTAGCCTCCACTCCATTCTCTCTCCCTCTTCCTCTATGGCCGAAATTCACCAAAAAGGGAGAAAATTTCAGAATTTTCTCCATGCTCTCTCTCATCTCCTCTCTAGCTCATGGGTTGAGCACTCCTCTCCACAAATTAAAGCAATTAATTGCTAAATGAGAGAGGAAACCTAGAGGGATTAGCTTGTATCTTCCTCTTGCTAGCACAAGAGTTGAAGATTATGGTTAACCTCCTTGGTGGACTCGAGGTCGATCAACCGACGAAGGAGGAGGCGCATGGAGGCTCGCCACCAACTCCCATGCCATGGTCGAGCCCCGCGAATACGATTTCGCGGGAGGTACAATATTCCACCCCTTTCTCTTTGTGTCGAAATGGCTATGTACTAGATCCTCTTGCTCTTTGTGTTTTAATTGGATTAATTAGTTAGTAATTAGTCACAAAATTAAAATTGAACGATTTCCTAACACACACTTCCCAATACTTCTTCCCACATCTTATCCAAACGAAGCTATTAAGTACTAATTAAAAATCTATTCTAGAATAAATAAATGTGTATTATATAATCTAAGTATGTTTTTTTTTTTTAAAAATGTTGTGAAAAAGTTATGATTTTTTAATTTTAAGAGAAAAAAGTTATATTATATCCAACGATTTCAGAATTTCCAACTCAAATATATTCCGGAACAAGTCAGTCGGCCTGAAGCAATGGCGGAGAGTTGGTTTGTGTCGCAATGCAGCTCCGTGGCGTCTCTCATGCAGCTCCATGCTCGTCACATCGTAATGCCATCCACCTCTTCTACCAACCACCACCAACACCTCTACCACCTCCTCTCCAAACTGCTCTCCCTTCCTCTATCCTCCTCCTCCTCCTCCTCAGCCTCCGCCTACGCTTCTTCCCTCATCTCATTCTCATCTCAAACCAACCCACCACCTCCTCTTCACAACCTCCTCATCCGCGATCTCGCCACCTCCCAGCGCTCTCCTCTTCTCGCCCTCCGCCTCTTCCTTCTCCTCCTTCACGGTCCCTCACCTGGCCCCGACTCCCACACCTTCCCCTTTGTCTTCCTCGCCTGTGCTGACCTCCCCGCTCTGCGCTTCGGCCAGTCAACACAATCTCTGGCCATAAAGAATGGGTTGCTTTCTCACCTCCACATTGCTAATTCCCTAATCACTATGTACTCCAGGTGCGGCCAATTGGCCTCCGCACGCCAAGTGTTCGACGAAATTCCTCTTAAGGACTTGGTCTCCTGGAACTCCATAATATCTGGCTATGTCAAAATGGGTTTCCCGAGTGAGGCCCTGGGTCTTTTCAGGCAGATGCTTTCTGATGGGTGGGACCCCAATGATGTCACTGTTCTCGGTGCTCTGGCCGCTTGCAGTAAACTTGGGGATTTGAAGATGGGGAAATGGCTGCACAGTTATGTGCAGGCTGCCAAATTGAATACCGCATCATTTGTTGGGTCCGCTTTGATTGTTATGTATGCCAAGTGTGGCTTTTTGGAGGAGGCTAGACGTGTTTTTGATGGCATCAAGAGAAAAGATCCTTATATTTGGAATTCAATGATCACAGGGTATGTAGCAGTATACAATTCTCTTTCTCATTTCTTCTTTCTTTTTTATCTCTGACTTTAAAGACCTCTGTGAGACGGCAACCACCTCATTTTGGTTTTATATAAAATCATAATCTTGATTTGATCAGATTTTAACAGGTATGCTCAAAATGGTATGTCAAACAAAGCCATTGCACTTTTCCATAGCATGGAAGAATCCAATGTAAATCCTGACAAAATAACACTTGTTGGTGTTTTGTCTGCCTGTGCATCGGTTGGAGCCCTAGACCTAGGCAAACAATTAGATGAATATGCTTTTAACAAGGGCCTGCATACCAATGTCTTTGTTGGTACAGCCTTAATTGACATGTATGGCAAGTGTGGATACCTTGACGGTGCCATTCAAGTGTTCGATAAGATGCCCCACAAGAATGGTGCCACTTGGAATGCGTTCATATCTGCCTTGGCGCTCGATGGTCGAGGGAAACATGCCATTAGCATGTTTCATAAAATGATTAAGCAAGGAATTTGCCCCGATGATATAACATTTATTGGCGTTTTGTCTGCATGCGTGCATGCTGGCTTGGTAAAAGAAGGCCATGAGTGGTTCGATCGGATGCAAGTTGAATTCCATGTAAATCCCCAAAAGGAGCATTATTCATGCATGGTGGATCTATTGGCTCGTGCTGGTCACTTAGAGGAAGCATGGAGTTTGGTTGAACAAATGGGGGATAAAGCTGATGCTGTTGTATTGGGCGCATTATTGGCTGCTTGCTGCAAGTACAGATGCTTGCAAGTGGGGGAGAAGGTAATAGAGAAGCTTTTGGAGATAGAACCGACTAATTCTCTGAATTATGTGCTTTCGTCTAGGATCTATGCGAAGTCTAATAGGTTAGATGATTCTGCCAGAATGAGAGGTTTGATGAGAGATAGAGGTGTGATTAAAACACCAGGATGTAGCTGGATTGAGATTTGCGGTGAAGTTCACGAGTTCTATGCAAGGGATGAATTACATTATAGGGTTGGGGATATATATCAAATGATTGATTTGTTGATTTGGGAGATGAGATTAGAAGGATATGTTCCTAATACCGAGCTTTAGGGAGGGCTTTCATGGCAAATAATTGGTTTCTTTTACCACGATGAAGAGGGCCTTTGTCCTTTGGATTATAAAATACAAGGCGAAGTTTATGAGCACTAGGCTCAATATGGCCCTTGTGATGCAACATCGAATTTATGAGCACTGGCTCAATACGGCCCTTGTGATGCCACATCCACATGGGGGGTCAAGCTTCATGTAATTGCTGATGCCTGCCATAGTGGCTTAATGCTTGATATGCTGCATGGATCGGTAATGATAATTTTGTTCAGATTTTAGTTTGTAGGAGTCTGACTGCATAGATATGAATATTTATATACTGCTTGATCTGCCTTCTTGTCTAAATATAGATGTAAAGGATTTTATGTAGATATCAAGTGTAATAAACTGTCTACACCCAGTTGCTATATTACACCAAAATGTTTTATGATTAATCTTGCAAATAAGTTTTTTTTTATATAATACATCAGAGCTGACATTTACTGAGCAATTTGACGTCCACATAAAAACGCTCTCCCTATACTTTGTGGCCACATGTTTTGATCAAAAGTGCTTAGGAAGTAAATTTGGTGTTTATTGTGGCAGTATGTAAAAACATTGCAGTTCATTTTATAAATTTTTAGATTTTGTTTTTAAGTATTATTTCACATGTTAGCGTTGGAGTAGCGAAGTATGAATTTTTGGTTTTGTCAATTTTTTTTCATTTGGCAAAGTGAATTAATCTAATTTCGTATATTTACGAATTTTTGGATTTGTGTAAAATCGAGGAGCTGTCCACTTTATTCTAATTATATATGGCAAAGTGAAAGAGAGATAATTTTAAGATTGGACTATTCTCTATTTTACCTTATCATATATGATGTGGGCTAAAGTCCTATGATAGGACTGAGCCTCTTTCTTATTCACTTTTCAACCGTGGGATCAGATTGAAGCGCTGAGGAGCTCCATCCGTTTGTATATTGTTAAATTCTCCTTCTATCGCCGTTAATTCCTCTCCGTCTCTCCGTTATCTTTCCCTTTTGACCTACGCACTCTCCTTCGGAAACAAAGGGGCCGTTTGGATGAACCCGGAATTTGCAAGAATAGCAAATTCCGAAATTTAATTTATTATAAACAATTCAAACTCTTCACAAAGTTACATACTTCCCAATAAATTTATGTCAAGAATTGACTATTCCCCCAATTCCCAACCCATCCAAACGCCCCCAAAGAAAGAAAAACCTAGACGAGCCTCTAAGCTCACACTACTTCTCCCCTTCTCACGACCCTCTCCGATCTCTACCATTCGGTCTAAACATAAAGTCAGATCTAAGAATCCATCCAAAAGAAAAAAAAAACGCAATAAGTTGTTTCCTAAACATAAAGCATACGATTTCATAAATCAGACTGGACTTCGTATCATGCTGCCAGCCGTTGTTTCCTTCTCTTCTCTTCTCTCAGTATAATAAGTTTAAATATGAATTATTGTGATGAAATGATTTAGAATGAAGCCAGAAACGATTGAAATGTTTAAATGATACTCAGAATTACATTATTTGTAATTTATATGCATAATTTTTTTTTAGATTACATTGACAGCGGCTGTCAAAATTTATATGCATAATTACCTTGTATAATCCAATATTTTTGAATAAACAAGATACGAAACATATTCTAGACAGTATAATGATTTTAAATGTAAATTATTATGATGAAATGACTTAGAATGAATCCATAAACAATTGAAATTCTCAAATGATACTCAGAATTGCATTATTTGCACTTAATATGCGTAATTACCTTTTATAATCCATTAATTTTGAATAAAAAGTATGAATAATATTCTAGATAGGATAATGCGTTTAAATATCGATTATTGTAATGAAATGACATAAAATAAATCCAGAAACGATTGAAATGCTCAAATAATATTCAGAATTGCATTATTTGAGATTTATAATCGTAATTACCATGTCTAATCCAATCTTTTTGAATAAATAAGATATGAATCATATTCTAGCCAGAATAATGAGTTTAAATATAGATTATTGTTATGAAATGACATACAATGAATCTACAAACAATTGAAATGCTCAAATGATATACATAATTGCATCATTAGCAATTTATATGCATAATTAACATTTATAATCCAATCTCCTTGAATAAACAAAATATGAATCATATTCTAGACAGTATAATGAGTTTAAAAACTGATTATTGCGTTGAAATGACTTCGAATGAATCCAGAATCAATTGAAATACTCAAATGATACTCAGAATTGCATTATTTGCATTTTATATGCGTAATTACCTTGTATAATCCAATCTTTTTGAATAAACAAGATACGAAACATATTCTAGATAGTATAATGATATTAAATGTAAATTATTATGATGAAATGACTTAGAATGATTTCAGAAACGATTGAAATCCTCAAAATCAACTCAGTGTTGCATTATTTGCAAATCTATAGAATGAATCAAGAAACAATTGAAATGCTTTAATAATACTCAGAATTGAAATATTTGCACTTTATATGGGTAATTTTCTTGTATAATCGAATCCTTTTGAATAAACAAAATTTGAATTATATTGATGATAGTATAATGAGTTTATATTTAATTTATTATAATGAAATGACTAAGAATGAATACAAAAACGATTGAAATGATCAAATGATACTCAGAATTGCGTTATTTGCATTTTATATGTGTATTTACCTTGTATAATCAAATCTTTTTGAATAAACAAAATATGAATCATATTCTTGACAGTATAATGAGTGTTAATATGCATTATTGCGATGAAATAACTTCGAATGAATCCAGAAACGATCGAAATGCTCAAGTGATACTCAGAATTACATTATTTGCAAGTTATATGCGTAATTACCATGTATAATCCAATCTTTTTGAATAAACAAGATACGAAACATATTCCAGACAGTACAATGATTTTTAATGTAAATTATTACGATGAAATGACTTAGAATGATTCCAGAAACGGTTGAAATGCTAAAATGATACTCAACGTCGCATTATTTGCAAATCTATATACGTAATTACCATGTATAATCTAATATTTTTTAATAAATAAGATAAGAATCATTTTATAGACAGTATAATGAGTTTAACTGCAGATTATTGTGTTGAAATGACTTAGAATGAATCAACAAACGATTTAAATGCTTAAATGATACTCAGAATTGCATAATTTACACTTTATATGCGTAATTAACTTATATAATCAAATATTTTTTGAATAAATAAGATACGTATTATATACTTGATATTAAAATAAGTTTAAATATAGATTATTACATTCAAATGACTTAGAATGAATGCAGAAACGATAGAAATGCTCAAATGATAATCAGAATTGCATTATTTTCATATTATATGCGTAATTACCTTGTATAATCAAATATTTTTGAATAAAAAATATATAAAACATATTATAGACAGTATAATGATTTTAAATTTAAATTATTATGATGAAATGACTTAAAATGAATTCATAAACGATTGAAATGCTCAAATGAATACTCAGCGTTGCATTATTTGCACTTTATATGCGTTATTATCATGTATAATCCATTCTTTTTGAATAAACAAGATATGAATCATATTTTAGGCAGTATAATGAGATTATATTTTATTTATTATGATCAAATGACTAAGAATGAATAAAGAAACGATTGAAATGATCCAATGATACTCAGAATTGCATTATATGCATTTTATATGCGTAATTACCTTTTATAATCCAATCTTTTGGAATAAAAAAAATATGAATCATATTCCTGACAGTATAATGACTGTTAATATCGATTATTGCGATGAAATGATTTCGAATGAATCCAGAAACGATCGAAATGCTCAAGTGATACTTAGAATTGCATTATTTGCAAGTTATATGCGTAATTACCATGTATAATACAATCTTTTTGATAAAAAAAAACAAAACAAATTCCTGACTGTATAATGATTTTTAATGTAAATTATTACGATGAAATGAATTAGAATGATTCCATTAATGATTGAATGCTAAAATGATACTCAACGTTGCATTATTTGCAAATCTATATACGTAATTACCATGTATAATCCAATATTTTTTTAATAAATAAGATAGGAATCATTTTATAGACAGTGTAATGAGTTTAAATGCAGATAATTGTGTTGAAATGACATAGAATGAATCAACAAACGATTTAAATGCTTAAATGAAACTCAGAATTGCATAATTTACACTTTATATGTGTAATTTATTTGTATAATCAAATATTTTTTGAATAAATAAGATATGAATTATATACTTGACATTACAATAAGTTTAAATATAGATTATTACATTCAAATGACTTATAATGAAAGCAGAAACGATAGAAATGCTCAAATGATAATTAGAATTGCATTATTTTCATATTATATGCGTAATTACCTTGTATTATCAAATATTTTTGAATAAAAAAGATATAAAACATATTATAGACAGTATAATGATTTTAAATGTAAATTATTATGATGGAATGACTTACAATGAATCCAGAAACGATTGAAATGCTCAAATTATACTCAGTGTTGCATTATTTGCACTTTATATGCTTTATTATCATGTATAATTCAATCTTTTTGAATAAACAAGATATGAATCATATTCTAGACAGTATAATGAGTTTATATTTAATTTATTATGATGAAATGACTAAGAATGAATACAGAAAC
The DNA here is from genome assembly GCA_028095005.1 of Rhynchospora pubera. Lineage (NCBI taxonomy): Eukaryota > Viridiplantae > Streptophyta > Magnoliopsida > Poales > Cyperaceae > Rhynchospora > Rhynchospora pubera. Next base: position 70,053,394 of record CM051461.1, on the reverse strand, counting down.
GATAGAAATGATCAAATGATATTCAGAATTGCATTATTTGCATCTTATATGCGTAATTAACTTGTATAATCAAATATTTTTGAATAAATATGATATGAATTATATTTTTGACATTACAATAAGTTTAATATAGATTATAACGTTCAAATGACTTAGAATGAATTCTGAAACGATAGAAATGCTCAAATGATAATCAGAATTGCATTATTTTCATATTATATGCGTAATTACCTTGTATAATAAAAAAAATTTTAATAAACAAGATATAAAACATATTCTAGACAGGATAATGATTTTAAATGTAAATTATTATGATGAAATGACTTAGAATTAATCCAGAAACGATTGAAATGATCAAATGAAACTCAGACTTGCATTATTTGCATTTTATATGCGTAATTACCTTTTATAATCCAATTTTTGAATAAACAAAATATGAATCATATTCTTGAGAGTATAATGAGTGTTAAAATCGATTATTGCGATGAAATGACTTCGAATGAATCCAGAAACGATCGAAATGCTCAAGTGATACTCAGAATTGAATTATTTGCAAGTTATATGCGTAATTACCATGTATAATCCAATCTTTTTGAATAAACTAGATACAAAATATATTTCAGACAGTATAATGATTTTTAATGTAAATTATTACGATGAAATGACTTAGAATGATTCCAGAAACGATTGAAATGCTAAAATGATACTCAACGTTGCAATATTTGCAAATCTATATACGTAATTACCATGTATAATCCAATATTTTTTAATAAATAAGATAGGAATCATTTTATAGACAGTATAATGAGTTTAAATGCAGATTATTGTGTTGAAATGACTTAGAATGAATCAACAAACGATTTAAATGCTTAAATGATACTCAGAATTGCGTAATTTACACTTTATATGCGTAATTAACTTAAATAATCAGACATTTTTGAATAAATTAGATATGAATTAAATTCTTGACATTACAATAAGTTTAAATATAGATTATTACTTTCAGATGACTTAGAATGAATGCAGAAACGATTGAAATGCTAAAATGATAATCAGAATTGCATTATTTTCATATTATATGTGTAATTATATTGTATAAACAAATATTTTTTGAATAAACAAGATATAAAACATATTCAAGACAGTATAATGATTTTAAATGTAAATTATTTTTATGAAATGACTTAAAATGAATTCAGAAACCATTGAAATGCTCAAATGATACTCAGCGTTGCATCATTTGCACTTTATATGCGTTATTATCATGTATAATCAAATCTTTCTGAATAAACAAGATTTGAATCATATTTTAGACAGTATAATAAATTTATATTTAATTTATTTTAATGAATTGACTAAGAATGAATACAGAAACGATTGAAATGATCAAATGATACTCAGAATTGCATTATTTACATTTTATATGCGTAATTACCTTTTATAATCCAATATTTTTGAATAAACAAAATATGAATCATATTCTTGACAGTATAATGAGTGTTAATATCGATTATTGCGATCAAATGACTTCGAATGGATTCAGAAACGATTGAAATGCTCAAGTGATACTCAGAATGGGATAATTTGCCAGTTATATGCGTAATTACCATGTACAATCCAATCTTTTTGAATAAAAAAGATACGAAATATATTCCAGACAGTATAATGATTTTTAATGTAAATTATTACGATGAAATGACATAGAATGATTCCAGAAACGATTGACATGCTAAAATGATACTCAACGTTGCATTATTTGCAAATCTATATACATAATTACCATGTATAATACAATATTTTTTAATAAATAAGATAGGAATCATTTTATAGACAGTATAATGAGTTTAAATGCAGATTATTGTGTTGAAATGACTTAGAATGAATCAACAAACGATTTAAATGCTTAAATGATGCTCAGAATTGCATAATTTACACTTTATATGCGTAATAAACTTGTATTATCAAATATTTTTTGAATAAATAAGATATGCATTATATACTCGACATTATAGTAAGTTTAAATATAGATTATTACATTCAAATAACTTAGCATGAATGCAGAAATGATAGAAATGCTCAAATGATAATCAAAATTGCATTATTTTCATATTATATGCGTAATAACCTTGTATAATCAAATATTTTTGAATAAAAAAGATATAAAACATATTATAGACAGTATAAAGATTTTAAATGTAAATTATTATGATTAAATGACTTAGAATGAATCCAGAAACGATTGAAATGCTCAAATGATACTCAGCGTTGCATTATTTGCACTTTATATTCTTTATTATCATGTATAATCCAATCGTTTTGAATAAACAAGATATGAATCATATTTTAGACAGTATAATGATTTTATATTTAATTTATTGTGATGAAAGGACTAACAATGAATACAGAAACGATAGAAATGATCAAATTATATTTAGAATTGCATTATTTGCATTTTATATGCGTAATTAGCTTGTATAATCAAATCTTTTTGAATAAACAAAATATAAATCATATTCTTGACAGTATAATTAGTATTACTATCGACTATTGTGTTGAAATGACTTCGAATGAATCCAGAAAAGATCGAAATGCTCATGTGATACTCAGAATTGCATTATTTGCAAGTTATATGCGTAATTACCATGTATAATCCAATCTTTATGAATAAACAAGATACAAAACATATTCCAGAAAGTATAATGATTTTTAATGTAAATTATTACGATGAAATGACTTAGAATTATTCCAGAAACGATTGAAATGCTAAAATTATACTCAACGTTGCATTATTTGCAAATCTATATACGTAATTACCATTTATAATCCAATATTTTTTAATAAATAAGATAGGAATCATTTTACAGACAGTATAATGAGTTTAAATGCAGATAATTATGTCTAAATGACTTAGAATGAATCAACAAACGATTTAAATGCTTAAATGATACTCAGAATTGCATAATTTACACTTTATATGTGTAATTAACTTGTATAATCAAATATTTTTGAATAAATAAGATATGAATTATATTTTTTACATTACAATAAGTTTAAAATAGATTATTACTTTCAAATGACTTAGAATGAATTCTGAAACGATAGAAATGCTCAAATGATAATCAGAATTGCATTATTTTCATATTATATGCGTAATTACCTTGTATAATAAAATATCTTTTAATAAACAAGATATAAAACATATTCTAGACAGGATAATGATTTTAAATGTAAATTATTATGATGAAATGACTTAGAATGAATCCAGAAACGATTGAAATGATCAAATGATACTCAGAATTGCATTATTTGCATTTTATATGCGTAATTACCTTTTATAATCCAATCTTTTGGAATAAACAAAATTTGAATCATATTCTTGACAGTATAATGAGTGTTAAAATCGATTATTGAGATGAAATGACTTCGAATGAATCCAGAAACGATCGAAATGCTCAAGTGATACTTAGAATTGCATTATTTGTAAGTTATATGCGTAATTACCATGTATAATCCAATCTTTTTGAATAAACAAGATACGAAATATATTCCAGATAGTATAATGATTTTTAATATAAATTATTACGATGAAATGACTTAGAATGATTCCAGAAACGATTGAAATGCTAAAATGATACTCAACATTGCATTATTTGCAAATCTATATACGTAATTAACATGTATAATCCAATATTTTTTAATAAATAAGATAGGAATCATTTTATAGACAGTATAATGAATTTAAATGCGAAAATTGTGTTGAAATGACTTAGAATGAATCAACAAACAATTTAAATGCTTAAATGATACTCAGAATTGCGTAATTTATACTTTATATGCATAATTAACTTATATAATCAAATATTTTTGAATAAATAAGATATGAATTAAATTCTTGACATTGCAATAAGTTTAAATATAGATTATTACTTTCAAATGACTTAGAATTAATGCAGAAACGATAGAAATGCTCAAATGATAATTAGAATTGCATTATTTTCATATTATATGCGTAATTACCTTGTATAATCAAATATTTTTGAATAAACAAGATATAAACCATATTCTAGACAGTATAATGATTTTAAATGTAAATTATTATGATGAAATGACTTAAAATGAATTCAGAAACGATTGAAAAGCTCAAATGAAACTCAGCGTTACATTATTTGCACTTTATATGCGTTATTATCATGTATAATCCAATCTTTTTGAATAAACAAGATATGAATCATATTTTAGACAGTATAATGAGATTATATTTAATTTATTATGATGAAATGACTAAGAATGAATACAGAAACGATTGAAATGATAAAATGATACTCAGAATTGCATAATTTGCATTTTATATGCGTAATTACCTTTTATAATCCAAACTTTTTGAATAAAAAAAATAAGAATCATATTCTTGACAGTATAATGAGTGTTAAAATCGATTATTACGATGAAATGACTTCAAATTAATCCAGAAAGAATCGAAATGCTCAAGTGATACTCATAATTGCATTATTTGCACGTTATATGCGTAATTACCATGTATAATCCAATCTTTTTGAATAAACAAGATACGAAATATATTCCAGACAGTATAATGATTTTTAATGTAAATTATTATGATGAAATGACTTAGAATGATTCCAGAAATGATTGAAATGCTAAAATGATACTTAACGTTGCATTATTTGCAAATCTATAAACGTAATTACCATGTATAATCCAATATTTTTTAATAAATAAGATAGGAATCATTTTATAGACAGTATAATGAGTTTAAATGCAGATTATTGTGTTGAAATGACTTAGAATGAATTAACAAACGATTTAAATGCTTAAATGATTCTCAGAATTGCATAATTTACACTTTGTATGCGTAATTAACTTATATAATAAATATTTTTGAATAAATAAGATATGAATTAAATTCTTGACATTACAATAAATTTAAATATATATTATTACTTTCAAATGACTTAGAATGAATGCAGAAACGATAGAAATGCTCAAATGATAATTAGAATTGCATTATTTTCATATTATATGCATAATAACCTTGTAAAATCAAATATTTTTGAATAAACAAGATATAAAATATATTCTAGACAATATAATGATTTTAAATGTAAATTATTATTATGAAATGACTTAAAATTAATTCAGAAATGATTGAAATGCTCAAATGATACTCAGCGTTGCATTATTTGCACTTTATATGCGTTATTATCATGTATAATCCAATCTTTTTGAATAAACAAGATATGAATCATATTTTAGACAGTATAATGAGATTATATTTAATTTATTATGATGAAATGACTAAGAATGAATACAAAAACGATTGAAATGATCAAATGATACTAAAAATTGCATTATTTGCATTTTAAATGCGTATTTACCTTTTATAATCCAATCTTTTTTAATAAACAAAATATGAATCATATTCTTGACAGTATAATGAGTGTTAATATCGATTATTGTGATGAAATAACTTCGAATGAATTCTAAAACGATCGAAATGCTCAAGTGATATTCAGAATTGCAATATTTGCAAGTTATAGGCATAATTACCATGTATAATCCAATCTTTTTGAATAAAGAAGATACAAAATATATTCCATCCAGTATAATGATTTTTAATGTAAATTATTACGATGAAATGACTTAGAATGATTCCAGAAACGATTGAAATGCTAAAATGATACTCAACGTTGCATTATTTGCAGATTTATATACATAATTACCATGTATATATCAATATTTTTTAATAAATAAGATAGGAATCATTTTATAGACAGTATAATAAGTTTAAATGCAGATAATTGATTTGAAATGACTTAGAATGAATCAACAAACAATTTAAATGCTTAAATGATACTCAGAATTGCATAATTTACACTTTATATGCGTAATTAACTTGTATAATGAAATATTTTTTGAATAAATAAGATACGCATTATATACTTGACATTACAATAAGTTTAAATATAGATTATTACATTCAAATGACTTAAAATGAATGCATAAACGATAGAAATGCTCAAATGATAATCAGAATTGCATTTTTTTCATATTATATGCGTAATTACCTTGTATAATCAAATATTTTTGAATAAAAAATATATAAAACATATTATAGACAGTATAATGATTTTAAATGTAAATTATTATGATGAAATGACTTAGAATGAATCCAGAAACGATTGAAATGCTCAAATGATACTTAGCGTTGCATTATTTGCACTTTATATGCTTTATTATCATGTATAATCCAATCTTTTTGAATAAACAAGATATGATCATATTTTTGACAGTATAATGAGTTTATATTTAATTTATTGTGATGAAAGGACTAACAATGAATACAGAAATGATAGAAATGATCAAATGATATTCAGAATTGCATTATTTGCATTTTATATGCGTAATTAGCTTGTATAATCCAATCTTTTTGAATAAACAAAATATGAATCATATTCTTGACAGTATAATTAGTATTACTATCGATTATTGTGTTGAAATGACTTCAATGATTCCAGAAAAGATCAAAATGCTCAAGTGATACTCAGAATTGCATTATTCACAAGTTATATGCGTAATTACCATGTATAATCCAATTTTTTTGAATAAACAAGATACGAAACATATTCCTGACAGTATAATAATTTTTAATGAAAATTATTACGATGAATCATATTCTAGCCAGTATAATGATTCTTCAAATTATTACGATGAATCATATTCTAGCCAGTCTAACGAAACATATTCCTGACAGTATAATGATTCTTCAAATAAGATATGAATCATATTCTAGCCAGTATAATGAGTTTAAATATAGATTATTGTTATGAAATGACATACAATGAATCTACAAACAATTGAAATGCTCAAATGATATACATAATTGCATCATTAGCAATTTATATGCATAATTACCATTTATAATCCAATCTCCTTGAATAAATAAAATATGAATCATATTCTAGACAGTATAATGAGTTTAAAAACAGATTATTGCGTTGAAATGACTTCGAATGAATCCAGAATCAATTGAAATACTCAAATGATACTCAGAATTGCATTATTTGCATTTTATATGCGTAATTACCTTGTATAATCCAATCTTTTTGAATAAACAAGATACGAAACATATTCCAGAAAGTATAATGATATTAAATGTAAATTATTATGATGAAATGACTTAGAATGATTTCAGAAACGATTGAAATCCTCAAAATCAACTCAGTGTTGCATTATTTGCAAATCTATAGAATGAATCAAGAAACAATTGAAATGCTTTAATAATACTCAGAATTGAAATATTTGCACTTTATATGGGTAATTTTCTTGTATAATCGAATCCTTTTGAATAAACAAAATTTGAATTATATTGATGATAGTATAATGAGTTTATATTTAATTTATTATAATGAAATGACTAAGAATGAATACAAAAACGATTGAAATGATCAAATGATACTCAGAATTGCATTATTTTCATATTATATGCATAATTACCTTGTATAATCAAATATTTTTTAATAAAAAATATATTAAACATATTATAGACAGTATAATGATTTTAAATGTAAATTATTATGATGAAATGACTTAGAATGAATCCAGAAACGATTGAAATGCTCAAATGATACTCAGCGTTGCATTATTTGCACTTTATATGCTTTATTATCATGTATAATCCAATCTTTTTGAATAAACAAGATATGAATCATATTTTAGACAGTATAATGAGTTTATATTTAATTTATTGTGATGAAAGGACTAACAATGAATACAGAAACGAGAGAAATGACCAAATGATATTCAGAATTTGCATTTTATATCCAATATTTTTGAATAAACAAAATATGAATCATATTCTTGACAGTATAATTAGTATTACTATCGATTATTATGTTGAAATGACTTCGAATGAATCCAGAAAAGATCAAAATGCTCAAGTGATACTCAGAATTGCATTATTCACAAGTTATATGCGTAATTACCATGTATAATCCAATTTTTTTGAATAAACAAGATACGAAACATATTCCTGACAGTATAATGATTTTTAATGTAAATTATTACGATGAAATGACTTAGAATTATTCCAGAAACGATTGAAATGCTAAAATGATACTCAACGTTGCATTATTTGCAAATCTATATACGTAATTACCATGTATAATCCAATATTTTTTAATAAATCAGATAGGAATAATTTTATAGACAGTATAATGAGTTTTAATGCAGATTATTGTGTTGAAATGACTTAGAATGAATTAACAAAAGATTTAAATGCTTAAATGAAACTCAGAATTGCATAATTTACACTTTATCTGCGTAATTAACTTGTATAATCAAATATTTTTGAATAAATAACATATGAATTATATTCTTGACATTACAATAAGTTTAGAAATAGATTATTACTTTCAAATGACTTAGAATGAATGCAGAAACGATTGAAATGCTCAAATGATAATCAGAATTGCATTATTTTCATATTATATGCGTAATTTACCTTGTATAATCAAATCTTTTGAATAAACAAGATATAAAACATATTCCTTACAGTATAATGATTTAAAATGTAAATTATTATAATGAAATGACTTAGAATGATTCCATTAATGATTGAAATGCTCAAATGATACTCAGCGTTGCAGTATTTGCAAATTATATACGTAACTTCCATGTATAGTCCTATCTTTTTTAATAAACAAGATAGAAATCATATTATAGACTGTACAACGAGTTTAAATGTAGATTATTTTGTTGAAATGACTTAGAATGTATAAACAAACGATTGAAATGCTTAAATGATACTCAGAATTGCAATATTTGTACTTTTTATACGTATTTATGATATATAATCCAATCTTTTTGAATAAGCTAAATATGAATCATGTTGATGACAATATAATGATATTAAATATAGATTATTGTGATCAAATGACTTAGAATATCTCCAGAAATGATTGCAATTCTCAAATGATACTCAGAATAGCATTATTTGCACTTTATATGCGTAAGAACCATGTATAATTCAATCTTTTTTAATAAACAAGATATGAATCATATTTTAGACTGTATATTGAGTTTAAATGTAGATTGTTGTGATGAAATGACTTAGAATGAATTCATAAACGATTGAAATGCTCAAATGATAATCAGAATTATATTATTTTCTCTTTATATGCATAATTACCATGTATAATCTAATCTTTTTGAATAAACAAGATGTGAATCATAATAAAGAGAGTATAATGAGTTTAAATATAGATTATTCTGATCAAATGACTAACAATAGATCCATAAATGATTGAAACACTCAATTGATACTCAGAATTGTATTATATTAACTTTATAAGCACAATTACCTTGTATAATCCATTCTTTTCAAATAAACAAGATGTGAATCATATTCTTGACAGTAAAATAACTTTAAATATAGATTATTGTGATTATATGACTTAGAATGAATCCAAAAACGTTTAAAATTATCAAATGATACTCAGAAATGCATTTTATGAGTTTTATATGCATAATTACCACGTATAATCAAATCGGTTTGTATAAACAATATATGAATAATATTCTAGACAGTATAATGATTTTAAATGTAGAATACTGTGATGAAATGACTTAGAATGAATCCAGAAAAGATTGAAATGCTCAAATGATACTCAGCGTTGCATTATTTGAAATTTATATGCGTTATTATCATGTATAATCCAATCATTTTGAATAAACAAAATATGAATCATATTTTAAACAGTATAATGAGTTTAAATGTAAATTATTATGATGAAATGACTAAGAATGAAAACAGAAACGATTGAAATGCTCAAATGATACTCAGAATTGCATTATTTGCATTTTATGTGCCTAATTACCTTGTATAATCGAATCTTTTTGAATAAACAAAATATGAATCATATTCTAGATGATATAAAGCAATTTCTCCCTACTCAATCAATACCGCTCTTTCTCAGCTTTATCCTGTGCGGAACGAAGAAAGGAAAGTCAAATCCGTGAATGAAAGAGCTTTAATATAGATTATTGTGATGAAATGACTTAGAATAAATTCAGAAACGATCGAAATACTCAAATGATACTCAGAATTGCATTATTTGCATTTTATAAGGGTAATTACCTTGTATAATCCAATCTTTTTGAATAAAAAATATACGAAACAAATTCTAGACAGTATAAAGATTTTTAAATGTAGATTATTGTTTTAAAATGACTTAGAATGAATCCAGAAACAATGTAAATGCTGAAATAATACTCAGAATTGCATTATTTGAGATTTATATGCGAAATTACCATGTCTAATCCAATCTTTTTGAATGAACAAGATATGAATCATATTCTATACGGTATACGGAGTTTAAATTTAGATTATTGTGATGAAATGAATTAGAATGAATCCAAAAATGATTGAAATGCTCAAATGATACTCATAATTGCATTATTAGCGATTTATATGCGTAATTACGGTTTATAACCCAATGTTTTTACAAAACATATTCTAGAAAGTATAATGATTTTAAATGTAAATTATTATGATGAAATGACTTAGAATGATTCCAGAAACGATTGAAATGCTCAAATGATACTCAGCGTTACATTATTTGCAATTTATATACCTAATTACCATGTATAATCCATTCTTTTTAATAAACAAGATATGTATCATATTATTGACAGTATAATGCGTTTGAATGTAGATTATTGTGTTGAAATGACTTAGAATGAATCAAGAAACGATGGAATTGCTCAAATGATACTCAGAATTGCAATATTTGCACTTTATATGCGTAATTATCTTATATAACCCGATCTTTTTGAATAAACAAAATAGGAATCATGTTGATGAAATTATAATGAGTTTAAATATTAATTATTGTGATGAAATGACTTAGAATAAATTTAGAAACGAATGAAATGCTGAAATGATGCTCGAAATTGTATTGTTTGCACTTTATATGCGTAAGAACCATGTATAATCCAATGTTTTTGAAAAACAAGATATGAAAGATATTTTAGATAGTATATTGAGTTTAAATGTAAATTATTGTGATGAAATGACATATAATGAATCAAAAAACGATTGAAATGCTCAAATGATACTCAGAATTTAATTATTTACAATTTATGTGTGTAATTACTATGTATAATCCAATCGTTTTGAATATAAAAGATATGAATCATTTTAAGAGAGTATAATGAGTTTAAATGTAGATTATTCTGATCAAATGACTTCGAATAAATCCAAAAACGATGGAAATGCTCAATTGATACTCAGTATTGCATTATTTTCACTTTATAAGCGTAATTACCATGTATAATCCAATCTTTTTGAATAAATAAGATATGAATCTTATTTTAGACAGTATAATGAGTTTAAAGGTTGATTATTGTGATTACATGACTTAGAATGTAGCCAGAAACATTTGAACTGTTTAAATTATACTCTGAATTGTATTATTTGAGCTTTATATGCGAAATTAAAACGTCTAATCAAATCTTTTTGAATAAATAATATATGAATCATATTCTAAATGAAATGAGTTTAAATGTAGATTATTGTGATGAAATGACTTGGAATGAATCCAGAAACATTTGAAATGCTCAAATGATACTCAATGTTTCATTATTTGGCACTTTATATGCATAATTGCCATATAAAATCCAATCTTTTTTAATAAACAAGATATGAATCATATTTTTGACAGTATATAATGAGTTTAAATGTAAATTATTGTGATGAAATGACTAAGAATGAATACAGAAACGATTGAAATGCTCAAATGATACTCAGAATTACATTATTTGCACTTTATATTCGTAATTACAATATATAATCCAATCTTTTTGAATAAACAAGATACGAAGATATTCTAGACAGTATAATGATTTTATATGTAGATTATTATTATGAAATGACTAAGAATGAATTTATAAACGATTGAAATACTCGAATGATACTCATTGTTGCATTATTTGCACTTTATATTTGTAGTTAACATGTATAATTCAATCGTTTTGAATAAACAAGATATGAATCATATTGTAGACCGTATATTGAGTTTAGATGTAGATTTTTGTGATGAAATGAGTTAGAATGAATTCATAAACGATTGAAATGCTCAAATGATACCCAGAATTATATTATTTGCTCTTTGTATGCATAATTACCATGTACAATCCAATCTTTTTGAATAAACAATATATGAATCATATTCTATACATTACAATGAGTTTAAATGTAGATTATTATGATGAAATGACTTAGAATGAATCCAGAAACGTTTGAAATGCTCAAATTATTTTCAGAATTGCATTATTTGAGCTTTATATGCTTAATTACCACGTATAATCAAATATTTTTGAATAAACAATATGTGAATCATATTATAGACAGTATAATGAGTTATTATTGTGATGAAATAACTTAGAATGAATCCAGAAACATTTGAAATGCTCAAATGATACTTAGAATTGCATTATTTGCACTTTATGTGCGTAATTACCATGTATAATCTAATCTTTTTGAACAAACAAGATTTGAATTATATTATTGACAATATAATGAGTTTAAATATAGATTATTGTTTTCAAAATGACTTAGAATGAATCCAGAAACGATTTAGATGCTCAAATGATACTCACAATTGCATTGTTTGCAATTTATTTGCGTAATTATCATGTATAATCTATTTTTTTAAATAAAAAAGATATGAATCATATTATAGACAGTATAATGAGTTTAAATATAGATTATTATGTTGATAGAACTTAAAATAAATCCAGATACGATTGAAATGCTTAAATCGAGTGTGTACACAGAATTCGTGATATACGAATTCTATATTCTCTCAACACAATGCTTCACGCTGCAATAGTGTATGCAGAGGACAATGTTATTCGAATAAGATTTCTGAACGATATCATCTTAAATGAAGTTTTGTCCATGCGAATCGAGTACGAGACTAATGTGACCAAATATAAAAACATATAGGTAGTTAATTTTGGTAATGTACTTGTGCCAATGAAAAATTAATTCAATATTCAATAAAGTGAAACAATTTTAATTTCTCTGACTCTGTCTATTGGACAAGACCAAACCGACTCTGCATCACTATTTCGTGCATAATATCAAAATTTTGAATTTTCTATTGACTCTAGCGAAATGTAAACTTTTGGTTTTGTAGCTGATCGTTTCGTTCCTTTGGCAAAGTGCAATAGTGAAATTAATATATTTTTTTTAAACTTTGACAGCGGCTGCCAGTGAAATAAATCTAGTTCCGTGCATCTCCGCATTTTTGGTTTTGTAGCAGATCGTTCCGTCCTTTGGCAAAGTGAAAAAGTGAAATAAAATGTGGCAATGCTCGGAATTAGATTTTTTTGTCGAATATGGATACTGAACGAACAGTGGCAAGATCATATTTTATCCATATTATTTTGTCAGATACAAATACAAATATAAATACGTATGGATACGAATATGTTTGGAATATTAAGCACATTTTTTCAGATTTGGATACTGTCGGAACAGAATCACGGATGCACGCATCAGTTGCAGGAGCCTCACTTGAGAGTTGAACCCTATCGGACGGTTATGATGGATGGTGGGAAATCTGATGGACTGGATAACACATGATCCAGATTGATTACTGTTCATAGACTATCCAATATCCATTAGCACTTTAGCAATGCAAACCGTGTGGGTCCCTATTCCAAATTAATGTACTGGATAACGCATCCTGGACTCCTGGTGCCACCTACCATAGAAGTTAGAACACTTTGGTTTCAATATTTTGACTTTTGCTCAGCTTTATTTATCGGAGATGGGAAGAAATTTGAACGTCTTTCCACTTTTGATAAGTGTCTCAATCTCAAATTAAAGGTCTTTTTTCAGTGACGGGCTGGCATCGGCTCGAGCGAGCTAATTTTAACTCAAGTTTAATTTGAAATTAATTTAAATTTTGTCGAATCGAATCGAGTTTACATTGAATTTCTTAACGAGCTCGTTGAGCTAAATTATATACTTTATATATATATATTATTTTCAAACAAGTAATATACAAAATAATTAATATTTATCAATTTTAATATTATTTTTATTTATAAACTAATATTTTATTCATTTTGTAATAATATTTTAAATAAAATTAGCATTTATATGTAATAAATAAAGATATTATGTATCAAATTATGTACTAATATATATAAATTAATTAACAAAATTATATTTCGAGCGAGTCAAATTTGCTTCGAGCCCAAATAAATCGAGCCAATGTCGAATCGAGTCGATTTTTTCTCGAACGAGCCACGAACTATGAGCCTTTTTGCCACCTCTATTTTCTGTTGTGGAAAAGTATCTCAATATCATGCGTCTCCTCGTATCCTTGTACCCATTTCACAGTTTCACTTACTCTCCGTTTCACCCCGTATGTAATGTAATTATGTAAACGCCCCTATTACTATTATTATTAGAGGTATTATTATTAGTATGGCTAGTCTTACTATTAGTATTTTTTTTTTATTTATTTATTTTTTTTTGTTCTTGGATGTGTTTTCTTGTTGGGTTTCTTTCTAGCCTACCCCAACTTGTTTGGGACAAAAGGCTTAGTTGTTGTTGTTGTTGTAGTCATAACCACAACGCACACAACACGGCATTTTCAAAAAAATTATGAATATTCACGGTTCTGAATATGACCATTATGCAAGTTCTTGGAAGGAAGTATTTTCTCCTTTTTTATCATTAGGATATATCCATCAAGTTGAAAAAGATTTCAATCCATAACTACAGAAAAAAACATAAAACGGCGGGTTCGATCGGTTCAACAATTTCATTGAAATCCGAACTGAACCAGCTGATTTTAACTGGATCATGAAAAAGTCGGTTTTGAGGGTCATTTCGGACCGGACTGGTGACTGGTTCGCGGTTGAACCGATGGAACCAGCCGGTCCGGTTTGGCTTTCAAAACATTGCATATGAGTTCCTCTGTTTGCTGTCCTGCTGTTTACCAAATTAAGCAAAAGATTGATAAATTCTCAGAGAAGCAAGCACATGCATGATTTGTCAACCTAGCTATATATATAGTAGGTAGGCAATAACTCTCGCGAAGGACAAAGATAAATGGGCATCTTGCTTCTCTCTTCTCCTTCTTTCTCTGGTGAACAAAATGAGTGCCAACACTGAGAACAACTCGAATGTGGAATGTTACATATGCATGGGAAGCTTCACTGCTTTGCGTCCTGGAATTGTAGGTTAAAATGCTTCGTAGTGAATTTAATTAAAGATTAGATAGTTGTGATTCCTTGAATACTATTTAATTTTGACTTTTTGTCTGATTTCCATGTGATCAGCTGTGACAATCTGATGAAGGCTCACCTCGATTGTATTGTTTACTCGTATTTAGTTTTCCTTAATTCCTTGTTTTCGATTTTAACTCATAGTTGAATGATTCGACATCATTCATTATATAATTTACCTCATAGTTGAAACGATTTTTCAATCATTTGCATACTTTATATATTATTGGGGCCGTTTAAATAGCCTAAGAATAAGAGTAATAATTTTTTTCTAGACAGAAATTTATTCCTAATCACTCAAACTCTTTACAAAATTACACAAAATTACATATTTTTCAATATGTTCCGCCAAAAAATAGATTATTCCTCTTATTTTTAAGAACGGCCCCAATTGAGAATTGGTATGTATTGGATTTGTGTGACCTGAATTAAGAACAAACTAACCCTCATTTATTTATTTATTTATTTATTTCCTCTCCTAGCTGTCGGTTCCTGATACAAAATGCTCCTCAATATTCTACACGACCTCAAATTTTAGATGATGTGATGCGCTGTCTTTTTGCCCAAATCACTTCTCTGAAAACCAGGCTTGTGGTTGAGAAAACACTAGCTAGCATTGTCGAATCTGAATCTTTCGAAACCAGGACTGAGATTGAGGCTGAGCTAACTCTTGCGGACGCTGCTGTTCAAGAACTCCGTCCGATATTAGGCTCATCGGATGAATAACATTCCGGACGAATACGAAACTCTGGTGGCTTTCAAAAAAGAATATGAAATTCGGCCTCGAATTGGCTTGTAGGAGGGCCCGTTTAGCACCTTTCATCCACGATGCTTTTGGACATCCCGGAGTCGGGTCTTCCGTGGAAAGCAGGGATAAATGGTGTGCTCATGAGAGCGATGAGGATTGAGACTTGATTTTGTGAGAGTATGCTAGTGACTTTTGTTTCTACGATATGATCTTATGCACGTACTTTATTATGTCTATATTTGCTCTATACAATGAACCTGAACTTATTGTATCTTGTTTCGTGGCATGGATTTCAAGGAAAATGAGGCTTCTTACTTGTTTCCAAAACCCCCTGCGCACCTCTGTTCTATTGTAAGTTTGTAACTTCAATCGCTTTTGTATTTTTGTTCTAATATAAGTATATGCCATTAGTTCCGTTACTCGAAACCAAAGCTGGAGCAAAACCGTATGATTCGAAGTTTAATTAATTATTCTAGGTTTAAATATCCATAAGAATAAAAGTGGTGTTTGATTGTGTAGTAAGGGATTGCATAAGTTAAGGACTAAGTATTTATGTAGTGTTATGTAATGTATATTTGATTGTGTAGTAAGAATGAGTAACTTAATGCATACATATATTTTTGTCAAAATACTAAAATTCCCTTAAATTTGAATTAGTATTATGGATTAATAATATGGTGTGACCTAATTATGGATTAATTATTATAAAACTAATTATTAATGATGATAATAAATCATTTTTATTATTATGAAATAATAATTATTTTAAGTAAATATTATTAATTATTTAATAATAATAATATAATTGATTAATTATTATTCTAAAATCATTATTATTAATAATTAATGTTACTTGTTGAATATTATTAATTTTTATTATTCTTAAATCATTATTATTATTGTTACTTATAAGTATTATTTATTAATTATTAATGATAATAATAAATCATTTTTTATTATTAAATATTAATAATAACTTTTAATTAAATATTATAAATATTATTAATTATTAATTATAATATGTATTTTTACTATTAATTATATTTTTTAATCATTATTGTTACTTATTAAATATTATCATTTATTAAATATTTGTTAATTATTAATTATTTTTAAGAGGTATTGTTGGAAAAAAAATTAAAAGAGACCAATGCATAATTTATGCAACCTATATTTTTAAGACGTCTTAAAAAAGATGTGTTTAATGACTTAAAAATGCATAACTTAAGTTATACTCCTTTTAAGTCACAAAAAATAGAGCCAAATTGCTTACGAAAAAGAAACGCCAGATGTAGAGCTGTCAAACGGATGCCGTTTCGACCGTTTTCGTTCCGTTCTGTCTGAAACAGAATAAAAACAAATTGGTAAATGACTTACGTTTTCAGAAACGAAACAGGTTGAAATACACGTTAGTGTTCTGTTTTATAAAAAATGACTGAAATTAATAAAAAATATGCTGAAATCAGTGAAAAATAAGTAACGAAATAATTAACGAAACAGATACAGAATGATTTTTTATTACGTTAGAAACGGAACGAAAACTAAACTGATCTGTTCCGTTCTCTATACGTTCGACACCGCTAGCCAGATGTCGCATGAGAAATCAATACACAGACGGTGGGAGGTAGTTCCAAAGCTCTGATGAGAAAAAAGTTGCTCTCATTTTTTGTCATATCTCGTCTGTCGCACCATACCTTTTCCTCAGAACCATTACCTATTTTTCAACATGCCCTCCATTTACCCAATGGACATGGACGCTACGAAATTTTCAAGCAAAATCATCAACAGATTCTGAATACAACTTTCTGTAACCTTTTTTTTTTCATTTTTGTCATTAGAAAAATTTGATCTTATTTAAAACATTTTGAATTTTCCAGGTCTTTAATTTCAATAAATATGCAAAAGCATTTTATTATTTCACTTTTCGTTAAATTTTATTGTATTATTTTTTTTAAAATACAGAGATCGAGCTTTCAACTTTTCTCAAATATTTAATTTTTACAAAAGATCTTTCGGTCAAAGTACAATATACGCTCAAATTACTATCTTTATTCACTGGACTAAATATTGATTGTTGATTTTTTTAGTGTGACTTCGTATAAATTTAATTATACATGATGCTGATCAATTAGAAACGATCGAGCTAAAAAAAGTTTCCTCTACGATAACTAACATAATTACTGTATCATTTATGTTAAAGCATGTTTAGAGTGTGTTTTAACGTGTTCTTTATTTAATATCACAAGCTATGTGTCGATACTAATAATTCAGATTTTCATGTATAACTTATATAATTTATCTTTCTATTATCCAACATGGCTTGTTTTAAAATATGTCCATTTGATTTAAGAGTTAATCTTAACTGAAAAATGTTTATTATAAAAAAATAAAATCACTAATTTTGTCGTCTATAAATCATATCACATTAAACGATCGCCAACGATTTAGTTGGACTAGAAATTCAAATTCACATGGAATATCGATCGTGGCTTTTACTAGGCCGCAATGGAGAGCAATCAAACCGCCGAGTCAATAGACCCGATATGCACCTGACACTGACAGAAGCGGATAGCCTTTGTATTTTCGGATAAGAAGCAAAAGATCTAATAAATTTTTAGAGAGTCGAGCACCTTGTCAGTTGTCACGCAATCGGCCAAAAACAAGGATAAATAGGCAATCTTCCTCTCCTCTCTTACTAAACTTTATTGCATCACAAGCATCGTCTCCTTTCTCTGTTCAAAAAAAAAATGGGTGACCGCACCGAGAACAACTCCGATGAGAAATGTTGGAAATGCGGAGGAAGCTTCACTGCTACTCGTCCTGGACTTGTATGTTAAATTTCTTCATAGTGAAATCAATTTGACAATTTAATTTGTGTTTGCTTGAATGGTATATATTTAAATTTGACTTTTTGTCTAATTACCAGGTTAGCATGGGCAATCTGATGACAACACACCTCGATTGCATCCGTGACTCGTAAATATTTACTTGTCTTTCCTTTTTTTTTTTTTGGCCCCGGGAGGGGGGGGGGGGGGTTGCTTGCGTCAAAATTTCATTAATTTCCTAGGCTAGTCTGGTGAACTTGGTATATAAAATACAAAAGTTGGAAGGTATTGGATTTGTCCGACCTGATATAAGAATAAACTAACCTTAACTTGTTTAATATTTTTCCTTCAATGTTTATACATATTATTTACAGTAGAAAGATACTCGTGGTTGGAAGATTGTATATGATTAAAATGTCTGACACTGAAACATAATATTTCCATGGGATTAATTGATACAGTTTTCTTGCTCGTGGTCGGTTCCTGCTACAAAATCATCAGCAATATCTTGCAGAACCTAAAACTGTAGGAGATGAGATGTGCTACCTTGCTGCCCAATTTGAATCTCTTGAAACCAGGATGAATGAGCTTGAGGCTGAGCAAGCTGTCAGGAATGTCGCTATTCTAGAACTCGGGACTGAATTGGATCGCAGGACAGATGCTTTGACACACTCCAACTGCCTCGTTGGACAAAATCCTCTACAGCTGGGGCAAACTCGTGCTTTAGGAGATGAGCTGTGCCGTATTTCAGCCCAATCCGAATCTCTGGAAACCAAGTTGAATGAGTTTGAGGTTGATCTAACATGCATTGGCACTGCTCTTGTAAACCTCCGTGCCAAATTTCCTCCTATTTTAGACCGTTCGGCACATTGCAACCGCCTCGTGTTTGGAAGTTCTGGTATCGGGTCTTCCCCAGACGACGGGGACCATGGGTCAAGTCATGAGAACAATGAAGATTGAGAGTTGAGACCAAACAATGTGCTTATGTAGGTTTTATATATAGCTAGTGTGTGGATTTTGTTTGTATGATATGACCTCATGCCGTGCTGTGTACTTAATCATGCATGTATCCTATGTTCTTTGCTCGATACATGTGAACCTGAACTTGTTTCATCTTGTTTGTGTGGCATATTTATGGGGAATGAAGCTTCTTGTTGCCATGTAAAAAACTAAAAACCATTGCGCTGTATTTTGTTCCTCTTATGACTTAATTTTATTCAGTTGTTTCTGCTGAAGCTATAGCTTGTTACTAAGAACAAGGATTGAGCAACGGACCTGCATGCTTCCAAGTTCTCTGATTTTAGTCATTTCAGCATTAGTGCATTACATATCCAAAAAGACAACATGTAATTATTCATATTTCGCCATAATTGTAATTAAAATTTGTTCAAATCTCGGTGGGAGATTTCCTATGTACAATTAATTTTTTTAAAGTTAAAATTTCAAATTAATTTGAAAAATAAACATAATTAAATGTTAGAATTCAAATTTGGAATAAATTAAGAGGTTTTATTTTTATTTTACTATTGTAAGAAAATTAATCAAATCTTATGTTACTTTTCATGTGTTTTTTCTTGAGTAAGATTCTAGCGTCAACACTTTTAAATGTCACAGTGTCAATTTGATTCAATTTTGAATGAATCAAATGATGAAATTATTTTCTATTAATTTCTGATGATTTATGATGTTAGTTTTCCTAATAGGCCGACTCGTCAACGACTCTTTTATTCAGTTAGGAAATCCTAATTACTATCCGGCAAGATTTTAAAATGCGATTTGTGCGGTTTAGTAGTTAGGTGGTGATTTAGCATTTATCGATGATAAAACGAAAAAAACAGTGATATAACGGATAAAACGGTTGTGCGGTGTGAACAAAAATCTTGATAAAACGACGATAAAACGAAAAAAAAACAGTTTTTGAAAATCTTGCTATCCGGATATACGAGGAAAACTATACAGAGGATGTGCAACCCTAATCTTTTTGGATTTGTGGATGATATTTTTTTCTAAATCCGGTCAATGATGAAATCTCCTTGAGGCTAGTTATTTCTTAATTTTTTTTATTCTTAACATTCTCTCTCAAGTTAGGATTGTTAGGGTTGTTGATATCTCTTATTTATATATATATTTTTATCGTACTTAGCACCCAAATAACACTCAAACCAATTAATTTACTGTGCTTTTGAATTATATTTGTCAAAATTGGATACTGCCGTGGAATTTGACTTGTTTTGTAGAAACATGGTGGATTGGACACAATAATTGCATAAAAGAGATAATTTTTGGGAAGAAGATGACTAAATGGAATGCATAGCATTGTAGAGCTCATCCTAAGCTTTCCAACGATCTTTGAATCACCTCAATCGGAGTCCGGATGAAGAAATTATGGTCAAAATACTATCGGTGCGCAGTGCTGGAAAATAATTTCGGTCCGAAATTATTTATTTTGGTCCGAAATTGCGTGAAAAAGTCAGTTTTGGCAAGTTTTGAAAATGGAAACTTTATTTTATGGCATGATCTCATGAACCCTTGCCCTAACCTGCCTCCCAAGCCTCCTCCCTGGCCATATATGCACGAAATTACAGAGAGGAAAGAATTCCACCTTCCATACAATAATTTTCATCTTTTTCCACCACCGTTCTCACGCCGAAAGGCGTGGGATTCCACCTCTTGCAGTGGAGCACGACCATGGCAGCAACCTTGGAGCGATTCTGGACGCGACGACGGTAGAACCTATCCAACCACGACTTCGGACGATCGATATCTCGATAGAAGCGATATTTGGTTTATTCCTTCCTTTTCTCTTGATATTTTGATCACATGGAGTTTGTATCTTGCTTTGTTTACATGTTAGGCTAGTTTCTTATGTCTTAGGGCTAGGTAGTAGTTTAGTTTAGTATTTGTGATGACTTGATATGATTGGATTATTGCTATGTGATTTTGATGTGTTGAGAATTATTATTTATGCTTAGTTTAATTATTTGTTTCTTTTATGTTTACCTTTGGATGAATCGCGACGTCTTTAGGGCATTAAACTAGACTAAACACATAATTGATTAAGTAATTGAGGTAAGCCAAACGCTCGAAAGAGGAGGTTAACTAATCGACCGATAGGTGTAGTTTCTAAACGATCTGAACGGACTTAGATACTGTTAGGAAACTGCCCAATTTTAATTTTGTGACTAATTACTAACTAATTAATCCAATTAAAACACAAAGAGCAAGAGGATCTAGTACATAGCCATTTCGACACAAAGAGAAAGGGGTGGAATATTGTACCTCCCGCGAAATCGTATTCGCGGGGCTCGATCCTACGGCATGGGAATCGATGGGGTGCTCTCCTTCGCCTCCACCATGGTTGACGGCCGCCTCGAGTCCACCTAGAGATTAACCAAGGTCTAGTTGATTCGTGCTAGCGAATCAAAGAGAACAAAGCTAATCCAAGGTATTCTCTCTTCTTCTTTAATTAACAATTTAATTAGTGGAGAGAATATTGCTCAACTCATGAGCTAATGGAGAGAGAGAGGAGGTGTGGCCGGCGGCCAAAGAGGGAGAGGAATGGCGGCTAGGGTTAGGGAAGAGAGAAGCCTCAAATTTGCATCTATACATCTCTATATATAGTGCATGATCCCTACCTACCACCAACCATCTATTTACAAGATTGCCACTCCCACCTACCACTAGGGCCGACCAGAAAATGGGCTCTAATGGGCCTCTTAACTCACTCAAACAAGCCTCTAATTCATTTAATTAAAAGCTACTCCAAATGCTCTTTAATCGGGCTATATATTTAATGCATATATATTGGCCCAATAAATTAATATAACTATTTATATTAAATTGAGTTGAACTAAAATAATTATTAACCAATTAATAATTATTCTAGGATTAGCTAATACATTAATTTATTTCTATATGATCCATTTGACTTAATTAATTATAACGGTATATAATTAATTAATCAACTTATCATATTTCCACAATACACACTATTGCGAATAAATAAATAATGTACTGTCTTGGTTAAAACTCTATTTTGTGTGACCCTTTGAGGATTTATGCTATATTGGACATGGAATTAAATCGTTATTTAATTCCAATAATCATAAGCGGTATCTAGCAACACGTTATGATTCCCAATTCGCATAAATAGTGTACTGCTACAGTATTTAAATCCTGCATAAGAGAATATATGTATTTCCCTATTTTGATTCTTATGTCACACGATATCATCGTATAATCCAAGATAGGAATGTGTCATTCTTGCAGATTATACGTTTCTTGATCTAGAGATAATTGTATAAAGTTGCATGCAAACAATCTATCTCCATCAAGGGGCCCAAACAGATATCGTCACTCACTAAGTGAATTAATGAGGGACATTCGGTTTTCTTGATGATTAACTTTTCCCCGCACAATTCAAGAGAACATAAATAAAGTCCGTATAGCAGCCCTTATCGGGAATCAGCGGTAGACGATATTTATTGAACCTATCCTCATGTGGAAAAGATAAACATCTCAAACTTAGAACCAAAATCATAACGAAATAAACAATGACACATAACACAATCCATATGTTTATTTCGATGGGTCAAGTCCTGTGCTATGTTCCATAACATACACATATGCAATTAAGTTGGTAACTCTTTACCTATGATTAGTAGAACTTAATCATCACTTAACTTGCATACTAATCTTATAAGATAATTAATGTTCCTTGTTAATTATCAAGATTATGGACCGTTTAGATTTATCATTGTCATTCTAAAGAATGATCCACAGAGATCTACTATTCAGATCCTCAACCTGAATAATCTGTCAATAATAAACCTAGGAACAGATGATAAAATATCATCCCATACATAAACTAATAATTAAGTCATTAAATTATTGACTTCTAGGACATAACTCTAACAGATACCTCTGGAAATCCAACACAAAGAACTTAATTGATTAAATTCCGACACGAAAGTTTAGGACTAGTCAATTACGTGGTAAAAATCGAGTTCCAAACCAAGTTTAAAACCAAAATTGCGACGGCTGAGGGTAGGACTTAGGTATGGTCGACAAGTAACCTTCACATAACCTTACCTAAAAATATCAAGTCAAAACAGAGAGTCTAGAACACTTTTCGGCACAAAATATATATAAATTTCGGTCAGAAATTTAAAAATTTTGGACCGAAATTTTTGATATCATGTGTGAAAACACGTGATAACAACGCTTTAGAGCTAAACTAAATGAACCCAAAACCTTAGGATATTCATTTGCATCTGTTTGAGTCCAGAAAATCTTGAAAATCACCAAAAATATTTATAATACTCGCACTTTAGATAATTGTCTTTTCCATAAAACTCCAAAAAATTAATTGTCTAGCTTTCGTGAGGAAGTAAAGTCTAATAATCAGTTGTACCGTCCCTTGGGTTTGACCCTAAAGCTTAACTAAAACGACTAGTGAGGTTAGCTCTAGGTTATAAATTTATTTGATATCCTAGATTTAAATTCCTTCATCAGTTGTAAATATCATATAATTCTAGTTTGCATGTAATATTTTCAAAGCATGTATGTAGAGTCCCTCTGTGAAAATATATGTTAGTTGGTCTCGACTCTTGACAAAAAGAGTTTCAATCTCTTTGGCTTGAATTTTCTCCTGAATAAAATGACAATATTTTTCAATATGTTTGGTATGATCATGGAAGACATTATTTATTATGATGTGCCTAGCTGCTTTGATTATCACATAACATCTTCATTGGTTCTTTGTGATTAATTTGTAAGTCGATTAGGAGTTGTTGTTGGAGTTATGTCCTAGAAGTCAATAATTTAATGACTTAATTATTAGTTTATGTTTTGGATGATATTTTATCATCTGTTCCTAGGTTTATTATTGACAGATCATTCAGGTTGAGGATCTGAATTGTGGATCTCTGTGGATCATTCTTTAGAATGACAATAGTAAATCTAAATGGTCCATAATCTTGATAATTAACAAGGAACATTAATTATCATATAAGATTAGTATGCAAGTTAAGTGAAGATTAAGTTCTACAAATCATAGGTAAAGAGTTACCAACTTAATTGCATATGTATATGTTATGGAACATAGACTTGACCCAACGAAATAAATATATGGATTGTGTTATGTGTCATTGTTTATTTCGTTATGATTTTGGTTCTAAGTTTGAGATGTTTATCTTTTCCACATGAGGATAGGTTCAATAAATATTGTCTACCGCTGATTCCCGATAAGGGCTGCTATACGGACTTTATTTATGTTCTCTTCAATTGTGCGGGGAAAAACTAATCATCATGAAAACCGTATGTCCCTCATTAATTCACTTAGTGAGTGACGATATCTATTTGGGCCCCTTGATGGAGTTGGATCGTATGCGCGCAACTAAGCGATCAACTCTAGATCAAGAAACGTATAATCTGCAAGAATGACACATTCCTATCTTGGATTATACAATGATATTGTGTGACATAAGAATCAAAATAGAGAAACATAATTATTCTCTTATGTAGGATTGAAATATTGTAGCAGTACACTATTTATGCGAATTGGGAATCATAACGTTTTGCTAGATACCGCTTATGATTATTGGAATTAAATAACAATTTAATTCCATGTCCAACATAGCATAAATCCTCAAAGGGTCACACAAATAGAGTTTTGACCAAGACAGTGCTTTATTTATTTGCAGCAGTGAAAATTGCGGAAAATATGACGAATTGATTAATTAATTATGTACCGTTATAGAACGTACTGATTAATTAAGTCAAACGGGTCATATAGAAATAAATAATATCATAAGCTAATCCTAGAATAATTATTAAATAGTTAATAATTATTTTGGTTCAACTTAATTTAATATAAATGGTTATATTGAATTATTGGGCTAATTTGTATATAGCAAATTTATAGCCCAAACATAGAGCAATTAAAAGTGGATTTAATTAGATGAATTAAGGTCCATTTAGAAGGAGTAAAAGGCCCATAAAGCCCAATAATGGGGCCGGCCATAGAGGTGGTAGGTGGGATGACAATTGTGTAAATTCTAGCAACTTGCACCTAGGGTTGGTTGGCTATAAAAGGACCCTTAGGGATTGAATTTCTCTCCTCTCTCTTCCTAGCCGCCACCACCCCATCCCTCTCCCTCTTGGCCATGCGCCACCATCTCTCCTCCTCTCTATTGCTCATGTGTTGAGCCACACATCCTCAAATTACATCTACTTGTTGGATTAAGAAGAGGGTGTCATCTTAGGATTAGCTTGGTTCTCATTGAATTTGCTAGCACAAAATCAATTAGAGAGCTTGGTTAATCTCTAGGTGGACTCGAGGCGATTTGGAGAAGAAGGAGAAGCACGCCACCGATTTCTAGGTCGAGAAATCGAGCCTCTTGATTACAATATCAAGAGAGGTAAAAGTCCACCCCTTTCTCTTTGTGTTAATCTAGCTTGAGTGTATGATCCGTTTTGTGTGTTGTTTCGATGGCTAAATTAGTTGTAATTAGCACTAAAATTGAAAATTACACACTTCCTAACAGTTGCTTAATTCATGCTAAATCGCTTTGCGGTGGATGTTATGGCTCAGGACTTGATCGAGCTATAACATTTGCTTCTTGCTTTTCAAAATGGGTATACACAAACATTTTGCTTCTTGCTTCTTGCTCCTTGATTACTCAAGTTTTTACAAACACGATGGCACACGATGACGTGTGAAGAGATGATAGAAGATAATATTCATAGGAATATTATTTTGGGCCATGTTTGGATCGTATGGGAATAGAAGGAATAGCTTCTTTCTAGACATAAATTTATTATAAACAATTCAAACTCTTCATAAAATTACACATTTCCCAATACTTTCCGTCTAAAAATAGACTATTCCTTTTATTCCTAAGCAATCCAAACAGAACATTAGAAAGTATACTCTAATTTGAAAAGCTCGCGACTAAGATCTACATGATTTACTAGATATCAGCCCTATAAAACTTTTTTATGGGAGATTTTTCTAGTTAACCTCCTAAGTTTGATATATATTTTTTTTTAAATTATTAGCGGCAATTTTCTTATTAAGCGCCGCCAAAAAACTTTCCCATATTTACTGAAACGTCATTCTGCATTTTTAACAACGATTTATCAGTATTATAAATAAAAATTCGTGGGAGTCTATTTGAAAATTTTAAATCAGGAAACGACACGGCAAGCTTTGTATGTGCGGTAAATATTTTTTACTAATTTTGAAATCAAAACTTTGTATAAAATTGTGTGGCGAACTATATAGTCATCGGAATGACCCGTTTCAACAGTAGAGCGTACTTGGAATCGCAATACTTTTTCCCCAAATTGTGCCGTCCTTTCCATGTGAGCCCATCACAACATAGGGGGAAAAAAAAAGGTCATGGCTCTCCTCTTTGTCGTCGTTCCCAGCACCACTCTGCTTCTGCCGCGTGAAAAAAAATGTCGCGGCATCTCCTTTTCTTTGGTGTTCGGATGCCCCTACCTATTATTCCGCACTTCTTCTAGCACGAAAACCCTTAGATACGTGATTCAATTCAACGACGGATCTAGGTATAACAAAGGGGTGTCAATGTCACCCCTATTTTTTGAAATAATATTACTACATATGAATATTTATAGTTATAAAATATAAATTTGTCATATGTATTCTATATTTGAACCCCATAAATATTTAGATGATTTTTCATTAGTGAACCCCATATAATTTTTTTAGTATATTTTTTTGTGAGGTCCTTTTGGATGGATTAACAATTTCTATTTGTAAAGAATTATTGTCATACAAAAAGATCATTTTTATAAACCGAAAAGAGAAATGTAGTTAATTTTTTTTAGTTCTTGTTTGTGGGTCTTTTAATTAATTAAATAGGTCCACAATATAGGCCAAACATAAACTATGATGGATAACCTCATAAGCATCCTAGCCGAACAACCATGAAAACAAATAATAAAAATTTGACAAAAAAAGAAAAATAATTATACAAATAAAATAGTACTAACAAATACTAATACTAATACTAAAAAAATAAAAGGTACAGCTGCTAAAAAATTTACCCTTTTATTTATTAAATCAATTATTTTATTTTCTAGTTAATTTATGACATACTGAAATTATAATTTGAGTCAAATTCAAATTTGAAATATATCTAATTTGTAGATTGGCCCCTGGAAAAAACATATTTTTCTTATGACAAATGTCGAAAAAAAAATTCTTTATATAAAAAAATAATATTTTTATTTAAATATTATTAATTTATTTAAAAAAAATTCAAATTTTTCTGACTTCGCCCCAGGTGAACCCCCAATCAAAATTTTCTGGCTCCGTCTCTGATTCAATTTCGTTTTTTTTTTCAGGAAATTCGTTGGCTCTTAGAGCCATGCTTTTCTTTAATAAATTCATCATTTTCTTTCTCTTAGAACCATGTTTTTCTTTCAAATTTTGGTTTGGCAGCCCTTCCGCTCTTCGTAATTGGTGGATTAAATATGAGACTAGATCGATCGCCTACTTATTTTGATTTTTTTGGCCGTGAAAGGGTTTGAGAGGGCAACGAGGAAGATATCAAGGACTTTGCTGTATAATCCTCAATGGAAACAAGGTGTTAGACAGGTTGGGACTGATTTTTGTTTTTTTTTACAAATCTTAATTTCTTAGATTTTAGATGGTCGTAAAGCTGAAAATTTTCTCATTATTTCATGATTAGCAATCCAGAATAACAAATATATTTGTACTGGATTTATACATCCTTGAAAAATATTTTATCAAATTATTGATTCTCTTATTTTTATTTTTTTAATTAAGTTTAAAGAATTAAACGTTACACAGTTGTGATTTTTTTAAAAAAAAAATGTGTGTATTTTTCATAACGTAATGGTGCAAATTTTGTTGTGCATTCTCTTAAGAATTTTGATATGTATAGATTTCGGAATTTAATGGCACAGTATATATACGTACATATGTATAGATGGTTATATATGATGTATTTTGTCCCTAATTTGTTGACCATTGTATTTAAAATTAAATAGAAATGTTAGATCTGACATTAATTGCAGTATATAATTTTCATTTGGTAGTTACCTACTTGTATTGAAATTCAATATAGGTTGTGTCATTAATTGATGTTTAAGTTTGTGACACGTAGGACATTTCATAACGGTTCCATTCTCTGTGTATATCTGATTCAAGTATATGGATATTAATTTCTGAGATTTGCATTACAGATTGTGGAGGGCCTCAGCGCATTAAAATGTTTTTCAAAGGCAATTAAATTTCAGCCATAAATATTGCATTGATTGAGGTTTAGAATTTCAGCCATTGAGGTAAGGAATAGCAACATACAATTGATATTTGCTTCTATTTTCGAAGCAAATAATACAGAAAAAAATAAGTAAAATTGATAATTGTCCAAATAATGCTGAGGAAATGTTGAGGAGATGTTAATTGGTGCACAGGTAGAACAATCTTGGTCGATTGGCAGGAGGAGATGTTGCAGCTATAGTTGACAAATTAGTTGAGATTTCTTTCAAGCGGTAATTTTTCTTCCCTATTTAGGGTCAATTTGTTTCCTTTGGTCTTATTGTATTGTTTTATTTGCAATTTATTTTGAGAAGGCTGAAAAATCATAAGGCCCTTTGGTCAAATTAATTTGGAAGGCTTGGTTTTTGTGAAAGGCCAATAAAAAAGCAGGTTAGCAATTAATTTATGCAATAACATAATAATTTCTATTTTGGCTGGCATTTATTTTAGTTTTTAGGAGTTTCATTGCCTATTTGAAATATTTTAGATTGCAACTTATAAGGGATTCTTCTCTTATTTCAATCTTTGATAATGGTAATTCTTGCTTTCGTTCTTATCAACTCTTTGATATTTCGGTTAAAGACTGCAATACTGACTCCGAATATTCAACAATAACAAGATGGCCAAAGCTATTGATAGATCAACTCTACAAGGTAAATCAATACTCAGTATCTTTTTTTAATCAAATCATAAGTCAACTGTTGCACAATTGAGAGAAAGAAACAATGCTCACCACCTGTATATTTTTAAAAAAAATCTACAAAGATCAAAACGTTGAATAAAACGAAAAAGGCAAAAATCATATATACCCCAAAAGGAATGTTAACAACAAAGATGCAAAATCTTTAATAAAGAAATTTCATGAATATATGCTCCATATTTTTTTCACTTTGTTGGTAACATTTAATTTGTTTTATTTGCTTCTGTGCCATATCACATATGTTTGAGTTAACAAATAGAAATAATTTTTCATAGCTAGAAGCAATGCGACAGGGAAGAGAAGAAGAAAAACTCAAGTTTTGAAAGTATTTGACAAAATAAATTGCATACAATACACCATTGGTCGGAATTATGTCAGGAAGCTACCTAAGCTCGAGCTTCAGTTGGAGCATTGGCAGAGAAGGTACCATAGTCCTTGGATAGAATTAAACTCAAATTAATTGTTGTGGTTGCCAAAAATTGGTAGGAAAATTGCTGTGGGTGCCAATAAGTGGTAGGAAAAAATATAGACACAAATGATCCATCATAGCCAGTTAGTTCTTCAATTGGATTATGTCATCCAAATTAATATTTTTTAGCGTTTCTTTGAGGTTGGCACATTTCTGAGCAAAAATAAGTTAGATGCTTTTATCAGTCACAGCCACCACCTCAGCGCAGTAGAGGTGTAGCACCTTAGTCCAAATTTATATTTAGCGTTTTTTTTGTCTTTTTCTTTTTTGAGCAAATTTCTGCTTAGGCAGCACAGGGGAGTTGTAGCACCTTAGTCCTCTCTATTTTGTATATCAACTGGCATGTGCTAATTCTCTTTTGTGTTTTCTTGGACGCAAAATTTCTTAGCGATTAATCGAAAAATTTGAAATGTGCAAAATCTAAGGTTTTACTTGGAACTTGGATAAGAATGGTTATAGAAAAACTTCAGCGTATCCATATTAAAATAGATATCAGGATAATTCTCTTGCTGAATTCTTTACATTATGGATATAACGAGTTAATAGCCATTTTTGATAAGTTAACATTATATCCTTGCATCTAACATTGTTCAAGTCATTATTGTTGGCAAAATAAAAAGTACGAGTTTGTATTAAAAATTGTAAACCAATATCTTATCATATTAGAACTGTTTTGCAATCTAACCCTTCAATAAACCCTAAACCCTAAACCCTTAATTGCTGGATTTTCAACAAAAACAAAGGGTCCAGCCATTAATGCTGATTTCATGCTAGAAATTATGGAAATTATGTCACGACATCAGTCTTTGACCTTCAAAAATCATGCTAGAAATTATGCTATACAACAATTCCTTTGCCTTTGAAGTTTCACCATTCTTGCACAGATTAACAATAAGATTGCTGTAAGTAACCGCATTAGGTTCGTACCATTGAGGAATCATGCTATGCACCAATTCTTTTACCTTTTCAAATTCAACATTCTTGCACAGCCCATCTATAAGAATGTTGCAAGTCACAACATCGGGCTTGTGCCCTTCAGATTTCATGCTATGCTATCCTGAGAGCAAAATCAGAGCGACAAAATTAGTTTTAATCCCTGATTTTCCTTGCTACCTGTACCAGTACCATGGATTACAATTAGGACTTACCATTGAAACACATATAATGGCAGAGAAAATATTTCTCGAGGAATGAACAAAGATTAGATTTAACACTTTTTTTTATCTCTTTCATCTTTCAGAGTTAGATCTTCCGTTTGAAGGAATAGGTCAGCTTCTTATTTAATTTTATTAGTCCCTCCGACTTCTTATTTGCAGAACCATCTCAGTTTTAAGTTTGTTTTAAATCAGTAAGTTTAATTATGGAAACTAAAACGAAATTGAACAAATCTACAGAAAACTACATAGGAAACATCTAAAAATTAAACCCTAGATCAAGAGTTTGATATATCAACCTGTCTAAAGAGGAAGTCGGAGGTGTTGATCGGGTGCTTAGAGAGGGAGAGGTAGGCGGAAGTGTTGACCAAGGAGATGAGGCGTAGGTGCTGATCGGGGATTCTTCGAGAATCGAGAGCAGGCGGAGGTGCTTCGGGAGGAGGTGGAGGTGCGAAGGAGGCTGCAGGTGAAGGTGGAGGAGCCATGGCAGAAGAAGAGGCGATGAGGAGTAGTTGGGGTGGGACGCTGCTTGTGGAGGATAAGGTCATGAGATCAGGAGGTGAGTTCTTCCGAGAAAAATAGATCATCAGATCAAACTTGGAAAAAATTGAACGGCTCAAATTAATTGATCTACGAAAAGAAATTGGAAGTTTTAGATTAATCTCGGGGACTGATGCGGCGCGTGTCGACATCGGAAAAAAAAACGGGATCCGACACCCACAGAATTTAATTAATACTATAGATTTCAAAAGAGACCCGGGCCACTTAACACTGGAAAAAGCCATGGCTTTTCTTTTTAATGGAGGAATCGATATTTCTGAAGACCTTAAAAACTGTCTGGCTCGCTCCATTTCATCCTCCGAACCTAATACCACCTCAGCCATCTGAAGACTATTACCAAGTCTCTACTTTAGTGCCTCTTTTTCCATCCCTATTTATGTCTTTGTTGTATGTTTACCTGCCGGTATGTCGGCCTCTAAGCGCTTACTGTCCTTTTTGTTATTTAATCTTTTATCTTTCTGCCGGTATGTCGGCTCAATACTTATTATCTGCCTTTCTCTCTTTTGTGTGGCTGTATGTTCCCAGTTTAATTAATGAAATTTGCCTTTAAAATCTTTTCCTGGAATGTGCGTGGTTTGAATGAACGTGATAAACGACTTGCTGTTAAACAAACCATTCTAATTGAAAAGCCTCAAATAATTTGCTTCCAAGAGACTAAGTGCCACAATTTCTGTTCAAATTTTCTGAATGATTCTTGCGGCCCTAACTTTAAGCAAGCAATGACTATTGATGCAATTGGCACTAAAGGGGGGGTTCTAATAACTTGGGACAAAAATCTGTTCAACTTGGTCAACTGCTTTGCAAACAACCACTGTCTTTCTGTTAACCTCTCTTTAAATTTTGATGGTTCGATTTTTAGAGTGACCTCTGTCTATGGCCCTTCAAGTGGCACAGATAAAACACTCTTCTTCTCACAAATCTCAGTCTCAACACCCTCTCCTCTCACGCCCTAGATCCTGTGCGGCGATTTCAATATTACCTTGTCGCAGGAGGAAAGATCCAACCCCTCACACAACATTTCGAATTCATAACTCTTTGCTGAACTTATTTCTAACCTGCAGCTACTAGACTTACATTTGCCGGGTAGAAGATTCACCTGGTCAAATGCAAGAGCAAACCCAACCCTAGCAAAGCTTGATAGGTTCCTAGTGAACCTTCCTTTTTCAGACCGCTTCCCCAACATCTTTCAATCTGCCATACCAAACACTTCCTCTGATCACTCACCACTCCTCTGCACTATTCAAACCAATTTCTTGCAGTCTAACAGCTTCAGAATCGAAAATTTTTACCTCAAATTACCCCAATTTCAAGACCTGGTTAGAAACTATTGGCTGTCAAAGCCAATCGCAACCTCAACAACTGATTTTCATTTGAAACTCTCTGCTCTCACCAAAGATATTACCACCTGGAAAAAGTCAAGAACAACTACCATCTTACAGCAACTGAGAACCATCAGAAGCTTCCTAGCTTGGTGTGATTGGGTAATTGAGCTTAGGTGCCTCTCTGAACTTGAAAAACTAGTCAAAGCTTTGATGAAAAAGAGGTTTACAGAACTAGCCGTTCTGGAAGAAGAACTTTGGAAGCAAAGAGCTTCACTGAAATGGCGATTACAAGGAGATAAGAACACAACATATTTTCATGCCAGAGCCTCCTCCAATAAAAGAAGGAACTTCATCCAGAAAATAAACTTCAATGGCGTTGAGATCTCAGAACAAAAACAGAAGGGTAAAGCTTTTCATTCTTTCTTTTGCCAGCTAATGGGAAAGGATTTAGATGTTACACCAGTACAAGACTGGTCGGTCCTGTACCCAACCCGACTATCCACTCCCACGCAACTCACACAACCAATCACACAGGAAGAGGTTTATGATGCAATCTCAAACTGGCCGAACGAAAAATCTCCAGGACCGGATGGTTACACAGGCGAATTCTTTAAATTGTTTCTGGAGGAACTAACCCCCGACATTGTACAGACCCTAAACTCAGCACTCATCCATGAAACACTACACCCCATCTTGACTCCCTAATCTGCCTTATTCCAAAAAAACCTGATGCTTCAAACCCTTCACATTACAGACCGATCAGCATCGTGCACTCGATGCAGCGAATCCTCTAAAAAATTCTCATGAAGCGGTTTACACCATTAATTGGAACCTTAATTCAGCAAAATCAGTCGGGTTTCATCCCGGGTAGAAGTATTGTTGACAATTTCCTCTATGCACAACAATTAGTTACTCATGTCTCAAAAAAGAAGATCAAGCTGGCGGTCTTAAAAGCAGATTTGCAAAAAGCATTCGACACCATTAGTTGGGAATTTATCAAGGATGTTCTGTTGGCACTGGGCTTCCCTCTTATCTGGGTGCAGTGGGTGGTTGGCTGTGTATTAAGAGGCTCCTCAAAAGTGATGGTAAACGGTTTGGCGGGAAAAAAGATTATCTTAAAACGAGGGGTCAGGCAGAGGGACCCGCTATCCCCCTATCTGTTCATTGTAGACTTCGACTTTTTCTCTGGATGGATGAACAGGCTCTCCTATGTGGGTGCTTTGCCAGTGCCATTTGAAGGAATTATGCCATGCCTTTTTTACGCGGATGATTCACTGATTTTTTTTAAACCAACTGTAATTCACGCACAACTCCTAAAGTTGCTTCTGGATTGCTTTGAAAAATTTCAGGTCTAGCTCTAAACCCCTCCAAATCGATTTTGTTGACAATCAACACTGACCAACAAACCACTGAATCTCTAACCCTAGTATTCGGTTGCACTAAGTCCTCTTTTCCAGTAAATTACTTGGGCTTACCTCTTTCAGATAAGTCACTAAAGAAAAGGGATTATGCAAAGCTAATTTCAAAGTTTCAAGAGAAGCTCAATGGATGGTCAGCCTCACTGCTTTCAATCGCCGGCAGACTGATTTTAGTAAATGCATGTCTTTCCTCTCTACCGATTTTCTTCATGTCGGCCTTCAAACTACCTCTTTGGGTAAACAATAAAATGGATAAAATTCGAAGGAACTTCTTTTGGCATGGCGGTAATAACAACAAAATGATTTTCATCTCCTGGGATAAGGTATGCATGCCTAAATCAGTGGGAGGACTTGGGGTTTTGGATCTTACGGTAATGAATGATGCACTGGTAGCTAAATGGCTCTGGTCCTGGGTAGCCAGAGGCAACTATAATTGGACAAATCTTCAATTAATCTTGCAAAATGGAAATTTAACGCCTTACCCTTCAACTGGTCACTTGCAAAAAACGTTCCAGACTTTTGGAAGCTTTTTCTCAATAGTGTTAAAATTTCAATTGGGGGATGGTAAATTGGTGCCGTTTTGGCACTTTGACTGGGGTTATGGTGTTCTCAAAAAAAAATATCGGGACCTTTTCTCTTTCTGTTTAGACAGGAATATTTCTGTCTTTTCTTTCTCTCAAAACTTAACTAACCTACCAGTACTCTTCAGACCTGCTATCCACACTTCACACTCGGCCTTAAGCCAGCTCTCTCATGTCATCAATCACATACAAACCTCAACCATCTCTTCTCTGCCAAATCCTGACATTGCTATCTGGAAACTGCAATCCAATAACAATTTCTCCACCAAATCCTTCTACATTTTTGCGAAAACCCTACCTAAGCACAAATCAAACCTAACAGGAATATGGAAACTGAAAATACCCCCAAGAATGATAATCTTCCTTTGGCAAATGCTTCAAAACAGAATAGCAACGATGGATACTCTTAGAAAAAGAGGTTGGGCACTGCCGAGTATTTGCTTTCTATGCAGAAATGAGGAGGAAACAGTCGAGCACCTCTTCAATGATTGTTGCCTCACCTTGCATGCCAAACGCAAACTGATTTTGTCCCTTTGCCCTGACAATCTCAGTATCTTGACCTTAAAGACAACTTTGATCTTACAAAACCATTTCACAAGTGTACCCAGAAAAACAAAAGAAATACTGGCAATCCTCACTTTTGTAATGTGGCGTGAAAGATGTGCAAGAATTTTCAATCAGCGGTGCACGGACCTACAAATTCTGGTGGATCAAGTCACTCTTGAATGGGAAAGCTCTAACCGGAGCAAAAACGCTTTTTAGTCCTACTACTGACCTCATGGACGAACACTCTTCTTTCACCATTTATGAGGGTCTTTATTTTTATTTTTCTTTACTGGCTATTTGGGTCATAGTGCAGTTTAGTTTTTAAATTACCACCTCCGTTCCACCTTTGTTTTGTTTTGTAATGTATTTTAGTTTACTGATTTTGTACCTTCAATCTATAGCCACTGGCTAGAGTTGAGAACTTTTATTTTCAATGAAAAGATAAGGGCATGAATTTCTTTTTACATTACTATTCTTTTAAAATCTGCATTAATTTTTCCTTTCCTGAATAACACTGCCTTAATTTTGTGTTATTGTCTGATTGTCTCTATTAATTTCTGAATAAAATAAAGATACAAATGAATAGGCTCTTCATTTATACCATATTTGTTTTGAAGGAGTGCCTATAAATATTGGACAATCTCTGACATGTTGTAACAAAATGATATTGAAGGTTTGATTTTTTTTTTTTTGGTTTGAGAGACATAAATATCTAAAATCTAAATGCAAGAATTTTGTGGCTATGAACGTTCTTTGTATTAGCAAACATGTCAACAATTTTGTTCGTGAAGACAAAAAGTAGATAAATAACCCCTGCACAAATCTAGCAAAGCAAATCGAGCAAATGCAATGTAAAGAAATAGCAAGATGAGCTTTTAAAGAAAAGAAATATAAAATTATCACAAAAGAAATATAAAAAATAATTAAATTGCATCAGTTTGTTCTATATGAACATATTAGTGAAACTTATGGTTTAATTTCTATTTATCTTTGTATTTAACAATTAAAGATGGTTTCCAGTTTTCAAAAACATGTAATTAATGCAGCTTAAAAAATGCAAAACTTCTCAGTCTTGGAAAAAAATAATTATTATATATAACTTCATTAAAAATTATTATAACAAAAATGCATATATCGAGATGTCCCCACCTAGTTTTAATAAACTGTCGTTAGTAGGGTGTTGCAGTGATTACTTGTTTGGAAGTTACCTAATTAGCCTTTTTCCTTAGAACAGCTAAATCTTCACTACCTTACACGTTTGCTTTTCCGAGATATGATTGTTTCACCAATTAAACATACAAGAACTCTATCAAGCTTTACCAATTTTGGGATTTAATTGAGGTATTAATTGATCAAAATAGATATTTGAAATGTATTGTTTGGATTTGGCAAATAAAACTTTTCTTCATTTTCATTTTCGAGTTTTGTTATTTATTTGGGCTTAAAATGTAATTTTAATTAATAAAAATAACGATATTACATATTGTACCACAAACATGAGTAACAACGTTGGCATTGTCTGACATCCTTATCCATCAGCATTGTAGAGACTCTAGAAAGAAAATGTCAATCAGCATGGGATGCTATCTTAAATATTATTTGAAAGAACCTTCAAATAAGGAGGTCCTAGGAAAATTGATCTCAAATTCTGAATAAAAATTGCCAACCACAACATTCAGGCTTTCAGCATCCACAATTATTATTAGGGCCTTTGTCGGATTCTCTTGGCCCAATTCATTAGAGATCCGAATGCAACAGGCACAAAATGGGCATCCGGGTATAGAAAGATCCGATCCAATTGGCATGATTTAGCGCTCAGGACATCAGTACGCCGGCTGAGGACGTTAACGGTTGGATCTGAATCCGATTTCGGGTACTCTACGAATTACCGGGTTTAGGTGATCCGAACCATTTAAAAAGGGGGCGGTACCTCTTCTAGTTCTAGAATCCAATCTATGAGGTACACTCAACATTTTAGTTTCGTAACCTCCAAAGTTCTAAAAATATTAATAACCTTACGGCTTTGGTACACGTTTGTAATAATTTCTAATAATACACCTAAATTAAGAATTCGTGCAGACCAAGAAACCTAAGATAGGAAACCGTTGACCAATTGATTTATGCGGTAGTAATTAAAATTAGAAATTGCAAAACATTGCATTTTTCATCTTACTAATTGCTAATAATTCAAAATAAATTATACCCAATTGGAATTGGCATAATTACAGATAAACCCTTACAAAATAGTGTAGGGTTATAAAAGATAAAAAGGAATCGAACCGCCAACAGGAATAATCTATTCCGATTATTCGACGAATAAACGATCGAATCTTTTCCTCATTTGTAATCCCTCTCTCTTCCACCGACCCAACCCAATTAACGAACCCTAACCATTTCTGATCCAGTTCTAGCTCTTTTCATGGCCACTGAAACCATTCATCAGGTCTCAACCAACTTCCCCCCTTGTTTTGTTTTCTTCTGATTTTTCCATGAATTTGTTTCCAGTTTTTCTGATTTGGTTTGATTTAGGCGCAGGTGGATTGCGTTGCAATTGCGTCTGGCAGAGATCTGAAGGAAATTGGTTGTGGAGACGAGTCTGGATCGGTGGATTTCGGATTTTGTGCTATTTGTTTGGAGAAGATCGTGCTTCAGGAAACGGCGCTTGTAAAAGGTTGCGAGCATGCCTACTGGTTTGTTTTTTTACATCTTTTTAATTTCCTTCCTTCTTTCAATAGATCTGGAATTAGTGTAATTAATACCATGGATTTTTTTTTTTTCATGAGGCCATAGACGGCTTTCAGTTTTGAACCTCGCCTAATTTTTGGAATTGGGATTGTGAGAAAAAAGGAATTGCTGTGATATCTATGTTTATTATTAAATTTGATCCAAGATTTGTATTCATTTGGTTTTGCATTGAGCTAATGTCGGTGAAATTGCTGTTAATGTATCTAATATGCTCAGAATTGGTTGTCTATTTCAAGCACAATTTTGCATCTGTTTTCTGAAATGTGGACTTCTTACATACTGAAGATGAACTCTCTAGTTATCACAAATTTTTAATGCTGATTGAAAACGAAATAGGAAGTGCTCGTCAACAACCATAAGAAGTAAAACTGCATGTCCTTTTAATGCCTTTGTATTTGCTCAAATACAATTTGTCATATTGAATCCACAACTTTTTTCTTTTATCTAAACAGCGTGACTTGCATCCTTCGATGGGCATCATACAAAGAGCAACCTCTGTGCCCCCAGTGCAAGCACCCGTTCGAGTCTCTCAATGTGCACCGATCACTTGATGGATGGTTAGCATCAATTATTATCTTGTCTTTTTATTTTGTGTGGGGCCTCATTGTTGTAATGTTGTTGCAAGGTGGTTAGGTGACACCTAAACTAGGCTGAACCTGGCAGTATAATTTATATCATACTTCTGCTCCAAATTTAATTTATTCTTCCCTTCAGTTGATGATTTTGATACTCTTTTCTTACTATAGTAGGTAACTGCGATTAATTGTTAGCATCTCTTGAACAGCAAAAGAAATGGATCTCTCCCTTTGATAAGACCTGTTTAAAACCCAGGAGTAACCTACCGCTTTATTTCATTATAATCACAATTTGGTGAAAGCAGTTCTCTTTTTTTTCTTTTTTTCCTTTTTTGTATCACAGTATCCATGATTACATGTTTGAGGAGAGTGTGTGCCTTCTCCTGAGGGCTAACTGGTTCATTCCACTGATGATTGAACCCCACGAGGAGGCACATGATGAAACTGACGATCTCTATGCGTATTATTATGCTGAGGAGCTTGAAGAGGATGAAGATGACCTGGAGTCATACTACATGAGAGGGAGTTCTTCTACAATTCGTATAGGAAACCGCCGCTGGGGCGATAATGGGTATGTGCGTGCTGGCCGGAAGGAGGCCCGGCCCGTCAGACAGCACTTGTACATAGATGATGACTGTGACGTTAGCCCTCCCCGTCTGTACAGTAGCAATAGTAGCAATAGGAAGAAGGATAAGGAGAAAATAGATGGGGAGGGATCCTCATCTAAAAATATTCCAGGTAGCATTACACCTTCGAATTTAATGTTTTAAATGTTGCAGATTTTGTTCTTGAGAGTTATAAATGATTATACCTCTTTTTTATTGCCTAAAAAACTGATAATGATTTGGTCTCTAAACATTGATGAATCATCAGTTTGCATGGCTAAATGCTTTGTTTGTTCCCAAATTGCTTTGCTTTATGAGTTTCACAAACAGAATTTTTACAAATTGTTCTGTTTATTGCAGGTAGTAGTAGCAATAGTAGCAGTAGGAAGAAGAATAAGGAGAAAAAAGAGGGAGAGGGATCAGTGTCCAAGGAATTGATTGGTACTTCACTCTTCATAAATCTAACTTCTCATAAAATAGCAATGAGATAATAATATGCACAAATCACCATGCTGGCACATTAAACTGGTACAATTTAATCCCTAAAATTTCTGGTTCTCTCAGGTAGGAGAGCCAAGAGGGCAATGAAAAGAGAAGCTGCTGATCGTGTGGCTGCAGCTAAGCACCAGCAGCACTTGCAGAGGCTCGGCCTCGTTGATGCGATCAATGATCGCACGGTCGTCAGCCACGAATAAACTTCTCTGACAAAACATTGGTGCACGGCATAATTCTGTATTTGCCATGCAGCTTGTGCAGGATAATTTTAGCTCTGCTTTTATCTTTGTTCTGTAGTTCTCGATTATTGAAAAAAGCCAAAATATTGTATTTACAACTTTTTTTTTCTTTTGCTGACCAATCTCCAACTGCCATCGTGCCATCATGAAATAAGTTCCACTTTGTATATCCATTTTTCAGTGCCTTCAGTAAAAAGACTTCATGTTGCTCTCTGTTCATGCTTTAATGCCTTCATTTTAATGGAATATTTCCTGTGTAGCATAATATCGACTGATAATCCCAAGTTAATTCTGCTCTTGGTGTCGTATGTATCATGCTCTCTTAAATGTATGTA
The DNA here is from genome assembly GCA_028095005.1 of Rhynchospora pubera. Taxonomy (NCBI): domain Eukaryota; kingdom Viridiplantae; phylum Streptophyta; class Magnoliopsida; order Poales; family Cyperaceae; genus Rhynchospora; species Rhynchospora pubera. The sequence goes on along the minus strand of CM051461.1, from coordinate 70,012,437 downwards.
AACAAGTGAATAATAGAAAGAGAAATCGGGAAAAAGAAACCAAAAACAGAAGACACAGGAATCCATCTACAATATGTCATTAGTTTATTCTCTTTGGCTCGTTCATGTTATCAATAATGTATCAAATCTGAAATCTTTTGAGGTAGTTCACAGTCACGTTTGTCTGGAAGACATCGCTATCTATAGTTGAGAGGCACAGTCGAATAAACTTTAAGCCCTTCACCAACAACTTTTGTCTAGAACGTCAAAATCTATAGTTGAAATTTGATACGCATACCATTGCAAAACATTAGAAGAAAACCTGTGAGGAATATGAAGAAAACATTTGATCAGCGAATGGGCCCTCTTTTGTTTAACAGAATTGGCTGAATTGCTATTGAACAATATGAAGATCTAGCAATGTGCTCCCTCCCGTCTCTCACTCACCTGCACCCTCTCTCTTAGCTCTCTCTGTCCCTCAATCTGCATTTTTCGCCCCTTTTTCTATCTTTTTTTTCCCCACTATATCCTCGGATTTGATCTTCAATGGTTGGGTTTTGGTTATTGGCTTCATCAGATATTGAGCGTCTATAAGTTGTTTCTGTTTGAGTTTGGATTTTACTCATTTTTTCTTTTTTTTCTGCTTCAAATATTTCTCTAGGATTTTTAAAGACAAAGAATTTTCATGTGCTTCTTTGTATTTTTCTTTCACTTGGTTCTCCTAGAATTAGTTTTTGTAGACCCTTTTGAATTTCTTCAATAGAAATTGTCAGATTATCTGAGTCTATAGTTTTGATTTTTGTAATTTCAATTGTTTTAATTGCTTCGTTACAATCTTCTAAGTCTTCTTTTATTTTTACAAATAACTGAATTATGGTATTATTTTGTTTTATTAGAGTTACAATTGACCCTCTAATTGCCTGACTTGGTTTTTGAAAACTGATTGTCGATTCTTTTTAAGGATTTTGTTGCTTTTAATGCTTATTTGTAAATTGAATTATTTGTAGTTAATCTCCAAACGCTCATAAGGTATTTGGAGTTTTTCTTCTTTTATAAGTATACTATATTTGCATTTCTAGTTTTATTATACTGACCTTTTTATTTAATTAATCCCAAATAACTTATTTAGTACTATGAATGTAATGGTATTTTTCCTCCTTTCTCAGTATTTTCTTCCCTCTTTATCACCTATACTAACTTTGTTTCTAAAAGTTTTTTTTAATGTTCATAAGGATCTAGCATACTAAACTAATTTAGTAAATCTAGAATAATAAATTTCTACTTAGCCATTAAATTCAGGCTCTGATACCAAAGTAAAATGCATGACAAGTAGTACCTTTTGTTGTAATAGAATATCAATCGACAAAACTTCAAGATCACAGAAAAATTTCGGATTGCTAAGAACACAGAGTTTTAATAGATTGAAAGAGTTTTATTTATGGATTTTACAAAATTGGAAGAGTAAGACTTGTGGATTTTATTTATGTCTTGCTACTTCAATTACACACATATATATAGATTTATAAGAGAATTTTCGTTAGTTGGATGCTCAATTATTAAGTGCGGGTACTTATTGGGTCTCATCGTCCACTCATTAGTGGGATTCCCTCCTAATTTTGAAAGCAACACCCATGTGATGTTTATTCATTATACAAGGAAAAGATGCGTCAACACACTAAACGACATCTATAAAAGAAAGCAATGAATTCTAACATGTATTCATTCATCCCTCTTCCTTTATTTGGTACTCCTTTGTATCCGCCATATGTCCCTGCATCATCGAACTTTATAAACTCAAAAAGTTCAAAAATTTAAATATGCAGTTTATTTAAGAGAGTAAATAATAGGCATAAGGCCCTCATCAAAATATTTTTGTATGTGGGATTTCATTTTCTTTTAATTCAATTGATTTCATAGGATTTCGTTGGATCTAATTATATGAGAATTTCAATCAAATGACATCAAATTGATTCATTTTGATCAAATTTTTTCTACAAAATGAAATGAAATTCCATGTTAAAAAAATAAAATTTTGATCAGGGCCTAAAGAATTAACTAATAAACTCAAGGCAATAACTTATGAGTTTATATGTTCATTTATTTAAAGAAGTACCTAGTAAAAATGAGAGAATAAATCAAAATCTTAAGAAAGTACCAAATAAATTTAAATTTTAAATATGCAATTTAAGGAGTAAAAAATAAAAAAGTTTGTAAGCTTATTAAGGGAGTATGTAATATCTGTCAATGAATTCTATAATGTCTGTTAATGATATATTTATTAATAGAACAAAGATGTGTGGATGGACTCAAAAGATGCAATATCTAATCTTACATGATATATCTGTCAATGAATTCTATAATAATATCTAATCTTATATATAATAAAGATGTGTGGATGGACTCAAAAGATGCAATTAAAAATGTGCTTATTTTAATATATATTCCATAGGGTATTATTTAAGAGATTTTTCGCCAAAAAATGCAATTTGATGGATGCCTCAAAATATGCGATTAAAAGGATGTGTATTTTAACATATATCTCATATGGTGCCATTTAAAAGACGTCTCGCCAAAAAGTGCATTGAGTGGATGTCTCCTCCACCAAAGAGTGTCAACATATTATCTATAAACAATATCTCCTTATTCAATTTTTCATCAATTCATTTTTTATTTACGAAATGAAAAACATAATAGATATCACATCAGCGTCTTATAGAAATCTAGACGTGATACGAGCGCATGTCACAAAATTTTACCCTGCAAACAAACAATAAAGATATGTGGATAGAACCAAAAGATGCGGTTGAAAGTGTACTTATTATAACATATCTTTCATAGGGTATTATTTAAGAGATGTCTAGCAAAAAAAAATACAATGTTGGGTGGATTCCTCAAAAGTTGCGATTAAAAAAATGTCTATTTTAACATATATCCTATATTGTGTCATTTAAAATATGTCTTGCCAAAAGGTGCATCGAGTGGATGTCTCCTCCACCAAAAGGTACCAACATATTATCTATAAATACTACATCCCTTATTCAATTTTCCATCAATACTTTTTCATTTACGAAATGGAAAAACATAATAGATATCACATCAGCGTCACATAAAAAACCATGCGTGATATGAGAACAAGTCAAAAAATTTTGCCTGCAACAAATTCGAAGATAAAAAATATATGGGGCATGAATTTTGTTCAATTACATAGTAAGGTAAATCTTTTATGAATTTCATTTTTACATTTAAAGAATTTTTTTAAAATTGTAGCAAAAAATGAACAATATAGTGTGTAAAATATATATTGAACTTATTCAATGTAATATTGTTTTATTTTATTGATTCACTTTTCACTATTAAATTTGCAATTTTATAATTATTACTATTTTTTCGTGATAAAAATATCAGTTTATCAAATGTCTTATATAGCAAATATACTTAAAAAAATCTTTACCATTAAAATTGTTTATTCAAAATCATCTATCAACTTAAAAAAAAATTAACGATACAATTTTTCATATATTATTTACAATAAATTTCAATATTGTCGAGCGAAAATCGACATACAAATCTAGTATATGTTAAGGAATTATGTAATGTATGCTAACAATGTATTTAATTATTGTTAAGAAATAAATTATTACTTACTGTTGAGGGTGCTAAGGAAGCATTATATCGTATAATCAATTAATTTTTTGTTTATTTAGTTAGTTATAACCAGTGATTGAGAGACAGAAAAGGAATATGGAGGGAAAGGGAAAGGGAGGCGGAGGTGGAGGTGGACGCTAAAGGAAGGGAGGGGAAGAGATACGAAGGCAAGGTGAAGGGATGTGGAGGCGAGGAGAAGGTAGCTCGCGCACGTGAAGTAAAGGGAGCATGCCAGAGGAAAGGAGCGACATTTTCATATTTTTGGAACTGATTGTGTTATTGTGTAATTGCGCAAAAATATTGATTTCATCAGCTGAGTTTGTTTAATCGTGCACCTTCCTCCTAAATGTTTTTTTTTTTTCCTGGGGATATACCGAGCCTAGAAAAAATTATGGAGTTATAGGACCCAAGCTTGGATCCTGTGGTAGGTTATCTTTGACAAAAGTTCCTGGTTTGCAAAGCTTATGGGGCCGTTTGGATGTTGTAGGAATTTGGAAAATTTGCAATTCTAGGCATAAATTTATTGCGAAGTGTGTAACTTTATAAAGAGTTTGAATTGTTTATAATAAATTTGGTATATGAAATTTCGAGAATTTGCAATTCTCTCTTATTCCAACCCCATCCAAACGCCCCCTATATTCTTGTACTTCAATGAGCCTATGCACTATATATGTACTGTGTGAAGGGCCTCATAGTTTCTATCAGGCCCAAATGTAAAATTGAAACCACTGATGTTCCTGTTAATTTGTGTGACATCCATCAGACATGAAAATCAGGCAAATTTTAAGGCTGGGTGGAGCCCAAGTTTATACCATTCGGTCATTTAGTCTTGTATTTGGACCCGTGATTTACTCTGTCATTTCACATTTGCATCCTCCCCTTCAGCCCATAAAGTATGTAATTTTATAAAAAATTTAAATTGTTTATAATAAATTTATATCTAGGAATAGAAAATTTTTTAAATTCCTACTTGATCAAAAAATGGCCCATAATGTTGTTCAAGAAATTTAATTTTTTGGACTCCGTTTGGATAGATGTAGGAAGAAGGAAAAAAGGGAAGAAGTATTGAAAAATGTGTAACTTTGTAAAGAATTTGAATTATTTATAATAAATTTTTTCCTTGGAAAACATATTGTTTTTCTTGGAAAACATAATTGTGCCTTTGCTCGAGAGTTCAGAAGTGACAGATTTTGGAATAATTCTACGCACAAAATCAAATGGAACAAATCATCAAGATTCAGGAAGCACGCATTCTGTAGCCTTTCACCATGCAAAGCACCTTTTATAAAAGCACGAAATTATAACTATAATTACATATATAATTATAAAGGCGTAATCCGTACAGTATAGCCGCAAAGTTTGAATTGTGAAAAGCGACTAAGTTGGGGTGTCTTAGCTTGCACGGCTGGTAACCAATGAGAATTCAAGGATCATCAACTTGACCAATAAAATTTCATTTATTCTCCCAAAGCAAAGCATTGGTTTACAGCTTGCATGTCCAAAAGTTTGTCTTTGTAGGAAGAGAATATAAACAGGAGGAACATTTTCAATAGTAAACCAAGACAAAATAAAGAGGTTTCGGATCATGTGCTGTTGTAGGGTTCGACCGAGAACTAAGCGGGTTTCTGTATTTGATTCGCGTGTAAAACAACAAAAGAGAGAAGTTGGGGTTTGGGGTTTGTTGGTTTAATTAATTCGAGTTTGAATCCCTCCAGTCCAGTCTATGGAAATGCAAGGTCCCTTTATGCATATTTGTTCACTTATTTCTAATTTCTAGAATTATTGAAATCAAACACAAGTATTATAATTTATGGTAAATTCTATTGATGGTTCATTAAGGGTATGTTTGGATGAGTATGGAATAAGGAATTTCGATATATGTGCTTATCCAAATTTCTTATTCTTATACGATGGTTTTGTTAGTATAGGAATAAGGACCCAAATTTCTTATTCTTGTGTTGTTTGGGTTGCACAAGATTAAGAATAAGTATTTGGACTGTCAACCTCAAAAGAAGTACGTTAAAAATACTCAGCTATTAAAGTGACGAACCAATGTTGATTATTTCTCCGCTATATCTTTTTTTTTTAAATATAACCAAATTAAAATCTCTGCTAATTAAACTTACTAATTTTAAAATTCGCCTTCAAATTTTTAACCTTTTTTCAGAAAAGTGTTATCTACATGTTGTGTTATGACAATTATAAATTCCCATTTAAATTATTCTACAATTTTTTTTCAATATTTTAGCAACATAAATGAAAATTTCTTATTTGTGTAAAGTTTATTTTTCAATAAATTTAATGTTAATATTAAAATAGGAATAAAATATAAAAAATTATTACAGGGATGTAGGGAATAAAGGTGTCCGTGGGTTAATAATTAGTAAACCAGATTTAAAATAAAAAATGCTTAAGCATATATGATTCATTCATAGTTATGAGAAAGTTTAATATGCACTATAGTGCATAGGACTTTTTATGCACCACATACTTTTTCAGGAGTATTTTTGTAATTGACAAATCTAAATTAACCAATCTAATCTAAATATTGAAATCTCAAAGCAAACCAAATTTTACAATTTTTGAAATTTTATTACTATTTTTTTAAGAATTTTTTTAAAACATGTCATTTTTAGAATGTTATACTATTCACAACATTCCAAAAATGACATATATTAAAAAATTCGAAAAAATAGTAATAAAATCTAAAAAATTGAAAAATTTGATTTACTATGAGATTTCAATATGTAGATTAGATTGGTTGAATTAATTTTGTCAATTTACAAAAATACCTCCGACAAAGTCTGTAATGCATAAAAAGTCCTATGCACTATAGTGCATATTAAACTTTCTCCACAGCTATTGTCTTATTGTACGTACAATAAGCCTTTTAACACAGAGGGAAATTAATTTCGCGCCCTGAACTAAAAAAAATGCTGCCGCTATTTCACCGATATATAACCTCTAGCCCGCCGAAATGTCAAGCGCAAATCTGCTACTTGATTCATACTATATATAGCATAGCATGTATGATGTATCTAATATGTTTGTATAAATCAACAATTAATTTGACGTGTTAAGCATGAAGCCTGTCCTCGTTGGATGAGAAACGGAGAGGATTGAGCGTGAGACTGCTGGGTTAATGTATGATGATGATAAATTTTGTTGGATGCAACTGGCAAAGGAAAAAAAAATGTTGGTTGTTTGAAAACAGTAAAAGAGGGAGATATATATATAAAAATAAGATTTGTCGATGCCTTTGGTCTCAATTTTCTCTGCCATTGCGGGGCTCGAGGTCTGAAACTTTCCCCCAAACAATGACCTTTCTGTGCACTCAACTCTCTCTCCTCGAAGAAAAAAATAATCGCCTCATTGGATTTATTATTATCATGGAGTTACCTTGTCTCACGGATTTCACATGGCCGAAGCAATACCTAAAAAAGCAATCTTATTATTTCGTTTACGATAGTTTTTTCTTTCCCCTCCTCTGGTGACCAAGCAACCTCAGAGTTTGTACAGTGACAAACTGACAACTGACAAGTGAAAAATGTACAAGGAACATGAATGCTTGAATAATAACTTGTTTTTCTGATCTCCCAAAAATTGAAGAGCTTGATTTTGTGAGCATTTAACAAGGACATAAGCAGTTCTGTTTTGGAATTTATTTCATATTAACTTTTGATGAACTAAAATAACTCGTCACTTAATTTAGTTTGGAAGCTACAAAAAAAAAAAAAATTAACTTCATTCTTTGGCGATTTCCAAAGATGTCTAATTTTTTAGTACATTTCTGTGATTACATCAGCTTTACTAGTGGTGTTGTATGCTGTCTTTATATATTATTGTTTGAATTATTCGGATAAATACTCAACGAAATCTGAATAATGATTGTACGAAATTTGAAATTCAGAAGCCCGTATTGAACAACAAAACTATCTTCTAGTTTAATTTAAAAAAGTTTTTTTACCGATGACATCGAAGGAAGTTAAATTATTGGTCAGTGATTAGAGAAGTCAATAGTAATAAACTAATTAAAAAGGCATCACTCAACGCATGTTAATGAATTGTATTTGCTATTCATCGACTAATCTTTTGAAATTCAGAAGACCATATTGAACAACAAAATTATCTTCTAGTTTAATTTTAAAGTTTTATCACCCATGACTGCGAAGGAAGTTGAATTATTGGTCAGTGATTTGAAAAGTCAATAGTAAACTAATTAAAAAGGCATTAATCAACGCACGTTGATGACTTGTACTATCAATCAATCCTAATCTTTCGCAATTCAATCCGTGCTCTGTCCCCGAGATTTTAATTAAATTGGTTTGGTTTTAACCGCTTGATACACGTAACAAACCAAAATTACATATTTTATGGCTCGGTTTGGATGACTTCTTCCCGGAATAAGGAATAAGGAATAACCACATTTTACCAATAAATTTATTTCTAATCATCCAAACTTTTCACAAAAGTTACATACTTCCCAATAAATTTACTCATTCCCAATAAATGTCTTTTTTTCTTTTTTCTTCATACCTTATTCTCAACGCATCCAAACGGAGCCTATGACAGTTGGACATTGACTTTGTTGTTATATAAACTCGGTATATTTGAACTGTACATATCTTTGCACACTTCCAGTTTACAATTAATGTGTTCACCATATATTCTTTTGAAAGGAATTTAACCACATATTGTAGAATCGCGTTTATAAATGTATGCTTTTCATGATCTTATTGAAATAACGAGCAACCTTTAACAGGTCAAATATATCAAATGTCTATTTTTTCTCTATTTAATAACAAGCGAACAAACACAGTTGGTTTGATTGCGGAAATAGTAAAAATTGATACCAGAAAACGACACAAACAGCTGAAGTAAATGAGCAGCAATGATTCGTGACAGTATAGATATATTTTCTCATCCCTTCTTGCAGCCGATAAAAAACATTCACTTCTTATAGTTGGTCTTTATATATGAAAATTTAAAAATAAAGGATACAGGTTTTATTCCGAATCCTACATGTTTTGATTTGGACTATTTAACTCGTTTTGCTACAAATTTATTCTTCATCTTTGAAGTAGCAAAAAAGGGGGGAAAATATGCTAGTCGTTTTAGTGTTTTACCAACAGAAAAATTATCCCTTAATCATTCCGTGTCCCGTGACGGAAAATAAATGTATATAATTTTCTACATCCAATTTGGCACTGTCCCTATTTAAATTAATAAAAATGTTCCTTCAGTCTATACTGATTTTATTACTACTCTTGAAAGAAAGTATGTTGAAAAAAATTAAAAAGTTGATTATTTTGAGAACAAGAATTAATTAAACAATAAAAAGTGCACATATTGCTTACAGAAATTTGGATAAAATTGTTTTGTTATGGAAAAATAGATAATTCTATATATTGATAAAGATCCAGTGCCATTATTTTTTGGTGCCACCAAATGTCCTAACTTTTTTTTATCAGTATTTTTAAATTTCAAAAATTAAAATGTTGAATCCAAACCGTTCAACAATAAATGATGCTTTTTATACAAGTTTTATAAAACTTGCACTTTATTTGATACTCGATCAGAAACTGCTTAATTATGACAATACAATTATAATACAACCATGGTTTCACCTATGGTTGATTTCGAAGTTTGAATATTAAAATTTTGAATATAAAATTCTTCAGATTGCCTGTCTATTTTTCATTTTATTTACTTTATTCAGTATTTGATTTTTTAATTTTATTTCAATTAATATAGAACGGCATTACCAAATCACTTATAATAAAGTAATAATTGAGAAGATCAAATGTGGGGGCGCTCTTTATTTTGTGCACCTGTTTTTGCTGTCCGTTTTGGGGTTGTCAGACTGCCTGGAAAGTTGAAAAGGAAAAAAAAAAAAAAAAAAGGACATCAAATTTACCGACAGACTGTGTCTTTATTTCAATATTGAACGGCTTACAGAAGGACATCAAATTTACCGACAGATATAATTTGGTGAAAATAAAAAGGGAAAAAATGGCAATAAAAATATTCATCTCCGTGTGCTGTGATGAAAAATAGAGCAGTGGAATGCATCATGGCAGAACATTTTTCGTGTTTGGTTTTTAACGGAGATGAGGCGTCAAATTAATAATAGCTGGCGTGTAGTTGTCTTCGTCCAAAAAAAGGTTAAAAGAATTTGCGGGTCCCACTTGATAGAACTTGTCAAATCATACACGGCAGTTCTCCGGATTTTAGGGGCATCTTTCAATTGAAAACTTTCAATTTTTCTCAAAGATAACTTTCTAATTATAGTTGTAACGAAATTAAATATAATTATCCGTACTAGCAAGTAAAAAAAAGATTAATTAGGTTTATGTAACAGGGAAAGTTTGAAATTAAAAAAATTTTATCACTAAATTATTTTTGGCTCGTTTGGATGATATGAGAATAAAAAATGAATAATAATTTTAGAAAGAAAATATTAGAAAGTGTGCAACTTTTTGGATGGTGTGGGAATAAGAGGAATAAAAAAGAAGTATTGGGAAATGTGTAATTTTGTTAAGAGTTTGAATTGTTTATAATAAATTTACTCTCTTATTTCTTTATTCCTAGGGCTCATCCAAAAGGAAAGAATAGTGGGAAGAAACTATTCCGGAAAGAATAAATGTTGTTTGGATGGTGAGTTAGAAATAAGCAAATTAATATGAATTTAAATAAATTATTAAAAATTATTATTTTAATATTAAATAAAGTACTAATTAAAGAGCACACAAAATTTCATTTAGCTATTAGTATTTAGCTAATTTTGTTGAAATTATGTATATATAATTGTTGGAAGAAGCTATTCTTCCTTATTTCCATGCAATCCAAACGGTCCCTTTATGCCACAATAAAATAGTAAAAATTAGTTTCCACAAATAGTAAAAATTTGTAAAATTTGGTTTTCTATGAGATTTCAATATGTAGATTAGATTGGCTAAATTAGATTTGCCAATTTACAAAAATATCCTCGAAAAAGTTCCAGGTGCATAGAACGTCCTATGCACTATAGTGCATATTAAACTTTCTCATTATATATGATGTTTATATTTTAAATTTTTGGTACTAATTTAAATTGATTTAGCAGTAAAAATTACGTTATGTATTATATATATATATATATATATATTATATTCTTACATGATGAAAAAATTTTCATTAATTTTACACCAAGAGAGATTGGAACGTACATTGTGATAGCATAAGAACTAAAAGTTAAATTTCTATAGCTAATATTCCTCATCATTTATGTCTGCAACAGAGTCAATCTCATCGTCGGCATAGTATCAAATTATGAATTCATCAAAATCCAATGTATTTTTGTAATGGATAAACGGAGGAAGTGAATACCTAAGAACTCATTGTAGAATAACAAAATTATATGTACAAGTTTTAACATTAACTAAAGCTTTAGCGAATTAATAAAAATGTTGGTTTTATAACTCTTTTAGATCATAATTATTATACTTGATTGAATAATTATATTAAATTAGTGATATAATATAAGGGCCGATTAATAATATAATTTAATTTAATTATAATTATATGATATATTAAATCTTCATGAAGATTTTAATTAATTGTGAAAATAATCAACAAAATAAAGAAATTTAACTTGAAATAGATCATTTATGAATATTAATGAAACTTCTAATTGAATTATAACATTAATTGGTATAATAGAAATCATTTACACAATTAAAATCATACTAACAAAATAATATTAAAAAACTATAATTGATTATAAATAAATTTTAAAACTAATAATTATACTAAGTTAATTATCAAAATAATAATCTGAAATAACAAAAATGACATACGTTTGTATGTTAAAACATTACAAAAATAGACATATAAAATAAAAATAGTTTGTTCCGAAAAATATGGTAATTGAAATTGAATAAATTATGAAAAATTCGTTTTGGCATGGGAATATCGGGACTTAATCCCTGTACCGCTATACCACGGCCACCCATCCCTTCTCCCATTTCGACCTGATATTCTTTCTTCCTCGTTCTGTCCGCCTAGCCCTCCTCTCACTCTCACTCCCTATACCTCTCTGGACGGCCCGATCCACCACACTGGAGCATGGCTCTGTCCTTTCCCGACCCAACTGCCACCACACCACCTGACCTCCCCCTCCTCTCCACCCCCAAGCTCGGCCCCACCTTTCTCCTTCTTCCCTCCCTCTCCGGTAGGCCATGTCCTTCTCCTCCACTGGACTCGTCCTAGTCGGCCACCCCCACCCCCTCTCCCTCACCCTCATGCCACACCTTCATTCACCCATGTGCAATCTGACCTGTCGTGACTCTCACAGCAACAGATCCGAGCTCGACGGTGCCTCGCCAACCTCTCAAGTAATTCCTCACCTTTCACTATTTTTTATCAGAAAACTCTAACTTGAGCCTCTCCGGTCAAAACCAAGTCGCTTGCCCGAAATCGCTACTGAGCTTCTTTTATTCCTATTTCTGTACCTCCACTACTCTCCTTCGCAGCAACAGACCTAAACTCGCTAGAATTGGAATTTGGAGGCTGAGAGCGTAGAAGATTGGCCGGACAGCATGGAGATGGAGATGGTGGTCTGTGAGGAGGGAGTAGCGAGACACCAAAATGTGGCGTAATTTAGAGAAGGCAAAGGGGGAGACGGAGGAGGCGAACTACAGGAAGCGCTGCACCTAGTGGATGGCCTACGAAGGCTTCGCAGAGGAGAGTAGGGGAGGTAGGATTGGATATGGGACATGGAGGAAGAGCATACGAAGGATCAAGCGGAAGAAAGAAATAAAAATAAGCAGAGGTCATGGACCGAACAAAATCAGGAATAACAAATGAACGGTGCAGATGCCGTGTCGCGCAAAATAAACAAAAAATTTAATGGATACACACGGGTTTTTATTTATAATACTGGTACTGATACTGATGACAATTTTATCCTTTTAAAGTAAGCAACTGATTTGACAGTAAATATTAGTTTTATTCCATCGGGTGAATTAGGTTTTACCTCTGTTGGACGCTAAAAAAATCAAATTAATTCTTTGCAAAAAAAAAAAAATTTCTCTAAAATATCAAGTAGCTTTTGTCGAAATGCGAAGGCAACGTATGGGCCAGCTTAAGTGCTTTTGCTAAAAAGTAAGAAACTTGATTTGGTTGATCATATTTTCAAACTATTTTATTAGTCTAAACAAGCAAAATACAAAAATCCTAATAGAGTGAGGAGACAACGGAAAATGATTGAAGGGAAATTCAAAATATCAGAATCTCCGTCAAAATTAATAAGGGCAGTTTGGGAATCTTTAAAAATAATTTTGAGATTTTCATGATGACATTTTTAGAATTTAAACTTTTATGGAATAAGATAATGATATATATCTAATTTAAACAATTTGATAATGAAATAAATCTAATTAGCAATCTAACAATGACATATTTCAAATTAATTATTTTTTAAGGATGACATAAATCTAATTAATCCATTAAAAAAACAGAATACTAAATACTACCTTAAAATTCCCCATCCAGATATATCTCTCAATAATTATGGCTAATTTTGCATTTTGCAAAAGAAAAAAAAGAAAAATGATTACATATTCAAAGATGCATTATGAATTTAAATTATGAAGTGTTTTAATATGCTGCGCGTGGCAAATGAAATAATAATAACTCTACACTCACGTCTTGCCAAGGTTTTTACGACTTCCAACTAATTCTTCTTAGTAATGTTCTTATCCTCATGAATATATTTTTAGAAAATCTTTTATTAAATCAACTTTTAAATTGTTATATTTTAAGTTGTCGAAGTGAATTCAGACATTACACTGGACACCTGCTGTGAAGAAGGAAACACATAAGAGAATGTGACAAAACAGAATTACTTAGATTAGTTAGGCAGCTTTTATATATTACATTGTCTCAGTCCCACTTGTAAGTGTTTGAATAAACGATTAATGAAGAGATTAATAAATCAAATTTTTTCTTCACACAGGACAAAATAAGCTAGTGCTTAGATCTATGGGTGAAATCGGTACGACCTCAAACCAAATAGCTCTTCGATTGTCTTTTCTGATTCAAGTAGTTCATCCGATCCGCACCACGATTGATCAAGTAAACTTCCTTATATGGAAGTCGTAGATCTTGCTGGTAATTAGAGGCCATAGCCTTGAAGGATTCATTGATGGATCCAAGCAAACTCTAGTTCGCACATCAAGCGATTCAGATGGAAATCAGGTCATAAATTTTGAATTTTTGGTCTGGCAACAACAAGACCAGTTAATTCTTGCTTTGATGTTCAGCTCCATTTCACCTTCATTTTTAGCACAAGCCATTAATTGCCAGACCTCAACAAATCTCTGCCGAAGTATATCTCAAATTCATGTCTCCTAATCCATGGCCAAAACGCTAGATTTGAAGCTCCAGATGCAAACTCTCAAGAAAGAAAACTTCACATATTTGCAACAACTTCAGGGACTAGCTGATCGACTGAGAAACATTGGCTCAGTCATCGCTGATCAAGATATGATCATCTATACTGAATTTGAGATATTTGTAACAATAGTCTCCATGACTCCATGAGAGAAATGCCTCTTTCTATGCTGGAATTCAGCAATCTTCTTCTTTCTCTTTGAGCAAGACACTTCTTAGGATGCTTCAAACTCCAAGTTTCGGATATGTCAAATGTGGGATCATGAAGAACTAAACGGCCATCACAGATTTGATATCAGATACACAAAGCCCCTCCACCAATCAACCTCCTTAAGCTCTCGTTGCAGAGTCCGCCTCTACTTCTCAAGCGCCATAAACTAATTGGTTCATTGATTCTGGAACAACTACTAGAATTCAGATTTGGTGCCGGGCGGCACATCATGTAGCGCGGCATTCTAGTCGTTTGATCAAGATCCAATGGACAAGGGAGCTCCGTGCATGTAACCTAGATTGATAGGTCCGTAAAAAATGAACCGTCCGATCAAAATCAGACGGCTCGTACGCGCGCTACACGGTGTCCCGCGCTACAGCGTAGATACAGTTCATATAGGGAGTGACACAGATTTCAGTGACGGATCTAAGTGCACTAAAGGGGTGTGTTGTAATAAATGTTTTTAGGTTTGTTGATTACAAAACAATATCATTTGATATTTAACAATTTTCTTTGAATTTTATAAGAAGAACTCATAAATTATGAAGACTTGAATAAAAACTATGAGCAAAATTAAGATCAAGTTTTTAAAGAGTTTGTAATCTAGTTTAGAGTAAGGTACAAGGTATTATTAAGTCCTTATTTTTTAAATGATCTAAATAGTAAAAAAACTTAAGAAACTAGCAAAATTCATTTTTCTGTGTTCAAGCGTTACACAGCGCTTGAACATAAAAGTTCCAAAAACCAGCAAAATCTAATTTTCTATGTTCATATGTTACATTCATAGCATCAAACAATGGAACAAAAATCAAACGTTTCACAACGTCTGTTCATATTTTTGTAAAGCATGATTTTTTTGCTATTTTGAGGACGCTCTGGCACATGTTGTGTAACGCTTGGTAGCAGTTATGTAACGTTTTGACTCCTGTCAATGACTGTTTAACTTTTCTTGCTCAAGCGCTGTGTAATGATTCAGACAAATTTCAACGGCTAGTTTATTTTGCCTTTTTATAACAGTTACTTTCAAGCGGTGTGTAATGCTTGACAGCTTTTTGATTGGGCTGAACCTCTTGGCGCAATCTATATATATTCATCTTTTGTTCTCTTTCTTTAGAGAGTTTTGCTTTACAAAATTAGACCAGAATTGAACTTTTGAGCACAGTGATACTCTCCCACTTGAACTTTTCATAACTAGATCATTTTGAAATATAAAGTAGTCTCAAACACCACCGCCCCGACATTATCGTAAGGTGTAGGTTGGAATAGGTTGAGAGCTCATTTCCATTGGAGGCCTTGGTGTCATCTGTCTTTCGAGTTGGGCTGATTTGCCTTGAGCGTCCTTGTGATGAGGCGGTTCGGTTCGAAGTTGTAGAATTGTTCTTATTGAAATTAAACGGACACACCCTTTCGTGCTAGCAAAACTTCCTGAGACGTATGACTAAAACTAGCCTTTTCTAGTGGGTCAGAACTGTGTAATCATACCGAGTATTTAATTTCCCTCTTTCTCCCTTTATTTTCTTGCTATTTTTGAATTGTTTGTGTGTTCTTGTAAATTGTTGGGTACCAATTAAATTGTGTTAGGGTAGTTCATACCAAACTAGTTTAGAACTTTAATTGCTTCCGCTAAATTTTATTTAAGCCATCTCTTCAGGGGCAACAGGGTGCAATGTCACCTCAAATTTTTTGCGAGTCAATATTTTTATATGTATTTTGTAGTTAAGTAGACCATATTAATAAAAAATTATGCATTTGAACTCCATAAAAATATCAATATATTTCAATTGTTGAACTCTATAATTAAAAATTCAGATTTTTCATGTTCAAATTCTATTAATATTATTATAATATTTATAATCAAATTTTTAATGACGCCCTTTAAAAAAGTTTCTGGCTCGTCCCTGAGAGGTTTAACTATCTCTTGTAAAGGCGCTCTAATTTTACCAACCGGTTTCATCAACTTAAATCAAATACTGTTTTGTATGTGCCTTCTTTTATAAAGAACTTGTTGAGTGTCTCTCAGTTGATAGCAGGCAACAATATAGTAATTGAGATCTCGTCCAATTCTTATTTCATTAAGGATTGCACTGTTAAAATTTTTATGTGGTCTATATTGTTAATTATGAACCAAGTTCATTTAAGTTAAATTACTAAAGGGTGCATCATTATTTTGATGAAAAATTTTGATGTCCACATTCAATGTATTGATCCCAAGGGTTATCTTAGAAATATATTATTAATACTCATTCTCTATTATGTGAAATGGTTGGTTCATTTTCTGCCACATAAATATAAAAGAGAAAGAGAAATGGATAGAAAAAACGCCTATAAAGAAGCCCATCATAATGTCTACGGAAAACCGTTGAAGATCGGTACTAACGCTTCCGCCTAATGACTAATGATTTCTGCTCTTCAATTTGTAAGTTTTATACTCAAGTTTTTTTTATTTTATATGATTTACGGATCCTGACAAATGTGTTATTTTTTATAAACACTCTAAATTAATGATTACGTCTTTCATTTGGTATCCGAGCCGATCGTAAATTCATATTATATACAAACTTATTTTATGAGTATATATGTTTTCTCGTAAATTTCGACTTATGAGACGAGATGTTTTACTTTAATGAAAATTGTTTTACAAAATTTCTTATCAATTCTGTTAGAATTAAAAGTAAAACATAATGTTTTTGTTCCGGTTTAGGTAAATGTTTTAAACATATATTTGAGTGGAGACTTTCATTTAGATAATTTGCTCAGAATTTATTTTTATATGTTTAAACAATTCATTTATGCGAATGAAGTTTTTTCGCTCAATCTGTTTCATCTGAATGCATGAAAATTCATTTTGAAATGAATAACTCATTAGGGTTCCGTTTAGCATTTTGTTTAAGCATTTTAACGGATCATTAAACGAATTTCTCAGGTTGAATTGTTATAATTCTTTCGTTTAAGTGAATCAAACGGATTTCGCACCCTATTATTTGCATTCAATTTTGATCTGAGAATAATTACGTGGGACTTCATTTCCTTAAGAAAAATATTTTGAATTACTATTATTATTTCCCCTCTCATGTACTGTACATGCTATAATTAGACATGATCCCATTAAATCATTTCTTTAACCATTCACGTGGATGATGGATCAATACATAGTTACTCCATAATTATTATTTCACTTATTAACTTATTAAATGGAGTTTTAGTTTAAGTTCCGTTTAATATTTTTGGTAATCGTTTAAACAGATTAATCAATCAAATTGTTTCGCGAATGGGCATGAATAATACATTAATTCATTTCATTTAGCCATGTTTTAATGAAATTTCAATGAGTCAGATGCACACTTGTTATTCGCATCCTTTCGAAATATGTTCACATTATGTTTATTAAGTGGATAAACTCATATATGATATTTATTTTGTGATTTCATGTGCACTTAAGTATACAAACGGATGAATAGAAGCTTGTTATTAATTTTGAACATGAATAATTTAAACCATATTAAGTTACTTTTAATAATTTGGTCATTATCAATTTTAACAACTTTAATTATAATTACCATTTTATTAAAAAGAAGTGTGTGATATTTTTTGTTTACGTATCACAATAAAGTTTTACATTTAATAAATTATGATTGTCAATTTTACCAACTTTAATTGTCATTGTAGTTTATTAAATGGAATTTTTGTTTATGATTCAATTTGTTTCTGCCCAACGGTGATGCAAATTGATTTTATGGGACAACTATCATGTCAATCTGAAATTTTTTTATGTTGTGTTATTGATTTCAGATTGATGAATTATTATTCCTAGTTGTTTAATTCTATTATATTACTTGTGATATTTTACTTTACATATCACTATAATGTTTATATTTAATAAATATTAAGGATGTCAATTTGAACAACTTTAATTGACATTATAGTTTATTAAACAGAATTGTCTCATTATCTTCAATTTATTTTCTGCCCAATGGTGATATAAATTGAATGTGAAGAACTATTATGTTAAAATTGAAATTTATTTGGCGTTTTACTAATTATTTCAGTTTAATTAATTATTAGTTCTTTGATTATGCTATGTGAATTTTAATCGACTATAGTAACCACATTTATTTTCCTTGAATTATATACATTGGATAAAACTAATTATTCCAACTTGAAAAGAATAAATTGAAATTTGTCTTGGTATTTTGAAATTAAACCAGACATTATGAAAAGATTATGTTGCAATTATCAATAAAGACAGCGATGATGAAATACTAACTTTTCTAAATTATATCTCAAATTTGATGAGGTCAAGTTTGGATTTAAAGAAAATATTGAAAATCAATGTATATATCTCAGGGTTAGTGGGAGTAATTTATCATTCTCATTTTGTATGTGGATGATATTTTATTAGTCAATAAGAAATTCACATTAGATTATTTATTTGTGCTTGTATATATAATGATTAATTTTATGGAAGAGTGATAAGCAGTCTATAATGACATCTTCCACTATGCAAGCAGAATTTTTGTGGCATATTGTAAGGTCACTTATCTTATTTTTGAATTAACGCGACTGTTATTTTATCTTTTAAGAACAACAAATCAAGCAAGTGTCTAATGGATCGACATTAAATATCTTGTTGTTAATTACAAAGTCAAAGATATGACTATAGTAATACAACATATTAATTTGAGAATTATGTTTACTAATTCTCTCTCTAAAGTATTACCATCCATTTTTGCCGGCACGGGTCTGGTTGCTAATTATGATCTTGTTGTATTGAATTATGTATTAAATTATGATGTGAAGCTTCAAATTATGACTTTGACTTTGAATTACGAAAGTTGCTTATTTCTTATGTTGTGCATTATGTTTAATTTAAGCAAAATTACTTAAGTGGATCGAATGAATTATATTAATCATTTGTTGGAAAGAATACCAATGCTATAATTACTGGGGGTCAAATAACATTAATAGTTATTTTGATTGTATTAGTTTAGTTTGGTATTTCTAATTAAACAAGATTTAAGATTATGTTGGCCAACTTTGAATTTGTGTTTCATTATGATAATTCAATATAGACCAAGTGGGAGAATGTTAAAATTTTTATGTGGTCTATATTGTTAATTATGAACCAAGTTCATTGAAGTTAAATTACTAAAGGGTGCATTATTATTTTGATGGAAAATTCTGATGTCCACATTCAATGTATTGATCCCAAGGGTTACCTTAGAAATATATTATTAATACTCATTCTCTATTATGTGAAATGGTTGGTTCATTTTCTTCCACATAAATATAAAAGAGAAAGAGAAATGAGTAGAAAAAACGCCTATAAAGAAGCCCATCATAATGTCTAAGGAAAACTGTTGAAGATCAGTACTAACGCTTCCGCCTAACGACTAATGATTTCGGCTCTTCAATTTGTAAGTCTTATACTCAAGTTTATTTTGATTTTATATGATTTACGGATCATGACAATTGTGTTATTATTTGTAAACACTCTAAATTAATGATTACGTCTTTCATGCACAACCAACAATATCTCGTTGCATGGAAAATTGAGCAATTGACTCTATCAGCTGGTTCAAACTTCTCATTATTAAGCTCTACATGTTTTACACTTCACATATGATATCTGGCATTCTAAACTTGTTCATTGTTCATAGTCTGTAATAGATAAACTTTGGAAGGCACAACTTATTCAAACAAAGCCTTCAAATTTTATTTCAATCTGTATGGAATGTAATAAGACAAAGGCACATAAATTGTCATTTGTGTCATCTATTAGAAGTACCACTCCACCTTTGTAGATTGTACGCTCTAACTTGTGTGGACCAGTCCTAGTGCTTTCTAATGGCTCCGTTTGGATAGGTGTGGAAAGAAGGGAAGAAGGGAAGAAGTGGGAAGAAGTATTGGAAAGTGTATAACTTTGTGAAGAGTTTGGATTGTTTATAATTTAGTTGGTTTTACTCCCGTGCTGCTAAATATGATGTACCAATGTTGTTTTTGCTCGATTTAAATCAAGGTATAGAATTACTTTCAACTAAAATCAAGGCGTTTTAGTGTAATTGAGGCATGGGAAAAATTTTTCTGTACCCCTCAGAACTGAGAAAATACAGGATTTACCCCCCCAAAGTTAAAAATCTTGATTTTGTCCCTCAAAAATTCGAACCCCTCCTCTATTTACCCTTCTGACATATTTTATATCATAAACTAATATTAAATTAGAAAAAAAAATAAATGTATGACTATTATACCCTTATTGCATCTAACCCATTCGATTCGATCCAGACTAAACCCAAATCGAATCAGAACTAGAAACTCCTCTCTCGTTCTTTCTTCTCTCCTCTCCTCTCTTCTCGATCAAAGAGGAGAAAACTCACCTCCTCCGCCTCTGACGCGACGTCTCAGTCCGCCAAGGTCTCCGATCAGCTGAGCCTCAGTCTCTCTACTATCCGTATTCTTGCTCTCTTTGTCTCTGCCTTGATCTCCTCTCGAAGCATCGCTGCCTTCGCCTCACTCCTCTGGTAGCTTTCCCACTACGAAGCAAGCATCAACTTTCTAGGGTTTCGCTCTCGCTAGAACCAGGTGACTCTCTCCTTTTTCTTCTGATTTTGGTCTCTCTTTTCTTACGATTTTTTGTCTTTGCAAAGTTTTGTCTTTGCATGTCACCTTACTGATATGAAAAAGGAACTGATTTGGATTTGAAACACGAACTGGTTCCAGCAAGATACTGGTAAAAGGGATTATTTGCTGGAATTTAACTAGAAATGCTCAAAACCGAGCTTGATTGAACTAAAACAGTAAGGGATAAGATAAATTGATAAATATCAATGAAGAAATAAGAGGATAACTGAAATAAAGGATTCAATTGAAAGAGAGTAGTATTCTGAATAAACTGGATAAAAGATGAAATAAGAGATGAAATAAACTAAATTATACATGAAGTAGGATATCAACATGTGACTTACAAAATAATCAACTTGTGTCTTACAGTATTTCCATTCGCGGCCATGCATCGTCGCTTTAGCCGATCAAAATCCGTCTCGCATTCAGCATCATCAAGCATCACCCCCCAGCCAAGTCGGAGGGAAGATTTGCTGCTCGTACCATGCCCGTCATGTGGTCTTTCCTTCATGTGGTTTTTTAATTGTTATTTGGAAGGGATGTAATTATCAGGATTTGATGTTTGGATGATATGTATTTTATTGCTTTTAAAAGTAACTTTGATGTAACTCTTTGGATGCCAATGTAACTCCTGTTAGATACTTCTTTTTTTCTTAATTTAATTATAATTATTATCATTTGATCTGATCTGATATTTGATTGTGATTGTGAGTAGTATAGGAATAAGGTCTAATCTATATGTTTTTATATTTATCTTAATTTAGTAATTATGAATAGTTTTGTTTGATGTTACTCTTACCAGTATTGATGTAATTCATTAGATAATTTGTTTGATGTAACTTTTGACTCTTGGAAGTATTGATGCATCCCTTAATTGGTCATGTTGTTTGCAGAGAGAGAGAAAGCACCACGAGCAATTGGTCTGAATTTGTCTTGGTAGTATTGTTGCACCCCTCAACTGAGTGAAATAAGAACTGAATTTAGTTATTGAGAGAGAGCACCACGAGCAAGTATTGATGCATCAATTGGTCTTTATGAGAGAAAGAAAGTACTGTTGCATTTGTCTCGGCAACACTGCATTTGCATTTGCATGTGCTAATACTGAATTGTTGCATTTGTCTTGCCAGTATTGCATTTAAGTGACATAAGCAAGTACTATTTCAAAAGCCAACAAAAATATTTGTACTAAGTTCTCACTAAACTATTTCAAAGGCCAGTATTGCATTTGTAATGACAACACCAGTGAATAAATAACATGGTTCCATATTTTAAGTGACACAGTGAATAATATGGTAACAACACAATAACATGGTACCATGTACAAGCAACACGAAATAGTAGTTATGTAATAGCTTCTCTACAAAAAATAGCAATGACATAACATCTAGCATCTATACACAAAATATCACTATCAAAATATCAACAACATCTCTAAAAATATCAAATAAATAACCCTAATAACTGATAATAATAATCTCTGGATCTGGCCATATTGTTTCTATCTCAAGTACAAACAACATCTGGACATATTGCACCTACAGGTGATAATAGCCAAGGAATATCTAGTCAAATAATAGCAGCCCGATTGACGTATGCTATCAGCCACTGCCATCTTGCTCCCACAGCCACACCTGTAACAATGTCAATTAGTAGTTAAATTGAGTACCTAGATAAAGTACTGACTGCTAAACTGAGTCTACTTTAGTTTTTAATTCAAGTGCTCAGTGAATCAATACTTATTATGACACATATAAACAATCTGATAACAAGTACCTGATAACATGGGTTGGATGCAATTGAGAAATAGAGAAAGGGCAAAGAGAATGACAATGTTGGTTCGTGAGGGCAAACAATCTCGTCAGGTGGTGCGAGGTGGGCTCAATCAAACCAGTGTCTGGTTAGTGAGCCCCACCACTCGAGCTTGTTCCCATCGGAGTCGATCGGAGACCTTGGCGGAATGAGATGTCGCGGCAGAGGCGGAGGGGGTGGGTTTTCTCCTCCTTTGATCTAGAAGAGAGGAGAGAAGAGAGAACGAGAGAGACTGAGGCTCAGCCGATCGGAGACCTTGACAGACTGACACGTCGCGATAGAGGCGAAGGAGGTGGGTTTTCTCCTCTTTTGATCGAGAAGAGAGGAGAGAAGAGAGAACGAGAGAGACTGAGGCTCAGTCGATCGGAGACCTTGGCGGACTGAGACGTCGCGGTAGAGGCGGAGGAGGTGAGTTTTCTCCTCTTTGATCGAGAAGAGAGGAGAAGAGAGAAGAAAGAACGAGAGGGAAGAGTTTCTAGTTCCGATTCGATTTGGGTTTAGTCTGGATCGAATCGAATGGGTTAGATGCAACAAGGGTATAATAGTCATACATTTATTTTTTTCTAATTTAATATTATTTTATGACATAAAATATGTCAGAAGGGTAAATAGAGGAGGGGTTCGAATTTTTGAAGGGCAAAATCAAGAGTTTTAACTTTTGGGGGGTAAATCCTGTATTTCCTCAGTTCTGAGGGGTACAGAAAAAATTTTCCCTTGAGGCATTGAATTCAAATCCTTCATGATACGGTTTCCAAAAATTACTTTTCATGTTTTCTATCCTTATACACCTGAGTGAAATAGTGTAGCTGAATGCAAACACATGCACATAATTGAGTTAGGTTTGACATGTATGTTTCAAATAGCCATTATATTTGAATATTAGGACATAATATTTGACAGTGTAGTCCTTGTGATTAACAGATTGCCTTCTACACAACACTAGCGTTCTTCATATGAGTAAATGTTCAATCAGGCACTAGATTATAATTTCTTTCATGTGCTAGGGTGTGTTAGATACTTAGGTCCTTAATTTTAATTTTTAGCTACTAATTAACTTCAAATTAACAAGAACAACCAAGTAGGATATAGTTTAAGCATTCAACACACAAAACAAGGGAGCAAAGGTTGTAGGAATTATACCTCTTGCAAAATCGCATTCGCAAGACTCGATCCTGATCTCGTGGAGTCGGTGGTGTGCCTCCCTTCTCTTCCTCGTGTTCGACCTCGAGTCCACCAAGAAGATTAACATATCTCTTAATTCCTTGTACTAGCAAAAAGAGAGAAGGGCTAATTCTCTTTTTTATTCTCTTTCAATCAATCAACTAATTTGATGGTGGAAGAGATGCTCAACACATGAGCTAAAAAATGAAAGAAGAGCAACGGAGAAGAGATAAAAATTTCTCTTCCTTAGGTGGGTGGCTGCTAGTGAAAGAGGCGCGAGAGAGGAAAGAGACTAGGGTTGGGGAGCCTCCATCTAAAGTCCTTATATAAAGCTCAAATTATACCAACATCTTTCCACTAATTACAAGTTTTCCACCACTAGAGACAGCCACGAAATGGGCTTAGATGGGACACCTAAGTTGCTCTAATTTGTCTCTAATTCAATTAATTAAAGATCCCTTTAAGTACTCTTTAATTGGCTTTTAATTTACCAATAAACAAAGGCCTATTTAATTAATATAATTCAACCAATTATATTAAAATGTGTTGAACAAAAATAATTACCAACTCATTGATAATTATCTTAGGATTAGCATATGCATTAATTTATTTCTACATGATCCCTTATATTAAATTAATTATAATGTTTCGCAATGGTATATAATTAATTAATAAAACCATCATATTTTCATTGCATTCACTGCTGCGAATAAATAAATAATGCATCACAATAATAAAGTTCTATTTGTGTGACCCTTTGAAGATTTATGATATGTTGGCCATGGAAAAAAATCGCTATTTATTTTCAATATTCATAAGCGGTATCTAGCAACACGTTAGGGTTCCCAATTAACATAAATAAATAATTTACTAATACAATATTTCAATACTATATAAGAAATAAAGTATTTTCTTGTTTTGATTCTTATGTCACATGATATCACTGTATAATCCAAGAAGAGAGCTTTACCGAGATGAGAGCATTACCAAGAAATACACACCAACCAGTGGTAGACTTCTTCGTGTTTGGATAACCAGCCCAATCAGCATCAGCATAAGAAGACAATTTAAGATTATTTTTTATAGAATAAATAAACTAAGATCAAGTGTTTCCTTCAATTATCGTATAATACAATGAACAGCTACCAGAAGCAAGTGACAAGGAGCATTCATAAATTTACTAACAACATTAACTACAAAGGAAATATCTGGTCTTGAGATAGTGAGATAAATCAAATTTCCAACCAAGCTCCTGTGCAATGTCGGATTATCCAGTAAATCACCAGCATCTTTGTGAAGTTTAAGATTAACCTCATGATGAGTCGATTTTTATGCATATTGAGGTACTATTTTATCTCCAAACTAAACTAATTGCCTTGAGTTTATATAGTTTACATAGTTTAAATGAGTTTAGGTTAGTTTAATTAGAGTTTTTATGTCAAGAATGAGTTACTACCATAATTTTTAATTTTATTGCAGATTATGGACAAGAAATGATTTGGATGATCCATGAACTTGAAGAGATCGTTCTAAACTTTCCAATAGATCTTGAATCACCTCAAACGGAGCTCGGATGAAGGAGATATGCCCAAAATACTGACATGATGTAGTGCTGACATTTTCCGGCGACGCGCCGAGAGTCCCAGTGACCCACCAAACCTGAAACTGCCAGACTTATCAAAATTGTCCGATTTAGAAGTTCTTTGTTTGGAAGACGGTTTCTACCGACTCCATGTGCATCCATAACGCATCTTCAGTTATTTCCTGCGTTTCTACACCTTCCTAATGCCTATTAAAGACTAGTTTAAGGAGGGAAGAGAGATAACAAGAGGGAGACCAAAACCAAGGTCAAGGTTAGGGTTAGATATTGAGTTATTTGAGAGTTGAGTCTCAAGTCCAGATCATGGCAGCGCCAAGCAGGTTGATTGTGACAGCAAGAGACGTGTTTGATAGGAGATTTCGACACGCAAGAGCAATTGGTTATAATCTTTTCTTATTCTCATTTTCTCTTATGTTTGTATGATGTCTCTTAGTTGTTGATTGTTTGTTCTAGGACTATGATTTTAAACTCGAATTCTTAGTTGTTGATTGCATGTTTATTTAGTTTATTTGATATCTTTGTGTTTTATACCTTACTTGAATTGCTTGAATTGATTATGCCATGATTGTCTAAGTAGATTTGTTTACACCCGTTAAGTAGAGAGCTCGCTTAATTGCTAGGTGGTTAAGTCCAAACAAAATTAGATTATTAGGCATGATTATGATTAACATGAAGGTTTTCAACTGAAATGTTAAACCAGGATCGATTAACAAAAGTTAGGTCCTTTTTATGGATTTCATAGGTTAGAAAGGTGTAAACTTGTATAAACTAGACCAAGAAACGAGAGTTGAAATTCTGGTTCTATACGAGAAAAATTGGGTTAATTAATTGATAACCAGACCTAAAATGAGAGTTTGATCTAGGAACTTTAATTAAGCCATTATTCCTACACAATTATCAACTAAAGTAAGTCAATTTGCATTCTCATCTCTAATCCTAGCGGGCCGTTGAGTGAACCAGTGAGGTTGTCTATGCTCGCCAAGTAACCAACGACTAGTCTAATAGGTTAGCGACCTAAGTTCTTTTAGCAGGCCTCTATAAGAGTCAGCGGGCCGCTGGAACTGGGACTAAGAAGAAGTGTTAGCAACCAGAAATCCTAGAATTACGTGACTTGTTAAATTTCTATCAATAATTCTTATTTTGACCTTGAAACTAGGCTTAAGATTTAGACCCACTTGCAACTCTTAATTCACATAAGAGTTGAACCGTCTAACTAGTTTAGTAAAGTAAAAGACTAATATTCCAACACCGTTCATGTGGATTCGACTCTCAATCTGTTCTACGAACGATTAGATACCAAGATTTTTATTTTGAGACTTGGTTTTCCCATCCGATCACCTCCATAGGAGTGTTTCCTGGATAATGATATATCTTATTTATATCCATATTTTGGTTGGACTCTACACTTAAATCATGACTTAAACTATTAGATTCATTGTGCTTATGTGCTATATCTTCTACGATTGGATACTGCCGTGGTATTTGTTTTGTATAGTAGGAACTTGGCGGATTGTACCCAATAATTACACCAAATGGAGGAACTAGGCGAAAAAAATGATCCAAAATAATTACATAATATTGAAGATCTCATTTAAGCTTTCCAAAAAATTTTGAATCACCTCGATCGGAGTCCGAATGAAGAAGTTATACTCTAAATACAAACACAACACTGTGATGGAATTGTCGTGCGTCCTGCAGCCACAGGGCAAGCCACACGGTCCACATTTGACAGGTTTTCATGTATAGAAATCTCTAGTTTGGTAACTTCTCACCTATGGAAGGTTCCTGGTCCTTCTAACTTTCAATCAACACTGTTTTGAGGCCATGAGGTCAAGCCTACCACCACAGACAAACCTCACGCACCCATGCAACATGTAACTGAGCGAAATTGTCCACATAGCAACTTGGTGAAAGGCCTCAAACAACGTGCCCTAGTTTTTTTGCAAGCCAGATGACTCATTCCTAACCCACATATCTCTCAACCCGAGCCAAAATTAGGCCTACGGCTAGGCCTGCGACCTTATCCAGCCGCACGTGATCACTGGATCATATTTGGAAGGTTTACAATGAAGGAAACTCGAATTTTTGGCAATTTCTCAACAAAGGCAACCCTCCCTGGTGCCCTAGCATGCCTCCTACTATCAAATAAGTCCCTCATTTGTCTTGGAGAAAGGTGATCCGGTATCATACCATCTTTCCTACATTTTGGGACGTTTCTACCACTGTTCTCACATCGAAAGGCGCATGATTTTCACTTCTCCACCATCACACGACCTTGGAGCAAATTGTGACGCGATGACGGTGCAGTTGATCCATACCACGTGGCCTACCACGACTATACTAGTTCCATACCACGATTTCAAGGAGTATTGTTGTATCTCTTCTTGGCTTTTTGATATTTGAAAAACTTATAGAGTTTGTATCTTATTTATGTTTGTTTATTATGTGTCTTACAATCATGTTAAGTTAGTTTTCATTATGCCTTAGGATGTAGGAGTAGTTGATTAATTAAGGTTGATGTAGACTTGATTTATGCTTTGATTATTATTGTGATTTGCTTGTTGGATTTTCATATCTTGTTGAGTAGCTTGTTGACCATTATATCCAAATTAATGAACGCGCGCATCTAGATAAGGAAACTAAATAATTGGATTAACAAGTTAGAGTAAACAAAACTATCATAAGGTATGTTAGAAATCAAAAGATAAATCATCTAAGTCGCAAGACGAAATTTCTAAGTAATGACAGTCAGTTAGATATCTCTAGAACCACAACTAGTGAATTTGATCAATTGACCAATGACGAAAGTTTATGTTGCTATTCGAGATGTGTTAGGTTAGTACAAGTACCAAATCCTTGTCCAAAAGATGAAAGTTGAGGATTAGCGAGATTTAGGTGTTGTCACAAAACCATTCACTTCATGAAATATCAACTATAAACTGAGAATACAACACTTACATGGAGCATACCACCTCCAGACAGGGGAATGAGACTAGGCCCGCAGCCACCTCTGGTGGTAGGCCTAGGGGTACGCCTTGTCTGCAAGGGGTACGAGTCAATTATGGCGCCGAAAGCTTGCAATTTTGGCCCTCCATGACCTAATCATTAATGAAAGTACTTCTCTAGAACATTTATTTATATTATTATTAAATCATAAAACCTTATAAAATATTTACCATATTGTTGTTTAATTTAAGTTCTTTTATCTTATCTATTGTTACACCCAAAAAACACATAAAAATCAATCATCTAGCTTTTGAGAAAGTTTAGAACTAGTACTCAGACTCTGTCCCTGTGGATTGGACCCTTAGCTTTATCCCAATGACTAGTCAGGTAAAACAAGGTTTATTTGAACTTGATTTTCGCCTCAATAAGATGAGAAAATTGAAGATTGGCCCCTGCAATGATCTAAGTTAAATACTTATGCTAATTGACAAACATGCCCCGAGCAATGTTATGAATTTCAAGACCCAATAAATATCGTGTCTCTACAAGATCTTTCATATGAAACGAGGTTGTCAAAGTGCTTCGAAGCTGAGCAATACCCTGCAAATCAGAATCAATAATCGATATATCATCAACATACACAAGAGCCAAAGCCACACCATTGGAAGAAGTAGAGAGGAACAAAGAAGGATCGTTCAAACTCTGTTAATACCCGCAACAACCACATTATTTTTGAAAGTACGAAACCACTCACGTGGAGCTTGTTTCAAGCCATACAATAATCGCTTCAATTGACAGACCTCATTCAGAGTAGTTGTAGGCAGACCAGTAGCAGACTTCATGTGAACAACCTCATTCAACTCACCGTGAAGAAGAGAATTTTTCACATCCATTTGTGTGATGGATCGTTGTTGTGCAATAGCTAAGGAAAGAAAAACACAGATGGTAGTCATCTTAGCAATAGGTACAAAAGTTTGTAGATAATCAATCCCATATTCTTGACAACAACCAAGTGCAACAAGCCGGACTTTGTATCGGTCAAGAGTGCCATCAAATTTCAATTTAACTATATAGACCCATTTACATCCAAGAGGCTTCACATTTTTCAGACACAAAACTAGATCCCAAGTGTCATTCTCAAGTAAAGCATTTAATTCATTTTGCATAGCAGATTTCCAGCACTCATGTTTAGTTGCCTCCTTGAAGCTAGTAGGAACCGAAATTGAGGAGAGAGTTGTCAGAAAACATACCGCTCAGGAGGTTGATGATTGCGAAGAGAATGCCTAAGCTGACTAAATTACAGAGCTTGAGTATTATCGGCCCCTAATTCATCAGCGCCAAACAGATCAGAGTCGAACTCAGGTACATAAACCTAAACTGACATAGGTACATGCTGGTCTGATTCAACCACTGGATCATGCATGTTGTCTTCAACAAAAATTGGATGAGTTCCAGCCACAACAATATCAGGTGCAGGACCTGAATTAGCACCAGCATCATTTACACGTCTAGAGGATGACAACAATACATGGTTATGAGAAGAACATTCAGAATCACACATAATTCCCGGTTTCTTTTTCCTTTGTCCGACATAAACAAATTCAGGCTTAAATCGACCGTAGAAAGTAAATAAGGATGTCGTTTTGTAATTGGTTGAAAAGGATGCAAGGTAGATGAAAAAATAGAGAAGACAAGCTACCACTTGATTTGTAATAAAAGTTCGATTCATGAAATAGTACATTTTGAGAGACACAATTTTTTTGAGACTTAGGATCATAACATCGAAAACCTTTTTGACCAACAAAATCTCCAAAGAAAACAAACTTAATTGATTGAGAAGATAGTTTGGTTTGTTGAGAAGAAGGAAGAAAAACATAGCAAATGGAACCAAAGGAGTGTAAAATTTCATAATTAGGGTGCTTGTAATACAGAAAAAAAATATGGAGATTGATTTTATAAATTTTTTGAAACTTGACGATCGATTAGATATAAAGAAGTGCGAACTACTTCATCCTAAAAAGTGGAAGGAACAACCACTTCCAAGAGAAGCGATTTACAAGTATAAAAAATGTGTCTGTTTTTTCGTTCAGCTACCCCATTATGTTGTGGTGTGCACGGATAAGATTTCTCGTGAAATATACCTTTGTCTAATAAAAATTGTTGAAAGTCATTAGAAGTGTATTCTCCACCAGAATTAGATCGAAAAGTCTAAAAAATCATGTGAAATTGATTTTCAACCATTGCAACAAAGTATTTAAATATCTTAAAGACCTCTGCTTTTTTTTTCTCAACAAATAAATCCATGTAAATCGAGTAAAATCATCAATAAAAAGTACATAAGATTTATAAGCTACAACAGAAATGATTGGTGAAGGACCCCTTATATCTGAATGAATAAGCTGAAAAGGACGTGTAGTTTTTGTAGTACTAGCAGGAAAATGAACAGTTTTACTTTTTCTTAAATAACAAGTAGAACAATGACTAGGAGACACATTTCTATGAGGAATTAATACTTTCTCAAATGTATAAGATAAACAACAATAATTTAAATGACTTAATCTACGGTGCCACAAAATTCCAGAATCATTTGTTGGAGAGGTAACAAGTGCAGAACCGACCAAGCCAAGAGTTTGTTTAGTCTGAACCGAAAAAAGTCTACCATCTTTATGCATCATCATGATGTTCTTTCCAGTTACCAAATCC
The DNA here is from genome assembly GCA_028095005.1 of Rhynchospora pubera. NCBI lineage: Eukaryota > Viridiplantae > Streptophyta > Magnoliopsida > Poales > Cyperaceae > Rhynchospora > Rhynchospora pubera. The sequence continues at coordinate 69,981,331 of CM051461.1, read as the reverse complement.
TGTATCACGCAACCAAACGGTGTAAAATGCACATAATAATTGTGATCTACAAGTTGTCCGACAAATATTAAATTAGTTGACAATTTAGGTACAAACAAAACATTGTTTAGCAACATATTGTTGACATGAGCTTGGCCAACCCCAGAAATTTGTAAACCAGTGCCATCTGCTGTTGAATTTTGTCCTTACCAATATATGGAGCAACATTCCAAAAATTATTTAATTTTTCTAACATGTGATTTGATACTCCGGAGTCTATAAACGAAGTCGAGGAATTTGTACCTGAGATACCCATCGCATATAGGACAGACCGAACCAACTGTTGTATCGCCTCTGGAGTAACAGTCGTAGGAGGAGAACTAAAGGATGTGTTAGGAGTAGTCGGTTACAGGCTTGCTATCGAAGATGGCTGCTGGGCTCCAGAAGCGCCCTGTTGTGCAGAATTCAGAGAAACACAGAAGCACCTTGCTGATGCACTCTAAAGGCGCCATGCTCAGGATGGAGTGCCACTATAGACCCTTGTTGATGTGTCCCTATTGATGCACCTGTCCGAGCACCAGAAGATCTATTTTGAGGTCGACGACGACATTTGGTGATGATATGCCCATCCTTTTTACAATTCTTGAAGAACTTTTTCTAGCAGTTTTTGGCAATATGCCCCAACATTTAGAAAGTGCTGAATTTTAATTTAAGTTGCTAATTAACCTAATTAAACAAGCACAAAGAGGATCTTGTCAAGAAATCAACACACAAACAAAGGAGAAGGATAGGAGAATTGTACATCTCACGGAATATCCGCAAGGCTCTACCAATGCATGGGAGTCGATGGCGTGCACGTCTCCTCTACCACCATGTCGCAGGCGACCACGTCGAGTCCACCAAGGAAGTTAATCACCTTCTCCTCAACTTGTGCTAGCAAGGAAGGAAAGATAACTAATCACCATGATTTTTTTCTCTAGCATCATTCAACAACCTTGATTTAGTCGAGAGAAAGGAGCTCAACACATAAGCATGAGAGGGAGAGAGAGTATGTGGCGGCCTAAGAGGGAGGCAAGAGAGGAGAGAGAAAGAGTTTGCTCAATGAGCCACTAAGGGGTCCTTTAAATAGAGCGCAAACCATAGGGATAAGTTCTCCAAATTTACACCTCATGCCACTCACCTACCACCTATCAAGGTCGGCCTCTATTAGGGCCTTTATGGGCCTCTTAGCTCTCTAGTTTGGATCTTTAATTCATACTAGCAATCACGCCCACCCAATGTGTGGGCTAAATTTATTTTAATCTTTTTCCATAGAAAGATTGAAAACAATATTGCTGTTAATGAACCTCAGTCCAACAATTTGAGGCAAATTCTATCAATATAGATATATATATCCAATCGAAATAGAGTAAAGGGACAAACATGAGTACAGAAGAATCAGGAATCAGAAATCAATAATAACTTGGACCATGCAATCAGAAATCAGTAATAACTTGGACCATGCAATCAGAAATCAGTAATAACTTGGACCATGCAATCAGAAATCAGTAATAACTTGGACCATGCAATCAAAATCGGAAACCTCATACTAATTTATATATTAAAAAAATGTGGTTCTTAAATTGAGAATGATTAAGTCTGAAAAAATAAAACTTACATGACAATAATTAAGTCATAAAAAAAAGTGACATGACAACAAAAATCTGTATATTGCAGAACGCTGGATACCTACAAATGGAATTGACAAAATAAAAGTACCACACAAAAGCAACATTCAGCGATACATTTCAACAAAACCCTGAATTTTCAAAAAATCATACTTCTTTTGTGCCTGCAAGTTTACAAAGCTACTTGCATAAATGGTACACAACTGTCAATAAAAATCGACCAGTCCTTAATTGTGCAATTTAAATCAAACACATGCTATCTGTCAATTCAACACTATTTTAAACCACATTAATTTGTCACAACTAAGATCAGTCAATACTATAATGGTCAGTAAAAATTAGCTCAATAGTACAATGATTTTAGAAGTTATCTATGACTATGATTGGACCCAATAGTGTTCAGCAACTAACGACTATTGGTACTCAAACCAAGCAAACTCAAAAGATAGCTCAGAGAACTCCATAGTCTAACCCTTTATCTTTTAATTTTCTACCAACCCAATCATTTAGAACAACGCACTAACCTTTCATGCAAAAGAACAACAAAAAAGGGATAAAAAAGAAGTGTTGTCCTGCAAAGAAAGTAAGATAATGGCTAAACAAACAATAGAGAAAACTATAATTAGACATACGGTCTATATAATAGAAAGGATATGACCTTGTTCATACAGGATAATATAATGGCGATAATGAGAATGTTTAAACTCTGCCAGGCCACTTAAACATAATGTCGTCATATATCCCACCCCCCCCCCCCCTTTTCTTTTTACACTTAAACATTAAACTCTTCCAGGCCGCTTAAAGATAATGTTGTCATATATCCCAACTTCAAGGTAAAGCATAACTTGACAGAAAGTCGATCGAACAAAACATTGTTACCTATGTTATTTAATTTGTGTCAAAAACTCTCTTAGGGCCATAATTCTCGTGCAAACCCTTTGAAATCTACAAATTTTGTAAAAAGCTACTTTGATTTATTAAAACACCTTAAGCTTATAATGAAAATGTTATGAAGTTAGTGAAAATATTACATACTTTGTATGCACCTTGGTACTTGCCGACCTACAAAAACAAGAGAGGAAAAAAAAAGTAATTAATTAAGTACCTAAATAAGCGTACTGTTTCAATGTCAGTTCTATTTTCCTATTTTTAAACTACCTCTTCACCCATGAGGAAAACTTTTGTATCAGCCGACATCTCTTCCTCTAGTGCGAGTTGAGGGCCTTCTCACCGTTATCTAAAGGTATAAACAAAATTCAGACAATAAACAATATAAAAGTCAGAGAACAATGGATATTATTTTGTATTGCAAAAGAGGTGTGTGATGTTCTGCCAAAAACTGATAAGTGGAGGACAGAATTATTTGAGTAATTCTGAGAAGGTCACAAGTTTCTTCAGAACAGTACTGGACTTTCTAAGTACTAAAATGTCATGAATTCCTGAATCAGTCAACTTATATTTGGCCTGATTAGGCTTCCATGAACCCTCAATCATGAGATTAGTATGCAAAAATAGATTTGGTTAACCTAAATTTTGTGTTCGCACTAAATAGGAATTAGGTCTCTGATTCTAACTACTGCTACCAATTGCAACGCCAGGTTAACTTTTACTGTTTATTCTGTAAGAACAAAAAAAAGGACACCAAAATATATTTTGGTTGTTGATAGATTTTCAATTCATGGTCAAATTCACATTTTACAATTTTTTTTCTTTTTTCTTATTATTGCGAAGAATTTCGGCACATTCTTGTTGTGAGTAAAAAAAACCAAATCTCAGCAATAAACAAATTTTCAGTTTGGAATTTGGGTTCCTGTTCAGAATTACTGATCTTAGGTTACATTAGTCAGCTCCTCAGTAACTACAAATTCTAAAATGTCTCACAACTAAATTATTACTTGAAAATTCTGAAATGATTCCCATTATCATGGGGGCAAAAAATTCACAACTCCAGAACAATAACTACAAATAGAATCATAGGGGGAAAAAATAATTATAACACAAAAAATGAGTATGGAGATACCTCATTAGCCGAGCTAGAAAAATATCTAGGCAAAATTGAAGTAGCACGAGAGATCCTTTGCAACACCTGGCTTCCAATCTGAAATTATAAACACACAATTTATATGACCAGATTGAAGTGTAAAAAAAAACATGAAAACATTAGAAAATCATTTTGGTCTATATTAGTTTTAATATTTACAATGCTGATTCAAGTACGAAGGCAGGTACATCTCCAGATCCAAGCTTCCTTCTCATAAGGCCTAGCATTTTTCCTGGATCATATACAAAAAGTTAAAATGAAACGAAAATAATAATTCTTCAATTGGTATTACATATTGTAAGAATGTAGCAATAGAAATGTTAGACAAAATCCTAATAATTTACTCATAAATTCAAAACTAAACACGCAATTTTCATCTAACAAAATGACACAAACTTTAAAAACAAATTGAAAAGTCCACCTGAATTATAATTTTGTATAAAAAATGAAAACCAAACGAAGTAGGTGCGGATGGAATAGAACTGGATTAGGAGAGGAGGCAGAGAAACGAAAGTCTAGGTGCACCCAATTGGAAAGAGGAGGTGACAGCGAGCGAAGAAAAGAACAGCGCAACCAATTGGAAATGAATTAGGGTTCAGCGAAGGAGGAGGCGGCAGCAAAATAAGTAAAGGAAAATTCAAAAATTGTAGAGAGTAGAATCACCTCTTTCTAATTCTGCTTCGATCTGGAGGAGGGGGCGCGGCGCACCTAAGAGAATAAACCCTAGATTTTCTGCCGAGATGGAGTAGGGAGGAGGGAGCAGCGGGCAAGATGGGAGTGAAATGTGACAAATTATGCCATTTCTGTTTGATTTGTTGAGATATCATTCCTTATCTAGCTGAGATGGGGAAGAGAGTAGAAAGTTCTGGCGCAGGAAAAATATTAAAGGGGAATGAGGGAAAACAGGAAGGCCGCGGTGCATGCTTAGAAAAAAAAAAGTTGGCTCTTAATTAGAATCGAGCCCTCGCACTTAACGAACCAAGAGTCCAAGAGATTTAACACGCACTCAGACAGTTCACGATAAAAAGTCGATCTTTTAGTCTGATATTTGAATCTGAACCGCATATCATAGTAGATTAACAAAATCAATGATCCATATTTGATATTAGAGGGATGTAACTCCCTTTTAGCTCGAAGTTTATGTCTGTTCTACTGATGCTTTATAAGTAGTGGAGATTAATTAAAGTTCTTATCTTGCTCTTTAATTGGACTATCTAGTAAAGTAAATGATGGCCCAATTAATTAATATAACCTTTTATATTAAATTGTGTTGAACCAAAATTAATTATTTATTTAATAATTATTTCGAGATTAGTTAATGCATTAATTTATTTCTCAATGATCCCATTGACTTAATTAATTATAACGGTCCGCAACGGTATATAATTAATTAATCAATCTTATCATATTTTCACAGTACTTACTGCTGTGAATAAATAAACAATGCATTGTGTGATTAAAGTTTTATTTGCTAACCCTTTGAGAATTTATGCTATGTTAGACATGGAAAATAAATCACTATTTATTTCTAATAATCATAGGCGGTATCTAGCAACACACTATGATTTCCAATTCACATAAATGATGTACTGCTACAATATCTCAATCCCGCGTAAGAAATAAAAGTATTTTCTTGTCTGATTCTTATGCCACATGATATCACTGTATAATCCAAGATATGAATGTTTTATTTTTATAGATTAGACATTTCTTGATTTAGAGTTGATTGTATAAATTGGCCAAACAATCCAACTCCATCAAGGGGCCCAAACAGATATCATCACTCACTAGTTATACTAATGAGGGACATACGATTTTCTTGATGAACAATCTTTCCCCGCACAATTCAAGAGAACATAAATAAAGTCTGTAACAGTCCTTATCGAAAATCAGCGGTAGACGATATTTATAGAACCTATACTCATGTGGAAAGATTGAACCATCTCAAACATAGAATCAAACTCATATGAAATAAATAATGACACATAAGACAATCCATATGTTTATTTCATTGGATCATGTCATGTACTATGTTCCAATAATATATACATATGCCATTAAGTTGGTAACTCTTTACCTATGATTTGTAGACCTTAATCATCACTTAACTTGCATACTAATCTTATATGATAATTAATGTTCTTTGTTAATTATCAAGATTATGGACAGCTTAGATTTATTATTATTATTCTAAGGAATGATCCATAGAGATCCACAATTCAGATCATCAACCTGAATGATCTGTCAATAATAAACCTAGGAAAAAATGATCAAATATCATTCGTAACATAAACTAATATTTAAGTCATTTAAATTATTGACTTCTTGGTAGGGATCAAAACGGATTAGATATGGAGCGGATGTTGGTCTTCCCATATCTGTATCCATATTTTTTTTCGAATATAGATACGAATACGGATGCATTCGGATACGGATACGGTTCGGATATTTTCGGATACGGAGTCGAATACGAGTATATTTTGTCGGATAAGAATAGCATTTTAATCTTTTTTATTTATTTACAATAGCAGTTTTTATAAATATAATGTTATTCAATATACCCACTGTCTATGTTAGTACTTCGTCAAGATAAGTTGTAGTGCATGCAAATGAATATCTATTATTTTCATTGTTTAAGACTTTGAGCTAAATGAGCATTTTTTTTAAAATATGAAAGATAATCTTAATAACATTGTTTTTTATCACACTATACAACTTTAGAAGTGAACTTATTTAAAATCAAAGTAAGGAAATTTATTTGTTGGGTTCTAACCTTCACACATTTATAAAAGGTTAAAAGTGAAAGCAAATAAGAGACCATCTAAATTTACAAACACCACATAAGTACAAATCTAATAGAATTGAATAATAAATTCAGTTTTTTCACATTTGAATTCCAACAATATATAGTAAACTAGTCAATGTCAAATCATATCATATTACCTTAAATGTCATAATACATTAAAATAATATATTAATAATACCATCATGATTAGAGAAAAAAATTAATTTTAGTGTTGTTATCATATATAATCGTCTAAATAATAGAAAAGAAAATTAATTTTATGTTATTAGTCCAAATGAAAATATCGTTGTAAGAGAATTTATCTAATAAAAATTTAAGTATTATCTAATTAAAAGTATTCTCTAATGTAGATAACTAATTATATTAATCATCTTATGTCGTTAAAGATACAGATAAACATATTAATATCTATCGGATACGGATAATATCCATGTTGGGTACGGATATAGATCAGATAGTTTCAAAAAACTCAAAACCATATCCGCATCCATATTTTTTTGACGGAAACAGATATGAATACGGATATGTCCAGATACGGATATGGTTCGAATATTACGCGTATTTTTCGAATTCGGATACGGATCGAGGCAGATAAAATCCGCTTCGTTTTCATCCTTATTTCTAGGACATAACTCCAACACCAACTCATTGCATGAGTAACACTTGACATCAGAACCACCCTTATAATTTTGACCACGAGCCACAAATGCCACACTATTAGAGTCAACAGTTGCTCCAAGATTAGACAATGTAGACATGATTTGTTCCTCTCTAACAAGATCTTGAAAACACTCAGTTGAGGAAGTTGTAGGGGATTGAGCCATAAGCCGCCTCCTCAAGGGCTCGAACTCAGGTCTAAATTTTATTAGAAATTGATCACGCATATTTTTGTCATGCAACTCCTGAACATCAATCAAGGCTTTAATTCGAACTTTAGAGTACGACATAGAGTTATTATATTCAATCCACAGTGACATAAAACCTTAATAATACTCTTGAATGTTTTTGTGTCCTTAGGTGTAATCATGAATTTTCAAATCTAATTGAAAATTTCTAGCATCACTTGCATGAAGGTACAAAGTTTGTAGATAACTCCAGATATCATATGCAGTTAAACTGGGTCTCGAGTTAATGCTAATATGTGGTTCAACAAAACCAATGATCCAACTCGTGACTCGTGAATTTTCACAGATCCACTCTTTCAAAGCAGTTTTGTCTTCATTGACATTTTTATCTGTAACAACTGCATATGTCTTTTCACCATCATCTACGTAATCCCACAATTCTTGACCTTGAATGAAACACCTAAGATGAAATTCCCACAAATCATAATTTTGCCTATTCAAACAAACATGAGTAACAACATGCTTGGCACCAGACTCCATGATAAAGTACAACAAGAACTTGAAGAGAGATTGATAGAGAATAGAAGAATATCACCAAAAATTTACTGGAAACTGTAATCAGAAACATATGTGCTTTGATACCATGACAAACTTTGACAAACCTTGAAAAACCAGAACTTAGAACAAAAATATTGATTTTGAAATAAATTTTGTATTGAATAATTTGTCCCTTTACAACCTTCACCCCTTCAACTTATACAACTCTCTACATGAAAACATGATAATAATCTTGAATACCATAATAAAACTATTTCTTATACAAACATGATCTTTCTAAATATCACACATACAGTTTCTAATGACAGAAGTTTCTAAACATCACATATCTATTTCCTAATCTGAAGCAGCAATTCCCGACTTGTGCGCTCAGACCGAACCAGTGTCTCCTGACTTGTGCGTTCAGAATGAACCAGCGTTCTGGTTCTAGTGAACCATATCCTGACAGTTTCAAGATCCCACTTGTTAGTGTTTCTGTCTTTACCTCTATAAATATAAGGGGTCCACACTGTAAACGATTGATGAAGAGATTAACAAAATCAAACTTTCCCTTCAATTCAAAAGCTTATATGCATCAAATCAATAATAAATGAAATGGATCGCATTTGAATAGTTATTTTGAATGAGAAATTTTCAAATTTTTACCTGACGTTTTTTTTAAAAGGCATGCATTCACATTCACGGACAATTTGATTATTGTATCAAATTCAAGGGGTAAGGTATATTTGCAAAATAAGAGATGATTTTGTTTCGAGCTACTTTTTCGAAATTCGAGGCACAAACGATAAATCCAAACAATTTTAATTTTTTATATTGAAATCTTTTTGCCAACAAAATTTTTAACTATTTATTTTGAATTTTTAAAGAATCATTACTGTTTGAGGGTCCGTCACTAATTGAATTTTTCCGCCTAGAATTTGGATTTTAATTAAACGAGTTTTTTTTTTTTTTTTACTTTGCAAAACACTAGATTTTTCTTTAAATCCAATATATACCTTTCAACACTTAACAGCACTAAGTCAACCACATTTTGATCTGTGGAATGTTTAAATTTTATATTAAATATTATTGCACTTAGTTTTTTACTATTGTTGACAAAGATGCATCTAATATGTGAACAAATAAGAAATAAAATAATTGATATTATTTTTTTATTTTATATAGAACAATACATGTTAAGTAATAAAAATAAATAACTTCATCTGCTAACGATACTGATAGATATCTTTCCAAAAATAATTGTTTAAATACCTGATCTTTTTTGTCAAAGAAACTACCTTTTTATTTAAAATCAACAATCTAGATCATTGATGAGATTAGATCACACAAATCAATGATTCATAATCTATACAGAGATTGTTTACCCGTCTAGTTACAAATTATTATGACTTTTTTATTGGTATTTTTATAAGTAGTAGGACAATAATTATACAATAATATAGTTTTGAAATAATTTAATACTTAATTCGCTTGTCGAACTATGTACGAGCTATTTTAAAATATCTTTTAGGATGTTATAGCATACTTTTATCTAAAGATTCAAATAGCGGCCATAGTGGTTCTATTTGGTAAACCGCTACACCACTATAGATTTAGCGGGTTGTTGGATAGTGTGACGCATAGCGGGAAACGACCGGATATAGCTGTGAAATAGCAGAAAATAGCGATGCCACAACAGAATATTAGTGAAAATAGCAGTGCAACTTATAATTTGTTGATATAATATTGTCTCGCACCTTTCGGCGCCCTCCCGGTTGTTGAGTGACGGTGCCCGTTTATGGCGGACTGAGGGCGAAAAAAGCATACGGATCAGATACCTCTCGCGGGCCTTAAGGTCACGATACGGCCGTCTCCTTTACGGGTGAGACAACTGTACGGCCTTAATGCTTCTCACGAGAGTTTATTATTTGGGGGGTTCGTCAGTTATTCCAGTAGGCGCAAGCCCCTACTGTTAATTACCTCTGACATGGTCGAGAGAACCTCTAGATCTGGAAACTCAAAGGGATATCGGTGGATTCTATGTCTTTAAACAGCTAGGAAATTGTCTAACACAATTAGCGTTTACGGGGGCTAGAGACCTGTTTCTATTTTTGGTGTTTTGAGGTTTTTTAGTTTTTTTTTGTTGTTTTGGGGTTATTCTTCTTTTCTTTTTAGTTTTTTAGGGTTATTCCTCTTTTTTGTTGTTTTCTGACATATCAATGGATTTGATCGCAGGACAGTTGGTTCCGTGCCCTTGGTTTTGGAATTGCCTTGGTAGATGTTGGGTTGTTGCCTTTTGTAGAGGTTTCGGCTCGATGCCCTTCAATTGATGTTGGCCTGGTATTCTCTATTTGGTTTGGGCCCTTGATTGCTGGAAGTTATCTCGATTTTCGGGTTCTGATGTGAGGAATTTGAGTTCTTGCCACTTGATAGGTATTATGAGGAAACTATGAGGAATTTGGGATTTGAGGATATAAGGAATCTGAGTTAGACTCCTATTTGGATTCTGATGACTTGGAGAGGATTCGCATAGACCTTGTTCAGGTCTGAGCTTCGGGGAAGAAAGTTCAATGTGGTTGGTTATAAGGCTCGTTTTTGGGAATTTTTAGGTTGGTCGTTTTCCTGAGAACGGGTGAATGACTCGATACCAGTCGGCGACGGTAATATCGGCCATTCTATCTGTTATCATCATGTCCCTGATTATTGTTCCTGATAACAGTCTAACGCCTGACTGTAGAGGGCGTTATTGGGGTGCGCGGGTGACGCTTGAGACAGAACCACTCTGGCAGTCTCGCACATCGAGGTTATACTCATCCGTTGGCATAGAGTATGTGGCAGACATCTTAATCACCTAATCAAGATATCATGGTCTGGCTCCTACTGAGAGTTGATGTGCCTCGACCTCGTCGGTAAGCACTTCGGTAGCCAACCGAAAATTTGGGGTGGATGTCAGTATGATGCAAAGTTAGCCGCCCGTCAGAGATACGAGCGTGATGCTTGGAGTTGAGGTGGAGAGAAATGCAGTATGCACCTGGTTACCAGCCAAGTGGGTCTAGTTAGAGGATGGATGACTCGGTGATCAATCGAATCATTGGAAAGTCCATCTGATTGCCAGTCAGATGTTGGTAACTTGGTTCCTGGTTTCTTGCTAGGATGTCAAGTTGATTGGAAACATCGGGCCTTGGCGTATTGATGTTCTGAGGATTCAGCATGTGCCTTGGGTTGTTCTATACTGAATCCCGATTATGCGCGAGGGGCGGCTCCCCAGATCAAATTCTTCGTTGATCTGACCAGCCTTAAGAGCATTATGATTTGGGTGTTGACTGTTCAAATCGTCTCCTACCGACAACTTGGTGGTCGCAGATTTCCCAAGCTGCTTTCATGAGGGCGATATGAAGTTCATATTTAGAAGGGGGATTCAAGTAGTCATCCGGAACTGGATTATATGTTTGGCCGGACGCCAGAATCGGGAGGGGCCAGTGACTTGTTCAAATTGTCTCCTGAGATTGGTTCATGGGTCATGACATATCCGAATTATCTCATTAGGTCAGTTTGAGGCTTGTCTCTGAAGAGGGGACTCGTGTAGCTACCCAAGATTGGTTGATATGTTTGGTTGGGCGCCAGAGTCTTGAAATGTGGTCCATCAGGTTATGGTGCTGAAAGACGAAAATTGGTGTGTTGGAGTTTTTAATAATAACTCCTGAATTATTCCCTTGGGATATCCCTGTTGCGGGTCTATTCAATTAAAGTTCTTGAATATCAGGGGTTGTTGAGTGGATCTTGTCCCTATCACAAAACTATCCGAGTTTTGCTGCTTAAATAGCCAGGGTTTATGGTGTCTGAAATGGTTCCTCAAGTCATCCCAGACGGCCGGTTTAATGCTCTTTTTAGTCGGGTGGTTATCCAAATCAAATCCACTGACAATTCGGGTAACCGGGGTCGAAAGGTTTTGGCTTAGATGCTCAGAACTTAACTTCGCATCGTTGCTAATTTCATCTTCCCAAATGAAATGTTGGCCTTAGCTTTCTTGTTGTTTGCTCTCAGATTGAGGTCACTTGACCGCATTGGCGAAATACGATCAGTATGTGTGTGTAGTCTCAATTCGACCTTTTTCGTTTACGACCAGAGATTGTTTGTTTAGGTTTCCGCTAGGTTGGGTAGGACTGTTCCTCGGTTGTTTGGTTCCAATCTTGTCAGGACTTGGTTTCTTCGGGGTTCAGTGTTATTTTGGTGTTGGTTTTGGGTTTATCTCTTTGTTTTGATGAGCCTTGGTTGGTCTGTTCCTCGGGTAATAGGGTGCCAGTCTTGTCAGGATCTGGGTTACTCGTGGTACAAGACTATTCATTTTTGTTCTGGGTATTCCAATGTTGGGGTTTTTGGTTGATTGGTGCACCTTGTTAAGTTGGTCTGTTCCTCGGCTGATAGGTTCCGTCCTCGTCAGGCTCTGGATCTACCGGGGTACAGGATTGTTTTGTCGGAATTGGATTATTCCTATTTTCTGAAAAGGGATTTTGAGTCCCTGATCGAGTTCTCAACATTGAACTTAATTCTTTTGGGTTTTGGTGGTCATCAGAGTTGGTCATGGAGTTTCAGAGTTTTGCCCGATTTAGTCCTGCTCAGACAATTCCGGGTTTCGCCCCGCTGGGTCTCTTTAGGGATTGGTTTATTGGCTTTACTGGATTTTGGGTTTTGGTTTGGCATTAGAGTATTGTCCATCCCTTTATTGGTTTGATCTGAAAGGTTTAGGGTATGTGGGTTTTAGGTTTTGGCAGTGGCCTCGGTGTAGCTGTGGTACCAAGTATGTCATCTGTCGGGTTTCGGTAAAATCCTTGATACAGTTGAGTTCCTCATATTTTTCTGGGTTCGCAGGGATTTTCCATGTAATTTTCTGAGTTTCCTGTGATTTTTGATGGATTTTCAAAGTTTCTGCTGAGGCGGCAAGTCTTGGTTGACCATTTAAAAGGTTAAAAATGGTTTGGTCCTGATTTTGGTTATGATTTCAGCAGAATTAAATTCCTTGTAATTTTCTGGATTTACAGGAATTTTCCTCATGTTTTTCTGGGTTTCCTAGGATTTTTGGTGAATTTTGGAAGTTTTCTGGGTTTTAGAATAATCCTGGAAATGACGTGGCAATCCCTGATTGGTTAGGTTTTTTTTATTCTCCTTTATAGTTGTCCTGAACTGGTTTCGGCGTGATTTAGATCAGGGTTATGGTATGGTTAAATCCCTCATAATTTTCTGATTCCATAGAAATTGGATTTGTATTTTTCTGAGTTACGGTTGATTTTCTATGGATTTTCAAATGTTTCCAGCAATATAATTGGTCCATGTCATTTGGGAATGACACGTGGCAGAATTTCATTGGTCCGGATAAACAAAGCTGAGAGAGGGTTCTTCTTAGAACATGACCAATGGGGCTATACGTGGCAGCCTGTGATTTGCCAGAACCAATTGTCAGTGATTCGCTACACCCAAGCGCCACAGAAGATCAGAGGAAATGGGACGGGGTTTATGAAAGTGGTTTGCATACTCTGTGGACTAGGTTCTTTGTGAGCCGATGATTCTTTCGGTTCGTGGGACCCATCGTCAATGGTTATTCTTTAGTGTGCCAAGTCCATCGAAATTTGGGACATAAACGACTCATTTCTTTCTTTTCTCCTTTCTCCCTCTTTCGATCTGAATGAAGATGTTACGCCATGGCTGTCGGATTGAACCAATTGGGAGCTATACGAGCGATGGGAAAGTACTGCCTAGTATCGTGATAGCTGCCTGATGATAAGGTACCCAATGGTTGAGCGTAGGGATTTCTCCTTCTTTACAATTGGTTTCCCCTTTCACGATTAGGGTTTGGATGAGGGTTAAAGTAAATTGCGTTTCTGTGGTGGTGTTGGCAGCGAATTGCATGACCAGGCGGCATCATGTCACCTTCCAAGAGCTTGGCACAAAGTCAATTTGGGTGATAGAGGCTTTTGACATGGTATTTTGCTTCAACACGAGCCTAGTCATGGTGGTGAGTTGTTAATGGTGACTTTCTGACAACTGTAGATAGGTCTGAGAACATGGTGACTCATGCGTGAAGCCAGGTAACCCGTTAATTTCATGGCATGGCATTTCACTTTGGGTTTAAGTTTGGTGTTTTTGGTGAGGATGGACATAGCTATGATTCTGACCAGCATATCATATAGCATGGTTCTTACATCAATGTTGAATTCACTCTCTGTCGTAGTGATTTGATGGGCCTTCCTTTGAGAGGGGTACTGGGGATTGTAGTTTCTGTTAGGAGCTCATAGATTGATTAGGGATGTGATAGGTAATGATAGGGCATGTGAAAGGGGTGCAAGTCTGGCTGGTCATGAATTGACTGTAGGAAAAGCATTTATGAGCATAGCTATGATTTAGCAGAGTGGAGATCTGTTTTCTTGTGGTTTAATCAAGGCAAGTGGGACAGTGGCAAGGGTTCTTTGATAGGCCAAGGTTTCACAAGAACTTAGTGGAATGCTTGTAAGAATAACATGAGGACTAACTGGCCATGTTTAGAGAAGCTTTGATGGGATCATGGATGAGGTTTAGTGGTACCCAGGTATTGGAAATGACAGATATGCATTTTTAGAGATGTGTGGCTTGGACTTTGATAATTGTTGCACAGCATGAGGTCTTAACAAGAGGTGGCATACTCATAATCATTTGTCAGAAGAATGTCTATGGGAAAACTGTGGGGGCCTGATGACCTATTGAATTGTATGGTTTTAGCAAGGCAAAGGAGAGGGGTATGGTTGAGGTTTGATGGCAGTTGTAAAGGGGTAATTTTGGGCAACAAGTATGTATGGAGGGGGGCTGTTTATTGAGGGATTAAGTATTGTCAGGAATTGGGCAGCATAACAGTTTGGTTTGGCTTGGTTTTGGCAAGGCAAGAGAGGGGTTTAGCAATGGCTTAGGTGGTGATGCAATGGGGCTGATGAAGTTGATGAAGAGACACCATTTGAGTGCTTATTCTCACTCAAAAGGGTTTCATTCCAGGGAGCTTATTCTCTCCCTGGATGGTCTTCACAAGGCATGTCTCAGAGAGCTTATTCTCTCTCTGAGATGTCTTCAATCCAGAGAGCTTATTCTCTCTCTGGATGGTCTTCATGGCTTGAGGCATTGAAAGGTACCTGCTGTCCTTTGGCAGTTCCATTAACATGTCTCTTTTTTTTGTATTTTTTTTACTTTATCTCATTAAGCTTTCTGTTTATTTGTAGTGTAAGAAAAGAAGAAGGAAAGATGCAGCAAACAAAACAAATGAAATGTTGGAAACAAACAGAGAAAGAAAGAAAAAGAAAGGTGCAAAAGAAATATAGAAAGAACAAATTATGTATATTACACTAATCAATCATATGTCTTGATCTCTATGGACAAAGAGACCAAGACACTTATTTAAACTTACATTTTTGCGGTTTCAACAAACACTAAGTCTTACTATTCTTCTCTTACACTGGTTACAGGATTGTGATTGTTTCCTCTCTATTCCTAGGTGCTCAACACATGAGCTGTGCAGTGCAAGTGTGAAGAGTTTTAAGATGCTATGTAAAGGGGATCAAACTGGTTTCTTTCTGTGTGTTCTTCTTTCTTCTCTCTTCTCCTCTCCTCTTCTCTCTCTCTCTCTCTTTTTTTTCTTTTTTTTTCTGTATGGAGAGCTGGGGGTTTATTTATAGGAAATGAGGGGTGTGGCATGTAGCAGGATTTTTGGGACAAAAATACCCCTGGGGGCGTTTCTGACTTTTCACAGCAGTTGACACTGTGGCATTTACTGCCTCACCCAACTGCTAGCTACTCTTCATGGTATATTTTGATTTTCTCCCGTTTATTTTCTTCTGGTTTTAGTGAGAAAAGATTTGTCATCCATCTTGAGTTTTACCTAGCCACTGTACATCATTCTCTTCATTATGATTCACTAATCATATGCAGAATCAGGAGCATTGGTCCTATTGCTTGCGCTGTAGTGAGATCATCTTGCCAAGGTAGAATGATGTGATCCATATCTTGTGTTCACTCTTCTATAGAATCTGTAATTTGACATTTATGATGCTTGTTTTCATCAATTTTTTACTTAATTTCCTTTTGCTTCTGTCGAGATTCTATAATGACAACATTTCAACATTTTAACCCACAAAAATACATATGTATAGTTTACTTTCCTTCTTTCTTTTTGTCAAAACAAAGTCACTTTCTATTTCATACATAAAGGGGTTCTGCATAAGAATATACTCCATTCTTCAGAAGGAACAATCTTCCACATGGGCCTAACACCAGAATCATACTTCCTTCTCGTGTCATATCTATTTCACCATCGGTTATTATCAAAGTCATTCTTCCTTTATTTGGATTTGGAATCTACGCTTGTATTAGTGAGGAATGTTGCATTTCCATGACAAGTGGGTCCCACCTCTTGGTTGTGTTCTCTGACACAGTGCTGAGGAAGATGGTTGCTTGTGTCTCATCCAAAAGAAAGAAAAAAAGTCATCAATGAAGAACAGCCATATGGATGACAATGGTGAAGCTGCCAAGTGGGGTCCCCATTTTAGTATTAATTTCCAGGAGGGAGATGGCGTGTGGGGTCCCACCAGTCAGAGGGAAGCGAGAGTAACTTTGTTTTGTGTTTGCGTGTGGTGAAGCCAATGCATGGAAGAGAAGGTGAACTGAAGGAACTCAAGCAGTGGTTGCCACCTGTCTTGGCAGGTGAGGTCTGACAAGCGGGGTCTGATCGTCAGGGGGAGAAATGAATGGAGGGTTCCACCGACTGCATTGATGGTCATGGATTGCCATTTATCGTGTGGGGTCTAGCTGTCAGTCAATTGAACCATGGTTTGGTGAAATTGGGGGAGCCTCGTCGTGTTAAGCAATTCCTGTGATGTGCGAGACCTGGATTGTTACCTGACAGGTGGGGCCAGATAGTCAGAGATTGACAAAAGGGTCCAGGTGTTCGTCTTGACTCTCAATCGCATAATCCTGAGTTTGGGGAATTGGTGAACCAAGTCGGAAGAGGGGAATCGGCGCCTCCTGTTGAACCTACGGTTGTCCAGTGATCGTCGGAGACGGAGAATGGCAGGTGGGACCATGGTGTCAGGTTAATCGCGCAAATTTTGAATCCCGGAAAAGAGGGGGAGGAGCGACGAGGGTCTGATGTGGCTTGAGTCTGTGTTCGCGAAGAGGAGAGGAAGGTTCTGACAGTGGGCCCCACGTAGAAAAATAAAGAGAGGAATGGGCCGAGACTGAAATGGGCTGTCGTGGGCTTCCTTTATTTTTTATTTTGAATGGGACATTGATTTCAATTGGGCCGACATTTCTGATGGGCCTTGTATTAACAGATTTCATATTATTAACGAAAATAAAATTTCATTAATAAAAGTAAAATTTTGTTAATACAGAACTCTGAAATCTATTAGGCATCCATTTGCATTCTAATCATGGGACCGTTTTTTTATCAGCTTACACAAATCCTGCACGTCTTTTTCCGTGTATCCTTGAATGGGTCTCTTACGTTTCCTCACGTCAATCTGCTTATGTCTTGAATTACGGATTTGATCCCATATAGCAGTATGGCCACTTTTTAGGGTCAAACAAATGCCCCCCACCAAAATAGGTTGAGAGAATCTGTCGTTTCGAGCGACCAATTTTGGTGTCCCCAAAGAAAGTTTTATCTGCTTATGTTAATGGGCTCTTCTATTGTGATTTGCAGGCTGACTCTTCATGGATTCTTCAAAAGATCAGTTACCTGAGTTTTCTGACCAAGAACTTGACGCTTATATCCGTTATTTGGATCCTGATAGCATTCATACAGATTTGCACAGCATTTGGAGAGATAGGATTCGATCAGGTGGTGACATTTATGGGGGCCTGATTACTCGCCACAGGAGGACTCCTTTTCCTACTAGACCACCTTTTCCCAGACCGATAACTGAGCCTTCTTCTTGGGTTTCATCTAGACATACCCTTGTTCATTCTCAGCCTCGACCTGGTGATATCCATAGAAGAAATATTCCAGAAAGGAAGGATTGTGTTTTCTTGAACCCAGTTGATCATACCGAATCTGTTTCCACACCTATCCATTTATTGGGTACTGAGATGGCAGCTGGGAGGGTTGTTCCATGGTCTCCCGATTATCTGCATGTCTATGGTCACTTGAGGAGGAGTGTGGGTCAGATTGAGTGGACTCGGTTTGTGCTATCTCGCTTGCATTCACGACTTGCACGGGTACGCCTTGATAGAGCCATTTTCTTATGTCTTTTTGAGTATCAGTTCCATCCAGCTTTGTTTCGTGCTTTCGTGTCCAATTGGAGTTATACTACCAACACAGTGTTCCTTCATGATCGAGAAATGACCATTACTCTTTGGGAACTGTCTCGTTTAGCTGGTTTACCCATTCTTGGTTTTCCCTATGAGGAGCGTGTGCCTTCGGACGCTGAGTTGTTTAGTAGATCACGGAACGGAAATCGTTCCTATCCAGACTCGCTTTGTCAGGTCCTCGAGATTTATAGGGAGATTTTGGTCAGGCGCGAGGGTGATGGGCAGAGTCTAGGTGTTCCCTTCTATGAGTGGATTGGTTTTTTCATGAATCGGGTTTCCAAGAGACGCTCGGGCGGTGGAATAACCTCTTTTGCAGATCCTAATGACCCATTTGGCACTGGGTATGGTACTGGTAGTATCAGGGCTAGGCATAGGGGTCCTAGGTTTTCAGAGTTGAGTACCAGGAGACTGGATGATGAGACTATTCTGACAGCGTTTCTAGCCTGGTGGATCTGTTACTTTGTGGTTGTGTGCCATCCTGCAGATCGGATTAGACCTGGCGTTTTCGTGGTAGCGAGTGCTTTGGCGAGGGGTATTCCGATTTCTCTAGCTGTTCCGGCTCTAGGGAATATCTATCGTTCTCTGAGAGAGGTGACATCTTCCAGGGATCCCTCAAATAATCAGGTAGTGGTTCCCCTCCACTTCATTCTGGGTTGGTTGTATGCCTATTGGAGAGATTTCTACGGAGTTGTGATGTCTCTGGAGTTGAGAAAGCAATTACCTCTCCTGAGTTATATTGCTGGGGCTCCGATTTCTTCTGGCGACCAGTTCAGGATTCATTCTCTCTTTTGGAGGCCTCAGTCACATTTGAGATCAGGTATTTTCAGAGAGGGCCTTCAGACTTCTGTGGATGGTATTCGTTACTCTTCCGACAGGGAGTCTTCTGAGTTATCTGTTGAGCAGCAGGAGTTACTGATCAGTATGAGAGAGGGTGTGCTGCCAGTTAGGCGTGAGGATGGTGTTTCACTTGAGCCTTATTATCCGCAGCGGGTTGGCTGGCAGTTTGGTTTCGATCAGACCATTCCTTCTGTGACAGTGCCAGATCATCCTCCTAGAGTTTCCTTGCACTCTTTCGCGGACTATAGCCACTTTATTCTCCGCCTTGGGACTGGGGTGTCGTTTGCTGAGCCGCATACCGACCGAGTGGGTCAGCTTACTACTTCTTACTGGCGATGGATCCGAAGTCTGATAGCTGCTCATCAGGCTGTTCCAGAGTCGTGTCTTAGGGAGATGGTGTATCCTCAGAGATCATGTTCGGTGGTACAGACTGATAGATCTAGGGGGAAGAAGCGTGTTCGATCGTCGCATTTTTCTGTCCCATCGCGGCCTGTAGGTTTCTTGAGACTAGTAGATTGGCAGGGCGCTGCAGGGCGTGTCCGTCCTTTACCTCGTTCATCTTATGGGTTCGATCGGTCAGCTCTGGCGAGAGTCATTAGACGGGCTGAGCGGGTTGTTACTGCACCTAGCCCCTTGGTTATCAGGGAGCCTACCGAGACGGGCGGTCAGATTGATCCTTTGTCTTCTGGTAATTCCCCTTTCTGTATATCTCATGTTTTAAGTTTATTGTATGCAGGTTCGCTCATGAGTGTCTCTTTTATTATTCAGATTCTGAGGATGAGGTAGACGTTTCTATTCCCATTCCTTCACATACTCTGAGATTTGCAGATTCTGGCGCTGGTCCTTCTTCTGTTGCTTTTGCTGATCCTCCTGATGCTATAGTTTCAGCAGGTGTTATTCTCGTTTCCCTAAGGGTTTTCAGTTGAATATCTTGATCCCTTTTAGTGGCTAACATTGTTTTATGGCAGCAGGTGTAGATCTGGTTTCGGCAGATGCTACTACAGCAGATCTTCCTGGAGCTGATACTGTCGGATCGGTATTCACATCAGGTATTGTTTTCTTCATTCCTTGAGATTTCTGATACTGTACCCCTAGTTACTTCTAACACCACATGGTTTTTCAGCAGGTGAGATACATCAGCCTCTTCCAGACATTGCACTAGATTGGGGTTTGCTGGCAGAGATTGTTACTGAGGGGGATGTCGCAGTCCCTACTACTGATGCTATTCCTCCTTCTGTGGTTTCTTCTGCAGCTGATTTGGGGGTTTATGGGACGACTGCACCTATCACGGCTGATCCGTTTGACAGCTTTGGTGCCTCTATTCTTTCTCCTGAATTCCCTCGTAAGTATTCTCCCCTTTTTAAATTTGGTCTGGTATATTCTGTCCCATTCTGACTTGGATCTGATCATGTAGCTGGGTATTCCTTTGTGGATTTCCTTTATGCCGACCTTATGACTGATCGTGGGAGGTCGGAGGCAGGTCCAGCTGATTCAGGGATGAGACCGGTTGATGCCAGCTTCACACAGGAGTGTCCGACTCCTGATAGCACCGGTACGTTTCCCTTTCGCTTGGTAAATCCTTTATCAGGTGGATGATCCGCATATCTTACTGATTCTCTTTTCTGCTCTCAGGATTCATCATGGAGCCAGTTCCTGATGCGAGATCACTTCCTCCGGACGTGGCTGAGCCTTTTCCGAGGCCTGAGGGAGGCTCGGATGTCTGATTCCGCTTTAGTTATTCCACTCTTGTATTATACCACGGGTGTATGAGCCCTTATGCTAGTTTGTATTATATGACTGTATCATGGCAGTATTCTATGTATGATATCTTCCAGACTTTGCAGTAGTATTCCATGCTTTGTTACTTTGCGTTTCGCTGGATCTTATCATAAGCTTCAAACTAACATAGCATTCTCGTGATATTAAGTCATGATCCACAGCATTGTCTCTCTCGGTTGATGCAGGAGACTTCCAGTTTGTTTTGTTTAAGGAACAAAACTCCTAAAACCCTGTTCATTATTTTGGAACGGTATAATGAACTCACCGTTGTTGGTTGAGTTATGGTTCACTCCAACAATTGACCATTTTGTATGTGGAATTTTGGCTTGTGGAATTTTGTGGAGTTTGGAAATTTTGTGGAAGAAGTATCTTATGATGCTATAAAGCAAGATATTTCTTATTTTTTATTCCAGGGACATAAGGCTTCAGCTGCTCCATGTACCTGCAAAAATAGGAACAGAAGAATTTGTTATTTATTTTGTTTAAGGGACAAATATAGAAACCCTCGTTCATCTTTTTAGAAACCGGTAGGATGAACGTATACCGGTGATAGTAGGTTTTAGGCCAGCACTATCAATAGGCCTTTTATTTTTGTGGAAATTTGGCTGTGGAACTTTGTAGAGTTTAGGAAAAATATTTTGTGGAAGAAATGTCTCATGTTGCCATTCGGCGAGTCACTTCTTGAATGGGTTCTTGATAATCTGCTACAGTCGATACTTCACAGGCTTCTTCAAGATATTATTCCTTTCCTAATTTTGACGATCAAAGTTCCTGAGATCTTGATCTGTAGGCCAGGGGATCCTTTGGTCAAACATTATGACATCGCAGGTTCAGCCTTTTGACCGCTTTTGGCATGTTCTGTAACGTGCCCTTGTCTGCCATTACATTCAGCTTGCATATGACGCTTCATAAATTCTTCTTGACTACGCCTTAGAAATCCAAGCGCTTATAAGAGAGAACTTATATGTTTCCTTGCTTACCGTCTCTTCTACTCCCCTTTTATCATCTAGAATGGCTTCCACCCCCGTCCGTAAGCGTTACAGAGGTGCAGAGAGTCCTTTGCCCAGTCCTGACTGGTCTTATGGTCCTCATAACCGTTTTCTCTTTCGTGATGACGAGGCTTTCGATTGTTATCACAAATCTATGGGTGCGGATGCGCGTCCTGTGGCTGAATGTTTTTACTTTCACCCCTTTGGAAGAATGGAGAATGAACACATGCGCCTTCTCCGTTCTTGGCTTGGCTTTTGGGGTATGCGTGAACTGACAGGTCGTAAATCCTCTTATCATCCAAAGATCACTCGCCTTTTCTATGCCAACCTCCGGGTTTCCTATGATCATCACAATCTCCCTTCAGTTTCTTCTTTTCTCTTTGGCAAGTATCTTTCTTTTAACGTAAGAGCATTGGCGGAGTTCTTGCAGACTATGGATACGTTAGATGGAGCTCCTGTCTACACTTTCATGTCTTGGCCCCGTGCTTTCGAAAGTCGTCGCGAATATCGTCGCTGGTTTAAGCTTCCCCTAACTGCTATGAGAGGGTCTCTTTCAACAACTTCTCTTCCGGCTATGCACAGGTTGGTGGTTTGGATTTTCTGTTCTTGGTTTTGCCCTCTTGTTTTCTGATTAAGGTTTCTTCCTCGTTATACGCCAGGTTTCTGCGCATGGTAATCAGTCAGATCCTTTTTCCTCGAGAGGAGCCGTCCGATGTTGTGGATTCTGAAACCTTATTTTATTTGCGTCATCTCATCGCGAAAGACAAGCAGATTAACGTGGCCTATGTGATCATCCGGCACATGCATTGTGCAGTCAGTACTGCTAATGCTCCTTTACCTTATGGTCACATGGTGGAGGATCTAATGCACAGGGCAGGCATTGGTATCCCAGAAACTTTGTGGGGAAATAAAATCTCCGATAAAGATGTTGAATATCCCCAGAATCTGCTTAGTGAATTGCCATCCATTGGTTGGGTTGAGTCTCCAAATAATACTTTAATCCCTGATCCACGTGATGCGGCCAATGATTACATTATGCAACCTGGAGCTGCTCCTAACCAATATGAACCATTACGGGAAGGCTCTCCTTCTTCAGACGAGGATGTAACCATTACGGATTCAAGATTTTCTGTTGCCTTCTTTGACCAGAAATTCGAAGGCATTCAGACTCGTCTTGAGTCCATAGAAAATGTGCTCACGACCGTCGTTGCTTCCATTAACGCATTGAAGACCCCTGCTGCGCTCACTGTTCAGGAACCATAGCGCGCATCTCTACCTTTTAACCAGTTTTCCTTTTCATGCCCTTTTTACTGGTTTCTCAGGTCTGTTTAGGTATCTAGGGTGTTCAAAAAAGTCGTGGGTTTATGTAACGATGGTTATATGTGTGTCCGGGATGTACCTCTTGTAATTTTTTTATTCCCCTTACGTGTTTCCCTTTTTGTGTTTGTTGATGGGGCAATCCATGTCAAGAGCTTTATTTCTCCTTTACTCTGGTATCCTGGAGATAACTCCTATTCTAATCCATATAATGAATTTATCAGGGTTCTCTTCTTCCTCGTTACCAAAGTTGTATGGTTTTTATCTTGCAGAACTGATGCAGAGAGTCTTTTAGTTAAAAACAATGGTTTGTCAATCCATGTTAGTCTCCTCAAACGACTCCCTTCCTTTTATCACTCCGGCAAGCTAACGTATTAGCATCTTCTTTCCTTATCCCTTTCGCATGAATTTCTAGTCTTCGCAGAATAGATTAGTGCACATGCTTCAGTGGGGTTTTGTCTTGATTCGTGATCTGATAGACCTTTCTTTCAGTTTCTGTGATCAAGATGTGGTGGGATAAGGTTTTATTTTTCTAGGTGGAGTCCACATACCGTCTCGTATTTGATGGTCGGTCTGTCCTTGACCTCTCCAAGGGTCTTTTGGGTTCATGGCATCGGTTGAGTGTGGGATGAAGTTGGTCTTAATCGGACTAGCGCTGCTCCTCTGAGTGGGTTAGTGCAAGATATATCAAGACCAGGTATGGAAAGGTAATAGAGTAGGTGAGGGATGGTCACAAATTCTATTCAAAGGTTTTGTGCGGTTGGTGATCAGGCGAGGCGAGGTGGAGACACTCTCGATTGCTGATCAGGTATTCGTAGAATTGATCCATGTTATGGTTGAAATCAACGATGACTGGGGAAGGTGATGTTGCTGCCGATAGAATTATCTTAACTCATCTGAATGGACACCAGACGAGGTGAAGCAATGTTACACCCAACTGCTAGCCGGATGCGTATGACAAGGGCTGATTTCTGAAGTGAGGTGTGCAAAAGGATGGGGTTGACCTTGATTGGGCTTGTTCTGGAATCAGGATTTTCCAGAATAAGCTAGTCTGCACTTGGGGCACCAGGGTAGACTGTAGTGAAGTGGAAAAGCATTTGATTGATAATATTTTTTTGAGTCGGATCCATATTGGGTCCTGCAAGTAGACAGAACAAACTGGTCAGCTGGGTCCCTTGGGTAATCCAGACAGTTGATTTGCTCCGGGCTTTCAGGTATTCCAACACAAATTACGACAACATTGATAAAGTCAGATAGGCGGGTGAAGTTGATCTCAGTTTAGTCCGCACTGGGTCCCTTGGGTAAGCCAGAACAAACCGATCTGCTGGGTCCCTCGGGTAATCCAACATCCGATCTGCCGGGTCCTTCAGGTATTCCAACACTTTCCGCATTGAAACCAACCACGTCGGCAGGGAAATAGGTTAGTAGAGTTGATCTCAGTTTAGTCCGCACTGGGTCCTATGGGTAAGCTAATACAAACCGGTCCGCCGGGTCCCTTGGGTAGTCCAACGGTTAATTCGCACCAGAGCCCATAGGTATTCCAACACATTCCGCAGTGATACCAACCACGTCAGTAGAAAATAGGTTAATAGGTAGGTTGATTTTTTTGGGCTTCCACTTTATGTGATGAGGTCAATAGGATAGTAGGTGTAGCACAACCCTGCTGCCAGCAGAATCATCCTGATTTGTTGTTTTTTTTTTGTTTTTTTTTTTATTCGGCAGTCGAGTAGGAATGGGCGATGTTGATTTCAGTGGGATTGATCAGAAAAGGTAATGGATCCTTTGAACTGAAGTTGATGCTGATGTGAGTGGGTAAGAATTGGTTTTGGAGAGGGCATAATCTTCCTAGGCTTGTCTGATTATAAATCAGACGAGATGGGGCGAAGATGCTCGTGGTCTTGGCTCTGACTTATGATGCATGGATTTCCTTCATCCTCTTTAGTCAGGGGAGGTTTCGGTCTGTTGACCTCAGAATAGTGCCTTCACACTATTTGATCAGAGGCTGCTCAATTCCGGATTCTAGTTGGACAGGTATTAAGGTGTATTTGGTTGCAGTTTGAGGGAGCTCTTGATCCAAATCATCCGGGAGGCGGAAGATTAGGGTCATTTGTGTTTCGCGCAGCCCACTATTCGGGGTCGATTGAAATCGTCCTATTTCAATGGGTTACAGGGAGTTTTTTTGACCTGGGTTTGTTTGAAAGGGGAAGACGGGATAGCCGAGGAAGTCTGTGGCTCAAGGTTTGAGGTTTCAAGGGAGGAGAGAACCAAGGTCATCATCCTTTCATGTGACTCAAAATTAGGGGTTCCTGGCTTAAATCCCAGGAAATCCTTTCCTTGTTGGGTCTCTTTTTGGTTTCTTGAGGGATAGCTCTCAGGATATTTCCTCCTGCCCCCTGCCTTCCTTTAAGGGGAGGTTGGAGTGGTGAGGAGTCCAGGTCTGGGAAAAGAGGTGGAGGTCCTTGTTTCCAAAAGCTTTTATCCAGTGTTGGGGGTTCCAAGTCAGGCGTCTCCTGAGGTGGCACTCCGGTGGGACTTCTGGTGATTAGGACGATTGCGGCATGGGTACTCCATGTTGGTTATCCCTGAGGTAAATTGTCGGGGTTATTGAAGAGAGAAAATTCTTTCTTTGTTGAGCCCCCTTTTAGTCTCTTCAGGGATAGTTCTCGGGTGGTTTCCTGTCGTCTCTCTCTTTCGAAGGGAGGTTGAAGGAAGCGTCCGCCGTTAGAGTTCCGAATCAGGCATCTGCTGAGGTGGCACTCCGGCGGGACTTTGGTGGTTGGGGTAGTCACGGTGCGACCACTTCATGTCAGTTGCTCCTGAAGCAACTTGTCGGGTTATTGGAGAGAAAATCTTTCCTTGTTGGGGCCCTTCTAGTTTCTTCAGGGATAGCTCTCGGTTGTTCCCTGTCGTCTCCCTCTTTCGAAGGGAGGTTGGAGGAAGTGTCCGGTATTAGAATTTCGAGTCAGACATCTCTTGAGGCGGCACTCCGGTGGGACTTTTCCAGAATTAGGGTAGCTAAGGTGTGACTGCTTCTTGTTGATGCTCTCGGAGTAACTCGTTGAGGTTATTGGGGTTCACGAGTTCCTTTCTGGTCAGGTTCGTTTTGCTTCTTCAGGGATAGCTCTCGGTCGTTCCCTGTCATCTTCCTTCCTTTGGAGGGAGGCTAAGGTGATTGGGACTTTCTTCTTCCAAGGCATCCTGGTTTGGGGAACTGATTGGAATCCGGGTGCTGATGGCGACTCTGCTGATTCCATGGTTTTGGGTGTCTCCCAAGGTAGTGTTCCGGTGGGACTTTTTGCAACTAGAATAGCTATAGCATAGCCACTCTATGCTGGTTATCCTTGAAGCAGATGTCAGGCTATTGGATCTCAAAAAAAAAGGATCCTTTCCTTGTTGAGTCCCATTTGGTTTCTTAGGGATCGCTCTCGGTTGCCCCCTATCATTTTGTTTCCTTTGAGGGGAGATTGAGGCGGTCGGGATTTTTTCTTCTCCAAGGTGTCCTGGGTTGGGAAACGGAAGGAGTCTGTCTTCTGGTAGCGACCCTGTGTGATTCTAGTGCTTGTTAGAACTTTGAGTCAAACATTCTCTGAGATAGCGTTCCGGTGGGGGCTCTATGTGATCGAAAAATAGTCAATCCTCCATCAAGGGCTATCAGAGTATTCTCATCATGTCGAGCGAACTAACAAGACTGGGGGGTTTGGCCTGATTGCTGAAGTCGATGCTGTCAGTCGAGGCCTGTCATGTATTTTGGGGGTGTGGTGTGCGGTGCCCTCAATGATCCCTAAGGCTGGTTGAACCTTAGAGCCTTTTCATTGGGCGGTTGGGTTTGTCGAGTATGTCGGTTGTCTCTTCTCCATCGGTTGCTGGGCAGAGCCAGGGTTCTTCTGGTTGACCATGGTGGGTTGTGAACGAATGACCTCCAAGACTGGTTTTGGTGCTGCTAGACAAAGATCGTCGAGCACCGGGGAATGCCCTCAATGATCCTTAAGGCTGGGTGAACCTTAAAGCCTTTTCATCGGGCGGTTGAATTTTGTCGAGGATGTCGGTTGTCTCTTCTCCATCAATTGCTGGGCAGAGCCAGGGTTCTTCTGGTTGACCATGGTGGGTTGTGAGCGAATGACCTCCAAGACTGGTTTGGTGCTGCAAGACAAGATTTGTCGAGCACCAGGGAATGCCCTCAATGATCCTTAAGGCTGGGTGAACCTTAAAGCCTTTTCATCGGGCGGTTGAATTTTGTCGAGGATGTCGGTTGTCTCTTCTCCATCGGTTGCTGGGCAGAGCCAGGGTTCTTCTGGTTGACCATGGTGGGTTGTGAGCGAATGACCTCCACGACTGGTTTGGTGCTGCTAGACAAAGATTGTCGAGCACCGGGGAATGCCCTCAATGATCCTTAAGGCTGGGTGAACCTTAAAGCCTTTTCATCGGGCGGTTGGGGTGAATTTCCACTGCCTGTACATTCAGAAGCCACACAGTCTTCCTCAATACTAGCTGTGGTTTGAAACTCTAGTCCTTAGAGGGATTCATAGGACATGGTCTCTGGTGCTACAAGACATGGCTAGTCGAGCACCGGGGTGTGCCCTCAGACGCCACAGAGGCTTAAACTTCATGGGGCACCTCCTTTATTATTTTTTGTGTTTTTGTTTATTATTTATTTTTTATTTTTTTATTTTTTTTACATTATTATTTTTTGCATACAGGCGAAACACTAGGCGTAGTATTTCTTCAGGTATCTCCCACTGATTGGAGTCATGGGATGATTTCCGTCCTTGTCGATCAGCAGGTATGCTCCTCCTTCATAGACTCTGTCGATTATATAAGGACCTTCCCAGTTGGGTGAGAATTTAGGGCCGTGGTGCCTTCCTAGTATCGGTCGTCTTAATACCAGTACCAACTCGCCTTCTTGGAATGTACGAGGACGGGTAAGCTTGTTATAGGCCCTTGTCATTTGAGCTCTGTATAGTTCGAGATTTTGCTGAGCAATCAAGCGCTTTTCGTCCAAGGCTTCAAGTTCTTCGAGCCGCAGCTGTGCTTGTTTGCTGAATGGCATCTCATTATGCATGGCTATCCTTAATGAAGGCAACTCAACCTCCAACGGAAGGACTGCTTCTACTCCAAAGACCAGGGAGTATGGTGTAGACTGGGTGGGAGTTCGTTCCGTTGTTCTATATGCCCAAAGTGCCTCTGGTAACTTTTCGTGCCATTCACGATATGTTTTCCCTGTCATTTTCCTCAGGAGGCGTACTAGGGTTTTGTTGAAAGCTTCTGCTAAACCGTTGGCTCTGGGGTTATAGATTGAGGAGTATCTCCAGTCTATCTTGTGTTGCCGAGCGAAGTGATAGACCCTTATACTCTTGAAAGCCGTCCCATTGTCTGAAATGATCCTCCGTGGAGTACCGAATCGGTATAGGACATGTTTCTTGAAGAATCTGACCACATCCTCTGCTCTGATTTCTTTATATGCCTCGGCTTCGGCCCACTTTGAGAAGTAGTCAGTGGCGGCAAGAATGTATCTGTGTCCTTTCGCAGAAGGAGGGTCAATAGGTCCGATAATATCGGTCCCCCACATATCAAATGGCCAAGATGCTACTGTTGGATGCAAGGGGTTTGGATGCTGGTGTATGAAGTCTCCGTTGATCTGGCACGCGTGGCACCTCCTAGCATGCTTTTCGCAATCAGCTACCATAGAAGGCCAGTAATATCCCAGGTGTTTGATCTGAAGTCTCATTTTAGGACCCGATTGGTGGGCCCCGCATACTCCTGCATGAACTTCTTGCATGACCTGTTGTGCTTCCTTTCCTGAGATGCATCGCAGCCATAACTGATCATACGATCGACGGTAGAGGGTATTGTTGACATAGACAAAACGGAGGGCCCGCTTTCTGATTTGTTCCCTGAGAGACCTATCTTTTGGTAAGATTCCCTGTTGAAAGTGTTCCAAGAAGGGTTTTCTCCAATCCTCATCTTCTCTCTCTTTTGTATCATCTTCACCCTTTTCTTTTTCGAGGTTCATGACTTCTATGAAAGAAACATTTCCTTCCTCTTCTTCATCAGAATTCAAACTTGCGAAGCAGGGTGCTAATGATCTCCAGTTGCGGACGATAACCTGTAATTCGTCCTCATTAGGGTTACCCATTTCCTTGGCCAATCTTGCCAACGCATCGGCTCTTCCATTTGTAGCTCTTGAGACCTTCTCCAGTATCACTTGCGAGAACTGAACGATCAATTCAAGTACTTTCTTGTGGTATCGAGCCATTTCAGGTTTGACAGTCTGATACTTGCCTGTCACTTGATTGAGGACCAATTGTGAGTCTCCGTATACTCGCAGTCGTCTGATATTCATACTCAGAGCAGTTTCAAGTCCGGCGATCAATGCCTCATATTCTGCCTCATTATTGGTACAGGGTTCGGTGAGCGAGAATGAGTATCGTAAAATGCCTCCTTCAGGTGTGACAAAGACTAGTCCGATTCCGGCTCGTACCCTAGGTAACTTTGGTCTGATGGCTGGCTGGACGGATGACGCACCATCAAAATACATCTCCCAGTAAGGCTCTTCCTTTCCCTGGGCTAGGTTTGCCTCTTCGTCTGGGAACTCGCATACCAGAGGAGAGTCATCTGGGACCGGGTGATGTGCCAGAAAATCGGCGAGAGCTTGACCTTTTATTGCTTTCTGAGGCGCATAAGTGATGTCGAATTCCATTAATGTGACAGCCCACCTCGCCAATCTACCAGTAAGCATGGGTCGAGTCATGAGGAATTTCAGGGGGTCGACTCTTGAAATCAGGGTGACCTTGTGGGCTAGCATGTAGTGTCTCAGTTTCTTAACAGCAAAGACCAAGGCTAGACAATGTTTTTCGATTGGTGAATAGGATTGCTCTGCTCCTACTAGCATACGGCTAAGGTAATAGAGTGAATTCTCCTTTCCCTCTTCATTTTCTTGCGCAAGGAGTGCCCCCAGAGAACCTTCAAAGGCTGTGGTGTACAGGATGAGTGGTTTTCCAGGAATGGGCGCTGAAAGAACAGGCGGGTTGAGCAGGTATCCCTTGATTTCTTGGAAAGCTTTCTGACATTTATCATCCCATCTGAAAGGAACATCCTTCTTTGTGAGATTGGTAAATGGCTTGATCCGCCCAGAGAGGTTTGCGATAAATCTGCGGATGTAGGCCAGCTTCCCTTGTAAGGATCGTAGTTGTTTCAGGTTGCGTGGAGGTTGTAGTTCTTGGATCGCCTTGATTTTAGCTGGGTCAATTTCGATTCCTCTGTGTCTGACCACAAAACCCAGAAATTTGCCTGACGTTACCATAAAGGCACACTTCAGTGGGTTGAGTTTAAGGGTTTGAGCTCTCAGGCGGTCAAAGACTAATCTCAAATGCTGCAGATGCTCGTCCAGGGAGCGTGCTTTCACAACTAGGTCATCTACGTAGCATTCCACTACCTTGTGTATGAGATCGTCGAAGATCTTGGTCATGGCTCTCTGATAGGTTGCCCCCGCATTCTTGAGTCCAAAGGGCATGACCTTGTAACAGTAGATGCCTATGGGTGTCCTAAAGGCGGTGTGTTTCTGATCTTCCTCATCCATCCTTATCTGATTATATCCAGAATACCCATCCATGAAAGAGAAAACTTCATAGGTAGACGTATGGTCAATGATTATCTCAGTTACGGGTAATGGGAAGTCATCTTTGGGGCATGCCTTGTTGAGGTCTCGGAAATCAACGCAAACCCGAATTTGACCGTTCTTCTTTTTGACAGGGACTATGTTGGCTATCCAATCAGGGGTTTCTTCCTCACGAATGAACCCTGCTTCAATCAGCCTTTTCACTTCTGCTGTGACCTTTTCCTCCAATTCAATTCGCATCCTTCGAGGCGCTTGATTGATAGGTTTGAAGTTTGGGTCTATTTTCAGTTTGTGAACTGCCACAGCGGGATCTAAACCAGGCATTTCACTGTATGTCCAGGCGAAACAGTCAATGTATTCGGTGAGAAGCGCCCTAAGCTCTTCCTTTCTCTCAGTAGATAGGGTTGCATTTACGAAGGTGGGCCTAGGGTCTTCTGAGGTCCCAAGGTTCATTTCCTCTAGCTCATCTACTGTGTTTTGTCCTCCTTCTTCGAGTTCTTTTGGGGCTGACTTGGCGGCCAATATGAACTGATCTTCCATTTTGTCCCCTGCTTCATCTGTTGCGTAGCAGGTAAAAGACAACTCCTCAGTTTTCTTGTCCTTGACTCTAAGATAAGTTGGATTGTTAACTTTCCAAAAACGTTCATAGGGTTTTCTCATGTGAACTCTTCTCCTTTTTCTATGGTACCCGACGCCTTTGACACGCCTTTCCGTGCCATCAAATCTTTTGATCGGAGATGAACTCATATCCCATAATTTCTGAAAGAGGTCTGATCTTGTCTGGTCTGAATGCTGGAATTTCTGGAAGAGAGGAGTGAGTTCTCTGTTGTAATTCCCTGGGATTTGTATCGGCACGGGTTGAGAGTTCTCTTGTTTTAACCATTTCTTCGGTCTTTCATCAGAAGTCGAATCTTTCTGAGTCCCGCCATTAGTGTAGAAAAGGATGGGTTCTTGCTTGGTTTTCCTCCCTTTTACATACTCAATCTTGGCTGGTACTAAGAAGATTTCCAATTGATTGACCTGGTTTAACTCTCTGGGCGTCAGATCCATGTGACATCCCTTGATAATAGAATTGCCGTCTGTGAGGCCACGACTGTTCTGGTTTTGTGATGGGGGGTTTTTATCTGTCGCCCCATTCATGGGTCCCCATCTCACGTCTTTGTCTTGCAGAGGGCTGTCTGTCGGCTTCTTGACTACGAATCTGACCCTTATTGTCTTCACGTCTTTGGAGAGAACGGGCTGAGTTCCTCCTGATGTCTTGGATGGCTCAGATTCTTGTCCTCGTGGGATCAAGGCTGCGTTTTCTTCGCAGGTTTGAGGTATGAAGTACTTGGCGTCTGACAAGTGCACCTCATACACTGAGAAAGGGTATTTATCTCCTTTGATAGTCTTCTGCTGACCATTTTCGACATATTTCATACATTGGTGCAAGGTTGATGGAACTAGGTGATTCTCGTGCAACCATGGTCGTCCTAGCAAGGCTCTGAATGACGTGTTTGCATCAATGATGTAGAACTTGACATTGGTCTTCAGATCGGCAACCTGGAGAGGGAGAGTGATTGCCCCCAG
This sequence comes from Rhynchospora pubera, assembly GCA_028095005.1. Classification (NCBI taxonomy): domain Eukaryota; kingdom Viridiplantae; phylum Streptophyta; class Magnoliopsida; order Poales; family Cyperaceae; genus Rhynchospora; species Rhynchospora pubera. Next base: position 69,949,027 of record CM051461.1, on the reverse strand, counting down.
TGATTTTTGCGGATGCTGGTCGAATCCTCGAATCGAAGGGGTCTCTTTGGATAGATGCCTAGTATCCAGGTTAAGGCACTGTAATGTTTTTAGCGGGAGAATATTTACTGAAGATCTTGGGTCTACCAATATTCTCTTTATGGTCTTGCCTCGTGTTATCCCTGAGATGTAGAGCGGTCGGTTATGCACAGCAGTTCCGATCAGCAAATCTTCTTCTGTGAAAGTGATAAGTTCAGCCGGATCGGTATAAGCGACTTCATCAGATTCTCCGTTGGTTAGGCAAGACTGAAAGCCTTCTGGATTTTGCAGGGCGTGGATTAGTGTCTTTCTCAGCTCTTCTGACATCATCAGAGCATCAAAGACACTGAGCGGCGCTGGTACTTTCCGTAAGTGAGATAGGACGTTGTAACCACTTGCCAACTCAATCCTTTCTGGGGTTCCTTTGGCAGGTTGGAAGACTTTTCCTTTTTCCTTTGGGGGTTGTCGTTCCGGAATATAGGTACCCGAGCGGAGATTAACGTTGCACTAATTGTCTTCCTTTTCCGCGTCAAATAGGATTCCTAAGGAACAAGAGTCTCCTTCAAAGATTGGTCTTCTTGGGGATATCACAATGGGGTCCTCATCAGGACGGTTGTGATGTTCATTATCCGTGACGCTGCTCGCACTGTCATACCCATTGGTAGACGACCATGATTCCTCTGGGTCATATTCACAGGTGACAATGTTAACGAACTCGTCATCTGATAAATCCAAGAGTTCTTCCCATGTTGCTTGTCTCATTGGGGTATTATGTGGTCGAGTATCCCTCGTCCTGGATGCTCTCTGCGTTCTGGCTCGCCTCAATCTTTGTTCATTTGTCAACCACCTCTGAAAGGCTGGGCATTCACTGGTGCTGTGCCCCTGTTCCTGGTGGTAGAGGCAAAATCCAGTTCTGTTTTGTCTTCGAGCGCTTCTCATGCATGGAATAGAAGGAAGGCAGGGGCTGCTCCCTCTTATTCGCCTACGTGGCACGTACAGTTGCCTCTCATACCTCTCAACTGGGGTAGTGGGTGGCCTTAGGGCAAGATTTGCTCTAATTTGGGCCAGAAATGCTCTCCGATTGAGATGGGTTTCCAAGGCAGTTGAATGCTCTCGGTCTATCTGGAGTCTATTTCGCTGGCGGTTTCTTCTGTGAGAGGTGGATCGAACGGTGGTCATGGGTTGATGCCTGGCTTGTGATCTTGCATGAGGGACCACTTCAACTCGCTCAGCTAGCGCATCAATGACCTCTTGTGCCCGATCTCTCCTTCGTGCAGTAGTCCTGCGAGTTCTGATCGGTCTTAGTTGGGATGTTGGTCTATTTGTTTGCTCAAGTTCCTGATTGGTCTGCTCTGTAATTCGTTCGGGAGAACTCTTCTTGATGCTTGATTCAATGGGAAATTTCAGAGCTTCATCGTCAGAATTAGCTCCATCTTGCCCCCATTCTTGATTTTCAGGAACTTGGCTGGTTTGACCTTCTTCTTGAAATGAACTTCCAATCGGTCGGTTCTCTTCTTGCGATGGCATGTTTTCAGATGGACCATGAGAAGCAAGTGGTGTTTCTCGGGATGCAGGTAGGTTTTCTTCATCTGGTGAATCCTGTATTTCACGGTTCCCTTCAGGCTGACGAATATGCTCGTTTCCTGGTTCATTGGCCCTTTCTGTGATTACTGGTTGAATTGATTCTTCCGTGTTGGCGGAACGGAGGTTTGCCATGACTGCTTGGATTACTTCCTCACTGGAGCGCTTATCTGTAATCGCGAGGTCGCATAGTGATTCCAGGGTGGCTAGTATGGTCAAGTTCTGTTGATGTACTACTGCAAGCAGATCATAGTATATACCCATTTTCTCTTCCATTCTGCGAAGCATGGCACCTTGGTCTTCAACCAATCTCTTGCCTTTATGATCTGGCGAGTGTGAGTTTTGTTCTTTGATAATGATTCCCTTGTCTTTCTTCCTTATCGAGGTTTCAGCAAGGAGTTCAACACAGAGTCTTGGGGCTGCACCGTCGGAATCTGAGTCGGAATCAGTACCAAAGGAATCAATCGCATGACAGGTTTCTTCTCCATGAGGCCGAGGCCATTCAGGATAAATTTCTGGGTTTGCAGTGAGAGGCGAATCATAATCTTCGTCCATTTCTGCATTTTGAATCGGTCCTGCTTCTGCTCCGGGATCTGGTGTTTCCAATGTGATAGTGTTTTCCTTCGGCTGAGAGTCTTCAGCTTCTGGGGTTGGCATATCACATACCTCCTGAATTATCGCGAGCATTTCCTGAAAATGTTCTTGATCCTCGTTTCCCTGAGCTGCCTGGGACGATTCTCCTTGCTCCCATATGGTGGTATACCAGTGTTCGATTGGGATATCCGCAGGGTCTGGGATAGGTTCCGCTTCGTTTACTGGATTGGGTTCCTCAGGTGCCTTTCCCCTGTCGGGTTCTGTCATGTATGGCTCCCGAGTGGTTAGAGTTTCGGTAGGAGGGTTGGTGTTTGATGGCTCCGCTTCCATGTGATCTCTGAGGGTTTCAAAGGTCAACTCAAGCCTCATTTCACAGTCATAGAGTACTCCCCATTTTGGACATCGATGGCACAAGCATGGCGTTATTCCAGTTTTAGAGGGCTTCTTTCTTCTTTCGACCGTGATCTTGGTATCAAGTGGCAATTGGAAGTGTTCAAGGAGTTCAGCATCACTCATCCGGGCTTCATGTCTTGCAATCACCTCGTGAATCGTCTCTGGATCTCTCCATCCATCCATCCAAGGAAAGGGTGTCGTAGGATCAGGTCTTTTCCTTTTCTTGATGAGGAGTTTCCTCTTTTCAAAAGGAATGAAAGTGCAGAGGAAGATGTGTTCAGTCAAGGGGACATAGATGACTCGGGCCTCCTGATATTCTGACTCATCAGGTACCATCTGTGTCAATCCTTCTCCTGGGGTTGAAGGGCTTGATCCGGTTTGTTCTAATGGGTCTTCTGGTCGGTTTAGAGATTCACCTTCCTCTTCCTCCATTTCTACGAAGCGACACTCATGTGATTCTTCTGGGTTTGGGGGAATCGAGGTTAGGTTACGGTATTCATCTTCACTGTCGTCGTCAGGGTTGGCGTATCTGAACACGACATGAGTACCTTCAATCTCTGATATTGGACGGGATTCAGCTATGGCCTGTTTGATCTCATCCAATTTATCTTGTGCAAGCTGACGTGCTTCTTGGACTATACGGGTAAGGTCGCCCTTCGATAAGGAGAATTACACTAGATCTAGGGTAGATTCTTTGGATTGGAACGATCTCTATCCCCCATATACCTTGAGCTCCCATTTCGGAGGTCGGTGCAATCTCGATTCTGACTAACCTCTTCTCTACTTGTGATGAGGAACTGCTGCTTGCCCTATCCTCTTCAGATTCTTCATTCTCAAGGAGGTTTGGGTCAACTTCGTCATCGCTTGACCCGCAGGGTGAGGGTACGTGTATCCCTATGTTGTGGCAAGACTCTAGCGATGAAGTTTCTTCGTCAGAATGTTGCTCTGCCTGAGTGGGATGACTGTATTGGCCATACATGCATTGACCATTTTGATCCGAGATATCCATTGTAGTCTCTCCATTATCTGAGCTGTCTGGTGGTTGTAGTTCACCTCGGTTAACGGCTACTTCTACCATTTTCTCGTAGGCTATCTGAAGAATTTCATCAAGCACACGAGGTTCAATCTCAGATAATCTTTCGCCTTGATCCATGGTGATATTCACAGTGAGCTGTGAATCTCTCAGGTCTGTTGGCAATGCAATTTCAATGTCCTGGATGCCCAGAGGTGTTGATAGAGGTCCCGGAACAATCTCATATTCCATGTCTTGTCTTTCACCCATTATTGGCGGTCCCTCATTTGGTTCTGGTCTCTCTGGGATAGTGAAGTCCACTTCCTCGTTATCAGAATCCTTGGAAAAGCTCGGACCTCCTTCCTCGTCGGGGTAACGTGGTCTCTTTCGAAATTCACGGTCATGGTAACCTTCGTTTCGGATCTGAAAGGTCAGAGGATCGGCCTCACTTTTATCTGGGTTTTCGCGCACGGTGGAGAGATATCCATTGACTATTTCCCCTTGTCCATGCATCTCTCCCCTCATCTGTACGTGGACCAAGTGGAGTACTTCTTTCAGCATTTCTGGGTTAAGTTCCACTTCCTCTTCACGTGGTTCAGCAAAGACTGTTATTCTTAACCGCGAATCGCTGAGACTGGCTGGAAAGGTGCCTTCTATTGCATGGACGCCGCGAGCGACTAGCTGAGGACCTGGTTCAATCTGGAATTGTATGGGTGGTTTTGCCTGATCCGGCCTTTCTGGAAGCGAGATACTACCGCTTTTGCCCCCAGGGTCAGAAGGGTTATGGCTGTCTTCAATGTGACTTGGTTCTGAGACGGCAGCGTTCTGAAGGGTTTCTGTGTGCAGTTCAGTTTCATCTTCTGAGTCTCCCCATCCTTGGGCAACAATTTCGCTGGTTCCCCAGCCTAAATTGACAGTGCCCTCTTCTGTTCCCAGGTTTAATTGGTGGAAGGAAAACTCAATCTCGTCTTCTGATTCTTCACTGTTGGTTGGTTCAATGGGTTCCATTCCCTGAGAGGTCCTTATTTCGTTCATGACTAAACGAAATACCTCACGCATTTCAGGGTAGAAGTCGAGATAGTCTGCCAGAGTGATCTCTTCATCTGACAAATTTTCACCGTCTGATTGGATCTCTTCCAGATTATTTTCTAGAGGCTCTTCCCCGTCAGGATCGGTGAGGCTGAGTGAGTAACAGTGTTCAAAATTTTCCTGTAGGCCGGCAATTCCTTGTGTTATGCCCTGATGGCAAATCTGTGAAGGTTCTGCTGCAGGTAATGGACACTGTTGAACTGTTGGTTTGGTTTTTTCCGTGGTTGCAGGGTTGATGGATTGCATCAGTTCTGCTTCTTCTCGCAGGGTTCGCGCGCCAACTGAAATGCGAGCCGTGCGTGTCATTTTTCTGATGGAGGGTATTGTCGTCCGCTCGTCTCTCGAGTTTTCCATTGTGATACCATTACAATGTTCTGGTTCATTCTGAGATGGACGGCGGCTGGATTCTCCAGACTTCCTTTTGGCAGAGGACGTCAGGAACTGTTGTGGGAAAAAGTCTACCAAGGTGACGGGCGTAGGTTTGCTCTGAACAAATTCCTCTTCTGTCCGTTTGGCTGGCTCTTTGATCCCTGCCATTTTCTTATCCCTGGCTAAGGTTACTGGCTTTTTCTTTTTGTGTTCTTTCGGACGACTGATGATCGTCCTTGGTGGTGGAGCGTCTTTTACGGGGGCCTTGCTCCGGTTCCCATGCAGAAGTTCATCATGCATTTTTCTGAGCATTTTCTTGGATTTTTGGGATAGGCAAAGGGTCCAAGGTTGTGAGGATTTCCCTTCTCCTTCTTCCATAGTAGAGACCATGTTGACCTGGAAGTGCGGCTTCGGGGTTTGCCGTGCTTCTCGCGGAATAATGATCTTACCTTCCTGTGCTTGTCTTTCTATCCAATCTTTAAAGACATAGCATTCCTCAAGAGTGTGACCCAAAACTCTGTGATACAGGCAGTAATTCGGATCGTCCTTCTTATTCTCCTCATCAGGACGTCTACAGGTAGGTAAAGAAATTCCCTTTTCCAGTGCGATCTTGAAGAGGTCTCCCACATATTCCTTCTTGAAGGAATAAGGTTGTTTCCTTCGTTCACTCAGGGTAGGGCGCCTAGGTCTCTGTTGATCAGGCTCTCTGCGGTAGTTCGGTTTGGTTTCTTCCAGGCTGGTATCGTGACTTGTCGCGGCTACCGATTTATCAGATTTCCCGGGTCGACCTTTCTTGTCCTTGTCTTTGCCTTTCTCTTTCTTGGGATAAGGTGGAGTAGCAGGAATCAGTCCTTCTTGCCTCAGGGCTTCGTACTTGGATACCACGGTGACCAAAGTTCTGAAGCCTATAATCTTGGTTGAAACTAGGTAAGGTCTGATCCATCCAGGCAAATTGTTCAGGACGGTTTTGATTTGTTCGGCCTCGGTCATTGGGGGTTGGCATCGGATGCTCATGTTCCTCCATCTGGTGATGTATTCCATGATGGTTTCATCGGTTTCAGGTTTCAGGTTTGCCATGTCTATGGATGTCACATCCTGGGCCAATACCATGAACTTGGAACAAAAAGCTTCTTCCATTTCTTCCCATGAGTTGATACTATCTTCTGGCAATGAGGCGTACCATTCGAATGCAACTCCAGCGAGACTCTGAGGGAATTGACGGAGTAGCCATGCAGGATTGCTGGCTGTATCGCCACAGGCAGTGACGAAATGGGCTAGGTGCTGTTCAGGGGTAACCTTGTTTCCCGTCCCTTCGAACATTCTGAACCTAGGCAAGGTGTATCTCTTGGGAAATGGTTCATCATCGAAATGTCTGGGGTAGGGTCTTCCTATCCTCTTTTTGGGTCTGGCAGGAATTTCTACTCCTAATTCTCTCATCTTCTTGACAATCAGGTCTTGCACATCATCACTGGTTATCCCACTGGGTGAGGTTGCTAGTGACTGGGCGGATCTCTTGATAGTCGTAGAGGTTCTGGGAGGGTATAGAGGAGTATCCATTTCCTCTTCTCCTTCGTCTTCGATAGATGTGACTTTCTTTCCCATTCTGACAGTTGGGCTCCTCTTTGACCCCTCATTCTGATTTCTGCCCCCGTTCCCTGAGTTGAAACGAGTGCTATCATCACATGGTTCCTTCCTAAGCCGTTCTTTCAGTTTGGCATTCTCTTTCCGGAAGATCTCAATTTGCTGGGCCATTTGTTCCAATTTTTCTTCCAGTCGCGCGCTTGTGTCGTGTTCTTCGTCACTGGCACTTCCGTCAGTTGGAGCAATGGGTTCCTGTTGAAGTTCTTCTTCGTTCTTGGGAGGGTCTGTCACGGAAACAGGGATCTCCCCCTTAGTGGAAGGGTTGCTCTTGATTTTGCGGCTTTTCCTACCGTGGTTGATGGCTTGACCCGTTTCTAGTCGTTCCCCAGTGTGGGCGACCAGACTGCGAGTCATTACTGCTTCAATCTCAGGGTCTTGGGGTTCGGTTTCCTCATCCCCTGCTGTGTAGGAATAGTGGGATTCATCGTTATCGGGGTCTCCATCAATGCCTATAGCATTAACAGTGAAGAAGTCCTCGGTTTCGGTTGTACGGGGTTTCGGTTGGCTTGAGCTGTCTGGGTAAGTCAACCTTTCATGGACAGAGACACGTTGATCCTGATGAGAACCTCCGCTCTGTGGTGGTCTGGTTGAGGCTTGCCCCCTGCGTGGAAAGGTGAGCCTCTGGTGTACAGGAACACGGTATTCCTGTTTTGAGCCATGGGGTGGTGGTAGGTTGTGACCCTTCTTCTTGCCCTGGTGGCTCCTGATGTGATGATAGATCTTCTGGATCTTTTCCGGAAGGGTGATCCTCCGATTTGATCCATCGGTCGGTATTGTGGTGGACTTGAAGCGGGTGGGGATGTCCCTCCAGGCCAGAAGGCGTGTTTTCTGGGACTTCCATTTTGTAGCTCGGAGCGGGGAAAAGGAGTTCTGAATTGGTAAGTCAGTCTCCACGTCCAGCTCATTCTGGCAGGCTTCCATCTCCGAAACCTTGACCCTTCTGGTGAGTCTTGGTTTAGAAGATGCGGGTGTCTGGGCAATCGTGACAGCTGTAGTGTCTGACTGCTTCTTGCGGTGGCCGAACTGCTTCCCTGTCTGAGCGGTCATCAGGTGGCCGTTCTTGTCCAGTCGAATCAGTGGCACGGCAATCGGAATGGATCCAATCACGGTCATGCCAGGGCCAGTCTTCATGTTTCCCGTGCTGAAGTTGTCATATGCCATTTCCCTACAATGTAAGAGGTGCTCAACTCATTCATCAGTGCATGGAAGAAAAGTGCTATTCCCTAGTGTTAATACATTATATCCATTGATATTCCTTTAAACTGAGTTTCCCAGATGAGAGGTGAAAACAGTCCCACCGGGCGTGCCAGGACCTGTCTCGCACCTTTCGGCGCCCTCCCGGTTGTTGAGTGACGATGCCCGTTTATGGCGGACTGAGGGCGAAAAAAGCATACGGATCAGATACCTCTCGCGGGCCTTAAGGTCACGATACGGCCGTCTCCTTTACGGGTGAGACAACTGTACGGCCTTAATGCTTCTCACGAGAGTTTATTATTTGGGGGGTTCGTCAGTTATTCCAGTAGGCGCAAGCCCCTACTGTTAATTACCTCTGACATGGTCGAGAGAACCTCTAGATCTGGAAACTCAAAGGGATATCGGTGGATTCTATGTCTTTAAACAGCTAGGAAATTGTCTAACACAATTAGCGTTTACGGGGGCTAGAGACCTGTTTCTATTTTTGGTGTTTTGAGGTTTTTTAGTTTTTTTTTGTTGTTTTGGGGTTATTCTTCTTTTCTTTTTAGTTTTTTAGGGTTATTCCTCTTTTTTGTTGTTTTCTGGCATATCAATGGATTTGATCGCAGGACAGTTGGTTCCGTGCCCTTGGTTTTGGAATTGCCTTGGTAGATGTTGGGTTGTTGCCTTTTGTAGAGGTTTCGGCTCGATGCCCTTCAATTGATGTTGGCCTGGTATTCTCTATTTGGTTTGGGCCCTTGATTGCTGAAAGTTATCTCGATTTTCGGGTTCTGATGTGAGGAATTTGAGTTCTTGCCACTTGATAGGTATTATGAGGAAACTATGAGGAATTTGGGATTTGAGGATATAAGGAATCTGAGTTAGACTCCTATTTGGATTCTGATGACTTGGAGAGGATTCGCATAGACCTTGTTCAGGTCTGAGATTCGGGGAAGAAAGTTCAATGTGGTTGGTTATAAGGCTCGTTTTTGGGAATTTTTAGGTTGGTCGTTTTCCTGAGAACGGGTGAATGACTCGATACCAGTCGGCGACGGTAATATCGGCCATTCTATCTGTTATCATCATGTCCCTGATTATTGTTCCTGATAACAGTCTAACGCCTGACTGTAGAGGGCGTTATTGGGGTGCGCGGGTGACGCTTGAGACAGAACCACTCTGGCAGTCTCGCACATCGAGGTTATACTCATCCGTTGGCATAGAGTATGTGGCAGACATCTTAATCCCCTGATCAAGATATCATGGTCTGGCTCCCACTGAGAGTTGATGTGCCTCGACCTCGTCGGTAAGCACTTCGGTAGCCAACCGAAATTTTGGGGTGGATGTCAGTATGATGCAAAGTTAGCCGCCCGTCAGAGATACGAGCGTGATGCTTGGAGTTGAGGTGGAGAGAAATGCAGTATGCACCTGGTTACCAGCCAAGTGGGTCTAGTTAGAGGATGGATGACTCGGTGATCAATCGAATCATTGGAAAGTCCATCTGATTGCCAGTCAGATGTTGGTAACTTGGTTCCTGGTTTCTTGCTAGGATGTCAAGTTGATTGGAAACATCGGGCCTTGGCGTATTGATGTTCTGAGGATTCAGCATGTGCCTTGGGTTGTTCTATACTGAATCCCGATTATGCGCGAGGGGCGGCTCCCCAGATCAAATTTTTCGTTGATCTGACCAGCCTTAAGAGCATTATGATTTGGGTGTTGACTGTTCAAATCGTCTCCTACCGACAACTTGGTGGTCGCAGATTTCCCAAGCTGCTTTCATGAGGGCGATATGAAGTTCATATTTAGAAGGGGGATTCAAGTAGTCATCCGGAACTGGATTATATGTTTGGCCGGACGCCAGAATCGGGAGGGGCCAGTGACTTGTTCAAATTGTCTCCTGAGATTGGTTCATGGGTCATGACATATCCGAATTATCTCATTAGGTCAGTTTGAGGCTTGTCTCTGAAGAGGGGACTCGTGTAGCTACCCAAGATTGGTTGATATGTTTGGTTGGGCGCCAGAGTCTTGAAATGTGGTCCATCAGGTTATGGTGCTGAAAGACGAAAATTGGTGTGTTGGAGTTTTTAATAATAACTCCTGAATTATTCCCTTGGGATATCCCTGTTGCGGGTCTATTCAATTAAAGTTCTTGAATATCAGGGGTTGTTGAGTGGATCTTGTCCCTATCACAAAACTATCCAAGTTTTGCTGCTTAAATAGCCAGGGTTTATGGTGTCTGAAATGGTTCCTCAAGTCATCCCAGACGGCCGGTTTAATGCTCTTTTTAGTCGGGTGGTTATCCAAATCAAATCCACTGACAATTCGGGTAACCGGGGTCGAACGGTTTTGGCTTAGATGCTCAGAACTTAACTTCGCATCGTTGCTAATTTCATCTTCCCAAATGAAATGTTGGCCTTAGCTTTCTTGTTGTTTGCTCTCAGATTGAGGTCACTTGACCGCATTGGCGAAATACGATCAGTATGTGTGTGTAGTCTCAATTCGACCTTTTTCGTTTACGACCAGAGATTGTTTGTTTAGGTTTCCGCTAGGTTGGGTAGGACTGTTCCTCGGTTGTTTGGTTCCAATCTTGTCAGGACTTGGTTTCTTCGGGGTTCAGTGTTATTTTGGTGTTGGTTTTGGGTTTATCTCTTTGTTTTGATGAGCCTTGGTTGGTCTGTTCCTCGGGTAATAGGGTGCCAGTCTTGTCAGGATCTGGGTTACTCGTGGTACAAGACTATTCATTTTTGTTCTGGGTATTCCAATGTTGGGGTTTTTGGTTGATTGGTGCACCTTGTTAAGTTGGTCTGTTCCTCGGCTGATAGGTTCCGTCCTCGTCAGGCTCTGGATCTACCGGGGTACAGGATTGTTTTGTCGGAATTGGATTATTCCTATTTTCTGAAAAGGGATTTTGAGTCCCTGATCGGGTTCTCAACATTGAACTTAATTCTTTTGGGTTTTGGTGGTCATCAGAGTTGGTCATGGAGTTTCAGAGTTTTGCCCGATTTAGTCCTGCTCAGACAATTCCGGGTTTCGCCCCGCTGGGTCTCTTTAGGGATTGGTTTATTGGCTTTACTGGATTTTGGGTTTTGGTTTGGCATTAGAGTATTGTCCATCCCTTTATTGGTTTGATCTGAAAGGTTTAGGGTATGTGGGTTTTAGGTTTTGGCAGTGGCCTCGGTGTAGCTGTGGTACCAAGTATGTCATCTGTCGGGTTTCGGTAAAATCCTTGATACAGTTGAGTTCCTCATATTTTTCTGGGTTCGCAGGGATTTTCCATGTAATTTTCTGAGTTTCCTGTGATTTTTGATGGATTTTCAAAGTTTCTGCTGAGGCGGCAAGTCTTGGTTAACCATTTAAAAGGTTAAAAATGGTTTGGTCCTGATTTTGGTTATGATTTCAGCAGAATTAAATTCCTTGTAATTTTCTGGATTTACAGGAATTTTCCTCATGTTTTTCTGGGTTTCCTAGGATTTTTGGTGAATTTTGGAAGTTTTCTGGGTTTTAGAATAATCCTGGAAATGACGTGGCAATCCCTGATTGGTTAGGTTTTTTTTATTCTCCTTTATAGTTGTCCTGAACTGGTTTCGGCGTGATTTAGATCAGGGTTATGGTATGGTTAAATCCCTCATAATTTTCTGATTCCATAGAAATTGGATTTGTATTTTTCTGAGTTACGGTTGATTTTCTATGGATTTTCAAATGTTTCCAGCAATATAATTGGTCCATGTCATTTGGGAATGACACGTGGCAGAATTTCATTGGTCCGGATAAACAAAGCTGAGAGAGGGTTCTTCTTAGAACATGACCAATGGGGCTATACGTGGCAGCCTGTGATTTGCCAGAACCAATTGTCAGTGATTCGCTACACCCAAGCGCCACAGAAGATCAGAGGAAATGGGACGGGGTTTATGAAAGTGGTTTGCATACTCTGTGGACTAGGTTCTTTGTGAGCCGATGATTCTTTCGGTTCGTGGGACCCATCGTCAATGGTTATTCTTTAGTGTGCCAAGTCCATCGAAATTTGGGACATAAACGACTCATTTCTTTCTTTTCTCCTTTCTCCCTCTTTCGATCTGAATGAAGATGTTACGCCATGGCTGTCGGATTGAACCAATTGGGAGCTATACGAGCGATGGGAAAGTACTGCCTAGTATCGTGATAGCTGCCTGATGATAAGGTACCCAATGGTTGAGCGTAGGGATTTCTCCTTCTTTACAATTGGTTTCCCCTTTCACGATTAGGGTTTGGATGAGGGTTAAAGTAAATTGCGTTTCTGTGGTGGTGTTGGCAGCGAATTGCATGACCAGGCGGCATCATGTCACCTTCCAAGAGCTTGGCACAAAGTCAATTTGGGTGATAGAGGCTTTTGACATGGTATTTTGCTTCAACACGAGCCTAGTCATGGTGGTGAGTTGTTAATGGTGACTTTCTGACAACTGTAGATAGGTCTGAGAACATGGTGACTCATGCGTGAAGCCAGGTAACCCGTTAATTTCATGGCATGGCATTTCACTTTGGGTTTAAGTTTGGTGTTTTTGGTGAGGATGGACATAGCTATGATTCTGACCAGCATATCATATAGCATGGTTCTTACATCAATGTTGAATTCACTCTCTGTCGTAGTGATTTGATGGGCCTTCCTTTGAGAGGGGTACTGGGGATTGTAGTTTCTGTTAGGAGCTCATAGATTGATTAGGGATGTGATAGGTAATGATAGGGCATGTGAAAGGGGTGCAAGTCTGGCTGGTCATGAATTGACTGTAGGAAAAGCATTTATGAGCATAGCTATGATTTAGCAGAGTGGAGATCTGTTTTCTTGTGGTTTAATCAAGGCAAGTGGGACAGTGGCAAGGGTTCTTTGATAGGCCAAGGTTTCACAAGAACTTAGTGGAATGCTTGTAAGAATAACATGAGGACTAACTGGCCATGTTTAGAGAAGCTTTGATGGGATCATGGATGAGGTTTAGTGGTACCCAGGTATTGGAAATGACAGATATGCATTTTTAGAGATGTGTGGCTTGGACTTTGATGATTGTTGCACAGCATGAGGTCTTAACAAGAGGTGGCATACTCATAATCATTTGTCAGAAGAATGTCTATGGGAAAACTGTGGGGGCCTGATGACCTATTGAATTGTATGGTTTTAGCAAGGCAAAGGAGAGGGGTATGGTTGAGGTTTGATGGCAGTTGTAAAGGGGTAATTTTGGGCAACAAGTATGTATGGAGGGGGGCTGTTTATTGAGGGATTAGGTATTGTCAGGAATTGGACAGCATAACAGTTTGGTTTGGCTTGGTTTTGGCAAGGCAAGAGAGGGGTTTAGCAATGGCTTAGGTGGTGATGCAATGGGGCTGATGAAGTTGATGAAGAGACACCATTTGAGTGCTTATTCTCACTCAAAAGGGTTTCATTCCAGGGAGCTTATTCTCTCCCTGGATGGTCTTCACAAGGCATGTCTCAGAGAGCTTATTCTCTCTCTGAGATGTCTTCAATCCAGAGAGCTTATTCTCTCTCTGGATGGTCTTCATGGCTTGAGGCATTGAAAGGTACCTGCTGTCCTTTGGCAGTTCCATTAACATGTCTCTTTTTTTTGTATTTTTTTTTACTTTATCTCATTAAGCTTTCTGTTTATTTGTAGTGTAAGAAAAGAAGAAGGAAAGAGACAGCAAACAAAACAAATGAAATGTTGGAAACAAACAGAGAAAGAAAGAAAAAGAAAGGTGCAAAAGAAATATAGAAAGAACAAATTATGTATATTACACTAATCAATCATATGTCTTGATCTCTATGGACAAAGAGACCAAGACACTTATTTAAACTTACATTTTTGCGGTTTCAACAAACACTAAGTCTTACTATTCTTCTCTTACACTGGTTACAGGATTGTGATTGTTTCCTCTCTATTCCTAGGTGCTCAACACATGAGCTGTGCAGTGCAAGTGTGAAGAGTTTTAAGATGCTATGTAAAGGGGATCAAACTGGTTTCTTTCTGTGTGTTCTTCTTTCTTCTCTCTTCTCCTCTCCTCTTCTCTCTCTCTCTCTCTCTTTTTCTTTTTTTTTCTGTATGGAGAGCTGGGGGTTTATTTATAGGAAATGAGGGGTGTGGCATGTAGCAGGATTTTTGGGACAAAAATACCCCTGGGGGCGTTTCTGACTTTTCACAGCAGTTGACACTGTGGCATTTACTGCCTCACCCAACTGCTAGCTACTCTTCATGGTATATTTTGATTTTCTCCCGTTTATTTTCTTCTGGTTTTAGTGAGAAAAGATTTGTCATCCATCTTGAGTTTTACCTAGCCACTGTACATCATTCTCTTCATTATGATTCACTAATCATATGCAGAATCAGGAGCATTGGTCCTATTGCTTGCGCTGTAGTGAGATCATCTTGCCAAGGTAGAATGATGTGATCCATATCTTGTGTTCACTCTTCTATAGAATCTGTAATTTGACATTTATGATGCTTGTTTTCATCAATTTTTTACTTAATTTCCTTTTGCTTCTGTCGAGATTCTATAATGACAACATTTCAACATTTTAACCCACAAAAATACTTATGTATAGTTTACTTTCCTTCTTTCTTTTTGTCAAAACAAAGTCACTTTCTATTTCATACATAAAGGGGTTCTGCATAAGAATATACTCCATTCTTCAGAAGGAACAATCTTCCACATGGGCCTAACACCAGAATCATACTTCCTTCTCGTGTCATATCTATTTCACCATCGGTTATTATCAAAGTCATTCTTCCTTTATTTGGATTTGGAATCTACGCTTGTATTAGTGAGGAATGTTGCCTTTCCATGACAAGTGGGTCCCACCTCTTGGTTGTGTTCTCTGACACAGTGCTGAGGAAGATGGTTGCTTGTGTCTCATCCAAAAGAAAGAAAAAAAGTCATCAATGAAGAACAGCCATATGGATGACAATGGTGAAGCTGCCAAGTGGGGTCCCCATTTTAGTATTAATTTCCAGGAGGGAGATGGCGTGTGGGGTCCCACCAGTCAGAGGGAAGCGAGAGTAACTTTGTTTTGTGTTTGCGTGTGGTGAAGCCAATGCATGGAAGAGAAGGTGAACTGAAGGAACTCAAGCAGTGGTTGCCACCTGTCTTGGCAGGTGAGGTCTGACAAGCGGGGTCTGATCGTCAGGGGGAGAAATGAATGGAGGGTTCCACCGACTGCATTGATGGTCATGGATTGCCATTTATCGTGTGGGGTCTAGCTGTCAGTCAATTGAACCATGGTTTGGTGAAATTGGGGGAGCCTCGTCGTGTTAAGCAATTCCTGTGATGTGCGAGACCTGGATTGTTACCTGACAGGTGGGGCCAGATAGTCAGAGATTGACAAAAGGGTCCAGGTGTTCGTCTTGACTCTCAATCGCATAATCCTGAGTTTGGGGAATTGGTGAACCAAGTCGGAAGAGGGGAATCGGCGCCTCCTGTTGAACCTACGGTTGTCCAGTGATCGTCGGAGACGGAGAATGGCAGGTGGGACCATGGTGTCAGGTTAATCGCGCGAATTTTGAATCCCGGAAAAGAGGGGGAGGAGCGACGAGGGTCTGATGTGGCTTGAGTCTGTGTTCGCGAAGAGGAGAGGAAGGTTCTGACAGTGGGCCCCACGTAGAAAAATAAAGAGAGGAATGGGCCGAGACTGAAATGGGCTGTCGTGGGCTTCCTTTATTTTTTATTTTGAATGGGACATTGATTTCAATTGGGCCGACATTTCTGATGGGCCTTGTATTAACAGATTTCATATTATTAACGAAAATAAAATTTCATTAATAAAAGTAAAATTTTGTTAATACAGAACTCTGAAATCTATTAGGCATCCATTTGCATTCTAATCATGAGACCGTTTTTTTATCAGCTTACACAAATCCTGCACGTCTTTTTCCGTGTATCCTTGAATGGGTCTCTTACGTTTCCTCACGTCAATCTGCTTATGTCTTGAATTACGGATTTGATCCCATATAGCAGTATGGCCACTTTTTAGGGTCAAACAAATATTAATATTTTGGACATATCTTTCACATATAAACTCCGATTAACGTGATTCAAAGTTCTATGGAATATTTACAAAATAAGCTATATTGTTTACGTTTCGAAAATTTTCAAATTTTAAAAATTTGATGGTCAAATATGCATAAGAAATGAATATAATTTTAGTTAGCATTAATTAGCTGCATGAAATTATTTTTTTTAGACTAAACTAGACCTTTAATTATTATAAAAATTAATTATTAATGAAGATAATAAATCATTTTTACTATTATAAAATATTATAAATATTATTAATTTTTAATTATAAAAATATTATTGTTTAATTATTTTTAATTAATAATAATTATTAATAATAATTAATATTACTTGTTAAATACTATTATTAAATATTAATTATTATTAATTATTTTTAAATTATTAAATAATATTATTATTAATTATTTTTAAGGAGTATTGTTGGAAAAAAATTAAAGAAGACAGTGCATAACATATGCAACCTATTTTGGTTGTAGAAGAGAGTTATGCATTCTTAAAGTGTCTTATATATATAGGGTGTGTTTGGATAAGCTTAGAATAAGAAATAAGAATAAGAAATTTCGATATGCGTGCTTATTCTTATTCCTGTGCAACCCAAACAACACAAGAATTAGGAATTTGGGCCCTTATTCTTATACTAACAAAACCATGGTATATGAATAAGGAATTTGGATAAGCACGCATACCGAAATTTCTTATTCTTATTCCTTATTCATGGCTCAACCAAACACACCCATAGAGTTTTGCTATGGTGAGTTGCAACTCACCAAAGCGTCCGTGAGTCGCGCTCAAAATTCTAAAATTAAGTTCAAAACAACCGATCCAAACCGTTTAATAAGATCTCCCTATTGAATTCTCCATGCTGACCAACTTTTACATTTTTTCGAAATTTTTAAGTATTTATTTCGGATTTTTAAAAACTGTTGTTTTTGAACGGTTCAGAACTAATTAGATTAATGATTTTTCAAAATTTCAAAAAAATACTTAAAAATTTTAAAAAAATATAAACTTTGGTCTGCATGGAGATTTCAATAGGAAGATTGTATTAGACGGTTTGGATCAGTCGTTTTGAACTTAATTTCAGAATTTTGAGCGCGACTCACGGACGCTTTGGTGAGTTGGAACTCACCATAGCAAAACTCTCTCTCTCTCTCTCTCTAGAGAGAGAGAGAGAGATAGAGAATGGATTCAATCAAAGCGCTTTGACCGGAGTCTCAGTTAAACCCGTCAGTTCTCAATTTTGAAAGTTCAAATGACCGATCCGAACCGTCAAATATGATCTCCATATTGAAATCTCCTTGCCGATCAAAATTTTCATTTTTTTGAATTTTTTAATTATTTTTTTCGGATTTTCAAAAACAATTTTTGTAGGGTTCAGAACAAATTTAGATTAATGATTTTTTATGGGTATTTGGTGACCCAAGAATGCATAACTTAAGTTAGGCGTTTTTTTAAGTCACAAATAAAACGGGCACAAGTGATAAAAATTTTTTAAGACGTACGTACCTTTTCTGGACTTGTTAGGCACCTCAAAGGCTATGCAAGGTCAACAATAGGTAGTTGCTTCCTTCCCAAATAGAAACAAAAATGAAGTAAAGAGGACGTCGATTAATAAATATTAATTTTCCGGTTGGTTTACTGGTAGCATCTTGCATGCATATTCAAGTATAGAAAAGTATGTAATATTAAAAAACTACGGAAGTCACAGAAAGACCTAACTTTAGCTTGACTATATAGATTCGGACCAAGGCTAGGCTGGTCTCAAACTGTTATGTGTCAACCGTCAGTGAAGCTGAGTGAGGCTGTGCATTGCATAGCATCACAATTGAATATTGGCTTGCAATAGCTTCTAGATTTAGAAAGCCTCGAGATATTATTATTATTATTATATTATTTTCAAACTGACATGGAATGGAACTATGGAAACGTAGAATTTTGCCTATGAAAGCGATCTCTCTTTGTTTTTCAATTTTCATATAAGTTGTCATATGTATTTGACGAAAAAATATATTTGTTTTTCTTATTTCACTATCGGTACTCACAAACCAGTTTAACCTATGTCATCTCTTTTGGTGTCATAACCTTAATTATAATATCTCATCCCACCGATAATTCGTGGCTTATAATTATTCTCTATTCCACAACCAAATACCGCTGTAGATAATTATTTTCTTTGACCCCGTTGGGTCGTATGGGAATAGGAGAAAAAGCTTTTTTCTAGACGTAAATTTAATATAAACAATTCAAATTCTTTACAAAATTACACATTTCTCAATACTTTCTGCCTAAGAATAGACTATTCCTCTTATTTCTAAATAATCCAAACGGAACCTTTGATTTAATGTTCATGAATTTTAGGAGAGAAAAAGATCAAAGCATTGTGTTAGTAGAAATATATAAAGCTATTCCATCTGCTCCATTGTTATAAAGCTTTAAAAAATATATAATATTTATGTGAAATTTTAAAATTGACAATACTTTAGCTGTTTAGGTTGACCAATGAATTCTCGAATTTTGTGCACTAAAATTAACTACCTGGTCTAGTAATTCCAAGTATCTATAACTTGTGTTAGTAGAAATCTTTGCCTTTACTCTAAATCCTTCTAAAAAAGAAAAAAAGTTTGCTAAATTTGTGAAGATTATATTATCCTTGCACCTATTCCAAATCAAGACAACATGTACCAGCAGAGAAAAAATGGGTTAAAAAAGCGAAATCCTTGGTCAATTTTCTAGAAATAAGACCAACTGACTTCATTTTGTAACTTTGGTTTTTGGATAATGGAAGCTTTAATGCAGCAGTCAGGAAAACATAAAATTCAAATCAGGTGGCGCGCGACACCCATATAGCGCGGTTCACAGGCCGTCAGATTCAAATCGGATGACCCCTATTTTAACCCGGATTATAAGGCCCGAAAAAAGTTAACCGTCAGATCCAAATCAAAAGATTCGTGAGCCGCGCTACACGCGTGTCGTGCGTCACGGGATCCCCACCCAGAAAACACAGGCCTTAGGCTGGCACCATTCCAGACCTTGATTCTATCTTTCACCGAACCGACCAAAATTAACTAGATTCTACCATCCACTTTCTACTACATTTAGGAGGCGTCTGGTCGTGGAATAAGTGATGGCACATAACTTAAGTAGGTATAAATACTTATGTCAAGTTATATATATGGCTTCGTTTGGATTGCTTAGGAATAAGAGGAATAATATTAGGAAGTGTGTAACTTTGTGAAGAATTTAGATGATTAAAAATAAATTTATGTCTAGAAAGAGACTATTCTCTTATTCCTAGCACCATCCAAACGGAGGATGTATGTTTGGTTATAAATATAAAAAGAAATAACATAATATTTCATTAAAGATCATAATGTCCTTGTTATCTTTAAAAGAATTGTATTATTAATGAGAGGAAATTAATAGAAAGATTGTTAAGATTTTTTTTTTCTTTTTCTATCGTGAGACATAGTTACATAACTTATGCCAGCTATTTAGATGGTAGTTCTTCCTCTTATGTAACGTTATTCCACTAGGGGATGTTTGGTTACGGAATAACAAAGCAAAAAACTATTTTATTTCACTTTATGTAGCCAAACGCATCTGGAATAAAGTTACATAAGAGGCATAAGTTATAACACCAAATTTGATGGTATAACTTATGAAAGTGGGTCCCATGCATAGAAAAATGAATTAAAAAAATCAAAATAGAAGCTGTCCTTCTTTTAATACCCTTACCTACCTCATTAACTTGTGTATAAATGTAAGCTAATCTTTCTTCCTTCTTATTCCATAAACAAACACCCATTATATAACTTGGCATAAGTATATAAATCTCCTTAACTTATGTAATCACATATCCCCAACCAAACGCCCCCCTAGTGTTTGACTATATTTATGGCTCCGTTTGGATCGCTAAGGAATAAGAGGAATAATATTGGGAAGTGTGTTATTTTGTGAAGAATTTAGATGGTTAGGAATAAGAAAGAGGCTATTTCTTTATTTCTATACGTATCCAAACGGAGCTTAAATAAAGAATAAATAATTTTTTTTTCCTCTTTATTCCTTAACAAAACAGCCCTTCAGTTTTCACACAAAAACAAAATTGAACTCTCATGAGTGAAACTCATTGGTATGCATAGAATGCTCTTCTCTTGTACAATCAACACAACATTTTCTAAAAAGGCTGATTTTTTAATTTCTACGGCCTACTTCATTGAATTTTATCCCCTGCCATTCCAAGCAGGAACAAGACAAAAACCAAGAATTCCTAGGCCAAGACCAAGAGACTAGGGAGGTAGCAAGTCATGGGATGAAGCCTACCACCCCTATCCTCTGAACTGCACCAGGACAGGGACCAGTTTAATTGTCCCATTTCACTTAATTAAAAGCATGCATGCACTCATCTAAAGGTGTCTCCATTTCTGTACCACATCTCACTACCCCAGAAAATACCGGACCCCCACATAAAAGTTATTACACGGCTCCTCTCCAATTGGACAGAGAATTCACCCGAGAGTTTGCGTAAGATGGATAATTTATTTTACAGTAGACGGTTCTAATTAAAATTTACTTTATATATGAAATATTTCTCAGAGTATATACTAAGAGACAAATATATATACTGAGGGAAGCTATAGTACTGTGTACTCAGTACGATAATTTAAAAAAAATATTTGAGATCCAAATGGCCGATCTGTGCACCATTTTCACACCTTAAAATATTTTATAAAAATGTAATTTTCAATTTTTTTTATTACTGTATTGATAGATAGGGAACAATTTTTATCAAATGATATCAAGAATTTTCAATAAAGTTTTCTAAAATAGGAAAAGATAATAAAACCTATAAGATATAAATTCGAATTAATTCAATACAAAAATCAAATGGAACAGTTCAGATTAGCTGTCTGAAATTTAAACAATAAATTTGAAGTCGTAATACTAACCAATTTATTATACTATACTATATACTATACATTTAGTTCTAAGTATATAATAGTTATAAAAATTTTGTAAGAAGTTTCCAATAAAATCGTACAATTAGAGTCTGGAGTGGAGACCAACTCCATAAATTCAATTTAATTATGCTTCTGTCCTTTCACTACTCGTGTAGCAAGGCCAGATTTGCCAGCTAATTTGTGGACATCATCAGGACCATGTATCATAATTCCACACCATCCTTATCAAATGCGACCTGGTTGTAACTTATTGTTGGTTTTTTAGTGCTCCGTTTGGACGGGACCTCACTGGCATGTATCATGTTTCTGCTAAACTTTCAGTTATTGATTAGTTTGTTGTATATTATCGAAATGGGCCGATAATGGGTTTAAATTATAATTTAATTGATTAAAATTCGGCGTACAATGGACCCCCTACATGCCAAGTTGCCTAGCCGGCGAGCCCCCTTCCTTTCAGTGCATTTTTGAGTATTTTTCAGAATACAAGACGACAAGTTGCTTGCTTCAAATTTAATCATATAGGGTTGGCCCTCCACGTTTCCTGCAATTTTTCAATCACTTGGGAAAAGTTGCTTTGCAGAACACACGACGGCACGAGACGATGACGATGATGAATTGATGATAATAATTAAAATAATAGATCAACGATAATAATAATAACAACATAATTCATATGTGTGTGTAATGATACGTTTCTAATACGAATTAGTGTGTACAATAAGTGAGAGTATTACAATAATTTCATAAGTTAAGACCGATCAAATATTATATTTAGAATTAAACTGATATGCCGCATTCAATTCTTGCTGAAAACCAAATATTAAGGTTTTGATCGGAACCGGAGACGAGGGAGAAAAGAAAAGAAAAAAAAAAGAGACGAAAAAAAAATTCTCGCTAAATTTTTTTTTTTGGACAGAAATTCACACAAGGCCAAAATTTTCTCGCCAATTTTCACCGGAAGAAAATTCCCGCACCTATTTGGTCGGTCTCGATTAGCGAATTTGGAAAAGGTGATTTTCATTTCCGTTTCTCACGTTAAATTTTTCTGTTCCGATCACATCCTAAATTTTCTAATTTTTTATTATTTTTTCAGACTAAAAAATACAACTTATTTGAGAATTATGGACCCTCCAATCAAAGTATTATTTTGAAATCTAAAGACTATATAATTTTGTTTAAATATATAAAATTTGGTTTTAATAATATTTGAATATGAAGATCAGTTTAAACTTAATTATGAGGTCAGCCCTTAGAAGCTTTAAAATTGAGATATCGTCTTGTTAATTCATTCGTCAAACGCGAGTGATTTTATTTTACATCGTCATATTAGTGAAGATGTTTCAAAATTTGCATATTTGATACATCGAGATATCAAGAGTTGAACTGATCATGTTTCGACTTGGTATATAAGCTCAAAGTGAACCTCTGGTTTGATGATGATAATAATAATAATATAGCAATATTAACTTTCTCTTTTGTTTTTATGTATATTTTATTAGTATGAGAAGATCTAGCATTTACATTTGCCTAATTCGTGTGCACGACCAAGACAATAATGCATGGATGGTGTGTGCACTGTACTAGTATATCTAACAAACTCTTTAGCTCAAAAAAATCTAGTTAAAGCTCCGACAGTCCAAACCAAGCACCTGTTGACCGTCAATAATAGAATGACACTTGTCCCATGATTTAGAGAGTATCGTTGTTTTAATTTTTAAACATTAACAAACCATTAGCGTGTTTTTCATCCGTGCATGTTCAGCGAGTTGAACATTTCATAATAATGCTATGGTAGTACTAAACTAGTAACTAATACGAACTAATAGTCTATTAGATTCTCATAACAGAGTAACAGTATGGCCACGTCTCATTTTTTATGTAATTTAAAAAAAAATATATAGATATCCCAAATCTGAACACTAATTTTTGAAGCTAGGAAGATTACATAAATGATGTGGTTTTGTTTACATTATATATGTTCCCGGATTTTGTTAAACAGCTTTTTTTTTTTATAATTCTTCTTGCAATATTCTCCACCCGATTAACTCGGAGGATTCATTGACGAAATAAGTTTATAGCACAGAGACTCCGCATTTCAAAAAATTGCATTTCTTCAAAGTGATTATGACTTAGCCTCGTTTGGATGAGTTAGGAATAAGAAAGGAAGAAGAGATTTTAGGAAGAAACAATGGGAAGAGTGGAAATAGTGATATTTCGAGAAGAAGAAATATTATTTGGATGGTGAGTTAGGAATAAGAAATAGAAAAGTTAAATAATTATTTGTCTTTTTTTATTGTTGTAGTTTATTTAATAATAATTTAAATATTAATAACTATTTATTTAATAATAATAATAATAAATATTATTATATTTTAAAAATAATTAATTTTTTAGTATTCTTGTGATATTGTTATAAAATAACTAAATTATGATATTATAATATAATAATAATATATTAGTAATATTATTATATAATAATATATTATTAATATTATTATAATATTATAGTAATATATTGTCATTAATAATATCATAATAATATATTAAAAAATAATTATTATTATTATTTAATATTAATATTCTTAATAATAAAATAAAAAATATTATAATATTTTCTGATTTATTATAATTAAATTAAAATTATTATATAATATTATTAATTTTGTTTTTTTCCCATCTAATTTCTGATTTTATTGTTCTTTATTTATTTGTATTAATATTTAATATTAGATAAGAAATAAATAGTGGGACTGGATGGAAAATAATTAAATTATTATTATAAATAGTCGGACGGGATGAAAAATAATTAAAATATTCAAATTCCTTCTTCTTTTTTTCTTCTTCCACCAGCAAGGAAGAAGATCTTCCAAGAATATGACCTTCTTCCCATATTTGGATGTTATGGGAATAAGGAAGGAATAAGAATTTTGGACACATTTGGATTCACGGTGAATAGACATGAATAGACATATTCATGAATAAGTTTTGTGAATATACTACATTGAGAATATACATATTCATGAATATGAGAACTCATGTATGATGCTTATGCACTTAATTTTTTACAGCTCATGTGAAAAAAAAATTATGGCAATTTCTCTTGGTACTTATATGTTTGTCCCACACTATTTAAACTTAAAAGACAAATTATTAGTGATTCTTAAAATTGAAATACAAAAATTCCGCTAAGACGAGCCGCGCTTCTACACCTAGTTTCTATTTAATTGTTCAAACTTTAAAATTCTGTCCCCCCTAATTATTTTATGGCTCCGCCCTGCCAGCAAGAATTTAGGTCCATGTCCGAACGCACCCAGAGTGTAACCAGGGATAAACAAATGGGACCTCTTGTTAAAAGATATGTGCAATGTCCCATCCTGTCAGTGAACTAGCCGAGCAGACACAAACACCGACTCGACGATCCCCGCCAGATTCCGAGGGACCGAACCGAATACAAAAACAAAGAGGAAAGAAAAACAGAGCGGGACCAGCAGAGAAATCCGTACGGCGTCGCATCTGCGGCCCACCACCACTATCTGTGTCATTTGGGTGTTGGGGAAGGCGAGGCGTGGCAGGGGTCTGGATGCTCTCTCAGCGAATGGCGCAGCTGGATGGAGCTGTGCTGAAGTGCTTTGTCTAGAGCACCACGCCTTTCCATTTAATCCGTGGTCCTTATTCCTTACTACTACTTAATTAACCTCTGTCTCTCTCTCTCTCTCTCTCTCTCTCTCTCTCTGATTTATTAAATCAGAACCTATATGAGTAGAGTGAAGGGGTAGGGGTGTGTGTTTGTAGACCGGAAACAGATTTAATTAGTTGGTGCTTCCTTCCTGCTGCTAATGCACTTATGCACATAGCATTTAATGGTGAGCCTAACTGTAATTAAAACGTGCACATCCGAGTCTCCGACTTAGGATGGAAGGACGTTCGATGATTTATGATCCTCTGAATTAGTTGGATTTGGGGGATGGATTTGTCATGAATGAATCAATGAAGGCCCGGTTTGGAATCGTTGTCAAAAGACTCGAAACTAAGCATGGGTTTCTACTTTCTGATTTTACTACTTACATGCAGTAGAGACGATGGTCAAGCGCATTTAAGCAATTTTCTTTTTTGGGAATACAGAGTACGGATATTATCTTTTATCGAAAATATGCCCACGAAAGATATGTCGTTATAATGAATATTTTTTAAATTTTTATTGATTTTCTTTTGTCTAAAGTTGAATGTTTAATGAGATTAAATAATAAAAAAAATTGAATTTTTGTTACGATATGAATTGCAATAAATTTCATTTTTTATAAATAATTAAATATACCCCGAGAAAACTCAATTATTTTTCATTTTTTTTTGTCGAATCAGGAAAATATTATCTGTAATTTGTGCAGATTCATTTTTTTTTAATTTCATACGTGCTACACTACCACCACATATTTCTTTCTATGTTTTGAAAATGAATGACCACTTAAAATATTTCACTTTCATTTGAATTGAATAATTGTGCCAAATATTTCATCAAAAATACAAAAATCAATAGGGATAATTTCGTTTGTGCCACCCAAAATTGGTGAAATTATGGAATTGTCATCTGATTTTTCAAGTTTGCAATTTTGCAACCCAAAACTATGGTCACCTTTGTGATTTTGCCACTTTTGATAGAATTTTCTGCTATATGTACCCAATTTATGCACCCAGATTATTAATTAGTCTTCTACTAATTTTAAGTTGGTATATTTTGGTTATAACCTCATATCATCGTGTTAATCCGCGATCTTCCCTTTCTTCTTAGGTACTGTACGACAGGATGATTCTTTTGGTTCTTTAAAATTCCACCTTAAATCAGAGTTTTCTAGTTGGCCAATTTGAACATTTTTCTTACAAGTTTGGTATAATCTCACCCTAGAAACCTACCTAGAATATTTAGAAAATTAGAAAGCCATAATATAACATTTCTACTGTGCATGACTTTTTTCTAGCTCCAGCTCCTCAAGCACGGGGTATGAGTTTTATATACTGTGCATGTTTAACTGATATGGTACACCCTATTAGAATAATTAATAGATTGCTTTAGACTAATCTCTTATTTTCTAGTGATCTCTTTCATAAGTATCAGAAGAAGAGTAATCCTACTACTTATTCACTATTCACTGGCTTCCTTGATAAAAAGGATATAAACTTTTTGTACGATGCATGAAACAATGGGGAAGTTCATTTTTATAGGGCTAATGAATTCAGAGAGTACATTGCTAGCTTAGAACCAAAGGAACTTTCTAGAAAAGATAGGGCGCGCAGCGGGGCGTGTCAACACACTTTTCGATGCCTACGAACGATATGCATACCGGGTTTGTCATTTTGCACCTTATGAACAAAAAACAAACATCGCTCTGATACCAGAAAGATAACTGAATCTATCCGAGTAGAATCTCAACACTAAAAAATTTCTAACTTACGCAGAGTATTGAATTTATGAGTAGGAAATATTTATTATAACGGAAGTTTTTGTTACAAGAGAAGAAGAGATGATTACTAAGTTGGGTGATGCCCTCTTAGTGAAACATCATACTGCTTATATAGAAGGAACGCTACCGGTTGGCGAGCTCGATAATTGAATGCGGGTGCACATATGGGCCCCATCGTCCATTTCAATTATTCGTCTACCACAGTTGGTATGTCCTTAGCAAACTAGTGAGCATCTTTAGTACAATAATTGCCCAAAAGTAAATCACTCATTTCGTGCCAACCCATGTGGAAGTGAATAAAGAAAAAGACAAGATGCGCACTACCGTAGTGGCACCGAAAGTAAACACAATAATGTGATTCCCTTATGATGGTGGGACTCACTAATAGTAATGGCCTTGCTGGATCGATCGCATCTTTTGGTGAATTACTAACAGCTCATCAATGTTATGATTAACTGGTCCTAGTGCAGTATTAGCCCAGTTGTCCTTGGATGCCTTCTGCTCTAGACGAATCTTTTTACAAAT
The DNA here is from genome assembly GCA_028095005.1 of Rhynchospora pubera. Lineage (NCBI taxonomy): Eukaryota > Viridiplantae > Streptophyta > Magnoliopsida > Poales > Cyperaceae > Rhynchospora > Rhynchospora pubera. The sequence goes on along the minus strand of CM051461.1, from coordinate 69,922,190 downwards.
AACTCAAGACTATGAGCCTTTCGACTTCATCGATGGTCCTTTGTATTTGCTCTTTATGAATTTCCTCAAGCCTAAGTAGCATGGTTCCTTCCCACTGAAAAGACCGTGGGTACATTGTTAGTAGGTCACTAGTTATTATTTCAATCCCGAAGAGAGTCTAACTCTCTTCCTGAGGCTGCCCATCTTTCGACTTGCTGAAATGCTTGCCGGCTTCCTGGTCTGAATCCGGTTGTTGGGCTTCCTTCATGGATTTTCATGAGGTTCCTCAGATGATCAAGCACCATTTTTCTGAAAAAGAAATAAAATTCACACAAAATAAAAATTATTAAAAAACTAAAAATGTCAGTAGCTTTCCGAAAATTACTACCAGACAGTTCCTAAGATACAGGGTATAGTGGGTTTTTCCAACGGTCCACCATGCCCGCTTATCGCCTTGCTCTAGAGGTTTTGAAAGAGAGGTTTTTCATCTAGCATATTATCAATATGCCCGATAATTGTTGCCAGATGCTTGATTATTTCCTCAGGAGCTCATTTTGTTTCTTCGAGCACCTTTTCTAAATCGGCCAATTGTTCATCAGCGAAATAGCAATTTTCGGTTTTCACCATATTTGCTGTTAATCGTGATGACGAATCGGCTAGTACATTCATTTTGCCATCAATGTTCTCGAAATTTACTTGCACTCCTGTTCATGTAACAAAGTCAACAAAATTAATCCATCGGACTCTTGAAGGTTTATTTTGTGCTGACTTGTTATAGAAACTGATTATGGCCTGGCAATCAGTTCTGAGAGTGATCTCCTTTTGGTCAAGATAGTGAATCTTGAGTGCCTTCATTGTTTCCATGCAAGCATAGATCTCTACATCTATTGTGGATTTAATAACTGAGAATTTTGCGCTTGCATACGCACAAATTTTCTTCGTGTTTCGGGGGTCATGTTTTGCTTTCTTCTATTTACATACTCCCCCCATCCTTTCATGTATCCGTCTGTTTCAAGGATGATGTAGGATCTTTCCAGAGGTAGCTCGAGATCAAGGAGTTGCGGCACAGCTTGTTTGACCTTCCTGATGATCTCATAGTCTGAGCTCTTGAGCCTTTTGTCACCATGTTCGCTTGTTTTTGAGTATAACGGCCCAAGTATTGTTTCCAACTTCGGTATATATGATCTGGCATAGTTGAGGATGCCAAGCCAAGATCTCATACCAGCTTTTTCCTTTAGTTTTTCTTCATCGAAGGAGATGATCTTCTTGATTATGTGCGGTTGAAGTTTGATTTTTCTATTTCCAATAACTGCACCTAGGAATTCGATTTTCTGTACAGCTACTTTCATTTTAGCTGGGGACAGTACAAGTCCCCATTTCTCACAAATTGTCAGCATAACCTCTAAGTGCTTGGCATGTTGTTCCTCGTTTTTAGAAAACACCAGTATGTCATCAATGTAAACTGCTATGAAGTTTTCCGTTCCCCAGAAGCAATCATCCATCTTTCTTTGAAAAATTGTCGGTGCATTCTTCAAGCCGAATGGCATAACCAGCCACTCATACAAGACATTTGGAACGACAAAAGCCGTCCATTCAACCGATTCAGGATCCATCGTCACCTGATGGAACCCGCTTTTTAAGTCGAATTTTGAGTAAATCCGACTATTTCCAACTTTCTTAAGGATGGTATTAATCCCTGGCAGGCTGTATTGGTCTTTGTGGGTATTGTCGTTGAGAGTACGGTAATTAAATACCATACGCTCATTGCCTTTAATTTCAACACCAGTCTTTGGGTCTACTGATGTACCTGAATTTACCATCATTGCCATGGTTCTATGCCGACTCTCACTGGGTCGTATCACTCCAATCTTGAGCAATGCCTGAACATGTTTCAGAGGTTTGTCTTGGATTGTGATATCCGGGTTGATGATATCCAATTCGCACTTGATCTGATTCTTTTCCCAGTGTTGGAGAGGGTTTTCTCCAATATACCCTTGTTCTCTTAATCTCTCAAGAAGAGGCCTAAACCTTTCCTTGAATTTCTGTGACTCTTCGCCACAAGAGTATGCAGTGATTCTTTGAATTCCAAAATATTCTAGTTCAGACAGTTTTAGTTTTTCGATTGCTGCTGAAGCTTCTATCTCAGCATCAACTTTTGTCGCAATTGTTGTGACATTCTTGTAAAATGTCACCATTTGGCCCTCAATCCTAAGCCCTCCTTGCATGGCTCGGATGAAATTACAACCAATCAACATTTGGATTCCGTCTCTCTGCTCCATTGGGAATGCATAGGTGAAAGGTATACGGAAACGGTTTTCCTAGATGGCCATCATTCCGCCTTTGAGTTTTTAGTTGGCTATTTGAGAAGAGTTGACCCCGTTGATTTGAATGGAGTATGCATTTGGTTCAAAGCTTCTGGAACTGCATTCTGGTCTATGCAGCAAACTGTTGCGCCAGTATCCAAGATTGCTTGGATTTTGAACTTCTCAATCCCTGGTATTTCCATTGTCAGCTCAATATTATAGAGTCTGTTTAAGACTCTTTTCTTTTTTCTTGGATCTGGAACTTGGGTACTGATGTATTCATTTCTATCTGTCAGCATCTTGATTACTACTCCATTTTATTTCTGGATATAGTTTTCAATTGCTTCGTCATCCGAATCGACTTCTTCAAGAATTGGCTTTTTGGGGATTTTCCTTTTGTTGGATCTCGCATTTCGTCCCGATCTTTTTCCATCTCCAATTCTTCAATTCTTTCCTTTATCCTTTGATTTTCTGCTAAGAGAAAATTTGTATACCCAAACAGCTCATTGATTAGGGTATCCTTGTTGTCATACTGGGGATTTGATTTTTGTATTGTTAACCTACTTCCTAGGTTGAATCTTGAACACATCGGGTAGACAGTCAAATGACATATACTGCAATGTGCTCTCATCCTTGGGTTAGTCTGCTCTTTGCAGAACAGACATCTCATGAATTCTTGCGCCACTGGGCTGTTGTCCTCTCATTGATGCGCGCAGTTTTGGATTTCTTGGGACACTGAGATCACTACCCGCCATGAGATTTTTTCATTTGTTATCATCATTGCGGTTTCGTGTGGTACCTCATTTATACCAGCCATCAAAGAATGACCAGTACTTCCTTTTCCTTCAGAAAATGAACAGATTGCATCACTATCTGGTTCATTTTGATCTACCGAAAGCACATCCCAGTCGTCATCTAGATCTAGATTTTCGACTATGGCTGCTCATGCAAAGTTGCCCTTTTGTCTTGTGCAGTTGCGGGCAAAATGTCCTTCTTCACCACATATAAAGCACTTGCATTTTCTTATTTTATCTGTGTGTTTCCTTTTGAATACCCTGATGTGCATATCATGTGGTTTGCCTTGGTATGTCTTTGCCTTCCGAAGACCATACTTCTTGTTCTTTTGATAATAACCTGGCAATGGTATGCGGCTACAGAATGAGAGATCTTTGAGGCTTCTTTGGAGTGCAACTCTCTTACATTGTTCTACCAGGTACTGGTAGGTGAAATGTATTCTTGGAATAACCCCTACAGTATTACCTGGGTATTTCTCAGCAAATGCCTTCTCAATTTCCCCACCAATGATCGGAGGCATTTTTTTGAAAAATTTTGTTGAGAGTTCAGGAAATATATACATTCTTCCGGATTTTGCCGTTAAGATCTTATAATCATTTATATAGTCGAAAAGATCTTTCACATTGTGGCATGAAAGCCTCTCCAGGTCGTTGTACGCTCGATCTTGCTCATCAGTGGACCCGGTTGTCGGGTCCTCCAACAGGAACATTCGTCTGATTTGTGATATTACATTTTGCGGATCATCGGCGATGTTCACTAATTCTTTATATTCAGTGGGGAATGTCATTCTCCACTGAATCCAGGTCTTTTTCTCCGTTTCATCTAAGAGATTTTCGATGTAGTTGACCTTTGGTTTGTTATCTGTCCAGTTTTTCTCATTTATCAGGTTGAGAGTGATTGATTCCCATCGGGAGATAACTTTTGAGTATAGCCCAATATCTTCTGGTAAAACCAGAATTGCGCCTTGACTGATTTGGGCTGTTGGCAGATTAAACCTTTCGTTCATTTGCCTTGCATACCCACCGCGGATGTTGCCCAACCGTACTTTTATCTCTAGGATTTAGGGATTTTGGGTTTTCTTGAACCAGGTGGGTACATGGCTAGTCCCATGATTGGTTCAGGTGGTATTCTTGTGAGTGAAGATTCTGCGGTTGAGAGTACCGTCTCCACTTGCTTTTTGAGATTTTTGAATTGTGGGTATTCCATCTCTTTTACCATATAAACCGTCTCGAATAGATCTTCGTCCCACTTTGTTTTAGAATTTGGAGAACTGGCATCTTCCCCACCACCTTTCGCTAGAAGACTTAGCAAGTCCTTATCTCGGTTTGCCGGTACATCCAATTGAGGTAGGAATTGCACCCTAGAGAGTGTCTCATTTTCATCTGACTCATCCCATTGACAAGTTATTATAAGGGCTTGTTCCTCAAACCACTCACTTTCTGCATCAATGGTTTCTAGCCAATTAAACTCTGCAAATGTAATTTGCACAAGTTCGTCTTCGTTGTCTAGCTGTTCAATAGCAAACCATTGATACGGGTTTATTGGTTCCAGCATTTCAACTGTTGGTTCAGTTTGTTCGGCTTTGAGTATTGCCAAGAACCATTTTCCTAATAAGGAGCCATCATCTTGCTCAGTCTCGTCATCTTCACTGAATTCCTTAGGGTCTGAATGAATTTCTAGAAATTCTGGATCATCTTCGTATGGCCAATGATCATCTAATGTGAGTAGATTGATGAATTCTTGTTCGAGTTCTTCCTCATCATTTTCTCTACGAATAGCTTCTTGTTCGGGGGTTGTTGTTGCATACCCCGAAAATCTGACAGACAATGAGCCGTCTGTCATTGCTCGAATTCGTGTTGCTTGGGGATTCTGGATTTGTGAGATAACAGCTGGTCTCACAAGCCATTGCCTTCATTGAAGTTGTGCAGTTGTCCTTTGCGAGCCAGGGATGGCCCGAACTCCTCGGCTTGCTAGGTGGTTCGCCACGTTCTGAACATTGTATCTGTAATTTGTGTGACTTGTATTGGATAGTCGTCCAATTAGGGATCTTGAGAGTAAAATATTACTCTCACCACCTAGCCATCCTTCATACCCATGAGTTAGCTAATAATAGCTATATCATCTCGCCATCTAGTGTCCCTGATTAACACTAGTGCATTCACACCTGCACTCCGCCTGTGCAGCGTGTATAACCGAACCATAATTAGTCCGATATGCAAATGTTGGAGCCCTCCCTGTAAAAGCCTGTTAAAGCTTTCTTCAGAAATACAAGGTAACTCTACTTGCTGGCCATCTGTGACCAATGTTCCTTCATCCGAGTAATGTTGATATACCCGGTGTCTACTTTCTGACAATCCGGCTTGGTACAGAGTTTCTGCTGGGACTTGTTGTGCTCGTCCGTATTGGGAGATGTTGAGCTTAGCATAAGGATTCATTTGTGACTCAAGGCTTCGCTGGTACCGTCGAGATTGACCAGGGAGTCTCCTTTGAGCCTCAAATCTGAGCCTAGACCAAAGGCGATAGCCACGGATCTGATCTTCTACAGTGGGAGTTTGGTTTGTGTCCCTTTCTGATACTGACGGTCTTGCCGTCTCTGTTATTGTTTGTGTTCTGCTCATGTTGCCTTCTTTTTCTCGGCTTCAAATATTTCTTTTGGATTTTTGAACACAAAAAGTTTGCCTTTTGGTTTCGGTATTGCTGGTTTGCTGGGCTCTCCTAAGCTCAGCTTCTGAAGTTGTTGCTGAATCTGATCTAGGGAGTCAGTCAGGTCGTCGGGTTGAGTGACTTCCTTTCCTTTCGAAGTTTCTATTTTCTTAACTACTGCTTTCAGATCCTCAATTTGCTCAGTTAATTTAAGCAACAATTGTATGATTGTGTTATTTTGCTTAAATTGGACTTTTGTTGTTCTCCCGGTTATGTCTTGTGGCTTGACAAAATCGACCGCCGGTGAATGGATTGATTCGGTTGCTTTGAGTGCTTCTCTATAAATTGTGCTGTTTGCGCTGAGGCACCAATCGCTCATAGGAAAATAAAATTTTTGTAAGAATTTTTGAATTTCTATGGTCTATTCTTAATTTCAAAATGACTTTTTATTTCAAGAATATCCTAGGTCGGTATTTCGGGTTCAATTATACCATTTCATTAATGTTTTGTTCAAAGTCTTGAATTCCTTTGTTTACACATCTGATTTTTCTTAGGGACAGTTTTTGGGGTTCTAAAGCATTTTTATGTAGTGAGAGTGGCATTTATGAAAGAAATAAATTCTGGATGACATTTCTACAATTTTCTTAGTTTGGAGTGGCAAAAAAGGAATTTTCCCAAATCAATAACGCGAATCCTATATAAGAGTTATATGTGGTGGTATATAGAAGTGTCAAGATTAATACTTTTGGGTGGGTTTAGAAGTGTCAAGATTCAAGAACAAGCTAGTTCATGAATAGGGGTCGTTTGGGTCGCTTAGGAATAGGAGGAATTTCTTATTTTTGGCTCCGTTTGGATTCTATTTGGGAAGAAAGAAAGAAGGGAATAAATTTATTATATATAAACAATCCAAACTCTTCACAAAGTTACACACTTCCCAATACTTCTTCCCACTTTTTCCCTTCTTCCCACACCTTATCCAAACGGAGCCTCTAGATATAAAGTATTTGGAAGTGTGTAATTTTGTGAAGAGTTTAAATTGTTTATAATAAATTTATACCGAAAAATATAAAATTTTCCAAATTCTCACTTGATTCAAACGGCCCCAAGGAGAACTAGGTTGAATGAAACCCGTGAAGATTCGCACAACATGACAACTTGGTTGAAAGGTACCTAGTGCCCCCAAGTTTTGCATTGGCGGCTAATATACCAATGAAAAAGACGTGATCCATCATCCACACTAAGAAAAGGAGATCACCAGAATCTAACCGTAAGATTTAGGGGGACATACCATCCCACCATATAATGCACAGTTACAGAAACAAGCACAGAGAAAAGAGAATTCGGCAGAAAAAGGTTGTTAAAGTCGATTCAGAAAGTTATAGAACAGTACAATGCACACAATCATTCTTCAAAATACAAGGCCTTGTGCTCTTTGCTTGAACTCAGACAAATATTTTTAGCTGTTTTAAGTTTAATCATTCTTCGATTCTAGTTCATGTTTAAAATTTTTGAAATAATACAATTATTTACAAGAATTTTTAAGTGGTTTATTATATGTAATAGGGTCGCGACCCGACAAGCCCTCAAAAGATTGGGTCAACCATATAAAACCTAACAAACTCCAAAGAAATGATGAAGGTAATCCAGAAGCTATGAGCCGTAGAATTACAACCCTTGGAGTTCCGCGAGGCCCCGAGGTCCCTGAGGATCCTGGAGACCCCGAGCTCGGACACCCGGGAGAGGCTCAGGGAAGTAGAGCGACTCCGGATATGACGGACAGTTGGACTGACAAGAGTAGAAATTAGCAGAAATTTATACTATCTTAGGCTATATATATTATCCCCCATTGCCATAGGGTGCGTTTGGATGCGTTGAGAAGAAAGAGGAAGAAGAAAGAAGACAAGAAATAAATTATAAACAATTCAAACTCTTCACAAAGTTACACATTTCCTAATACTTCTTCCTACTTCTTCTCTTCTTTCCTTCTTCCCACACCTATCCAAACGGAGCCATAAGGGGAATCTCTCTTTTTTGGGTCCAGAAATAGCATGTAAACTGTAACAAAGAAGATTAATACAATGACTATTTCACTATAGCTTTGCTTACGACCCTTATATTTTACTTATTGTGTAAACCTCTACTCTAGACGGTGACAATATGTTAATTAGTTTGCACAAGAGGCATCAATTTTCGACAAGTTATATAACTGTAGCTCAAAAATTTTATGTACTGATTTGAAAAGCAATTAACGAATTGTTAATTCAATCTGATGATTATAATTAAAGGCGTCAAATCTTGATTCTACCCCAGGGTCGATCGGCACCCGATCGTATTCGTCTTCATCGAGACTAACTCGTGGCAAAATGGATTTGGTGTAGGTCCAAAATGTTTGATCGTGTATAGTTGGACCGTGTCATGACCAGGTTAACTTTTGGGTAATATGTTTATTGAATGGCCGTTTTATTATTTTTCAAAAGTTTAAATAGCGGATAGCGGATTCGTAGCGGACGAGCTAATATCATAGTGGATAGTGGATAGCGGATATATAGCGGCCACTATCGGACCATAGCGGATTTGTACATACAAGTGTATTTTGAAGGTCTAGTTTAGTCTAAAATATAAAATTAAAATATTTTCAAGCAACTAATTAACGCTAACTAAAATACAAATATAGCACGTGATGTCGTTTCGTAACGAATAACGACACCCTTTTTTGTTTCATTCCAATAACGAAACATAATATTGTGCCGTTTCAAACCGTTTCGTCTTGTTTTTAACCAAAATCAGTGTAAAATATGAAAACGAAACGTAATTTTGTGCCGTTATGAAAACGAAACGATTAACAAAATAGCATCTCAAATTTATTTATAAAGAGATCTTTTCTATCAAGTAATTTATAATTAATCGGGGGGATAAATTATAGAATATTTCTAAAAATAAAAAATATATATATGGAAATTGTATATTTTTTTTAGCGTAGGGGATCAATGCCCAATCTGGCCATCCTATTGGATTTGCCCCTAGAACGATTTATGTCCGTCTTATCTAATCTCGACAGGTAAATTTTTACGAATTTTTACGAACTGTACGAATTTTGACAGATTTGATATTAATCATGGAGCATCTATCATAGATCGGACGGCTGTGATGACGGCACCGCAGAGGATGGGATTATGTTCTTACATAGTCTGTGTGGGGTTATTTTGCACTTCCACCCAATTTTTTTTTTAATTTCGGTTTGAGTCGTTAGTATCATTCCATTCGAAACCTCTGTTATTATCGCAACCCGCCGGATGGCATTTTGGACTATGATTGGCTGAATAAAGGAAACAACTTTTTTTCCCCAATCCAATTTGAATTATGATCAATCACGACCATTTATAATTTTTAAACGATAACCTGTGTTTTAAGTAAATTATAAAGAACTTATTCAAAATTTGTTATAAAAAAGGATAGAAATCAAGATAAGACTATTTCAAAACGTATGTGGTCGCTATCCTAGAATTTCTCTTCTAATTACGGGATAAACCGATGAGCAATTGAGCATGATGTATCAATGAAGAGTCTTTCGTTGTGAGAATAATAAAGTCCCAACGGATATTATAATTTTGTTTTCACGGAATAATTGCGGATCATTTGGATATTGTGAATGTAAATTTAAATAAAAATAAAAAAATACTGCCCATTTAATGTAAAAATCATCCCGGACAATTCCTATATTGATATTTTATTTTATTTATTTTCAATATTGTAAAGCAGTTAGTATTTTTTCTTTTAACTTTGTTTAAATGAGTAGGGTTCCAATGCCCACAATTTTGACTGTCCCAAATGTCCCCAAATACACCTTTTGGTTATATATATATTTTTAAAATATAAAATTTAAACATTGAATCCAAACGTTGATCTTGTTCAATTTGAAGAGTGATATGTTTCTATATAAGTTTTGTAAATTTTGAAGTTTGTTTGATACTCGATCAAGAGATTGAATAAATAACGAATCTAGTTAAATATGATAGATTAAGTCTAATATGTTCATGTTTTAGACACTATATCGAGTATCAAACAAACTTCGAAATTTATCAAACTTAAATGAAAATGCACTGTTCATTGTATTAAATAAAATCAATGGTTTGGATTCGAAGTTTTAATTTTGTATTTTAAAAAAATAACAAAAAAGTGAGTTTTTGAGCATTTGGGGCATTCTAATTGTGGGCACATGAGCCCTCCTTTGTTTAAATTATTATTGAAAAAAGCTAGTGTTCAATACTGTCCAACACAATCATTCTCATGTTTCAAATTTGAAACAATCGATCCGAGCTATTCAATTTGTTCTCCACATTGAAAACTCTTTAGAAATCAAATTTTTATTTTTTCAATTTTTTTTTCTAGTGAGTAATACTAGAATCAACATGTTTGACCTCAAACATGATATGAACTTCAACAATTTAAATTCCAATAGTTTGATCTAAACCCCTCAATGCGATATATATATTAAAATTTTCTAGAAAACCAAAATATACAATTTTTATCAGTTTTTTTTTATTTTTTGGAATTTTTAAAATTGGAGGGTCCATCACTAATTAGATTTAGAATTTTCTAAAATTTTAAAAAAGTAAGAGATTTAGAAACAAATATAAAATTTGGAGTTATGAAGATTTCATATGAAAAAGAAATTGAGCAGTTCGGATTGGTCGTTGTAATCTCAAAATTGGAAGTTTTGTTTGACCAGTGTGCATGTCAAACATGTTTGAGTTTAGCAACTCTTTTTTTTTTCTATTTCTATGATTAGATTAACATTAGTCTGTGATAGAGGAATGTGTTATGCATGAAAATGAAATGTAGAGATGGTGAGAATAACAGGCGATGAGTAATGGACAATGGGTAATTTGGTCAGAAATTTCAAAAATTAAGTTTTACAAATTAAAATATGATTAAAATATATTAAAAGGAATATGATGATGAATATGACTTGAGGGTGTTATATCTGATTTTGATATTAGTGGAAGTATTGTCCAAACGAATATCTAAGGGTTGTATTCAATTTTTCCTTTTTTTTGTTTCCTTTACGATTAGAGCCTAATTGTGCTACATTTTTTTATGTAACCTTTTGATCGAACATATTTGACATAATTAAATTTTTGGCGAGCAAAGTGAAATAATATGTTTAGAATATAAAGGAAAAATTCTTTTATTTTTTAAAAATAAAAGTTATAAAATTATATAATAATAAAAATTATTAGATGTCATCCAAATTATTTTATTAATTTGAGTATAAAATATTATGAATTTTTTAAAAATATTTCGAGTCATTAGATTTTCGTGATCGATAATATTTTTTCAATATAGGTTTAAATATTTTGAGTATAAACTACTATGATAATTATTTAACATATTGGTGTCAGATTAGATTTTATTCATTATATGATAGCGACTAAATAAATAAAGAAATAATATTATGAAGGACCAGTATGAATGATCAATTTATTTAAACATACAAGACGTATATACATTCAGATCATATGACAGTATATTACGCATGTTTAACTTATTGTAGAGGCGCTATATGGATTTTTTCTGGCGGAGTCAAATTACCAGTTTGTCCTGGCCGTAGACGACATCGCAAATTGAGTGTGACATAATTAAGGCCTACACATGCTGTCATGCTTCATTCATTATTTTGCTTGCGTACCCTCCTACCAACTCTCCCCTCACCGAATTTTGCCTTTTCTTCCTTTGACTACCGGAGCAATTTTACTGGTGCATTTTTGTGTTTTTAATCACCCTCCTTTTGGAGTTTGGACTAATGTTTTATTAGTGGAGGTTGGATTCATTGCACTTTAATTCAGTTGATGGAAGGCCGAAGATATTTTTCAGCGCTGTCAGTTTTTAAGATATTAAAGTCCCTTTAGTGCTGACCTTACATTGTTCGGCCGTATTTTAACTGCATTTTTGTCCAATCAAAATGAATTCTCCATTGCATGCATTTCACAAACGTTCTACCATCCATGCAATCATGTCGGAGTTGCCAAAAATCATATCAACTGATATTTAATTTTAATCTACATAACAAGTAAAATATTATTTTTTTTATGATAGCCCCAGCAGTCCAGCGTGAACCTGTTATACATGGAAAAATTTTATCAAAGACAAAAATATCCTCCATATTTTTTAAAAAGACAAAGAAGTACAAATATTTTTAAAATGAGCATAGTTATAGCGGCAATAGTATTGCCGCTATATCCCAGTCAGATAGTGGTAATTCTATTGCCGCTATAGAGATCTGAAATGATTAAAATATTTAAAAAAAAATTTCTTATACGATCGTCGTAGGATTTTGCCGCCATAGGATTTTGCTTTTTTTTTTGTCCGTTGGTCATTTATTATTTTCGTTTTTTTTCTTTTTTATTATACGATCGTCGTGTTGGAGTCTTGCATCGTATCTTGTTGACATGAATTACTTTTTTAATCGTGTCGTGTCGTGCTAAATGGTGAAGGAAATTAACACGGTACTTTGGCACGTCACGACCGTCATGTTGGCACATCGTGGTAGCCGTCTCAGATTATTTTATTATTTTTAAAATAAAAAATATTAAAAAAATGAAAAGTTAAAGAAAAAGTTTAGTGAACCGTAATAATTTATTATTTAATTAAGTTTTAATTTTTTTATTAATATTTTATAATAAATAATAATTATATAAGAAAAATATGAGTCCTAAGATGGTAAATAATATGATGTAGTATTATAAATTGGATTTAAATTATTAATTTTATTTAAATAATCAACATTAATAATTAAATTTGTGTTGATGTGTTGTGTCAGTTTGTGTTCGTGTCGTGTTGCGTGTCTAATCGTGTTGTGTCAAATTGTGCCAATTTTTTAAAACTTCCAATACGACACGATTATGACACGACACGATAGCACGATGATGTCGTGCCATTTCCTTACTCGTGTCGTGTTGTGTTATGCTAACATGCGTGCGCGTCATGTCATAATCGTGTCGTGTTAGAAGTTTTAAAAAATTGACACGATTTGACACAACACGATTAGACACGCAACACGAACTGACACGACACATCAACACAAATTTAATTATTAATATTGATTATTTAAACAAAATTAATAATTTAAATTCAATTTATAATACTACATCATATTATTTACCTAGGACTCGTATTGTTCTTATCTAATTATTATTTATTATAAAAAATATTAATTAAAAGTTTTAAACTTAATCAAATTTATAGATGCTATAATGAAGAATCCAAAATTCATTTGTAATTATTGATGCTATAATTTAAAAAAGAAAAATTAAAAGAAAAAATAAAATCGAAAAAAATAAGTGACCAACGGACCAAAAAAAAAAGGCCAAAATCCTATAGCGGCAAAACAATTGCCGCTATAAGAAAATTTTGTATTTTTTTAATATATTAGTCATTTCAGATTCCTATAGTGGCAATGCTATATTAGTCATATATTAGTCATTTCAGATTCCTATAACGGCTGTGCTCTTTTTAAAATTTCATAGGGTATTTTGTCTTTTTTAAAATTATTAGGGAGCATTTTTGTCATTCATAAAATTTTTCCGTTATACATCATTTACATTTTATGATATCAAGTAATTTCAATCTACATCGACGCATAGATTTTTACTACTGGTCTCACGAATCTCGATGAACTTGATATATTAATCACGTGTTATTCATCATTGATCAGACTGTAAAGACTTGCATTGCAAAATTAGAAAAAAAAAACTTACAGAGGATTTCGTTCCTTTCTTCTCGTACTTGCTATTATCAAGCGTGAGATCTCTTGTGAGAGAGAGAAAGCGAAGGAGATTGCTAAATTGACTTGTTCTTCAGCGATTAAGCACTGTAGCTAAGGCATATACACTGTGAATAGTGTATTTATAGTCGAAAATATGGTTACATTCCACCAGTGAATTGGGAGACTTTGGGAGACCGTTTTCTTTTTTTAGGGCTAGGTGACAATTGACAAATTACCATGCCGACAGATTTTGATAAAGATAAAAAAAATAATTACAATGAAGTAAAAAAGAGAAAAAATAAAGCTTAAAATCTAAAACTATATAAAAGAAGATAAAAATAAAAATAATTAGGTATGTTTTCTCCTTGCGAGACCGTTTTCAAGTGAGTGAAGACAAGATTTGAAGTCATTTATGCCGCACTACATATAAATTCTATTTAGATTATACTTCTTATATTAACAGTATTCCGTATGAATTTAATGAAATCCATATTTTTGTGAGATTTGAACGTTGAAAAGAGAAATAACGACACAACAATGGAAGCTTCTAGAGTTAGAGTATATATATAACTGTAACGCACTTGGCTTTTATTTGTATACACAACAGTGACCAAAATATCTAAGGGGGCGTTTGGATGAGGTTGGAATAGGTGGGAATTGCAAATTCCCGGAATTTCTTATGCCAAATTTATTATAAACAATCCAAACTCTTCACAAAGTTACACACTTCCCAATAAATTTATGCCTAGAATTGGCTATTCCCCCAATTCCCAACCCATCCAAACGGCCCCTAAAAGCATATTTTTTTGGGTAATTATTTTTATTGATTCGTGGTGGAGTTATTTTATCAAATGAAGCATCATGGTTGGCCTAACTGGGATGCTGCCACGGGAGTTCAGATCTGGTGCCGCGCGGCACACCGTGTAGCGCGGCATCGTAGCCGTCTGATCAAAATCCAATGGACAAGGGAGCCCCGTGCATGTAACCTAGATTGATAGGCCCGTAAAAAATGAACCGTCCGATCAAGATCAGACGGCTCGTATGCGCGCTACACGGTGTCCCGCGCTACACGGGATTCGGGTCCCTGCCACGGGGGCTTTCATTGAAAAACCCTTAATCTGCTGAAAGATCAAAAGAGAACCGAGAATAGGTGCTGGTTTATTTGATTATTGGTCTATAGCGCTCCGTCCTATAATTGAGCCCCAAAAGAATATTAAAAAATCACAAAAAGCAGAGACGTGGGGGATCGCATGTTACCTCGCTCTTAAAATAAATATATATAATTTATCCTTCAAAATATCTAGGCGCAAGGTCTTTACCTAGATGCTAGCTTTATTTATACGGAGACTGACAGCTTCTCTCTCCAAACAAGTCCCCATTTAAAAACTGGTGGCTGAAAGGGATGTTAATGTTAAATGTTAATGCAAAACAAACAACAAAAGCAAAAGGAGCATCTACAAGTTACAATGGAGACATCTAGGGTGTAGAATAAACGGAGAGGAGATTAGACATGCACACGCAAAGAGAGGTACAGTACAGCACTTATGCGCTATCCTAGTCCTAGCTCACGTTTATTAATTTGTCTAATTAATTAATGTTAATTTTGGTAGTAATTAATATGAGTTAAGAAAAGTGTGGTGTGCTGTGCCCACAAGGCCACAAAGCATATGTGAACAATAAAGGTTAGGCTAAGCACACGCGTCGCGCACATTATGATTCTTGATTGATTTGTGTATATTATATTAATTAATTATATATAAATATAAAACAAAATCTTGAAGCATGGAGGGTAACACTAACACTGTAACACACTGTCGTCTGTTAGTGCGCGGTTAATTCCAGGCATTTACCGCGAGCTGTAATACGCTGCTGTCACGTGACTTGGTTCAGGGTATGTGTGTAATAGGTAGAGAAGTAGGGGGTATTGTAGCCTTGTAGGCACATAGGAGCGTGGGAGAGAGATGATCAGCTATATATCTATGTATCTAGCGACTAGTGTAGTAGGCTAGGAGAGAAATAAAGCCCCAGCAGAGAGGAAAAACAGAATTTAAGAGAGAGAAAGAAGCTTAGCTTTTTAACGCAGAGCAGACTAGCAGAGAGAGCAGCGGGGGCGTCAGTGACACAGAAGGCTTCTTAGAAAAGAAACAAAGCGAGAAAGACATAAATAAAGAAGGGGGAGAGAGAGAGAAGTGAGAAAGAAATAGAAAGAGAGGAGAGTGATCGAGAAGATCTTGATCAGAGGAATTTCAGTCCCCACACACACCCCAACCTCTTCTTCGATCTTATTTCAATTAGATATAGATACTTCCTTTTTTCCCTTCCCTTTCCTCCACTTTCCCTTTCTCTCTCTGCCTCTCCTTTTATTTATTTACTTCTCTCTTATTTTTTTTTTTAAATTTTCTCCTCAGCTCACCACTAATACTCTACTCTCCTCGCTTCATAAATTAAAGCGCTAGAAACCAACAAAATAAATATTGAAACATGCTACTGAGCTGCCACAGCCTCTCTAGATAGAGCCAGCAGTAGATCATCATACCGAGGTGTGTGGAGGGGAGGTGGAGAGAGTAGACATGACATGATGAAGCTGCCTTAGAGTTGTCTTTTGCGCGCCTTTGGTGTGGCATAGAGGATAGAGGATATATAAACTCTTTCATCTTCTCCTATAAAAGTTTCACTCTTTCATTCTACCACTATCCCTAAAGTGGCGGCTTCCGGTCGGCGGTTCCCGTCTGATACGGGCGCCTTTGCTGATTGGGTGGCTTCATCTGCCACCGGCCGTGGTGATGATTTATCCCTCGGATTCAATGCCGGAGGCTCCACAAGTGCTACTGGATCTGGGACAGCCGGTATCACTGGTTTGTGGGGCCCGGGATCCGGTGCGTCTGTAGGAGGGAGGCAACCAGCAATCAATTATGGAATTGCCGATATGGGGATGGTGGGTCTCCGAGATGTTTTTGTCGTGGCACCAGCAGCTTCCTTCCACCACACGCAGCATCACCACCATCTCCACCATCACCACCATGATGGTGGAGGTGCTTCATCAGCAGCACTGCTTGCCTCGGCAGAGCATCCAATGATTCCTCTTCTCACAGCTGCGCCATGTGTAGTTGATCCCGACACTCATGGTGCGAAGCCATCACCATCAGGAGGAACTAGTATTCAGTTTTGGCAAGCACAGCCACACTCGCACGCTTCTGCGCAAACCCAGCAACAAAACCCTAACCCTAATGCTAATCTTTCACAGGGTGGCCCGGCAACGATCTCTTACCTTAAAAAGCCGGTGCCAATGCTAGAATCACACGGAGGGATACTCGGGTCAGGAGGTTTAGGTGGCACAGCGACATGTCAGGATTGTGGCAATCAGGCTAAGAAAGATTGTAGCCATAGACGATGTCGCACTTGTTGCAAAAGCCGGGGTTTTGTATGCACTACACATGTAAAGAGTACTTGGGTGCCAGCTGCCCGTCGTCGTGAGAGGCAACAAGTCGGGGCTGCAGCCGCTGGCTCATCAGCCTCTACGTCGGCCACGAAGAAGCCCCGACTTCTCTCTTCGCAGACTACAACTACATCACACACCTCGACCTCCAACACTCCACCACGTAGCTTTGATACTAGCTCCAGCCACCAAGGTAATTTGGCTGGAAATTATGATTTTACTTATAATAAAATGATCTTTGTAAGTTCTGGATCAATTTTTTTGCAATCCCAACACTTTGAATCCGAAAAAGAACTTGATTGATGCAGTAAAAAATGTCTAGGAGACCTGGAATTGAAAATGCCTTATAAGTTTTCAATTTAGTAAAAAAAGAATGAATTGTTTTTTAAATTTGCTTTGGATCAAGTGTTTAGCAGAACTTGTAATTCTCCAGACTTTCTTAATTCCTCTCTCGACCAATTAACAGGAGGGAGAAGGAAAAGATCTCTAGAGCTCAATTGTTTCTCATTTTTTTCTTTTCAACCCTTACATTGCAAAAAAGTTGAACTTAAACTTGTTCAATTTGAAGATGCTGGATTCCGAGATAGTCTCCCAAGGCATGTGCAAGCACCGGCAGTGTTCAAGTGTGTACGCGTGACATCCATCGATGATGGTGAAGATGAGTATGCATATCAGGCCATGGTCACAATTGGAGGACATGTATTCAAGGGGTTCCTCTATGACCAAGGTACTGATGATGGAACGAGTCATGAAATGGCCGGTACAAGTACTAGCAATGAAGAAAACAACCCCAATGCTCCCATACCAAATATATCTGAGCTGCATCTTGGTGGGGTTGGGGCTGCCGGTAGAGATGTTGCTTCATCATCTCCACTGCTTTCTTCTGAGGTATACGGGGGCAGTGCACCGACTGGCGGTGGTGGTTTTCTTGGTGGAGTGAGCTTTGCCAATCCAATGAATTGAGGTGTAGCTGCCTAGCTTGTCTTGAAGAGAAGAGTTACTTTGTTTTACACCGACACTAAGGTTCTATTCTTTTTCTTTAGCTCATTTTTATTTTCGCCTTTTTTTTATTTGTTTTCTCCTTCTGTAAGTTACCATTCATGCATTATGAGCAATCTTTTGCTGTTATTGTATAACATCTTTTATATCCTTAAAAATTTTAAGCTTCTTCTTCCTAGCATAATTTAATGCTTACATTTCTGTGTGCTATTTCTCCAATGATAAGAAATTGACGAAAGCGAGAAAGAGTGTACATGTAGGTGCATAGTGTCAGTGTTTGTTAGACTGTATGGCACTGTTTCTCTTCATGGCTTTGGTTGTTTCTCATCTGGCTTCTTCATTTCCTTCCACAAATAGGCCCGGATTTAGGGGCGTGGCCATCATTTCATGGCACCTATTGGGGTCTATTAATTTTGGTCATGTGATCTTCTTGTTTATCACAGTTGGAAAGTTTGACCTGTGTGTGGAGACTTCTCTCATAGGTGTCCCTGCTCTCTCTGTATCTCTACTCTCTTTCTAAAGCTTTGCGTGCTTTGCTCTCCTATGCGGCGTAATTTCCACAAGAGTTTGGTGTGGACTATGGAGGGATTGGTAGGGGCTTCTCTTGTTGGAACTTGCATCTTTGATTGACACTTTACCTCCCAAAGATAGTGCAATGCATGTGCTCTTGAATAATACATTTGATTTTTCTAACTACTCTCATCCCTCAAAATCAGAATCAAGTTAACTGGTTTGCTTGGACTTTTACTGCTTTCTTTTTACTGAGAGGTAAATGTACCATCAGTTAATCATGGGGTCGGCACCTTTCTAATTTTTTGTGCAAATTCTGCCTACTTATTATTCTCATCCACATCCCCATGAAAGGTGAAAAGATGTGTTCTTGCTTTATTCCATTCTTTGTTTTAATGTCTACATCTGCCTCCTTGAATGTTCTTTGTTCCACGCCAACTGTGCGATTGGTTTATAACTTTAAATGTATTTTTGTCGTAGTTCTAGCTAGTACAAAGGAAGCCAAAGGTAAAGACATAAATATACGGATATTTGCCTAAACTTGTGGTGCAGTATGTCGGTATTTCTCAACTTCTCACATTCTTTATTCCATTTCAAAAGTGCGAGTAATGTTTTGGCATGGCACTGTTTTAGTAAGTCTTGGAATGCACGAAATGAATTTTGTTTTTGGACATTAAATCATAGGTAGAATCTTGCATCTCATGGGAAATGACCCCGGTCACTATATTTTCACCTTGCCTTCTCTTCTTTTGACATTGGACGTACACTCTTTAAACTATGAAAAAGAAACTATCATTAAGTGTTCATACATACAATTCTCTAGCATTTAGAACTTATTGATTGCCTATATTCTAATATATCACCAGTCCTATTTTCAAACTAAAAGTAGTACTGACTATTTTATGATAATTTAATATATCAAAATCACTAGACAATGAACTCTTTCGTATTATGCATGCACTTCTTAAAAGGGTCACTTGTTGAAATTGTTATTTGAATATCGGGACCTCCTGAAGATTATAAATCTTTCATATTTGTTCTCATTGCTGTTGTTGTTCATTCATGTAGTATTTATACGCAACAATTCAACGAAATACTCATATTGTTTTCCTTATTAAGAAATATGAACACATATCCCATTAATTCATGATTAATTATAATGTTTAAATAGAACTATAACTTAATTAAGTTACCATTTATCAAAATGCACCAGAATTCTTTTATTAAAACCACTTTCCTTTTTGAACACTCAAAATATTGTCAGTGCAATGAGGCATATTTTTGTTTTTTACCATAACGTATACTAGGCTTAATGTTTGAGAATGGTTTGGTTTTCTTGTATATGTTCTAAATTGATAAACACAGGGAAGATCACTGTTGTAATATAGCGGCATTATGAAAAACAGTTAGTTGCTGTAGAAATACGTGATTTACATATAGAGCTGGATGTTTAGTTACTGTCATAATTTGTAATATTGTAAATAGCAGCTTACTAGCTATGCGAGTGATGTTGTTTTTCCACGCTAAAATTTCCCTATACATTACTATTTGGTGAGTAGAATAGATAGTTTATAGTATTTTATTATCTATGTGGTACTATTATTTGTCCCACTTCATGTCTTTCAAAACTAAATTAATATGGCTTGTGATGTCTATTGAATTTCCCATTGGGAGTGATGATGCTACATTTAATTATGAATAAATGTTTGCTGCTAATTAGGTATATTTAATAATCTGCTGGTTTTTTTAATGGTATTAAATTCTATTCATTTTGCATCTTTATGATTTTGTATGAGAACTAACTAGTACTTCATGTAAGGAATAATTAGATTTATGCCACTACAAAAAGTTGTCAATTATGAAAATGCCATTGTTAAATTGATAATAGGATTTATGCCACTATAAAATTGTTAAAATTAGTTTTATGCCATTATTACTTTCCAAAAGCATAATAACTTCTAAAAATGCCAATCTCATATCTGTAATTATATTTAATTCTTCCCAAATTACCCTCATTAAAATATTCATCTTCCTCATCTCCCTCCCCTTAGTCTGTATCAGATACAATGGTGAAACGGAGGGAAAAAGAATTGCATGGAATATGGTTATTAACAACTAGTTTATACTTCATACCTCACGTTTTTTAAACGTGTCCTTCCCAACATGGCAATAGGTCTACCTTGGCCTCGCCCGTTTGTTGAATGTTTTGCAAAAGCACCAACTAATGAGCGGCCTCTATTATATCATGCATATCATAAGAAATATTTAATGTCGTCTATTGTATGTCCCTTTGTTTTTAATTTGTAACTTAATAAATTTAATAGGGTAAGATATATAAGATTAAGAATTCGCACATGGATCGTTGGTGAAAATAATTGTACAATTGATTTTGCGTTTCTATTTGTTCTTAATTCGTGCTATTCTTTCAATTTGATCGCTACAAAATGTAGATAGACGGAAGATCAAGAAATCGAGGCTGTCTAAACCTAAGATAGATGCAGGGAGATAGAAAGATATAATATTCATTGTTTAAAAGGGTAAAATGGTCATATGAATTAGTCAATGGCATAAAACTAATTTATATTAATTTATAGTGGCATAAAAATAATTTGTCATTTAGCAATGACATATCTCTAATTTCAAATATAGACTAAGGTGGCTTCTTGAATTTGAGTATAGTGCACTAATTGAACATCTCACAGCTGTGTTCATAAATGCAACTTCCAGAAATTTTATGAACTTTCAATTTTGCTTTTTCTTTCAAATACATTTTTCTCAAGCTTTTTCAAAAAAAAAAAAAATCTATAATCTCATACAATTATTTGATCGTATATTTTATGGATTTAAAAGTGGTACAGGTATGTAATTGCTATTTCTTTTTTTTTATGCTGTTAGAATTTCTGAATGTTTGGAATTAGATAATGCTGAATTGCTGACATACCTTGTCTGACATCTACTACAAAATTATAAAATGATTTTGCCACAATACAGATGAAATTTTAAGAGTTCTTTTCCATTCTGAAATGATGCATTTTCTGAATTGTGCAGTGATGAACATCCTTTACATTCTCAGTTTATCAGTTGGTCATTTCAATTTTTTGTATTTGGCTCCTAATTTAGATCCCAAGTTATTAGCTTGGTGATAGATCCTAAGTTGTTAGTTTGGTGATGTATGTGGACTTTATTGCTTTTTTAATCGATGTTGTCCATTTTTAATTAATATAATGAATTTAAGTTTTCTGTACTTATTCAAACTTAAGAACATGATAGATTAACTATTCAATTGGTAAATCTGGAGGACTTATATTAAATTAGATATTCCTGTTAATCTAAGATATTGCAAAAATAAGAAAACTCTTGTAAGATAATAATTTGGACTGTCCGTGGCTCCAGTCACTGTTTCATCTTCAGAATTAATCCAAAGTTTATCTTTGCACAACATGTGGGTTTCTCTCGCCTATTCTTGGTCAACTTAGCATTTAATTTATAAGTTCCTTTCCTCCCTAGTCCCTACATATTTTCTTTAAGATGGTTCTTATAGGGATGAACTAGATGCAAACTTTAAGTCTTTTTGTACTTCTATGATACTTGTAGATGCATTAAAGTTTTTTGACTTTGAAACAGGTCAATATGTGCTTCTCATTTTCTCTTGATTTAGTGGTTCCTCTATGAAAGTTAATTTTCATATGTAGACTTTTTCCATAGTCCTTATCCTCAAACTTTCTTGTAATCCAAAAATCCTATCCATGTTAGTAGAGTTATTTACTTCTTCATTATTCCATAACCAACTTTATTAAACTACAAATTCTAGCATTTGCCCTGTTTTTGAATTCTTATAACTTCCCATGCAGACGAAAGGTAGAATTTTCATTATGAATGGTAACATAACTAAGAGCTTGTGGACTTGATTCCCCATTTGTGATTAGTCGTACAAACAAGTTCACAAGGCTGGTTAAATCAAAAAAGAAGAAAATTTCAAAAGATTTACGGGTAAATCTAAGCTGTTCAAATTTATCAGTGTTACCAAGCATATCGAATCAATTTCTGTAATCACAACAAGGCAGCCATGCATTTACATTAATTAAGAGCTTCCGGTGACTCAGATTTCTCTTGATCCTGATTGGAATCTGATTTCTCTGTGTTGTTTGGTGACTCAGATTCCTTGCACCCAATACCAGTCAAGCTTGTTATATTTCTCATTGCTGGCGTACCAACTATTTGTATACATAACCTCTCGTTTGAAGATATGGAAAAAAAAAAAATGTTGTGCAACCCATTCATCTTTTCTCCAAATATGCTTGATTTCCTTGTTGAACAGGGACAATGATATATTGCTACTGATGAAATTGCACTCCCCATGTTTCTGATTTTGGTCACGGCCGGGCAATAGTCATTGTCATTTTTACTTTTTCTTGTTTGTTCTTTTCTACCTTGTCCTCTGCTAAGGTCTCTTCCAGATCTAGAAGACCAATTGTTTTTGTTGGGTTGAATATGCAAAAGATGTCATGATATTGACATTCTCATTCTGTTAAATTTTAACGAAGCGTGTAATATATGTAGCCTTCTTACATCCATCTTTTTTTTTTTGGATCCTGTACTTTCCTAAAATAAAATATATGAAACTTTTTAATTCTCTGCTAGTTGGGTTTGAGTACTGTTGAGAACAGAAATTTATCGGAAGTACATGCCGGTTGGTGTTCAATTTTCTAGTTTGTTAATTCCAGTTTAGACCATACAAAACTCGTATTATGATTTTCGATACATTTTTTTACATGCTAAACATAATTCATTCTTTTTACAGTCGATTTTATAACATAGTTGTGAAATTTTGCCCAATGATCACTTGTAGAGTACTTCTGATTTGGTTATTAATTAAATTTTAATTTTATCAACCTTAAAAATAATTCATTGAGAATCAGCCTGATACAATCATGCATATTACGCAGGTACAATAATGCAAATTCATTTATTTTTACTGTCATCATATGATGGAAGACATCTTTTCTCTCAGCAACAAAAGTTTAATTGCATATTGTTTCTTAGCAAACGCAAGCTTCATTCCCCCCCCCCCCCCCTAAGTTACGGAAAAAAGTTTTCTTAATTTAGAGAAATATTGTGAAATAATATCGTGTCCAAAAAAATTGTACAAATTTCTAATATACTTCTCTAGTTCTCTGCAATAGAAGAATTTCACTATTTGATGCGTCTCCCCCTCCATATTAATCATGTGACATACTAATGGCGTGCTTCTGAGTGTAATTCCTCTGTGTCTTGTGATTTATGAATAACTTGTCGGTAATAGTTATTTTAATATGAAATCAATTTCTGAACCAAATTAAAGATGTGTTACATTAAGTATGGTTAGTAGTAGATATGCCAGCTAATTTCTGATATATGTTAATGCTAGACAATTGATTTGAGTCCAAACGTGTACAAAGCGGAAAACACAAACACTTATTTTTTCCCACAAGGAATAAGTAACAAAAAGGTACACACTGAAGGGTGCTACTTGCAAGTTGCAATTAATGACGTGGACGAACTTGGAATAAATTACTCATTTACTGTTTATGATTTTAAAAATGTTATTAAGAGTATATTTTGGTCCTTCAATTTTTCAATTTATATCAAATTGTTTTAATTGTTATCATAGAAACTTTTGATGAAAGGTCATGCAAGCAAATATTTTGTTGACACTGACGATGAAATCTACATAAATACGAATTTTAAATATATTTTTTGAAGTAAACATAGATATTAGTAATAATTTATATTATTATTACATATGGTATATAGCCGATAGTAACGTTAGTGCTCATAAATAATGATATTAACGGGAGCAGTGATGACAGAGAATATAGCATATATTGTTTAACTGCTGCAATCGAAATCGTTCTGTATAACTTCCCTGTTTTACATGCTTTCCTGTCCTGTCTGGATTATATTGATTTGTTTTCCATTTATGGAACAGACTAGCTAGGCAGACTATAAATTTCAATGTTAAAACATCTGATCCAAGCAACATTTTTGGGTGTTAAATGTTGAGAGGTCTGATTTCATCTTTTAAATGTTATAAATAGAAGCTAATTGCGTTTGGAAGGAATTAACTATTGTCTTCTTTTGAATTGGACCTGCCAATCTGCCAAATGTTTGGTTCGCTCACGAATAGCGGACGAACAACGGCCCACGAATAGGCCCGCGAATAACTTCCAGTTTGTGAAAATCGGGGTATTTGAAACAAGGGGCGAAGTTCACGAACAACTTAGTTCGTGTGTTGTTTGGTTCATGCGAACTACGGCTGTTCGCATTCAAACAGCAAAGTATAAATTTTGTACAGCGGGATCTTAATGCGGGACAAACTGTTTTAATCTGTACTGGAACGTTCATGAGGTTATTCTATGTGGGGAATACATACATAGTGAATCTCTGTATATATATATATCAGGCACAATTTTGAGGCTCTATCCAGATTTTCTATTCCTGAGTTCTGTAAGAACCTGTAGCATGCTCCTGTTGGAAGGTTTAGGCTAACATTATTATTTCAGAGAGTAATTTACTGATACAACCTTTTGGTCATCGACATAAATTACAGCTTGAGCACTAAAATGATATTTGAATTTCTTTGGATAAAAAACATTAACGTACGCCTTAAACTTTTTTCATCAGAGTTGCTTTTATGATGGTAATTAAGTCAGAATAAGGACAAGTCAAAATAACGAGAATAGTGCTGTTTAAAATTATACCAATTTTGACTTTTGAATGAATTAGTAGAGCATAACAATGTTCAGTACCAAATTTAAGTTGGAAAATAACTGTTAATTTACATTATTCTTTGCTAATCCATACACATTGGCCATCTATTTTTCCTAGCTGTTGCTTAATTAGTGGCATTTGCATCTTTTTTCTCTAAGAGTGTGCTCCTGATTTTTTTGAGTAATGGGAATGGAGGCAGTGGAATGGAACAGAGGTTGAAGGAAAGAGAGCATACAAAATTTTTCTTGCTCCACAACTTCTTCACGAGAGTTAAAATTTATCATCCAAATTAGGGGTGTCAACGGTATGCCATTTACAGTTATGCCGTTTCGTTTAACCAAAATGGAACGGTAAATGGTACCAAAAATTGTACCGTATTTTTAATGGAACAATATGTGGCACAGTTGTTTATACAGCTATCAATAAATGAACCACTGAAATTGGTTAGTTCAATAGAAAATGGTAAGTGGAACGATTAATGGAACAAAAATTTATTTCATTTAATAAAGGAAACGGTAAGTGGCATGGCTGATTTTACTCTTTTTATGTGGAACGGTGACGGAATATATCATTTCCGTGGTAAAATACCACGTTTGACACTCCTAATCCAAATCAAATGCAACAAAATTTATGTGGATCCACATTCATAAAAGAGGTTTCTGGTTTCCACCCTCTACACCGTGAATTTGGGGGTTTTAATTTGTTCTCCCAAACAGACGCAAAGTCATTTTTGTGTCTTACATTTTCATCCTTAACTCTGGAAACAATTCTGGAGCAGGTTAAATTTTTCGTCTTTCGTTCCGTTCCATCCCATCCGTTAAACTCTTCTAGATCATGCCCTGAAGCCAGGTCTATCTCTTTCTCTTTTCTCTCTCAAAATCAATGTGATTGGTTGTATCCGAGATAAAGTTGTTTGAGGAGCAAATAATCGGTGGGGGTATGAGAGGGATGTTTTGGGGCTTGACGTCATGACAGCGAGTGCAATTATGCTACACGTTGAAGTCCGATTTTTTAGATTTTCTCCATCATTGACTCCAACATTTTGATTAGTTTAATTAATTTTATTGAAAGTGAGCTCTCATGTATCTAGCATTAGCTTGACCAATCAAATTTAATTAGATTTTTGGGATATATTAGTTTAGAGGTTACTGTTGATTTAAGTTTAGTGTCGTTTTCTAACTACAAAGAAGCAGAAACAGACAAGAGAGCTCTCATCGTTGTATAACAGATGTGATAGGATACGAATTTAGTTTTCATTTACAAAAAAAAGGGATTAAATAAGAAAAGAAACATGGTTGGAATAAGATTTTATAAGGACTTGACAGAGAAAAAGTGAAAAACGGTTAGGAAAAATCAATTTTAAATGCATATCCTCTAGTGTTGCTTTTATTTTTTGAATGAAAAGTGTGTAACATTCTATTTCTATATATGAAAACTATGCATGATTTTTCATGTTCCGATTTTCGTTCCAATTGGAAAAAAATGAGATGGTTCCATTCTTATTCTGCAATATCAGATTAAATTCTGAAAAAAATGAGATGGTTCCATTTTTTAATAAGAATAGCAATTTCTTTACTACAGGATATCACTTTAGCGTTCATTTTTATAGGAAAATCTAATTGCAATTTCTAAGATTCAATTCAATTTTAATTAGGTTAAAATTCTAATTTTCATTCTTTAATTGAAGTTCCTTTTTACCGCTTCCTATCACACCAATTCCTGTCGATTTCTCCTTCACGTTTTGTTTTCGAAACAGTTTAGACTTTTGTTTCGCAACCGTTCAATTTGTACTTTGAAATTGTTTTTTTTAATATCCCACAAAATTGAAGTAAAAAAAATGTATTGAATAATAGAAATTGAATTTCTTTCCGAATTGGAACAGAAAACTTTGGCCAATATAAAAAGCAAGTATGAAATAAGCAAAGTTCTAATTTGGTCACCCATATGGCCATATTAGACGTGTGAAACAGTGATTAAGAAAAAAAAATCTTATCTTACCGGTTCAAGAGAGACAAGACAAGTGGAAAGAGAGAACTTTAATTAATGAATCCTTTGGGAAAGGTACGTTAAGCAGAATAATCAATTCATCATATATTATTCAAAACCAGTTGGTGGGTGATAGAATAGAGGAGATAAGACTCAAGAGTGAGAGGTTGTGCTGGTAATTCATTTACCTCTTTACCGAGGCTGCAGTAACTCGGTAATAAATGCCTCCATAACAATAACACCGTTTTAAAGGCGAGGATAGTACGGATTGGAAATTTTTAACCGAGGTGCTTTCTGCCCGAGGGATTAAAGAAGGCAGCTACTGTGCATGTGCCATGTGGAGTTGAGCAGTTATTGGCATTTCGTTGTGTTATGCTTAGGTCCATTTTAGATTCTTGCATTATGTTTGACTAGACGATTGTGTTGAAGCTTTTAAGACATATTAGCTTAGCAGCATGTAATAGCACGATGTTATTATTTGATGGCTTTGTTTGATGAACTTTATTATTATTATTATTATTATTATTTTGGAGAATTTGAACGTGAGAAAAACTCAAAATAGTACTCTAATTAATTTAATTATTATATGTTTATCAATTTTTTTCTATTTTTTATGAAATATTTGTATAAAAATGCTAATTTAAAGTAAAGCAGTTTAAAATTTACTTTTATTTTATTTTGTCTGGCCGCCGGCTAAATTGTAAACGTTTTAATAAATGAAAAGATTTGAGCATGACTCCCATTTTTATTTCAGAAAAAAAAAAAGATATTTTCTTCATGGATTCTGACATACTACAGTCGCAGTATGTCAAAACGAAGCTGAAATTTTACAATTTATTTCGAACCAATTATAGTTTAGTTTGGAACTTCTTAATTGGAAATTACTGGACGGTGAAAAAGAAAAAGCGGATGAAACCGGATCAGAGGATTCCTATTGAATATTTAAATTAAGGGTGATTTAGATTTATGCCACTGCAAATATTTAAAATTAGAGATATGTCATCACTAAACAACAAATTATTTTTTTGCCACTATAAAATAATAAAAATTAGTTTTTTGCCATGGGATATTTTTATGACAATTTTACCCTTTTAAATATGCCACTATAAAACTAAAAAATTAGTAATATGCCATCACAAAAGATATAATTTATTTTATGCCATTGCTAAATAACAAAATTATTTTATGCCATTGGTGTATAAAAATCATGGCATAGATCTAATTAGTCATCTAACAATGGCATATTTCTACTTTTCAAATAAAAAGGATTAAGTTTTCAATATTTATTCGCAAAACTTTTTGTGCTGATTTTCCTTCACGCAGGTAATTATTATAATGCTCTTTGTAGACTTGATTATACTCCACGATGGCAACAAAATTAATTGTGAAATACATAAAAACAAACTATAATACTCTTCCACAAATGTTATATGAGTAGCATTTTAATGAAAATGAAAAGAAAACTATGCCAATAATAAAATAATCTTGAGATCAATTATTCCCAGACATACAATGAAATTAATAATTCCTAAGTATTTTTTCAAACAATTTAAATACTAATTTTTTAAATATCATAAAATCATTCATGTAAGCATATCATGCTTCATTCTCTTCCCTATCTGTGAAATGTTGTGTCTCTCAACCGATCTTGAAGGTCTTGATGTACTAGGAGTTTTCCTACAGTAATAGAAATTATTTAATGAGAAGTTCATTCTATGAAATATACACGTCAAAAATATGTAAATATAATAACCTTCTTTTTCTTGCTAGAAGGTGCTTGATCACCATTTACGGTGAATCTATACCAGCAATGATTCTGCATGTACATATAGAAGATCTAATAGAAAAACATAAAGGCTTGAGTTAGAATTTATATAACCTTTTCATGTCGAAGGTGGAGGTCGGTTGACAGTGACGGCAACGAGCAGGTGAAGTCTGGCATGCGTGGCGAGCAAGAACGCCGGACCAGAGTGGAGGTCGGGTCTACTTCCTCGCACAGTACTGAAGGTTTCGCGTGTTAATTTTTCTTGAGCGCCATCTATGGTTTTTCTTATTAGGGTTTGTTTTTAGTTGGAGTTAATTTGGTCATTAAAAAAAATAATGACAAATTTGGTAATGGTATTTTTATAATTTAGTATGTTTATGGAGAAATAGTGGCATAAAACTAATTTTAACAATTCTATAATGGCATAAATTTAATTAGCAATTTAAGAATGACATTTTCCTAATTGATAAAATTCACAATGGCATGAAACTAATTATCCCTTAAATTAAAAGGCTCGGCTCTATCTTTATCTTAACAAAAATAGGTGTATTGTGTGTTAAATACAAGAGTTTTGTCCTAAAACTTTTACAATTTAAATTATGTTTTGAAACATAAATGCATGCATAGGTATGACAGTAGAACAAATATTTAAAAAATAATGTTGGTCACATTACTTTATAACATGTGCGTCTGAAATTTCAAACATATGCTTTTTTTTTAAGAAAAAAGGGACAAATTTTTGTCATGATTATTTGTTTTTGGGTAGAACGGGAGTTGGGAGAAAAGTTGGGTGGTGCAGAGTGATAAATGAGGAAGGGGGCCGGGGGACTGGAACTTGGAAGTCTGAAATCTGAATTGAAGGGGAAAAGGGAACAGAGAAGGCGCATTGAGCCCCGAGAAAAAGGCAGGCAAAAAGGGGACCGAAAGCATCCGTCCGCTTCTGCCTTCTGCGGATCCCCACCCCACCATCTCTCTTCTATTCATTAATGCCTCCTACAGTCCCCCTTTTTTAACCTTACTATCATTATTGATGATTTATTTCTACAACGCACGCGTACCAACACGAACAATTTCTCCCCATTTCTCGAAATTCAGGATGTTTGAAGAAATTTAAAAATTTTGGGCCGTCGGTTTGGGCTCTTGTCTCCACAATCCAGCTGTTCGGCTCCCCACTTGACCTGCACAGAATTCATTTGGACCGTTCCAGAAGTCCATTTCTCCGCTTTGATGTTTCATGTTTAGGGTTGTCAATGGTTGACTTCGCATTCTCTGGATGGCCATCCAGTGGATGGTTTCGATCTCATCCGTCTGATTAAATCTTAATGGCCATAGATGCCCCGTGCATGATACTAAGATTGATAGGCCCGAAAAAATTTAACCGTTTAAATTAAATCAGACGGTTCGGATTGAAAGACGTCCACTGGATGGTTGAATAGGTTGTATTCAACCATCCAGAGGATACGGGTCCGTCAATGGACAATGGTGCGCCATTTACCGTTATGCCGTTTCGTTTAACCGAAATAGAACGGTTTGTGGCATAGAAAAATATACTGTTTTTTAAGTGGCACGGTTGATGGTACAGTTAGTTATACCGTTTCGACTATTTCGACCATTTCAACCTCATTCCAAATCGTTTTATGTGTAATATACGGTTGATGGCACAAAAATTTATTTCGTTTAATAAATGAAACGGTAAGTGACATGCCGGTATTGTACCATTTAATAAGTGACACGGTAATGGTTTGATGTCATTTCGTGTCACTTACCACGTTTTGACATCTCTATTCATGTTTGTCTTTCAACGTCTTGTTTGACAAATAGAAAAAAAACTTAAATTATGATCTTATTTAAATTCACCAAATGACACTATATAAAGATACTTTAATGTGTAGTTAAAGTACTGAATTTTGTATTTTTAACAATTTTTTATTTTAACCACTCCAGTACATTGCAACGAAAGAATAAGATAAATAATTAAAGAAAAATTCTGTAAATCAGTGCCGGATCGATCGGACCTCCTCAATTTGCTGATTGGTCAAAATACAAAGCAAATGCTCATAGTTTTCACGACTGCTGTTCGTCGGCCTCATTTGACAGACTAGATCTTACATTCTTACTGGTGTAAATTTTTGAAAAAAATTAAAACTAAACGTTACTGTTGACTCGAATTTCAATAATTACAGTTAAAAATTCAAAATTTTAAAAATAATATCGTTGGATCCTCATTTAGTGTTCTAAATACGTGTCGTGTCGTGTCAAATACGCCGTGTCCAGATCATCTCTCGTATCGTGTAGTGTCGTATCTAAATATTTCACATGTCATGTCGTGTCGTGTCTAAATCCTAAGAGATGGACACGACACGCCTAAAGAGACGCCATGCCTCGTGTTCACGTGTCGTGTCGTGTCGTGTCGTGTCGTGTCTTCTTTAGATGTGTCGTGACGTGACGTGTTCAAACACGTTTAACTTTTGGACGTGAATGTAATTTGTTTATGAAATTTAAAAATTATGTTTAAGAAAATACGTCAAAAATAAAGAAAGTAGACGTGCTTTACCATTGAATTAAAATATAGATTAATTTTTAACAATGGATTAATATTTTGAACAATTTTTTAATCGGACTTACAAATTATTTTATAAATAAACCAAACTCATGAATAGGTACACAATTATTTTCAATATCTTGTAAGAAGGCACATCGATCAACAAAGTATTTTGACCTTGCACCTTCAAACCTATGCAAAATTTCAACGCCAACTTTTTGAGACAATGAATAATTTGTACTATCCTTATCAAAACAATACAAGATATGACAAAAAAATATTTGATTCTTTTTAAGACAAATCACAGATAGATTTCTATCTTTAATTTGCGCATGGCTCTGGACCTTTTTACTTTTATTTGTGATTTAATTATTGAATCACCCTAATTATATTGTAATCTTTTGATTTTCAATTCTAACGATTTACAAGTGCTTTATTCGAAAATAAGTCTATTAATAATCATTGATTTATGATTAAATGTATCTTTGGAAAGATTTATGGAAAAAAATATAATAGTATGTGCATAATTGAGATATCCATTGTATTTCTATAACACTTAATGTGTATCTCTTTTTCGTGTTTGGTGTGTCTGTAATACGTGTCGTGTCTTTCGTGTCGTGACGTGCTGTGTTTCGTGTCGTGTCGTGTCCAGACAATTCGCGTGCCGTGTCGTGTCATGTCTATTTCATCAAAGTTGGACACGACACGCTTTAGGACACGCCACATGAAGTTCTCGTGTCGGGTTCGTGTCCGTGTCTTGCCATCTCGTGCCACCTCCATGCCGTTCAGTGTCGTGTCGTGTGCGGACACGCCGTACTTTTTTTTAGAACACTATCGTCATCCGGATTGACGAAATCACAAAATGCTTGGATCGGAAATCCAATTGACGACCCAAACTTGGATCGTCATCCGAAATGACGATTCAAAATAAAATTAAAATTCAAAAAGGTTGACTGGCCGAGATTCTTCAAAATAGTCACATTTTTTATCATACAATTTTGCTTTTAGACCTCAATTTTTTTTATTATTACAAAATATATAATTTGTGATTAGAAATTAAACATAATTTGACTATGATAGATTCATTCTAATACGTTCATGTTTTAGCCTTTGATCGAGTATCAAATAAACTATAAAATGTATAGAACTTATATGAAAATGCATCGCTCGTTAAACTAAATAAGATTTTATGCAACAAAAAATTTTATTGGATTATATTGTAAAATAATAATTTTAGGATCATCGGCGAAAAAATTGAATATATTTTTGTTGAATTTATTCACCGATGATCCTAAAATTATTATTTTTACAAAATAGTCCAATAAAATTTTTTTGTTATACATTAAATGTAGATATTAATATATAAAATTTTTTAATGTATAAATAAATATACATAGAAATATATGTACATAATAATATATATCATATATTATAATTATATACAATAATATGTATTTAATATATAAAATATATGATACATTATATATTAATATGTAAGCATTATAAACATATACAATATTATGTATTTGACATGCATAATTTAATTATATACTTATATTTTTATAAAAGATGTGTTAATTATGTTTAATATTTTAATCATAAATTATATATTTTGTAATAATAAAAAATTTGGAGGCTAAAATGTAAATTTTGCATTAAAAAAAGTTTCCGTATTTTTTTTTGTTTGGATCGGCAAATGAGAAGCCGATCCAAACAATAAAATTGTTGGCATTAAAAAATGTGATTTTTTAGTTTGGATCGTCATTTCGGATTCTGATCCAATCAATAAAATTGTTGGCATTAAAAATGTTTTTTTTTAGTTTGGGTCGTTATTTCGGATTCTGATCCAAGTTTGGATCGTCATTCCGGATGACGATCCAAGTGTTTTGTGATTTCGTCAATCCGGATGCCTATCCAACGATATTATTTTAAAAATTTTAAATTTTTAACTGTTATTATCGAAATTTGAATGAAAAGTAATGTTAGTTTTAATTTTCTCGGTATAAATTTAAACACTGACGCACAAGGTCCAAACCTCTCATCCCATCAATACCCCTGGCCCAATTAACCTTTCATCCAGGCCTAGTAGAGGATATTCATTGAATCCCGAAAAATTTAAAAATAATATTAAATTAATATAGTATATTAAAAATAATATTAATATAATAATATTTTTTTAAATAGTATCACGAGATCGGAATTCCAGATTCCGATCTTAGCTAATAAAATTGTCAATAAAATTGCTAACCGAATTACGGAATATACGCTTAAGAATGTTGGTGCAAGTTCAAATATTAAACAATTCGGATAGCATAAAATAAATAAAATAAGTAATTAAAACATTTTTACCCGAATCGCGCTAGGCGCTGTCCTTAAGCGTATTCCGTCTCAACGTGCAAGAGGAACAACAACCAAGATAATTCGGGTAGATGTCACTCATTAGGGCACGACCGGAGAAGTAACTGATGAGAGATCTCCACAACATCCAGCAGAATCAATCGGAATAATATTACAAAATAAATTCAAGATTTGTATCGATTGAACAATAGATGTATCAAATGTATTATTGGATGGGTTATCAAGCCTTTGAATATTTGTATTAATTTTTCTAACCCTGTCTAACAGCCGAATGCACCTCTATATATATTATATAAGAATTTTATTAACGGCTCATGAACCCATTATATAAGGCCCCGTTTGTTTGTGACTTAAAGAGTGCATAACTTAAGTTATGCATCCTTTAGCCACCAAACACCTCTTACATAAGATGCCTTAAGGGTACATAACTTATGCAACCTAAATAGGTTGCATAAGTTATGCATGGTCCCCTTTAATTTTTTTCCCAACAATACCCCTTTGAAATAATTAATAATAATATTTAATAATTAACAAATAACTAATAATAATTAATAAATAATAATAATTTTTAATAAGTAACAGTAACTATTTAAAAAATCATAAATAATAATAAATATTAATTATTATAGATAATAATAATTAACAATACTTTTACAAGCAATATTAATTATTAATAATAATGATTTAATAATAATAATAATAATTAATAAATAAAATTTTTTTGTTATTAAATAATTAATAATATTTCATAATAATAAAATGATTTCTTATTATCATTAATAATTAATAATTAACAAATAATTAATATTAATTAATAAATAATAATTATTAATAAAAAATAATTATTAATTAAAATTATTAATTATTGCTTATTAAGAGGAAGCCATATAGAACTAATTTTCATCCTTCAGTACTCATAAAAGTTTGCCTTTAAAACACGGTTTTATTATTGAGATTAAACTAAATTTAAATACCTGGTATTCATAAAAGGTAGGTGAGACACGCGTCTCAATAAAAATGGGGCATGGATGATGTCATGCCAAACAAAAAACGTCCGAACCAAAGGACTTTATTAGTCGGAATTCTGGATTCCGATATTAGCTAAGATCGGAATCCTTGCATTCGGAATCTGGGATTGCGATCTCGTGATACTATTTAAAAAAATATTATTATATTGATATTATTTTTAATATATTATATTAATTTAATATTATTTTTAAATTTTTCGACATGGAATCATAGTCTCACACTATCACACTTAGACCTGATTAACGTGGTAAACGGACACGGAATGGGGTGTTCCATTTACCGTTCCGTTAACGAAACAAAATAGATTTCGCTACCGTTTACCGTTCCACTTACTAAACGAAATGATTTCGCTAAACGGCATGTACAAAAACACGTTAAAACACGTTAAACTATTCCATTTCATGTTCCGTTTACCGTTTCATTAAGAAAACGAAATAAATATCAGTACCGTTTACCGTTCCGTTTCAGCAAACGGAACGGCATAACGTTTTTTTTGTTTCCGTTGGCAGGCCTAATCACACTAATCATAGCAACAACTGTTCACTTTTTATTTTTTCTTGGGTACCCTTTATATAATTTGCGTACCTCATTGGCTCGGCCGCTCGGGTATCAAGCTGACCAAAAATATCATACGTTCGCACTTTTATTGTGTATAAATATCTCAACTGATCCAGGTAAAAGTTCATATAATTCACTATACATAATACAAGTGGCCATTATGTCTTAAAAAAATAAAATAAAATCAATCACAGATAACACAACTCCACAATCCTAGCTCCCTCGATTTCTTTCATTTCATCAAAGAACTACTTTTTTTTTACAAGTTAAAATTTTTCTTTCTCATGTACCCAGTACATAGAGGAGAGGAGCTAACCCCTTCCCCAAGTCGCACCTCTCTCTTCTTTTTGGCTCCGTTTGGATGAGGTGTAGGAAGAAGAGAATAAATATTGAGAAGTGTGTAACTTTGTGAAGAGTTTAGATTGTTTAATAATAAATTTGGGCCCTTCTTCCCTTATTCTCTTCTTCCCACTCCAATCCAAACACAAGCTTTAATTCACTTCCGTACAACATTTTACATGATATTACAATAAGGCAACATATTATAATGCACCAAATATTGGCCAGAGTTACCTTATATGCTTTTCCTTGTGCTTCTGCTCCTGGCTTATTGCTCCTTCGAATAGAGATATATTCATTTTTGCCAATAATAAGATACTATACATATTCAATGTTCCACTTCTACAAGAAACTGATCTCTACAGTCTACACAACGAATTATTAGGAATCACATCCTCTACCGACCTTTTAAGGTCGGTAGAGTGACAACTTCCGATCTAAACCGTTAGATCTAATCTCAACGGTTAAGGGAGCCCCGTGCATGTAACTGAAATTGATAGGCCCGAAAAATTTTAACCGTCGAGATTAGATCGAACGGCTCAGATCAAGAGTTGGCCCTCTACCAACCTTAAAAGGTTGGCAGAGGATACCCTCCCGAATTATTATGTGTGCTTGTAAGACAGTTCTTTGTTATATGCTCAGCATATATGATGTTTTGTGCAAAATGCCAGCCATGAACAATTAATTTTGAAGTTCAAAAATCAAATCACCAATAAGCAATAACTAGCAAACTGGATGATGGTGTTCTCTCTTGAGCAGAATGTCATACAAGTTCAAGAACTATTTTGACATCAATTGACACTCTAACTTTGGACAAAAATGCATACATATGTTAGTACTGACTACAGATTAAAAAAAACCACCAATTAATTAAACATCTGAGAAGTTTCTATCCAGTATCCATTCAATACTTCCAGAGCACCCCAGACAGAAAACCAAAACGGTAGCATAAGCATGTGCTAATAGTTCCAAATTCATAGTATATTAGAGCATTACATCTCACAGACTCACAGCTCTTTTGTAACACAAACCTGAAATATAACTATAAACTAAACACAAATAACAGTTCAGAAACTGTTATGTTAAAACCCATTACCAAACATACACACACAGAAAAGAAAACATCAAAATACCAGTTGATAATACCAAATTCTAGATTAATTTTAGAAAACTATTCTTTAGTACTATTATTCTCATACGATGCAAAAGCACCCTTTATAATAAGATCAATGGGTTCAAAAGGACACCACTGCATCAAATTAGGCGCATTTTTAGTTTTCTGATTTATCTCGTCCGTCTTAGTCTCCACAAATTTCTGTTCAAGAGATTCCATTCTTTGTTTGAGTTGTTGCATCTCCATCTTCTCCTTCTCAAGTTCATCAATCCTTGCTTTCAGTTTAACCAAATCAATATTCTCCTTCTTCTCTTTCACTGGTTTCTCCTTCGACTTGCTCTTGCTTAGTTCCTCTACCGCAATCTTATACACCGGTATCCCATCTGTACTAAATCAAAACCCATCACGTTAATTCAATTTTAGAAGAGGAAAAAAGGAAAAAGGAAAAAGGAAAAAGGAAAAAGAAAGAAATAAGAAAGGGATTGCAAAAGAAAAACAAAAACTGACAAGTGAAGGGTTTGGTGCCTTCAGCGATGGCGTAATCAGCGATTCTCCACCCCAGCCGTCCGATCTGCTCCCATCCTTCACGATCGGACATCCGATCCACCACAACTTGCTTCGTCCAGACGGCGCCATCACGAGCCTTTCCGGCAGCTTCTCCGACGATCTCACGCGACCGAGTAACCCCGCCGGAGATCGCCTCAGTGGTCGAACTCACGCGGTCCCATATACCCATCTCTCTCTCTCGTTTAGCGAAAGAAACCGTACTCAGGAGTCAAAGAGAGTCGATAAAAATAAGAAAGTGCTTCAAAAAGAGAAAATAAAGGAAAGATTAATAATTTTGTTAGTTTTCAAAATATTATAAATTAACTTTTATACCAACTGACCCAAATATGTCCGCTTTGAAGATCTTGTGCCAAGACAAAATAGTTAGGCACTTGATAACCTGATATATATTATATCGCCATTGCTATCCGTACTTAATTAATTGTATATCCCTCCTCTAAAAAAAAGCAAGTTATCTTCAGCCAACAAATATTTGTAAGAATAACATGTTTGTTTGCTCAGTTCAGTATGAAATAATCTGGAATGATTTGTAATTCAAAATTATCCTTTTTCTACTTTCCTATCACCGCCCCAGAGAGGCAAAGATGTTTCCTAAGGCTCCGCTCCAGAAGGGGAGACTTGGAGCGAAGGGAAGGGAGCTCGCTACTTTTCGATTTTGGGAGTAACTGAACTCTCCCTCTATCTGTCTCTCCGCTCTCCTTAATTTCCGTCCATTCTCTCCCTCTGGAGCAGGCTATCCGAACTCTCCTCCCTTCCCTTCTCTCCGACTCCCTCCTTCTGGAGCGGAGCCTAAGGCTCCGTTTGGATAGGTGTGGGAAGAAAGGAAGAAGAGAAAAAGTGGGAAGAAGTATTGGGAAGTGTGTAACTTTGTGAAGAGTTTGGATTGTTTATAATTTTTTTTCTTCCTTCTTCCTTCTTCTTCTTCCTTTATCCAAACGCACCCTAAAATAAGATGGGCATTTTAGTAAGATTTAATAAAAATTGCTTTTTAATATTTGAAAAACAATTAAAATCTTGAATAAAGGTAAGACCTCAATTTTAAAAATTAGAGGACTATATTCCTACTTACTGATTTAAACTGGACTTAATTCTGATCAATCATATTTAGTTATAATTTGAATTTAAAAAAGTCAGTTATAAAATTTAGTCCACCTTAGAATTTGTCATAAAATAATGCACATTCATAGAAATAGTATGATTTAGTCTCCTTCGAGTTAAGCCTCGGCTGACCGACTGTCATGTTTTCCTTTGGCATGGCTAACGAAGCTGCCTTTTCGAAACCTGGTGATGGTGACAAGAGCTTGCCATTGCTTAAACTACTGTCTTATGCCACCGTATTTAAAGGTGCACTTTTTTGTGGATATATATATGTTTGATTCGATGGGCAGTTAAGGC
This sequence comes from Rhynchospora pubera, assembly GCA_028095005.1. Classification (NCBI taxonomy): domain Eukaryota; kingdom Viridiplantae; phylum Streptophyta; class Magnoliopsida; order Poales; family Cyperaceae; genus Rhynchospora; species Rhynchospora pubera. The sequence continues at coordinate 69,883,357 of CM051461.1, read as the reverse complement.
AGGCGAAGAACTGTTGAGTTGTGTGACTCATCAAAATGTAAGCACCAAATGCTGGGGTATGGATAGGTTGCCTCTCGAGTCTCGAGTGGGGTCTGCCTGATAAGCAAAGAATTGTATCAGTCAACCTCTGCCTCAACTCAAGAACATTAAGTTGCACCTTGCTGCTAATTAACATTCTCATTTCAATGAAGAGTATATGATCCAATGCAATCTTTATTGGCTACAAACACCAAGTCGATTCAGTCCCTTCATGCCACCCTTGCATAAATGGCAACTCGATCTACTTCTGCATAAATCTACCTCAATCTCAATGTATTGTCAATTGTTAATTGTCTCGAAAGTAAGAGGATCTTCTGTGCTGGGCTAGGCTTGAGGTTTTTAACCCATTTGACCCTCTATGAATCCTCAAAGTATCATGATTTTGAACTCAGGCATTTTACCTTACCCGTGATGCTGACAACTGTATGGCAGATCCCCAGAGAACTAATCGATTTGTAGGAAGTCTGACAGGGAGGTGCTGCTACAGTTGCCATACCACCATCTACCAGAGGCGGTGGTCCAAGAAAATATTGATTGGGTGGTGCAAAGGGATTTTCACATTGCTGTGTACCAGCACGAGTGGTCACACTACCCGATTCCAGTTTACAAGGTTACAATCAAAATTCATAGCTATCTCCTTGAATTTTGAGATTTGCAGTTCTTCCACCTCAGGTTCTCTCCTGTCACGGTGGAATAAGACAGCAGTTTAAGTCTCATATAGTAAAGTTTATTATAATTTATGGAATTTGCCTGATTCAGTCTGAGGGTGGTGTTTTTTTTTGGAGTTTAAAACTTCTGAAAATATTTTCTTGTGTTTAACAAAAGTGTTAAGTCATGCAGTACCAACTAAAGGTTTAAATGGTGAAGAATGAAGGCAACAATTTAGTTTTGTCAGTAGAAATGACAAATTATTCGGTATTTTTCTTAGAAAAAAAAGTGTTTCACAGTCTAATAAATGCTAAAATGTACCTCAGTAGTTAGCACCTTTGTCCCAGAGCCTACTATGCATCAATTGTTTTGACACCTGTTACAAATTTGGATAAGTGAACTGCAGAGTATGAGAAGATCTTCTGAAGCTGCAATAGTACATTATAAATGTGACAGGAGAAAACCTGGACTCTCAGGTCGACTGATAGTTCCACGATCGCGTGACGTGATATTGATGGAGAATAATGGAATCAATTTTAATTCTACTGGTAAACCATTCTGATCATATTGTAAAAGGGGGAAAGCCACTTTTTATACAAAGTACAAAAAAAAAGACATATATGTAAACACAATTGAACTAAGATGTAATTGTTGATGATCTGATTAAAGACTAGTGCTCAAAAATAAAAGTGAGAATGGACTTACTTTGTTTTCAAAATATTTATTTTGAAAGGTAACTTTTATCATAGGTTGTCTACTTCTAGCAAGAGCAATTAAATTTATATCTTTGACAAATAAGCAAACTGAACTGAGACAAATGGAAGAGAAGTCAACTGAACTTGATGTAAAAATTGAGAAAATTTACATCTGAGGTCTTTCTAAAATCAAATATAAAGATCAAAACATATATTTGTGGTATGCCCTACTCAGTTGCTGACAATTTGTTTCATTGATGGTTTATATTTTATTTGTCAGTAAAGAGTGTTCAATCACAACCCTTTCCCGAAAGTTTCAACAACAGCTATTAAAAAGAAGATGACGTTGTTAATTCCTCTCTGTTGTTTGCTTGTAAGGATCAATAGTTAAGAAATGATTTTTGTTGCTCCACAGTGTAGCAAGTATTCATGCTACTTTTTTCCTTACTTCATTTTTCTCTCTGGGGGCTTAAACTGTGTTGTAATATTTAATTCATTTCTAATTCTATTGTAACTTTTGGTTCTTGTAATATTGTTAATTCTGTTGCTTATAACGTATGGCAGATTATGTGGTTCATTTTGAAGCATTCCGTGCTTGTATGTTGAATTTTTTTGGTTCATTTTAATTCAGATCTGATTCACTTTGATGAAATTGTGTAGTGATTACAAGTGTATCATCATGTGGCTGAAATGTCAGATTTTTTAATTACAAATTAACATACAGATTTAGTACTATTAATTAGTAAAAAAGTTTGTTTTTGTTATATGCAATGTAAGTTCAACTGACCTGGAATCGTTTTGAAATAAGATGCAAACAATAAGCTCAGTTTTGTATATAGCATACTTGCATTGAAATTAATAATATAAAAAAACTTATTTTTAGAGTTTATCTTTCACAAAAGTCAGGTTACGTTTATACCTAACTTTCAAGCATCTAGACTGGTCTAAAAATCTAGATTTGTGTATAAAAGATAAGGGTGTCAGATACAATTCTTCAAAATATTATCGATAGGATTCATAGAATTTTGTGTACCAATTAGAGAGTTTGATCTGTGTTTTGTTTTCCCAATGCTGGGATCAAGTTTGGTCTGGTCTTAAAAGTAAGCTTCCTGGATGAAATTGAGTGATTGATTCCATTAGGAACTTTTAACCAGTAATAGGTGTGATGATCTAAAAACAATTTGGTGCGAGGAATTCACATTAATTCCAACAGTTTGAAAACAAGAATATGTTTAACCTCTGTTGCAAGGTAAACGGGGCACATAGCTGACTATAGCGGTTATAGGCAAGTCAGCACATACCCTTGGTAGAAGATGTGCAAGAAACACCAGAAAATGGTACTAATAACGTATGACCCTGTATGTGTTTCTCATAGATGAAACCAAAATGTCCAGATTTTTTTTTGGTACAGTACCAGTAAAGATCAAACCTCCTGTACCAGAATATATTGCTACCATCCAGCAATGCTACCTATCCTCTTGCCCTGTGCAAATGTATGCACTGAATTCAGAACTGCATGTTACTATTACCATCAGTTGGTACATACAGGTGTTATGACATATCAAGGTGAATGAAAATATTCAAATTCTACTTAATTGACATGATATGGATCCAGCTTTTATATAGATGAGACTAATATATTCAACTTCTACTTTGATTAGGCCTCGGTTGATTATCTGTTGGAAGACCAACTGGGCCACAGATCTAAATTCAATCACTCAAAATTCATAGAGAAATCTATCAAATGCATTGTATATCCTATAAGTTGCTTATCGTCAAAATGACACATCAGAAATCGAACACATGTTCAGCCATTATAGTAGAATATTATAAACATCTCATACTGGCACAGCACAAAACCATAAAGATTTAGCCTAAACACCGACATTAATAAACACCGACAGCTGTAAAAGCATAAACACCAACATTAAGGATTTAGCCTAAATTTAGATAACAAAGCACCTCAAGCCACTCAAAAGTATTTTTTGAGTGCACTATTCTGAACAAAATTAAGTTGAGACTCAGGACCAAAAGGTGTTAAGAGATTTCTACCTAAGCAGTTCATTGTAGTAGTATCCCCTAAGGAAATAGCTATAAAAAGCTTGGCTGAAACCACATAACTTGGTCGCCTAGATATCGGGTCTTCTTATCTAGGCCATGCCCCAAATGCTCATTGTTTTCCTCATCCCTCTGGGCAGAATATATATTACAACGTGAGCCGATTGCACAATTCCATGCACATTTCCAATCATTGTATGCGCATTTGTGCTCCATAAACACAGAATCTCCATCAAGTGAGCCCAAGTCATCAGTGGAAACAGCCAGGCATGGGTAGTAATCCCCATAGAAAATGGCGGTGCTATCACTTGTGTCGACGATTGGTTCAAGTTTCATCGGCTGCTCTAGTAACTGGTACAACTCAAACTTTTCTTCAGGGCGGATAGCAAGCACATAGACACCAGATTTCCCTTCAACAAAATACTTTCTAACACGTCTTAAATCTGGCATAGGGGCAATCCTCTCCTCGTGGCCGTTCGAGTCAATAATTGCGATGCCTTCATCATAATCATAAAGAAAATAGAACCGTCCATTGTAGTATGTCACATCAGAATAGCTTGACTGGTGACTTAGACAACAATCAACCCGAGTCCAGTAAGGGTCCCCAATTCGACAACAGATCCCCCAGGATCCCCCAAGGAGCACTGTTATGAGGCAATTTGGATCGGTCAGATCTGTAGAAAAAATCATCTTTCCGCTAGCAAAGGAACCCGAATAACCCCGAGAATAGATGAAGAGAGTATTATAATAGGGGACATCGGAGTCATCTCCGAGACGTCTGACCGGAGCCTCAAACGGAGGGAGTTGGATACGAGTCTGGATTAGCGGGTTCACTAACAAAACCTCTTTACCCAAATGATCTGCAACCATAATCCAGCCACAGTAGCAGCCGCAGAACTCCATGTCTCTGGTTACTGGTAAATGGAACCTGCGGGTCTTGGATTCCCAGACGTCATCGAAGGATACCCATGAAAGATCATTCCAACAGTGCGGAAGCATGAGCCAGGGGAGTTGGGGAGGAAGCCGCTGGCGCGGCTTCGGGAGGGCCGTGGTGCGCCAAGGAGAACAGACGGCGCGGAATCGGACGTAGTCGGTGATGGATTTCACCCTTTCGGAGATCAGCTCCACGACCTCCGGTGGGAGGTGCGCCCAATCGCGGAACTCGGAAGAGGAGCATGAGGAACCCTGTTTAGGCATTTTGGATAGAAAGGAGAAGGCCAAAAGCCAAAGTGTTTCTGTTTCGTCGTCGGAGGTCCAGAGAGATAGAGTGATGATAAACCCCTCGGCTCACTCTGTCACTCACATACGAGATGATGCTATGCGGGATTGTTTCGTAACTTTCGTTACACTCGACCCTTGAAAAACTTCCTTTTTATTTTTCGCCTGAAATATTTACTCTGCGTCTCTCGCTGGTCGTGGTCCCCACTGATTTTTTTTTTTGACTAAATTGTACTGTATAGATATAGAATTGTTTGCATGAAATTTATCATGTTTTGATAAAATATAATATGAATTTCAAAAATCGTAATATTTTTGACATCTTTATCCTCTTCTTTGTTCAGGCAAACACATTGTAGGCTATACATCCTAGTTGTGCTTTTTCAAAAGAAAATGTGCTAAGATTTGAAGACTTTTATAAACGGTGGACTGTACATTTTAAAATATATAGTCTTATTTCAAAATAAATAAATAAATACAAGAAGTGGGACGTGCTAATTCCAGAGCACATAACTGGAACTGTTCGCAAGTGCCCATTCTTCTCACATCTTATTTTGTATCAATCTAGCTTTGTTCCATATAAATAATCGAGAGTTTGAAAACATGGAACATGCAAAATAAAAAATAATAATAACCACATGATATATATACAACATTTGCAAAATTTAGACGGAACGAAAACTTGGCACGACCAAACATTTTTCTTTATTAATACAGTTTTAGTATGAATTAGTAATTTAATACAAAAGAAGAGTGTGATCCTTGAATGATCAAATGTAAAATCGTACACCATCATTTCAATGCAAGTCAAACACAACGGTGAAGGTGAAGGACCACTAATCACCAAATTCATAGTAAAAAGTTTATATAAGTACTATAAAAATTTATTCAAAAAAAAAGTAAAAATAGCATTTAAAATTATTGCGAAAAAAGTATTTTAAGGCACTTCTATATAGAATTAATTAAAATAGAACTTTTTAGCTTTACATATCAATGTGCAACGATGAATACATTGTTTTTTTCCTGCAACGATGTATTCATTGAGTACAAAATGATGCAAGTCTTATTTTCTTTTTTTGGCCCCATTTGGTTATGCACTTCTACGCTTTACTGACATAGATATCTCCTTTGTCCAAAGAGAAAATTCGAGATTTAAAGAATTCCTCACCCCAAGTGGTCATCGGGTTATAATGTGGAGGGGAAGGCGGGAGCATACAAATTGCTGCAGCACCTCGAGCTCCTCTTGCCATGCCTTGAAAGAATTTGGAAATGTCTATTAATCTCCCATCAAAGGTACAATTTTTTGCTTGGTTGTTGTTCCAGAAGGGGTGGCGAACAACAACATCTTGTCACCTATACATCTCAGACGCTATTGAGAACGTATAACACCTCTTCCGTACATGCTCAGTGGGCGGACAGATTTGGTCTATGGTCAGGTTGTGGTTCAACTTCCTCATTTTTCATTACTCTTTACCGAACACTCAGTGGCTATCCAATAAGGACGGCTTGGCTCAACATTAACCGCGGTTCGGGGACCAGACTTGGTTCGCTACAGCATGGTGTGTTTTGGAAGTCAAGGAATGCAAAAGTTCTCCTCTGCTCCGGCTTATATGCCAGCTTTGGTGCAGAGCATAGAGAAGATCGCTTGACTTTAGAGAACTAATGATTTAAGGCAAGTCCTCGTAGATGGCATGCAAGAGAGTCCACAAAAACTTACTGATATCATATTGTTATAATTATAACTAGCTATTGCATCGCGCTTCGCGCGATGTAAGATCAACATGAAGTGATTATATTGTTTGGTTTAGTAAATTTATTGTTTGTTAATAGTATATTAAAGATCAAATATGAGCTGATTTTGTATAGCTGTTTCTATATAGCTGGTACAAAGATATCACAATATAGATTAGATAAAATTTTAAGTCAAAGATTAATCATTACAAAGGAAAGGCTGATTGGTCCAAAATGCCTTCCTTGCAACAGGGCTTCTTCTAAAATGATTTTGTTTCTGTGCTTGCTGAAAGAAATGCATAATAGTGTCATCTGAGCTTTATATAGAAATTAGTATATGCAAATTTACATGTTATGCACATAACGTAAAACTCTAACAGCAATTGTAAGTTGATGAACATTTGGTTCATGCAAATTTACATGTTATGCACAGAACGTAAAACTCTAACAGCAATTGTAAGTTGATGAACATTTGGTTCATGCGAATCCTGAAACCTATAACTAAAATCCGTACAACAGCGACCGCACAAAACATTGATAGATCTAAAGAGAAAAGAGCAAATAATTTACAAAGAAAATGTATCATAATCTGATAGCCTAAATTATATTAAGCCTTCCTCGTCAGGCTTCTAATCAATTGAGCAGCAAGCTAATCAACCATCATTCTTGTTTCTCTGTTCTTCCTTTTAAAACTATACGATAAGTAAAAAACCTAAAAAGAAAAGCATGTCAAAAGGAAAAATGCTTCATATATTTGCACGATGGTACAATAAATTTTGTCAGGATTTCTACTTTTGATCTTGTTGGATCTTTTTATTTCAACTGTTTTTTTTTTGCATCAGTTTTACTCAAAGGCACTGTTACAAAAGCACAGATATTTGAAATAACAATAAGGCATGAAAGATTCACAGAAATTGCAAAACATGCTGCAAATATGTTGTTTTTTGAACCAATGTTTGTTCTTGAGCATGACGTTGTAGTTTGTAAAAATCCACATAAATGACTAAATGTTAAAAAGACACACAATACCTCATGTAATCCATTTGTCAGACCACCTTAAAACTACATAGATTTATTTCTCTATTGAGCAAATTGTTGCTAGCAAATCACCTACGAAAACATCAAATGCAATTAGGAGCGAATTACTTATAAAGCATCATACTTTTCATAGTATATTCTATATATATACAACATATATACAATACATATACTGATGTATCAGTCTGTCAATATATTCAAAGTATCATGCCAAACTAAAGATGATAACAGCTCCTTTAAAAAATGAAAAATGCAACAAAGTGTTTTGCTAATTGTCTTAATTAATAAATAGAGAGGGACCACCTATGGTAAGATAATGCAAGAGAAAAAAAATATAGAGAGAGGTCTAGCTCTGAGGTGTTTGGATTGCAAGTAAACAGCCATCTAAATTTTTTTGGTTTAATGTCACCCATCTTAATTCATTGCAGCGGCACATAAACAGAAAACAAAATAAGAAGTTAACTCAGTTAATTGATTGCTCATCCTCCCTATTCCACCAATGCCTTTCTGAACATCCTATAAACTCACCACAATCTATTTATCCTATCATTCAAAAAGGTAACCAAAAGAAACTCATTCAGGAGCTATCAGAGAAGTGTTAGCAGAAGGGGAAAAAAAAGACAATACCCAACTCTGAAATAGAAGATCATACAAATTCTGATAATTCTTCATTTTATAAAGACAACAACTCGTTAGCATCATATACAAAGTTCTGTTTTTAAAAAAAAAATAACAGAGAATTGAGCAAATACATCAGCAAGTACTGTACCAGACTGATGTGGGTTTCTTCATTGTTCCTCTCCATGGAGACATGGTTGGCATTGTCTAACATGATCAATCTGATAATCCAAGAGCTCGCTGCAAGTGTCAATAATAGCTTCCATCAAATTAAGCAAACAACGGTAGGCATGCAGTAGACCTGGGCTCATTGCTCAAGTTCAAACTCAGCTCTTTGTCACTATGTAATTATGCGGTAACCAAGCCATCATGGTTGAAGAATAAATCATTAGAAATTGAATAATACCACCAAATCAAATTCCATCTCTTTTGATGTTCTAAAGTTTGAATTAATAATCCAACACGATCATGTAGATGAAAAAAAAAATGCAATGTAATTTAGTATAACATTTAAGAAAATGGTTATAAAACAATGATAATAGAAAATAAAAAAGAAAAGCAAAAAAAACATAAGATTTTTTTTTCTACGTGATCTACAAAATGGGTTTCAAACATCTTCAATTTAAGGCGATAAGAGATTGCAGCCGCTCTCTATCTAACCTAATATCTTTATTTTATAGTATAATTTAATGTAAAATATTTAAAAATTGACACAGCAACAAAATAATTTCATAATGAGAAGCCATGGCAAGTAGGTTTTTACCCAGAGAAGTCGACACCTGCAGACATCGATGTTTTATCATGGATGCTCCTAGAGAATTGCTCCCTTAATGAATGATCTAAGACACCAGTCAATAGACAATCATAAGTGAATGGGCAAAAGAAAACCTATAATTAAATGTATAAACTAAAAGGTAATGAGGAGATCACTAATCATACTACTGAGGTTGCCGAACTGAAAGTATATATTGTACATACCAATTCCTTCCTCGACACCAGACAATATCTAAATCACTTGTTGCTATTTTAGATAAGCAGTAATATAAAATTGCATAAAAGTATAAAGTAAAAAAATAACTCACAAATATTCTCTAGTACATACAATTGCTAACCAATCAAAGTTCTCGCTCAAATCAATTGTTATCTACAATCATGGAAGGATTATTTCAAAGTTATCATCTAATTCAGAAACTCAAAATCAGATTGTATCATCGCGCACAAATTCATGGAATCACAACAATATGCCTAATTATTGCTGGATCTGTCAACTGCTAGCGGAAGTGTGTAACATGAAAAAAAAAGAAAAAAAAAAGACTTACCAAAGCAAGACAGAGAAATGGACATAGAATTCGCAAGAGAACTTTGGTATGGTCTTCTTTCTTTCCGGTATTTGTCCAAACTTTTACAGACTTGCAGAATTGATTCCAAATCCTATTTGGAATGAAATGGGGAAGTTACATGCCACTAAAAGTATAATATCAGAACCAAAAGCATACTAACATTTCTTAAATTCGTATAAAATTTCCATGCAGAGATAGAAATTGTGATAAATTGTAAATTACCTGAAACAATGGCATACTAACACCGATTGTTTTCGAAACAACATGAGATATGCCAGATTGAGCGGTATGGGCAACACCTAAGATCCTTCTTTTTTTGTCAACGATAGCTGGCACATAGAAATCAAACAACTAAAGTTTAGTAAGGAAAGCAGAAATAGCAAATAAGATAAAAGAAAAAAAAACTTAACTGAAAAAGAAATAACAACCAAAAAAAGAGAGGAAGAGACACTTCACTGGTTATGTTCCGAGCGCTTCTTACCATTTCCCATCTGCCTCTTCACGCCTCTCTCTCTCTCTCTCTCTCTAGATACGAAATCCTGAAAGAAAGAAAGGCCTATCAACAACCAAAGAAAATCAACCAAAAGGAACAAAGCTACAGCCTCTGGCCACCCTAGAAAGGAAGAGGAAGAGAGGCGAGGTGTTCAAATCGTAGTAGCAGGAAGACAAAGAGAGACAAGTTGTTAAATCAGAAAACGTAGATCGCCACGACCTCTGAACACTCTTCTCAATTCGTAGACCAAAATTTTCAGGTACATCGGAGGTGGCAGCAATTTTACGGAGAGAAGACAGAGGTGAAATTATTCTTATGGATGCAAAATAGATCACACTGTACTTATTCTATAGTTTTACCATTATGCTGTTCTTTTGTAGCAAAATGTATCGTCAAATCGAATATTAGCCAACTCTTATATTTTTAACAATCAATCCATAACACAATTTATTGTAATAATCATAGTCAGCACATAGTCATATTGATGGAAATGAATAAGGAAAAAGATACGTATTCAAGCTGCGTACATACAAATAAAAAAAAAGAAAAAAAGACTGACCAGATTCTTAATGAAGCATTTCATCAAACACTTTGCTTACTCTGACCATCCAGTATGGATTTCGTACCAAGAAAATAGCTGCAACCAAGCCATACATCTACTTATGAAGCTCAACTTCTATCTTGGGCATAAACTTTGCACAAATAAGTTTCAGTTAGACAAATAACAAACTAAAGTAAGTAAAATTTCAATAAACAACTAACTGCGACTGATTAATTTGAGCACATACATCTCTTGACATTTAATCGAGATAAGATAGATTCCATCCTGTGTGTTGAGCTCCACTAACCTAATTCAATTGACATAATCTCATTAATAATTTTAACACTGTGTAGATTCTTCAACCTCATGCCTCCTTGAAAAGGACTTAAATCACACAGAAACTAAAACTCATCACATACGGTCTTATATTGCTTTTCTTTTAAACTGCAATCAGAGAATATGAGCCTAAGCATACCTCAAAATTTATAAGAACTGCAAGTTGGTCAGACATGTATGAGACTGAAGGTTTAGTGGTAGTGGATAACAGTAAGGAAATTGTAGGAAGACACGATGTTGCTCCTACAGAAAAAAAAAACAAAAGCTTTTGCTCATCAAACATTTCCAGCCAAGTACTTTATTCTTTTGACACTGTAAGACTTAAGTGTTACTGGAATGCACACTTGTGAGCACAATTGCTAAGAATCAGACAAAACATAATGTTGGATTTAATGAAATAAGAAAGTAAACTTGGAAGATATGTACCTCTGAATGTCCTTCAATTGGTTGAAAGAGAACAAAAAAATTCTATATCTGACATCTCTTTCTATTGAAAAAATTTAGTGAAATAATTCCTCCAAGATAAAATAAAAAAGTAACAAAAGTAATGGGAAAAAATCACAAATCTTGCTTGAATATAAGAAAAATATTAGAGCAGAAATTGTAACTCGAGGCTTAAAATTTGACCAAATGATCTTGTGATCCTGCAATTTTTTGCATAACCCGTAAAAAAAATATAATAAGACTAAAAATAACCTGAACAAATCGATCCAAATAAGCAAAGGAAACATACCTGTTAAGAAGAAATTGTCACCAAATACTTCATTCCTCATTTCTTCCCTCACATCGAACAATGTTAGCTCGATCCACGTTCTCATTAGTCTTTTCAGTACCTTCTTTTTAAGTAGTCAAAATACAACTCTCTCTCTCTCAAAATTCGGCTTGGATTTTTTCTGGTAACGAACCTAAGAGCATCTTGTTTGCTGATGCCATATAATCTGTGATGGGCACCTCTTTTAACAGGAAAAAAAATAGGTTTAGAATGTAGGAATATTCTTTGGCTGATCAAGCCAGCAACAATTTTTTTCCGGCCAGAAACAACCTCCGGCACCCTGTACTCTACAAACGATGAGGAACGCAGCAATAACCCCTATAAATGGAAAAGGAAAAGTAGAAGCGAGCAGAAAAAAAAATACCGAAAGAAAGGACGACGCACCAGCAGGAAGCAGAAGAAACCTACAGGGAAAAAAAATCTGCGACTGTGATTTTGGACCTGAATGAGAACAACCAGGGATCAAAAATAAAGGGAAAAAACTGACTGGCAGTAAGAAGGACGAAGGCAAGAACCCAGAGGAACGAAAGAAATGGAAAATCGGAGGCAAAAAGTACCTGGCAGGAAGAACGGAGGAGAAAAATGCAGAGGGGAAGAAGAGCGCAGAAAGAGAGATGGAAAGCAAGACAACTTTTTCGGAGTGGAAACAGCGCGGAGAAGGCCCTAGAAATTCCATAGGGACACCAAAACAGCCGTACAACCCCGAATGACCGGAAGGTACGGGAGGGGCGTGGGCGGAGGGAAAAAAGAGGAGAGGCGGATCGGCTGCGCCAAAGGAAGACAGAGCGCAGAGCGAGGAGGGACACAGGCAACAGACAAAAGAGAGCATGACGAAGCGAACACACAGAACGGCAGAGAAAAGAAATGGCCACAGAAGATCAACGAAACGCCCAGGCAAAGGACCAAGTGGACACTGAAGGCAAGATGGACGGAGGAGATCGCATCTAGACATCCAGCAGGAGAAAAGAACGGCCCAGATAATTGAACAGTAAGAGACTGACTTGAAATTGAAGTATTTAAGATTAATATTATTAATTATAATTTAATGTGGCCTATATTATTAAATATAAACCAAGTTCATTTAGTATATAGAATTAAAGGGTGCATTAGATTTTGATGGAAAATCCAATGGACCAGATTCACTGAATTTTGATCCCTTCAATTACCTTAGTAATAAATATTTTTGTTCTGTCATAAAAAGGCACCTTTTCCCATTTTCGCCACTTAAGAAAAATCAGACAGAAAAGAAAAATAAAAAAACGCCTAAATTCTGCCATCAAAATTTACTAAGGAAAATTGGAGAAGATTAAATTTCCGCATCAAGATGTCTTCTCTACAATCCTGTAAGTTCTAACTTATGATTAATTATTTTATGTGAAAATTCGTGATCTTGACTGTCTAATTTAAAATATTATTATGACTAATATTTAATAACTATCACATATAACCCAGTATGTGCTTCTCATAGAGGAGACCAACATGTCATGATTTTATCAGGTACAGTACCAGTATAAATCTTATCTACAGTACCAGAATATGTTGCTACCATGCTACCATCTTGCATCCTACTTATCCTCTTGCCCTGAGCAAAATGTATGTGGGTGTTGAGTCTCATACTACATATTACTCTGCCATACCAGTTTGTATACGACAAATCAAGGTGAACGGAAATATACAAGTTTTACTTTATTGGCATGAAATGCAGCCAGCTTTTATATAGACAATTAAAATGATAGATACAAAGGACGCATTGTCACCTAAGGGCTGTAGCCATTGAGTTAAATTCGATTCGCACCTTTGCATTTTAAATGGACAGTGTAGATCAGATGTAATAATCTAGTAACATTTTCGTCCAAACTGAACACGTTGCAAAATCTGTGAAATGGAGCAATTGTATTTTACCACTATTTTTGCCTCCAATAGCCTCCATCACCCAAAAAAAAAGTACTTCTAAAATATAATTTTGAACACCAAACCCTTCTAAAATCCCCTCTTTGTTCACTACTAAGGCTTCGTTTGGATAGGTGTGGGAAGAAGGGAAGAAGGGAAGAAGTGGGAAGAAATATTGGAAAGTGTGTAACTTTGTTAAGAGTTTGGATTGTTTATAATAAATTTGGGTCTTCTTCCTATATCCAAACGGTGCCTAACATATACAAACTACCCCATTTCACGGTAAAATCAGGGGCGGAGCCAAAACGTAGGAATAAGGGGGCCGTTTGGATCGCTTAGGAATTTGAAGAATTTGGGAAAGTTGCAATTCCTAGGAATAAATTTATTGGGAAGTGTGTAACTTTGTGAAGAGTTTGGATTGTTTATAATAAATTTATGGTAGGAAGATGAAATTCTCCAAATTCCTTGGGGAATCCAAACAGCCCCAAGGTTATAAGGGGGCAAAAGAGATGCTATGTTGAAATTTTATATAGATAGGCTAAAATGCTTTGCAAAGCATAGAGCCTTTGTGCTTTGGACTTCTGGTCTGTCGGATCGGGTTCAAAATTCGTGCAGATATCAAATTTGATGGTTCAGATGGAGAGCGCTACCCACTCTGTTTCTCCATTAATTTAAAAATTTTCATTTTTTTCTCCGTTAAAGTGGTAGGTGCTGCTCGATCAAACTGGGATCAGATTTTGAGCGCTCTCCTCTCTTCCCCTAATCTCTCCTTTTCGGGTCTCCGCCATTCGCGACTCTGCCTCCTCTTCGAGTCTACACCCTCCGCGACTCCGGCTCCTCTTCCCTCTTACTCTCCCTCTCTCCTCTCATCTCTCTCTCTCTCTCACTCCAGAAAAGGAAATCAAAGAGAAAATTGAAGTCGATCGAAGTCGCCGCCTGATCTGCCGCTCGCCTCCTCCCTCCGCCATCTCCACTCACTCATTTACAACTCTGACGAGGCGAACGACTAGTGGGCCCCACTTATTTTTATACATGCCCTTGTCTCACTTGCTAAACTGAAATGCTCGAAATTAGTTTTATTTGCAAAACATGCTGTAAACTTTAGCAACTAAAATTCCCATTTGTCAGAACTCAACAGGGTCCCTTTTGAGAAGCCCTTTCACCTTACCACACCACAAATAAATACAAAATCTTAAATGCTAAAAACAATTGTCATTTCTTCTTAAATTGAATCCTCTTTCAATGCTTCTCATAAGCATCCCGATTTTGTCTCTTACAAAGCATTAGCTATGTTCTTATAGGCTCCGTTTGGATGGCTTCTTCCCGGAATAAGGAATAAGGAATAACCACTTTTTACCAATAAATTTATTTCTAACCATCCAAACTCTTCACAAAAGTTACACACTTCCCAATAAATTTACCCCTTCCCAATAAATTTCTTCTCTTCTTCCTTCTTCCTACTTTATTCTCAACGCATCCAAACGGAACCATAAATGTACCGTTTGCAATCAAGAGTTGGAACAAGAAATTGACAAAACTCATAATCAGCAGCTATCTTTTGCTCTTGCTGAGGAAAATTCCTGATTTTCTGGTAGCGCCATGGTGAAGCCCATATTATCTTCGTCCACTAAAGCTTACATTTTGGATTTATGAAGCTTACATTTTGTCCTGGTGCCATATGTGCTGGATTTATGAAGCTTACATTTTGTATACTGCCAAATTTCATTGCTTGCTACATTTTGTTTAGTTGGTTAATCAACAAAGATTCAAGTCGAGACAATCAATTGACACAACGCCATATCAGATGTTGCCTATTTTCTTTTCCATCAGATCAAGAAACTGAGTTGGTTAATACAGAGAAAAGTATCAAACTTAGGCATAAGTCATAACAGTAAGCAAAAACAGAGATGTACCAACAGGTACCGATTTGGTACCTATCAATTATGGGCATACAATATTAATTTCCCAATTGAAAACGTGATAATTACATACCCATCTTTTCTCCAATTTAAACAACATAATTAAAGCAAAGCAACAGACATCCAAAGGAAACATAATAGAACCAAATTACCAAATAGATAAAGTTTTTTTTAGAGAAGCTAAAAATAGATAAAGTTGAACCATTACAGTACATGAAATCAAAACAACGGTCATGCTACATTACATCAAATTGATAATCCTAAATAGCACAATCATATCACCAGCGTACATGGCAAATAATACAGTGCCAACTCAAGAATAGCTAAAATTTTGTACTCAATTTTCTACGGTGCCAAATCATTTACTTCTCAAAATTTGCAAGTGAATTGTTTATTCTGCCACTCAAAATTAAATAAATAAACAAAAAATATAAACGAGCTCAAGAAAAGCAGCAGAGAAGATAAAATAGAAAAGATTATTGAGAAGAGTTTCTCTGAATGAATTGTATTTTGAGCATTGCTTATAATACACACAGTACCAGTATATATAATACAAGCTTCTTCTTTACAAGAAACAACAACCCAACTCTTGAAATAACTAACTATCCTAATAACAGATTATGTACTGCTAATCACATGACATTGTAGAGAGAATAAGCAAAGTCACGTGACAGGATAAACCATCCGTGCTTGAGTCACCAGCGTTGTCAGTCAGTACGCTGCTACCTATAACAGTAACTTACCAGTAAGCTATTTGATGACAGCATTTTGCTTAATAACCAGTCAGAAATGTTGATTTGGACCGTCGACGAAGCTAGGGTAAACCAACGCTGTTTCGCATGAAAAGGAGGCAGTAAGAAAGAGTTGTCGAGGCAGTGAAGGAAGTCGCGAGAGATGGAAGACCAAGATGGGGAGGTAGTCGCGAAGGAGACGGAGTTTTGGGAGATCGATTCGTCTTCTGCCTCTAGGGTTTTTGTCTTCGAAGGAAAGAGTTTGGATTAGAAGGGACGAAGAGAGAGAGATACTAGAACGGAGAGATAGAGATGAACTAACGGGGAGAGAGGGAGCGAACGAAGCCTTAGCGATAGAAACTGTATCCGTTCGATTCGATCTGAGCACCAATCTAAACGCCGATCCAACGGATCAGAAGTCCAAAGCACAACACTCATATACTTTGCAAAGCATTTTATATATATACTAGCAGCAGTGCCCGCTCAATGTGCGGGCGAACTATAATATATACATATATTACTTGGCACGGATATTTTATAACACTTAACGTGGGGCGAACTATAATATATGAAAATATTTCTTGATCTGGCAGTAGCATCTAACCGTTCTTGGATAAATCATTTGTAAAAAAAGTTCAAAACTTGTAATAGAATGAATAATGTGTAAATTATCCACTAAAGAATTGTTCCGAAATTCATTTGTTTTCCACTGGTGTTTGTAACACTGTTGCTATACAGAAAAGAGAGAAGAAATAAAATTTAACAATGTTTGTTATTCTTCACCCAAAATCAACAAAACCAGCAGCTCACATCGCTTTTCTTCCATCTTAAAATAGTCTTCTTTCAGTTCTTCGAATGGCAATAAATTAGAGAAATATTACAGATGCTCTTGCTTAAGATTCTTCTCAAATTAGTACCACCTAACAAGCTTGTAAACCTAGACACTCAAAGCAAATTTCAATCAAAGTCTCTCAGAGACTAACACATGTAGCCACCAACTGCCAACGAAGTCAAAAAGCATAACAAAATGAGAAAAAAAAAAGAATATCTGATTTTTTTTTTCACTTGTACCGAACTGGCATATCAAAATTTCACCCATTCGACAAATAATTTATAATTTAAGAGTTTAAATGGTCAATAGTTTCTAAAATACCTCTTATCAAGCTGTCCCCCTTCTTAGACCTTAACGTTTTCCTTTCTCTGCAAGATTATAATTCTTCACTAACAATACAAATTAACATCAATTAACAAAATCCCAAAATGCAAGGACAGTTAACCCCAAACATCAATACAAATTAACATCAATTTACAAAATTATGATCTTTTCTTCAGATTTGAAATTAAGGACAGTTAATATAAAAAATTACAAAAATGAAATGAAATAAATCTTTTATTGCAACAATTACCTGAAATGATAACAACCAAGACAATGCTCCACTCCGCACTTGAATTCCCATCAGCGCAGATCTGCACTCCAATTCCATGGGTCTGGCCATTGACCCATTAGACATCAGAGGGATGTTTATTCCCTGCTCTTGTTTTCCCGGACCCTACCCCTCCTATCGCATTTTCGTCATTATCTCTAAGCTGTTATCTTTTTTGAGGGATGGATGGCCAGAGGCCAACCGCAATTTTATTAAGAAAAAATATATGTATTTACAGAAGAAACATCAAGTTAAGAAAAGTAAAAAATGAAGTAAGAAAGAAAGGCATAAACCGGAACAAAAAAGATGACCAATGAAAAGAGCTACTGTGAACCCAACACAGAGGATCAGTTACGCACTTGAGTCTCCACATCAAACAATATTTTGTGTAGTGTGGGGTTGTCATCTAAGCTGTTGTCATCCTCTAAGCTTCTCGAGTGATCTCTTCCACTATTTCCTTCCTTCACTTGAAATAATTACTATAAATTATATTTCTTTTTCAAATCAAATAATTCATCCCTTCCTAATAAACATCAAAATTCAGAATCACAGATCAAAATTTATACATCAAATACATCAGATCAACAAATGAAAATTTTATGCACATAAAAAAGTATTAATTATATAAAAGAAAATATAATACCTGGGTGATTGTGGAATTCTATCACCATATGCCCTAAATAAGAGGAAAAAAAAACAAGATAACATTTATCGGTTATATCAAATTATCTTTTAAACTTGAAAAGTTCTGCACAATTAAAATAATAAATCATTAAAGTAGCTAACTCTTAAACAACCTGCTTAGGTCAATAAATCAATTATTAAAGCATATAAATTTTTTCATGAGCTACTTACCAACAATATGGAATAACCAAAAACCCTAATAAATATTTTGATCTGACATCTTTTAAAAAAAAATAATAAGGAAATTCACACAAAGAGTAACAATAACATAATTCAAAATTAGAGAGTAAATGACAAGAGCAGAATCCGTACCAATGATGTGGTACTGGTACACGGTGAAAGCAAAGAAAGAATATTATCTTAGCATATTTGTTTTCACAAAAGAAAAGAAATATTTAACCATCTACAAGACACTTACTAAAAGGACTTTCCAATTTTATTAAATCTAATTTTGTGTTTTTACTCAATTAAACATACCAGAAGATAGATAATATTTGAATCATCTACAATAGAATAAATTGCTTTGTAGTCTCAAGAGACAAAATTGGATTTACTGTTATCCCCAATTCATGACAATTCCCTACTTCTCAAACTTAGCTCACTGAGCAAGAGAGAAAACTTAGAGAGACTGGCATTCTAGATACTTGATGCACTTTTTGTTCGAGTTTTGCCTGAGGGCAGTTTTCATTTAAGCTGGCTTCACCTCTTCGACATCCAACCTGGCAATTATTGTATATACTTAGTTTACTTTACTGTACAATTATACATTGATAAATCAAAAGTAATCTATAAAGAAAACAATTGATTGAAAATAAGAAATAAAACATTTGAGATTTAAACCATTTAAATATACCAGTAGAAGAAAGGTTGCTTTTTTGTCACAACATAGCCAACAAGCATAACAGTAGTGACGGTTTTGACCATGTAGAAAGGTCCATCTGTAGAAACAACATAATAATTGTTACATTCAACTCTTATATGTAGCTAAATAACAAGAGAAACCAACTCCAAAACTTTCAAAAATTTGATAAATCTCGATTTACTTACAACCTTTAGCCAATTTTGCAATCAAGTTTTTGAGCTTTTTCATCCCTCAATAGACACTGACCTAAAACATGACAAAATAAGGATTTCGACTTGCAATCTGAACTCAAATGTTGCTTAATGTCGTTCTTATTTCGACTTGAGATCTGGTAATCCTTCTTATCGATGTTGGTGTCTCCATTTTTTTTCATTTCTACACAAGAACAGCAAAATCAGAATTAGAACTTTGAGATTATAGAATAGGAAGAAGGTATTAATCTCTTAAATTCAAAAGAAAGAGAAAAAAAAGCAAGGAAATTAAAGAAATTTAACCAATCCAGAAAGGCCATAGAGAAGAAAACCAGGGAATTCTGAATTTCTAAAGCTTGCGAATTGGAAAGAGAAAATTGGGATGAAATTACGCACCTTTTGCTTGAGTTCTTGAGTCTTCAGATCAGAAACCCTACGATCTGAAAAGGAATGAAGAAATGAAGAGAACAGAAGTAAATGGATCTAATTAATCAAATAAAGTAGGGGTAGTAATTAGGTACGGAGGATTTGTGATTGGAGAAGTTGCGAATGAGAGAGAGAAATTCGCGCTGTGAGTCGAGGTTCGCCATGGCTGGATTGTATGAGAAGTAGCAAGGTTGCAGAATCCACTACGCCAGTGTCGAGGGTGTGAAGATGGTCGGAGTCCGCAGTCATTCGTCTCGCACTCGCTCTTTCTCGCTAGTCGCTGCCACTCTCTCTCTCTTCTTTTAATTCGAATTTCAAAATTAAAAATTGAAACACTGGCAATTGGCACTCAAAGAAGAAGCGAAGGGGGTGTCATGTAAAGATGCGAACAGGACAGCAAAACAATTCAAAACTTGCAACATTTGTCGGGAAAAAAAATGTTTTAGCGAAGAATCGAACTACGGTTCGAACTGACCAGCGCTCACGCTCGAATACCTTCCGATCAAATCAAGAGATAAATAATCCTTCCTTCCGAGACATGATCTGATCCATTTATTTAACAATCAACGATTTCGGGACATGATCTGATCCATTTATTTAACGATCGATGGTGTAGATTCTTCAGACCAAGGTTGTATCCTGAAATGTTACATCCTTCCATTGGTGCTTTTAATATAGTAGAGATATTTGGGAGGGATTGAATAAATCAAACTGAATAGTATGTAATTTTTGCACTTGTAAGCAATGTTTTAAAACCGGACCGAACCGGTCGGTTCAACCGCGAATCGGAACTTAGTCCGGTCCAACCACTTTAAAAAACAGCCGGTTTTTCTGTTTGAGCTAATTGAAAAAAATGGGAGAAAAGAACCTGTCATGAGCGTGAATTGACGTCTATAACTTTTGTAAACAAAGACAAGAGCGTAAACCACCAAACCAGCATTACTTTTAGCAATTCTGAGCCTTAAGTTACTTATATTTACTATTAATCGTCTGGTTTTTTCATCGGTTGAACCGGTTAAACCACTGAACCGTTTGGCTAGCCGGTTCGGTGACCGAATCGGTTTTAAAAACATTGCTTGTAAGGGATGAATCTGAAAATATAAGAGGCAATTGCCCAGTTTTGGATACATGTATCTCGTAGAATAACCTTCTCTTAATCCAAAGAGGGGATTTTAGAAGGGTTTGTATAAGATATAATTAGTAGTGAACAAAGAGGGGATCTTATATTTGTAGTGAGGTTATTTTACCGATGTAGGAGGGTTTGGTGTTCAAAATTTGGATTGCATGTGATTGTGATGTGAGTTTTTTTTTTCAGTTGAATGAGAAGGGGTGGGCTTCCCACTAGTTTCCAAAAAGGGGAAAAAAACCCCTTCAAATATCTGCTAATTCAAGGGGTTAACGAACAGAAGTGATCTCACTCATCACCTAACCTCATCCAGGACAGCCATTTATTTATTTTTTTCGCATTTCACTGTCAAGGATAGATCACTTTATGGATATGTCAAATGAATTGTGAAAGGCTGCAATACAAACTATAAAGTGGAGTGCGTAATTCCTTGCTTAACCTAACCTGCTTCTCCGTGGGTTAGAAAGAGCCATGACTTTCGTTAATTGAGAAAAAGGGGAAGTAATCATGAAAAAAATAAAAATAACCAACAAGTTAACAAAGATCTATTTGTTGAAAGAAAGACAATTGTATATTATTCATTAACATAGCTACCGACATGGCAACATTTAAAAAGGTATCACTTTATATCCGCCATCAATTTTCTTTATTAAAAACAATAAAAATAAAAATAAAAACTTGAAAGGATAGATTTTACTGAGAGATTACCAAATATAACACTGTATTAAATGCAAATAATTTATTTGCCATTTGTATTGGTTAGGTGAGGTCTTTAATCTTTATCCAGAAGACTTGAACATGTCTTGCATGTCTTTGCATCTGCAACATTCTAATCCCCATCGGTAGTTGTCCACGTTAAAATATTGTCCATGCAAAAAGGAAATGTTCACTTTGCATTTTATTAGCTTTTAGTAACTTCCCTTGACTTAAAGATATATTGATATGATGACCTAATTAGGAAAAATAAAAAACGATTTTAAAGAGAATTTTAAGAATTCGTGAGGATAATATGAGATGGGCTAAAATCAGCCACGACTGATGGATGCAACCGTCAGCTACGATCAAATCTCAATTTTCGAGATTCTAACAGTCGATCCGAACCGTTCAATGTGTTCTCCATATTGAAATCTCATTGGAGACCAAATTTTACATTTTTTCTGATTTTATTTACTATTTTTTGAGATTTTTAAAAATCATAGTTATTGAAGGGTCCAGAATTATTTAGATTAAAAATTTTGTAAAATATCAAACAAATACTAAAAAAATTTTAGAAAAATATAAAATTTTGTCTCCAATAAGATTTCAATATGGAGAATACATTGAACTATTCGGATCGACTGTTAGAATCACGAAAATTAAAATTTGATCGCAGCTGACGATTGCATTCGTCAATCTGATTTTAGCCCATATCGGATAATATATATAAGAATTAAACATGAACGTTCTTCCGCCAAAAAAAAAGGGAAAAAAAAGAAGGAAAGATTAAAAAAATGCACAAGACATAAATTAGTATATTTTAGAATGTGTTGAGTTTTAAAACAAAATACAAATAATCTAAATCTTGACAGTAAATTTATTACAAATATAAAAAATTGTACTTGTGTTCTTTTTAAATAAATTAGCGTTTATCAAATTTGTCTATTGAAAGATCGAATATTACTAAAATTGCAGTATTTATTATGTGATACTTTTATAAGATGAAGAAAAGCACTTATTATTTTAAGGTTTTATTTAACTAATTAAATTTAATTTTCAGTTATTATGACTATCAGACAAATTTTATCGGTAACATATCCCTTTCCGTAGATAAAAAAAAGGCTAGTTGCGGTTTCATAACGTTTATTGTTCCAAATCTAAAATCGTTTCCATTTGTATTTTTATATTTTTTCCTTTTCTCGAAAAATTGTAGAAAGCAGCGGGACAGAGTCGCAGGAGCAGGATATTCTCGAGCCCAGAAGCTATAATTGTAGGTTGCAACTTAAAATGCTAAATAATGAAACAAGAATTAATTTTAGAAAATAATAAAATATGAGTATTGCTAGAGTTAAACATATTTGACACTTGTACCTTCCAATAAATACGATTAGATCATATTTTTAAAGATTTCAACAGTCCATCCAAACCGCTCAATTTATTATTTACAATGAAATCTCCATGAAGATCCAATTTTATATTTTTTGAATTATTTTATATTTCATTTTTTTTGAAAAATCCTGCAAAAAAGAAAAAAAATAAAAAAATGTAAAATTTGATCTCCATACAAATATCTTAATGGAGATCTTATTAAAAGTTCAGATCGGTCGTTTAAAATTTTAATAGTTGGATCTCGGTTCGCGTTGACGTCAAATTTATTTGACTCTAACATTACTCATAAATATTATAAGTTATTTAGTGCATTGATAACTCCAATTCGTTTTTTTTCTTTTTAGATGTGTATATATGAAGAGGAAGTACTTAATGGTCATATTTATAAATTAATTTTATTTAAAATAACAGTTAAATCAATTTGATTGATCGCTTCGTCAAACTTATTCAGATCTCAATTTGAAAAGTTTAAATGAGACAATTTAAATGTGATATATTGAAATTTTCTTAGACATCAGATTTTATATTTTTAAATTTCATGTAACAATTAAATATTGAGCTTCCATTGGTTTTCCTACTTTTAAAGTAAGCCAATCAAATTAAAATTTGTAAAATTGTGTTTGATATGTACTACATTAATAGGTGGAAGGAAAAAAAAATCATGCAAGCAAGTAACATTATATTTATGAGAAAGTTTTTCGTATTTTTTGCTTACTTTAGATTTTGAACTGTAAATAAAAAATATTCTAAAGACATAGACACTGACCGAGTCCCTTTGTCTATTTTAAATGTAATAGAATTCCAACTATAACCCTAAAATGCTACCATCTTTTTTATAGAACTTAGCTCGAATAAAGTAAATCTAGTGTGTGTTAGTTCCGAATCTATTCTCTTTTATTGATCACAATCTTATAGTTTTAACAATTCTTAACCCAATGTTTATAAATAAATTAAGAAAAAACAAAGGGGTCGTTTGGATGGGTTGGGAATTGGGAGAATAGTCTATTCTTAGGCATAAATTTATTGGGAAGTGTGTAACTTTGTGAAGAATTTAGATTGTTTATAATAAATTTATAGCTAGGAATTGGAAATTCTCCCAATTTCCAACCCATCCAAACGACCCCAAAATGATAAAGTTGCACTTTCCGTAGGTAGTTTTTTTCGACGCATTGCTTTCCATACTCGATCCACATCGACGTGATGTCATATTATTAAGCTTAGCCTTAGCCACACCACATTAGAATGGGATACCACTAAGGAACTAATTATTGCTTCAAGCCTGTACCAGTGGAGCTTCTAGAAAAGGGAATATTGCGACAAAGTCCTTGTAAAATAGAAGATGAGTCTAATTCAAACATAACCTCTCGAAACTCAGTTTTTAGAAATCTTCGATATGAGATGATTAAAGTCCTATCAGAAGTGATAACAGAACAGTTATAGTACATAACCTATAATATAGTTGATTTTGAAATATATTTTAGTTCAAGTTGTTTATTTATGAAATAAATTTTGTAAAATATTTTGCGAAGCATCTATTTTACAAAGCAAATCATCTCTCTTTTTATATTTTCTGATTGTCTTCTTCGCATTAATTTATATGACTAGAAAACAAAATTAATGGGATTGGAAAAAAATTTGTATTAATATTCTTTTTATTCTGAGATTAAACCTATATTCTTGATTAAATTAGATCATAATAATATATAAACAATGAACCATATTGTTTGTAATGATGAATTACATATATTTTTTAACTCAAAATTGGATAGAGATGTGGTCTAAATTGGATAGGCCTTTAAATTGGTGCTTTTACAAGTAGTATGGATATTTCGATATGAAGTCCATATTTATATAGCCTTTAACGATGCACTCAATTACTAGAAAATTTCCATAGAATCAATTGTACCCTCGTAATATTTATTTCTTGCCAACTTTGTAATCACACATTATTATATTTCTTTGTTTAATGAAACTTATTAGTTAGTGTTTTAGTATCTATATCAATGTAATCACACATTATTATATTTCTTCCCGCATACGTACGTATTAATACATTACTGTACACATATCTGCATTTAATACATTATTATAGTTGCTAGCTCCCGAAAGATATCGATTCTCTTATGTAAATTACCAACGCATAAAGGGCTATTTCAGTAAAGACTGGGCCTATTAGGTTTAATTTTTTTTCTAGGACTATTTTATAGTTTTTTTTTTCATAGTAGTAAAGAAAACTAGTAGACCTAACAGAGACACTTTTTAATGGATTCTCGATTTCTCAATTCTCTCTTTTGCAGTAGAATGGAGGAAGTTGTCTTTTCACTAACCTTTGTCCAGATAAAATCAAATCAGTTGAACTGATCTCTAGGTAATTATATCGATCAAGTTCCAAAATATGCAGCACTGCTAGTCTTTATCTTCCTAAGCGCGTGGGAATTTAGATGCTTTCATCTTCCAAAAATTCATGGAAATTTTCGTGTTTTCCTTTGTTCATACTTGATGAATAAAATTATATATATTTTACCAGAAGAATTGGATGGAAATTTACATATTTTACTTGGTCATGCTTGATGCATAAAATTACATACACATATATACCAGAAGCCAAGGTGAATGGAATTTTATATATTTTTTTTCTTTGGTCAAAGTAAAATAACTATTTTGAATATAGCCTACTATTGATGACAGGCATTTGGACGAAACCACACAAAATTATTTAGAGACAGGAAGACATGAATTCTGCGAAGGCAGTTCATGTATATTTTTCTATTTTTTTTTTCTCATTTTTCCCCTTTTCTTTAGTTTTTGTCAATTAAAGCCCGTTGGCACAATTGTTGGCTTGTTGCGTCTCCACACATTTAATGGACAAAGACCATGAAGTATGAAAATGTAAGTTTCCTTTTCAATTTAAAAATAAACAAGATATTATACGAATCAAATACCGCGTCTAATAAAAAAAAAGTAGCGGTAACCGTATGTTAATATGTGCATCGCTTATTTGCCCAGTAAATTGTATATATTTCAATCAAAAAGTGTTCGTAGTAAATGATTAGAAGATTTTAAAAGTTATTGCAATAGAACTAATGCCTATAGCATCATGCAATGTCTATGTTCAAAATGACACTGACATTTAGGCCTGTCAACGGCCCCGCTGTTAATTGTTATGCCGTTTCGTATAACGGAAATGAAACGGCTAACGAAACAATTTTTATTTCGTTTCAATAACGAAACGATAAATGAAATATGAAATGTATTGTTTTGACCGTTTCAATCTCGTTTCAAACCGTTACATGTGTATTTTGTGAAGTGGAATGAATAACGAAATAAAATGTTGTGCCGTTTCGAAAACGAAACGGTTAACAAAATGAATTGTTGTTATGTTTTTCTTAGCGAAACGCAAACGAAACAGGAGTTTTCCGACACGTTTGACAGGCCTACTGACATTCATTATGTTCCAACAAAAAGTAGGATTAAAATAAAATATTAGATCGTGTAGGTGTCGAACATTTGTATCCGTTCCAGTGCTATATAGGCAATAATTTTCAAATATTTCATCGTTGCAATTTTGATCTTTGTAAGGATGTAAGAGTACATGTTTCAATCTTGTAGATATGATTTGTTGACCTTTTCAGTTCACAAAAAGAATTCCACAAAAGAAGTGGAAGTGGTGAGGTGATTATCAACCTTGTCGTGTGGGGCCTCTCTTTCAATTCTGTTGGTGCTGACCCCTCTCTCTCGCTCGAATTGCACCTCTCTGTCTCTACTTTTGAAAATACTCTTTGTAGCATGTTATGTCAAGCATCCTCTGCTCTAGCCTCTAGCAATAAGAAAAGGAACCGATTTTTCAAAGGCCCATTTGACTCTTTCCCTAAGTCATGGACAGCTACTTGTATGTTGGTTTGTTTAAACCAAAACAAAAACAATTGAACAAACACCTTTACCCCAAACTTATACAAACAGAATAAAGAAGAAAACTAATAAACAAAGAGAGAGGGATGCACCATTAAACCCTCCGAAAGCTTTCCATTTTTGCGCTGACTGAACAGCCTTGGCCTTTTCACCGCGTAAGTCATACGTTCACATATTGGTTCAATGTAAACACACGCTTTTCTTTTTAGCAGTGTGTCTAAGATATTCTAAAATTAGGAATTTAGGCAGAGTCACCAAGCAAGGAAGAAGACTAACATGGAGTACAAAGGCAGGGTAACCAGCTTCGTTTACGACCCGACAACCCTGCACGAGGCAGATGAAGGAGAAGGCAACAATTTCTTGAGTTTGCTTGATATATATGTGCACGAGGCACTCAATCTACATAACATATGCATCTATGCAAATCAAGATGTTTATGCCAAGTTCTCTCTTACCTCCAGTCCTGATGAGGCTCTTTCCACACGTGTGGTAGCCAGTGGCGGCAATAGCCCGCGCTTCGAAGAGCGGCTGCCCCCTCTTAGGTACAGTTGGTTTTAACATTTAGCAAATTTATTTTGATATATAATTATTTTGTTTTTAGTCTTTTGATGGTTGACTTGAGTTTTTATGTTTTACTTTTAAGGTAATACGATCTAAAATTTCAAAATCTTTAAATACGCCTATATTAGTGCTTATCACAAGTTATACTAATCGTGTGATTGAAAATAAACTACCATCCATGCAATTTATTAATGATAGGTTCCTTTCAATGGACGGTTAAATACAATAAAGGTAATAGCGATTTGGCAATTGGCACCTAAACAGCTTACTTAGCATTGTATTATGTTATTGGTACTTCAAATCCTACAAATTTACATTTTCCTTTGTCATCTAAAGTTTTGATTGATTATCACTCAATTTGCTTCATCTCCCTGCCTTCAGAGCAATTAGATAATTTCTTTTCCACGGCCAAGTTTTTTTTAAAGTTATTTCTGGTGGTACAACTACCTTAAAAACCAGAGACAGTACAAAAAATTGAACTCCTTCCCTTTAGCATTTTTTATAGTCATTTCGCTAAATTCATTTACCATGCACCAGAATAGCACATCCATCTGACAAGGCAGTGCTGAAGGTTGAAATCTGGATGCTGAGTTGTGCTAAAACCTTGCTTGGAGATCAACTCCTCGGCTTCACACTCATCCCTATTTCATCAATTTCGAGCACAAAAACTGGCAAAGCCTCTCAAGAATTTACACTTTCATCCACAGACCTCTTTCACTCCCCCGCTGGCACTATCCGACTAACCCTGACTTTAAACCCACAGCGCACAATTGACCCAGTTCCTGATGTCACCCCATCAATCACCTCGGAAGTTGTGATTCTTGATCCAGTAGTGGACTATAGCAACATAGAGTTTCCAGATGTAAATGCTGCACAAGAAAACCAAAAGATGGTCATGCAATATTTTGACATGGGGGTCCCAGCACAACAATGTTTGCCTTTCATACAGCTAACTCCAAATGCTTCATCAGTTGATGATTCTGAAATGATCACTGTGAATTCTACTTCAGAGAACAGTATGCAAAATCCCACCAATTTCACAGGTTCGACTACTAGTAGTTTCAGTAATGACAACAAAATTTCTGTGGAAACATTTAATAGTCCATCCCCAAATGAAGTTTGCCACGTCTCGGCTACTTCTCCTGACACACCAACTTCTAAAGAGGCAAAGGTATTGAGTAAAGATGAGGCAACCAGTGTTCAACATCCCTCGGTTTTTAATTCACCATTAGAGAATATAAACCTGGTAGAGCAACAGAGTGAAATGCAAAAACAAATAATGGACATGTACATGAAGAGTATGCAACAATTCACGGAATCTCTAGCAAAAATGAAATTACCAATGGATATAGACAAGGCAGAGTCAGATGATACTGAACTTGTGAATCAGAGCCAACAAGGGAGGGATAACAATAAATTAGAGAATAAGAATGATGGGGAGAGCAAGAAAGATGGTTCTAGAGTATTTTATGGAAGCAGAGCATTTTTCTGAATAACTTGAGATGGGTAGTTTTTGTTAACATATTTCTCATACATAATTTATTTGCGAGAAAAATATAGTCGAATTTACTTTCGAGTTGATTAATATAAGTGTGGTCGGATCCAATTGTATGATTTAAAATAATTCACAGACATCTCAAATTCTCAATTATGTTTAAGATTTGCTTATAAAAAGATATCTTTTGTACTTGTCATTTTCCCTCCTAATTCACAGACATCTTTTGTACTTGTCATTTTCGCTCTTAAAGTACAGTTTTGACAAAACACTCGAGTCTCTATTTTATGATTTCATAGTTACAGACTTACAGTCCTATACTATTCTTTCTCATTCTCGGTGATCTTTGTTTTCTGTATTTTGCTTGTACTTAGTTCAACAAAAGTCCAGTCAAATTCCAAATGTATGTGCACTTGGACCAAATCAGAGAGACAGGGTATTTAATTGTATTTCTGCTGAGTGGGCTTGCTCAGGAATTAAATGACAATGGACAGTAACGGCCAACACCAGTAGATTCGGCATCACCTTTTAGTTTTTAGATTCAGTTTCACCCTTTTCAGTTCTTTTGGATACTGAGATACCTAGGTTAGTACTTGCAATCACGCCATTTCATCTGAGTGTTACAAAAAGCTTATGAGGACATTTTGTTGAATCTAATAAATTTTAGCAGCAATAATTCCTAAGGACAGGAAGATATGCCTTTTCTAACTCAAATTCAAATTGCTAGCTGTTATTACTGAGGATAACAACTATTGAACTTTTTATATGATTTTGACAATCATTTTAAAACAAAAGGAATACTAGCAAGTAATGTTGAAAAGCACACCAACAAGGACATTTCCAGAGATTGTAAAAGATTACATTGATTAATAGCTAAATTTGAGTTACCTGGAATATAATGCATGTAGTACTATGTTAATTTGGCAATAACATCAGTCATCATCAGATTCACCACCCTTTAAAACCACCATTCCAATCAGCTGCAGAACTAATGCTACCAACTTCTCCTCTACCTACCATCCAGATCTTGATTGCAATAGTTTCCGTACTTCTCTAACATCCTTCCATCTTCTGGCAGTTGCATATAAATTTGAAAGAGC
Organism: Rhynchospora pubera; assembly: GCA_028095005.1. Taxonomy (NCBI): domain Eukaryota; kingdom Viridiplantae; phylum Streptophyta; class Magnoliopsida; order Poales; family Cyperaceae; genus Rhynchospora; species Rhynchospora pubera. The sequence continues at coordinate 69,853,427 of CM051461.1, read as the reverse complement.
AATGTAAATTTCAGGGTTTTCAAGGTTCAATTTATGTAGTTGTTTGGCTGAGTATTCTCCAATATCAACATTGCCATGAGTAAAACTAGATGACAGTGTTCTCCCTAGCACGGCTAAGCATGCCTATTTGACATGCATAGTGATCAATTGTTGGTTTTTTTTAATAAATTAGAAATATCTGTACCCTTTCTCAAAAATACCAGCTCAACCACATGCTGAGAGAATTCTCATCATTATGATGGCATTTGCTTCTATATCCTCTTTTGTTCACAATTATTCTTATATAGCTCCGAGTGCGAAACCAGGATGAGACAATACAGTAATCATGGTGTCCAAAGGCCAGGTCTCTCTTGGGCATTTGATCAAACAGATTCAGGGCTTCCTTTAGGTAACCACTTGGCCATATGTCTGCAGACAGAGTACCCACAACAAAGGATCTGTTTCTATCCCTTACCCATATATGTTATAATGCAGGTATGAATCTGTTTCCCTTCATCTATAGCTTCCAGGTCAGCATGAGGTGAGAAGAGTTGAGTACGTGTATTCGTTTGCAGCCCCAATAATTCTTTATTAGCATCCCTAGATAAAACTTCAATGCCAACTCATTTTCCAATCTGAGAAAAGTCTGAAAGAAAAGAACTCCATTTATGTCTACATCAGTGCACTCAAGCATTTTAACAAACATCTGCTTTCGATCATTAAACAATCCAACAGCATCATAACCCACCATTATGGCACTAAATGCCATGGAATCCCTCCTAGGCATTGCATCAAACACCTCACGTGCGTGCCTCTCCAAACCGAACATAAAGTACAGACCGGTATCAACAAGTCTGCTTCAGATAGAAAGACTCCAACTTTCGCGCGGTGGTGTCGACCTAAGGTGGCGGAGCGAGGCGGAGGGTGCGTGTAAAGGTGACGAAAAGGAGATGGACGTGCGGATTGATAGGAGAATGGTGGAGGTGATGGTGGCAGGAGTGGAGACGGGTGTGGCCAAGTGAAAAGAGCCATCTTTTTCCTACCATGGTTGAGGCTTTGCCGATTTGGAGTCGCGTTGAAGCTCCAATTGTGTGTGTGTGTGTGTTTGTGTGTGTTTTTGTTTAGTAGGTCATCTATATGAATATAAATAAATGTGATTTGGAAATTATTAGACCATCAATCAAAGGTGCAAAAACTAAACAGTTATTTTTTACTTTACATAATAAACAACTAAGCGATCGTTCTTTGATTTGTTCGTTTTTGTAATAAACTGCTTTCTCTGAATGGAAAGTGGTGGGTGTTAAAGGCCCACTTATTTCAAAAAAAAAAAAAAAAAAACTAAGCGATCTTAAAATTGCACAATATTTAATCCACGAAGTCAATTCAAAAAAATATATCTATAATTTTATCATTATAATTTTTCTATTATTTTCTAGATGAAGTTAGCTTTGCTGGAGTGAAAGTTTTTTATTTTTTCTTCCAAGTAAATTTGCTTCTTCATCATCATCACCATTTCTCTTATGCATCTTCAAAAATAATAGTTTGGAAGGTTATCTTCAGGACTTTCTCAGATAAAACTAAAATTGTTGCGGTTCAAGCTTTAATATTTGTAAGCTACAGAACCCAACCCATGATGACAAGTAACAAACACAATTACGAAAAAAAAAAAAGTAAATTAGTCTCAAATTGTCAAACAATTTACGTAACCTCTCTCTTTAGCTGTATTCGTGGCATGTCTTTTCAACATAAATATTGTTGGCGCTATCATCTCATTTGAGAAAATAATGGGTTGCTTTCTTTGAAATTAGTCCACCATCCCCACAACAAATTTCAATATGGATGTTTTACCATACACGTAATTCTAGAAACATCACATCCTGGACTGTTAGTTGGCTAACTAAGGAAATTTTTTAATTTTTTTTTAAAATGCATGACTCCGACTCCTAAAAAAAGCTAAGGATTCGGTGTGAAGCTTAGGAATTTAGTTGCAATCCGATCCAACCAATTCAACTCAGGGCATAATAAATAATTCGAGTTCAATACACAAGAATACTTGTTTTTGTCAAAATTGTAATATAAATATGGAAATTACTTGTCTACCTTCTGTCCACGCGTTATTCTATGTCACTCGTTTGTATTTGTTCACTTTAATCATTTATATGACCAATTTATTTATCTATGTGTTCACTTTATTCAATTATACATTAGATTTTATTTTTGTAATGTTGTTTAGATTTTTATATGTATATTCAAATTATTTTTATTGAATTTATTTGTTAGTATGTGCTCATTTTGATGATTTAAATTTTCACTTTATCTATTATATATGTTCATTTTGTTCAAACTGTCGATTTCAGTTATTAAAAATTTACTTCAATCAACTTCTCATAATTTTTTGGTAACATGGGGCCTGTGGTTCTATATTGAAAAGCCCTTAAAAATTTTTATGGGCCTAAGGCGTATTTGTATTGGGCTTTACTCTTCAAGTTGTTTCTATTGGGTGTGTTTGGTTTGCTGAGAACTACTCTCACGAACAACGGCCCACAAACAAGTTGAATTGTTCTCTAGTTCATGAAAAGCTGAGAACTAGGAACTACTCCTTGTTCGCAGTTAGTAAACTGCTGTTTTGCGTTTGGCACCTCTTGTCCGCACCTTGTTCATGAGTATGCTAGTTCTTGGCCTTTCCAAACACACCCAATTGATGGGACACTCACCATCAATTCTCGTCAAATTTCTTCTTTTTTGACGGGATTTCAAAATGAAATTTGAAAGGAGTGAACTCCTATTGATTAAACTCCCGTGATTAATTCTTCTCCTTTCCGATCAACTGATTTGGATGGAATTGGAATTCATTCCAAATCCATGCTTAAATTTTCTTTTCTATCGGGGCCTTTATGTTTTTTTTTTTTTCAACAAGCCACTGTCTTGTTCTTGTTGCATAACTAGTGCTAAATTTTGGCGAAAGAAACTTTTAGTTACTAAAATGGATTTGCTTGTGTCTTGCTATCTCAGTAAATAACTCATTAAAAAAATTTAGGATGAAGTAGTGATAGTTCAAATATCTTTGGTCCTTGGCCCGTCGTTTATAAAATCATCCTAAAATTCGGAGTGGTCTTTCGAAAGGCTTATGAAGGACAAGAACTTAGAAGGACCGAATTTTGAAAGGGCTGATCTAATATTTTTCGAAGTCGGATGTTGAAGGGTCGGATTTTGAAAGACCGAGTTCGGCATAACTCTTCAATCGTAGTGACCATTTGATTATGATGAGACAATAGATAAAAAAATATTTAAAAAATTAAATATTAATATTATTGTGAGATCAGATGGCTCAGCTAAATTCTGAATTAATTCTCTCCACCCAACGATCCAACTTAATCTGAAACTTAAACTTAAATTAGTCTTATTTTTATACATATCAGAATTTAACTCGATTGTGCTCCAAAATTTTGGGCTTCCATTATTTGATATTTTTGTAAGTTTGTTTACATAATTTCAGTCAATTTTACTCTATGTTAATTTTAAGATTGTTTATAATTGGATTTGTTTAAATTTTTTAATCATAACGTTTCCATGAAATTTATATTGCTTTATGTTATGACAACCTTTCTTATTTTAGGGATTTTGTTGTTGAATTATTTATAGCATTATGTTTATCTATAGTAATATGTTGTTTATGGTATATGTTATTTGGAGAAATATAGAGGCTATTTTGTATAAGAACAATTATTGATTAATATAAAAGGGAGCCTCTGGTTGGAGAGGTCATCATCCCTAATTTTTCTATCTAATTAATTTCTCTCTTATTTCTTCTTGGTATCAGAGACCTAAACAGCGGAGGCGACACAAATCCTTTCTCCTATTATTTTCTACTCGCGCGACTTGTTTTTGCTTTTTTTTTTTTGCGTGAAACACAAATTTGAGGAGGCAACTCGTGTGGACCATGCAAAGACCAGCAACAGTTGTCTTGGTGGACCACGCAAAGACCAAAGGGGAGAGGAGACACATTGGTGCACCGCGTCAACACTAGAGACTGAGGAGCCATTGCCTCTTCCGCCTTTTGACCCCTCAGCGACAGCAGACAGAGGACATCACATCTGACTAGTGTTTACCACAAACCCGACGGGTCAGACCCGACCCGGGATAAACCAGTCCCGTTTCCCTACCCGACCCGAACCGTGCCAAAAACCGTGATGGACCGAGAGGGTGGTCCGGGTCGGGTTTATTACGGGTTTGGGTGGCTATTTTAGCATAGACCCGTCCTAAACCCGTCCCGTCTTAACCCGTGGACCGACCTGGACCAGACCTTAAAACCGCGTTAACCCGTCTAGCCCCGCATTAAACCGGAAAAAAACCAGCCACACAAAAAGCCACTGGCGTTACGCCAGAACGCACCAGCACGCTCCAGCGCAACGTGTCGAGCTGTTATTGGCTCCCTCTCTTTCTCTTTTTTCGCGCCCACTCATCTCTCGACACGTGTCTTTCTTTCCCCTTTTTTTCGCGCTGAGACAGGTTGGGATTTGGGAAAATAAAACAACGGCTCTTTTCTTTTTCTTTTTTCTTTTTCCCCATCCAACCAAAGTTGGACACGTGTCGCAAAAAAAAAATAATGGATCTTTTAGCCGTTGTGAATTAAATACACACGGTACACCAACGGCTCTTTTAGCCGTTACAAATCCAACGGCTATTTCAGAAATTTTTTTAAAATAATATTATAACATTTATAACTCTATAAATACCCCTCTATATCATCTCATTTCCACACCAATTCAACAGCAATCTCTCACTCTCTCACTCTCATATTTCCTTAGCAAACATTCTCTCAATCCTATTTTCATAATTCCATTTATTTTCATAATTCCATAATCCTATTTATATTTATATCCATAGTAGTTTTCCAATATTATTTTTGTAATTTCGTATTTAGTTATATTCCAATCTTGTCATCCAAAATTCCAAAAAAAAAAATGTCATCTCCACCTCATAATCCTAATGACCAATTTGTCCAACGATTAAGTGAAGATTTATTTGGCCCACTTCTCACTTATCCACCACCAACATATCCACAAAATCCTAATTATTCTAGTGGAGAGCATGGTGCAAGTTCGAGTGTTCCCGAAATTATTCCGACTCCTTCAAGTGCAAATCCGGATTCTTCTGTTCCACCGCCATCAGAAACGAACACTCAAGCAACGGAGAAGAGAAAAAGGCCCGAACCGAATTACACCGCGGAATGGTGGCGATATTACGAAAAAATATTAGACGAGAATAGAGTTTTGAAGTCCGCAAGGTGTAAGGTAAAAAATTGTACCGTTAACTTTGTATACGTTAAAAAAAAATGGTATGAGCTCCTTCCAAAAACACGCCAAAAATATGAAAATTTCCATGAAGAACCGCAAAATGAACCAGACACTCGGCTAGTCCAAATAACTTTGAACTCGTACAGTACTAGAACTCACCGAAAGTATGACCCGAAAAATGGTATGAGCTCCTTCCTCGAAGCCTTCTTCGAAGCAACCGTGAGGTTATCAAGCTCATACACTCCATCGGCCCACGAGTTCATTCAACAACTTTATAACATTTCCAAGGTGTATAAAAGCATTAGAGTTAAATAATTTACAATGTAATTATCTTAATTTGTTCATTATTTTAAAGTACTTATATAAATTGTAATAATATCTTATCTTCCAATTTTTAGAATTAGAATGTCAAGACGAAACTCTTGCACCGATCGTAGATGCAATGACAACCAAATTTCTAAAATATTGGGACGAGGTACCTCTTGTGACTATCGTAGCTAGTTGCCTCAATCCATCATTTAATAAGTTGTGGACCGTGAAGATGTTGCAAAAGTACAAAAAAAATCTCGATTTACCGTCCCACAATGAGGAGGCACGCGTCACCTTAGCATTAGAGTCCATGTTCAATATATACAACACACGGAGAAATTCCACTCAACCGCCTTCAAGTTTAACAACAAGGCCTAACACGAGGTTAGCTTATATACTTTTTTTTAAAACTTTACAGATTAACTTATATACTTTTTTTTTGAAATTTTATTGATTAACTTATATATTTTTTTGAAATTTAATTGAAGCAGTAGTCGCCGCGGTTTGTTAGATGAGTTGCGAGACGATGATGACTTAATGACTGGATATGAAATCACGAAAGAATTATCGAGTTACACAGGATTACCGGCGAACATGAACGATGAATCAATTGACATCCTCGACTATTGGAAGAGACATTCAAGTGCTTATCCAACGCTAGCGATGATGGCGAGAGATATATTTGCAGTTCCCGTGTCTACCGTCCCATCCAAATCATGCTTTAGTTCAGCGAACAGAATTCTCAATGATAGACGGAGCAAGCTCGGCCCAAAAGTTTTCGAAAGACTTGTATGTTTGAAGGATTGGATCGAAGCTGAAAATCGAATGCAACATTTTGTTCCGAGAGAAACTAGCGGTACTGAAACTCAACCAAGTGCTACCGGGAGTGAGGTGGAGTCAGAAGATGAATACGATCCTAAAGATACCGACCTATTGTATTTGCGCAATAACTACTAGTTTGGTAATGGTGGTATAATTTTCTAAACTCTTTAAATTTAATTTCTTCTAAATTACTTCAACTTATTTATTAAAAATATTACTAACAAAAAAAAAGTTAGAACTTCGCCTATGTTATTATTTTATAGCACAGCTAGTCCCAAGCCCGGAAAAAGGAGGAGGGTAACTTGATATAATTATATTTGAATTTGTTAAATTATTAAAAAAAATTACAAATCAAGTTTTTACAATAAAATAAATTTAAAATAGACTACAAAAATATTTTATTATTAATTTTATTAGACATAATATATTTAACTAATTTTTATAACTTATATTTTACAATTTTTTGTCATGCAATTATGCAAACCATTGACAATAAAAAAAGCATTAAAAAATTACAAAACAAACTTAAAATAAAAAAAAATTAAAATAGACTACAAAATTATACTTAATTATGCGATCTATAAATATAATATATTTTAACGAATTTATAATAATTTATTTTACAAATTATTGAGATTAAAACTATGAAAAAGGAAAAAAATAAAAAATATGGAAAAAAACTGTATTTGGACCGGCCTGGACCGGACCGGCCCGCCTTTACCCGTCCGGTTCAGCTAGGGTCGGGTCTATCAAGGGTTTGGGTCAAGATTTGAGAGGTGGACCGTGCTAACCCGTCCCGTTTAACCCGTGAATCCGTGACCCGTGATAACCCGTGGACCGTGGGGATTTGGACCGGACCGGACCGGACCGTTTGGTAAACACTACATCTGACCCATCTGACTCGTTTGACTTTATGGCGTCTCTCATCAGGTGTTTTCTCTCCTTTCCTCGTGACAATTGTTCTGGTGAATGCTGAAAATCGTTATCGTGTGAATCCGCATGGTTTGTGTTAGAGATAAGGTGTGGCTGGTACTGGGAGATAAAGCACGATATTAGAAGATGGATAAACTTCTTGCAAAGTTAGATCCAGAGGATGTGAAGACATTGCTTGAGCTCGTGAAGGTGTCAGACGGAGCCGAGACACATCAACCGTCAGTAAATCTAGATCTTTCACCGGTGGAGTTGAAAGCATAGACAAGAAGAGTGTGACCGAGGATGCATCCACTTTATTCTTGCCTAGGGGTAGCATTGCTACTTATGCTCATTCGACCCAAGGTACTAGTAACACACATGCTCTTGCCTTTATATCCACTAATAGATCACCAGAATGGATAGTGGATTATGGTGCATCTCGTCATGTGACAGGTAATGCTAGTGAGTTCTCTTCCGATACTCACTTAGCAGTGCCTGAGAGCATCCAAACTGCTGATGGTACAACACAACCAGTGGTCGGTAAGGGTACTATGAATTGTACTGGTTCTGTGACTTTGTCTAATGTTTTGCATGCTCCCTCATTTCCAGTAAACCTTTTATCCATTAGTGTTATCATTTTCCAGCTAAAATGTGTTGTTTCTTTTGATATTCCAGAGGTGATATTTCAAGAAAAGAGGACAGGTTGAAGACCGGGGACTGACACTTGACGTAGTGGTTTATGGTATTTGGATCATGACGGGCTAGATTCAGCATTAATATCCATGGTAGAGGGGACAAAAAAAAATGAAATCTGAGATGAAAACTAAGGATTCTGTAGGTGTAGGTGTCTCAAGAGTTAGGGTAGGTCGGGACAAGGGACTTGATGGAACAAGTGGTATTATTGGTGCATTCGCGGGACCCTCTTTCGACCTCCTAGTATACACTTACAGTTCACGTTGGGCTTGAGTCTTGACATTTGCATGATGATCTTTCTCTTCTTGCTCATCATCTTCTCTTCTCCATTCTTATGTTCTTCAACCAATGTAGGAATCAACATAATTATCACGGATGATGATGAGAAAGAGATTGCTCAACTGAAAGTGCAATTGGGTAAAGAATTTGAGGTGAAGGATCTAGGTTTGATACGATACTTCCTTGGAATTGAGGTGGCTCGTGGAGCAGAGGGAATCGTTCTTTCTCAGCGAAAATATGAACTTGATCTTCTCAAGGAGACTGGAATTTTGGGGTGTAAGCCTGCGGTAACTCCAATTGATTCGAAGCTAAAGCTAAGTGCAAATGCAGGAGAGTCAGTTGATCGTGAAAGGTACCAAAGATTAGTGGATCGGTTGATCTATCTGAATCACACTCGTCCCGACATCTCCTTCACCGTAAGTGTGGTAAGTCGTTACATGCATGATCCAAGAAAAGGTCATATGGTGTTGGAGTTGTGTCCTAGAAGTCAATAATTTGATGACTTAAATATTAGTTTATGTTATGGATGATATTTTATCATCTGTTCCTAGGTTTATTATTGACAGATTATTCAGGTTGAGGATCTGAATTGTAGATCTCTGTGGATCATTCTTTAGAATGAAAATAATAAATCAAAACGATCCATAATCTTGATAATTAACAAAGGAACATTAATTATCATATAAGATTAGTATACAAGTTAAGTGATGATTAAGTTCTACTAATTATAGGTAAAGAGTTACCAACTTAATTGCATACTAGATGGGAACATCGAGCTTCGCTCGATATATGCATTTTTATTATAGTAAAAATTCGCTCGATATATGCATTTTTGCTATAATAATTTTTAATGAAGTTATATATAATAATTATTTTTTTTCCAAGATCGAGAAGTTTTGCATTTTTTTAAGCGGTGTTAATTACATGTTTTATAAAACTGGAAATCATCTTTAATTGTTAAATACAAAGATAAATAGAAATTAAACCATGAGTTTCACTGATATATTCATATAGAACAAACCGATGCAATTTAATTTATTTTTGGATATTTATTTTGAGGTAATTTTATTTCTTTTTTTAAAAGCTCATCTTGCTATTTTTATTACATTGCATTTACTCGATTTGCTTTGTTAGATTTGTGCAGGGTTATTTATCCACTTTTTGTCTTCACGAACAAAATTATTAACGTGTTTGCTAATACAAAGAACGTTCATAGTCATAACATTGTTGCATTTAAATTTTAGATATAAGTAAATGAAACTGGACCATAAACTATAAAAAGTGAACAACTGAACATTCATACTAATCTTTTAAATGTCATTAGAACCATCTTAATAGACAGAAGTACACTCTATCATTTAGATTTTATAGATATAATAAAGCAAAACAAAACTGGACCATGAATTAAAATAAACACGTATTGGAAGCATTTTGTCTTCCACATTGACAATCGTAGTAGAGAAGTATCTTCTGATGTGCATGAATAATTTTCTTTTTTTTATTTTTGATGGGGAACTGATATGTCACCAGCATTATAAGTAAGTCTAAGAGATAATATTATAAACATCATTTGTTATCGTATAGCTGTCTATTTATTTATAAATCATACAATGAAAATATGATCATATCTTTTTCTTTTGGATCATCAACCAACCACGCCATAGGCGTAAGTATTTTTTATTTACGTTTTTTTATTGTGGAGCGGCAATCTTCTTTTCTAGTGTTCTGATTTCCTGTTTGAATGCTTTCAATAAAATTTTATTTCCTCCACTTTTTTCTTCAAATCAACCATATTGCTGTGAAGGACGTATAGAAATAATATATGAAAAAAATACTTAGATTAACTTTAAATTAAATTTATGTAACAACATGTCTTGGAAGTAAAAGTTTGTAGGCAGAGAGCAAAAATTGAAATGAAAATTAAATTCAAATCTGGTAACTTTGTCGTCCTCTTTGGTTTTCGCTATCATCTGCAGTTCGAGGCATTAAATAACATGATAATTTCTTGTCATTCTAAATAACGTGATATAGAGTGGTTAATGCCAACAAAATTTATAAATTTGGGGGGAATATAACATCTTCGATAATAAGTTGAAATCAATATGAAACAAAACATAACAAATAGATAAATAAGACTAATAAAAATAAATAAATTACCATCTTATTGTTAGAAGCTCGGCAAGACCAATCAATATAAAGAGACATTTCATTCGAAATATAATTTTCAACTGTAAATGGATTAGAGAGAAGTGAAAGATATACCTGAAAAAGAGGGAAAGCAATTAGCAATAGCTAAATTCCTATTCTTCCTCATATGCAGAGATGCTTCTGAGCTAAATCTTTGTCTTATTTTTTGGCCTAAATGAAAGAATAAAATATTGATTAAAAAAAAAGAAAACTAACCATATCGAGAAAGAGAGAGATACACAATTGATGTGTCTTTTATGGTTAGAGTGGCTAGGAGAAGCGTCTCGTCGTCCCATATGACCAAGGCGGAAACAGATTGAACCTGGACTCAGTATGGTCTTCTTGAAAATCTAGGGAAATTGTGCTTTCAAAATTTTTTTTTGAGGATGTTGATGTGTTGATTGGGATGCGAAGGAAGAGAATGAACATATATAATATATGCATGGATTGTGAGCACGATCATAATAATAGAAGTCATTTTGGCAAGATGGGAGAAAGTTATGGGCGAGAGGGTAAGGTCAGGTGAAGAGGGTTGTAACTTCGGAAGAGGGTCTCTGAGAAACGGAGACTACATGGATATGAAAATAGGATGGGACGAAAAAAATTAAAAACAAAAACAATGCGCTGGAGAGGAAGGTTAAATGGTGAACCGGGTCAATTTCATCAGTAATTATATTCGACACACAAACATATACTAAATACCACGTCGCAGAAAGCGTAAAAATCTCTATCGCACAATACAACAAAGGAAAACGTGTCGGACAACATTAACCAAAATAATCCTTGACTCCCACGCATCTTTATTTATAATACTGATGTGTATGTTATGGAACATAGTACAGGACTTGACCCAACGAAATAAATACATGGATTGTGTTATGTGTCATTATTTATTTCGTTATGATTTTGGTTCTAAGTTTGAGATGTTTATCTTTTCCACATGAGGATAGGTTCAATAAATATTGTCTACCGTTGATTCCCGATAAGAGCTGCTATACGGATTTTGTTTATATTCTCTTGAATTGTGCGGGGAAAAGCTAATCATCAAGAAAACCGTATGTCTCTCATTAATTCACTTAGTGAGTGACGATATCTGTTTGGGCCCTTGATGGAGTTGGATCGTATGCGCGCAACTAAGCGATCAACTCTAGATCAAGAAACGTATAATATGCAAGAATGACACATTCCTATCTTGGATTATACGATGATATCGTGTGACATAAGAATCAAAATAGAGAAATACGTTTATTCTCTTATGCAGGATTTAAATATTGTAGCAGTACATTATTTATGCGGATTGGGAATCATAACGTGTTGCTAGATACCGCTTATGATTATTGGAATTAAATAACGATTTAATTCCATGTCCAACATGACATAAATCCTCAAAGGGTCACACAAATAGGACATTAATCACACAGTGCATTATTTATTTATTCACAACAGTAAGTACTGTGAAAATATGATAAGATTGATTAATTAATTATATACCGTTGCGAACCGTTATAATTAATTAAGTCAATCGATCATATAGAAATAACTTGATGCATTAACTAATCCTAAAATAATTATTAATGAGTTAATAATTAATTTAGTTCAACACAATTTTAATATAAATGGTTATATTAATTAATTGGGCCGTTATTTAGTAGCAAATAGATAGCCCAACTAAAGAGCAAATAAATGAGGCTTTAATTAATAGAATTAGAGACTAAATTGAGTGGATTAAGTGGCCCATATAGGCCCATTTCGTGGTTGCCCAATATGGTGGTAGGTGGGATGACATAGTTGTAATTATGCAAGAGGTCAATTAGGTTTTGTGCTCTATATAAGGACCACTTATGAGAGCCTCCACCTAGCTTTTCTCTCTCCTCTCATTCCTCCCATGGAGGCCGCAACTTTCATCCTCTCTTTCTCTCTTTTGCTCATGTGTTGAACTATTTTCTCTCCACTAAATCAAGGTTGTTGATTGATGCAAGAGAGAAAACCATAAGAATTAGCCTTGTTCTTTGGGTATGCTAGCACGTACCTTGTAGAACGTGATTAATCCTCCTTGGTGGACTCGAGGGCGGCTACTAGACGTGGTGGAGACGATGGAGAAGGCATGCCATCGATTCCCATGCCTTGGTCGAGCCCCACGAATACGATTTCGCGGGAGGTACAATTCCTATAGTTTTCTCTTGTGTCGAATTGAGCTTTTGCACTAGATCTACTTTGCTATTTGTTTAATGGGATTAATTAAGTGTAATTAGTAACAAAAATTAAAATTGAGTGATTTCCTAACATATGGATGCAGTATACCGGATTCTAAGGTATCTCAAAGGTACACCAGGAAAGGGACTAATATTTAGAAGGAATGGTCATTTGAACATTGAGGGCTATTGTGACTCTGTCTAGGCTAGCTGTGTCGATAATAGAAGATCCACATCAGGATATTGTGTGTTTGTAGGGGGCAACTTGGTTTCTTGGAGAAGCAAGAAATAGCCGATAGTAGCAAGATCGACAGCAGAGGCAGAGTATAGGCCATGGCTGTTAGAAAGTGTGCTAATTTTCATTTTTATGCTAATTACAAGTTAATTAAGCCAAGAACATCACACACAAAGGATCTAGTACACAAGCTATTCAAACACACGAAAAAATGGGTTGGAAGTATACCTCTCTTGGTATCGCAACCAAGAGGCTCGTTCCAACGGATTGGTGTCGGTGGCGTGCTCTCCAAGAACCTCCACGCCGTGCGCCTCGAGTCCACTAAGGAATTAACCACTTTCTCTAATCAATTATGCTAGTAATTGAGAGAAGTGTGCCTAATTCCAAAGCTTTCCCTCTTCTAGTTAATTCTCCAATTAATTTAGTGGAAAAGCTTGCTCAACACATGAGCTAGGTGGTGTGTGGAAGAGAGAAAGGGGAATAGAAAATTCTGAAATTTTCTTTCCCTCTTGTGAGGTGCGGCCAAAGAGAGAAGGAGAGAGAGAGGTGTGTGGAGGCTTGGGTTTGCTCTCAAAGAACACCCCTTTATATAGGCCACTCAACCTAGCTCTCATCCAACATTACATGGACAAAAATACCCCTTGCCCTAGCCGCACCTACCTACCCCATTTATGGGTTGGGCCTCAAGTCAAGTTGAGCCCAATAGTTTTCCATTTAAATGCACCTTCCATTGGACATTAAATTAACCAATTAATTTAAAGCCCAATTAGCTCAAATAATTAAATGTGTTGATTATAATTAATTATTAACTATTTAATAATTAATATGGAATTAGTCAATGCATTAAATTATTTCTATATGATCTATTTGACTTAATTAATCATAACGGTCCATAACGGCATACGATTAATTAATCAACTTATCATATTTTGCAATACCAATTGTTTCAAATAAATAATTAATGCACGTGTGGTTAAACACCTTATTATGTGTGACCCTTTGAGGATTTATGCTATGTTGGACATGGAATTAAATCACTATTTAATTCCAATAATCATAAGCGGTATCTAGCAACACGTTATGATTCCCAATTCACATAAATAGTGTACTGCTACAATATTTCAATCCTGCATAAGAGAATAATTAGTTTCTCTATTTTGATTCTTATGTCTCACGATATCATCGTATAATCCAAGATAGGAATGTGTCATTCTTGCAGATTATACGTTTCTTGATCTAGAGATAATTGTATAAAGTTGCATACAAACAATCTATCTCCATCAAGGGGCCCAAACAGATATCGTCACTCACTAAGTGAATTAATGAGGGACATACGGTTTTCTTGATGATTAACTTTTCCCCGCACAATTCAAGAGAACATAAATAAAGTCCGTATAGCAGCCCTTATCGGGAATCAGCGGTAGACAGTATTTATTGAACCTATCCTCATGTGGAAAAGATAAACATCTCAAACTTAGAACCAAAATCACAACGAAATAAACAATGACACATAACACAATCCATATGTTTATTTCGATGGGTCAAGTCCTGTGCTATGTTCCATAACATACACATATGCAACTAAGTTGGTAACTCTTTACCTATGATTAGTAGAACTTAATCATCACTTAACTTGCATACTAATCTTATATGATAATTAATGTTCCTTGTTAATTATCAAGATTATGGACCGTTTAGATTTATTATTGTCATTCTAAAGAATGATCAACAGAGATCTACAATTCAGATCCTCAACCTGAATGATCTGTCAATAATGAACCTAGGAACAGATGATAAAATCTCATCCAAAACATAAACTAATAATTAAGTCATTAAATTATTGACTTCTAGGACATAACTCTAACAATGGCTTCAGGAGTTGCTGAGTTGTTGTGGCTGAGAGCTCTTCTAAGAGAGTTAAAAATGGATCAAGGAGACCAGATGAAATTATGGTGCGATAATAAATCAGCAATTAGTATTGCCAATAACCCAGTACAACATGACATGACTAAACATATTGAAATTGATAAGTTCTTTATCAAAGAGAAGCTGGATAGTGGACTACTCAAGCTAGAACATGTGACAACAAGAGATCAAGTAGCAGATTGTCTTACCAAGGGACTTAGCTCAGCGGACGTATCAAGATTATGTGACAAGATGGACTTAGCTGATATTTTTCGCCCATCTTGAGGGGGGAGTGTTGTTGAATTATTTATAACATTATGTTTATCTATAGTAATATGTTGTTTATGGTATTATGTTATTTGTATAAATATAGGGGCTATTTTATAAAAGAACAATTCTTAATTAATATAAAATGGAGCCTCTGGTTGGAGAGGTCATCATCCCTAATTTTTCTACCTAAATTTCTCTCATTTCTTATGATTTAATTATTTATTTTTATTATTCTAATTTTATAATTTTTTACTTTGGTTATTTTATCTCTTATCGGTATTTTTACAATATTCATAATTTGTAATTATTTAAAAATGACAAATTTCATTACTAAATTTCTGATCAAAATTCAAATTATATATTTTATCTGGTAAGGAAAATTCATATTGTTGCAATAATTATTTTATTTTATACAATATATATATATATTGTATTTATATATTGTATAAATAAATGTTACATGAACTATATTGCAAAATTTTTATATAAAAAATGAATATCCATTTCGGGATATGGATACCCGAATCAAGTTTTTGTGGGTTTTTTTTTAATTGGGTCTCGTCGTGTTTTACAAACTCGAAATCAGGACTTAACATGGAAGTCGTTTTGACCATTATTTTGTTTCGTTTCTTCCAAAAAAACGGCTAAAGAATATAGTTGCATTTCAAAAACAAAACGATTCCGTCCATATGTAAATCATGAAAATTTAAAAGATTTTGATCGTTTCGTCTAAAAAAAATAGTTAACGAAATTAATAATCATTTTCGTCAACGAAAGGAAATGAAACGGTTAATGAAACACTCTAGTTTCATTACCGTTTCGATCGTTTTGTAGCCCTACCCGAAATTAACGTGGGTAAAACAAAAAATGTAGCTGAGGTTTTCAGGATTTGTGGGCCCAAAACTTTTTCGGTCTTTTGAACCCCCGAAGTTGCATCATTATTTTTAATTTTTTATTAATAACGTCATTATTTTTTTAAAATTTCAAATTGAATTAATTTTATTGATAAAAAGAACCCTCATTATCATCCATCGAAAACCCACCGTCGACTTACTGCCAATCTGCCATCTCTGAGAGACGGTCGATCTGTTAATTGCAACCGAAAAATTTAAAAATAATAATAAAATAAAATAAAATAAAATATTAATAATAATATTTAAATAATTCAAATTATTTAAATAGTATCACAATTACGAGATTACGGAATCCCAGATAACGTAATAGACTTATTACGAAATCCTCGATCTGGAATTCCGTAATTAAACCTTCCGTAATATGTCCTCGTTTAAAGCACATGCAAATAAATTAATATAAAAATGAACTTGCTACAATTAGGGGACCTTGACGTGTAACTTCAAGTTATTTAAAATATGGTCCTCGTTTAGCAATGCACTTAATAAAATTAGTCTAACAATGTATTAATTTAACAAACTTAATTTAACAAAATTAGTCTAAATTAGTCTGACACGACACGATTGTGTCGTGTTAGTCGTGTCAAATCGTGTTAGAATTTTTTCTTTATTTTTTATAAAAATTCATTAAAAATTATTAAAATATTAAAATAGAGAAAAAATATGGTCGCGATTTGTTTAATTATTGTACAAATTTAGTATATATACCACTACAAAATTTGTTTAATTATTTTAACGTATTAATTGATAATTATATATTTTTCTAATGCATCTGATTGATGTTTGAACATATTTTAAAAATTCTCAACACGACACGATAACACGATCGTGTCGTGCTAATTCTATACTTGTGTTGTGTCGTGTCTTGCCAACACGATCGTGTTGTGTCTTGCCAACACGATCGTGTCGTGTCATTTTGGAAAACCCTAGTTATAATTTAGTTGTATCGTTATACATTCACATGAAAGTCAACATTGTCAAGTTGAATTATTGCCAAGAGGAGCAACGAAAACGAGTACGACTACTGTATGTAAAACTATACTTGTAAATGGGATGCAAAATTTTAAAATCATGGATGATATCCATTTTGTAACAAAAAATGGTGCTAAAAAAGTGCAAATATTCATTTTTAGTAAAATACTATATATAGTGTAATATTGTTTCTTTATACAGTTATTTCTATGCATGTAAGCCGGTACAATATTCATTTTCCTTTATACAGTTATTTCTATACCATATGCAGGATTTATACACCTGTATTAAACCAAAGATGGCATGAAGTACTATGAACGTGGATGTTAATGGCAAACAACCACTGCTAAAGAAATAACATGAGACATCTTGATTCTTGAATTGTTATTTTTCAGAGAGATGGTACCGATTCGATCTCATTTGCGGTTGATTAATTTTTTTAACTGAGATTTACCATCTCATCTTTGGCCATGATATTCTCATTTTAAATTATGTATTTGATGGCCAAATTGTTGTAAATTTTCGGTCGCCGTTTAGCAAGAGGTATAGAAAGATAGACAGAATTGTTAAACACACCAATGAAAAGGCCGAAAGAGGCATAAAAAGGGACGAAAGTGGATAAAAGCAAGGGTAAAACTGTAAAATGCGACCCCCAAGACCACCCTAGCTAGGCTTGAAAACGGCGACCGTTTCGACCGTCTTTTCGTTTCGTTTCGTCTAAAACGAAACAAAACGGTTAAAGATTTTGGTTGCGTTTTAAAAACGAAACGATTAACGTAAGTATGAAATGGTTTCGTCCATGTGTATTTTTGTGGTATTTTCGTGATTTCGATCGTTTCGTTCAAAATAAAACGATTAACGCAAATGATAATCAGTTTCGTGTTCAAAACGCAACGATCAACGCAACAGTCCAGTTACGTGATCGTTTTACACGTTATGCACCCCTAATCCCAGCCGTGTCTAATTGGGCCTTAATCATTTCTCAAAAGATAAGAAATGCCTACAAATGGTTCGAAATATGTGATTCCGTAACTAGTCTGTTACGGATTTCAGGAAACCATAATTGGATTCGGGATCTCAGATTCCGTAATTACGATATTATTTTTATAAATCGAGTATATTGGATATTATTATTAATATTTTATATTATTTTTAAAAAATTTCGGTAATTGCAACATGTAACTAAATGGCCCAAAAAGCATATTGGACCATAGCCCAATATACACTGGACTGAAGGTCTCTCTCTCTATGATGATTTTTGACGCGGTTCTTAATCTCCTCTGTCATCTGTCATGACTCATGAGCACAGAGTTTTTTTTTTTTTTTTTTTTCTTTGAATAATAGAGCACGGAGCTTTTAGGCCTCAGTTAAGAGCTCTGACAACACAAGCAAAGCTCGTTCCAGCCTGTGAATGGCACGTGCATGCAGCCTTGGAGAAAAGAGTACCATTTATACGGCCATGTGTCAATAAGGTATTGTATAATTAATATCATTGGATTGCCAAATCTAAACACTGTTGAAATCTTTTTAATTGGAGGGGAGGGACGACCATGTTGTCATGACGAAGCTAACGAAAAGAATATAATATTTTTCTAAATTATATTATAGCTTGATAGCTTATAAGTAAAAACTATTTTAGAAAGGCAAAAATTTTCATAAATTTTTCTATATTAAAATTTGGGTTATATTAATTGAAGTACTTTGTAAAAACAAACTGTTTAAATAAATACGGAGGGATAATGGTAAATCTAGATATGTATATATTTTATATTTTAAGAACTTGTAATTTGTGATCATTTATTTTATTGCTAGGAGCTGTTTTCTGATAGGAGGGACTGATTTCGAAAACATTTACTAATTACGAGTACAATACCTGTGAATTGGAGATGAAGGTGAATGACTCCACACAAACCAACTCCTTTTTTTTCAATCAAATAGTTAAGGTGAGTATTTTTCCACAAAATTATCAATCTAAAGCTGAAGGTGAATAATTGGCTTTGACTTGTAGAAATATATCTACTGCTCAAAATTAATGATTCGCCACATCTAGCTATGAGTTATTGTATAAAAGAAGAATATCTGTAATGAATCATCATTTCATGACACAATAACTTCTTTAATCCACTGGATCGGCACCTCTATGAATTATTATTGTATAAAAGGCATGAATATCAGTACTGAATCATCATTTCAGGACACCATAAATTCTTTAAATTCACTGATTATATACGTACCACTAGCAGTTTTAAATTTCTGAAGGAATGACTCTCGTTATTTTCATAAATAAAAAATTGCCTAGTTGCACATCAATATAACTTGCACAGCCCCAAGACTTCTATCCCTAATTAGCACTTGATATATCTTTCTAAATTTCTCCTACAATGATCAATAGCATCCAAATCCAGTGTGAGAATCCTTTCTCGAGTTCCATAAGTCTTGAACCAGATTATTTCTGCGAATCTATCTTGCCAGAACTCGAGTTGCAAGAAGATCACTTCCTCTCTACCCCCTCTCCTAAAGAAAACACTTCTTCACCTAACCATTTTTACAAAAAGTTGAATCACAATGCCTATGAGCGGGACCGACGAAAGAAGCTTAATAGCCTTTATTCGTCTCTTCGTATGCTACTACCTGAGGCTGAAAGAAGTGTGAGTATAGATATATTTCCTTCTTCTATATATATAGATGCAAGTATGCCAATATATATTCTTTACTTCAAATATGCAAGGCAAGGGGAAAAAAGAACTGCTCGCGTGAAAGAATTACTCAATCCTACTTTACGAATGAGACATTTTGCTTCTGAAGTAATGAACTGTTGGAAAATTAATTAATGTCCCTAAAATAGCTCGTACAATAGGAAATTTTAATTTGATTTAGGTTTTACAACTAATTTAGCAAGGAAGAAATGCATTCTAGCAGTAAATAAGGATTCTGAGGAACCTGAAACAACAGTCTTCCTGGGACCTATGAAGCAGAAATTAAAAAAATGGGGTAATACTACATCATATTTTCCATAATATTTCTTAATTAATTACAGTTTCCCTCAATCATGAAAGGAAAGCACAATTAATGTTACAATCATCTATTAATTAGATTTGATTTCTGAATTTACAATTTTTGTATTACCACCTAATTAAATATGTTTCATGCTGAAAACTCTTGAATCATTTTTAACAAAATAAAATAACAGAAGAAGATGAGCATTCCCACAACGGTCTCACGAGTGCTCAAGTACATACCAGAGCTTCAAAAACAAGTTGCAAAATTGACAAAAAAGAAAGAAAAATTACTACTGAATGGCTCTCTATGGCAAGAACATAACTCGACATCGAAGGACCATTATATCGACTCCCTTGTAGTTGCTGCTACTTGTCTCACTGACAAAGAGGTCATGATTAATATTTGCATATTAAGTAAAAGGGCTAACAAAACTCCTCTCTTTAAGTACTTAGAGATTTTGGAGGGAGAAGGCCTTAAGGTAATTAATGCTTCAACATCATCCCCTCATGGAGAGAGAATTTTTTACAACCTCCATTTTGAGGTATACACATTATCCTTTCGTGAAGTTGTTTATATTATGACGAAATATACGATTTACAATTTTTTTTAATTTGTTTGGTTTCATCTTCATATTAAAGTATTTAATTATGTGCACTTAGGTTTATTTCTTCCGTACATGCACAAATAGACATTTGATATATATTGGTTTGTACCCGGTCGGATCTAAAATGGAAAAATATGCAGCCTCAACTTTTTCGGTCATTTTTGGCTTTGAGAAGTTAACTACAAAAATTTAAATTACTTTAAATTTCATTTTCCACAGTACAGAGGTTAAAAGAAACAAATCGGTTCTTTAATCAATTTTTCTGGATCCCATGGCTCTCCAAAGTATCTTCATTTTTTTGGGGGGTGATGAAAATGATCATCATATTTGTAAAATACAATTTTATGACACGTACAATAACCTGAAGAAACATGAAAGAAAATTTTAGTTAGCTTTGCAGTAATTAATAACAGCTATGATTGAAATATTAAATGCATCTCATGTTTTTTTTTGGACAGATAGTGCAAAAGAATGGCATGGATGGGGAACTTTTGTGTGAACACCTCACTAAAGCTATTAGAGAGAAAGCAACAAAATGAATTGTGCAATCCGGGAAAAAGGAAAAAAAAAAAAAGAGAATAGCACATAAAAATAGTGAATATCAAAAGGTTTTGGTCTCTGTAGCATACTTGTTCTACTGTATCTCTAGGCAGGGAATTTATTTTCTTTTTTGGTGGATAACAAATACAAATCGATCGTTAATTTAATAATTTGTAAAAATGAAGTATGAATATTGGCATAGTTGTACTCATACTAATACATTTGATACATTAATTAAACAATTGAAAATTAAATGAGATGAAAAGGTTAGAAAAAAAAAGTTATAATGCGGTGTACAAACAACGCATATATATAGTACGGGTCGATCTATTAAAGAACAACAAGTCCAGAAATGTACCACTCTAATTTTCATTACTAGTATCACTTTTTTTTTTTTTGAATTAAGATCATTTATTTAGAAAGGCATAGTCCAGTTAATAATTTGATTTTATTCTTCTTCCATGTCCAATACGAATTGAACCTTTTACCATTAGATAAACGATCGACGAGCCACTGACTAGTTGTACGGAACTCCTAAGTTCTTTATTTTTAAAATTTACTAGTTTAATTTATCTTTGTTTTATCAAGATTTAATAAATTTTTTATGGTTTGAAAATCTAAAAATAAAAATAAATATGTCTTTCAGAATTGCTTAAGACCATCCTCTGGATTCTATCATCCTCCATCATCTCTAGTGTGAACACACGTTTTAGGTCTCCACTATTTTGGTGAATTTATTCGGAATTGCTCTTCCTCTCATCCTTTCTATTTTTGGTCCCCACTGTTTCTCTTCTTCTCATCATTTCCTATTTCGGTCCCCACTATTTCTCTCTCTTTCATTTTTTCTATTTTTGGTCCCACTGTTTCTCTTAATAGTTTATATATATATAACTGTTGAAGTTATATATATACTATTGAAGTTAAATATGTAACTGTTGAAGTTAATATGTTATATATATATGTAACTGTTGAAGTTAATATGTTATATATGTAGCAGTTGAAGTTAATATATATAATTGTTGAAGTTATTTATGTAGCTGTTGTAGTTAATATAAATAATTGTTGTAGTTTGAATACTAACTGTTGTAGTTAATATGAGTATCAGAAATGAAAAAGATGGAAGAGAGAAATAGTGGGGACCTAAATAGGAAAGAATGAGAGAAAGAAAACCAGTGGGGCCAAAAATAGAAAGAATGAGAGAAGAGCAACAATGGGGACCAAAATAGAAAATGATGGGAGGGAGAGAAATAGTGGGACTAAAAATATTTCAAAAATAAAAAAAATTAAAATGTGTTCCCACTTATGAAGATGATAGAGATGAATCATTCCCGTATGTCTTTTTTCAATTTTGTGCATACTTATATGGTTGTTGGATCAAACTCATTCGAGACGATAGGCTAGAAATGAAATCCAACTAAGATCAAAGTCATCAAAGAGCTAGCCGTGCCTAGAACTAGAAAGGATGCAGCACAGTCACTAATTAATCTAGGACACTAAATATATATGGACGTTGTAGCCACAAAATTCGTACTCTTAAATTTATGGGCATACTATATATTCATGCAAATTAACTTCTGAGTTCTGATATTCCTGTCTTCTTCAAGACACTTTCATTTTTCAAATAATTTATAATTTTTATTTATAATAAAAGCTTCTAGCTAGTAGCAACGGTATGAATGTTTGTTATAATTACATATTTACGGGGAGATTGCGTTACATATTCTAACAAATAGTTAAACACCCAACTAATTAGGGTCTGCTCTAGAATCTGATGGGAGAAGGAAAGGGAAGGGGTGGGAAGAGAAGAGGAGTACATCTCAAATTTAGGTGTAACCACAAGTGTATCTCTCTTTTTATTTTTACATAAGAGTTAAACTCCATTTTCCCTCATTCTCTTTGATTTTTCTTCAAATTTAAAGTTCTGGAGCATGGTAATAGTTTTGGACAGGAAAATGACAGTTCACCTTCTCTCTCACCCTCTCCCATTCACCCCTTCTGAAACATACCCTTAAGGTACATAATACTTATCGTCTTATATATAATTCTAAAGTATATAATACTCAAATGGTTGATCCGTATCGCTTAGCGTGATCAACATATCAAATTTTATTGAAAACTAAATTGAATAATGTATTTTTTCTTTTTGAAAGAAAAGAAATCCATTTAATTATCTGAAAATTTTTAAATATTCTGATCGATAACAATAATTCTTTTCCTATCTAGAAAACACAAATAATATATTATGAAAATTAATAAATATGATCTCAAGAAAATTTTGATATTTAAGTTACAATGAGCCACATTTGAATCGGCGGGTACAAATTTCAGAATTGAGATTTTAACGCAAAATAAAAGATTTCATTTATTTCGTAACTCACTAATTAAGGCATAAGCTTTGTCTCTCTAATCCTCCATGCGTGTGCGTATAATACAGTCTAGTTATGGTGCAATTTCACCATTAAGGATTGTGTGTCTCGAAATTGTACCGGTTTCAAAGAGGATCGTACCGTGTAATTAAATCATCTTTATGCGCACGTATGATCTGCAGATCACGATGAATGACTTGAATTATCCTTTGGATTGTAAAGCGAAGATTTTCATCCTTTCACAAGATGAGTCTATATATATATTAACTATGTTGCAGAAGCAGAAATTTTTTAGGTTTTGTCTATTTTAGCTCATGATAAAATATATTAATATATATACATTGACAGGAAGAAACATACTAGATTTAATATTCACTGTAAGAATGTGAAGTCAATACCAATTCACCATTCATTGGGTCGAGAAAAAGGAAAAATGTCCAGCAAAATTAAATAGAACCAAAGGAGCGCGTGGGGGCAGTGCAAAAACACGTGGCGAGACGCGAAAGCCTCGTGGTTTGAAGGAGGCAACGCATATCCGTACAAAAGGATTTAAAAAGAATCTAGCTAAGAATCGGAAATATTTATTGGCTGGTCAGAATAAAATTTCTCATTATTAAGTACTACTATCCTTTTCTTTATGAAATAACTCCTAGGGTCTGGTGTCTGTTAAATGCAAATGGGAGATAGGATAGCATTTGACCTACGGGCCACTGATGTAAGACAACATGATATGATATATATACATCGATTGATGAGGTTATAATGTGATTTATAATAATGGTATATCAAGTTGCTGATGCCTGATGTCTTTTTTTCTTTCTTTCTTTTCTTTTTGCCTTTTAAATTATTGTTTGTGGTCAGCCCACAAACTGGGAACAAATTTCTATTTTGGGCCAAGTGGAAACATATCGGGCTTAGCTATAATAGGCCATTTGCTAATATTTAATCGTGGCCTTGCATGCTTTTTCTCTTTTACACTTTATATGACTAGGCCTGAAAACGGCGGCCGTTTCGACCATCTGTTTGTTTCGTTTCGTCTAAAATGAAACAAAACGGTTAAAGATTTTGGTTGCGTTTTAAAAACGAAACGGTTAACGCAAGTATGAAATGGTTTCGTCCATGTGTATTTTCGTGGTATTTTCGTGATTTCGATCGTTTCATTCAAAACGAAACGATTAACGCAAATGATAATCAGTTTCGTGTCCAAATCGCAACGATCAACGCAACAGTCTAGTTGCGTGATCGTTTTACACGTTATGCACCCCTATATATGACTTTTATTTGGGAAATTGATTACCGTCATCTGCAGTTTTTTCATCCCTGTCATCGCTAAATAGAAAGTGAACACTTAAAATAGACAAGGTGAACATATATAGTGATCAAAGTAATCACATACAAACAGATAATTTCAATAAAAATAAGTTGAATGTGCATATAAAACTCTGAACAAGAGATGATAATACTGATTTGTTTGTTAGTGTTCATTTTGATAGTCTATATATTTATCTTATCTGTTTTATGTGTTCATTTTGTATTTAGCGATGGCATGGATGACAAAATTAGAGATGACACTTAAAATTTCTGTTTTATTTGTTTAGCTAGACAGTTCTTGCATATACTAGGCCTTACAGTTCATTAACTAATAATTATTATTGAAAATAAAAATTTAAATGTCTTCTTCAGAATTTAAACAAAGTTGATTGTTCTTGTAACAAAAGTCTAGTCTTTTTTTGAAGAAAAATGGGTCAAGCACTCCAACTTATTTCAAAATTAAATATTACAAACTTCCACTTGGATTTCGAACCTGCGACCTCTACTAAAAAAGTGTTGCTCTTTGTCACTAGACCAAGAGTTTGTTCTCAACAAAAGTCTAGTCTTGTATAAAATAATTTCAAACTATTTAATTTTTGAAGTTTAGTGATTATTTGATTTTTTTTTCTTTCTCGGATGACTAGCTACCATAAAATTTGGTTGCAATATACGCTTTATCTAAATATTAAATAATTGTAAGGACATCTATGATTCAATTGTTTCATTGGAACTATATTTTTAAAATAATATACATAAAATTGGATGCGGTTTGAATGATCAGTTTAATTAATCCAGCACTTCACCTGCTATCCTATAAAGAAAAAAAATATTAGGCCTTTTATTCCTCACAACTGCTCCAAAATTATGAGCGTCAGTACACGACTGATGTATGAATGCATGTATACACCGATGATTGCTGTGATGCAGTTCTCATGATCAACAAGCTAAACAAATATTTATAGCCCAAAATTTATGGACCATCAAATCAACTATGATACTTTTTAGGCTCGGCCCATAGCAAAAATCATTTTTGCGAGAGGAGATTCAAGCTTAAAAAAAAATGAGAAGATCAACAAGAATGATGGTTGAGAGGGGCTTTTAATCTTATAATTCTTTCCTCTTTTTTAATTTTTTTTAATATGTATGTTTGATTCATTAGTTGTCTTCGTTTAGTCCATAAATCGTATTTTGGATTCAGGCAGTTTTTCCCGTGAGGGACGTTGGCTGTTTTGCTTATGTGAGGTCAACTACACTTTCAAAAAAGAAAAAAAAAAAGAAAATTAAGAAGAAATTTATTCATAGAATATAATAGAATTAAAGCCTGTCCTGTTAGTGGGGCAAGCTGGATCAAATTTATACGCCTCAATAAGTGCAAGATACGGAGTCCCTTGTTATATCAATTTGCTCGATAACTAAATCGAAAAAAGAAAATCAATTTGTTTAATAACTTGGCATTGACCAATAGTAAATTCCGGGAGACTTTATGGTAACATATGGGAGAAACTAAGATTTCTTTATTTTATGGCTTTGTAAATTACAGTGGAAGAATATATATACGTGCCAATTTCCTACTTCCGGTCAATAATAATACCACATAAAACTTATGCATACTAGTTCTAATATCGCGCATTGCGCGATTCATCCCAATCCAAAAGTATTATGAAACAGTTTCTTAATAAATGCAAATACATTACAGTTTCTGATTGTTACGTGCCAATTTCCTACTTCCGGTCAATAATAATACCACATAAAACTTATGCATACTAGTTCTAATATCGCGCATTGCGCGATTCATCCCAATCCAAAAGTATTATGAAACAGTTTCTTAATAAATGCAAATACATTATAGAAAATTTTGCAAACAGACGTAAGATTTACGATAACTGTTACAATGAATTGATCGTGTCATTAATTGTGTATAGTACTAATATCGCGCTTGCGCGATCTAACCTAAAATTTCATAATTTTTGCTAAGTTTTTAATATTATAATGCTATTTTTACTCGCTTATTTTAAAATTATCTTGTAAGGTAACCAAGAAAACGGAACTATTAAAATATTTAATTATATAAAATATAATAATAAATTAGAAAATTATACATATTAATATTGGGTGAATATGTCCAACAATACTATCTATTTTCTTTTCCATTATACCATTTCTATTCTGTGATATTTGAAGGTTGTCCGCAATAAATTAAATAACTTTTTTGTGAGGTTCTGATAATAAAAATAGCAAAGTCTTCTATTTTCTATATTATTATTACATAAATATTTAATATTGACAACTATATATGATATATGATAATTTGGATGCTAAAGATAAAGATTGCACCATTTTACTCATTTATCTGTTGCAAGGTGGTTTAGCCATTTGCTCAGAATAGACGCCCCTTGCCAATGTACCAGCACCATTTGATGTTTGTGCTTGGTTAAGAATTCCAACAGCGAGTACCCTGCATCAAGCACACTCCTCGTCAGGAGGTATCACATGAAATCAGCGCATAAGTCAGAGTTAGACAAAGAAATTAATAATTAGATGTTAAAAAATTATTCAATCACAACCACTCCAATAAAAAGTAGAGATTAATAATTGTCAACTGCATACATTTCGAATAATCTTGCCTCACTGATAACTAAATGTGATTTATACAAAATGGAAAAAAGCAGATATTCCTGGTGGATCAGAAATTGATACTGTTTTAATTTGAAAAGAATAAAATATTTATCAATATAAACTTGACAAAGTGTTGAACTGCTATAACCTTGCTCTTAATCAACAACTCAGCAATAACCAACAATATACACCAGCAGACATCATTGGTCATCTTAATTTGCTCACTTTGCTCTTCAACCATCTAAAAGTATACAAAAAAAATGTTGCACCTCATCAGTATTTTTTCAACTGATAGATTCTAAGATGGTTATTCAAAAGGTAGTTCCATGAGACCTGCTCACATGCAAAGTGCGCAACGCAAAATAGTCGTACTTGCGAAAGTAATTATTTCAATTGTATGCCTCAAAACTCATCCAAATGAAATCACCTTTTCTATGCATATTGCCTGACATACTCCGTGACATTCTCCGTGAATATGCATTTTATTCTAATAATTTTACCAGTTTTTAATGTCATTTGTATAAAAGTATTAAAACATAATCAGACTTCATTAGATTACTATCCAAACCTCATTTTCTGGTTCTCACTTGGTCTGAGCATTTAAATCTTAACAATGTGCATTTACAAAAAACAAAAATTATGTAACAGCAACACATAAAGCTTGAAATTTTTCTCAAGACATATTAACACAATAGTACCATGGACTGATACACATACATAGCAATTTTCAGAAACAAAATGAAATGATCTAAAATTACGTGGGTATCAATAAATTACATATGCAATGAAAATCATTTTTGTATCCTAAAAGCAACAAAATCAGTCATTAAAATCAAACTTGTATCCCTTTCATTCAATTGAGCTTCTTAACAACAAAATAAATTCTTAACAAAATCAGTCATTAAAATCAGTTTTTCATGGAATTTAAGGGTTGCCAGTTGGAATTTATCGAATCTATTACAACACCAATATTAAGGTCTTAACGCGTAAAAAAAGGGGACAAACCTGATATATGCAGGGAAGAGAACAATCGAGCAGCAGCAGAGATGAGAGCAAATCAGATGGCAGTAATGGATCAGCAATAAAATGAACGAAATAAGCAGAAATAAAATTCACATGCAAGAATTCGCCATCACTTAGGTTGACAACTACCTCGCACCTATCATTTAACTTCTCAATAATCCTGCAAGTAAATAGCATGATATCTCAGAATCCTAAATCAGAAGCATAAGAATTTAATATCTGATTAGTCCTAATCATTCAACTGACATAACAATAAATTAGCCGATTATTACTGAAAAAGTGTACCCCTAAATCTCAAAATGCCAAACTTGCAAGTACAAAGGAAATAAAATCAAAACTTGAGCTTTAATACAGGCTTTAGCTGATTGACTCCATGAGCTTACAGTTTTTGGTTCCACTTCATTAATAGAAACCAAGAGATCTTCCTTCACTGCACATGGAGCAAGAAACATAAAATCCATGATGTCTGAACTAAGCAAACAGTGATGTTCCATTAGTTTAAAAAAAAAAATTGGTAACAATCATGTTGCATCTTTTTTTAAGTCTAATTGGATAAGACTTGCAAATAAAAAAACAATTAATAGGGGTGCAGGCATAAACTTGTTGAGTGCTTGATAATATTCCTTACCCGAAAAACAAGTAATTTTTTTTGGTCTTTTATCCTTTTTTTAGTAGAGAATATTCTCAGTTTCGAAACGAATCGATCCCAAGGTTATATATATTTCCCTCTCACTTTGTCAGGACACCTACTATCATTATGCATGGTTCAGTTACATAGAGACAAATATGCATGATCAAACATCAAATTAGAATTTTTTTTTTGCAAGAAAAAATTAATAACCTTTTTTTTTTTTTCAAATAACGTGTTTTTTTTTTCTGTTTTTTTTTCAAAACATATTTTTTATTGCCACCTGAAAAACCAAATTGGTATCGGTGCACCAACTGGATGATATCAGAAGTAACTAAGCTTAAAAACACTGATTTGGTAACGCAACAAATAAGAAAAAGAACACACGTGCAAAAAAAAAATCATTTTTTTATTCTTTCCTTTTTGTTCTTAGCAACAAACCTTTTCATAAGTTTTCTGTAATAAAATCAAACAAAATTATTAATAATAGTGATGTTGAGTCACATCAGAGTGACTTCTCCACCACTCGCACTTCGCATTATGAAACAATTTTTTATTATAATTAAGGATTAAAATAAGCCTGAAAAACCATTACAATTGACAACCACTGCGCCCCTCTTCCCAATCTGTGTTTCATTTCTAATCCTCAACATTGATCATTTCGATTGATGATAAATCTAAAATAATATGCCCATACTCACATAATTTGTAGTAGCGGAGGAGGATGCTGGCAAGGAGACTTGTTGTTCTCGCCTTGGCATACAAATGGACATGCTGGCCTTGTGTTTCCCGATGCGGCCAATCTGGAGAAGTAGTATATTAGTTATGTCCATAGTTTCATTTCAATTGGAATTGGTCAAATTTACAGCGTTTAACTACTTTTAAAATAATAACCGTAAAATCAATAATCACAATTGAAAGTAATAAAAAAGATTTAATGGCACTGTTGTGCAAAATACATACTAAATAACAAAGACAATTAAATAAGAATGATTGTTATTATCAATGAATAACCAGTTGCACCTTTCAGCCTAGGTACGTAATAGCTTGCACCTGCATATTATATAACACCAGTCTGAATGTAAAACTCGATTTACCGAACATTTAAAGAAGATAAGAAAAATTGAGTTTAGTGGACTAATCATCTCTAGCACATTAACCATTCCTTAAATTATAACTTAACCCATCTCTAAATTATTCTTGCATAGTTAATCAATTCACATAAATACAACATACAACATGGCTGTAGAGATGCGAAAAATCAAAATCTCTCACCTGTGAAAATTCCAGTCAATTCTAATTTTAAGTAGAGCATTTAGGATTACTTGTAATGACCCAAGATCACTGTAGAAATAATGAAATAATTTAAGCATGACAGAAGCTGTAATATTCATTCTTAAGTTAGAATTATCATTTGATTGGAAACAAAATCTTATGTTTACATTTTCCGAATAACCAGCATGATTTTACATAAATATAACACAAAGGATTAATTTTTACTTTGTTGTTAACATATCATTATAGTTTTAGTGAAAGAACTACCAAAATATAGTTGACTCAATAAAAAAAATGATGACATACCTTGTCTGCTTGAGGAAATATAAGAGGCGCCAGATATTCAGTCCTCCAAACAATTATTAGATCTTACAATCGCTTACCTGAAATTATATTTACGATGAGGTAGTTAACTCGTGAAGTAAATACTTCATACACACTGCATGCATCAATAAAACAAATTCATGCAACAAATGCCATCATGCCCTACGTACCAACGGTACATGCACCATACCAGTTGTCCAGTTCCCAGTACTTTTTTTTAATTGTGATGAAGCATTTACCAACTTGATTCTCTTGCTGACTATCAATAATAATTAATGATAGATGAATTGATTACTATAAAAATTCACAATAATAATTAATAATGAATTAAAATTTCTAATAGTCTCAAACTTTGAGACATATTAACCAATTTTATACACGGAGACATTACTACTGACTTGCATAAATATCCTGCATCTAAAACCCAAAAGAAAAATTATTATTGGCAAAAGGACGAAATCAACAAATGAATCGAAAAATAAGAACCCTCTCTCTCTCAAATCTTTGTCGCATATTTATGCCCGACCAGGGTAAATTAAATCATAGTTGCCTATCTTCTTCACCCTTGTTTTCTCTGTGCCCCACATCTGGTAACGAAAGTATTTGAAAATCTTAAAACAAACCTACCCCTTGTCCCCCAAAACAAACGTACTCAGTATAAATACACTCAAGTACGATCAACATCGATTGCATGTGCAAAACCTAAAAAATCAGCGAAAATCCGATTAAAATGCGAAATTAGAAACGAAAGCAAAACCTAAAATCATTAAGACTCAATAGAGAGAGGGAGCACTGAGAGGAGAAAAAGGGAAGAAGAATCGTGGTCAGATAATCCTCGAACCTGATTTGTGGTAAAAAAAGGAGCGCATCCGAAAGAAGAACAGACGATCTACTCATTTCCTTAGTCGAAATTTCGAGAGGAGATCGAAGGCGGCCACAATTTAACGACGCAAGGCGGCAACGGCGGGTTGTCTTGTCTCTCGCTTAGTAGAGAGATGTGAACATTTCCTTATACTTTTAATTGCAAAAAGAGACGATGAGAAACATAGTAGGTCGCCTTCGTACAAAAAGCCATGCCTTCAGCTTTGACTCGGCAACGAACGGCTAGGATCAACAGATAAAATCCAACGACTGAGATTAAATTACTGTTCTTTCCACAGTGGATCACGTGCATCTCACGAAACACAAAATGTATATATTTCTAATGTTAAAGTAACATATAATGTTAAGAGAATAATATTCAGTGTTAAGTTTAAACAATGAGTGTTTGTACAAAGAAATGTAATTTGAGTGGCTAATCCATCCCACATTGCGTCAATATAATTCACTATTCTACATATCTACCTCTTAGAAATTTTCTGTAAATCAAAAAAAGAAAATAAAAGTATTCAAATGAAAAGGCCAAAACATCCGGATCTTACTATCTAGACTTAATAGACTGAAACCCGAAAAGCTTGGCCGGTGTCCGCCTCACCAACCTCTCCTTGTGCTTACTATTCTCCTTTATAGTTTCCAGTCTAGGGGACCATTGCCTGTCTCTGGGTCCCACCAACTGTGCGTAATGTTTCTTCAATTCTGGTGTGTTACACAGCAGTCCTCCATCAACCCCACATTTGACATTCTTCCCCGATCCACTCCTGATAACTCTTTCAACAAACTCAGGCAAAATCCTTATCAAAATCGATCCATCTTCATTCTTTACATGCTCGAAAGGGCATGGGCCAATGCCAACGAGGGACGGTTTTACATTTGGATCAGGAGAAAGATATGACAGTGAGGCAGCTGTGAGTGCCTGGTCAAAAGAAAGTCGATCGACCGGCAAAACAAAGTAGGTTTGACCTGGGAGGAGTTCGTCATCAATTGAGAGAACAGGGATCGGAAGGCCGATGTAGAATGAGTCTCCATGGCAGACGACATGTCCAGGTAACTCGCGCATTAAGTCCCCAGCCTGGCATCTGCCTTGTATTGACTTGGATGAACCACCCCAGAAGACGATGCGGGCCGACATGGGTGACGGGCAGTAGCAGCATGGTGAGAGGCTATTTCCCATGGAAGAAATTAAGGAGGTGTTGAAGGGGAGAGAAGAGAGCAAGTTTGAATTGTAGGAACTAGAAAATAATGCTTAGTTGGGTGCATATATTGAAGAGGGAGGGATGCAGGTTCTATTATTGTAAAAGGGTTGACATAATTTGACAAGTCAAAGGGTGGGCTGGGTAGTGGGTATTATTACCTGGTTTTGTTGTTTTACTTCTTTGATAATTTTTAATGCACCTGGTTTTACAGAGGTCTTCCTTATGCTCTCCATTCCTCTAGAAGAAAAATGAAATTGAAGTATTGAACAAGACAAGATAAATGGCATATTTTCTTGGCACGCAATGTGGACTTGATAAATGATAAGCATGAATAGGGATGTCAACGGTATGTCATTTACCGTTATGCCGTTTCGTTTAACAGAAATGGAACGGTAAATGGCACCATAAATTGTACCGTATTTTTAACATAACAGTATGTGGCACAATTGTTTATACCGTTATCAATAAATGAAGTACCGAAATTGGTTATTTCAATAAAAAATGGTAAGTGGAAATTGATGGAACAAAAATTTGTTTCGTTTAATAAACGGAACGGTAAGTGGCATGACTGGTTTTTACCCTTTATATGTGGAACGGTGACGACATGGCTGGTTTCTGTAGTTTTTGACCACGTTTGACACCCCTAAGCATGAACAATGAAACTCAATTGAGTGGAAAATATGTCATTCCCGAAACCATTTAACACTATTGTTTTATTAGGAACTCCAACAACATTTTAGTTCTAATAATATATTGTGATCCGAAGACCATTTAAAACCTTTTATAATCAACAAATCATTTTGCATCAATAGTCAATACACACGTTATGTCATATTTTTTATTTAATATAATTATACAAATAGGTGTTTTATAAGTATGGTTTTTGGTATTAATTATTGTTAAAATAAGATTTGCCACAATGACAAGTTCTTGAACTAATTAATTGGGGGCGTTTGGAACGCTTAGGAATAACATGAATAATCTATTTCTAGGCAGAAAATATTGAGAAATGTGTAACTTTGTAAAGAATTTAGATGGTTAAAAATAAATTTTCGTCTAGAAAGAGATTATTCCTCTTATTCCTAAGTGATCCAAACGGCCTTGTAGATTTGACAAAAGTGGGAAGTCTCCTGTTCTATTGGGACTGGAGAGAACGAGTGTTGAATGGTTGCTGAATTGCCAATTTGCCATAGACCTAGTCGGTGGTCAGAGGTGATGGCGCCCGAGACTACGTGGTTGGTATACACTATACAATGAAAAAGGGTCAAACTCCAAAGATAGAAAATTTCTCCATTGCTAATTCTTCAAAAGAGTACACAGTGACTCAGTACAACCAATTTATGGCTGTAGACTATAGTTTGACAATTTGTCATCACGTGAGAGTAATGTATATATAGACTTGTTGGCTACTCTACAACTCAGGTTAATATTTTATTTGTCCGGTCAATCTGATTTTCTCAGTATATTATTAGATCTGATTAGATTGTTAAATATTTGATATTGCATCTGTAATGAAGCGTTTCAATTAATCTAGGAATATTAAAGGAAATTTGTATAACTGGCGTTGAGTCCAATTACATAATTTGCCTCTTTGGTTGGTTGCAGAAAATTGAAAAAAATAATACGAGCTG
The DNA here is from genome assembly GCA_028095005.1 of Rhynchospora pubera. Classification (NCBI taxonomy): domain Eukaryota; kingdom Viridiplantae; phylum Streptophyta; class Magnoliopsida; order Poales; family Cyperaceae; genus Rhynchospora; species Rhynchospora pubera. The sequence goes on along the minus strand of CM051461.1, from coordinate 69,819,074 downwards.
AATTGAATGCCTGACTGTGACCAATGAGGTATGTGTGGAGTAACCACAACCTAGTCATTGCCATATTTACGGTGAAAACGAGTTGACGTTTTCTAATTTTATTTCTATGAAAATGACTTTTGTTGTTCGTCTGGTCTTTTTAAGTTTTTTAGTTTTGTAATTTTGCAGTATAAAATGAATTCATACTAACTATACATCTTTGTTGTTTACAAATTTCTGAGAAAATAGAATTTATGTTCCAACACAATTATTTATGGCACAAGTATTATATTTTTTTTTAAGATTGGAATTCACTGACTACTTATTAGTTTAATAATTTTAAAAAAATAAACTATATTATAATTTTGAAATCCAGCGCTTAACATGGGAGCTACACTAATTGTTATATTATCTTGGCAGAAGTTAGAATAGTTATTCTTACGATAAGGCGAATATACTCTATCTAACTAATTATTTATATTTATATAAAAAGTTAATGATAACTATCCATAAAATTTTATGTTGATCGGTTGTATAAAATTCGTTGTTAATGATAATGCCCGTCTAGTGCATTCGTTTTTTCAGTTTCAACACTTTCATGGATTTCTCAAAAGAAATGACTAAAAAAATTTAACACCCATCATTATACACTTTACGTTATTATCTTATTACGTTCATTTAATTAAAATTACTTTCTCAAATTTATAAAATATACCATAGGCATTTCGTAAACAAAAGGAAAACCAAATCAATTTCCTTTGAACCACTGATCAAAGTAACAGCAGAAAATACAAACGTTGGTTCCATTTGCAAACAGCTATAAAAGAGTTATGTTTCTTTCTAGAAACAAAAATCTTTCTGCTAAGTATATATTAGATTTTTTGTAGATGCCTTAATCGACAGCTGCCATATTTTTTCTTATTTATTTTTTACAACTATGCAATTTTGTCCTATGAATATGTTTGTGATGTATCGCCGTGGCGGGTCATTGTTAGTCTGGATAAAGCGACATACTACACATTTTTCTCAGGAAACCAAATCAGCCATTCAGCAGCCCAGAGCCCCAGCGAAGAGCGTCATATGTACTGAAACTGTTTTTTTTTTAAACAAAAAAAAGGAGCTTATTTGATTCCAAAAGAAATAAAGAAAACTTACAGATTTGGATCCACGTTGGGGGATACAGAAGGGATACCTGAGGGCATTTAGAAAAAAATTTGTTCACTCAATTTCCCCCCAAAGAACTGGAGACATCCTGCACCCGTCAAGTTGTTTATTACATATTCCTTTTTATTATTATTTTCTTTCTGGCGTTGAACAGGATATATCGATTACAATACTACGAAGATGAACCGCAATGATTTGGGGGACGTCAGCGCCACATCTAAGTTGTTTATTACATATTTACATACATTCTTAGATTCACCTCTCATGTTGAAGCTGAGCTTTAGTTTATTTTCTTTAAGAAAGAAAAATGAAAAATGTGCATCTAGCCAATCATCCCCATCACCATGACCAAATTTTAGAATGGGTATATCGTGTCTTCAGCACATCTTACAACAACCATTATCAAATTTTCAACGCATATAAATTATGACCCACTGTCATTTAAGTTCTTTATAGTTTAATCATCCCGAACTGATTAAGAAATATAAACAGTTGTCGCCACTGATAACGACACTAAATTTTCATAAATTGTTCACAAAAGATATTTGTACAAGAGCTCTTTTATTTAATTGTTAAACCTAGGAGGCTAGAACTAAGGGTATGCTTGTTTGCCGTTTACAAAAGTGGCTGAAACAAAGTTGCTTGGATTCTCGGCAAACTCAGTCCATGAATTAGCTGGTAGAACAACAAAATCAGCAAATTTTCCAGGGGAGAGGCTGCCCAATTCTTTGTCCAAGAAGCAAGCATAAGCAGCTGATATGGTATGTCTGATACACACATTTTGATGAACAAAACATATTAGACAGAAGTATAACACTTCTTCCTGGTAGATAAGTAATTCAGAAGAACAAAGAAGCTTACGCTTTTAAAGCATCATCCAAAAAAACACGCTCAGTTGGGATCCAAGCATGGTCAAACCCAGGTGGCTTTCTATGAATTGCAGTTTTAATTGCTCTTAAGGGGTTTATATCAGTCACCTACAAAAAAGGACAGATACTAAGACACTTTATGCAGAAACTTTTAATCCCACAAACATCTATTTGTTACTACTCTGACAAATCTAGAACATGCTTTGTTGCAACAAAGTAATTTATGGATCAATTGTGAGACTTTACTCCCACATATTGAATAATTTAAAAATAAGATACTGTTTTAGTCCATCAAAACAATGATAATTTTTTTTTTCTATGTTGTATCATAAAATTTATATGATGATGTTAGTGAGTGAAAGCTATTAACAGGTTAGAGCAAGCAACAAGTTTTAAAATGTACCGGCCAGTCAGAGCCAAAAGCCAATCGTGCACCACCATCTAACAGTGATTGGAACAAATAAGAACCTTGGTGGGCTCGCTTTATCCCTAACTTATTCTCGGCAGCTGCTGCATCATCCAACAGATGATCTGGCTGTGAAAGTGTCAATACTAACTTTTGTCAACAAAAAATTTCAAGCATAAACATTCATACAGTCTTATATAAAGTAAAAGCTTACCTGGACTGAGGGAATAACCTGCTCTTGACCAAAGCGAGGTGCTGTGCTTGGTAACAGGTGTTGAGCATGTTCAATCTGGTCATCTTGCACACTTTTAGTAAATTGAAAATAACATCTTAAAGAAAAAAAACTTTGCAATTATTATATTACATATAAACACCAGTAAAGATGTTTTGGTACATTACCCTGAAACGGCGGTCCCGTATTCCGTTTGTAGAGACCACCGAACTGTACATATCTAACACCATGTCATTAGCTTTATCTCCTATTGCATGAATAGCAACCTGAATAAAAACACATCTTCGTCAAAGAAGGCACAAACCCAACTCAATTCAACTTAAATATTTACTCCTTTTTCCTTTTTTCATTAACTGCTGACTTGGCAGTACCTGGAGTCCAGACATGTCAGAATGCAGTGTTGCATTAGAAAGCCAGTCGAAATCAACTATTTGGATACCATAATTGATAGGATTGTCCTCATAAGCCTGCCAAAATATTAAGTAAAAGCAATAAATAATTTGAACTTTAAAGAAAAGGTACTCCAGTATTAAACTGGATTGAGTAATGATATCATAACTGCAGTCATCCTCGCTAGTCACCATACATTAAAAAGTTACCTCATGCAAAAGTGCACTGTTAGAGCCCAAGGAACCATCGGCAAAATATTTAACCCCACCTACATGTATCCATTCGCTTAACCTATGTCCCTTGTCCCTAATTAGCTCCTACAAGAATCAATCACAAAAAAGTACAACTAGTACATATATCATAATTAACCTTGCAATACTCTATATTAATTTGTGTTGTGTACATTAAGAACATACAGCCAACCGAGACCATGTTGGCAAAGGGAAGAACAAGCAAACCCTAATCATCATTTTCCCAAGAGAATCTGCCCACTGGTATACCTCTACAAAAATACCAATTGCATTTTTAAGCAACAATTTAGAAACTAAAAAGTACACTACTATTGAGTGTCTTTGATGTATTTACTTGTTGTTTCTTTAAAAGAAACCTGACAGATCCACCCAGGAGTTCTCAACTGATGCACCAGTGAAAAACCTCCCCATGTCAACTACAGTGGTGACCCCACGTGTCAGCGCATGTCGGCTTGCCACAAATAATGCTTCTCTCCTTTCTTTCAGTGATTCTTCCGGAATTGTATTCAACACAAGCTCCATTGCAGAGTCCACAAGTAATCCATTTGGTTCTAACAAGTTAAAGTTGAAAAAGCTGTGTCATCTGCAAGTACTGATTGGGTAGGTTTGATAACATTGCTGGCCAGGAATATTACTAACATAGTTTATCTCTATTTTCTTTCCTTCGCAAATAGGTGGATTTTGTCTCCATTGACAGGAAATATGAGAGTTTCATACAATATCAATTTTGTAAAGCATACTTTTGATTAAAAATCTCATGCTTAGTAAGTTCCCAAAAAGTTGCAATCAGTGAATAACCCATGGTATTTTAATGCCTATTACTAATATGCACATATTATCAGTGAAAGGATTATGATAAATCTACTCAAGCTAAAAAAAATACTTGTATCCTGGAAGAATTTTCCAGAAACACAGCAATTAGGAATTTCCAGTAGTTATTACTTATATTAACATAAATAAATTTTCTGCTTCTGTTTAGAAAGCACCAGCATTTATCATATGGGCACACATACCAATTGGTTATACTACTAAGATCACACCAGGATGTTATAAAAGGTCCTGAAAAAACCGAAGGCATAGCAAGTTATACAATGTCAAATCACCTCCATCTGAATTTTTGAGAATACTGCCACCAGCTGGATCAGGGGTATCCCTTGTAATACCAGAAATTTTTAAAGCAAGAGAATTAGCCACACCCATGTGACGGTCCATGCGTGAAAGCCACACCTAAGATCAGACAATACACAAAATTAGAAAAAAAATGAAGAATATATTTAAACTCTTAACTAGTGTTACGAGTTAACAATCAATAGAAGAATCTATCTATTGACTAATACAAACAGGATTTTGAGGTGCAATGTCATCAAGCCAAGAAGCTTCTGGATAATGACCTCCCCATAGGTCGATGTTCCAGCCACCACCTAAGACCCACTGACCAGGAGTCTTTTCTAAGAAGAAACAAATATGATTGTCCATATTAATCAGCGTATAAAAGGACTGAGTAAAATAGATACAAAAGCTACTTATGAAATCTGAGATACTCAATAATGTATGATGAGAACAGAACCTTTAACAGCTTCTGTCACTTTTGCCACAAAATCTTCCTTGTTTCTGATACCACCAAGCTCAGCCCGCATCAACTGACAAAAATTTAAGGTAAAAGAGAGTAAATGAGTGACCAAGTGACAGTTGCTGTGTGCACAAGAGAAAGTGAGCAAGAAAGAAAGAGAGAGCATACCTGTAAGCCTCCAATTATAAGATGTACATGAGAATCGATAAAACCAGGCAGAACAACATTCCCATTTAAATTTAGATTATACGTGTTATCTCCTATTAAATCCTGAAATCACATGACACACACCTGCAATTTCAGATTTTAAGTGATGGTTTTATTTACTAGTTCCTTATTTATTATTATCATTTTTCATCTCATTTTAATCATAGGGAGCTATGACATTTTTTTCCCTTCTGTTTATTGTTGTCATATTTCCAACATTGTGGCCATGAAATTTTGGTGCTTACGAGCAACATCACATTCCAAGTGTGAGCAGTGTCATATGTTAACTGGTAATTATCAGTCAAACTGTACCCTTGATCATGGATAGGCTCCAGAGTTGGGTACTAAAATTGCAACAGACAGAGAAGGAATTCTTTAGTGAGGTCACTTAATCAACTAAAAACATTAATATTTGTGAGGAACTGAACTACATCTCTATACTTGCAAATTAGTTTCTTAAATTCCAGTAGGGTCACTAGACCAAATGCACTCTGTGTGGCTAAGCCACAGCTAACAATCACTGCAAAATCTCTTCCTCCCTAAATCCACTGGTCTAGAATTGTTGACAACTCTTATACATCCGCTGAACGGAAGTTGTTAAAGTAATCCTTTTTATTCCCTTTGGGCATTTGTTTGGTTCACTGTGTAAATGTGGAGAAACGGCTAGCTGTTTCTTAGGAAATGTCAAACTAATCAAGAGTGTAAGGACGTTCATGATTCTTCCTATGAAAATTGAAATTGTTAGTGAAACAAAATTACCACAATAAATCAGTTAATTACTTATATTTTTTGCTAAATTACCCTATTTGTACAATTTCAATAAAAGAATCTGAAAACAGAACATAGTTATCTGAAAATGGCCTTATTTTATAACACATAGTTATTTCTAAATTCAAAGCGAGCAAATAGCTATCCTATTAGCAGAAAAAGAGAGCAAACTGCGTTAAACATGTCTAAAGTCTAAGCCTTTTATCCCAAACAAGGTTGGGGTAGGCTAGAAATGACACCCCAACCCTGGTCATTTCTTGTATATATGGCTAAGTTTTTACGCTGGCTCGCCAAGCCTATCGCAAGCATGCGGGCTTGAACCTTTGACCTCTTAGAAGAGAGCCAAGTGCTCTTACCACCTGAGCTACTAGACCACATGCATTAAACATGTAGGTGGACAAAATAGATTGTAAACAACAAAAGCAATTGCAGTTTCTCATAAGCAAGATACTGTACTCTTCTTTTCCGTTGAAATTGCAGTGGACAATACTTCGTGCACCCAACTCAAGGTGTTTGATGAAATGCCAAAGTCACAGGATTCATTAGTGTATGATTGTAACATGACATCCAGGCAAGATAATCAAATAGGACATCCTAGCATAATTGAAATGGATTCTTCCCACAAATTCAATTTTCCAAACAACTACAAGGTACCAATAAATGCGCAGAAAGAAACCTGAATGGTAGAGAAGTCCCCAACTCGCAAAATCCTGCCATCTCTGACAGCCATGGCCTCCGCAAAGGGAAGAGAAGCATCACTAGTGTATATGGTAGCATTCAGCACAACCATCTCCGCCACTTGCCTTCCTTTTCTCCATGAACTCCCTAAAATTTCATTATTCCTTACATGTTACGCCAATTCAATCCTACAATTAGATTTGAGAGAGAAATAAGAGAGAGAAAGAGGGGTACAGAAAGAGTCGAAAGAGGGAAGGAAAGCAATGGCGAAGAGAGCAACTCCGGCGGCCGAGAGGAAGAAAGCCAGATTCCTTCCGAACGCCATGGAAAAGAGAGTGTAGCGCTGAGGAGATGTCGAATCTTTTTTAGTGGACACACTTGTCAGTTGTCAGTGAGAGTAAAAAAGAGGAACCTGTCGGAGATTCGCTGCTGATTCGATGTAGCCATGTAAGATAGGTCTGTTATGTGGGTCCACCTATAAGAGTTAGTATATAAGCGTTAGTTGAGTTCATCGACGTACCACAAGTCCACAAGTGTCAGCTTTCATGAATATAAAAAGAAAATAATAACCTACGTCTATGTGACTGGAATCTATTATTCAAAATAAATAAATAAATAAATAAAATGAATGGATCTGATTGCCAAAAAAGAAATGAAAAGGTATATCTTGCCGTCTTTTTTTAATTAAGTTTAAAAAAAATGTGAAAATTTATTGCCTATATGTTTCTGATATGTAGATTAATTTTAGCAAATTGGATTTAACACTTGAAGTTTGAAAATTGAGATCTAAAACAATACTGTCGCTCCGATTGATATTATGCATAATACCATAACTTTTCTTATTTTGGTTTCATTTTTTTAAAAGCTCTGTAATTGTTTTCTAAATTGCAACGTTTACTATTATTTGACAAGAAATTTTACACTTTGTAAGGGAAACTGCTATGCAACACCGAAATAATTTGTTTAATCATTTTTGTTCAGAAAAATAAGAGCTTGATTTTTCCATTTCAACACGATTTAAATTAAACTTTCCACATAGTAAATTGTTATCTACTGCCATAAAATCATTTTTGTCCGAATCATTCAATATAAATCAAACAGACTAAATCGACTCATCTTCTACTAGTTATGGAGATCTTTTAAATTGATTCGATCCATTTTGTTACCAATTGAATGATAAAACCAAATTATTAGAAACAAGAGAGAAGGGAGTACGAGAGCACAAGAACAAGAGAGAAGAGAGCACAAGTATCGAGGCGGGAGAGAAGAGAAATGTGAGAGAGTTTGATCCTTGTTCCTTTTTGGCTATTTCAAGCGGAGATGAGAGGTTACGAAGGAGGAGACGGAGGAAGTAATAAAAAAAACTATTCAATTAAAATTCAGTCACAACCGTCGATTTATTTTTAATCGGACGATTGAAAAAATGTGGCAACCGTAGCTGCAGAAATGTTGTGGCAGCGGAACCGTTCTCGTAAGTTATAACGATGCAAAGCTTAAAGATCTCCCAAGCATAAAAGGTGAGACTGGCGAGAGATAATTCAATTTAGTCTGTCCATAAATGGATAACATTTACATACAAAATTGACCTCTATGGAAAGGTTGATATAAATTTTGTTCAAATCGAGAAAATAATCCTTTTTTTTCTGGACAAAAAATAACAATGAAAATGATTCAACGACGTTACTAACAACTTTTTAACCAAATTATTAGGTTTTCCTGTCTGATAATATTTAACGTTGCAATTTAAGAAACAATTGCAGAGCTGACAAAATGAAGCAGACGAAAAGAATATAGGCTCCGTTTGGATAAGTCTAAGAATAAGAGAATAGCATCTTCCTAGACGTAAACTTATTCCTAACCATTCAAATTCTTCACAAAATTACACACTTCCCAATATTATTCTTCTTATTCCTTAGCGATCCAAACGGAACCATAAAGTGAGACTACGGTATTATATATAGCGTCAATTAATTGGCCAATGTTTTAGTTCGAAATCACTGTTTTAATTAATATTTAAATGGTTAATTCAATCTACTTAATTTGATCTATAGATCGAAAACTTTTATAAAACCAAATTTATACTTTCTTTTAAGATCACTTTTACAACTTTTTCCTTCCTAGCTGAAAAAACCGTAAAATTTATTATTATTATTATTATTTTACAAATTGTCCAGGGTTGAGCTCCTTGAATTAACCATATAAATATCGAGTAGCCGTGACGCCTATAAAAATAAATTCTCCGCCCAAATATGGAGAAAGTATATTGGAGAGTTAATCTATTGTGAACCATAGTCCATATAAACTTTCTTGTATCATGAGCGTTTTGTTTGATGATTTCATAAATTATCAAATCTAATTTAACCAATCAAAACTATATATTGAAATCTCATAGCAAACAATTTTACAAATGAATATAAAAAAAAACAATTTTACAAATTTTTTTTACTATTTTTTTCGAATTTTTTAAAGCTTGCCATTTTTTTGCCATTAATACACTAAATTTGTAGCAAAAAATGGCAAGTTTTGAAAAATTCCAAAAAAAAAAGTAAAAAAATTTAAAAAAAATTGTAAAATTTTGTTTTTTCTATGAGATTTCAATACATAGATTGGATTGGTTAATTTAAATTTGTCAATTTACAAAATCACCGATCAAACGGTCATTGTGCACAGAACCCTCTATGCATCATAGTTCACAATCGATGTTATACACTTTTCCCATAATATACCTCTTTATTCAACATAACATAATAACGCATGCGCGAAGCTTTTATAACTATATTTTATAGTTAGGATCAATTCCTTCGAAGTTGCATTTCATTTCTCCATGTTAATCGACCATAAGCACCCCTCACAAGATACTTTTAGTCCTTTTATTTTATTTTTTGGTACTCAGCTTTGTTCTCAGCAGAAATACTTTCTGGGTATGGTCTCTCTTGCCAATTCCACCTCACACAGCTTTGACTTGTTCTTTTAAAAGGAAGCGCGTTTATATGAATGCATGTGCATGCTTTGTTTCATTTTTGGTACACATTATAAACATTTGGGGTTTCTCAGCATGGCATAGCTAATATTTTTCCCTACAATTTTTTTTGTTAGAAATAGCTGGACATCAGATGAGGGCATGAGGCCCAATAATCATACCACCAAGCAAACTGGATAGTTTTTTTATTTAATTATCATACTTGAGAATCAATAAATATCTATCTAGTGATTAAAAGGCAACAGCATTTTAGACAGAGACTGTATACTAATTTCTTCTGAATATTATAACATCTTTTTTAAGGAAAAAAAAATTGAATCCTGCTTAGTGTTCTAGTGTTCTAAAAAAAATATAGCACAACACGATACGACACAAAAAAGCTACAGTACGACAAGATATGGACACGACACGACACACTAGACAGATTGTTTAGAAACGACACGAAACACGATAAGAGACACGATAACCTTATAATGAGGTGGTTTAAAAATAGTTAATTTAATAATGAAATAACCAAAATATCTTTATTTTGTCTTTTAATTAAGAATAATTCTATAATTTGAATGTTCAAATAATTCATAAATGTAAAATGTAAATACATAATTATGTTTCATGAAAATTAAACATATTTGAACACGAAACAATACACGACTTGTTTGGTACAATATAATTACATGTATTAATGACAAACAAAGGACTTCTTGGCGAACGGAAAAGACGACAATCAAATTTCGTATAAGCATTTCCGGAAAAAAAAAATTAAATGTGAAAGTTCATGCTAAGTGGGTTCTAGAAATATAACGATCGAGTTCAATTTCTCCTTAGCACATAAGATAGATAAATTGTATTGATACTTTTCTAAGACAATATTTTACATTAATTAATTATATTTATGTTTCTCTAAATAAATAACCTTGTTTAAATGAAAACAATTGCGATTTGAATGTTGGTAACTGAAAAAATGAGGAATCGACGCGTTGTGCACGCATGTCTAACATTTGTAATTGACACAGACTATAACACATAAATAAATTACGCGCGTGACCATGTAACTATTGACATCATTATCAAAGCGAAAGAGTCCTTTTAAATCATATGTTTCAAAGACCCCAAAAAAAAAAAAAATCATATGTTTCACATCCCTCGTTGTACTTGGTTTGTAAAAAGTGGTGACCCCAAAATGCCCCCCTAGCTACCTCAAATTACACCAACTTTCAATCATTTCATTTCTATATATATAGGAAGGCAATATAAAAGGAGATAGAGACAGGAGAAGAAATCAATCCAATTATCCAAACAGCCAATAGATATTCTCTCATCTGTTGAAATAGAAATAACAATGGCAACTGAAGAGCAACTTGCACTCACCAGGGCTCTCTCAGGTCTGTCTCTTTTGCATTTTACACCCTATTTTTTTAATATGTGGCAAATACAAATACCAGGTAATACTGTCTAAAATGAAGGATCAAACTGCCATTGAAATTTATTAACCCAGGAGTCTGTCATTATTGTCACAAAAAATACTGGTCCCAGACAATTTTTTAATTTAATTTCAATTAATTAACCGCACAAGACTGATGCCACTTGTTAGTTTTTGACATTTTATTTCTCCTTTTTTGTCCTTTGAAGGGGATGGAGGGCTGGGAGTTGAAGAATCGAAATTGGTCTCAATTATTGGAAAATGGAGAAAGAAACCAGACGAGATATCTTCATTAGAAAGAGTTTCAACAGGCTTTTTAGCATAAATGGCCATATCGAAAAATGCGAGGATGACCACATGCAAAAGCTTGCCATCGAGTTCTCTCGGTTCCATGTACGTACACTTAATTAAAAACCTCATTTCATAAATATATAGATATTCTTCTCAACAGTGGCGGATCTAGCAAAAATATTTAGGTGGGGCTGAGTGCTCTAATGAATCATTTGATCGAACGGTTTTTCTTCTTCTGTTCTTCAGCCCCACCTTTGAGTGTTCCAATGGCTGAAAAAATTCATTGAGACTAAAGAGGAGCGTCAGAGCTCGACGGCGGTAGGTGGGGCTCTAGCCCCACCCGCCCCACCACTGGATCCGCCCCTGCTTCTCAAGAAATATACCTAGTGGCTGTAAGCCAGAGAAAATTGCAATATAATATAACCAGGATAACAAATTGTTAAATGAAATAAACCATGGTTTGACCAATGCGGTCCTAGTATGGATTTTTGTGTAATTAGTAGCCAATTCTTGATTTTAAATCCTCACAACATATATTTGTATTCATACTTGTATAGCCTTAATAATGATCCTTCACTATCAACAGAAGTAAGGAAAAGGAAAACGAAAGGACATTGTAGTTGAATTTTGAATCGCACAAATTGGACATATACATCCAGGCATTGCATGTATTGACCTGTCAGGAGATGAACTCCAATTTAGTCAATTTATAATTTTTATTTTACTTGAAAAAATAAAATAGTATGAAGCAACAAATTTAGTAACAAAAACTCAAATTTCAAGTAAAATTGAGATGTCCTCATCTCCTTGACCAGCAATATGATCTATGTAAATGCATTGTTTAATTGCACTAGAAAAATAAAGTGTACAATTGAAATAAATATACATATGTTCTATTAATAATTTCGAAAAACATGAGACAATATTTACAAGTTAATTTAAACAAAGGTGAAAAAAGTAAGAAAACTCAAATCTAGAAAAGTAGTAGTATCTGTAAATTTTGCATCACTGTTTGTAAGAAACAATCCAACAAGAATTATCACTCAAACAGTTAAATATTATTTTGGTTCTGTTCTTACAGCATATTACATTGCTGTGGGTCATGCATCCACATGAAAGGGATGCACTGTGGGCCCACCAGGTGACCCACAAAAACCACCATGCTTCCATCCTTGTTGAAATTGCATATGCACCCGGCCTGCCGAAGAACTTCTAGGTGTCCGCAGAGCATACCAAACCCTCTTCCACCATTCCCTCGACGAAGATGTTGCATACCAAATCAAGGATTCCAAATCCAAGGTATTATTTAAAATAAGTACTAGAAGTGTAATTATGTTGTTTAACTGTTAATTATTACAATTAGTGATATTCCATGATTCCTGGAATAGATATCTCGAATTCTGTCTAGAACTTCTATCACAGTAACTAGACCATGATGAAGTACAAATTATAAAAACTGATTGATGGTTTCAGAACTGGTCTAATTAGAGTCAGGTCTAGTACTGGTATGTACCCAGGCTATAAAAGCATAGGGACAGTACGGTGAATACATTAACGGGTAACAAGAAATTACAGAGAAAATTTGAATTGGCAGTTTTTGGTTGGGCTTGTCAGTTCATACCGGTATGAAGGTCCGAAAGCGGATAATGATGTTGCCAAATCTGAGGCAAAGGCTCTTCATAATGCAATAAAGACTGCTGGTGCAAACAAAATCTTAGACAATGATGAGGTTGTGAGAATTCTGACAACAAGGAGCATACTCCATCTGAAAAAAATCTTCAAGTACTACAAAGAGCTGCATGGCAAATACTTAGAGGAGGTCGGTGAATGATTTTGGTTCTCTCTCAATTTTGGTACCAGACAAGGATGCTAGATAATTTTGGTTGAACTGTCAGCAAGAACATGACAAACGAGAAAAAAAATGTTAATTTTCAGTTCTATTAGTTACTTCTAAATAATAATTTGTTTCTTGTTTAATAGGATTTAAGTGGTGATGCATCGTTGCTACAAACAGTCCCGTGCTTTGATTCACCTGCCAACTACTTCAGTCAGGTAATGTTTTCCTATTTACTGTTACAGTGCCAGTATTCTTTGGTCCATTGCAATGTATCAATTGTTGTTTGCTTATGCTTGCCTTATGGATGCGAACATAGCAGTTGGGTACAAGCCAATTAGCAAAACGTGCTATGATAATTCATTTTTAATTTCAATTCATTCACAAAATTTCAGGTGATCAACGATGCATTCAAGGAAGGAGCAAAGCACATGGAAAAAGAAGGGCTCTCACGAGTGATGGTGTCTCGGTCAGATGTCGACATCGAAGAAATTAAAGAGGCATATGCCAAGTTATATGGAGCCAAACTCTCGAGTGTAATAGCAAAGAAAACTCATGGATGCTTCAGGGATTCTCTTCTTGCGTTAGCTGGAGAAACAAACGCTTAGATTTTCCTTCATCATAATTTCGAGCATGTATTCACTACGGGAAAAAGGACCTTCTGTAACGGTACTTCTGTAACGGTTCTTGAAATAACCGTTACATAATAGTGAGGCATTAGACGGGAAAATTGGCGCCACAAATCTGTAACGGTTATTATGAAACAACCGTAATAACATTTCTGTCATGGTCAGGAAAAAAAAATGCATCAACCTTCTGTAACGGTTGTTGGATAATAACCGTTACAGATTTCTTATATTCTGTAACGGTTATTATCCAACAACCGTTACAGAAAAGAAAAAAAGAAATATATAAATATCAACCATCTTCTGTAATGGTTATTAGTAAATAACCGTTACAGAAGGTTAACGTTTTTTTTTTATTGATTTTGTAACGGTTATTTACTAAAAACCGTTACTGATATGAGACGAATTTTATTAATTTTTTTATGATTATGTAACGGCTTTTTTTTATTTTTTTATGATTCTGTAACGGTTATTTTTTAATAACCGTTACAGAAAAGTTTTGTATTTAATTAGGTCTTCTTCCCCATCCCAACAAACTCACAGCTGGCGCCGCACTTAACTCTTTTCTGATCTTCTCATTTATTGCGATTTGTGGTGTCCACTTCACTCCAAAAAAATAGCAAAAATTTTCTAAAAATTCTGAAAAAATAATAATTAGAAAGAGAATAAGAAGCAGAGGAGATTTAAGGTAAAAAAAAATAATTTTGAACCGTATTTTTTATTTTTACATTTTTTTCTTATTTATTTCGTTTTTTTCATTAATTTATGGTTATTTTTGTTTTTTTATATATTTTAAGATCTCATTGAATAGGAGAAGATCTTACATCGGTCGGATAAGTCGCACGATTCAACGGATCGGAAGTCACACGATTGAAAGTATATTTTTATGAACTTCTCTTTTTTTAAATTATTTGCATTTCATTAATAATTTGCATATATATATAGGCATGAATTTTGTATTGTCATATAGGAACCAAATACCGGAACTCAACTGAATTTAGGTCATTACCCGTACGAGATTAATCCATTAGGGATTAATCTCGGATAGTACTCCCGGTCGGGAGTACTGCTCTTTGGATACGATCTGTCTTATTTAGGACAGCGAGTTGTACGTTAGATGCAATGTGTTGTCTGAGAAAAATTCGGCGGCATTTCCCTTGTGTTCCCACGGATACGTACGCACGAGCAATCGTGTGTTGGCGTATTCAGGGAACATAAGGGGAAATGCTGCCGAATTTTTCTCAGATAGCACATTGCATCTAACGTACGCTCGCTAATGAGACAGAGTATCCAAAGATCGGGCTAGGATGGTGACTGGTCCGAAAACCTAATATGACAAATTGGTCCGAAACCCTAATAATTTGCATAAATCGGACGTGGATGTACTCAAGTAATCGATGCTCGTCTACATTTTTGAGAGGACTTGAAGAATTTATGGTTTGTGCTAAAGAGAATTTGAAAATGAAAGAAGATGATAAAATGTATTGTCCTTGTCGTGTTTGTCAGAATTTGTTGAAGTGGTCTAATTTTGAAGAAGTGAAGGCTCATTTGATTATAAATGGGGGGGGGGGGGGAGTACTAGCACAAATGTATTGGATTCTGTGTATGAGGAAGAAAATGTATCATTGGATGATGAAATTGATGATGTCAATGTATTTGATGATGAGAATGTAGATGATGATAGAAATGTAGATAACTCAGAATTTAATGCCGATTTAGATGAAATTGTGAACAATGTGGATGAAAATTTTGTTGATAATGTTGAAATTTTTGGTATGTTACGTGAAGAAGATAAAATAGCTTTATATCCTGGTTGTGAATTGTCAAAACTTAATGTTGTTTTCAAACTGTTCAATCTTAAAGCCAAAAATGGATGGAGTGATGCAAGTTTCACATCTTTGCTCAAACTATTACATAAAGAATTTCTTCCAAAAGATAACCAGTTGCCAGATTCAATTTATAAGGCTAAAAAGATGTTATGTCCTTTAAAAATTAGAGTTGAGAGAATTCATGCATGTCCAA
This sequence comes from Rhynchospora pubera, assembly GCA_028095005.1. NCBI lineage: Eukaryota > Viridiplantae > Streptophyta > Magnoliopsida > Poales > Cyperaceae > Rhynchospora > Rhynchospora pubera. Next base: position 69,803,387 of record CM051461.1, on the reverse strand, counting down.
ATGACTGCATATTATTCCGGAATGAGTACGGAGACTTGCATAAATGTCCAAAGTGTAATGCGTCACGGTATAAATCGAGGGACGATCAAATTGAAGATGAAGGTAGTAAGGGACCAGCTGCAAAAGTGGTGTTTTATCTACCAATAATACCAAGATTCCAGCGGCTTTTCTCTAACGCGAAGGATGCCAAATTGTTAAGATGGCACGCAGACTGCAGGAAAAAAGGCGATGGCATGCTCAGACACCCAGCAGACTCTCCAGATTGGATAAATATAGATAGGGAATTTAAAAATTTCGGCAGTGAACCTAGAAATTTGAGATTGGGTTTATGTACAGACGGGATGAATCCTTACGGCAACATGAGTAGCCGGCAGACTACGTGGCCGGTTTTATTGTGTATTTACAATCTTCCTCCCTGGCTATGCATGAAAAGGAGATACATGATGATGCCCTTGTTGATTTCTTGTCCCAAACAACCAGGTAATGATATAGATGTGTACTTGGCTCCATTAATAGATGACCTTGGTGAATTGTGGCAGAATGGAGTGAAAATATATGATGCACACTCTAGAAGTGAGTTTAACCTCCGTGCCATGATATTTTGCACAATCAATGATTTTCCTGCATACGGAAACCTGTCAGGGTATAGGAATAAAGGAGCGAAAGTGTGTCCTATTTGCATGGAAAACACCCATTCTGTGTACCTGAAAAACTCCAGAAAAAATATTTACTTGGGACATCGGAGGTTTATTAAGAATCGCAATCACCCTTACCGTCGAGACAAGGAAAGGTTTGACGGTACTGTAGAAAAAGACAAGGCCCCAATACAGTTATCCGGTTCAGGGGTGTATCGACAGGTGAAGGACATTAATGTAAAATTTGGTAAGAAATTTGCAAATGAGATACCCAAGGGGATATGGAAGAAGAAGTCTATATTCTGGAATCTTGAATATTGGCAGAGTTTGGAGATTAGGCATTGCTTAGATGCGATGCACATAATAAAGAACATATGTGAAGCTTTGATTGGTTGCATGTTGGAAATTCAAGGGAAAACTAAAGATGGAGTAAATGCGAGGAAGGACATGGTTGAAATGGGAATCCGGCAAGAACTAGTGGCACAAGATAAGGGAAAAAGTCGAACTTGGCTACCTGCATCACAATTTAATTTATCAAAGCAAGAGAAAAAAAGCTTATTAGAGTGCCTGAAATCTATTAAGGTTCCTACTGGTTATTCCTCGAATATATCAAGAAAGGTTTCTATTAAGGACAACAAATTACTTGGTATGAAGTCACATGATTATCACGTCCTACTGACCCAGTTACTTCTGGTCGCAATTCGAGGAATTCTAAGGGAAGAAGTGAGGAAAATCATCACTAAGTTGTGTTTTTTCTTTAATTTCATTTGCTCTAACGTGATTGATCCAAATAGTTTGGACAAGTTACAAGAAGGTGTTGTACTAACCCTATGTGAGCTGGAGATGTACTTTCCGCCATCGTTTTTTGACTCCATGGTGCATTTGACCATTCATTTAGTTACAGAGATAAAAATGTGTGGTCCTGTATTTCTACGACACATGTATCATTTCGAAAGAGCCATGGGTCAATTGAAGGGGCTTGTTCGTAGCCGATCTAAACCAGAAGGAAGTATAGTGGAAGGATATGTGGCCGAGGAGGTTATTGATTACTACACCGATTATTTGCAGGATGTACAACCAATCGGTCTTCCAAAGTCTCGACATGAGGGTAGACTTGAAGGAAAAGGTTATATATTAACTTCCAATGTTTACCTTATTTAGCACAAATGTTCACTTAAAGCACAATATTTGTTTATCTTATTTAGCACAAATGTTCACCTTATTTAGCACAAATCTTCACTTAAAGCACAATATTTGTTCACCTTATTTAGCACAAATGTTCACCTAATTTAGCACAATATTTGTTTATCTTATTTAGCACAAATGTTCACCTTATTTAGCACAAATGTTCACTTAAAGCACAATATTTGTTCACCTTATTTAGCACAAATGTTCACTTAAAGCACAATATTTGTTCACCTTATTTAGCACAAATGTTCACCTAATTTAGCACAATATTTGTTTATCTTATTTAGCACAAATGTTCACCTTATTTAGCACAAATGTTCACTTAAAGCACAATATTTGTTCACCTTATTTAGCACAAATGTTCACCTTTCAGGTACAATTGGAGCTAGTACTCATATACCGGATCTTGAGAAAAATTTTGAGTTGCATAAATGTGATGTTTGGGGTACACACAGCGGCGAGGTTAAGTTCAACGTTGAATTGTGCGACATCCTCCAATGCTTTAGAAGAGAATCTCTAAACGTGTCGATCGTCAAGTTGTACTCTTGGTATGAATTTTCAACCTTTATAATATTTTTTTAAAGTACCGTATTCAATTGGAGGTGAAAAATGTATGAATTAATGTCCGTGAGTGTAGGTTTTGGATGAATGAACCTTCAGAGGGAGAAAACAACATCATCGTATTAGATCCAGAGATGTTGACTGCTCCTAAAATCAAACAAGAACAAAACCAAACTGCGGACTACTTGATGAAGTCATTCGCGCAATATTCATCCAATTATATGATTCTGCCTTATTTACAAGAGTAAGGACATTTATAACTAATAAAATATCAATTATCTCGTTTACATGTTTGGTTCATTTTCATGAAAACAATAATCTCTATTCTTGCAGCTTTCATTGGGTCCTTCTTGTTATTAATGTCGAGAAGCGCACCGTTCAAATAGCAGATTCTATCGAGCGCAAGAATCCAAAGATATTGATTAAGGGATTCATAACCCAGTAAGTTTTCGTTTCTAAATGAGATTCTGATATTGAGATAAGGACTACGTACGGTTCTATTTAAGCTATTAATGATATTGTATGCAGGATATACAAGCGATACCTTATGGAAAATGGAAAATATAACGCAAGGACCCGAACAACATTTGATTGGTACAAAATTCAGGTACGAGACTTAAAAAATATATTAGCTACCTAAGGTTTCTGAAACTGTGCAAAATCTTAACTATCTTTCTTGTTGGATCTTTAATTAGTGTCCGATACAAAAGGGCAGCACAGAATGTGGATATTTCACAATGCTCGCCATGAAAAACGTATTATCTTATTGGATAGCAATTCAGGAAATACCTCATGTAAGTAACTTATTCTTTTAACTAATAACATTTGATCAAACAATTATATTTTAGAATTTCATGATCTAACTAATAATATTTGTGACTTGTTTATTATAATTTGCAGATGATCGAGCCGGTTGGAGTACCATACAACAAAGAAATGATTGATGGTGTCGTGACAGAAGTTATGGACTTCATGCAAGGGGTATTATTTTGATTAAAATGTGTTATTTGATGACTTGCCATGTTTGATTATACTTGTGATATATGTAAATACTTTGTTTATTGTTTGCGTGATATGCATGATTATATATGTTTGATATATGTGTGCTTTGTGATAAATATATGTGCTGCATTTGTTAATGTAAATTGGGTACCAATTTGGTACCAATTCGGCTAGCAAATTGGGGCTAGCCAATCAAACAGGCAAAACACAAAAAAAATTAAGAATTTTGTAACGGTTATTAAGGAATAACCGTTACAGAATATTATAATTTCATTTTTTTAATTAAAAATATTATCTGTAACGGTTATTAGATAATAACCGTTACAGAATCCAGTCTTCTGTAACGGTTATTACCTAATAACCGTTACAGAAGTTCTCCAAACACCACACCTGTTCCGTCCACAATACCATAACGGTTATTAGATAATAACCGTTACAAAAGACTGGATTCTGTAACGGTTATTATCTAATAACCGTTACACATGTTCTAAAAAAACTGTACCAGATTTTTCCTTGCGTATACCATAACGGTTATTAGATAATAACAGTTACAGAAGAGGAGGCTACTGTAACGGTTGTTGTCTAATAACCGTTATAGATCTGTAACGGTTATTAGACATTCTGTAACGGGGGCTACAGTAACGTTTCATGTACCGTTACAGAAGTCTTTTATTAACCGTTACAGAAGCCAAAATTTCGCGTAGTGATTGCATCTCAAAGTTTTTTTTTTTAATAGTAAAATAAAATATGTTCGTATTTTCTGTGAGGATGTAATAAAGTTATTTGTTTTGACTTTTGAGGTAAATCATTAAGTTATTATAAGTCCCACGGTTTAGTTCTAATCTAATGCCTGAAATACATAAAACTCTGTTTTAAAGTATGATCAAGCTTGCAATAAATCTTGAACGCATTGTTGATTACCTGAGATTCTGTAATCTATAAATAAATAAAATATGCAAAAGTTTCCAGTGAAGATTACCAATTGAGGAAAACAAGTACCAGTTATTATTCCTTGATGCTCGAATTAAGGAAGCAAAAAATTAGAAATATAGCTAGAATCTTTTTTTTAGAGGCTAGCAAAGAAAAAAAAATGTTTGACAATAAAGATATGTTGCTCAATCTACCAACGACACAAGGTAATTATGTTGCTCAATTTATTTCTTTATTAGACAAAAGGACAAAACATTGTTAATTCGTCAGCTAGTGATTGATATCTAACCACATATCAAATTGATCGAAGGGCACAAACATGTGTTTACATGCTAGATTTAGCATGTAACATCTCTTGGATCCATGCGTTTATAAGGACTAGCAAAAGATGCCCTCAATATGTGGCCAAAAAAAAATTGATATTATTTTTTATTTCATATAGAATTTTACATGTTAGGCAATAAAGATATGGTAAAATCAATAATTAATTTTTTCTTTTAAATAAATAACTTATTTGGTAGTAACTTAATATTTTTTTAATAAAAAGTCTAATCTTGATCTAAACCAATGATGATCAATTTACACAAAACAATGGTCCATAATTGATATAAGAATTGTTTACACCCTTTTATCTGTTATGTTTACTCCTTTTATATAAAATGTTTAACAGTTTTTCTAGGTGCTTTTATAAGTAATAATGACTATAGACAGAGATATGCTGGATAGTGGCTTTATAATTCTTCAACATATGAGCTAATTTGTCAACAACAGTTATGCAGTGGGTTTATGCTTCTAACAAGGAGAGAACATTAGCCGGCTGAAATGTATTGGAGGAGCATCTAAACATACGACTGTTTGTTTTTTTTAGATAAAACTTGATAGTGGCTATCAAGTAAGAAAAAGAGAAGAAAAACAGAAAAAAGAAAGAAAGGAAATAAAAAGACTAAAAGATTAACAAAATCTTCTGAAATGGTCCTGCTGAAAAACCACCCAATGAAGCAGTGTATCTACATTTCTCTCTTCATTTCTAAAAATACGGTTGTTCCGTTCTAGCCAGAGAGCCCATAGGGTAGTGATGACAACAACTGCTTTCATGCTCCCCCGATTACTTTGAGCTTCAGAAAGTGCATCGATTAAAAGAGCTTGTACATGCTAGTGTCCTGATGAGACATATGAAGGGAATTGCGACTGAACTTTATTCCAAAGTTGCATATGTGCAATCACAGAATAAGTGTGTAGCTGTTTCGAGGATAGGTGTGCTACAGAGGACACAACCTTGTTGTACCATAAAATTGCGCCTGAGCAAAGCCTCTTGAGTCAGTAATCTATTATGGTAAAGAAGTAAAGCAAAGATATGAACAGATGGTGGCAGTTTCACTTTCCAAATGGAGGAAGCTTGGCAAGACACTTTGCCAGCTGAAACCAGCATATTATAAGCAGAGTTAACAGTGAAAGAACATGATGAGTCCCAAATCCATCTCAAAACATCAGCAGTATCCATAGTAGGATGGATATTTTGCAAAGATTGAATAACATTATGCACATCTTGTGGCCAGGGTGCTGGAATTATAGTTGCAGGGTTACTAAGCACCTTGTGTACAGTTAAGGTGGGTGCTAAAGGTCTGGTAACACCATTGAAGAAGCTAAGGTGACTATGTCCCCAGTTTGCATACCAAAAAGGGGTGTTCTTTCCATCTCCAATTGTAGCAATTGTAGAAATGGAGAACATGTGTCTTAGTTGCAGTAAATCCTTCCAATAAAAAGAGCCATGTGTAGACTAGGAGAGAGGTGATTCTTGATTTCTGGAGGCGATGAGAAGCTTAGCAATTAGAGTCCACTGGGAGGTTTGTTTATCAAAAAGGCGCCAGAGCCATCTAAGTAGCAAGGAGAGGTTTAGTAGTTGTAAATTAGAAATGCCAAAACCACCAAACGATTTAGGAAGGCAAACTCTGTCCCAAGCTAGTAAGGGAATGCCATTTGAACCCCTGGAGATCTGCCCCAAATGAACCCCCTCCTGATTTTATCAATCGTTTTTATCACCCACACAGGTAATTTGAAAACAGACATGAAAAAAAAATCGGTATTGTAGAAAGGACTGAGGAAACCAAGGTCAATCTACCAGCTCTAGACAGCAATTTATTCTTCCATCCTGCTAGCTTGTTTTCTAATTTTTCTAGTAGTAGAAGGTAGGTTTCTTTGGACGGTCTGCAAGCAGTTAGTGGAAGACCCAAGTAAGGAAGAGGGAGATTAGAGCGGTCGCACATCAAGACTTCTTTAATCTGCTCAATCTGTTGAGTACTCAAATTAAAAAGCACAAAAGTTGACTTAGAGAGATTCAGATTGAGTCCAGAACAAAGGAAGAACATGGTCAGTGTGAGTTTAAGTGCTTGAATTGTATTTCCTTTCACTGTGGAGAAAATCAAGATATCGTCAGCGTATTGAAGAATGTGAAAAGGTGAAGGAAGGCGGTTGGAAATGCTGAAAGGAACGGAAGTACTAACCACATCACTCATTTTGGCAAGAACATCAGCCACAATAATGCAGAGGAAAGGTGACAGGTCTCCCTGTCGTAAGCCTTGATGGTGCTAGAAAGTAAGGCCCACCTGATTGTTGAAATGCCAAAACATACGACTGTTTGTTGCAACAACGAATCACTGCTCAGAGTCTTTTAAAATTAAGCATAAGAAAGAAAACAATATTGAGAAGATATACTACTATACTAGGACATTACATGCAAATTGCGTTTTCCTTTGGCTGGTTTATTGCTTAATCTACTTGAATATTTTTTTAGGTGAAGCTTGCTCCTTTCGTCTCAAAAATTCATTAAGATTTTGGTCGTACGGCCACTTTTTATTGCATTGTGAAGAGCTTTTGCCTCAGATTTTGCTGTATCTTTATCAACTTTCGAGCCCTCCATACGGCCATACCAATAGGCACTGATATATAAGGCCAATTAGAATCTGCAAATTCAAAATTACCATTGAAGGACAGATATTGAAAGACCTAATTAATTAAAGATTAAACATAGTGTATATACCATGTCTAGTGTTCTTAAAAATGAAGATGGTGCCACATCTAATTTAAATTTTACATATTATTATTTCTCTTTACCTTTTTGCCGTCTGGAACTTGATAAAAGTTTGCATAGAGATCAAGACAATAATATCAACCTTAGCATATATGGTAGATCAAGTCAGTATGATGGTATGATGGTTACATAGTAAATTACATTAAATTTAGATAAGAGAAAGAATAATTAACTTTGGTTTTGAATCCTTAACTTTATCCGCAACATCTTCCTCAAGGAGAGGTTTGAAACACTCTGTGTTCCTTGTGGAGCACCTGTTGAGCCCACCGTGCATCTCTCTCATGAGGGTGCATGGCATGGCCCATAGCATTGTGATTTTCTACAGCAACAAAACCAAAATAGTAAATTAAAAATCGTAATTCAGGTTGCATCAGATCAAACAAAATCTTCATTCATTGAATTTCATAAAGATATTGTTTAAATTTGATCAGAAAGCTGGTTTATGTGATATTTGATCAGATGTTTACTATGCCCCTAATATGATACCAGACAATTAATCACCTGCAATAAAATGGTATTCTTGTGATCTTGACTTGTGTGTGTGTGTGTGTTTCTGGGTTTTGTGGCAAGTGCCAAGCCAAAAATAATTTCATTAAATTCTTGTGATCTTGTCAATTATAGCTCCCATTTGAAACTGAAGGTTTGGGTAGGTAGTACCTCTACTACAAACCTATCATGAATAATGTAAATCTAATAGGGATTAGATTACCGTTTGCGGAAGAATCGAATATACCAGACTTCGATCTCGTAGGCGATACCACAAGCCATAGCCAGCACGTATCCGCTGCGTACAACCTCAGTCTCTCTCCGTATGCGGCCGATGCACTACGACCTCAAGTTAGGGCCTAGCGCCACCATCCACGATTCCAAGTGCCCGACATGCCGTGCTTCTCTTTCATGCTTGGAAATCCATCAAGCAAGGGAGGAGAAGACTCCCTCTCTCTCTCAGATCTCTCTCTAGGGTTCTGGACCTTTGGGGACGGAATAATCAAGACCACCAAGTAACAGAACCCTTAGATCTGAGATTATATAGCTTCTGTCGGTTACAGAACCGAACAGACGCATCTCTGGTTCCGCGACCCAGCGGGTCGCTGGACCCATCAGCGGGTCGCTGGACACCAAACAGTTCTCCGAATTCCAACATCTCCCTCTCGGAGAAGTTTCACACAACATGTCACTCATACGGCAAATGGAACGTGCGACCAGCGCATACACCTGTCCATGCGGGAGCTCAAAAGCCTCACTTTGAATAAATTCAAAGCCAGCGAGAGAGCATCTACCCTTTTATAAAAATAGTTATATAAATGTGTACACTAGTACCTTAGAATCATTCAAATCCGCACTAGATCAGACATTATTGACCGCTCAATAATACATGTCTTTTCCGTCTCAGTCTTAGTCTGCTGTATGTTCCCAACCTCAGTCCATATGACGAGTTTGGTGAGCTCTGAACACCAACAAACTATCGTTTGTGCATGATGAATTGAATCTTCCTTTCGACTCATGAGACTCAAAACGAAATCAGTCGCTTGCCCAGCAATGCCCCGACAGGCGGAATATACATCACCATAGGGTACACACCAAAGTAGCAGCCCTGACCCCATTTTTCATGACATAGTCAAAAGTCAAAGGGTACTTAATCGTGGAACTCACACATGGGGAGTCATACGGTCTTGATCCTGGAACCACTCAACCCACTTCCATAAGTCGCCAAGCACATGTGGTATGAGCACATGTTATAATGAATTATCTGCTAAACAGACGTGTGCTCACATTCATTGTACGAGTCTAGATTCAGTTTGCAAATCAAGTGTCTATGGTCTAGACTACTTCTTATTGCAACTAATCCTGAGATTCTCCACTTAGATACTCCCCGAGTTCTAAGGAGATTCTCACCTCGGCTTTTATTGAACTACATGATTGTTTGGGGCACAATCATATCGGATCGCCTAAAAGAAGACAAGCCTCATTTCAGTCCCAGACTGAAGCGACAATGAGCTTCGTCCATCCCAGATGGCTCCTTAGTCCCTGACTAAGCGCACATAGCTCAATCTAGTCTCATCTCTATATGCCCCAGGCATTAGAGGTGATTGCTCGTGTGAGCGAGACAATCTAAAGTTCAATGACACACTACCATAAGTGCTAACATGTATTTGATTAATAATAAACTCAATGTTCACTATCCAAGTTCAAGTACATATAACTATGAGGATCTGATTGTCATATAGACCATCTCCAAATGAAACAATTCATTTGATATCTCTCTGAACTATCAAAGAATTTTGAGTATCCTGAAACAGATCATTAGGGTGTTATGAACTGTTCCATATAGGAATTCACTCAATATCAGATCAACTCCCTCTGTGCTATCATGTCTCCATATATCTGAATCTGTTTGGTTTAGTCCATTACCCCACAGTGTGCTTCTAGAGCAATACTTAACAATGAATTGTTATCGACCTCCCTGAAGTCACAACAACTTCCAATTGTTTCAAGGACTATCTCAACCAAACTCCCTCTTGACATAAGCATCAGTTATGTCAATGTGCTCCATCTCACAAATGAGAGAGCTAGTATGAAAATCAAAACATGCTTTTGACTCCATCTCCCCTATAAGAGAGTCAAACTCAATCTCCACAATGAGAGAGTATCATATTTACTCGATCTCCCAAATGAGAGAGCAAATAATTTGTTTCATGAGAAACAATTGTAATCAAGCAAACTTTATCATCAAAGTATATTTGGCATGTTATTTGTCATACTTTCTTTCAGATATATCAAACTTTATATGCATTTGCAAATAGGTATTGGAATTGGCTTATAACATATGTCAAACTCATAGCCTTGCTAGAGTGACCTAACTTTATAATCTGCAATAGGGTTACAAGTAGAATGTGCCTCATGCACTAGTCTACTATGCTCCTAACTCAATATAGAAGCTCATGAGTCATAATATCTCATTTCAATTGCCACATGCATAGAAACCAAGCAAGCCTCTCTTGCTGCTTGAACTAGTCCTGTTGCACCATGCAACCAACTAGGATATAACTATAATGGTTAATCAACACATTACAAATAAATCATATAAGATTCTGCAACTTCTTACAAGTCTGGCTCAGTCCCAGCAGTACGCTGATTCGTTTAGCGACCCGCTTAAAACTCTCAGCGATCCGCTAGGCTTCCCAGCGGTCCGCTGCATATAAAACTGACAAAGGACTTGTACTGGAAGTCATCTCAGTCTAGGCGGTCCGCTAACCCAGCAAGCGGTCCGCTTAGATTATACAGCTGAGAGTCTGATGCAAGTTGAACTTCCTCTTCATCAATAATATTTGACCCCAGGTCAGATATATATTGAATTATGAAGGCATAGCTTCAGTCAGCACTTTCTCTCACTAAACCTCAATTTACTTAGGAACTCATTTCACTGTTTGTACTACTCTTGGAAAGCAATTAGATGTGTGTGTCTTCCAATTGCTCCAAGCAATGGAATAGCCTCCCTCTCAAACCTAGTTCTACTCTCTATTCTCATAGTAGAAGAGAGAAGAATGGTTATTATAAGGGATATATATAAGGAGCAATCTGAAATAGACAGTCGTCTATTCAGATTCTAATCTAAGCGGTCCGCTAAGAATAGCTCCAAACACACTTTATAACATCAATGTGCCACATTGCACAACATCCAGTAGTACTAAGTGAACCCTATTATAATACAGATTATTTTCTTTCATTTCAAACTTATCTAGATCTAAGCATAGGAGATTCGACACCTAAAGATAAAGAAGAGTCATTTATCTATTTTTCAAGCCAATAGTGCACCATATGTGCAATGATTATTTGACAACTTATTCTTGGACCATGTAACATATATTTTAGACAACTAACCAATTGGCTAAGCGTGCACTCTCAGCCATGGATCAACTAAGTATGCACCTATTGTGTTCTTAGTTTTTCACTGCTCAATCAGTGAAGTGATCCTTGTCTAAAACTGTTATATGCCTAGAATAGTTTCAACATAATCATATCTATTGCTTAGAATGAGATAGGTATAGGCAAACTCATCTCCAACAAGAGAGTTTCCTTACACTAGACTCCCTCTATTATGGTGTATCACTTCATACGGACTATACCGGAGCTACTGCTCTTGAAGTATTCCCTATATTATAAATTATACAAGTCATGCAATAATCTTTCTTTATTTACACTATCTCATATTTCATCATCGAATAAATTCCTTTAGCAATGAAACTCAAATTGACCTCAACATCAATTTTATTTCTACATTGCCTTTTTGAGCAAACACTCCTCCTAACTCTCAATTTGAAAAATCGGATATTAGGGCATATGTGTCTAAATTGCTCAAAGTGAGATTTAAACTCTATAGTATCTTTTCCTAAGATTAACTTCCTTGAACTTATGCGAGAATATTGAGAAAGAACCTATTTCATTTCCCCCTCTTTTTCTCAGCATCCGAGTCAAGTTCATAATGACTGAAGTAGCGTGCATAAGAAACTATAAGTTATCTATAAATCTCAACTCTACAAGGAATCAAGTGATTCAACAATATGGCAAAATTATGATTTTTCTCCAATAAATTTCCTTGAAATCTATGAGAAGGTGCAATCCAACATGCAACTGAACCTATGGTTATATAAGAATCCTCTCAGGAATCTCTAGAAGCACATAGTTCAAACCATAAAATAAAATAGAGATTTCAGTCTACCTCAGACTGAATGCCAGCGGTCCGCTTAGCAACCTAGCGATCCGCACAACAATCAAGCGACATGCATGGCGTTCCAGCGATCAACTTGTTGTTCAATGAAAGCGACCCGCTAGCCTAGCCAGCGGCCCGCTTGAACACTCAAACAGAAATTCCTCAATTGGAAATTCTCTTTGCGATGTGCATTTATCAATGCAAACTGCATACATTACCAATTTGCAGAACACATCAGCTGCGACTTAGCTTTTGTAAGAACCATATCCATAATGGTACTTTTTCATCATCATGCAACACAATATGTCGCTCGATGTGAGAAATAGTGAATCATCGAACTATTTCTATCTTATCACAACTCATAAACTCGTACAACAAGTCCAAATGACTGCGACTCTTTTTAAGAGATTTCACACTTTTATGACCAAATTAAACCTAGTCATAAATATGATAAGAACCAAATGCTTAGTGCATTGAACATATTAAATCTCCATAACTTGAATCACTTTTCAACAAGTATTCAAGTTCTCACTTATTGCTTACTATGTCTCAAGTTGGAATAGATTGGCGATTATGACCTAAAAATCAATGCCAGTCATTTAACCTCAACTTGCATAGTTAGCATGCCAAATAATCACAACTCATGAGATTATGTAAAACACAAAGAAAATGCATAGAAAGAAAGCTTACTTAATTAGCACCACAAACCATAATGTTTTGGTACTAAAATGAGCACCATCCACATACTCAATTATGAAATCCAACACCAAAAGAAAATTTCACAAGTACTAGTTATTGTCAAGATTTGAAGTATATTAAAGTATCATGGAGCAATCATTTGTATCCCCTCTAGAAACAACAAATCTGCATGTGCCAATCCCCTAGACTGCACCATTGCATTGATTCTCTACATAGATCACTTTACTTCATATTTATGACAATCAAAATGCTATGTTACATAACCAACATCAAGGTAGTAACATTCAAGCAATTTGCAATTTCAGATTTTCAGTACTTTATTCAAGCTTAGAAACATACCTTCTTGTATTTCAAGTTCACAACAATAATCTCTTAGTATTTGTACAATTATTTGACTATGTCATAAAGCTTGACCAATTTGATCAACATTCGTTAAGAAACGAACTTTCACAAGACAGTGAAGTTGAACTTGTACATGCTCTTCACTAATTAGAAAGCAAGCAAGTTAACTCTAACACTTATTGCTCAAATATCAACTTATGACTCTCTTTATGCAACTCAAAATTTATTTGACCTCATGTCAAGATGCAGCCCCAAAGGCGCTTCTTATACTTGTCAAAAATTTATTGAGCTTGCAAATCAATATAGTCAATAATTATCAATTCTATCATCAGAGATTAAGTTAAGTTGTAACTAATACAAGAAAAACAACAAATCTTGCTCAGCAACAGAATGCGAGTGGATTTGTTGCGGGTCAGTGAACGACAGCGGTCCGCTACCAAAACAAGCGGCCCGCTACACTACCCATACTCAATTTGTTCTAACTTTTCACAATTTCTTTTGGGATTTCTCATTAGATGTGATGGTCTCAAGTCCATCCTGATTCTCTGCAAGATAATGAGATACTATAATGCCCAGCAATACACATCCATCAATATCTTTTATAATCAGCGATGACTTTCGTAAGCCAATGCCATACATAGAGACAAGCACTTAAGTTAGCACTACACAGTTAGTCTCACCGCACAATCCTTGAATCAATCCAAGAAATAATGCAAACCTAGCAACGATAACCGAAAGATGACAACCAGGGCCACCAATCCTGTCTCATATACTAAGTGCACCACCTCCCAACCGACTCGATTGGCGCAAGACACAGAAATTGGATGAGACACCATAGTCTACATACCAAATTCACCCTTCGTGTGCTACCACACAGTGCTAGCAGGCACCCTATTGTGCCATGCATGCAATCACAATGGTGAGACGGTACCACATATACCATCAATCACCCACAATGCAAATATGCACCTAATGAAGGGTATATACCATGAGATTATCGTCCAGATAATCTCATACACCATTTTGGACATATAAGTATGTTCAAAGTTGGTCAGATCAAGTCATTGTTGTAACATCATATATTAGTTTCTGTCAAACTCAGGTTCAGCGGCCCGCTGATCTGTTCAGCGACCCGCTTAAAACTCTCAGCGGCCAGCTTGGCTTTCCAGCGGCCTACTGAGACTTGACAGACAACATTATACTGGTCTTAGGTTCTTTTCAGGCGACCCGCAGGCCCTGCCAGCGGTCTGACTGATAACCATACAGAATAACCCTTGGTCTTTTGTCAGCTGAGATTTCTGCGGCCCGCTAGCCCTGCCAGCGACCCGCAGGTTTCACGTGCTGAAATCCTAATTCTGGTATCCATCAAGGAGTGCCTCAGAATCGATTTCTCGACCAGTAAACGTGTCCTAATCCGAACCAGACTGGAAACAATGGTTTGCAACAGTTATCATCAACTCTAAAGAAGAGAAATTTGCGAAAAACCAATTAGTCATGGATCTAGGATTTCATAAGGACAAAAACGTCACAACAATGGTGGTTATACCTTAGCGGTACCATTCCTACGGAAGGAAGCCGTAATGGCCCTGATACCAATGAAGGTTTGGGTAGGTAGGACCTCTACTACAAACCTATCATGAATAATGTAAATCTAATAGGGATTAGATTACCGTTTGCGGAAGAATCGAATATACCAGACTTCAATCTCGTAGGCGATACCACAAGCCATAGCCACCACGTATCCGCTGCGTACAGCCTCAGTCTCTCTCTGTATGTGGCCGATGCACTACGACCTCAAGTTAGGGCCTAGCGCCACCATCCACGATTCCAAGCGTCCGACATGCCGTGCTTCTCTTTCATGCTTGGAAATCCATCAAGCAAGGGAGGAGAAGGCTCCCTCTCTCTCTCAGATCTCTCTCTAGGGTTCTGGACCTTTGGGGACGGAATAATTAAGACCACCAAGTAACAGAACCCTTAGATCTGAGATTATATAGCTTCTGTCGGTTATAGAACCGAACAGACGCATCTCTGGTTCCGCGACCCAGCGGGTCGCTGGACCCATCAGCGGGTCGCTGGACACCAAACAGTTCTCCGAATTCCAACAGAAACAAATACTCGGTCAAAGATTAGATCAGAGATTATGCAATTTTTAAATATGTGGCAGATGGTACTAATCAATGTATTAATTCATTAGTTTGCTATTTAATTATTTTGTTTTGAAGTCGATGCAATTATCAGTACATGCATCTGTGATATGGTGAGCATGTGACATTTATCAAATAATTGTATTTCGCTATTTCCTGTTCCTTATGGAATTTCTAATGAGTATAATCTCTAGCCCCAATTTTAATTATCATCTTCTTAGATCCATGATATCTACAAGACATACAGGGTCCAATACCAGTCACATAAAAATTTCCTTTTCTTTATTTTGCTAAATTATTTTAATTCAATATTCCATATTTTCTTTGAAGGTTTTCACTCAGAATCAAACTAAAGAACCTATATACAAGACATACAGGGTCCAATAACAGTCACATGAAATTTCATTTCCTTTATTGTTGCTAAACAATTTTATTTCAATGTTCCAAAATTCCTTTGAAGGTGTTCCATATTTCCTTTAATGATAATGTTCACATGGAAGTGAGAAAACTTGGTGACAAGCTTTCACATTTGTTCATCTTTGTACTTTATACATTCTCGTGAAGCATCGGCAAAACATGGATTATTTATGATCTGGTATCTTTCTCCGTTTGGAAATAATCGAAACCAAGGTTGAATCCAAGCCCTCCATCCCCTTCAAAGCAGAGCTTAAGAAATACGGTTCCATTTGCGACTTATTAATGGATCTGTGTAATAGTAGCACCACTTTATATAAATTATTATCATAGTATTAAGAAAAGCAGGGTAAATTTGCAAAATGAAAAACCTTACAGAGCTCTTGTGAGAAAAGATGCAAAGGTTCTCTCTTTATCATTGTTTCAATATTGTATATCTAGAAATTTGGGATTTTCCAACTTTTGGGAAGTCAAAGGGGCTTTGAGTTTTGAGTATTTCAACTGTCAATACCTCCAGTTTTTAATATTCGAAATTGGATGCACGTTAACTGCTGGTTTGTATATAGATTTTTTTTATTTTTTGTTTGGTAGGAAATTGTAATTATATTGGATAAAAATAAATTAGACAGATTGGTGGTATGCCACTTTTCAGAAAAAGAAAAAAAAAAATCAATTTGAGATATTTCCATAAATAAGAATGTGCTTATTGACGTATGACAAAATTGTATGGATATATATACATCTTTATTTTAGATCGTTCATAGAAAATAATAATGATTGGCACATTGGTATAGACAGAAATTAGCATGTCCCAGCATGTAGTAGAACCGTTCTCTTGTTACCCAGTACAATGATAACAGAATTTACAAGTTTAATTCACCATTAAAAACACCATCGTACGCTGATTCATTTCTGACCAAATTTGATCTCAGTTATATAGTTAATGAGGTGTATGAATTACTATCCTTTCCTTTTATTCTCAGATCACGTACAAAATAATTTACATTGAAATTTTTATTTGTTGGAGTGCTTGTTGCAACAAGCCCATGAGCGAATTAAACATCAGGCTCAAATGGCGCAAGTTGAATTTAAAAAGAATCTGAAGACTTAACACTGGAAGAGAGCAAATCATTAATCGTTTATCCGGTTCCATAACCACGCTTGTTATTTTCTCTTATGAATTGATCGTAGAATACTATCGAATCCACTGGCTTGTGACGATTCTATTGATAATTTACCTTTTGAATAGCTTACAGATCTTACTAACATCAACCATTAATTCAAGCTTAAGAATAACTGGAAGCTTGACTCTTCATACACGAAGCATTAAAACAGTTTTTCTATAATTCATACTTCAGAATTAAAAGATAAAAGATTATAGATAATAACTTAAGCCACAATAACAGCGATATTAATTTACATCAAAACAAATAACCTTATTATATACTCGTAAAAAACTCGTCGAAATATAACTGCCATACAATAGAATTATAGAGAAAATTTTGAAGATAGCAATACATGTTTAAATATCATGATAAAGAAGCTTTAAGCCTTTGCTTCTCCAGCCAAGGAAAGAAGAGAATCCCTGAAGTATCCACGAGTTTTCTTTGATATTACATCTGCAAGTTTGGCTCCGTATAACTTGGCATAGGCCTCTTTAATTTCTTCCATGTCGACGTCTGACCGAGACACCATCACTCGTGAGAGCCCTTCAGTTTCTGCATGGTTTGCTCCTTCCTTGAACGCGCTGTTAATCACCTGAATTTTATTCACAATAAATTGAATAAAAGATGTATTATACCATGTGTTGATAATTTTCTGGTACCGAAATGGTATGTTAGTGTCAATAAGGCAAGATTAAGCCAATATTGAATATATTTCAAAGGTCCGATGAATACTTGCCTTTACCAGTAAGTGGTAAAGCATTACCTGGCTGAAGTAGCTTGCTGGTGAATCCAAGCACAGGACTGTTTGTTGCAACAAGGCATCACCACTCAAGTCCTATTAAACAAGAAGAAAATTATAATTTAGAAGAAATTAGGGTAGAACTGAAAAATAACCATTTCAATCTATTCTTGCGTCTACTTACTAGGATTTTCCTTGTTTGGATTCTTGGCAGTTTAATCAAAACTACTCTAAATTGAAAATTAACCAAGAAATCTATCATGGTTGTCTGGTACCAAAAATTAGGAGTAACCAAATTATGCACCGACCTCCTCCAAATACTTGCCATGCAGCTCTTTGTAATACTTGAAGACAGCTTTCAGGTGGGGTTTGCTCCTCGTTGAGAGAATCCTCACAACCTCGTCATTCTCTATGATTTTGTTTGCACCAGCAGTCTTTAATGCATTATGAAGAGCCTTCGCCTCAGATTTTGCAACATCATTATCCACTTTCTGGCCCTCATACCGGTATGCGCTGACAAGCCCGACCAAAAGCTGTATTTCAAATTAAAAAATTAGCAGCGGTGTAATTTTTTGTTCTACAGATTAATTATTTACCAAACTGTCCGGAACAGGTACATGTTTTTTTATATCCTATATGTGCATACTACTACTTTGCCTGCCTGCAATTATACCAATTCTGAAAACCTCAGTATTTACTATATCTATGACAGGATCATGGTATATAAACTTATTATATATAATAATCAACTGTCAAAACGAAATGATTGTATTTATAGTGCTTCTATTAAAACAATACCTTGGATTTAGAATCCTTGACCTGGTACGCAACATCTTCCTCGAGGGAGTGGTGGAAGAGGGTTTGGTATGCTCTTCGGGCACCTAGCAGCTCCTCAGCAGATCTGGTGCTAGCAATTTCGACGAGGATGGAAGAAGGGTGGTTTTTGTGGATCACCTGGTTTGCCCACCGTGCATCCCTCTCATGTGGGTGCATGGCCCACAGCACCGTAATTTGCTGTAAGAACAGTATCAAAATAATATTAAATTGCTTTTTTCAATTGATAATTCTTGTGGGATTGTATCTTACAAACACAGATAAAAATTTATAAAATGGTGCTATAAGAACTGTATTTTTACTTGTCTCCTTTTGTCCAAGTAAATTTGTCACATATTTTCTCATTGGTTTCCCTGTTGAAACAAACATATATAGGTACACTTTAATTGTACATTTTATAGCATATGTCAATTAAACCATGGCTTTCCATTTCACTTGAAATTAAAGATTGTAATCTCAGACTATATTTGATTCATACTATTTTATTCAAGTAAAAAAAATACTAATTAACAATTTAAAATTTAATTTACTCCTGACAAGTCAATACCTGAATCCAATCTGTGCTATTTAAAGTTCAACTACTATCTTATTTTCCTTTTCTTATAGCAATAATTAAGGATCTTATTAAATGCCATTGTAGTTCGGATAAAAATAAACAATGCAAGATTGGAAGGTGTTGTAGATCCAGAATTACCCAAAAGGAAAAGTTGGTTAATACTCAAGTCAAATCCTAATACTGCATTGGTCAAAACTCAAAACCATGGTTATTCATTTGGACAATTCAGTTCCTGGTTATCTTACACTCCATGAGAAGAATACTTATACATATGAAATGATAATCAAGTGTACGCACATGAAACCGAGAAAATTCCATGACGAGCTTTTGCATGTGGTCGTCCTCGCATTTCTCAATATGGCCAGTTATGCTGAAAAGCCGGTTGAAGCTCTTTCTAAATGAAGATATGTGCTCTGGTTTCTTTCTCCATTTCCCGATAATCGAGACCAATGTCGATTCCTCAACTCCAAGGCCTCCATCCCCTTCAATACAGAAAAAATTAAAGGCAAAAATGAAAAGAAGGAAAAAGTGGCATTAATCTTGTGTAATTTCAATAGTTCAAATCAAATCAGAAAAGAAGGTGGGAAAAAGAGGAACTGAGATTTGTATGAAGGTTTTGGATAAGTTCTATTGTTGATAGTGACAGGTTTCTGTGTTAATAAGTTTCATTCCAGTTTGATCCTCCATTTTGTCAGTAATACTCAATCCACGTTACTAAATTTGGAAAAGTTTATATTATTAGATTAAATCAATTAGCTCAGAGAGAAGAAAGGGGACCTGATTATATGACTGTATTAGACAGTAATGAACTGAGATTTGTTCTTGTCAAAATAATGAGAAAAATAAGGTAGAAAATGCAAAAGAGACAGACCTGAGAGAGCCCTGGTGAGTGCAAGTTGCTCGTCAGTTGCCATTGTACTTTCTTTTTCCACAGAGGAGATGATATCTAATGGAGTTTTGGATGATTCCTTCTATGTTCTTTAGCTCCTTTTATATTGCTTCCTTGGAACATGGAGATGATTGGAATTGGGGTCATTTGAGGGTATCAAGGGGGCATTTTGGGCATTTCAAGCAATAAGTTCTCCCGCTTTCTAATAATACTTTTTTAATGACATTGAAAAAAATTAGCGCTAATCAAACTATTTAAAATTAAAATTTTAATTTTAATTATGTTATCAGATAAGTATTGATTGATAGCAGTATTATACCAATGGGGTCCCTGCATTAATTTAGAAAAGCGTGTACCATGAGGGATGTGAAACACATGATTTAAAATAATTAATGTCTTGACAGCTAACTCTTTGATAATGATGTCAATAATTTATAAAGAAAAATGAAAGATAATTACATGGTCATACCATTTATGACTCTTATCTTTTTTATGAATAACAAATGGGAAATATCAGACATGCATGCACAACCGGTATTCCCATTTTTCAGTCCCCCCCCCCCCCCCCCTCCTCGAGATTGCTTGGTAACAGCTACAAAATAACAAAACAAAACAAAATCTCAATATTTTTTTCTTTTTATAACTCATTTTTCAGTTTGCAGCAATAAATTCGAAATTTTCAATGTGCTTAATTCAATATTTGATTATTTTCCGGAAGTCCCATTTTTGTCTTCAAGCCATTCAATGAGCAAGATAACTATAATTTTTTTTTCAGATTAAAATGTTTAAATCTTCACAAAAGTTTTTTTTTTTTTAGTCATGTGTCGAATTTACAATCTTTTACTATGCGTTGTACTTAACACTAATGTAAATCAAAGATATTTTTCTTTAAGTACGATAATTGTAATTTATCTTTCAATAATTAGATATCAGCCCTTAAATGAGAACAGATTGTCCAGCTCAAGCATGATACCAATTAATTTAATGTTCAATAGCTATCCGATCACCTAAGCCGTATGATTAAATGACCCACCTCACCTGATATCCAGCTGGTTCTATTATAAAATTGTGGCGAAAAATCTTAGCTATGCCATACAGAGCTACCCCAAAAATTAAGCAACGCACATGCATTTATACAATGGCACTTCGTTTTCAAATTAAGGTGTTACTGCTTTGTGAGTTGTCACGCTGACATGTCGCTTGTGTCCATATTAACTGGCAAGATCCAAGCATGCCCAGTGCCCACAGAAAGGGAAAAAAATAATAAAATAAAATAGAAGTATCCTTGAGGAATGCTAATGGTCAGGTAAATGAAGAAATAAAACACTTTATCGTAAATTCTTAATGAGACTTAATTATGTTACGAGAAATGCTAAAATACAATGCATATCACGGATGGTTATGTGCTACGTATTTATTTTCAAATTTTATACTTTAAATAATCGATTCAAACCGTTCAATAACTTCTCCATATTGAAATCTTATTGAAAATCAAATTTTACATTTTTTTATTATTTTCTCATATTTTATAAAATCATTATTATTAAAGGGTCTAGAATTAATTAGATTAAGAATTTTCTACAAAGAAAAAAAAACTAACAAAGAATTTTGATATATATATATATATATATATATATATAGAGAGAGAGAGAGAGAGAGAGGATTCAATCAAAGCGCTTTGACCGGAGTCCCGGTTAAACCCCGTCAGTTCTCAATTTTGAAAGTTCAAATGACCGATCCGAACCGTCAAATATGATCTCCATATTGAAATCTCCTTGCCGACCAAAATTTTTATTTTTTTGAAATTTTTAAGTATTTTTTTTATTTTCAAAAACAGCAATTTTTGTAGAGTTCAGAACAAATTAGATTAACGATTTTTTAAAATCCGAAAAAAATACTTAAAAATTTCAAAAAATTGAAAATTTTGGTCAGTAAGGAGATTTCAATATGGAGATCATATTTGACGGTTTGGATCGGTCATTTGAACTTTCAAAATTGAGATATGACGGGGTTAAACCGGGACTTCGGTCAAAGCGCTTTGATTGAAGGTTGTCTCTCTCTCTCTCGATATATATATATATATATATATATATAGAGTTTAGCTACGGTGAGTCGCGACCAAAACTCCTAGATCTAGATCAAAATGACCGATCCAAACCGTCCAACATGATCTCCCTATTGAAATCTCCATGCAAACCAAATTTTTTATTTTTTCGAAATTTTTAAGTATTTTTTTCGGATTTTTAAAAACTGATGTTTTTGAATGGTTCAGAACTAATTAGATTAACGATTTTTTAAAATTTCAAAAAAATATTTAAAAATTTCGAAAAAAATGAAAAATTTGGTCTACAAGGAGATTTCAATAGGAAGATCATATTGGACGGTTTGGATCGGTCATTTTGATCTAGATCTAGGAATTTTGGTTGCGACTTACCGGAGGGTCCGTGAGTCGCGACTCACCGTAGCTAAAACTCTATATATATATATATATATATATATATATATATATATATATATATAATTTGGTTTCTAATGAGATTTCGATGTGGAGAAGATAATGAACAGTTTAAATCGATTGTTCGAAACATGAAATTTAAAAACGAACCCGTAGCACGAAGGTCATCTGTACTATGCATAGCATTTTAGTAATCCTCATTATGCTATATATTTGCATACAGTAAGTGAACTTGAAGAGAGAGGTGCGTATATATTTCAAGAAAGAGAAATTAGAATTATGGCACTTCAAAATTTTCAATTAGAAAAATGTCACTCTAAAATTGTGTTTTTGAAAATTATAATCTCAAAATCTATTAAGTTAGAAATTTGCCACTTATACATCAATCTCCATGTCTGATTTTTCATATTGACCAAAATATTCCTCTCTTCTCATTTTTTTTATTTTAAAATAAAGTGAATATTTTCAAAATTTTAAATTTTAGAATTCAAGATCATAAAATTTCGAATTTATTAGGATTCAAATTTTGTAAATTGGGTTATTAAAATTTCGACTATTTAAATTTTGATTCCTCATCACTAATTAAGATTCGGTGCATTCAAATGATGACTTTTGTAAATTGGTTATTTTTCTTTTGTGATGACTTTTAGATTTTATTGATGAAAGCTACCAACAACAGTTTCTTTTTTCCAAAATTAATAGCTTTTGATACCTAATCAAATAATACTCAAATTACATTTTTTTTTTTATACTTTACTTATATATCTAACAATGTACTTATACATTTATTTCTAAATTTTAACCTTTTTAAAATGATTGTAAAAAATATTGTTAAGATTGTCAAAAATATTATTTTGTCAAGTAATTCATCTCCTAGTTAAGATTTTTAAATATACTTTTGAATGCAGACTCCCAGAAAAATGTCCCGTATGCGGTCGTGCATGTGGAGATGGTCATATTAATTTTAAGCCGTGCGTCGCTTACGGTTTTACTTCCGGCTCGATGTTTTCAACGATTTTTGTCAACCATTACCAAAGATCAAGAGATGATATTCCAGTCACATTTTCACAGTCCAATTTATTTGAATTATTCCAATACTCCATAATTTAGAAGTATTAGACTATAATCTATCTGACCAAACGTTTGGAGAGATCTTTAGAATGACGATTTGTTTTTTTGAAAACTCACACTCAACCATTCAGATAATTGTCAAATTTTTTTAAATGATGATGTGATCTTTGTGCTTTTAAATTTGTACCCTAATATATCTAAATTATGTCACAAATGCATCACTATCGTCTAAGTTTTTAGGATCGAACCACGTAGACGAATTAATATGGTCACCAAATTTATATCATATTCAATTAACTAAATTGGGCAAAAATTGCAAGAAAGAATATAGTTGGTTACTTAAACTAATTAGTGGTAGTTGCAAATAATTAAAATCCTAAATTATCAGTGATGCAATATGGTCCCGCGCATACTTCAATAAAATGGATGTAATTTTTTATACGACCTTCGGATTGAGCTGAAATTTTGACATGAGCTCCGTGACCTAAAGCCCAAAACAATACTAGCCATGCTAAGTTTTGGCTTAATCGTCAGCTCGGATTCGCGACTGAGTTTTCCTTCATAGGCTTTTGGGCTTTTTTTTTAAATTTTAGCAATTTTAGGGTTGTTTTAGTAATTTTATGTATTTTATCTTTCTAGAGTTTTGTATTTGTCTATTTAGACAGTCGTCGTGCCTTGTGGCAGTTAGTTATGTTTTGAAAATTAAAATTTTATCAAAATTATGAGAATCTATATGATTTCAGAATTAAAATCTCTCTTGTTCATGTTTTTTTTCATTATTTTTCTCTATTGTTCAGTGCACAGTGCATTAGAAAGTATAAAACACATAAAGAATTTGATAGGATTAGATATGCAATATTAATGCACACAATGATTATCTGGAAATCCAAACTTAAGTCAACAGTTCCTATTGTGTTTCCGCCCTCAACGAATCACATGAGAAACGGAGTCAAATAGCTTTTAGTCGGGTAGTATGACAAGGATCCGATAACCAAGAAGTAACATTGAATGGAAGGTACCGATTAACATTCGTTTTGATTAGTCCATCCTTCATCAATGTTGAGATCAGTGCAAGAATATATATGCTTTGATGAGATGAAAGAGTCACATCAAGTAATGATTTGTCCTAATGAGGTTTAAGACTCCAAACAATTAATTCATGGATTATGATATACTGACAACAACTTTATGTAACAACCGTTACAATTTTTTTTAAAAAATATAAATATATTTATATAATTAAGTTTGATTGTGTATCCAATTTCATATTAAAAATAAATATTTTATCGTTTATCAAATAGTTTGAAATGTTTTATTTTTATTTTTTAGCACTTATTGTCAATCAAACAAATTTCAAATTATACCAAATTTAATACACAACCTATCTAAACTCTATATACCAAATTCATTATTCTATCAATCATCAGTTGTAAAAGAAAAAAAAATGGTCAATATAATTTTCTGCAATAATTAACAATTACACGTAAAGGTACAAAAAGAAAGAAAACTAAACTGTAAACTAAACAAATCTAGCCTAGACTTAAACAAAAAAAAAATGAAAGAAAAAACAAGGCAGCTTAGGAATACAAGGGAAAGCGTGCCAACTAAGGTTTTTATTTCCAGAAAACCAATTTATAAAGAATTGAATTGGTACAATATATGTCGAGAAGTTATCTTTCGCATGTTATTGTTATTGTTATTTTATAATTCCTAAAGTAAGAATCTGAATAAAAAATTATATTAATCAAATCGCCTAGATAAGGAATAGCTAAATATACTTTCGTGGAGATATCAAAAAAGAAATGTAAAAAATTTGCCTCATGGCATCATAATGTACTTTATTTTGCAATTTTCCTCTGACTTCATTTTTTAATTTATTTATACAATTCGATGCAGGATAAAACGTGGTATTAAAAAAAAAAGAAAAAAGAAACATTTTGTTGTTTGTGTTATACATGTTTTCATAATTAATGGCGTTCTAAAGTTTTTGTCAACATACATTTGGTTTTTCCTGCCTATAATTTTCAGAGGAGATTGTGATAGACACGAATTATTCAAACCAGAACATACACCTGTCCTTTCAAATTATTGATATGCAAGAGGTAGTTTCAACTACAGAACTTATTATTTTTCCAAACAAATCATGTGTAACATACAGGCTTCGATTAATATTATTTTTGGTAGATGGACAGCACAAATTAAAGTGACAGCTTCATTAATTTGTTTCAATTTTAAGTTTTCCTTTCTTTAATTCCCAATTACGTTTTGACTCTGAAGTGACACCACAACTAAACGGTGTCATTTTATTTGTGGATATACATCCGGTCTTGTAGTATAGTATATCGTTTTTTTCCCCTTTATGAATCGTCGTTCAAAATTAATGCAATAAAAAATGAACTCTATATATACCATCCGTTAATGTATATGATAATTCCGAAGGGCTTCAATGTCACTCTATGCGCACCTCTTGATTTTTAAATATCATATTAACAAAACTAAATTAATTAGGTATTATTTATCGTTATTATTGTGCATGTTGAGTGCTATTGATGTGCAATAAAGCACTTTCAAATACAGAATTACTTATTTTTCTCAACAAAGCATGTGTTGCATACAGGCTTCTATTATTATTTTGATACATGGGCGCCAGCACAAATGACAGAGACAGCTTACGTTTGGCTTTCCGCTTTAGAAGTTATAAAAAAGATGCCAATTAATGTTTTATTTTTTATTTTTCTTTCTTTTAATTTTTTTTTCGGGCAATCGTCGTTGAAAAATATTTCTATAATGAAGTTGTATTTTTACCGTCAATTGTTGTAATTTAGGTTTGCGAGAAAATTCAATGGATTCACTCTACGCTTCCGTTACGTTCTAATTTTTTTATTTATTTTTAACAAAGAATTAATTAATCTATTTCGCATTAATTTTAGTGTGCATGTGAATTCCAGTGCCTTGGGACCGAAATAACACCAAATTTTTATACATGAGAAAATATGGAATATATCAGATAATGGATGAAATGAAATATTGGATTCACATAAGAACCATTCGAACAGTGCAATGATTCATTAGAACAGTTAGCCTGAAGAACGCAATTGTTAAATCAGAAGTCATTATAATTAAAAAAAATAAGAAGAAGAAATGATTATTATTCCCTGCAGAATCGAACGGCTGCATCTAAACACATAACATTGCAACGATTTTCTGAACCGTTATAATTTAGCACAGACCCTCCAATTTTCTGTATATCAGCGACTATCATGTTAATTTCTAGGCAAAATTCAGAGTATGGCTATGGAAGCGCGATCTTTCTTATGAATAGAGATTTCTCTGTAATTTATTTGAAGACTTGAAGTTGATGCAATTCATTCTCTTTTCGAATTATCAAAATACAGTTGTGTTTTATCCCCCCTTTTTCTCTCTTTTCTTTCAACTAGCAAAACGTACCACACCCAAATTACTGATGAGAAAATTTTACATATGTGTTATATTTCTAAAATCTAATTATTATTTTAATGAAAATTTTCATATTTGTCATGATCTTTTCCAAACACAGCGCACAGTCAATTCGGCAATAAATTATTTTCTATTTTTGATGAGTGCACAACCAATCCATAAAAAAATTGTTTCTATTAAAAGTGAAGAGCTTGTAAACTTATATCCATGGCTAATATCCAGCCATTGGTTTAAATAATCATTGACTAAAATTACATAGAGTAAATAATTTGTTTACATCATTTGCCTAATTATTTTAGTTAAGTAGTAGGGATAGGGATAGGGATTTTCTTATCCTTTACCGTGTTTTAACGTTGTTAGCATGATTATGAAAATGTTACAATTACGAATTTAAAAACAGAGACACTGAAAGAAAGTCATGGAAATTAATAAATTTTAATTCTCTCCTCCAATTTACCTAATTAAAATTTTCCCGGTTATTCATAAAAAAGTTATCCACGAAGAAAAAATTGTTGAACTTTCAGATGCATTTTTATAGATATCAAATAATTTTCAAAATGGATTAAAATCGATGCATGCTCTATGCAAAAGATAAATAAGGTCATATGAAAAATTTGAAGCTAATTATTTAGATAATACTGTCGAAAAATTAATGCCACCTAAGTAATGTAACATAAAAATGGTTAAAAAAATAATCTCTTCTAGTGAAATTAATTAAATATTAACATGCAATACAAAATCTTCTTCTTTTGTTAAGAAACGTTTATTTAGAAAAAATCTCTCTTGCAAAAATTCGCCATGCATGCTTCTTTCCTGTTATAGTTTATTGGTCCAGATTTTGTTCCAGGTTCTTTGTTACAGTTTGTTATAATAAATCCGGTTACCCTTAATTTATTGTTCTATAGGCTATCTTTGCAAGTATGGAGTGGCGCTCGTGTCAGTGATTTATAACACTTCAAATCATTTCACTCAAATTTCACTTTTTATATATAAATTAAACCTATGCATCTTAGTATATTTTAAATTTTAAATTTCTTTATGATTAAATTATTCTAAATGTAAATCATTCCGTTTTGACCAAAATTGGTCTAATGTATCAAACAGCTTAAATTTTCTAAATAAAAGGACCACCCTTTCTCTTGCGAATATACGTTCTTTATCCCTTAATTAACAAAATCTAAACGCCAGTAATACCCCCATTAATGGCATTAATTTAGTTCATGAACAAAACAATTAAATAGCAAAGAAAGCGACTGTGTAGGGCCCACGAAGAGGTATTGGCTGGTTGTTTTCTCAAAGAGTTCTCCATTAAGCTATCCAACAACAGGATCCCTCCATTATATTTGGCCTCCTTGCATCATCTTATTGCAAGAGAGAGAGAGACAGAGAGAGTTCTCATGGCTTCTATTACTGTACCTGACCCTCTTCCATCTCCAACAGAAGATGCCAAGAGTCTCTGGAAAGCATTTGATGGTAATTTTTTTGTACGTTTTCCCTTTTACCTTTTTCATGCTTTTATATACACATTCACATAGCTCTTATAAGTTATAAACAAAAGACAATGCATATGCAAGATTTACTGGCATGCAAGAAGATGACCAGACTGCATGTACATACTCAACTCATGACGAGTGATTTTGTGTAGTATAATGATTCTGTACCAAAATGGTATGCTATTTATACTACTCTTTAGGAAGCACTGCACCTGTACCAGTACCAGATTCATACCTAAATAACCATGCATAATGCAAAGCATAACATGTAGTCATGTAGAATAATTAAAACTGAATATCCTGTCAGAAATTTATTTGCTTTACTTCATAATAAAAATAATTTAAATATTGACAGGAATGGGGAAGGATGACAATGCTATTAAAGAGTTACTATGCCACAGAACTTCAGCACAAATATCCCAGATTGCACGGGCTTATGAAGAGCTTTACAAAGAGAAATTAATGGATCGGCTAAATCAAGAGTTTTCCTCCTTTTTGCAACTTCACTCCAAGGTACAATTCTTTATGATTCCTCTCTTTTTTCATGTCATGTTTTGTCCACATATATTGCTAAAATATTTTAATTGGAAAAAGGGAATTGATTTCATGATTAGTTAAATATTAAGTTTTGTCCATTATGATAGTTTTGATTTCAGTTCAGGACAAAATTCAGAGCAACATATCTACTATGCATGATGCATTTGCTATTATAATTTGTCTCTTTCTGAAATGACTGTCTGTCCCTTTCTGCTATTTTCTGGTAGAAATTTCAAAGATAAACCAATATTTGAACATATTTTGTTCATGTTTCAGCCAGCAATCATGCAATGGACAATGAACCCAGCTGAGAGGGATGCGAAATGGGCCTACAAGGCCACAAAAGAAAAGAAAGGCGAACGTGGTGCCTTGATGATTATAGAGATTGCCTGTGGCTCTTCTCCTGATCATTTAATGGCTGTCAGAAAGGCCTACTCTACTCTCTATTCACGCTCTCTCGAGGAGGAGATTGCATTCACTAGTGCATTCAAAGAGCCTCTGAGAGAGGTATGTACGAGTTAACACCATACAAAACTTTGTGTGTTTCAGCTTCATATATGCCAAATGTGAATAATGCTTTTTATTTATGTATTGGGATAGGAAACTTTGCAAGTCAGTAGTTTGAACCAGTAATATTTACTACTTAACTGCAATTACTTTGAGATATGTTGCTTTGGGAATATGCTTTATATGTACTTTTAATATCTTTTTCAAAGTCAATTTTAACTGAAAGTTGCAAACAAGCCATTTACATTACCTAAATGCAATAGTTTCTACATGAACTTTACAATTGGAAATTCGGTTAATCTTTTGACAAGCACGTGCATATTCTATATCAATTGGTTAATATATGGAGTGTATTTTCGAAATTGTCATCCCCATCAAAGAAAAATGCAACAAATTTTACATGAATACATTGCACAATAATTGAAATATATCCAAAACTTTGTATTTGACATTTGTAAGTTTGATGTGATAGGCACTGGAAAAATGAACACATTGTAATCTGTTCAAAAACGAAAGACCATAATCACTCATTTATATTACTACTCTGTATTGTATAATTGTATTGCAGTTTTTGGTGCAACTGGTAACCTCATACCGGTACAATGGAGATAATGCAGATGAGAGCTCAGCTCAATCAGAAGCAGCTATTCTATACAATGGCATACAAGCTAACCATCTACTTCAAGACCAAGTAATGCGTATGATCAGCCTGAGAAGCAAATCTCAAGTCAAAGCAACAATACGGCACTATGAAAAAGAATATGGCAAAACATTTGAAGAGGTAATTTTCAATTTTAGATTATTGTTTTCTTAAAGTTGTCTATGTCCGAAAACTTTATACAAGAAATTTAATTTATTTTAAAATATGTAAATAATCTCAATCTGAGCATATTTCTGTGAATATTTGCATAATCTGAGTACAGGAAGGGTTTGAGCTCAAGAGATCATGATCATGCCCTGATATTATCTGGAAATAAATAGTTGCCTGAAAAATTTAGATATTTTTACGCCCATTTTCTATGTTTTTATATTTTAAAATAATAATTTATTTTCTTCAAAATTATAAAATCTGGCAGGAAATAGCTGCATGCACCAGTCCCTTCTCAGATTTGATGAAAGTTGTTGTTCGTTGCCTAGTTTCTCCTGAGAAGCACTTTGCTGAGGTAACTATGATGGATATTTGCTTCTAAATGCTAACAAGTTGTTATGCCATTATTTTCTAATTCTCTCCCTTTTTAAATTTCAGGTTATTAGAGCATCTATGGAAGGACTTGGTACGGATGAAGAGGCACTGACACGAGGTGTTATAAGCCGAGCTGAAATAGACATGGAACTGATAAAGGAAGAATACAAAAGGAGATATAAAACAACTCTTACTCATGATGTAATAGAAGATACATCCGGGTTGTACAAGGACATTTTGCTTGCCTTGATAGGCCCAGAAAAAGAACCATGATGGTAATTAAACATCAAATTATTAGTTGTCAAATTAAATTAAACTAAGACATGCATTGTGTGCTTTGTGATATGATGTATAGAATACCAATTTATTTGCATTGTAATCTGTAGTTATGCTCCTTGTATCAGCAAATGTACCGAGTGAAGATTGTCAAAGCACCTGCACTTGAGTCTATGTGATGTTATAAACAACATTATTGTGAAGAACTACTGCAGAAAATACAAGCCATAGAGATAATATTAATCAGTCAAAATTGTTTCATATTTTTGAGTTTCAAACCAAATCAACATTTTATTGGTAGAAAAATGCATTGACTGGTGAATGTATCTTACTGATAGAAGCACCCAACCCGAACGTATTCAATTATTTGGTCTAATCATGCTGGTATAATCAATCAAATGATATTTAATTAGTTATTTGGATTAGACATGGCTGATACACAGGATACAGGATCCAGTGCCTAAAATCGTTCTTCATTTGTTTATTCATTCAATCATGTAGATTTATTTAGTTTGAAAAGGAACTAGCCTCGAAAAATAATCATGAATGATTTTTGAGCTTTTTCCTCTCTATATACAGAGCTAAGAAATGATTTTGTCTGCTTATTTTCTCACAAGCAAGCAACCAGAAATATTATGACGTGCCAGTTGCCACTTGCTAATTTGGTTTTTACACCCCAATCATTACTGACTTGTCCTTCTATTGGTCCCAAATACAATCAATACCATACCTACCAAACTAAAATATTGTACAGTGTAAGACTGCCATTTAGAAACTACAGTTTTTTTTGAAGAAAAATAGAGGTCAGGCCTCTATCTTAATTGAATTAAAATAAATTTAAGAGTTTACAAAATCAGCGAGGTGCTAATTGATTAAAATAAAACAAAACACAAAAAACAAAATGAGCAGAAAGGTCCCTGGGGGAAAGAAGAAGGGAGGAGAGAAGAAAAAAACTGAAAAAGGCAGAAATGAAATGCTATTTCCTAAAGAAATTCCATTCTAAAAGCACTTCTTGCAACAAATCAGATGGCTGTTTAGCAATATCCCTGAAGGTCCTTGTGCACCTTTCTCTCCATGTCACAAAGTAGGCAATTGCAAAAAGGTCCTTGATAGTGTCCATAATTGCAGAACTGTGTAGAATAGCTGTATGGAGCACAGGAAATGCAGTAGAAGATGCAGTAGTGACTGAAATCACATCTGCAGAAGTGAGTAACAGATCTCTTAAACCTTTGAAGAACTGACAAGAGCTGAAAAGATGAAGGACTGTCTCACTGTCTAAACCACAAAGAATGCATCTGTTAGGTAAATTCCATCCTCTTCTTTGTAAATTATCCAAAGTGGCAATTTTGTTTTGAAACATCAACCAAAGAAACACTTTGAATCTCGGTGGAATCTTCATTTTCCAGAGCTTGCACAGTGATGAAGCATGGCAGGGGTGGGAAGTAATAAGTCTGTAAAGTGAACTAGTGGAGAAGGTTGCTAACTTATGTAACTTCCAAATAGCCTCATCTAAACCAGTGTTAGAAAAATTGGAGAGTGAAGGCATGAGCAAAAGTAGTAGAGAGTCCAATTGCAACTCAGCAGACATCGAAGAGGATAGCAATGGTGAAAAGAGAGAGTGCAGGTCATGAAGATTGTTGCAGAACTGATGCAATGATATAAACTTATCTAAAGCAAAGGAGAAAAGGTCAGGGCAAGTGAATTGAAGAATTTGAGAAGACCAGTTGTGCTGCCAGAATAGAATATTTCTACCATTTGAGGGTAGAAAAGTCAATCCCACATTAAAAAAATGTGTTAAGTGCTTGAGGTTGCTAGTGAACTTGCTATTCAAGGGATAGAGAGAAAGAGATGAGGCCTGCAAGGTGAGAGCCAAAGACCTCCATAAAGAAGTAGAGGTGGAAGACCATTTCCATAACCACTTAGCAAGAAAGGCTTCATTGAATGCTTTGAGATTAAGTACTCCAAGGCCCCCAATTTTCTTTGGCTTTATGACACAGGCCCAAGATATCAGAATTAATTTCCTTCCATCAGTATTAGGTCCATGCCAAAGAAAATTCCTCCTCAAAGAGTCTATTTTTTTAATTACCCATGATGGTAATTTAAAGATAGACATGAAATAAGTTGGCAAAGAAGATAAGCAAGAATTAATGAGAACTATTCTTCCTGCAATGGAAAGAAGTGATGCTGACCAGCCTTGCAGTTTACATCTAAACTTGTGCAAAAGGGGCTGAAAATCTTCCTTGATCAATTGCTTGTCAGAAAGAGGTAAACCCAAATAAATTAGGGGGAAAGAGGATCTTCTGCAATTAAGCACATTAGCTAGAGATTGCTCTAAAGTGTCTGAGCAGTGAAGAGTGATCAAGTCTGATTTGTTAGCATTGAGAGTCAAACCAGAAAACTCTTCAAAAGTGTAGAACACAGTCTTTAAGAGAGTAGCTTGTAGCAGAGTAGGTTTGAAGAAAAATAGAGCATCATCAGCATAGAAGATTGCTGAAAACATGTTCTGCAAAGGCACAGGCATTGCTCCTATGCGATTCAGCTTTGCCACCCATCTTGAGAGAAAATCAAAAGCTAAAATAAACAGATATGGAGAAAGGGGGTCCCCTTGGCGCACGCCCCTTTTGAGAGATATCTGTCTACCAGCAACACCATTTAAAACAACCCTAGAAGCTCCTTGAAGAACACAACCTGACACAGCAGAGATAAAACTTTGCGGGAAGCCTAAAGCAGCCAAGACCTTAGTTAAGAAATTCCAACTAATAGTGTCAAAGGCTTTATGAATGTCGGCCTTGAAAACTGCCAAAGGAGTGCTAGACTTTGAGCAGTGATGAACAACTTCTTGAGCATAAGCAAAGTTTTCTACAATTGCTCTGCCTTGCATGAAACCAGTTTGATTATTAGTCACCAGAGAAGAAAGAAAAGGACTGAGTCTCTTTGTCAGAATTTTCGAAAAAATTCTCTGAATAGAGTGAATAATACTGATTGGTCTAAAATCAGCAGTGGTTGAAGGGCTTTGAGTTTTTGGTATAAGAGCAATAATAGAGGAGTTTAGGGGATGCAGAGAGTTAGAAAGTAGAGCAGCATTGAGTGTGGAAGTAATTCCAGGGGTTAGTTCTTCCTTAAAGGCTTTGAAAAAATTACCATTGAGACCATCTGGACCCGGTGATTTGTTAGAAGGCCAACTTGAAATGGCTTCACAAACTTCAGCCTCAGAGATAGGCACCTCTAGAGAGGAGAAGTCAAGATTGTTGATTTGAGAATATAAACAATCAACTTCAAAATCAGAACTCAAATTGGAGGTGGTTCCCATCAGATTACAAAAAAACTTGAAGAAAGCTAAGCCTTTTGATTTTTGATCTGTGACAGTGACTCCATCCACAACAAGAGTTTGAATGAAATTTCTTCTCTTATTGCTGGTGGCCTTAGCATGGAAAAAAGCAGAATTTTGGTCTCCCTCCAACCTCCATTTGAAAGAGGACCTTTGCTTCCATATAGCTTCTTCAGTAGCAGCTATTTCAGTGAATCTCTTCTTTAACAAGGAGCTGAGGAGTTTTCCAAATTAGTCAATGGTCTTGACTCCATGACCCTGTCACATCTCAAGAGAAAAGTTCTGATCAGCAGGGACTGTTCCCTAGCTTTGGAGATTCTTCCTTTAGCCCATAATTTAATCTCTTTAGTAAGAAGAGATAGTTTATGATCAAATTGCTGAGGGGTAGTTGCTGGAGCGGAAGAGAACCAAAAATTCAGCACTAAATCATGAAACTCTGGCATTTTAAGGCAGAAGTTTTCAAACCTAAATAAATTTGAAGGCCTGAATTTAGATTTGAAACAATAGAGTAAAGGGGAGTGATCTGAGGAGGTATTGGCAAGAGTTTCTTGAGTTGCAATTGGAAATTGCTGTGAAAAATGCAGATTTATGAAAAATCTGTCCAATCTAGCAAAAGTAGGTGAGTCCCTATTATTGGACCAAGTAAAACTTTTATTGGAGAGGTTCAGATCTATTAAGTTAAGAGAGGAGATAGTATCAGCAAAAAATTGCATGTCTCTCCAATTTCGACTAAGACTAGTAGTTTCATCTGCATCCAAGACAATGTTAAAGTCACCACAAAGAATCCAAGGTGTGGCATCAGATGGAGCAAAGAGGTTGAGAGAAGTGAGAAATTGAGTTCTTCCATGGTCAGTAGAGGGACCATAAACAGTTGAGAGTTTAAAAGCAGAAGCATCTTGATTGAAGAAGAAGTCAATAGAGAGAACATGTCTTGTAGCAGTGGATGAGACAGAAGTTGCAAAGTTAGGGTCCCAAGCAATTAAAATACCACCTCACCTCTTGACCCATCAGCATCCACTGTTAGAAAAGATTTTAGTCTGTTACCACATGTTTCTCTCACCAAAGCATCAGAGACAATGTCCCACTTTGTCTCTTGAAAGCAAACAAAGTGAGGTTTTTCAATCAGAATTGTTTGTCTGACAGCTAGTCTTTTGTCTTTCTCATTGAGACCTCTCACATTCCAACAAAGAAACTTTAATTTTGTATCCATAAGAAAGCAGAAGAAAGGCAACACATTGAGACAAGGAGTAAAGAAAGATAGAGAAAATTCATTAAACCATGGGTGATACAAAACATCAAATCCATAAGGTAATCTTTTAATAACTTGCTAAACAAAGAAGAAAGATACAGACAGAATTAAACAATTCCTGCCTCAGCTAGGTTCTTCTTAATGTTTTCAGTCATATCAAACCCAGCAGCATAGAGGATAAGCTCAGCTTGAGCCATTGTTGGTGGATCATCCTCATCAAGGAAATCAGACAAAGTTTGTGCCACTGAAGACTTCTGTTTAGTAGCCTTGGTTGGGTTACAATCAGCATATTGGACTCTCTGAGCTTTGGCAATAGCAGACGTATAAGGGCCTGAAAGCTTGCTTTTGAGTCTTGGACTCCTCCTTGGCTCAGGATTAGGAGGAGGAAGAGAAGAGCTGCTAGTCAAAAGGCCTGAAATTGCAGCATCCGTAAAGGGGGCTTCAAATCCAGGAGGAACATCATCAATCAATGGGCCATCAGCATGGAATTCAGGTAAATCAAAGGAGACTTGCACAGAATCAGCATCAACAGAGCAGTTGTTTGGGTAGATAAAAACCAAATCTTCAGAGCCAAAAGGTGGAACTGTAGAAATAGCTTTAGAAGGATCAAACTCCAAAGCAAGTTGATTAGAAGGAAGCTGAGCAGCAAGAGGCTGAATTGCAGAGCTTAAAAAGGGGTCGACATAGCTACTGGTGAAGAAATCAGGAAGAGGATTGATTGCGGAGAAATCAAGATGATTGAACTTGAGTCCAGAATCAACAAGAGAAAGATCTCCAGCAGCTTGATGAACTATATGCTGGCCACCCGGAGGCTGCTGGTTGACAGAGTTGGAGGGGAGTGGTTGATTACCAGAAATGGCACCAGAATGCCCAGAGTTGTCACCGGAGTTATCGGAATGATTTGCAGGGGGTGGTGGTGGATACCAAGGCCTTCCAGGTCCAACGTGAGGAGCTGGCTGATAGAAATCAACCTGCTGAAAGCCTTCAATATACACTCTCACCCTAGCAGCACCTGGGTCATCAGAGACAGCAATCTGATGTGGAATGTAAGTTGGATGTGCTCCTTTGACGAACATACGAAGAAAAGCAAAATTGTTATTAGAGAAATGAGGAGCAATAGCTAAAGGATAGCCAAAGCCTGACACCAGCTTGCGCAGCGCATTTAAGTTCCACTTGTGCAAAGGCTGACCAGTAAGCCTAATTCTGGCACGAAAGACAGGTGCCTCACGAACCATGCCTCTGGTTCTATTCCATCTCCTGAAACTGTAACGGATGTTATTTTGATGTATAACACCCACATTGCAGATGTTGTTCCTGACCAGGGAGTTGGGGCAGACAAGAAGAAAGTCTCCTGTTTCATGGTGAACCGGGTGCAAGTGAAATTGGTGTGCTGCACCTCCAAATTGTGCAGCAAGTCTGACAGCCAAACGATGTTCAAAGTCATGAGGAAGGAGACCTTGAGTTTGGTAAGTAACTACAGCAGATCTGAGAAGGGGCTCATTTTCAGAGCCTACAGGTTGGTTGGGGTAATAAAAGACACTCAGCATACGGATTCTATGCTCCTCAAACTCCTGGGCACTATTGAGTTGCATGCTTTGCCAGTTCTCAGGAAACTCCATAGTGGTATCAGAAGAGGAAGAGATAGAATTAGTAGTAGAATAAGGAGGAGTGAAAGGTATAATATCCAAGCAGGGAAGAGGGGTTAAAATAGGAGTAGTTTGAAGTTGAGGCGTCAGATTGGAAAGGGGCTGCATCTCTTTTTCCAAGGTAGGAGGTGAAGAGTCATCTTGGGAAAGAAGAGTGCACAATTTGGCACTATGACCAAATTTAAGGCATACAACGCATCTTTGAGGTAAACTGCAAGTGGATTTTGAATGTCCCGAAAAAAGACAATTAAAGCACTTCTTCGACTTCCTTAGAGAGAGTAACTTAGATTTAATGATTTGAGAAACTGATTGTTTCTCAGAATTATTAAGTCCAGTAGATTTGAGGTGTTTAGGGAGAACCTTAGTCCAGCTGTTATTACCAGAATGTCTAGAATCAGAGGAGAAGTGAGTAGCAGGAGGAACTCGAATTCTTTTCCGAGCAATTTTTGGAGGAAGGTCAAAGCAAGCAAATCTTTTTTGAAAAGATTTAGAAGTAACTAACCTGAGAGAGGCAATAGAGAGAGGAGGGGAAGGCAAGAGAGATTGTAATCTCGATTTTATAGAAGTAGAAGCTGGCTTTGTTTGCGACTTAGGTAGGGGAGCAGTAGCAGAAACGGTGGAGGAGGAGGTGGTTTTGGATTTTGTGGTAGGCTGACTTTCTGCACTAGCCTTATGGAGCTTGGCCATATAATAATCTAGCAAAGGGGGCTGAGAAGGTGCCGAAGAGGGTGAGGCATGGTCACGGGAATCGGCAGGGTTTGGCGAGGGCTTCTTAGAGAGGGGGATATAGGTTCGAAGTAGTGGAGGAGAAGGTGGGGGGAGGCGTGTTGCCGCAGCGCCGGCCGTCGTCGCAGTGTTGCTGCTGCCGCCGATCGGCTTAGCGGTCGCCTTTGGAGCCGTCCCCATAAGTCGCTCTTTTAGGGTTTTTTTCGAAGCATTCACTCATTTTTAGAAACTACAGTTGAATAAACATGATTGAATTTAAGGTGTATTGGCATAAAGCGAAGCGAAAGCCATTAATCATAGATGATCCTTTTACCTCCAGGTGTAAATTTCTGTTATTTGTGTTTCGATGTAAACTTATGTTAATTGTGTTTGGTGAGAAAATTGAATGATTTAGATTAATGCTACTGTAGTAAAATAAAAATTAGAAATATATCGTCACTAAATAACAAATTATGACAAATTATATTTTTGCCATCACTAAATAAAAAAAAATATTTATGCCATCAGTCAACTAATTTGACCACTTTACCACATTTTAAATATGTCACTATACAAAGCACTAAAATTAGAAAATTCCAACATAAAACATTAAAATTAGAAATATGTCATCGAAAATAATAACTGATTTATGCCGTCAACAAAAAAAATAAAAATTTCATTTCAAATTGAAATTTTTAAAATTTTTAAGTTTGTTTTTTTTAACTTTAAAATTTTAATTCGGAACTTCTTTATGCCATCAACACCCTTCTAAGTTGTAAACCTAGCTCTCGTTGGCAGCAGCCGAGCCGATGGAAGGAGTTGATCGGATCAGCGCGCTTCCTGATGAAATAAAGATCTCCATCCTCTCCCAACTCGATGTCAAGTATGCCATCCGTACGTCGGTTCTGTCTCACTCCTGGCGCCACCTCTGGACCCATCTCCCCTGCCTCCGTCTCGGTTACCTTCAGGACCAATTAGGTGCTGTGGGTGCAAATGTTAGTTACTATTGGATCCAGCGCGTCCACCATGTCGTCTCGTCTCTCCGGGGGCCCCTTGTCCACTTCGAGCTCGTCCACCGCTTTCTCTCCAACCAAACACCCCTTATCCAGCGCCTCCTCGATTTACTCCTCCAGAAAGGTGGGGTCCAAACGCTCCACCTTGAGTTTTTCTATCATCCACTACAAGTTCATCTCCCACCCTTTCATTCTCCCAAAGTACTCCAACTCTACCAATGCCATGTCCTACTACCCACTGGATTCCAGGGTTTCAACAGTCTCACCACTTTAGAGTTGGAACAAGTTGAAATCTCCAATGACCATCTTCATTTTCTCATCCATACATCAAACAACCTAACCACTTTCTCTGGAACACAATTTGTGAGGAATCAAAGTCCACTCTCAGTGAATTTTAGTTCACCATTACTAAGGTATCTGAAATTTGATTGATCACTCTATTGAGAATGTGTTAGTTATTTCAGCCCCATGTTTGGAGCAAGTAGAAATTATTAATTACAACCAGGACCGCACAGATCCTAGTTCAACAAAGTTGTCTTTGGTGGCTCTGGGGCTGCTGATTAGTGTTGCCATGGTTTCTTCTCTCAATTTGCGCTGCAATATTCTCAGAGTAACCACTTTTTCTTTCTGAAAGGTCAAATCAGCAATGGTGTATATCATGGAGATCTTTGCCTGTTTTCTGATTGTTTTTTTTTAATTATGTTTCTACAGTCTTTGTCTCTTGTTACTTTGCCGATCGATTTCACTTTTTCCCGACTAAGAATCCTAAAGGTTTTTTTCTACATCAATTACATGGACAAGAGGATGTGTGATGCCTTTTTCTGGTTGCTTAGGAGCATGCCTTTTCTTGAAGAACTCAACGTAAAGATTTGTTATCCATTTTTCCCTGAAATCTATATCAAATTTTTTTGGCTTTGGATACTGTTTCAGTTTTTCTCATTGGTTATTCTTCTTCATGTTTCAGTTAGAGAAGCATTGTCATTCTATTAGGGTAGCCTTCTAGTTGAGAGTGCAAACCAATGCTTTATTTGTAGTTCTTTGCATCTGCTGAATTTTCTGACTATGATTTACTTGAACAACAGTGCTGAGCAGTCTGTGCAATTCACAGATTGCAATTCACATAATTTTGTTCTTTTCTATGTATCATAACTAGTGAGTTTTTTGGAATCAATCATTATTTAACTGAAGTCAATAATTTGTATTGCAGTTAACGCATGGGGATTATGAGGTTTCAGATCAGATCAATAGGGTTGTGATACTAATGGAAGAGTTACTTGGAAAGAAGAGAGATGGCATCTCCTGCCTCAATCAGACTTTGAAAAGTGTCATAATAAGAACGGTTGGTACCATGGCTGCCAAAAATTTGGGAAAGTTCTTTCTATTGAATGCGAAAGTGCTTAAGCTAATGAAGTTTCAGTTTTGGAGGCGATCTCATGTTGAGTTGGGCATGATAGAGGAGCTGCAGAAGGCAGAGTTAACTTCCTCTGATGCTAAGGTGGTGATTTTCTGTGACTTAGAGGATGCAACTATAGATGTTATATGACTGGATAATGGTGAGGAAAAAAGAAGCAGGTTAACTCTTTGTTCTGTCATCTTTTGGTTATTCTCTCTATTTTTGTTATTGATAAACCATCTGGCATCTTCTTTTTGGGTTTTAAACAAAGGTTTAAATGTTTTGTGATATACTGATGTCCTGGCAAGACTCCACCTCCATTGTCTCGAACTTGTTGCCAGGGTTGCTTCTTGGTTTTTTCACATTTTGTGACGCATTAATTGAGATGCTTAACATCTCAGCTGGTTAGTTTATATGTTTTGGTACTGTGTTTTGTAAGATTATGGCTCTTAAGAATACTCTGACATAGGTGAAATATATGTCTTGCATGTAAATCTAATTGTAGATTGTTAAATTTATTGTCAGGTCGATCAAATTTCCGAATACATTTGATTCGGATTATGATTGTTTCATTTCTTACATCAAACAATACATACATAAATTCTAGAGGAGTTTTTCTACAGTACCCCAAAGTCTCTCCTCTAGATTTTGTGTGGCCATTTTGTGTAGTGTTTTTTACGTTTTGTAATGGATTTTTGCAATAAGCATCAACTTTCAAAGTCAACACGACAGGCTATATAAAATTTCTTACAGAAAAAAATAAGGAGAAAAGACAGCTTCGGGAATTGATTTGGGCACCACTTAAAAATGATACAACACCACAAAATTTTTTCAATGACCAATATGCCCTTCACATCTATTAATTGAACGCTTCACATGACACCTCTTTTCTGAACATTCCCCCCTTTATTTCTTATGGAAGGCACACTTCCAACCAATCCCAATCCTGTGCCGCGCGACACAGGATGTAGCACGCAAGAAAACAAAAATGATAATCTCTCCCTGGAGAATGCTTTGGACATGCCTACATTCGCTGGAGACATTATCTTCAATTTGTTTTTGATATATATACCCTCAACACTCTCCTGACTCTATTTGAAAACTGCCAGATACACGCACCGCAAAATATAATGACCAAATTAATAATATTCTGTACAGTCTAAATGCATTGCCAAATATGCTAGGTTCTTCATGAATCGTATTCTTACTTTAGAAATTTTATAAATGTATTATGTAAAGAAAAAAAGATAAAGAAATCTACTGATTTTAGAAAGGCACATGATGTATTTTTATTGTTGACTTTATTTTCAATGGTGAATCATTATGTATTATGTATGTACAAATACTAAAAATATTATGTGAGGTGCAAGTTATATATTTTTAAAACGGCGTATGTTGTATTTTCATTATTGACTTTTATATATTCAATGGTGAATTGACTATGATGTGTACAAATTCTGAAAAAAAATATATCATCTGATGTGCAAGTATTTAGTGCACTCAAATATTTTTGTGATTTGAAAAAAGAAATTGGACATCGTCAGACCTTGAAATGTTTTCTAATATTATAAATAAATGATATAGCAAGCATGGAAGTATTATTCATTTATACACCGGCAAAAGTATAGTAATATTTGTACATGAAAAAAAATACAATAATGATAGAGAGTGCCAATTTATACTGCTGAAAAATGTTTGTCATTTTTATTTTCATGGTACATTAGAGAGAACGTCTCATAAGTTGATAAGAAAACACAATAATTTCATATCAACCCTTGAACTATCTGAATTGACAGTAAAAATTTGAGAACAACATAAAAAAAATAAAAAAAATAAAAGTATAGCCTCCAAAATGGTGATTAAGAACGAATAACTAAATTTGCACCAGAAAATTTTTGAGTTAAAATGAGTTTGTTAAGAAAATTGATTTTTTAGTAGCGGCTAAAAATTGATCTAAGAAAATTTTATGTTTAAAAGAGAGTTTAATTAAAGAA
Organism: Rhynchospora pubera; assembly: GCA_028095005.1. Lineage (NCBI taxonomy): Eukaryota > Viridiplantae > Streptophyta > Magnoliopsida > Poales > Cyperaceae > Rhynchospora > Rhynchospora pubera. The sequence goes on along the minus strand of CM051461.1, from coordinate 69,761,183 downwards.
GCTTTATATGAGACAGCATGATTGTTGGATGAAACGGAGCAGCTCTTGCCTTACAGGGAATATGTGTGTCCAAAGCACTCGCTCCCTCCTTTGAATAATTCAAACACTATGCGCTACATGATTTGTCTTTTCGCGCGCTACATCCTGTGCCGCGCGGCACAGGATTTGAATTCACTTCCAACTCATTTCATTTGACTTCACCCCATCTGATCACTTTACTGTCCGTACAACCTAGCCGCCATTTAAACATCATACAAGGGAAAAAAAAAAACAACAGAGTTGAAAATTCCGATTTCTCAAATTTATTTTCAGAGATATTTGTCAACTCTGCGAAAGCATACAAATTGATAAGGTGCTGGTAAGAAAAGCACAAAGGGTACTGGGGAAAAATTAGTTGAAAAGTCTAATTTTAGTCGGCCCATTTATCTCAAGCATATTGACAAATATTGTGTCAACAACCTTCTTTAGTTTAATTAAATTTTATTTCTTTGTTTATATACCAGATGGATATAACCAATGAAGAACAGCTAGATTCTTTCAAGTTCGCAACACGAGATGAATTGCTAGATCGTGTTTGTGCTTTTTACTCAAAAAGAGGCTATACATTATCTATTCTTTGATCAATAACAGAAAAAGGTGTGGTATTGCGATGTGATAAAAGATGGTCATTATCGAAATACCCACAATATTTCGGATGACGAAAGAAAAAAATTTACAAGCAGCCATTTGGTGAATTGGACCAGCATATATCATGCTTAATTAAAGAATTTCCAATCTCTACATACGGACCAGTATATAGCCAGAATTTCCTTATTTCTGTATAGTCTAATTTAGTTGGACCAGCATATATTATTTAATATATATATAGTTTAAATTAAGAAGTGCATATGGACTGATCCATTGTGTGGTCTAACAAGAGTGTTTAAAACTTTAAATTTTAAAATATATGGTCATGCAGAGTCAAGCGTTCAATTGACATAGGTAGAGTGTATATTGGTCACTGAAAAATTATTTGTGGTGTTGTATCACTTTTAAGTGGTGCCCAAATCAATTCCCGACAGCTTCCATCCCATGTGCAAGATAGTGGGATTTTATGCGTCTTTTCTTCACCTTCCTTTATGTGACGAGCCTAAGGCTGTGCTCCAGAACGCGAAGGTAGGGATGAGATTAGGGGAGGCGAGGCGACAAATTGATTTCCGACCTTGTCCGAGCGAGTTTACTCGTTCCACAATGAAGGATGAGACGGGATGAAAAGGGATGAGACGAAGTGAGATAAGAGACAGATCTATGAAGACTTTACTCGCGGTCGCTAATCTTCGATTTGGGGGTGAGCCTCACTAGACACCCCTAATCTCCTCTCGCTTAGTCTTCTTTTTGCTTTCGCGTTTTGGAGCACAGCCTAAGACAAATATATTTTTCAATATGAAACATAAAAAACTACACAAGACCAACATAAAATCAAATTAAATTGGAAGAAGAAGGCAACAGCATCTACAAGAATATTGCTTTTTTTTTCAGTTAGTCTCTCCAATATTTTTAGATTTGGATTAATTTTTCATATTATTTTTGAAGTGGCGGTGGACACTTCAGTAAATATTCGTTGGGTTAGAACTGGCGGTGGACATCTTCAGTAAATATTCGTTGGGTTTCACTGAGGTGCGATGCTCTCACTGACACGAAAAATTTACGAGCAGTCATTATTGTAACATCTCTTCGGAGTATCTGGTTAGAACGGAATAATAGATTTTTTAAGGAAGATTGCAGAGGTGCGGACTCCATCATGCATTGAATTGTTTTTCAACAGACACTCTTTCAGAAATACTACTATGGACTCACATCCTCTATAGCCGAAATTAATCGGTTGTAGCGTCCAGCCAACTTAATTTTTATAATATTTAAAATTTTTAAAATTCAAATGTTAAATTTAAACTGTTGATCTTGTTTAATTTTACGGGCGATGTATTTTTATATAAGTTTTATAAAATTTAGAGTTGATTTGATATTAGATCAAGTGGTCAACAAATAAACGAATATGGTTAACTAACACTGATTAATTCTAATACGTTCATAATTTGGTCACTTAATCAAATATCAAATCGACTCCAAATTTTATAAAACTTATATGAAAATGCATCGCTTGTAAAATTGAACAAGTTCAACGTTTGGATTCAACATTTGAATTTTAAAATTTTTAAATATTAAAAAAGTTGTGTTGGCTGGATGGTACAGCCGTATAATTTTGGCTGTAGAGGATGCGAGTCCAGGCTGCTACATCCTCAGCCTTCCTCACTTGACTTCCCAATAGGGGTGGTTTCGAGTCGAGTAGCTATCGAGTTATAGTCTACTCGAAGTCACGTCGAAATATTTCGAGTTAACTCGCGACTTATTCATAAGGCAGTTTCGAGTTCCCATAAACAACTCGAAATCAAGTCATGATAACTCGAGTTAAGTCGTAACTCCAAAATTCAACTCGAAATTCAGTAATGCACTGATATACTTATCTCATAAAATCTGAAAGCATTCATGATAAATGCATCCATTAAAGAAAACATTCATGATATAAGCAATTGAAACAGAATTCAGGTGGGTGGTTCAGGTCTTGAGAGCGTCTGAGAGCACTTTCAGGTGAGAGAGGCGGAGTTTTGGAGCACTGAGAGTCTGAGAGCGAGAGATGGATTGAGACTTGGGACGAAGCTGAGTGAGAGACGCCAGAAAACCTCTCCATCTTTTCTCTGTATCGAAGCACGAGAAGAAGAAGGAAATCAGATACCAAACTGAGCGAGAGACCGAGAGTAGAGAGAGTGAGAGGCGGATTGAGGGCCGGTCATTGGTCAGAGCCTCAAAGGAGGTGAGCAGCGGTGAAGTTTGTGAGAGAGTACTCAGAGTAGGAGAGTAGAGAGAGTCTGAGAGAGAGAGAGAGAGAGAGAGCGATTGATGTCTGAGGAGGCGGAGTGTGCAAGGACCAGGGACTTAGGGTTAGCGATTAGGCGATGGGCTTGAGCTGTGATATTTTTACATGGCTGACTCAATGCTGATAACTCGAGTTAGGGCCGATCGAATTTGGGCCTACTCGAAATCACATCATTTAATTTCGAGTTGGGCCTAACTCACTCGATTTTTCCTAACTCGAATCATATCCGAGTTTTTTTCAGAGGCGAGTTCGATTAATTCACGAGTTACGAATTTTTTGCCCACCCCTACTTCCCAGGAATTGCTAACGACAACTGGATTTTTGCTGCAGGCAACATTTTTTCGTTTCCAAATGACAACATTACCCTTAATATTGATTCAAATATTTCGTGAACATCTTTGATCTCCTCTCAAACCGTATCTCCCTTCGCTCCCTCACACCAACCTTTCTTCGTAGATTTATTCTCCACCCTCTACCTTGCCTCCCTTCATCCCTTCTCTTAATCAGTTTTTTCTCTCCCAATATATTTATTCTCGTTCTCTCCGACTTTGCCTCTCTTGCTTCACTGACGACTTTAGACCTAAACTCTGCTACTACTAATTTCACCATGGACGACATTCTTGCAATTTAAATTGCCGAAAGTGAGATAATTCTCTCTAATGTGAGCTAGCCTCCCTTAAATGCAAGCACGATGACTAATTTTATTTTTTAGTCGTGCCTTTGGAAAATAAAAATTGCATAGTCTGAAACAAGTATGGCAACTAGCCGATCGAGTCTCCCAAATTCCACCCGAACAGCATATAATGATCCTTTTAAATTCTTATGGTACAATATAATTAAATTCCATTATTGATAAAAGGGTAATATTGTCATTTGGGGAAAAAACATGTTGCGTGAAGTAAAAATTCCGTTGTTGAAGCAATTCCCCGATCCGAATCTGCTCCCACGCGGGACCGTCCAACGCAGCCTATAAATCGTCCGATCTGATCTGGACGGTTTAGGCCTATCAATAAGGTTACATGCACGGGACTCCCTTTATCATTGAGATTAAATCATACAGCTCACACAGTGCTGCGCTGGATGGTCCCGCGCGAGACTAGATCTCATTTCATTCCCCTACTTCCCGGTCTCTTTTTTATAGGGCTGTCAATGGGTACGGTACGGTACTGTTGAAGGTATTTTCATTACCGTACCCGTTAAAATTTTCTTTACCCGTACTCTATCCGTACCCGTTAAAAATAACTTTACCCGTACCGGTTAAGAATTAAAGGTACGGATACAGTAACGGTAAAAAATGAATATAATAATAATAAATTTGTACACTCTGTATAAATAAATTATATCAATAAGTATATTAATAAAGTGCAACATGATAAGAATTATAAATCTTAAATAAAATCTAGTAATATTTTTTTACCAATCATGCAATATAAGATGCCATATGTATCATGTAATTGTATCTTTTTAATTGTGACAATTATTCATTATAAAAACGGTACGAAATAATTTTTATCCGTATCCGTATCCGTTAAATTAATGAAAAGATTTTCTTACCCGTACCCGTATTAGTTAACTTAACGAAAAAAAACTTTATTCGTACCCGTATAACCGTCTTATACGGTATGTACGGATTGGAAAACTGTTAAACCGATTTCACTCGCCGGTCGCCACTGACGAAAACTCTAGGCTGTACTACCTCAGGAGTCGGGAGTCAGGAGTCAGGACTCAATGGCAGCAGCCGAGCCGATGGGAGAGTCCGATCGGATCAGCGCGCTTCCCACAGACATAAAGATCTCCATCCTCTCCCTCCTCAATCCCAGGGATGCCATCCGCACGTCGGCTCTGGCTCGCTCCTGGCGCCACATCTGGACCCTCGTCCCTTGTCTCCGTCTCGGTCTCGGTCTTGGTCTCGATGATAACGGTCTCGGTCTCGTCCAATCAGGCGACGGTTCTGAAACTACCAGCACTGTCAGCTCCGACTGATTGAGCGCGCCCACAACATCCTGTCATCTCTCCGGGGCCCCCTTGCCCTCTTTGAGCTCACCCACCGCTTCTCCTCCGACCAAGCACCCCTTGTCCAGCGCTTCCTCGATTTGCTTCTCTAAAAAGGTGGCGTCGAAATGCTGTACCTTGAGTTCGTCTATGAGCGACTACTGGTCCAACTCCCACCCTTTCATTCTCTCAAAGTGCTCGAACTCTTCGATTGCCATGTCGTACTACCCACTGGCTTCCAGGGTTTCAACAGCCTCACCACTTTAGTGTTGGTACGAGTTCAAATCTCCAATGACCATCTTCATATTCTCACCCATACATCAAACATCCTAACCACTTTTTTGGGTTCAGGCTTTGTGACCACACAAGTTCCATTGTCAGTAAATATCAGTTTGCCATTGCTTACTCATCTGACATTTGAAATTGATGACTCTATTGAGAAAGTGTTGCTTACTTCTGCCCCTCTGTGTTTGGAGCAAGTAGACATTACTACTTCGAATCACATTTATGCTACTCCAAAAAAGTTCGCTCCAGTGGCTCTGGGGCTGCTGATTAGTGTTGCCACAGTTTCCTCTCTCCATTTGGACACTGGTATTCTCAAGGTATAAGCTTTATATGTTGGTGTTGGTGTGGTTACCTAACTTAAATTGAAAGTGCTGCTCTTGTTATGAACAATTTACTTTCTCTGTTATAATAGATCCTTTTTTTTCTCTAAAAAAATCAATCAGTAAATGGTGGCATGGTGCATATCATGGAGGACTTTTGCCTGTTTTCTGATCGGTTTTGTTTTTTCATGTTTCTACAGTGTTTATCTCTTGTCACTTTGCCATATAATTTCACTTTTCCCCGACTAAGAAGCGTATTGTTCAGTTTCGTCGTTGATACCATGGACAAGACAATGTATGATGCTTTCTTTTGTTTGCTTAGGAGCATGCCTTTTGTTGAAGAACTAAACGTAAAGATTTATTTTTTACTTTGTTTTTCCTTGGAATCTATGTGATAGCTTTCTAGTGAAAATTGCAAAGTAATTCTTAATTTGTAGTTCTTTCCTTTTGCTAAACATTCTGACTACAAAACACTTGAACATTAGTACTGAGTAGTTCTCTGTACAATTCACGGATTGAATTGGCTGCTCGTGGCTGTACTGTCACATATTTTTATTCTTTTATGTATCATGACTTATGAGGCTTTTGGAATTAAACATTATTTAACTGAAGTTAATAATTTAAATATTACAGTTGATGTGTTCATATCAGATCAATCGGGTTGAGATTCTAAAGGAAGAGCTACTTGGAAAGAAGCGAGATGGTTTCTCCTGCCTCAATCAAACTTTGAAAAGTGTCAAAATAAACATGGGTAATGCCATGATTGGCGTAATATTGGGAAAGTTCTTTCTGTTGAATGCGAAAGTGCTTAAGCTAATGAAGTTTTACTATTGGAAGCGGTTTTATACTGAGCCAGGCATGATAGAGGAGCTGCAGAAGGCAAAGATAACTTCCTCAAATGCTAAGGTGGTGATTTTGTGTTGCAAAGAGGGTGGAACTATTAATATTAAATGACTGAAAATGGTGAGGATAAAAAGAGTTGGCAACTGTTTGTTCTGTCATTGTTTGGTTGTTCTCACTATGTAAGAAATGCTATTGAAGTGGATTACTTAGTTTGAGGTTCCTATAATTGCTCTTTCTTATTATTATTTTTTTTTATTACTAAAGTACCTTCCTTTTGGGTTTTGAAAAAAAGGTTGAAATGTTTTATGATGTACTGATGTTTGGGATGAAGCTCTGTTGCCTGGAACTTGTTGCCAAGGTTGTTTCCTGATTTTATTATTTTTGTTTGTTGTCAGGGTTGTTTGAGATGCTTAACATCTCAGCTGGTAAGTTTATTTTGTTTTAGTACTGTTTTATAAGACTATGGCTCTTAAGAATACTTTGACATATTCTGCAAATCCATTGTGGATTGTTAAATTTATTTCCTGCTAGTTCAAATGTCCGAATGCATCCAGATTATGATTGTTTCACTTCTTACTTTACTATTGATGCTAAATTTGGAAGCATCTGACCCTAGTTCTTCGCCGACTCTCTTTCTGCCTCCCTTCGTGGCTTCGTGACAGGTCCATACTACTCATTCAATACCTCTTTCTCTCTCGATTTTTGCTAAATGCCAACGATGATTGTAAATTAGTGATAAATTTTATTGATAGAAATTTACTGGTAAATTTTGCTTTGTCATGATTTTTGCTAAATGCCAGCGATTTTTGCTTTATCAGGGTAAATTTTGCTTTGATATGAATATTTTTTAATACTGGTATGGAACCCTAGAGTATCACTGTTTATCAGGGTCTTGTTCATAAAAGGGAAATGGATTCTTTCAATGACCGGTTAATTTTCATAATTCTTGATATTCCTTCATATAGGTTAAACACTAACTTAAACCATTTTTATGTAGGTACTTGTTTTAGAAATAGCAAGCCACTGTTTTGTTGTTATGTATATATAAAAAATCAGCAAATCAGGAAAATGAACTTAGGATAACTGCTTTTTATGTTATATATGCTATTGTTTTCATGGATCATAAAACAGAAAACCTAGAGCATATACTGGTAAATAGAAAGATTCCGGTAAATACTGATAAGAGGAAGAAAGGCTTTAAACTTTTTCATTTCTATTGAATCCTTTGATTGATTGATTACAGAAAGTTTTATCCTCTATATATAAGCCTGGAAAGATACAGATAATAATTATTGCTCAAATTTCTTGGCTAATTACAATTTGACACTTGTCTCACTAATAGCAGTAAAGGAGAGGACAAATGGTAGGGCAAGATGACAAATGTTTAACAATATTTGTGGGTGCTTTAGGTTTAATTACAATTTCAGATGACAAATGATAGGGCAAGATAGAGTAGAATTGAAATGAATGAATGAAAAAAATAGAAGGGGCAGAAAAAAAAAATGTGACCTCTGACAATTTGCAGTTACCAATCAAATGTGACCTCTGACAGAAAATTTAACTTTTTTTTTGCCTTTAGGTTTATTATTTGATTGAGAAATGTAAACAATGGATGAGGAGAAGTTGTTCCTTGCCAAAGGTGTCGTACATTTGCCAAAAATGCAAATTCCTGTGTGATGTGGCGGTATCTTGATCAACATCTAACCCAGGTCGAGAGTTTTATGCATGCTATAATTGCGGGATTTCAAATTTATTTTGAAGGCTATAATCACGGAATTTCCAATAGTTTTATGTGTTCTTATAATGTTACTTTGCATATTGATTGCAATGGTTATAAAATGTTGTTAATTATGGATGCTTTATTGTAATTCTATTAAGGATCCAACTTATATGTCATTTGAAGCTTGTAATGCTTTTTGGATATTATGTTGTAATTTGCTATCAATTCACATGTTGAGATATGTCATTTGTAGTTTTATGTGTTGTGATATGCTATCAGTCTCATCAGCCTTGTGATATCCCCTCAAATATTAAATTTGTTTCTGATATTTGCTTGGATTTCAAATAAGCATGCATTAGAAGTGTATGTGGCAACACCAGGGCTACATCCATTTCTCTCCATTTCATCAAACCAAACTCTACATTGTGCAGTTAGCCTTAATTTTACAAAAAAAGCTGTCAACTAATTTGGTATAAATGTAAACATCAGGGTGACACACCTGCTTGTTTCATTTCATCAAAAAGTTGTAATGCATGTTCAATTTACCACTCTGATATCTGAATCCAATAACGTGGGAATAGGTACCAGTATTTGGTATGAAACCTTTCTTCATTATCTCTCTTATTAAGTACTATTGTAACGGATACTAGTGGAGACTGCAAAGGCTAAACAAATACCAGTGTACCATCATCCCGTCTAAAAATATTAAAGCAACCTATAAACTGCAAAGGATAATAACAACAAGAGATTTAGAAAAAAAAAAAACCAGAAAAGAGCAGAAATGACAAAATTTTATGAAGTACTATCACACTCTTACGATTGTATCCAATCTTAGTACTAAGCGAGCTTGACAACCGGTCTGTGTCTCCGCTCGAGGCTTCTTCGTCAAATGATCTCGCTTATCTATTTCCCGCTTGCCTTCACAATTGCAAAAAAAGAACTTGCAAGTAATTACACCATCTTGTTTGCTCTTATTCTCACAGCCCCTTCATACTCCAAAACCATTTCTTCCACCGTAATTACTCCAAACTGACCATACTTCGTCTAATGTTTCATATTCCATACCCAAACGAGGTACAAAATCATTTTCATGTTCCTCCATAACCTTCATGAAAATAACATATAAGAAATTGGAAAAATGGTAAACAATTAACAAGTATATTTGATTTTTGACATATTTTCTTTTAACTATGGTCTCTGGCATAGAAATTGCAAAATAATTTGATTCATTTTTTCATTCTTCAAATCTATCTTGCTACTAGAAATAAATATTTTATCACGAGAAATTGTTTTTCTCATGAGTTAGATATTAAAACACCACTGACAGGTTTGTCACAGTACATGTACCAGTATCAAACATGATAAATGACAAATTTTTATTTTACATTTTTTAATTAAATATAATGTTTACTTCACTGCATTTAATTTCATATTTTGCACTTATCCCTAATAGTTGTCGTTTCTGACAAACTCTTCAGTTCTATTTCTTTGACCATACTCTTCAGTTCTATTTCTTGTTCAGGAGGTACCAGTTGAATTTGCATGATCAATTTCGAGAGTAGAAGAGTCAATTTCGAGATCATTTCATGAGTAAATCCAAAATTAAACTAATTGGAATTTATGTAAATATCGCTATCAACTAATTTAATGGTCACTGCCTATTAAATAGCTCATCTGGTTTCTGTCCATTGTCATTTACTATGGTTAACTGAATCTGTCCTTTATGTAAGAAAACAGAAGTTTGAATTGTTGTTACTTCTATAGTTCTATGGTACTGAAGATTTATCAAACACAACGCACTGTGTGTATGGGTAGAAGAGAAGACAACGAATATCTGTGTGTGGGCGAAGAGAAAATAATGAATCGCTGACAGAAGAAAATGAATCGCAATTTTGGGAAGGGGTGAGAGGGTTTGCGCGCGAGTTGGATTTCAATATCGGAAAGGAAGAGCCGTAGACATTATACGAAGCGTATACTCCATTTTTTATTTTTTAGATGTATTTCAGATCCGGCCGTTGATTTAGATCGAAAGGCTGAAGTTGGAAGACGTCCACTGGTTGGTTTTTATTAAACATCCTGCAGTTATGCAGTTCCCTCTCCTCTCGGGAGTTCCCACTGAGCGACGACACCCTTCTGTAACTTCTAACTTCTAAGTTGTAAACCTAGGCCAGTGCATGATTCCTCTCCTCTCGTTGCAGCAGCCGAGCCTATGGGAGGAGTTGATCGGATCAGCGCGCTTCCTGATGAAATAAAGATCTCCATCCTCTCCCGCCTCAAGGTCAAGTATGCCATCCGTACGTCGGCTCTGGCTCGCTCCTGGCGCCACCTCTGGACCCATCTCCCCTGCCTCCGTCTCGGTCTCCGTCCTTATCAAGACCGATTAGGCGGCAATACTGCATCCGTCACTACCGACTGGATTGAGCGGGCCCACCACCTCGTCTCCTCTCTCCGGGGCCCACTTGACCTCTTTGAGCTCATCCACCGCTTCACCTCCGACCAAGCACCCCTTATCCAGCGCCTCCTCCATTTACTTCTCCAAAAAGGTGGTGTCGAAAAGCTTTACCTTGAGTTCCTCTATCATCCACAACTGGTCCATCTCCCACCCTTTCATTCTCTCAAAGTGCTCCAACTCTGCAAGTGCCATGTCCTACTACCCAATGGCTTCCAGGGTTTCAGAAGCCTTACCACTTTAGAGTTGGACCATGTTCAAATCTCCAGTGACCATCTTAATTTTCTCATCCATACATCAAACAACCTTACCACTTTTTTGGGTTCAGAGTTTCTGGTCTCAGAAGATCCCCTGTCCATAACTATCACTTCACCATTGCTTAGGCATCTGACGTTTGAAATTGATGACTCTATTGAGAAAGTGTCGGTTAGTTCTGCCCCATGTTTGGAGAAAGTAGAAATTATGGATTGTATCTTGAACCGCACAGATTCTAGTTCAAAAAAATTGGCTCCAGTGGCTCTGGGGCTGCTGGTTAGTGTTGCCACGGTTTCTTCTCTCAATTTGGAGTCCAATATTCTCAGAGTAAGATTTATATGTTGGGTAAATACTTAACTTTGACTGAGACTGCTGCTTCTGTTATGCACAGTTTACTTAATTTTAGATTTTGACGCTATCACTGCTATAATAGAACCTTTCTTCTTTCTGAAAGATCCAATCAGCAAATGGTGTATGTCATGGAGATCTTTGCATCTATTCTGATTGATTTTTCCCCCATGTTTTACAGTCTTTATCTCTTGTCACTTTGCCGATCGATTTCAGTTTTTCCCAACTAAGGAGCCTAAGTTTTGATTTCTACATCGATACCATGAACGAGAGGATGTGTGATGCTTTCTTTTGGTTGCTTAGGAGCATGCCTTTTCTTGAAGAACTCAACGTAATGATTTTTTTTTTCCATTTTCCCTGAAATCTATATCAAATTCTTTTGTCTTTGGATGTTGTTTCAGTGTTGCTCAATGGTTATTCTTCTCTGCACAAAACACAAAACAGTTACAGAAGCATTGTCATTCTTCATTTAGTAGCCTTCTAGTTGAAATTGCAAACCAATGTTTTTTTTTTTGTAGTTCTTTAATTCTGCTAATCTTTCTGACTACGAAATACTTGAACATTAGTGCTGAGCGGTCTGTACAATTAACAGATTGTATTGGCTGTTTATAGCTATACTGTCACATATTTTTTATCACTTCTATGTATTATAACTTGTGAGGTTTTTGGGATTAATCATTATTTAACCGAAGTCAATAATTTGTATTGCAGTTGTTATATGAGTATTCGGGTCAGATCAATAGGGTTGTGATACTAATGGAAGAGTTACTTGGAAAGGAGAGTGATGGTATCTCCTGCCTCAATCAGACTTTGAAAAGTGTCACAATAAGCACGAGTGATATCATGAATGCCATAAATTTTGGAAAGTACATTCTGTTGAATGCAAAGGTGCTTAAGCTAATGAAGTTTCACTGTTTGAAGTGGTCTTATGTTGAGCCAGGCATAATAGAGGAGCTGCAGAAGGCAGAGGTAACTCCCTCTAATGCTAAGGTGGTGATTTTCTGTGACAACGAGGGTGTAACTATTAATGTTAAATGACTGGATAATGGTTACGGAAAAAAAAGAGCTGGCAACTGTTTGTTCCGTCATCTTTTCGTTGCTCTATGTAAGGATTGTTGTTGAAGTAGAGTCCACATAGGATGAGCTTCCTATAATGGTATGTTTTAATTTTGTGATTGATAAACCATCTCCTTTTTGGGTTTAAGTAAAACAAATGGTTGAAATGTTTTGATCCTTTTTGGGTTTAAGTAAAACAAATGGTTGAAATGTTTTGAGATGTACTGATGTTTTGGATGAGGCTACATTGTCTAGAACTTGTTGCCAGGGTTGTTTCCTGGTTTATTACTTTTAGTTATCAGTTGAGATGCTTAGCATCTCAGCAGGGTAGTTTATTTTGTCTATGAGTGCAAAAGTTACAAAAAAAGAATCTTATTTTTATTTTAAGAGATGTACGTAATCTCGATCTGAGCGTCTATAAATATTTAATCCCACAATTTCTGGGAGGGTGCAAGAAGAGTTTGAGCTCAAGAGATCATACCCTGATTTTATGTACATCTTGAGTGGTTTGGATCGACCATTTGAATTTTGAATATCGAAAAATGAGTCCATAGAAAATTGATGGCACATTAGCATCTCTCTCTCTCTCTCTCTATATATATATATATATATATATATATATATTATTCTTTGTGATGTCATAAAACAACATTAATTCAGCACCTTGGAGGCTTGGACCCACTCCTGTCTCATATATTGTGCCTACTTAAACCCTGGTTCCCACTCTCTCTCACTCAGACCCGTTTTATCTCTCTAAAGAAGGGGATGATGTGGCTGTGTTCGATCAGATGAGGAGGAGACTAGTAGAGACGGTGAGACGAGGTGGTGACGGTAGCACAACGACGAGACAGATCGGTGGCGAGACCCTTCATTTCTCTTTCTCTTGGTATTGTGAAAACCCCTTTGCCATCCTGTTTGATTTCTTACTCTGTTATGGGTTGGTTCAATTAATAGCTTTGTATATCTTAATCTTGCATGATCTGTTGTTGTGGCTTGAGAAATTGTGAGTTGATTTGGTAATCTTACTAAAGTATTGAACTTGTATCATTCTTCAAATAATAATGTCTCTGTTACTTTTTTTTTTATGGACAATAGTGTCTCTGTTACTTGTTTCTCAAATATGGTTACTTAATTGGTTGTTTTCTGGTTATGCATGACATACCCAATGTGTATTTTTGCTTTTTCTTGTTCCTAAAATCTGGTTCCATTCTCGTATCAGTATCTCTTTCGTTACTGGTACCAAAATCCTAGTTTTCAAGGGCTGGTTTGAAGGTTTCGTTGATATCTAGTATTTATATGTAAATCTGTAATTACTACTTGTTGGAGGGGTTTACTTGAGAAATCTGAAGTTGTCGAGTTGGATTTGTTTTGCTATGTTCAGAACTGTAACCCCTGTACCGAACCCCATCTCTGTTTGGTTTCCTTCTCTGATGATTATTTAAACCAGTGTACCAGTGAGTATTTTCCTCTCTGTCAATTAATCCGTGTGAACATTGGCCTTTGTTTCTTTGGTGTGTGTGGCCTTACTTCCTTTGTTGTATTTGAAGATTTGTTGGCTAGAGTTACTCTAGATCAGAAAAGAATAGTTGCCACTTGTACATAAAACAAAACTAGAATAAAGGTATTTGGTTGCCTTAAATGGTGGCTTTTTTCTTTTGAACTCTCCCTGACCCAATGCGTTAACTATATTGAACTAAGATCATTTTACTAGTTGGATTTTCATAAGCTAAAATAACATTGTTTAGTCACTAAAATTATAGAAGGCTAGTGCCCTACCTGTTACTTTTGTGTCATTAGTTCCTCCTGGACCGAACATGAAGAAATTACATCAATTTTTTTTTATATATAGAGTATAAAGCTTAATTACTTTCTTGATGAAGAATATTTAATTACGTGATTGATAATTTATAAAGTTGCATCAAAAAGTCTTGGGACTTGGGGCCAAGATTGATCACTGTTGGTTTTGCAAATAAAGTTGTTAGTTCTTAAGACAAATACTTAGATACAATAAGATTTCTTTTCCAACTAATAAATTGCTTCAGTTGAGTCTTTCTGTTTATTAAATTGTGACACCCCGTCGCATCCCGTGACTGGACGGTACACGACGGCGTGCCCGCCGCAGATGCCTCTGCACCCTCAAGGCTTACCAAGACTTAATTAATTATAATTATCAAATTAAATATAATAGTAAATCAAAATTTACTAAAATAATTAAGTTACAATCCGAAAATAATTTTTTTTAATATAGACATAAGATAATGGGGAAATTGGGTACATGCCACCCCAAAACTTAAAAATTAGAAGAATGCCACTCCAAATTGAGTTCTTAGAAAAATACCACCTCAAATCTATTATACTTAGATATTTGCCACAATTATACAATTCTGAAAATAAAAATACTATAATTTAAGATATACTTTTATATTTACCAATCTACCCTCATCTTCCTTCTCTTTGGTTCTCCGCCTCTTCCAACAGACTAGCACCACCGTTGGTTTCCTTTTTAGGTGCTGAGTGGATACTCGAGTAGAACGTGCGTAGAGCTCTCTGCTCAAATATATTGCATGTGCGAATTCACTGTACAAGGATCTGGGTGATTTCGTTCTGTCTTAAAATATGCAATTCATCAATACATATTGATGAGTCGAGGTTTTGCTGAATGCTACATCTAGATTATTTACTTCATTTTGATTGGTGAAGTATCATTTCGTTATTATTTCGTTCTGTCCTAAATTTGGTGAAATATCATTTCGTTCTGTCCTAATTTGATGAATTTTTAGTATAAATACCAGTAACAAATAAGATTTCTTTGCAAAGGACCAAATAAATAGGCTAACCATAGGTTAACAATAAATAAAGCTGTGAGATGCACACTCTGTAGGTCGATTCAGCCATGGTAGCGACGGGAGTCACGAGCTATTTTTTTCTGCATCAGGGCTTGTTCTGGTCGACCGCAGGTAGAGGAAGCAAATCCTCACATAAGGTTTGTACGAGATTGAGAAATCTCAAAAGAAGGCTTGTGTGAGATCGTGTCATGGCGATAGGAGGAAGGGAGAGGCAGGAGAGGGTGTCGTTGGGGTTCAGGGAGCGTCAGATGGGAAATATAAAAATACACATTAAATTATGGTATTTTTATTTTCAAAATTGTATAATTGTGGCAAATATCTAAGTATAATAGATTTGAGGTGGCATTTTTCTAAGAATTCAATTTGGAATGGTATTTTTCTAATTTTCAAGTTTTGAAGTGGCATGTACCCAATTTCCCCTAAGTTAATATATGCTACGTGGCTGGTTCACATGCTTTTGGTTGCTAACCATACAGTCCAACGGCTTATTTGTCTTGCTGTCCAGCGCTCGAACTGCAACCTGGAACCCACAACTACAGTGGAAACAATACAAAAAGCAAAGAATGAGATAAATATAATTTATCTCAGTGCGGTATTCAGTTCCAGCCACACGAACAATCTTACATGCTTTAGAACTATTTACCGACTGAGGAAGAAAAACACATAATTTGTATAAGTCAAATATCAATACATTTTGTGATACGTTATGAGATGTCAATATAAAGATGCAATGCAAATAACCCGACACATTAATCAATTTGAACTGTCATATTCAAATGGTAGCACAAAAGTGTCGGTTCAGTTTGGTCAAGTACCTCCTACTCAGGCTGGTTCAATATCGATCATTCAAATCAAAACTAAATTATCCCGAAGGATCCATCTCTCCTTGATCAGAGGAGACTGAGTATATGATAAGGTTTTGAAACCTAGGTCAAATAAATTTATAACCTTGTTCTACCTTACTAATCGTTCTGGTAAAGCTAAGGGTCGAACCCAAGGGACGGTAAAAATGAGTACCAGACTTAGTTTTTTTCTTAAAAGCTAGACAAATAAAAATTGTGAGGATTTAATTTAAAGGAAACAACTAAATAACAATTGAAAACTAACAAAATAATTATAAAATATTTTTGGGTTGGTTTTTCTGTTTAAAATGTCCAATAAATGCAAGCGATGTCCTAGGAGCTTAGCGTTCAATTAGTTTGGCCCTAAAGCACCTCAGCCTTCGATTTTCATCCAGACAGAGGCTTATTTCGGTCCGAAATGTAAGGGTTTCAGTCCGAAATTGCTTACTGTTTCGATCCGAAATTGCTTTAGAGTTAATGTTTCGACTTGTTATCTCTACACAATGCTATGCGAAGGGTACTAAACAACCAGACCTAAGTTAAGACCTCAGCTTTCGCGATTTCGACTCTAACTTGGTTTGGAACTTGCTTTTCGCCTCATAAACAATCAAACATGTACTTTCGTCCTAATTTGATTATATAGGTGAGTTAAATCGGGGTTCTAGAAATATTTAAAGTCCTATCGGATCAATAAAAATTGCACCTGTCGGTCACAACTAACCTCCTCTTTCAAGTGATTGGTTTATTTCATATACTCAACTATTCAATTAATTGTTTTTGTCTAATGCCCTAACGGTGCTGCAGACATCATTAAGTAGACAATAAAGCAAGTAATTAAACTAACTAAGCAAACGATAAATCTCAACAAAACTCATCACATAAACATAGCCTAAATGATCAAGTCATCACATAATATCAAACTAATCTACTAGCTATCCCTAGAACATCATAAAGGAGTCTAGCCTAACATGCTCATAACAGAAATAACAAGTATCATGCAAATAAGTAAGATACAAGCCATAAAACAACGAAACATAAGCATAAAGGAGTAAACCGAGGTATCCAATGCAAATACTCGTTGTCCTAAGGCCAAGGAATCGATGTGGGGATGCAAGATCGCTGCCGTCGCACACAAACACTGCTGCTCCTCAAGAAAGCCCGTAAAAAGAGCCAAAAAAACGCCTAAAAACAATCGTGTATCGTGGAGAAAATCAAAAGTGGAAGGAGAAGAACGCCTCTGGTCGAGAACATGTGCCTATATACTCCCCCTCGTCGGTCCAGAGGCGGCTAGGGCAAGAAACGCGCTTTCCCTCCTTGAAACTTGCCAAAATCTACTTTCCATAACCAGATTTCGGACCGAAATCAGACCATTTCGGACCGAAATGGAAAGCAAATGAGGTGAAATGGGCTGAAACCAGGGCCTGTGATCTATCTCGGCCCATGGTGGTGTAGTCTAGGTCTAGGCACGCATGTGTGAGCCAGGAATGAGTCATCTGGCTGAGGGTTGGGCTCCACTCTTCATGTCTTAGGCGTCTTGTCTTCAATTTCTACGGGAATTCTACAAAATAGAGATAGAAGCGACGGCAGTACAAAAATCCTGGAAAACACAATTAGTAATGAGACATTTATAATGGTTTGAGTGCTATTTTGATGCTAAGTTTGGCCAAAAATATGTATATAAATATGAGACATCAGTATACAATAGAACATATATTGTATACGATACCATACAATTATCATTAATTCAGACAAACAGATAAGCAAACGGTACTAATTACGTGAACACTGTCAAACCACGGATATAAGCGCTTATTCACGGAGACTGGCACGTCGGGGAGCGACCCCAACGCCCAACCCAACCAGTGTCATTTCACCGTACAAGAGTACCAACGATTATCACAATCCATTCAATTCGGAACCATTTCAACATGCAATAATAATAGTAAATAATATAAGTCATATGATACAATCCAAATATGCGTGTAATTATCAGCTCAGATTATGCAATGCAGTTATGCGTAAATAATTTCTAGCATGTAATCAAGTTGTGTGGGATCCGCACCTGAAAATCAAGCGAGCAAACGATCTACATATCTTCACTCATATCGACCACCCGACCTCGATAATCGACTTCTTGATTAACTTAATCTTTTCAAATTGTCACACCCCACGCCGACGCACCGACGCACCGACACACGGGGCGAGATGGTAGGGTGATATCTTCTACATCCATCCGACGGTCCGTCAACCTGACTAAGCGATCAATAGCACAAGCAAATCGGGATGACTATAACTGCGACGTAGAACTCGAATTCCAAATGGCCGACTATTCAAAGTCAAGGCTGTATTCAAAGTTTGCTAGGAAGAGAGAGAAACAGAAATGATATACAAAATGAAATGAAATGAGGCTGGGGTCTATTTATAGTGGAGGACTGGCTAAAATGGTAAATATTATATATTACTTAATAGCTAAGTAAGTAAAAAGGAATTACTTAGCTACTGTTTCTGAAAATATTAATACTATTTATAAGATAACTGAGCCTATTTATAAAAATATTAATTATAAAAAATTATTTATATAAATACTGATTACTTTGATACTAAAAATGTGGATAAGATCAAAAAGATATTTTCAAAGTGGATAAGATCAAAGAGATATTTTCAAAGTGGATAAACATGGACATTTTTCAAATAGGACTTTAGAATTTGAAGTATTGCAAACAGGTCCTAAAATTCAGGATGTCACATAAATAAAAATATGTTTAATAATAGTTAGTTAAATAAAGATTCACACGACACAAATAAATTGTCAAATGATTTTGTAATGCAAAACATATTAACAAAGCAACACATAAAAAATACATAAATCAAATATATCCTTGTACTAAAAGATAGTTAAATAATAGTAGCACATTTATTTTAATTTATATAAAGTCACTGGATAATTCTCTAAATTGAAACAAGGAGTATAACTAAGTTATTGACATTTTTATATAACTAATAAAAGTAACATATATAAAAGCTTAGTCATTATTAAAGGAAGGATAATATTTATAAAATAGTATTCAATATCACATAACACTTAAACTTTCTTTATAATACAAAATAACAAGTGTTTCCTGAAGGTAAATAATAATTTTTGTGCACGCTATTAATTAGATAAATTATAAAGTGATTAGCATGAATAACAAAACTGGATAGAAAAACATCGTTATATCAAAGAAAACTGATGGTTTATAACTTCACTAAAAATCACACACAGCGGCCCGTCAAAAACGGCTCTACACACTTTTTCTAACAGACTTAAATGAAAACTCAGAAGCATGTGTGATGAAAATTAGCAAACACTATTCCAGAACTTGTATGATAAATATCAGAATGCATATTTTTTTTTCTAATCCCTAGATCCTTTATTCAACCAGCAACATCATTTTAAAAATTATAAATTATACCCCAACAACTAAATGTGACAAAATAGATACTCTGTCGCTTCAAGCTGGTCATTTAATTTTTATCCCTCAAACCCTGAAAAATGATAAATAAAGGATGGTTTAATCAACGTAATAGGAACATGACAACCTAGAAGAAAGGAAAAAGAATGTCAAAAGGAAAATAAACAAACCTTCAAGTAAGTTTTCTTGCCACGCAATTATTTTCGGCCTTTTGTTCTAGTTCAATTAAATCAAAATCTGCTTCTTTTTTTCACAAAAAGAATAGACAATTTTGTTAAGAATTCGAGCGTCTACGCAGCGGAAGTTATATTTTAGATTCGAGGAGGCACGATCCAAGTGCAACTTGCACAAGAACCGTGCCCCTTAGGGCTAGTCAGCACGAGAATCTCAGAATAATAATCACACAATTTAGATATAAGAGACACGAGAATTTAACGAGGTTCAGCACCAACTTGGTGCCTACGTCCTCCACACACATGCACACTCTTTTTCTATTATTTTCTGTTAATGTCTAAGATACATTATTTGAGGGAGAAGGAAAAGATAAATAGACAAAGATTACATAAGGCAACTAGCCAATTTGGTAATAAAAATTACTACAAAAAATTTTTGTCCTAAATCTTCAAATTTTCTTCTCTTCTGACACACATCAGATCCTCTTCATATGGAAATACACTTAAACCAGGAGCAGCCTTCAAACATTGAAGGATTTGACAAGATTCCATAGCCAAATATACTCTGGCGTGCTTCAATTCGGACCGAATCACATTAATTCGGACCGAATCCATTCTTCTGGATTCTAGACACCTTTTCCAATTTGGACCGAATTCATTTCTCTGGTCCAAATGTACAGTTCACCTTTTCCTGTTCGTGATGTACCCTTCTCTGTTCGGTCCGAACCATTCCTTGTTCGGTCCGAACAGAGCTTGTGTTGATCTGATTTCTTCACATGAACTTCACACTACATCATTCGGTCTATACACTCACATGTAGACCTTATATATTTCAACACTCCCCCTCAAGTTGACATGTACACACTTGAAAATGTCAACTTGCGAATTACACATTGGGTTTGACATCCGTGATCGGTTCTTCTTTTGATCTTGATCAACCTTGCTCTTTTTTGTTGAGTGTCATGCATTCGATCCAGAGCACGATCTTATGCAGCACTTTTTCACACTCCCCCTCAAGTGGACATGTACTGACTTGTCATGTCTTGCTTGCAAGGAGTGCTGCACACCGGTATACACCGTCTTTTAAGGAACACACCTTTTGTCTTCATTGCAATACATATGCCACCAATTTCTTTGTTCAAACCTTCCATGAGTTGCACACACAACGACGACACACACCACCACCAATTTCTTCAATTGGCACGAGTCACACATCTTGTGCTAGACTCTAGCGCCTTGCATCAAATCATCTTGCCCGGTCCGTGCTCTCAAGGCACGCCCCGTGCACCATAGCCAAGTAACCCTTTTAACTCAAACCACCTTCACAATTCACAAACATCACACATGAGAGATTGTTTCATTTACTAACCTTATACCAAGTAGATTACTCTTAATCTTATCTTCTCGCATCACGTCTCCAACTTCTTCTAATGACTTCGAATCCTTTGACCTGTCACATATTAGACTTGAGCATCCTTGCTTAACTCGCACATGACTTGATCTTTTCCTTCTTGGTTATCTTGTAGAATCCATTGCATGATACCACTTTTACTTGACTCGAGCATACTTGGATTAAGGTCTACGTCTTGACTCGCTTTAACCACTTGATCCAACCTAGACCATATAACATGACTAGAGACTCTTATCTCTCTCATGCTTATTCTCTTGATATTCAACTTGGACACCAAATATTTCTCTCACTTCAACTCTCCCCCTGAGAGGGATATTTGGTGGCTCGCATACTTGATTAACTCTTGACTTCACATACCCTCGACTTGAAGACATTCAACTCTCCAACTTGAAGAGCCTTTCTTCTTGATCTAACTTAGACCTTTGACCCGCCAGGGATCATGTCTTGATTGATATCAAATATCTCTCTCAATTTTGTTCTCCCCCTGAGAGAGATATTTGATTACACATGAAAACACACTTGTCTTGACCCGATTAGGACCACATTGTTGGACCCGACTTGGATCCCTTTCATGAGCCGTCTTGGACCATCTCCTTAGATCTGACTCGAGCCTTCTTGTTGGACCCGACTTGGGCCCTCTTTTATTAACCCAATTTGGATCGCCTTCATGTCCCGACTCGGGCCTTTACCTTATTTTATTATTTTTTTTTTCTAATAGCATTGTGGGCCTTTCCTTTTGATCCAATTTGGATCTCCTTCATACATAACAATTATTCATGGTTCCAATACAGCATACGTAAAGAATACCAAATTGACAAAGGTGAAATTGGATACATTAACATTCATTTAGTTTAGTAGGACACCAAAAAATAATTTAGTTTTATTTTTAATTGGTTTGAGCCTCCTTTACGTGATGCACACCACAATATGGAAACAAAGCCCCCTCTTTTTTTCTCTTTCCTTTTTTTTTCCGTCTTCCCCGTGATTTCCTTTTTTTTATCACCGTAATGTTTTTTTTTTCCATTTTTTTTCATCCTTTCTTTTTTTTTCCCTTTTCACGGGTTCAATTTTTTTTTTAAGAATCACGAGTCAAACAAAAAATAAAGAAATTTTGACTAATTATCATTGCACTATGCATTTGTCTGCGAGTCATACAACCCGAATGACACCTTCGTGATAGCTTCATGCAATATGGTAGCACCAACTTGATGTAGTCGATTCCCTTACTCGTACTCCAAAGTCGATGTAGAAAGTTCCTCGAACGGTTGTCTATCTCCATGCACCTTTTGGTTGAAGAAACACCCGCCTTTGCTTCGAGTCATTGCTCGCCTTACATCGTCTTCGTTTTTGTCCTCCCATCTCTGAACCACACTCTGATACCATGTTAAGAATTCGAGTGTCTACGCAGCGGAAGTTATATTTTAGATTCGAGGAGGCACGATCCAAGTGCAACTTGCACAAGAACCGTGCCCTTAGGGCTAGTCAGCACGAGGATCTCAGAATAATAATCACACAATTTAGATATAAGAGACACGAGAATTTAACGAGGTTCAGCACCAACTTGGTGCCTACGTCCTCCACACACATGCACACTCTTTTTCTATTATTTTCTGTTAATGTCTAAGATACATTATTTGAGGGAGAAGAGAAAGATAAATAGACAAAGATTACATAAGGCAACTAGCCAATTTGATAATAAAAAATACTACAAAAAAATTTTGTCCTAAATCTTCAAATTTTCTTCTCTTCTGACACACATCAGATCCTCTTCATATGGAAATACACTTAAACCAAGAGCAGCCTTCAAACATTGAAGGATTTGACAAGATTCCATAGCCAAATATACTCTGGCGTGCTTCAATTCGGACCGAATCACATTAATTTGGACCGAATCCATTCTTCTGGATTCTAGACACCTTTTCCAATTTGGTCCGAATTAATCCCAATTCGGACCGAATTCATTTCTCTTGTCCAAATGTACAATTCACCTTTTCCTGTTCGTGATGTACCCTTCTCTGTTCGGTCCGAACCATTCCTTGTTCGGTCCGAACAGAGCTTGTGTTGATCTGATTTTTTCACATGAACTTCACACTACATCATTCGGTCTATACACTCACATGTAGACCTTATATATTTCAACAAATTCCATAGACATTCCAGAACTTGGATTTTTTTCCTATTTTGCATAGGCTAGTCGGCTAAGAGTAAACTGTAATTGTATTAAAAGAAAAAGTTTTTACAAAGTGGAAGTTAATTAAACCATATCTGATCATGATCTATCAGCACATGGAGATCAATCAAGGAATTATTGAGCAGGATATGTAACTGCCAAATTAAACCCAACACACCAGGATAAAAAACAAATACAAGGATATATCAGTTTATAATAACCCGTGATTGGTTTCAAAGATAGCAAACATAGATGGCATTGAAATATTGAATACATCAGTACAAGCGGGAATGAACTGATAATGTGGAACAACACAATTCATCATCTGTGAATGAAATGATAATTTTGTCATGGACACCCCTTTTTTTTTTTTTTTTTTTGCCTGTCTCAAACCTAGATCATTCATTTAAGCAGTAATGAAATCACAAGCATTCATCATTCTAAATATATGATTTAAATTTTGACATAGTTAAAAGAAAATATCCAGAATTATTCAAAATATGATTTAATACGCTTATTAGTGTACCTAACTATATATGCGGTTGAGTGAATAATTTGACAAATTCCATCTATAATCCTATACTAAATAAAAATCGCCACGACAACCACAATGAGGGATTCTTCCACGCCTTCTAAATTAGAGATTCACTCTTTTATAGATGAAAATATCCCTTACATTTCTTTAATTTACGCTCCTCAATTCACAATCCAGGTGAGAGTGTGAGGGGCATTTTTGTCAAAAAAAGAATGAATCTCCAAACTCAAGTAGTTAGGAGTGCATGAAACAATTTCCCCACAATGACAAACTTCCACTGCGACTCAGATTCTCAGAAGAAGTAAGGAGACGGGTAATCGAGTTGAATCTTATAAGTTATAAAGTTCGTTTAAAAAAAGCTCCGCCTCAGCTAATCAATCGATCTCCGATCGAATAAAGCAACAAGAAGTAGATCGTATCCCTCCTCCCGTCCTCCGGGACTTCCCCAGTCCCCACTGACCTAAACCTCAAGCTCCTCTCCTCTCCTCTCAATGGCAGCAGCCGAGCCGATGAAAGAAGCCGATTGTATCAGCGTGCTTCCCCTAGAAATTCTGATCAAAATCCCATTTTTTTAACGGTGGATTTCATTTCATTAGAAAATTCTTCATCAAAATGAAAGGGTATCATTTGATTAAAATTCCTATATACTATATAATTAGATCCAACAAAATCTTATAAAATCAATTCAATTGAAATGAAATCCCACGTAAACTTCATTTTGGTCTCCATCCTCTCCCGCCTCAACGTCAAGGACGCCGTCCGTACATCGGCTCTCACTCGCTCCTGGCGCCACATCTGGACCTTCTTCCCTTGCTTTCGTCTGGGTATTAGTTCCAATCGAAACCTATTAGACGACGGTAGTGGTGACCCCTCTGTCATGTCCGACTGGATTGAGCGGGCCCACTGCCTCGTCTCCTCTCTCCGGGGCCCTCTTCTCCTCTCCAAGCTCTTCACCTCCAACCAAGCACCCCATGTCCAGCACCTTCTCCATTTACTTCTCCAAAAAGGTGGTGTCCAAACACTTCACATTTTTTGCCGGCATGATCAACTACTAGTCCATCTCCCACCCTTTCATTCTCTCAAAGTACTCTGACTCTTTGGATGCCATGTCGTACTTCCCATTGGCTTCCAGGGTTTCAACTGCCTCACCACTTTAGAGTTGGTATGAGTTCAAATCTCCAATGACCATCTTCATTTTCTCATCCTACATCAAACAACCTCACCACTTTTATGGGTTCAGATTTTTTGGTCTCAGAAGATCCCCTCTCTGTAAGCATCACTTCGCCATTGCTTAGGCGTCTGACATTTGGAATTGATTACTCTGTTGATAAAGTGTCCGTTGTTTCTGCCCCCTCTTTGGAGCAAATGCAAATTTTTATTTGGAATTACACAGATTCTACTTTAAAAAAGTTGCCTTTGATGTCTTTGGGGTTGCTGACTAGTGTTGCCATGGTCTCTTCTTTGAATTTGAACACCCTATTTCTCAAGGTATAAGCTAGAGTTGCTCTTGTTGTGCATAATTTAAGTAATCTTTGGTTTTTTCTGCTTTCTGATCTCTTCTTTTCCCCCATGTTTCTACACAGTGTTTGTCTCTTGTCAGTTTGCTGTTTAATTTCACTTTTCCCCGACTAAGAAGCCTGACAATTTTTCTCTACATCAATACTATGGACAAGATGACATATGATGCTTTCTTTTTGTTGCTCAGGAGCATGCCTTTTATAGAAGAACTAAATGTAAAGATATGGTTTTGGATGTGGTTTCACTGGTGAACAATTCAATGGTTAGTCTTCGACATGTAACAGTTCCATAAGTAATTCTCATTCTTAATTTCGTAGCATTCTAGTTGAAAATTATGCTTTATTTGTAGTTTTGTACTTTTCTTGCTAAACTTTCTGACTACAAAATACTTGAGCATTAGTACTAAGCAGTCCTCTGTGCAATTCACGAAATGTATTGGCTGTACTGTCACATATTTATTCTTTTATGGTTGTTTTATGTATAATGATGTGTAAGCTTTTTGGGAATAATCAGTATTTACTAAAGTTAATAATTTAATTATTGCAGTTGATCACATGTCTTTGCTATTCGGATGAGGACAATTGGGTTGAGATTATAAAGGAAGAGCTACATGGAAATGGTATCTCATGCCTCAATCAAACTTTGAAATGTGTCGCTATAGAGACAGATAATGACATGATTGGAATAACATTCCGAAAGTTTTTTATGTTGAAAGCAAAAATACTTAAGCTAATGAAGTTTAACTGTTGTGCACGGTCTAATATTGAGCCAGGCATGATAGAGGAGCTGCAGAAGGCAGAGTTAACTTCCTTTGATGCTAAGGTGGTGATTTTCTGTGACTTAGAGGATGCACCTATTGATGTTATATGACTAAATAATGGTGAGGAAAAAAAAGAGCAGGTTAACTATTTGTTCTGCATCTTTTGGTTATTCTCTCTTATTATTTTTATTGATAAACCATCTGGCGTCTCCTTTTTGGGTTTTAAACATTCTCGAACTTGTTTCCAGGGTTGTTTCTTGGTTTTTTGACATTTTGTGACGCATTAATTGAGATGCTTAACATCTCAGCTAGTTAGTTTATATGTTTTGATACAGTGTTTTGTAAGATTATGGCTCTTAAGAATACTCTGACATAGGTGAAATATGTCTTGCCTGTATATCTAATTGTAAATTGTTAAATTTATTATCAGCTAGATAAAATTTCCGAATACATTCGGATTATGATTGTTTCATTCTTACATTGTTATTGATTCTATTCTGGCTTGCCTCCGGTAGTATGAATATTGTACTAATCTAAAAAGAGCAAAATCTTGTCAATACTGTGCATAATGTCAGTTGTCGCCTGCAAGGTATATGGTGATATTAATTTTGTCTTTATTCTTTTGTTCTGCTGAAAGGTCATTATTTAAGACACAAAAATAAGACTCACATGCTGTATGCCTTACATTGTATTATGATTGTCTGTTTCAATTTTTTTTTTTTTGGGGGGGGGGGGGGGGGGGCAGCTCCCTCTTGTAGTTTTTAAACAACAGTGGAGTTCTTTCATTTTAACCGTCCAATCTAATATTGACAGTTAAAATTAACAAGCCCCTCGAATCTCAACGAATTTGATATTAATCACGAGGCATCCATTATTAATCGGCCATCTTCAAAATAACTCCGCTGCAGTATGGAGGATTTGGGGGTGTGGGGGGGGGGGTTTCCTGCAGCTGAACCCAAATAATTGCATTTATTTCTCAAAAAAATAAGATAATTGCATTTCAAATTGGAGACAGGTATTTCGGATGGTAATTTTCACATCAACTTTACATAGGGTGCGTTTGGATAGGTGTGGGAAGAAGGGAAGAAGGGAAGAAGTGGGAAGAAGTATTGGAAAGTGTGTAATTTTGTGAAGAGTTTGGATTATTTATAATTTTTTTCTTTTTCTTCTTCTTCTTTCTTCCAACGATCCAAACGCACCCATAGGAAAACTCGGTTAATGACTAGCGCATGCATATTTTCTTCGATCAATTGGTCAACACACGTGTGGATTTTTGAAATTGATGTTCCCTCGAAGCAGAATGCATTGATTTTTACTTGAAAATATTAAAATGTATCAAAATTCTTATGCGTTTCATTTCAAGTTGGATGTAAAAATTCAGTGTGGCACAGGAAAAGTGGACACAATGATATGCTTATAATAATTAAAGAACGTATATCACTAATAAAACTATACCGAATAATACATTTGCACAGTTTACATACTTTTCTGGCATTGTTAGTTTATTTTTTGGTGCAATTGGTAATATCATACCGGCACAATGGAGATAATGTTTCAAGGCTTCAACGAGAGAGAGGCTCTCTCTCGTTCGCTTCGCGCTGGTCGGTGTTACCGTGTTAGAGAGGATCCGACAGATCGCAATACGATCAACAAATAATGTTCCATACATTAGAGAGGATCCCTCGGAACGATATGCTTTGCAAAAACCGACTAATCAACAAATAATGTTCCATACATTTCGAAAATTTTGATCGTCGAAATTAGATGGAACAGTCGTGTTGAAGAAGTGCAAATTTTAGGCTCCGTTTGGATAGGTGTGGGAAGAAGGGAAGAAGGGAAGAAGTGAGAAGAAATATTGGGAAGTGTGTAACTTTATGAAGAATTTGAATTGTTTATTTTTTTCTTCCCTTCTTCCTTCTTCCTCTTCTTCTTCTTGCATCCAAACGGAGCCTTAGATCGGAACTCTTCAGAAACGGAAGAAATTCAAGGAGTCCCAAAAATTAACATTAAAGAAAAAAACTAGTTACCTCCGAAATCGGAATGTAATAAAAAAATATTTTCACCAACAATGCCCCTGGCTTATAATTACATTATTTCTCTTCAAATTCAAATTAAAAGATAATATTTTACATGTTATAAAAAGATTACAATCGTTTAGACTCCAGTCTATAGGAGGTTTGTGTGCTCTAATTTTTTAGCCGTCAGATCTAAAATCAGAAGGCCCAGATCGAAACGCTCAAGTCCTATTTTATGTCTTCGCTTCTCCGTTATTTCTCGTCCGTTAGTATTATTCGATCGGAAAAAAATTTAAAAAAGAAAACGAAGAGACTTTTCATCTTCCTCTCTCTCTCTCTCTCTCAGGAGGAGAAAACCTAAAATCTTTCCTTCTCTTCCCGATCGAAATCAAGCCAACTAGCTGCACTACCCGTTCTCTCTCATTAGCGATGGAGAAGTGCTGGTGACGCTACATGTTCTCTCTCACGCCGAAACCTCTCGCTTCATCTCTCTCCCGCTTCGCGCCTCTCATATGCACCTCTCAAAGCACCTCATCTCGAATCACCTCCGTCTCCTGTCGATCCTAGATTAAGCTGCTTCCTTTTCTTCCAGTGAAAAAATTCTAGGTAGGCCGATCCCTCTCTTCTTTTATGCTACCATGTAGTAAATTTTGGTTTTAAATTGTTCTAATTCGATTTTAATTTGTTCAATTTGGGTTTTATTTGTTTAATTTTGTTTCTAATTTTGCGTTTGACTGGTTTTTGGGAATATGAGCAGTAAACCATATATTTTGGCAACAGTATGAGATTATTAGTAAGGACCGAATCAGTTTCATCTACTTAAAGGGATGTAGCATGCCAAATGAAAATCGTTAAAAATGAACTAAAATTTGTCAATATTTACCTGTTCGTCTATCTTGTAGATTTGAAACCCTTTTTATGAGGAAAAAAATAGTAGTAGCTATTGGTAACGTTATAAAGGTGAGTTATAGTTGTATAAACCCAGTAATAGAACATAGTTCAAATTCTTATTTATCCTTTGAATTGTTAAAAATAATTTGGTAAAAATAAAAGAGCATGTGTTGTCAGTACCATTGCTTGAAAGCAAACAATACCATTGATATTGTGCAGTTTGGAATACTCATTCCTAATTACACAAATTTGTTACTGTACAGTTTGGTTGAATGTAATAATTCTAATTTACCAACTGAAAAGGGTTTGTAAGTTGAAAGCACAATGGACTGTTAAATCTGTATATTGATTTTTTCTTCAGATGAAGGATGGAAAAAACAACAAAAGAGAAAAACAAAGAAGAAGAAGAAGAAGAAGAAGAAGAAGAAGAAGAAGAAGAAGAAGAAGAAGAAGAAGAAGAAGAAGAAGAAGAAGAAGAAGAAGAAGAGGTTGATGATGATGATGATGAATATGAGGACTTCTCAAGTTGGGATATCATGGTTATAGAATTGTTATAATTTTGGTGTAGAATGGTTATATTTTGGTATAGCATGGTTACATTTTGGTATATTTTGGATATAGAATGATTACATTTTGTTACAGAATGTATGTTACAAATCTGATCCTTTGTTAAATCTTATATTTTAGGCTATATTTTGATATATTAAATCTGATCTTATGCATGGCTATATTTATGCTATATTGTAATGGTACATGAAAATGAATTTTGAATGGTATCTGTTTTGCAATGGTATGTGCCTCTTGCAATGGTAGATGGTTTTTTTTTTTTTTTGAGCAATGGTATATTTCTTTGGTGCCACATGAAAATGAATTTTATCACACATATCACAATTCTGGTCAATTTTTATCACACGTGGTGCCTGGCGTTTTTGTTTTAGCATTGTTCAAACGTTTCAATAATTGTACATTTTTTTAATAGCTGAAACTTGTTTAAGTGCTCATCTGTACCAATTACTCTTATTGAAGATTAAAATTGACAAAAGTGAATGAACAAGCAAAATTCATAAAGCTCATTTCCAAACAATAGAGCATCCAGTAAAGCTCATTTCCAATATAACATGAAAAATTCAGTCACATGCCTAATTACAATCAACTCTACTTAGTAAAAAAAAAGTATTACAAATCATATTACACATAAGCTGGTTTCCAAGTTAGTCAGCATCCTAATTCCAACAAATTATGAGTTGCCTCTCTTGGCAAATTTTGAGTTGCCTCTCTTGGCATATTCTGTGTTGCCTCTCTTCGCATATTCTAATTTCACATCATTGTCTTGCTTCTGGTCTTCTACCTCATATACCTATGCAAATTTAGAATTTAACATGAACTAAAAATTTAGTCTTTGGACCTGGCCAAAACCATACCGGTATGGTAGATGCCTCCACTGTTAACCTCAATTAAACTCTGAACTTTGTCTATGTAATTTCATCAATAATGGAATCAGTAGCTCATAAAATTCTGTAAGCAAGACTCAGGAATTAATTAATATTTGACTGAATTATAAAACCAGAAGTGAAATTCCCGAATTTCAGATTTGAACCAAACCTTAACTTTACACAAGAATCAGAGAGAAACAAGGAAATTTATCAATTTTAAGATATAACTCAAATTAGCTTCCAAATTGAATCAAAATAATAGTAAATTACCTCGATTCCTACTTGTTTCCTC
Organism: Rhynchospora pubera; assembly: GCA_028095005.1. Taxonomy (NCBI): domain Eukaryota; kingdom Viridiplantae; phylum Streptophyta; class Magnoliopsida; order Poales; family Cyperaceae; genus Rhynchospora; species Rhynchospora pubera. The sequence goes on along the minus strand of CM051461.1, from coordinate 69,730,666 downwards.
TACCTCTCTTTTTCCTATCTTTGTCTTTCAATAAATGACTGCAACAAAGTTAATAGTAAGGTTAAATTTGAGAGAACAACAAGAAGGAAATTAAAATTCAGGCAAGGGTTTATTGCTTAAACTCAGGTTCAGGTGCTTGTTCCAAAAACTATTTTCAAGAAATTGCATAAAAATTCTCTTTCTACATGTCTAACATAGTCAATTTCGATGCCTTCCAGTAATTTAATACACAACGAATGCTTCTTTACAACGCTACCAATTGATAATGCAAATCAAAACATAAAAGGAAGAGAAATCACGGGGACAAGCATGGGACACAATTCGTGAAACCAAAATATGAAAGGAAGAGAGCAGAGGTAAAGAAAACTAATATGATGTGAGGTTTCATCTTGTCGGAGGGAGAGATGTTGATCGAGACGGGAGAGGAAGGCATCTGGCGCTTCTTCCATGGTGGAGATTGGATGCCCACATCCTTCCCTCAGCTCCCATGGCTGAGTTCTGAGTGCCCATTTCTCGAAAAAAGCTAGTTTCCTAGACCAATCTTCGTCAAGCTAGGTTTCGAAGCGAGAGAGACAGAGAGAGAGAGACAGAGGGAGATAGAGTGGCTTCGTTTTTTTCCCCTCAACGATCTATCGCTTGATTTCGATCGAAAACAAGAGGAGAAGGTAGGTTTTCTCTTCTCCTCTGCGACTAAGGCCGTGCTCCAGGAATCACGTATTAAAAAAAAAGTAGGGGATGGAGAGGTCGGCAGAGGAAGGATAGAGTGGGGACAGAAGTAAAGTAATCGATTTTACTCGCTCCAGATATTAAAACAAGGAGAGAGAATGAAAGAAGCGATAATAAATAAATTGACTATTTTGTCCTTAACAATTATGTCAATGTCAAAAAGTTTGAAGGATATTTACGTAATTAATAGATTTTACTCTGTCTCCAACCCGATTTGGAAGTAACAAATATCAAGCTTTCGATGGAACTAACGCACCTTCTCTCTCCTTCCGCCCCCCTCTCATTTTGATACTGGAGCGAGTAAACGAAGCCCTGAATCCTTACCTTCCGTTCTCTAACCTCTAAAATCGTTTCCTGGAGCAAAGCCTAACTAGAGAGAGAGAGAGAGAGAGACGAAGAGAAGAGAAAGTCTCTTTGTTTTTTTTTCCGATCGAATAATACTAACGGAGGAGAAATAACGGAGAAGCGAAGACAGAAAACGAGACTTGAGCGCTTCGATCTGAACCTTCCGATTTTAGATCTGACGGCTAAAAAACTGGAGCACACAGACCTCTTATAGACTGGAGTCTAATTTAACTTTTATATATATATATATATATATATATATATATATATATATATAGAGAGAGAGAGAGAGAGAGAGACAACCTATTGTGCATACTAATGTACAGAAGCTTCGGTGCATACTGATCCGAACTCTTGGATCTACTTCAAAATGACCGATCCAAACCATCCAATATGATCTCCCTATTGAAATCTCCTTGCCGACTAAATTTTACATTTTTTCGATATTTTTAAGTATTTTTTCGGATTTTTAAAAACAGCTATTTTTTAACGGTTCAGAAAAAATTAGATTAGCGATTTTTGAAAATTTGAAAAAAATACTTAAAAATTTTGAAAAAATATAAAATTTGGTCGGTAAGGAGATTACAACAAGGAGATCATATTGGACAGTTTGGATCGGACATTTTGAAGCAAATCCAAGAATTCGGATCAGTATGCACCGAAACTTCTGTACATTAGTATGCACGATATGTTCTCTCTATATATATATGCTCTTTTTAACAATGCCGCACTTTTTACATTAAAATTCTGTGAACTTTCTTAGGGTTATCTCCAAAAGAGTTAAAGCAAGGTGAATGGACAGGAGATAAAGATCTTTCACCTGCTCCAGCACTTTTTTTCTAAGGTTAATCACTGAACACAGAAGGGGATATTTTAAATCAGTGTTGACAAATTTTCTCCTCCAAATCTGGTGGGTAAACAAGTTAGGGTGTTTGGATGACAAAAGAATAACTCTTCTTAGACGAAAAATTAGGAAGAGTTATTCATAAGCATCCAAACGTGTTAGGAAAAAAGTGGAAATAGTTTTTTCCAGAATAACACTCTTCCTAACACATCTCTTATTTTCATTCCTTGGGCTTGTTTGGATGGATGAGAAGAGCCGCCATTCCCGGAAGAGGCTTAGTCCCGGAAGAAGCAACCATCCAAACGAGATGGAAGAGGGGTGGAAAGACAAGAAGAGCCTCTTCCATCTATTTGGTGGAATTAGGAATTAGGAAGAGAAAAGAGGGATTAAAAAAATATTTTTCATGTCTCAGATAATTAGATAATTAGATATTATAATATAATAATAATATTATTAAATTAATTTTCCCATAAGATAATTAGATGCATTATTTAATTCTTGTCTCAAAATAATTAGATATTTATTATTATATAATATAATAATAATAATAACAATAATATTAAATTAATATAAAAATATTATTATGATAATATTATAATATTATATTATTAATTATTTTAATTATTCTGATTATTAAATAATAATAATTACTAATTTTGCCATTTGGATCAAGTGGAAATTTGGAGAATTTCCTATTCCTAGACATAAATTTATTATAAACAATCCAAACTCTTCACAAAATTACACACTTTCCAATACTTTATGCCTAGGAATAGAAAATTCCTCCTATTCCTAAGCGATCCAAACGGCCCCAGTCTATTATCATAAGTGAATAAGTGAATATTATATCTCAAAATAAGCGAATATTGATATTTATTAATATATTATAATATTAATAATATAATTATAATAATATTAAATGAATATCAAAATATTATTATTAATTATTTTATTATGATAATATTATAATATTATATTATTAATTATTTTAATTATTCTGATTATTAAATAATAATAATTACTACTTATTAACATAAGTGAATAAGTGAATATTATGGGTGTGTTTGTTTTGCAGTGGAATAAAGCTTATTCGGTATAAGGATATAGGTCTGAGAACCAAACATGGAATAGGGCTTATTCAGCAGCCTATTCTAGTTCCACCAATTGGGAGAAATTAGGGAGAATAAAGAAATGAATTAGTGTGAGGAGAGAGAAAACTCATGTGCTTATTCGAATTGCTAATTCCATGCACATGAGAGCCGTTGTCAAACACACCCATCAAAATAAGTGAATATTGATATTTATTAATATATTATAATATTAATAATATTATTATAATAATATCCAATAAATATTAAATATTATTATTATTTAATTTATTATAATAATATTCAATTAATATTAAAAAAATATTATTATTTAATTTATTATAATAATATTATAAAACTATAACAGTGCAATATTAATTATATAAAACTAAAACAATTATTTTATAATATCATAATATTAAACAATTATGTAATGTTATTTTATAATATTATAATATTAATATTTGACCTAATGATTTACTTAAATTGATATAAAAATATTAACATTATTAATAAATAAACTACAACAATAAAAAATAAAGACAAATGAATAAATTATAAATAGATGAAAAAAGATAAATGATTATTTTAATTCAACTTTTCTATTCTTTACTCCTAACTCATCATCCAAATAACATTTCATCTTTCCAGAATAACACTCTTTCCACTCTTCTCTTCTTCCCACTCTTCCTAATTTATCTTCCTAAAATTCCTCTTCATTTCTTATTCCTAACTCATCCAAACGAGGCCCTTATTCTTAATACATTATCCAAACAATATTTATTCTTTCCAAAATAGCACTCTTTCCACGCTTTCCGAAATAACAATTTTTCCGTTCGAAATAGTTATTCTTTTCTTATTCCTAAGCCAAAAGTTATTTCTCTTTTACCACACTTAGACCTGTTTAACGTGCATAACGGCAACGGAATTAGCCATTCAGTTTTCCGTTCCGTGGGATAAACAATATATGGGCTACTTTACGTTTGACGTTTTGTTATAGTAATGGTATTAAATTTTGTTCCGTTCACGTTCCGTTTTGTGAACGTTAATGAACGTTCTAACATTTGAATTACATAATACCTTAAAAAACTTAGAATTTTTCATAGATCAAGCATTACACAAGCATTAATACAACGTTCACAGAAGTTAACAAATACACCATTCAAACACAAGCATTCATAAACTTACAAAATACAACATTCAAACAGACAGAAATGTCAAATGTTACACTGACCCACTTGGATCCCATAGAACTGATGGATGTTTCTCAGAATTTAATAACCTTTCTCAGCCATTAAAGCTAGAATATACACATGTATGATGTATCATCATAGAAACTTAGTTGTTGGGATCCAAGGAGCCAAGTGTAATAAGACAACACATACACATATCGATATTGTCTCAACTTAGTGATCTCAACAGAGGCAACACATACACATACAAAATAAGGCAACACCAACACATACTTCAAACAAAATGAGGCAACACTTGGTGCCACACTGCCACTGCCCACTGCCAGCCAACAAAAGAACTAAAAAAGCATACATAATAACATAAAAGGTAGTGTTTGAGAGGGCTCACTGTCAAAGGTAGTGTTTAAGCAAGTAACAAGGCCACACAATCTCATGGTTGCCTGCCACTAGAACTGCCACAGATAGTGTCATCAGAGGGCTCACTTGACCAAACAACATCTCCAAAGCACCCACCATTCTTTGCATTAAAGTATATAACAAGTCATATAACAAAAGTGTATAACAAGTGTATGACAATTGACAAGTCATATAACAAAAGTACATAACAATTAAAATGTATACGAAGGCACATATCAACCCACCTGTAACTGAGGCCTTCAACCAATCCTGCGCACATATAAGCGCTTCTAAGCTCTCATCATTTAGAGAGCTTCTGGTTGAACTTAGAGTTCTACCAGCTGTGCTAAATGTAGACTCCGAGGCCACCGTTGAAATAGGCACAGCCAAGATATCCTTTGTCAATCGAGCCATGACAGGATACTTAGGGGCCTTTAGTTTCCACCAAGCTAGGATGTCAAAATCTACATCCACACTTGTTCCATCAAGGGCATCAGATAAATACTCCTCCAACTCTGTTTTTTGGCAGCTCCGCATTCCTCTTACCACTTAAAAAACTTTTTAACCCTGCCCTTGTATCACTAATGTCACTTGTCCTATCAAATAACATATTAATGAGACATTTAAACAAGCCAAAAAAATAAATCAAAAGTTAAATTTGCCTAAGTTGATGTCATTACCTCATTTGTGCAGATGAGCTTGTCGAGGTGCTAGCTTGGTTCTGTGTGTCCTTTGAGTATGAATCTAAGTACTCTTTAAACAATTGATTCAAGCAAGCCTTGAGGTTATCCATGAACCTAGGACATTCCTCTGGATTCAACATCTTAAAGCAGTACTCAACTACATCAAGTTTGAACCTAGGGTCCAGAACACAAGCTATTGCCAATACCACATTTCCAGCCTTCCAATACTTGTCCCATTTTTTTTTTCATTTCATGGCTCATATTAACAACAAAAGCATAGGGATTATTGGACATTTTAATGACAGTAAGGTACACCTCACAATATTCAGCAAAGAACAGATTTAATGTAGGGTATTTTGTACCACTCAATTTATTTGTCACATCATAGAACACTTTCAAATGGCATACCAATGCTTCCACATGCTCCCAGTCTTTATCATTTGGGTACAATGCAAAGTTAGAGTCACAGAATACCTACTAATAGCATTCTTTAATTCCAAGGCAAGATCAAGCATCAAGAAGGTGGAATTCCACCTTGTTTCTACATCCCATGCAGGTTTTTTGTTAGGGACTTGAACCTGAAAATGTACAATTAACATAGATTAAAATGGTGCCAATTTTCAATCTAAATTAAGCAAGCAACTAAGATAAACATATGACCAGAGATACAGCCAAGGCAAACTTCTCCATCCCTTTGCTGTGAATGCCTTATGTATTTCATAGTTTCTCTTATTTTTGATATCTCATGTTTTAAAACATCCAAGCCATCTTGCACTATGAGATTCAAAATATGGCATCCACACCTCAAATGAAAAATGGCACCATCTGCTGGCAGCCCACCTTTAATTGGGGTTGTGGTCAATAACTCCCTCACACACACATCATTGGCAGAGGAATTATCCAACACAAGACACATTATTTTTTTATCCAAGTTCCAATCCACTAGTTTTTCATAAATTGCCTGAGCAATATGCCTGCCGATATGTGGCAATGGCAATGCTATGAAACTTAGAACTCTCTTTCTGAGCACCCAACTATCATCTATATAATGACCTGTCAAGGACATGAAATCCCTATCTTTGCCTTTGCTACTCCATAAATCACTAGTGAAGCTCACCTTAGAATTAATCTTACCCAATAATTCATACAATTGTAATCTCTCTTCCTCGTAAATCTTGAGACAATCAAGCCTAATCGTACTTCTTGATGGTAATTTAAAGTTATGACACAAATCACTTAAGAATACCTTCAAGAAGTGGTGATTTGCACAATTGAATGGATAGTCATGCGCAACAATACACCTAGCAAGGCTTTTTCTACACCTCATCTGATCAAACATCCAAGGTGCAATGCTTGGCTGACCACCTAATAAGTTACAATATAAAAATGAACATAATTAAAACTAACATGTCAATGAACATAACTAATTAAAATTAACATGTTGATGTCAAAATAACCTTCAAGTTTGCCAGCTTGCAAGAGCTTTTGTGAAGCATCAGGTTTGTGCCTTTTTGATGGAGGTATTTTCTTGCAACCCCTCTTAATATGATTTCGCATATTGCTGGTACCCCTTTGGTTACCCATAGGATACACAATGCCACAATAGAGGCAAGTGGCAGTGTAAGTACCATCCTCTTGAGGAACACCTTTTTTGAAATGAGCCCACACAGTCGCCTTTAGGTTTTCCTTTGTCTTCCTCTTCTTAATGGTTACTTCAGGAGGAGGAGGTTGAGCATCTCCTGCTTGAGCAGCATTTTGTATCTCTTGTATCTGTTAATGGGTTTCACCATGCAACCCAGGCCCCGTGTTATTATGAAACAACATATGTATTAATTACACTAACAAATATCACATTTTACATGCATTACACAACATAGAACACTAACAGATATCAAATTTTACAAAAGACTCACGTATTAATTTCATGCATGCATGAACAGTAATTAAATGTTTTAACAAAAGACTCACGTATTAATTACAAGCATGCATCAACCGTAATTAAATTATTTTAAGCAATAAATTAATTCATTTTATATGTTTTACTGAATAAATAGACATTGTACAAAATAAATTACTAATTCTTTTATGCAAAACTAATATTTAACAGTTACCAATACTCCATTAATAGAAAAATACGTTTTCAATCATTATAGGTATTAACTGGGGCTCAAAATCAGTTCAAGGTAATAAATGAGTTCAAATAACTGCTGGGCTCAAAATCAGTTCAAATAATAAATGAGTTCAATCATTACAGGCATTAACTCATAATGATTAAGCTAATTTAACAGAAGCTAATAAATGCATTTAATGCAGACCATTATAAATCAGTTCAATGATTAAGCTATTTAACCGAAGCTATTTTAAGTGCTGAATTTCAATGATTAAGCAAATTAAATGCATTTAAAATCAGTTCAAGCTGACAAGAAGTAATCAATTTTAGAAGATAGTAGATAACGCATTATTTTAGCAGATAAGTAATCAATTCAAAGTATACAAATTCCAATAGCAAAAGTATACAAATTAAAAATCATACTCATCACTTGAAGACATGTCAGGCTCATCAATTTGTTGTTTTGTCATCCTTGCAAATTGCAACCTCAAAAATCACAATATCCTTCAACAAGGAAACAGAGAAAAAAGAAAACCTTAATCAACGAAACAGAAAAAATAAAAAATAAAAATAACAGGAAAAATAGAGAAAAAATAAAGAAAATAACCTTTGTTTTCTTCTTCCTCTCAGTGGCCGTCTCTCTCTTTTTCTCAGCTTCTGTCTAACTCTCTCTCTTTTTTTCTTCCTTCAAACAAGCAATATATAACCAAACGCCTCATCATTTCACTGATCCAAACCCTACAAGCAATTAATGGTTGTGCTGCATTGGCCATCAGATAGCTCACCGTCTCACAATTTCTCAACCTCTAATCCGTCAAATCTGCTCCCAAATTGTCATTGTTTTGTGGAAACTTGTGACAAATCGACTGCCAAAAGCATACACAGCCACAAAACTAGTGATTTATAGGGTAAAGTGAGATCAGATATAATCATTTGGTTTTGAGATAAGGAGGCAACAGTACACTGCCTGTGTCGGCGTGTAACTGTGCAAAGAGGAGCGATTGAGAGACAGAGAGAGTGCATGACTGAGGTGAGGTATGAGAGAGGTCATCTAGTCAGGCGAGGAGGAGATTATCAAGGTTAATTTGGCGCAAGGACGAAGAAAATTGGGAGGAAATCAAGGAAAAGGAGATGAAACGAAGGAGGCGGAATAACCTAGGTAAACTTTTTCAGCTGCGGAGTCGACTTTATGTCGACATATCTCACCCAATCGATCCTCTGTGTATATTTAGGATTGCAAATATATCGAATACTAAACGGAACGAATCTGAAACGTGCACGGAACAGGCGATATCGTTTGACGTTCCGTAATTCCAACGGTATCTGACTTCATTCCGTATTCCATTCCGTATCTGACTTAATTCCAACGGTACACGAATCACGGCATACCGTCGGCAGGCCTAACCACACTGAATTGGCATCCTCAGCAGTAAAAAAAAGGACTGCTTGGAGCAGTCCTTTTTATTTTTTAAATTTTTAAAAATTATAAAACTTAAATAGAAAATTCAAACCGTTGATGTTGTTAAGTTTTATCGGCGATGCGTTTCTACATAAGTTTTATAAAATTTGAAGTTAATTTGATACTAGATCAAGTGGTCAACAAATGAACGAACTTGGTTTGATTAATTCTAATCCGTTCATAATTTGGTCACTTAATGAAGTATCAAATAAACTTCAAATTTTATAAAACTTATATGAAAATGCATCGCCGATAAAACTTAATAAAATCAACGATTTAGATTCTCCATTTAAATTTTATAATTTTTAAAAATTAAAAAAATAAAAAGGACCGTTTGGAGCGGTCTTTTTTTGACGGCTGAGGATGCGGTTCGTAACCACACTGCCCTTATAGGCCGGCTACAATATCACATCGAAATATTTATCACACTACCCAGTCTCGTTTTTTAGAACAATCCCACTTACCAGTCTCAGTCCCCAGTCCCCAGTCCCCACTGACCTAAACCCTAGGCAACTACCTCAGGGGAATTGCTCAGGACACTCCCATCTTACTCATCCACTCCCAAAGATGACTAAAATATCCTCTCTTCAAGGCTCAAATCTGAGAATATCAAAACAGAAGAGGAGGATATTTTGGTCATTTTCGGGAGTGAATGAGCAAGATGGAAGTGAGCCGAGCAATTCCCCTACCTCAGGCTCCTCTCCCCTCAAGTCTCAATGGCAGCAGCCGAGCCGATGGGAGGAGCCGATCGGATCAGCGCGCTTCCCGTAGACATAAAGATCTCCATCCTCTCCCTCCTCGATCTCAATGATGCCATCCGCACCTCGGCTCTGGCTCGCTCATGGCGCCCCATCTGGACCCTCCTCCCCTGTCTCCATCTCGGTCTCGGTAACGGTAACGGTCTCGGTTTGGGTCTCGACAATCACGGTCTCGTCCTTTTACCAGGGGACAGCTCTCGAACTGTCAGTTCTGACTGGATTGAGCGGGCCCACCACCTCGTCTCATCTCTCCGGGGCCCACTTGACCTTTTTGAGCTCACCCACCGGTTCACCTCCGACCAATCACCCCTTATCGAGCGCCTCCTCGATTTAGTTCTCCAAAAAGGTGGTCTCGAAACGCTCCACCTTTACTGCCTGCGTCGTCAAATACTTGTCCATCTTCCACCTTTTCATTCTCTCAAAGCACTCCATCTCTCCGAGTGCCATGTCCTACTACCCAATGGCTTCCAGGGTTTCAGAAGCCTCACCACTTTAGAGTTGGAAGGAGTTCAAATCTCCAATAACCATCTTCATATTCTCATCAATGCTTCCAACAACTTAACCACTTTTTTGGGTTCAGAGTTTCTGGTCTCAGAACATCCCCTGTCTGTAAGCATCACTTCGCCATTGCTTAGGCATCTGACTTTTCGAATTGATTGCTCTGTTGAAAAAGTGTCCGTTATTTCTGCCCCGTCTTTGGAGCAAGTAGAAATTCGGGCTTCCTACAGCGGAGCTTCTGTTTCAAAAAAGTTGGCTCCGGTGGTTCTGGGGCTGCTGCTCAGTGTTGCCATGGTTTCTTCTCTCAACTTGGAATATGGTGCTCTCACGGTAAGCTTTTATCCTATTGTTATGCACAATTTACTCAATCTTGGGTTTTGCAGTTTTTTTTCTCCTCTGCTGTAATAGAATCTTTCTTCTTTCAGAAAGGTCCAATCAGTAAATGGTGTATGATGTGGAGGTTTTTTGCCTGTTTTCTGACCCTTTTTTTTTCATGTTTCTACACAGTGTTTGTCTCGTATCACTTTGCCGTTTAATTTCGCTTTTCCTCAACTAAGAAGCCTAATGGTTAATTTCGAGTTCTATCCTAAGACAACATGTGATGCTTTCTTATGGTTGCTTAAGAGCATGCCTTTTGTTGAAGAACTAAAAGTAGAGGTTTGTTTTTCATTTTTGCCCTCCTGGAATCTATATCAAAAGCTTTTATGTTGTTTCACAGTACAATTAAATGGTTATTCTTCTACATATTATAGTTCCATAAGTTATTCTCATTCTTAATTTGGTAGCATTCTAGTTGAAATTTCATACTAATGCTTTATTTGTACTTCTTCTTGCTAAACTTTCTCTGATTACCAAATACTTGAGCCTTAGTACTGAGCAGTCCTCTGTGCAATTCACGAATTGTATTGGCTGTATTGTCACATATTTTTATTCTTTATGGTTCTTTTTTGTATCATGATTTGTGAGGTTTCTAAGATTAATTAGTATTTAACTGAAGTTAATAATTTAATTATTGCAGTTGAGTTATTGGGATCGGGGCAATTGGGATGAGATTCTGAAGGAAGAGTTACTTGGAAAGAAGCAAGATGGTATCTCCTGCCTCAATCAAACTTTGAAAAGTGTCACAATTTACTCGTATAATGTGAATCATGTGATGATTGGCATAACATTGGGAAAGTTCTTTCTGTTGAACACGAAAGTGCTTAAGCTAATGAAGTTTCAGGGTTCAGCTTGGTCTATTGTTAAACCAGGCATGATAGAGGAGCTGCAGAAGGCAGAGGCAGCTTCCTCAGATGCTAGGGTGGTGATTTTCTGCCATGAAGACAATGGAACTATTAATATTAAATGACTGGACAATGGTGAGGAAAAAGAGAGCTGGCAAGTGTTTGTACTGTCATCTTTTGGTTGTTCTCACTATTACCGTGTTCGGCACTCAGATCGAACAAGGGGTAGGTGGCGCAAACCAAACAGTGAATAAACTGGCCGAACAGCTTGTTTGGACCCTTGTTCTTGTTCCTGGGTTGTGGTGGAACAAGGGAACGAACAAGCAGTTCAGGAACTGCCTATTCGGTTCCGTTGCCAAACACAATTATGTAAGAAATTTTGTTGAAGTGGAGTATGCCTTTTGGGCTGTAAAACAAATGTTAAATGTTTTGGTACTGATGTTTGGGATGAGGATCTATTGCCTGGATTGTTTCCTGGTTTTACTGATGCTTAACATCTCAGCTTGTTAGTTTATTTTGTTTGGTACTATGTTTTGTAACACTGGCTCTTAAGAATACTTCCATTGTTCGATGCAGTTGAAATATGTCCTACGGTCCTACCCGTAAATCTAATTGTGTTTTGTTAAATTTATTGTCAGCTACTTCGTCCGATACATCAAGATTATGATTGTTTCGTTTCTTACTTTGCTATTGATGCTAAATATGGCCTTGCCTCCAGTAGTATGAATATTGTATTAATCTAAAACGGCAAAATCCTGTCAATATTGTGCATGTTGTCAATTATCGCCTGCAAGGTGTATGGTGATATTAATTTTATCTTTATTTTTTGTGCTACTAGAAGGTCATTACTTAACACACAAAAATTAGACTGATACTCTGTCTGCCTTAAATTCCCTCAAAAAAGCTTGTGGTTCTCCTTTCAAGTTGGATATAAACATTTACTAAAGTGCGGAACAGGAAAAGTGTACACAACGAATTTTTTTGGTATATAACTACTCTGTATAGTAGAGTAAGTAGACTTATACAGTTTACATGCTTTTTTTGGTATTGTTACTTTACGGGTGTTTGTTTCATGCATGAGAGGATATGCCACATTTATGTAATTAAACATCCATTATATAAGGTTGCATAACTTATTACATCCGAAGAGGTTGTATAATTTATGCACCGAATTTTTCTCATCTCATTTGATATTTGTACCCTTTCAACTAATTCTCGCTAGCTCTCAATGTCCAGCATTAATGCAATTCATAATAATTATTTTAAAATTATTATATTATTGTTATTATTACTATTATTATTTTCGAAGGAATGATTTGTTTAATTTTAATATTATTATTATTATAAGAATATTGTAACAAAATTTATAATAATAAAACAATTAATTATTTTATAATAATATTATAATATTAATTATTTTTAATATTATTAGAATATTCTTTTTATTACTACTTATTTTATTATTTTTTTTTACTATTAAACAATAATAATTAGATCAGATTTCAATCGTTTGGTATGAAATAGACGATCTAAGTATATATTGCATATTAAATAGGTATTGTCCTTTACTAAATCAAATAACTCAAATTTAAGGACATGAATATAAGAATGTGTTGACTTATGCAACTTGTTATTACACAATCAAACATCCATTACATAACAATATATAAATACTTATGCATCCTTAACTTATGCAGCTCCTTATTACATAACCAAACTCCTTAGTTTTTGGTGCAAGTGGTAACATCAAACCTAAAATTTGTAGCTTTTATTTTCTCCATAGTTCTTCTTTTTCTTATTCCAACGCCAAAAGACACTGCCCTTTAGCCCTTATATAATATAGGCTGGCATCGAAATGTTTATCACACTACCCAGTCTCGTTTTTTAGAACAATCCCACTTACCAGTCTCAGTCCCCAGTCCCCACTGACCTAAACCCTAGTCAACAACCTCAGGCTCCTCTCCCCTCAAGTCTCAATGGCAGCAGCCGAGCCGATGGGAGAGTCCGATCGGATCAGCGCGCTTCCCATAGACATAAAGATCTCCATCCTCTCCCTCCTCGATCTCAAGGATGTCATCCGCACCTCGGCTCTGGCTCGCTCCTGGCGCCCCATCTGGACCCTCCTCCCCTGTCTCCATCTCACAGAAGACCTATTAGGCTACAGAAATGAAGGTATCACTTCCGACTGGATGGAGCTGGCCCACCACCTCGTCTCATCTCTCCGGGGCCCCCCTGTCCTCTTCGAGTTCAGCCAAACCTTCTTATCCGACCAAGCACCCTTTGTGCAGCGCCTCCTTGATTTACTTCTCCAAAAAGGTGGCGTAGAAAAGCTCTACCTTGAGTTCGTCTGTCGTCCACAATTGGTCAATCTCCCACCCTTTCCTTCTCTCAAAGTGCTCCAACTCTGCCACTGCCATGTCCTACTACCCTCTGGCTTCCAGGGTTTCAGAAGCCTCGCCACTTTAGAGTTGGACCATGTTCAAATCTCCAATGACCATCTTAATTTTCTCATCCATACATCAAACAAAATAACCACTTTTTTGTGTTCAGGCTTTGTGACCACACAACTTCCATTGTCAGTAAATATCAGTTTGCCATTGCTTACTCATCTGACATTTGAAATTGATGACTCTATTGAGAAAGTGTTGCTTACTTCTGCCCCTCTGTGTTTGGAGCAAGTAGACATTACTACTTCGAATCACATTTATGCTACTCCAAAAAAGTTCGCTCCAGTGGCTCTGGGGCTGCTGATTAGTGTTGCCACAGTTTCCTCTCTCCATTTCGACACTGGTATTCTCAAGGTATAAGCTTTATATGTTGGTGTTGGTGTGGTTACCTAACTTAAATTGAAAGTGCTGCTCTTGTTATGCACAATTTACTTTCTCTGTTATAATAGATCCTTTCTTTTCTCTAAAAAGATCAATCAGTAAATGGTGGCATGGTGCATATCATGGAGGACTTTTGCCTGTTTTCTGATCGGTTTTGTTTTTTCATTTTCTACAGTGTTTATCTCTTGTCACTTTGCCATATAATTTCACTTTTCCCCGACTAAGAAGCGTATTGTTCAGTTTCGTCGTTGATACCATGGACAAGACAATGTATGATGCTTTCTTTTGTTTGCTTAGGAGCATGCCTTTTGTTGAAGAACTAAACGTAAAGATTTATTTTTTATTTTGTTTTTCCTTGGAATCTATGTGATAGCTTTCTAGTGAAAATTGCAAAGTAATTCTTAACTTGTAGTTCTTTCCTTTTGGTAAACATTCTGACTACAAAACACTTGAACATTAGTACTGAGTAGTTCTCTGTACAATTCACGGATTGAATTGGCTGCTCGTGGCTGTACTGTCACATATTTTTATTCTTTTATGTATCATGACTTATGAGGCTTTTGGAATTAAACATTATTTAACTGAAGTTAATAATTTAAATATTACAGTTGATGTGTTCATATCAGATCAATCGGGTTGAGATTCTAAAGGAAGAGCTACTTGGAAAGAAGCGAGATGGTTTCTCCTGCCTCAATCAAACTTTGAAAAGTGTCAAAATAAACATGGGTAATGCCATGATTGGCGTAATATTGGGAAAGTTCTTTCTGTTGAATGCGAAAGTGCTTAAGCTAATGAAGTTTTACTATTGGAAGCGGTTTTATACTGAGCCAGGCATGATAGAGGAGCTGCAGAAGGCAAAGATAACTTCCTCAAATGCTAAGGTGGTGATTTTGTGTTGCAGAGAGGGTGGAACTATTAATATTAAATGACTGAAAATGGTGAGGATAAAAAGAGTTGGCAACTGTTTGTTCTGTCATTGTTTGGTTGTTCTCACTATGTAAGAAATGCTATTGAGGTGGACTACTTAGTTTGAGGTTCCTATAATTGCTCTTTCTTATTATTATTTTTTTTTATTACTAAAGTACCTTCCTTTTGGGTTTTGAAAAAAAGGTTGAAATGTTTTATGTACTGATGTTTGGGATGAAGCTCTGTTGCCTGGAACTTGTTGCCAGGGTTGTTTCCTGATTTTATTATTTTTGTTTGTTGTCAGTGTTGTTTGAGATGCTTAACATCTCAGCTGGTAAGTTTATTTTGTTTTAATACTGTTTTATAAGATTATGGCTCTTAAGAATACTTTGACATATTCTGCAAATCCATTGTGGATTGTTAAATTTATTTCCTGCTAGTTCAAAATTTATTTCCTGCTAGTTCAAATGTCCGAATGCATCCAGATTATGATTGTTTCACTTCTTACATTACTATTGATGCTAAATCTGGAAGCATCTGACCCTAGTTCTTCGCTGACTCTCTTTCTGCCTCCCTTTGTGGCTTCGTGACAGGTCCATACTACTCATTCAATACCTCTTTTTCTCTCGATTTTTGCTGAATGCAAATTAGTGATAAATTTTATTGATAGAAATTTACTGGTAAATTTTGCTTTGTCAGGATTTTTGCTAAATGCCAGTGATTTTTGCTTTTGTCAGGGTAAATTTTGCTTTGATATGAATATTTTTTAATACTGGTATGGAACCCTAGAGTATCACTGTTTATCAGGGTCTTGTTCATAAAAGGGAAATGGATTCTTTCAATGACCGGTTAATTTTCATAATTCTTGATATTCCTTCATATAGGCTCCGTTTGGATGGCTTCTTCCCGGAATAAGGAATAAGGAATAACCACTTTTTACCAATAAATTTATTTCTAACCATCCAAACTCTTCACAAAAGTTATACACTTCCCAATAAATTTACCCTTCCCAATAAATTTCTTTCCTTCTACTTTCTTCCTACCTTATTCTCAACGCATCCAAACGGAGCCATAGGTTAAACACTAACTTAAACCATTTTATGTAGGTAGTTGTTTTAGAAATAGCAAGCCACTGTTTTGTTGTTATGTATATATAAAAAATCAGCAAATTAGGAAAATGAACTTAGGATAACTGCTTTTTATGTTATATATGCTATTGTTTTCATGGATCATAAAACAGAAAACCTAGAGCATATACTGGTAAATAGAAAGATGCTGGTAAATACTGATAACAGGAAGAAAGGCTTTAAGCTTTTTCATTTCTATTGAATCCTTTGATTGATTGATTACAGAAAGTTTTATCCTCTATATATAAGCCTGGAAAGATACAGATAATAATTATTGCTCAAATTTCTTAGCTAATTACAATTTGACACTTGTCTCAATAATAGCAGTAAAGGAGAGGACAAATGGTAGGGCAAGAAGACAAATTTTT
Organism: Rhynchospora pubera; assembly: GCA_028095005.1. NCBI lineage: Eukaryota > Viridiplantae > Streptophyta > Magnoliopsida > Poales > Cyperaceae > Rhynchospora > Rhynchospora pubera. The sequence goes on along the minus strand of CM051461.1, from coordinate 69,714,114 downwards.
AACAATATTTGTGGGTGCTTTAGGTTTGATTACAATTTCAGATGACAAATGATAGGGCAAGATAGAGTAGAATTGAAATGAATGAATGAAACTTCCGCAAATGCCAATCAGCCCTCATCCAGAGCCTCCTCCATTTGCTTCACCAAAAAGGTGGCCTCGAAACGCTCAACCTTTCCTGCTGCTTTGAGCGCATCCATTTCCATCCTCCACCCTTTCATTCTCTCAAAGTGCTCCAACTCTTCGGATGTCATGTCCTACTGCCTGCCGGTTTCCGGGGCTTCAATAGCCTCACCACTTTATCCTTGAATCATGTTGAAATCTCCAACGATCATCTTCATTTTCTTATCCATACATCAAACAACCTAACCACTTTCTCGGGAATATATTTTGTGACCATACAAGTTCCATTGTCAGTAAACATAAGTTCGCCATTGCTTAGGCATCTGAAATTTCAAATTGATGACTCTGTTAATAAAGTGTCGGTTATTTCTGCCCTGTTTTTGGAGCAAGTAGAAATTTGTATTTCGAACCACACAGATTCTAGTGCAAAAAAGCTTGCTCCGGTGGCTCGGGGACTGCTGATTAGTGTTTCCATGGTTTCTTCTCTCAATTTGTACTCCAATATTCTCAAGGTATAAGCTTTCTATGTTGGTGTGGTTACCTAATTTAAACTGAGACCGCTGCTCTTGTTATGTACATTTTACTTAATCTTTTGTTTTTCAGCTTTCTCTGCTATTATAGAACCTTTCTTTTGATTCTGAAGGGTCCATAAATGGTGTAGCGTATATCATGGAGGAGTTTCCCTGTTTTCTGATCTTTTCTGTTTTTTCATGTTTATACACAGTGTTTGTCTCTTGTCACTTTGCCGTTTAATTTCACTTTTCCCCGAGTAAGAAGCCTAACATTCTGTTTCTTCATTGAAACCATGGTGAAGACGATGTATGATGCTTTCTTTTGGTTGCTTAGGAGGATGCCTTTTGTTTAAGAACTAAATGTAAAGATTTGTTTTCTTTTTTTTACCTGGAATCTAAATCAAAGGCTTTTGGCTTTGGATGTTGTTTCACCACATAATTTAATGGTTATTCTTCTATATGTGACAGTTCCATAAGTAATTGTCATTCTTGATTTGATAGCCTCCTAGTGAAAATTGCAAAATAACTCTTAATTTGCAGTTCTTTACTTCTGCTAAACTTTTTGACAACAAAATACTTCAACTTAGTACTTAGCAGTCCTCTGTGCAATTCACAGATTGTATTGGCTGTTTGTAGCTGTACTGTCACATAATTTTATTCTTTTTCTGTATCATGACCTGTGAGGTTTTGGGGATTAGTCATTATTTACTGAAGTTAATATTTTAAATATTGCAGTTGCTGTGTTGTTATTCAGACCAGAACAATTGTGTTGAGATTCTATAGGAAGAGTTACTTGGAAAGAAGCGAGAAGTTATCTCCTGCCTCAACCAGACTTTGGAAAGTGTCACAATAAACATCATCAATAATGCCATGGTTGGTGTAACATTGGGGAAACTCTTTCTGTTGGATGCGAAAGTGCTTAAGCTAATGAAGTTTAAGTGTTCGAATTGGTCTATTGTTAAACCAGGCATGATAAAGGAGCTGCAGAAGGCAGAGGTAACTTCCTTGGATGCTAAGGTGGTGATTTTTATCCACAAAGAAAATGTAACGATCAATATTAAATGACTGGACAATGGTGAGATAAAAAGAGCTGGTAACTGTTTGTTCTGTCATCTTTTGGTTGTTCTCATTATGTAAGGAATGTTGTTGAAGTGGAGTATGCCTTTTGGGTTATAAAACAAAGGTTAAATTCTTTGTGATGTACTGATGTTTGGGATGAGGATTCGTTGCCTGGAACTTGTTGCAATTATGACTTTTGGTAGGTATCAAATGAGATACTTAACATCTCAGCTGGTTACTTTATTTTGTTTTGTCACTGTGTTTTATAAGATGGCTCTTAAGAATACTTTGGCATAGTTGAAATGTGTCTCGCCTGTAAATATTTAATTGTGGATTGTTAAATTTGTTGAGCTACTTCAGTTGTATGCATACATCCAGATTAGATATGATTATTTCATTTCTTACATTGCCATTGATGCTAAATATGGCCTTGCCTCCAGTTGTATGAATGTACTAATCTAAAGAGCAAAATCCTGTCAATACTGTGCATATTGTCAATTATCGCGAACAACGTGTATGGTAATATTAATTTATTTTTATTTTTTGGTGCTGCTGGAAGGTCATTATTTAATACACAACAGTAGACTGAAATGCAGCCGATCTTAAATTCTATTTTTTTTTCTGTTTCAAAATGGGGGCAGGAGCTGTTCCTGCATCTGAACTCAAATAATTGCATTTCAAATTGGGGACCGGTATTTCGGACAGTAATTTTCACAAACTCCGTTAATGATTAGCACATGCATATTTTCTAGATCAATTGGTTAATATGTGTGTGAATTTTTAAATTGTTGTTCCCCTCGAAGCAGAATGCATTGATTTATGCTTGAATATATTGCACATTGATTTTCCCTATTTATTAAAATGTATAAAAAAAAAATTGTGCCTTTTCTTCTCAAGTTGGATATAAAAATTTTAAAAAGTGTGGCACAGGAAAAGTGGACACAATGATCTATTTAATAATGAAAACACCATATCGACTCACTTATATTACTACTCTGTACAGTAGATTTACACAGTTACATACTTTTCTGGTATTGTTACTTTAGTTTCTGGTGCAGCTGGTGACATCATACCGGTATGATGAAGTGTTGGCGATAGCTCAGCTCAATAGGAGGCAGCTATTTTATACAATGGTATATTAAGCAACCACCTACTAGGAACAAATAATGCTTATATCAGCCGAGAAGCAAATCACAAGTCAAAACAATAATAATGCATATATCAGCCGAGAAGCAAATCACAAAAAACTACAACAACTAAGCCTTTTGTCCCAAGCTTGTAATCACAAGTCAAAACAATAATACAGCACTACAAACAAGAATACGGCAAAACCTTTGAAGAGGTAATCCTCAATTTGAGATCGTTGTTTCCTTATAGTTATCCTTTTTTTTTTTTTTTTGGTATTCAAAGACCTTAGGCATCTTAATTTCATGCAAAAGATGTACATAGACTCAATCTGAGTGTATCTGTGTGTCTGCAACTATTAAACCATGAAATTTCTATAAGGATGCAGGAATGGTTTGACCTCAAGAGATCATGCCCCTATATTATGTGGACATGATAGTTGCCTACAAGTCCTTTCTGAGATTTGATGAAGGCTGTTTTGGGGGTGCCTAGATTCTGCTGAGAAGCACTGTCTTTGCTGAAATAACCATGCTAGAGAAATGACCTTATGCGCAAACTGCATGATAATATATATAAGGAAATGGTTACCACATATCTATCACCAAGCATAATTTTCCCAATATTTGAAAAGTAAAAAGTAAAAAACAAACAAACAAATACTTCAATTTTTCTGAAGTACAATTGTACATTTTTTTTTCTGGTACAGGCATCAATTGTACATTTTTTATAACATGTAAACATGACATCATGGAGATGCACAAAGACTGACTGATACTGCAAAAAACAAGAAAAGAAACACAACAAAATTTACATCCACAGCAAGAAGATATGTGGCTTCTTCTAGACCATTCAGGATTAGAAAAAAGATAGAAAAATTAAACACAAAAGCAGCAGCAATGCCACCAATTACGCTGGATAAAGGTTTAAAAATGTAATTTCTTCTCATTGCTACTGCTCTCTTAGATGATTTAACTTTTTCGAACCAAAGCAGCAGCAATGCCACCAATTACAAGACCTACAGCAGTAGTGGCTATGCCTACACCAATAAGACCGTCTGCCAGAAAAAAAGAAAGGGAGGAGGGAAAATACATCAGATTTTAGTACTGAGTTACTGACTGCTAATATCCAGTACTGACTGCCAAGAACAAATTACACAAAAATTATCCACATCATTTCACTTCTAAAATTAAGAATATTAGGAGTGACTGCTTAGATATACCTGCCAATACATTTAAGTGTCAACCCTGAACAATTAGCCCTGTTCAGCCAAATAAACCAAATATGTATATATGCAATTAACACCAGTTCTGCTCAGTAACCATTATAATTACTACTAAAGACTAGTCTCACTTTTACTATTAAAATGACCATTAAATAACTAAAATGCAACCAGTCACCATCCAGTATTATTTTTGTCCACATTTAAACCATTATTATTATTTATTAGTAACTAACCTTTAGCAATTTTGTCCTCAACTGCCTTCTTCAATGTCCTGGCTTGTCTCCAATCAGGTTCAATCTACAATATTAGAGAAACATGATATATCAGCACCGGCCAAAATAAAGACAGAACCAAAATCAGGCACAGAAAAAGCAAGTCAAACAGACCTCAAGGCAGTGGTCAACAAGCTGGCGACTTCTTGGATAGTCTCCATTTCTATAATGCCCCACAGCTAACAAGTACAACTTCTCTCTTGTAACCAATGAACTGCTAGAATTTGCCAGAGAAGCTAATGACCACAAAATTAGAAAAAATATTATCTAAGTCGCAAGTGAAAATTTAGTAGCAAGCTGATATTAGATAAATAAAAATTAATAAACTACAATTCATATGCACTTGTGCTGATTTTTAAAGAAGATTTACAAGAAGCACAACAATGAAATGGTGTTCCATAAACCATGCTACTTTCTGGTATTTATGAGATGGGTCAAAATCAAATATTCAGTGGAAATTTTCATAACCAGCATGCCGAGTATTCGACAAAATTTCCATATGTGGTAATCTGGTTATTTGCAAGATGGAAGTCATGTAGTTTATTTTTTCAACATAATCAAAACAAGCTACTAAAAGTTTCCACCACACAAATTCAATGTTCAAGTTCGAGGTACCAATACATGGTAAGTGACAACTTAGCATGGTTCTCACAAGGTGTTAAAATTACCAAGGTGGGATAGCTTTTTGGTGGGAATTGCAGAAAAACGTTGAATTGTTCTAGGCAGTTCAACTAAAACACATAAGCAATTCTTAAAGAGCAAAATAGCACACCTTCTAGCATGGCAATGCCACGGTTGACATCAGCTTGGTCTTTAGAGTGTACAAGAGCCCAAGACAACCTCATTACACTATCTCTCTTTTGCTCCTCTGTCACTGCCTCACGCACCTCTTTCTCACATCCCTGCACCAATGTACAACAAAAGGCTCAACCACGGAAATCTAGAATCTTTGCCCAATTTGGGTAGGATAAAATAATGCAAATGCTAGTTGAAAAGGAAACATACTGCTATGATATCATGATCGCACCAGGGGATGTTTTCAGAGTTGCCAGAGAAGAACGATCCGACCGAATCAAAGAACCTGTTGATCTTCGCTTCCATTGACCAATCAATTAACGATTTCTGATGATTGGCTAGGGTTTCTGAGATCGTAGTAATGGTGAAGATATAGAAGGGTTTGACTTGGTTGCTAAGAATAGAAAACAGTGGAATAGAGATAAAGGAAGCTCCTCGGAATTTCGAGATCCTTTTTTCTAGTTTCTTAGAAAACGATTTGAATTCGAGGATTGGGGAAGAGGAAAGCGTGTGGAAGCTGCACCGCGTTAAGACTACTGACTTCAGACTTGGGGAGAGGTTTTCTTTCCATTGGTGCATGTAGACCGGGCTCACCTCAATTTTAGATGGTCAATTCTCTCTCAAACGCAAGAAAAGATTTAGGAGTTAAAACTTAATTTTAATGTATTACATTGAATGTTTTTAGTACGATACAGATATAATTACAAAATAATTCTAACTTCTGTTTAAATAATATTTCAGAGAGCAAACAGAAAATTTGTAAAAAATAATGTTATTAGAAGAGATATCCGGCTTCATTGAATAACTTTATCTCTACTACTTATAAAGCATAAATTTCTAGATAAAAAGGAGTTACACTCCTCTAATATCAAATATGGATCATTAATTTTATTAATATACTATGATCTGCGGTTCAGATTTAAACATCAAGATAAAAAGTCGACCTTTTATCAGAAATCTATCTAGACGCCGGGATATCTTCTAACCGAGTGAAAAGTAGGTTCGATTCTCCGCTCCAACAATCTTTTATTATTATTTTTTTTCCTGCGCTCTCCCCCTCAATCCCCGTCTCCTCTCCCATCTATCGCTGAAATAGAAAGACGGATTTGCTCTCCTCCAAAAATTCACGAAAATAGAAACAATAGCCATTGCTACGCTCCCCCTCCCTTGCGCAAGACAGATTAGGGTTTGCGCTCAGAATTGGAAATTTTCCGTAATAAATAAATGCTTCCTTGGGGAAAACATTTTTTCCTAATTTCTTTCTCAGTTTTACTTTTTACCCTCTCTCGCTCTCCAACCTCTCGGGCTCACGCTCGGCTTCTCCGCTGCCCCCTCTCCCTCAAATCCTAGCATCGCCTCAACCTCCACCACTCCGCCTCCCCAAACTAGAGCACCATCTCAACCTCCAACGCTTCGCCTCCCAGCGAGTCTAGCACCGCTCAGCCTCGCAAACCCTAGCAACGCCTCGACTACCAGACAATCGTTTCAATTCTCTTTCCCTCTTTTCTCAAGAAACAATTGAAATCCTAGACAGACCTTGGTAAAGAGGTATTGTATCTCTCTTGGACAAATCAATCCGGCAGCATTCATTTCGAAAATTTTGATATGTCGTTTATTTTTCTTCTAATTCATCGATATCTTAGAGGAATGACGAATTCACTGCTTCCTAACTTTAATTTGAACCTGGGCTTCTCAGATCCATGGCAGGTTAAAGGGTCTTTGATACTTTTTATTGATTTTGATTTATAATTTTTGGTCGTAGATTGTTCTTAATTTGAAAAATTGCCTTTTTGCAGGATGATATTGCTTTTTAGGTTCACCTTTTCTTATTTCAATATTTATGTTATGTTATGTTATGTTATGTTATATTCTTTAAAATTCATTGTAATCAATGCTATAACTTCTTAAATTGGTTGACATTTTTCGCAGGTTTGTAAAAAAAAAAAGCACAAAATGATAGAGTCTAATTGAAATTGCGTAAGTAATCTCTTTTTGCTTCAATTTCAAGAAAGTTAATTTTAATAATCTATATTCGGTTTGAATTTTCAGGATGCTTATTGCTTCAATTTCAAGTTAATTTTTTTTGTTGAAATAAGTATACTTGCAATACTATTTGAGGGCATTCAACATTTCTTCTTCTTGTTTTTATTTTCTAATGAAAAAACTACAAGTATTAAACAACAGATGATTTGTTGAATTATATAATATAATAACAACATTTCTTCTTCAGTTATTGTTATATTATATAATAACTAGAATTATTCTTATGAAGGTTTGTTAACAAGCAGAGCTGGTACCAAATATCAAATATGAATGTGGTCATTTTGATCTCAGAAGGTAGAGTAGCTTCTACCAGTAATCAGCCTGCTACAAATCCAGCTTGAGTAGGACACAGAACTGACGGAGCCCCAAGCCACCAATAGACCTGAAAAGAGGACCTTGAAAGTAACATCACCCTCCTTCACTTCTAAGTTTCTTTATTTTAAATATTAAATATTTCTACTAAATATACCTTTCTGTTTTGGTGTCTTTATTTTTTTACAACTTGAGCCATCGACATAAAATGAATCAGGGAAGGGGCAAAAAAAGATGCATCAGTTATGTTATAATATTGGAATTACTGGGAAACATAGTTTGTTCCTGCATGCATTTTATTTTGGCTCAATTCATATATTTTTCTAATTTCTTGAATATTCCTCATTTGTGCTTTATGGTGTGAATTACGCATGATTGAAATTATGGCAATTTATCTCTGTGTCGTCTTTCTTGAACTTTTTTTTTGCTTGTAAGTACATGATATTTGAATGTTGGCTTAATTGAAAACGAAAATGAATGTGAAAGCTGGGATTTATCATATTGAAGGGGTTGTTTGGATTCCCCAAGGAATTTGGGGAATTTCATCTTCCTACCATAAATTTATTATAAACAATCCAAACTCTTCACAAAGTTACACACTTCCCAATAAATTTATTCCTAGGATTTGTAACTTCCCCAAATTCCTAAGGGATCCAAACGGCCCCGAAGTATAGATATCAAGATATATTATAGAGACATGTTGACAGTGCTACATGTGCATCCCTGCTAATTTCTATTGAGTTTAGATTGCATGAAGTTAAATGATGCAATGACATGATAATTCAACCTCGAAGAGGTGTCAGATTACAAAAGAAGAAGAGGGGATATCCAAGTGTTCAGTTTTAAATAGATTTTTAGTTGTGAAGCTGATATGACAAAATAAATAAACAGAAAAATAGAATGATAATTATGATATTATTTTCTTATGTATTTGTTCGTCCATACATCTAATTATAAACTTTAATATTTATTTTGAAGAATTCTATTAATAAAACAAATCATAGAACTTTTTTTATTTAATCTAAAATTATGTATTGAATTTTTCAGACCGTGTTTCATATAAGAATTTTCCCACACATTGGGTGGGCGCATATGCTAGTAGTCTTTAATATTTGTCTTGCAGTAAAAACTTGTACTAAATTTTGTTAGAGAATCGCAACCTTCCAATTTGTAGTATACTAGCAGCAGTGCCCGCTCAATGTGCGGGCAATATTTTATTTGTTATTTTTCAAAAAAGTTAAAATCTTTTAGGAGTTCTATTATCATATGAATCATAAATATTCGTAGATATCTTCGGACATAAGAGTGAATAGAAGAAAAAACTCTTGCTTAATTCATGATACACATAAAACAATCAAATGTGAAAAAAAAAGATAAAATTGAAGTTGTAATTATAATAATTAAAATTCGAAAGTGACAGAGGTAATACAAGATGAAAATGAAAGTATATTGCAATATATAAAATATAATACAATTCCATACTACAAAATAAAGACAAATGATCCCACATTGATATCATTCCATACTATAGCTGAAGTGAAAAATTGATATATTACATTAAGGTATAATAAAATAATATTGAATGCGTGCATTAATAAAAATAAATATTCTTTTTACAAATTAGCTTGGATTTCTTTGTTCCTTCAGAAACCAATGTCCGTTAATAAAAATAAATACTCTGTAGAACATTTCTGTACCTGTAAAAATAAAAATAAAAATAAATACTCTGTACCTGTAAATTTAAGAGTAAATTCCTGACTGATTTCCATTAGCTTAATGTCTGTTGACGTGTACTGTGAATCTCTTTTGTAGAACATTTCTTGGTCCACTTACCATGCAAATATGTATCAACATTCTTAATCTTTTGGTTATAGAATATACAAAAAAAAAAGTTATGTTGTAAATGGCAAAATATATTTCATATTAACTCCAAATTGTGTAAAGAGTTATTTCTTTTATAAATGGCAAAAAATTTTCCATAATAGCTCCAAATTGTGTAAAAAGTTTTATAAATGGCAAATTATTTTCCTTATTCAGTGCAGTTTCTCATTGTATCCGCTTAATATTTCCCTTAATGTCTCCAAATTGAGTACCTCAATGCAAAAATTATTTGATTGATAGAAGAAAAATATATAGGATATGATTTGAATGGCAAAATATATGGAACATGATATAAATAATGCACTGCTAAGAGATACAATTTAATTTGGAAATAATCACGGAATCGTAAGAAATAATGATGCAAAAAGACTAAAAGTTTTAAAATATGAATCTAATCCAGTAACATGAATAATTACGAATTTTTTTACCAATTAGCTACCTATACAATTCCTTTATTAAGATGAAAGGTATCTAGTATATAGTATAAGGGGAGCATAACCAACGTTTATGGAGTAAATACTGGCACGATGGCACCTGACTCGTTGCATTAATGAATTTGACTCCCCATTACATATACAATTTGACACAGCAACAAAACACAACCCAAGCAAACAAAAAGAAAGAAGAAATGCCAACCCCGAAGTATTTGTTCAGTAGATCATAGCTGTGCACCCATCAAAATGGTAGATAGACTTCGAAACAAGAAATGTTATGCGCGTAATATATATTTCACTTTTATCATCTTGTGTCCATTACTACTTGTAATGATTCGTCTTTCTGTAGCTTCAAACTGAGGCTGTTTCCTTAGTATTGTCTTGATGCCTTTCTCCAATCGGTACCAGCCTTCATCATAGCCGGGGGATGTGAAGATATTCGTTATTTCCAATTTTTCTCAAATGAATTGCTACCACCACAAATTCTCCATAGTCTAGAAACTCATTACCATTTGTATCGGCCTAAAATTGCATAAAATATGATTAGAAAAAAAAACCCATCAGTTCTTCCCCATTACTCTTCCTATTCTGTGCGGCGGTGCTTAGGTTCTTTTTTTTTTTTGGAAAGGAAGCGGGGAAGAGGGGGTTGTTCTTGTTGTGACCCTTGAACTCAAGATTATTATCTATAAATCATTCTGGTTCCTCTTACATATTTTTTTTCAAATGAAACAATTAAATTCAAAATTTGTATTCAATATTGTTAAAACTGCTTACAACATCCATTAATATTTGAACATCAGAATTAGGAATCTATTTACCGAGCTTGTGAAGGCCAAGTTTCAATTCATCAAATGAGATCTTGTTATCATTATTGAAAATTCATTTTTTGAAATAATTCCTTTATATCAGCAACCTCTTCCACCGACAAATGCTGAACTATCACCTACATTTTAACAAAAAGAATAAAGATTAGGCCTCCTTTGCTAAATAAAATCACCAAATCCTGCAAACAAAACCATTATAAGAATTGAACATAGGTGAAAAAATGATACTAAAAAGCCTTACTCTCATAGCCCTTTTCTTGAACTTGTTCATGACAGAAAATTGCTGAAGCCTTGCTCTCACAGTCTCCCCCACAAGTTAACATTCAGTGCTTTCTTGATGTTATGCAACCAGGGATGATCTACAAGGGAATTTTTGTCAGAATAGTTTTCTTGTATCAGAACCTACTGTACAGATGAATAATTTTTTTGTGTTAGTTACATAATATAAGACTGTCATACCAAGAACTTGCTAAGCTGTCAGCCGCTTCTTCGGATCAGGATTCGACATTCCTCATACCAGATCATTGGCGTTGTCAAAAATCCTAGGCCAGGGTTCTCTCTTGAAATCAATCACTGACCTTATAATAGCTTGTGCCCCTCCTTGTTCAATTTCTACATCAGAGGAAAAGGTCTCGTAAAATATTTTGATTTACATAATTTCATGAAACAAAATCATCTAATTTAGATTAATTTCAATTTTCGGGAATTGATTTGCACACCCCATGAATTGATAAAACACTCTAAAACAACTATATAAAGACCAAAATACCCTTAATTTAATTTATAACTCCATGCATTAGAATCTCGCAAACCAGGGTAGTTTAGTCTTTAAAATTCGTTTTGGAGTGTTTTATCATTTTACGGGGTGTGCAAATCAATTCCCCATTTTCTCATCACAACTTGAAAAAATTTAATTTCAATTTTCTTGTTGCAACTTGAAAAAAAGAGAATGGATGAATAACACTAAATATGAGAGAGAATAATAATGACGACATCTATAATATAGGAGAAAGAAAGAACTCCATACCTGACTTTCTTGCTGAGCTTCACCATCCTGATGCGATACTGTGTCATTTTTGTCAGCCTTTGTTTAATTTTTTGCACCAGCAACTTTGGCCAATATTCCTATGACGTCCATAATATTCTAAACATAAGTAATGAAAGATTAATGCTATACCAAAACACATTCTTACATAGTATATACTCAAAAAACAGTAGGTGCATACTATTGCTTGGTCATCATATAGATGTACCAGTATGAACTACAAGACCTGATAGGATGGTACTGAAAAAACTAACTAAAAAATTTGGTGCAGTCGCTTAACCAGATACTAATGTCACTCAGCATTCCTAGATCAATAAGGATTACATAAAGGTGCTTTCAGTAATTCAACATCCATATAACATCAGATATATTTAATCTATTGTTGTTGACCAAAAAGCTGAAAGTTACACGCATATAATTATCACAATCTTCATAACTAACAAGAACGTTTTTGAAAACCAATAGCTATTTTCACATTAATTTAAGTCCAGAAAGACACATCAAGGATTGAAGTGCAAAATGAAGTCATAAGCGTTCCTTTTATAGCTTATTAAAATATGTGCTCTTTGTAGTCTATTACACAACAACCCCTGCACCCCATCAGCACCGTACCAGTATGGTACCAGAGAAAAACCAACATGTCAAAGATCGGTACAAGACCTGTAACATTTTACCAATTTTGTTTGACAGTGATTCAATCGTTCTAAAGCAAATTAATTATAATAATTCCATAAAACAGGATATCACACTCAATTAACCTTCTACATTTTTTTATTTTATTCGTCCAATAAGCAAAACTAAATAAACCAAATTAACTAAACTAACTTTAATTTTATCAAATTATGGATCAAACAAACTAAACCAAATTCAATCGGCAACCCTCGAGCCGTCTCTACGCTCCTTGTACTTTTGGTCATACATGGCTTGTCGGAGATGCTCGATCTCATCCTTCATCTTTAGTGTCGATCTCATCCACCTCTGTATTTATACATAATAGATAGCATGAAAATAATCTCATTTACAGACCTGACAACTAATTAAAAAAAAAATCAACATGTTCTTACCAGTGGCCCACTATCCCTCATCTCCTTGTACTTGAATATCACCTTATAAAGGAGTAAATTTGGTGTAACTTTGCACCAACAAAGGAAAATAATCGCAAGGGATGAGCTAAATGAGCGATGGTTAATACAGAAGATAAAGAGAGACGATAATTTGTTGTAAATTTTATGTAGATGCTTGCTATGTATCAAAATAAAAGGTTGATACAGAATCAATAGACAACTAACCTCCATTTTTAGATAGGTATTTGGGTCTAGGCATAAATTCAACCCAATAACAAAAATCTGATCCATAATTTATCATTAGATCCGAATCCAATTAAGCAAGCTTCTATTCAGATATCGATCAAAAAGGTGATCGATGCCACATGTTTCATTATAGAAACTTAAATTTACAGTGTTTGATAAAAAGAAAATGAAAAAAATGGTAATAAAATGACCCTAATCCCTACTACTGCTTCTCCTATGAGTAGCATCCATGTTCACTCTACCCTTTTGACTCTACCAGTATACTTGTAATCCAATAAAAACACAACTAACAAAATTGGAATACTACTACGATTTAGCATCTCTACATTCAACAAACACAGATGTTAAGCAACATGAAGAACTTTTTAAATTACTTGGTAGCATCACCTGATTCAATACTTGGTAGCACAGAGTTGCTCCATGGATGACTTTTCATTATTACCAATATACAGCAGTTGAGATGTTAAAAAGTCAGCTAAAATTACTTCATAATAAATCTTTTATTTCAATAGTAAGCAAATAATAATCAGAAAACACTAATAAAACAATGAGATAACAATGTTGGGCCATAATTGAAATTTACTGAAACACTAATAAATTCGAGAAACAATAGGAAAAAACAAAAAGTTACTTTTAAGCTGATATAATAGATACCTTCCTAGGCATCATGCTGCTAGGTGCTAGCTTGCCCATAACTTGCTATCTCAATCCACCAAGGCAGTGAAGACATTAAACCAAAACTAATGTCTAATGATCACATGCCAAATTGACCTCCTGAGCAAAAATTAGAGAGAAGGAGATAGTCAGAAAAAACAACTACGAGAAACATAAAGAGAATATGCTATTAAGAACAAAAAAACAAGAGTTCACGAGCCTCCATTATTTAAAAAGATGTCATGGTTGAATAATGACACCCAGCTCACCACCATTACTGAAAATTTCAGTCCCAATTTTCAATAAAACCTTACCTTATTGTGGTACGCTTAGATTGAGAAAAGAAGGAACAGAAAACAAATATCTGTATAATAACTGAAAATTTATTACTGATTTTTCTGTGGTGCATATTGAAACAAAAGAATAAAAAGGCAAAATAGAAAAACTAAGTGTTGATTAAGACTTTTAGGTACATCTCTTTGCAAGAAATCAGAAGTTTGAAATGATAAAGTAAATTGGGATAAACAAGTAAACAACAATCTAAAAAGAAACCACTATTCAGGAACAAAAACAAAGGAATAAAAGTGAAATACAATTTAGATCCGTACCTGGCAAAGGAAGAAACAGGAAGATCGTTGAGAGCGGAGAGCAATGATGTTGATCAGTAGGTGGTGAGGGAGGGTGAGGAGGGCAGTGAGGATTGCCGAGTCGGAAGCAATAGCGTGGTTGTGGTGGAGAGAGGTGAGAGAGGAGGCACCGAGCAGGCGAGCAGCAAGCACAACCACACCATCATACCGGGAGGAAGAAGGAGATGGAAGACCGGCAGGAGATGAAGAGCCTATACGTAAAACTCAAGATTAGAACAAGAGAGGAGAAGAGAGCGGAGAAAGTAAGGACAGCGGGAAATGAGAGATGAGAAGAGAAGAGAGGAGAGGAAAGTGGAAAGAGAAAAGGACCTGGAGCGTGAAAAAAAAAACCCTAGACAACGGAGAGGATACGTTGCCATATGTGGAGAACGGGGAGATTCGATCGCTAGAGAAAACCCTAGATAGCGGAGAGGAGGGTGCGGCGCTGGAGTGTGTTAGAGAAAAGACCTCTGGTGAATCGAATGAAATTATTCCATAAGAAATGCAAAAAAATAAGGAACGGAGCGTCGAATCGAAGTCTGGTGTTACGCGGTTTAAAATCAGCGCAATTCCGCTCCGCCAGCGAAAGTTAACAGCTCTATCTCAAAGGTTTAAATCTTTTAACTCGTTGTTCAATCCAGACCACTGATCTGATTAGATCATAATCAATCTATGGTCTATATTGCATTGGGTAAACAATTGTTTGCACCTTTGGACTCAAATTTGGATAGACCTTTAGACTGGTGCTTTTATAAGTAGTAAAGTTTATATAGAGGCGAATCTAAATTCAATTATTGACTAAAGATTGTTAATTTGGCCATAATTTCGTTGTGTTTGTATTTTGCAATTGTTTTCCTTTTTTCTTTGTTTTTTTCCCTAAATAAGCGCGTCTAAACAATTGTAAAAAACAATATTTCCAAATATGTTTTTTTTATAGTTTGAACGGAACATGCGCGAGCAAATAGAGCATCAAAAAAGTTTTTTTATTTAAAGTTAAAAAAAAAGTGTTTCATTTATCATTTCGGACATTCTAAATACATAATATCAACTGGACATGGCAATCGCAGATTCGGTGCTCTATATTTTTTAGATTGAAAAATAATTCAATCTATTTCGTCAAACTTGCTAAAATTTCTAATGTAAAATATAAAAAAATATGCGTAAAAAACTTGCCAAAATTTACAACAACAACTAAGTTTTTTTTGTCCCAAGCAACTTGCCAAAATTATAGAAAAAATGTGTAAATTCAAAATTAGTACCATAAAAAATTCGTCATATAAAATTGGCTAATTTTCTGCCTAAAAAGCCTTGGCAAAAATTTAGATCGATGGATTAGTGAAAATTGAAGGGCTCAAATTGCATTAGGAGGAAATATTTTTTTTCTAAATATATTAATTTTAATAATTGGTACGATTATTTTTAATTTATTTCAAAAAAACTATTTGTAATTAAAAGCCAATAGGGCGGCAACTTTTAATTAATAATAAATAATAAATATAGATTCATACATTATTTTTTAAAAAAAATCCAATCTAAACGCTGTCATAGATATTTTTTAAATATCAAGTTTTTACTCGTACTAGCTGAATTTCTAAATTCAAATCATAATTGTTATTTTTATAATGTGGCATATGCAAATTAAAAATAACCTTGCTTTTACATATTTCTTGTCGGCCCGGTGGCCCCGGTCCGGTTTCGGCGAACTTGATCAGCAAGGATAGCACTTTCCTTCCCAAAATTAAAAAAGAAAAAGAAAACTGAAAAGAAAAAGAAACAAATTCCTACAAGAAAATTCTCGATTTTTCTATAGCCGATAAGCAAACCATTCGCACCGCACCAGGTCTCTCTATCTATAAATTGCGCTTTTACCCCTTTGGCTTTCTCCAACAAATTCTCGGTCTCTCTCGCGTAAAGCAAATTCAGCGGCGTTCAACAAAACTCGCTCGTCTCTTTAGTTCTCTGATCTTCATTCTTCAAGGTACTAATCTCGAATCTCTTGAATTTCCTTTGAACTCTTGAAATGTACCTCGAGTTTCTGACCAGGTTAGGGTGAGTCAAATTCCCTTCTTATTATTTATTTATTTTTTTTATCAAAGTGACCTGTAGGGGTATCTTTTAATCTGATAGATGGGCTGTTTTAACCAGGTTTAAGGTCTTGTAATTTTTCACTTTTGTACTAGCTCACATCATGGTTGTGAACCAGTGTCATCTTGAATTTTGTTGAATGAAATTATAATATTTGGTAATATGGGGCTCTTATATTTGGGAACCTTAGAATTTTTATTTATGTTTGTGGTAAGTTGATTACTCGTTTTGAGTGATTTATATCTAGAATTTGAAGAATTTGATGGAATACATTTTATTAATGCTAGGGATCTATTGTAATTAATTTATGTGAGAAGTAGTCCTCTTCCTGTTAATTTTACTGACTGCACATATAGAGCCGGAACTGCATCCTCTGGATGGCCATCCATGGATGGTTTTTTATCTCAGCCGTCTGATTTAATCTCAACGGCTATAGATGCCCCGTGCATAATACCAAGATTGATAGGCCCGAAAAAATCTAACCGTTAAGATTAAATTGGACGGCTCGGATCAAAAAACGTCCACTGGATGGTTGTATTATCCAGAGGATACTCTCCCGATAGAGCCAGCAGCTGTATGAAACATTATCTTCATTCTGATTATTTTGTTTATCCTGAATCTTGGTTCTTTGGTGAAATGGGATTGATATGTTAAATCAAGTTTCACTAATACAGTCTGTGCGTCTAATGCAGATGCAGATTTTTGTGAAAACACTCACTGGTAAGACCATAACACTTGAGGTTGAGAGTTCTGACACGATTGACAATGTAAAGGCAAAGATCCAAGATAAGGAGGGGATTCCTCCTGACCAGCAGCGCCTTATCTTTGCCGGCAAGCAGCTCGAAGATGGCCGCACTCTTGCCGACTACAACATCCAGAAGGAGTCAACCCTTCACTTGGTTCTGCGCCTAAGAGGCGGCATGCAGATCTTTGTCAAGACCTTGACTGGTAAAACAATCACCTTGGAGGTTGAGAGCTCCGACACTATCGACAATGTCAAGGCTAAAATCCAAGACAAGAAAGGCATTCCACCTGACCAGCAGCGCCTTATTTTTGCTGGCAAGCAGCTGGAAGATGGCCGTACACTTGCTGACTACAACATTCAAAAGGAATCAACCTTGCATTTGGTGCTTCGCTTGAGGGGAGGCATGCAAATCTTTGTCAAGACCCTTACGGGTAAAACAATTACCTT
This sequence comes from Rhynchospora pubera, assembly GCA_028095005.1. NCBI lineage: Eukaryota > Viridiplantae > Streptophyta > Magnoliopsida > Poales > Cyperaceae > Rhynchospora > Rhynchospora pubera. The sequence continues at coordinate 69,696,603 of CM051461.1, read as the reverse complement.
GGAGGTCGAGAGCTCAGACACCATAGACAATGTGAAGGCCTAAATTCAAGACAAGGAGGGCATTCCACCAGACCAGCAGCGCCTTATCTTTGCTGGCAAGCAGCTGGAAGATGGCCGCACACTTGCTGACTACAACATTCAAAAGGAGTCGACCTTGCATTTGGTGCTTCGCTTGAGGGGCTCCGCATGCAAATCTTTGTCAAGACCCTTACTGGTAAAACTATTACCCTTGAGGTCGAGAGGTCTGACACCATTGACAATGTTAAAGCCAAGATTCAGGATAAGGAGGGGATCCCACCAGACCAGCAGTGCCTTATCTTTGCTGGCAAGCAACTAGAGGATGGTCGCACTCTGGCTGATTACAATATCCAGAAAGAATCAACACTCCACCTGGTTCTTAGACTCCGTGGTGGAATGCAGATATTTGTAAAAACTCTTACTGGAAAGACCATTACTCTAGAGGTGGAGAGTTCTGATACAATAGACAATGTAAAGGCAAAAATCCAGGACAAAGAGGGAATTCCTCCAGACCAGCAAAGGCTCATTTTTGCTGGTAAGCAGCTGGAGGATGGGCGCACTCTTGCCGATTACAACATTCAGAAAGAGTCAACTCTTCACCTTGTTCTCCGGCTCCGTGGTGGTGTTGCTGCATAAGTTTGAGAGGGGATTGTTTCTGGATTTCATGTTTCATGATGATTTCTCATATGTAATATTTGAAAATGTTGGAATATGCTAATGCTACTATGAAAAATATTGAATAATAGTATGGGAGTTGTTCTTTAGCGCTCTCATTTTCTTTTCTTGCGATTCTATATATATTCGGTGATGTTCGGTGTTGCATATTATACTCGCAAATAGTGGGATTAGCTAATATTAAACACGTTGTGTTGTTCTTTAACTATGATATTAGATAATTATGCAATTTATTATGATTTTTATGCACTGCTCAAATGATTGCATTCCCTCAAATAATTTTTATATGCAGTCTACTTTTTGCCCTGCTTTCTTTGTCTAGAAACTGGAACTCATGCTGGTTTCGTAATTGGTAAGGCGTCAAATTTACTTGTAAATTTTTATTCTTCAAATGATCAAATCACATTTTGAATCCTCGATAAAGATGATGAAATATTGTGTTCGCTTGATCAACCACGGCTGTTGTTAACAATGAATCGACTTATTCTTCTTGTTGTTCATCTGATCAGCAAACTTTATTTCAAAATCAATTCATTTCTTCTCTATTGAAATGCACTCGATTTGATTTTCTATTAAGTCTTCCCTGAGTACATATTTTTCATGTTCCTGTTTCATATTTGCAAATATTCCATGCCAGGATTTCATTAAAAAAGAAAAAAAAAACTACTACTTATTAAAAGAATATCATAAATTTATCAACAGGAATACTTTTTATCGAAAAATTACCAAAAGAACTTCGTGCACGGTAACGAAAACGAAATTAGATAATTGAAGGCGTTTGTATAATCGGGAGTGATAAGCGTCATCCACCAAATTATCATCCAGGTCATCCAATCTTTACTTTTCTCTCCTCTGGCATTTTTTCCGAAATTTTTTTCCGCCTCTCTCTCCCTCTTCGCCTTTCTCCTCCTCTCCGAAAATTTTTCCCACTTCTCTCTCCCTCTTCGCCTCTCTCCTCCTTACCTCCGTTTTTCTTCTCCTTCGCCTCACCTCTGCCATCTCTACTACCTCGCCTCCCCCTCTCCTTTTCTCTCAATTCCTCACTCCTTCCTCCCAGCCTCCCCTCCTCTCCTCTCAATTCCCCCTCCTACCTCCTAGCCTCCTCTCCTCTTGTGCGATTTTTCTCTCTCCTCTCTTTCTTTCTGTCAAATTTTTTTTTCTCCATGAACTCCACCTTTCAAATGAACATATACAACAATAAATTGAACAGATACGATGATAATATGAACATATAATCAGAGTGTATATATACAAGAACAAAAATAAATATACATAATAAATAAACTGAACTGATATAACAACTAATTAAACATAAATGGTAAATAAATTGAACAGATGTAACAACAATGTGGACTCATACAAAAAGTAAAAGTGAGCAAATAAACTGAACAGAAATGACAATAAATTGAACAATTATAACACATAAACTGAACAGGTGTAACAAATAATATGGACTCATACAAAAAAAATAAAAGTGAGCAAATAAACTGAACATAAATGACAAATAAATTGAACATTTATAACAAATAAACTGAACAGATGTAACAAGCATGCTAACTCGTATAAAAAATAAAAAAACAAATTGAATTGATATAACAAGCAAATTAGACTCATACAAAAAAAATTGAACATATATGGAACATATATAACAAATAAAATGAACATATGTTACAAATAAATTGAACAGATTTAACAAATAAAAGTGAACATATATAAAATAGAAATAACAAATAAAATGAACAAACATGGTATATAAAATTAACAGATATAACAATAAATTGCACACATATAACAATACATAGAACAAATATAACAAAACGTAAAACTCATAACAAAAAATGAACATAAATTGAACAAATATAACAAATTAATTGGACATATGTAATATGAGATGGAAGAGGGGGAAAAAAAGCAAAGGGCCAGTGAAAGAAGGGAGAAGGAAAAAAGAATGAAAGAACAAAGGAAGAGAGGGAGGGGAACTCACGAAGGAAGAGAGGGTAGGGGCGCATGGAAGCGAAGGGAGAGAAGGTACCATTGGGTGAGAGAAGATGCGAGCGCTCAGATCTGTCGGATTGGATCTTACGATGGATGAGAGGTGCGCGCTCTCTTGGATGACGCGGATGACGAAATGATGGATGGTAAGTAGTAATTACCTTTGTATAATTGTATCCACAATGGAATTAATAAAGTATTCAGCTTCCAATTTCAACCCGGCCCAAGCCTCCATTGATGGAATCTGTTCGCGGCCCAATTTATTTCCAATTATATGTCATTCTCAAAGACAACAAATGAGAATTTGCCACGTGCACAACTTACCACTAATAATAAAGCGCATATAAAAATCCTTGGCGGAAAAAATTCCGTCAACTGAAATACCTCTTTCGCCTCCAGATTTCAGATTTCTGACTTTCTGTACTTCCTCAATTTCTCTTCCTTTGTTTTTCTGTACTTGGTTACTTCTCCTTCTCTCCCGCCTTCTTTCTGATATCTCTCTCGAGTCTCGGTGCGCCATGCGAGGAGTGAAACCCTAAGATCTCCAATGGAGGATCCGCAATCCCACCCTGACCACAAGCTTTGTGGGTTTCTCCGTGCAGTCGTTTCTCTCCCTCCTTCCCAAACCCTTCCTCCATTAACCCCTTGCAATCTCTCCTCTGATGGCGGGACGGTCTGCTTCAATTCCAATTCGGGTCTCTCTCTCCTCCCTATCGAATGCCCCGAACAACCCGACAACTTGAACTTAAATTCCTCCAGTTCCAATTCTCCAGCGGATGATATTGTCAGCAAGAGAAGGAGAAGTCTGGCTCTGGCGAGAAGGAGTGCAAGTGTGATTCACCAACTCCACTTGCTTGTTTCGAAGAAGTGCGCAGAAATCGAGGCACGGGTTCTGAGGGTTTATGCAAGGGAAATTGGTGGTGTTGAGGAAAGAAGAGCTGTCGTTTTGGTGGATGTGTACTTGCCTATTTCAATTTGGTCCGGACGGCAATTCCCTGCGTGGCGCGGTGTGGTTGTATCCCTGTTCAAGCACGTCAGGTGTGTTGGGTTTTTATTAAATGTACCTTCCTTTTTTTCTCTTTTGGTTTTGCAATACTGCTAAATCAAGCCATGTTAGATGTAGAGTCGACTTATATTGAGAGAATTTGTTGTACTGTGTTCTGTGGAAGTTTATATAGCTAGGTTTTATTTTTCATAAATACACCCGACCTGGTCTGGTCGCAACCCCCCCCCCCCCCCCCAGTGAAAAGCTCTCAATCAAGTTCAAAATTTGCAACTTAAGATGATTTGCTAAATGATGTAGACCTCATCCTGAGAGCACCATACCATACAGTACCAAAATTTGAACCCAAATGTTAGTTTTTATCCCTCTTTTAAGAAAAATGGTTTCTTCTTCTGACAGCTGTGATTGGGAATTCCATGCCTCCTTGCTTTCCTTTGATTGGGCAGTTAACCAACTGCACAAAGATGAAGCCGAAATTTGGTTCGACTCTACTTGCAATGTGCTCTCATGTGAAGCACACCGAAAACAGTCACTTTCCACCAACAAAAAATGCTTTGACCTTCACGATATTTTCAAGTCTCTTCCTGGAATTGTTGAAAAGGATAAGAAACCATCCCTGACTCGAATCAGACCTGATGACTTAATTCAAGCTCAAACCCAACCTCGTGGTATCTGGGATGTTTCTGATGATGTGTTAAGCAATATTCTTACATTGCTTCGCCCAAGAGATCTCATACGAATTGCTTCAACATGTCTTCACTTGAGGAGCTTAGCTGCATCAGTCATGCCATGCATGAAGCTCAAGCTCTTCCAGCACCAGGAGGCTGCTGTGGAGTGGATGTTGTCCCGTGAGCGATACCCACCTTGTGAAATGACACACCCCCTATGCACAGAATTTTGCACCAAAGATGGTTTTCCATTCTATATTCATAGTGTTTCTGGCAAGGTGTCTGTGGGAGTGGTTCCTCAAGTTCGTGATTTTCGAGGTGGTTTGTTCTGCGATGAACCAGGTCTAGGGAAGACAGTTACTGCCTTATCTCTTATACTTAAAACGCATGGAACACTGGCAGACCCGCCTCAGGGGGCAGATGTGACATGGTGCATGCATAGACCTGATAGAAAATGTGGGTATTACGAGGTTAGTTCTGATGACTCTGTTAATGGTAACCTTGTTTCTCCATGGAAGCGTTTTATGGCAACAAATGTGCTCGAAAGAGGGATTGATGTTAAAAGCTTGAAAATAGACACCCCTGAGATCTTACCTCAAATTGATAATCAACCGATATTGAATAGGCGTGTTTCAGTTAGGTGCTCTAGAAACTTGCAAAATGTGAAAAAAAAGCATGTGAAAGAAAGATACGAGGATGATTCGGATTACGAAGTGAGAGGGAGAAAGAGATCAAAAACAATTAGAGGTAAAGGTTCTTGTACCAATACTAAGAGGTCTAGGAGAGGGAGTATTGACACCTCAATCAATAGCACTAATGATACTTGGGTCCAGTGCGATGCATGTAGAAAATGGCGTAAACTTTCAGAAAGAAACACTCTTGATGCCTCATCCGTGTGGTTTTGCAGCATGAATGAGGATCCCTCACGTCAGAGCTGTGCTGCCTCAGAGGAGGCTTGGGATTCTAAAACAAGAGTAACTTATTTACCAGGTTTTTACACTAAAGGCACGGAGCCATGCAAAGAAGAAAACATATCTTTCTTCACCAGTATCTTAAAAGAGCATGCAATTAATATCAGTTCAGAGACAAAAAAAGCTCTGAAATGGCTAGCTGAGCTCTCACCGAATAAGCTTCTAGAAATGGAGATATCTGGTTTGACACGCCCGGTGCTAGCTGTGTGGTCTGATATTTCAGAGGAGAAGAACCAGTATGAAAAGATATTTCAGGCTTTTGGACTGGTCCGAAAGGTCAAAGGAGGTGTAAGCCGGTGGCACTACCCATCAAGGCTTGAAAACCTAGCTTTTGATACAGTTGCACTTAGTGTTTCACTCAGGAAACCGCTGAACACATTGCGGTTTTACCTTTCTGCTGCATCTCTTGTTGTAGTTCCTGCAAACCTGGTTGACCATTGGAGAACACAAATTGAAAAGCATGTAGCACCAGGGCAACTACATGTGTACTTATGGGATGACTATAAAAAGAAACCAAGTGCACATATTCTTGCATGGGATTATGATGTTGTCATAACCACATTTAGTAGGTTGAGTGCCGAGTGGGGCCCACAAAAGAGAAGTGTGCTGAGTCAGATACACTGGTACCGGGTGATGCTGGACGAAGGTCATACGCTTGGTTCAAGCCTGGCCCTGTCCAACAAGCTTCAAATGGCAGTGTCAATGGCTGCCTCCAGTCGATGGATTTTGACAGGTACACCAACACCTAATACCCCAAATAGCCAGGTGGCTCATATCCAGCCTATGCTTAGATTTCTTCATGAGCCAATTTATGGAGATAATCAGGATGTGTGGCAAGGGGGTATACAAAAGCCATTTGAGGCATATGAGGTAGAGGGGCATTTTCGTCTTGTTGACTTGCTCAAGAGAACGATGATCAGTGCAAGGAAGGCTGATTTGAAGAACATCCCCAAATGCTTGAAAAAGGTATGCAATGTCCATGTAAAAAACTTAACAGCCTCAATAATAAATTGGCACATTTACCTACAGCTTATGTATATTTTTTTATGAATGAACCAAAATTTTTTATACATAGTACTGGAATCTTCAGATCCAGTGTAGGAATCTACTTGGTGTGGTGCGATATAATTTGAAATAGACATGAGAAACTTTTAGGTACATGGCAAAGCTGTCAATATCTAACAAACCTTTTCCTGGGAGTCACCTTGTAAACCCACCACATTTTGGTCAATGTTTTTTCTAATTTATTAATGGGCTATTTGGATCGTTTCACTATAACATCAGGTGTCTTGTCAAAGTCTGATTCATTCCAAAATGGACTGTATGGGATACAATCTCTATGCTTTTTGGGGTATTCAAACTGCTTTTCTGTTAACTTAACTTTGTTGTAGATCTTAGAAAAGTTTTGACTATTCTGTACAAAAGTGCAAAACTTTATACATATGGTAATATGAGAAAGTATAATATGCACTAATAATAGTGCATAGGACATTCCGTGCACCACGGACTTTTTCGGGAGTATTTTTGTAAATTGACAAATCTAATCTAACCAATCTAATCTAAATATTGAAATCACATAGCAAACCAAATTTTACAATTTTTGAGATTTTATTACTATTTTTTTCGAATTTTTTAAAACATGCCATTTTTGGAATGTTAAAAATAGTACAACAATCCAAAAATGACATGTTTTAAAAATTTGAAAAAAATAGTAATAAAATCTCAAAAATTGTAAAATTTGGTTTGCTATGAGATTTCAATATTTAGATTAGATTTGTCAATTTACAAAAATACCTCCGAAAAAGTCCGCGGTGCACGGAATGCCCTATGCACTATAGTGCATATTAAACTTTCTCATGGTAATATTGGGTTTTCAGAAAAGAAAAGTACGTGTCGAAAATCCCAGATGCATTTGCTCTTAGTACCTGAGAACTGTTCTGAAAGTCTTTGTAACTTGTTGGACATAATGCTCGGCAATCATAACCATTCATACCAGGTGGTCTATCTGAACTTCAATGAAGCACATGCAAAGAGCTACAATGAATTGGTGGAGACAGTGCGGCGCAACATCCTCACAGCAGATTGGAATGACCCGTCACATGTGGAGTCGCTGCTCAACCCCAAGCAGTGGAAATTCCGAGGCAATACAATAAGAAATTTGAGGCTTTCATGCTGCGTGGCGGGTCACATAAAGGTGACTGAAGCAGGTGAGGATATACAGGAGACCATGGATATATTGGTTGGTGATGGCCTTGATCCTGAGAGTGAAGAGTATTCATTGATTAGAATTGCACTTTTGGATGGTTGTAGTTGTTTCAGGTAATAAGAGCTTTGTATTTGTGATTTGTTTAGTAATTTATTGCCCATTCTTTTTTCTTTCATTGTTATGTAGTAAGCATATATAAACTTGATTGATATTATTTGAGACCTCAATTCTGTTTGAACATCAAATAGGCGGAAGCATATAGTATATTGGAATGATAAAATGTCATTCAAGTGAAATTCTCTTTTGACATTATTTCAAATAACTGTAGAAACAAAGGGATGTGCCACAATTAATTTATAGAGTGATTTCTTTCATTATTTACAAAGGGGCCGTTTGGATTGCTTAGGAATAAGAGGAATAATCTCTTCCTAGGCGGAAATTTATTCCTAAGCATCCAAACTCTTCCCAAAGTTACACACTTCTCAATATTTTCTTCCTAAAATCCTTATTCCTTCCTTATTCCCATACCATCCAAACGGCCCCAAAAGGTTTCTAGATTATGTTTTCAGATGTTTGTAATTCTAAAAAAAATTACTGAATTTCATGGACACTACAACCACTCAACTTGTTTGGGACAAAAGGCTATGTTGTTGTTGTTGTATGGAAACTATAACCACCAGACGGTCATGTTTTATGTAGTAGGTTTAACAAGTACAGATTTAGAGGATATCTATCTCTATGTATCAAGATTATAAGCTTTTATTTTGTCCAAAATATGCAATACACATTTATAATGGAATTTGTGAAAATTTAAATTTAAGCAATGTCAATATCAAATTGTTCCTAGGTGCAATGGTTGGTGCCGCTTACCTATGATAACACCATGCCAACATCTCCTGTGCCTTGACTGTGTTGCCCTAGACAGCCATGGATGTACTCTACCTGGTTGTGGGAGACGGTACGAGATGCAGTCTCCTGAAAACCTAGCTCGGCCTGAAAACCCTAACCCAAAATGGCCGGTTCCCAAAGATCTTATCGAGCTTCAGCCTTCATACCAACAGGTAATTGTTATTGATATTTCTGTGGCACTTCTGTTCTTTTTTAGCTTGCCCCATTTAATTATTTCTATTGCTATTGTTCCTATAATTACTTCTTTTTTTCTAAGTAAATGTAGAAATATCTGTAGGATGACTGGGCACCTGACTGGCAATCCACATCCAGTAGCAAAGTTGCGTATCTGGTACAGAAATTGAAGGATTTAGAAGAAGCTAATAAAAAAATTGGCTGTATGCATGCAAATAGAGGGACCGAGGATTCTATGGTTAAACCTTCAGTTCAAGTGACAGATGAGATGGTGAATGACAAGGCTGGCATGACATTACCTGAAAAAGTTATAATATTCTCTCAATTTCTCGAGCATATCCATGTTATTGAGCAACAAGTACGATTTCTTCTTGATGCTTTTTTTTTTTGTGGTGTTATAAAAATACTTTTGTTGCAAGTTACATCAATCTTATCTTGTTTGCTGCTATATTAGTTTTAGTTAAATTTTTTTTGTTGCTATCGTTCTTATCTTATTTGCTTCAACATCTGTATTTTACTTTTGTCCTTTACTTTTCAGTAATCTAAAATAAAATTAGCATCCTTAAAGAAGCAAAAGTAACAACTAATTATTGATGTCATTTGCTCTTTAGTTGACATTTGCAGGCATTTCTTTTGTTGGTATGTACAACCCAATGCCTTCAAGTAATAAGGTAGTAATCTTTTTTGGTTGGACTTACTCAATTATATCAAGTTATGCTGATTTCCAGAGAGGCTTATGGTATGTAGCTAATGACTAATATTTTGTTAATTATCTTGTCAGATGAAATCATTGATGGTTTTTAAACAAGACCCAAATTGTATGGCATTAATAATGGATGGAAGCGCTGCCTTAGGACTAGACTTGAGCTTTGTCACTCATGTTTTTCTAATGGAGCCTATTTGGGACAGGAGGTAAAGTGCCACCCACTGTATGAACATTGATTTGCTTTGCTTCTATCAGAAAAGCATTTTTCTTTTGTCATTCCTTCTTTTAATACCACTTGTGCTTCGCGAGTAATAGCAAGAAGAGGTTTTGACAAGGGAATATATATTCTATTGAGTGGGTTTTATGATTTAATAAAGTAAACAAACTATTAGAATTCCATGAACTCTCAAGTCGTTAGTCTACAGAACATGTTCGAAATAGAGAACTTATATATATATGAGGAAGGATTTAATCAAAGCGCTTTGACCGGAGTCCCAGTTAAATCCCATCAGATCTCAATATTGAAAGTTCAAATGACCGATCCAAACCGTCAAATATGATCTCCATATTGAAATCTCCTTGCCGACTAATTTTTTAATTTTTTTGAAATTTTTAAGTATTTTTTTCGGATTTTTAAAAACAGCAGTTTTTGTAGGGTTCAGAACAAATTAGATTAACGATTTTCTAAAATCGGAAAAAAATACTTAATTTCAAAAAAGTGAAAAAATTAGTCGGCAAGGAGATTTCAATATAGAGATCATATTTGACGGTTTGGATCGGTCATTTGAACTTTCAATATTGAGATCTGACGGGGTTTAATCGGGACTCCGGTCAAAGCGCTTTGATTGAAAGCTCTCTCTCTCTCTCTATATATATATATAGAGTTTTGCTATGGTGAGTTGCAACTCACCAAAGCGTTCGTGAGTCGCGCTCAAAATTTCGAAATTAAGTTCAAAATGACCGATCCAAACCGTCTAATACAATCTTCCTATTGAAATCTCCATGCAGACCAAATTTTATATTTTTTCAAAATTTTTAAGTATTTTTTTGAAATTTTGGAAAATCATTAATCTAATTAGTTCTGAATAGTTCAAAAACAGCAGTTTTTAAAAATCCGAAATAAATACTTAAAAATTTCGAAAAAAATGTAAAATTTGGTCTCCATGGAGAATTTAATAGGGAGATCGTATTAGACGGTTTGGATCGGTCGTTTTGAACTTAATTTCGGAATTTTGAGCGCGATTCATGGACGCTTTGGTGAGTTGCAACTCACCATAGCAAAACTCTATATATATATATATATATATATATAGAGGATTGCTAAAATGCTATGCATAGCATGGATGCCCTTCGTGCTACGGATTCGTTCTTTAATTTTATGCTTCAAACAATCGATCCAAACCGTTCATTATCTTCTTCATATTGAAATTCATTAGAAACCAAATTTTATATATATATTTTTTTTACTATTTTTCTCAGATTTTTTAAAATACTTAATCTAATAAATTCTGGACCCTTCAACAACAGCGATTTTCAAAAATATGAAAAAAATAGTAAAAAAATTAAAAAAAATGTAAAATTTGGTTTCTAATAAGATTTCAATATCTAGAAGATAATGAACGGTTTGGATCGGTTGTTTGAAGCATGAAAGACAAGAACGAATCCGTAGCACGACGGCATTCGTGCTATGCATAGTATTTTAGCAATCCTCTATATATATATATTTGATTGAAAATAGTCTGAGATAGGCTTCCAATTAAAGTAAAGAGTTTGGTACAAAAGTAAAGAGCGGTATGGAAACTGGTATAAAGCCAGTTAACCAACCTCCTAAAAGAAACAACTAGAGTAATATCTATGTCAAACCAAAAATAGAAACTACTGCCGCTCCCACCTTTACAAAAGGTATTTTACTTGGAAGCCACAAGGCCAAAATATCACATAAAACTAAAATACTGAAGACCACATGCAAGTGGGAAGCCAGCACACAGAGAACTTCTATATATTGTGATTTTTTTAAGAATAACTGTCTGATATTAAAAAAAAAAAATTGCTCCTAGATAGCTGCTATCTAGTTTCTCTAAAAAAACTGTCTGATATGTAATTTAATTCAGTGTGGAGGAACAAGTAGTTAGCCGAGCTCACAGAATGGGAGCCACTCGTCCAATAAATGTTGAGACATTGGCCATGTGCGGTACCATTGAAGAACAAATGCTCCAATTCCTGCAGGTTAGTTTGTAGGGGCATTCTTTTGTTTGATTTTCAATTCTTTTTTTATTTATGTGAATAAGTTTAGGTTTTACCCGAAATCTAACATGATGCTTCTACAACAATCTCAATTGATAAACTCTGCAATGCGAAACCATGTTATGCCTGAATATAAGCTGTGGATTTTATTGTTCTCAGGATCCAAATGCTAGGAGGGAAGTCGCTAAGCTAGACAGAGGGAAAAATGAGCATGAACCGAATCGGGCCCACAAGACTCTTCATGATTTTTCTGAGAATAATTATCTTGCTCGACTCACTTTTGTTAGAACAAGAGCAGCTCATTAGGTACTTTTGAAAATTTCTCTCTCTTTTGTTTGGTGAAAGTATCTTGAATTACACATGGTGTGCACTTTCATATTAATATTTATTTCCACTTTCTTCCGCTCTGCTTTTGTTTTCAGTCTTTTTAATATGACAACGTTTATTTTGTTACAGATTGATAGAAGCTGCTGGGTAGAGCATGGTTATTTCTTGGTTGATGTTCCCCGTTGCTTGGTTAGTTTAATTTGTTTCAATTATCGGAGAAATATTTAATTGTTGATGACATGTTCTGTTTTGGGAGGGTCTTGTTTCCAAACATACCTTTTTGGGGGCGTCGTAGAACCGTTGTTCTTGAATGGCCTTTCTTTTGTGCCCCTTTTGTTGTAAATGTTATAATCGTTAATTTATATGAGATTTATCCCCAAGCATGCTGGTATCTAATGCTTTATATGAAATTTGATAAAATGAAGTACGTGAAAAATCTAATTAGTAAAATGGAGAGGCTGATATTGCATCACGCATACGGCATACATAAGCATGTGCAATAGATCCCTCCAAGTACATATTGTACTTGTACAACTATTAAATATTAAATTACATTATCGTGATCTATTAAGAGGTGAGTGTTCCGGCGTTAACTATGTAATTAGTTAACAAGAAGCGCACTGAAATTGTGGTCATTGCGAACAGAAATTTTAAACATTAATCATGTAAATAATTCAAAAGGCATTCTTTATTTGTCACTAAATTTTTAATGGCAGACGCATTTAAAAAAAGAATTGCTGATCTAACAACATCAGCAGCTCTCTGAAACAATATAAATAGTTATCTCTAGCAACGTTGGTCAAGACAATGCTTTTTAAAAGAAAACGTTATATCATCATCATCATCATATCTTTTAAATTCCACACAAGATTTTTTTTTTTAAAAAAAATAAAATTTTCTGTTACTTCAAAACTTCAGATATTTATTAGTAAATGGAAATTAACTAATTTAGAGAAAAACAAAATGAAAATAAGTGCGGCTAAACACACGTTATGTTTAATTACGAGGGTCAGTGAAAGACTGGATTCAACAGACATTATGGTATCGCCTTATCCAGTCTAAATCTAATTTGCACCGGCCCCAACTGAAATATGTCAATTCTTGAAAAAAAAAATAAAAAATAGATGCACTAGCTAGTATAATGTCGGTGCGTAGATACGGTTAATTCAATGTTTAAATTAATAACCCATACAAGAGCCAAAGGCAATCCTAAGGGTCTGCTCCAGGATTTTGATAAGAGGTGATGGAATGGGATGGAATGGAATAGAAGATGAAGGAATGGTAGAAACAAGATTGTAACTTGCTCCAGAACTTAAAAAACGTATACGGAGGTTAAAATTTGGCACCTCACTTCTAATATGCAAAATGACTGTATTACCCTTCTGGGGCTGTTTGGATTCGTTGGGGAATTTCATCTTCATAGCATAAATTTATTATAAACAATCCAAACTCTTCACAAATTTACACACTTCCCAATAAATTTATACCTAGGAATAAGAAATTCTCCAAATTCCTAAGCGATCCAAACGGCCCCTAATATTATAGTTCTTACCTAATTAAAGTGGTGATGTGATGGGGACTGGACCAGCAAAGGTGAAGGATGAGAGAAAAAAGCAAATTTGGAGGCATATATATGACTTAGCGATGCTCAATCTGGAGGGAATTTGGGGAAAAAAAGAGGAAAATGAAATTCGTGGTGGGATCCGGTGTAATAGGGAGCAGGATTAAAGGATAATATTGGAATAAAAATATGATTTCCTGGTTGCCATCGTGTACACCCCAAAAACGGGGGTCACAATTTATTTCCCCAAACCCCACTTTCGTGATCCCCTTTCCCATCGTCTCACCCTAAAAAGGAGTTTGGAGCAGGACACAATGCTTAAACTTCCATTCCATCACCTCCGTTCCCACCTTCTGGAGCGCACCCTAAAGAGACAGGAAGTACCGAACGAGAAGGATAAACCATAGAGAAAAACGAGGTACCTTTGTAAGTTTCAAAAGTATTTCTATTTGGTGATAAAAAAAAAAAGTTCATACATGTAGAAAGTATATATATAGATAACTTCTAATCAATAGTCCATTTACCTCAAGTGATTTTGAGCAAAACCAAAATCATAATCAAGATATTTTTGGTCTTCAAACAAAATTAAAAGATGAAACGGATATAATAAAATTTTTATGTTGAATATTATTGATCAAGCAACTATGATGTCAAATTAATGAAATATTAACAAACATTGCATTTTGTCGACAAGTTAATCCTTGCATTCTATTTCGTGCATTTTATATATTGAAATTGAAAGTAATGTGAACTCATCATTTTAATAATATTTTAATAACGGAATGCATGTTTGGACGGCAAAAACCATCAAATAAAAGACTCATTTAGCGTATTTGTCTGAGATGTTGCTCGTCAATTGTCTTTTTTGCAAAGTCTGCAATTAGTAATAGCTTTATGTGGTTTGGTCTTCAAAGATAAATTGTTGATCCCGATACAACTCGATACCGTACTAGTAAGAACAAATTTAATTAATATAACATGACCAATAATATTATAATTCAAGTATGGAAATTCAATGTGGGAAAAAATATTAAGGGGACGGTTACATTTTTTTTTTTTTTTGCTAATTATCGAGTCAACATGTAATTTTTTATAGTTCCATATAAGATAACCATCATGCCCCTTGAAATTCATGCAAAAGGGAAAAAAAAATCTATTAAAATACCATAGTATAAAAAATCAGTTTCGACTCAACTTTCACAATGTTATTCATTCGGAGAAGAGAATAATAAACTTAGACAAAGTGATTTCATCCTGGCATGACTCGAGGCCGTTTCAATGAAAAGTAAATGACGAATATTTAAAAAGTAAACTATGTAAATGGCATAAGACATCGTTTTTATTCATCGATAGATTCTCTACAATGCACGTGGACATTTTATTCTTTTTTGTAACATCAACGATTAACCAAGTCAACGACGATAAGCAACTGAAGATAAACACAAGTCCGCGCACTCATGCTCATTTTCAAGATCACTTGGTCGGATAAGAAGGTTCAATGGCGATACCGCACAATCCCGCTGTGCTTGAAATGTCCTTCTTCATTTTGATGTATCCAGACTCGCCCCAAGATGTGCCCCAGGAGTTCTTCACTATCCAATAGTGAGTGGTTCCGCTGTTGTCGTATCCAACTACCGTCACGCCGTGGTCTAGGCTTGTCCCGCAGGAACCAGTGAATATTCCACTCGAGTAAAGTTGGAAAGATAGGCCGCTTGCTTCAATGGCTACGGAGACAGGCTGGCTTGCGGCGGCGTTCATGAGAGAAGACTCGCTATATGGCGTGACGTCAACGTAACCGGTGATGGTAACCTGACGGTGAGCGGTCTTAACAGTGTTGCAAGTGCCCTGTGTACCTTTGTATGGGTAGTCGGTGGAGTTTGTGATGCCACCATTGTTTTTCACCCACTGGAAGGCATAGTCCATGTATCCTCCGTTGCATCCAGCACAAGAAGTAACACAATCAACCAGCTCTTGCTCCGAAAGGGTTACCAAGTTCCCGATTCTAATTTTGTTTATTCCCTCGATAGCAGCCACGGCAGAGAAGGCCCAACAACTACCTGTACTCGCAATTGAAAATGAGATGTTATTTATGTTTTCTTAGCAAATGCAAAAATGCAGCCAAAATACAAAATGAAAATCTTTTTCGTGACGAATACGCCTCCACTCGGCAAAACTTTTTTTTACAAAATTAGGGAGAACCGTGACTACTGTAAACTTCATTGCTTGAAAATTTATTGTTCTTTCTAATTAAAGATTTCGATTTCGTCGGTCTGTTATAACCTACATAAGGTGTTGTTGAAAGGAAATAAGAAAACTTTAAAAATAAATTTGGTAATGCTGATATCATTTCTCGACTCGCTATTGTAGTCGTAAATCCAAGTTAGACAAGACTCGGCATGATTTTTCCTCAGTTTCTCCTTATCACAATATTATGATCACAATAATTCTATGTGCTTGTTATGTGAAATTAACGTTTAACTCACCGCAACTGCCTTGGTCCTTAATCGGTGTGACAGCACCTTGAGAGCGCCAATCAACTGATGTAGGTGCCGACACAAAAGTTGCGTACTTGGTTGGGGTTGATTTCTTCGATCCGCTACGGGGAGTGTAGCTAGCGTACTTGGCCATAAACTCCGAGTTCGTAAGATCGGCAAACTTGTTAAGGCCGAGTTTGTATGTAAGACCGGGTTGACTATTGACGGCCTCAATATACTCCAAGTTGCTCTTGAACACCCCGAAACGAAGTAGTTTTTCGGCATCACTT
Source organism: Rhynchospora pubera (assembly GCA_028095005.1). Lineage (NCBI taxonomy): Eukaryota > Viridiplantae > Streptophyta > Magnoliopsida > Poales > Cyperaceae > Rhynchospora > Rhynchospora pubera. The sequence goes on along the minus strand of CM051461.1, from coordinate 69,680,385 downwards.
GCATAAACGCGCCCGAAGTCCCCCATCCATTTCTCGAATACCGGCATCAATGGATCGTTGGCCGTAGCCACGGGAAGAAGAGCCCCACACAAGAGCCCAAAGGCGATACCTATAAAGACAGGAAGTAGCGAACGAGAAGAAGAGGCCATCGAGGAATTATGAGGAACCTTCCTAAGTTTCAATAAGTATTTTTCTGTTTGGTGATGAAATAAGTTCATGAACGTAGAAGGTATATATAGAGAGGCTTTGATCAATAGTCCATTTACCACAAGGTGGTTTTGAGCGAACCAAAGTCATAATCAAGATGCTTTTGGTCTTCAAACAAAATTAAAAGATTCGTTTGAATATCTAATAAAATATCCATTTTGAATATTCTTGATCCAGCAACAACGATGTCAAATTAATGAAATATTAAACAACGGTTGCACTTTGTCGACAAGTTAAACCTGAGTATCCTCGAAACTTCTATTTCGTGCATATTATACGGTGAAAATAATGTGAACTAAACATTTCAATATTTTAATTACGCAATGCATGTTTGGACCACAAAACCATAAAATAGTATATTCTTTTCGCATGTATATGCCTGAGATATCGCTCGCCAATCGTCATTTCTACAAAATCTGCAATGAAGTGATAGTTTTTTGTGGTTTAGTCTTCAAAGATAACGTGCTGATCCAGATTCAATTGGGTACCGCACTAGTCAACACAAATTAACTAATCTAATATGATCGATAATAATATAATTCAACAATGGAAATTCCAATGTAGGAGAAAAATATTAACGGGTTGCTTACATTTTTTTTTCTTATTATCTAGTCAAACGTGTCACTTTCGATTGTTCCTTATAAGATAACCAGCACGTCCCTTTGAAATTCATGCACAAGGCAAATTAATCTATCGAAATACGGTAGTATGTCAGAATTGTAGAATTTAATATCCAAGACTGGGGTGTTTTTTTTTCTCTAGACAATGTTGTTGAGTTGTTTGTTTACGGTGGAAACAAAAAATTAGTAGAATTATGTCTACGGTTGATGGTTTCGTGTTATCGAAATAGTATGTCTTTCTTACTTTTGAGTGTATTAAAGCTCCAACATCTTGATAGGAAGTATTAAAAACTGTATTTTATACGTATGTAACGTGACAGTAATATTTATTTGTATGAATGCAGTTATCCTTTTTAGTGAAAAGACTAAGATAAATTAATTGAAGGACGTAACATTTTGGGAACTAATTATTCTATGTATTTAACATTAGCATTATGAATCATGTGCTTCTTTTTAGTTATAGTTAAGAAAAAGAATAATCTGACGTCCAATCAAATCATTCGGAAGCTATTGATTATTCTCAATATATATATATGTATGTGCATCCGACATTCCTCAATTATTCTGATTGAAGATGATAAGCACGAGAAAGTTTGTAGCAAAAATGACCCAATGGTATGTCAGAATATATGTAGAAAATGAGTTTACCTTATAAACAAACAATATAAGATACAATACGTATGATATTTTCCTCGGAATTTCGTTGTTGTTTCTCGAATAAAATAAATGTAAATTAGTTTATTTTGTTGATGTTCGCACTTTTCACCGCAATTTTCAACTCCTATCTGGTTACACGAGGGCAGTGCACTTCTAATGAACCAAAAGAGACTTGACGAAAATGCATCCTCATTTTAATTATTGCCATAGTTTTCTTGAACAAAAACAACATGTTTTGAAACTATATATGCCATATGAATTCCAACGATAATCTGATTTTAGATTTATCTATAATTGCGTAGAGCGCTTAGTTACATCGCTTGCTTTGTTCATGTATAAACTAAAGTATCACAATTTTCCATTTACGCTATAGATGATGTCGTATGAATATTCGTTTATAAGCATCGACCATTACATAGAACTTCGTCGGTGACTTTGGACAAGATCAAAAATTTAATGAGTTTGTTATCAATTGCGCACGTCGACTCGACTTTCACAATGTTATTCACTCGGAGAAGAGAATAATAAACTTAGACAAAGTGATTTCATCCTGGCATGACTCGAGGCCGTTTCAATGAAAAATAAATGACGAATATTTAAAAAGTAAACTATGTAAATGGCATAGACATCGTTTTTATTCATCGATAGATTCTCTACAATGCACGTGGACATTTTATTCTTTTTTGTAACATCAACGATTAACCAAGTCAGCGACGATAAGCAACTGAAGATAAACACAAGTCCGCGCACTCATGCTCATTTTCAAGATCACTTGGTCGGATAAGAAGGTTCAATGGAGATACCGCACAATCCCGCTGTGCTTGAAATGTCCTTCTTCATTCTGATGTATCCAGACTCGCCCCAAGATGTGCCCCAGGAGTTCTTCACTATCCAATAGTGAGTGGTTCCGCTGTTGTCGTATCCAACTACCGTCACACCGTGGTCTAGGCTTGTCCCGCAGGAACCAGTGAATATTCCACTCGAGTAAAGTTGGAAAGATAGGCCGCTTGCTTCAATGGCTACGGAGACAGGCTGGCTTGCGGCGGCGTTCATGAGAGAAGACTCGCTATATGGCGTGACGTCAACGTAACCGGTGATGGTAACCTGACGGTGAGCGGTCTTAACAGTGTTGCAAGTGCCCTGTGTACCTTTGTATGGGTAGTCGGTGGAGTTTGTGATGCCACCATTATTTTTCACCCACTGGAAGGCATAGTCCATGTATCCTCCGTTGCATCCAGCACAAGAAGTAACACAATCAACCAGCTCTTGCTCCGAAAGGGTTACCAAGTTCCCGGTTCTAATTTTGTTTATTCCCTCGATAGCAGCCACGGCAGAGAAGGCCCAACAACTACCTGTACTCGCAATTGAAAATGAGATGTTATTTGTTTTTTCTTAGCAAATGCAAAAATGCAGCCAAAATACAAAATGAAAATCTTTTTCGTGACGAATACGCCTCCACTCGGCAAAACTTTTTTTTACGAAATTAGGGAGAACCGTGACTACTGTAAACTTCATTGCTTGAAAATTTATTGTTCTTTCTAATTAAAGATTTCGATTTCGTCGGTCTGTTATAACCTACATAAGGTGTTGTTGAAAGGAAATAAGAAAACTTTAAAAATAAATTTGGTAATGCTGATATCATTTCTCGACTCGCTATTGTAGTCGTAAATCCATGTTAGACAAGACTCGGCATGATTTTTCCTCAGTTTCTCCTTATCACAATATTATGATCACAATAATTCTATGTGCTTGTTATGTGAAATTAACGTTTAACTCACCGCAACTGCCTTGGTCCTTAATCGGTGTGACAGCACCTTGAGAGCGCCAATCAACTGATGTAGGTGCCGACACAAAAGTTGCGTACTTGGTTGGGGTTGATTTCTTCGATCCGCTACGGGGAGTGTAGCTAGCGTACTTGGCCATAAACTCCGAGTTCGTAAGATCAGCAAACTTGTTAAGGCCGAGTTTGTATGTAAGACCGGGTTGACTATTGACGGCCTCAATATACTCCAAGTTGCTCTTGAACACCCCGAAACGAAGTAGTTTTTCGGCATCACTTGCATAAACGCGCCCGAAGTCCCCCATCCATTTCTCGAATACCGGCATCAATGGATCGTTGGCCGTAGCCACGGGAAGAAGAGCCCCACACAAGAGCCCAAAGGCGATACCTATAAAGACAGGAAGTAGCGAACGAGAAGAAGAGGCCATCGAGGAATTATGAGGAACCTTCCTAAGTTTCAATAAGTATTTTTCTGTTTGGTGATGAAATAAGTTCATGAACGTAGAAGGTATATATAGAGAGGCTTTGATCAATAGTCCATTTACCACAAGGTGGTTTTGAGCGAACCAAAGTCATAATCAAGATGCTTTTGGTCTTCAAACAAAATTAAAAGATTCGTTTGAATATCTAATAAAATATCCATTTTGAATATTCTTGATCCAGCAACAACGATGTCAAATTAATGAAATATTAAACAACGGTTGCACTTTGTCGACAAGTTAAACCTGAGTATCCTCGAAACTTCTATTTCGTGCATATTATACGGTGAAAATAATGTGAACTAAACATTTCAATATTTTAATTACGCAATGCATGTTTGGACCACAAAACCATAAAATAGTAGATTCTTTTCGCATGTATATGTCTGAGATATCGCTCGCCAATCGTCATTTCTACAAAATCTGCAATGAAGTGATAGTTTTTTGTGGTTTAGTCTTCAAAGATAACGTGCTGATCCAGATTCAATTGGGTACCGCACTAGTCAACACAAATTAACTAATCTAATATGATCGATAATAATATAATTCAACAATGGAAATTCCAATGTAGGAGAAAAATATTAACGGGTTGCTTACATTTTTTTTTTCTTATTATCTAGTCAAACGTGTCACTTTCGATTGTTCCTTATAAGATAACCAGCACGTCCCTTTGAAATTCATGCACAAGGCAAATTAATCTATCGAAATACGGTAGTATGTCAGAATTGTAGAATTTAATATCCAAGACTGGGGTGTTTTTTTTTCTCTAGACAATGTTGTTGAGTTGTTTGTTTACGGTGGAAACAAAAAATTAGTAGAATTATGTCTACGGTTGATGGTTTCGTGTTATCGAAATAGTATGTCTTTCTTACTTTTGAGTGTATTAAAGCTCCAACATCTTGATAGGAAGTATTAAAAACTGTATTTTATACGTATGTAACGTGACAGTAATATTTATTTGTATGAATGCAGTTATCCTTTTTAGTGAAAAGACTAAGATAAATTAATTGAAGGACGTAACATTTTGGGAACTAATTATTCTATGTATTTAACATTAGCATTATGAATCATGTGCTTCTTTTTAGTTATAGTTAAGAAAAAGAATAATCTGACGTCCAATCAAATCATTCGGAAGCTATTGATTATTCTCAATATATATATATGTATGTGCATCCGACATTCCTCAATTATTCTGATTGAAGATGATAAGCACGAGAAAGTTTGTAGCAAAAATGACCCAATGGTATGTCAGAATATATGTAGAAAATGAGTTTACCTTATAAACAAACAATATAAGATACAATACGTATGATATTTTCCTCGGAATTTCGTTGTTGTTTCTCGAATAAAATAAATGTAAATTAGTTTATTTTGTTGATGTTCGCACTTTTCACCGCAATTTTCAACTCCTATCTGGTTACACGAGGGCAGTGCACTTCTAATGAACCAAAAGAGACTTGACGAAAATGCATCCTCATTTTAATTATTGCCATAGTTTTCTTGAACAAAAACAACATGTTTTGAAACTATATATGCCATATGAATTCCAACGATAATCTGATTTTAGATTTATCTATAATTGCGTAGAGCGCTTAGTTACATCGCTTGCTTTGTTCATGTATAAACTAAAGTATCACAATTTTCCATTTACGCTATAGATGATGTCGTATGAATATTCGTTTATAAGCATCGACCATTACATAGAACTTCGTCGGTGACTTTGGACAAGATCAAAAATTTAATGAGTTTGTTATCAATTGCGCACGTCGACTCGACTTTCACAATGTTATTCACTCGGAGAAGAGAATAATAAACTTAGACAAAGTGATTTCATCCTGGCATGACTCGAGGCCGTTTCAATGAAAAATAAATGACGAATATTTAAAAAGTAAACTATGTAAATGGCATAGACATCGTTTTTATTCATCGATAGATTCTCTACAATGCACGTGGACATTTTATTCTTTTTTGTAACATCAACGATTAACCAAGTCAGCGACGATAAGCAACTGAAGATAAACACAAGTCCGCGCACTCATGCTCATTTTCAAGATCACTTGGTCGGATAAGAAGGTTCAATGGAGATACCGCACAATCCCGCTGTGCTTGAAATGTCCTTCTTCATTCTGATGTATCCAGACTCGCCCCAAGATGTGCCCCAGGAGTTCTTCACTATCCAATAGTGAGTGGTTCCGCTGTTGTCGTATCCAACTACCGTCACACCGTGGTCTAGGCTTGTCCCGCAGGAACCAGTGAATATTCCACTCGAGTAAAGTTGGAAAGATAGGCCGCTTGCTTCAATGGCTACGGAGACAGGCTGGCTTGCGGCGGCGTTCATGAGAGAAGACTCGCTATATGGTGTGACGTCAACGTAACCGGTGATGGTAACCTGACGGTGAGCGGTCTTAACAGTGTTGCAAGTGCCCTGTGTACCTTTGTATGGGTAGTCGGTGGAGTTTGTGATGCCACCATTGTTTTTCACCCACTGGAAGGCATAGTCCATGTATCCTCCGTTGCATCCAGCACAAGAAGTAACACAATCAACCAGCTCTTGCTCCGAAAGGGTTACCAAGTTCCCGGTTCTAATTTTGTTTATTCCCTCGATAGCAGCCACGGCAGAGAAGGCCCAACAACTACCTGTACTCGCAATTGAAAATGAGATGTTATTTGTTTTTTCTTAGCAAATGCAAAAATGCAGCCAAAATACAAAATGAAAATCTTTTTCGTGACGAATACGCCTCCACTCGGCAAAACTTTTTTTTACGAAATTAGGGAGAACCGTGACTACTGTAAACTTCATTGCTTGAAAATTTATTGTTCTTTCTAATTAAAGATTTCGATTTCGTCGGTCTGTTATAACCTACATAAGGTGTTGTTGAAAGGAAATAAGAAAACTTTAAAAATAAATTTGGTAATGCTGATATCATTTCTCGACTCGCTATTGTAGTCGTAATTCCAAGTTAGACAAGACTCGGCATGATTTTTCCTCAGTTTCTCCTTATCACAATATTATGATCACAATAATTCTATGTGCTTGTTATGTGAAATTAACATTTAACTCACCGCAACTGCCTTGGTCCTTAATCGGTGTGACGGCACCTTGAGAGCGCCAATCAACTGATGTAGGTGCCGACACAAAAGTTGCGTACTTGGTTGGGGTTGATTTCTTCGATCCGCTACGGGGAGTGTAGCTAGCGTACTTGGCCATAAACTCCGAGTTCGTAAGATCAGCAAACTTGTTAAGGCCGAGTTTGTATGTAAGACCGGGTTGACTATTGACGGCCTCAATATACTCCAAGTTGCTCTTGAACACCCCGAAACGAAGTAGTTTTTCGGCATCACTTGCATAAACGCGCCCGAAGTCCCCCATCCATTTCTCGAATACCGGCATCAATGGATCGTTGGCCGTAGCCACGGGAAGAAGAGCCCCACACAAGAGCCCAAAGGCGATACCTATAAAGACAGGAAGTAGCGAACGAGAAGAAGAGGCCATCGAGGAATTATGAGGAACCTTCCTAAGTTTCAATAAGTATTTTTCTGTTTGGTGATGAAATAAGTTCATGAACGTAGAAGGTATATATAGAGAGGCTTTGATCAATAGTCCATTTACCACAAGGTGGTTTTGAGCGAACCAAAGTCATAATCAAGATGCTTTTGGTCTTCAAACAAAATTAAAAGATTCGTTTGAATATCTAATAAAATATCCATTTTGAATATTCTTGATCCAGCAACAACGATGTCAAATTAATGAAATATTAAACAACGGTTGCACTTTGTCGACAAGTTAAATCTGAGTATCCTCGAAACTTCTATTTCGTGCATATTATACGGTGAAAATAATGTGAACTAAACATTTCAATATTTTAATTACGCAATGCATGTTTGGACCACAAAACCATAAAATAGTAGATTCTTTTCGCATGTATATGTCTGAGATATCGCTCGCCAATCGTCATTTCTACAAAATCTGCAATGAAGTGATAGTTTTTTGTGGTTTAGTCTTCAAAGATAACGTGCTGATCCAGATTCAATTGCGTACCGCACTAGTCAACACAAATTAACTAATCTAATATGATCGATAATAATATAATTCAACAATGGAAATTCCAATGTAGGAGAAAAATATTAACGGGTTGCTTACATTTTTTTTTCTTATTATCTAGTCAAACGTGTCACTTTCGATTGTTCCTTATAAGATAACCAGCACGTCCCTTTGAAATTCATGCACAAGGCAAATTAATCTATCGAAATACGGTAGTATGTCAGAATTGTAGAATTTAATATCCAAGACTGGGGTGTTTTTTTTTCTCTAGACAATGTTGTTGAGTTGTTTGTTTACGGTGGAAACAAAAAATTAGTAGAATTATGTCTACGGTTGATGGTTTCGTGTTATCGAAATAGTATGTCTTTCTTACTTTTGAGTGTATTAAAGCTCCAACATCTTGATAGGAAGTATTAAAAACTGTATTTTATACGTATGTAACGTGACAGTAATATTTATTTGTATGAATGCAGTTATCCTTTTTAGTGAAAAGACTAAGATAAATTAATTGAAGGACGTAACATTTTGGGAACTAATTATTCTATGTATTTAACATTAGCATTATGAATCATGTGCTTCTTTTTAGTTATAGTTAAGAAAAAGAATAATCTGACGTCCAATCAAATCATTCGGAAGCTATTGATTATTCTCAATATATATATATGTATGTGCATCCGACATTCCTCAATTATTCTGATTGAAGATGATAAGCACGAGAAAGTTTGTAGCAAAAATGACCCAATGGTATGTCAGAATATATGTAGAAAATGAGTTTACCTTATAAACAAACAATATAAGATACAATACGTATGATATTTTCCTCGGAATTTCGTTGTTGTTTCTCGAATAAAATAAATGTAAATTAGTTTATTTTGTTGATGTTCGCACTTTTCACCGCAATTTTCAACTCCTATCTGGTTACACGAGGGCAGTGCACTTCTAATGAACCAAAAGAGACTTGACGAAAATGCATCCTCATTTTAATTATTGCCATAGTTTTCTTGAACAAAAACAACATGTTTTGAAACTATATATGCCATATGAATTCCAACGATAATCTGATTTTAGATTTATCTATAATTGCGTAGAGCGCTTAGTTACATCGCTTGCTTTGTTCATGTATAAACTAAAGTATCACAATTTTCCATTTACGCTATAGATGATGTCGTATGAATATTCGTTTATAAGCATCGACCATTACATAGAACTTCGTCGGTGACTTTGGACAAGATAAAAAATTTAATGAGTTTGTTATCAATTGCGCACGTCGACTCGACTTTCACAATGTTATTCACTCGGAGAAGAGAATAATAAACTTAGACAAAGTGATTTCATCCTGGCATGACTCGAGGCTGTTTCAATGAAAAATAAATGACGAATATTTAAAAAGTAAACTATGTAAATGGCATAAGACATCGTTTTTATTCATCGATAGATTCTCTACAATGCACGTGGACATTTTATTCTTTTTTGTAACATCAACGATTAACCAAGTCAGCGACGATAAGCAACTGAAGATAAACACAAGTCCGCGCACTCATGCTCATTTTCAAGATCACTTGGTCGGATAAGAAGGTTCAATGGCGATACCGCACAATCCCGCTGTGCTTGAAATGTCCTTCTTCATTCTGATGTATCCAGACTCGCCCCAAGATGTGCCCCAGGAGTTCTTCACTATCCAATAGTGAGTGGTTCCGCTGTTGTCGTATCCAACTACCGTCACGCCGTGGTCTAGGCTTGTCCCGCAGGAACCAGTGAATATTCCACTCGAGTAAAGTTGGAAAGATAGGCCGCTTGCTTCAATGGCTACGGAGACAGGCTGGCTTGCGGCGGCGTTCATGAGAGAAGACTCGCTATATGGCGTGACGTCAACGTAACCGGTGATGGTAACCTGACGGTGAGCGGTCTTAACAGTGTTGCAAGTGCCCTGTGTACCTTTGTATGGGTAGTCGGTGGAGTTTGTGATGCCACCATTGTTTTTCACCCACTGGAAGGCATAGTCCATGTATCCTCCGTTGCATCCAGCACAAGAAGTAACACAATCAACCAGCTCTTGCTCCGAAAGGGTTACCAAGTTCCCGGTTCTAATTTTGTTTATTCCCTCGATAGCAGCCACGGCAGAGAAGGCCCAACAACTACCTGTACTCGCAATTGAAAATGAGATGTTATTTGTTTTTTCTTAGCAAATGCAAAAATGCAGCTAAAATACAAAATGAAAATCTTTTTCGTGACGAATACGCCTCCACTCGGCAAAACTTTTTTTTACGAAATTAGGGAGAACCGTGACTACTGTAAACTTCATTGCTTGAAAATTTATTGTTCTTTCTAATTAAAGATTTCGATTTCGTCGGTCTGTTATAACCTACATAAGGTGTTGTTGAAAGGAAATAAGAAAACTTTAAAAATAAATTTGGTAATGCTGATATCATTTCTTGACTCGCTATTGTAGTCGTAAATCCAAGTTAGACAAGACTCGGCATGATTTTTCCTCAGTTTCTCCTTATCACAATATTATGATCACAATAATTCTATGTGCTTGTTATGTGAAATTAACATTTAACTCACCGCAACTGCCTTGGTCCTTAATCGGTGTGACGGCACCTTGAGAGCGCCAATCAACTGATGTAGGTGCCGACACAAAAGTTGCGTACTTGGTTGGGGTTGATTTCTTCGATCCGCTACGGGGAGTGTAGCTAGCGTACTTGGCCATAAACTCCGAGTTCGTAAGATCGGCAAACTTGTTAAGGCCGAGTTTGTATGTAAGACCGGGTTGACTATTGACGGCCTCAATATACTCCAAGTTGCTCTTGAACACCCCGAAACGAAGTAGTTTTTCGGCATCACTTGCATAAACGTGCCCGAAGTCCCCCATCCATTTCTCGAATACCGGCATCAATGGATCGTTGGCCGTAGCCACGGGAAGAAGAGCCCCACACAAGAGCCCAAAGGCGATACCTATAAAGACAGGAAGTAGCGAACGAGAAGAAGAGGCCATCGAGGAATTATGAGGAACCTTCCTAAGTTTCAATAAGTATTTTTCTGTTTGGTGATGAAATAAGTTCATGAACGTAGAAGGTATATATAGAGAGGCTTTGATCAATAGTCCATTTACCACAAGGTGGTTTTGAGCGAACCAAAGTCATAATCAAGATGCTTTTGGTCTTCAAACAAAATTAAAAGATTCGTTTGAATATCTAATAAAATATCCATTTTGAATATTCTTGATCCAGCAACAACGATGTCAAATTAATGAAATATTAAACAACGGTTGCACTTTGTCGACAAGTTAAACCTGAGTATCCTCGAAACTTCTATTTCGTGCATATTATACGGTGAAAATAATGTGAACTAAACATTTCAATATTTTAATTACGCAATGCATGTTTGGACCACAAAACCATAAAATAGTAGATTCTTTTCGCATGTATATGTCTGAGATATCGCTCGCCAATCGTCATTTCTACAAAATCTGCAATGAAGTGATAGTTTTTTGTGATTTAGTCTTCAAAGATAACGTGCTGATCCAGATTCAATTGCGTACCGCACTAGTCAACACAAATTAACTAATCTAATATGATCGATAATAATATAATTCAACAATGGAAATTCCAATGTAGGAGAAAAATATTAACGGGTTGCTTACATTTTTTTTTTCTAATTATCTAGTCAAACGTGTCACTTTCGATTGTTCCTTATAAGATAACCAGCACGTCCCTTTGAAATTCATGCACAAGGCAAATTAATCTATCGAAATACGGTAGTATGTCAGAATTGTAGAATTTAATATCCAAGACTGGGGTGTTTTTTTTTCTCTAGACAATGTTGTTGAGTTGTTTGTTTACGGTGGAAACAAAAAATTAGTAGAATTATGTCTACGGTTGATGGTTTCGTGTTATCGAAATAGTATGTCTTTCTTACTTTTGAGTGTATTAAAGCTCCAACATCTTGATAGGAAGTATTAAAAACTGTATTTTATACGTATGTAACGTGACCGTAATATTTATTTGTATGAATGCAGTTATCCTTTTTAGTGAAAAGACTAAGATAAATTAATTGAAGGACGTAACATTTTGGGAACTAATTATTCTATGTATTTAACATTAGCATTATGAATCATGTGCTTCTTTTTAGTTATAGTTAAGAAAAAGAATAATCTGACGTCCAATCAAATCATTCGGAAGCTATTGATTATTCTCAATATATATATATGTATGTGCATCCGACATTCCTCAATTATTCTGATTGAAGATGATAAGCACGAGAAAGTTTGTAGCAAAAATGACCCAATGGTATGTCAGAATATATGTAGAAAATGAGTTTACCTTATAAACAAACAATATAAGATACAATACGTATGATATTTTCCTCGGAATTTCGTTGTTGTTTCTCGAATAAAATAAATGTAAATTAGTTTATTTTGTTGATGTTCGCACTTTTCACCGCAATTTTCAACTCCTATCTGGTTACACGAGGGCAGTGCACTTCTAATGAACCAAAAGAGACTTGACGAAAATGCATCCTCATTTTAATTATTGCCATAGTTTTCTTGAACAAAAACAACATGTTTTGAAACTATATATGCCATATGAATTCCAACGATAATCTGATTTTAGATTTATCTATAATTGCGTAGAGCGCTTAGTTACATCGCTTGCTTTGTTCATGTATAAACTAAAGTATCACAATTTTCCATTTACGCTATAGATGATGTCGTATGAATATTCGTTTATAAGCATCGACCATTACATAGAACTTCGTCGGTGACTTTGGACAAGATCAAAAATTTAATGAGTTTGTTATCAATTGCGCACGTCGACTCGACTTTCACAATGTTATTCACTCGGAGAAGAGAATAATAAACTTAGACAAAGTGATTTCATCCTGGCATGACTCGAGGCCGTTTCAATGAAAAATAAATGACGAATATTTAAAAAGTAAACTATGTAAATGGCATAAGACATCGTTTTTATTCATCGATAGATTCTCTACAATGCACGTGGACATTTTATTCTTTTTTGTAACATCAACGATTAACCAAGTCAGCGACGATAAGCAACTGAAGATAAACACAAGTCCGCGCACTCATGCTCATTTTCAAGATCACTTGGTCGGATAAGAAGGTTCAATGGCGATACCGCACAATCCCGCTGTGCTTGAAATGTCCTTCTTCATTCTGATGTATCCAGACTCGCCCCAAGATGTGCCCCAGGAGTTCTTCACTATCCAATAGTGAGTGGTTCCGCTGTTGTCGTATCCAACTACCGTCACACCGTGGTCTAGGCTTGTCCCGCAGGAACCAGTGAATATTCCACTCGAGTAAAGTTGGAAAGATAGGCCGCTTGCTTCAATGGCTACGGAGACAGGCTGGCTTGCGGCGGCGTTCATGAGAGAAGACTCGCTATATGGCGTGACGTCAACGTAACCGGTGATGGTAACCTGACGGTGAGCGGTCTTAACAGTGTTGCAAGTGCCCTGTGTACCTTTGTATGGGTAGTCGGTGGAGTTTGTGATGCCACCATTGTTTTTCACCCACTGGAAGGCATAGTCCATGTATCCTCCGTTGCATCCAGCACAAGAAGTAACACAATCAACCAGCTCTTGCTCCGAAAGGGTTACCAAGTTCCCGGTTCTAATTTTGTTTATTCCCTCGATAGCAGCCACGGCAGAGAAGGCCCAACAACTACCTGTACTCGCAATTGAAAATGAGATGTTATTTGTTTTTTCTTAGCAAATGCAAAAATGCAGCCAAAATACAAAATGAAAATCTTTTTCGTGACGAATACGCCTCCACTCGGCAAAACTTTTTTTTACGAAATTAGGGAGAACCGTGACTACTGTAAACTTCATTGCTTGAAAATTTATTGTTCTTTCTAATTAAAGATTTCGATTTCGTCGGTCTGTTATAACCTACATAACGTGTTGTTGAAAGGAAATAAGAAAACTTTAAAAATAAATTTGGTAATGCTGATATCATTTCTCGACTCGCTATTGTAGTCGTAAATCCAAGTTAGACAAGACTCGGCATGATTTTTCCTCAGTTTCTCCTTATCACAATATTATGATCACAATAATTCTATGTGCTTGTTATGTGAAATTAACGTTTAACTCACCGCAACTGCCTTGGTCCTTAATCGGTGTGACAGCACCTTGAGAGCGCCAATCAACTGATGTAGGTGCCGACACAAAAGTTGCGTACTTGGTTGGGGTTGATTTCTTCGATCCGCTACGGGGAGTGTAGCTAGCGTACTTGGCCATAAACTCCGAGTTCGTAAGATCGGCAAACTTGTTAAGGCCGAGTTTGTATGTAAGACCGGGTTGACTATTGACGGCCTCAATATACTCCAAGTTGCTCTTGAACACCCCGAAACGAAGTAGTTTTTCGGCATCACTTGCATAAACGCGCCCGAAGTCCCCCATCCATTTCTCGAATACCGGCATCAATGGATCGTTGGCCGTAGCCACGGGAAGAAGAGCCCCACACAAGAGCCCAAAGGCGATACCTATAAAGACAGGAAGTAGCGAACGAGAAGAAGAGGCCATCGAGGAATTATGAGGAACCTTCCTAAGTTTCAATAAGTATTTTTCTGTTTGGTGATGAAATAAGTTCATGAACGTAAAAGGTATATATAGAGAGGCTTTGATCAATAGTCCATTTACCACAAGGTGGTTTTGAGCGAACCAAAGTCATAATCAAGATGCTTTTGGTCTTCAAACAAAATTAAAAGATTCGTTTGAATATCTAATAAAATATCCATTTTGAATATTCTTGATCCAGCAACAACGATGTCAAATTAATGAAATATTAAACAACGGTTGCACTTTGTCGACAAGTTAAACCAGAGTATCCTCGAAACTTCTATTTCGTGCATATTATACGGTGAAAATAATGTGAACTAAACATTTCAATATTTTAATTACGCAATGCATGTTTGGACCACAAAACCATAAAATAGTATATTCTTTTCGCATGTATATGCCTGAGATATCGCTCGCCAATCGTCATTTCTACAAAATCTGCAATGAAGTGATAGTTTTTTGTGGTTTAGTCTTCAAAGATAACGTGCTGATCCAGATTCAATTGGGTACCGCACTAGTCAACACAAATTAACTAATCTAATATGATCGATAATAATATAATTCAACAATGGAAATTCCAATGTAGGAGAAAAATATTAACGGGTTGCTTACATTTTTTTTTTCTTATTATCTAGTCAAACGTGTCACTTTCGATTGTTCCTTATAAGATAACCAGCACGTCCCTTTGAAATTCATGCACAAGGCAAATTAATCTATCGAAATACGGTAGTATGTCAGAATTGTAGAATTTAATATCCAAGACTGGGGTGTTTTTTTTTTCTCTAGACAATGTTGTTGAGTTGTTTGTTTACGGTGGAAACAAAAAATTAGTAGAATTATGTCTACGGTTGATGGTTTCGTGTTATCGAAATAGTATGTCTTTCTTACTTTTGAGTGTATTAAAGCTCCAACATCTTGATAGGAAGTATTAAAAACTGTATTTTATACGTATGTAACGTGACCGTAATATTTATTTGTATGAATGCAGTTATCCTTTTTAGTGAAAAGACTAAGATAAATTAATTGAAGGACGTAACATTTTGGGAACTAATTATTCTATGTATTTAACATTAGCATTATGAATCATGTGCTTCTTTTTAGTTATAGTTAAGAAAAAGAATAATCTGACGTCCAATCAAATCATTCGGAAGCTATTGATTATTCTCAATATATATATATGTATGTGCATCCGACATTCCTCAATTATTCTGATTGAAGATGATAAGCACGAGAAAGTTTGTAGCAAAAATGACCCAATGGTATGTCAGAATATATGTACAAAATGAGTTTACCTTATAAACAAACAATATAAGATACAATAAGTATGATATTTTCCTCGGAATTTCGTTGTTGTTTCTCGAATAAAATAAATGTAAATTAGTTTATTTTGTTGATGTTCGCACTTTTCACCGCAATTTTCAACTCCTATCTGGTTACACGAGGGCAGTGCACTTCTAATGAACCAAAAGAGACTTGACGAAAATGCATCCTCATTTTAATTATTGCCATAGTTTTCTTGAACAAAAACAACATGTTTTGAAACTATATATGCCATATGAATTCCAACGATAATCTGATTTTAGATTTATCTATAATTGCGTAGAGCGCTTAGTTACATCGCTTGCTTTGTTCATGTATAAACTAAAGTATCACAATTTTCCATTTACGCTATAGATGATGTCGTATGAATATTCGTTTATAAGCATCGACCATTACATAGAACTTCGTCGGTGACTTTGGACAAGATCAAAAATTTAATGAGTTTGTTATCAATTGCGCACGTTGACTCGACTTTCACAATGTTATTCACTCGGAGAAGAGAATAATAAACTTAGACAAAGTGATTTCATCCTGGCATGACTCGAGGCCGTTTCAATGAAAAATAAATGACGAATATTTAAAAAGTAAACTATGTAAATGGCATAAGACATCGTTTTTATTCATCGATAGATTCTCTACAATGCACGTGGACATTTTATTCTTTTTTGTAACATCAACGATTAACCAAGTCAGCGACGATAAGCAACTGAAGATAAACACAAGTCCGCGCACTCATGCTCATTTTCAAGATCACTTGGTCGGATAAGAAGGTTCAATGGCGATACCGCACAATCCCGCTGTGCTTGAAATGTCCTTCTTCATTCTGATGTATCCAGACTCGCCCCAAGATGTGCCCCAGGAGTTCTTCACTATCCAATAGTGAGTGGTTCCGCTGTTGTCGTATCCAACTACCGTCACACCGTGGTCTAGGCTTGTCCCGCAGGAACCAGTGAATATTCCACTCGAGTAAAGTTGGAAAGATAGGCCGCTTGCTTCAATGGCTACGGAGACAGGCTGGCTTGCGGCGGCGTTCATGAGAGAAGACTCGCTATATGGCGTGACGTCAACGTAACCGGTGATGGTAACCTGACGGTGAGCGGTCTTAACAGTGTTGCAAGTGCCCTGTGTACCTTTGTATGGGTAGTCGGTGGAGTTTGTGATGCCACCATTATTTTTCACCCACTGGAAGGCATAGTCCATGTATCCTCCGTTGCATCCAGCACAAGAAGTAACACAATCAACCAGCTCTTGCTCCGAAAGGGTTACCAAGTTCCCGGTTCTAATTTTGTTTATTCCCTCGATAGCAGCCACGGCAGAGAAGGCCCAACAACTACCTGTACTCGCAATTGAAAATGAGATGTTATTTGTTTTTTCTTAGCAAATGCAAAAATGCAGCCAAAATACAAAATGAAAATCTTTTTCGTGACGAATACGCCTCCACTCGGCAAAACTTTTTTTTACGAAATTAGGGAGAACCGTGACTACTGTAAACTTCATTGCTTGAAAATTTATTGTTCTTTCTAATTAAAGATTTCGATTTCGTCGGTCTGTTATAACCTACATAAGGTGTTGTTGAAAGGAAATAAGAAAACTTTAAAAATAAATTTGGTAATGCTGATATCATTTCTCGACTCGCTATTGTAGTCGTAAATCCAAGTTAGACAAGACTCGGCATGATTTTTCCTCAGTTTCTCCTTATCACAATATTATG
This sequence comes from Rhynchospora pubera, assembly GCA_028095005.1. Classification (NCBI taxonomy): domain Eukaryota; kingdom Viridiplantae; phylum Streptophyta; class Magnoliopsida; order Poales; family Cyperaceae; genus Rhynchospora; species Rhynchospora pubera. The sequence goes on along the minus strand of CM051461.1, from coordinate 69,662,993 downwards.
ATCACAATAATTCTATGTGCTTGTTATGTGAAATTAACGTTTAACTCACCGCAACTGCCTTGGTCCTTAATCGGTGTGACGGCACCTTGAGAGCGCCAATCAACTGATGTAGGTGCCGACACAAAAGTTGCGTACTTGGTTGGGGTTGATTTCTTCGATCCGCTACGGGGAGTGTAGCTAGCGTACTTGGCCATAAACTCCGAGTTCGTATGATCGGCAAACTTGTTAAGGCCGAGTTTGTATGTAAGACCGGGTTGACTATTGACGGCCTCAATATACTCCAAGTTGCTCTTGAACACCCCGAAACGAAGTAGTTTTTCGGCATCACTTGCATAAACACGCCCGAAGTCCCCCATCCATTTCTCGAATACCGGCATCAATGGATCGTTGGCCGTAGCCACGGGAAGAAGAGCCCCACACAAGAGCCCAAAGGCGATACCTATAAAGACAGGAAGTAGCGAACGAGAAGAAGAGGCCATCGAGGAATTATGAGGAACCTTCCTAAGTTTCAATAAGTATTTTTCTGTTTGGTGATGAAATAAGTTCATGAACGTAGAAGGTATATATAGAGAGGCTTTGATCAATAGTCCATTTACCACAAGGTGGTTTTGAGCGAACCAAAGTCATAATCAAGATGCTTTTGGTCTTCAAACAAAATTAAAAGATTCGTTTGAATATCTAATAAAATATCCATTTTGAATATTCTTGATCCAGCAACAACGATGTCAAATTAATGAAATATTAAACAACGGTTGCACTTTGTCGACAAGTTAAACCTGAGTATCCTCGAAACTTCTATTTCGTGCATATTATACGGTGAAAATAATGTGAACTAAACATTTCAATATTTTAATTACGCAATGCATGTTTGGACCACAAAACCATAAAATAGTAGATTCTTTTCGCATGTATATGTCTGAGATATCGCTCGCCAATCGTCATTTCTACAAAATCTGCAATGAAGTGATAGTTTTTTGTGGTTTAGTCTTCAAAGATAACGTGCTGATCCAGATTCAATTGCGTACCGCACTAGTCAACACAAATTAACTAATCTAATATGATCGATAATAATATAATTCAACAATGGAAATTCCAATGTAGGAGAAAAATATTAACGGGTTGCTTACATTTTTTTTTTCTTATTATCTAGTCAAACGTGTCACTTTCGATTGTTCCTTATAAGATAACCAGCACGTCCCTTTGAAATTCATGCACAAGGCAAATTAATCTATCGAAATACGGTAGTATGTCAGAATTGTAGAATTTAATATCCAAGACTGGGGTGTTTTTTTTCTCTAGACAATGTTGTTGAGTTGTTTGTTTACGGTGGAAACAAAAAATTAGTAGAATTATGTCTACGGTTGATGGTTTCGTGTTATCGAAATAGTATGTCTTTCTTACTTTTGAGTGTATTAAAGCTCCAACATCTTGATAGGAAGTATTAAAAACTGTATTTTATACGTATGTAACGTGACCGTAATATTTATTTGTATGAATGCAGTTATCCTTTTTAGTGAAAAGACTAAGATAAATTAATTGAAGGACGTAACATTTTGGGAACTAATTATTCTATGTATTTAACATTAGCATTATGAATCATGTGCTTCTTTTTAGTTATAGTTAAGAAAAAGAATAATCTGACGTCCAATCAAATCATTCGGAAGCTATTGATTATTCTCAATATATATATATGTATGTGCATCTGACATTCCTCAATTATTCTGATTGAAGATGATAAGCACGAGAAAGTTTGTAGCAAAAATGACCCAATGGTATGTCAGAATATATGTAGAAAATGAGTTTACCTTATAAACAAACAATATAAGATACAATACGTATGATATTTTCCTCGGAATTTCGTTGTTGTTTCTCGAATAAAATAAATGTAAATTAGTTTATTTTGTTGATGTTCGCACTTTTCACCGCAATTTTCAACTCCTATCTGGTTACACGAGGGCAGTGCACTTCTAATGAACCAAAAGAGACTTGACGAAAATGCATCCTCATTTTAATTATTGCCATAGTTTTCTTGAACAAAAACAACATGTTTTGAAACTATATATGCCATATGAATTCCAACGATAATCTGATTTTAGATTTATCTATAATTGCGTAGAGCGCTTAGTTACATCGCTTGCTTTGTTCATGTATAAACTAAAGTATCACAATTTTCCATTTACGCTATAGATGATGTCGTATGAATATTCGTTTATAAGCATCGACCATTACATAGAACTTCGTCGGTGACTTTGGACAAGATCAAAAATTTAATGAGTTTGTTATCAATTGCGCACGTCGACTCGACTTTCACAATGTTATTCACTCGGAGAAGAGAATAATAAACTTAGACAAAGTGATTTCATCCTGGCATGACTCGAGGCCGTTTCAATGAAAAATAAATGACGAATATTTAAAAAGTAAACTATGTAAATGGCATAAGACATCGTTTTTATTCATCGATAGATTCTCTACAATGCACGTGGACATTTTATTCTTTTTTGTAACATCAACGATTAACCAAGTCAGCGACGATAAGCAACTGAAGATAAACACAAGTCCGCGCACTCATGCTCATTTTCAAGATCACTTGGTCGGATAAGAAGGTTCAATGGCGATACCGCACAATCCCGCTGTGCTTGAAATGTCCTTCTTCATTCTGATGTATCCAGACTCGCCCCAAGATGTGCCCCAGGAGTTCTTCACTATCCAATAGTGAGTGGTTCCGCTGTTGTCGTATCCAACTACCGTCACACCGTGGTCTAGGCTTGTCCCGCAGGAACCAGTGAATATTCCACTCGAGTAAAGTTGGAAAGATAGGCCGCTTGCTTCAATGGCTACGGAGACAGGCTGGCTTGCGGCGGCGTTCATGAGAGAAGACTCGCTATATGGCGTGACGTCAACGTAACCGGTGATGGTAACCTGACGGTGAGCGGTCTTAACAGTGTTGCAAGTGCCCTGTGTACCTTTGTATGGGTAGTCGGTGGAGTTTGTGATGCCACCATTGTTTTTCACCCACTGGAAGGCATAGTCCATGTATCCTCCGTTGCATCCAGCACAAGAAGTAACACAATCAACCAGCTCTTGCTCCGAAAGGGTTACCAAGTTCCCGGTTCTAATTTTGTTTATTCCCTCGATAGCAGCCACGGCAGAGAAGGCCCAACAACTACCTGTACTCGCAATTGAAAATGAGATGTTATTTGTTTTTTCTTAGCAAATGCAAAAATGCAGCCAAAATACAAAATGAAAATCTTTTTCGTGACGAATACGCCTCCACTTGGCAAAACTTTTTTTTACGAAATTAGGGAGAACCGTGACTACTGTAAACTTCATTGCTTGAAAATTTATTGTTCTTTCTAATTAAAGATTTCGATTTCGTCGGTCTGTTATAACCTACATAAGGTGTTGTTGAAAGGAAATAAGAAAACTTTAAAAATAAATTTGGTAATGCTGATATCATTTCTCGACTCGCTATTGTAGTCGTAAATCCAAGTTAGACAAGACTCGGCATGATTTTTCCTCAGTTTCTCCTTATCACAATATTATGATCACAATAATTCTATGTGCTTGTTATGTGAAATTAACGTTTAACTCACCGCAACTGCCTTGGTCCTTAATCGGTGTGACGGCACCTTGAGAGCGCCAATCAACTGATGTAGGTGCCGACACAAAAGTTGCGTACTTGGTTGGGGTTGATTTCTTCGATCCGCTACGGGGAGTGTAGCTAGCGTACTTGGCCATAAACTCCGAGTTCGTAAGATCGGCAAACTTGTTAAGGCCGAGTTTGTATGTAAGACCGGGTTGACTATTGACGGCCTCAATATACTCCAAGTTGCTCTTGAACACCCCGAAACGAAGTAGTTTTTCGGCATCACTTGCATAAACGCGCCCGAAGTCCCCCATCCATTTCTCGAATACCGGCATCAATGGATCGTTGGCCGTAGCCACGGGAAGAAGAGCCCCACACAAGAGCCCAAAGGCGATACCTATAAAGACAGGAAGTAGCGAACGAGAAGAAGAGGCCATCGAGGAATTATGAGGAACCTTCCTAAGTTTCAATAAGTATTTTTCTGTTTGGTGATGAAATAAGTTCATGAACGTAGAAGGTATATATAGAGAGGCTTTGATCAATAGTCCATTTACCACAAGGTGGTTTTGAGCGAACCAAAGTCATAATCAAGATGCTTTTGGTCTTCAAACAAAATTAAAAGATTCGTTTGAATATCTAATAAAATATCCATTTTGAATATTCTTGATCCAGCAACAACGATGTCAAATTAATGAAATATTAAACAACGGTTGCACTTTGTCGACAAGTTAAACCTGAGTATCCTCGAAACTTCTATTTCGTGCATATTATACGGTGAAAATAATGTGAACTAAACATTTCAATATTTTAATTACGCAATGCATGTTTGGACCACAAAACCATAAAATAGTATATTCTTTTCGCATGTATATGCCTGAGATATCGCTCGCCAATCGTCATTTCTACAAAATCTGCAATGAAGTGATAGTTTTTTGTGGTTTAGTCTTCAAAGATAACGTGCTGATCCAGATTCAATTGCGTACCGCACTAGTCAACACAAATTAACTAATCTAATATGATCGATAATAATATAATTCAACAATGGAAATTCCAATGTAGGAGAAAAATATTAACGGGTTGCTTACATTTTTTTTTTCTTATTATCTAGTCAAACGTGTCACTTTCGATTGTTCCTTATAAGATAACCAACACGTCCCTTTGAAATTCATGCACAAGGCAAATTAATCTATCGAAATACGGTAGTATGTCAGAATTGTAGAATTTAATATCCAAGACTGGGGTGTTTTTTTTTCTCTAGACAATGTTGTTGAGTTGTTTGTTTACGGTGGAAACAAAAAATTAGTAGAATTATGTCTACGGTTGATGGTTTCGTGTTATCGAAATAGTATGTCTTTCTTACTTTTGAGTGTATTAAAGCTCCAACATCTTGATAGGAAGTATTAAAAACTGTATTTTATACGTATGTAACGTGACAGTAATATTTATTTGTATGAATGCAGTTATCCTTTTTAGTGAAAAGACTAAGATAAATTAATTGAAGGACGTAACATTTTGGGAACTAATTATTCTATGTATTTAACATTAGCATTATGAATCATGTGCTTCTTTTTAGTTATAGTTAAGAAAAAGAATAATCTGACGTCCAATCAAATCATTCGGAAGCTATTGATTATTCTCAATATATATATATGTATGTGCATCCGACATTCCTCAATTATTCTGATTGAAGATGATAAGCACGAGAAAGTTTGTAGCAAAAATGACCCAATGGTATGTCAGAATATATGTAGAAAATGAGTTTACCTTATAAACAAACAATATAAGATACAATACGTATGATATTTTCCTCGGAATTTCGTTGTTGTTTCTCGAATAAAATAAATGTAAATTAGTTTATTTTGTTGATGTTCGCACTTTTCACCGCAATTTTCAACTCCTATCTGGTTACACGAGGGCAGTGCACTTCTAATGAACCAAAAGAGACTTGACGAAAATGCATCCTCATTTTAATTATTGCCATAGTTTTCTTGAACAAAAACAACATGTTTTGAAACTATATATGCCATATGAATTCCAACGATAATCTGATTTTAGATTTATCTATAATTGCGTAGAGCGCTTAGTTACATCGCTTGCTTTGTTCATGTATAAACTAAAGTATCACAATTTTCCATTTACGCTATAGATGATGTCGTATGAATATTCGTTTATAAGCATCGACCATTACATAGAACTTCGTCGGTGACTTTGGACAAGATCAAAAATTTAATGAGTTTGTTATCAATTGCGCACGTCGACTCGACTTTCACAATGTTATTCACTCGGAGAAGAGAATAATAAACTTAGACAAAGTGATTTCATCCTGGCATGACTCGAGGCCGTTTCAATGAAAAATAAATGACGAATATTTAAAAAGTAAACTATGTAAATGGCATAGACATCGTTTTTATTCATCGATAGATTCTCTACAATGCACGTGGACATTTTATTCTTTTTTGTAACATCAACGATTAACCAAGTCAGCGACGATAAGCAACTGAAGATAAACACAAGTCCGCGCACTCATGCTCATTTTCAAGATCACTTGGTCGGATAAGAAGGTTCAATGGAGATACCGCACAATCCCGCTGTGCTTGAAATGTCCTTCTTCATTCTGATGTATCCAGACTCGCCCCAAGATGTGCCCCAGGAGTTCTTCACTATCCAATAGTGAGTGGTTCCGTTGTTGTCGTATCCAACTACCGTCACACCGTGGTCTAGGCTTGTCCCGCAGGAACCAGTGAATATTCCACTCGAGTAAAGTTGGAAAGATAGGCCGCTTGCTTCAATGGCTACGGAGACAGGCTGGCTTGCGGCGGCGTTCATGAGAGAAGACTCGCTATATGGTGTGACGTCAACGTAACCGGTGATGGTAACCTGACGGTGAGCGGTCTTAACAGTGTTGCAAGTGCCCTGTGTACCTTTGTATGGGTAGTCGGTGGAGTTTGTGATGCCACCATTGTTTTTCACCCACTGGAAGGCATAGTCCATGTATCCTCCGTTGCATCCAGCACAAGAAGTAACACAATCAACCAGCTCTTGCTCCGAAAGGGTTACCAAGTTCCCGGTTCTAATTTTGTTTATTCCCTCGATAGCAGCCACGGCAGAGAAGGCCCAACAACTACCTGTACTCGCAATTGAAAATGAGATGTTATTTGTTTTTTCTTAGCAAATGCAAAAATGCAGCCAAAATACAAAATGAAAATCTTTTTCGTGACGAATACGCCTCCACTCGGCAAAACTTTTTTTTACGAAATTAGGGAGAACCGTGACTACTGTAAACTTCATTGCTTGAAAATTTATTGTTCTTTCTAATTAAAGATTTCGATTTCGTCGGTCTGTTATAACCTACATAACGTGTTGTTGAAAGGAAATAAGAAAACTTTAAAAATAAATTTGGTAATGCTGATATCATTTCTCGACTCGCTATTGTAGTCGTAAATCCAAGTTAGACAAGACTCGGCATGATTTTTCCTCAGTTTCTCCTTATCACAATATTATGATCACAATAATTCTATGTGCTTGTTATGTGAAATTAACGTTTAACTCACCGCAACTGCCTTGGTCCTTAATCGGTGTGACGGCACCTTGAGAGCGCCAATCAACTGATGTAGGTGCCGACACAAAAGTTGCGTACTTGGTTGGGGTTGATTTCTTCGATCCGCTACGGGGAGTGTAGCTAGCGTACTTGGCCATAAACTCCGAGTTCGTAAGATCGGCAAACTTGTTAAGGCCGAGTTTGTATGTAAGACCGGGTTGACTATTGACGGCCTCAATATACTCCAAGTTGCTCTTGAACACCCCGAAACGAAGTAGTTTTTCGGCATCACTTGCATAAACGCGCCCGAAGTCCCCCATCCATTTCTCGAATACCGGCATCAATGGATCGTTGGCCGTAGCCACGGGAAGAAGAGCCCCACACAAGAGCCCAAAGGCGATACCTATAAAGACAGGAAGTAGCGAACGAGAAGAAGAGGCCATCGAGGAATTATGAGGAACCTTCCTAAGTTTCAATAAGTATTTTTCTGTTTGGTGATGAAATAAGTTCATGAACGTAGAAGGTATATATAGAGAGGCTTTGATCAATAGTCCATTTACCACAAGGTGGTTTTGAGCGAACCAAAGTCATAATCAAGATGCTTTTGGTCTTCAAACAAAATTAAAAGATTCGTTTGAATATCTAATAAAATATCCATTTTGAATATTCTTGATCCAGCAACAACGATGTCAAATTAATGAAATATTAAACAACGGTTGCACTTTGTCGACAAGTTAAACCTGAGTATCCTCGAAACTTCTATTTCGTGCATATTATACGGTGAAAATAATGTGAACTAAACATTTCAATATTTTAATTACGCAATGCATGTTTGGACCACAAAACCATAAAATAGTAGATTCTTTTCGCATGTATATGTCTGAGATATCGCTCGCCAATCGTCATTTCTACAAAATCTGCAATGAAGTGATAGTTTTTTGTGGTTTAGTCTTCAAAGATAACGTGCTGATCCAGATTCAATTGCGTACCGCACTAGTCAACACAAATTAACTAATCTAATATGATCGATAATAATATAATTCAACAATGGAAATTCCAATGTAGGAGAAAAATATTAACGGGTTGCTTACATTTTTTTTTCTTATTATCAAGTCAAACGTGTCACTTTCGATTGTTCCTTATAAGATAACCAGCACGTCCCTTTGAAATTCATGCACAAGGCAAATTAATCTATCGAAATACGGTAGTATGTCAGAATTGTAGAATTTAATATCCAAGACTGGGGTGTTTTTTTTTCTCTAGACAATGTTGTTGAGTTGTTTGTTTACGGTGGAAACAAAACATTAGTAGAATTATGTCTACGGTTGATGGTTTCGTGTTATCGAAATAGTATGTCTTTCTTACTTTTGAGTGTATTAAAGCTCCAACATCTTGATAGGAAGTATTAAAAACTGTATTTTATACCTATGTAACGTGACCGTAATATTTATTTGTATGAATGCAGTTATCCTTTTTAGTGAAAAGACAAAGATAAATTAATTGAAGGACGTAACATTTTGGGAACTAATTATTCTTTGTATTTAACATTATCATTATGAATCATGTACTGCTTTTTAGTTATAGTTAAAAAAAAAGAATAATCTGACGTCCAATCAAATCATTCGGAAGCTATTGATTATTCTCAATATATATATATGTATGTGCATCCGACATTCCTCAATTATTCTGATTGAAGATGATAAGCACGAGAAAGTTTGTAGCAAAAATGACCCAATGGTATGTCAGAATATATGTAGAAAATGAGTTTACCTTATAAACAAACAGTATAAGATACAATACGTATGATATTTTCCTCGGAATTTCGTTGTTGTTTATCGAATAAAATAAATGTAAATTAGTTTATTTTGTTGTTGTTCGCACTTTTCACCGCAATTTTCAACTCCTATCTTATTACACGTGGGTTTCCTTTATTCACGTATAAACTAAATTATCACAATTTTTCATTTACCCTTAGATGATATCACATCAAACGAATATTCTTTTATAAGCATCGACCAATACAAGGAACTTCGTCGTTGATTTTGTATGAGATAAAAAATATATATATTTTTATTGTTGCAGATGGCGACTTGACTTTCACTATGTTATTCACTTGTAAGAGACAAAGTGAAACCATCCTGGCATGACTTGGGATCGTTATAATGAAAAATAGACGAAAATTTAAAAATAAACTATGTAAATGACATAAGACATCATTGTTATTCGTCGATAGATTATTTACAATGCATATTATATGGTTAAAATAATGTAAACTAATTATTTCAATATTTTTAATGGAGCGGGACATGTTTGGACCGCAGAAACATCAAATAGTATAAGACATCATTTTAATTCATCGATAGATTCTTTACAATGCATATTATATAGTTAAAATAATGTAAACTAATCATTTCAATATTTTTAATGGAGCGGGACATGTTTGGACCGCAGAAACATCAAATAGTAGACTCCTCATATACATGTCTGTGATATCACTCGTCAATCATCATTTTTAGAAAATCTGCAGTTGAATGATAGTTTTATGTGGTTTAATCTTCAATATAAGATAACCATCAACACAAATTTAATATGATAGATAATAATATGATGGTCGATAATAATATAATTCAAGTATGGAAATTCCAATGGGGGAAAAATATTAAGGGGAGGCTTACACTCTTTTTGGTAATTACCTAGTCAAACGTGTCATTTTCGATAGTTTTTTATAAGATAACCATCATGTTCCTTTGAAATTCATGCACAAGATAAATTAATCTATCGAAATACATTAGTAACAAAATTGTCAAATTCAATATTCCAATCCTGGGGTGTTTTTTTCTCTAGACAATGTTGTTCGGTTGTTTTTTACAAAAGAAACAAAACATTTTTAGAATATTGTCTATGGTGATAATTTTGCGTTATCAAAATAGGTCTTTCGTACTTTTGAGTGTATTAAAACTCCAACATATTAATAAGAAGTATTATACAATGGATTTTGGTTGGGTTTCATTTCCAAAGAGATAGCCATTCAAAAATCCAACATATTAATAAGAAGTATTAATTATATAATATAATCAATAGGGGCGCATGGAAGTTCGCAATTCACATACCGGAGCCAGTACATTAGAATCTACGGTTGGAGTGATGCCATAGGTTTGTCAGTCATAGTATTAGATTACCGTTGAGGTTGTAGATTTTATTACTATTATTTTATTTTATTATTACTATTATTATCATCATCGTCATCATAATCATCATCATACTATTTTTTATATTATTTTTTTGTGACCTTTTCTACCGGTTTTACTTTTATGGCCTTCCCAACTTTTTGTAACAAAAGGTTAGTTGTTGCTGTTATATTATATAATGGATGTTAACGGCTCCGTTTGGATGGTGTGGAAATAAGAGGAATAAAAAAAGAAGTATTGGGAAGTGTGTAACTTTGTGAAGAGTTTGGATTGTTTATAATAAATTTGAGAGTAGGAAGAAGCTATTTTCTTATTCTTGCACCCATCCAAACTAAGGCGTTATACATATCTAACATTGCTGCATGTGGTTTTGAGCAATAGCCCATTTACCATGTCGTTTTGAGCTAACCAAAATTGGCGTACGATTGTCAAAGAAAATTGTAAAACTCAAATATTCCTTGGGATTTCTTTTTCTGAGAAAGTTATTGAGTTTAGTTTTTTGAAAGACACAAAATATTGATAAAAATATTATTTGCGTTGAGAATTTCTTAGGTAACTCTTCCAAGTTCAAATATTCTAATTTTCAGAGTACCGCCCTTGTATGTACTTCTCCAGTGCCTTTTATAAGTATATATGATTCGTAACTAGTGTATGTCTGGATCCTGTCATTACTCGCACACATGCTTTTTCTGGAAATCAATTTTTGTCACACGCTAAGATAAACTGTGTCCAGACTAATGGATGCACTGGGGAGCGTATCCTCTAGATGGTTGTATTCAACCATCCAATGGACGTCTTCGATCCGAGCCGTCTAATTTAATCTAAACGGTTAGATTTTTTCGAGCCTATCAATCTTAGTATCATGCACAGGGCATTTATAGCCATTGAGATTAAATCAGACGGCTGAGATCGAAACCATCCACTGGATGGCCATCCAGAGGATGCGAAGTCGGATGCACTGTGCTTCAAATGTGATCTGTGGGCCGGATATGTCAGTCGAATTTTATAATTCATGCGGCCAGTAACCGGATAAAACAGAATATGTTTAAACATAAAGCCGACAGCAACATAAATTCTCTCTAAAGTCCAAATTGCAACTGCAAATCTACCTCCATCTAAAAATACTTCATACATCTCAAGAAAGAACCAGATTTCATTCCTTTACAATTTCCCAGATACCGAATAGCAAAAAGAAAACCTAAATAATGCATTTGTTTATGAAATTTACATGATACTGATATTAGCCAGCTGCCTCTAAGAATTTACAATGATTTTATAATCTCAAACTCGCTCTACTTTCCACACGAACCCTCAAAAAAAAAATAAAGAGAAAAAGGATCTGGTACACAAAAAAATTATGAAAATGGCACCAGCCCATTTTCAATGGGGCTAAATAAAACTATAGCCGCAACAAATATAAGATTTTGATCAGGGCTAGACTGTAAAACTCAAATTATATATATATATTTTTTTAAAAGTCGATCTATCATTTGTTAACGGGACGAGTGATCGTTGCTCACACTAGATGTTGACTTGTCAACCACACGCACATTGTACTGCTCGTAAACCCTGGCTCGGTTCTCTTGCCACCACTGCTCTGCTTGTTTTTCGCTAAACCTCTTTCGACTGCATGTTTAGTAAATTTGGTCATTTTCAGACATCATACTGTACCAGTAAGGTAACCTACTATATGTACCAACTGGCACCATCTTTTGTTTTTCATATTTTGGGAATTTTTTTCTGGAGGATAAATGCAATATTAAATGAATGTGGTGCTTGAAATCAGTCTCAAGGTATAACCAAAGTACCAACAAGTCAAGTCACGACCAGATTCTCCTCTGTTGGTTCTCGTAAGGTTAAAACCTGTCAGTTAACTAGACTAGAGATATAAAAGGTCTAAATCCAGTACAATACCATAACATACCAACCTTGCCTAAATACCAAAGGTTTAAATAGCGGATAGCGGATTCGTCGCGGACATGCGAATGTCATAGCGGATAGCGGGTAGCGGCCGTTTAGCGGCCGCTATCGGACCATAGCGGACTTGGAATTCATATATGTAAAAAACATAAAACACTTGTAACAACAATAGTCAATTGGTCAGGTGGTTGTTACATTGGATTGTTTAGCCCTGATGTGAGTTCGATTCCCACCTTAAACATTTAAATGCAACAATTTTGTTGTCCGGTTTCAACAACAACCTTTTAGTCCCACATGGGGAACCGAATTTCTAGAAGAATAGTATATTAGAGTGGGTCGCATTGAGGCACCAGGCATTTAACTGGTTTTGCACGCGTGTCAGCGCATTGGACTGGAGGGTTGTACACGCGCGTGGGGACTAAGGGAGTTAAGTACTTGACACGTGGCATTGAGGTTTACCGCTATAATTCCCGCTATGTTGCGCCATCTTCCGCTAAATACTAAAATATCGCGCGCTAAATTCCGCTACGCCGCGCGCTATCAGACACGCCGCTAATTCTGTAGCGTGCTAGCGGTCGAGCATACAGAACCGCTATCTCGGCGCTATAGCGGCCGCGAGAGCCGATATTTAAACCTTTGCTAAATACAAAGCCAGCTGACAAACTAGAAAAACAACAAGCACCAATCTTTCACTAATTTGTTTCTGGCAAAATAATGAATTGAGATCCTCAAAATATTACCTGAACCGGACCCGCTTGAGATCACGAACCCCGCCAGGTAAACTGGTTAGTGTGATATACACGCCCGGTTCGTCTTGTTCGACCCATTCAGATTCTTGATTTGAACCCAGTTCCGGCATTTTGCTCCCATTTCTTGGAGTCACCTCTGAATGACTGGATTTACTGCTCCGGTGGTTAACTGAGCTTGGCCCATTCTGTATGTGCAATACAGCAGAACCATTGGCATTTGAGCTCAGCTCGGTGGACGCCAGTGAAGCAGCTGTGGAGCCTTCAATAGATGCAGTTAGTGCCTCGATTGATGACATGGATGCAGGTGGAACAGGAGGCAGCTTGCTGTTGTTCTTTGTGGTCCCCACTGGTAACCTCTCCGCCATCCCCTTTAGCTGATATAGTTGAAAAGTTGAAATTAAAATCAGAGCCACCCAGTGCCGACAATCACTTGGGCTACATAATGGTAGGTAGTAAGCCTGGGAGTCTGGGACCATATCACATATACATACCAGATTCAGTGTTCCAGCATCTGGTACTGTAATCCTTGCTTTAATCATCACAACAAACAAGTAAAAATGATGCATGCAGAAAATATTACCTGGCCAGTTAGTGACTTGATGACTTCTTTTGCCGCTTTACACTTTGCAGTTTCCTCTCCTGCTATAGCAATAGCCTCTTTAAGCTGTTTTGTTGTTCTCTCCAACTCCACTTCCAGCAGTTGTGACTTGCGTGTAAGACTCTCCACCTAATTATAATAAAAACTTGATTAAGAGATTGTACAAAATAATGTGAGTTAACATCATTTTCAAGGTTTTGGAATTTACCCATTGAGCAAGGTTCCGCTACTAACATTTTGGTTGACCCTAAATGCCAACAATTTTGCTATTAAATTATTTTTTCAAATTTTAAAATTCAAACGTTTAATCCAAACCGTTGATCTTATTTAGTTTAACGAGCGATGCATTTTCATATAAGTTTTGTAAATTTTAGAATTTATGTGATACTCGGATCAATAGATAGAAAAACAAATGAATCTTGTTAACTACGATAGATTCATTCTAATACGTTCATGTTTTAGCCTTTGATCGAGTATCAAATAAATTCCAAAATTTACAAAACTTATATGAACACGCATCGCTTGTTAAACTAAAATAAGATCAACGGTTTGGATTAGACGTTTGAATTTTAAAATTTGAAAAAATAACTTAATAGCAAAATGTTGGCATTTGGGGCAACCAAAATGTTGGTAGTGGAACCTTCCTCTTAACCATTATTATAGTGAAGTAACACCAACCTGAGCTCTCAAGCCAAGGACTTCTTGGCTGATACTCTCCCTGGATGGTTTGGGCTCCTCCTGGGTAACTCTAGGAGAAGTGAGCCCTCCCAGGGTAGGTGTTGGGGTTGTGGATCGCGGGGGGCTAGCCCTTCTAGAGACTGGGCTTGTCGCACGTGAAACAATACGGGACCCTGGGACTGATGCCGAGAAGAACTTTCTCGAAGTCCCAAAGACAGGGTTGAATGTCCTAGTGATATTAAGCGCACTCCAGTTGGAGCTTCCGTTAGGAACGGGTGACACCCGGCTGCTATTGAACTCAAATTTCTTGTTCTTTCGAGATGACAAGCCATCAGTCTGTTTAAAAGACTCCATAGAAGATAACCTTGATAGTTGCACGTTGGACCTCGAGTCAGTGATCCTATCCTCTTCAATTGTGTCAGCAATCACAGTTCGACCTTTTCTTGCGGAAAAGGATGGGTCAGCCATCTCAGAAGGTTTGTTGAGCTTGGTGTAACAAGTATCACAAACCCGGAACGGCTTGTTGTTGTTTGGTGCAAGTGCAGCCTTGAGAGATTTCTTACTACTGCAGCTATGACAGTAAACAAGTGCACAGTTGTAGCAGTTATGTCTTTTCCTCTTGAAATTGAAAGGTAAACGACACCCTGAGCACATGGACTGGTCAACACCTGATACCCATTTGTGAATACAAATAGCTGCAGTGAAATTTGTACCACAAACTACACTCCGTACTTGTTTATCTTTCAAAGCTTCGACCAGAGTGGGAACACTTCGGTCATCAGTATCACCATGACCTAACCGGCCATTTGCCCCTTTGCCCCATGTATAAACCTCGGTGCGTGATGTCAAAACTGCCACATGGTAGGCCCCACAGGAAATCTCTTCCACAAAGGATTTTTGCAACTTCCCTTCAACCCGATTAGGGACACTTCCGTCACAATGAGGATTGCCAAGCTGACCATAGACCGTGCTACCCATTGTGTACACGTGGCCTGAGGTGGTTAGTGCCACCGTCAGACTGTGGCCACATGCCACCTGGCAGAAGTTTGGTTCTACCAAAGCTGCCACGCATGTTGGTACAAGCCGAGGCTCCTTATCGCCATGCCCTAACCTCCCTTTATCCCCATCTCCCCATGTGAAGATCTTTCCAGAAGAACAGTTACTAGAGCTGGAGCTACCGACCATAACCTCCACCACAGCGGCAGTGTGCCAGACCCCACAAGCTGCCCGCACTGTCCGTAAACCCTTTAAAGACTCAACCTCTCTAGGTACTGACACACTCTCCCGGTCACCATGTCCCAGAGCCCCAAAGGAACCATCACCAAAAGTAAAAAGCTGTCCTGACGAGGTGACAACAGCTGTGTGCCAGGGCCCACAAGAGATGTAAGACACGTGGATTCCCTCCAAGGGCCCATTAATCCGTTTTGGTACCCAGTGGCTGACCTTATTACCATGACTCAACAATCCATAGTTAAAAGATCCATCACCCCACGTGTACAAGTCCCCTGAGAGTGTGACTGCACATGTATGGTACTCGCCACAGGCCACCAGCTCAATGTTGGTACCGACTAATGAATCGATCAACTTAGGTTGTGCAACATCAGCATCAACCCCATGCCCAAGCCGTCCACCTGATTCCTCACCCCAAGAATACATCTCCCCTTGCTTTGTGACAAGCACCGCATGGCGGCCGCCGCATGCAACTGTTTGTACATCAAGTCGTGAGGTAAACTCCAATGGCTTTGGTAAAAGGGCGTCCATTTTAGAAACCATTGCATTTCCATTTCCAATTCCCATTCTGGTGATACCCCCACCAAGTATTCCTTCTCCTGTCCCCTCACCCCATATGAAGATATCACCTAAGGCATCTCCATCATCATGGCCAGAACCCTGGCTTGATGAACTGACAGCACTTGATAAAGAAACCCTAAATGCATCCATACCACGTGGCATGTGGCCATTGGTGTTGTCAGAAGTGCCAGATGACATGGAATGAGACCCCACAGTAGAGTCAGATGGGAAGAAGCCCTTGGGAGGTACCGCATATAACACTACATCAGAGAATGTTTTATCCAATCCCACTTTGGGTGGGCTACCATACGGACTTCTCAACCGAAAATTTTCAGTTCCATCCTGAGGAGAAAAATGGCAATTAGCAAATATTGGTTAGCTTTTGGTAAATTAATAAAAAAAGAAAATCCAGTAAAGGTAGATAACATGAATGAAGAAGAGCATAATTAGTTATTTGCAAACAAGTTCCCATTCTAGAAACATGTACTCAATGGACAAACAAAATGGCCAAAATGACCTTCACCAAAATATTTTTCACAAAGGTTTCACTCATTGTAAAGCAAAAGGACTGCGGTATTGTACCAACAACTTATTAAAGGCTTCTTTTAGTTCTTGACAAATACAAGCCCTTGACAATTACTGAGAGTGGACTTCGAGGGAACTATTCTGCAATTTAAAGGAAAATATAGGGTAAATTCTACCACAAATTCTACCTTTTGCACGCTATCATTGCTACTGAAAGGAGAGCTGAGAGGGGAGCTGCGGCGAGTGTATGTCCTAGGGCTTGTAGTGCCTGAGGAGGAAACAATATCACTCCTCGACTCAGATCTCCATTTACGGTTGCGACTACGTGAAATTAGGGTTTTTAGCCCAGCAAACCACACCTCTGCTTCATCTTTATCCTTGCATATCTGACATCAAATTCCCTCTGTTAGAATTTCGCTGGAAGTAACTTTTGTGTATTTGCCACCCCACTATCTTACTAGTAAATCATATTCTGGGGCAACTTAATATTGAAATGCCAATTATGCTTCCGAGATAGCATAAATTAATCCTTGGTTGGTCAAAATCCTGACATTCTGGATTAACCCAACTTAACCTCAATTCCCAGAATTTTAAACCAAACAATGCCATTTGGCCTTCCTATGGAAGCAAAATGAAAAGAAGGTATTATAATCTTAAAGATAACTTACAACATCCAACGACCGATCACTATATATCAGAGAAAATGACTGACATTCCTTCTCAGGTCGGGGATATCTCTGGAAAATTGGCTGTCAAAAAAGAAAATGGAAATGTTTTGTCCATGAGTTAATGTCCAGTATCTACATCACTGGTAAAAAAAAAATAGCCATTATCGACACCAAAGATTCGCATAAAAACATTCAGCATAATTATAGAAAGAGAGTGTGATTGCTCACCGTTCGTTGACCAGGCATAATCCTTGAAACATGGCTTAATTTGAGATGTTTTTCTTCTTTGCCAGAGAACCATATTAACACAGACTCATCCTGTGGAAAGATGAAAGCAAAAGTTTGGTAAGTCTTTTCACACCTTGCTGCAGATGAGAAAAATGAAAGAAAAGTGCTTACGTTAGACAATCTGAATGGACAAAATTTTGGCTTCCCTCTGCGGCCGTATTTTAGCAAGTAAGCACCTTTTTTCAGTGCAGTTATTGCCTGAAAATTTATAAAAAGAAGAACTGAGAGATAAAACATTAGAATAAAAGATGAAAACATACTGACTTAAAAAGGAGCTCCTCACAGTTGTAACTGTAAGATCAGGTAAAAACTGCTAAAAAGAAGAAACTATCTACCTTATATATGTAAAATGTATTACATATCACTGAAACCAATCCTTTGCAGAGCTCAATTGATTTGAATAATCAAGACATGAAGAAGATTTATCAATAAGAAATATTCATATGTTTAAATGCCAACAGTGCCCCTTTGTTCATAACATTTGCCTAATTTTGTCATCAGTACTTAACCCTAAGCCCTAAGCCCTAAGATCGCAGCTCTTCTTACAAGCCTTCCAACTGATGATCTTCTCTTGGTTCAGTAGTTCAAAAGTCTCATCCAAAATACCTTTAAAATCCACGTGTTTAAGATAGTGCTTTATTAACAATCACAAGTAGTATGAGCATAAAGCTTGGTTTGGCCTTATTTCCACTCTTGCGAGAAAAATCATATGTTGTTAAAGTAGAAGGAAACTCACACTTATTCTCATGCTTTCTACAAAACACGCTACTGCTCACTTTCTCTGTCTTTCTGATTCCCACCAAACATGACAAGCTTTTTTCCAAGTATCAACCAAACAATAATGACAAATAAGACGATTCATCCAAGTAGGAGCTTGGCCTCAGGTACTAATTTTTCTCAAGTTGGTCTTATCACAACTCTTGAGAGTGGAAAAAAAAAACTATAAATACTATTAAAATAGAAAGGATTCTACACTTGAATATATATATATATATATATATATATATATGTCCTCATGCTTCCAGTAATTATGACAATCCTACTCTTGATTTTTTTTATCAAAAATTCATTAGAAATGATGATATTAGGAAGTCGACCCCTCATTTGGATTTTTCCTAGTTTTCAACAAACATATTGTTCTGAAATTGCAGCCATTCAGTCTGATAAATAATACAAAAATTGAAATAGCCAAACAGCTTAACCCAATCTAATGGAGACATTTTACCAATTTTAGAAAGAGTGGCCCTTTAAACAGAAAAGAGGTGCAATTTATGGAATCGAGAACAAATGAATCAAGCAATTTAATTGCTTTTACGTAACTTGTTATAATATTTGGAAATATTAGTACCAATGAACATTCCACAAAACTAGTGTCAAAACCTAAAGCAGCCAGATCAGAGCAAACCTAGTACCCACATGTCTCAGTTTAAACCAAACAACAGCAACTAATATTGCGAAACCACAAACAAATTGCACGAAACAAAAGCTAAATTGTACTAAAATTAAAGTAAAATAAACTGATCGGATCACAAAAGTACCTGCTCAATATCTCTCTCAACTGGCCCGGGTCGGCCAAGATCCGACGATGCCTCTGACATTCCTTGCTCCGTCGGAGCATCAACAACCCTCCATTTCCGACCCCTCCTTCAATCGAAAATCTTCCAAACAAACCCCACCTAACTCCCCTTTTCGCACCTGATTCGATTCGAGCTCCAATTCAAACCGAGGGATTCAAACCTCAGCCTGTACAGATCGTTGCTGGCGACTGGAGAGAGAAAAGGTTAGGAACTAGGAAGGAGGGAAGGCGAAGGAGAAGGAGAGAGAGTTCGTTCCACTGCTAATTTTTCTTCTTCCTCTTCTTCTCCGCTTTTTGCTTTTGCTTTTATTTTATTTTAAAATTATTTTTCGAGGTTTTGCTTTTTTAATTTTTAGTGGAGGCTTACTGTTTACTATTACGGCATGTAATAATACCATTCGAGCTTGTTTTGTTATGTTAATGTTAACGTTAATGCTATGCCTTTTTAGTTTGTTTATTTACTGACCATTAACGGCGCTGACATTGCAATAATCTCTCTCTCTCTAATTGCAATAGAGGAGATAACTCAGAAAGACCCGGTTTACATGGACCGTAGATAAAGCTACTGCGGGACCCACTTACTGAAAAAGAGCAGTACATCAGGGTCTCAGGGATAGATAAGGATCTCCTATTTCCTGATTCCTGATCCGCTCCAAAGCACTTGTGTATGTAGTACGAATTACAACTCACCAAGTTATTTGGGGCTTTTCCGAAAATTGCGATTGTTGCTCACAAAAGGAAAGACCGGGTGATTATTATCTCATGACTTATTTGATGATGATGTTTGTTGCTGAATTTTTAGATCAACAAAGTTTATAAAGGTTTGTGTAATTTGCATGTTTTCTTTTGTGGGTTTGGTTAAGCCGAATTTACTAACTAAAGTTTGAGTTATATATTAATAGCACAAGTATTCCTATATTTCAGAATGTGACATCTTGTGTTTCTATGATTTAGAAAAAAAAAATTGTACAAGTGTATCCAAAATAACAGACAGAGAGAGACAACATGGATATACTAATTATTTAATTTTAAAAATATAAATCTTTTTATGGTTCATTTGTCACTTTTTACAACAAAATCGATATACTAGTCATGCTTTCATATATTTTGTAATTATATCAACGAATTGTTCTATGTAACGGATTGCAATTTTTCAAAAGAAAAGGAAAAGTCATTCCTACTTCCAATGGCTCAAAATTGTTCAGTAAATCTTTTTGAAATACATATGCGACAAAAAGTGGGAGAGGATAGCTCAGAAAAAAATGTCCGGATAAACACTAGACAAAGATTTGGTACATAGACAGTGATTGGCGTGAGAATTTTCTATTGTTTTATTTTTTTTTCCCTAGGGCATTTTTACTATAAGTTCTAGTACCACAACTTCTCTTTTTTCATTAATATTTCAAAATTAAAAAATCAATGTTCAAATTCAAACTATTCATTTTGTTCAATTTTACAAGAGATGTATTTGTATTTAATTTATATAAATTTTAAAATTTATTTGATATTCGATCAAAATGCCAAAAAATGAACGAATGTTGTTAATTACAACAAATTAATTTTTAATATGTTCATGTATTAGTCTCTTGATCGAATATCAAATAAACTCCAAAATTTCTAAAAATTATATAGAAATGCATCGCTCATAAAAATTGAACAAGATCAACAATTTGGATTTAAAAAATAAATTTTGAAATTTTGAAATATTAATGAGAAAGAGAAATTGTGGCATTTTTACAAAAAAAAACTTGTGGCACTAGAATCTTATCTTTTTTTTTTTTTTGAAGATAAATTGGAGGTCTAAACCATCCAACTTATTTTTATATTAAATATCTATGAAAGACCCCTAAAAACCGGATTTCGAACCTACTCTTTTACTATATATTGAAAAGCAGCATAAGTGCATAACTAGTTTAAAATATTAAACATTTTATTTCGTGAGTTGCTTTAGCAATGCTAATAAAAAAATATAGACTTACTAATAATTGATCGAATAATTTTGTTACAAACTCGCCTGCTAATGGTACACCTCACCTTTTTCTCAAACATAAATTATATACATGACTTGAATTTGTATATGATCCACAGTTGTTAAAATTGTACATAATTCAATTGTGGCGCAAGAAAGTTGGTCGATGAAGTCAGATAAAATATGTTCTGACAAGTAAACATTCCTCTTTCAACATCATGAATTTAAAACATTTAACCTGTCGTAACAATAACATCATTCCTTTTAAAAGCAAAAGTCAATGATTGAGACGAAGAAAAGTAATTTAGCTCGTTAAGTTAAGGCCGAAAGACAAATTTTAATTTGAGAATTGTCTTCGCACTTTCCTTTCTAAAAAACAAAAAGTTACAGATTAAAATAACAGCACTATATAAATAATTACATATGTATAAGGTAAACTTTCGAATGTCAAAGAGAGACTGTGTATGCAGGAATTATCTTATGTGAATTTACAAACATTAATTTTATCATTTGATTTGTCCTTTTTTCTTTTCGTCTTTTTTCCAGGATATTTGACTGTTTCTTCTTTTCTTCTTCTGACCATTTGATTTGCTTTTGTTAGCACAGATTCAATGCTCGCTCTCATGTCAAACTCAAAAAAATCATAGCATTTTGATTCTAGGTCTCCGTTTGGATGCGTTGAGAAGAAGTAGGAAGAAGGAAGAAGAGAAAAAAAAAAATTATAAACAATCCAAACTCTTCACAAAGGTTCCGTTTGGATAGGTGTGGGAAGAAGAAAAGAAGGGAAGAAGTATTGGGAAGTGTGTAACTTTGTGAAGAGTTTGGATTGTTTATAATTTTTTTTCTTCCCTTCTTCCTTCTTCTTGCTTCTTCTCAACACATCCAAACGCCACCAAAGTTACACACTACTCAATACTTCTTTTCACTTCTTCACTTTTTCACTTCTTCCCTTCTTCTCACACCTATCCAAACGGAGCCTAGAATATGATAGTGAGCTTCAGGTTCCTGTCTTTTTCACAACTAGCGGCTGTGAATTTTTATTTATTATTATTCTTTTTTTGACGTTAAATCCCCGTTGGCAGCGGTTGTGAATTTGAAGCACAAGTTTGTGAGTAGGGGCGGATCTACCACCGGGGCGGGTGGGGCTAGAGCCCCACCTCACGCCGTCGAGCCCTTGGAGACCCTCTTTAGCCCCAGCTAATTTTTTTCTGCCATTGGAGCACTCAAAAGTGGAGCTAAAGACTTAAACAGAGGTTCTCAGACCCACCTAGATATTTTTTCTAGATCCGCCACTGTTTGTGAGGTGCCAAAGAAAATAAGAATCCCAACGGATGATTTCACTCTCGGATAAAAATAAGAATCCCAACGGATGATCTCAACGGATGATTTCACAAGTTTGTGAGGTGCCAAAGAAAATAAGAATCCCAACGGATGATTTCACTCTCGGATAAAAAATATTAAATATAAGTGGTCCGTGGTCAAGTTAGCGTTGGAAAAATTGTAGGCAGAATTAATTAATTAAAGAAACATTTGAATTTCACGAGACAATGGTTGAATTTTATATGTGCCTTTCAATTTGTATAATCCAGCGGTCCCCACATTGTTTGCCTTAATTTTTTTTTTTATAGAAACTACTTGGTAGAGGCTACCAAGTGAACGTTTGCCTTAATTTTAAGAGTATAAATTCAACGCAGTGATGCTTTAAAATACTACAAACAAACAATGAAAGGGCGATATCGGAGAGGGAGAAAAGAAAATGGATACATAAATTTTTTAAAAAAAAGCCCTGAAAATCATGACAGAGCACAGTAAAAAGAAAAAAAGGAAACTTATTACGAAATAAGTTCAGTGACAGTCAAGTTGTAAAAGAAAAAAATATATAAAGGAAGAAAAAGGAATATTGAACGGCGACATTGTTTGTCGATATCAAACCGTACTCATATATGGTCCAAACGAATATGTCATTCAGTAATATAATCTAATAGACTAATATAATATCCAAGTGATTTTATTTGGTAGCTGACGTCAACGACACAACTCAAATTTTAAATTCAAGCCTAATTTACCGGCTCTGAAAAAGAAAATAAAAACTTTAACCTTGTTTCCAGCCAATGCGACAATGAAAACCGTCATCGATCGACTGGTTGTTTTGTGTGGAATTTGATGGAGATTGCAAAAGGAAGAGTTTTTTTTTAGATATCAAAAAGCAAGTGCTTAATATCTCCTATTAAAAGCCGAAAGGCAATTTATTTTATCTAGCAAAATAGTTTTTATGATTATCTTGCAACATACACGCTTAATGACGACCTCGTTCGTGACTGCATAAAAAAAAAATCTAGTAAATTAGAGGTTGCAAAATTTAGGGTAAATTACATAAATAGTCTTTAGAATTTCATGCATTTATCATTTCAGTTCTTAAAATTTCAAAGGTATTATTTTAGTTTTTAAATATTTCAATTTGAAACAAATCGGTCATACGTATATCACTAAGCATAATTTAGATGAAAATTTCTGTTATCTTCATGTCATGCTGCTATATATAGTTAGATATATGCAAATATTATTTGAAACAGTTTATGATGACATGAGCATTGCAATTAGTATTGAATGCATTTTGTTTGTGCGACTAAATCAACACTTGTTGCAATGCTATACGCATGATGCTATAGTAGACAAAAATAATATTTTTTAAATGAATGTTGAAAGTAGGACTAATGTGACACAAATTAAAATTAAAGACCATACTGATATTTTTTCAAACTTTTTAGACTAACAATAAAGACCATACTGGTAAAAAAAGGATATTTTAGGCCATTTTATAATTCACCCTACAATTTAAAATACTTTTCTCTGGGCACTGGGCCACTGGCCAGTAAAGTTGGTTAGCCTCTTTCCTTCCAAATCCCAATCCAAAATGTTATTCCAAATTTGATATTAGTTTCTACATTAGAGCACACGTCCGTTTTTCTTTCTTTCTATTTTTTTAGTTCCCTTTATCTTTAAATTAATTGAAAAGTCGAATCAAATTGTTGGTCGCTCTCATTAGATATTTCGGTGGCTTTACTGATTCAATATAGTGAAAATTAGGTACTCATTCATTTCCATCGCTACAGCAAAAATTAGGAAGGAAAAGGAAAATAAAACTAAAACGAAAGGAAGATAGGAGATTGGAGGTGGCAAGAACTCCAACTCATACAATTGCTTTTTGAGAGAATTAGGAGGAGGTGATGGACCATGCTAAATAAATTGATTGTGATTTGTGGAGGGTTTAGGCAATGTATCTAAAAGTAGCTCTTTCATGTTGGAATTGGTAAGGTTTGGTGGCCTTATCACCTTTTGCGATTTCTCATTTCTGATCCTTTGCAATTACATACTTTCAAGCTCTTCTTATTCTATGATTTCGTGTATAAAAGCTTTTAATTTGTAAGCTAAACATAAATATTGATTCAAGAGGTTTCACATGAGTTTTTTTTTTTTTAGTTAATCCTTATTTCAAAATTATTTCATGTAGACTTTCTATGTTGATAGCTACATAGAATAATTTGAAAATGTACTCGCTTAATAGCATCTTAGTTTAGCAAAAGAAAAAAAAAAGTGTTTACTGACATAAATATTGGTACGACAGAGTTTATTACAATTTACAATCCTAATTACATGGATATATATGGAAGAAGCGATCACATTTAATTTCTTTGAATTATTTAGCTTCTCTTTGAATTATATGGAAGAAGCGATCACATTTAATTTCTTTGAATTATTTAGCTTCTCTTTGAATTATATGGAAGAAGCGATCACATTTAAGCTGGAAGATTGCAAGTCTTAGCCTCCTAACCAATTTTCTCTTTTTAAAATCAGGAACTTATTATAGTTTCAAGAGTTTTGTCCTTTCAGCGTTCAATGCAAATAATGAAGATAATAGTTCTTTTTTAAAGTCATTATCAAAAAAAAATAATAATTTAATTTACACCACTACAAAATACTTCAATTTTAAATATATCATCCTTAAATTGCTAATTTGAGATATGCTACTGTATAATGGCATAAATTGGTTTTATATCACTATTTTTTAGAAACATAATAAATTTGATATTTGCCGCTCCAAAGTTTGTCATTGTAAAAAAAAAATCCCCAATTTTATCGCAATATATGTAGTGGTAAAACCAATTTTAATTTCTTTTGCAGTTCAAAATATTAATTTTAATTATTTTGTAGTGACATAAATCAATTAGCTGTTTAACGATTACATTATTTCGAATTCCAAATTTCATAAAACAAAATGCGGCAATAACAAAACTCAAAAATTGGCTACGGAAAATACTATGCTCGAGTCCTAAAAAATAGTCGTTATTTTAGGACGCACAAGTCACTTGAATTATTAACCAATTCATTTTGTTGCACAAGACACGTGTCCCTGCCGCACAACATGACTTGCTTAATACATGCACGCATCAATAGAGAATCCTGGTTCAATAGTAACCCATAATTTAGTTATTTTTGCTTTTTTCTTTCCTTTGCAGAATAAGAGTAACCCGTTGTTAAAAAAAAAAAAAGGGGCAGAAAGGTAGGGGTCGGAAAGTTGAATGAAATTATGCAACGGTGTCCAAATCAAGGGACCCTTTGAACAGGAAGATACAATTATGCCCCCAATTGGCACCACAGTCCCCAGACCCTTTTTATTATAAAGGCATCGTTCTAAAGTCAAGCGGACCAATTAACGTGCTCAACTTCGCTGTTATTTTTGTAATAGAAAAAAAAGGACGAATCAAACTAGTTTTAAAAAGGTTCTTCTATAAAAAATGAAAATTAAGAATTGAACGGTCCAGTTGAAAACTTATATTTTTTGAATGAGAAATTAAATATTCTCTCTTTAATAACAAAAAAAAAAGCCAAAAAACCAATTTTAAAAAGTATTTCTTAAATTCATTGCAATTGCTAGTGGGGTGGAGTTTTTTTTGTACCTTTACTTTCATTTTAATAGATAGAATAAGTTCTAACTAACTATATTATATCAACATTTGGTAGTTTAAGCTAAATGGAAGAGGTGGATTAAAATATGATTGGAGGATTTCTTGTGAATATTTTAAATTATGAGTCATAATTTCATCCTTGACTTGATATATATTTTTTGCATTTGATATATGATATATTGACAATAAACTTTTTTGATAACTGCAACAAATTATTAAACAATTATCAAAATTAAAAGTAAAATTATAGATATATCCTTTATAACTATTTAGATAGATATTGTATCAAATTTGTAACAATTTAGAACTTGATCGATCATTCATCGAGTTTTATAAATTTAAAAGTTCAAAAATTTCCATCACTTTAGAGATGATTACAACAAATTTTGTGCACAATATATCTATATTTTTATTTTGTTAATTATTGATCACAGTTTGATGGTTTTGTAGTAAAAATGATCGTCAATATATTTTTCTTTACCTTTTGTATTCTATTCATATCAACATTCAAAACTAAGGCAGTGTTGATCATTTATTACATTATAACTGGGACATAGAAGAGAGAGCTCATACGAAATCTTTCTTCATGAGAAAACATAAGAAAAGGCACACTTTGCTTAACGATGATATTTAAGTGGAAAGGCAAACGACATAGAATGTTTAGACAATCGTTGCGAAAAGCTTCGGAGATCTATACGTATACTGTAATTTATAGTATTAAGTGGAATACCAAATCAAACTTTTGGTAAAGTACTAAAGCGTCCCCTCCTGTGCATTTCTACTTTTCTTATTTGATTGCTCGTGTATTTCAACTACACCATCCAATGAAAAAATGAGTGGCAAGCTACGCATAAGAACATATTGAAAATGGCTTATAACATATTATTCCCAGACTTGTTTCAAAATATAAAAAAAATGTAGATATCTAAAAGGTTGGTTTGAAACCAATAATTTTTTTTAAAAAAAATAAAAAATAAATAATCTCTCTGTAATTAAATTAAGAATCACTTGATTGATGAAATAGAGCAAAAACACTAGGCCAAACCAGGGCGGAGGAGCCACTAGGCTTTTGCACCCCCATAATTTAAAATTTGTTGTACTTATTAAGCTAAATCTAGTATAATTATGTATAAATGTCACATTTTGTCCCCTCAAATTATATTCGGCCTCCGCCCCTGGACCAAACAACCTAGCTTGAAATTATAGATATCTTATTTATTATTTTTATGTTATCAAGAAATTAAATTCGATGCAGTAATACTAAAAGATGTTATAGCTTTACAAAGATTGCTTATTAAATTTGATGTATTTTCGTAATTGTTTTGTAATGCAATATAAAATTTTATTAATCATATTACATTGCTAAATAACTTGCTTGATGAATAATAAAATATCTATAAATTATACTAAACTCGATAAAAATTATTTGAGAAATATTTCCTTGTAATCTAATGTAACCAGAGCCCAGAGGTCGCCATGTGCAATACAAAATTTGCTGTTCCTTCTTCCCTATCTTGAATTTGCAAAATGTTTGCAATTCGAGGAAACGAGATAATTTCATAGAACAAATCGAAAATGGAGTGAAATCGAGGCGCAACAGCTTAGTCCTTTTTTCTTTGAATATTAACAGCTTAACCTAAATGATAGGATGAAAATCAGGAGCCTCCCCACGTGAATCCTTATCTCCTCCCGCGCGGGACCGTCCAGCGCAGCCTACGAACCGTCCGATCTGATCTGGACGGTTCGGGCCTACCAATCAGGTTACATGCACGGGGCTTCCTTTGCCATTGAGATTAAATCAAACGGCTCACAGCACTGCGCTGTCCCGCGCGGGAGGTGATTTCATTTCCTCCCCACGTGCCTGCACCACCACATGTGTCTTCACACGTGTCACTCTATGCCTCAGTAGTCAGACCCTTGTGTGGTTTGTTCTACGACTCCGGGACGAGTGCAGCTATACCTGTCAAACGTTAGAGATGAAAACGGAACAGCCATTTTCATTTAATGTTCCGTTTCGGTAACGGAACGAAATGGCTGTTTCATTTCCGTTCCGTTTCGACAAACGTAACAAATTTCTGTTCCATTTAACGTTCCGCCTCACATTTCCTATTGATTTCAGCCCATTTCCGTATTCCGTTCCATTTACGTTAACAAATTTCAGTTCCGTTTCCGTTCCGTTTCTGAAAACGGAATCCATTTCAGCTTTCATTTAACGTTCCGTTTCGACGGAACGGAACGGAACAGCGGAATGGACTGACAGGTATAAGTGCAGCGCACCAACTCTTGGGATAAGCGCGTATGCTCTACCTTGGAACCTTTTTCTGGTCCCCACCTGTCAGTGTGGTGGACTCAAGTGATTTGTTAACCTTCTCTCATAATGCCACGTGGCATGATATTTACGACTCATCACGCTCCTCTATTGAATTTATTGTTGAAAAAGTACAATAATAATAATGAATAAATATGATAATAATAATCAACATAAGTTATCTTTCGTGACATTAAAAAGAAAGTTGAAAACCTCTGGTTCCAGAAAAATAAAATATAACGACATGAATTTATTTAGATTTATAAAAACATTATGATTACATCAGTTGGCAATTGCTGAAGTGATGATAATGGCAGTTATTTTACTAACTGATCTTGGCATAATTAAATTATCTCAGAAAGATTTTCATTTGCGTGTTAGATACTTAGAATGCATATTGTGTAACGTAAACTAAGGTTTGATGGGTGTTAACTGTTAAAAGATCTTGGCGAACTCGCCTGGGGCTTTAGCGTTTGCTTCCTGGATTGAGAATGATTTGAGATATACTTGGACTGGAGAGTCCAAAGGGAAAAGTGCGCCCGGAAAAATTATGTATATAATTTAATTAAAAGATCTATTGAAATTTCGATAATATGTTGAATTATAAATGCTAAATCAACAAACTAAAAATTGTCCAGACAGAGTTTGAACTTTTTTTATTTAGGAGGCTAACACCCATCAAACCTTTGTTTACGTAAAAAAAATTCCAAATTTAAAATTTCTTTATAGTCTATATAATATTAGTATAATACACTTTCTTGTCACTCCAAAAATATCTTTAAAAGAAAAATCCAAAGCTAAGTCTCCAAATCATATATTTAATCCTATTTGGTTAGGGACGGATCTAAGTAGATCAAAGGGGTGCAATGTCACCACTATTTTTTTGTGAGTCTAATATTTTTATATGCATTTTATGGTTAAGTAACCATATTCATAAGAAATTATACATTTGAACCCCATAAAAATATAAATATATTTCAATTGTTAAACTCCGTGATTAAAAATCTAGATTTTTCATGTTCAAATTCTATTAATATTATTATGAAATTTATAATAAAATTTTAAAGACACCCATTGAAAAAAATTTTGGCTCCGTACTGTATTTGGTACTATTATCCTGCGAGAGGGAAAAAAAATAAATAAAATAAAACAACGTGGAATACATAACGGAGAAGAAATGGGATTCCGTTTGGTCGAATCGTTTAATCTCATTTCAAATTCCAATTAACTCAGATTCCCAACAGTAACGTACTGTCGCATCTGCTTCTATTTTACTCTTTAAAACAGGAATTTCCATTTGTTTAGTAGCAACATGAGTAGATCAATAATGATTACAAATTATATTGTCAGGAAGTCCCACATGACAATCACTCACGATCCAACGGACTAGTCTAGATGCTCGTTATCTACTTATCTTTACTTGCAAAAGATAATTTCTCTCTTTTTTTTTAATAATCTGTTTCTTCATCCCCCTCCATCCTTAGATGAATGATGATTAAAAGGCGCAACTCCTTTACACCTCTGGTCATATTTTATTTAAGAAAAAAAAAAGGCTTATAAGTGCCAGTTCATAATATGATATTATGATGTAGTAGATTGAATTAAATTTAAATGGCTCTTGGGATGTCATTATGCTGGAACGATGAATTTCAAAACTTCTTAATATATTATGAGTAGGTTCCGGTGTGACAAGTTTAGAGTACCAAATGCCACAACTTTATTTTTTCGTTAATATTTTAAATTTTAAATGTAAATATTGAATCTAAACTGTTGATTTTTTTCGTTTTAATGAGCGATGCATTTTTTCATATAAGTTTTATAAAATTTAAAGTTGATTTGATAATCGATCAAAATGTTTGAAACTGAACGAATATGATTAACTATGACAGATTAATTATAATACGTTCATGATT
The DNA here is from genome assembly GCA_028095005.1 of Rhynchospora pubera. Classification (NCBI taxonomy): domain Eukaryota; kingdom Viridiplantae; phylum Streptophyta; class Magnoliopsida; order Poales; family Cyperaceae; genus Rhynchospora; species Rhynchospora pubera. The sequence goes on along the minus strand of CM051461.1, from coordinate 69,632,731 downwards.
TGATCTCTAAATCAAGTATCAAATCAACTCTAAAATTTATAAAACTTATATGAAAATGCATTGCTTGTTAAAACGAACAAGATCAACAGTTTAGATTAGAAATTTATATTTTAAAAATTAAAATATTAAAATAAAATTGTCGACATTTGGTGGCACCCTAAACTTGTGACAGCATAACTTTACTCATTTATTATATACGGATTAAAAAATCGTAAACCGTCTCCATTTAATGATTAATAAAGAAAGCTATTGTCCGTTCTCATCATTCTGCTTTACGCCATTTGTTTCTACTTCCTACTGATTTTTTTTTTTGTGACAAATCGTACAAACCTATTTGACAGCCAACTTCCTTAAATAGTTATCAAAATAAAAAAAATTAATTTACATATATCTTATTATATTTAGATATATAATGTGTTAATTTTGAAAAGTAACTTGTCATCCATCAAACATTCTTGTATAATTAAATGGTTTTATTTTATTGGTACTTGATTGATTGCTAAATCATTTCAAATTGCATCAAATTTTATACATAACCTATTTAAATCATAGAAAACATGTAATTTATTCTTCTTTTTATACGGACGTTTTATTGGTGTATTTTTTTTAAATCAATAGAAATCCCAGCCATAATTGTGTATATTGAGAGAAAACATTACTGGTAATATCAACATTGTTTGGAAAAAAAAAAAGAAGAAAACGATAGGAAAACATTTTTAAATGTGGTGTACTTGTGTGCGAATGATGTTGTTGACGATTCTTTATATTTGATTTAGTTCGAAGTGGACAACTCTCAATTTCTCATAAAAATGAGAACAAAGAATTTCTATCACTTCATGGGCCAAACTCCGAGTTAGATAAACAGTCTCGGTCCTTTTTTTTTTTTTTTTTTTTGTTAGAGACCCAAAACCCTCTTTCTTCCTTCCTGCCGTTACAAAGCACGAATAGCTTATTATATCGATATTCCAGCTCGTTGCAAATTAAAGGTTTTTATTTATTTTCTTTTCAATGCATCCAACCGGAAGCTTATTTTCTTGCAATACGCATTGTACTGACAAAAGTGCAAACCACAAAAACCCGTAACTAAAAACTTGACAAAAACCCCTATACTGTGGGAGCCGGGACTTAAAATCTCATCGCATTGTACTGACAAAAGAGCAAACCATTCTCCAAACATTGTTGTTCTTCATAAGTTATTTACTGCTTCATCTCTACTGTGGGAGTCGGGACTTAAAAATCTTCTCACAAGAACCGGAGGGAAGAATTGGGCACAAACGAAATGAAAATGAGTATGGGACCGGAGGTATCAAGTACTTGTCATGCACACATGGGGTCCAACTGTCATCTCCACCAATTCCCATGTGCTTATGGTCTAGATGCACCTGTAAAACACCAAGAATGAATTACACTACAACACCTATCCTAACAATAGTAAACACAAAAAGGGAAAAAAAAAAAATTTGAGGCACCAAACAAAGGTTGCAAACAAGGAGGTACATACACACGTATTAGGTACATGTACATAAGCCCAATTATACGATATGACAGTAAAGTCTTTATAACTTTTATATTCTTCCTTTTCTGAATTAATGCCTTTCAATTATGACAGTAAAATCATTGTTGGTTGTTAACCCTTTGAATAAACACCAAAATATCGAGACAAAAGAATGTACAAAAATTCAGATCATCAAACTGATTCCTAATTGGTATACATTGCATCATGACATGTACTAATATAAAACAGCATTGTCACTCAATAATGTGGTCTTGACGTCCGGCCGATGATTAATTTATGGTAAGATAATAAAAAATTTCTATAAAGGAAGCTTAATTAGAAAGAGAGAGAGAACCTCGATATCATCCCCTTCAATTAATTCATGGTTATGCGTAGCCCCTCCCATACCAGCTCACCCTGTTAAACTCTTTCTCCACATGAAAGACAATGCCAACTCGTGGGAGGGGAGGTAGATCATCTTTAGGGATTACATTATAGTCTAAAATGACATCACCGCTGGCGTAAATAGTATCCTTAACCTCGATAGTCAAAAGTGCACCATAAGAATTTTTGGCGACAAGTCGGGCTGAGACTTGAGAAGAATGATCGGAAAGGTCTTTGACTGAGAATTCTTCCAAGGGAGTTGAGATCTTACTGTCAATGGAGGCAGCTTTCCATTTTGAGGCATAACTATTTGATTCACCCCCTTTGTCGTTATCCGTTAGAGCACGGTAAAAACAAGGGAATATTCCCTTCTTTGTGAGAACGGTTTTACCATTTATCTGAAAAAGAAGGAACAAGAGAGAATTATTGAAACAAAGGTACACAGAGAAATAATTGAAAATGAGGAAATATGCTTGTGGCTTTATTTATTTCTAAGGATGACCCCCATGTACTGATACATACATGTATCAGCTAGGGACCAACTATTACAGACAGCAACTTGGTATGCGCCAACTGTGTGACAGATTGGCGTGCCTTCAACGAGTCAAGCAAACTTTGTTTTGTTGATTTTAATGGTCAGTTTTTTTCTCATTCTGCGGGAGATTTGGGGTTTGGAGGGGGAGGAGTTTTACGTGCACTTCTTGTTCATTTCTGTTTTGGCTGACAATTTGACTTTGATGTTAATTCAACAGAAGTAATATTTTTGTGGTACGAACTGTCAATGACCGCAAGCCCTTTGGAAGCATTTTCCTTAACAAGCTTTCGATCACCCTGAGTTGCATTTCAAGATATACTAATATTTTTTGAACAGTTGACTGTAATTTCACATCAATTCTTCCATTTATATAAAAACAAACAATACCTTCAAGTTATCAATTGTTCCAGTCTTGGTGTTTACATTGATTTCCCATGCATCCTTCTTGCTAAATATTATACTATCACCAACATGTTCCTTAGCCACAGAGACCTTAGGCATTTCTATAACCTGCACAAATACAAAAAATAAGCATCAACGAGGTAAAACCAACGAGGTGTAATTATGCAATAATGTGATTAAGTCTGGCCAAGATAGTACATGAGAAATAAACAAATTATTGGCTGGTAGAGAAAGCTGACTAGAGGCAATGACATGTCCTTCCTTGATCCATCGGTTAGAATGCTTTAGCTTTGTAATTATTGTCAGGTATACTTCATTTGCCTCGCATTTCTTCCAAAGGGTCTCCCATGGTGAAGATTCAAATTTTATAACATAGTCTCTTTGAGGTGCAATGATGGGGACATCTAGCAAACCAGAAGAGATGATGTTTCCATCTCCTTGAAGAATCCAGGTAAATTCAAATGCTTCAGTTGTGTCAAAAAAATGAGCATTCTTTAACTGCATGATAAACAAAACATTATATTTGTAATAATGATTTTTTTGTATTTTGAAGTCCAGAAGTGTTAAGTTTGAAAAGAGAAGTAGAAAATTGGTACAAATGCTAGTACCAAAATGTGGTATTTTGTGCAACTTAAAATACCATCCAGCAATACATGTGAAAATTTCCAGCTTCAAAGAACTCGTGGTACATTGATTTCTGACAAAAAAACATTGTGCATACCTGGATCCCGTCTTGTAACAAATTGACCTTCAAGGGTTGATAAACATATTTAACCTCTGTAAAGCAAAAACATACCTATAAGTTTTCCAACTTTAGAACGCACGTGACAAAAAAAAATAAATTATATGTTTGACTAGTGATTTACTACCATGAACAGCCGGGTGAGGAGTTCTATCAGGCCAAATAATACCATTTAAACAGAAATTCAAATCATTTGGCTCATCACCAAAGTCGCCGCCATATGCCCAATGTTTGGCTCCATTAAAGTCTTTCAATAGACCCTGAAATTGTGTAGATGAAATTTTGAAACAACTTTTGTAATTTTAATATTTAGTACAGGGTCTTAAGATTTTAGCAAAAAGAACCTGATCAACCCAATCCCAGATGAAACCACCCTGAAGCCCAAAGGTGCTATCTATAGCATCCCAATATGTGTCTATGTTTCCGTTGCTATTCCCCATTGCATGTGAGTATCTGTTACAAGTGAAATAAAGCAGAAAAAGAAAGAAGAAAAAATTAATGTAATTAATAATTTATTCCTATTAAGCTCAAAATGTTTTATGAGTTGCTAAACCATTCCATCAAAAGGACATCAAGGAGGTCAATAATTTGATGAGCGAACTACTAAAGTAGAAAACTAATAGGGCCATAAAAAGGCACTGAAATAAATAGAGAGAAGATATATACTCGCAAAGAATAAGAGGCCTATTTTCAGAAGAATCCTTTGCAATCTTAACAATATCCCATACGCGCATGTACATGGGACACACTATATCAGTTGAAGAGGTGCGAGAGCCACCGCCTTCATAATCTAATATCCTCGTTGAATCCCTGCCTCGAATCCACCCTGCATTTAATTTTTACTTACCCTTAGATGTTTATATTCAAAAAGATAACAAGCTTTTTTTTTAAAAAAAAAAAAAGTAAAAGCAATCTACTTATAAAAATAAATATAAATAATTTTCTTAGGAGTAACCTCATTTTACTAGCATATATGGGCTCTACATCAAGACCATGAGTTTTTGCAGGATTACACAGTAACCAGACTACCAAGAAAAGCAGAACTTCTTTCTTGCCCTTTTATGTTCATGCTTATTTAGAGTTTGCCTTGCATCACCATCGCATGAGGTTTTCAGTAGCACAGAGGGACCATACATATGGTAATCTACTGGTAAGAACAACAATCATTTATCTTCTTCAACATGCATATGGTAATCTATACCGAAAAAGTTAAAATTAAAAAGTGGACTGAGTAGCAACATCAAAAGAAAGCACAACCAAAGCATTAAAGGTTCCATCAGGAGCAACCCAACAAGGCATATCATAATCCAGAAGGGATGTTAGATTAAGAAAGAAGAAAAGACATGCAGATAAAGAGAAGTTATGTTAGCCCAGGCCAATTTTGGCCACAAACTTTCAAGCTGTAATGTCATTTTAGCTGTAAAATAATATTAAAATGAAAAGAAGAGAATAGAAACAAAGAAAAAGATACCAGCCATGGCAGAATGATTGGGTCCATATGAAGATTCATTGCCCAGAGACCACACTATAATAGAAGCATAGTGCTTATCCCTCTCAACCATGCTGATGCCACGATCAAGCATCGCACTGGCCCAATCAGGCTCCTCAGCTGGGTGCTTGAACTTGTGTGTGAGAAAGAAACCATGGGTCTCGATGTTGGCCTCGTCAATCACATACACACCAAAGAGATCACACAGTTCATACCACCTAGGGTGCTGTGGATAGTGGCTGTTTCTCACTGCATTTATGTTATTTTCCTTCATCAGCACCAAATCCTGTACAGATAAAGCAGGTTACTTTTGCAGTTGAATAAGCACATCTTTTATAATTTATATGCTTTATTTGGCTTCATTGTGGTATTTTCTGGTGCTTATTTCTTCGTTACTTAAATATATAAGGCTCGTGTCTGTACTGTATGCATCAGGCAGTAGAAACCTGTATCACCAGGGCACCAGACGCATCATTGGGTTATCTCGGTCATCTGATACTTAATTGGCCTTCCAATTAGGTAGTGAAACATTAAAGTGATCATTTAACTAACATAACTGGAACAATAGCCCTGGATTCAAGAGAAAAAGAGTACTTGTTTCTGTTTTTGTTGGTATTTGGGCATACAATCCATATAATAAGCTACTGAATAGGTGTACATTCCTTCTTTGTAATAATAATTCTAAGAGAACTTTAAATTAGTTATTCTGTTGAAAGAGAGAGAGAGAGAGGGAGGGAGGGAGAGTTTTAACTAGTAGTTTCAAATAAGGAAGATGTACATAAAAATAAATAAACAAATAAACCTTAATCATGCACGCTTCAATATTAGTCTTCTCTGCTCGAGGGTGGTGCTCATGCCTATTAACGCCTCTAATTACAACAGGCAACCCATTGACAAGCATTTGCTTGTGCACTAGTGCAACTTTTCTAAGACCAACTTGGCATGATTCACACTCGATTACATTCCCAGCCAAATCTTTCAAGACAATAACCAGTGTGTACAAATTTGGCTGTTCAGCAACAATAACACAAAATGTTTACATTAGATAGTTCAGTTAAATTTAAATAGCAGCGGTGCTTCCTTGTTTAACTTTGCAAAATAAGGTAAAAAAACACATGAGCCACTAAGAAACTGGGACCCAGTAAAACCTGTTTTGTTCCCCATGCTTCCTTGTTTTACTGCATCATCAGTATTTCCCTATGCTTATGCATGAAGAGAATAAAAGTAATTTGGGACTGAAGATACAGTCCAGTTCCAAAGTGTAGGAGATTTTATTTTTTCCCTGAAATCTGGAATATCAATTTGCTTTTTAAGGTTTCGGCACACATGATTTTTTCTGATATTATATCTGGTTGATCTTGGTACTCCTTCAGCAGGGTAGCTGATCTGTCTCATACAACCACCATGTAGTTTTGTACATTTGTTTGGTTTCGATTTATGTATTTTTTTTTCTGTTAATGTTTAATCGAGAGAAACCTGCAATAAGCTGGTTATTAAGACACCAACAGTTTACCTCCTATTACTGTAATGTCCTAGAATCCGAGAATTTTACATACCTGCTCACTGGACCAAAGCTTAGGGTTTTCTAGCTTTCCTTCCAGCCAATGGCCAGGAAACCCATAAGCCCCAGGTGGTTCTGGTTTTATCTTCATATCAACCACACTAGGTGGTATAGAATTTAGTTCACCTGCCAATTTGTCAGGCAATATTGCACTTTAAAATAATAAAGCTTCAATTGCCACACTAGAGACATCTCCTGATTTTTCCTTTGGCGCATCCAATTTCACCTCAACCTAACACCAACCAAAATTTAATATTAGACGATGAGAGAATCAAAACAAATAACATCATCACTTGTTTAAGTTAATATGATACCTCCAACTCAGCCCCACGAAGATCTTCACTGAGGTTGACTCTGAAAAAATAGTCTGTTATAAACACCTGAAAAGATAAATTCTCTTTTTAACATTTAATAATGAACATGTGATGAGAGAATACACATTAATGATTTCATTTCCATCTTAATATATAACCTTAAGATTTAATGCAAAAAAGAAATTCATTTTTTTTTTACATTTACTAACAATAAACCTGTGGTTTTGAAAGTAGGATAACATCACGATGAATTCCAGATAACCACCAATGATCTTGGTCTTCCAAATAGGAACCATCACTCCATCTCATAACTTGCACGGCAAGGACATTATCCTTATCCGACTCCAATGGGTGGCAATAGTCTGTTATTTCAAACTCGGCAGGTAACCGGCTGTCCTGGCTGCATGAACACATCAAATTTCAGCTATTTCTTTCAGGGGCAAAATGCAGCTTTTTGCTGACTAAACTAGTATATGATCATAATTTCAATTTTCAAGTACCATCAAATATTTCTCTCTTTACTTTTCTAACTAGACAATGAACTCCCATATTCATCAGAAAACTCAAAAAAAGAAAATTAACATTGGGTTTTGTGATTATATGTGACCTTCAAATTGAAAAATCAACACGTCCCTATTCCTTTAAGACCAAATCAATCCATGTAGATTACAATTTGATACATCGATCGGTATTGAATTGATATGACTGAGTTAATATAAAAAAAAAGGATAGACATTTAATCAATTGCATGTGGTCTAGTAGCTCAGGTGGTAAGAGCACTTGGCTCTCTTCCAAGAGGTCCAGGGTTCAAGCCCTCATGCTTGCGATAGGCTTGGCGAGCCAGCGTAAAAAACTCAGCCATATAAACAAGAAATGACCAGGGTCGGGGTGTCATTTCTAGCCTACCCCAACTTGTTTGGGATAAAAGGCTTAGACATTCACAGACATTTAATCAATTATTTTGGTTTCACCTTGATTTTTTAGCAGTTGAATTGTATGTGCAGATCTTGTAAAATAATTGAAGTATAGTAAAAGCCTCAAATGTGGAAGTTTCCTCCAGATAATCTATTACATACCTCTATCCAACAAGAACTCCATTTACCCAAGCAAAATAGGCTGAATCAACAGCTTCAAAATGCAACAGGATCCTTCGACCTATAGAACCATCTCTGATCAAAATTGATTCAATTCCACATGTGCATCACCAATCTCATATTTTCTATTTCTTTGTTGCAGTGTTTGAGGGTGCTTTTCCGTTCGTTTGGGGATTCCTTTCCATTCTTACTTTTTACGTTTGCCCAAAACAATGTGACAAATCAGGCCCACTACTAGTACCAGTAAAAGCTGGACTCTAATGAACCAATACCTGCTGGCAAGCAATTCTCCACATGGATAATGGTGCAATTTAATTACCACTAAGTGTAAAATCCAAGCACAAGTGCAATTAATGATGAAAAAGAAATAACAACATGATTGTGTTACATGTACCTCTCCATTCCTTTGGAAGTCGAAAATGTTTCCTGTAGCAACCTGTGGGATTCTCAGTAGGAACAAATGGCGGGTTCATTGGAAATGGATAGACAACATTTGTGTATATTGGGCGGTCAAAGCCATGCATTTGCCAATTTGATGGAACTACAAAAAGGAAAGTAATGAGTTTAAAAAGGTCAGTGCTGAGCCTATGGAAAAATCTTCTACCAAATCATAATGATAAGAATTAAACTACTGGGAGAAAGAAGAACAAATCACATTTATGAAAGGAACGGACATTAAATGTTCCTGACTAAACCACATAGTATCACAAGTTGAACCCTGCAAAATATAAAAGTAACACTCAGGCTAAAACTTCCAAAATTATGCCAAAAGGGTCAGATACTGCCTCTCCCCTCATGGTTATTTATGGATAGAGAACAATGGAAGAAGGATACTTTGGGCACTTCCTAAGAAAATTAGGAATAAAAGGGAGGAAAAAAGAGCATGATCTCATGTTTCTTATTGGTATACTCGAGAGTTCCTAACTTTTTCCAGGACATGCAGAGGCAATTCTGCACATTTGCACTTCAAATTTTGTCATAGGCATGCATCCAACATACCCCTTAAAAGAAACATAGCTGTGTGTGTTACCTGGCAAAGAATCCCAGTTAGAATCATCAAAACTGCACTCCTGGAAGTTCAAGGGTACGCTTGAAGGAGAAGAGGCCAAAAAGAACCTCCAATAGCCACTTAGAGACTGCACAAATGGTAAGCCATTGACCCACTGTGCTGCACTCTCTAAGGCAGCAGAGACCGCATCATATTCCAAACAGCCTTCTCAGCATTAGAATAGTTCACATTATTTCGATCACACCAGTATTTAAGAGATCCTACGTAAGCATGAAAGAAGGGCACCCTATGTTAGTATCATTTTTTCTCTTTTTTTTCAGAAAAAGTACCAAAATTACTGCTTGATTTTTGTTCCAATAATTTTATAAAGAGGTTATCAGAGAGGGGGACAAATTGGGTTCCAGAAGAGAGTAATGCATGATTTTTCCTACGTTTAGTGAGGGTATTAATGGTATTATTTGTTTCGCAAGGACATGAATCAAAGTCGGGTGCTTCTTGTTTGGACAGAATAAAGTATTCAGAGGTATAGTTATACTGAACAAGTACTGGCTGCGCTAATTGATACTGACTAAGCTATGAAACACAATCACCTTGTAGGTAATAATATAAAAATAATAATAAGTAGAAAATCATGTGATTAAAACCTTCAATTGTGTCATGTGACCGCAACGGTACATGTGCATCTCGTTTTTGCCATTTAATGAATGATGGATCTTCCCATGCTTTCCAATAATTTGAATTGCTTATGGTTTGTAGCAGACCACTTGGAGACAAAGATGTCATTTTCAACTGAAATGTGAAGCACCTTTTGTCAATATAATAGGAATGCTTTTCGGATGATAAGGATATAATTCTGTATAAAGTTTCACTTTGTTTATGGGTTCTAAAATACAATTGTGGAGCTTCAATTTTTAGTTTTTGATGCTATAGCCCCTAACTTCTTTGTGGACCATTTAGATAGCAAGATGATGATGATAGTGATCACAGCAATGAATGCATAGAAACACAGGGGGCATTGTCTAAGAAAAAGTTAAATGCAAAATGCAACAGAAGTGCCAAATAATAAAAAAGGAAAAAGGATAAAAATACAGGCATTCAGCCCAGCAACAGTTTGGTATGAATTGTAAATGCTTGGCATGGCTGGTACTGTACCTAACTCTCTAGATCCCAGTTCTGACAAGACCAATGTGAAAAAAAATAGAATATATTGGTCAAAGAGAATAACATGGTGATACTGATCAATATGGTGTTAATAGTCAATCCAAAACCATGGCGACATTTCTTAATTCTTTAATAAATCATAAACTCTAGCAGAAGACCACTTAAGCTGAGATGTCTATGAGTTAGATAATTAACTAGGTCAAAGGAGCAAGTAAAATAATATAAAATTGATGCTGAATAATATGTTAACCGATGAGTTGACATAAGCTGTGACAAGGACAGTAGTTAATTTTTTACACAAGTATACTCAAAGGACAATTCTACAAAAATAAGACTTTAGTAATAATCTGTATAAATCAAACACACACACACAGTTACTACATATAAATCTGAGATTACTGGGTTCACCATTAGTAATTGAGAACAGAATTCAGCAAAAAGAGAGAAAATTTTAGAAATTTGTGAGGAAAATGAAGTTCTCAAGGAAATTGACAAATTGAAATACACGATCATATAAACCTAGAACGCCCGTTCCTACGCCCCGATATCAAGCTATATAATATGGGAATCGAGAGGAACGAAATTACCTTTCAAATGAAGTGGATAAATCTAATAATCATCGGACTAGTAGAGAAGTTATGTAAGATGGAGATGCTCGGTTTTTAATTTTCAGTGAATGAAAAACGGAGTGACTATCAAAAATAGGAAAACTGTAGAATCTGATGCTCTCCATTTCTTAGGCTCTGATCGGAAAGGTGCAGTGCCGGTGATGAGAGTTGATTTCAATTCAATGAAAAAGAGTTGATTGGAAATGATTTCAATTGAAAATCTCTGATCGGAATCATCAAGAAGAGAATTGACAAAAATTGAAGTTTGATGATCGGAAAATAGAGAGGAAATGATTCGTCATCTTATGTTTTACAATTTTACCCTCTTCCTTATTTCTGTTTCTATACGCAATTACACGTACAAATATAACAGCACGCTACAAGGATTGAAAAGGGGAAAACAAGTACAAAACCTGGTCAGCTAGAATCATGGTGGGGCACACTGGTTTCACTTGCTAAAACATTAGCTAAGCTATCAGCAAGTGGGGGCCTTTTACGATAGAGAGTGAGAGTTCGATCTCCTCTTTAACTTCGATCCAATTGCTATCTCTACTGATCGTCACTACCGGAGGTCATTGTCATATGTTTGGGAAGAGGAGAGAAAGAAACATCGGAAGAGAGGGGCTTTTTTATCAAATTTCTTGATTTTCCACAAAATCGATTTCCGATTCTTGGAAAATATACTTTTCCGATCAGGATTCTGAGCATAAAATAATTAGAATAATTATCTAGTTATGATGGTAAGAATATGGATCTTGCAAAACAAACGTGCTGACAGCTGGGGTCCAAATTTGTGGTGCGAATGATTCATATTTAGTACAAATTTCGCACTTGGCGAATATTTCAGATGCGGAAAGAACAGAAATTATACACAACGTAGCGACGAGAATTATGACGAGTTTTATTCTCAATAGACTATAAATTATGAGCTCTCAATTGTCATTATTATCAAATGCACCTAACCAAATATATTTTTTTTTAAATGACCTAACCAGATTGATTTGTTTTTGGGGGCCATGGACGGGAGTGTTGTGCACACACTAAAAATTTCTCGGGGAGCATTCCAAGAAATTCTTTTGGACAAATATGCCCTGTAAAATATGTAAGAAGCCTGCAGTTTAACTTTTCGTTTTTTTCCCCTGCAATTATATCACATAAAGTATCCTTAATTAATTAATTGAATTCTCTCTTAATATCTATTAAACAATAGTAAAAAATTGTCAATTAGTGCATAAAAATACTGAAAAAACATATGTGATATTTAAGTAATGTGATGCACTTATAATATTTGTTTTTTTCAAATGAACATATTTAGACCCTTAAAAAAATTCCTCTAAATGTATAAATAAATGATATATCAGAATTATTTATTTATATAAAGGGGCAATATTTTCATATGAAATAAAGTATAATTCTTCTAGAAAGTACTAATTCAGACTGTTAACAAATATTTATCAATTTTTTCATGCTATATCGAAAGATAAGTCTGACAAGTTGGGGAAAAAAAATCAATCTAATTTCAAATCCTTAAACCCTCCAAATTATCAAAAAGTTTTGAAAATCAAATAAAAAAAATATGAGTCTCTTCAATGTGGCGGCTAAGTATATATGAAGACCATTGCATTAGACAGTTTTGAGAATGCATATCAAAAGATATATTATATTAAGAATTGGGCAGCTAGGGAAATAAGGAAAATTTTTGCAATTATTTAAGAGGTAATGTAATTAAATGAATTATGTGATATATGATAAAATTTATTGCAGGATTTCACATTGGTAAATTTGTCCAAAAAAATGTCAGCGGAATGTTTCCAGAGTATTTTTTACTTGTCCAAAGTGTCTCCCGGCCATGGACCGGCGCGGGTATATTGAAGCATTTTTTTTAAAAAAAAAAAATGGGGCGATGACGATCTCCTTTTAAGTAATCAGTTCATCTTTAGTGTAATCAGATTGGACAAGTAGTTGCTCTTTGCAAATGTTTAAAAAAAAAATCCAAACAAGCATTATACATGTCAAGTGTCCAATAACAAAAGTGACCTGACATTGTGGGACGTTGGCTGATGCCTGATGGTTTCAACGTTCTTTTATTTTTAAGGTTGGCAGCCCGGCTTTGTTTGTTTGTTAGAATGTTTCAAAATACCAAATTGTGATTAAGAATTAAATCAAATAAATTAATATTTGATAAATCAGAATAGTAAATAAAGTAAAATAGATTGAAATAAGTTTATTTGGGCGAGTGAACTCTGTCTAGTGGCGGATCCAAATACGAGTGCCTGGGTCGTTTTTGAAAAATTAAGGATCCGAATAGTAGAATTTGATAGGTGCCCGGGCTTAAAAAATCATAGTGCCTAGACTAAAATTCAGAAAATATTAGACATGCCTAAAATAATATGTTATTTTAACTTTTTTTGTTTTTGTTTTTGGGTGATTGATAGAGAAGTAAATATCATGAAAATTTGATTAGATTTATTAAAAAAGATGATGTATTTTGTAATATTTCAATTATATAGGTTTAAAATGACTTTATTTATTTAAATTTATTATTTATTTTATTTTTAAAATTTATTATATTATAATTGTGCCTGGTTAAAAAAATTTTCTGGATCCGCTCCTGACTCTGTTCTAAGGTGTATTCCCCTCACGTACGAGAATGATACCGCGAGTTGTTCTTCTTTTTAGGGTTACGTCCATGAGAGAAATTGATGAAATGCTAGCTCTTTTAATATCAAGCGATAATCTAATGGAGAAATAATATTGTAGAAGAATGGATTTGATGGAGAAAAATATCGACAGAAGAGCCTTCTATATAATAAGGGCTCCGTTTGGATTCTATTTGGAAAGAAGGGAAGAAGGAAATAAGAGAATAAATTCATTATAAACAATCTAAACTCTTCATAAAGTTACACACTTCTCAATACTTCTTCCCACTTCTTTCCTTCTTTCTACACCCTATCCAAACGGAACCAAGAATTTAATAGTCGGTGCTATTAATGGCAGAGAATTTTTTTTTTTTTTTAAGCAGTGGGAATTTGGGAAAGGCAGCCAAGCATTTTACTAATTTCCCTTCTAAATTTCTGTCTAATCTCTCGATTAATAAACAAAAGGCCACGAATATATAAGTACAAATAAAAAAGGGAAAAGGAATAGTCAAGTCCAAAAGTTGCCAAGGAGATTAATGCCTGCCGGGAATTGTTATTGACAACATCAATCGTACTTCCTGCAACATGTTTTTTGTTCAACATGACTAAATTAGCCTCGTGTATGCTGGTCTTTTTTTTTCTTTTTTTTTAAAAATGGAGCCCGTAGGCATCGTGTATGCTGGTCTAGTGATTGAATAGTGGACTCTTTTAATTGATGTCAAGGATAATTTAAAAAAAAAATAAAAAATGTTGCAGAAGTAACAACAATGTTGTCAAAAAGCAATTCCCATGCCTGCCAGTGCCAACTGTATTGCCCAAAAGGTGCAAAGTCTATACCGACTTATATTTACAATTCGGTAAAGTAATTAATAAAGTAAAGAATGAAGGGATAGATTAATTGATTTAATCAAATTGATAAATCAGTGGAAAATAAACGGGAAACTGATAATTAATTAGATTATCAAAAGGGTAATGAGAAAATAAATTTTGAGTTTTCTATGAATGTTCCAGCATGTGCATGTTCAACACTTCAACCATAAAACATGACTTGCATTTTGCCAATGTATATTTTTTTTACTATTCACAGAATTTAACTAACTAATATGGTAATGGAGCTTAACCCAACATTCAGTTACACGTCGAGAAAAATAAAAATTGCGACTATATGCCAAAATAAGGTGGCTTGGAGACCAATTAAAAATCGGGAATGATAAGGATCTCCAAGATCCATCATCTCTATCATCTCTAGTGGGAACACGTTTTAAATTTTTTCTATTTTTGGAATATTTTGGTCCCCGCTATTTCTCTTCCTTCCATTTTTTTCTGTTTCGGTCACTGTTGTTCTCTCTCCCATCCTTTTTATTTTTTGTCCCACTGTTTCTCGTCCTCTCATTCTTTTTTATTTCGGTCCCCACTATTTCTCTCCCTCCCATCTTTTCCATTTCTAGTCTACAACAATTAGTATATATCTGAACTATAACAATTACTAATATTAACTAGAATTTTTAATATTCCAACTACAACCACTACTCATATTAACTACAACAGTTAGTTTCCAAAATACAACAATTATTTATATTAGCTACAACATCTACATATATAACTTCAACGGTTACATATATAACTTCAACGGTTACATATATAACTTCAACAGTTATATATATCAACTTCAACATTTATGTATATTAACTTCAACGGAGGGACTGGATAATTAATGATACTTAATATGTAACAGTTGATATGTAACTGTTGAAGTTAGGAGCGAAGCACAAGGGTGGGGAACGAGAGCGCAGCAGAAGGCGCGAGGATACGCGTGGATTATCCTTGCCAAAAATAGAAAACACGTTATCATCTCCTGGAATCTCTCATTAATTAACTAGCTTTCTCATTAATAGAAGTCCAGGGATGATGAGAATGATAAAATATTAGAGATGATCTTAAGCAATTCCGATTAAAAATTTACAATATCTTCGTATTAATTTGGTTCGTTAGTTGGATTGGTTTGAAATCATACACTAACTATGCTTAGGAATAAATAACACATGGAAGGAAATTAAACAGGCACCATTTCCTCTTTTTTTTTTTTGGTTAGAGCCGCAATGAAATTCATAGAAATAAAAAAACGTTGCTTAGGAATAAGTAACACATGGAAGGAAATTCATACCCTTAAGTTTATATTTAATAAGGGTATGAATTTTTGAGGCATGCAACTGGCAATGTGATCTATCTCGAATGTTTCTACAGTGGAAATATCATCAAATGTACATCTCTTTTCTCCGGTAGTGATTTAACATGAGAAGATACAACAATTTGATTGGGTGATTGTTGAGCAGCACAAAATATTTAGTAAACCAACACAGATAGGTACTGTTTACAGGTCAATTTGTGGAGTTCCTTTTATTATTATTATTATTATTATTATTATTATTATTAAATTATTATTATTTTGGAAATTCTTGACAGCAGTGGAGAAAATCTTACAGTGGCTAGTTGAGGCCATCGAGGAACAAAATAAATCTTACAGTGCTCTAAATATATACCATGAATTTGTACATTTACTCGAGTTTAATACTTGAACGGTGGAAGAAATTTACTTATTGTTCGAAAGGCGTACCTAGTCAGAGCCTATAATTAATGTCAAAAATAGAAAATAGCTAAGTTTGCTGCTAGTATCCATCATTTGGTTAAATTCAGTAGAATTACAAGGAAAGGACTCTATTCGCAAGTATCTGTAAATAACATTAATTCCAAATGAAAATGAACAAACACCAAAATTGACTAAACCTGTAAAATAACTGATACCTATAATTTTCAAAAGATTTTAGGATTATGGGGCAGCATTATATTTGTCTATCTAGACAACAGGCCTGAGGCCCATGAACAAAAAGCTACAAAAAGAAATGTAAAAAGGCCCTCCAAAAAGAAAAGAAAAGAAAATTATGTTTCAACAACCAAACTACTACTCGGAAACCTTTGCCTCTTTCTCTCAGGTGAAGAGAGTTCCTCCTCAATTTCTCTAGACTTTCTTTTGCTGTCCTTGCAGTTGAGAGAGTTACTGCTACTGACTTCACCATTCTCATCTTTCGGTTTCTGGTCATCTTGATTTTGCTGGATTTCATTTTCCTGCACCTGAGATTTCCCTTTCAGCAGGTGGGACCTTAGCCTGTTCATGTCAGACAGCTTAACAGGCTTCAGAAAGAACTCCTCTGCACCTCCTTCCAGACACCTGAAATAATAATAATAAAACATTTTGTTTAGTCATTTATTTTCCTTTTTTAGTTTGGTTTTCACACCTTCTGCCTTCAAAGGATTTCTCAGAAACATAAGTTTCCATTCATTCAAATTATTTGTTCTGCCAATAAAAAACCAAGCATCAACCCAAAAGATTATACCAAATTAGAAATTTTCTAGTACTTAGGCAAGAACACGATTGATATTTCTAAAAGTTGACCAGTTTTAGTAGAATAAAATAGTATTACTTTGTTGTTTAGTCTTTTGAACAGACCTGGTCCATATAAGATAAATAATACTATGTTATGAATAAGGAGATGCGCTCTTGTGTCATAAAATAAGAGGAGAAAAAATCTTATATGCTGAAGTGGGGCTTTCTTTTTCTAAATATCAAAATTACAAAAAAGATTCTCATTTAACATAGGAGAGAGAAAAAGCAAGAATGTAGAGGTTGGTACATGCATGCATTTTCCCATCTTTCAATGTAGTACAGTAGGTCTCATCACAACATATCAAATCATAGTCAAGGACACTGGAAGTATCTAACAAAAAACAAGGCAAAGATCTGAACTTTTGACAAAACTATTCAAGGTTCCTTTCCAAATTTTGACTGCTCAGAAAATTGACTTGCAATATATTATATATTTTTCTGAAAGCCAACTTTTGTTATTTTATAGGGTTGAAAGGTAGTTTTATTGTAGAAAAGGAAAAAGAAATATAATAGGCCTCAAGGAGCTTAACTATGTTTCCTCTGCTATAATATTGTTAATTAAAAAAAATTGTGAGTATGCATAAAAATCCAAACTTGGCAACCTCTCAACTTGGGTACGTGTACAATAAAATAAACAGAAATATGGTAGAGGACTGATATCAAATACGGTGAAAGATAATTAAAATATGATAGGAAGGAACAAGATGACAAACTGGAAATTTCCAGTAATGCAACTGGACAGAGTGGAGCTTTTATTCTACGGTTGAGAGAACCTTTTATTGATGATGCATCCCTTTCAACGGGATATTGAGCAAGATATGCAAAATCTAGAAAAGAGAAGAAATGAAATCTCTAGCATTTAATGTAGTACTACCGATCAGCCATCAGCCAAAATTTATTATAATATCTGGAATTTTGGGACAAGAAAATTCCCCGGTTCTTTTCGCCTTATATATTTTACCAGAATTTATTTCAACCTCCTCCCCCCCCCCCCTCCACCCTAATTCATAGGGCCAAGTTATATTTCTGTGTTTGCGTGTAGTTCCTAACAATTATAACATTATTCAAAAATAACAAAAAAGAAAAATACTAACCTAGGGATTTTCATTTGAAATTATGGAGGCAGACAATTTGAGGATGGAATGAGCAAATTAACAAAAAGAGGTGGGTTTTTTCTCTGCTCTTGTTTATATGTGCTCCACTGTTCTATTTTAATTTTGCATTGACAATATATATGAAAAATGGTATCTGGCATACAGGACCTTTTTCCAAAGAAGACCCTCTAGTATGAGAAATTGTACCATAGACTAGTAGGTATATTTCCTTAAGTCTACCTTGTATGAAAATTATATTATAGAACTTAAAATTCCATCTGACATTTCATCGAAGGTCAAATTGTCATTTTTTGTTACATGTTGAACCTACTCCAATGATGAATATGCTGAAACCAACCAAATTTCAGAACCAAATGTAATGCAGCACTTAAGTTCATCTGTGCTCTGGTGCAAATGCTCCCTCCAACAAAAAATCAACCCCCCAAATGTTTTTTTTCAGAAAATATCACAGGAAGAGCATATCAAAAAGCTATTCTAACCTGTCAATCCGAGAAGGCACATTCTCAGAAGACATTATCACAACTGGTATATCCTTGAGAGATGATGATGCCTACACCAATTCAATAAAAAAGGGGTATATTATAGCATGATTAGACTGCAAGAATTTTTACCAATACACACAGTAGTTGCACAGAGAGACCATATGTAAAATGGTAGATATATGCAAAAGATGTCATGGCAGTAAGATCAGGATCCAATTCATAGAACAGGTATCACTGGAGAGACATGGACTCACAAGTCACACCAGTACCATTGGCTTAATTGAACATCTATGAGTTGAACATCATTTCATATGGTAATCTCTTCAGTAAATAATTTATTTTCTTTTTGGAAGATCACCACAGTGGCATAGAGAAAACCAAAGAGAAGAACATAACATCATAAGCTACTTTTAAGTTTGAAAAAAAAGGAATAGCTATTTCAATTATTAATTAAAATAACTACCTTAACTCTTTTTAATAGATCGTATCCAGTCATTTCAGGCATGCAATAGTCTGTAATTATCAAATTCACCTCAATCTCCTGCCAAAACAAAACCCAGAAAAATACAAGGGCATCCTCAAATCAGCAAAAGTATATACAAAGTGATAAATACAAAATGAAGAAATAATGAGAAACTTAATAACCTGTTGATTCGTAGAAATAGAAGAAGAAGAGGACGAAGAAGAGGGAGAAGGTGAAGTACTCTGCTCACCTCTCAGTCCCAGTAACTCCAGAGCCTTTATACCAGATTCTGCTGTAGTAACTAAAAAGAACAAGCACTACTAAAAATTAACCAACATTTCAATCTTTTCAGTTCCAGAATTCAATTGAATTAACAAATTTCTTTCAATTGAACTATTTTTTATTCCTGTTGTGACAATATATTGCATTTTTTGGGGGCAAACTGAGACATAGGCTTGGCAATTGAACAATTAGTTAGTACATCAAAAGCAAGGAAATTCTAATTGAACATTTCAATTTCACCTCATAAGGGATCACCAACCAACAAGCTCATTGAAAATTGAAAAAATAAAAATAAAAGAGGAAGCAATTAAAATCAATATACTATGTCTAACCATTAAACTTTTTATTGGGGGGCATTAAGGACCATTAAAGATAAACTAAAAGAAACTCATATTAGGAAATGCTTCCGAATTAAGAAATGATTCAAATTGAACATTTCGAATCTCCATTTGGGAGACTCCAGGAAAGGAATTGAGCGGAATACCTTGGTAAGAAGAGACTTTGAGCAACCTCTCGATAAGCTTTCGATCAATCAAGCTATCATCAACAGCTAACACATGGAATTGCGCCTCTGTATCCACAGCCATATCTCTCTTTGGCTTCGTTTCGTGTTGGCTTTCCGTCAATGGAGGAGGAAGAATAGGAGGTTGATTTGTATGAGGAAGGGATATAAAGAAACGAGGAAGGAAGGGAAGGGAGGTGGTACCAAAGCATAGACTACACCATCATCATGCATCAAGGAAAGTAAGATCCGACCGGATATCACACCAAATCTTTACACATACCAAGTGCTGCCTCTCTCTCTTTCTCTCTTTCTCACTCCATTTGTTTAGTATGGGACACACCACAAGCAAGCTCTGTTTTTAAACCCTTCTTACACTCTCACATTAATAAAAATCTAATTATCTGTTTTATTGCTTATTATTTTTAGTTGTGTTGTCTCTCTAGAGTCTAGAGCCTAGACTAGTTTACCGCTGAAGTTTACGGCATTTAAATTTTCTTCCCTGAATCTCATTTTCTTTGTGTTGATCAATAGTATTAATTGTAGTGTACATTCACAAACCAAAATAATATTTTCATCTGAGAAGAAATATAAAAGTTTACAAGAAACAAAAGTTTGAAATTACTTTATTTAAATTTTTGAAGTGATACTACAAAAAAGTTTCCAATATATTTCACTAATAAATTGTAGTTATTATATATAAAATTTCTAAATTATTCACTTTATTACTTTTACCATGACAGTTATATTTATATTAATTTGTTAATAACACATTAGTTTTAAATTTAATAATAAATTATATAAATAGACGTATAAACTGTTAGTAAATTATTACCATTTTTAATATAAATTAATCATTGTTAATATGTTATAAAACCAAAATTATTGTCTACCATAAAATTAATTTTTAAATCAGACTTTAATATTTTATATCAAATAAAATAAAATTTTAGAAGTTATGTTCTGAAAAGCAATATCTACGATTTTAATCAAAACTTCCCATTCCCATTAAAGTGGTCCGGAGGAACAGCACAAGGAATAAATAAACTCGTTGCATGTGGCGTCTTATAATTCGGGATGAGAGAGAGAAAGATGATATATTTTATATCAAATAAAATAAAATTTTAGAAGTTATGTTCTGAAAAGCAATATCTACGATTTTAATCAAAACTTCCCATTCCCATTAAAGTGGTCCGGAGGAACAGCACAAGGAATAAATAAACTCGTTGCATGTGGCGTCTTATAATTCGGGATGAGAGAGAGAGAAAGATGATATCACTGATTTGGAAGCAAGGGTGGTGTGGTGGTGGGCCGGCCCAATCGGGCAAGGAGATACGCTGACGTCACAGTTGCCAACTCTTTACCCAATACAAATTGCCTCCTGCGCCGGAACTATTCTACCGCCGATCCATACCGTTCCATCTTTTCAGATTTGCTTTGGCGCGCATCTTGATTCTTATGAACGGTAAAGATTGGATGTAACATGATTCCAACGCTGTAGAGGATTTGAATGGCAAGTCGCCTGTTGTGTGAAATCATGTGGTTTTTCCGATGGGGGCCATTCCCATGTGATGATGTGATCCCCTCTAGATTTGCCTCCCTCTTATTATTCTCTCTCTCTCTCTCTCTCCAAATATTTACCCGCCTCCCATCAATTTCTATCATTTTCCCTGATAATATGTTTCCTTCTCTCTCTCTTACCATAATCCATTATTGTTATTATTCTCGAGAAAATTGACTCTGCCCACCAAAATATTAATCGCCGAACTACCAATGCAACTTCACCGAAATAAGATGCCATTATAACTTTTTTATTATTTATAATTAAATTTTCATTTTTTTTGGAACTTGTTATTAACTAGTTTCTTTTTTTAAATAATTTTTCATTTTACAAAAATATATATTACATAGTAGTTGTTACTAATGATTGTTTAATTATAATTTTTTTCATAATCCCAAAAAATATATATATAATAAAGGAATCTAACAATGCATAAAATGTTAAAACTTTTCCAATATAGCAGTACTTAAATTAATTTCGATCCCATATGGTATGGATATTAAAATAGCTCTCTTTTGAACCGTAATTCATCCTTGACATGAAACAAAAAGATTATTAATTATAATCTAACAATTAAGACATGTTTTGAACTACTTTAATCAAAGCACTATTTATCTTTTATATTATCATATCACAATTTATAACACTTGAGAATGTTTCATGACACTATAATTCATACATTGAGCTTGTACTAAAAATATTCTAATTATTCGTACCTAATGAAAAATGATGTAAGTAATACTTAATACTTATCCACTGAAACAAGTGATTCTTTCATCTTTGGTGCTAATTGGGAGGTCGTTAGTATAGCCGATATCCATATCTAATTGTTTATTTCGGAGATATGAACACATGGTTGCAGCTTCCTTCTTTTCTACTGAATGGAGTTATCCAGCGCAGAGCCAACCAAAGGTGAAGACCCCAAAAGGTTGAACGGTACGGATAACTTCTGTTTATGGCAACTTAGCAAGATTTTAATATCAATAACTTCTGTAAAGTCATTTTTATGGTAAGAACGGTTTGAGATCTTTTTCAGTATTTTTGTCACCGACATTTTTCATAATATTACAGGGATGCTGTGTTACGTTACACGTGGCAAAAGCTTCTCATTTCCATTTTATATTTATTAATTATAAAATGATAGATTATTTATCATCTAACGGTCAGCAATTCAGCATAAATTTTAATAATTAGCTCTAATGTAAAACGACAATTAAATACTAAACAATTAGAATTTTCTGATCCTAAATAAAAGAAACAAAGTTTCTAGAACTATCATATTTATCGTATTTATATCAGAAAAGCTAACTCATTTTTTTTGTTTGACATTCAACGCCAAGCAAAGATGACACATGAATTAATTTAATATTACATTGAACTGGAGAGGATCTAGCTTTACAGAAAAAGGAGGCGCAACTCAAAATTATCCACCTAAGAACTTTCGCAATAGAAAAATCCAATTAAGTGAAGTCAGAGGCAAATCATAAGCAAATCTCCGGTACACCCGATTTAAAACCGGCTTTGGTAGTGGTGGGACCCACAAAGGATTCAATGTATCATGCAAGGGAATTTGCACCATGAGATGACGTCTCATTGCCATTGGTCGCTTTTAAGCTGGTCAACGATTTTGTTACAGAGAGATGTTTGGTTTGACCATAAGGAACTTGGTTTTTTTTTTTCAAGTTATTTAAAAAATGATTTTATTTTGAATCTGATATTTGAGAAGCATTTTACTTTTGCATATCTCATTTAGAAGATACGCAAAATCCCTTCTTTGCCTGTGAAATAGACTCCTCTAATAGTTAATGAGATTTGATGAATCTGTAAAATATGGTCTTTATTAAAAATATGGTTGAACAGATCTCAGGACAATATTGCTGTCGCAATTTCTTATATCAGAATCTTAAATATTATGACTACTACTACTTAGTTCCTGTAAATAACAAAAAAAAAATCGAAATATTTTCAATTGCCTATCATGCATAGGAGACGAGAACCAGTAAGAGAAGTTTCTTTGAGACAGCGGAGATGTAAAATATTTGTAATTTTTCTATTTAATTTTGGTCACTTAAGTTGTGGCGAGTCATGGTTGTCTTTTGATTAGAAGTCTAGCTCAAACTCTAGGCTTAAACAATTCCAAGAGCTTAACTAACAACTTAGAATTAGAATAAGTTTGTGCATGAGCCGCATGTTTGGCACTTTCCTAGCTGGCGCGCCTTGAGTTCTCGCACTACTCTTTTATTTTTTTATAAAAAATAATTAAGAATTTATTAAATTAAAAGATTTGCTGTAATTAAACGTGAGAACAGTAAGTTGATGTCGGCACGGTTAGACTGGAGCGTAGTAATAAAAACTTCACATGAAATTTATAATACCAACTACTAGTGATGAATTTTGTAAATGCTGTCTATATTATTCTCGTGTTATTCGTTATTTTTACAAATGATATTCGAATTTGCTCACGAATTTTATCATATTTATGGACGGTTCTTTTTTATTTTTAAATTAAATATTTCAACACGAAATTTACACTACATGATAGCAAATTATTCATTAATTCTTTCCTTTTATATGCTTGAACTATAATTTTTTAAGGAAAAATTAGCCATATACCCTCAATTATTTTTCAATCAGTCATATACCCTTCTATTGTTTATTATTAGTAATATACCCCTATAATCAACATTAATTAAGATATTTACCATTTTTGTTAATGCAGTTGATATTTTAGTTCAGAAAATTCAATTTTTGAAATTTAGGACTAAAATGCCCTTACTCCCTCTCTCAGCAGGGTAGGTTCACCCCTCGTGAATCATGTTTCTGCTTAAACTTTAATTATTACGCGATATATAGAAAGATGCAAAGACAATTTGGAAATAAATTAAGGCCAAATCAATAACCATAATTGCTAGAGATCTAAAGTCCTTTCTCTTTAGAATTACATCTCCCAAACTGCTTTTGCAAAGAAAGCTAATAGCAACTAAAGCAAGGAGTATTATTCGTTTTGAAAATCTCAAATTCTCAAGAACCGGTAAACATTCCTTGCTAATTACCTCTTTTGCTAAAAGTTCAGTTACTTTTTTGTTTTTAATATTTTGAAGGAGCTACATATATAGCTACAAATCTCCTCAGATAAGCAAATAGCTTTATTGAATTTTTTGAAATTGATTAACATCTCATGCATTGTCTAATACATACACTTGATGCAAGCCTTTTGGCTCTCTGTTTTATTTTTTTCCTGACCGTCAAACTAAGATCGAAAATGCAAGGGCATTTTAGTCATTTTTTTTTAGAGTAGACCAACTTCTAACGCGCTGCGTTGAGAAGTCTTACCCTGAACTGTGCTTACCAAAACGAAGATGACACCAAGACTTTTGTCAATGACAACATTGACAAGCAGCTTAAGTCAAATAATCTATACAAAATATTTATTACATTATAAATAACTTAATTTACAATCGCAACAACCTTCTGAATGTTTATAAAAACCGAATTTTTTTTTTTTTGCAAATAATTGTGTATCTTGTTGGTACAGAATCGATGACAAAATAATTTTTAAAATTAGACTGAATTTTGAAAAAGAAATAACTAAACTACAGATAATACACAAACACAATTTAACCTTGTAGATTTTGACAATTACCATTACCAACCTTTAGGTAAAAAAAAAACAAATAAGAAATTGCGAACTAGGCCAATAGATAAACAAATATTTCGCTTTTGAAAACTGTTACAGCCTGAAATTGCATCTCAAGATGCAGGTGCATCATTGGATGCGGGTGCATCCTGTAATATACAATTGTTGTAGTTCATTTGCATAACTGTTGTGATTATAAACATAATTGTTGAAGTTGTATGGATAGTTGTTAACAGGCCATGGCCCAGTAGACTTAATGGAGAGGATATAGTTGTTTCAACTGGAGGGGTGAAGAAGTAGTGTGAATGAAGTCGTTAGACAGTTACGAGAGCTTTGGCCTCCGTAACTAAACTTTACTTAGTTTTGCTTGTTAGTTGATGTAATTAGGGATTAAATGTTGTCATTAGCTAGTACTATATAAGGGGAGGCTGAGGAGAGAAAAAGAATCATGAAATCAGATCTGAAATCCATTTTTCTCATTTTAGCTCCATTTTCCTGCGAATTTCATTGTATTTTCTGAATTCAATATAAGAGTTGATTTCCAGTACAATTTCTTCTTAGATTCTTATCTCTACTTCAATTCTCACTTAATTCTTATCTCAATTTTCTCAATAAACTCATTTCTCCTCTCAATTACGGTATCAGTACCAAATCTGGTCTGGTGCGAGTGCGACTGCATCCCTGTATCAGTGCGAGTGCATTTCCTGAAATCTGTGATTTCTGTTGTCAGATCAAGTTAGACCGTGACAATCTGGTATCAGAGCACCGATTAAAGTGGCCTGTTGATTGTTCTTGATCCACAACTCGTTCAAGATCAATTGAGAAGAGTTTGAAGCAAGATCCATGGCAAACAGCACAATAAATGCAAGAGGCTCAAGTCATGATGGCATTGAGGAGCTGAGAGCTCAAAACATCCAATTGCAAGCTGATATGGAGAAGATCGTGCAAGAAATGAGGGAGGATAGCAAGCAGCTCGAGAACAAACTATCAGCCTTGGTAATTGAGCAGATCAAGATCTCGCATCACAACCTAGAGGGAAGAATGGCAACTATGGTGGGAGATCATGTGAAGCAAGCTAATCAAGGGCTAGAAGAGAAGTTGAGCAGCCTTGGCATGCTTTTGGAGAGGTCCTTGAGGCATCAAACAGGTAAATGCTCAAACTTTGAAATGGGAGGAACTAGCAGCTCTCATAGAGGGCCTAGAGTTGATGCTAGTGTCAGAATTGATAAGGAAGTTGGAGGTGATGAGAGGGGCAGTGGATTCAATTATGTTAATCCCCCAATTGATCTAGATGAAGAAGAGTTTATATGGGGTGAAGGTTGTAGAAAAGAAGCAGAAAGGAGAAATTTCAGAAATGAAGGGAATAGAGGCATAAATGTCCAGCTGCCTAGGATGGATTTCTCTCATTATGATGGAGGAGATCCTGAAATCTGGAGAAGGAATTGTGAGTTTTATTTTGAGATATACCAAGTGCCAGAGGTGTATAAAACTAGGATGGCTATTCTGAATTTTTCTGATGAAGTACATGAATGGTATATAATTGTGACTAGTGGCCATCATCAACTGCCTTGGGATTTGTTAGTGGATGAGGTGATAAACAGATACAAAATGAATGGTATGAAGCATCCAGTGGATGAATTCAAGAGGATTCACCAAACTGGTAGGGTGGATGAGTATATCAAGAGATTTGATAAGGCTAGAGCAAGGCTAATGAACTTCAACCCAGCCTTGAATGAGGAGTTTTTTATTGCTGGTTTTATTAGTGGGTTGAGAGAAGAGTTGAGATATACAGTTGAGTTGCACAATCCAAAGAGGTTGTATGAAGCTTTCAACTATGCAACCAAGGTAGAACTCAGCAATGACAGCCAAAATAGAAGGCCAAAGGTGATGAACAAACCCTCTAATCCTCAAAATTATCCCTTACACAAGAAGAAACCAGCAGTAGAAAGAAAGAATGGTGGTGGATACAATCAGTTTCCTAAACCTTGGCAAACCAATAATAATTCCAAAGGCACTACTTATGAACAAAGAAGAGCCCTAGGCCTATGTCACCACTGTGATGAGAAGTATTTCCCTGGTCATAAGTGTGGAGTGAAGTTGTTGAATGCACTCAAAGGGACACAAGAAGAAGAGAGTGCAGGCGAAGAAAGTGAATTTGAAGAAGTAGAGGAAGAATTGCAAGTGGAGCAAGCTGTAGTCACAATGTTCAATTCCAAAACCAACCCTAAAGTGAAGGTCATGAAGTTCAAGGGACAAATTGGCACTGTCCCAGTATGTGCACTGTTGGACAGTGGTAGCACACACTCTTTTGTGAACCCTAATGTGCTGCAGGAGGTGGAGTGCAACCTGATTCAAACTGCACCCATGGTGGTCACTGTTGCAAATGGTGCTAGAATGGTTACTGACCTTCAATGTGAAGCACTACAATTCTCTATTCAGGGGCATACATGTGAAAAAGATGTTAGGGTTCTGGATGTCACTTGTTATGACATGATTTTGGGATTGGATTGGCTTACTAGTTTGGGTCCAATGCAAGTTGATTGGGGTGCAGGCAGAATTACATTCAAGCAAGGTGACAAAGATGTACAACTGCAAGTTAGAGAGGAAATGACTAAGATCAAATTCATCAAGGAGGATGTAGACCTGGAGAAGGAAATGAGGAAGGGTAGTGAGGTACTGATGGCTCAGATTTTCAGCACAGAGGTGGAAGAAAGAGTATTGAGCAGAATGCAGCCTGTGTCCAGGGTGCCTCCTTCCTCTCAGGTGCACCCTACGCCCAGAGTGCACCTACCCTTTCAGGTGCATTCGACACTGCAGTTGCATCCTGGCAACCAGACTGAGATGCATCCTGACTCCAAACCAGTGCACCCTGAACTCTCTGTAGTTTTAGAACAACACAAGGTTGTATTTGAAGAACCAACTGCACTGCCACCAAGGAGGACTGTTGATCATGCTGTGCCACTCCTACCTGACAGCAAGCCAGTCAACCAAAGGCCTTATAGGTACAGTTACTTTCAAAAGGTTGAAATTGAGAAAATAGTGACTGAATTGCTTAAGAACCAGCTGATACAACCCTCTAGCAGTCCCTTTGCATCACCAGTTCTTTTGGTTAAGAAGAAAGATGGGTCTTGGAGAATGTGCATAGACTATAGGCAGTTGAACTCAATAACTGTGAAGAACAAATACCCAATTCCAGTGATTGATGATCTGTTGGATGAATTGAAAGGGGCAAGGGTATTTTCTAAAATTGATCTAAGGTCTGGGTACCATCAGATTAGAATGAAGGATGAAGATAGGTACAAGACTGCCTTTAGAACTCACGATGGGCATTATGAATTCAATGTTATGCCCTTTGGACTCACTAATGCACCAGCTACATTTCAAGCCCTTATGAATGGGGTTTTCAAGCCATATTTGAGGAGGTTTTTACTGGTGTTCTTTGATGATATTTTGGTGTATAGTCAGTCCATAGAAGAGCATAAGGAACACTTGTCTCTAACTCTAGAATTGCTGTCCAAAAATCAATTGTTTGCTAAAATGTCAAAGTGTGAATTTGGGTTGGAAGAGATTGAATATCTTGGTCACATAATCTCTCACAATGGTGTTGCCACTGACCCTAAGAAGATTGAGGCTATGTGCAACTGGCCATCACCAAGGACAGTCAAGGAATTAAGAGGATTCCTAGGTCTAACTGGGTATTATAGAAAATTTGTGAAGAATTATGGGATTATTGCCAAGCCATTGACTGATCAGCTGAGAAAGAACTCATTTAAGTGGGATGAGAAGGCAGAGAATGCTTTCAACACTCTCAAGAGTGCAATGGCATCAGTACCAGTCCTAGCAATGCCAGATTTTACTCAACCCTTTGTGCTAGAGACAGATGCATGTGACAAGGGTATTGGTGCAGTCTTCATGCAAAATAGGCAACCACTAGCCTATTTGAGCAAAAGTCTTGGTCCTAAGAGCATTGGGCTTTCAACTTATGAGAAGGAGTTCCTAGCATTGTTGACAGCTGTCCAAAATGGAAGCACTACCTCATTGGAGGGCAGTTCATCATCAAGACTGACCAAATTGCCCTTAAGCATTTGTTGGAGCAAAGAGTAAATCATGCCATGCAACACAAGGGCCTTTGCAAGTTGATGGGCCTAGATTACAAGATAGAATACAAGAGGGGAGTTGATAACAAAGTGGCAGATGCACTGTCAAGAAGAGAGGTGCATCCTGAAACTGAAATGCAAGTTGCTGTTGGGGTGCATCCTGAAGTGCAGTCTGGAGTGCAGGCTGAGATGCAGGCTGTCACTGAGTTGATACCACAGTGGGTAGAGGAGTTGAAGTCAAGCTACATTGGAGATGAATGGGTTCAGGAGTTACAAAACAAGTGGAAAAAGGAAGAACTTGACAAAGACAAGTATTCTTTTCAGCAAGGCTTGTTCAGGTACAAGAATAGGATATGTGTGGGGGCCACTAATGGTTAGAGAATTAGGCTGGTGAGGCTGGTGAGAGAGGTTCACTCTACTTGCATTGGAGGTCACTCAGGAGTTCTACCAACCTACCAACGAATCAAGAAGATGTTCTATTGGCCAAAGTTGAAAGAGATGGTACAAGAAGAAGTGAAGAAGTGTGAAATCTGTCAACTAAACAAAGGTGAGCATGTGCCAATTCCTGGATTGCTTCAGCCAATACCAATTCCTGATGGAGCATGGCAAGGGGTTAGCATGGATTTCATTTCAGGTTTGCCTAAATATGAAGGTAAAACAGTGATTTTGGTGATTGTGGATAGGTTCACTAAATAGCACATTTCATCCCTATGGCACACCCCTACAAGGCTAAAGATGTGGCAAAGATATTCATGGACAATATTTACAAGTTGCATGGGTTGCCAATGTCCATAATAACTGATAGGGACCCCCTATTTACCAGCTCATTTTGGAAGAATTTGATGGAAGGTTTAGGGGTAAAACTGAACTTTACCACTGCATATCATCCACAATCAGATGGACAAACTGAAAGGGTGAATCAATGCATTGAAAACTTTCTTAGATGCATGGTCTTTGATAAGCAAAAGCAATGGTGCAAGTGGGTATCTCTGGCTGAACATTGGTACAATACAAGTTTTCATTCAAGCCTCAAAACCTCACCTTTCAAGGCTTTGTATGGATATGAACCACAAGAGTTACCAATGCTGGGTGCATCCCAGGAAGGAGGAGGAGATGCAAGTGAATTAATTGAAAGAAGGCATAATACTCTCCAAGTGCTTAAAGAAAATCTGGAAAGAGCACAGAAAAGAATGAAGAAAAATGCAGACTTGAAGAGAAGTGAAAGGAGTTTGAAGGAGGGAGACTGGGTGTACATGAAGCTGCAACCATATAGGCAAGTGTCTATAGCTGGTCATGCAAACTCCAAGCTCAATCCTAAGTACTACGGGCCCTATGAGATTCTTGAAAAGGTAGGTGAAGTGGCATATAGATTGAACTTGCCACCTGGGTCTTCTATACATCCTGTACTTCATGTGTCTCAGCTTAAGCACAAGTGTGGTGAAAATACAGTTGCAACACCAAGGCTACCAGTGGTTGGTCCAGATGGTGAAGTGAGAATAGAACCAGAGGTAATATTGGCTAGAAGGATGCTAAAAAGGAGGAATGTACCAATTGCCCAAGTGTTGATTAAGTGGCTTAACAAATCTGAAAGGGAGGCTACTTGGGAAGACTTTGATGCAGTAAAGGAGAAGTATCCTTATTTGATTCTTGAGGACAAGAATGCTTTTAAGGGGAAGGGAGTGTTACAGCCTGAAATTGCATCTCAAGATGCAGGTGCATCATTGGATGCGGATGCATCCTGTAATATACAATTGTTGTAGTTCATTTGCATAATTGTTGTGATTGTAAACATAATTGTTGAAGTTGTATGGATAGTTGTTAACAGGCCAGGGCCCAGTAGACTTAATGGAGATGATATAGTTGTTTCAACTGGAGGGGTGAAGAAGTAGTGTGAATGAAGTCGTTAGACAGTTACGAGAGCTTTGGCCTCCGTAACTAAACTTTACTTAGTTTTGCTTGTTAGTTGATGTAATTAGGGATTAAATGTTGTCATTAGCTAGTACTATATAAGGGGAGGCTGAGGAGAGAAAAATAATCATGAAATCAGATCTGAAATCCATTTTTCTCATTTTAGCTCCATTTTCCTGCGAATTTCATTGTATTTTCTGAATTCAATATAAGAGTTGATTTCCAGTACAATTTCTTCTTAGATTCTTATCTCTACTTCAATTCTCACTCAATTCTTATCTCAATTTTCTCAATAAACTCATTTCTCCTCTCAATTACGGTATCAGTACCAAATCTGGTCTGGTACGAGTGCGACTGCATCCCTATATCAGTGCGAGTGCATTTCCTGAAATCTGTGATTTATGTTATCAGATCAAGTTAGATCGTGACAAAAACATTGCTTAAACCAGATAATTCGGGTCAATATGTTTTCGCTTTTTCTCTATTAGAAACTTATGATATGCTTTCGTATAGATTATGACCTCAAATAGTTCAACGATTAGATCTCTCACGAGGCTGCAAACATTTAACATTTCTATTTGAGATAAAGAAAAAAAAACTTAGATCTCCTTTCTATGATCCAATCAAAGTTATCTTAACTACAATTGCAGTATTATTATTATTATTTTTTTTGAAGATAAATTGGGGTCCAAGACATCCAATTTATTTTTAACTTAAATGTTTATGAAAGAACTCCAGTCCGATTTCGAACCTGCGACCTTTCACTCAATATGTATTGCTTTTTGTGGCATTATTATTTTATTATACGTGTGCTAGCCTTCTAAATAGTTATTTATGGAAAATAAAACTGTTGGTTTTTAAAATTAGAGCAACATTACTACACAGTAAGATAGTAATTTTCTTTTTGAAGAAAAGGAAAGTAATTTTTTGAAATATCATCTTTACAGAAGTTAAAAATTTTATGAGCAAGGAAAACTGGGATACTGACATCTTTAAATCAGTTCACTCGTACCAAGACAGAATCATGAACAACAACTGCAACATCCAAAGTTAATCCAATGAGAGATAATACTTCACTCCTTTTGTTGTATTAAAAATTAGTAATAAACAAAGCCCATATATATCATGTGAAATATAGCAATTACACAAGAGGAAAATAAGGAGTACATTTTTTTTATATATATAATTTAGTTGGTATATTCAAAAAAGAGAAGAGATTCAATTTTTGGGGGCGGGAGGGGGGACCCTTTTTTTGGTTTCCCCTTGGTTTGGTTTTAATGTTTTATTGGAGGGGCATGATTGGCAATTGGTTCCTTGGCATATTTTAAATATTTTTATGAAAATAATAGTTTGCGTCAATACAATGTACATGTGCAACGTGGCGCTCTTGTGAGACTTCATTTCCATTAACTAAGGAAAAGTGGATAAGAAACTAAGAAAGATAGTCTTGAATCTTGATATACGGTATATCTAATCTACTCCGTAGTTTGTAATCTATATTCTCACAGGATCAGCGTGGTTATTTTTTAATGAGTTATTTTTGGATCATACAAGCAAAATTGTGTCTTAGTAGAACTCTTCCCTAGTGAAGTAAAATTTATCTCGAATAACCCTCTCATGGTACTTTCTCCCTTGCTAATTAACTTCAGAACTCTGATGTAAAAGCAGCTCAAAATCTGACCCAAAAAAAGAAAGAAAAAATGCAATGACAAAGCTGCCCAAAGAGCAGACTCAATATCTTATTTGAAACAACCAAACTTAACTACAATGACAGGTGCCAGTATATGGTGTCATGCGAAAGTTGAGTTAAGAGAAATGAAAGGGACTAGTCATGGAGCTTGTACCTAGTATATTATATTATAATATATATTTTTCGTGGGGTACGGATGCACTTGAGATGTAGAGGTTGGAGCAGACCAATAAATCAGGAAGGAGCACATGCCAATGGAAGCATCTCTTAGACAGCATCAAAACCATGCTTCAATGTTTGTAGGACCCACTGCAAAGGCTCTTCCCTATATGATGGCTTCCCTGCCTCAAGAAAATCATTTCATTTAATTCTATGTGAATCCCTAATAAAACTCAAATCATGATTTCTGCACTTACTTTTAAAACAAATCTCTCTAATCTGCAGCGAAAACAAGATTTTTGATATTATTACTGTACTGTATTCGAATAATTAACTTTGACTGACTGTACTAAAAACAAAATCATTTTATATTCGAACTTATTTTTCAATTGAGTAAGGTTCCAATGCTAATATTTCACTATTTAGTTACTTTTTCAAAATTTAAAATAGAAATTTCAAATCCAAACGCTCATCTTATTTAATTTAACCACTGATGCGTTTTCATATAAGTTTTATAAATTTTAGAGTTTATTTGATACTCCATCAAAGGCTAAAACATGAACGTATTAGAATGAATCTATCATAACTAATAAGGTTCGTTTATTTTTCTATCTCTTGATGAAGTATCAAATGAATTCTAAAATTTATGAAAGTTATATGAAAACGCATCGGTTGTTAAGTTAAATAAGATGAGCAGTTTAGATTTGACGTTGCTATTTTAAATTTGGAAAAAATAATTAAATAATAGAATATTGGCATTTGGAGGCAATCAAAATGTTGACTCTCCTCTTTTCGAGTACAATTAACTTATACGATGAGTAGGTCTCGAATTATTTTTCCTTGTTAATTTATAATTTTATAGTTTTTCTGTACAATGACACGTTCAGCTCCCTACAGTTTGTCTGTTTCGGTGAGCATGGTAGAATAAAGAATAAAATCAAAATAAGGATTTTAGATTCGACATAGGGCATATCTTATTTGGTGATTTACATTTGACGGTAGTTATTACGATTTATAAAAAAAATTATTAATATTACAAAGATAAAATTCTAAATTTTTTTTAATAATTTATATAAATATGCTGTGTCGAAGTTAATTGAATTCAGAAAGTAATTATGGTTAAATTTGTTGTTACTTTATCATTAATAAAATAATTTAAAAAAATTGCTATGGCTTATCTAAACAATATATAACGTAACAATTTATTTTAATAATCATTCTATTTATTCTCGTATTTGTCGAGGTTGTATAAGTTTCAACTTTCAGCATAAATTTTCTTTTCGATTTTACCGGCTTCCTGACATCGTACATTCTGTTGTTTAGAATCCAAAATGCCATCATACTGATTAGTTATCCTGACATCCGATTACCTCTGCTTTCCTTGTGGTGGAGAAGCTAGATTGAATGAACTTCAATTGTTGATCGGATGTACTTCCGGATGTGGAAGTATTCCAGTAGAGAGATTATATTAACAAACTCATTTAATTAATGTCACAATGACTAATAAATTTTATTTTAATGACAAAAATAAAACATCATACAAAATTTTTTTTTCTAACTTTGTTTTATTAATAAAAGTATAAGTTAAAGATTAACCCTATCTCACTTATAAAGTAAAAAAAAAATTTATCGTTGCTCGTAAGAACAAAGAAGCCATTTGGATTTTGGATCATGCGACAGAGTTCTATTTATAAGGGCCCATGAAGGCTCATATCAGGACTGAGAAATTGGGTTAGAAGTTCTAAGGTGTTCTATTTCCTTCAGGCCCATTAGTCTTATCTCCAGAAATTAAGTTGATCTACTCAAAAGTCGTGAGTTGCCTAAGTAAACTCGAATCAGGAAAAGATTCAATAATCTTCTTCACAAAGCAATTATTATTGAATAGGTCTATGCCAGATTTGTAGAGATGTTACATAGTTTTAGAATCGTATTTTATATCTTGAATCGTCATTGCATTTGGTATCGTGTTTTGCCACGTGCATAAACTGCGAAACAAGTGAGCAACCTCCGAACCATGCCAAACCTTTATTCCAATATAAAAGCTATATAATAAATCACAATTGTGCTTGATATTGATCCCTTTGAGGTAATTTTAGGACAAATTTGTCTGGGGCTTAACTGGAGAAAGTAAATGAACCAGATTTTGATTGAGAAAAAAACAGCCCTATTAGGAAAGCAATTTTAATTATTGTCTTCACACCTAAATCCCAATCTCTCTGATTTGGAATGAGAAAAATTAAGCTTTATTTAGAAAACTCTTTCATTTAATTCTAAGAAAGCTTTGATGCAAATCCCTAATAAAACTCAAATCATGATTTCTGCAGTTACTTTTAAAACAAATCTCTCTAATCTGCAGCGAAAACAACATTTTTGATATTATTGCTGTACTGTATTCGAATAATCAGCTTTGACTGACTATACTAAAAAAATTTATTTTATATACTAAACAAATCTCTCTAATCTGCGGGAAGCTGTATTTCATCATCACAATGATTTCCGTTTAAATGGCAGACAGCGTAGAAGGAATGATATATTTACATGCCAAAAATAAAAAGAAAAAAAATATATAAGAAAAATAAAGAACGGAAAAAATGACTGCTGCTAAACCTATACTATCCATACTTAACGGAGCATATTTTAATCTGAAGATGGTGGGTTTAAAATTTAAATAGCACGCCATTGTTCTGATTTCATTCACATTAATTCATTCATCCTTTGATTTTCATTTCTGACAATAAATGAGATGGTTTGGTCCGGACTCCCTCCTGATTTACTGAATGCCATCCTTGGTAAACTAACAGAAACCACCGACCACCTCCGCTTCTGCTGTGTATGTCGCTCATGGCGGTCCTTTGCGAGATCTCATCCCGTGCCACCAACTCTCCCATGGCTACATCTCTCTCATGACCCCACTGCCGCCGTCCTTCAATTCTATTCTCTTTCTGAAGCCAGGATATACAAGATCCCTTTCCCTGAAGTCCTCAATTCTAATGTCATCGGATCAGCAAGCGGGTTTCTCCTTGTAGTTGGTTGCAATTTTAGCGATCCCCAGGTTCTGATAATCAATCCATTCACCGGGACAAGAGCTCATCTGCCACATGCAACACCCCGCTTGTCTCTAAACACAGCGTGGGACTACTCGGGTTCTGTCATTGTAGCTGAACTCGGATATCCTCGTGTAGTGGCTTATTGCCAACCAGGTGATCATAGCTGGACAATAATTCAGGCTCTAATAGGTCGTTCCATAGATCAGATTGTCTATAAAGCAGGTAAATTTCACCTGCGATGTACAAAAGGTGAGATTTATGTTTTGGACGGAAAGACGCTGAAGCTGATTAGAATCATCCGACCTCCAGATTTCAATCACATGTTAATTCGGTTTGTTGTCTCACCTGTTGACATATTTCTTTGCACAAATACTTTCATAGATGAGAACCGAAGGTTGGTTATCGTGATATTCAATCTGAATTCTCACCTGCAGGGGTCGACTTGGTCAGAAGTCACCGACCTTGGTAACTATGCATTGTTTTATGATTTCAAATTTTGTTTCCTTGTGAAGCAAAAATACATACTGGATTAAGGAACACCCTTGTTCAACTTATGCATGTTGGTGAGTACATGGAGACCCACATTTGCTACATACAAGCGCACAGCTTGAGAGATTCAACCCTTGAACTGAAGGGTCAATGTAGGTGCTCCTCATATCCCTCTTGGATCCTGCCTTGCTTTCAAACCGCTTAGCAGTTAGCAACGAGCTATCAAGACTCGTGCCAACATGTTTGATACCATGAAAAAGGCTGTTGTGAAATAATGGTGCTTAGCTAGCTTATGGAATAATAGAAAGCATCATAAATTCTTATTTATATGTTCTTTGATACATTGAGTGCCAGCCAATCCAATCCTAGTTAAGAATTTTCATGCTAAAGTTCCTCCTGATGTTACTTTTTCCCTGTAATGTTTTTGTTTTCCTGTTTTGACATTTGTAAAGAAGTTTTCAGATTCTTTATTATTTGTTATAAATTATCAGAGAGCATTACATGTTGTGAGACGATACTCAAAATTCGAATCGTCAATATTATAAACAATCTAAGAATAAATTATATGCTCTGAAATATTTTGGAAATCATTCTATGTTAATTTTGGTAATATCACATGAATGAATTTTTTTTTGTGCGAACAAATTTCAAAATTAACAAAAGGAAATACGGAATTGTAGCTTGGAAATATATTTTAAATCAATAACAACTAGATGAGCGGGGTGATAAGGATCATCCCCACGCGTTTTCTCTATTTTTGGCTCTACGCGTTTTCTATTTCTGGAAATTGCTTTGTTTCCCTCCCTGCCGTGTACGCTCGTCCCCCCTCCCAGCCCTCCCACGTACGCTCCCCCTGCAGCGTACGCTCGCCCCCCTCCCACCCTCCCGCGTACGCTCCCCAACCCCCACCCTTCTGCGTACGCCCCCCTCCCCCTCCCCCTCCCCCCCCCACCCTCTGGTAATATCATACTGTCACACACACAAATTATAAATGTTGAGGTTAACATATTTAACTGTTGAAGTTAATATATATGCCAACTTCAACAATTTAAATATGCTCACTTCAAATATTACCTTCAACATTTAAATATGCCAAGTTCAACAATTATATATATTAACTTCAACAGTTATATATATTAACTTCAACAGTTACATATATAACATATTACTTACATATATAACTTCAATAACTACATATATAACTTCAGCAGTTACACATATTAACTTCAACAGTTATATATATTAACTTCAACAATTACATATATAACATATTACTTACATATATAACTTCAATAACTACATATATAACTTCAGCAGTTACACATATTAACTTCAACAGTTATATATATTAATTTCAACAGTTATATATATTAACTTCAACAGTTACATATATAACATATTAATTTTAACAATTACATATATAACTTCAACAGTACATATATTAACTTCAACAATTACGATATTGCCTTCAATATTTAAATATATTAACTTCAACAGTTATGAAGTGTGTAGGAGGAAGAGGAGAAAGGTGGGGGGGGGGACGATGTACATGGGAGGGAGGAGGGGGAGGGGGGACGGCGTATGTAGGAGGGAGGAGGGGGGACAGCGTACGTGGGAGGGAGGAGGGGACAGGGGCGGGAGATAGTGTACGGAGGAGGGAAAGGGGAGAGAGTGTATGCGTGAGGGAGGAGTTAGTTATATACGCGTGAGGATGATGGGGATGATAGAATCTGAAGGATGGTCCTAAGCAATTCCGACTAGATGAGGGGTAGGCGGCTTCGCCGCCATTTGATAAATTTTGATGGCTAAATCTATCAATATATAAAGAAATATATGTTTCCAATATATCTATTTTATATTTACTTTATATATAAAAAACTATTTTAGATGATTGGTAGAATTATTTTTAATATATTTAATCAAAAAAATATTTTTAATTAAAAGCCAATGGAATCATGGCTTTTAATTAAGAAGGGTAAACTTCTAGAATATATTCAGATTAATTGATCAACGAAAATTGGAGGACTCAGATTGCATGTCGTATGAGGGGATAAATTTTTTTTTCCTATAGATTTCTAAATATATCTATCTTAGATTTCCAAATATATTTAACTTTTAAACTATTTTTAATTTATATAAATAACAGTGTAAAAAAAATTAACTCTATTTTTGACCGATATTTCAAGTTTAAATATCGGCCACAGTTTTTAATATATATCTTAGATTAAGGTCAAGTGCTTAATTGTTCCATAACTTCTATCAATGTTTGATCACTTCTAAATTTTGATTTCATATGTTAAAATGTTATAAATAAATTTATTTTAAACGACATGAATTTTTCTAATTGAAATTTTATCATGAAATACATTGACTTTTAACTTATTAGTTTCATCACATTAAAATTAGATTTTAGAGGTCGGTTATACCAATGACTCTACAAATTCCCAGCACACCTCGGAAACAAAATAGGGAGGGAAAAAAATAGAAAGACCTGAATTAGCCAAGGAAGGGAATAATTTAAACATTCCAAATTTGAAGGTACAAATTAAATAGAAAAGTTTTTAGAGTCCTCGTTAATTAGAACTCCTCCCTTCATTTTTTTTTCCCTCCAGCGGGCCACAATCTTTATAAGGAGTCAGGACAGTGCAAACCGGTGGCGATTAGAGCTCTGCTCTCTCTGATTTGGCACTGAGGTTGAGATTAGGTTTTCGAACCAGATTATGAGGTTGCTGCTGTTGATTTTTTCTAATTTCTTTTGATTGGGGTTCTGTTAACTGGTTAAGAACCTGTCTGGTACAAGTGAGTACCAGTGAGCAATTTTGATGAGGGATTAATGAGGGCTAACTAAAATGATTATAGAGAAAGCCTGAATATTATAACATGGGAAGTTTTGTAAATATTAAACAGGGAATAGGTTCCTTGGTTCCTAGGGCAGTTCAATGTTACTTCTTTTTTTTTTTATAATTAATGTTAATGTTACTTCTTTGCCTTCCTTCTTAGAGAACGTAACCAAAAAAAAAAAAAAAAAAAAGAGAACTTGCTACAGAAAGCCAGCCTTTTTTGATAAAATTTTGCATTTATGCACTTGTGTGCAGCTATGCTTTCAATGTTATGGAAGGCTTGAAATGACGTATGGCTAAATAATGAAGCTCTTATTCACTCTTTTAGAAAAAATGGTGTAGATATTAGGCATTACTCCAAATATTGT
This sequence comes from Rhynchospora pubera, assembly GCA_028095005.1. Taxonomy (NCBI): domain Eukaryota; kingdom Viridiplantae; phylum Streptophyta; class Magnoliopsida; order Poales; family Cyperaceae; genus Rhynchospora; species Rhynchospora pubera. Next base: position 69,593,216 of record CM051461.1, on the reverse strand, counting down.
ATGGACACCGGTGCGGTGGTACCGTAAATCTCTTGTACCATGCAGAAGGTTGGGGGTGGGGTGCTTTCATTTTCTTTCAATTATTTTTAGACAATAACTTATTAGTTGTTACACAGTTTCTTCTTTTTTATTGAACTGGTGGTGGCTTTCCAGTTGTCACCCCCACCCCACCTCCCGCACCAAAAAAAAAAAAAAAAAAAAATAGCGTCAACTGCAAGATAACGTTTCTACCTAAATTCTCGATTTTGAAAAAAAATATCCCTAATTCCCTATCAAGAAATATTCTTCTCATTGCAAATATCCTTTCACCAAAAATAAAAAAAAGGAAATTGCTGCTGCTAAATGTATCAATTTTCCCTACTTAGCAGACATTTAAAGTTAACATGTGTTTTAAAAATCGACATTCTATAACACTTGTTCCTCTGCTTTATTTAGCTCTGCGCCCTTCCCCTCTTGTTGATTTATATATTTTTCGATTAATACTTTGATTTTCATTTTTGACAGAAATAAAAATGGATTGGGCAGGACTGTTTCCTGAGTTGTTGGATGCCATCCTTGGAAAACTAACAGAATCCACCGACCACCTCCATTTCCACTTAGTCTGCCGCTCATGGCAGTTCATTGCGAGATCTCACCCTGCTCCATTGTCTCTCCCATGACTATATCTTCCAGGACCCAACTGCCACTGATCTTCGATTCTACAATTTCCTAGAGGACAGGGTCCATAAGATCTCTTTCCCTGAAGTCTATAATTCTAATGTCATTGGATCTGCAAGTGGGTTTCTCCTTGTAGTTCGTAACAGTTACAGTGATCCCCGGGTTCTGATAATCAATCCTGTTACTGGAACAAGAGCTCATCTGCCAAATACAACCCTCTTATCTCCAAACACAGTATGGGACTACTCGGGTTCAGTCATAGTGGCTCAATGTCTTCATACGGTGGCTTATTGCCGGCCAGGTAATCATAGCTGGACAGGAATTGAGGCTCTCACATATTGCTCCCTAGATAGTATTATCTACAAAGCAGGTAGCTTTCACCTGCTTGAACATGACACAGCTAAGATTTTTTTTTGGACGGTGAAACTTTAGAACTAACTAGAATCATCCAACCTCCAGAGTTTGATCGCGAGTTCTACGGATTGGTTTTGTCTTCTGATGGTTTATTGTTTTTCTCGAGGCTCAAAAAGGATTAGAATGGAAGGTTTGTTCCTGTGTTGTTCAATGTAAAGTCTCACCTAGAGCTAGAGGAGTTAAGTTGGTCAAAGCTCACTAATGGTAATTATATATTGGTTTATGATTCCAAAATTTCTTTTCTTTGGCTCCGTTTGGATAAGGTGCGAAAAAAAAGAAAGAAGGAAATAAATTTATTATAAACAATTCAAATTTTTCATAAAATTATACACTTTTTAATACTTTTTCCCACTTCTTTCCTTCTTTCTTTTTTCCCACACCTTATCTAAACTGAAACAAGCGGATACACCGAATTTAGGAACACTTTTATTAGTTATAGACTTGTTGATAAGCGCATGGGAAACCACACTTGCTTTATAATTCCGCGCAACTTAGGAAATCCAACAAGGGAAGAATGGAAGGGCGGTAAATGTAGATGCTTTTCATATCCCTCTTGGATACTGCCTAGCTAACAAGCTTTGATGCCCGCTTAGTAATGAGCTTTGATATACATAATGCTATACATATTTGTTCCCATTAACTTTATGTACTTTTTTGCTGGGTTTCTTTTCTAGCCAACTCAACTTGTTTGCGGCAAAAGATTTAGTTGTTGTTGCTGCTGTTTGAGTATGATTTGAGGATGAAAGTCCACGAATCGTACTAAGCTAAATGGGGAATGGAAATGTAAGCGCCATAGAAATAAGTACTAGAGAATCAACAACAAAAAATGAAAAAGTTGTTAGCGCTCAAGACCATAACATTCTGAAAATAAAAAAAGAGAAATCGAGTGATTATGGGATGATAAAATCTTTGTGATGTCCTTATCAGGATGATAAAATCTTATGATGTCTTTATTATTCCCGGATCAAAACAAAATTGCGCACGAAAGATTGGTATATATTGAAAAATAATTTGGGATGATAAGAAAACCTCTGTACTTCTCCTGAAAGTTTATTCATCAAATTTGGTTGTAAGTTCTAAACGCCATAAAGCCTTATACTACCCCTATCATATACTATGATCAAATCATGTGAATTAATTAGTAACTTACCAAACTATAACTTGTTTCCCCAATCCCTAGAGTCTAGTAAAGATTGGTGTCTCAAAATAAAAATTAAGCAACAACATACTTTGTAAAAAAATGTCTCTTTTTTTTTTTTGAAGCAAAAACGAGGGTCAAAGCCCCCATCTTTGTATATTGAAATTTAAAAATTAGTCAGAGGCTAATTACAAAAGTTGTAAAAGAAAGAAAACCAGAAACTACAAAACTATAGAAACTAAAGAAACTATGTCTCTTGTTTTGGGAAAAAAAATATTGAATAAGGGGAAATATGCCGAAGGCACTTTATACAAAAATAGAAAGAAATTTTATTTGTTTTCTCTCCAAATTAATCTCTCTGATTTTGAATGAAAAACATTAGCTCTATTAAATCGTATTTCGACCCGAATCCAAAATCGTGGGTTCTGGAGTAGAGGAGACGTGATGAGGAATCATATCTCCTTTGTGCCAAAAATAAAAAGAGAAAACACGGTTGCCGCCTGCTGGTAAATCTATCAATATTCCCCTATTAGCAGACATAATTGATATTTTAAGGTTGATAAATTCTAAAAATTGAGTGTTAAACACGGCTAATTCCTCTGCATCCTTTAATTGATTTGTCTGCTTTATTTTAAGGTGATTTTAATTTCTTACAGCAACAAAATGGATTGGGCAGGACTGCTTCCTGAGGTGCTGGGTGCCATCCTTGAAAAACTAATAGAATCCACCGACCACCTGCGCTTCCGGTGTGTATGCCACTCATGGCGGTCCTTTGCGAGATCTCACCCTGTGCCGTCGCCTCTCCCATGGCTACACCTCCCTCATAACCCCAATACCACCGACCTTCGATTCTACTCTTTATCTGAGGACAGGGTTTACAAGATCCCTTTCCCTGAAGTCTATAATTCTCGTGTCATTGGATCCACAAGTGGGTTTCTCCTTGTAGTTCCTAACAGTAGCAGCGATCCCCAGGTAATGATTATCAATCCTTTCACTGGGACAAGAGTGCATCTGCCAAATATATATAGACCCGGACCCCGTATATATCCAGACATAGTATGGGACTACTCGGGTTCCGTTGTAGTGGGAAATCTCGAATGTCCTCAAGTGGTGGCTTATTGCCGGCCTGGTGATCATAGCTGGACAAGAATTGGGAATCTCACATCCGATACCATATATAAGATTGTCTATAAAGCAGGTAGCTTTTACCTGTTTGAATGCGTCTCAGCTAAGATTTATGTTTTGGATGGCGAGACGCTAAAATTAACTAGAATCATTGAACTTCCACATCATGGTTTCAAGTTCTCTGTATTCATTGTGTCCCCAGATGACATATTGCTTTGCACAGATCTTTGTTTCAATGAGAACACAAGATGGGTTTCTGTGTTGTTAAACCAAAATTTCCTCGAAGAATCGAGTTGGTCAAATGTTACCGACATCGGTAATTATGCCTTGTTTGGTGCTTATCGTTACACATTGGATTGTCATTCTAGTTGTTATGTCCTTAGTGAAGCAAACAGGCATACTGGATTGAGGAATACCCTGATTCAATATGAATTTTTTAGTAACAAGTACACGGATATACATACCCGCACTTGCTACATATATGCACGTAAATTGAGGAATTTAACATGCAAAGTGAAGGGTCAATGTACCTGCTCTTCAAATCCCTCTTGGATACTGCCTAGCTTCGATAACACCTTGCAATGAGCTATCAACACTCATACCAAACATCACTGATCTGAAGAACAGCTGTTGTGAAAAATTGGTGCTCAATTAGCTTATGCAACGTTCCAATTACATTCTTATTATGTGTCCTTTGTTGTATTATTTTAATTATATAATGCAACCAATCCTATCCTAATATTTTTCATGCTAGCTCCTCGTGATCGATGCTCTCAGCCCTCTATTATTTGTTGATTCGCAGTTTTCAGTTTTTGGAAAAAGCAACAGTTTGAACATATATCAAGATTTTTTTCTTATTTGCTTTTTGTTTTTATCTAAGCGTTTTGCAACAAGTTTAGTTTTTTTTTTAGGGTCAGGTGGCAATCACCAAGTTTAGTTGCCAAAAAACCTCAGGGATATGCTAAATGATGACTAGGGTCAATAAGTTGTCTGAAAACAATAACATAGATTTTCATATTTCATTTGCTCAATGCAAAAAATTTAGGAGATAAAAAAATGCATAGCACAAAAGTTTTGGAGGGTTCATCAACGAAAAATTTTGGAGGGTGGGCTGATAAGAATCATCTCCAATATTCACCATCCCCATCATCCCCAACAATTACTAATGTGTTTTGTATTTTTGGCTACCATCCCCTGTACGCGTTTTCCGTTTTTGGAAATTCAAAACTCATTCTTGCTTCACTTCCCTTTCGTAAGATTCTTTTTCGCTCCCCTTTTCCGCCCTTCGTATTCCCTCGAATACGACAGTTATATATATAACTTCAACAGTTACGATATTACCTTCAACAGCTACGATATTACCTTCAACAATATTAACTTCAACAGTTATATATATAACTTCAACAGTTACGATATTACCTTCAACAGTTACATATATAACATATTAACCTCAATAGTTATATATATAACTTCAACAGTTATATATATTAATTTCAACAGTTACATGTATAACTTCAACAGTTATATATATATTAACTATTAAGAGAAACAGTGAGACGGTGTCAAGCATGTCAAGCACCTCCATGTCAGACTCGAGAACGTAATGCTTCGTCACGTCCGGCTCCCTGAACTCGCTATTAGACAAACAAAACCGAAATCTAATCAATCTTAACAAAAAAGGGAAGAAGATTGAACTAACGAGAGCCGGATTGGATCCAGATAGCGTGCTTAGACTCGTCGATAAGCTTGGAAGACATGGTGTGAATCACGAACAAAGTATCTCCATTTGTTAGCAGATTGTCGATTGTCCAGTCGAGCGCCTTCTTGCTAGTCTTGGAGAAATCTAAGGCCACACCGATCTTCTTCCCTCCAGACATTTCTTCTTCTTGCTTATTGTTTCTCTTTCTTTTGGTTCTTTTAGTTGCGCAGTGTTATGATATTACCTACAACAGTTACGATATTACCTTCAATAATTATATATATTAACTTCAACAGTTACGATATTACCTTCAACAATTAGTAGTCCACCTACATCAATTACATATATTAACTACAACAGTTACAGAGAGGGAGGCGATGGAGATGGGAGTGTGTGTGTGTGTGGGAGGAGGAAGACAACGTACGGTAATGAGTTAGTTGCATTGTGTGGGAAAGGGGACAGAGTACGATGGTAAGGAGTTACAGGGGATAAAGATCGAAGTTAGAAACGGAAACAACGCTGGATCTATTTTTTCCAAAAATAGAAAAACACGTTGCTAGAAATGGAAACAACGCTGGATAAGGCTGGGATGATGAGGATGACAGAATATTAAGGATGATATTAAGCAATTTCGGTTTAAATGCTGTGTAGCGAATGAGACTATTTATAGAAGCATAAAAAATGATGTTAAACGTATCCTCAATATATATATATATATATATATATATATATATATATATATATATATATATATTTTGTTTATTGGACCTCAAAAACAAATGCAATTGTATTATTTTCCACTTTAAATATCTCTGATCTTTAATAGGAAAATTATCGCCATAAAAAAATTTTCTTTTCATTCATAACATATTGTATTTCACCCTCAAATAAAAAATTATATTTTCTATTTTTACAACGATCCATTTCGTGCTAAAAAAGTTAGAAAGAAAAAGCAGAGAAGGAAACGGCAGCCCCTAAATCGTTCTCTACATAGCACAACATATTTTAAAATTGACACTCAACATTTACCTCTGTTCTTTATTTATTTATTTCAATTATTTTTCTTTGAATTTAATATCTAACATCAATAAAATGGATTGGAGCGAACTCCTTCCTGAGTTGCTGGATGCCATCCTTGGAAAGCTAACTGAATTCACCGACCACCTCCGCTTCCGCTGTGTCTGCCACTTATGGCGAAACATTGCAAAATCTCACGGAATGCCTGTGTCTAGGGGTGGGCGCGGTATACCGCAAATACGCGAAACCGTTCCGTTCCGTGCATGTGGAACGTATAATGGAACGAAATTTCATTCCGTTTCGCAAACGGAACGGAAAACGGAATGCAATTCGTGATTCGTTTATGTGAAATACAGTGTAAATTATACCGTTCCGCTACGTTCCGTCCAAACGGAACGAATACGAATCAGCCGGTACATACCGTTTGTTGAAACGGAACGGAATACGGAACGCCTCATTCCGTTTCCGTTTTATACGTTGCCCAGGTCTACCTGTGTCTCTCCCGTGGCTGTACCTCTCACAGAACCCCATTACCACCATCCTTCGATTCTACTCTTTCTCTGAGAAGAAGGTCTAACAAGATCCCTTTTCCTGATGCCCAAGACTCAGAGACAGAGATCGCCGGATCAGCAAGTGGTTTCATGCTCATAGTTGGTCATGGTGAGAATCCCAAGGCTTTGATGATCAATCCATTCACTGGAACTAAAGTTGACCTAATAGAAGTATGAGATATGTCAGGATTTAGACAATTACATAATAGAAGTAGCCGTTACATTTAGATTGAGGTTAAGGCTGAGAGAGCCAATTAGAGAGTAGTATTAGAGTGTCCATGGATTGATGAGTTGGCATTAGGATATTTAATCAATAAATGAATCTAACGGCTGAGATTAGGATCAGATTAGGATGTTTAGCTATAAATAGATGAGTGCTCTTGTAATTAGTATGAAGAAAATTGATTAATGAAAGTTCTATTCTATCTGCTTTCTCTTACTGTTCCTATTTACCTCTTTACCAGTATCCGATTTTCCACCTAAATTATAATCAAAATGAATCCAAATCACGCCAAGATCGTGACACCGTGCGCGGTCCACTATACTCAAGACATACAATGGGATTACTCGATCGGGTTTGATTGTTGTAACAAATTATGGATGTATCAAGGGAGGGGTTTATTGCCGCCCTGGTGATCATAGCTGGTCAGGAATTGATGCTCTGGCAGATTGCTGGATACATAGAATTGTCTATAAAGCAGGTAGCTTTTATGTGCTTGATGATAATACACCAGTGTTTTATGTTTTTGATGACAAGATGCTGAACCTAACTAGAATCATCCAAATTCCACAGTATGATCCCAGGAACTGTCAACTCTTTGTGTCCCCTGATGAAATATTGCTCTCCACACATTATTACCGTCATCAGAAAAAGTTAAATCATTTGTGGTTCAATCTAAATTCTAGCCTACACGAGTCGAGTTGGTCAAAGGTTACCGACCTTGGTAATTATGCATTGTTCTTATGTTCTATTATGAGACTTATGGAATGTATTGGGATTACAAATTTAATTTCCTTTTTGAAGCAAGAAAACATACCGGGTTAAGGAACACCATTATTTCATATAAACTTGGTCCTTTCCACAAAGATACCATGACTTACTACATACATGCGTACAGCTTTACGGAATCAAACGAACTGACCGATACTAAATGTGTCTACTCTTCTTCTACTCCCTTTTGGGTACTGCCTAATTTTGATAGGAATGACCTGTCAAGACTCATGCCAAACATCTTTATATCCAATGAAATGAAATAGTTGTTGTGAAGAAGTGGCGCTCAATTAGCTTATGGAAAGCACAAATGGCATTCTTATTATATGTTTCTTCCCCATAAATATAGTGCAACCCTGATATATTTCATTCTAAACCTTTTGATGTACTCATTTCCCAGTATTGTTTTTTGATTTCCTGAATTTTATTTTAATAAAAAGCGACATTGTGGAATAAATTTATGAAATTTTTTTATTTTTTATTCGGAATTGATTAGTATCATCCCAGCATTTCTATCATCCCCACCATCCTTTAGAAAACGCGTTCATTTTTTTTCATTTTTAGAAAACGTGTTTGAAATTCTCTCTTCCATTTTCGGAAATCCAGAAAACGCGTTTCTATGCGTACGCTAGTACTCCCCCCCCCCCCGCCCCACCCCTCCCGCGTACGATCCCCCCTCCCCCCTGCCCCTCTCACACACTTCATAACCTGTTGAAATTAATATTCATAAATGTTGAACCTAATGTCGTAATTGTTGAACTTGGCATATTTAAATATTGAAGGTAATATTTGAAGTGGACATATTTAAATTGTTGAAGTTGTCATATATATTAACTTCAACAGTTATATATATTAACTTCAACATTTAAATATGCCAATTTCAACTTCAAACAATTGGTCTATTTATATATATTAAATGTTAATATATATAACTGTTGAGGTTAATATCGTTACTATTGAAGTTAATATATATAATTGTTGAACTTAGCATATTTAAATATTGAAGGTAATATTTGAAGTGAGCATATTTAAATTGTTGAAGTTGGCATATATATTAACTTCAACAATTATATATATTAACTTCAACAGTTACGGTATTAATTTCAACATTTAAATATGTTAACCTCAACAGTTAGAATCAATATATATTGTGTGTGTGAGAGTACGATATTACCAGAGGGTGGGGAGGGGAGGAGGGGGAGAGTACGCGGGAGGATGGGGGTTGGGGAGCGTACGCAGGAGGGTGGGAGGGGGGGGGGCAGCGTACACGCGCGGGAGAGGAGAGCGAAAAAAGAATGAGTATTGGATTTCCGTATTTAGAAAACGCGTGAATAATTGTTTCCTAAAATAGAAAACGCGTGGGGATGATGGGGATGATCCTTATCACCCCCGTTTTTTATTTTCTTATTATAAATTTCCTGAGCATCTTGCGAAAGGTTTTCGGATAAAAGCCTCTGTTTGGATGAGAGAAGAAGAATGAGAAAGAAAAAAGAAGGAAAGAAAAAAAATTGTAAACAATTCAAATTCTTCACAAAGTTACACACTTCCCAATACTTCTTCTCACTTCTTCCCTTTTTCCCACACCTATCCAAACGGAGCCAAAAGTGAAGTTGTTTGGTAATTGATATCTAGGGGCTTGTAAGTATATAGTTTGTCAGAGAACCATTATGTTTACATAGACTTTAACTCTCTCAATAAAGACATTTGGGATGTAAAATAGATTTTAATGTTTATATTTCTTTTGATTATAAAATGAGGATCAAAGTACACGCAGGTACACGAATCGTACTCTTCTGTTAATTTATATATGTTTGGCAAACCGCGCCGAACAAAGGCACGACCTTGGATTTGCGAACCCACATCTATTAAATTTAAAAACCATTTTTCTAATTCGCCGTCGTAGTTCATGAGTTCTCCGTTAATGTTTTCAATTTCCGTCGTTGTCTTCTTTCTCTCGCACAGACCCTAAGCACGAAATTTTATTCTATAGTCTATCGATTTCTTTGAGAAACCTAGAGGGAACGCACGAAGCCGAATTTCACCTGAGCGCCAAAATCAGAGATTCACCTGCGCAATCCTTTAATTTCTCCACGCACTCCATCTCTCCTTGCAGTCCATGTCCTTTTGGGCCTCCATTAATACTTTCCTGTGCCTCCTTCCATCTCACGATTATCTATATGCAATTAAGCACTTCCTCTTTTCCATTTTTTTTTTCCAAATCTTGGTATTGATAAATAAATTATTATTGAAGAGCATAGTTTGTTTCTAAGCCGTGTAATTTCTAATCAGTAAATTTCATGAAGTAGCCGTGTGTAATTTTTACATATCTATATTTGTTTTGAATTTTGATTTAAGAGCATAGTTTGTCTCTATTTATGTGCGCATATAAAAGATGTACACATTTACGCAGGTACAAGTAAATAGACACATATCAACCATCCTTGAATGAGACAAATTATTAAACTAATGAGATGAATAACAAAATAAATGAGACAAATAACAGTACAAATGAGACAAATGACATAACTATATGGATAAATAACACTTAAAGGAATTACTAAGACAAATAAGAAAATAGATGAGACATATACACTTAAAGAAATTACTAAGACAAATAACATAAGCATATTAACAAACCTATATTGTACAAATAACACAAGTATATTTGTATTTTTTTTGTCTTATTATTGATTTTATTTGTTGACATAATAATTAATTTGTTGTTAAGCTGAAAGGTGATGGCGGAGTGGGGTCGGGAGGGGGGAAGGGGCGCCGAGTTAGGATGTGGTCGACAGGATGGGGGTTGAGGTGGAGACGTGGAGTAAGAGACAAAGGATGGGAGGGATGGAAAGTAAGAGGCAAAACATAAGGGAAGTAACTTGGTGATTGTACTGAGTAATTGTGCATACCAATTGTGAAATGCAATGGAAGCTTTTACAGTTTTACTACAGGCGACACATCTGATCTGTATTTCCCATTGATGCCAATAATTATGGGCAGTTTTGTAGAAAGCAATTCCTTCTGAATTTATTGCTTTTAATTCATTAATTGATGCTGATAATTATAATGTTTTTCAAGTTGATGGGATTGGAAGCATTTAATTTTGGTAATAATTTTCTCTTTTCCGAATGGAATATAAAAACGGAAACTATTATAGACTATTTTAATGCGATGACTAATGAAATGGAAATCTCCTGCCATTTGTCATTTTGTCAGTTGTCAATTTAAGATATGCAATCATCTTATAATCAAACAAAAATAACACAAAATATCTTATTTTTAGTTATAGACCTTATCTCAAAATATATTAATATAACTTATATATATGTGTGTGTGTGTGTGTTAATATGAAAATCTCTCTCTATTCCATATTTAATATAAGCATATATGTGGTTTTTTTTTGTCAAGTTTAATATAGCAAATTGAAAGTTCACTTGTTTTACAATTAGCAAAAAACCATACTGGGGCGCTCGATTCCTCTACATTTAATTTGTGATACGCTCCATTATTTAGTTCATTCCTTTTCTTTTTTAACTCCTCACAGAAAAAAAAAAACGAAAAATGGATTGGGCAGGACTCCCTCCGGAGTTGCTGGATGCCATCCTTGCTAAACTAATAGAATGTACTGACCACCTCCGCTTCAGCTGTGTATGCCGCTCATGGCAATCGGCTGCGAGATCTCACCGGATGCCATCATCTCTCCCGTGGTTATTCCTCCCTCATGACCCTAGTACCACAATTCTCCAATTTTACTCATTTTCTGAGGACAGGGTTTACAAGATCTCTTTCCCTGAAATCCATAATTCTGTTGTCATAGAGTCGGCAAGCGGGTTTCTGCTCATACTTGGTGCTTGTCATGAGAATCCTAAGATGTTGATAATCAATGCTTTCACCGGGACAAGGGTTCATTTGCCATACACATCTTGCTATTTTCCAAACTCTGCTACATGGGACTATTCGGGTTCCATAATAGTGGGGAAATTTGGATATCGTTCGGGACTAGTTTATTGTCGGCCAGGTGATCGTGGCTGGACAAGAATTGAGGCTCGCATAGGTTTCCTCTCCATAGATCAGATTGTCTATAAAGCAGGTAGTTTTTACCTGAGAAGTAAAGCAGGTGAGATTTATGTCCTGGATGGTGAGAGGCTAGAACTAATTAGAATCATCCAACCTCCACATCTTAATGGCAAGGTCCCTGTATTCGTTCTGTCCCCTGATGACATATTGCTTTACAATTTTTCTTACATTGCTGAGAACAGGAGGGTTCCTGCATTATTCAATCTAAATTCTATCCTCGAAGAGTTGAGTTGGTCACAGGTTACCGACATTGGTAATTACGCCATGTTTAGTGATTCCCATGCTGACATCAATGTTTATGGTAATGCATCCCATTGTAATTCCAATTTTTATTTCCTTAGTGAAGCAAGCAGACATATTGGATTGAGTAATACCTTCATTCATTATAGACTTGGCGATCAGTACATGGATTCCCACACTTGCTACATATATGGACGTAACCTAAGGAGTTCAACAGTAAAACTGAAGGGTCAATGTAGTTGCTCCCCAAGTTCAAATCCCTCTTGGTTACTGCCTAACTTTGATACCGCTAAGCAATGAACAATTAATACTCATGCCAACTATCTTGTATGAAAAATTGCTGCACGAGTTAGCTCATGCAAAGCAGCAATTACATTCTTATTATATGCTCTTTGTTTTATATAATTAGTGCCAGACTGCCAGCCAATCCAATCCCAATCATGCTAAGCTCCTATTGCAATTTTCCTATTGTTTATTGATTCCCTGTTTACAGTTTTTCGGAAAAGCAATATCTTATACATTTTTTGAAGAATTTTTTCTTGTTTCTAAAATTTTCTTCTTATGAATTATCTTAAACGTCTTGCAACAGGTTATCAGAGTAAATCAGGGATGTGTTAACAGAACTAAGGTCAATAAAGAGGAGAACAACATTACATAAATTTTCATTTACTAAAACGCAAAAAATTATGGTAAAATGAGGATCAAAACCAACGAATCATACTAAAGAAAGTAAAACTAATATTATAATTATAATTGTTATTTACATTTAATACTTTCCTCACGGTAAGGATTCGTAGGGATTCAATCTGGATTTGCTGTAGCACGGGACACGGTGTAGCGCACTACGAGCCGTCTGATCTTGATCGGACGGTTCATTTTTTTACGGGCCTATCAATCTAGGTTACATGCACGGGGCTCCCTTGTCCATTGGATCTCATGCGGTGCCCAAGATTTTATGAGAATTAGATGTCCAGATATTAACTTCGTGTACTTTTATTGTTGTAGCTATCAACTGCTGAGCACTAATTGGAGCAGCACAGTAGTTAACAAAAATGAAGCAGAAAGCAAACCTTCGCTTAACATTTATATATCGAAGTATATATAAACAAAGGACATTAAATGTATCCTCAACTTTAATATTTTTGCTTATTGGACCTGAAAAACAAAGACAATTGTTTTTTTTTTCTTTTCCTCTTTAAAAATCTCTGACTTTGATTAGAAAAATTATCACAATTAAAAAAAATTATTTCTATTTAAAACACATAATATTTAATCCTAACTTTTTCATTTTGTGCTAAAAGATTAGAAAGAATAGGCAAAGGATGAAACGACTGCTGCTAAAATTATCAAATTCGTGATTGCCACCTGAACCCAAAAAATAAAATTATCAAATTCTATATATAGCAGAACATATATATTTTAAAATTGACATGGTCTAAAAATTGACATAAAAAGTAACGCGTACAAATCCTCTGAATCATTACCACAACACCTTTTTCCTCTGTTATTTAATTATTTTTATTTATATTTATTTCAATATTTTTCTTTTGATTTTCATATGTGACATCAATAAAATGGATTGGAGCAAACTCCTTCCTGAGTTGCTGGATGTCATCCTTGGAAAGCTAACTGAATTCACCGACCACCTCCGCTTCCGTTGTGTCTGCCGCTCATGGCTATCAGCTGCAAAATCTCACCGGATGCCACGGTCTCTCCCATGGTTATACCTCCCACAGAACCCCACAACCACCATTCTTCGATTCTACTCTTTTTCTGAGAACAAGGTCTACAAGATCCCTTTTCCTGAAGCCCAAGACTCAGAGACTGAGGTCATCGGATCGGCAAGTGGTTTCATGCTCATAGTTGGTCATGGTGAGAATCCCAAGGCTTTGATGATCAATCCATTCACTGGAACAAAAGTCCATCTACCATACTCGACTAACCATGCTCAAGACATACAATGGGATTACTCGGGTTCGATTGTTGTAGCAAATCATGAATGTTACAATGGAGGGGTTTATTGCCGCCCTGGTGATCGTAGCTGGTCAGGGGTTGATGCTCTGGCAGATTGCTGGATACATAGAATTGTCTATAAAGCAGGTAGCTTTTATGTGCTTGATGATAATACACCAGTGTTTTATGTTTTGGATGACAAGATGCTGAACCTAACTAGAATCATCCAAATTCCACAGTATGATCCCAAGAACTGTCAACTCTTTGTGTCCCCTGATGAAATATTGCTCTCCACACATTATTATAGTCATCAGAAAAAGTTGGATCTTTTGTGCTTCAATCTAAATTCTAGCCTACAAGAGTCGAGTTGGACAAAGGTTACCGACCTTGGTAATTATGCATTGTTCTATTATGAGACTTATGGAATGTATTGGGATTACAAATTTAATTTCCTTTTTGAAGCAAGACAACATACCGGGTTAAGGAATACCATTATTTCATATAGACTTAGTCCTTTCCACAAAGATACCATGACTTGCTATATAGATGCACACAACCTGACGGCAACAAACGAACTGACAGATGCTAAATGTTTCTACCCTTCTTATACTCCCTTTTGGGTACCGCCTAATTTTGATACTGCTTAGGTATGAGCTATCAGGACTCATGACAATCATCTTTCATCCAATGAAATGAAATAGCTGTTGTGAAAAAGAGGTGCTCAATTAGCTTATGGAAAGCACAAATGGCATTCTTGTTATATGTTTTCCCCCATAAATATAGTGCAATCCAATATAATCCTAATATATTTCATTCTAAACCTTTTGATGTACTCATTTCCCTGTATTGTTTTTTATTTCCTGAATTTGACATTCACTGCTCCTTAAATTTACCTATCCAGAACTATTCTCCTTTGCTTTAAACCCTCTTATCACTGTTTCCTTCTTTGCCGCAACTTACAGCAATCCTCATCTCCTTTTCTCACCACTACTTCAATCTTCTTCCACAGCTATGTTACAACTCTCCCTTCTTCTTCAAATTGTTTCTCCTGCATTTGCAATACTCTCTATTTCAGGTCAAGATTCAGTTTTTTGGAAAAAGCAAGGGGCAGAAGGGTCTTTTTCTACTAAATCGGCTTATCAACTGATCAAGCTGCATCCGACTTACACCACTGATTTGGGCAGATTATGGAAATTCAGAATACCACCCAGATTCAAGATATTTCTTTTGGCAATTGTTGCTAAATAAACTTCCTACTGTTGATAATCTTCAGCGGAGGGGATGGCAGTTAGCAAATAGATGCTCTTTATGCTGTTGTCAAGTTGAAACGGCTATGCACCTCCTTTAATTACTGTCATTCCTCTAAATCCTTGTTGCTGGCTATTTCTCTGCACCCTTCTTTTAGGGCCTTCTCACTGCCTGCTTCTCATACTCACAAAGATATTCTGAGAACTGTTATACCTGCCGGCAGGGGCGGAGGCAGTGGGGGGCCAACATAGGCCTGGCCTATGTTGCGAATTAAAAAATTTAATTACAAACATAAAAAATTAAGTGTAAATTAATGACATT
Organism: Rhynchospora pubera; assembly: GCA_028095005.1. Classification (NCBI taxonomy): domain Eukaryota; kingdom Viridiplantae; phylum Streptophyta; class Magnoliopsida; order Poales; family Cyperaceae; genus Rhynchospora; species Rhynchospora pubera. The sequence continues at coordinate 69,577,785 of CM051461.1, read as the reverse complement.
TAGGAATTGGGCCTACTCTATGACCACAGCTCACTTCAGCCTATTAGTCTTTAACTCATCTCTTTCTTTTGTGAATCCATATCGTGAGATTCATCTCTCTTCTCCGATACAACTCTTCTAACTGCTAAGTAACCTAGCGCTAGTAGCGAGTAGTTGTTGTGTTTGTGAACAGCTGTGCGAGGCGACGACCAGCGACCGGCGACGACGAGGCGGTGCCTATTCATCTTCTCCGACGACCAACCGGAGCGGGCAGCGGTCGGCGACACTGCGGCAGTGCTTCTCGTCTTCTCCCGTTCTCCAATACTTTTTGTTTTAATACATATATATATATATATATATATATATATATATATATATATATATATATATATATATATATATATATATATGATGTAATTTTTGGTACAAATACATATCTGAATATATGATGTAACTTTTGCTTTAAATTATGCTTATAATTAGTGATTGTCATAATGTCATTTACTAATTTGTAAGTATTTTTATTGTTTATTTAATTCTTCATATATATTTTTTCTACTGTTACTGTTAATTGTGATATTAGGATGGAGACATGAAGTTTTTGGATTTTGATATAAGGAAGGCATGCTAATCAAGATTTGTGTTGTGTACTTCTTATAATTTTTTATAATAAATTATGGGATGATAATTAGTAAATAACTTAATCTTTTTCTGTATGTTTTTTTTTCTAGCGGTATTTGTCCTGGAAAGGCTGGAATAGTTGCTATATTGATTGCTGGTATTCTCGGAAAAAAATGAATGGACTATCACAAACCAACTAAGGTTAGTCCTTCAAACCTTGGCCTACTCCATCTCTAAATCCTGGATCTGCCCCTGCCTGCCGGCCGTTTGGATCGCTTAGGAATAGGAGGAATTTCCTATTCCTAGGCATAAAGTATTGGAAAGTGTGTAATTTTGTGAAGAGTTTGGATTGTTTTTATAATAAATTTGTGTCTAGTAATAGAAAATTCCTTCTATTCCTATATATGATCCAAACAGCTTAGAGATTTGCTGGCCATTACTTTCTTCTTTTTTTGTTTTTTGTCTCTCTTTTCTAGACTATTATTTATGATGGCTGCAGATTCGCTTTTCATAGGCAGGGCCTTAAGTTAGGAATTTTTTTTTCAACTTTTAATTTTCCTTTGATTAGCTTTTTGCTAATATTTGTATTTTTAGACTTTATTTTAATACAAAAGACAGGGGCATGACCCTTGTTTTTTTTTAAAAAAACATTTTGGAGTAAATTTATGAAAATTTTCGATTTTTTTATTTTCCTTATAAATTTCCTGATCGTCTTGCGAAAGGTTTTCGGATAAAAGCGAAGTTGTTTGGTAATTGATATCTAGGGGCTTGTAAGTATGTAGTTGTCAGAGAACCCCATTATGTTTACATAGACTTTCACTCCCTCAATAAAGACATTTGGGATGTAAAATAGATTTTAATGTTTATTTTCTTTTGATTATAAAATGAGGATCAAAGTACACGCAGGTACACGAATCATATATACTCTTCGGTTTATAAAAATGAGGATCAAAGTCCCATGAATCATACTCATGCGGTCATGCCAACTATCTTGTATGAAAAATTGCTCCACGAGTAGCTTTATGCAAAGCACCATTTGGGAAGAAGGGAAGAAGGAATAAGGAAATAAATTTATTATAAACAATTCAAACTCTTCATAAAGTTACACACTTTCCAATATTTTTTTTTCACTTCTTCCTTTCTTTCCACACCTTATCCAAATGGAGCCATTATACGTTCCTTAATATAGTGTCACTGTGCCAGTCAATCCAATCCCAATCATGCTAAGCTCCTCGTGATCCAATCCCAATCCAATCCCATTTTCCTATTATTTATTGATTCCCTATTTTCAGTTTCTCTGAAAAGCAGCATTTTATACATTTATTCAGAGATTTTTCTTATTTATTATTTTTTTATTGAATTATCTTTATTGCCTTGCAACAGATTTTCAGAGTAAATCAGGGATGTGTTAATTAATAACTCAGGTCAAAAAAAGTTGTCAGAGAACAACAACATTACATAGATTTTTATTTACTCCAATGCAAAAATTAAGGTAAATACGATTTTTTTTAGATGTTTTTCTTTCTATTTTGAGTTTGAAATAAGGATCAAAGCCCACGCATCATACTCATATTAAGTGAGAGAAAATATAGTTTTCATTTACATTCAAAACTTCCCTCAAGGCAAATTGTTCAAACAACTCTAACAGCATATTAATAAGAACGTGGGTCAATATTGGACGAATGCACCTTAATTTTCAACTCCCGCTCGACGCTCCAACTTTTATTTTTCTCTCTCAAACCTCAACTCGCAATTCGCCTGTTACAGTAGTCTTCTCTCTGTATTAAATAAAGGGGAGAAATAAAAAATTCTAAATCCTTTCTCGCTGGGAAAAAAGGAAAAGTTCTAATGGGACATTCTTGGTGTTTGATTTAATGCCTTCTTGATGGAGCCAGACCACACAAGTCACAACTAAGGGATAATGAGAGAGGCGTAGGATAAGTCAATCGTCAAGCTCTTTAATTTACAGCAATTTACACCAGAAAGACCTTTTCAAACTGATATAGTGATATATGATAATATGATACATTCGTTGATATTTGATATATATCAGTCATTTCTTATTCTTGTGAAATGTTTTATAATTTGTACTTGAGGACTAAATTTCAGGTATAGCCGTATAGGTAACACACAGTTTGGTGTACAAATATGCGCCAATATGTAGAGGCCTTTTTTTTTTTGCCCCTTTTTAATGTACATATATTTATGTGTCTCCATTGTGTAGTGCACCTGTAGTGGTTTGGCAAATTCTATAATGACCTATTAGACTTCGCATCTATAGGAACCAGCCCAGCTCACAATAGTGTGCCTAATTTTACATTGTTACATTCCTCAGCAGCTTAATTATTGTAGGCCGCATTTGCAAGTCCACTCGGCTTTTCAAATACCAATTTCTTTTCGGCATTAACATTTCATTTTAAGTTGCCACTTCGATCTTACTTAACTTGAAAAAATAGAAAATACTAGAACCAGTGTTCATGTGATATGAAATTTTACAAGCGAAAAACAATCTAGGACGTTCAGAACCTGTCAAAAGATAATAGATTTGCGAAGAATTCATTTGTGTAATTCAGGTATTATCTTATCCTAGCCAAACCTATTTTTGATGTATATAGTAAGTTTCAATAAAGGTTAAACACATGCATGATTATCTTAGAGTCTCTGATACATTTGCAAACTATAAAACATGCATGATTATCTTAGATGCTACTTTAATTCTCTAATACAATATTAAAAAAACAGACATTATTGATTCAGCTAATCTAACCTCTTCTTTACATGCACTGGAAGCCCTCCTTTCATCCTTAGTGTCACTGCCATCTCATATGCCGGCACAATATTTTTATCTCCTGCTGGCTCCAGATGAAACATCCTGAGCACAGCAGCGACAACTGCTTTCATCTGGACATATGCCATTTCCCTCCCAAGACATGCCCTTGGCCCGGCATGAAAAGACGAGAATTTACATGGATCTGCCGGGACAAATTGACCTTTATCATCCAACCATCGTTGCGGGAGGAACGCCTCAGCATCTGGGCCCCACATCCTCTGGTCTCTTCCCATCGCATAGGCCGAGTAATCAGCAAACCACCCGGCACGTACATGGGTCCCATCGGGCAGTATATCATTGTTTTTTACAACTCTCGAGTTGATCGGGACAGGTGGGTATAGACGTAACGATTCAGTTATCGCTGAATGGAGGTAATTCAACCCCTTGAGCTCTTCATAGTCGAAATTTTCATTAATGGATGAGATTTCCTCATAGATTTTTGTCTCAACGTTTGGATTTGTGGAGAGAAGCCAGAAAAACCAAGTGAGGCCTGATGAGGTGCTGTCTTTACCTGCCAGCACAAAACTTACAATCACATCCCTTAAAAATCTTTGCTTCTCTTTCGGGTCCTCAAACATCGTTCCAAGATTGTAATAGCCAGAGTCTTCCTCTTCGGTTGCAGCCATGAACCGTGAAAGCAAATCTTGTTTCTGTGACCCTTGTAACAGGTCCTTCGATTTAATTATCTCTGTAGCAAATTCATTGATGGTATTAATGGCCTCTTTAAGCCTCCGCTCAGATCCGACATTAAAATATTTCATGACAACCCACAAAAAGGGAATGGGAGAAAGGAGACGATTAAAGGAGATTTCGATCGAGTCGTCGAAGGCATCAAAAAATAGCTTATGCTGCTGTCTATTTCGGTCTAGACTAAGACAACCTGGGTCATGACCAAATGAAATGGTGCAAATATTGTCAAAAGCAAACCTCTTGAGTACATCTTGTAGGTCAACAATCTCACCTGATGCGGCAGCTGCAGAGAGTACTGGGAGGAGCCGGTCGTGTATATGTGACTGGAAGACATTAGCCGAGAAGGTCCGGAGCGACCTAGTAGTGAATTCTCGGCTGGCAATCTTGCGCTGGAGAAACCACAAATCACCATCTGCTATGAACAATCCATTCCCTAACAAATCAGATAAAGCAGAGTGGATGCGGCGACCCTTTACATAGTTGTGGAAGTTGGAGATGAGGAAGTGGTTAACAATTGAGGGGTTAGCTGTGGCGACGCCATGAGAGAGGGAGAATGGACCCAACACTTCTATTGTGGCAGTTGGAGATAGAGAGAGAAGGGATGCTGCCCAGTCAAGGAAACGGTGGCGGTTGCGAAGGAACGGGATAAGATTGCCCAATATTGGGTTTGGATATGGGCAGTGGTTTGAGCTGGTACCAGTGGGGCCGGTACGTCGGACTAACAGAAGAAGCAGGAGGGAGGAGAGGAAGAGGATTAGAAAATATAAGAGGACCAGATCCATTAGTTCTAGTTATTATGCTATCAGCTAACCGCTGCTATTGTGTAGTGTAGGTTTGACTGCATGTGAGCTGTGGTTTAAATGGACAACAGTACTGGCAGAGTGTGATGTAGTTTTCTTTGGAGTTGGTAGGCTAGGGAGAATGAAACCGACGTTGATAATATTTTTTTAACTCATCCTCTTATATAAAGTTATAAACGTATGTTCTCTTCTCGTTTCAAAAAATCAGTAAAACATGTAAATTCATGCCTATTGGAATGCTTTTAAATGATAATATTTTATTATTACCTATAGGTATTTAAATTTTTTTCTCTTATCTTAATAAATATATTCTTACAGAATTAAAAAAAAAGAAATTGTTATTTTAATTTTCTTTATGAAAATCCAAATCAGACAAACGAAAAAAAGGTTAGATAGAGATTTCGAATTGTTGGTTGGAATTTTTTTGCACTGGTTTCGGTATCGGTAGAGGGGTACCGATGCCTCAGTTCCTATTAGGATCAGTTAAATTCGTATCAGACTGTGTCTGAATATAGCCAACATCAATAATTTTAACCTATCAATTAGAGAAACCAATGGAGAGAATTTGAAAATAATATGAACTATTTTGATCGTTTTTAAATATTATTTTTAAATAATATGAACTATTTAATTTAATTTATATCATTTTTAAATATTATGAACTACTTGAAAAAACATGAACCAAATCTCAATATTGGATAGCTACGCTCAAGAATTTTCTAAATGAACAAAAATCCTCATTGGAGTATTTACCATTACATCAAGTGCACAAAGGAAGCCCCGAAATTCAAAGCACCAAAAAATTACTAATTATCCGACATAAATCCTATTGCACCAACAAACACTCCAAGAGGCAAATACTTAACCAAACCACTTCAATCAAAATCAATAGGTACTTATTTCAATTCATGAGATGTTTATATAATTTATAGAGCACTTAAGAGCAGCTGGCTTTGTATGCCTCCCATCCCTGAACCCGATACTCTCTTGCTGTTTCAGCAGGATTACTAGCCTTAATAATTCCACGACCAACTATGATTATATCACTGCCCCTATCGTTTATCACCTGCATTCATCAATAATTTTCTTAGTTTACAAATTAAGATTGTACACTTACAAATTGCATTAAGCATCGTGCTGCTTGAGTGTACCATTAGGCTAGCATAGTCTCAGAAATGCAGGAATTATGAGGTCAAATTTGCAAATTACAGTACTATGACAAATTACCAGTTTAATGAATTATTACATGGTTTTTTCTGCCGAGCTTGATTTGTCCCTTCTTTTCATTTTTGGAGTACAGTAACATATACATAAAAAAAAAAAGAAATGCAAGAGAGAATAATCAAGCACAACTTACTGAATAAGGAGTGTTGTACTGTTGGCCCAAAGAGTCGCCACCAGAAACCATCTGGACACCAGGTGTTGCATGAATGAAAGCGGGATCAGATGGGCCCCACTTCCATGATGCTGGGTTAACAGATATGAACCCGATTACAAAATCAGAGTGCTGCTCGGCTATTTTAACTGCAGCTGCTGTGTAATCTCCCTGTGCAAGGTTTCCTTTTGAGCTCATCTCAGCTAACAAAAGAAGCCCCCTTCCTTTCGCCAAACCCTACTTATTTACAATAAAAAAAAGGAACAATCTAAATTAGGTATGATTACATAAAGTAATTATGTTGAATTAAAGAACATTATTGCTGTAGAAAAAGTCATAAAAAGAAAACCTTCAATTTGAGACCATCAACAATTCCTGGTCCAGGGATAATATGTGCATTGGTGATATCAGCCCAATCCAAAATTCGAAAAATTCCTCTACAACAAGATGGGAGCATACTCCTTAGATATAAATACAAATCTGACAAAGAGTCGTTAATTTCTTAGTTATCTGCATAACTCACCCTTCATACTGCATGGTTACAGTATTACCAATGTCGGCAAACTTGCGGTCTTCAAAAATCAAGAAATTGTGCTTATCTGCAATCTTTAGCAAGTCAAAAATAAAATTTGAGTCAGATATAAATTCATGAAGAGTTATTGTTGCATACTAGTTAATAATACAAAACAGTAATGCAATAGAGAAAGGGTACAACTCACTTGACGAAGTTGAGAACCAAATTCCGGTGTAAAATCAGACAAAATGTCGACATGGGTCTTCAATAAGCAAATCTCTGGACCAACCTACATAAGTTATAGAAGCCCATCATGCAAATTGAACTCATAGTTATAACAAGTCCATCTATGACTAGATTTACCTACACAAATTTTTCAGAACTAGTGAGAAGACCAGTATGTAGAAGTATTATAGACTTATAGGAATGTACTAACCTTGTCTGCAATCTCAAGCAACTCTTTGGCCGTCCCCACATCAGCAGCAACACAAAGATTAGTCTGCTTAGCCTCCATCACTTCAAATAGCTTCTTCCCTGCTGGGTTCTTTGACAATTTTGCCCTTTCTCCATAAGGAACCCTAACTTTATCCGGTACTTTGACAGCCACGTCAGCAGCTGGCTTTGGCACAGCCACACTCCGATTTGCATCCAAGAATTGCCTCACCTTTACAGGCACAATTTATATATGAGGTACGTATTAAATCTTTTATTGTAAATTAGCACCAAAGTTTAAGTGAATGATCAAAGCAAATTATCCTCAATTTTTCAAATGGTACCAACGTCATTTGTTGGCTTATTTGCAAAAGCGTACTCAACGTGATACCACATAAGTATAATTTTCCAAAGAGCAGGTATGTTTTCACAACTAGACCACACATTACTGCAATTTGAAAATATCAAAAAGAAGTAAGCAAACATATACATGACATCAGTAACACACAAGTTATTACCTCCTCAGCTTTCTCCTCACTAATCCTCCCTTTCCTCACTAACACACTCAAAACCTCAGACAACTTCACAATGGCATGCAACTGAATTCCATTTTTGGCCAAATTCTCCCTCCCACCTTGCTCCCTATCAATCACCACAATTGCATCTCCCACCTCCAACCCTTCTGTCCTCAGCGGCCCGGCCGTCTCCAAAACCGAGGCCCCGCTCGTCACCAAATCCTCAATAATCAATACCTTCTCTCCCTTCTCATACTTCCCTTCAATCAACTTCCCAGTACCATACGATTTCACCTCCTTGCGCCGCATGAGCATGGGGATGGATTTGGCGGTGGAGAAGACGGAGGCGATGGGGAGAGCGGTGTAAGGCACGCCGCAGACGAGAGAGAAGGCGAGTGGTGAGGCGAGTTGGGAGAGGAGGTCGGAGATGCGAATCAGCAAGGAGGGATAGGAGACGATGAGGCGTAGGTCGATGTAGATTGGCGACAGGATGCCAGATTTGAGAGTGAAAGAGCCGAACTTGACGGCTTCTATGTCGTGGAGCTCAAGGATTAGTGCTTCTAAGGAGGTTTTATCCATGGTTTGTTTTAGAGGTTTTGAAAATGGAGGACGACGACGAGAATAAAAGAGCGACTGAGTGCGGCGCGATGCTGCTGGTGCGAGAGATATGTTTCTTCGGTTTCTTTGTACTTTATTTGAATGATGATGATATTCGCTTCTTAAAATTTTATTTTATTCTTTTTTTCTTTCATCGGCTGGGACCATGGCACGTGAGACGCATAGGGATATGTGCTTGGTTTCCTTGGTCAATACGTGTGGCGCGGAATCTAATTTTTCTGAGGTGCTTTTTGTGTAGGTATATGTGATGTCGCTTAGTTGGGATATTTTCTTTCTATAATAATAATGGCTCCGTTTGGATAAGGTGAGGGAAGAAAGGAAGAAGTGAGAAAAAGTATTGGGAAGTGTGTAATTTTGTGAAGAGTTTGGATTGTTTATAATAAATTTATTCTTTTCTTCCCTTCTTCCTAAATATAATCCAAACGAAGCCAATATTGAACTTAGTTTTAGCAACTTGATGAAGCGTTTTTAGGCATAATCTTAATAATAGTATGTCTCTAATTAGATCAGTATGGTATTATTTTTCTTTTTGAAACGAAGAACCCCAAGAAAGGGTGCCCAATATTACTAACAAAAGAGAAAGTTTAGAGTCATAAGAAATGACTCATACAAGCAAGCAAACATAAAAAACTCCTAAGATTCAAAAAAGCAAACCTAACGTCAAACTTTTCAGAACAGCCATTACAACAGTTTTAGCTAACTAAGCAATCAGTAAAACAGAGCTATCTAAGTATCTGAATTATCATCTGTTGCGTCAGTCACATGGCCATCCTCCCCTGGTCTAGGCTGAGAGTAAATTCTGCTAATAGGAGTTGTGTTTGTTGCATTTCTAATAAGGTGAGTCATATTAATCTCCATCCATGTATTGAGACCTGTCCAAGAACAAAACAAATTTAAAGTGGAATAAAACAAGTTACCAAAATTGTAACCTTCCATATTATTGAAGGTGATATTATTCCTATTTAACCAAATCACCCAACAAACAGTTGCAAGCAAATTGCCCATGCAAATTCTATCATGCTTGCTTAGAGATTGTAATTGCTGCCAGCAATCCCACATACTAGTCCTATTTAGAACCAAGTGAATGGAATTACAACTATCAAAGACATCCCAAAATAAACTAGCATTAGGACAATGCAGAAAGAGATGATCAATAGTCTCCACATTGTTACAGAAGCAACATTTACTAGATCCTATCCAACCTCTTTTTGTTAAGTTATCATGTGTTAAAATTTTAGGGGACGTTTGTTTGTGTAGTAAGGAGTTGCATAATTTAAGGATGCCTAAGTGTTTATGTAGTGTTATGTAATAGATGTTTGGTTGTGTAGTAAGGATGACTAACTTAATGCATGCATATATTCATGTCAAAAGACTAAAATACCCTTAAATTTGAATTAGTACTATTATGTATTATATGTTGTGACCTAATTATTGTTAATTATTAATTATTATAAAAATTAATTATTAATGATGATAATAAATCATTTTTACTATTATGAAATATTAATAATATACTTTTAATTAAATATTATAAATATTATAATTTATTTTATAATAAAAATTAATTATTATTCTTAAATCATTATTATTAATAATTAATATTACTTGTTAAATATTATTAATTATAATAATTAATCTTTGTTATTAATTATGATTTTTTAATAATTTTTGTTACTTATTAAGTATTATTATTTATTAATTAATATTAATTAATTTTTAATTTTTAATTATTATAAAAATTAATTATTAATGATAATAAGAAATCATTTTATTATTATAAAATATTATTAATTATTTTTAATTAAATATTATAAATATTATTAATTATTTAATAATAAATCAATATTGTTTATTAATTATTATTATTATTACTTGTTATATATTATTATTTATTAATTATAATAATTAATATTTATTACTAATTATGATTTTTAATAGTTATTGTTACTTATTAGATATTTTTATTTATTAATTATTATAGATTATTAAATATTATTATTAATTATTTCTAAGGGGTATTGTTGGAAAAAAAATTAAAGGGGACCGGTGCATAACTTATGCAACCTATTTAGGTTGCATAACTTATGTACCCTTAAGGCATCTTATGTAAGAGGTGTTTGGTGACTTAAGGATACATAACTTAAGGCTCCGTTTGGATGGCTTCTTCCCGGAATAAGGAATAAGCAATAACCACTTTTTACCAATAAATTTATTTCTAACCATCCAAACTCTTCACAAAAGTTACACGCTTCCCAATAAATTTACCCCTTCCCAATAAATTTCTTCCCTTCTTCCTTCTTCCTATCTTATTCTCAACGCATCCAAACGGAGCCTAAGTTATGCACCCTTTAAGTCACAAACAAACGCCCCCTTATTGTGTAAAACCATCCCAAAGAAAAGCTTTACTTTAAGGGGAATTTTAAGGGAAATTTTAAGAATCCACACAGAGCAATTAAGCGGGAATTTAATACCTCCACAATTGAGGAAAAGATTAATATGGTATTGTAGAGTGAAAATATTCGAAATTATACTTTTTTCCCCGAAACTATAAGAAAACTTTTAAACTAAAAAATATAAATCTGAAAGTTTCAGTTTTATTTGGTGGTGCATTAAGAATTAGATATTAATTATAAAAAAATCAAGTATTTTAATGAATGGTGAAGCTTGTGTTCATAATAATTTTTATTTGTACGTACATATGACACAATATTATTTACAGAGTGAAATTGAGTAGAAGAGACGAAGTAGGTGCAAGGGTGAAACACGGAGTGGATAATATTTGCTCGATGCGTATCTGTATTCGAGAAATAGTAGATTCAAATAATAATAGTAATATCCTTATTCGAACTACGTGGATATGATTTTTTTTAAATAGACACAAATACGGATGTGGAAAACAATATTCATACGTATTCGGATATGGATAAATATCTATATTCATATTTTTATATAAAATAGTTATCCGAATTGATAATTTTGATTTTCTAATCTTTGTTGGACATAATGAATATTTTGTTATCAATTTTGTTGAATTGATGGATTTTATTATTTTTATGGTTTTTATTTTTGCTTAGGTGAATTAAAAGATATAAATATATTATTTTCTTCTTAATTGTCTGCCAATAATCATGGTATAAAAAGTTTGAGATTGAAATTTTGGACGGAACATGGATTATCGATCAAGATGTTTTTTTTTAATAAAAAAGTACCGTGCAAAACAAAAAAATCCGTATCCGATAAAATGTATATGTATCCATTTTCGAATTCGATTAATATCTGAACCGTATCTACTTAACATCCGAATATAGTCATATTTGTATCGAAAACTAGCCAAAAAAAAAAAGAACATGGATACAGATATAGTATGACCAATCTTTTGCCGAACTCGAACGGCTCCAGTGAAATAACGAGGAGGACTTATTTCAACTTAGGGAATTAAAATATCGGGGGTGATAAGGATCATCCCCGATATTCATCATCCCATCATCCCCACGTGTTTTCTCTATTTTTGGCTCTACACATTTTCTATTTCTGGAAATTGCTCTGTTTTCCTCCCTGCCGTATACGCTCGTCCCCCCACCCAGCCCTCCCACGTACGCTCCCCCTGCAGCGTACGCTCGCCCCCCTCCCACCCTCCCGCGTACGCTCCCCAACCCCCACCCTTCCGCGTACGCCCCCCTCCCCCTCCCCCCCCTCTGGTAATATCATACTCTCACACACACAATATATATTGATTATAAATGTTGAGGTTAACATATTTAACTGTTGAAGTTAATATATATGACAACTTCAACAATTTAAATATGCTCACTTCAAATATTACCTTCAACATTTAAATATGCCAAATTCAACAATTATATATATTAACTTCAACAGTTATATATATTAACTTCAACAGTTACATATATAACATATTACTTACATATATAACTTCAATAACTACATATATAACTTCAGCAGTTACACATATTAACTTCAACAGTTATATATATTAACTTCAACAGTTACATATATAACATATTACTTACATATATAACTTCAATAATTATATATAACTTCAGCAGTTACACATATTTAATTTCAACAGTTATATATATTTACTTCAACAGTTACATATATAACATATTAACTCTAACAATTACATATATAACTTCAACAGTACATATATTAACTTCAACAATTACGATATTGCCTTCAACATTTAAATATATTAACTTCAACAGTTATGAAGTGTGTAGGAGGAAGAGGAGAAAGGTGTGGGGGGGAGACGATGCACATGGGAGGGAGGAGGGAGAGGGGGGACGGCGTATGTAGAAGGGAGGAGGGGACATGGGCGGGAGATAGTGTACGAAGGAGGGAAAGGGGAGAGAGTGTATGCGTGAGGGAGGAGTTAGTTACGTACGAGTGAGGATGATGGGGATGATAGAATCTGAATGATGGTCCTAAGCAATTCCGTTAAAAATATTGCTAAAAAATAATAACTCAAAATCAAATGCCCACAAATCATGTAGGGCCGTTTGGATTGAAGTGGGAATTTAGAAAATTTGAAGAATTTTTTATTTCTAGATATAAATTTATTATAAACAATTTAAATTTTTCACAAAAGTTACTCATTTCTCAATAAATTTATGCTTAAGAATAAAAAATTTTCTAAATTCCTAAGTAAGCCGTAAAGCTTCTTATTCTTGAAAAAGTGGCCCCAAAGAACGGCTGTTATTATCTCTCAAAAGCAATTGGCTAACAGGCTACAAAATATAAAATGGAATAAATAGATCAGTAGGCAGTAGCAATAGCACGGTACCAACCCTCCACCATAAAACAGCCCAATGCCACTAGCGTACCTCAGCCCAAATGGCATAACACTGACCAGTACTATGGCTGCATAACGTCTAAAGCGACCACGAAAACGGTCGATTTCGTTAACCGTTTCGTTTTAAAACGAAATTGATCACCCATTTGTGTTGACCGTTTCGTTTTAGACGAAACGATCGAAATCACGAAAATACCACGAAAATACACATGGACGAAACTGTTCTAAGCTTTAGTTAACCGTTTCGTTTATAAAACGCAACAAAAAATCTTAACCGTTTCGTTTCGTTTTGGACGAAATGAAACGAAAGAACGGTCGAAACGGTGACCGTTTTCACCCCTAACCAGTACCCCATTATACGAATTCATATAGGCTCCGTTTGGATGGCTTCTTCCCGGAATAAGGAATAAGGAATAACCACTTTTTACCAATAAATTTATTTCTAACCATCCAAACTCTTCACAAAAATTACACACTTCCCAATAAATTTACCACTTCCCAATAAATTTCTTCCCTTCTTCCTTCTTTCTACCTTATTCTCAACGTATCCAAACGGAGCCATAATGCAGACCTCAAATCTGCAAACTTTTGATGTCTGCATACTACTTAATCCGAATCATCCGATTAATGATGGATGAGGAAAAAACTTATGATCATTAAACATAGTATTTTCGTTTTCATTTATTATGGTTTTTGTTTGTCGGTGCCGTCTTTTTGCCCTCCGTTTTTCTTTGATTAATAAAGGTCCTGAATCTGATTAGTTTCTGTTTTAGTTTCTCAGAAGTTCCTCTTTGTTTTTTATGATGAAATAGAAAAACCACTTCTTTATTGCGTTTGATACACTTCATGTTCAAAAAAATTACTAATAGAGCAGAAAGTAATATAATATTAATTCTTTAAGGCTCCGTTTGGATGGCTTCTTCCTAGAATAAAAAATAAGGAATAATCATTTTTTACTAATAAATTTATTTCTAACAATCCAAACTCTTTATAAAAATTACACACTTCCCAATAAATTTACCCCTTCCCAATAAATTTCTTCCCTTCTTCCTTCTTCCTACCTTATTCTCAACGCATCCAAACGGAGCCTAAGATTCAAACTTCAGCCTCCTAGTCCTAGGTCAAAATCCTGGCTCTCCGTCCTTGCTTACTCGTTAAGAATTTCGGATAAAGATGGAATTACGTTAAATAAGAAATGATGATGATAATCCAATGAAAAAATTTATAATTCGGATAAATAAATAACATCACATAAACATACTAATAAAGTGCAGCATTGGATGATGTTTTAGTATAACGAAAAAATCATAAACTTTCTTTCTTATGTCAATTGTTATTAAAAAGAAAGTATTGTATATATATCACCAACTACACTAATAACTATGGTTACATGTATATAAATATATCTACAAAATATACTTGATAAATAACGAATACGGAATAGATTTTATTCGTATCCTTACATGTAAAGTTAACGGAATCTTTTTTATAACCTAAAAAGATAAAACTTTACTCATGCCTATCTTAAGAAGTATAACACAAATCTGATAAAGAATCAAACATATTTCGTTAACAGCCTAGATAGATATGGGGGTTGCTAGTGTCAAACATATAGGACACGTACACTTGTCCAACGCGATGAAATTTTAATTTTTAAAATTGAAATGGCCGATCCAAACCGCACAAATTGTTCTGTGTTATAAAATCTTCATGGAGACCAAATTTTATATTTTTTCAAATTTTTTTACTATTTTTTTGGAATTTTTCAATATGCTCAATCTAAAAAGTTCTGAACCCTTCAATTTTGAAAATTCGAAAAAAATAGTTAGAAAATATGAAAAAATATAAAATTTTATTATCAAAGATATTTTAATATAGAGATCATATTGAGCGGTTTGGATCGACCGTTTAAAATTTTAATGTGCTACGTTTGGATCGTGTTTGACGTCCTATATGTTTGATTCTAGCATTACTCGATAGATATTGCACGATGTTGATCTAGAAAATATCAAGGGTTCAAGCTACATGTATAATGTATTTAAACTCGAACAAGTTAAATGATCTTGAGCTCACATAAAATTTGGCCTTTTCCTTTTGCTCTTTGTTATTTTTGCCTATATTTACAATCTGCCGACGGGTTTGTAATAAATTATAGACAACAATATAAAATTAAAACAATAGTAGTAATAAATAATAAATAAGAATAATGATGATAATATTAAAAGTTTGCATATTCATTATGGACCCCACAAGATATTGGCCTCCCACGTTGCACGATGATCACTAGTTGGACGGAAATTTAAACAAGAAAACAGTTGTATAAATCAAAAGAAAAGAAAACAATAAACTCGCCTTTTTGGTGTTTTCCAAATGACTCCAAGGCATTATTTCCTAATGTGCATGCACTGATTTGGTCCAGGCCTCACACGTTCAAATTAAAATAGTGAACGAGAATCATCAGAATACATAATTAAAAATAGTCATAATAATATGCTTATACACATAAATATTACTTATTCTAATTCATTACATTCTGCTATCTATTAAGTATTAATTTAGTGAAACTGACAGAGTTATTCGCCAGTTTTTTCCTGTTATTTGTGCCCTAAATGGAGGGGACGAATTATTAACATTTAACTAGGCAGAGGCTAATCTTTTTGGAGATACTGTTAAACTCTAAATTTCGTTTGGTTTTCAGTTTTTTGTTTTTTTTTAATTTCTTTGTTATTTTCTGTTCCTCTATGTAACTGGGTAGCCCCTGCCTAGTATTTCTAAAAAAAAAAAACTTTCCCGAACGAAGTAAGGAAATTCTACCCTCCGCCACATTGTAGGCAAAGAGTATAAATCAGACGAATTGGATTGCGCCAAGATTTGCTCTTTTATTATGGCGGATGCATCAAACTAGTTGGATTGCATTAAAATTTTGTACAATTTTGTTGCGCAATGATAAATATAGTCTCTCCTTAATTTCATATTTCTGGGTTGTGAGAACGACTGATCCGGATTTTTCAATATTTTTCTCCATATTGAAAACTTATAAGAAATCATATTTTATATAATTAAAAAATTTTTTTTGCTATTTTTTGATATTTTTCAAAATCTTATATGTTTATATCATGGATTATCTATAGCAAAAATAATTTAAAAAATATATAAAATTTACCTTTTTTATATGTTTTCAATGTGGATGACATATTCAACGGTTCGGATCGGTTGTTTGAAATTTGAAATGTGAAAATTCATATAGGACGGACCACATCCGTCCTACATATTAAACTCTAGAATTTCGAATAAATCATAATAAGAAAAAAAATCATATTATTTACAAAAAACATATATTATTTCATTTCGTATTCTTTGAACATGTATTTAATACGTATATGTATTTTGGATCTTTGTATAATTAATTTGAATATGTGCATTCGGAGAGCGGGCGAAATTTTGCAAATTTTGTTAAAAATAAACGTTCATCTTATTTAGAAACCAGATTTCTCTTTTTATCTCTACTTTGGGTAAATGTAAAGGATAAACCAAAAAACTAAAGGGGAAAACAAAATAAATAAAAGCGAATATCCAGCTCAATCTGTTATCCAGCCGGCTACAACTTTTCCTGCCAGCTTTCTCCAGTTTTTTATTTTCTTTTTCAATTAATTCGGTTTATTATATTCCAATGGTGCCTTAATATTTGATTTCCTTTAACCCCAAAAAATGATGAAAGATAATTGCTGTCATCACATGTCAGATATTAGTCCAATCCCTCGTTCTCTCCTTTGTCTCTCCTCCTCTTAGAAGGAGAGAGAAAGAGACATTGCCTCTTCGCATGGAAGCTTGTCAATCACGAGGTAATTCATTCTAATATAGTCCCTGTAATTTATCCCAATTGCATCATATTAGGAGTGTATGATTGAGGTTTTCTTTCTGAAGGGTCAAGGAGCCAAATGGAGACGGGGATTGTTAGAAAATCAGATTGGTATGGACACGGGCATGCTCACCACGTAGCGACACGGCATGGAAGCCATAATGATAATTCCAGTAATTTTCCAGGTTTTCTTTTTCTCTGCTTTTTTCCCCTATCTTCTTCATATTTTTTTTTCGCAAATTTTTTTTTTGTTGAAACCAATTTGTTTCATTATTAATGATTTTCACTTATTTATACGAAAATGATGCGATGAGATGTATAATTAAATATAGGTTATGAATGCCGAAATAATTCATCTTGCAGGTTTCGGCGGTTTATTCATCAATTCAAATGGCTATCAATCATGATCATGATCATGATTATTAATATTGTAGTTATGCTTCTTGTGCTTGGACACCTAAGTTGGGACATTGTTTTGCAGCATTAGAAATCAGATACTTGAATTGTTTTATAATCCTTATTACTAAGATTGAAAGGGAGTCTTGTTTGACTTTTTAATTCACTTGGGCTCCGTTTGGATGGGTTGAGAATAAGGTAGGAAGAAGGAAGAAGGGAAAAAATTTATTGGGAAGGGGTAAATTTATTGGGAAGTGTGTAACTTTTGTGAAGAGTTTGGATGGTTAGAAATAAATTTATTGGTAAAAAGTGGTTATTCCTTATTCCGGGAAGAAGCCATCCAAACGGAGCCTTGATTAATTAATCTGTCCTTCAAATTTGATTAGATAAGGTTGGCTTTGCTTCCTTTCACAGAATCAATCAAGCTGTTAACCAAGTTTTTATATTTCATGTTAATAAATTGCAATAGTCTCTTGGACCAATCAGATTCATGCTTTGATATTTGAGGACTCATGTACTTTGGGGAATATGAGGAAATTATTATTAGTACTATGGGGATGACTAGAAGTTCTGTTGATTTTTTGAAAGATGATAATAGCAAATTTATATATTCTGATTGTTAATTTCTTTTGATGAATTTAGGTACTGAAAAGCCACTGGAGAGATTGGCATGTTTTCTAAAGCGAAAAGATAATAAATATTGCGCTGACTGTGGGTCACCTGATCCAAAATGGGTGTAGGTGTATTATTCCTTTTATTCAATTTAATTGATTTATTTTATCTAACAATGATTTGATAACACAAGAATTATAACATGTTTAAATCTAATTTTGAACCTATTCCCCAGGTCCCTAAGTTTGGGTGTATTCATTTGCATCAAGTGTTCTGGTGCTCATAGAAGCCTTGGCGTTCACATATCAAAGGTGCCAATCCACTCTCACCAACATCTGAGGGATATTTTCTAAAGATGCATAAAGATGTAATGGATATTGTAAACATCCATATATGTTAATCCTATATGTTTTGTCGGCAATCTTTAATTTTAGGTTTTATCAGTGAAATTAGATGACTGGACCAATGAACAAGTTGATACTTTTCTTGACCATGGTGGTAATGCTGCTGTTAACATAAAATATGAAGCCTACTTACCAGAAAGCTACAGAAAGCCAAAACCTGATTGTTCATCAGATGAACGCACTGATTTTATCAAGTACGTTGTAGAAAATTTCCTTCCTTTTGTCATTTTAACTTTTGGAATCAAGGCTGTATTATGTCACAAGTCAACCCTACAACATTGAACCAAATTATCAATTTTGATGTCAGTTATATCCTAACTGCCATGTATTCAAATGTGCACAAATATCCAATATAATAAGTTGAGTATATTCAGGCAATAGAAAGAAAAGAAAAAGAGCAAATGAAAAAAAATTATGTAAAACCTTTTGGTATGCTTATAGTTTGACCACATTGGTAGTACTATCAACTTGGTATGTACACTCATATGTTTTCAAACAACCATTCAATATTCTTTCAGGAGAAAGTATGAGATGCAACAGTTCATGGTGCCTGGTAATCAAAACACCCATACAATGCATAGCAATGGGTCAAATAATATCAAGAGCTATGATAAGCAGCAGACTGGCCTCCGTCATGCTTTCAGTTGGAGGAGAAAGGATCCAGACCATAAAGTCTCGAAAAAGAAATTGGTACCTATTTATTTAAAATGCATTTTTCAAATATAATTATCTCGCAATTAATGACTGCCATCCTAATTGATAAGTTACATTGGATCAATTTGAGGCTAGGGGTTAAGCTCCTATTGGCAGGGAATGGAATTGAAAACTCGACCGTTCTCCATATTCAACAAAAAGGAAAAGAAAAAGATAAAACGTAATTGAAAATAATAACAACAAAACGGAAGGCTGCCTGGATGGAATATCTTGATACAGTTTAGTTCTTTGGAAAAAAAAATGAAACACACAGATGGACTAAACTGAAAAAATAAGTCCGAACATAAACTTATGGAAGAATTTTTTTTTTTTTATTAAACATTCTACTCACTGCTATAGCAAATGATACTGCATTACAGATGGGCATGGTAGAATTTGTTGGATTGATGAGAGTAAAAATCATAAGGGGACGAAATTTGGCAGTGCGTGACATGATAACCAGCGATCCCTATGTAATCCTCCACCTAGGACATCAGGTTTGCCTTTATATTTCATAATACTGTTACACATTTTAATTCAGAACATGACCTGAGGTACCTAACATATATGTGACAAAACCGTTTATATTTGAGAGTTTCTTCTTTCTGCTGTAGACAGTGAGAACAAAGACAATAAAGAGCAACTTGAACCCTGAATGGAATGAAATACTGATGCTATCAATTCCTGATCCCATCCCACTTCTAAAGCTGGTAAAAATTTTTATCATTGAGGTTTTTTCTATATTCCAAATCTACATGGGAATTATACCTGTCAAACGTCTCAAAATACCACGTTACCACCCATACCGTTTGCCGTTTCGTTAAGAAAACGGTTTCAACATTCATTCCGTTAACCCGTTTCGTTTACGAAACGGCACAAAATTCCGTTCCGTTATTCGTTCCACTTAAGAAATTACACATGAAACGGTTCGAAACGTCACTATTCTCGTTCCGTTTGCCATTTCGTTTATTGAGACGAAATGAAATTGATGCCGTTATTCGTTCCGTTTCGTTTACGTGTATTTTTATGCCGTTGACAGGCCTAATGGGAATGGTTTTCTGATTCAGGCTTAAGAAAATTCTGAATTGAGAACATTGCAATAGATTCATTTTCATTGGAAGATTCTACTAATGATTGTTTTGTATTTACACAGCAACTATCTGATATGTATGGTATTACAGCTCCTATATAGAAAACCAGAAATTTCAAATTTTCGATATGTTTTTGTATATTTTTTTTTGTACTTCTATATTTTATTTATTAGCACATTCAAAAAAATTGAACAATCCAAAATAATTTTGTTATTACATATATGAAATCAAAGTAATATATTATATGAAATTATGACTCTTTTAATCCACTTAACTACGCTAATGTAAATACAAGTTGTTGGTTAATGGCTACACACCCTTTTATTTATGTCTTATGTACAGCAAGTGTATGACAAGGATACATTCTCAACTGACGACAAAATGGGGGAGGCAGAATTAGACATCCAGCCTCTAGTGTCTGTTGCAAAGGCGTGTGAGAACTTATCAATCACCAACTCAACACAGATCGGCAAGTGGATGTCGATAGAAGATAACGAGCAAATTAAGGACAGTGTAATCTCTCTGATCGATGGCAGCATTAAGCAGGACATCACGCTCTGCCTCCAAAATGTTGAGCGTGGAGAGCTCGACATCCAGCTTGAGTGCGTCCCTCTTAGCCAATAGAGCAATCTTCATGCCTCGTGAAAATAAATTTCTTTTCTTGGATTTTTTTTCCTGATAATTTGCAGTATACTGTGTATTTAGTTGATCATGCTGGGAAGAGTTGTCATTTTGTCAACTTGATTGTGATTGTAGAAAGTACTAGAAATAATTTTTTTTTGTGATCAATTATTTCTTCGTGCTTGAATGAAGGGGAACATATGCAAAAGATGATTTATAGTTTCGTTACCATGTTTAACTAGGAAAATACTTTGTGGCTATTGTAAATAAAGTAAAAAAAGATGACATTTTTCATACTCTAGTTCATTGGCTGTGCATTTGGGTAGTCGTATGGTGATTGGGCCGGGGAGGATTGCAGAAATGTAAAGTTCCCTGTTAATTTCTTTTCTTCATTCAATATAATAGAAATGAAACGATAGTATGATACTGCGCAATTAATCTTTCTTGCATGTTATTTTTCCTCGAATGATATATTTTCCCAATTTTGGCCTAAAATAATTGGTGTGTATCAAGATTTTAAAATTGGATTTGTGTGGTTTAGCGTTTGGACGACGATTCGTGATAAAAAAAAGGTGATAAAATGGTGATTAATGATTATGCAGTATGACTAAAAAAATAGATAATTCAGTTTAATCGGTGATAAAATAAAGCATTTTAAAAACTTGGTGTGTATTGATCAATGTATAGTCAGAAAAGATATGGATGATTTTTTTGGCATAATAGTTTCCTCCTGAAAATGAGTTGCCGAAAAACTAGGCTAAAATCCTGAAAGCAATTTAGAAAGGGATACAGGTACAATAAAATTTAGTACAAAAGGGAAATGATTATTATAACAGTAACATGTTTATACTATTCTATGACTTGTTAAAGTTTCATTCTGACCGATTGAAAAATTGAAATGATAATGGTCATATGTAGTTTTGCCATCGTTAGTCATTGCTTGAACAAAATAAACACATAAAATAGATAAGACGAACATATAAATGATCAAAGTGAACATATATAAAAACATTAGTTTTGCCATCTTTTGTCATATTTTTATATGCATATTCAACTTATTTTTATTGAACTTATTTGATTGTATATGTTCAACTTATCTATTTAATGTGTTCACTTTGTTGAAGCCATAGGAATCAATTTCCATGAAAAAAACTCTTTGGTCAAATAGTGTGAATTTGCTAGTAAAGCCTTTCCCTTTTATTGGGCTTTAACTACATCACCAAAAATGAATTATGGGCTAGAAGAGAAGTTTCCCAGACAGTTGGGCCACACCTACTTCGCCACTCCGCTCCACTCCACAGCACAAGATCAATAGATCATCATTTTCTCACAAAACTGTTGCAAAGAAGAAGGAAAGCTGAAACATTTGTCAGTAAGTCCGATAAAAGTGTGAAAATAAAGATCAAACCCATCTCCTCTCCTCTCTGCACTCTCTAACTTTCCCGCTAGAACCCTCACTTCTCAACCCTCTTGTCCTCTCCTCTCGGTCCAATTGTACAGCCGAAGAAGCACCGAGTGGTTCTTCCTTCTCTCTTCTCTTTCGCTTCAACGTCTGGGGTTAGGGTTTTGAGAGAGAGGGAGGTGAGGTTGGTTGCGGAGATGATGCAACAGCAGCACCAGCCGCAACAAATGCCGCCACCGCCTCCGCAACAGGGAATGGGGGACTTCCACCGGGGCCCGCCACCTATGCGTCAGCCCTCGGCCTCGTCTACTAACCTCCCCGGGGATTTTTCTAACCAAATGCAACCCCCTTTTGATGGTCAGTGATTTCTTTTTTTTCTTTTAAGGAAAATAATGTATGATATTTGGCCAAATTTGTGAAATTTGTAATGAGAAAGTAATGTTGGATTAGAGCAAATGATGATTTGGTCTTGCACAATAGCTGAGAGTGTCAATTTGTGATCGGTTGCAGCTGCCATTATTTAATGTTTACTTTGTTAGCACTTAGTTAATTTGTTGTGTCCTAACCCTAGATCCATCCGTTTCTTTATTTCAATTTAATCATAAACTATACAGTACTTTTGGTTGCTTGTGAAGAACTACCTCGATGTAAACATAAATAAGTTTCAACTATGGTATATATATAATGCTCAGTTGCATAAAATAAAAATGTTACTAAATTGTTGTTTTCAGCTTATGGAGATAGCTATGCTGCTAAGAGAATGCGTAAACTTGTACAGAGGCGAACTGTTGACTACTCTAGCACTGTTGTGCGCTATGTTCAAGTAACTACCCTCTCACTGCTTTTTAAAAAAAAAAGATTGTTGTATTTGTATTATGTTTGTAATCGGTGTGTTGTGCATAGGCTCGAATGTGGCAGCGGGATGCAAGGGACCGAACAGTAATACAATCCACTCCAGCTGCTTCCTTGGATGTAAGTCACCTAAGTTTGTACAGTTACAATGTATCAGCTTCAGACCTTCTGTTATGCTCACTTCTGCAGAAATCTAAATTAGCTGTTTTCATAGTATTTTGAATCTGTCTAAACATATATTGCAACCTTGCATCAATCTACCATCTAAGTTTTCAGTTATGGACACCTCTGAAATGTTATTGCAAACAAAATTTGCATTTGGTATTGCAACCTTTTTCCTCTATTTTCCATCTACATTATGTATTATAAATAGTGGTTATTTCATAATAAAATATTGGCTTTCGGTATTTATTTTGCTCTTACTCTCTAGTCAAACAATGGATGTTCTTTTGAAAGTGATTCGAAATTGACCTTTGAACTTGGTGTAATTCTTATTTTCCTGGTGGTTGCAGATGCTACCAACAGCTGCCTATGCCGAAAACCCTTCAACAAGTTTTGCCGCAAAATTTGTTCATGCCTCCACAAACAAAAATAGATGCTCAATAAATCGGGTCGTGGTGAGCTCTAGGCCTTAAACATGTTACATTTGGATTCAAATACTTAATTTTGTACTTAAAGATTTGGTTTACTTAGAACCTAGTTCTTTCGTGGTGGCTGGTTTTCTACCCTAGTAACCTGACT
This sequence comes from Rhynchospora pubera, assembly GCA_028095005.1. NCBI lineage: Eukaryota > Viridiplantae > Streptophyta > Magnoliopsida > Poales > Cyperaceae > Rhynchospora > Rhynchospora pubera. Next base: position 69,553,930 of record CM051461.1, on the reverse strand, counting down.
TATAGGCTACAGATGCCTCTAGTTTTGTGTATGATTTGTGGTTGACTTGTTTTCACAAATTGACTTCCTGTTTTGTGTAACAATTTTCTTGCATTTTCTGTTAAATATCTTGCCATTTAAATTGTTATGCTTTTTATTTTTCCATCATTGATTATACCATCAACCTGTTGTTCTAGGATGCTTAGAATTCTGTTCCTTCACTTGTCTAACTTGTTGAGTTACTTTTGTATTAAAGTGGACCCCAACAGGACGTCGTCTAATTACTGGTTCCCAGAGTGGTGAGTTCACCTTATGGAATGGTCAATCTTTCAACTTTGAGATGATTCTTCAGGTAATTTTCGCAGATTTTTTTTTTATATAACTTCCTATTCCTCGGATTGGGTATCATTCCTTATGTTTTTTTTTTCTTCTTATTATTATTCATTTAAATCTAGGCACATGAACAACCAATAAGGTCAATGGTTTGGAGTAATAATGAAAATTGGATGGTTAGTGGAGATGATGGCGGCGCAATAAAGTAAGTTTTCCATGTTCTATATTTATGCCTACTTCTTAAATAAACATTTCTAGTTTTGTGATATTTTATCAGATCTGACTTGCTTGTAGGTATTGGCAAAGTAACATGAACAATGTTAAGGCAAATAAAACAGCACACAAAGAATCTGTTCGTGGATTAAGGTGTGTGCATAGTCCATATTAATAACTCAGTACAATGTCAATGGTTCTCTCTTTACATTAGCAATACTTATGTTAAAACTATGCATATCTGTGGCAGCTTTTGTAGGACCGATTTGAAATTTTGTTCATGCTCTGATGATACCACTGTTAAGGTTTGGGACTTTGCAAGATGCCAAGAAGAGAGATCATTGACTGGTAATGTTTCATGTTTTTTTAATGCATGTTTCAGGTTCTGTATTCGCTAGTATCTTCTGCAGTTTTCTTTGTTGACTTGCAAAATAACCTTGATTTCTAAATCGTAATTTGAACTCAGACAGGCCATGGATGGGATGTTAAATGTGTTGATTGGCATCCTTCCAAGTCTCTTTTAGTTTCTGGTAAGGTTCTCTGACGATTCTTTGGTCACTTTTCCTACCTTTTACTACTACAATTTATTTTAGTAATTCGTCTTTTATTTCTTTCAAACAGGTGGAAAAGATAACCTTGTAAAGCTCTGGGATGCACGGTCATCTAGACCAGCACTCTGTTCATTGTGAGTCGATTTGATATTCTTCATGCTTATTTTATATATAAGCCTTTTTCCCCCAATTTTTAGTTGAAGATTAACTATATACTCTTATATTTGTAGTCATGGTCATAAGAATACTGTGCTGTGTGTGAAATGGAATCAAAATGGCAATTGGGTACTGACTGCTTCAAAGGACCAGACTATTAAGGTAGTTTTCATCTATAGTTTAGGGTGAATTTGTATTTTACTTTATTTGTTTCATATTCTTACAGAAGTATTTTTGCTTCGCAGCTTTATGACATTAGATCAATGAAAGAGCTGGAATCTTTTCGTGGTCATAGCAAAGATGTTACTTGTGAGATAGTAGTGAATATTTCTTATTACTGGATTAATAATAAAATGATATTTTTGTACTTTATATTGCATTCTATGATATTTGCACTTTTATTTATGTTTTGGTTAGCTTTGGCATGGCATCCTTTCCATGAAGAATACTTCGTCAGTGGTAGTTTCGATGGAGCAATCTTTCATTGGCTTGTTGGGTAAGTTTTATGCTTATGTCGTGTAATTCAACCAGCAGGGGCAAATCATGGCCTTATTCCTAAGTTAAATTTTTGTCTTTGTGGATGCCTAAATTTGATTAATTTGGCAAAAATTGATTCACTTGATCAATCTTTCACTTGGGGCTTAATTTAGTCTTTTGAGCCTAATTTTAAAAATGGATAAGTTAATTCTCCTGTCTTGAAAGAAACGCTTAGATACTTAAAAAGGTGAGTTGTAACTGTGATTAGTTGTCGTGTGATTGTACAGGCATGAAACTCCTCAGGCAGAGATTGTGGGGGCACATGATAATTGTGTCTGGGATCTTGCATGGCACCCCATTGGTTACTTGCTTGCCAGGTTTTGCACATTACAAGCTATCAAAACTGTATGTTTTCTTTTACTTATACTTTTGTCAATTTGGTTGATTCTCTAGTTTTTGTGTTGATTCAGCGGTAGCAATGATCATACTACAAAGTTTTGGTGTCGCAATAGGCCTGGTGATCTTTCCCGTGATAGATACAGCAGTGGCCAAGTTTCAGGTAATATTTGAATTACTGTACCTTTGATAATAAAACTACAAATAGTGACTATATGAGATACCTACAAACTTTGATAACTTGGAGAGCATGGTTCCCATGTTGTCTTCTGTAGTTCCTACAAGTATATACCAACTGCTACTATTCAGCAAAATGCTGAAAGCCTGGAACAGTTTAATAAGAAAGAAGACACAAAAAGCCATTTGAAAAATCTCAACTTGTGTTCACAGTTTCGAACAAAATTCTGTGCAGGATATGGCGATCAGAACCAATATCTTGCAGGTCGTCCCATGGGAGGATTTGCACCACCTGATACTGCCCCACCGACTCCAGGTGCCTTTGTTCCTGGCCTATCCCGCTCTGATGGCACAATTCCTGGAATAGGAGTGGCAATGACACTTGATGGATCGGATCAAGCTATTCCAGGTCTAGTCTCTTCTGCACCACCTCCCTTGCCACCAGGTCCCCATCCCTCCCTTCTTGCATCCAATCCCCAGCAACAGCAACAACAGTTTCCACAAGGGGGTCAACAGCAGCAGCAGCAACAGTTACCAGGGATGCCAATGGTGCCGCAGAATTTGACTCAGCTGCAGCCAGGTCAGATGCCTATGTTAATTACTCACCCACATGGGCCCCACTCTGCATTTGGCCAGATGCCTCCTATAGGTGCACCTGGAGGGCCACCTCAGATGCCGCCAGGAAATCCACCTTTGCCCCATATGCCCAATCCTATGGTATGCTTACATAAGTTCTCAATTCAGTTTTTTAAATTAGCCCCCGTGTGCCCATGCCACTCTCCTTTTTACATTATTGTTATGTGCATATACTAGAATTTTGCAGTTACACTGTTTAAAGATAATGATATAAACTGCATCAGTATATTGAGCGCTGTTATTTATGGATTTGTACTTCTATCTTCACTGCTTGTTACATGTGGTATGCTGATTTTTGCAAAACAAATTTGTTGTGTGATTTAATGATGTGGCAATCTAGAGATGATACACATATTAAGTAAATGGGAATAGAAATTTATTTAAGCAAATGGAGACAGAAGTTCATCTGTTAATTAAATTTAATTGGTGCTTTCTATGCTTTCAGTTGCAAGGTTCTGCAAATCAAATGCTACAAGGTGCCGGTAATCAGATAATGCCTCCCCAGATGCCACAGCACATGATGGGCCTGAATCAGATACAACCTGGGCCTGGTCCAATGGCACCGGGAAATATGCCTCAGATGGGAGGGTTTCAGAATAATATGGGTGCGCCAGGTATGCCTGGCATGCAGAATTTTTCCATGGGGATGTTTAACCGCCCCCAGTTACAAATGGGGCCAATACCAGGATTAAACACTTTTCAGGTACTAAACATATCAGTCCCTTTTGTACTTTCTTTATTATAAGGATGTACAACCTATGGTCCAAGTTTTTAGTGGCAAAGCATAATTCATTGTTTTGGAGATTTGAATACTAACATTACCTATTATAAAATTGCGATGTTGCCTGTAGCCTGGGATGATGGATGTACGCATGCCTGGAATGGGTTCAGGAGGTAACATGGGTCTCCCACCCCCTCCTCAACAACCTAATGCCTCGGCACCTCAGTAGCTGATAGCAACTCACAGAGATAAACAAGATGAGGCTTGTCTGACTTGTAGTGGATCCCGCCTTAATTTTTGGTTAAATTTATCATTTTATTAGTATGTCTTGTCAGCAATAGACATAATTTTTTTTTTTATAAGGAAATAGTTGTTTTATTCTTATGTTTCCAGTACTTTTGAGGAGACTTAATTTAGATGACTTCTCCTTTGTTTGGAATCTGGTTAGAGCTCACTGTGTTATGCAGGATGGCACGGCCTACTGTTATTGAGTTTTTTTTTTTTAATTATTATTTTCCCTGAGAACATAGATGGGTTAATAATTTTGGGTAGATGTTTCACTTATAATTCTAGGGGTCGTTTGGATGCGTCCCAAATTCCGGGAATAAGCAATTCCGGACATAAATTTTAATATAAACAATCCAAACTCTTCACAAAGTTACACACTTTTTAATAAATTTATGCTTAGAAATAGCAAATTCCTCCAATTCCTAAGCGATCCAAACGCCCCCCTAATTTCAGTCTGCTAATGGTATGAACTTTTCTCTTGTACCGAACGTTAGCTTGAATAATTGTAAATATTGCATACTGGATTCGGTTGCTTTAATGCACAAGAACGAGATGCAAATGTGGCTTAGGCAGTGGCAATCGTTCCAATTTCATTTTAGACGATTGTGACAACTTCTGGTTATTTCATTTGATCAGTGAAGAAACGGAATACGAGCAAAATGATTCAACTTAAAAGCCCCGATTGGAAGCGCACAACAGTTCAGACCTAATAATTCCTTGAACATTTTTGGTTGCTGTAACTTGTAGTTGTTCCTTTTTTTTTTCTGTGGGAAACCAAACTAAAAGAAACCAACTTGCTCACACTCTCATCCTCATGGAGTTCACAATTATTATTGCCTATATAAAATACCTCACAGCTAGGCCTGGCAAACGTGCCAAACGATCACGGAACACCCCATTTCCGTTTTCGTGCCGTTTCAGAAACGGAATAAAAGTAGCTGTTTCATTTCCGTTCCGTTTTTGAAACGGTAGTGAAAATTTGTGTCACATTCCATTTCGTTGCTGTTTTCCACTGTAATTTTTTATTTTCCTGTCCCATTTCAGCAAAACGATATAATTATCTGTTCCGTTTCGTTTTTTGAAACGACAACGAAAATTGGTGTCACATTCCGTTCCGGTTCTGAAAATGAAACGGCATCACGTTTTTATTTTCCGTTTTGACAGGCCTACTCACAGCAGTTGAAGGAACTAGTCATTATCTCTGCCGAAATTCTCCAATTATATCTCAATTTGCTGGTATCATCAAGTTGATGAAACACTGCAAAGTTTCTCAATTCTCATGTGACTATGTGAGTCATGTCATTAATCTTGTTCACATAGCATATTCATCCTTGAGGTTGAAACGAAAGGCCCATGTATAATAGGCCTTGATGGGAAAGCAAATTATACATCCACCGACCACTATTATGGTATTATGCAAAAGCTGAAGGATGAGAATAAAATTTAATATTGTTAGACTAGTACGTGTAAAAAATTTGGAAGATAGTATATGCTCTAATTTGTGCATTTATATGTTTATTAAAAATATATAAGTGGCAATAAATATATATATATATATATATATTTTAAAAAAAAGTTCGCTTCTGCCGAAATCATGTCACGATAACATGATGTAATCATCACTACCATGTACCAGTAATACAGCGGCAAAAAATGCAAACAGAAATCACATTTCAAACTTACCAGAACAATAAATGAGGTAAAAGAGACGAGGAAATCTGTAAAAAATAAAATCCATAAAACTAAGGAAGACCGAAAAAAAATTGCAATTTGCAGACAAAAGAAAATCTTTAACAAAACCCAAACCACAATCACTTTCGTACCACACTAAACATAAGTCAAATCAAAATACATCAGTAATTTAAGTTTAAGTATTGATCAAAACCAATCGTTGAACTTCTTGTGCCACCTAATTGAGAGACAACAGGGCCCAAGTAGGCACTGAAACTGCACCACGCGAAGAAGCAGCCCGAAACTTGATCAATGCACCCTCAATACATTCACAATTACCATTCCCAAGATAAAAAATTGAGATACTATAACTCCTTGACAAATTCCTCGACCCACCGCTGGTCTTCGACTGTGCTGAATAGATGCAATTTCGTTTCAACAGGCTGTTATCTCCTACTTCAACCGAGAAGCAATGCAAATTGTCAACAAACAATGCCTGGTTCCCAATGTCATTAACCTCGCTCCACTCCACCAATTCATCATTGAGATCAACACGGTGAACCTTGTAAAACTGTGAGTCGCAATCAGGAAAGAGGTACATCCATCTGGATTTAACCAAAAGCAACAATTCTCCAGATGACATGGACAAATGTGCCTCGACAGGAGTATTCAACTGAGGAGCTGCGATCACAGTGATCTGCTCAAGCGTCTCGCCATCCAAGACAGTCGTCTCGCACATGTCCACTTGAAGAATGTAAAATTTGCCGTCATAGAAAGTGATGCTGCTAGCTGTGTTAAGTTCCTGATTCTCGATCGAAGACCAGGCCGAGTCACCTAATCGGCAGTAAAACACACCCTCTCTCGTGTTGCACGCAGCCACCACCACCGAATCGGAGCGGTCCCATATGAGAGTATCATCCCCAACATAGGCCAATGAGGAACCTGGGTTTGCAGAAGGGAGACCGATGGAGGCACCGGTGAAGGGATTAATTAGAGAGATGGTGATATGGCGGTTGCGGCCGCTGAGGGAGAGGAACCAACCCGAGGCAGACCCGAAGAGGCGGGAGTTGTTGGGGATGCCGGGAGGAGGGGTTGCATAGACGCGGTTTTCAGAGAGGGAATAGAAATGGGTGCATGTGGTGGAGGGGAGAACCAGCCATGGGAGTTGCTGAGGTGGCAGGGGGAGGAAGGAGAGGGAAGGGAAGGAAGAGCGCCAATGGGAGCAGACGGAGCGGAATCGGATCCGATCGGTGAATTCTGTTAGGTTTCCGGCGATCGTGATAAGCAGCTCCGATGGGAGATCCGACCAACCCATTGGAGCCATTGATGTGTGGTGTTGTTAGTAGAGCGTTTTTTATTTGATTTGATTTGATTTGGGGGAAAGAGTATTTGACTTTGACGACGAATCGTGGATTCGTGGCCGTGGGGGCCAAGAAGGTTTATTTTTAGTATTTTTATTTTATTTTTTTAAGGGATGCAGTCTATTTTTTTTTTATTTTTTATGAAATGCCAGTGGGCTTAGCATTAACTTAATAACAAATTACAAGTGAGTTCCAAGGCAAAGACACACAACACGTCAACACCCCCCGCAACTCCATAACCCCTAACACACTACAGAACCCAACAACTAATTAAAAAAAAAAAACAAAGCAAAAAAAGTTAGGTGTGTTTGGATAAGACTCTAATAAGGAATAAGAATAAAAAATTTCGGTATGCGTATTTATTCTTATTTTTGTGCAACCCAAACAACACAAGAATAAGTAATTTGGGCCCTTATTTTTATACTAACAAAACCATGGTATAAAAATAAGAAATTTGAATAAACACGCATACCGAAATTCCTTATTCTTGGCTCATCCAAACACACCCTTAAAGTCACCAGTACAAACCAGTACTAAAAAAAAAAAAATAGCGCTGACTAACTTTAGAGACCGAGGTCAGGGGCGGACTTAAAGAGGGGCAAGCCTAGGCACATGCCTGGGCTTATTTTTTTTTTAAAATGAAGGACTGGTTTAGTAGTAATATGAATTGTGCCTAGGCTTAAATTGAGTCTGTGCCTGGACTTAATTAACGTTGTGCCTAGGCTTGGCAAAGAAAATGTTTTGCTCGGCCAGGAGTTAATTCTTTTTCATGGTTCGTCCCTTCGCTCCTTTCGCATGGAATGTAACAGAGTGGACTTAGTTATAAGGGTATGAACTTGGGATATTTGAAAATTAATGCATGAAGCAACCACAATAAAGTACTTGGTCAATTTAATAAATGTTCATGTCTACAGTCTATGAAAGTACATGGTCAAATTTATTGTAAAAATTTAACCCATTTATAGTTAAGTTTTAATTTGATTTGAGTTATTGCCAATTAACTACTTGCAAAAATGCATCAAGTATTAAGATTCTGATGGTGTAAATGCATAGGTACTTAATTTATAGAATTTGTAACAGTTTGTGGTATTTGAAGCTAATAAATTCATATGGGGCTGTTTGGATTCCTTGGGAAATTTGGAAAATTTCATCTTCCTAGCATAAATTTATTATAAACAATCCAAACTCTTCACAAATTTACACACTTCCCAATAAATTTATGCCTAGGAATAAGAAATTCTCCAAATTCCTAAGCGATCCAAACGCCCCATAATTATTTCAAAGAATAATAAACGTTTTCATGTCATGATATAAGTTTAATGCATTTATTTCATAACAAAGCTTATGGTCCTTATGTATTAATAATGTTCTACACTAGTGTGGAATAAGTCATTGAAATTATATTTATTTTTAAATTTATTTGTTGTAGATATGAGATATTTTTCAAAAAGAAAAAAAAATCTCCCCATCAGTTGGAACTCAAGAGCAAGAACCAATTATATATTAGAAAAGTAGAATTAGTATTCTGAGGAAATATTCAGAGATGTTCTTAATGAAGCAATTATGCAATGAATTCAAACTCTGAAGCGATGTAACATATTGTTAATTGCATAAGAAAATTAAAATTATATTTTTTATTTTTCTTGTGCCTTTTGGTGATAAATTGAGAGGAAAAGACTAAAAAAAACCAGATTTTACAAAAAATAATGTATTTTATAATTTACTATTATATATGTTATAAATGACCTTAATAAAAAAATAATTTTAATTGTATTATATGTGTGCCTAGGCTTATTTTTTTCTATATCCGCCACTGACCGGGGTAGTAGAAATTACTCTCTTCTCATGGTGGTGCTTCCTGTACTTGCTGAAAGTATAGACCATGCAACCTGTCCTCAAAAACCAGATCTTCACAAGTCAACCCCATCAATTGTCCTTGATATTTAATTTTTTTTCTCCTTGCCTGGTTTGCCAGTGTGTGTGCCAGTTTTACTCCATTCCTACTGACATGCTGAATCACCACCTTCTCTCCCATCAACAGTCTATTGTATTGCCTTGATGAACTTTCCTTAACAGTATATTTTTATTATTATTTTTTTTAGAAATATTACAGTCAAAACGATTTGACATATTTTTTATTTTTAGATTTTAAACTAAAAAATTCAAATGATTGATCAAAATCACTTAATGTGTTCTTCATATTGTTATTTTTTTTTTTTGCGAACGGAGTTTTATATTTTATCATATTTTTTTAAAAAATTTCAGATTTTAAAAAAAACGTTATTATGGTAGGGCTTAGAATTAATTAATTAGTTTGAGACTTTTTGAAATTTCTGAATAAACAGTAAAAAAATTTAAAAAATATAAAATTTGGTTGCAAGAAGATTTAAACTTAAGATCAAGTCGGATTCAACGGTACATATCTCAGCCTTTTGCTTTCGGTCTGACAGGCACTTGCAAAAGAGAGTTTACATACTTTCTAGTTTCTAATCAACAACGTATTATCAGATTATTAGGTTGGAGTAAAAAGTGGAATGCATTACATTTGACGAGTTAGAGAGCAGACACCTGACAATCTGCTCATCTTGGTGCATCTTACCCATTAGAATTACACTTCTTTTGTACTTTCAAATTGACAAATATGTTAATTTAGATCCCTTGAGATTTTTTATAGCCTTTTGTACAGAAAAGAATTGTTATTTATAACGTACTTATATCTTTTGATGCCCAACTGCCTCTACAATGACAGAAAGAAATAACTCTAATTTGCCAATGTTGGGCGCCTACCTCTGTTCCTCTAGCTTTAACAGGGTAATAGTATATTAACGTTTAACTTATATTCTAAAATGTTCTCAACAAAAACAACTTATGCCTTGAGCCCTCAACTGAATCAATGAGTTTCTTAGTAAATTAACCAAACTATGTTTGGATCCGATATAGCCAACTACTTGAAGACAAACTATTAATTATATCCTCTGGAGAGCTGTCCATTCTAGACATCTCATCACGACCATCTGATATAATCTCGACGGTTAATTTCTTTCGGGCCTTACAATCCGGAGAAAAATAGGGACCATCCGATTTAGAGCTGACGGTCAAGATTAGATGTCCACTCTGGACATCTGTCGAGAGGATTTCGTTCGTTACGCTCCTGCCTTTTTCTTTTTAGGCATTTTCTCGCTCTTCCTTTTGCAACTTTTGTACAGTTTTCTTTATTTAATGAAATTTTGCAAGTTGGCAATCAGCCAATCACCGGTCTGACCTCAAAAAAAAAAAACTGACATTATGGGTCGATACATGTAGACCTGTCAAACGTGGTCTTCACGTGGGAAAAAGACCACTTCGTATATCGTGCCACTTCAGTAACGGTATACCTTCAACATTTCGTTAACCGTTTCATTTACTGAAACGGTAAACGACATGTGTAAAATATGCGATTTCGATAAACGGTGTGTAATTTCGTTCCAGCTCCCATTTCGTTTGCCGTTTCGTTATTGAAACGTCAGAAATAATCATGCCACTAACCGTTTCGTTACCCATTTCACGTCACGACGAAACGGCAGCGTTGACAGGCCTAGATACATGGACAGAACTACAGAAGTAAAATGAACCGATAGATAGGACCCACCACGTGGGACCTGCTTGCTTTCTGACAGAACAAATTTGATACTCGTTTCATAAAAAAGTATACAATGCAGAAGTATATATTAGATCCTTAATTTTTTTTGCATTTGATTTAATAAAGTTTATGTAAACATTACATACATATAGATAGTTCTCTAATCACTGCCTATTGACCCTAATTCCTGTTGCCAGTTACCGGTACCAGATGAATGTTTTTCTCTGACAACCTATTGCTGAGACACTCTGATTATATGGAAGTATATAACAAATATTTTAATAGATAGATCCGAGAAAAACTGTATTTCACTCTTCCAAAATATATATATATATATATTAAAGGAATTAAAAAAACAATTTAGGAAAAAAGAGGAGTTTTGCTTCAAACGTATTAGGATTGAATTGGATTGGGCTCAACACAGTAGGTCAGTGGTTTCATCATTTATAAAATATAAAGAATTTACGGACACGGAAGAAAAAAATTATTGACTTAGAATATGCCTCTATAAATAAAAACTCTTAACTGAAAATATAAAAAATAACATCATAATTTGGTGCAATACATAATGATCTAATTGAGACCAACTTCTCATCACACAGATGTTTAATTAAATCAAAGATGTTGGGCACGAGTCTTTGGAACTCATTGATTAGCGGTATCAAATCTAGGAAGTATCCAATAGGGCCTTTTAGAGCAGCTAAATATACCCTTCGGTTCGACCATATAATCCCTCAAGCTTTGCGCATATATGTAGCTACTGGGGGTTGGCATGTTTTTAACACGAGGTTTATATTGAACAACGGTGTTCCTTAATCCACTATCTCTGCTTACTTCGCTAAGAATACATGATTTATTGCCGCGAAATAACGCGTAATTACCAATATCGGTAACCTTTGACCAACTCGGCTCCTCGAGGTCATTTGGATTGAAGAACACAGAAATCCATCTTGTGTACTTATTATGAAAATTGTACTCTGTGGAAAGCAATATGTCATCAGGGGCCACAACGAATAGAGAGTACTTGCTTTCAAAATTTGGAGGTCGGATGCTTCTAGGGTGCGTTTGGATGAGAGAAGAAGAAGAGGAAGAAGAAAGATGGGAAGAAAAAAAAATTATAAACAATTCAAATTTTTCACAAAGTTACACACTTTCCAATACTTCTTCCCTTCTTCCCTTCTTTCCACACCTATCCAAACGCACCCCTAATGTTTTGTAGTGTCTCACCATCCACTATAAAAACCTCAGACGCCCTACATTCAAGAAGATGGAAATAACCTGCTTTATAGACAATCTCGTTTATGTCGCGACAATAAGAGAGAGACTCAATTTTAGTCCAGATATCCCTTCCCCAATAAGCCACTCCACCAAAATCTCCATATCCCTTCCCCAATCCTGCTACTATGACAGAACCTGAGTAGCCCCATACAGGGGTTTGTAGATAAGCGGGGTGTATACGGCAGATGAGCTCTTGTGCCAGTGAAAGAATTGATTACTATAACAGTAGATAACTAAAAGCAGTTGCCTAACAATACTTGGACAAATAAGAAAATAAAATATTAATATTATTATTATTATTTTATATAGAACTTTACGTATTAGACAATAAAAATACGCATAAAATCAATAATTTAGTTTTTTCTTACAAATAAATAGCTAATTTGATAGTAACTTAATCTTTTTTAATAAAAAGTCTGACCTTGATCTAGACCACTAATTAGATCAAATTGGACCATTGATAATTTGATATAAGAATGTTTACACATTTTTATCTGACACGTTTACTCCTTTTATTTGAAAAATGCTTACTCTTAATTGCTTTTATAAGTAGTAAGATAAAGGATTTGAGAATCAAAACGTTCAACTTAGAAAAATTACAAAATCCTTAAAAATATAATAAAAAAATACTTCAAAGCTAGGGAACTTTTCTACAGTATCTCTTTGGCATTTTCGGCATCACATTCGTATGGTCTTTTGTGTAAAGGGTTCATCTAACTTTCAATTTTCAAATGCAACAAAAACAGCTATTTAGAATACTCAACATAAAATAAATGAGAAAACAAGCTGACCCCATGCATTCTTTTAGAATTGTTTATCTAATATCCCATGTAATTCCATGTAACAAATCCCATACAACATTTTTCTCAATGGCAACATGAAAAGTTATTTATAAGATCATACAAAAATTCAAAAACGTAAGGAAAAGGGCCAACAGCTCCAGCCGCAGCGTGCATGGGGGAAGAGGGTAGAGGGATATTAAATGAATTTTCAGTTGGACCCTTCCATTTTTCTCTATTTCGAACCATATTTCATGCATCTTTTTTCAGACCCAATACTTTCCTTTATTACATAAAATAATTTTTATAATTTTAGTTTTTTATTTTAATTGTTAAGAAGTCATTACAAAAGTATTTTTGCATGAAATTTTATCAATTTTCTTAAAAGAATTACAAGAAATTCTGTGATGTATTTTTTCATTTAAATTGTAAATCTTCTTAATTTGTTTATATTTTGAGATACAAATTATGTTATCACATCTTTTGCTTGATATATTTTAATATGACTATTATTAATTATAATTATGTTACAAGAAAATATTTTTATATGATAATATATTGATCGGCATAAATTATATGGAATCAAAGTGATATAATTTTTTTTACAGATTTCTATTTTTTTATCTTTTCACTTTTGTTTAGTTATTTGGAAGCTTTTTCTAGATTTTTTTTTAATTTTACAGATAGTCTTAAAACATTACAAAAATAAATGTATCTATATTATATTGATCAATTACATCCTTAATGTATTATTTTTATAATTGCATACATCAGCATCTATTTTTGTTGCTATATTTTATTAATTTGATGAATTTATTAAAATATATTGGGAATAATCATAAAGAAATATCTTATTAGTTAATATGTTTATATAAGAATTGGTGGTATATTAGTTAATATGTTTATATAAGAATTGGTGGTATATTAGTTAATATGTTTATATTTTAATGGCATAAATAGTTCATGATAGTACATAATAAAAGGACCAAGTAAAATGCATCTAATTAGCCATTGTTTTAAGTATTGGTGGTATATTGCAAGTAGGGTCAAATATCATCTCTATTTTACAAAAACAAGAATAAAAGAGTGTGCATAAAATTCGAAGAATTTTATTGTCGAAATTAATTTGTATCATTTATCAATTAATTATTTGTAGGTAAATATTGCATGTAAGTTTTGAGCTTTATAAATATTTTAACTCCAAAGTGCTTTTCATATATAATTTTAGTTTAAGTATTCTAGTTTTTTATTATTTTGTTTAATTGCTTACAAGTCTTTACACAATAATTGTTGCATTAAATTTTAATTAATATTCTTATGAAATTATAAAATAATCAGCTTAATATTTTTTCAATTTCGGATTAAAATTTTTTTTCTAATTTTCTAATCGATCCCTTTTCTTATTGGATTTGACATATTTCGTTACAAGTTTTGCTTGATACATCTTATCATGGTTATTATTAATTGTAATTATGTCGTACAAATATATTTTTCTATATATTATTGAATTGGCATAGACTACATAAAATCAAGTGATTTAGTTTTTTTTTTCCTTTTTTATTTCTTGGCATTTTTTTTACTTTTATTTTGTTGTGCAAGTTTTTTACTGGTCATTTTGGATGAAATTTTATAGATATTCTTCCAAAATTTCACATAATCCAACCGTATATATTTTTTATAGCTTATATTTCTAAAATTTTGTTTTAAATTATTTTTTATATTATTTTTGATATTCGGAGATCTATAGTTGCTTGCTAAAAATAAAAATAAATAATTAAAAGGCTGATTTTTGTCAAATACTAATCGCGCGGAGCGCGAATGTTTGGCTAGTTCTTCTCAAATTCCCAAGCACCGCATCAAATTCCTAATAATTCTGATCAAGGTTGGTGGACAAATCTTACAATATATATGTTTTATTTTTCATTAATTTTTTTTTTTACAAAATTGCTTAGACCATCCTTAAGATTCTATCATTTTCATCATCCTCGCGTTATCCAGCATCCTCATTATTAATTATTCAGCGTACGCTGCAACTAACCTCTCCCCTTTCTTCCCTCCCGCATACTTGTCCCTCCATCCCCCCTCCAACAGTTATCTATTTAATTTCAATAATTATGATATTAACTTCAATATTTATGTATATTAATTTCAACGGTTATGAAGTGTGAGGGAGGGGGGAGGGGTGGGGGGGGGGACAAGCGTACGCGGGAGGGAGGAGGGAGGAGGGGGGATGGGGGAGGGGGAGACAACGTACGCGCGAGGGAGGGAAACAGAGCGACAGAGGGAGAAAGGGATGAACGCTGGATTTCTAGAAAAAGAAAATGCGTGATCAGAGAGATGATGAGATGATTTTCAAAAATAAAAAATACTTTACTGGAGATGACGGAAATGATGGATCTTAAAGATGACCCTTATCAGCCCTATTTTTTTTTTTAAGATTTTGTTATTCTTCTTATTTGAAACAAAAAGTTTACAAACTTAAACACTCGACTCGCTAACAGAGTAACTGTTATTATAACAAAAACAACAAATGCGACAGATGGTGGTTCTGAAGCCAATTATAGAATAATATAACGAATGATCAAAATAGATTGTGTTAGTAACAAGACGCCATTTTGTTTCTTTCTTCAAATTTTGCTGTAGTAATGAGCAATGACTGATGAGTTTGATTGCTAGGAGAAATGTGTTCCCCCCACATGATGCCAATTTATTCGTGCAACATAAACAAAATATGTGGCCCGGTCCTGTTAAGATAATATAAAATACGAACTACGTACACAGGCTTTTTATCCAATTGCAAAAACAATTTATTTAGAGGAAAGTATTGAATGTAAATAAAATTAGCTTTTTATTAAGTTTCTTGACTATTATTTGTGGGCTTTAATCCACATTTCATCATACTCAAAAAGAAAAGTAAACATGCAAGAATTACTAGCTCCTAAACGTTTTTGCAGTTGAGTGAATAAAAGTCTATGGCTCCGTTTGGATGGCTTCTTCCTGAAATAAGGAATAAGGAATAACCACTTTTTACCAATAAATTTATTTCTAACCATCCAAACTCTTCACAAAAGTTACACACTTCCCAATAAATTTACCTCTTCCCAATAAATTTCTTCCCTTCTTCCTTCTTCCTATCTTATTCTCAACGCATCCAAACGGAGCCTATGTTAACATATATTCTATGATCGCCGTCTGTACACACTAAATTCACTTGCCACTTATCAGGTACCACATCCATGCTTTCACTGACAATCTGTTGCAAATATTTTGATAATTTATAACAAATAAGTAAGAATATTGAAAAACTTCTAAATAAATGTCACAAGAGTTTTGCCACTCCAAAATAAATGCAAACAGGAAAATTATTATTAATAAATAAATACACGAGACACCAACTTTCACAACATCTGTTTAATCGGATTCCTTTGGATGGTATGAGAATAAGGAAGGAATAAGAATTTTAGAAAAAAAATATTGAGAAATGTGTAATTTTAGAAAGAATGTGAATGCTTAGGAATAAATTTCCACCTAAAAAAGAAGTTATTCCTCTTGGCTCCGTTTGGATGGCTTCTTCCCGGAATAAGGAATAAGGAATAACTACTTTTTACCAATAAATTTATTTCTAACCATCCAAACTCTTCACAAAAGTTACACACTTTCCAATAAATTTACCACTTTTCAATAAATTTTTTCCCTTTTTCCTTTTTTCTACCTTATTCTCAACGCATCCAAACGGAGCCCTTATTCCTAAATAATTCAAACGGATAGTGTTGATGACTCATTGGAAAGCGGCAACAAATTAATCTAGGCACTGTCCAAGAGGAATTTTTAGAGCAGCAGCATATGCTCAGCAGTTGGACTGTTAAATCCCTCAATTAGTTGCGCGCTTTGATGTAGCAAGCGGGGGTCTCCACGTTGCTAATATGAAGTTTTGGCTCTGTGTGGATCATATGAGTTTAAGGGTTATTCACGATTAAAATTTTTAATCCTAAATTGTTAAGAATAAACTTACTCTCAAAATAAGATTTTTTTTATTTGGATGATGAAAGGATCAACTAATCTCACTTTTTACTCTCAAATTTTTAATCTCACTTCTCATTCTAATATCTGATTAAATTAACTAATCTTACTCTGATTCCGAATAAGTCCTTGATCCTAGAGACCTAGGCTGTTTGGATTTTCTATTAATCCAAAATAGGTATTAATTCTTAATCATGCTATCCAAACAGTTATGTCGGACAAAACCGTTAATTAATCTGTTATATCTGCTTAATTGCTTGAATACCAAAGTCATAGTCACAAAATAATGCATAATTATTTAATTACCAATTCGGTAAATTTTGACAAACTCTGTTCTTGATGCAAGAATTTGGATTGAACAACACCGAAGTCCACCGTGTGTCATCGCCATCCAAAACACAAATCCAGCGGCATTACGTTCAAGCAAGTGGAAGTAACCTTTTTTATAGGCTCCGTTTGGATGGCTTCTTCCCGGAATAAGAAATAAGGAATAACCACTTTTTACCAATAAATTTATTTCTAACAATCCAAACTCTTCACAAAAGTTACACACTTCCCAATAAATTTACCCCTTCCCAATAAATTTCTTCCCTTCTTCCTTCTTCCTATCTTATTCTCAACGCATCCAAACTGAGCCATAGGCAATATGCCAATATCATCTACGTAGCGACGAGACGAGACAGATTTAATTCTTGTCCAATGATGTCATGATGACCACCTGGTCAGCAATAAACCGCTCCACGATTATTTCCAATTCTTGCGGCTATGACGGAACCAGAGTAGTCCCACACTGTGGATATAGGCCGGTTGCGTGTGGCAAATGAGCTCTTGTGCCGATGAAAGGGTTGATTATCATTGCTCTGGGAGTCCAATTGTATCCGATTACAAGAACCCACTTGCCGATCTGATGACATGAGAATTATAGACTTCAGGGAAAGGGATCTGGTAGACCCTATCCTCCAAAAAACAGTAGAAATTAAGGACAGTACTAATGAGGCCTTGAGGGAGGTGTAGCCACGGAAGAGATGTCGGCATGGGATGACTTTTCCGGGCAGATCGCCTTGAGCGGTCTGTACATTCGGTTAACTCAGGAGCAAGTATGCTCCAATCCATTCTTTTGTTTTTCTTTTGATGTGTTGAAATTCGAAAAACAAAGGCTGGAGAGAATCAATTAATTATAAATTGAAGGCAGACAAATTACGCGTGCAAACCAGGTCTAAATGCCAGTTGTAGAATGTGTCAAATCTAAATTCTAAAATTGCCTGTGCTCATTTTAACAAAAGCTACTTATTTAGGTAATAAATGGAATATATCATTCCTTTCTGCTTTTCAAAATACAACATTGGATTCGATTTCGATGCGGTTTTGAGGTCTGAAATGAAACCAATTTATATCGGACTAGAAATCTGCCCTATAACTTCACCTTTTGGGTACTCCCTCCCCACAAAATTTTACATTTAAATAGCCAGCTATTGTAAAATGTGCATTGTTTATTTATTATTCTTACAGTGTTACAGATATTTCTTATCCAAACCATACTAATTAAAATACACAACTATTAAGCATTAACAAACTGGTCTGTACTTTATCCAAGTCGAAACAGAACTTGGATTAATATAGTCAATATATATACAACTGTCATGTACTAAATTATCTATTAACCACTATCACTAACTTCCAATTTTGTCTTCTAATTTTCAAAAATATTACAGAATGTAGAATGCACACTTATTTATTGTCCCATTCATACTTACATTAGGGAAAAAAAAACCACGATGTACACTTATTAATTGTTCCATTCATACTTACATTAGGAAAAAAAATTTATTTCGACAACCATTAATCTGATTTAACTTGTTTACGTAGACTAATTTCAAGCATGACATATATATGGATATATCCTCAGCTGGAAATGTCAACATGAAAGTAAAGGTGCTATGCTGGAGCATGATTCGTCAGCAGCGGTCACAGCACACATCCATGGTGGCTTGTATGCCATAACTGCTCGCTCATACCAATCCTTGTCAAATCCTTCTCCGTCATCCAGGTCATCATTCGCCTTTGCATTCTTGGAGAAATTGTTGCCACAATGATAAGAAATTGTTAACATTTATCTTTTTTACATATTAAGACAATGTATATAAATCTCAATAATGTTTTTATTAATGAAATCTGTTGGCGTGGTGATTGCCACCCGACCCTCAAAAAAAAAAAAAAAAGTCAATAATGCCGCACACCGCAATCTGCTTGTGAATGTACCTAAACAATCTTTATTTTTTTTTTAGAAAGTTTGATCTTGATATTATATCCAAGTTTTCCTGATTATATATATTTTGTGAGGACACTACATTTCACCAATTTTCTTTAACATGGACCTAGCTTGATAAAACAAATCAAAGGTTCTTCACCAGATGCAACATGCAACGGACCGATGCTTTACAGAGAAATTCAGTACTATGTAATACCTGGACCGGACGGTGATAAAAGCTAGGAAGAAATCGGCTTTTGCAATACTCATTGAAGAAAATGTTGAAAATCAGAAGGGGGATTGTAGCAAAAGAAGCTGCCGGCTTTGATTTGAGTCCAAACAAACCAATCATGGTAATCTGCATGAGCATGACTGCTATGAATATGTAGTGATGAATATGAGGCCAGTACTGCCCGCATGTGTCGTAGCTGATCTCATAGACGTCTTGCATCTGAAAGCAAACTAAAATAATTATTTTATAAAATACTGACACTATTTCCACTTACTAGTTAACTCGATTGATAGATAGCTATGGACTCCATTACAAAATGATGCTTGTGGTAGCAGCTGTTAATTGATATTTGCTGCTTTCAGCCTTCATTCTTGACAAAACAGATGCTCTGAATATATGGGAGCTTCAGCGTTTTATTTTTGGGTAAACAAAATCAGATCTGGTTTTCCAGTTGAAGGTCTAACAGGACAAGTCTATCGACACCAAACTGGTTTGACCTTTAAAAAAAAACCGTGTTGTAACTAAAAACCCTTAGGTAATCAATCAAATGATTTAAAATTAAGTACTAGCATCACTTGATGATTCCAAGTGTTCCCTAAAAGAGTCAAATTGAATCCGCAATCTATCTAAAATATAGATAGGATACCTTCAATTTTATTTTATTTTATTTTTTTTGTGTTCTACGACATTTTAATCAGTTGTCGCATATGTCAAACATAAATGTTTGTCAACATATACCTTCCCATTGTAATATAGAGAAAGGAATATATAATTTTATCAACTTTATTAATTGCATACAAATAACTATTAGAATAATGAAAAACAGAATCTTGCCTGGTTCACAAACACAGCATAACCAAGCAGAAAATAAACTACTAGAAATGGAAGCAGAAGCGGAGCAATCACAGCATAGACCATCCCAATCAAAATCGCGAGCGAAACAATTGGAATCACTCTATAGTATGGGAACCCATAGAGATAAGGATCTTGGACACTCTTTCGTGAGAATAAATGTCTCTTCAAAAAATGCAATGTCAAAAAACCAAACTGGAGAACTTCCAAGGAAAATCCTGACATGCCATCTGTAAGAATGTAGGTAATGAAGAAATTTGACTGCAACATAAAGAACAAATTTCATATTAGAGTCAATTTAATAAAAAAAATCTGCAGTCATATATTCATAATTATCTTTCAATTATTTTTAAATGAAATACAGAATAGGCCTCCATAATTAGGTTTTAAACAATCATTAATTAAGACGTTCATAATACTTGACAAATATATTAGCATTTTTATGCCTCTGTCATGATATACACGTAAAATAACTTCATGTCCAACTTTACCTGTGCAGTTACGGCGCTAGAAAGACGAGTTGGGATTTCCTTAGGATGAGCAAATGACTCGCCAAATTGATTGAGAAGGGACCCTGAAAGAACACTAAGAAAGAAAACATTTCCAACCAAAAAATAGAACACCATGTTGCAGGCCCTCATTTCTTTCTTGCTCTTTGACACCAGTCCTTCAAGAGTGGCCATCCCTAGCATCGCATATGGAATCAAGTAGATGAATCCATTAAGAATTGCACTTGGAAGGTACCCCGTCAATATGGAATTCAATCCAGGTCTGCAGAGGACAAGGATAATTGTAGATGAAGGTTGACAAAGTACATATGTCAATTGCAACAAAAGAAAGATGGCTCTTGTACCTTATCATTTACATGTTCACTACCTATTTATGCATCATCAAGTACCAGATAATACCGCTGTGTAACTTGGTTGTGCATTACCAATGCATCAAACCTAGCAGGAACAATAGAAAATTATTAAGTCTACTAGCAAGGAACTTCAAAATTACATCAACTGTACAGCTCTTGCTGGTGGAAACCACTTTTTTATTTTCTCTATCTGAACAATTCCTTGAACCACTGTCACTGGAATTGTGAAGAAAACTGTCAGAAGAAATGCTGCAACAAAGACCCCAATCCTGTGAATAACCATGCGGCGATACGGTATATCCAGGTTATGCCAGAGGACATCACTTGGTTCAGAGGCATACTCTGTGGTTAACAACAATGGATTTGCATGCTGTTGCGCTTCTGCTGCTAAAGTGGCAGCAACACGAGACTTAAATGTTACAAAAACAACTGGTAACTCCTGAAAAAGTTAATAACACGATTTCATTGGTAATTGTTTTTATGTTAGCATTCGATCAATTATGTTCAAAATATCATACAAATTAGACCCTTTTAAATGTTTCAATAGTCCAATATATCAATCTTCTAATTTTCTCTTCTTAGCTAGGTAGCAAATAGAATATTGCCAAGTGTACATTGGAAAATAAAATTGCAAAATGAATTCCTAAAAATATATTCTCTCAAAATTGATATAGGAAAATTTGAAAATATAGACTTTACCAAAGCCATCAGAAGTGGCAAAGTCAGTATTGATAGATTAATATATACCTTCTGCTTTAGCATGCTCCCACATTGCAAAACCCGTATCTTTCTTTGAATACTCTTTAATTTGGCTTCATTCTTCTCTATATTTTCTATTGTAGTACAGTGGAAGTTACCACAAAACCAATCCCAGCAACACTTTCTCTGATGTTTGCTCTTATTCCTAAACCTCTTTATTTTTTGTTCAATAGAGGATGCCAAATTCTGGAAGAAGAACATAGAAAGGAACATATAAACTTTTCATTGTATGTTATAAATTCGGAACATTAAAATTTAGTAACCAATTAATGAAGAAGAGTAGGAACCATTAATTGTTCAATGTTTCTTCTGTCGTGAACAATCTGATATGCATGATAGGTCAACTGGTAATGCTTTGAGAAGAAATGGTCAACATAACATCCATGTTCACCATGCACTGTGCACAGAGGGATTCCTCGAACAAGGACAGTCAATTGGTCAGGCCGTTTCCGATTGTAATCATGGTGCCCAATTCTTTTTTCCAGAATTTCTTTGTGCTCCTGCTTTCAACAGCTTAATTAAGCAAAGTGCTCAACTAAACAAATGCGGTACATGAAGAGTTGTATTCATATGCAAGTTCTTTAAGCACAGGCTTCCTAAGGTTGTAATCAAGATGCCGAATTAATTTTTTTCAGAATGTCTTTATACTACTGCTTTCAGCACCTTAATTAAGTAAAGGGCTCAACTAAACATATAGGATACATGTAGAATTGTCCTCATATACAAGTTCTTTAAGAGGAATAGCCTATTCCTAGGCAGAAAATATTGGAAAGTGTGTAACTTTGTGAAGAGTTTAAATGGTTAGAAATAAATTTCCGTCTAGGAAGAGACTATTCCTCTTATTCCTAAGCGATCCAAACGGCCCCAAAAGGCTCTTTTTTTTTTCTTGTATTCTCATATTTTACTACATTTTTTCTACTATATTATTTATGATTTTGATTGATGCTATATCAGTAAGGATTCAAAGCACCTCTTCCATAATTATACGGATGGAAATTGAATATCGCTACAGTTATGCTAGAATAGAAAAATCTGTTTAAGAAAATCGAAATAAAAGAGAAACCGAAAGGCTGTATTTATCTTGTGTATGACAAGGTCACCTTATGTAGCAAATAGGGAACATAGAATGAAATAAAGCACAAGCAAGAAAAGTGAACCCAAAGCCTGCAATTTAAGGGGGGAAAAATGAGTTTTTAAGGTTAAACCGACAAATTATGCTTGCATAAACACCTCAAAAGGTATTTATAATACATTTAAGCGCATGTAACAATTTTGACATGTACGCACTTTTCAACATAAAAATAGGAGGGAAAAAAACAAAAACAGGGGAAGGACAATGTACCCAATTTCTTTAATTTTTCTTAACGTTTGCAACTATAAAAGAAAACCACCAAAATTATGTTCAACGTCAGATCATTTAGGCACTAAATGTCAACAATTAAGATACAATCAGTGCAATAAAAATAAGATAAATTCATGGATATTGAAAAATATCCTACCAGTTGGAGCCCAATTTAACCTTTGAAATTGAATAGGAATCCAGGGAATGAGAAATCTTCACGTCATACGACTTTTCTTGACTTATATAATTCACTGGAACAAGTATCAGCAACCCCACAAGGGAGCAAACAGAGAAAAATTTTATCCTATAAGATGAAAATGACAAAAAGGAATGAAGTGAAATACATGTAAATACATACTTAATTAACATGAACTGTTATTATTACTCTTTTGATCTACCCAAACTTGAACAAACGAAGTACAACCAATGCATCCAAGCCACACAGCCTGATCACCTCCTCATCAGAGAGGCGAAAGGCAGCAGGAATCCATGCAAAAGATGGTACGGCGAACCGAGCAGAGGACGAGCGGCACCACCCTGTTGGCATGCTTTCACCAGCGGCAATGCACCGGGCGAGATATACCGGGGCGTTGCCAGGCTGCCACTTGAGAACAGAGAACAGGGAGAGCACCACCGCCGCAAGGCCCAGGTTGATGGCTGCCGATGCGGCTAGGCCTCCTGGGTTCATGGCTGCTAGCTGGATGGATAATTAGTTGCTGAGGTTTGAAATTGGGAAATGGTAATGGAGACTTGGATGAGTGTGCAGAGGGAGAGACTCAAGTGAGAGAGGCGGTTGGGGGGTGAAAGGGGAGATGGATGGGGACAAAACTCTGGTGCCACGTATGGTTTCTGCATGTATTTGATCTATCCACGTAGGCTTTTCAAGTTAATTGGAACTTTGGGAGGATGACTGGTTTTGAAAGCTTGGACTTTTTCTTAGCATCGAATTTTTACAAGTCTATTTCTGATTTAGCATCTACAGGACTATGAATTGTTGTTCATTTGGGTGATCATGTATAACTTACATAAATAAATTAAAAGTTAATTATTGGTTTAGCTGATTACATATGATTTGCAATGTGGTTTTAATTAAGTAGAAAAAATGGATACAAAAGGGCAACTTTCTTGCACAATATATATGATGTATCTATTAATTTCACAAATAAGAAAATTATACACCTAAACGATATCATTTAGTGGTTATATAAAATGTCACTCTAATAAGTAAATATAAGAAATGTCACACCCAATGATGGGTGTACTTACGTTCTTTCATAGTTTGCAAAAATTCTTCATATCAGTTTGCACCGTGTCCGATAGTGGAGAATTTATCTGTGAAGCATCTGATATAACGTTGCTCATGCAAATTCTCCTTATATTGAAATTTCATTGAAAATCGAATTTCATATATATATTTTTTATTGGACAAACTAGGTGCGGTGACTATCTAAGGCTCCATTTGGATAAGGTGTGGGAAGAAGGGAAAAAATGGGAAGAAGTATTGGGAAGTGTGTAATTTTGTCAAGAGTTTGGATTGTTTATAATAAATTTATTCCCTTATTTCCCTCTTTCTTTCTTCTCAAATGGAATCCAAATGGAGCCTAAGTAAAAAAATAATAAATTTTTTTCAAAGTCGAATTTCATATTTTTTTCAAATTTTTTTTTACTATTTTTTTGAAACTTCATAAATTAATAGATCTAATTAGTTTTAACCGATTTTTGTAACACAAACAATTTTATATTAAAAAATTTAATAAGAACTATGATTTTTTTTTTTAAATAAGAACCATGGTATAGCATGGTTTATACACACACTATACCCTCTCACCTTATAGTGCAGCTATAAATCGCACTACACTCTATAGCGCAGTTTATATCCACGATGTAAGGCTAAAATTAGACAAAATGGTAGGTGGATGGACCTAGTAGAATTATGTGTTGCTATAGTGCTCAAGTTGAATCACATCCCAATACATTTATTTCTTTTTTTTTTTTTGAAATTTCCTTTGCTTTCTATATCCACTTGAAGTATCATAACTCTTTCATATTTAACTCCTATTTTGATAACTTTAGTTCACCGAAAATGTTGCAAAAAATTCTATAACGGATAATCAGAAGATATATTTATTTTCCGAAATTAAAATATTCCGAAAGTGTTTGTCAGAAAGAATTATAAATTAAGGAGATTTAGTCTTTGATCGAATATTCCTTTTTTTTTTTAATTATTGTATTCATTCCTAGACCACCAGGCACCAGTCCACGGACCAGCATCGTCTACAGCCAAAATTAATCGGCTGTAGCGTCCAGCCAACCTAATTTTTATAAAATTTAAAATTTTTAAAATTTAAACGTTAAATTTAAACCGTTGATCTTGTTCAATTTTACGGACGATGCATTTTTATATAAGTTTTATAAAATTTAGAGTTGATTTGATATTAGATCAAGTGGTCAATAAATGAACGAATATGGTTAACAAACACTGATTAATTCTAATACGTTCATAATTTGATCACTCAATCAAGTATCAAATCGACTCTAAATTTTATAAAATTTATATGAAAATGCATCGCTCGTATAATTGAACAAGATCAACGGTTTGGATTCAACATTTAAATTTTAAATTTTTTAAATATTAAAAAAATTGTGTTGGCTGGATGGTACAGCCGTATTATTTAGGCTGTAGAGGATGTGAGTCCACCAGTCCACCACTGAAGGCTGAAACAGACCTCGAGCACAACTGCACAAGCAGCACTCTCAAAAGGAAGAAGACAAAATAGCTTTTGGAAGCCTAATTTGGCGGAGATGGCGATGAGAGAGGCGTCCGACGACTTGTCGGTGGTGGTGCTAGCTTCGGACCTCGGAGTTGACGGCCGCACCCTGCTCTCTCCGTCGGAGCGCCGTCTCGCGGAAGAGGAGAGCGGCGAGGCCACGTGGCAGTGGCACGATTGCATGGAAGAGGACTTCTCGGATCTGGAGCAACTCCAGTTCTTGCGCCTCCAGGGATCCGATAAGGCCGGAAATCGGATTCTTCGCATCGTTGGCAAGTTCTTTCCAGGTCCCAAACCCTCTTACTCTTTGGTTTATTCAATTATATTTTTTTTCTTATTTTAGCTTTAATTTCCTACTGTTTGAGCTTATTTAGTTTTGGATTACGCATGTAATTGTTCTCTTCTTCTTCTTCTATGAATGTGAATTTAATAAGCTTAAGTAGCAATTCCGTACAAACATTTGTTTTTTATTATCCGTCATTGCTAAAAGCTTTTGATTGAATAATTCAAAGTATTGCAATATCCATGTCATGATGTTATTTATCATAAGCCTTATATAAAAATTTATGTCATGCTACTATTTATCATAAACTTTATACAAAAGTTTCCATATTGTTTACAAATAGAATATGCAAACTATGATTGATCAAAGTGTAAATACAAACTAAACATTGGATTAAGTCCAAAACCAATATGGGTAGTATAAGAATTTCAGAATTATTCAAAAAGAAAACTTCTCGAGCCTAATAGTATATTTTAACCAGTAACGTTACTAGGAAACCTGCATAAGGGGACTTAATTTGCCTTCTTATAATTTTGTTTGATTTGTTGTAGACTGTATTGGAAAATAAAGTATGTGAGCAGAATAGAGTACTTATGGGAGGACATACGAAAAGGGCAGGTGGAGATACCAGAAATTGTGTCTGAGCATGATGAGGTTTTAGAGCACAGGCCGTTGACTGATTACGGCATTGAGCCTGACACTCTTCATTTTAGCGAGGTGCCAACTATCAGGCATGCACAAGATAGGTACGGGGATAAATGGTCTCGCGATTTCATGTAAGGTGTTGGAACTGTAATATTTATTAAAATTACACCTTAATGTTCTGCTTTTTCTTTTACTTTGGATAAATAACCCAAGGGGTTTTGTATTGTAATGTGCTATCTATGTGCATATATGGTGATCATATTGGCTGTATTACTAACATCTGAATTTCAAGAAGTATTAAGTGCTTGATAGTTTTATAACAGTGGCATTACATGCTTAAACCAAAATTCACACTCAATGATTATATTTTGGAGGACGACTAATTCTAGTTTTGTCAAAATTATTGTTTAAACCATTGAAGTTGATTTTTAGTCTTTGGCTAACCCTATATATTCGTATGTTTACTTTTTTTTTATTAATTCGTTTGGCAACATCAAAGTTTAGTGGAGTCAAGGGATAAAGTTAGCATTTTAGAGTTAGTGTTTGAGATTAAAGTTAATAAAAGTTAGTAATTGTTGTTTGGCATGATAGGTTAAATTTAGTGATCAAAATGAATGCATTCACTTATAAACATTCATTTTAATCTTGAAATTTTGAAATTTTTTAAAAAATTTTAAACAATTAAAAATTTTAAAATTTTAAAGTTGAAAATATGAAATTTAAAATTTGAAAATTTTTAAATTTTTAAATTTGAAATTTAAAATTTTGAGATTTGAAAGAAGCAGCGATTTCTTCTCAAGGTTTCTCTTCAGGTATGGTCTTTTTTTTTTTTGGTGTTTGGAGAGCACTTGGATACAAATTTGCTAAGTTAGCGAGGTAGTGTTGATCTTGCTAATTCCAAAGTTGTTTGGCGATACAAGGCTCATAGGCTCCGTTTGGATAGGTGTGGGAAGAAGGGAAGAAGTGAGAAGAAGTATTGGGAAGTGTGTAACTTTGTGAAGAGTTTGGATTGTTTATAATTTTTTTTCTTCACTTCTTTCTTCTTCCTACTTCTTCTCAACACATTCAAACGGAGGCATAGATAAGTTCGTTGACCTAGAAATCAAGCTAAACTTGACACTACCAAACGATCCCATAAAAGGCAATTGCTTGACCTTGTTTTTCTTTCAACGGATTAAATTTTCTTTCAACCCCTGTACATTGTTAGTCTATACACAATATTTGTAACGGATTAATTTTTCTTTAAAAAATTACAAAAGCGCTAAATATCTGAGCTTTATTTTGCATTTATATAGGTATATAAAAGAAAGTATTTGATAATTAAAGATCATCCGGTTTTTTAAATAGGTTCGACACGTTAAACCTCAAACTGGTACTCCACCAGTTCGTTGATCGGTTTGGTTGCCGGAACATTGATAATAACGTGCATGCTTACAAAATGAATATATCAGTTTCTTCTAATAATTAAACCACCAATGTTAAAGAACTGAATGTACTTGAGAATTTCAAATTCCATATATGTATCGGTTAAAACCACACATTGAAGCCTGCGGTTTTCTAATTTATTATTCGTCAAAAACGGGATGGTGAAATATATATTTCCTCTTTGAAAAACAGCTTGCAATTAATCGAACTTGTCAAGAAAAAAAAAATTACAAGACTAGTTATGTATGATATAAAACTTCACATTGTATGTGAAGGAAAAATCATGCATATGTGATGATGATGTACCAGATGGGGAAAAAAAGCGTGCACAACCGCGCAGGTTGGATAGCTACGAATTATTTTAAAGCGGTTCATCCCTCCAAATAAATAAATAGAAGTAGGAATTTGTTTATTGTTTTTCTCTTATCTAGTTGATTCATAGTTTGTTATAATTGAGTTAGCTCTTTTTAAAAATTCATCGTCATCCTTTAATTCTCAAATTACCAATGTGATATTGGAGAGAACTGAAAAAACTAAAATTTAAAATTGTTTTAGAAAAAACTCAGAGTAAATAAATTATGGAAGTGCACATGCAACATACAAATTTTGAACAAATAATAAATTAAGTAGTGCATCTCAGATATAATACTAATAAAAAGTTAGATGAATTGCTTCCAATTTTAAACAAAACAAACATAAAGTATACTAAGTCAAGATTTGTTTCAAGCCAAGGATTCTACTTCATATATTTGTCCGAGAGGAAAAAACATAGAACAATTGTTAAAAATATTAAAAAATTATTTCCAACATCAAAAAATAGTAACCTCTCAAAAATAGTGCAGTTCCAATTGTAGGCACCATAAACCCCAATAAAAAATTTAATAACATAAATGTTCAATTTAGAAAATATGCAAAATGCCAAATTTGCTATAAATCTTACTGTCTATGTATTTCCTCTAAATTTTGAGGTCTAAACAGCGAAACAACTCTCAATCTTTCATCCTTAATAAGATAATAACCAAAAGATTTCCCAAACGACATTATTTATGTTTTATATTATTTTATGGAATCCTTAAAAGGATTAAGATTTATCTTGATCCCCATACAAGAATTTACTACTTGGTTGTCTACTCAATAAAACCCGGGATTTTTAATAAATGGAAAGGAAGTGATTTGTCTCCATCGGTAATTAAAAATAAAAGTTGATTAGATATCGAACTATTACTACAAATTAAGTCACTAAGAGAGACACTTATGTTTCAACAATGTTACCGAGCATGTACTTAATATTTGTTACACCTATAAAACACAACACATAATTATATCATGTAGATAGCAAGTGTAACAAGGCCACAAATGTCGTATACCCTCTTTTTTGTTCCTATATTTGTGCCAGCGCATTTTCAAAATTAATTATATCACAAGAATTAATATATTAAATAATATAGATAGCAAGTGTAACAAGGCCACAAATTAATAGAAGTGCATTTGTGACCCCTACTAGACTTCAATCTATAATATCGAGATCGAAGCTTTTTTTTATGTATTTGTGTGAGTGGAAGAGATAAAAATCCACAATTTTTCTAGATAATTTTACCGATGGTCTATATAAATTTTATCAATTTTCCAAATAAGTTTTGTCACGTGAACTTAGACCAGGCTTCAATCTATACCAAACACAATCCATTCCATAAATATTCAATATTTTTCAATCCAGACCGTCCATGGATTGTCCACTTCAATAATACTTAGCAAAGAATCTTAAACTGCTCTCTTCAATTTATTTTATTTTAATTTTCAGCGTTGACAGAAATACAGTAAATTTTGCTTTACTAGAAAAATTAATATAAAATTGTTGTCCCTAAAAGAGGCGGTTTAAACAAGATTTAGCTGAAGCAATTGAGGTTTTAGACCGGTTTGGTATAAACTACTCTAACACAATTCAATTGGTATCCAATAAAAACAAGCACACAATCAATTCAAGTATAGCAAGATAATAAAGAGAAAAAGAGAGAGAGAAATTGAACACTCGGTATGATTACCGAGTTCCGACCCGCTAGGAAAGGCTAGCCTTAGTCGTACGTCTCCAAAATTTTGCTACCACAAAAGGGCGCGCTCCGTTCAATTCTAATAAGAACGGGTCTACAATTTCGAACCGAATCACCTCGTACACCAAGTAACCGAGGTAGATCAGCCTAACTCGAATGGCACAACTGCCTCAAATGAGAAGAGCTCTCAACCTATTCCAACCTACACCTAACGACAATGTCGGGGCGGTGGTGTTTGAGGATACTAAAATTTCTCAAGATGGTCTAGCTATGAAAAGTTCAAGTGAGAGAGTATCACTGTGCTCAAAAACTCAATACAGGTGTAATTTTGCAAGACAAAACTCTCTAAAGAGATAGATCAATAGGTGGATATAAATAGGGCTCGAAAAAAGGAGTTTACTAGCAAAAACTGGACAAAGCGTTGTACAACACTAAATAGTGTTGTACAACGTTACATATGACCGTTGTAAATTCTAACAGCTAGTTAATATAGCTGTTAGTCTGTTAGAGCGATGTGCAACGCTATATGCCGTTGCACAACGAAGGAGTGTACAGCCAAAGGAGAGCTCCGACATTTCTGTTGGAATTGTCAGAGCGTTGTGCAACACTGATTAGTGTTACACAACGTTAGAAGGGAGACAAAGGGAACAACTCTAACAGATTCAACGGAGCATTGTACAACACTATATACCGTCACACAACGCTAACATTACACAACGCTAAAAGACGTTGTCTAACGTTGCTTGCAACTTTGCATGTAAAAAACAGCTATTTACATGGGTTTTACATGGGACAACGTTGTCTGAACATCGATGCAGCGATGTCTGAACATCACATATAACTTAGGATTTTTGTGGCGTTGTGCAACGCTATATGCCGTTGCACAATGGTACTCAGGAAATTTTTCAAGTCTTTAACTGTAGTGTTGTACAACACTACTGAGCGTTGTACAATGTTGTGACTCAGCGTTGCCTAACTCTATATATTGTTGTGCAACGTTGATTCACAAAAAGTCATAATTTAGTTGTTCTAGTTTTGAAACCTCAGTGTTGTGTGACACTATTTGGCGTTGTACGACACTAGGTCATTGAAAACAAAATTTTACAAATATATTGAACTTTTCTGCTATCTAGACCATTTCAAAGATAATTAAGGACTAAAGTACATCTTCTATCCTAGTCTAAACTAGCCTACAAGCTCTCTAAAGACTCGATCTTGATCTTGCTCAAAGTTTTTATCCAAGTCTTCATAATTTGCATCTTCTTCCTATAAAACTCAAAGAAAATTGTTAAATATCAAATGATATTATTTTGTAATCGACAAACCTAGAGACGTTTAGTACAACAAAAACATATCTAATCGAGTTTATTAGAATTAATATAAAACATATCTAACAAAAACCAATCAGTGATACAACAATAACTTTATAAGCTAGCCTAAGGATGAGGTGCAAAATAAATTACAGTAATACGACAACTAAGGTATCACTAATGCAGTAATGCTACATTTGTTGCTATTACATTCCAGGAACGACAAAATCAGAAATGAGAAATGTGAGTCCCCTCATAACGAGCAATTATCTCTCAATCTATAAATAATGATATCAGAATCTACACGAATCTAACTTTGCGATAGCTCCCGGCAACGATCGGTGGCAGCAACAACAGCATTTATTAGAGATGCACGAAATGCGCCCTTTTCTAGTTCTCGAATTCCCGCAATTGTAGTTCCTGCAGGAGAAGTGACCTCATCTTTCAGTTGACCAGGATGCTTTCCAGTTTGGTTTACCATTGCAGCAGCTCCCAGAACCTAAAATAAGCAAAATTGATGAAGAACGAGAAATCATTGTTAAAGAAAATAATAACCAAAGAACCAATACCAGAAAACAGAATATAAGTGTAAGTACTATACCAGCTGCTATGCCCTTTCTCTTGTTACCATTGTATAAGATACTAAGATAACATTTTTGGGGAAAAAAAAAATAATGAGTGGGTAACCTTCTTCCCAGAATTTCTGTTTATTTATATATTGGAAGTAGATATCAGATCAGAAGGGGTACTATAGCTGTACTACATGGAACAAAACTTTGAATTGAACTCCTACCAGCTAATACTTTCTATACTACAACCACATACAGTTTGAGAAGCAAGTCCAAGAGCAAGGTCACGAGTAAGACCAGCAGCAACCCCTCCATCGGCCAAAGCCTCAATTGCCAAATATATATAAGCAGGCCCACTTCCACTGAATACATACAAGAAAAAATAAATTATTCAAATTACAGAACAAAAAAAAAAAATACTAAAAACAATAGAGGAAAAATACAGAGAAGTTGGGACTAGGGTACCTTAAACCAGTGATAGCGTCAAAGTACTTCTCATCAGCAGTCCAGACCTTGCCGATTGCACCGAACAATTTGGAAACCCGTTCTTCATCTTTCTTTGTTGCCGTTTCACCAGTACAAAACACTGAATTGGTAAATCAACTATAAGAATTGACTATACCATGAGAAGGTGGAGCTTATTATACAAAAGAAATGTATTGAACTACTTCATTTGACAAGTAATTCGCAACAAATCACAAAATGGTTATCAAAACGTACTGAAAAAAAGGTATAATTGCATTTATGCACTCTGTAGGCTAGATAAGTTGTGTACAAATTTGATAAAATATGAAAATTAATTGGTCATAATCAAATAATTAGAAAGATTAACAATTCAGTTTTAGCAGTGTATCGATTCCTCAATCCTTTTTAAGAAAGCAAAAAAGTAAAACACACTTGGGGGAACTTCCAGCCAGTATTACAGAAATGGGAAAACATGAAACATGGCCACAAGTACAGGACCTTTAAATTATCAAAGCCTTGCTTTGAACATTGAATGCAAAAAAAGATGTTGGCAATATTTTTCTGAAGGCAGGATGAAAGAGGCATCCAGAAGATTTTATTAAAACCAAAAACGTAATTTACAACCAGTACAAGAAAAAAAAACGCAATATTTTGGATCAAGAACAGTTAGCGGATTGTGGGATCAAGAACTTGACCACTGTTATGGAGGCTGTGTTTGACATTTGGTAAGGGTATTAGTATTGTGTAATTGAGAGAGAAGCTTTCATCTAGGAACTGGAGATAAAGACCAATGTGGCCCTAACACGGTTACTGTTAATATTGGTTATGAAAGGTAACTACATTTCATTTTAAGTTAAAGATAAATTAGAGTTCCAGTATAGCATCATCAAGTTATAAAAAGACGAAATATTCTACAAAATTAAATCTAACTAAAGTTTAAGGTAATACAAACTAAAAGTGAAATGTAGTTAAATCCGTTAATTATAATTACATAGAGTCATAAATTAACTAAAAACCAGTTCCAATTTTCTATTAGGCTTTTATCAAAATGACATTTTTTTATGATTTCCAGTAGAAAATGCAACAAAAAAGTACATGCTTAGCTAGAGACTTAATATGTCCAAATTGCATGATAATTGAATATTCAAAAATAAACAGTTCATTTATACATGAAGCTGCTATCCTATTTCAATCAAATTTGGTAGTCTGCACTGTGACAAGGCCAGAAAGGGTACAGCAATTGGATATGCAAGGACCTTATAGATACAGGGGCAATTAGAAAATATCATTTTGTGCCCCTGAGGCTTGTTCATTAAAAAGAGACCCTTTTATTTTCTTTTTGAAAAGTGAGACCTGACAAAAATACGTGGGACTAACGAGGCTGGACAATCCAGCCTTAGTAAAGATTATCTGGCTGAAGTGAATGGATTACAGCAAACTTTCAAAAGCTTAATTAAGGCATTTCAAACAGCCATTTTTTTATGAACAAGCAACATTATACCTGATGCAGCAAGACCCACAGCTGAAGGAGTGTTGGGCATTACTCTGATTATTCGACTTTTTCCAGACCAATCCTGAATTATAATTTCACAAAAATCAAAAGATTTATAGGATAAAAAAAAAAGAATACTTTTTCTATGCAGCAACAGCAACAACAACAAAGCCTTTAGTCCCAAACAAGTTGGGGTAAGCTAGATACTTGTTCTATGGATAGAAGAAAAATAGAGAGCAAAATACAGGTCATGGAACTGAAAATTTAGTAAAGAAAAATGTTGTTTTTCTCAAACCAAAAAAGTGGGGTAGGCTAGAACAAACCCAACCAGACCATAGTGACAAAACCAGGGTAGATAGTAATAATAGCTTCGTATAATCAGAACTAGATATAAAATTAGGAACAAACTGAAAGTAAACAATCAGATGCCGGTTCATAATATCAACTGTATCAAGGTACCTATAAAACATTAGGCACAAAACTGAGGGCATACAATATGCCAAGAATGGGATTCCTTACAAACCACAGTTTTTTTGAAATTGAAAGCATGGAATTCCAAAACTATAAATTTGAAGAAACTAAAAGCCCAGTAATTCATCAACAAACCTTTATGTCTTTCATTTTAATTCCGGCAGCTATTGACACAATAAGTTTATCCTTGGTAAAGAAAGGTTTAAGCTCTGTTAGAACTTGCCTAACTGCAGTTATTAGTGAAAATATGTTAAAAGAGAAATCAGTTCAATTAAGAATGGTTAAAAGTCCAAAGAAAAGAACATGTGAAGTCTACCTCTTTTCTAACTAAGATAAGCTTCTGAAAGGAAATTTTGTTGCATAATTAAAATGCATGAAGAATAAGTATACCTATTTGAGGTTTGACGGAAATGATAACTACATCACTGTCTTCAACCACCTGAAAATTATGAGAAAAATCAACATTGTGGGTAGATCAAAGAAACTTAACAGTAAGAGTATCGGTTGTTGTTGTAAATACAAAAATAAAAACCTGAGCGTTGGTTTCGAGGATGCGACAGCCAAAGGAGGCGAAGAGGGAGCGGCGGTCGGCTCGGTGGTGAGTGGTCCTGATGCTCGCAGCGGGTAGAACGGCGGATCTAACGACGCCGCGTGTGATGCTCTCCGCCAGGTTCCCGGCGCCGACGAACCCCAGTTTGAACACATCCTTTTGAGGCGCCGCCATCGATAGAAAGAGAGAGAGAGGATTCGAGGAATAGAGGAGGTTTAAGAGAAGGGAGAGAGAGAGGAACTGCATCCTCTGGATGGCCATCCATGGATGGTTTTCGATCTCAGCCGTCTGATTTAATCTCAATGGCTATAGAAGAGAGAGGTGGCGGAGTGAATCGAGCTTGGTTGTTTATTTATTCGTTTGTTATTATTTTGTGTTCTGGTCTGAATTGATAAGGAAAGGAAACAAATCCCACGCGCTTCAGCGGAAGCGGAGTTCAGCCTTCAGCCCGCTGGATTTGAACAGAAAGAGCTATTCCAGCAGTGTTTGATTTCAATTTCATACCCAAAACAGATCGGACGGCTCGGATTAATCTTCATACATTTAATTTGAGGTTATCATGACCGTTTGATTTACGATGGACACTTCAGGAGTTTTTATGCGTGCAAATGAGACTATGAGAGAGACGTGTAATGTAAACGGAGAGAAACCAGAGTCTAATACATGGATATGTCGTTACGTTGAATTGAATTGTGAAGTCTGATTGAGACGTTGAGTTAGGCAAGGTTCGGTGGGAGACCATTTGACTCCTCCTTGCAAGACAGTTGACTTGAAAGATACCAAATCACAATGTAAAATTGAAGATTTTGTCATATCATATTTTTCTCTTACTTTCTGAGCCTATCTTCTGTCATTTACCAGCTGTCAGTGGGTTTCGTTTCAATCCCCCTATGTTTGAAAAGTATGAAAATTTAACCCAAAAAAAATTTATGACATTTAGAGTCATCTGTATGGAGCAACAAATGTTGAAATACATGTAGTATCAGTTGAATTTCATCCGTACAGACCGAAGTTAACACATACAGATATCCACACATACACAACTTACTGACAATCAATTTGGGAGAACTAAAGTTAAAGAAACAGGAAGTTACTGACAATCAAAACACGCACACACATCGCGTTGCTACAATTGTTGAGAACAAAATACAGCAAAATATAGATATCCACACACTAAAAACCCTTGTCAGAAAAAAGGAATTTAAACGGCAAAAACTCACAGAAAGCACCAAAGAGCAGTAAACTGATTTGAGATTTCAATAATTCCCATACAGCTAGAAGTAACACAAGGTGTCAGAACATGTTTTAATTGGCTCGTATCATTTGGAAATTGGTTACGGTACTTGACTGGTATTGTACCAGCACATGTATGATTGATGCACAAAAATAGATATTGTCATCTTGTTTGCTTTTCGGGAAGTTCTTAAAATGGTCTTCAATTTAATATAGTAACTGCAATTATGGTAAAATATCATCATTAATGCAGAGAGAACAAAATATTAACAACATATTTGAGAGTGCTCAAAACTTTTCTCTGAGTTGCTGGACTAAAATTCTTACCAGATAACAGTTGAAGAGACAAAATATGTTATTTACAAATTTCCCCTTTTATACAGTTTTATTTGCAAAATATGCTATGCAACATTTCCTTATTCCAGAACCCCTTCTATTTGCATTGCAGCTATAACCCCTCGGTCTAATATTAAACTTTCTAATATAGATGCATTTTTTTCAAAATTTCAGGTGCTGAACTGAAGACTTGCAACGGAATCCAGATTAATGAAGCATAATTTACTGATGGAACCAGATGAAGATTTATTACAGAAGAGACCCTAAATATTATTTATTTCTGCGAGCTTTATTAATTAGAATATTCCTGTAATTTGTTGCGGAATTTTTTTTCATGCTTAAAATGTAATTAAACTTTTTCTGATTGCTGATTGAGAAACAGTCCCAGCAGATGTGAAGTTTCCCAGCAAAATACCAATGCTAGGTCTTGGTCGTTCATAACCAAGCTCAATAGTATTTGAAATATTGGAAACTAATGTACAATTTCTGTCAGCAAACTAAGTGATTAAAATTTAATAATGTATGTAAAAATTTATGTAGAATAATTGATATGCTATTACTAGCCTATCATATTCCATTCAAGTGACCCACTTTCGTAGCTAGAAACTAAAATATGAATTCCCTAACCTAACCCTATAAAAATTGAAGCTATACTACTTTTTTTCCAATTGAATTTCACCAATAATTAAGAGAATTTACAAAAATTCCTTCTTCAAGGGAGACGTACATATGAATTCCCTAACCTAACCCTATAAAAATTGAAGGCTATACTACATTTTCCCAATTGAATTTCACCAATAATTAAAAGAATTTACAAAAATCCCTTCTTCAAGGGAGACCGTACAATCAATCTTTCCTAATTCATGATGCATCTCCAAAATAGCTCGGTTGCAATTGCAAAAGTTGCAAGTGAGCCAATATTTTCCCAATCATGGGCCTCAAAATTTGATTTCCCTTTTGTGCTAGATCAATAAGCAATACTTGTGCCACCTCACCATACTTTTCTCTATTTCTCTCAATCCTAAAAGCCCTTTCCAGAATCCAAATCGCCTTCTCTTGTGCCTTCAAATTTCCCACTTCAACAATTTTTATAATTGCCTCTATCCCTGATGCCTTTTCTATAGCCATGACACCCCTCTCCCATATCTCATCTTGCATTAGAGTAGATAAAGCTTCTAGAACATTCTCGTCTGCCTTGCGCCCATTTCCTTCTAGAATCCTCACCAGAGGAGATACTGCGCCAGCTTTTACCAGACAAAACGTGCTTTTCACAGTGCAGTAGCCACCATGAACCTCGCAACGAGTTTCAGACGAAGGGTACAGGCGCAAGCTTCTAGAAGATTTTACTTTGCTTAAGGCCAGTGTGTTTTGCGC
This sequence comes from Rhynchospora pubera, assembly GCA_028095005.1. Lineage (NCBI taxonomy): Eukaryota > Viridiplantae > Streptophyta > Magnoliopsida > Poales > Cyperaceae > Rhynchospora > Rhynchospora pubera. Next base: position 69,516,011 of record CM051461.1, on the reverse strand, counting down.
AAGTTGAGACAGAGATACAGCAGCTTTGGACTTGGCTCTAATTGAACCTTCAGAAAGAATTGTTACTAGAGAAGTAATTACACCACTTGTTACTGATGCATTTTGTACCTTTTTATTCGAAGGGATAGTGAACCGAATAAATAAACCAGCAATTCTCTCCACCAATAGCTCATTTGAGATTTTTGTACCTAGTAAATAGACAAGAAGAGGTACCAAGTTGGCTTTCATCAAAATCTCGGTTATTTTCTCATCCTTTATCGGAAGGTTACCGAGTGTACCAATCGCAGCTGTTTTTTCACTGTCAGAGGCCAACTGAGAGGTAACAACATTTACCAATATAGCAATGTAGGTCTCTTCCAAAAATGGTTTATCCAATTCTGCTTTACAATCTTTCGACAGGTTAAACAACAAATTCAACGCTGCAACCCTGATTTCTTTATTTTGACTTGTCAGAAATGGCAATAGTAATTGAATAGCCCCATTTTCTCTTACTTTAGTTCTAGCTCTTTTGGAATTTTGGTGGCTAGTTATACTGGTGAGAGCATTTAAAAGATTTAACTGTATTGATGCACTAGATAGGTTAACAAGAGAGAGCGTCTTTTGTGGGACAGATTTGTGAAGAAGTATATCCTCAGATTTTGCCAACGTGGCGAGGAGAGAGGAGGCTGGCTCACGTAGTGTCATGAGAACAGAAGTAACAGAGAGCAAGAGCTGGAATAAGGGGCTAATAATTCCCGAGTTTAGTAGTAGTTGGATGTTCTTGGGTGAACTGGAGAGATTGCGAATTGCTCCTAATGCAGATGATTTTGCCTCAAGGTTACCAGCAGTGAAGATCTTGACCAAGGGCTCAATTGATCCTTGTTCACCAAGGCTGGCTTTGGTTTGCTCTGTTAGACGCATCTTTGAAATAGCTGATGCCATCAAGATCTTGTTCATGTCAGAACCTGAGAAAGAGGCATATACAATTGTTACAAATATCATCTCATAAGAAGAAGTGTTCCAAACTAAACACAGTGCACTGGCACTATTAACCTAACAGTACCAGCTTTGAACAAAGTTGCAATCACACAAGTGTCTCTCTTTAGATTTGGTAAACCATTTTGGCGATTATCTATTCGGCCTGATACCTTCACTTCAAGAGGTGTATCAAAATTTTTCAAGTTTGCAACAAACAGCTGGATTTTTCAGATGAGTACAAGCAAAACCAGAATCAAAGGTATTATGGTAAAGACACATTCAATTAAATAATTGGCAGCTTTGCCATAAACAATAACAATCCATTTTTCCAATGTTTAATGCCGGATGGCCAACATCTTCTCATGTACTGGACTCAGTATGAGGGACAATTTCAAAAATTAACTTCAGCACTAAAATATTATCTGCAGGAAACTCAAAAAATACCAGGTGTCATTACTAATAGATAAAACTTTAACAAAAATAAACATGTAATTACCTTCATTGAGAAGATGAATCATAGGCGCAAAATACCCAGCTTCAGCCATGAGAAGCACATTCTGAGTACTGTTTGACAAAGTGCCAAGTAGCTTTTCTGCATTACTTTTAGCAATCAAATCATCTCCATTTTGCAAGGCAACTAGCATGACAATGCATCCCTTGATTCTACCGATCCTTTGCCGAACTTTTGAGACATCAGAGATATCGACAAGTAAGCCAACTGCTTCTCTCGTTTCCTCTTCATCCCTCGATAGGCACCGGACAATGCTAGAAAGATACTCTGAGCTCGACATTTTCTCCTAAAGAAAGACGAATAATACAAAATTGAAAATTTGATGGCCAGTACCAGTAAAATAAAAATGACTTCAGGCCATTGGTAACAAGAAATTTTGTTTATTTTCTCTCTGATTTCCATATCCTTATATTGGTCTGGTGCATTGTTTGATGGTGCCTGTGATTATAATTGTATAATGTACTACACTTTTGTCGTATGTGCTCAGTTTGTTCATCTTGCATGTTGTTGTTTTATCCTATTATAATTTCTATATTTCTTCTTTTTTTAAATGGAAATATAAATAGAAACGGCTATCCCATCTTACCTTATTACAGTTAGTATAACCAGCAAGCCGTCTCAACATAGACAAAATCTTGACCCTACAATCACTCTTAACCAAACATATTCGCCCGAACAATGCTGAAATTAACCCGGCACACTCTTCTGGCACTAACACACTCTCCTCGATCAAACCATCAATTTCTAACCCGGCATTCACAATCCCTTCTTCATCCCCAGTTTTGATTCGCACGACCAAATCCTCCACATCAGCAACCGCACCTGCATTCTTCTTCTTCGTAACCCCTTCAAATCTCACCCCAACCATCTCCGCTTTCAGCATGTCTACTCCTTCCTTAACCTCGACCGGCACATCGACCCAGGCTTCTTGCACCAGCCCAAGACGACGACCTATCTCTCGCACCGACAGCTGCAGCAACCCAGTGTGGGGCCCACCAGGCGCTCGAACCAGAGAATTGGCATGATTGAGCTCAGCCTGGAGCAACTCAAGCGTGGAGACGACAGTAGCATAGTCAGAGAACCTGGTCTGGTACAAGGAATCCACAACAGGGTTGAGTTGCTCCAGTAGAGATGCTAGAAGAGGCGGAGTCGCAGGGAGGGAAATGGTGCTGTTTATCAAAGCGGAGAGGTCAGCCAAGAGGGAAGGGAGAGAGCGAGAGGGAGTGAGGGAGGCTTTGGGGTGCATTTTGGAGGTGTATAGCGAAGAGGGGACATAGGGAGAGAAGAGAGTGAGAGCATGGTATGATATACTAGTACTACTTGGTGGAGATAGAGGTTGAGAGGGTTGGAATAGGAGGAGATGAAGGCGATTGGGAAAGGGAAAGCGAAATGGAAGGGTGAAAGACTCGGTCAAGTCTACTTGGAGTGAAACGACCGGCTGAGAGACAGAAACATTTTTCAGATTTTATGTGGCGGATGTTAATAAGTGTTCTTTTGTGTGGTTTAAGCGAAATGCCTACAACTACTAGACATCAGTGACTTGGTACATCATGTAGTGATCTGTTTTAGTCACAAAGTAGTTGATAGTTTTAAGGAGAGAGGGAGACTGAAAGTGATGCCAACGCGGGTACTTTTGTCTCCTAATAAATCAGTTCTTTCTCCCGTTGAATTGGTCTCGAGCAATTGGTCTACTTTCGGGGTTTTAGGAGTAAATAGACCGTAATGGGCCCAGATTAATAGCATTACAAGACAAATTGGGGTTTTAATTAGGCGTAAGTAATAATATAATAAGGCCTTGACCTTGATACTTACAAGTTACAAGTGTATAGAAACAGAATGAGCAAATATTGGGCTAATGTCCAAAGTCTAACAGATGCAACCTGCAGCCCAATTTCATGTATGAGCAGTTAGCACTTCTGTTGCTTTGAAAATTAAGAAAAAGTACTGAAACGAGCATGAGCATATATATTTTGTCAGTAATGGTAGAATTAAATATATAAGACGTCAAACATGATCTAAACATCAACCGTTAAAATTTCAAACGTCCAATCCGAACTATTCAATATGATTTCTATATTAAAATATTTTTGAAAATCAAATTATATATTTTTTTCCAAATTTTCTAACTATATTTTTTTCCAAAATTGGAGGGTTCATAACATTTTAGATGAGCATATTTAAAAATTATGAAAAAATAATATTTTTTAAAAAAACTAAAATTTGGTCTCCACAGATGTTTTGTTATGGAATCCAATTTGAACGGTTCGAATCGGTTATTATAATCTCAAAATTAAAATTTTATCATGTTTATTTATTTATTTATTTATTTTTGACATACTAGATAGCGCTAGTTGGGAAAGGTAAAGCCGTAAAGGTAAAGGAATAAAGCAGAAAAAACAAAGTTGAAAAGTAGGCAAGGCGATCTAACAGTTGGACGAGTGTATGAAGCAACTCTGTTCATGAAGAAAATTTTATCATGTTGGAGTGTATGTGTTCTATATGTTGGACACTTGTCACTCTCATATTTTGTTCCTAATAACATCAAATTCAGATTGAAAAAAGAAAAAAGAAAAAAAAAACGTACCGATAACTTTCATGGACATAAGATAAGGGCTTGGCCCTTGTTTTTGTTAAAAAAAAAAACCTTTTATGGACATAAGGCTGAGTTTTCACGAGAAACAACAGTAAGAAAATACAAAAAAAAAGTTGAAAATATAATGTTTAATATATTTTCTTAATGTTGGTTTTAAGCATAAAACTTTGAGTTTTCGACACAACAATTGCAAAGTTTTCAAGTTAGAATTACACCAAAAATCAGATCTGATATATTCAAGAAGAAATGCATAAATTGATCATAAGACATTCACTTTATTTCTATGTTTGAAAGGACGCCACTTGTATACACGTCGGATGAAAAGGCATCATGACAATCGACAATTGCAGCATACTCACTGAAATTTTCCCCTCATTGTTTTTCAGATATATAAGCAATCTCAAATAAGGTAGTGATGTTTCAACAAGAATTAATCCTCCAACAAGTGCAGCAATAGAAATGTCAATTCCCATGAACAGAGGGTATTAAATAAATCAAATTAAGGCGAGGCGTTAGTTACTCAGTAATATTGGTCAGTTCTGACAGGTCAGACTAATGCAGGAAAATTTTTATAAAAGATAAAAATACTCTTCAAAATTTTAAAAAGATAAAGCAACACTGTAAATTTTAAAATGAACACAACTATGACGGCAATAGCATTGCAATAATAGCATTGCCACTATAGGGTCCTATAGCGGCAATGCTATTGCCGCTATAGGCTTTTTTTTTTTTTTACCGCTTACTTAAATGTGTTTTTTCGAAACTTTGTGTGTTTTGTGCCAAGTAAATAGGGTAGTTGCATTGAATACTTTGTTTTTTTTTTCAAATTTGTATTACAGTTTGTATTATATTTTGAATATTTTCTTCTTTTTTTTTGTCGGCTGGTGACTTTTTCTTTTCTTTTTTTGTTCGGCAGGTGATTTCTCCTCTTTTGTCGGTTTTTTTACTTTTCATTATACATTAACATGTTAATATTTGTAATTGTATTATGTAAATAATTATTTAAAATTAAATATTAATATTTGTTGTTATTTTTTTTATGTCTCATTTTTTATTATGTATCGTAATGCGTTGATAACAAAAATTTCATCATACAGACAAATAAAAAAAAACTAAAAGTCAATTTCATAATAACAACATAACAAAAGTATCGTATCGTGTCAAATGGTGAAAGAAGCTAACACGACACGTATTTTGGCACGACATGACTAACACGTCATATCGTGTCGTGTTAGTCATGTCGGATTATTTTATTATTTTTAAAATAAAAATATTAAACAATTAAAACTAAAGGAAACCGTAATAATCTATTATTTGGTTAATTTTAAACTTTTTAATTAATATTTTTAATAAACAAAATAATAATTAGATAAGAACAATATGAGTCATAGATAGTAAATAATATGATGTAGTATTAAATTAGATTTAAATTATTAATTTTATTTAAATAATAAACACTGATAATTAAATTTGTGCTGATGTATTGTGTCAGTTCGTGTTCATGTTCGTGTCGTGTTGCGTGTTTAATCGTGTTGTGTCAAATCGTGTCAATTTTTCAAACCTTCCTACACGACACGATAATAATATTGTGTCATGCCACTTTCATACTCATGTCGTGTCGTGTCGTGCTAACACACATGCGTGTCGTGTCAGTACGATCGTGTCGTGTCATTTTGGAGGACACTATATATATATATATATATATATATATATATATATATATATATATAAATTATAAGGATGACCAAAAATAAAAAAAACATACAAATTATAAAATGTAACCTATTTCTGTTTTATATATGTATAACAACATAAAGGAAAAAAATAAAAAAGAAGAGTAAAGAACGCATTAAATGCAAAGTAAAACGATAAAAAAGAAAAGTCTATAGCGGCATTGCTAATGTCGCTATAGGAAAAGTAAAACCAAAAAAAAATATCTGGCCAATATTAAAGCTGTATTATAGTGGCAATGCTATTGCCGTTATAGCTGTGCTTGTTTTAAAATTTACGGTGTTACTTTGTTCTTTTTAAAATTTTGGAAGCTATTTTTGTCTTTTATAAAAATTTTCCACAAATGCACTATCGATTTACTTCTGCTGGGGCACTAGGGACACAACAGTGAAAGAAGGAGACAATTAAAGTCGCAGATATATAGTTAAATAGTGAAGATTTCTGTTAACAAATCACTGGATATTACTATAATCGAGATATCATTGCAAGTACAGAAGATGCTTATTATCTTTTTTATTGATATCCAATTCATCTCTAATTGATTTTCGAATCATCTTTGTTTTAAAATATATTAGAAATAAATGGTAGTGGTTGATGTAGATTTGCAATATCTTGCACGGATATACAAGGATGAGACCCTTTCTGTAATTGAAGTACGAAAAACATAAAAGAAAAGCATATTCTGGTATCTCTCCCTCTCTCTCTCAATTTACAATTTCATGTGAACCACACAAATAATATTAACAATCAAGTGCATGTAAATTTTAATGAGACAGAATACCAGGGTACCGGTACAACTGGTTCGACTATTTTCAATTTAGATATGAACCATAGGATGAACAAAGAAAAGGAAAAAGTGAATTTTTGCTTCCCCCAAATGCCTTCTGAATTTCTTATATTATTCTTCATAATTTGCTTTAAATCACGGTAGCAGTAGTCACCATCAGACTCATTCAGCAACAAAAAAAATTAAATAAATAATAATGGGTTTGATTCTGACGATGTACCACAGTATCAGGGAACAGCATAGCCCATTATTTAGTTTGACGTTGTACCACAGTATCAGGGAACAACATAGCGCATTATTTAGTTTCAGTTCAGAGCACACTTAAAAGCAGTTTGAAAGAATAAGATCAAACTGTTTACTTTGTTTTAACATTGTGCTGGAACAAAATTCACAAAAGACGCAATACTGTGATAAAGCAAGCAGTCAAATCAACACTATGCATTACAAGTATTTGTCATAAAACAAACACCAAAATAAATACACAAAAGTTCACACCCGAACTAATTTATTATACAGTAAGTCTGTTCACAACTAGAAAGACAAGGTCCTTGGTTGTGAACTGAAAATATGGTTTTCAAATAATAGGAAGACACTGTAATTAATTATCAACAACAACAATAAAAAAAAAACTAAAATAGAAGATAATAGATGCTAAATAGACATATCAGCATCTCGCCTCATATGCAGCATGTCTCACAGATCCAGCAGCAGCAGAGTGCAGCAAGGCTATAATTTATAAAGAAAACAACACACAATTATGACTGTGCAAAGTAATTGGGCAAATGTAAGAAGAAAAAGCTATTTTTAAAGTGCCTAGTAATAAAAAGGGGAAATTAGATATGTGCCACTCCAAAGTTTGAAAATTAGAAATTTGCCACTTCAAAAGTCACTCTTTGAAAATTGCCACTCTAAATACAACTAACTTAGAAAATTGTCACTTTTGCTATACCAATCACCCCTCTTCATATACAATTTTTCGTATATACTAAAATACCCTTCTCTCAATTCTCTTTCTTTCTTTCTTTCTTTCTTTCTTTCTCCCCTGTTTCCTTTCCCAGCGTGCTCTAAATTGCCATTAAAATTCATCTCTTCCTCCAACCCAGTGATGACATATTGTAACTGGGTACAAATTGTTTATATTCTCCATTGTGTAATCACACTAGGCAAAGATATTACACAGCACATTGTCGAAGCAAAAAAAAAAAGGAGCATGTATCTGGTACCAAGGGAATGACCATATGCAAGTGGTACCATGCACAGTTGTTTCAAGGTAGTTATAACCTAACTTATTTTGTTAATTTCTTAGCGGGTTATCGATTATGTACCACTACAAAAGCATATACATTACTATTTATTAATTACACAAACAAAACAAACTCCGATACATTACTATTTATTAATTTCACAAACAAAACAAACTCCGATAGAAATTTTAATTAGATGAAAAGGCTTTTGGTTTTCCCTTGTTGAATTACGGAATGTCTCTAGATGAAAAAAATGGAAACATTCTCTTAACACATGGCAAAATTGCACTATAGAGAGGGAAAACATCCAATTGTCGAAAGAAGCAACTCCCTTCACTAGGTTTTCTGGGCGACATCGTGTGGCTAGGACTTCGAGAGATTGTGGCAAGACCAGATCACTGGGTTGGAGGAAGAGATTAAATTTTAATTGCAACAGCTAGCACATTGGGAAAAAGGAACATGGAAGAAAGAAAGGAAGAGAATTGGGAGAAGGGTATTTTAGTCTATACAAAAAATTGTATATGAAGAGGGGTGATTGGTATAGCAAAGTGACAATTTTCTGAGTTAGTTGTATTTAGAGTGGCAATTTTCAAAGAGTGAACTTTAGAGTGGCAAATTTCTAATTTCCAAACTTTGGAGTGGCACCTATCTAATTTTCCCTAATAAAAAATGTCGCTCGAATAATCTTTAATTTTTATTTAAAAGAAATCTATCTCATAATTCAATGTGATACATCTGCTTCCCCAGAGTTGAAACCAATGGATCTTTACTAATAAATATGTGTCATATATATATATCCACAGAAATTTATTTAAACTAGTCTGGTTCGTATGAATAGCAACAAGTATCTTCGGTTTTATAATCACTATTATTGTTGTTACTATTAGTATTTTTTAATTGCAATGACTTGTGATCTCTTTCTTTTTCCATAGGCAGAAAGTCTTAGTTTTGCCATCTAAAGAAGGCGACTTATTATTTTTCTATTCAATGTTTATTTTCTCTTGGCTGCGCCTGAATTATTTTTGCATAAGATTGCTATTAGTACCAGAAAGTTTGTTTTTCTAAAGTAGAAACTAATTATTCAAATCAAAGATGTGAAAGAATATTACCATCCTTCAATGAAACCTTTCTCTCCTCTTGCTTTTGTCTGTGCACGCGACGGCTTGGCTCCCGGTTGCATCGTTTGCTCTGTCGGGTAACCTTTTAATTACCAAAACAAATTACGATTAAAACATAGAACAGAACAAAGATTGGTATACCAAATTTCCCAAATTAACACCTATAATAGAATTAAAAAAAAAAAAACTAGAGGTAGAAACCTGGAGGAGGCATGTTCTTGTTTGCTGAGGGGTTCTCCATCTTACTACAAATTAAACAAACAGCTGAGAATTGGAGGTTGTAGGTAACAAAAATCTCTGAGTGAGGATGCTCTGAAAGAAGTGTGGTAGGAGAATAAAGAGATACTAGTGTGAATGATCTTTATAGAAACGGAAACGCGTTTATGCTCTCCATTTCAAAATTACAGGATAATGCTGTAATTAAGAAGGGAAAGTGTTTGAAATGAAATGGAGAAAATAATTCAGAGTAGAAACGGATAAAATATTAATAAAAAGTTAAAAACAAAGCCGGTGTGAATTCAGATGAAACTTTCAACTGGGAAAAGCTGTTCCAGTGGAGGTGGCATCATATTGGTCGGATTTTCTACAAAGTACAAACTTGTAGACTTTGGTACGTACCAACATGAATAGTAGGCGTACCAATCATTGCTGATTTTTCTCTTCTTTCCCTAATTCCCTTCGTTTTCTTTTTCATTCAACTTCTTCTTTTTTTTGGTGGGGCGGTGACGTAAACAATTGTAACAAGGAAAACACAAGGTATTATGTAAGATCAGGGTCCTGATTTCAGCTGCATTTTGAGTTTTATCAAATATAAATAAGATGTACCGTATTTTTTTTTATGTGTGAATATTAACATAGATTTTGTTACAAAAGATTTTTACTTGATTAAAATATATTTACGATAACTTAATCATAAATTCGTATTACACTGATATTAAATTTAAATTTCATGATTAATGAAACAAGTTTGGCACATAAGTATATCAGATACGATTGCAGAGCACCAAATTTGTAGTTTTTTTTTTTAATTTGTCTTTGGATCATTTTCTAATCGAGCATTGTTTTATTTTATATGATTATTTCAGTTATGAAAAAAATCAACAATTCCTTTTTTCGGTCAGATATAGTTTTATCAATTAATTATTGGCTGCTAAAAAGTTTTTATCACGAACTACATTTTCTGAAAAAAATGTTTTTTTTTAATATCAGCACGTCTTAAACGAGAGCCGGCACATAAATTCCGATAACATAATATTTATCGGCAATAAAATGTATATTTTACAAGCTTAGCTGAAATATAATGCATTACATGGATTAAGATCCACGTAACATGCCCCGAAACTAATTTTTTTTTTTGCAGAAAAATAAATTATATACTTCTTCCATTATTTTCATAGTTTTTTTGAAAAAAAAAAGATTTTTTCATTTTTTGAAGATAAATTGGAAGTCAAGCCTCCAACTTATTTTAAAATTAAATGTCCATGAAAGACACCCTAACCAGGTTTTGAACCTAGAATATTTCACTTAAGATGCGTTGCTTTTTGCCACTAGACCAAGAGCTGGTTCTCAATATTTCGAACCTAAAATCTATTGTGAACCACGGTTCATATAAGCTTTCGTGCACCATGACCGTTTTGGTCGATGGTTTCACAAATTGTCAAATTTAATTTAACCAACCCAATCTATATATTGAAATCTCATAGCAAACAAAATTTTACAATTTTTGAAACCGTTTTACTATTTTTTTAAATTTTTTAAAACTTGCCATTTTTTAGCTATAAATATACTCATTTGCAGCCAAAAATGGAAAGTTTTAAAAAAAATTTAAAAAATAGTAAAAAATATTTTCAAAAATTGTAAAATTTTATTTTTTATGAGATTTCGATATATAGATTAAATTGGTTAATTTAGATTTGTCAATTTGCAAAATCACTGATCAAATGGTTATGGTGCACGGAGCCCTCTATACATCATGGTTCTGTGTATATTAGACGTCCATGGTGTTTAGGCATTAACTTTCTAAAAATAAAAAGAATAATAGTAAAAAGTTCAAAAAGGTATAAAATTTTATTACCTACATATCGTCGATCAAAGTTTGAAAATGAAATTAAGACGCGTTGTACAAATCGATTTGGTTTCATCATGCCAAAGATTTTATCGCATTGTTTTATTTAATTAAATTCATTATGTTCATGATTTTAACAAAATAATGGATGTATAAAACAACAGATGAACGAGTGAAATTGAGAATTATGCTGCATGAATAAAGGACATATATAATGAACGTATTCAATGAGAAAATTATGTTGGATTAAGGTACTCGACTACTCGCAAAGGCGAGAGAGTCATTTTCTACATAATCCAATACAGTATATGATTGGAACTGGCTAAAGTTTATTAAATCGGTTACAATGTGGCCGCTCCAGAAATTTAGCCCAAAAAGGGTAGCCTTGTATACGAAGGAAACTTGTTCAAGGAAGTATCACACTTGGCAGTTGGCACATCTTCCTTTTTATTTTTTTAAAAAAGGATTTGGTGCGAATACTCCTTTATGACAGGAAGCATGGCGAATCTGATGCTTTAATATATGAACGAGGGAAAACGACATCTAAAAAGAAACACGGCATGAATATGACTTTCTGGTCATCCGATTAATACTGTCTTTAAAAAGTTCCCATTTTTTTATTTTCATTTTTTTTTATGTTAGTATTATATGGTGGAGACATTGTTCTAACGGTCCATCATATTTTTTGGAAGACCGTCAGGGGTTTAGCGAACCGCTGATAGAATCGACATATTGACATCTTTTGAGAAAAAATGCCTAATTCATCTGATATGAACGTCTCTTATAAAAGAAACCTGGCAGATAGTCTCAAACATTTTTCTTTGTGTCTATGAGAGATAGGAGAAAGAAGGAGAGAGAAGGGTAATTCAATCATAACGATCTTGTTCTTGTAATTGTATTGTGTTGTCTGGGCATTTGTATTGTTGAACAGAGGCAGAACTTATTATTATAACGTAACGTAATTGTATTGCAGTCCGCCAGTCACCGACGTGAAAGAGACCACTATCGATCTGAGACTTACGTACAACGGTATATCTAACTTTGTATTTATATATATTTATCCAAACACTTATAGGTTACAATCAGGGGCAGAGCCAAGGTGGGGACTTTGGTGGGCTTGGCCTCCCCACATTTTTAAATTTGATTAATATTTATAAGCTAAATTTAGTGAAAGTATGGATAATTATGTAGATTGGCCCCTTTAAAAAAGTAAAATTTACATATTGGCCCCACTTAAGTTATTTTTCTGACTTCGCCCCTGGTTACAACCTTAAATTATCCAAGACTAGCTACAATAAAAATTTGATTGGAGTTCACGTACCTTAATTAAATGGTTAAGAAAAAGTTTGTTTGGATGAAAAGTTCTAATTTTTTAGTAGTCTCGAAATCGAAATAATAATTTAATCCAAGTTTGTTTGAATATTTTTTTTAACCGAGATTATATGTTTATTGCGAATATTTTGCATTAATATTTAATATTTATAGGTACTTAAAATACAACTGGAAAGTCAAATTTTTCTTCTTTTTTTTCCCTGTCACAAAGAAGGAACATAATGAGCATCCACGTAAAGTAATTTATTGCTATTAAATTGGTTTGTTCATTTTATAAATTTCTTATATGGTTTTGAGACCAATAATAATAATAAAGTTATATGTGAATACATATTAAACTTTCTCAAAAAGTGAACTCGACGTTGGATTTTGAATTTTGAAGTACCAATTTATATATAAGAAAATTTGATATTTTGCAGCACCAAAATATCCTATTTTATAGCCAACTTCTATTCCCTCAACAAGAGAAATTCTATAAACGTTGCATCTATGTTTATTGCTCATAGAAATTCAAAAATAATAAATTTTGGATTTTTTTTTCTCCACCTGAGCTCGCTCCAAATTGTGTCTTGAGTGTTATTTTTTAACATTTCTATTGCGGGGACCTACACAAAGAGATTGTTTGTAATTACCAGCGTAAGATTTCCTCATATGTAGACAAATAAAGAAACAAATTAATATTAGGTAATAAAAATATATTGCTTAATCTATCAACGATACAAATATATATGTTATTCAATTTGTTTTTATTAGATGAAAAATCAAACTATATTATTGTTTCGTCTGGCGATTGATATCCAACCACAAATCAAATTGATCAAACGGTAGAAACATGTGTTTATATACATGCTAGATCTAGTGTGTTAACACATCTTTAATCCGTGCTTTTATAAGTACTAGCAGCAGTGCCCGCTCAATGTGCGGGCAATTTTTTATTTTATATATTTTCAAAAATTACAGAATTTTAATACATATTCTTCTTATGTGAATATTTTTTTGTTCTTAAAAAATTTTGCTACACATGATCGGACTTGTAACTTGTTGAACTATTTTTTTTTGTTTTCAGAGAAATAAATTTGATGGGAGACAACTACTTAAAATCGGACCATTCCCAGATTAAAGAATCTCAGTCTCTATACATACCATAGTAGACACCGGTCACACCACATGTTAGGAAATGATACAAGTAGTGCATAAAATTACCACGTAGTTTTCCAATGCTTGTACATAGACGTTTGAAAATTATTATTCATGCCTTCAAGAACAAAACCTTCTAGATATCTTTTCAAATATATTACATTTAATGTCAAATCCATTATTTATTTAAGTAACATCTTGAAGTAACAGCTGTATGGAAGATTATCATTTGCATTTTTATAAACAGAATCTTTTTATAGCTGTCTTGATTTATTAATTATTACACTGAATTTAGGAAAGCAAAATGGCAATGAATTATTAGTGAAAATGGATTGCTTTTATTTATGCAATTCTCTGCAACAACTAATTCTGATTAAACTTGGAAAATTTATTTTTGTATTTTTATGCAACTAAAAATGAAAATGCCAACAATTGAAGAAAAAAAGATTTCCGAATTTTGACATGAAAAAAATCAGTTTCAGACAATTGAAGAAAGATGCATATATGGACCTAAGATTCCAAATATCTTGTATGTGCCACGAAGGAAAATAATAATATAAGAAATGGATATGGCATTAGACAAATAACTATCGTTACATTTTCATTGATTGTCATTTTAAAATGCAAGGTAATAAAAAATACAAAAGGAAAGGCTGTCACAGTTTTGGTGTTTGCTACTGTAAAGAGAACTCTACTATATTCTTGCGTTTATAGAAGAAATAGATCCCTATCTCACTCATTAACAAGTTTCAAAAAACATCGATAAAACACAACTATTTTTTTGCATAGAAGTCCTTGAAAGGTGGTATATTTGCTTTAGCTCTTTGCTGCATATATAATTTATTTTGAGATAACTGGAATGAAAAGGATAACTGGAATGATATTCATCGAGATCTCTTAGCCATTGTGCGTTCTTTGTAATAACTGGAATGATATCTCTAATGTAGACCCCTCAGAAGATTTATCAGCCTCCAGTACCACCTGAAATTTAAATGTGAAAATTCAGAAATTTGTTATCTTGAAGTACGCCTTTTTTTTTAAAAGAAAAAGAACACGCTAATGGCTACTTCAATTTTTCCTCCTAATATCACGCTAATGGCTCCCCAGATCGTTGCATCTAATTAAAAACAAAGATATTTTTTTTCAAACATATCACTCCAAAATATACTTTCATAGGCATCTTATGTAGCATATAAAACTGAAATAACTATTAAAACTTCTCAGATATACCTACTTATGATTAGTTTACTATCATTTAGGGATGGGTAACTGTGATTGGTTCAGATTTGTTCAATTCTTATCATAATTAAAAATCTGGTATTCCCTTCTTTTTTTCAACTAAATTGCATTATATAAATTTACTTGTGCTTTTTCTTAAGAATGAGAAGAGACATAACAGATCAAAAATATTAGAAACTTCTTTGTAGCACTTCCATGATTAAATGCAATTTTTCAATCTGAGAATCAAAAGAATATATACCTCCACAAAAGTTTTCAGCATAATCTGATAAGTCAAAGGTGATGGAGAGGGACCGTCAGACTGCATCCTACGAAATATTGACTCAGCTTTTGTATGCGCCGGCAGCACAGCTCTCTCCTTGCATATGAAATTTTAACATTGTCCATCTGCTTAAAAAGAGAGATGCATTCTTGTAGTATGTGATGAGTACGCCAAGGAGCATCTTGCATATCAGAAACATTAACAGAATTTACCAGCAAAAGATTATCAGAATAAATGTGGAGCTTAGGAAAATAGTTAACTGGACATAATAGTACATCTTTCACTTACCAAATGTTACTCTAATAATAACGGTTTCATTGTTCACTTATCACAGCAAGAAATGGGGGTTAAGTCAGTACGCTGACTCATGTTTAATGCAATTAGGTCCCCACTCTTTACATAAAAGTACATCATGATTACCATATTCAATTTGCTACTTGCAAGTTGGACTTTTGTTTAATGTACATGAAAGTTGGTTTCAATTTCATTTGGCCTATAACATCAAGTTGTTATCAAGGATCTCTATATGTTTTACCAACAAGTCCCTACCATTTATTTATTACAGAACCTCCAAGGAGAAAAAGTTTCGGGCTAAATTTGGGAAATTGAATATTCAATTGAGGACCAAAGTGCAAATATACCAAGCATACCATTCTTTCACCTGACCTCCCTCAACATGCTTTTCGTTTTAATTCAGGGGGTTTCTGATAGATGAACTGTCCTTCAATGCCAGAAGAGACCTTTGTGCCAGTGCCACCAGTTGGACTATGTAGGTTAATGGATCCAACTGACAGCTGATGGTGAATGGAGGGGCTTAATGGCTCCGGCGGTGGATATTTGACAGTTGCAAGTCCGGTCAGGTCGGGCAATTCAGGTTCAGTAGGGTTGAATCCAATCTGCTCAGATGCTATTAGTATATAAAATTGATTTGAAATCAACCAGATCAATATTCACTTTTAGAAACAAAATTAAAGAAGAAGCTATGCAGTCTTATAGATAAAAAAAAAAGTTATGTCAGAACCTAAAATCAGATTCAAAATGAAATATTAAATTAAATAAACAATTATTAAAACTAAAATAAAAAAGAATCAACATATTAAGATGAATAGATGATACCATTTCAAAAGAAACTAACCACAAAGGTCAGTGATCAAAGAGGCCAAGGAGCGAGGCACAACTTGGTGCGAGATTGTCGTAGGAGGATCAAAGATACGGTTTGTTTCTCTCAAATTCTTTTCACATACCAGGTACAAATCGCTTTCCCTTCGAACTCCTCAATTTCTTGGATGATCTCCTGACCCGCCACCTCAGAGACGGCGACACGACGCGAAGCCATGGCCATGGGAGGCGAGAACTGAGAGCGCAAAAGCAGAGTCGCTGCCTAAAATTGATCAAATTTATCGAACATTAGCTAAGAAGAAAGACGGACATGAGACTTAATTTACCATTGATTCTGATCTTGATCTTGCCTGAAATTCAAAACAAACAAAAACAAATACAGATCAGTACTGAATCAGAGATCTATTACAGAAACGATGTTGAGAAAGGATAAGACGAAGCTCATATGGACAGACTTACCCATGGTAATATGGAGAGGAACACAAATCTCAAAGGTAAAACATGTAATTTAGCAAGAGATAAAGAGGAGAAAACCAAACGATAGAAAAATCTTACCTAATTGAATTGAATATAAAGGCAGCTCACAAAACCCTAACCTGATATTGAGAGTAGAAAAGGGAAAGAAATCACGGCAAAAATTGAGGGAAATTGCAGTCGTGCATAGCGGAGAAAAAGAAAAGAGCGTAAAATTTCCATTATGGCCGCGAGGGAGGGGGAGGGGGCGCAGGAGAAGAGAAAGCAAGCAAAAAAAAAAAAGAATGGAACGGAGAACCGAACCTGGTTAGGACGCTAATTTATGCGAGCGCAGTTCCGCTCCAGCGAAAAAAGTTAACAGGTCTAAACGAAAGGTTTAAGCTTTTCATTTCACAGATAAATCTACGCCACTGATCTAATCAAATCACATAAATAGACGATTCATATTGCATTGAGTAAACAATTGTTTGCTCCTTTCGGTTCAAATCTTGGATAGACCTTTGGACTGGTGCTTCTATAAGTATTAAAGATAAAGATAAAGATAGTAGAGATCAATGGAAACTGTGCTCACCTAATGAGTGGTCTGATAATAGATTGATTCAATTTATTATTATTATTGTTTTCATAATGTCGAATATAACGGGATTATTTTAAAAAAATGGATATTTTGTATTTGGATATGATAAAAATTGTCATGAATTTTTTTTTTTAAAAAAATTAATGCACACTTAAATTTTTTCATTTGAAGCCAAAATGTTGAACTTTTGTTTGGAGCTAACATGTGTACCATGTATCCAATCAAAGTATAAAAATCAATGATGCAAATTGTGTATAAGGAATTGGATATATCTTTCAATTGGAACTTTTTACGAACTTGCATCGATGCTTTTATAAGTAAAAATATGGATGATGTTTTGATTTTTGGTAGTTCGAAAAAACATTAGTAGATATTATAATTATTATTTGGTTTAGTGTCAGTTACGGTTCTCTACAATGACATTAAGCATAAATACTTTTGACTATGTAAATCGTATCCCATTCTAGATGGACTGGAAGTCTGGAATTGAATATTTTGCAACGACGGAAATTCAAGTCCATCCATGGTTTTCTTTCCCAAAGAATTGTTGCGTCTTAGATTGATCTAAAATCGTATTGACTCTGTTATTGTGTGTTTGTGTTTGGTCCAAAATCCTATTTGACTCTTTTATGAAGGGTTGCTGACAGAGGTCAATAAAAGCATCGGGCTGTGCTTCATCAGGAATCCTATGCCAATTGTTATATCTGTGTCAAACGACGCTAACTTTTATATAAATCGTTATATATATTGTATCATACATTTCAAATATATTTATAATTTTAATTATATGATTTTCAGCTTGTTTTGATGATTTTAAAGAAAGTTAAATCGTAAAAATTAAAACCGTTGATTTTGTTGTCTAACGAATGAATTTAAAACGATATAATTATTGTGTGCGCGTAAAGTGAGATATTCATAATATATTTAATCAATTAGTTTTTATTATTTAAGGGTGCGTTTGGATAGGTGTGGGAAGAAGGGAAGAAGGGAAGAAGTGGGAAGAAGTATTGGAAAGTGTGTAACTTTGTGAAGAGTTTGGATTGTTTATAATTTTTTTTCTTCCCATCCTCCTTCTTCCTCTTCTTCTTCTCTCATCCAAACGCACCCTAAGATCTTAATTGAACGTAAATCCGTGCACGAACCTATGCAAACCGGGTTAAAAGCAGTAGTTGTTTGAGATTTAATTACGCCGATTTAGTATCAAACTATCAAACTTAAGAAAATGGAAGTTAGAGAAAAATCAAATTCTCTTTTCTTTTTATTTATCTCGTTGTGCTAACAACTTTTCTTAGCGCTATTGATTTGTACATGCATATATAAAGGTTAATACAGTTTTAACATTATAGCACATCAAAATTAGTGTTTTAATCTCAACCACACATTTTCAAGAAAGATTAATACATTAGCACGCATGAACGATCGCTATTAAAATCCGATTCAAAATTAGTTCTCATGACAGAATTTCTCAATATATTATTGTTTGAACTTTCAAATTACAAAGAGGCGATCCCAAATTACCTCTTAAGTGTTTCATATTCAATATTACAAATTTAAGTTTTGCATAGATCATATCCATACCATACTCGTTAATCATTAGTCTCACATGTAACTTATTCTCTGTTCTCTCTTTTTATGGCTCCGTTTGGATAGGTGTGGGAAGAAGGAAAGAAGGGAAGAAGTATTGGAAAGTGTGTAACTTTATGAAGAATTTGGATTGTTTATAATTTTTTTTCTTCTTCTTCCTTCTTCTTCTTCTTTCTTCCAACGATCCAAACGCACCCATTGCCTACAATTGAGACGATCCGAATCATTGTTGTGTTGTCAACATTGGATGCTGAGTAATTAAAACGATGAAAGAAGAGTAGAAGACTAAGAATAATTTGGGGCCAATAATGAAGCTTCGCTGGCGGCTTTCCAGCTCTTCCTCAATAGCCGACCAAATTTTCCGGCATGGAAAAAGGCCACGTATATTGATTTTTTATTTTTTTTAATTTAGAAGTATTTTTTTTTCCCCTTAATGCTTGTTGTAACTTGTTAGTCCCTCTCATAATAGAACTCAATTTTGGATATGCTTTCTCTGATCGTTTAACTTTTGAATTTTGACTTGGCTTTATCCTATTGATTTCACTTTCAGATATCTTTTCCGACCAACCCCAACTAGCCAACTCCCACAAAAGAAAACAATTAATGTACTTACTGACACGTATTAAAGGTGTGTATGAAAAAATTGAAAAGGTTATCCTTTACAACAAGTAGAAGACTTATTTAAATTAATATTACCATTGTTGAGCTAACAGCCTAACAACAAAAAGAAAAGAGAGATAAGTGAATTACCGACCCCAGAAGTTTCTCTATGATCAGTTTAATTAATTAGAGAATATATCACTTGTTCTTTTGAGCCTTGAGCTTAATATGGGAAATTTAGAAAGTCTTATATATACAAACAACATAACAAAAAAATAATAATAATAATAATAATAAGCTCATTTTTTTTAGAGGCAGGTGGCAATCACCATACTAACAGATTTTATTAATAATAAAAAAAGAGTACAGATGTAGGCCCATTTCTAAGTTGAGACATAATTTCTAGGCCAGGCCTAAATTTTACTAACTGTCCCATTTCTAAATTCTAAGTGTGTGTAATCCCATTTGATCCTCTTATTTTGGTACGTCTTATATTTTTTGGGCTTTAATAATCAAACCATATGATTATATGAAATCTAGGGGTTTATTTAAAACAGTATTATACTGATTGAGCCCATATGAGAAACCGAGCAGAAAGACTAACACCAGTGAGCAGTGGGCTGCCTCACTTGAAGTACTAGGCGCAAAACTTGGCAGTTGGCACAAATAATTCAATGGGCTCTAAAAAAAAGAAAGTATTTGTTAGATTCTTGTAGGCCTCATAACAAGCTTTAAATTCAAACACTTTGCTCCACTTCTTTGTTCGAAGATAATAGGAAAATAGGAGAAAAATATATATAAAATCAGAAGAAATGGGAAAAAGCACAACAAAGTAGTTGTTCAAACAGAGTTTCTTATGCCTATTGTCGGTTATTGTCGGCTCTAACTGTCTAACGCTGAAATATAGGTAGCAGCATTTAAAGTTTAACAAACTATGTGATGCTCTTTAGTGCACTAACGTATGTCATTTTAGCTTCATTTAGTTAACACGCAGGAGATGTCACTAGTGAGAAAAATACAAGGTTCAAGCTAGCACGCGGTATGTATAGGAACTGATAAATTAAT
The DNA here is from genome assembly GCA_028095005.1 of Rhynchospora pubera. Taxonomy (NCBI): domain Eukaryota; kingdom Viridiplantae; phylum Streptophyta; class Magnoliopsida; order Poales; family Cyperaceae; genus Rhynchospora; species Rhynchospora pubera. The sequence continues at coordinate 69,495,616 of CM051461.1, read as the reverse complement.
TTATTCTTTTAAGTGCTATTTTATTTTTGCTCTTGGAAATTTTTTGTTGAAGTCAGCACCGATAAAAGCCCATCAAAGGCCCAGTCCATCAACTTGAAGACTCTACACCTTTTTCTCGTGGAGAAATGATAACATATGTAGCTTGAACAAAAGTGAACACGTAAAATAGACAAGGTGAACATATAGTTGATCAAAATAATCATAGATAAAAAAATTTAAGTTTTGTCATTCTTTATTCAGATTTTATATGCAAATCCAATTTATTTTTATTGAACTTGTTTGTTTGTATGTGTTCATTAATCATTATGATCATCTATATGTTCATCTTGTCTATTTTCTGTGTTCATGTTGTTCAACGATGGCAAACGATGAAAAACTGCATATGACAATAGTCAATTTCCTTTCTTGTGTGTATCAAGCTCAAATTAAAATCAATAGACCGTTTGGATCGCTTAGGAATAAGAGGAATAACTCTTTCTAGACGGAAATTTATTCCTAACCATCCAAACTCTTCACAAAGTTACACACTTCGCAATATTTTCCGCTTAGGAATAAACTATTCCTCTTATTCTTAAGCGATCCAAACAGCCCTTACGTATCTAGATTGTTGTAATGACTTGACATTAGGCGTATGTTTGGCAACCGCGTCGAATAAGGCACGAACCCAGATCCCAGAACTCCATTCGCAAACTATGCTAGTTCACGTAGTTTCCCAAAATCCAGAACCCACGCGCAAACAGCTATTGTTCTTGTTCGGCGCAGGTTTGGTTCATGCGAACTACGCTGTTTTTCGCACTACTAAACATAGCCCAGATGTGTATAGATAGTTGAGTGAACTAGTAGTTAGAGTATGCGCACCAAATAAAATAAAAGTCAAGTGTATGTGTATGTTTAGGAAGTGTATGTTGTATTAAGTATATTTGAGTAGCAATAAAAGTCAATAATTGGTATCAGAGTCGATTAGGATTCGTTGGGTTAGTTGAGTTTGTCGAGTCGTATAGTTTGAGTAGTGTATGTCTTGAGTTGCAGTTGGTCGAGTCAACAAGTCAGATTTGACGGGTATGAGTGGTTTGATCAAGAAGTTAAACAACTACAATTATAGGGTTTGATGTACTTGTATCATGTCTTATATGCAGGGACAAAGACTTATGCGATGTTGTTGGTGGTGATGAGACGGAGCCGTCACCGAATTCAATCCGAGCGTATAATAAGTAAAAGGTGAAGGTTGGTAGAGCCATATTTGTGTTAAAGACTACAATTGATAAGAGTATATTGTCTCACATATAAGATGTTAAGACGCCGAAAGATATTTGTGATACTTTCGCCGCACCATTTTCGAAGAAGAATACAAGCCAGTTGCAACTCCTCGAGAAAGTTGATGAACATTTCGCAAGGCAACATGAAGATAGGTGAGTACTTTCTCAAAACTAAGAACCTATGTAGAGAGATTGAGAAGCTCCATGCAAATGTGAAGATTAGCAAAGATAGAATGTGACAAATAATCATATGCGAAATACGCCGGAGTTCGACGCATTCGTGACGACACTTGTCGGTTTATGATGAAGAAGGAGGAAGACGAGACGGCCCCGTACAATGGCCAACATGGAGTATCAAGAAGACCCGTAAGATTATGCACGAATTCTGCAGGTGCACGTGTTCAGGGGGAGCTCCGAGAGGTCAGGAGTGCAATGAAGCTGATCGTGAATCTCACAGGAGAAACGTGGTGTGTTACATCTGTGGACAACAAGGACACTATGCGAGAGAGTGTCAGTTCAAGAATGAAGAAGAAAACATCGTGGTGGCCATGAAAAATAAGGCACCAATCGAAATGAAGAGTGAAGAAGAGAGACGGTATGGAAACCGTTGTAATAGCTGAGAAAACGAATTCGGAGTCTAATAGAGGAGAAAACCTTTGAGGCATCTTCTTCAAAGAGACAGTCGAGGAGGAGACTGTATTAGAAAGTTGCACGGTGGTAGTTGAGGAGAAGCCACGATAGACGCAACGATGGAAGCCATCATTGAGGAGAGTGATGATGTTGAAGTCATGGAGAAAAGTGCTGAAGAACAAGTGATCCTGCGATGGAGCGAAAGGTCACGCAATTTGTCGAGCAGACGACAGAGAAATTCGATGACAACAATTGTAGGTACCACAATCAAAGTTGAAATTTGTGTTGAAACAAATTGAAGAAAGACCGATAATAGAAATGCGATACGATGCTCAAAAATATTACAAAGATAGAAAGAAGCACGATGATCTAGATGGAAGAGGAGTACTAAAGGACAAAGCAATTGAAAGTCGGTGTTGAGGGGAGTGTTGAAGGAAGCACTGATAAAAGCCCATCAAAGATCCAATCCATCAACTTAAAGACTCTAGATATTTTTTGTGTGTATCAAGCTCAAATTAAAATCTAGAAATTGTTGGAGTTATGTCCTAGAAGTCAATAGTTTAATGACTTAAATATTAGTTTATGTTATGATTGATAATTTTATCATTTGTTCCTAGGTTAATTATTGACAGATCATTCAGGATGAGGATTTGAATTATGGATCTCTGTGGATCATTCTTTAGAATGATAATAATAAATCTAAACTGTCCATAATATTGATAATTAACAAGGAACATTAATTATCATATAAAATTAGTATGTAAGTTAAGTGATGATTAAGTTCTACAAATCATAGGTAAAGAGTTACCAACTTAATTGCATATGTGTATGTTATTAGAACATAGCACATGACTTGACCCGATGAAATAAACATATGGATTGTGTTATGTGTCATTGTTTATTTCATATGAGTTTGATTCTAAGTTTGAGATGGTTCAATCTTTCCACATGAGGATAGTTCTATAAATATCGTCTACCGCTGATTCCCGATAACGGCTGCTATACGGACTTTATTTATGTTCTCTTGAATTGTGCGGGGAAAGGTTGTTCATCAAGAAAATCGTATGTTCTTTATCAGTATACCTAGTGAGTGAATGATATCTGTTTGGGCCCCTTGATGGAGTTGGATTGTTTGGCCAATTTATACAATCAACTCTAGATCAAGAAATACATAATCTGCAAGAATGACACATTCTTATCTTGGATTATACAATGATATCATGTGGCATAAAAATCAGACAAAGAAATAATTTTATTTCTTATGCAGGATTGAGATATTGTAGCAGTATATTATTTATGTGAATTGGGAATCATAACGTGTTGGTAAATACCGCTTATGATTATTGGAAATAAATAACGTTTTATTTTCCATGTCCAACATAGCATAAATCCTCAAAGGGTCACAGAAATAGGACTTTAATCACACAGTGCATTATTTATTTATTCACAGCAGTAAATACTGTGGAAATATGATAAATTGATTAATTAATTATATACCGTTGTGAACCGTTATAATTAATTTAAATCAATGGGATCATATAAAAATAAATTAATGCATTAACTAATCCTAAAATAATTATTAATGAGTTAATAATTAATTTACTTCAACCTGTTTTGAGCCTTTGAGCACAGGGATACTCTCCCACTAGAGCTTTTCATAGCTAGATCGTGTTGAGAGATTTAGTAAGCTCAAACACCACTGCCACGACATTGTCGTTAGGTGTAGGTTGGAATAGGTTGAGAGCTTTTCTCCTTTGAGACCGTTGTGCTATTCGAGTTAGGATGATCCGCCTCGATTACTTGGTGTACGAGGTGATTCGGTTCGAAGTTGTAGTCTCGTTCTTATTGAAATTGAACAGAAGACCAAATTGAGAGGTTTTAATTAATATGAATTAGAGACCCAAGAGAGAAGTTGAAGTGGCCCATTTAAGTCCATATGGGGTCGGGGCCGGCCTCATTTGGTGGTAGATGGAATGACATAGTTGTAATTATGCAAGAAGTCAATTAGATTTTGTGTCCTATATAAGGACCACTTATGAGAGCCTCCACCTAGCTTTTCTCTCTCCTCTCATTCCTCCCATTCCTCCCATTGAGGTCGCCACTTCCTCTTCCTCTCTCTCATTTGCTCATATGGTGTACCTTGTAGAACGTGATTAATCATCCTTGGTGAACTCGAGGGCGGCGCCTAGACGTGGCGGAGACGGTGGAGAATGCACGCCATCGATTCTCATGCCTTGGTCGAGCCTCGCGGATATGATTCCGTGAGAGGTACAATTTCTCTGACCCATTCTCTTGTGTGTTGATTGTTTGACAAGATTCGTTTGTGCTTGAGTTTAATTGAAGTTAATTATTTTTAATTAGCATAAAAATTAAAATTTGAGCACTTTCTAACAGAAATATCATGAAGAATATATATTACTGTAGATTTTCTATTTGTATCTAGATTGTTGTAATGACCGACATTAGAAATGTATAAATAGGCGAGTGCACTAGTTGTTAAAGTGTGCACACCAAATAGAATAAAGGTCAAGTATAAGTGTATGTGTATGCGTTGGAAGTGTGTGTCGTTGTCTCGCACTTTTTCAGTCCAACCACGGAAGATCAGATAGTCCTCTATAGGACGAAGAAAATGCGGATCAGATACCCCTCGAGCATCTTGAGACCCGTCGTTACTGTCCATTCCAAACGAGCGAAGGGCACTAATGCGGTTCTAAGTATCTCGAGAGTTGATTGTTTGTTGTAGGTCCTTTTTTCCAGTAGGTGCAAGCCCCTATTGTTAATTACCTCCGAATTCAGTTACGAACTGGGCCAAGAGCACCTCTGGATCGGGATAATCAAAGATTTTGTGTCATAAGTGGATGAAGTCCATTTTAATAAAAAGGATTGTGTCTTGGTAGGGTATTTTAAGGGTAGAAATAATGCAAAAGGGCAATCGTTTGAACAGTGCAATGCAAACATTAACAATGCAATTTAATTCTTTGGTCACACATTTTTAAGGCATTTAGGTTGCTTTTACAGAGATTTCGAGTTTGATACTAGGAAATTTGGTACCCTAGATCAATCCTCAATCGTTTGGGGATTTAGAGATTTTGAGATTTCGTTCAAGTCTCAAGTACAGATGCGCTATGCCTCCTCTTGACAGGAACTTGGGTGATAGCCACCGATTGACTTTTCTTCTGGTCACCTGGGCATCTGGTTTCAATCTGCTTTTGGTCAAACGTGCTGTAGTCTTGTAGAAACAGACTTTCAGATTTGAGTCTAACACTAGAAAATAGGGTATTCTAGGTCAGTTCTAAATCATTTGGGGATTTTAGAGATTTTTTGAGATTTCGTTCAAGTCTTGAGTACAGATGCGTTATGCCTTCTCTTGACAGGAACTTCGGTGATAATTCAGAATTGACTTTTCCTTTTTTCTCAATCTGAATATCAGGAGGGTGTCTCCTTCAAAGCAAAACGCTATGCAGTCTTGAAGGGACGAATTTTTTACTTTTAAGACTTAATGTTATTTTAAACTTTGTGTCTTTGGGTCACTTTTAGACTTTGTGTCATTTTGACTTTGTGTGTCAGTTTTAGGTTTGGACTTTTTAATTTGCACTTTAGAATTTTGGACTTTTGAGTTTGACTTTTAAATCTTGCACTTTTAAGCTAGCACTTTTGGGATTTTGACTTTTGAGTTTGACTTTTGGTTTTAGACATTTCTGGACTTGGTTTGAAGCTTGAACTTTTGAATTTTTGCACTATGGACCTTGAGTTGGACTTTTGAGTTTTAGATTTTCAATCTTCAGTTGGACTTTTGAGTTCGGACTTTTAAGTTTGCATTTCTAAACTTCTATTGGATGCCTTTTTGTTATTTCAATTTTGTTTACAAATTTTAATGCTTGATTGTGCCTGTTGTTCAGAAAATGTCAGATGTACCTGCCGTCCAGAACATAGAATGTTCAGATGTACCTGTTGTCTAGAACATAAAATGTTCAAATGTACCTGCTGTCCAGAACATAAAATATTCAAGTGATTTTTATTTTAACCATATAAATTTATTATTTGCCATTATGGCCATCCTTTTAGACTAATTTTAAAATATTTTATGCTTGAGTGTTTTGGCATGAAACAATACATCAAAATATTCCTTACATTTTTCTTGACATTTTGATATTTTATGGGAAATTTTTTGATGATCCATCTATTTTTAGTGCATTTTTGTGGTCGTGCGCCGGGTGAGTCGAGGTTAACTCCGGATTTGGTCCATTGGCTTTACGCGTCGGTCTTGCTCCTCAGGTACGCCAGACCCATGTAGGAACGTAGCTTATTTCCCTCCCCTGGTTCCCTGATACTTTTCCGTTGGACTGGATGTCTCCATTGATAGTGCCGGGGGGATTTTTCCGGCGGTCTCATTAGCTTCAAATGGGTTGTGAGGTGTCGTGGTCATTACCTAAAGTCACCTCTGTCGTCAATTTTGGGTTATTCTCAATAATTGGGTATATTCTGGCTTCAAGTTGGTTTGGGTCCGTGGCCATGGCGGGAAGCAACCAATTGACGGAGCACAGTGAGGAATGGCTTTGGCTGGGGCGTGGTGGAACACCTTGAGAAGGTTATGGAGTCACCTATGCACTCGATTTTACATTGTACTTCCCAATTTAAGGTATCATGCTTTGACTTTTCTTTTGGTCTGACAAACTCACAGAATATAATTTTCTACATGTAACTTTTTGTATGCATGCTACTCACTTCCTTTTGCGCATTACATTAACCCACGTAACCAATATTTAGGTGTTAAGCATTTGATTTCATCCCTATCCCTATTTCACTTACTGACCAATTATATTATATGGCTTAAGGCTTTAGATGAGACTACGGCATTTGTTGAGTAGGGTGGTAGGAGTGAAACTTAGATTGGTAATGCTAATTTTGGTCAACACTGGCCATTGACAACCTATGAAACCATCTTATTCATTTTGAACCCTGACTTTTTCTAATTTTACATAACCTTCTCAATTTGTGTTTTCTTCCTGGTAGCATTCTGGGATTTAAATAACCTTAAATAGTTTCACTTTTATTATATTCACATATAATGCCTGTGCTGGTGCCAATTCACTTTCTCTTTTCTCCTCCATGTGGCATAACTTCACATACCCACTGTTTTTTTTATCTTTTAACTTCTCCTACACTTTTAGTTTTCAATGGGGCAGCTCAAATGTTAACTTAACAGTTATTGATGCCAAATGATTTAGAATCAAACCATTGATGCTTCGACTTAAGGAATGCAATTTTGTACCTATTTTTTTTGAAAACATGCTAGTCATGAGAAAACATGACATACTGGTTATGAAACAAGGAAACATAGCAATAAAACAAATTTTAATATCTACTGGCTTTACCTCTATCATTTATTGCTTTATTTAAGTGCAAGCCCATTATATCTTCATTTTTTTTATGGGCATGACATTAAAACAAGACCTAATAGGTGACTTCATGAGGAACTCATAATACTCACTATTTACCACATGAGATATGGATTTTTATTCTAAGGACATGAGTTTTTTTTTACTTCAGGCTTACTCTTAGACAGAAATAAGGAGAGAAGAACTATCCTATTACATATATTTTTTTAATATGAGGTACTGACATAAGTGAAGACACAGATTATGACCTTAACACCTATCTTAAAGACACACTTTATTTACCAAATAGAACAGAAACTTTTATTTTAAAAAAAGGTGAATTTTGACAAGTTGCTCTCAAGTTCATTTTTTTTTAACCAGGAGACAAGAACTACTTTACCACATACTATTGAAAAGATTTAGGATTGCAACTAATCATGAACAAAAAGATATATATTTTTTTGAAGAGAACTTGTAGGTATACTTCCAGGATCTAAAACATGCTCTTACTACTGATATGTTTCTATTTTATTAAACCTAAACTTATGTATCCATAGAAAAGATGACATTTCACTTTAAACCTTGAACTTAACTATATTTATTAATTTTTATTGCTTCAGTCAACTTGAGACCTAACTTACGGTATAAATCAGAATCTGAACCATATCATGAGGGTGGAATCTATGTCACACTCCTCACAACCAGGCCGTCTTCTGATTTTGGACAGTATATAAGGATCCAAGTATCTTTTCGCATTTGAAAACACAGAAATTAAACCATCCTTTTGGTTTTGAAATCTAATAGGCATGAAGAACTTGATTATTTTTAGAAATTCCTTGCTTCTGGATCTTTTGACAAAAACAAACAAACCTAAAGAGAAACTTATATGAATATAAACTGCACTTATATGTATTTTAACCACAGAACTAAATGTTTTTGTTATGACAAGAACTTGACCTATTGAACCATTGCTATGAACTGTGTGCATGACAAACTTAACAGAAACATCATGATAATTATGACATGAATTTTGAGACAAACTAATGTCAGAAACTAGCATGGCCTCCATGGAGGTGGAATCTAAGTCACGCTCTCCATGAAGCCAGCAGCCTCTAACTAAATACTGAAAGGTGAAAAGCTTATGTTGATGCAAATTACTTCTACATGCATGACTTTTTAGAGGCACAATTGATGTTCATGAGTGCGGAATCCAAGTCACTCTCCTCACTAGCACCAATGCAAACTCCAAAGAACAAAACCAGAATGAAAAAGAAAATCATACAACACAACAAATGCATTTAACATCATTTTATTCATACTTTTGGAGGCCATTACAGATTACATCTATTACCTTGATTGCAAAAATAAACTTGACTTCCTAAAATGACAGAGTTTCGACTTAACTAATTGGCCTCCACTTTCTTCTCAGGAGATGCTTCTTTTATAGGAGATTTCCAGGGTTTGGTGATTCCATCATCTTGACATGTGGCAGTTTCTCCAATTTCCCAAATTTGATCAATGGTTGAGATGGTAAGATGGCCTGTCGCCTTGCTTTAATAAACTTGTCTTCACTTCTTCTTTTCTACCATTCAATTACACTCTCCAATCTCCTTTTGACACCTGGCATTTACAGGTTGAAGATGGGATAATGGTTTTGCAACTTACTTCTTTTCACTTGCCATATAAGATGCATATGACAGATGGGTCCTCATGCTACTTGGCATTTGGTGGGACCAGGCCATGTTTGCCTCTCTCTTATCCACTGGCTTTCCTTGGGGAGGGGGTAGTTGGCGCCAGTTGTGGAGTAGGGACAGGTGGCATTCATACATGCATCCATAGGCAGTGGATGGTTTTGATGTTCTTGTGGGTAGGATCAAGCTTTGAGCATGTAGCTGTGGCTAGGTAACAGTCTCTTTTTCTTTCTCCATTTACTTTATTTGAGTATCCATACGGGTTTTGAACTGGAGTCACTCATAATTAACATGTAATTTCTAAAATATCCTTCAATACATATGTGTTGGATGTCAGGTTTAGGGGTAGAAGCGGCACTGGTTCCATGTAGTTGGTTACTCCTTGGTGTTTCCTGTTTCACCTCAAGTGAAAAAGGCATTTCCCTTTGTCAGGCTTGAGGGAGTGCTGTCGATTTTTCATTGGTTAGGAGGGTTAATTGGTTCAATGAATATGAAAAGCATTCCTGACCAGATCATGGATTTAGGCTTTACTAATTTACCCCATTTAGCCATCATTTTCTTTAATTGTCTTTTAATTTCCTTCCTGGGTGTTAGGGAGATGTTAAGACACCTTCATGTCCTCAATTATGCCTTTAATTTGACTCAATTTTGCCAAATGACAGGCTTGTCAGACCATGTAGCATGCTGGAGTGGTAAAATTAGGATATCGTGCCTTTTCCTTTGTTGTTTATGTGCTACATTCTTTTGTCCTTTGCATTTGTTACTGATTTGCCCCTGGGCCCACCAGAGAGAGTCCATGCACTACATTTGGTGACTCATGCTCCCAAATTCGCTTCATTCTTTATGACAGTGACTTGATTCCATCCAGCACTGAATAGAAACATCTTTGGTGTATCATCCATCCGTTTAATATGCAATGTGTGGTGAGATGAAAATTAACTTTAGCAAATGTACTTCAATCATTTCATTTCACCCCATGCCTTTTGTCATTCCCTGGGGAGGCATTCATTACCATGTACTATGCCTTGATTCATCTAACGGTTATGGTTGAAGTGGTAAGTTCACCCCCCTTCTGCTAAAGGAATCTCTACAGTAGTAGGCGTTCTTTTCTCAGGTTATAGGTCGCAGAGAAGGAGCCATGATCTCTAGTGTACCTCCTTCCACACCTTTTTCGTCATTTCCTTTACTGGACTTCTCCAGTCGGGGGAATTTTGAATCCCTGGCAGCTCGTGCATGTATCTCTTTCCTTTTGAAGTTCTTTTATATCATCTACAACCTTTGTGACGTTTCCTCATCTCTTATAACATAACCAACATTGTTCAGTACGAGTTCCGCTATGCTTGGCATTGCTATCAGTCAAGGCTCCTAATAAGCTCCCCTTTTTCCTTACAGTTAACCTCAATTATCGTACAATTCCTTCATTACGAAGCCACTGCGACGCCTCAGGTGCTTCAGTTGATAATTTCGCCAAGTAATTTTGCATTTTCATTTTTCCCAATTTCCATACTGCGTCTGTCATTTGCTAAATTCACTGTCTGACACCCTCCGTGTTTGACGTCAACAGGGTTGTGATGGAGTCCTCTGTGCGACGGTGCGCTCCGTTGGGGTCGAGGCGACGTGCAGCGCCGGCGAAAGGCGGAACTTCAGCTGGCCGTCGCGCTCTTTCTTCAGGTTTGTAATGTCTCCTTCTTTTGTTAACAGAAAGGACAGGTCCCACAGAGACGGACCAATGGGCAGGTGCCATCTGTCCTCTTTTCTTTTTATTAATTTTGACCGAACGGGTTTGGGATTATCAGGTTTTGTTTGGTTTGGATCCGCCAGGGAAAAGGACCCGTATACTATTTTGTTAATTTTGGTTGGGCCTCATATTCGACAAATTAAATCCAAGCCCATGTTTCATACATATGTTGGCCGGCCTCATTTCGTTTAATGGAAATTTCAGAATTTGGCTGGACTGGGCCGGAATAGTATAAATTTGGTATTTCCTTGTATGGGTCCGACTTAATGTATGGTTTTTCGCTGCGCTTTGTCTCGGTCATAGCATTCTGTTATAGCCGTGTCATTTCAATGTAGTGGAGAAGGATTTGGATTCACGACCCTCATGCTTATATCTGGTGAATTATGTGCCAAGACAGAGTTGCAATGTTTTATAAACATTTATGAAATTCCATTTTTTTTGCAGAATTTTTTAGAGGCAAACAATCGTATAAATATAATTGAGTGCGAGTTTGTATTGAAGGATTTCATGATGTGAATCGGGTAATTTAAAAAATTTTATTAACCGAGAACATCTATGATCGTCCTTATTATCGCTAACTTTCCTATATTATATTTGCATCACAATCACAATGTTACGGCTTTTTCGTCATCCCTTGAAGAATGAATGGGTTTCCTCGAGAAATGGGAACATAGCCTTAGATTCACCCCCCTTCAGGTTCGATCTCCGTTCAAGTATCTCTTAACGACAAGAGAACCAAAACGCAAGTCGCTTCTTAAAGAGGTTTATTGATTTCGTGGGTCCTTTCTTTCCAGTAGGCGCAAGTCCTACTGTTAATTACCTCATGATTGCTCACGAGAACCTCTGATTAAGGGATCTAAAGAATTATATGTAAATGCTAGGGAAATCGTTGGTTTTATGTTTATTTTGGGTTTATTTCTTTCGGCTAAACTGGACTCGATTGGTGTACCAAACCTAATTAACGGGACCCAATTGAGGACACTTAAATGATTTTTATTTGAAACAGACTTGGTTTTCGTTTGACGTTGGGGGCGTGATTTTCGGTCCTTAGGCTATTTTGGGCCTGTAGAGGATTTGGATTTGGATTTCAAAGGCTATTTTGGGCCTTTGGACCTTTGGATTTGATTTGGATTTCAAGAGGTGCTCCTTGCTCCGGCAAATAAATAATTCCTCCTATTTGAAGTGCTGATTGAGATTAGACTATTTTGGGCCTCAGGATTTGATTTGGGTTTTTAAGACTATTTTGAGCCCTTGAGAATTAGTTTCCGAGACTATTTTGGGTCTCTTGTGGAAATGAAGTTTCGGGTTCTCGGACTATTTTGGGCCACTTGTGAGAATTTCTAATCTTGGAGTTGTTTGAAGTCGATTTCGTTCATTTGAATGAAGCGGTTTCGTCCCGATTTCGGGTTTCATGTTTGAACTTTTAATTTCTTAAGTTTCTCTTTGGGTTTTACCATTTTCACTATTTTATTTTTATTTTTAATTTTAAACTTTTTAAATATCTTTTTATATTTTTAATTATGTTTATTTTTTAAAATACTTGATGTTTAATGTATTTCTTTTAAAATCATTTTTATTTTCAAAGTTATATCAATATTTATTTTTAAAAATTCATTAGAAGAGTTTAATCAAGTTTTGAAATCATTTGGAATTTTGCAAAAATTTATTTAACATCATTTTAGAATTTTATAAAATTTATTTAATATTGAAAAATACTTCAAAAATAGAAAAGATTGATAATTTGATAGATTTATATCCAAATATCAGTGAATTTGGTTTATTTGGATTTTTACAAATTTTTGGATATTTTATTTGTATTTTTCTGAGTTTTCTACTATTTTTAGTGAATTTTTGAATTTTCTGCATATTTGGCATTTTCTGATTGGTCTACGTGTGCTGGGAGGCTGAGTTGCTGCTTACTGGCGTCTGGCTGGAAGTGGCTTGCTGACGTGGCATTTATTTATTTTTATTTATTTTATTTTCTGACAGTGGGCCCTACGTGTTAAACATATTTTTATTTTCCGAATATTTGGTGTAGCGAATTGTTGTCGTGCAAGTGACCCGCGACAAGTGATTTCGCCATGGACAATCAAACTTCGCATGGGTTTGAACCCGTCTTCTACAGCGAAATATGGCTTTTATGCAGTTTGGTCCCCGTCTTTTCTCCAATGAGATTGAAGCGATTCTGGCGGCCGTTGGACTTGAGGTTTGGTTCGTTGTGTTAAGAAATGCACAATTTTAATTTTTGGAGCTAATTACACTTAATTAACCACAAACAACATGATGCATCAAAGTAGATCTAGTGCAAAAGTCCAATTCAACACAAGAGAAAGGTAGGAATTCAATACCTCTCTTGATATTGTAATCAAGAGGCTCGATCCTACGGCTTAGAAATCGATGGGGTGCTCTCCAAACTCCTCCAAATCGAAACGCCTCGAGTCCACTAAGGTATTAACCAAGTTATTCTCGAATCGTGCTAGCGATGAGAATAACAAGTCTAATCCCAAAACTTTCCCTTTTCTTCAATCAATTCACCAATTTATTTAGTGGAAGGGAGAGCTCAACACATGAGCAATTGAGTGGAGAGAAGAGAGAGAGGCGCCCAAGAGGGGTATGGTGGCGGCTAGGAGAAGGGAAGAGAAAACCATCCAAAGGAGCCTCCATATAGGTTCTTATATAGCCTCCAAACCCTAGCATAAAGTTCACACTAATTACAAGTGTGCCACCCCACCTACCACCCTCCCTAGGCCGGCCTATTAGTGGGCTTTCATGGGCCACAAGCTCATCTCTTTAGTACCTCGATTCAATTAATTAAAGACCCATTCAATTGCTACTTAAATTGGACATTTAATTTACCAATAAATAAAAGCCCAATTAACTTAAATAAATTAAGTGTGTTGTTTATAAATAATTATTAACTTAATAATAATTATTTAGAGATTAGACAATGCATTAATTTATTTCAATATGATCTATTTGACTTAATTAATTATAACGGTCCACAACGGTATATAATTAATTAATCAACTTATCATATTTTGCAATGCTCATTATTGCAAATAAATAAATAATGCACGTATGGTTAAACACCTTATTTTTTGTGATCCTTTGAGGATTTATGCTATGTTGGACATGGAATTAAATCGTTATTTAATTCCAATAATCATAAGCGGTATCTAGCAATACGTTATGATTCTCATTTCGCATAAATAATGTACAGTTACATTATTCAAATCCTGCATAAGAGAATAAAAATATTTCTCTATTTTGATTCTTATGTCACACGATATCATCGTATAATCCAAGATAGGAAAGTGTCATTCTTGCAGATTATATGTTTCTTGATCTAGAGTTGATCGCCTAGTAGCGCGCACACGATCCAACTCCATCAAGGGGACCAAATAGATATCGTCACTCACTAAGTGAATTAATGAGGGGCATAAGGTTTTCTTGATGATTAGCCTTTCCCCGTACAATTCAAGAGAACATAAATAAAGTTCGTATAGCAACCCTTATCGGGAATCAGCGGTAGACAATATTTATTGAACCTATCCTCATGTGGAAAAGATAAACATCTCAAACTTAGAACCAAAATCATAACGAAATAAATAATGACACACAACACAATCCATATATTTATTTCGTTGGGTCAAGTCCTGTACTATGTTCCATAACATATACATATGCAATTAAGCTGGTAACTCTTTGCCTATGATTTGTAGAACTTAATCATCACTTAACTTGCATACTAATCTTATATGATAATTAATGTTCTTTATTAATTATCAAGATCATGGACCGTTTAGATTTATTATTGTCATTCTAAAGAATGATCCACAGAGATCTACAATTCAGATCCTCAACTTGAATAATCTGTCAATAATAAACCAAGGAACAGATGATAAAACATAAACTAATATTTAAGTCATGAAATTATTGACTTCTAGGACATAACTCCAACACGTTGAGATCGTGGGATCAATGAGAGCACAGAGGTGCATTTCGTTCTTGCTGAAGAGGCCTGTTACGCCATGTGAAACCTGAGAGCTATTGAGCCGCCATTAACGGTGTTCGAAACTCTGTGATTCCTTTCTTCTGCCAGTTCAAGGTTTCACACACTCGTGAGCATGATAAGATGGCGATAATGAGTTCAATTTTGCGTGGAGAGACTTGAAAGGAGGTGGTCTCAACTGGGGGACTTCTGTTTGGTTTTGAGCAGAACTGAGCTCCATTGGTGGAACCCACAGAGGAGTTCTTTGGTACCAGTGATGCGATGGATAGCTTCAGGAGGTCAAATACAGTTTGTTCGTTTCTTTGGTTTAGTTTGAAGCTTCGTGGTTGGCCGTGAGAGGCAACGAGGCAGAATGGTGAATTTGGAGTACTTTTCCTCAATTTCATGCAAGTGCCCTTACAGCAAAAGTATTTGCTTTGACACTCAATTTACATCAACTGGACATGTTTGATACATTAAAATAAACACAGAGAGCAAGAGCAAGTTGATTCATATCTGTCACAACTTGGAATTTCTAAATTTAAACCTTCTTAGCCATTGTGTTAATGATTCTGTTTTGAGTTGCTTCAGTTGCAGGAAATGCATTTGCAGGGGTCATAGTACACTATGTGAAGTGCATTTAAAAAGTCCAAAGTCACTTTTGCTTCTTTTTTTTTTACAAGAAAGTTCCAATACATTTGTATAATTTTGTTCCTTTTAGAAGTATCTCATGAAACATTTATGTGTTTATTCAAAATTCCCAAGAACTTGCCATTAACATGTTTATGAATTTTCTGTGTGATTATTTTTGCAGAGAACCTAAGGTTTTGACAAACAACATTTTATTTAGAGGAATAACACTGATGCACTTATTAAGGTGCATAAAATTATGCTAAATTCTGAAGAAGATAAAATTTGCTTCCTGTTGTTCATGGAATCCTGTACCTGTTGTCCACACACAGTTTTCATATTTTTGTGCAGAAATAACCCTAATTTCTCATTTATTTCACTTTTAGGCAGATTTATACTTAGATCATTAATTTCATCATTTTTTTTTTGTAACAATGAGATGCTTAAGCTTATTCACATGTGAATTCTAGGGAGAATTGAGCAGCATAACAGTAAGCATTGTACATATTATACAAAAATTCCATGACTTGAGCCATTTTGGACTCAAACCATGGAATTGCGGTCTAGCACTGAGGAGACCTCAGCCTGAACCATTATTACGCCTAGTCAAGAGGAAACCTCAAGCTAGGCGACCTCTCCTCAGTCTAGATCTAAGGAAACCTTAGTGTAAACCATGGGAGGAGAGGTCAAAGAGTGAGAGAAGGGAAAAGAGAGAGCCGAGCAACATAACTTCACTTCAAATTCACTTTTTTTGACTTGTAAACAAAGAATTACAAAGCACTATCACTCAATTTTACCTCTTTCCTTCTTCTCTTAATCTGTTTGATCTATGGCTTCTCACAATTACATGGAATTTTCTTAATTGAGCACCACAAAGCTAACCTAGCTCTAGCCTAACCTTACCCCTCTTTTTCTCTCTCTTATTTCTTCGATTTGGGGAGCTTTTATAGGCAGGGAACCTAGGGTGTAGGTTTTGAGTCGTGACATTCTTTCACCTCTTGATCTTGATCCAACGGCTTGCAGTCGGCTGCGCTAGGGTATGGGTTTTGCAAAACCATGTGCGGTGTTTCTGGTTTTGAGTTGGTGGCGCTGGAAAAGGCCATGTCGCCCCTCTTCTTCACTTCACCCGGCGTTTGTGGTAAAATCCGGGGTTTTTCACTTTAAATTCTTTTACTGGGGGAAGATGCATCTGACTTGCGGGCTACGTTTGTAAGGTTAAATGAGAGAGCAAGAGATGGGCATGTTTGGTCCATGGTGAGCCAGTGAAAATCTGATAAACCCAGGATTGTTGGTGCATGAGCCAAGTGCATTCAATCACAAAAGAGGGATGGTAAATTTTTAAAATCCCAGCGCCCTCTCACTTTCACCTGGATCCCCTCCAACGGACGCACGCGATGAGCCTTTTCCATTTTTCTGGGATTTTCATCTTATTTCTTTGAAACAATTTATTTCCTTGGCTGTCTAACCAAAATAAATTATTTGAGAGCCTTCCTTTGTGTAGTTTTGAACGTAATTTTATGGGTAAGTTTAGAAAAATATGAGAAATTTAATGGTTCAAATGGTTTTGGTAAATTCCTCATAGATTTATTTTGGTAATGTTGTGGAGTTTTTGGATTTCTTTGCAAATTTTGGAGTTTGTGTTGATATTTTTGAGGGTTTAAAAATTATGATAATTCATCATAATTTTCAAGAGATTTTTGGATAAATTTTGGAGGTCATTTGATATTTTTGATGGATTTTTGACGTTCTTTGCAGATTGTTATGCTTCTCTGAGCGTGAAAATTCGGGGTCAAACACACATATATTCCTACAAGAAGGATTGTTGAGTCATACCTATGATCTCTAACGAAACTTTATTCCTCTTCGGTTCATCTTGAATCCGAAACAAGAATGACAGTTGAATTCGTGCTAGCGAACTTTCCATCAATTCCTATCTCCGCCACCCGTATCTTGATCGCATTTGCTTAATCGATAGAATATTTTAACAAATATTTAGAGGAAGAGAAAGCCAAAACTTCAACACATGAACACTTGTGTTCTCATTTTCTGATCTGTTTTACCTTTAAAACATCAGTATAAACCTTCCAAATTCGTATAACATTTAAAGCCACTAACCAGAAATTAAAACAACACTTTAATTTCTGACGTTGCAGCACTAAAATATTGATAACTCTCTGTAGAAAATTCCAAACGATATGAAACTTGAACCAATCGATTCTACACTTCCAGGGCTATAATTTTCATATATCATTTGTCCAATTTGGTTATCATTTACTATACTAAGTTTCAGTTTAAAGTTGACTCAAATTCTGACCCGAATTTAAAGTCTTCTTCTCTCTTCATTTGTTAAAATAATTGGGTTTGGACTTTAAATAAATTTATGAACTCTATTATAATATTCATATATTATTATAGTATGTGAAACACATATTATCCTCATAATATTCATATATCAATTAATTTATCCCTTGCTAGTTAATCACGTCATGTGATATAATTTTCTATTTGTACTTTATTTCATACAACATGAAACCTTGTACATAGAAAATATATTTCTTGTTTCTCATTCAGTTGGTGTGACCTCTATTGAGGATCCATATTATGTTGGCAATGGAATAAAATATTTTATTCGATAAACTGTAAGCGGTACTCTAGCATACATTACAGCTACCCAAATGATATAGATGTTTAGCAAATTCTTTTACCCAAATAATATAGATGTTATTAACATTACTTATGTCTATTCCTTGCCATATAATATTATGATTATTATACAAAGTAGGGTTGTGTCATTTTCGTATTATAATCTTTTCTTGGTCTCCAATAAGTAGAATTATATAATTATAACTGCACTTCAGCTATATTGGATCCATTTATAATCTTACTTTACCAAGGGGCCCTTTATGATATCATACCTCAATTCATGAGTGGCAATTAGCCATTGACATATATAATTCTCTCCTACATAAGTTATATACAAAGAACTATTAGTTTTATCACCACAAGCTTCAAATGGCTTTAAGTAATAATCACGTTGCATATTTATTTATGTGAAAATATATCATAACAATCTTAGAATTAATGACACGATAAAAATATTAATGACACAAAAAAAATCCATATAATATTTTTATCAATTAGGTCTGTTCAATATATGAAACTTTTCATATACTCGTGTTATTAAATGATAATCTTTTATCAACATTTACAGAACTACAACGTACTTTTAATCAACACGACAGTCTTATATGGTATATTAGTGTTCCTGCTAATATCTAAGTCCTGCGAACATTTTAGAGATATATATTCATTTTATTTATAGTTCTGCGGTTTAAGACCAAGAGCATCTTCTTGAACACTTCCAAATACGAATATATAAACTCATGGAACATAATATAATAACATCCAATTCATAAATATAATATATAAAAGTAATCACTATAAGTTAACTTTTAGAACACAATTCCAATAATATATAGCATCTAAAGTCAACATTTTTAACGATGGCATTAATTAAAAACGCAAAACATTTATGTAATTTGTCATAAAATATGGTGTCATTTCTTCTAATTTCAGAAAACAACTGACAAGTACCTTCCTCGGTCACTCAAAAACTTTAGAAAGCTAAGTGTAGCCATACAAAGGGTACACCACTAATTAATCTCAACTTTCAGAAAGTTAATAGTTTTTATTTATAGATCCAAGGATCCAACTTGTCACTGTCTAGGATAGAGGTTAATCTGATAATGGTATTTTGTATAGTAATTAAGTAAAAGAAGCTTAAAGATCGTATTTTATTAATCACGAGTTTTTGAGTTACAAGCTAAAAATGGAAAGAGAGTCTAACCCCTCTCTAGTGGAGGAAGAGTTTTATTTATAGGCTACTATTACAGAAACAACAATCTTCGGCTCATGTCAGTCCTACCACATGACGTACCAGCCTTCTATAGGGCTGCATAACGTCTTAATCGGTCACGCAAATGACATATTGCGTTGATCGTTTATTTAATAGACGAAAAAATTTTCCCATTTGCGTTTGCGTTGCCTTTTTGAAACGCAACAAGAATTGGTTGTGTTGATCGTTTCGTTCTATTTAAACGATCAAAATGGTTTAACTGTTCAAACTTGTCAATCGTGCCTTACATTTGATTCATCTTATTTCTGCTATCATGGACTATAAATAACATTTAATATATTGAAAACAAAGCACAAGTTATGAAAGTATGATTACAAAACACAACACAACTGATCAAGGTTTGATTATAAATAAAACACAACTCATCAAAGTTTAAAATTCAAGCATTCTTGTTCAAGCTATAGTATCATCATGTCTCTTTCGGCATCTATCTCTCCAATTTCATCCCACAAATCCTGGTCACATTTATTAAAATTTCTAAAATTTGTAAATGAAGTTCATAAAAAAGACTATAATAACAAAAGAGTGTTTGCAATTCAAAGGTACAGTAGGGTTTAGATAGTACAAACTATTTGTGAAGATTCTTACTTCAAGAATTTGCATAAATCTGTCTAAGGTGACAACAGCAAAACTCAACAAGAACCAAAACAGAGTAATTCCAATCAGAGTGTAGTCTTTACTTAAATATGAAATTTTAGAAAACTATGCCAACAAATTAGACACGGCTAGAGGAAAAAACTGAACAAGTTTAGAGTAAAATGTTTCAAAAACCAAGCATCTCAAACAAAATCCTAAAAAACTTCAAGCACTGATAATTGGTAAATTCGCACAAAACTCTAGAAAATTTCTCAAAAATCAAGAATCTCAGACAAAGGAAAGAGGGAAAAAATCCTAGAAAAGTTCTAGCGCTGAAAAATGGTAAATTCGCACAAAATTTGAGATAATTTCTCAAAAATCAAGCATTTCAGACAAAGAAAGAGGAATTAAACCTGAAGTTCTTGGAGGAGAGAGCTACAAGAAGTAGCCTTTTCTCTAGGTGAAGAAACGAAAGAAGGAGACATTGGTTCGGAAGGCAGTGAGGAGAAGAGGGACTCGAGACTGAGGGAGGCAATGAGGAGAGGTGGCGGTGCTTTTGGAGAGGTGGAAGTGAGGAGAGGTAGGAGTTGAGACTGAGCAGTGATTCGAGAGGTGGCTGTGCTTCGAGACTGAGGGAGGCCCTGAGGAAAGGAAGGAGTCGAGAGGGTGGTGGTGCTGTTGAGAAGGTGGTTCGATCAGTGTTGGGGTCGGGTCAGGAAGGAGGAGGGGGAGATATGGGTTTTGCGAGAGAGACAGAGGAGAGAGATGTGAGGCGGAGAAGGAGAAATGACTTTTGTTCGGCACAGAAACCATTAGTTTTAGCGCACGCCTTCGTTCTCTCCGCCTTTCTATTCTCTGCAATCAACCTATAGCACTAAGGTAGAATGTTAGACGAAATAAACGATAACGAAACAAACTTGTTTCGTTAATAGTTCCGTTCCATACACGAAACTGATTTTTATTTACACCGACCGTTTCATTTTTGAAGCGAAACCAAAAAACTTAACCGTTACCGTTTCGAACGAAACAAAACGAAAGAATGATCGAAATGGTCACCGTTTTTAGGCCTAGCTGTCGAGCCCTCGAGGGCTTGAGGGTCAAGACTCTGGGGATCCTTCGAACCCTCGGGGGCTCGAGGGTCAAGCTATCGGGAGGTATAGGGTCGAGTCGAGCGGGTCCGAGGCTTGGTTCGTGCGTTCATCCAGATCCATCGTGCTGTTGGGCTTTGAGGCTTAGTCAGCTCTTAACTCTTCTCGGCCGGTCCTGGGCTCCATCACAATTAATTTTATGTATTAAATGTACATAAAAAATTGGTAATTACTATATACCATCCATTTTCTTAGCATCCAGAGCATCCACAGGCTCCAAATAGACTTTTATGGACCCAGCGACTGGCCCACTCCATATATACTGCGAAACCTCCCCTCTCTCGAAACCCTAGCCGCTGCTAGAGGAGAGAGGCGATTCTGCACGCAATTCTTTCATGGAGAGAAAGAGAGGCGATTCTACCATGGCCTCTCGTCTCTGCCTCGCACTCTAGCCGCCATGCGACATCACCTTCCTCCTCTCCCCACCAAACCAAACCCCTAGCCACCACCACCGGTTTGTTTGAGATTCGATCCGGAGCGGATCCTGAGAAAACTGGTCGGGTTGAGTAGATCCGCTGTGGAATCGCCGTGGATCCGTACTCCGGCGAGATGGCCTCGTCGCCGGTCAAGTTCTTCTCGGTTTCCTCCTGGCTTTAGTTCTTCTCATTTTCCTCCTTTGTTGTTGATCATTTTCTTAGATTTGGGGATCTTGATCATTTTCTTTCTTTGAATCAGAATATGCTCTCATTTTTTTTTTTGAAAAAAAAATCCAAGGTTTGATGTATACCTTTGAATGCTAGGTTATTCAATTTAGTCGAGTTATCAAAATAAAAAATTCTTGTATTCATTCTTGTCAGATTCATTTTTGTATTTTTTTTTTGCTTCTTTCGTTTGTTATTTTTATTCATCCTTGAATACAAAATTACTAAAAAATATAAAAAAAATAGAATAATCTTGACGAAATTTTGATTTGATTGGCAGTTTTGCTTCTCGCATGTTGGCTTGGTAATGAGTACTTCTATCAGTTTTCATGTAGCTGGATTCAATTGCTTGGAAGAGGAAGAAGGTGTCTCGAATAAAAAAAATATTTTAATTGATTGATGATTATTTTTTTTTGTATATGAGTTTTTAGTTTATTGTTGTAAATATTCGTTTTGTTGTTGTAAGTGTTTGGTTTGTTTGTTCTAATTTATATTTGTCTTTTCATTTTGTTGTTTTAAATGTTCATATTTACGTCATATCAGAACTAAACCATCATATTACCAATGCAACTAACTGAACACATAAACACTTAAAAAACATCCCTTAACGTGTTAAAATAAGCACAAAAAACTACAAAATGAAATTTCTACTGCAACTAAATGAACACATAAATACTTTAAATTCATCCCTTAATGTGTTTAATTAAACATAAAAATACGAAAATTCAATTTTTAGATGCATCTAATTGAACACATAATTCATGTAATTACTCCCTTGAGATGTTTAACTGAACACAAAAACCTCAAACTGCATATTATTACTGTATCTAATTGAATACTTAATTAGTTTAACTCAACCCTTGGCGCATCTAACTAAACACCAAAATCCATCTATTTGATGACTTCAGCGCGCAAAAAAAAAAGTTTTGGAAAATTTTTGAAGACGTCATCACGCGAAAAAATTGAGCTTGGGAGCCCAGAAGCCCATTAGAAAGTAGTTGGTGAGGGATAGATGCTTGGATATTTTTTGATTGGATGGTGTATATCACATCTCAAAAAAATTAAAGCAAATTAGCTAAATTATGAACCAACGGATACCATTTAATACCATGAAGGCTTCTGAAATGCTACTTTGTCATTTTGCTATGAGGATTTTTAATAGTGTATCTAGCAGAAAAATTGCCCGCAATAACCCAAGATCTGCACCAATTTCGTTGCATCAAAAAATATGAATCGCATACCAATTTAACTTTACGAATGATTCATCTTTAATGTTTTACGCTTGATCTAAATCTAAAGTTTAATATAGTTCACCGTTAATTAGTCTGTATATATATACATAAGAAAAAAGAAAAAAAACTTTTACATTGTTTAGTGTTTGCACATTTGACACATTAAAATTCGAACTTCAACGTGTGTATTTTACATGATGCATATATACTTCTCCCATGTTAATTAAAGTCGTGCTAACATGGGAGATTGCAAATGAAAGAATCATTTTTTTCTTATTCTAGCTATTTGCTCGGCCAAGTTATATGTATACTGATCAAATATGATATATTTTAATTATAGGAGGATGCAGTATATATTAAGTTCCAAATGAAAATGGGGTACAGTACCGAGTTGGATACCATTCAAGATGAATCCAATACAAAGTTACATAAATCTATGAAAAAACAATTTAATGGTTAAAGAATTAATGTAAAACTAAACCTACTATATGTACACATTTGTTTTCCCAAACATTGTAAAATGATCACCTAGAGATACTATATATATCCAGATTGAATTTTACTTTCTACAGGACTGCTCAAATGTCTTCAACTTTTCATATTGCTCTTTTCCAACAAACCATTCAAGCGTTAATTAGTTTCTTCTTGTCATATATTAGACAAACTTTACTTCGTTAATACAATTCTATTATTTTTAAGTTCAATAACACACCTATGCTTTAAAAAATTTTGTATACGTCCAATGTATATAGACTTGTTAAATTCTACATCTCAACAAGAACAAATACGAAGAGTGTGCTTCAAGGTTTGAGCTTTCAATATGTGATAGAGAATTAGCTAGCCCTTTTGTAAAGTACTGATCAATAAACATCACTAGAGCATTTCATTATCAAACAATTCTTTGTCATATATAATAATTCAATAATAAGTTTCATTTTTCCAAAATTTCTTTCTGTGATGTCCTCTTGAGTCTTGACATATTCTAATGCACTCAATTTAAGCATTGAAAACTGAACAAGCAAAGTACATCGATCTTTTTTTTTTTTGAAGATAAATTGGGGGTCAAGCCTCCCAACTTATCCCCCCAGTCGGGTTTCGAACCTGCGACCTCTCATTTGAGATGCATTGCTCTTTATCATTAGACCAAGAGCTGGTTCTCAAGTACATCGATCTTTTATTCCTTATTCCTAGAGCACTTAATTATTATATATATCGTATATATATACATTAATTCAACTCGATCTATACTAAGATATTTACCCAACAGTAGACAACCATTTTTTCAGAAGATCTATGTTCATTTCCTAAAAAAAGGGGATCGATTGAATTAAAGATGCATATTTATGCGTGGAGAGAAATTTTTATTTAATTTTTTAGTAAACAAAGTGATTTATTTAGAGAGACATAGCCACTGTGTGTGTGAAATACAGTTTCGCTTTTTATTCTGCAAGAATTAAACTAATTACTTAGAATAATGAGTTAATGACGTTGTCACAGACCATGTGTATAAACACCCATTTCATGGACAAGAATAATAAAATTAGTATTAAAACATTTGCACATTTTTAACATTAATTAACATCATGAATCCATGTAACACAGCCATCCAACAACTAACCTTTACAAAAGACAAAACGAAGTAAATTTATATATGTATATCAATCTTAAATTAAAGGGATGAAGAAAATAAATGCTAACAACCATAGGCAACAAACGATATCAAGGAGCAAACTAAGACTTGCACTACACTTAATTTCTCATGTCAAAAGATGCAGAGGTAGCACAACATATGTCTAATTATTTTCAAGGTTTCGTTCACTTATGTCTAATTTATTGAACATTTCAGAAATATAATTACGATTAAACATGCAAACTTAATTTCTACCTTCAAAGTAGTACTTTCTTCAGCAGATCTAAATGTATGTTGATAAAACAGTACAGGGTTAATCTAATTTAGAACAATATAGATATAGATATAAAAGTTTATTTTGAGAATCGTTACTTAATATATAAAAATTATCATAATATTCTTTCACAAAAGTACATATCAAAGAGAGTTTTTCAATTAATATTAATACTGTTTGCAACTTGAGAAGAAAATCTAGCTTGCTGTGTGAACATAAGGGTAATAACAAGCATACAAACTGTTTACTTTTAAGCTAAAAAGTTCTACTCTAATCAGGTACTGATGTACCAATAGTGAACCAAATGGTTTATTGGGCAATCCGGATTCGCTGTTGCGCTACACCGCGTGTCGCGCACTACGAGCCGTCTGATTTTGATCGGACGGTTCATTTTTTACGGGCCTACCAATCTAAGTTACATGCACGGGGCTCCCTTGTCCATTGGATCTTAATCAAACGGCCAGCATACCGCGCGACACGCTGTGTCGCGCGGCAGCGGATCTCAATTTGTTTATTGGGCTGCCCTATTTGGATAAAAATGGGTTTCTTCTTTAGTACATAAACAAAATGCTCATGCCAACAGTTATATGAATCTATTCACATGATCTGAGCTGGTGACTGTGGATTCTCCAATAGCCCGGACAAAAACAAAACATTACTAAAATCCAGACAATAATTAATTTTCATTTGTTCTTTTACAATATGAACAGGAGATCGGCATAATATATAAATTCATTGGCAACATTTTAATTGGCACACGACTGTAGCTAACCAGTTATTCCCTAATGCATCTAGACCCTTTATCCTATTTATAAACTGCTAGAACGAGTTGAGAAACAAAGAACTACAGCAAATGATCAGAAGATATGTTTCCATACTGTCAAGGTCAAAATTCAAGAAAATATATATAGTTAGACTAGATAGAGTGTGAGAGAGAGAAAACATACACATGTAACTATTGGAGACGAGAACACATATATATATAAACAGTGTCAAAAAAGGTTCTACGCAATAAAAAGAATGAATGTGCTTCTGTGGTGAATTAAAATAACAGAAGTAGGTCATAGATAGGAATCCATAGTGAATTAAAATAACAAGGCAACGTGTAGTCACACTCATTGTTGCATTCATGCAAGACAAGTGATTTATTTGTCTATAGCCAATAAATAAAGGCATGGACTATTGGACTACATACTATGGGGTCGTTTGGATGTTGTAGGAATTTGGGGAATTTGCAATTCTAAGCATAAATTTATTGGGAAGTGTGTAACTTTGTGAAGAGTTTGGATTGTTTATAATAAATTTGGCATATGAAATTCCGAGAATTTGTAATTCCCTCTTATTCCAACCCCATCCAAACGCCCCCTATAGGAGGTCTAAAAAGAAAGAAAGATAGTGTTCCTACAGGATATTTTTCTTGAAAAAATTAAAACAGAGATAGAGAGACAGAGAGTACCATTAAAGAAAAAGAGAGAAACAGGCAGAAAAAATTTATTATATTATATTTATATGGTAATGCTTCATGCAAAGACTTTGTAAAAGAAAAGATAAGGAAAAGAGAGTATATATATAAAAGAAACACTCATGCACTACAGAAGAGGTTCTTGGAGGAGACATGAGTCAGTTGGCGATATGCCATTATCCACCCCCAAACAAAAAGCCTCTACAGTGAAGCCCTAATAAAAGCCACCCATCTAAAGTCTATGCTCCAAAAGGGACACCTCTTCACAGCTACCATTACTAGTAGAAAAGCTAATAGTCACTCTCAGATAGAGTATAGAGATCAGTAAGGAGAAGACAAAAGAAAGGTAGCAGATCTAGTGATGCACACCAAAAAAAAAAAAAATTTAGAAAGAAAATAGAAGTCACTTCCTAATTAAGAAAAGGAGCCAAAAGACCAGGTTATAATCATTATTACTTATTTCCAATTTCTAACTGTAAAAATTTATGAGTATTCTTTCTTGTATTGATTATTGATATTTGTTTTTTCTATTTACAACGGCTAAGTACAAGATTTATATATAGACTCGCTATTCTTTTTTACCGTTGCCTAACGTTCAAATGTACGGAATATCTCTTTTTGCTAAATTACAATTTTGCCCTTATTTTATTTTTTATTCTCAACACTCCCCCTCAAGCTAGAATTATAGATGTCTATTAATCCTAGCTTGCTAACTATATTTTCAAATATTTTTGGAATGAGTCCCTTAGTAAAGATATCGGCCAATTGATCTTCACTCTTCACATATGGAGTCTCGATTTCTTTTGCTTGCACTTTTTCCCTTATGTAATGACAATCGACTTCAATATGTTTGGTTCTTTCATGAAACACCGGATTTGAAGCGATGTGTCGTGCCGAGTTGTTGTCGCAAAACATCTTCATTGGCTTTTGTATTTCAATATGCAAGTCTTTGAGCACTTGTTTGATCCAAGTGAGCTCGCTTGCGGTAGATGCCATGGCTCGATATTCCGCTTCCGCACTTGATCGCGCCACAACATTTTGTTTCTTGCTTTTCCATGTGACTAAATTTCCGCCTACAAACGTGCAATAGCCGGTTGTGGATTTTCTATCAAAGCTCCCAGCCCAGTCTGCATCGGAATAGCCACATACATCGTTAGATTTATTGTTTTTCATCCATATACCCTTTCCGGGTGATTTCTTAAGATATCTCAAAATTCTATCAATTGCATCTAAATGTGGTTTTCTTGGTGCATGCATAAATTTACTTATTTGGCTTACCGCATAGGATATGTCCGGCCTAGTTACCGTTAAATATATCAATTTTCCTACAAGTCGTTGGAATTGGTTAATGTTTTCCAACGGGTCACCATCTTCGGGATTTAATTTGATATTACTATCAATTGGAGTAGAGGCCGGTTTAGAACCAAGTTTGCCGGTTTCTTTCAAAAGGTCTAAGGTATATTTTCTTTGACAAATAAAAAGACCTTTGGTAGAATGGGCTATTTCAATACCTAGAAAATATTTAAGTACACCTAGATCTTTTATTTCAAATTTTTTTCTCAATTGTTTTTTCACATAATTAATTTTTTCTAAATTATTTCCGGTAACAATTATGTCATCTACATACACAAGAACAACGGTAGTGTAATTATTTTCATATTTTGAAAAAAGTGACATATCGGAATGGCTTACTTTAAAACCACAAGAAATTAAATAATGAGACAATTTTCCATACCATGCTCTTGGAGATTGTTTAAGTCCATAAATAGATTTCTTTAACCTACAAACAAGGTTAGTATTTTTTTCATTTACATGACCCGGTGGTAGAGTCATATAAACTTCTTCTTCAAGTGTTCCTTGAAGAAAAGCATTTTTCACATCCATTTGATGTAGTTTCCAACCATTATTAACCGCTATTGATAGCAATATTCTAACGGTATTCATTTTTGCAACGGGAGCAAAGGTCTCTTGGTAATCAATACCATAGGTTTGAGTATACCCTTTGGCAACCAACCTAGCCTTATACCGTTCTATGGTACCATCACTATTGTATTTAATTTTATAAACCCATTTACATCCAACGGGTTTTTTATTTTTGGGTAATGGTACTATTGACCAAGTATTATTTTTTTCTAAGGCTTGAAGTTCTTCCTTCATAGCCTTGCACCAAACCGGTTGGTTTATGGCTTCTTCAAAATTTTTTGGTTCTTCATTTTGGGATATTGCACTTAAAAAAGTGCGATGATTATTGGTTATCATATCATAAGAAACATAATTTTGGATGGGATATTGAACCTCATAGGTTACAAAATCTTGTAGCCTAGCCGGTGGATGAGTAGACCGGGTGGACCTTCGTAGAGGTGCTTCCTCTTCTTCCTCCTCTTCACTAACTGCATTTTCTTGTTGCTCGGTTTCATCTTGAGTAATATGGTCAACTTCTTCTCCTAGTTCATTTTGTTCATTTCCTACAATTTCTTGCTCGCAATTTTGATTAGGAATAATAGGAAGAACAAACTCATTTGTGGAATTATGGCTATCAAGTTCTTTATAATTATTTTTTTGAAAATATGGCTCATTTTCATGAAATGTAACATCTCTTGAAATATAAAATTTATGATTTTTTGGATCATAACATTTATAACCTTTTTTTGTTGAAGAATATCCTAAAAAAATAGCTTTTATAGAAGTATAGTCTAATTTATCTAATTTATTTATATGAACATAACAAGTACATCCAAAAACTCTTAAGTGATTAATATTAATTTTTCTTTGGTAAAGAATTTCTAAAGGACTTTTGTAATTTAAAACAACACTAGGTAATCTATTTATTAAATAAGTGGCGGTAAGAACGGCATCCGACCAATAAATTTTTGGAACATTATTTTGAAAAAGAAGAGCTCTAGTTATTTCAAGTAAATGACGATTTTTTCTTTCGGAAACTCCATTTTGTTGAGGAGTATAAATACAAGTAGTTTGATGTAAAGTTCCTTTTTGTTTTAAAAAATAAGAAAAATTTTGATTTATATATTCCGATCCATTATCGGTTCTAAGAGTTTTAATCCTAGTATTATATTGATTTTCAACTAAATTTGAAAATTCTTGAAATTTAGAAAAGACCTCACTTTTATTTTTTAAAAGATATATCCAAGTCACTCGTGAAAAATCATCTATAAACGTAACAAAATATCTAAAACCATTAAAAGAGTCAATGGGAGCGGGTCCCCAAACATCGGAGTGAATTAAATCAAATATTTTATCGCTTTTATGATTTGAAGAATAAAAAGGAAGTTTTTTGTGTTTAGAAAATTGACACACTTCGCAATTACTACAATCTAAGTTTTTAAATTCAAAGAGACATTTTAAAACTTTATCGGAAGGATGCCCAATTCTTTTATGCCAAAGATTGCCTAAATCATCTTTCTTAATATGAAAATTAGTTTTTTGATAATTTAAAACATAAAGACCATTTTCTAACCAACCTTCACCAATAATCTTCTTACTTTTTAAATCTCGAAACAAAACATTTTGAGACGAAAATTTAATTTCACAATCTATTTCTTTTGAAAGCCTTCCTATAGATAATAAATTCGAAGTACAATTTTTTACATACAAAACATTTTTAATTTCTTTAGAAAAAAGCTTGATAGAGCCATAACCACAAATTTTCATTTTTTCGCCATTTGCAACAATCACAAAGTCTTTATTTTTGCAAGGTTGGTAATCATACAAGATATTTATATTTCCGGTCATATGATCGGTTGCACCGGTATCTAAAATCCAAATATATTTTTGATTGATATCATGGTCAATATAACCCAAGTATGTGCATTTTTCATTTTTAGTTGGACATCTGTCATTAGATGCTAAATGCATTGGATTAATGTGATTGGGCTTATGACCGGACTCGAAAGAATAATTATTGGGTTTAAGCAAATCACATTTTACCATACTGGACTTGTTATCAAGTTTAAATGGACCTGAGTTGTTGGGCTGAAGTAGTGTAGTGAGTTGAGCAATGACTTGGGCCAAGAGATTAAATTCTTCTCTGGTTATGCTGTTGTCGGATCCGGATTCGGATCTCTTGGATCTGCTATCATCAGCTCGATGGGATTCTTCTCTGGTTATGCCACAACATCGTCTCTCCCCTTTAGATTTTTCTGCCGCAATTTTTCCGCGATTTGCTCCATCACCTTCTTGCTTGTTTCGCGACGGTCGAAGGAAGGGATAGAGAATCCAACAATCGCTCCTCGCGTGACCTTTTCCTTTGCAATGGTCACACAAGGATGTCGTCTGATTTCCTCCTCCTCCTCTTTCCTTTTCACTGAGGCTAGGGTTCACGCATTTTTCTGCGACAGCTTGATTTGGAGGGTTGATGGCGACACAAGTTTGAGCTTTGTTTTGATTGAGGTCAGAATTAGGATAATTAGCTTTGTCTTGCTCTCTGATTTGTGTGTTTTTGTCTTTTTTAAAAGAATTTTGGGTTGAACAGCTTTTTGGCTTTGGCTGAGTTAATTGTTTCTTTCTATTAGAAATTTTGTCACTGGTGGACATGGCTACGACTTGGGTCCAGAGGAGCTTGTTTATTTGCTCTGGTATAGGAGGTTTTTTGTGAACTATTTTTGTTGGGGGTAATGGTGGAAAGTCTTGGTCATTAAACCGCATGGTAGTGGATTGAAGCGTTGGATTTACTTCACCACTTGCTGGCTCCATCATTGTTGTATGATTCAGCAGCTTAGCTGATATCATTTTTTCTGAGGCCTCAAGAGCGATTATGCTCTGATACCATGTAAAAATTTATGAGTATTCTTTCTTGTATTGATTATTGATATTTGTTTTTTCTATTTACAACGGCTAAGTACAAGATTTATATATAGACTCGCTATTCTTTTTTACCGTTGCCTAACGTTCAAATGTACGGAATATCTCTTTTTGCTAAATTACAATTTTGCCCTTATTTTATTTTTTATTCTCAACACTAACAAGTAACTAGTAGTTGGTAACTACGTGGTATTTCGACTCAAATGCAATATATGGAAAGTAAAAGGTGAGGTTCCAAATTCCCCTATAAAAAGATTAAAAGAATTATAAATGATTCAACTCAACGGCCAACCCAAGTTATTAAGCATCCAAAGAAAACGAAATGAATTACAAGATATGGAGGACTTATATATGTTGCATCAAAACGAAGGCCAATTCAAAATAGGTCCAATATGATGAATAAAGGGTGCGTTTGGATAGGTGTGGGAAGAAGAGAAGAAGGGAAGAAGTGGGAAGAAATATTAGGAAGTGTGTAACTTTGTGAAGAGCTTGGATTGTTTATAATTTTTTTTCTTCCCATCTTCATTCTTCCTCTTCTTCTTCTCTCATCCAAACGCACCCAAAGGTAAGCAGTTATGCACAGAATTAGTTACACTCGGCACAATTCAGTTAATAAGATTAAGCAATGACCAAGATTACAATTAATTAACTTGAAGCTCCAATTTTTTTTTTTAAGAAGCTAGATGGAGCTTCATGACAACCTTTGTTAAGTATATTAAAAATAAAATAGGATAGAATTAAGGATGCCAAGCAGACCAATTACAAGGAGAAAGATTATAAATATAATTGTTTTGCAATAAGAGAGCATGGTGCCATATTAAAACAAACAAAAAGGAAGGTGCACAGGAAGTAAAGAAGAAAATTTCTTTTTGCTTTCTAACTAAGGTGTGAGCAAAATGCCATTAAAACAAACAAAAGGGCGCAGAGAGAGATTGAAAAGATTGACCTGCATCGCTTCTATCATTCAAGCCCCAACTTAGATTCTCCCTGTCTCTCCTTCAAATCCCACATGCTTTTTCACCATATAGACAACCACAATTAATTGATACTTATATTGTAAAGAGAGAGAAATCAGAAAGAGGCATGAGGTAAAACAAAATTAAATCAATAAATAAATATAAATCTATCCCTTGTCTACATGCACCCCCTCACATGCCCCCACCTTGATCAATTCCCTCCTAATTCCATGACAAAACCAAAACGGAACCGCCAATA
This sequence comes from Rhynchospora pubera, assembly GCA_028095005.1. Classification (NCBI taxonomy): domain Eukaryota; kingdom Viridiplantae; phylum Streptophyta; class Magnoliopsida; order Poales; family Cyperaceae; genus Rhynchospora; species Rhynchospora pubera. Next base: position 69,463,390 of record CM051461.1, on the reverse strand, counting down.
AATCATCACTGACCCAAATCCCCCATCATTTAGCCAAGTATTAAGTCACTAACTAGATAAACTGAGAAAAACTCCAACGTGATATAAATGGAATATTATATTATATGAATAGATCAAACAAAATAAGTTCTCCTTTTTGAAATTTCTAGCTTACAAGATACAAGCTGCAGAAGTAGCAATCAAGGGAAGCCGTGAGTCGGCGGGTACAAAGGCGGCGGCCTACTACTGCTACTATCTTCATCTCCTTCATTTAACTTCCCAAATTGTGCATCCATTCCAAGATTGAGATACACCATCCTCGAATCTAAGCTTAGATTCACCATATTATTGTTTGAATTGGTAATATGAAACCCGCTTGGCTCCGGATTCATGGTCGGGTAGATTGCGGCACTAGGGTTGCCAGGGGGCCCACCACTGCTGCTATTATTCGCCTCCTCACGCGATAAAACCATGGCAGCCGACTGAACCAGCTCGAGACAAAGCCGTAGCTTGTTTGGCTCAATGTGACCAAGACCAGGCACAGCACCTTTGAAAAGAAAATCTGATGTGAGTCCCCGGAGGATATCTAATGGCGTAACACCATCAACTGTACGCACATTTGGATCGGCATGGTGGTCTAGCAGCACAGCAACCATGTCAGGGCAAACCATCTCGGCCGCAATGTGCAGAGGAGTCTTACCAGCAGGACCCGCCGCATAGTTCACATCAGCTGCTCCTAGTTCAAGTAATGCCTTGACCACCTCACGGCTACAATTTTCTACTGCATAGTGAAGAGCCAATGCTTCATCTAGATTGAGGCCTTCTCCCATGACCATCAGCTTTACAAGCTCCACATCTGATGAATCAAGAGCACGGCGCATGCGGCGGATTTTGTTCTGCTCCTCGAGATCCAATGTAGCAGGTCCCGTGGAGTCGATGTGGTGTGGATGGTGTGGATGGTGGGGGTGGGGAAGGAAAGGAGACGAGCGGTGGCGAGAAATGGAGGACTTCAACCGGAGCTCTTCAATTTTTGCAACCACATCTAATGGGAGGTGTTTCGCGAGAACTTCAGGCGGTAAGCCTGATTTTGCTACTAGGTGAGAGCATGTGGTCCACAGTTGGTGTAGATCTTGCTTTCGTGATGCCATTAGGACCTTCATCACATCTTCTATTGATGCTTTCTCCACCATGCTTGCCAGTTGCTTCTGTGTGTAGTAAAAGGGGATGGCAGGAAAATGTCAGAACTTTTTTTTAAATTATGTTGTTATATGAAATCAACTGTTTATGTTTTCCTGACAAAGAATAAAAGAAAGATGTAGTTGGGGAAAGCGAATTTTGTGCTTATTTGTAGCATAAAATATAGAAGGTTTTGATTAATAAACAAACATGTGGATAGACTGACAGATAAGAGACACTGATAAGAGAGGCGACCTGGGTTTCCAGCCAATTAAATGAGATTTGATCTGTGAATGTACAGGCGCCTTGTTCAAGGAATTGGGAATGCTGCGTGAAATAGACATGGATCTTTCCTTTTGTTGGAAAAGGGGCAGAACCCTAGTTTAGAAATTAGTAAACACACGCTCTGGAACTGGAACTGGAAGAAATAAAGCATGGAAGCAAGAAAGAAAGATGTGAAATGTGATGTGGTGGGGGATGGGTCATGGGTGCATAAATTTAGGATCAATTATATAATGCAATAACAAGTCACTGGAAGCACTGTAGCAACCTTCTGTTTAACAAACTTTGGAAGAAGATAACAGATAACAAGACCAACAGTGCACCTCTCTCCCCCAAAAAGAAAAAAAAATTAATAAATTCAAACCCAAAAAGACACTCTCTTCATGTTGTCCCGACCAAAACCCTAACAAATTTCCCTCTTCTTCTCTCTTTCTCGGCGTCTCACCTGAGTAAGGAGAGCAAGCTGCTCAACACCGAATGACCTTGCAGCTGCAAGTGCATCGAGCGCAAGATCGACCGCAGCAGTGCAGTGTGTGTGCCAACAACCCCGCTCGCCACAATTCGGCCTTGGCTCATGCTTCTGCGGCACAAGAGACACCTGACCACTGTATAGGAACTGTAGGAGCAACAAGAACACCTCATAACTAACCGAATTCACAGGAATTACTGCACCCGCGGCTGCACCGGCTCCACGAGGGGACGATGCAGAGGAGCCGGACGGGGAGCGGGGGTCATGGAGGAGGAGGCCGCTGCCGGGAGAAGGCGGGTCAGAACCACAAAAGAACTTGCGAAAGAAAAGGCTGCGTGCGGCAAGGATGCATCGATGCGCATGCACAAGCCGCCCCTCGACGCTGAAGGTTACATCGCTGAACGCCTGCCCGTTTATCAGCAGGTTTAGATAGTCAAGTGATAGACTTTTAAGCGGTTCATCCATGGATCCTCTTCAATTTTGTTGTTCTAGCAAGGTGTTATGGTGGTAATTCAGGGTTGGATATGTCTTGACATAGCTTGTCTATGCTGTTGCAGTGATGAATTGCTGATGCACCTGACGTTGTTGGAGGAAGAGGTGCTAACTTCCTGTAGCGGTGGAGCGAGATTTTTTTTATCTTTTTTTCTCTTTAGAGAGAAGGAGAAGAGAGGAGTGAATGAATTGGAGGGCAGGGCAATTTGGGTGGCTGTGGGGGACGGCTGGGTATTTATTTAAATATAATCTATGTTGGAGAAAAATAGGAAATTTTAGGGGTTTAAAGGGGAAATATTTTATGAAAGGTTAAGGGGGAGGGCCGGAGGGGTTTTGGTTTGGCCTTTAGGGGGTGAAAAAAAGATGGCAAGTCAAAGTAGGAAGTGCGACACCCTTCCAAAAATGATATGGTGATAATAGCTCCCCACCTTCCAAGATTAGTCCCAACACCGTCATTAATAACTTACAGCTTTTGGTAATCAGTTATGATCTTTGCAAATAATGGCAATAGCAGTCCTACATGGACTAATATATAATAAAATGCAAGGAGAGCGTTATATATCCGTAGGGTACTTTAACTTACTATTTGTGAGTTATTTACTGTTGGTTACATGCTGCTAGCAACAGACTAGAAGTCTATAAAATCCAGCATTATGATCCTCTCCATTTCATGGAATTTCTAGTGTCCATTTTTTGGGAGAATTGGAGAAGATGTTAGATTCAATTTTATCAATTATGTTAGATGCTTCTTGAATTTCATTAGCACAATAGCTTTATTTTTCTGATTGATGCGATTAAATTAAGATTCATTAAATCCATCAATTTCCAGTTGGATTTTAATGTCCAGATAGTGGGTTGTAATATTAAGAAATTATTGGTCACTTTTGAATTTTTCCCTCTTTATAATTTTATTCGATATGGAAAGCTTGAGAAAAGAGAAAAGTATCAAGATCGCAAACTTTTATCTAACAGTTGTTGAATTGATTCCTTATCATGTTTTCTTAACGATGATTCCTGCATAACTACCTCGAGGATGATTGGGCATTATTATAGTGATTATTAGTACTAATACGAGTATCTTTGAATAATTAGTTCTTAATATAATCATTTAAACATTGCGTATAACGACCTCTTTTCTGTTGGCACATTTATGGTAGGAGAAATATGGGCTATCGGCTTATAATTCTATAAATTAAGTATTGTTGATGTACCTTGGTATATATTCTTCTAATTAAACATAAATTAAGTATCGGATTATAAGAAGTTGAAGCTGATATAATGAACAATAGAATTTTATGATTTTTTGGACGCACTTCCTCGCATAAGAAATTATTAATTTACTATTTAGCAAGAATTTATTAATTTGCGTTTGTTCTAGTTTTCTAGACAAAGCGTTGATATATATATATGTCCAGAAACTGACTACCAAATTAATGAATTATCTCGCAACTTTCCAATAAACTTTAAGATACATTATAGGGTATATATAATAATATAGCTTTAAGCCTTGCGTCATCGATCGATCCAATGGAAATTCAGAGGATATTAATTCCCTAGCTAATACAATATCGGCCGAGCTCCATTTTTTTTCCCCTAAGCATTTAAGCTAGCTAGAGTAACATTTATTAAGGTTTGCTAATCTGCTCAAGAAAAGTATTACAACATGAGGTCACATAGCAAGTCCTATCATATTCAATTTTGGAAAGGGATAACTCTCTTTATCAAGATGTGTTACGTAAGAAGCATGATTCTATGAGTATACTGAATTATTAGTCCATGATATTGACCATGCATTTTGGATATTGCAATTTTAAGAAATCATGTTGCTTTATTAACCAATACATGCTAGCATCTGCGTCACATATAAATATTAAATTAAGCTACTTAAACGAAAATATCTGTTATTTCCGTGCATATATGCTTCACTAGCTAGTTTGATTTATAGTACCTTTTTTCTATTTAATTATTTTTTCCTTAATATCGTCATAGAGCGACTGTACTGTGCTATAGCTGTCATTGACAGGCTATCTAATTTTTAAGAGTGTGACTTGAATTTTGAATTTAAATTTCAAAATATCTTTTTCTGATTATGTACATAAGTCTTTAATTAACAAAAAGAAAGATTTATTAAAAACATCTGTCATGTCTGGTTTTCCACGCTCGTTGTAAATATCACCAAAATTTTGCGCTACAACTTGACAATTTTACATGATTCTATTAATTTTAAGAAAAACAGAGACTGCATGCAGACAAACCAACTACATTTTTAACACTAAAGAAACACACAAATTTGATGCAATGAAACAGAAAAAATGAAATCTTACAAGCGTCAATACATAATTGTGTTTGAAGATTATATATATGTAGTAATTGATCCTGGTTATAACTGATAAGAGACAAATTGATCAGTTCACAGCCGAAAAAAAAAATTTCATAAGCCGCCACAGAAAAGTTATTACTAAAAATATTTGAACTAACTATTAACAGAATGGACTCACAGAAGTATTAATTTAAACAGTTATTGACAGAAATCACCAATTTTGAGCGACAGACATCGATAATTTTGAGCAAAAGTAACACATCCTGATTAAATATCGTAAAATTTTGAACTAACTATTTGAAATTCCGAAATGCTATCCTAATCTTTTTGAGACTTCTTTATATAATTTAAACTTAGTTATGCGGTAATAAATGTTCAAATATGTTTAAATTCACGTTTATTTGAATTACAATAAAACTTGCCGACTTCATTTAAATGGTTATTGACAGACATCATATGTTTTGGTTAAAAACTAAAATTAAACAAAAGGTAAAAAAAAAAAAAACATTTTGACAGTGGCTAATAAATATCTCAAATTTTCTCATTATTTGAATTCTCAGCAAAGAGACTCATTTAAACTAGAATAATTTTTTTTCGTGTCGAATTTTAAACCCATTGTTGGTTCGACATAAGATGAGCAATCATCTAAAACAACATAAACATGCATCTACCTTTTTATGAGAAATATATATTTCACGATTGCGATTTTTGAGAATTTGAAGGACAACGATAATGTTCATAAATAGAACACACATATTGACTGTTGAATAAAATAGTACCTAATAAAGAGAGACCGAGTCTTTAATTTGCTTGTAATGATTGAAATGGCAAGTAACGAAACAATTATTGGCGTGTTTATGTTAACAATTAAGGTTAAACGATCTTCTTAGATACTATGTCAATACTTCTAAGAATGAAACTTTCTTCAAAAGATATAATCAATGAACAAAAAAGTAACGGCTAATTAAACAATTGCTAGCTAGTGGCATAATAGTTAATTGTAAATTTTATAATTTGTTCTCTCGAAGGAAAGGAACCCGTCATATATATGTTTTTTTTTAATTAATCAGTACGGATAATTGCTTAAAGTTGCGAGCTCATTCCCACCAATCCTCGTGCAAATGGAGATCCACTTTTGTACTTGTTTAACTTTGTGCTTAAATAAATGGCATTTCAAGATAGCACTCATTGCCAAATGTTAGTTTCTTTCGTCTGCATTTGACTTTGCATTTTAAAACAGTTTTGCGGAATAATATACTTAAGCAATAAATTAAGGGTATTTAGCAATGCAAAATAATGTCACATGATGAAAACCATTATTACGACATTTTCTTTGTTTTATAGTTTCAAACCACAAGCATAAATATAAGGATAATTTATAGGAAAGGAAGGGCTGCATATTTTATACTATAAGTTATTTTGCAACAAACGTAATCAGCAATTATGACTAACAAACTAAAAAGATTGGAAAAATAAAAAGAAATTAAGATGTTAGGTAGAGAAAAGCTACTGTCAAATTTTATTATATCTCAACAAAAGATCAATATTTCTTTCATATTGAAATCTTCTTGGCGATCAAATTTTATATATTTTTTAAAATTGTAAGTAATTATTCGGATTTTTAAAACTATTTCTAGATCGAAAGTTTTTTTTAAAAAAAAATTTAATCAGTAAGAAAATTGTAATATGAAGATCATTTTAAATAGTTCAGATCAATTATTTGAAATTTGAGATAAAATCGATTTTTACAACCCTCCGTTGATATTGCTTTACTCGCAGCATTTCTCTATTAGATATACATTTGTAATATGACCACCGAAATGGTGAAATATTTGAATTTTTAACTATTACTAAACATTGCGAAATTAACATTAATAATTAAATTTGACAAACATATTATCTAAAATACGTAGGAAATTATCTGCAATTTTCAAGGTTTGAAATAACGCTTGTAACGGCTGCTATAGTGGCGGTATAGCGGTGCCATTTGGTACACCGCTACATTTTTATCGATTTAGTGGTTCGTTTGATGACATGACGTATAGTGGGCTATAGCGGCAAATAGCGGTGCTATAGTAGTATAATAATGGGAATAGCAATGCAACTTATAATTTGCTTAGTGGTTCGCATATAAACTCCGGTTGACGTGACTCAATGTTTTATAGAAAATTAACAAAATAAGCTACGACTTTTATGTTTTGAACTTTTCAAATTCTAAATATTTGATGGTCAAATATGCATAGGAAATGAATGTAACTTTTGAAATTAATTAGTTGCATCAAAATATTTTATTTTTTATTTTAGACTAAATTCTACCTTAAAAATATATTTGTGTGTGCAGATATAATATGGTCCGATAGCGATCGTTAAATGGCCGATATCTATTATCCGCTATGACAATAGCATGTTTGCTATGAATCTGTTATGTAACTATTTAAATATTTGGTAATTTTAATTTACAACTCAATAATAGCATCGTTGATAATTAAACTAGTCACCTGTTCTCTTCACATATGTGAGTGAATTTTGTTGGCTAAAATATACTCGAAGTACGGATCATATATCTTGTACTATGTGTGTGTGGATTTTGTAGGCTCTAATTGTAAATCAACAATATCCAATCCCAAAAGCTCAATATTAAGACAAAATAGGAATATAAAATAGCCCATTTCTTATGATGCTCTGAACGTGCTCCAATCTCAAGCATTAAAAAAAAAAGGAATAACGATTCCTAACGGCGGGAAGGTCGTTTGACGGTGGGACTTACAAGTGTAATAAAAGTGGCCTTTAAATTTTTAGATTAATTGACATTTTATTTACTAGTTAATGGTTTTCTAAATATATGAAGTTAATTAATAACAAGAATAACTAATAACAAAATATAATATAATCAAGCTTCTAAATTTCTCCGAAATAACGGCGAAATAACAGAAATAGCGGTATTCTGTGTCAAACCGCATGAACGTTATAGTCTTAATTGAGAAAATGACGTAACGCGTTATTTCAGTTATTTCGGCGATATAACGCGTTATTTCAGTTATTTCGGCGATATAACGTGTTATTTCAGTTATTTCGGCGAAATAACAAGCTGTTATTACTACTATTGTTAAATTGTGTATTCAATATTGAACTATTGTTAAATTGGTACAAGCTGCTACTGCTACTCAATATTGGTACACTGCAGTATATTGAATTTGGTATGGCCGTATGCTATTTGTATGGAGTATTGAAGATGTATAAACATATAAGTTGATAGTTATAAAATTGATGTGTGTCAAATTTTGAAAAAACACTACACCGTTATATCGCCGTTATAACATTGAAATAACACCGAAATAACATGGGGACCTGGACCGTCATACCGAAAAAACCGAAATTTAAAAGTTTGAATATAATATAGCACAAGACATGTTTCTTAAACAGTAATAAAGAGTCTCTTGAGATGCCTCTTCATTTTATCCACTATCATTCACAATTAATCTCTATTGAATAACTATGAACCCCATCCTTTAATTAATGATGATGGGGCAAAGAAGGGGAAGACAATTCACATTCACATATATACATATACTTATCCATGTATTTAAAATGTAACAATCAATGAAAAGCACGACTGGCGGCATTAGAAAGTATCCTGTACCTTTTTCACTGGAGAGGAAAAGAACGGCTGCTCTTGAAAGAGAACTCTTTTGATTTCCCCATCCAAGTGATGTAAACCCTGCTACCTTTTGATCGAACGGTCCCCATCAAAATGGGCCCCACGGACCTAACAGCCAGAGATATATTCTTCACCGCCAACAGTGCGACAAGCGGATCTTCTTCTCCTTCTCCTGCTTGTATTAAATGGACTGGTCAATTGGCGTCAAATCACCTTACAGGACACTGTGGTTATTAAAGGACTGGAGAGGAGGGTGCAATTGAGGGGGGCATTGAAGCAAGCATACCGGGCCCTCAACCTGATGGCGACGGATCCATTTAATTGCTCTTCTATCATGGGACCCGCTAATCTTCCTATTTGCCTGACCCGAATCCATCTCAGGATTAAGATAACTTCGTCGCTTTCTAATTCAAATCCAAATTTCAAATCGGTGATGTAATTAATTAAATTCCTGTCATAAGTGAGATTTGTAGGGTTTATGCGCTTAAAAATATCCTTGACAAATGCACCCCTTATATAGAATTGATTAGTGCATACATTTTTGCCTTACCAATGAAATCTACCAAATATCTCATTTCTATTTAGATAAATTATTTTAAATGTTTATAAAACCAGTGGAGTTTGAGATTTGAGAATTTTTACTATGGGAAATTAAAGATAATCTTGGAGCTATCTTGATAACAATATACAGTAATGAGGAAAGTAATGATTGTATTGATTGTAATATGTTTTCCAGTACAGGGTCTGAGATATATACATACTAATACCAGAAGCGCTCTAGTATTAAGGTTCAGGGGTAAAACGGTAAAAAGCGTTAATCCTAATATTAACTACCAGTGAGTACACTGCGTATGATTACGCTATCCCATCCTTCTCTAAATCTACTGACTTATTACCCCCCCCCACAAGCCGAAGTACTGGTATGAACTGACAGCTTGTGTCTCAGGTCTGCAAATCGCTGAGCAGCTAGTGGCTTTGTAAGAACATCTGCGATTTGGTCCTTAGAGCAGAGAAATTGGACCCGCAGCTGCTTGCTTGCCACTCGTTCGCGAACAAAGTGATAGTCAATTTCGATGTGCTTTGTACGTGCATGAAATATCGGATTCGAAGCTAAGAAGGTCGCCCCAATATTATCGCACCATAAGGTTGGAGGGATAGACAAGGAGATCCTCATTTCAGTGAGAAGGTACTGTAGCCATAAAATTTCAGCACAAGTTAGTGCTAGGCTTCTATATTCGGCTTCGGTACTTGAGCGGGACACGGTGGCTTGCTTCTTTGCACTCCAGGAGACAAGATTACCTCCAAGAAATATACAAAAGCCAGTTGTTGAGCGTCTATCATCCGAACAACCTGCCCAGTCCGCATCGCAATAAGCATCAATAAGTAAAGGAGCGGCAGAGTTGAGCTGTAGTTTGAAGTTGAGAGAACCGCATAGATATCGAAGGATTCGCTTGACCGCCATCCATTGAGGAATGGTTGGTTGATGCATGAACTGAGAAACCCGATTAACGGCAAAAGAGATGTCGGGTCTAGTGAGTGTGGCATATTGAAGGGCACCAACAATGCTACGGTAGAGCTGTGGATTATCAAACAGATCACCATCATCCTTGGCAAGCTGAACTCCTGCTGCCATAGGCGTGTCACATGGCTTGGCATGCACCATGTTTGCTTTATTGAGAATGTCCATGATATACTTTGTTTGTGAAAGCTCAATACCTGCAACAGAAGAAGATACCTCTATCCCAAGAAAATAATGTACTAAACCGAGATCCTTAAGGGCAAATTTGTCATGAAAGTGATTAATATACTTAGTAATAAGGGTTGGACTACTACCGGTGATAAGAATATCATCAACATAGACAAGAATAATTGTGAGATGATTGTCATGATGCGAAATAAAAAGAGAGGGGTCATATTGGGACTCACAAAAACCGACATCAAGAAGGGTAGAGCTGAGCTTATGAAACCAAGCCCGAGGTGATTGTTTGAGACCATAGAGTGATTTCGAAAGAAGGCACACATGAGTCGGGTGAGCATCATCAACAAATCCCGGTGGTTGAGCCATGTAAACACGTTCTTGAAGATCACCATGCAAGAAGGCATTTTGAACATCTAGTTGTCTAATGGGCCAGTGATGGTGAACTGCTAATGAAAGAACCACACGGATCGTCGTTGGACGAACCACAGGACTAAAAGTATCAAAATAATCCACGCCTTCTTGTTGGTTGAATCCTTTTGCCACGAGACGGGCCTTGTATCTTTCAATCGAGCCGTCGGATTTCCTTTTGATCTTATAAATCCATTTGCACCCTATAACTTTTTGATTGGTTGGTGGAGGAACAAGTGTCCTATAACAAATGCACCCCTTATATAGAATTGATTAGTGCATACATTTTTGCCTTACCAATGAAATCTACCAAATATCTCATTTCTATTTAGATAAATTATTTTAAATGTTTATAAAACCAGTGGAGTTTGAGATTTGAGAATTTTTACTATGGGAAATTAAAGATAATCTTGGAGCTATCTTGATAACAATATACAGTAATGAGGAAAGTAATGATTGTATTGATTGTAATATGTTTTCCAGTACAGGGTCTGAGATATATACATACTAATACCAGAAGCGCTCTAGTATTAAGGTTCAGGGGTAAAACGGTAAAAAGCGTTAATCCTAATATTAACTACCAGTGAGTACACTGCGTATGATTACGCTATCCCATCCTTCTCTAAATCTACTGACTTATTAGAAATTAATGCATGAACCTAATAAGTAATAACCCAAAATGCCTACTAACAACAACAACTAAGAAAAGCACATAAATACAGAGCTTTGAATTTTCCAAAACACGTACGGGGGAGTAGGGCCCACGAAAGGGAAACACCTGGGGAGCCCGTGTCAGAACTCCCAATTTCCTTCGCCTTTCCATCCATCCATCCCTCATGTTCCTTCTCAATTTGTAATATCTATAATAAAATACTTCATTAATTATCCCCCCTCCCCCCAATTAATTAATAATTATAAATTGCACCACACTTTAGTCTTGTGTAATTTTGTATACATCGTTGTTGTCTTGTTGACGTGGTCCTGGCAGAAGCAGAAGCAGAGAGAGAGGGGACGACAAGCAAGAGTGAGTGGGAGAGTGTGTGTGTGTGTGTGTGGGGGGGGTGTGTGTGTGTAGTAAATGAGGAGTGGGGGCAGCTGGCTGTAAGCTTTTAGCCTTTTACCAACTGTTACTGGTAAAAACTAAAAAGCTACAGAGAGGGAGGCTAAAACTGTACTCTGGCGCCTGGTCTGGCACTGGTCTGGTCTGGTCTTAGTGCTAAGTGTTAAGTGTTGTGTGTTTGTTTCTTGTATCAGAAAGGAGTCCGAGTTAAGACAGAGATGGAAGCATGCAGTGAAACTGTGAGGTGTGCTAGTGCATGCAACTAGTAAAGTTTGTAACTTTGCATCTCCCTTGGACTACTCTCTCTCTCTCTCTCTCTCTCTCTCTCTGACTAAAAAATCCTACTACTACTAAGAATCTAAGATTGATAAGAGATAAGAGAGAGAGAGAGAGAGAAGGGGTAAGGAAAAGAAAAGACTACTGGGCTTGTAGAGAGGAGGAGAGCGCGGTATCGTGCTTCGTGCCGGGGGCCGAGATGCATTAAATGCGTACCACTTTTTCTCCAGTTATGGGGACTCGAGCCGACTGGAGCCATGCACGCCTCACTCTCTGGGACCCACCTCATTTTCGTCATCTCTCTCTGCAACAGTGGTACTTGCCACTTGGGGTATCACCTCTAACTTTTGGAGTTTTGATTTTGGCTGCCTGTTCATCTCCAGTTAGAAACTAATGCAGATGAAGAAAAATCTGGTAAGTACAGAGGGGAGACGACATGAGCCAATCCGTAGTTGCTAAGTGTAAGTAACTTGGTAAGTGATCTGTTCACTCGTTGTCTCGTTGAGCCGACGGGATGCTAGATCGGATCTTGTGCACTCTTTGCTCTTGTTGTTTGTGTGTTGCTGGTTGTTCTCTGTAGGAGTTCAAGTATCATTGATAAATATATACTAACTATACAAGACAATTTTTCATAAGTTCCAAACAAAATGAAATATTGACTGGTCGACATATATAATATGTGAACTATTTCAAAGTTTATAATGTGATTAATGAATTTAAATATTTCAAAAAGAAACCATGTAAATCCATTTGAAAGGTCTAATTTAACTTCATTTGAAAAATAATTAAAGGGACTAATTAATTTGATTCTCCTTTTAATTTTTAAAGGACTAAATTAGATCGAATGAAAATGCATTAATGACGGACTTTTTTCTATAAAAATATTGAGAACAAAACGCCGAATTATTCAAAATGTATTTAAACTTCTGTGGCTACTAATTTGTCTAACCTTAATTAGCCTATAGATTTTCTAAACTTGTATTTAAACTCCCTCGTCTTATACTTGAAATTTTCATATATATCGAATTACATACGAGGTCCATAGTGACGGTTTCATATAATCAGAGAAACACAAACACAACAAATCAGCATAGGCATTTTTTTATGTATTAAATTTATTGATCTTACAAAAATACAAAGACATTGACTGACTACTATTATTGAAATTAATAAAAAAATAAATCACTCTGGACTTATGCCTTAATTCAATCGGCCTAGAGAGATCTTTTTTTTTCCCCATTTTGATCTTGGCATAAATCTCTTAGGCTCTGATCGTTGACAAGATTTTAATTTAATTCAATTCAATTGATTTCATAAGATTTCGTAGGATCTAATTATATAGAAATTCCAATCAAATGATATCAAATTTATTCATTTTGATCAAGAATTTTCCAACGAAATGAAATCCCATGTTAAAAAAAAATGAGATTTTGATCCGGCCTTATTGAAAACTTTGTTCTAAGTGACAATTTGGCAACACCCTCCAATAAATTAAATTGCGGCCAATAATTTATGTATGCAGAAGTGATCACAAAATATTAAATTTAAACTCGTTGTATAACACACATTTTCTGAAGATTGTCAAGATCTGATCTGAATAACAGGATTTGAATGGTACAATTAAAGTCCTTGAACATATTACACATTCAGTGCTCTCTACTTTTTTTTTATCACAAGTATTAATTTATTATATACACGAAAACGACAAACAAGAGATGAGGCGGGGTGAAGATCATGATCATCCCATCCATCCAACCATCCAACCAAAAGAGAGAGAGAAAGAGAGGAAAAGAAAAGAAGGAAAGAAGAAAGGGTTGGTGATTGACGCGTCACTGACCGTCTTATGATTTGCGGCGTTGGAAGTGACATTTGACTTGTCATTCATTCATCAATTCCTCTCTCTCAAGTACTCTCACTCCACACAAAGGGAGAGAGAGAGAGAGGTTGAGATCTGATCTGATCTCTGAATTTTTTTGATTGAATCTGATCACTGATCAAGTCTCAAGCTGACTGCCTCACACATCATCTCATCCCATATCCAATCCCATCCAAACTCTCACCTCTCTTCCTTCTGACCTCTCCGTATTCCCTCAAGTACATACGCCATTCCTTTTGCCATCTCATCTCTCCTCCTCAGATTATATTTACTGACCATGCATATATATATCATATTACATGACATGCTTTTGCTTTTTCTAAAGAACAATGACTTTTGTACGCCGTACGTTTTGATGTATAGGTTCGTGACTAGACCACTTTTGCAGCCGTACCAACACTACCACACCATGCCACTAAATACTAACAGCTATCACTTGCTCTGCCTCAGATATAGACGATTGCGCCAGCTTTTTGGGTTAGTGAAGTTGCCTCATTAGTCATCACCTTCTCTCTCTTTCTAGTTTCTACTACCAATAATGGACCAATCCAGTTTTTTGTTCGTTTGTTTGACATTAATGCCAATTTCCAAGCCAATATATACATTAATTGCTTCCATTTGAAAGCTATTTTATTTTGATGATATAGACTAGGTTCACTCCCAATGTTTTGTCACTTGTACTATCTTGATTGGGCCTCGCATATCCCACATTGTGGGGTTAACGGCCCATCGATCTGCATGCAAAAAGAACGGTCCTCATATATTACAACGAACGAATTAAATATATATTATCATTTTTAGCATCTTAATCAGATGTACCATTTCTGCATCAAGACCAATTATCTGATGAGAGAGAATAAAAATAATAAAATAACTACTCTGTAACGTTTATTTAATAAATAAATGAAGTATTGCGTAGGAAAATAAGTCAATCTTCAAAATCATGGAAACTTTCTCTGAACGTTTTATTTAATTAGCAAAGTCATCGAGTGAAAGCAATCAAACTCTTATCTTTTATAGATTTCAACGTTATCAAAGTTCACAACTGCTGACATGTTTTAGTGCACGGATGCAATTAAAAATTTGGAAAATATCGATAACAGATTAACTTTGTAATTTAATCACAAAATTGAACTTATGCATTCAAGTTTAACAATTACAATATAATATGGCGTTCAGTGTCGTACTAACTTTCTGTATTTATTATTATTTTTTTTCTTTGGAAAAGCATATCACAGCCTCACAGGTGCCCAATGTATTTTCACATCAATATTTCGTAAACAATTTTTTCAAATTTAAGAATTGCGATAATAATTAAAAAAAATAAGAAGGCCTTAAAATTGTAAACATAAAAAAAGTAAAATTATTTGCATATAATAAATACATCGGTGCCAATAGAATCCGTTTATATAATTTTTATGCACGTATTACATTCGAAACACTTGGTACAATTGGGATTTCCTTTTACCCCTTAACAATAGTATACTTTGCTAGGGGATGGGTGAGGAAAATTTTCGTTTAAGGTTGTGGTTAAGATCTATCCAAGTTTTTTTTTAATTATTGATGATCTATATGAAGGGTAATTATAAAATTCAAAGTATATCACACAGGTAACTTTTCATTTTTGTTATCAAAATGTTTGTAATCGTGAAAATTGATTAATAAATAATTTTATATGTTTTGTTCAATTATCAATATTTTTTGTAAATAAAAAAACTACAACATACATATATTTGTTTATAATGATTATATAAACAAGTTATATTTAAAGTATTTTATTATTTATTGGGGGGGGCTGAAAAATGTCATTATTTTATTTGGTAACTCATTATATAGTCGTTGCTCTTTCAAGTTAACGAGTAAAAATAGAGTACAGATAAGACTGAAACTTAATAACTTTTGTGAAGAGTTTGGATGGTTAGAAATAAATTTATTGGTAAAAAGTGGTTATTCCTTATTTCTTATTTAGGGAAGAAGACATCCAAACGGAGCCGTACTAGACAAGAATCAGTGCGAAAAGTATGGTTCTATCCCAAATTTTACTAAGTAGTCCAAATTGACACCCAATTAATTTATCGTCGGTACATTTAATGTTTTAGACGAAGTTGGTTTTGATATAACTACTTTCACTGGATGGTGAGTTGATGATGATGTCGACTAATTCAAACATGTTTGTTTCATTGGTACGGATTAAGCAATTGGTCGTGATTGATCTAACCGGAGAAGTAATGCATGGCAGCGACACCCCGAGGCAATCTGTTCACAAATTTCACACCGTCAAAATTTAGGCTTAAAAAAGAAAGTTTTAAATTGAACAAAAAAAGGAACAACAATGAGCCGCGCGCCTTTCAAATTCAACACTAGCAAATAATTGAGTCCTGCTCACAGATGACATGCCCAAAAGAGCAAATGTAATTTTTAAATAAAACATTTATATAATAATTCGATTTCATTGACAAGACTTTACGCAACAGAAAAGATGACTCATTTATGCAAATTTTTATGCTGTAATGCTTATTTAGCAAGCGATGATTTTCTGAATGATAAGACAAAATATAGTATACAATAATTTCCTTCGAGTAATTGTAGTGTACATCCAATTTTAACATCTATGTTGTATCCATTTTGTTATTTTAAGAACAAATCTATTAATACACATCCTATGAAATAAAAACATTCTAAAAACAAATCTGTCTCCTTAAATTTTGAGAAGGGTGGCAAAAAGGCTCCTGGTTCGTGGCTCGCTCTATGTTGATTCAATTTTTATTCGAATTTGGCTCGAGTTTTATGAACTCTAAGCAAATTCGGTTCGCTCGAATTTAACCCAAAATAATCTCAATATATAATTTTATTAACTAATTTATGATATTTACGACTCAATTTGATACATAATATATTTATTTCTTACAATTATTTTTCTTTAAAATGTTACTATAAAATAAAAAATATTAGTTTATAAATAAAATTATTAAATATTAATTACTTTTGCACATTAGTTGCTTGATATATATATATAATATACTATAATTGAGCTTGATGAGCTCGTTATGAAACTTGATACTAACTTGATTCGGTTCTATAAAACTCGAATTAATTTTAAATCGAGTTTGGATTAAGATCAGCTCGACTCGTTGTAGGCTAAAATTATTATAAGTAATTTGGCTCAAATTATACTAACATGGAAGAAGAAAGAAAATTTTCAACTATTACCCATGTTTAACAGTTATATTATGTTGTTTATAATTTCTATTTATTAACAAGTTTTGTGTATAAAAAGGTGGGACCTCCGATATAATTGGTAAAAGAACATATCCACGTGCAAAAGATGCCAATGATAAGCGTATCTAACGGCCATCACATGATCCTAGCATCCACCATTCGCCAACTACCAATAGCTTTTTTCCCCTTATACTATAAAATATAAATGAAAAGAATTGAGGTAAATAAGTGGAAAAGAATTGTAGAAACCCTCATACCGTTGTTTGAGAATATTTGAACGAATCAGCGAGCAAGTCAAAATGCGAAATCATAGAAAACAGATTCCAAGTGTATCTTACTTTGAATAATATGAAGAAGCTAATACGGTTACAATTTGTATATATTCCTCTTAAGAGCAAATTAAAAAGAAAAATCTGATGGTGTATAATATAACAAGTCCAGTGATAAAATTTTGTTAGTTTGCTTTCGAAATTTCGAATTGTTAGTTGAAATACTATATTAGAATTTAGAAATGCAAAATAAAAAAATAAATAACGGCATAATATATTACATAATGAAAATAATTTTACTTATTTAATTTATTAATTTTTTTTTTTTTTGGGGAACATATCCGACATCTGCTGATAGTCCATGAATTTGGTGACCGGTGTAGCTTTCGCATGCAAAATTGACTTTCAGTTAGTAACTCGTAACACAAAAGAGGAGAAGACTACGGCCACAGAATACCAAAAGGCGGTCAATGGTTTTTTTTTTTTTTTTTTTTGAGAATAAGCAAGAGGCAGTTTTTTTGTGATTAAAGCCCTTGGGCAAGCAAGAGGCTGTTTTTTTTTTAAACTTAGCAAGAGGCTGTTGATCAGGCAGGAGTATGGACCTCGGGATTGGTGAGATATGATATGATGTGACGTGACATGGAAAAGAGAGTAAAGACTGGGAGAGTCCGTATAAAGAAAAGAGGCCCCGCGCCTCTCCTCTTCCCTTTTTGACCCTGTCAAATCTCCCAACTGCAATGCAATGGGCCTTAGGCCCATTCTATCAACCATAACCCGATCCAACTCCACACCACCAGATTTTTTATAAAGGATCGTCTGTGGCGCTTCTGATAGTAGTCGTGTGAGCAACTCTCTGGCTCTGTTGTGGAGCATTATTTTACGGATGATTAATTTATCTCTCACAATCGAGATGTTCGTAGAGATTATAAAAGGTGCTCTGTACTTTCTTCAAATTCTCATCTTTATATGGGAAAACAATTTAATGTTTTTTTTTATCTAAGTCGTTTCTGTAAATAATTTAATATTTAAATTTGTACTTATCTTTTTCGGAAAAAAACTTTCTAATTCCTCTGACTATTAACAAATAGATCTTATTTATAACAATAGTTTCTTAAATATATCATTTCAATAGTATGATAGCGTCAGCCTCTATCTTGTAATATTTTTCACATAATTTTTTGCTAGCTCATTTTTCTTATGACAAAAGTTTCACTGAACACATTAGTTTCTTTAAATAGTCTTAGTAACCATATGAAACTTTTAAATTAGAACAGTCACTTTTTATTTTTGAAAATAGTTTCTTCAAATTAATAATTCGAGATTAGCACGATGTAACATTTGACTTATAACAATTGTAAATATTATATTGTTTGTTCAGATTTGTTTTTTCCAAGGCAAATTGTTCATTCAAGCATATTTGTTTATTCTAACAATAATTAACAGATAATTGACCGTGGAATTTGTCTCTTTTAGCTACAATTAAGATACTAAAAAACAAACAACTAAAAAAAAAACATTTGAGTCTGTTTATATGCCATCGTCCCATCCCTAGTTAGTACCTCATTCTAAACACATGTGGCAGTTCTTGGCACAGATAATCCAGCTTCCAAATTAACTCTAAGCAAGTAAGCATACAAAATCTCCTGCGGACTTCACACGTGCTACGGTCGACCAAGCCGAACCAGACACGTGTCACACAGGACGTCGACAGCCCTCGGCCGAGGCGTCAGATTGTCAGCAGTGGGGCCTATTGAGGGATTGGCTGTATCCTGTATAGACTGGACCTGTTAATAAATTATCTGATTTGGGTTGGTGTTGGGCTTTTGTGGGCCGCCACTCTCCCATCCCTCTCATTCCTTCTGTCTTTGTCTACACTGTACTCCACTTCTACTGTAGTGCCATAAATACGAATTTATTATTGATTTGGAAGTAGTAGTACTCTAGTACTGTACGAGATGGTTACTATGGTAGATACATCATTCATAGGTATTTTCATGTTTATCAGATCATTTTATTTTTGGAAAATTATAAGTTTCTAAAGTTCGGAAAAACTGTTTGATTTATTGTTTTTAATAGTAAAATGGTGTATGGGGAATTGATTTTGTATAGTATCAGTATATATGCTTGAACAGGAGGAATAGTGAAATACTTGTTATTCTGTGTTCAACTATACTTGCGTATTGATTTGGCTATATGTAGATTTATTTATTTTTATTATTTGGAAAATATTCAGATCTGAAGATGTATGTAGACTGACATGATTTGAAGGTCCAAGAGTGTTGTCGGCTGCCACCACCAAATAATTGGATGTACCTAACAAAATCTTATGATTTTACAATTTTTAAACGTAAAATTCATTCCATCTATTAGTTATTTTAAACGGAAATCTCAAGATGTGGGCTGCAAATTTTTTAACATTGATTAATTGGATGATTGATTGGAGAATATGTAGTGTCTTATCATTGTCCATAAAAATAAATGACACAATATTATATTCAAAATTGTTATTGGCTGGCTGGTTAACTACGTCTTACAGAGGATCATGACAAACTTATGGAAAAAAAATAGTTTATCTCAGTACAAACTTAATGGATTCGATAAATTAGTTGAATGCTTGAGATACATGTTGCTGTCGCAGGGGTGAGCGGAAAAAACTCGTAACTCGTGAGTTCATTCAAACTCAATTCATAAAAAGTTCGTTTGTAACTCGAGTTGAATGAACTTGGTTAACTAACGAGTCAACTTTGAGTTAGACTCAACTCAGCTCATCAACATATAAGTTGACTCATGATATAATAAATTTTAATTTTAAGAAGTGTTAATAGCATGATTTGTGAATAATAAAAAAATCATAAAATAACACAATTTTTTTGTTGTATATTTTTATTTTAGATAGTTATAAAATACAGAATATTGAGTTTCGAAATATATATTTTGCTTCAAATCAATAGAAAAAATAAAATTGACTACAATTTTTATTGTCTATAATATTGTATATATATTAATAAATTTTAATATTGAAAATAATATATGAATTTAAAAAAAAAATTTGATGCACAATTGTTTATGTTGACGAGCTGAGTTTGAGTTAGTTTAAATAACTTGAAAGTATTTCTAACTCGACTCGAACTAACTCGTGTTACAATCGAGTCGAGTTTGAGTTGGGTCCAACTCACTCGAACTCGATTCGTATACCGCCCTTAATTTGTTACATGATCGAACTGAATTCTTTCAACTAGAGTTTTATCAAGTTTATGCAAATAAAAATTGAATTAGCCGAATAATTTTATCAACTGAATTATAATTAAAAGAAAATGAAATGAACTTTAATTATATTTATCCTATATATCAAACCAAATTAGCTTGATAATTTTAATTTGTATTTTATAATCATAATTATATGTTCAAAACTTTGATAATTTATGAACTAATGTGTATCAAAATTGTTGTCCCTAAAGAAAGGTCTAGAGGGAGGTGAATAGGCACAATTTTTTATTCCTAAACCAGTATGGTCAATTTTTTGTTCAATTCAAGTTTGGTCTAGTCACAACACAAAACCAATGCAAGTAAATAAAGTGAAGAGAGAAAGAGATGACACGCGATGTATTACGGAGTTTCGACCCGCTAGGAAAGGCTTGCCTTAGTCGTACACAGTGGCGGAGCCAGAAATTTCAAGAATGGGGTTCAATTCAAGATTCATACATGTAATAATATATAATATAAATTCACATCCTCCTATTTCAATTTGCTCAAATTTACATGCTTTTGGTTGATTTGGGCCTCTATTTAAGTAAATTCTTCGAACTTCATCTTCCTCATTCGGATGGTACTCGAAAATCTTCGAACGCTTTGCCGAATCGGCGGATAGTCTTTCGGGTTAATTTGAATTTGTTTAGGGGCTTGAGAGGTAGGTGAATCATCATGTGGTTGTTTTCGTTTCAAAAATTTCTCCATGAGATATCTAATAGAAAAATATCAAGAGAGATGATTAGATGAAGTTACTAATCAATAGACACATAAAAAATATTAAATAGAACACATTACTCGCACATAAAATAATTTTATGTTTGAAGAATCATAGTTCTAAAAATTGAAATGGGTAAGAATAAATTTCAATTTCCAATTAGTTCTATGGTCATAGTTATGCTAATTAATCACAACAAGTCAAAGACTGCCAAAAAAAATACATAAATTTCTTGGTTCTGACAAGCGGGCCGTGAGTTGCATAACAACATAAACTATTTAATATGCCAAATTGCAACTTAATTAAAAAAAATTCTTGTACCTATATGTAGCGAGATGCCAAGATCCAAGTTCTTCAGTTATTTTTTTTCGTCTCCTATTTTTTCTCATGGACCATATGCTTACAAAGACATAAAAAAAAGAGAAAGGAGAGTAAAAGAAAGAGATGGGTTTTTGATGAATGGGGAATGGTGGGTTGTTATTCTGGGAATAGAAAGTTTGATGAAAAAAGTTGGCTCACTTTACTTTTTTTGTTCCCATTCAATATCTTTTATTGTTTTATAAGAAAAATGCTAATTTTACTTCAAAAATAACCTAACAAGGATACTTCCATATATTTTGATGGGGTTCAACCAATAAAATAACGTATAAATTTAATGGGGTTCAAACTATTACATCCATACAATTTTTCATCATAAAAGTACATATTTTTATATGTTAGTTACAAATATTTTTTTTTTAATGGGGTCAATTGACCCCCCTCCCTTCCACCTATCTCCGCCACTGGTCGTACATTTCCGGGAGTTTCGCAACCACAAAGAACGTGTCTACAACTTCGAACATAATCACCTTGTTACAATAACACTCAAGGTGGATCAGACTAACTCGAATAAACAATACAAACACTTAATTGAGTTGAGGCTCTAACCAAAACACTCAAAAGATCTCACAATTAGACTTAGGCTTTGGTATAAACACACTAATCACAATGATTTTGCTAATCAAATGCTCAAATTCAAGGGGATTAGTTCCAACTGGTTGGAGCTCAAAAGGAGTGATATTTCAAAGTTTCAAAAGTGTCAAACCAGTCCCAAAAGAGTTGGTATAAATAGAGGGCGCCAAAAGCTCCAAAACCAACTCAGAAATACCCAGTGCGTTACACGACCCAATATTGTGTTGTGAAACGCAACACTAGCCGTTATAAACAAACTAAAAAAAGCTGAACTTACCGTTATCAGTGCGTTGCACAACGCAGCAGTACGTTGTGTAACGCACAGATAGCCGTTGAAATAAAACATAATGGATAAGGTATCCGTTTGAGTTGTCAGTGCGTTACACAACGCAAAGGAGCCGTTATGTAACGCTTAGACAGAGACAAACTCAACGGCTAGAAAGTTGTCAGACACGTCATGTAACGCAGAGACGCGTTACACAACGTGTGAAAAACTGCACAAAGGATCAAAGAGCAAGTATGCGTTATATGACGCCTGGGTTCGTTATACAACGCCTTATTAAATGTCATTAAATGAATAGAATTTTGGCTCAAAAACGAGTTGAAAAATTCCAGAGAATTAACAAAGGCGCGTTATGCAACGTTCAGAGCGTTGTGTAACGCTCTAGCTTGAGAGAAGAGGGAAACACGTTGCACAACGGAGAATGAGCGTTGTATAACTTGCCCAGCGCATTGTACAACGTTTTAGAGCGTTGTGTAACGCACTGCCTTTTGCAAAGAAAACTAAAGAAAAGTTTGGCGCAATACTGGTACGTTGTATAACGCGATATTGCGTTATACAACGCACTGGTACTAAAAACCAGCATTTTGACAGCAAAATGATTTAGATTTATTTGAGACTTAAATAAACCTAAAAAACTGATTCTAGCTTGTGCAAAATAGCCTCTTGAAGTTCCAAAACTTGTGCCACACTTGCTTTTAGTCATTTTTCACAAAATATAGCTATAACACACTAAATTGAAATGTTAGAATAGAATTTTGGTGTTGTTTTGCAAATCTGCAAATCGAGAGTTAATTGTTTAAACTAACAATTAAAAATTATGATACTTACATATTCTTTACAAAATTGTGGTCCATTTGGTTTGCTTAATTTATTTTGTTTTTAATTGTCACAATGAAACTATAAATTGAAATATGAACTTCATAACTTCACATTGAACTGAATCAAATAAACCGAACACGCGATTTATATTTTCAAAATATAATAAGTTTGTTATAGTTAAAGTTAAAACAAATTTAACCAGACCATTTAGTTACTTATTTACATTTTAAAACAATCCAGATAAAGTCGGTTTGAGTCTGAATTTATTAATTAGACACTGTTTCAATCAAATAATTTTTCCCCGCCTATTACGACGAGCGATAAGGATTGGAGAGTTAATTTGATGGTATTGTACATTAACCGCCGCTGGCAATCATTAAATAAAGGATTGGATAGTACATGT
This sequence comes from Rhynchospora pubera, assembly GCA_028095005.1. NCBI lineage: Eukaryota > Viridiplantae > Streptophyta > Magnoliopsida > Poales > Cyperaceae > Rhynchospora > Rhynchospora pubera. The sequence goes on along the minus strand of CM051461.1, from coordinate 69,439,787 downwards.
TTGAGTGTGATCATATATATTTTACGTTCATGGATATGAAAAATTTGTATCTAATACAAAAATTACGTCCAAATTCATAGTACATATTTGGAAAAATTAGTTTAATGCCACTACAAATATTGTCGATTTAGAAAATAACACTATAAAAGTGCTAATTATATTTATGTCATTGTAAAATTGTTACAATTAGCTTTATGCCACTATTTTTTTCAAAAACATACAAAATTCTATAAATTCCATCATCATTCTTGTCTTCTTTTTTTTTAATAATGACTAAATTATCCTAGTTAAAATAAAACCTTAAACTAAGAAAAAAGATTGACGGCGCTGACCTTAAAGTGCTAATCTCTTCGTGGATATTAGATTCTAGGTTCACGTGCATAATGAAACTCACTGCTCGATCGTACAGGTTTATGTGCATAATGAAATTCCTTATTTTTTTTGTCCTTTGCAATATTTTTTTTCCGGTGGCTTGCACAAGAATCTATAAATACTCCATTTCTAGAGGTGTTTTCTACAGTGTTACTTTTGATTTTCTGTAGCACCTTAGATGACTTATTGTATAATGAACTTAAAGGTAACTTCTTTACAGAACAGCAATACAAAATGCTGCACGAAGAATCTGCAGTAAATTTTGATAGATCCATTATCTTATTCTAAAGTTCTATGATCTTTTGTGGCATTTTTATGTTCTTCACGTACTTTAGTTCTTTATCGTTTGCTTTTGCACCGCATAGGATCGGAAACAGAAACATAATAAAATAAACTATATTTTTGGTATTATTTCCACTAACGAGTACAAGACAGTTTCAAGAAATAAAGAATCACTTAATAACCAACTTATTTAGGCCATCTAAATTGCTTTAAACCCCTAAATATTTACATTATTTCATAACTATCAGATTCATTTATGCCTCTAATCAATCAACGACTTAATATTTTTTTTTTGCCGATGTGTACTTTATAAAGAAACAAATTCTCAACGCCCCAAATAGTATCATTTTTTTTTAAATTGAAAGTTGAAACGTTTATATTTGTCAAGAATCATAGTTCTTAATATTTAATTTTAGAGAGAAATTATGCAGATATAAAAATTATGCTATCAATCATAGCATAATTTTATCAGAAAACAGTATGTAATTTGATACAATATAATATTTTCATAAGCGACCCACTCATCTCCATTTCAAACATCAACGGAAGCCTCCATTTTGGATTTCAGATTAAATATGCTTTAGTTTTAAAACTGTTTAGGTGCCTTTAACAATCCACTTGGCTATGAAAATTTATATGCGTGCTAAAAAAATATGAAGGATTCAGGGATATAAAATTTTTAAATTATAGACTTATAAAATATTTTAAATAATTTTTTTAAATCTCATAAAATTTAATATGAATAAGAGTTTAGATTTTTTAATTGTTTGGTGGCTTTGAAAAAATATTTTGGCTATGAAAATTCATTTACTTAATCACATATATGCAAAAAAAATTAATGAAATAAATTTTATAATTATAGACTTATAAAATATTTTAAATAATTTTCTGAATCTCATAAAATCAAATCTCCATAATTTCATAAATGTCATTAGGTCTTTAATTATACAAAGAAAATTAAAATTTATTAGTGTATGAAATTTTAAATAAAATGATTCCAAAATTATAAAATATCCAATCATGCCATATAACTATTTTTATTTTTTAATCTAATCATTCAATTTTGTGAAATATGGAATATGTGGTACTTTTTAAATTATTCGAGGGCATTTATTAATACAATTGGCCATACAAATTATATCCTTCATCACAAAAATATGACATACCCATTAATATCAAATTTTATAATTATAATATTTTAAAATATTTTTTCCAAATTTCTAAATGTAATGATTTAAATTCTATTATTTTAGAAATGTAATCCTGTTTTAATTGTTTCCAAGCCTTTCCAAAAATATGTTGATGTACAAAATTTTATATGCATAATTACAAAACTATAAAAAAAATCTAATGATGAAAAATTTTATAATTATATACTTTCGTTAATATTTGACATAGTTCTTTTATTTTTGCATATTTTCAATGTGATTATAAAATAATATTTACTGATAATCAGATTTCAGCTCTTTTTAAATATGTGATTTAACGATGGCAATTAATAACATTTGACGGTATAGCTTTATCATATTAACGGTCAAATTTATTTCTAACCATTTAAATGGATATTGCTCCATTCTAGAAATACAATTATGGCAATAGTGTGCCTGTCCTTAATTAATGCCATGTCAAAATGGTGATTGTTGCTTCTGACTGTAGAATGTTGTTCATTAGACAATATTAATGGTGCCTTCTAATTTGCATTTAATGTCAATAGAAAAAAAGTTGCCAATAGATATATTTTTTTCTATTTTTTGTTTGAAAAATAAAAATTAAATTTAACAAATTTAAATTTATATTGTGTTTGAACTGTTATTAATTATCAGCCGAAACAAATTAATTTTGATCATTCATCGAGCGAAGCGCGATGTTTTTTGCTAGTATTATTGAATTTCATTACGCTCATGCACTATAATCGAAGTGCCTATTGCCAAAATGAATATCCTAATTTTTTTATCTGATAAAAATCAGCAGTAAATTAATAAATATGCAAATAAATCTTGAAAATGAAATCCCTTTTCTTGGAAAATTAGATTTAATGAATAATTTTTTATTTTGCATGTCATAAAACTAATTTTTGTTGATTTGTAATGGCGTTATACTAATTATATCATTTATGATGGCATATTCTAATTATATTATTTTATAATGGCATATTCAAAAGGGCAGAATTGTCCTACCAATTGTCCGATGATATAAATATTTTCATTTAGTGATGGCATATCGCTAATTTTTAAATATTTTCAGCGGCATAAATCTAAATCACCCTAGATATTTTTACAGATTTTTTTTGGAGCTGGAATTATTCTATCTTTGAAATCGTAAATAAATAATCTTATGGCTTTAAATAGTGCATGTTTAGGGTAAAATTACTTTTCTTTACAAAAAAATCACCCGAAAAATGCATTATTTTAATTTTTTAAAATAAAATAGCAAATTTGACGCAAACACATGTTAGAGAATAAGAAAAGCAACAGAATAACCTAATTAAAGCTATCAAGAGAGGCCCATTTCTGGTTGTCATGTTTTAATGAAAAGCTAATTGAACAAAAATTGAGGCCATGCATGAGGGTTATAGTCGAATGACAGCCACTTTGTTTGCAATTCAACCAAGGAATTGACCTAACATGGCAAATGCAAAATGAACCAAACATGTCTCTTCCTTGCATCTCTTCCAAATTATGAAAAACATAGACCTACTTGTCACACCAATCCTCCAAATACACTACTTGTGGCATCTAATGATTTCATAACTTATGTCCAAATCAAATATCACATAATTTTTTGCCTTTGCAGAAATTTATGGTCTAGGTTCCCGTCAAACCACATAGTTATAATTATACCTCTGATTGACGGTAGAAAACAGGTGCATATTGTACAAAAAGTTTTTCGTCCCTTTGTAATTTCTGAAAATGTAGCCAACCGTAAAATGAATAATTCAATTTGACTATGACAACGAATATGGGTTTCAAATTTACTAACACCCCCTCATATTTTCCCTGAAAAGTTATATTTTATTTTTTTTATTTTTAATTCTAATTTATTCTGTTATATCCGTTAGTATCTATCAACATTATATACACAATTTTCATTTTTAAGAAAATGCATAATTAATGTGTGCCTCCAATGTTTATAATAGCTGATCATAATAACTACAAAAATGCAAGAAGGTAGAGATTCCCTATCTATCTCAGTCGTAAACGTGCATATTTATAAATGATTCAGTTTATTCTAATATTACGTAGTGACAACCAATTAACAGCAGGATTAAAGATATAAATTATATTGCAGGTAGAATAATGTTCACAATTACAGTTGCATAGTCAAAAGTAGTAGCAATTATGTTAGGTGGATCTTGTTGATATTTGTCAACTTTGTAATTTCTTATAATCACAATATATAATTTAATTGCGTATCGACAATAAAAAAAAACATTCTATTTAAAATATATTATTAACAATTTAACATTACTAATTTAAGGAAACATTATTGAAAGATTCTTAATACCATAGCAAATTCACATCGGTTATTTGAGGTTATTGTTTACCATGTTGATTTGGTTAATTAAGACGCTCAAACTTATCTTGCTGCCATTTTATCCAACGAAACCTAAATAATTTTTTTGAATATGTAAGAGTACATATCGGTTTAAATAAGGGTTTACTCCAAAAAACCCACTATACAAGCAGCTCCAAAGTGTGCAGAAACCTAAAACAATAATCAGGTTACGTTGGAGATTATGGTAACGCTAGTCAAGAAGGGGTTGATGAAAAAATTGGTGAGCAATGATGGGGAGGCAGAGGCATCTCCGAGTGGAATGAGGAGAGAGAAAGGAGGTCAACGAATGCACTAAGGGAACACAACCAATTATAAAAGGTAGTGAGTGGATGGGTCCAAAATCTAATTAAAAGCAGTGGGGTGGCCTTGGTCTCTACCCGTCTTGTCTTGTCAGCATCCCCAATTTGGAGATTAACAATTTCAGATTTCAGAAGCAGAACTGGAGCTTTCAAATTTCAATTGATATTGATACCATATTTTATCTCCGAACCGACCATGCTTCTATGATCAGGCCTTATCATATACTTCTGTATGTTTATGCTTTCTAGTTGCCATGTAGCTACTGATTGGTTCATCCCAGTCCCAGGTAACCCCAGCTAATATATTATATATATATGCAAGACCAATCCAATTTAGTGATAGCACTTAGGTTAGATTTTTATATATTATTTATTTAATAAATAATTTGTTGCAAATTTAACATCGAATATATTATTTATTACTATTTATATTTGAGATAGTTTTGCCACAAAAACAGCAACTTGATTCAGGGAAAAAGGAAAATTAATAACAAGGAAAGCAGGCAAACAACACCCTTCAATTTGATGTTTAGTTGCAATTAAATGTCATCTGCAGAACATATGTAAACCCAGTATATTAGAAATAGGCCTTCACTACAGGCCGAGAAATGAGTCCATGTACTCCTTAACCTAAAAATGAAAATTAACACCCATGGGCTGTGTTGGTTGGGCTGGTATAAGAGGACCTCATTTTGCACACATCCAAACACAACTAGAAGAGAGCACAGTGCTTATTCTTATTGGAAATTGATTACTGCCATCTGCAGTTTTGTCATCCCTGCCATCGCTAAATATAAATTGAACATATACAGCAAACAAAGTGAACATATAGACGATCTAATTGAACACATACAAACAAATAAGTTCAATGAAAATAAGTTGAATATGCATGTAAACTTCTGAACAAGTGATGACAACACTTCTTTGTTTATAAGTGTTCACTTAGATCGTCTATATGTTCACCTTATTTGCTGTATATGTTCACTTTGTATTTAGCGATGGCTGGGATGGTATATTTGCTGATGACACTTATAATTCCTGTTCCTTATTTATTTATCTATAGAGGAGGTATAAATAGGTATATAAGAGCACACCATCCAATTACATTGTTATTCATCTTTATACGCAATGCATCATCCAAACACCATTGAGGAATAAAGTATAACCTCTATTCTCTATCAAAAAGGAACCCCACTCTTCCCTCTTGTTTACCCGTGTGCAACCAAACATATATTATAACATAAATGTTATATTACAAATAAATTCCCAATATTTTTTTGCATGCATTTTGTTGAGCATTCATTGTTCAAACTTAAGAATTCAGACCCTATTTTTTTATTAATGTTGATTGACAGTAAGTCAGAAATTAAAAAAAATCTTAAATTGTGTTAATTTTTATATATAACAAATCTAACATATCTAAAGCATAGATAACACAACTACATATTTTAAATTATATATAGTTTATTTTGAATACCGTCAATAAGTTGTCTAACAAATTTAATTGTCATATTCGTCCCCTGTTGAACTGCTAATCAATACTTGATATAGATTCCCCAAGTTCCAGAGTTCCAATACCTGTATGCATTTATGTTTCCCTAATTCCCCAATCAAAATGTGGAGCTTTTCTAAAGTGTCCAAAAGAGAGAAAAAAAAAGAACAGAATAATGAACGGTATGTTAGTAAATCTTCAAAGAATACACACATCTTCAATTGTATTAGACTAGGTACAAAAAATTCTCTGTTGTTTTAATTCCTAAAGATCTAGCTCTATGTACTACCTCAAACAATAGCCCAGAACTTCTTCTGGTAAATCACTACAGATTCTGGCACATTCTCCTCCTCTTGCAACGATCTCATTGCTGTGACATTCCATAAATATTTTGGAGCAAGGTCCAAAACTTTAGAGATTATTGAATTGCTGTCTCTGACAATTATAAAGCCCTGCATTTATGCAACACCTGTCAGTTAATTGAATTAAAAGATAAAAAAAACTAAGTACATTTCACATATTATTACTAGTATTTTATTGTACTTGGGAAGTAAACAACAAACACTCTCCTTTGTTCACTTTGATATGACTATTGAAATTGACAGTCTAGTAAATCAAAGTTAAAAATAAATTGAATGGTGTTGACTTTTCTTTTTCAACTCAAATTTGTAACAGCTTAAATAAACCCCTGCATCAAACATCTACATCATTCTTTCCTATATTTAAGTTAAATCAGTTTTCAACAAAACTGTTAGCCTATAAATATGACAGAACATCTGTAATTGTAAAACACTGAAATAAAACAGTAGGGCTACAGAGAAACCAATCCTGAAAATAACTCCAATGGCGCTGCAAAAGAGGATGGAAAAATTTTAATATTTAAATTAAAATAGTAATTACCAGAGGCCGGATAATGCGATCCATCTCTAGCATTATGTCTTCCATTAAACAGCCTTCTTCACGGCCTTGGTAGTGAGAGAAAATATGAAAAGCATGTATAAGGTCATAAGAACGAGGATATGTCGAGAAGGGCTCACACCTAAAGTGAGAGAAAAAATCATGAGACGAATCTCAAACCATGTAGAACTTCATCTATGTTGCATCTCAGAAAGAAAACAATAGAAAAATTGAGAAGCAGCATATGGACCATTGAAATACCTTCATATTAAATAGAAACGGTGCAGCAATGGTGAAATTGTATTAGTTCATAGTATTAAAATCCTTGATGACATATTTCCCTATATCATTTTGGAAATTATTTCACAGCTACCTACATGACATGACATGACATCTTTGAACTAGTATTATAAGGTAGATATTAGTCAAGAAGTACATGTTGAAGTTTAGAGTAAATGTGAAGCTAACCAGTCATGAAAGACGCCTGTAAGTCCTCGATCAAAAATAGCTGGCAAACTGTTGGTCATGGTCGTGGGAACCACATTCATGGCCCACACAGGAAATGTGGATAGTGCTGCAGAAAATCCACCGTAGACAGCATTCATGTCCATTACATTTCTGATACCTGTCTTGCCTACTGCCATTAGATCCCAGTACTGATTAACCTTCTCTTGCCAGAATTTATCATCCCCGTCAAACTTCTCAGGTGTAACACCTAAAATTACAGTTATAGAGGCAATAAAAAAAGACACGTTATAAGGTGCAACGAAATGAGAGGTCCAACATTGGGAAGTCTCATGTCTAGCTGATAAAATGTTAAAGGATTCTAATTAAGATACAAAATGCATGTGCATGGAAAAATGTAACTATACCCCTGAAGTACAGGAAAAATATCCTTTTCAACCCTCCTTATTTACACCAGTAAATGCCAAGCTATCCCTCCTAGCTGTCAATTTCTTAGTAGGGCAGGAGGAAATGAACAAAACATTGCTATATTGCATGCAACTAGATGAAGAAGGCAGTGTTTTAAGCATCAACGGTAAAAAGAAAAAAAAAGGGGGGGGGGGGGGGGGCAGTTTTTTCAATACCATACTGTTCCAGCCAAATACCAGGAAAACTGGGAACCAGAACACTGGCCAGAACAGCAGCATCCAACAATAAGAGATGAAATACCAGGAAATATCGGGATTTCAGTCAATGGCCAGTAGGGGTGCCAATATGGCATTCAAAATATTGGAAAGAAGACACTGCAGCTGTTATTTTCCGAAAACTAACTGGAAGAAGGGAATTGTAAGTAACACTTATCATATAAGGTTTGTCAGATAATTTTCCTTTCTGTGGCGGCACAAATGATAATTTTCATGCTTTGTACAAGACCAAATGTACTTTCACAACTACCTTAAAGTGGATACGTACCTAATTTCTCAAGGTTCCTTGAATAAACATGCAACCTCTCAGGCCTTGGGGGCAATTTCTGATAATTCGACTCCTCCCCACTTAACTTCACACAGTTCTGCAAGGGAACTCTCCACGAAGGGGCAAAATCATCAAGTCCTATATTGCAGATAGAGACGATATTTCTCTCAGCATTCTTCAGCCGGCACGGGTTGTTCTCTGATTTGACCCAAATGGCAGTTTGGACCTGTTTGGCTATCAGCTCCCAGCACATGGAGGTTGTAATATTTACCAATTTGTCCCATATTTCAGGGAAATTTTTGTCCTTTCTGTAAGCTGGTGGGGCTGAGTAGACAAAGTAACCATTTGGCCTTAGGAGGCGATCCACCTCTTTCAATAATATTCCATCTGAAATAAAATATAATATAATATTATTATTTGAGTAGACAGTAGGTCAATTATGAAACCTCCCTGAAACTGTAGCAAGTGCCACAAGGATGTCATTTTAAGTAAGCTAATTTGATATTATTTGCAACTCGAAAGACAACCCACAAGTAATTCCCAAATATACAAGAATAAAAAAACATCCAAAGTATTGAAACATAGAAGCCATAATGTACCGTTCTCATGCCAATCCACCCGACATCTTGAACAATGTACCATCTCAAAGGAGTTACTTGGTAAAGGCAACTGTTTAGTAGCCAACACCGATATCATGGCCCCAATACCGCGTTCCAAGGCAAACTGGATCTGATTTTCATGCACGTCTTTAGGTGCAAATGACATTGTCTGTATGTCTAAAGGAAGAAGGTATGCTGAAAAGCTGGCAACGCCACACCCTACATCAAGTACCTGTACCACTCCAGCAGTACGCAAATCTCCAGTACCATTGGTTATCATGTTTCCCAGCCTGCATTACAAAATTCATGTTAATACCTGTACTCTCTCTCTGTGATATTTCTCAAAAATGCTTCCATTATCCCGAACCCTTCTTTGTTCCTTGTCTTTATTTCAATACACATTAAGTTGCAACTGATACAGTTATATTTGAAGCAAATGGAGAAAAGGAGATACAAATAGAGCAACCTTTGTTTCCTTTTTTCATGGGCATCTGCAAAATTTCCGATATTTTATCAGCATATCTCAGCATTTTATTGTTAAATTTCTATAAAAGTGCTTGGGTGCAAATGAAAAGGATTTTTTTTTTGGACTTATCTCAAAACTCATGACCTCCCACATCCTAGATTAAGCACCTACAAAGTTGGTACAGTGCCAAATTACCTGTTGTTGGAAGGTGGACAAGATTTTACAAAGGAGGGGATGATTTGGCCATCTTCTGAGTAAACTGATTTTATATCCATATGTTTTGGGGGGTAGACTATTTTTAACAACTTTAAGGGGCTGATGCTTACTATATATCAAAAGTCCCAAATTAGACTAGAACATATACCTCTCAATGTACTCAGATGCGCCATGTTTAAAATGTGTACCACCTCCAGGAAACCACCAGAGATTACCCTTCTCATGGACCCAATTCTGACCTCCTTTCACCTCAGCTAGGTGCGAATGGTTCACATTACTTCTCCACACATAATCCCGGCTAAGTGGCCACTTAATCGGCACCTTATAGTCGTCAGGTGGGGGGACGAGACAGAACAGCCGTTTGTTCAGAGGCGGGCAGTGGGGTTCAAGCTCTTCTTTTCTCGACTGATCGAGGTTCGACAGTATTGTACTGGTATACTTGATATCATGGCAGGGTATGTGCTCGTTGAAATGCAAGGGGCATACATTGATACCGGTTTCTGGTACAAAAACTGGTGTTGTCCGGTACGTGAGAGAAACCTTGTTGCTGAACTGAAGCACTTTAGCTGCATCAGAAGAATGCTTCTTTTGAGATTAATTCAACCATAAGACACTGTATTTGTAACTAAAAGGACTAATTGTACCTTGGGAGAGGGTTGAGCTGGAGGGACTGGATTGGATCACAACTGGAGAGGAAGGATTTGAGCGGAAGAGCGTGCCAGCGTAGAAAGAGGCGACGATCAGGAAGAACACTAGTAGAGTCAGCCGTAGCGAGCTCGCATCCAACGCTCCTCCGAGCATCTCTCTCTTTCTTTGTTTTCTCTCTCGAAAGAGACGATGAGATTGGAGAAATGTGAGGAATTATTACATGGATTAGTGTTGAATCAAGCGGGAATTGAACATTGCGAATGTAATGTAATCTCTTATTATTGTTTTTTTTTTTAATTATATATGCGGAAATTAAGGGAGAGGAAAAGTATGTTTGTCGGATCTAGACATCACTCAAAGGTCGAAGGAATGTTATTTATTTATTATTTTTATTATTTTTTGGCTATCATTGGAGATGGGCAGATAGCGGTTTAACCCAGTCGCACTAAAAGAGAGCACTATTCGGTTCATCAATGTTATCAATCTAAAAATAATATTATTATTATATTCAAGTACGAATATTTTAAAAATAAAATTAAAATAAGATATAATGTATGGCCAGGTATCCCTTTAACTTTTTTAAAGAAAAAATGCTTCAAAAATTAGACAAAAATCAGATATGAGTCAGGGATGAAAACGGATAGGATACCGCTCCGATTCGCATTCGGATCTTTTCAAACGGATACGACTAGTCAGACTTGAATCCAAAATAATTTTCGAGACAGATAGTAGGAATCAAACCCAGGCATCATGGGTGTGAGCCAGCGCCTTTAACCACCTGACCAACCATCACCTTGTAATTAATTCCTTTATGGCTATATATATTATATATTTAAAACTTCTATCATTAGCTTTCCAACATATAGATTCCGTTTAGGTTCTAAGGTTTAAAGTAGGACTGTACAACGGACGGATTTGTAATTTTTTATTAATATTTCAACCCAATCTAAATATACCGGATTAAAAAATTTCATTAGTTAACCCACCCGTAATCCAACCCAACCCATATAAATTTTTATCTACGGGTTTTTACAGGTTTTCGGGTTGACCGGGTTATGATTTATACTGTACATAAATAAATTTGATAATATTAATTAAATAAAATGAAGAGAAAAATGAAACAGATTAGGTTTAAATTCACTTTATCTATACTTCACCATAGAAAGATAGTACCTGATTATGTTTTTGTCATTATACATATATATATATATATATATATATATATATATATATATATATATATTCATAAATGCAATAGTAGTCTAAAGTATCATGGTTCCAAGTTTTGATCGGTGCAGATTTTCAAAAACAAAAAAGAAGGTGAAGAGAGATTGAAAGAATTTAAGCTAAAACGAAAGTAAAACCTAGAAAAAGGCACTGTCCCCCGCAACGACGCCAAAATTTGATCGGTGCTGAGGGTACTGGTCAAATCTAATCCTTAAAAATCGATACTAATTCGTTTGCAGTACAGTTTAAGGGTCGAATCACGGGGACGGATTATTCTTTTTCCAAATTAGACAATTCAGTTTTAAATTAAATTCTAGAGTAAAATAAACAATTCAGTCTCAAACAATTCAAACAAGTATAAACAGAAAGTAAATTTGCAGTATAAAAAGCCTAATTAACCAGAGAATTTAGCTAGCAAAGAGATAAAATTAGTTGGCTAACGATTAGGGGTTTAGGTTATCTAACTTTTCTTGTCTGTCAGGATTGGGGCGGACCGTTCCATCTCTGGAACGGACCGTCCTAGACCCTGTCAGATGGCTGGAACATGCCGTTCTAGGCCAGGACGCCCCCTCTCAGGCGGTCCGTCCTGATCTTGGAACGGGCCGTTCCAATCATCTAATGCTTGTTTTGTCATCCTACTTGGTTATTTGCTAAGTGTTTTTGCATGAATTGAGTCAAACCAAACATACAGACTTGCGCTCTAACTCTCGTTCAGGTCAAGTTGCGGGGCTTTGCTTGATTAATCCTAAAAACTCCTAAATTTCAACTCTCGTTTCTTGGTTTAGGTGTTTCTAATTGATTTTTGGGTCTTGGTAAACTCTCAACCTCTCGGTTTGTTGAGTAAAACTTCTAATTACTTAAAGTTTAGTTAAATCCTTTCGGATATCGCCTACCTAATTGATCTAAGTGTTAATTTGTTATTGCAGATCGATTTTAGTTTGACGATTAAACTAGGTCTTTGTTTAATGCAATAATCAGATTCAAACGGTAACTAATTTCAACAAAAGATAGAAGATAAACTGCAGAAATCATAAACGCAACTTAACTAGCAAATAAACAAGTATTCAAACAAAACAAACAACTAAAAGAAAAGTTATCGAACCATAGTCCCTAAACTAAACTACTCTACTAACTCCATGCAAGAAAAAACAGGTTTCATCATACAAAGACACATAGAAAGAAGAAAAACCAAAATTACAACAAGTTGTGCTCGAAATTCTCCAATTTCTGCTCTCTGTCCTGTCTGGGGCGGCCCGTCCTGATCCTGGGGCGGTGCGTCTCAGGCTGGTGGCTGGCTGTCTCAAAAGGATGATTTTCTTGAGTTAGTTTCTCGCTTGAAATTAGGGTTTCGAACTCTCTTCAACTGGGGTCAGGACAGAGCTTATATAGGCATCATAGGCAATTCCAAACGTGGCATAGTGGCTCTGGAAGGCGGTGGAAACTGAAGAAACCGCCTCACCAAATCAGGCGCTCTATTCTTAGAAATCTCGAAATAGCTATGTCTGGCCTGGTCTGGACTGGGACGGCCTGGTCTGGATCTGGGGCGGCCCGTCCCAGCATGGTCTGACTGCGTCGTCTGGATCGCCTCTGCCTACGTCTGCACTGAGTTGGGACGGCCCGTCCTGAGGTTGGGGCGGTACGTTCCAATTTGCCTGATTTGCACAATTTGGTTGACTTTCTCCGTTCTTCGTGCCAAAATGAAATGAACCTGTATAAAAAATTTGCCGGGCTACGGCTGAACTTTCCTACATCTAACATTAGCACAATTTAAAGAAAAAATGAGTAAAAACACAAGTATTTGAACATAATTTGGGGCTTATTCTGGTTGAAAATCAAGTACGGAAACCGTACATCAGTAGGTGTGGCGATCGATGTCTTAGCTCAGACTCATAGCGATGGAGGTATCTTTCTTTTTTACCAGTTTTCTTTTTTACCAAAGCTAGAGAGATTACTTCTCTGAAAATTCTACAACACCTCTCTCTCCAAAGACAGTAGCAGGTGATTGCCAGCAACTGTTTGTGGGTCATAGAGAGTTCTTTGGACAACAATGCAACCTCAGTTGTGGAGAAAGAGATGAAAGGAACTGATGCAAGGTTGAATACCAGCTCCAAAGTAGTGGAAAAGAAAGGGCATGAGTTAGTGATGTGAATGGCTGATTCGCTGTCACTACAACAAAGACTGCATCTATTAACCAGATGCATTCCTCTTTTTTTGCAAATTATCAATTGTTGCCAGCTTGTTTCGAATGAGTAGCCAAAGAAAAGTTGTAACTTTAGGTGGAATTTCCAGCCTCCAAATGTGCCTGAGTTGTGAGGGTATTTTAGGAAAAAGTTTAAGAAATTTGTAGAACACAGCTGAAGTAAAGGAGCTATTCTTTAGGGAGCAGTGAAGTTGGTCAGGCTGTTGGGATTGTTGGGTTGTTTCAATCGGGAGAAATGAGTTTATTGTTTGAAGAAGTGAGGCTAGTTGCTGACATGCAGAGGTTGACACTAGTAAAGCGGGTCTGAATAGGCTGAAGATATTATGTAAGTTGGAAAGAAATGTTGCAACTACTAGCTGTTGGTCAATGCAAAAACTAAATAGATCAGCATGTGAATAGCGTAAAATTCCAAGTCCCCAATTATGAAGCCAAAAACTAGTAGAAATACCAGATGAAATTCTGAAACAAGTAACTATTGTGAAAGCAGGTAGAAGTTCTTTGAATGTGCTATAAAGAGGGCTATCTGAGGGAAGGCATGTGTAAGTGGCTTGCAGATTACTAACCAAATGCTTCCAAGGAGAGAATGAGTGATGATGCCATTTCCAGAGCCATTTGGCCAGTAGCGTTAAGTTGAAGGTGTTCAAATCAATGACCCCCAGTCCTCCAATTTGTTTTGGTGTACATACCTTATCCCATGAAACAGTAACCAACTTCCGCCCTTGATCACTCTTGGCCATCCAGAGAAAGTTTCGCCTGATGGTATCAATGCTTTGAATGACCCATTTGGGTAATCTAAAAACTGACATAAAATAAACCGGCAAAAAAGTAAGGCAAGAGTTGACTAGGACAAGCCTTCCTGCCATAGATAGCAAGGAAGAACTCCATGTGTCAAGCTTCAACTTGAACCTCTGGAGAAGGGCCTCATAGTCTTCTCTTTTGAGTTTTTTATTGGAGAGAGGCAACCCAAGGTAATTGATAGGGAATGAGGTGAGGTTACAGCCCAGTATATTAGCCAATTGTAAGGCAAGTGTGGCTTCAGTGTTGAGGATGACCACTTCAGATTTTAGAAGGTTGACTTTTTAAACCCGATACTTGGTGAAACACATTGAAAATAATTTTCAAAAGATGGCATTGTGCTGTATCAGGCTTAAAAAAGAAAACTGCATCGTCTGCATATAGTAAACATGGCTGAATGTGTGAAAATGGTAGTAAAATTGTTCCATTTTGGTTCAATTTAACCATCCATCTAGAAAGATAATCCATGGCAAGTATGAAGAGGTACGGGGAGAGTAGGTCTCCCTGTCTAACACCTCTCTTTAGAGTAATACATCTACCAGCTAGGCCATTGACTATGACTCTAGAAGAGCCCTGCAGCACACAATTTTCTACCCAGGAAATCCAAGAGAGGGGAAATGTCATGGCAGCTAGAATTTTGAGAACAAAGTCCCAGCTGGTGGTATCAAACGCCTTGTGTATATCAGCTTTAAAAATACCGATAGGCAGTTTGTGGATGGTGGAGTGCCGGATGAAGTGCTGGGCATACAGAAAATTTTCAGATATTTGTCTTCCTTTTAAAAAACAGCTTGTGATTGATGCACAAGAGAAGGGAGGTGTGGGATGATCCTATTAGCAAGTATCTTTGAAAGAATTCTCTGTGCTGAGTGCACCACACTTATAGGTCTAAAGTCTTTTGGTTCAATTGGGTTGTCACACTTAGGAATTAGAACAATCAGTGAGCTGTTTAGAGGAGAGAGGGAACCTGATTGTAGGGAAGAGTTGAGTGTGAGTGTGAAGTCTAGTGCTACTTCAAGGGCAAAGTGTCTAAAAAACTCTCCTGTGAAGCCATCTGGGCCCGGTGACTTTCCAAGTGGCCATGATTTGAAAACATTAATGACCTCTTGCTCAGTAATTGGATCAGCCAAGTAATGTGGTAGATGTTGCTGTTCTTGGTAAAGATTAGCCCAATTCAAATCAGGTAGAGGATCAGATTGAGTGCCCATCAAGGAAATGAAATAGTCAAAGAAAGCTCTTCCTTTTCTAATCTGGTCTGTGACCAAATTACCCCTGTAATTGATGCTTTGAATACTGCTAATCCTTTTATTGTTAGAGGCCTTGGCATGAAAAAAAGTAGTGTTTCTATCTCCTTCAATTTTCCACTTGATTTTGGCACGTTGTCGCCAATATAGTTCTTCAAGAACTGAAAGTTCAGTGAATCTTCTCTTAAGCATAGCTTTGAGCCAGCTTTCAAGCTCTGAGAGGTTTCTGTATTCAGCAGCACGATCACATCGTGAGAGAAACTGTCTTATGAAAGAAATCTGACTTTTAAGGTTTATTTGCCTTTGCCTTGACCAATTTTTTATTTCTGCGGATAGGCAGCAGAGTTTGAGATGGAGTTGATCCGAGGTGGTGGCAATTGGGTTAGAAAACCAGAAATTGAGCACCAAGTCTTGCAAAGCTGGTAATTTGAGAAGGAAGTTTTCAAATCTGAAAAGGTTTGACCGTCTAAATTGGGTCCTAACTAAACAGATTATGGGGATATGGTCTGATGAAGTATTAGCAAGTGATTCCAAGCAAGTATTTGGAAATTTTGATGAAAAAGGATGATTAATAAGAAACATGTCTAACTTAGCCATTGATGGAGCTGGTCGTGAGTTTGACCAGGTGAATCTTCTATCCGTTAAGGGGATATCAATTAATTGCAGACCAGCAAGGGTATCTCGGAACATCTGAGAGTCAAGTATGCCATAAGAGGAATTAGTTCTCTCTGATGGAGAAATGGTGATGTTGAAATCACCGCAAAGAAGCCAAGCTGTCCCGTTTTCAGGTTCAACCCCTTGCAAGGATTGCAAGAAAGATGGACGGAGCTCCGGAGTTGACGGTCCATAAACTGCAGTGAACCGCAGCTTGGAACCATCCTTGTTAAGTGCCAAATCCACAGAGAGTAGATGGTGGGTGGCTTGTGAGTTGACATAAGAAAAGATTCTGTTGTCCCAAGCCAGTAAAATTCCCCCTCTCGTTCCAATTGAATCTACTGTTTGATAATTGGCAAACCTCACAAGTTTGGTAAATGAGAAAAGAAGAAGGTGAATCCCATTTTGTTTCTTGGAGACAAACTACAGCTGGCTTTTCAAGTAAGATCGTTTGTCGTACTGCTAACCGCTTGTCAAGGTCATTGAGACCTCGAACGTTCCATGAGAGAACCTTGAAATTGAGTTTGAGAGACATAAAGAAGGGACAAATTTTCTACTGAAAAAAGAGCGAATACAAAAGACAGAACTAAGCCACAGGAACTATCCCGGCATCCATCAACTTGGTAAGAATTTCATCAGTAAACTCATAACCTGCTCCAGCTAGAACCTGTTTGGCTTGCTCTCGAGTATCTGGGCCCGTCTCTTTCATGAACTGCAGTTGTGGTTGGGTTGCTTTCTTTCTCTTGAGGGTAGTAGGTCGTTCTTTAGCCCGGTAGCCATGGACTTGAGCTTGGGCCTTATGTACAACAGAGCAGTAGGGGCCATCACTCTTGGATTTCAATCGTGGGCTTCGCCTAGGTTGGGCCAAGGTTTTCATATAACGTGGTGGCCCCTCAAAACCTGGGGGTTCCAGAGGCTCAGGTTGGGTTTCCAAAGGGTTTATAGTAGGACCATCAAGACAGAATAAAGGTAAGCCATCATCAGCTTCATTAAATGACACAATTGCATCATCTTTCCAACCGAGGGCAAGAGATGACCTGAGCAGACCAAAAGGAGAGTGTGGAGGTACTGCATAGGGAATGGTCAGAAAAAAAGTCAGGAACGGCTCTTTACGCTTTCCACGATGCAGGCTAAGCAGTAGGTGTCCTTGTTCTTGAGAAGGGAGCCTTGAGATACAGAATTCACATGATGCAAATTGACCGTTTGACTGGAGATTTCCAGTAGTAGCCGAGCAAGGGAGCAGTCCAGTAAGGTTAGAGAAATGGATCTGTCCAGTAGATGGCTCAGGGTCCTTGCGATGGCAAAAATGGTATTGTTGAGGGTGGATGCAGCCATCGTGTGAGATATCAAAGAGAGTTTGGTTATCTAGAGGTTCATTATCCATGGTTTTTGCTTCGTTTGTAAGAGAATTAATTTGAGCTGGTACGTCTGAGAGGGGAGTACAAGCAATTGTGGCATTTAGGATAGAGATTGTGGGAGTTGGAGGGGTGTCAGATAACTGTGAAATAGGTGGGGTGTGAACTGACGGCTGTTGGTCACATCCAAATAAAGGTTGTTTGCCAGAAGAAGGATTATGAAGCAGCTCGCAGGTTCTGATGCTATGGCCAGATGCATTGCAAACCAAGCATCTAACCTTAGAGGTACAATTAGCACACAGGTGCCCTTTAGAGAAACAATTAAAGCACCTGCCTCCCTTCCTAAGTTGGAGAAGTTTTGAATTAATGAAATCCTTGACCTTCATTTTTTCCAGCTTGTGAAGGTTGGAGCTGACTTTCTTTAGTTGAACAGTGGTCCAAGTGTCAAGTTTGTTTGAAAGAAAAGTATTTTCTTTATCTTTCTTTTTGGAGCGTAATTTGGAAAGGTAAGAGGAAACGAAGTTAAGCAGAGCTGGGCAGAGTTTAGTAGAGTTCTTTTGCTGGAGGAGGTCAAGGGTTGCAATGGAGAAGGGTGGTCTTGGAAGAAGTGGTTGGATTCTTTGTTTGACATTGTTGGGTTTAATTAATGGTTGTGTTTTTGGAATTGGTGGATCTTGCTTGCTGGTTAGGAACGCGCGAAGAACTGCAGAATAGGAAGAGTAAGTGGGGGGCGTTACCTTTCCAGAGATGGGTTTGTGAAGGTTTCGGTTGGGTAGCTTGACCTGCTGAATCGCCTTGGAGGAGAGCCCCTTGGTTGCCATAGTTCAGCCACACACCATACTCTCATGCCTTTTGTTTGATATTCTTTTGTACTCATCTCTTATTTAATTTCTTTAGTGCAACTTAAACATCAAGAACCATTGTTACCAGATTTTAAATTTCTCAAATCGTGACAGCATATTTTTGACAAAAGAGCAATTGCGTATCTTTTTGGCGATCTATTATTGGAAGTATGAATTTATCTGGGTGGGTGGCAGAAGACGTTTTTCATGGGCTTCAAAGCTTTCATCAGGTATCGAATTTTTTTCTGTTGAGATTCAGTTATTATGATATACTTTCTCAATTTTTTCACAAACCTTACTTCTAACGCAAAACTGAACACATGGTAGTGTAAGGATATCAAATGAACTTGGAGCAGGGAGACTGAGAGCAGCCCAGTTTTCAATTTTGGTGGTTTTCATGTCAACAGTGAAACTCAAAATTTTCTTTTTTATACTTTTTTTGGCTTAAGAGATGTGTATGAGGTTCCCTTCAGTAACAATCCTGAAGTTGTTGATGTTGTCTCTAACCTTGCCATTTTCTTCGCCCTTACCCTATTTCTCAATTATATACATCCCATCTTATCAGTTTTTTTTTTCTCAAATTGCACCTACTGAAATGGAAGACTCTCTTCTGCTATCTCAACCCAATGCTGAAATGACGAAAGAAAATTGTTGCAACTATTATTCTACAATTTTTACTTTCTGGATGACTTTTGTTAAATCTAATTACTTTTAGGTGCACGACTTTTATTATATCTAATTACTTTTATCTGGAAATGACGTAATGCACTTCTCTTTCGTCAGGATTCTCTGTTGTTCCAAAAAAACAAATCTTTTTTTTTTAGATTCTGTTCAAATTCTCTATACATGGACAAATTAATTGAAAAATTCAATTAGATGGTGTATTGCATATTAGTTTAATTATAAATAATTTATAGTATTTTAGCTGGACAGTTTGAGGTTTTCAAAGAAGATTTTTCAAATATTGTTGATTTAGAGCTTTCAAGGTCCCATGATCGATCCCATCCTGGTAATTATGCACAAATGTATGCCAATGTAATAGTTTTTATCCTTTTTGCCCCTGTATATATTTCAAAATATATATTTTACATTCATGTTTTGCCCTTTAGTTACCAATTTTATACCAGCGGCATATTTCAAAATATATGCTAGCAAGCTCCATTTAAATGTGACACGCTTTGTGACCACGATATTCTCTAATAATCTGACAAATATAATTTTTTATGTAGTACTATTGTAGATCTAGCAATACAGGAGGAGGTGGTATTAGCTCATATACAATCTATATACTGATACGGATTTACAACCTTGCTATGGAACATATTCGTACCGATAAGGACCAGTATCAGCAGAATGATAAAAAAAATATTAATTATGTGAGGAGATTACTTCCATTTATCCTGCTTTGGTGCATAGTTAGATTCAATATATACCAATCATAACCATTAATTTGGATGCTAAATGGTTAATCTTTTCAAGTTCATATGATTATGAAGTATGATCATTTGGTGAGTTAATCACTTTTACTTCTAATTTAACCAAAATCATATTAATATTGTTAAAACATGATGTCTTTGGCCATCATTTTACAACCACCCGCAAAATTTTTTAAAAAAATAGAGTTTTTTTAATTAAATAAACTGAATTATACAATTAAAAGATATAAATAAATGAATTATACATAACTATAATATAACAACGAAATCAAAATCAATATAATAAAAACTCATGTATCGAGCGAAGCTCGATTAACCCCCTAGTAATAAATAAAGGGAGATAGCATTGGAGCACTGGTATCTCAAGATTTTGGTACCAGTACGACATGCTCTAGGATTGATGGTTGAGAGAGGTCGTAATAGAATACTTTTTTTATTTAATGAAAAGAGTGGTGAGAAGATTACGCTCACTTGCTCAAAAAAAAAATAGAAATAATTAAAAGGGCTTATATTTTTTATAAACAAAATTAAAAGGTCCATATCCCATTTTAAAAGATTTGACAGTTTATATATTCGGCATTTGGATCGAGAGTAAAATAGGATTAGTTATTCACGGTAAAAAATATTATTTCTAAATGATCAAGAATAAATTTTTTAGGATCTAGAATGCAATATTAAGTGGTCCAATATCCGGATTATATTTTTATTCCTAGGATGTTTGGATCTCTTCTTAATGTTGATTAAGAAGTTGGGTGGGACACTTTTTTATCCGGATTAAAAATATGATCCAAATATTTTAGGAATAAAAATTTAATCCTGATGTTGAACCACTTAAAAAATAACACTCTAAATAAAAAAAATTGATCATTTATGAATAATATTTTTTACTCCAAATAATTAATCCTAATTTTATTTTTAGATGATCCAAACGCTCGAAGAAAATTAGAGGTGGCTATATCCGATTTTCCGAACAAAAATTTTGTTGAGTTTATCTTATATTAAAATATAATATGTACCTTTCCTTTGGCATTTTTGTGAATACTTGATCTTCATGAACCGAGCAACAAGCCTCTTTCTGTCAGTCATGACAGCTGGCGAAACAAGTGCAACCAAATTTTATTTTTGTACGGAGGGAAATTTCGAATCCCAGGCGATCTTTCCTCTCCGTTTTCCTTTGCGTTGGGTTCCTCCATTTATTTGCTTTGTCTGATCTTATAATTTGCTGAATCTAAAATAAATTATTTGGAGTCTTTCCTTTCAGTATTTTCTCATAAAATTTTTACTTGGAGCCAAAAAAATAATTAGAACCTCAAGATGGTGCTCATAATTTCGTGAAATGACCCCTCCAACTATTTGATTTATTTTCTCTTAATTTATGGGTCCTTTTGCATAAAATAGGATTTCTGTAGACTCTCTGCTTGTTTTCTATGCATGAAAATTTTTCCCTTGATCTCCTGAATTTTTTGGTATTTTTTTATGAATTTTTGAATTCATTTGATATTTTCCATGAATTTTCAAAGTTCCTTGAATTTATTTGCTATGAAATTAATCATTTATTTCATGCAACTTGGCATCACATTTTGAGGTGAAACAAATGCCCCCACCAGATTAAGTTGTGAAAAAATTAAAGGAACAATCTGATCTGGTGACCTCCAGTAGAAATTTTCTTTTTACTTCTCCTTTCACCTTTTTATCCATCAATTTTCTTAGATTATTTCTCAGTTATTTGTATAACTGGACGCCCTTTTCTCTTTCTTCCCCTTTTTTTTACAGTTCCATGTTGCATTCCTCAAGCGGGTCTCTTTATTGAGTAGATGAGACTATTTGTACATATGTTTACACAGTTTTTCCTTAGCTGATCGCTCATCTTAAAGACAAAAATCTGTTCGCGGGCTTCTTCCCGTTTCATTCTTCATTTTCTTTTTCCTGGACCTGGTTCGCCAATTTTCTCCCCTGACATACTCATGGCTTAGCGGCGTACAAGTCCGTCTGATCTCTTAGCGAATGGATTCAAATGTCGTGGTCCCCTTGCTTTTTTTTCTTATGCACATGGTTCACTAATTTGCTGTCTCTGACTAATAGCTGGCCATGGGTTTATACTCGCCTTTTAATCAGTACTGAATCGAAGTGTTTCCGTCTTGTCTTATTAGCTCTGTCTTCCTTCTCTTTTCTCTCCTTATTCCATTTCAAACCCTTTCTCTTTTGATGTCCGATTTTACTTTGTTTTGAGCTCTACTTCCTCTACTGGCCATTATCGATCAGAGGTGCGCTCTCCTTCTTTCTTTTATTTTGTTTACGCCCTTTACTAAAACTCTCTTTTCTTCCCTTTTTTATGTTAATCTCTTTTATTTCCTGCTCAGAGAAATCTCATCAGGGCTTTGGTTTCATCTCAGATCTAGATCGACCGTACCTTTTCATCTTCTTCGTTTGAATCTAGGTTATCTTTTTGTTTCTACTGGCTTATTTATATATTCCGTCTTCATATGCTTTGCATAATGCTTCATCTTAAGATATTTCTGTTGCTTATGACTTTCAGGTCTTTGTCTTGATCAACAATTGCAGCAAGGAGGTGCTAGCAATTTCATCTTTGGGGTCTCTTCTTCAGGTTCTCTCTCTTCTCTTTCTCTTTTTCATTTTTATTTGCTCCCTTTAACTGTTAGGTTTAATTTCATAAGGGTTTTCTTCATGCAATATTTGATTTCCTTTTTCTTTACCCCTGCTATTCTCTGTTCTCTCTTTTTGTTCTTTTTAGTCCGAATTTGCTCTCTCACAGAATGAGAAATGCAAGTTTCTTTTTTCCTGCTACTTTGTGTTGATTTAATTACACTTGACACTGGATGTGCCTATCTCAAATCTGCATATTCCTGTTAGGCTATTGAATGGGATATTTGACTGTGACTTGAGTTAACTGAGTGCTCAGATGAATGGGTTTGATATCTGAAATGAGCACCATATTGTTGTCAGTTGTCTGTGCTGTTGCAACTGTTATTTGTACTCAAGTTTGAACTGTCATCTTTATTGAGCTATGACTTGGTGATTACATGAGCTTATTTTGAGCCATTGAGCTATCTTAACTGAATTGTATGTGCTTATTGGATTCACACTTGCACCCTTAGAGCTGAACGTGCTCAAACTGTGATTTGATTTATCCCAACTTGGGACTGAACATGCTTAAACTGAGTCATCGAACTTCTCAATTAAATCGTATTTTCTGCTGAGCTTGAACTGTGCATTAGAATTGAATGTGTTTGACCCAAATTATTGAATTATCTCAAATTGCACTGGTGCCTGTTATGAGAATTGAATTGTTCTTGCAATGGTATGTGTTTTGAGTCAATGAACTGTGTATGCATTTTCTTGCATTGGAGTATCATCATGTTTTGAGTCAAGTTACTTGAACGGGTACCACAACATCTTGTCATATAATATACCTCAAATATTCTACCTCATTTATTCTCAATTCATAATTAAACTTCTTGACCGTTTTTCCTATTTAGATGGATATCACAGATGAGGTACTTGACAGTTTACGAGCTCAGGTTGCCGAGGAGGAAACTAGAATAAGGGGTATGGCAAATCCCAGTCAGATTCTAAACCCTCTCAGGAGGGTTGCCTTCACTAACTTGGATGAAACTCACAAAGTCAGAGTGAGAAGGGTAATTTGGGGTACGGCTGCTGCAATATCTTTGAGTACGGATGTCTTCAATCAAAAATTTGAAGCATACCTGAATTTGAGACCTTCACCACCACTGCGGGTTCCAGAAAATGGAACAATAATAAGTATGCATTGCTTATTTCACTGTTATATGATATTGAATGATTTGTAGCAGAAATTCAAGTTAGTCAGCACTTAATCGTGCATGTCCTTGTTGTTAAATCATGCATGCCCTTATTGTTAATCATGCAATTTCTTTGGCAAAACCCCAAAAAGTGTCCAATAGTTAAGTCCCCCTTGTGATTTACTCTTTTTGTATGCTAGGAGCTGATGGGTTGAATCATGTTATTTTTAATGGTACTGAGGGAATAATGTCAGTACCATTTGGAAGTTCTGGGTGGTCTGGCCTCACACTAACTATGGTTCCTAGAGGAAATCTTCCTTCAAGTCTTCAAGGAAAGGGATCTAAAGCAAAAGGAGAGTGTTCTGGAGCAAAAGGAGAGGGTTCTGGAGCAAAAGGAGAGGGTTCTGGAGCAAAAGGAGAGGGTTCCGAAGAAAATCCATTTATTAATAATTGTCGAAAACTAGCAAACGTATGTCTATATATCTTGACTTTGTTTACTTTTTGTAAGATTTGGTTATTTCTTTGTTTTTTGTTGTGATTTGTGATTTTCTTGTAGGTCATGGTTCTTCTTAATGTGTATGGTCAGCGGTTCATTAAAGCAAGTACGCTTCTTAATACATTCAATTCTGGGCATCATCACGGGATTTTGGGTTCGGCTCTCTCAACACCATTGAGGGCTATTTTGAGTCACATTCATTCAGTGTCTTCTGATGTATTGTGGGACCCTGTGTTGCGACAGGGGATTGGAAAAGTTGTGATTAGAAAATGGAAAGCAACTACCACAAACAACCGACAAGGTGATGAGTTCCTACAAGTGGCTTGGGAGTAAATTAAATGGGAAAAAGAAATACTTATTTGCCAGTTTGCCATGAGAGCAATCATTTAGTTGTCGTCAATTTCTCATGCAGATGCTTTTGTTGAATACAATTTTGATCAGTTTGATTTTGTAGAGTAATTTCTTCTGTTTCAGTCAATATAAATTTGTGTGTGATTTTGTTCCAGTGAAATAGATTGCATGATGCTTATACGATCTGTAAGTAATTTGCATGATGCTCATACAAGGGGATTGGTAATAAGAGGTTTTTTAAGAGGAAAATGAAATCGGTTAATTTGGCTTGCAATTGCATCAACTTAGTTGGAAATTTGGTTTAATTTGGCTTTATTGTATGATTGTGTCATGTATCTGAGATTTATTTTTGCAAGTGCTTGCGTGGTTTATGTATTGGTACAAAGCCAGGTTTATAATGGAGAAATAAAAATGAAGCTGAACATACATTTTTGGTGCCTAGGTTTTTGACATAACTGCTGCAATAGAATCTCTCTTCGTAAAGATTTGACTTCTATCAGAGAAGTATAAGATTAGACGATAGCCATATATTTGTGAGCGAGGCCTAATACCTACTTGCAAAATCATTAATTGATGCCTTTTGATACTTTTTGTATCGAATGCGCACAACTAACTATTAAAATGTTCTCTGGCGTATATGATTTAGGATGGAAAAGCCTTTCAGTGAGGCAGTTGTAATACTCTGATTTTACTATCTGACCTCATTGTGATTTGTAAGTAAGATCTGACATTTAACATGAGAGTTTAAACTATATCGGAAGAGTTTAAGCAATGTTCAAAAGTGAAAGTCAGCATTAGGATTCGCTGCATAAATAGAAAAATAAACGGTGTAATTTATCTTTACTCTGTAAGTGTCAAAAGTATAAATCCCATTGCTAGTGGATTCAATCTCAAATCAAATTTCCAATGAAGCAGAACCGATGTGTACCTCTGAACTGAAGTGTTATGACTATCCACTTATCCTACACATGAATTAATACATAGAAAAAACCAAAATTTCTGGCAGCATAACTGGAGCCGAACGATCTCGATCATGCAGCCCTCAATCAATAAAAACACTGTTCGAATGACATCACATATCTTCAATATTAACACGCCTCTCTAATATTAACATGAATGTACTGAAGGATTGAAGATGGTTACTGAGAATAATTGACTAGCTTTTTTGTAGGTGAAGTTCCCACTTCTACATGCAGTAACCTCTGAATGGTAATTTGTGTTATTTGGTCCCAGGCTCCCAGCAACAGAGAAAATGCTAACAGGCTTTCCCTTTCAGTTTCAGAGTTCTGGGTCAGGGTCACAACGATGGTGTCATGTTTGTGTCAAAAGCCAACTCCACATCAAACTTTAAAGAGAAATGCTAGAGTCCAATATATTGGACGGATGGACTCCGTCAAATAGGATCGTTTTCACATTTTTAAATTTCAAATAACCGATCCAAACCGTTCAATATGTTCTCCAAATTGAAAACTTATAAGAAACCAACTTTTACATTTTTTCAAAAATTTTTACTATTTTTTTGGTATTTTAGAAAATCGTTGTTATTGGACGATCCATAATGTTTATATCATGAATTTTCAAAAATACCAAAAAAATAGTAAAAAAAATTTGAAAAAATGTAAAAATTGGTTTCTTGTAAGTTTTCAACATGGAGAACATATTGAACGGTTCGGATCGGACATTTGAAAATTAAATAAAAATTATCATATTTGACGGACTCATCCGTCCAGGACACTAACATTTCTCAACTTTAAATTTATACTTGGTCAGTAGACTTAGCACTGGGTACAAGATGAACAACATGACGCATGTGCATCCTCCATAGTCATAAACATAATAAATTAAGTTATCATTGGGACATGTAATTAATTTGGAGATTTTCAATATATATCGACGTTTGTAAATTAAATTACGGCCTCATCTATGTGTACATCACTGTCCAATAAAATGAAGAGAATGAAGGTCAGCTTTACTTGACTATCATTAATTCATAATGTAGAATGTTCTTCCTTATTATTAGTGAATAAGAATAACTATGCTAAACACGATCGTTCTGCGATATTTTTTTGAAAAACACAGGCATTTTTGCTCTTTCTGCATACGCCTGAACGCGCGTGTTGCAAATTAGAGATTACTACTGCCAATGCCATTATCTTTGTCTGAGGAAATTCCAATATGAAACAGATCTAGATCTTTTGTGACAAATTCAATGAAACAAGTGTTGAATTTGACCCTTGTGGAGTGCATGAGAGAATATCACAGATTAGCTCTAGGTCGCAGTAACTATTCGTGACCATCCTCTATTCATAATTTTTATTTACGTATAGACTAGTAGTGTATTTATGACACCCAAACGCACGCAAAAAGTATCACCACAAATATATCAAAAGTTACGTAGGCACATCTAAATTTTTATTTTTAGAAAAAATATACAGAGAAAATAATAGATGTTAGCAAGCTTTTAAAAAACTCCGTTTTTTCCGTTTTTTCCGTTTTATCGCTGTTTTATCAGGATTTTTGTTCATACCGCACAACCGTTTTATCCGTTATATCACCGTTTTTTCCGTTTTATCACCGATAAACGCTAAATCACCACCCAACCGTTAAACCGCACAAATCGCATTTTAAAACCTTGGATGTTAGTATATATGCAAGTGTTCCCTAGTATAAATAGACATGAATACGTACTATGGAGGCAATGTTTCCTGAAAGGAGTAATTGTAAATTTCAAGCTTAGATGAAAGATTCTTAAATATTCTAAATTAGAAAACTTAAAATTATCATCATCATCATCATCTTAATAAAACTATTAATTATATATTTATAGATTCATTAAATTGTAAAGTGAAATAAAACTTCTAATCGAATTTATTTTAAGTGAAACTAATTCAGGCAAAGCAGTTTTGTCTCCGACAAGCATTGTAGCGGTATCAAATACTATTTACATAATAAAGGAATCCGCTTACCTTGTGTCCTAAAATCCGCCCTGTCGTCCTTGCCTGCTACTTACCATCTTCTCGAATTGACCTGAAGATCTTCACAACCACTCCCTTACCGCTTTGCAGGTCCTTTTTTTTTTAATTCTATCTTTCTTTTGCTACTATTAATTATCAACAAAACATTTTTTTTTTTTGAACTTAGCTTCACGGCCCTTCCATCTTTACAATTCCTCTCTCTTTCCATGTTCATTTCACTAGTAAATAATGATGAGGAGTTGTGACTATTTGGCTTTTAACTTTGTTCCGTTTCGTTTCAAAATTTTAAAATCTCTTTTTATATCTTTCCATAAGCTACTTTGCTGAAGGAATAACGAAATTGAAGCTTACCAGAACTTAGTAATGATGAGAGGTTGTCATCAGCTCTCGTTGAGATATACAGTCTAAATTACGCACGAACCAATTTCAAAAAGCCTGTAACAACAGTTGGTTATATTAAATGATAGATAATCTCATATGAACAGATACCTTCTTAATTAATGGCATCAACAAGGGCTAGCCTAATGACGATGATCAGAGCCATGGACAAGAGGGCATCCGAAGAATCCCGACTTGTATACATTAGCACAATAATGTACAAACTTAGATTAAGCGAGAGCACATTGATTCCAACCGCTGCTGAGGAGAGATCCTTCGAGGAAGCACTCCGCCATGTAGTTCGTGTTGTTTCGAGAGATGCATTTGGCCCACTTGAAGGTACATTTTCCCCTCTCTTATATCACGTTACTGAAGTTCTATGCGATATGCTGTTATATTGTTTTATGGGAATCGTGTACTTGCCTAAAATGTTTTACACACCTTAATTGATAGGCTCCTGCAGTGGTGATTTGAGCGCCTGCAGTAGAACAAGAGACCGAAAACAATGCTTGAAGAAAATGTTTGATCAGCTGTGCTGGATTGAGCGTAGACGCTTGTATGATCCCCCAGCTGATGATGAAATAGGACACTATCTGCTTATTAAAAAGTATACGAGATCTATCCTGGCCTTCAATCTTGCAGCTGCACGTGATACATACACGACTGCACGTATTTCATCTCTCTTGAATTTCTTGTCTTTATTTATCCAATTGACCTAATTTTCCTGGTAAAATCTGATTTTTGTTTATTTGAAAAAAGTTGGGTAAAACTATAACCTCCGAAACTGTTAGTTTTGATAAAAGTTCCCCTGAACTTTGATTTTGATATTATCACCCTGAACTTATGATTGAATTTGTGGTGCTACATTCTCAATTCTATGTTTATTTAGTTATCACTATTGAATGTTTGATGACCTGCGATTAAATTACGGTGGAGGATTTATAACATAAAGCAGAACATATTTCAATTCGAAGGAAAATATGTTGGATCTTATTACCATTTCTTATTCAAAAGTTAACGGTGCTTGGTACACTCGACCATTCGTCGGGGAGGGGGCATCAAATTACACTTAATTAAATTGCTTCCTTGAATTGCAAGGGATCTCCTGGATTTTACTGGATCGAAGCATTGTCTAGTCTTTCCTAGATTAAATTAAAAAAAAAAATTGTCTTCAGTAGATAGATTGGTAACAAAATAGGAATCGTTGTAGAAGTTCAATTGTCAAATAATAAGGAATTTTTTTTTTTTTTTTTGACAACTAGAATTGTTTTTCCTAATGAATTTTGGAGGCTAATTTACCCTCTGTCTCTCCATTTCCTTCTGTCCGTACATCTTTTACTGATATCACTGAAGTCCTCATTTAGTTTTATTTACAGATCCTGAAGACATATTTGGGTGTTCTTCTCTATATAACACTCTTCATTATGCTGAAAAGCTCCCTGAGATGAATCGATATTTGGCAGATTTGTCAGAAATTTTGTTGGAGATAAATTTTGAACATGGTAAGTGATATGGTTAGAGAAAGGGGTGACTCCTTATCCGCTGTTAATGTGTGTTTTATGATGTTTTTGACTTTTTTTTCAGTACATAATTTGGCATCTCTTTCATGGATCCAAATTGGGGATAGGAGACTGCAAGCTTTATCTACATATTCAGAAAAGAAAAAAAAATGCCATGAATAAGAATTGTGCATCAGTCATAGATCGTCTTATTGCTTGTTTTCATACCCAAGTAGCAGGACTGTTTGTGTGTTGTGCATATGTGTGTGTGCATGTGTTTATATGCAAATACATAAGGGGTAGATTGTATTGGCAACCATAACAAAAAAAGTTCAAAATTCTAGATATATATGTTGTCTAAGATTAGATATATTGTGTATCAAATTTGGTGCATTGTCGATTGGATGTCCATTAAGCAATTTAATCAAAAGTTTAATAGTTTTGTTTTACTGCATTTGTTTGATTACCAAATTGTTGTAATGTTGCACCAAACTTGATACATGGTCATTTTAAACGATAAAGAGCAATTGATTGTAAGTTTAAGTACTTTGTTGAGTTTTGATGTTGGTTACCAGATTGTCAGTATACATTTAGGAAACTGTAGATAAAGAAGACCCTCAAGTACATACAAGTAGCCAGTACCTTACAGACCCTCAAGAAAGAAGCAAAGTGCATTGTATGAAGAATTCAAAGTGTTTTTCATGATCTACTTTGCAAGTGATGCTTTTGTCTTCCAAATCTGTAATTTTTCAAGTTCATGAGATGAAGAGGTTGAAAGTTGTGGAATAATAATCACCAAAAAAATTCTTCTTGATTTATTCATTATGTACCACAAGTTAGTATCAAATTTTCTTTGTAAACATGTCACTGATGAAGTTGATCGTGATCAATAGTTGGAAATTTTTGTTTGAAAACAAGCTGATGATCTTGAGGCTAAATATAATTTCATCGTGGGAATAAGTTCACAAGAAACCAAAATGTCAGTCTTCTTGGTGACGTGTATATTTACTTTTGACTTTAAACCATTGATTTTGTTTAATATCATGATTAATATACATTCATAGTAAAGATGTAACCTGTAGAAATTATAACTCAGTGTATACAGTGGTCAGAGCCTCAAAGTTAACATCAAAATGATTGGGTCGTTCATGTTTTGTTAAGCAGGTTTCAAACTTGCAGCTTTGGTGGGTATAAAAGATAGCAATGAGATCGTATCCGTATGTTGTGGGAGCAAAGAGAAGAGCTACATGTTCTACAGCCACAAGTTTCAGTTAGCCTCAGCAGATCTGAGATATTCTGAGTTTGGTTGCTGTCCTCCCTTTGAAGATGAGGAGAGATGTTATGCTCATGTATCGGATGACATTGCAACACCAATAGCTTTAATTGGAGTTGAAGGTTAGTTCTTACATTTGGCAAATAGCTTTAGTAAAATACAACAATGAATCTTGTGCAAAGCCAAACTTTTGCATTTATAATCTATGATTATGATTTTATTATACTTTTATTTATTGTTTGGCCTTCTTAAGATGAGACGAATGTCTACTCTGAAGAGTTGTTTAACTTGTACCTCGAGAGGATTTATGAGGAGATGGTCAACATAGAAGGACACTTTGCAAAAATAAAAGGTTGGATTTTGAAGACCTTATTTTTGGGCGACTACTGGGAAGCGGTAGCACAAAAAACCAAATCCTTTGAGTACTATGAATATGAAGATCACGAAAAAGCCGAATTTAGGAAGCAATTGGCAGATAATTGTGAACTGTCAAGCAAGGACTTACCAGATTATATCTCTCAAGTAGACCGTTGCCTCACTATTGCTCTACTTGTCGTGGTATTAGTGGTGGTCAGTGCTGAAGAGAGAGTAGATTTTAATCTATTTAGAGCACCACATAAATGGAAGCAGGCAGGATGGGAAGCTCTTCATTTTTTGACTCTTTTTAAGCATGGTAACCTTTTAAAGTTCTCTTGTGTTTGAATCTTTTTAGGTGTTTCATGTTATATTGCTTATTGCTCTTCTGTCCCTACTCATGTTTTATATATCTCATTTGCAGATTTCAACATTTTCAACTCCATGCTTGTAAAAATGCTTGCCGGAGTGCCTTAATACACATCAAGGATTATATATGAATATCTAAATTCTGAATGTTTTTTCTCGAATTTTGTTAAATGAAGAGTCTTTATTATGGTTGTGCAAACAACTGTTTATTATCCAAACATGGGATTACTGCTGATCTAGTATAATGCATAGACTAGTAATTCTCTTCGTAATTCTCAATTTGAATATAGAACTAAATACTGCTTGCTTTGAACTTTCAGGTTCTTATGCTGCTAGTGTGCTTCAAGAGCAGCCTATAATACGGAACCCCCAGAAACTTGGTATCTGTGTGTAACCCTCTTTTTTTATTATATACCGTATGTAGAAACAAATTTAGAACATCATGTAAGAAGAACCTGGTACTAACTGTCATAAATAAGAAAAAATAAAAGAGTAAAATTGGTCAGCTTTGTCTATCAAAGTTATACTCAATACAATTTCCCTCTTATTATATTTAGCCTCTTTGGAGAATCACCAAGCTACAAGAAAGGATGAGAAAATTATTCATGGAAAGGGCCAAGATAATAATATCATAATTTTAGAGGAAATTATCGATAATCTTAGATGCATTAGAGATTCACATATTGAGTTAGACAAAGAAGAAATGACACTTATGCACAAGATTTGGGGGAGCGTGGCATCATCCTCCCACTTCTTTGTCAGTGCAATAGCATACGAGCAGAGACGATATGTGACACAACACCGGGAGTTATTCAATCGTATGTACATCATCTATTCTTTTATTAATGAAGAGCATCCAATCTTTATTGCATTATCAAGATATTTAATTTGGAGTTTTCAAATGGGAAGCACTCTTTCTTGTCAGTTGTTTCAAAAAATCTATGCATGCAATCTTACCTTCTCCACCAGGCATTATAGATGCTTCTATGGTGGTTTTTGTCATGTTAAGATACTTGGAGTTACTTAATTATCAAAATTCAAAAATATGTTTTTTATAATACTAATTAATCTCCTCTAATCATCTTTTCAGTTGGTGTGCTCGGGTTGCCAACGAAGAAGACAAACAAAACTATTGATTTGACCACAGTTGATCATAAAAAGTTTTATTTGGAAAATGACATATATTATTTTGCAGTAGCTTTAGAGGACTACAAAAAAGGTCTGGAGGAGAAGTTGAGAAGGAAATGATTTATTGACTCCAGCAGTCTAACTATATATAACTTGTCCTCATTTATCGAATAATAACTTAATAGCTATACAGGTTGGAATTGACAAAAAAAGAAAGAAAGAAAGAAAGACCTTGTGTTTTAAAAAATTAGCCTGAATTTATCTTCAGAAAGAAAAGTCAGATGTATTAATTACTTATTAAGTTATTATATACATGTTACTTTTAGAGGTGGTGAAACGATCGATTGTTCTCCCGAATTTGGGAAACCACCATTACAATTGAAATTTGAAACAGAACTTTGCTTTTCATCCATAAATCATTCCGAGCCAGAGTTTTAGGATAAGGGGGGCAAATGATACATATGTTGAAATTTTTAGATTTATAAGGTGGGCAAATTGTATAAATCAAACTAATTAGCATGTAATTTTTGTATTTTTAAAGAGTTACTTTGAAACCATGAGGGGGACAATACCAGTTTTCAATACACTTGCCTCCGCCCCTAATTCCAAGAGAGGTAATTAAGCATGCTTGAAGATATTTATGAGGCTATATATATGCAAAATAACTATTGTAACATATATATGGCTGCTCCTATATATTTATAATTTATCCATAAATTGGCTTTCATGGAATTGTTGTATATATATATTAAAACACAAGTACGATAAGTAAGAATTGTTACATGGTCTTTGAGCGAAACTACAATTCCATGTTTATTAAAAAATATTTTGAGGAAATTCTCCAATCATATCAATCGCACCGCTCTACTCTACTCGAGAACTGAGAGTCATAGTTTAGTGATGGGCTTTTTTGCCGAAGAGTGAACCCAACATTTGCCTAAAAACAACCCAACTTGGGTCCACGACCACGACCACGACCACGAGCTAAGGCGAAGCCACAATATCTTCATGACAACTGGGCCCCGCTGTTACAGAAAGAGAGAGAGGGTTTATGAGTCAAATCGTCGCTTTTCCACTACGGACTAGCGACTTCTGAGTACTGATCAGTGTTCTCTCTCTCTCTCTCTTCCCTCCCGCCTTTCCCTCTTCCTAGGGTTTTACCTCTGCCATGAATCTCTCTCGCGCTTTGACCCCTCTTCTCTCCTACGCCTCTTCCAAACACCGCCTCCTCCGTGCTCCCATCGCCACCACCCATCACCATCTCTTCTCCTCCAAGGCTCCTCAGAACAAACGTTCGTTCCCCAAGAAGGCGAAACCCTCCTTTTCTCAGCACGATGAGCTTGAGCTTAGAGCTGATCCCATCATGGACCTCAAGCGACCAAACGAGATCCCCTTCCAGCCTAGGGTCGCCAACGCCGTTCATCTCATTGGTACCGTCGGCGTACCAGTCCAGAAACAGACTCTCGCTGATGGAAGGGTCACTGCTGTCTCTGTGCTTGTTCAGGAGAAATATCATTGCTTGCCTAAAGTTTGGTGGGCCTTTCTTCTTTTTAATCTCTGATTTTGTTTACAAGTATCAAACATAGGGTCTGGATTCATTCATTCTATCCACAAGAATAGTAATGCTATTCTTAGGTTACTGCTATTGTTATGTATCCAAACATTCCCTTTTGTTTTCCATTGGATTCGGTAGTAGTTATTAACTGGATTGGGTAAAATGCTTTTCCTCTTTCACAGCATAATGTGGTACTAATGTTTTATTTTAGGATCCCTATAATATTTCAAGGGGAATTGGCTGAAGTGGCTGCTGCTTATTTGAAGGAGAATGACACGGTATATATTACTGGTCAACTGAATGGAGATCCTGAACCAGTTAAAGTCGATGAAAACCAAGCCAATATTCAGGTTCTTTTAGCATATCATTTTCATTACATTGTGAAAAAATGTTTTCAACTTTTTCAATCTTTTTTTAATCTTCACTTTTTCTTCCTTATAAAAATTGTCCTATGTTAACTTCAGTTTTACAAAAGGATGCTCAATTTTTATCTGGTTTGATTTAATTGTGTGGAGTATAGCTAGCTTATAACCTTTGTGCCTTTTCTCCGAATTGTATTAGGTTTTGGCACATACTTTAAATTATGTGGTGGATTCTGGTCCAGATAGTTTTACGCTTGCAAGAGATGCTGGTGCAGAAATAGGTGCACCCCTGATTGAACATAAAGAAGATTCAGTCTCTTACACTGAAGGTAAGAACTATCCTTTGTCAGTTTTGATAACTTGGTTCAAGTGATGTTTTCTATACCTGAACAAACTGGAATTGTGAGGACGATACTGGCATGTGGTGCTCAATGCCAGACTATTCAGGCATTTTGCCCCGTCAGATTTTGTCTTATGTCTGAATTTGGTACTTTGAGGGACTTTTTATATTGGAGATCGATAAAAAATTTAATATGGCCCTAGTAAGTCATTCCTTATGTTTTTCCTGCTAGCAAATCTATCTTCTTGACGGTTATTTGTCATGATTTCCCTTGTACAGCTGAGAATTCTGATGATTTGTCAAGCCTACAGTTGTGGCTCAACCTCTCGATGAATCCTGATAAATGGTCCGACCTCAGGGCCAACAAGGTTGGTTAGCTTCATTTGTCATGCAACTTGATGAATTCTTTAATTATATATCATAAAAAGCATATTTTCCTAATTTTCTCTTCCTTTACTTTTCTAATATCCAAAAATCTACGAGCTTTCTACAATTAGTCAGTAGTCACTATTTCCAGGTGGTGCAAAACTGTTTAATATCGTCCTTCGTCCAGTTATTGTTTGTAGGATTTAAAACATAAAAGTGGAATTTTAGTGTGGCTTCTGGTGTAGTATATGAGGTGCCATGTGGGAGTACGATTCAAATCTGGAATCGTTACTTGGTTTTATGCAATCCTGTTTGCAATTCTCCTTTGTTTCATGAATTGTTTGTTCTTGCAATTTTGTTAAATTGTAACCATTCTTGTAGGCACCAGGATCGAGAGAACCTGATTTCAAGCACAAGGAAACTGATCAGGGTCTCTGGATCAACAAATCAACTCCTAGTTGGGTTATTTCAAAGCTAGACCAGCTATCATTTAGCTCAAAGAATCCTCGAACTCCTCGTGAACGGGGTTAGTAGTTCTATAATGTGAACTTAAACTATTTGGTCAGTATTAGTGATCTTACCATTTTTATGCATAATGCACTCAGTTTTGTACTTCTTTAATGTTTTCAGATACGACAAAATTATGGGATGACATTGTTGCAAATCCACAAAATTGGGTGGACAAACGAATGGATAAGCAGAATGGATTGGTATCAGTTGGTTTTAACTTTAAAATTTAATGAAATTATTATTGTAATGTCCCCTAAATAGGTATTTTTTGTGCTGTAGT
Organism: Rhynchospora pubera; assembly: GCA_028095005.1. Classification (NCBI taxonomy): domain Eukaryota; kingdom Viridiplantae; phylum Streptophyta; class Magnoliopsida; order Poales; family Cyperaceae; genus Rhynchospora; species Rhynchospora pubera. Next base: position 69,403,780 of record CM051461.1, on the reverse strand, counting down.
ATCATTTCATGGAAATGAAAATGATAACCCAATCGAACTCTTTATGCTAAACTTTTTTGTGGTAAACATATTTTCTACAAATTTAGGACTGATTAATGGGTTTTTATGCCATCCTTTTTATGAGAGACAAATATTTATTTTTTTTTGTTATATTAATTCTTGTTCTTGATGTTGTTCTTCTTATCTTCTTATTTTATTTTGTGCTACAGGTGAAACTCGGTTATCCAGATTTTAAGAACAAGGTTACTAGGGATTCACTATGGATTGACTCTGCCCCAAGTTTGATTTTGCAGCAACTGGACCAGTTAGAATTTGCAAGTAACTCTGTCAGTCCAACAAAATCTACTTCAAATGGAGGTGGAACATTTTCAAGAAGTTCTTCAAATAAATCACAAACATATTCCAAAAGTATGTTAGTCTTTTCAGTTTAGTATATGTTATTTAGCATGTTCATTTGTGATTTAATTATGTAGATGTGTAATTGAGTTGCTCGTAGCTAATCATTTGTATTTATACAGATAATGGAAAGACCAGTGTGGTATCTACATGTAAGTCCTTCCACTTTCACTTAGTTCTGTTTATAGCTATAAAATATGTTTTTGAGTTATATTATGCCTTGGAACTTCACTACTACCAGTGGCATGTGCTTGATATCGTCAGCCAAACCCTCTCTGTTTATACAGGCTTTGAGATTTTACCTTTGTAATCCTGACATGCTGACTGGTTAGTTTGGGTTCAGGTGATAATAACTTTGACCTGTCAGGTAGGGATGAAAACGGACCGGATACGGATAGTGGTCAAATCATATCTGCATCCATATTTTTTTCGGATACGAATATGAATATGGATATGTTCGGATATGGATACGGTTTGGATATTATGCGAATACGGGTACGGTTCGGATATTGTTGGATACGAAAACGAATATGAATATATTTTATCACATATGGATTGCATTTTGATCTTTATTTATTTATATAACGGTTTCTATAAATTTTTAAAAACTATTGCTTATTGAATAATAAATTTGTTCGATTTATCAAGTTGATTTCAAAATAAAACATAAATATTTTATTTTGTTTATAAGTTTACACTAGGCATAATTATGTTTTCTATAATTCGTACAATATTCCAAGTTAAAGAGTTTATACCTGAACCATATTTGTACGTATTCTAGAATAATATAAAAGATACATGAAATTTTAATCGATGAATGTCTGTTTGTCTAGTGGTAGATGGTAGATGGGCTGGATTTTACATGCACCTCTTGGGTTCGATTCCCTGGTAATAATTATAATATTTTCAGAGGACGGAATGGATATAAGTTGGCACATATATATATAATATATGCGACCAACCTACTGCTTCTATGTGACCCACTTTCTTTATTTTGAAAACCAAATGGGACGTGTCACCAGATCAGAGGGTGGAAAAACAAAAGTATTTTGACAAGCAATGATAAAATTTGGAGTTTACACAGCACACTAAATTTGGATATCCGTTTTTTAAATATTTAGAATCCGGATTTTTATCCGAATTTGCATCCATATCCGTATCAATATACGTTACCATATTCATATCCGTAGCCGGTTAAAAAATCTGTATCCGTTCGGATCCAGATACAAACATCCGAGTCCGCTATTTTTCGAATTAGAATACAGATCAGAGTGGATATTATCCGATCCGTTTTCATCCCTACTGTCAGGCAATATAAAGAGGTCACACAATAATTGATATTATGTTTTTTCATATCCATACTATTGTTCTATGGATACTAAATTTTGCTGTTACTTATCTTATTTAGATGAGTTGTGGAAGGATTTGGTCGATAACCCAAAAAATTGGTGGGATAACAGATCAAATAAGGTAAATGTTTAATCAGAAAAAAAAAAAGAAAAACAGTGAAAGAAGAAAAATTTGTCTTCAGCTTATGTGCAATTAACTTCCCTCTTTTGGCCATTAGTAACATACTTTGTTATTACTCAGTTCAATTCGAAGGCGCCTGATTTCAAGCACAAGGAGACTGGTGAGGGTTTGTGGATCAATAAAACCACCCCTACGTGGGTACTGAGAAAATTACCGGCTGAAAATGTAAAGGCAAAAAAATCAGGCGCATATGACGTACCTACTAAATCTTTCAAAACAACCCTGTTATCCTGAATGATTGTGATCAATACCATGCACGTCTGAAGTACAAAATTTAATGTATTTTTGTTTCACCCATCTTTTCTTATAGTCCATGTTTCTCGGTATACAGATGTGGTGTAAAGTTGAGACTCATTGTAGGCTAGTTTTTGTTCTGTTATGGAATTTAACTGAGGTCACACTGTAATAGTGCTGTCAGTTTGTTAATTTTGGGTAATTTTCTTCGTTTCCAATAGCAATCATGTGGTTAACGTTTGTCTATTAAAAGTTCTATTACCCATCCTATTATGATTCTGGAGCAAGCAATCATCTATCAGTTGAAGTATCTCCACTTGATAGACATTTAAATATGAAATCCTGCAAAGGTGTAACATTCATGCCTTCATGGGTGCATAAGATTCCATTATGACTGTACTAGTATTATATACTTTACCTTTTTTATTGGTATTGGCTGCCTCACCACTATGAGGGGCACACCTAGCTAAAATTGATACGAAGAAAAACAAGAGGTAAAATATATATATATATATATATTATCCAAAAGCACCTCAAGCAGCAATCTAAATCGCAGCTGAAAAAAGGACCGCTTGAAATTTAACAATATGACTTGATCTGGTATCAAATCAACTTCAAATTTTATTAAACTTATATGAAAATGCATCGCCGGTAAAATTTAACAAGATCAATGATTTGAATTTTTCATTTGAATTTTAAAATTTTTAAATATTAAAAAAAATGAAAAGGAGCAGTCCTTTTTATCGGCTGCTGAGGATTTGGATTGCCTCAAGCAGGAGAACCAAATACTATTACTAAGGCTTCGCTCCAGAAAGAGAGAGTCGGAGCGAAGGGAAGGGAGGAGAGTTCGGATAGAGGGAGAAAATGGACGGAAACTAAGGAGAGCAGGGGGAGAGATCGGTTACTCTCAAAATCGGAGAGTACCGAGTCCCTTTCCTTCGCTCCGACTCTCTCCTTCTGGAGCGAAGCCTAACAGAATTTTTAGTGAAAAGGGTAAAATAGACAATTAACAGCAAAATCGCCTCTTCATGTTATGCTCATTTTCTCCCATCTCCGCCTAACAGCAATCGGTGGTCTGTCTCTCTCTGACTCTCTCCCACTATAGCCACCGACAGCAATCAAAATTTACGAGCTCTGGAGAGGAAATCGGTCAGCGCTTTCGAAAGAGAAGCCGACCAACGTATACCTTATCCCAATCCCTAACCTTTACCTTATCCCAGTTAATTTCGATCAACGCCCATTAGATCGATCTCTCCGCCGTGCCTCCTCTCGGAGCATCACCATTAACTGATCGATCAACCCTCTACCTCCTCTCACAGCAGCGACGGAGAGACCTGGGCCTAGTCCTATAAGCATGTTGCCCATTTAGAAAATAAACGTATTTCATTTTTTGAAGGACCTATATATTGATGTCCTAAAAGTTCAACAACAATAACTTGACCCACAACTCCACCAGATATGTAGTGTGCGTGAACTGGTTTCTTACATGGGTTGACCAAAATTTCAGTTTGATCCTTATCTGTTGTATCATTATTTGCCTTTGATTGCTTGAATTCCAAACTTAATCCTCATAAGTGAAATTCGGTTTTTTAACTCCTGAAAGAGCATGTCAATCCATTATTCTGTCCTGAGATTGTGTTATATTTCAGGATGAAAGTGATGGCATTTGGGCGTGGACACGTTTTAACCAGCTATTTAATTATCTTCCACTGGCTGCTATGATAGAAAAGAAAATCATATGCATGCATAGTGGTATTGGACGGTCAATCACCTCAGTCGAGCAGATTGAAAAGCCTGAGAGATCTATTACTATGTATGTGGGATCAATAATTCTGATGGACCTGCTATGGTACTTATTAAGTTATAAGCATCTTGATATATTTTTTAAAGCATATAATAAAGACCCTTCTCAAGGTTTGAAAGACGCCTTAGTATAGATGCTTTTAAAGAAGCTCCTTGCAACCATGATGATGTAAGTAATCTGCGTACCATATTATGACATACACGTCCAAAAACTAGATGTAACAGAAAATTTTATTCAAAAGGGAACTGGCAGTTTATAGTTCTGGAGAAAATCAGCTTTGATGTTGGAATCCATTTACAGGAAGGGAAAAAAACTACCTTTCACTAGACCCACCATGAACTTGGCGACCTGTACTTCTGGTACTGACTTGTGTTTTATTGGCTTATGGTAAGTGGAAAGTATTCTCCTCTTACGTAAATAGTAGCAATTGCTTATTTACTGTAATTACTCAAATCTTAGACGTGTTGCGTGCTCAATTGTGTAACTGTCTTTTTCAAATTTTTACTAATTTCTAGTCCCAAGCCAACTATAACTTGTGCAGGTAGATATTCCCAAATTTCTCATGTACCATAGAAGTTGTTGCAAATTGATTCATACCTACCTGATTTTAGATTAAGGTGGTCAATTTTAAAAATTGGAATTGCAATTGAATTTTGAGTAAATGAGATTCTTTCTAAAGTTACAATTATTGATGTTTAAATAAATAATTCTTCTGGCAGAGTGGCAAGGTGTACCGATTATGATAGTTTATAATTAATTTTATTGGTAAGTTCTGCAGAAGAAGCATTGCGATTAAAGTTTACTATTGAGGATGCCATCAGTTGCATAGAGTTAAGTGTCACTTTCAATTACTGCACTAGCTATGCAAACAGTATCACAGTGCCAAGATAATTGACCATGTTTTCTTACTATCGTCCTTTAACTAACTGGAGTGGCTATGCTACTTTCCGGTCATGATTCAAATTTAATAGTATTGTATGGGATTATAGAACAAATTCATTGAAGTTACAAAAATGCATTTCATCATTCATTGAAGTTTCCACAATTTTCATAAATTCATCATAAAAAATTAAAAATAAAAAATATTGATTTGAATGATTGCGTCATTTAAAAATAGCTATCAATCATTTTGGCAATAAATGTTATAAAAATTATATTACATAGGAAAATAAATATGTGTTGTGTGATATTAATGTATGCCAAATTCAGAAACATTTTTGGTTGAATTTATTAAACCGATTTTTATTATATAGAATGAAATAAAAAAAACACTTGGATTTCCTATGATAGATAGTGAAACCAAATTAAAAAAATAAATTGAAATATCACCAAAAACTTTTCAATGCATATGAGAAATAAATTAAAATCATCAACTCGAATCAAATTTTAAAATATGAAATATTTTGTTGTAACTTCTAATAAACAACATTGCATATTCAAAATCATAAAATTTCATTTGCCAAGCACGCCAAAATTTCATACTTTTTTTTAAATTATTAAAAAAATACAAGTTATACAACCTTAAACTAACATATTGATCTAGTTCTATCACATCCTATCATTTTACTTAATTTACTGTTCAATAGCTGAAATCTTTAACCAATTCAAGGCTCATTTAATTTTATAAAATCACCAAAATCAAAATGCTTTATATGCGCAAATTGCAGCACGATATATTTTATTTTGTGCAATAATTTGTTTCATTGCCCGTATAAAAAATCTCATTCGCCTACTAGTGTTTCATAACTCACAAAAGGGATTTATTATTTTTTTTAAATTTTTATTTAAAGCTACTAAATATGTGATCTTAAGACGATGGCTTGTGATATAACTAGATGAAAAGATTAGCTTAAGGATGTATGAGTTGACAATTTTATTAAATTTTGGAGTTCATGATAAATGAAATATTTTATGATATTTGATATTCAATATTGTTTATTCCTAGGCCATGACATCTTTCAATTCCTACGCTTTTCGGCTGGGACGAGTTTTATGAGGCGGTTCGCTGCGTGCATCTCCAAAATTCGATCACAGAAGATCAAGGGACCATCTCACTGAAGTTTTAAACAAAAGGAGACGGATCTCGTTTTCCTTATTGGAGCCCTTACATTTTGGGTTCGCACCCGATAAGCACCTCGGAGTGTGTGTAGGCTTTTTAGCATCGTGGTTGGATGAGAGGAGTTTTAACCGTTTGGTGGGACCACCATCTCAGTGGTACGGTGGTACAAATACGGTCCCAGTGGCCACTAAAAAGCTTTTGGGGAAGATGAATTGGGTTCCATGATCACAGCAGGACTGTCTGACATGGCTTCTACATTTTCTATGTGTTGACAAACAATGCTTTTATCAATTCCACGTCTCGGGCCAGATTGATTACCAACCGTTAATGCAATGACCAATTAAGAGCTCGTAGTTACACAACCCCAATAAGAATTATGAAATGTTTTTTTTCAATGACATACAAACTTTCATGTACAAATTGAACATCTCAACTTCACTTGTTTCACTTGATTTAGATAATCTGACAACTCCTTTATGCAAATAAACTATCTATTTTAAGATCCAAAGAGAAAGGGTTAGCCTAAGCTTTTCACAAGAAATAAACTTCATACTTCTTGCTGCTGTACAAACACTTCTGTCATAAAACCTTTTAGAGATCATTTCAAGGATTCATTAAATCAAGAATGGGTCAACTGTAACTTGGTTATCATGTCTGACAAGCTGTGACTAACATTTTACTATTTAGACCCCATTTCTTCTAACAATTTCATTAAGGTAATTAAAAATTATAAATGTAAAAGTATCATCATTGTCCAACTCCTATCACTCTATCAGCACAACTAACTATGAGTAATCTTAAATTGTGACAAATTATGCTCAACAATTTACCATTTGGTCCCCAGCTTTTAGAAATTACAGTGAACATAATATGGGATCAAGAAGAACAGGGAAGACTGTACAATAAGTAGAGAGAGAATGGATTTGAAAAAGGGTTAAATTTTCCATTCTCTATTACATTGATACTCCATTCTTTTAGTGTCTACCTGCGTAACAAAAATCGTTGGTTCAGTCAATAGATACAGTGGCTAATTCATTCAAAAACAAGGTTCAAAAGGGGGAAATTACCATGAGCTCTACATCCTGAAAGTACATTACAAATAACATCAGGACAGTCAAATCAACATTAACATAGCTCAAGGAAACACATCCTAAAACCTAATGATAGATTTGACACAGAAAGCTCTTAATCACCTGGCCAACCTCCTCCATTTACCAATTTGCCCTGCAAAAGAAAAGAATTACTGAAATCAGAAATTAGTGTGAAACATGCAATCCATCTAAATTGAAATAGAAAATAGCATCATTCCAAATCTTAATATTAGCTATCAGTCATGCTAATTAGCTATGTAAATAGCAATATAGCTTGATTTAATTGTTTTGAAACTAGGCTAGCCTAAGCTTCACTTGTTTGTATTGTTCAGCATTTGTACAACTAAACAAAAATGTTAAGAAGTAAGAGCACAATAACACCAAACTACAATGAATGGAAGTTAATTCTTGATATAATAAACATACTAAGTGTAATTAAACTGCCGATTGGCCAAACATGTTGTTTAGACCTCAAATTTCTACTATAGTAGCCTCAATCAACCAAGTTAACACCAATTGGAAAAAGTAACCCGATATCTATAAGTGACACTGATTTGACAGAAAATTAAGGTGCAAATTAGCACCAAGGTGGAACAGATTCCATTACCTCAAATTAACTCCAAATCTTAAAAATCTCCTACTAAGAGTCAGGGTTGAAATAAAAAAGTTCAAAACCCGATCAACGGATTCACTGGTCATCAGCTCCACAATTATAAAATCATCTTTAATTTGGTAACTAAATACCACTGTAAAAACTCAAAAGAGAAGTGATTAGGGCTAATGTGGGCTGATATACCTCAGAAAAGAGGAGCACTATATCAAATAACAAAAAAGTGAATTATGTTGATCTAATGAGCATAACACTTGATTGGAGCAATTCCAATGACATAATTGAATTGCTCCAAGCACTATATCGAGTAATAGAAAAGTGAATTATGCGGATATACCTCAGAATAGAGAAGAAAACTGACTCGGTTGAAAGTGATTCCTAATCTGATTAGGTTGAGTAGCTTAACCCTGATTGCTCGCCTTCACCGCCGATCAGAAGGTTGCTCTGATTTGGGTTGATTAACGTTCTCGAAGGTGATTAGGTTTGAGTAGCGCTCTCTGATTAGCGTCCTCGAAGTGAGTAGCCTTCACCGCCGATCAAATGAAAGTGACGAAAAAAAGAGAAGATTATTAAAGAGGACGGAGGAGGAAAAAAAATGGCTGTTTGAATTGCGCAAGGAATTTCATCTTACCATCATAAATTTATTATAAACAATTTAAATTTTTCACAAAATTACACACTTCTCAATAAATTTATTCCTAAAAATTATAACCTTTCCAAATTTTCGAAGAAAAGAGAGAACAGAGAAAACCAATCATTAAAAAGATGTAAAATTCCAATAATACCCTTTATATTTTGAACGGTTGTGATTACTCGGATTGGAAAACCGAGTATCAGAATCTCCCTTAAAATAATTATTATTTTATTTTAAAATATTAATATTAAATAAATAATTATCATTATTTAAAATATTAATATTTTTTTATTATTATTATTAAAATTATTATTGTTGTTGTTGTTGTTATTTCTTATTTTATTATTCTAATTATTCGCATTATTAATAAATATACTATAACAATAAAGAAAAGACAAATAAATAAATTATAAAAATAGATAAAACAACATTCTTATTTCTTATTCCTAACTCACCATCTAAACAACATTTCTTCTTTTCATAATAACACTCTTTTCATTTTTTCCAAAGTTACACTTTTTCTAATATTTCTATTTGGAATAGTTCTTCCTTCCTTATTCCTAGCTAATTCAAACGAGCCCAAGTTAAATAGTGCATACACAAGCAAAGGTTTAAGCGATCACTTTCTGAGCCAGTAAGAAATAAAAGCAACCAGTATCAACAACAAAAACTAAAGGCAAGTTCAATATGTAATGACAACACATGACCAACAACAATAAGGAAACAAACACAACAGCAGTTAGAAGTGAGAAGAGATAGGAGACGGTATAGTCTAATCCTCATTCCAAATAATCCAACATCAAGTTGTAAGAATTGCTTTGGTAAAGCTTCTCTCATTCCAAAAAAAAAAAACTCTTTTATTTAAAATAAGGAAGAATAATTCGCCCAATAATATTCAGACTAAAACAGTTTTATAGTTAGTTAAAGTTGAGAAGGAATAAGACATAAATAGGTATATTCATGAATAATTTTGTGAATATACTACATTGAGAATAGACATATTTATGAATATGTAAAGGATGTTTGGATGCAAAAAAGAGAATAAGATTGTTTGGTAGCTAATTTTTTAATATTAAATGAAGGTTATGGGTTTTTATTCTAACATTTTGCTAGAATATCTATTCATATGTGAATAGGCTTATTCAGTTTATTCATAAGTTGTTTGGATGACCGTTATTTATACTATTCGTGAATAAGTTCATTCACCTGCCATCCAAACGCATCTGAGAAAGGATAATTTGAGAACAAACAAGAGAGTAGGCCCAAAAACAAAAAGTATTGTACAGTGCAATCCAATTTGAGGTTTCAATTCAGCCCAACTGAACTGACACACTGGTTCACTGGAATAGTAAACAGCAACGAATTTCATCACAATCTAATAAGCGAAGAAGAAGCGCGAGAGCGAGAGCGAGAGCGAGAGCGAGATCTGGCCATGGCTTCTCCTCAGATCCCGCCTTCCTCTTCCTCTTCTCCTCTCCATCGCCTCCCCACTTTCACCGAGTCTACTACCAATGTCGAGCCTCCTCAACCTTCCCCATTGGAGACCTTCGCCTCCGACCCCGTCTTCTCCGCCTTCCTCTCTCCCTCCTTCGACTCTGCCGCTTTCTCCTCCCAAGCTCTCTCCTCCGGCTCCGCCGCCGCTCGTGCCGAGTCTCTTCAAGAGTCGATCCGTCTCCTGAATCGCCATCTTCGATCTGAGGTGCTCTCTCGCCATCCCCACCTCCTCTCGTCTCTCCTCTCCCTCCGTCAAGCCTCCACCTCCCTCTCCTCTCTCCGTCCCTCCGTTGACTCTCTCACCTCTTCGCTCCAGAGAACTCGCCAGGACCTCGCCACGCCCCGAGCCGTGCTCAAAACCCGCACAATCCAGCTCAAGAACCTTCTCGCAACCGCCGATCTGTTACACCATTCTGAGAGGCTGTTGAAGCTTGCCTCGAGACTGAGGGATGAGAGATTGGATCTGGCCAGAGCAGCTGAGCTGCACAGAGAGGCCAGGGTTTTGTATGAGGAGAAAGAGTTGGCTGGGATTGAGGCAGTGGATGAACAGATGAGAAGCTTGGGAGAAGCTGCTGACAAGCTGAGAGCAGAAGCAGCAGCTGCTGCTGAGAGAGGCATGGATGGATCCAATCAGAATGATATCTGGATCGGTCTACAGGTTAGTGGCTACTGTGATATTTGAGAATTTCTGCTCTTTGCTTCCTGTTAAGTTAGAAGGATTTAGTAAAAGGACAGTAACCACTACCATTCCTTAATAAACAACTAAGTTTTCTCTGTTGTTTGTGACCTGAGTATATATGATTTAGCTTCAGTCGAGCACAAAATTGCCTAAATTGCCAAATAAAATGGGAAAGTAATACAGAAAATATGTTGAAACCTCAAGGTCAGGCCAGTGCACCACAAAGAACCAGACAGTGTACACAAAAACCCGTACAGAATAGACCACTGTCGATATTTAAACTGAATTGTTTGTTCTTACAATTAAATTATTCGAAGATTGAATTGTTGATCAGTATGTAAACAATTACACCTAAAATCTAATTAATACTTGCAATTGGTCAATTAGGTATACTACAACCTAGGTGAGCTTAGACCAGCTGTTGATGCATTAGTCTCTAAATACAAAGTTGTGGGTATTAAGAGCATTAATACCGCTCTGGACATGAAAGCCATCTCATCTGCTGCATCATCAGGCGGGCTTGGTGGGCCTGGTGGAGTGCAACGAAGTGGAACCCCGCAGATTGGAGGTGGGAGAAGGGCTGGTGAGGCTCTTTGGGATCGTATGCGGCATTGCATGGATGAACTGTACCATGTGATGGCTGCCGTGTGGCAGCTCCAGGCAGTTCTAACCAAGAAGCGGCTCCCATTCACACAAGTGCTGTTTCTTCAAGAAGTTTGGCAGGTATTAAGAGCTATTTGTCAAAATAGGAAAAATACTCAACAAACCCTACTGTAGGAAATTATGAAATATTTATGAATTCTTATCCTTCTACGTCTCTTCAAAGCATCTAAAATAGGGTGTTTTGTTGCTCTAAATCACACCTCTAATAAGTAGTAGAGGATGTTGCTTTTGGCATTTGATTGTGAAAAGGAGAGAAAAGTATAGATAGTGCTCAACTCTGGCATGGAATTCTACTATACTATACCATTGCTTCTACCATTTTTTTCCCAAATACCGCACTGTCGGTTCCTACTGTTTCCTTCCTTGATCATCTGATCATAGTGATTATAATTGCCTTGTACCTTAAAGAAAAATGACCAGAGGAATTATCTGTGGATTCGAATATTTGCATGGATATGTAAGAATCCTTCATCATTTTATTGTTGTTTCTATATTTGTATTTTGCTATTAAAATATTATCTTCTTCAGGAAGGAGAGCCCCTTCTAACAGAGCGGGTGTGGGAAGCCCTGGTAAAGGCCTTTGCAAACCAAATGAAATCTGCATATACTGCATCAAGCTTTGTGAAAGAAATTTTTACCATAGGTTATCCTCGGCTATTCTCCATGATTGAGAACCTGTTAGAACGAATATCACGCGACACTGATGTTAAGGGAGTTCTACCGGCACTTAGTTTGGAAGGAAGGGATCAGATGGTAGGGGCAATAGAGACATTTCAGGTCTCTTTTCTGGCACTTTGTCTGAGCCGCCTTTCAGATTATGTGAATACCATATTACCTGTTTCCAGCAGAGGGACTATACCATCAAAGGATCAGATCTCGAGGCTCGTTTCGCGAATTCAGGAGGAAATTGAGGTGGTTAGAACGCACGGACCTTTGCTACATCTGGTTTTGCGGCAGATCGCAACAGTATTGCATTTGCTGGCAGAAAGAGCTGAATATCAGGTATTCATATTCTTTGCTTTTCTTTCATTTTCATGGCACTTTGTCTTTCTTGGCACCGTTGTACTTTATTGTTGGCTTCTCTGTTGCTTGCTGGAACTGGTCTGGAAGAAGCTTTTCTGATCCTAACTTGGTGCTTATGAAAGCTTTGGCCGAGAATATACTTCAAATATTTTCGCCAACTAGCTCAAAATTCAACATAATTTCAGATTTCATCATGCGCATGATTTTTGTGGTATTCTGAGTATTTATTATGCAGTGAAACATTGAATTATTTGTCATTAATGAACTTCACGTATCAGATGACCATTGTTCCTGAATTTAATCCTGGAAACTTGCAATAGGAGTCATATCAGGTCTGCTGCTCATATTTATGCTCAAACATGCTTACACTAGGTAATACTCATATGTTGTTTTCAATTAACTGCAGATATCCACTGGACCTGAATCCCGTCAGGTAACAGGCCCTGTCACTGCAGCCCAATTAAAGAACTTTGCTCTCTGCCAACACCTGCAAGAGGTTCACTCACGCATCTCCACAACTATGGGATCCCTTCCTGACTCAGCCTCCAAGATTCTGTCTCGCTCACTTAACGAGGTTTACAGTGTGGCATGCAACTCAGTGAGGCGTCTGTTTGAATCCATGCTGGAGCGGCTCAAATCGTGCATTATTAAAATGCATGATCAGGACTTTGGCGGCCAAACAACAGATGATGGAGCGCTTTTTGGTAATAGTGCCTCGCCTTACATGGAGGAACTCCAAAAATGCACACTTCATTTTAGGAGTGAGTTTCTGTCAAAGCTGCTACCAGCTTCTTCAGCCTCTCGTACTGAGACCATATGCACCAGGTATTTGAATAGCAACTTTTGCTTTGTAATAGAAATGTTGGATAGGACTAGTTGTTTAATCCTCAGAACTTTGAAATCAAGGATTAAAAACAAATATATAGGGGTGCATATAGAGGATTTTTTCCCTGATTTCTACGGGAGTCCATCTCATAATTTGAATGCATGGTCACTTTAGAATGCTTTTGACATCTAAGGTCTGATCTTTGTTATATAATAATCAACTAGAAAATTCACTTCTCTGAGTTAGTAATTTCCTATTTGTACAATTCTGCATTCAGTCCCTGGTTCTCAATTGCCCATGATGTCTTTTGTATTTCTTTTCCCTAATCCACTTGACTATTATGTTTATGATTCCAGCCTTGTCAGAGAAATGGCATCAGAGATCCTCGTCTATTTCATCAGACATGCTTCCCTAGTGAGACCCCTGTCAGAAGCTGGCAAGCTAAGGATGGCTCGTGACATGGCTGAGCTCGAGCTGGCTGTTCAGAACCTCTTCCCAGTTGAGCAGCTGGGCCCACCTTACCGGGCCTTGCGGGCTTTCCGACCTATCATCTTTCTAGAAACTTCTCAGCTTGTACAGTCACCCCTCCTCCATGACCTTCCACAAAGCGTAATACTTCACCACTTGTACTCACGCGGGCCTGACGAGTTGGAATCTCCAATGCAGAGGAATAAATTAACAGTAACACAGTATTCACTTTGGCTGGATTCGCAAGGAGAGGATCAGGTTTGGAAAGGAATTAAGGCTACTCTGGAGGATTATGAGATGAAGGTACGAGCCAGAGGAGACAAGGAGTTCAACCCAGTATATCCAATTATGCTTCAAATTGGGTCTGCGATGGCACAGAGTGCTTCGTCTTGATTTCTGGTGGTCGTCTTATAGGTCAATTTAAGGATCACACCTGTGTTTTTATTTCTTTTCAGATGAATTAATATAGTGTTTATTTTTCTTTTTTTTTTCCCTTTTTTTGGGGGGTCCCTTTTGTTTGGGTAATTTTGAGAGAGGGAAGGGTGGGGGTGTTCCTTTGTAATTTGTATTATTCATGGTTTATACAAAATAAGTAGCATAAAAGGGAAATGAGTTTGAGGAAGTTTATGATCCAGTCGGTTGGGATTTTTCAAAATCCATTGCAATAAGGCTTTTTACCTAAATGATGCTCATGGATTGCCAGCACTATTCTGAAATCTCCTTCTTCGAGCGCTGCTTAATTATAAACCTGCTGTTCAACTAGGCTGGCTTTTTTAATCTAATTATTACACTTTAACAATTTTTGTTCAAGGTCATCGGCCTTGTGATTTTGTTTTCTCCTCCAAGAGAATTCAAAGGTTCATTATGTTTTTATTTTGATCCAACTAGGTGCAGGTAATCCTTAATGTTGTTGGCTTATGCTTAGAATTGCAGCCGACAATGTAACTAAACGGAGGGATATTATGGAGCATGTAGAAGTCTAGGAATGAGGCTATATTTGAAAACAGAACCAGATGCTTGCTAGGGATCTGGAAAGTGTGTTGAAAGGCGCTGCATATTTGTAAGACTAGAACATAGACATTGTATAACTGTATTTTATATTTCTCAATCCCTCTGAAGCTAATCTTTGGGCTTAATAAAAAATAAAGACAATAAAAAACTATTTAAAAGTCAAATATTGACAACAGATTCATAGAAATGTGCATATAAACGACATCAATCATCAAAATTAAATGTAGGTATACGAAACTTATAATGTGGTTAGAATGCTGTCTAAAAAATCAGCTCTCAAACTGAAACTACTGAATCCTGAATGATGTTGTTTCTTAATAGAGCTATGATAACTACAAGTTTTATGCACCTCCAAAAGGCAAAGAAATTAAATTCACAAGATAGAATCTAACAAGCAAATAAAAGATTGAACCGTGCAAATCTCACGAAACTAAATCCATTTCAAAAGAAGCTACAAACAAGTGCAAAGTGAGAGCCAGTGACATAACCCCATAAACATCTCAAAATCATAACACACAGTGTGTAAGGCTTCAAGGCATAGAGTTCAGTAATTGTCAGAGCAAATATAAAGAGAGAGCACAATTACTAAAACTAGATCTAAGAACTCTTCTCAGATTTGCTCTCGAGTTCCTTCCTCAACTGGAGAGAGAAGTCATCGTTGACATCATCATCATCCCAGTCATCCTCCCACTGAAGGGCCTCTTTCCCTTCCTCCTTGTCATCCCACTCTGTAGTGATTCAACATATACCAGATCAAATCAAAGCTGATTTCAATTCATTCGAATACTGAAGAGAAATAAAAGGTTGAAGGCTGAACAGAATTTGATGCAATAAAATATCTATACAACAACAACAAAGCTGACAGTACAATATCTATCTTGAAAGAAAATATTTTTTCACAGGATTAAATGGAAATATCAAAAGTTACCCAAAAAAATAATTATTCCGATATTGCAACGGTTGAAATGCAGGTAATTGGTCAACAAAACAATTAAGGTTTCAAGTTTACAATTAGAGGATAAACTAGAGTCCAGAGGGCTCCATAACATTATTATAATTACTGGAATTGTGATATAGATCCTACTCAAATTCCCTATTATATCATCCCGGAAGCCAAGTCAGATTTCTGGTAGTTTAAGAGGACTGACTATATCATCCCGGTAGCCAAGTCAGATTTCTGGTAGTTTAAGAGGACTGACTAAATCAAGTACAAACCTACTCAAGCATTAGTGCTGGATAAATGAAAATATGTGAGCAGTTTTCGACTAGTTTTGATTGTAATCATGAAATTGATTTATCCAGTTGCCTGATGCAAATTATGTCTTCATTAATAAAAATCTACTCATCAATCTAGAAAACCATCCCTAATATCTTTTAACAAACCCTAATAGCCAAAATCCCAACTCAGATGGCAATAAATTCATCAGAAATTCGTAAAATAGCAAAACCCTAACCCTGATCGATCTCAAACTCCTCGAACTCGTCATCATCCTCGAACAGGTCGACCTTGGTTTCCTCGGTCGCCACAGGCTTCGCTTCCGTCGCCATTTTCTTTGTAACAAAGCTCGGTTGTTAATTAGACCTAGGCGAGAGAGAAACAATTTATAAAGATAAAATCAAATGTAAAACCGAAGGAAAACAACCCTAGAGATCACAATTGACAACGACGAGTTGAAGAAACTCGTACCTTCGTATCTTCTAAGAAAGAGAAATCGAGAGACGAGAGACGAGAGAGAGAGAGAGAGTACCTTTCTTGCTTAGCACGAGAGAGAGATGAAGTGAGAAAAGTGGTATCAAATAGGAAATAAGGTCGGTCTGGTCTCTCTCTATATTTGGGCCTTATTTATTTTCTTTAGAGCTAACTCAAAATGTATGGGCTACGGTAGAGAATGCTAATTTTACCGAAATTTTAAAAAATAATATTAAAATAATATAATCCAATAAAATTAATATCAATTTAATCAGTTTAATATAAATAGTATCGTAAGATCGGAATCCTGGATTCCGAACGTTAGATCGGATTCTGGGATTCCGAACAGTGCTGTAACTGCTCAATTTTGTCTTTTTCATGGTTTTATTGTAATTTTATTATAAAAATTAATTAAATATATGAAATTTTAATATTAAATTAATATATTATGAAATTTTAGTAATATATTTTGAAGATAAGATATTAAATTAATATATTTTATTTTACTTCTATTATAAACATTAATTAAATATATAAAATTTTAATATTAAATTAATATATTATAAAATTTTTGTCGTTTGTTTAGAACCGGATTTTTGATATTTTGAAGAATGTTAGTATAATATAATTCTATATTATGAATAATATTTTAATATTTAAAGTTTTGATATTAATTTGATATGGATGGTTTTATTTTTAATATTAAAAATTTTCAATTATGTTAAATGTTGTACATAATAAGTACATAATACTTTATGTAATAATTTATTTATGGAAATAATTATAATATAAACTTATAATTAAATATTAGATTTATTTCATTTAATTCATAATATAAAAATACAGGAATTATAAGTGTCATCATCGGCAAATATATCATCCCAGCCTTTGGTAAATACAAAGTGAACATATACCGTAAATAAGCTGAACATATAGTCGATCTAAGTGAACACTTACTAACTTATTTTTATAGAACTTATTTGTTTGTATGTGTTCACTTAGATCGTTTATATGTTCACTTTGTTTTATGTATATGTTCACCATTAGAAGAAGAATTGAATTTTGTAACCATAATATAGATTAGCACACTAAAATAAAAGAAAGGAAAAAATACATGAAAATCATAATATAATTTAGCACACTAAAATAATATAAAAGGAAAAATGTACATAAAAAATCATAATATAAATGAACACACCAGGGTACTTAAAAACAAAGTAATAATAGACTTAGAGATCTTGATCATCTACATGTTGCAGAATTTCCTCCCACCAGGGTTGATCTTCTTCCGCATTCATTTCTTGTTGATTACTGGCACCATGGTTGTCGGCGAATTGAGCGGCCTCGTTCCAGAAAGCGGCATCAGGTTGTTGTTCATTACTGGCACCGTGGTACTTAAAAACAAAGTAATAAATAAACTTAGAGATCTTGATCATCTACATGTTGCAGAATTTCCTCCACCAGGGTTGATCTTCTTCCGCATTCATTTCTTGTTGATTACTGGCACCATGGTTGTCGGCGAATTGAGCGGCCTCGTTCCAGAAAGCGGCATCAGGTTGTTGTTCATTACTGGCACCGCATTCATTTTACAATCATTGTATTTCACAAATTTTCAAACAATCAATCAATCTACAAGCAATTCACAAACATTTCTATTCAAACAATAATAAAATAAACATATAAAAAAGCTAACCTGGAGTAGAAAGAAATTGACTCTCTTCTAAACAATTTTTTACCTACATTTTTAATTAATACCATCAATTATTATCATATTTCTAATTTTTCCCATATTTAATTATCAAAATCTTAATTATTAAAAGCAAAAAAAATAATAAATAAATAAATTAATTACACAAAAATTTTCATATGAATTTTTCTTATTTTTCCGTATTTTTAAAATAATTTTACAATTTATTATCTATTTTTTTAATTAATTAAGTACTGAATAAACAAATAAAAAAACAAAAAAATACAATATAATTAATAAATTACATATATATTTACATTTTATTTTTCCTGATTTTTTCAGATTTTTTAAATATTTTTTCAATATTTTTCCTATTTTTAAATTTAATTAACTAAATTAAAAACTAATAAACTAAATAAATAAAAAATTAAATAAAAAAAATTAAAAAAACTTACTGTGCTCGCGGAAAGGAGAGTCCAAGCGAGAGCGAAGGCAGCTTCTCTAGATCGGAAACCCCTATATATAAACTAAACGTTAGATCGGAATCCAGGATTCTGATCTAACGTTAGATCGGAATCCCAGAATCCGATCTAACGTTAGGATTCCAGGATTCCGATCTTACGATACTATTTATATTAAACTGATTAAATTGATATTAATTTTATTGGATTATATTATTTTAATATTATTTTTTAAAATTTCGGTCTGAATAGAAATCTACAATGAAATTGATTCAATCGCCAGTTCGCCACAATTTTTGTTGGCATGTTATGATTGCAATTTTTTTCCGTAGTTCTTGAAGATCTGAAATGTAAATAAGATATTTGAACTTTTGGTTTTATTTTTATTTTTTATAGTATGATGTAATTAAATAAAAATATTAAGAAGTTGAAGCTCTAATAATACGAGACTGAGAGGTTGAAAAGTCGAAAGTCTGCTGAAATTAATTTTGCAACATTGATTCTTCCATCTTTTGAATAAGAGAATTTATTTTATTTTATAAGGAAAAGGTGGCGGTTGAAAGTAATGGATTAGGTAAATGGACTTGATATAAATAATTTGGTGGTTCAGATCTTTTTTCTTATGAAAATCAAAATATTCTTTATGTTTTCATAAAAACATTTGTACAAAAGTTCAAAATCATAAAGAACAAAAAATAGGGCACTACAATTTTTTCAAACTGCCTAATGAAAAGGTTATTTAATTAAAAGTAAATAAAATAGATCTGCTTTGAAATATTAAACTATATTTGTTCACCTTTTGTCATTCGTCTTTTCTTTTTGTTCTCTTTCAGTCGGCAATATCAAGGGCGAAGCTGTGAAACCAGCAAAGGACCACAGTCCGGAATCTGTTAGCAACATATACCAACTTCCAAGATTTTCACAATCGTATTGCGTTTTGCATAATGATTTCATGTTTCAAAATATATTTACCACACTTCTAATTATCTACAGTTAAAAGTAAATCTATCACGAGTCAATTGATAAACAAAATTACTCTTATTTATTAGCTGTTCAAAACTAGATTGTACTACTTATCTTCTGTCTTTAATACGGCTCCGTTTGGATAGATGTGAGAAAAAGGAAAGAAGAGAAGAAATGGGAAGAATTATTGGGAAATGTGTAACTTTATAAAAAGTTTGAATTATTTATAATAAATTTGGGTCTTCTTCTTTCTTCCAACCCCATCCAAAAAAAACCTACAATAATACTAAGGAAGTTTGCATGAAACCGTGGGAACAATGTAAAAAAGTATGAAAAGAATTGAATCGGAGCTGGTGCTGCCTGTCTTTGGAAGTTAATCTACCAGTAAAGTGACCAGGCTAATAAATTAATTGGAACAACCAAAACTCGAAGACACGGGAAGAGACGATTCCACTATGCAACCCAAATATTTTGATTCTGATGATGCCCTTTTTTCTCTGTTTACGAATTACGATACTCCTTGGTTAAGGACAAACCAACACCCAAAATAAATCTTCTCCAAAGCGCCCTCGTCGCTTTTTTATAATTTTTTAATTATGTTGATGTTGAACATTGGAGTTCACTAAAGATGGTTGGTACCTTTTGTTATTAACAGAAAATAAGTAATATTTTCTATTAATTAAGTAATATCTCTCAAACTGAAAGACCTCTAGATTCTACAACCTGTATTTATGTTTTTTTTTTATAAAAATTAGGTGAAGCTTTAGTTTAAAATTTTAAATATTCAAGGCTCCGTTTGGATGGTTTCTTCCCGGAATAAGGAATAAGAAATAACTATTTTTTATCAATAAATTTATTTCTAACCATCCAAACTCTTCACAAAAGTTACACATTTCCCAATAAATTTACTCATTCCCAATAAATTTCTTCCATTCTTCCTTCTTCCTATCTTATTCTCAACGCATCCAAACGGAGCCCAAAGGAATATCCGACTGAATTTTGATATATAGTCTATAGTTTCTGGTTGCGTAACAATAAAAATAAATAAATAATAAACCACAACAAATATGAAATAAATAGTGAGATAAGAATATTCATTGTTTTTTTTTTCTATCTTCCTTCGGAAACATAAAATAATGAAGATACATAAAATAATGAAGATATTTCATATTTAATATGACTTATCTTCTATCGCATGCGCTTTTATTCTTTATCCTTGTATAACTAAACACATCCAAAAAATAATCTCTTTATTCTTTACCTACTAAACCAAAATATTTTTTTTTAATTCCTGCAATTGTTAACCAACAAACAACTGATAATGCTTCATATCTATCTTAAGCAGGATAAACTATAACTCCGGCACCATCAATTTATTTAATTTTGAATATCTGAAATATATCGTTTGCACCAAACCAAACAATTTGAGGTGTCAGTCGGATATTGGGCAAATGTCATGAATGTGAGATATTTTGGGGTACTGCATCAAATTTGGTAGAACATTGCGTTTGATTTTTGAAACAGTTTTGTTCTTTAAGGATGTACGAAAACCTCGCCAAAAGAAAGTAGGAAGTTTCCTTCACATTTCGCATGGAATTGCATGCGAGTGGACTTGCAAGAAAGACCATGCCGTTTGTTCGGGTATGGTGCTCAAAACGCGTGTAAATTGGCATTATACGGGCACCACGTTGATTGCAACTGGTACGAACAACAATTGCCATATAATTTTTTTTTTAAAAAAAAAACTAGACGATATTTTGTTGAATCTTTAACCATTCCAAGCCAGAAAAGTACCGACGTCAATTTAATTCATCCAATTCGCATTTCAACAAAATTCGTAATGTTATCAGTTTATTTAAATTTTTCAGTACAAGGAGAAAAAGTTATTGTAGGGTGCGTTTGGATAGGTGTGGGAAGAAGGGAAGAAGAGAAGAAGTGGGAAGAAGTATTGGGAAGTGTGTAATTTTGTGAAGAGTTTGAATTATTTATAATTTTTTTTCTTTCCATCTTCCTTCTTCCTCTTCTTCTTCTCTCATCCAAACGCACCCGTAAGGATGTATTTGGCAAAACAAAAAGGTTAGTAGAGTTAGTAATGTAATGTTAGTATTTTTTGGGTTAGAAGGATAGAATGGTAGGAGTAGTGATTGAAAAGGGATTAGTGGTAGTTTAAGATTATTTAAAATATGTTGTAAGTCTATAATTAAAAATAATTACATCCCAAAATACTTTATAATTTTCTTAGCATGCTAATAAATTTTTATAGCGAAATGAATATTTTAAGGCATCTATGCAAATTTTTTTTAAAAAAAAAACTATATTTAATTTGAAATCCATAAATGGAGATGATGACACATGGAGTGATGATGTCACGATGACACCACCAATGTTAATGTAGAAAAGCCTACCCACATTGTATATGTATGTATATATAAAATTATAGATATAGAAATAGAAATAGATATTTGGGAGTCAGATTGGGTGGTAGTTTGGAATTGCAGTCTGTCGAAGGTCATTTAAGCAAATATCACAATGTCTCAGATCCTTTGCCTTTTGTTTTTTTTTTATTTATGTAAATAATTCTCGAAAAAAATTCTCAGGTGATATTTTTCCTAAAAAAAAAAACAAAGAAATGATTCTTAATACGTTAGGAGCAATGTTTTCAATACCCATCACCGATATTTATACCGGCCAGTGGCCGAAATCCGATAATATGTTGAAATTTCTCAGTATTTCATCTCTCATTACCGAATATTGTCGTTTTTGCCACGGTTTCAATATTCGACATTATCGGAAGTAACCGGTAGGGTATTGAGAACAGAAGTTACCAAGTCACAGCCAAATGGGTACCGTTTGGAGCAGAACTTTTGTGGTCCAGTTGTTTGATTCAGACCCATCTCGCGTTCTTTTGTGAGGTCAAGCCACTTTTGATGGCTATACACTTCTGTCTCGGTATAATTAATTGCACCATAAATCATTGCACTGCCGATAAAATCTCCACAACTATAAGTTCATAACCACCAATCAATTATGCCACATGGCTTCTATACCTTTTTCTATTATTGTCTTAAAAGTTTCTGTTGATGAGACCTGTTAACAAAAACTCCCAAAAGTTTCATCCCGGACTTATTAACCAAGTAATGCTAGAATCAAACATATAAGACGTCAAACACGATCCAAACGTAGCACATTAAAATTTCAAACGGTCGATCCAAACCGCTCAATATGATCTCTATATTAAAATATCTTTGATAATCAAATTTTATATTTTTTCATATTTTCTAACTATTTCTTTCGAATTTTCAAAATTGAAGGGTTCAGAACTTTTTAGATTGAGCATATTGTAAAATTCCAAAAAAATAGTAAAAAATTTTGAAAAAATATAAAATTTGGTCTCCATGAAGATTTTATAACACAGAACAATTTGTACGGTTTGGATCGGCCATTTCAATTTTAAAAATTAAAATTTCATCGCGTTGGACAAGTGTACGTGTCCTATATGTTTGACACTAGCAACCCCCGTCAAATCATTCCTTTCTCTTCATGGTAAATTATGAGGTGGACAAACTTTTTCATATATATAGAACTGAAATAAAGGTGGTTTCTTCAAAAATTGAATGGTTGTTATTGATCGGGCTTAAAATTGGTCAAAAAATAAATTCCCATCAAAATGTCACTAATTTTTTGTCCGCCAGTTTTAAATCGAATGAAAATTATATGAAAGTTAGATTTGTTTGCAATAGGCGGCTTAACACGATGATGATGCATCTTACTTCATTAAGGAGAGACTAAAATTAGATTTTTTTTTTTTTTTGGCGATAGACGCCTTGAAAAATTAGCATCAAAATGTATAAATTTTATTAGAAAATTCTTTTTCTTATTTAAGAAAAGTATCTCCTTAAGAAGGACACGCTTCATTAAAAGGGGGAAAAAACAGAAATTACAAAGTTATATTGGAGATAAAGGCTATAACAAGCCCGGAAGCCGTTGATAAACAAACTACTATCCACGAATTAAACTTACAAAGAAGGCGATAAAAACCTCGTACCGGAGATATAAAGCAAACAAAGAAGTCAGACTAATGCGAAGAATATAATTTTTTTTTAAAGTAATGAGGAAATAGAACAATAATGCTTTGATCACAACAATAGAAGAACGAGAGAAGAGTTCGATTCAAAGGAGATGATAATAGAGAAGACAATTTAAAAATTGATTTTGAAGAATAGACAGATCTGATAACTTCATTAATAAACCAGGAATTATAAGTGTCATCGGCAAATATATCATTCCAACCATCGCTAAATACAAAGTGAACATATACAATAAATAAGGTGAACATATAGACGATCTAAGTAAACACTTACAAACAAATAAATGTTGTCATCACTTGTTCAGAAATTTACATGCATATTCAACTTATTTTCATTGAACTTATTTATTTGTATGTGTTCACTTAGATCTTCTATATGTTTACTTTGTTTGTTGTATATGTTCACTTTATATTTAGCGATGGCAGGGATGGCAAAACTGTAAATGGCAGTAATCAATTTTCTTAATTTAATAAACTATTAGAGAAGAGAAATAGGGTTGGAGTAGATAAGGGAAGCACGAAATTTCATCAAATTAATTCCATAAATAGTGTTTGTGAGAGTTCCTTATTCGTGCAATTACTGAGAATTTTATTTACAAATCATGGGCTTATTTATTTTCACAGTTCTAATCAAGGATAAATGTGAGTTTCGAGTAAATAAATATTGATTTGTCGTACTTCAGTGGAAATGGAATTTGTTATAAATGCGAGTTTTGACTTACAAACAAGTGCATAATATGAGTGTAAGGACATTTTATTTTTTGTTTATCTCTATCTGTACTTACATATAAAAGCATCAATTTAAGGATATAAAAATTTCAACTCAAGGATGTATCCAACCCTTTATAGTTTATATACAATTTACATCATTGGATTTTGTCTGATCGAATCTATGGCACAAATATTAATTTCAAATCAAAATCCAAAACTCTGGTTTCAAATAGGAGTAAAATACGTATTCATTTTTTTAAAAAATAAGGAAAAAAATTATGTTGGTAGTATAACCCGAATTTTTTTTAATATAAACAATTTTATAATAAAAATATTAAATAGAACAAAAATTTTTATTTTCCCAGTAGTATAATTTGAAATAAAAATAATAACCTGCACAAATTAAGGGACAATATTTTTCTTATTTGGAAAAAAAATAAAATATAATTATGCTGTCGAACAAAGATATATTATCAAATAAAAAATAAAATTTAAAATCCATTGCAATTCGAATCATAGTATAGCTCGTTTGAAATTAAAGAAAGAATCTGCACAAACTAATGGCCAGTGTTTTTCCGATTTGGCAAAAAAAAAAAAAAATACAATTGAGCTCTCTCACACAGAGGTATATTTATCAAATTAAAATAAATAAAATTCATTACAATTCACATCATACCGGAAATATAAATCTCTATTTTTTAAAAAAAATAATCTCATTCGACATTCGACATCAGGTAAAATAAAATATCAATATTGCAACTTCTCGGATAGATTTTGGTGTCTATTAAATCCAGCGATAGTCTCGCACCGTCGTTGATTTCAGGTGTTCAAAAAGTAAATATTATTCACTTTTCTTTTTTTTTTTATCTCCTTTTCGTCTCTTGGTGGATCCGAATATGAATTTATTTTATTATGTTTTGTTTTCAATTCCAGATCAAATAGGCTGAGTTTGAAGGAACAATGTGGCTGCATTTATAGATAGGTACGCTTATATTAGTTTATTGATTCTTGTTCGTTGTCAAATATGAAGGCTACAAGTAACTGAATTTTACATAATGAGTCAAAAATCCTTTTTATCCATCTTAGTACTTTTCAAAAAATGCAAAAGCTTTGTTGTCCTCTTTCAATTGATTTTTATCTAACACGATATATGAAATGACAAATTCATCTATTGTTAGTTACAATCACTGATTATTGATGTTTGAACAAATCAATTATTTTATTGAATGTAGGAGTCGAATTTTAACGCCGCCTGTATTTTTTTTTTTTTTTTTTTGATGAAACGGCGCCTGTATTCAAGCACAGCCATCGGACCTAGGGCTCTCCAACGTGCATAACAGACACACGGAACAAAATAGAGATATTCTGTTTTCGTTGAAAAATATTTCTTTTTCATTCTGTTTCGTCAAATAAAACAATTTTCTATTTTGTTTTTCGTTCCGTCCTTCGGCCCATTTCCGTGTTCTGTTTCGTTCTACTCCAATAACGTTTTGTGATACCCAGTATTTTAGAATTTTAATTTTTGCATACTTAATATCTAGAGTTGTTATATAAAATTATATTAAGGTCTTTCATGTTGAGTACAAAATTTCTGACATTTAAATTGGACCTTGAACATATTGAAATTGTGCTTAAATCTGAAGTTTTAAAAGAATAAGTAATTGTAGAGGAAATGGGGGGCTACTTTGTAAAAACTCACCCATTTATTCTCTCTCATTCCTTCTTCCCCACAGTCATTTTCTCCTCTCTTTCTCTCCAACCCACCCACTGGCTCTTTTCTCCTCTTCCATTGCTCTCAAGCAAACTATACTATTTCCACCTCAAAAGAAATAGAAATAAATTCCAAAAATTTCTGTAAAATTCGAAATTGAAGAGAGAAAGTGAAGAGAGTATATGCAAGTCAAGAAATTTCAAGTTTGAACACTATTTTGGTAAGATTTCATTTTTCCTTAAACTATTTCGGTTTTCAAGTAATTTCTGCGATTTAGACTTAATTGGAGGTTTTAAAATGAGATTTTCTATTAGAATTAGTTGCATGCAAGTTTTATTATCTACATTTAGTGGTTGAGTCGATTTCTTGAGAGTTTGGTTATGCATGCAAAAGTATCTTAGTTTAAAATGGATTTCTGAAAAATGTAGTTTAAAATCAGGTCTAGAACTGAAAATTCTAGTTGATTTAAGTTAGTAGTACACTATAGTAGCTGCATTTTGAGTTTGGTTCGGTTTGGTGAAGTTTTGAGCATTTTAGCTCTATGGATTGTTTGAAAAGCGAATTTCAGCTTTAATTCCTTAATTGATTGTTCTTTAGTTTGTTCAAATGAATTTTTGTTAGTTCAAAGAGTTAAATGATAAATTTGGTTGGTTAAACAATACCTGAATTAACCCGTTTCGTTATGTATTAGTGTGAAGAAGTCATGCAATTAATCCTCAAGTTTGGCCACAATATTCTGTTCATATTTAACTTTTCGAGACTGGAATTCGGTCCGGATTAATGATAATTTGGTCCGAATTGTCCTCCCTGGAAATTACAGCTTCTAAAATTCGGTCCGGATCAATTGTTATTTGGTCCGGATTGTTCCCTCTGACAACAGATTTTCTTTTGGCCATAACTTTGTCATCCGGAGTCCGTTTTAGGTAATTAAAAAACCGTTGGAAAGTTCTTGAAGAGCTCTACAACCTCATAAGATTCTTTGATATATTAGAGATTATAAAATTTTGGTTTAGGTCCTAAACTTTATTTATATCATTATCTTTAATGTCTAAGTCGTGGTAAACCCTAACCCGACCACATAATGAGTCATAACTGAAGTTTGTATTTAGTTTTTCATGCTTGTATTTACTTGTTTCTTGTGTGATCTATTTGAGTGAGTACTTAGAATAGTCTTGTTGTGTAGATTTGTATAAACGTATCGGAGTAAGAAGAAACCGATACAAAAAGGAGTACTACAATTAAATTGCTTGTCTATACTTGCGGTTTTGCTGCTCGATTATGAAGTGCTTTACTTTCAGGTGCGGATGCACACAAACTCTGATTTACATTTTATGAACTTAACTATGGCATTTGCATCATGTTGAATTACTCATTCATTGCATGCATATTTGTATTTGTATCATATGTTAATATTATTGTATGAATGTTATACATGATGAATGGTTTCCGATTGAATGACTTCAAAAGGTCTGTGCTACTTGTGTGATTGAATAGACATTGGTTGACTCCAGGACGGAGTCATGACCCGTTCCTTGAGCCCCGAGAGATAAGCGCTTATGATCGGTATTCTGACAATGTTCTCTCTGGTAGTACTGTTTGATATTCTGTTTTGTCTGAATTGTGGTAATCTGAGTCTACGGACTATAAAGGAAGAGTCTACGGACTATAAAATCTGTGAATGAAGTCGTAATGATCAATAACCAGACTTGCATTTAATGTGTTGTCCAACCTGAGCCGGTTTCTGAAATGCCATATTGTATTTGTGTTCCTTATTGAAGGATGTAAATACCGTGCTCATAATGCATTGCATGTGTTGTATTAAGATGAGGATGAAACTAATGATTATGTATGATGTTATCTAACTTATTAATGTTTGTTTTAAACTCAGCCGGTAGTTAGTTCCTGATCATGTATCTTAGGGTTTGTATGACTGCAACTGAATACCGCACTGAGATAATTTTATAATTATCTCATGCTCTGTTTTTCGCATTGTTTCCACTTTAGGTGTGGGTTCCAGGTTCCGAATCGAGTGGCGAGAAGTTCGACATATTGTAGGCCAATGGTTACTCTGGGTAATGAACCAAATAACCTGTGTAACATGTCCACTTGTATATCACTTTAATAATTGTGTATCATGTGAATGATTCTTACTTTAGATGTTTTGCTTATAAATTGTTAGAATCTTTTAGTTTTAAACACTTAAATTATAATATTTTAATGGATTAGTTTAAGTTAAGTCTTGCGGGTGCGCAGATGGTAGCGTATACTCGCGACGGCTGTGGCGTACCCGGTTTTGAGGTGTCACACGTTTATAAATTTCAATTTCATTTCCGTTTTCAAAAACGAAACTCATTTTTCTTTCGTTTTTTGTTTCGTTCGGACGAAACATAACGAAAACGTGTAAAACGGTACGATATTGACCGCCATAATCGGACCTATGCTATATAATTCCTCAATGTTGGTGCAACCGGTTCATCGATTGTACAATGTGGATCCCAATTTTGGGATGCAAAGTATGAGGCAATAAACGTACAAGGTAATATATTCAATTTATGACCTGAGCGAAGGTATTTGTTTCATTTAATTTGAAGTGAAAGTATATTTTAATTTGGTTTTTAACTTTTAGGACCTGAGCACTTGATTCTGAATATACATATATAAGAATGGCAAATGTTTTCATATATGACCTGAGTGATAGATGTAATCATTATTTAACGTATTTAGAAATAATAACACAAATTTTCAGGATCCGTAAATCATATAAAATAATAAAATCACGAGTATAAAACTTACAAATTGAAGAGCAGACTTCATTAATCGTTAGGCGGAAACGTTAGTACTTATCTTCTTTGAGTTTTTCCTCAGCCATAATGATGGTCAACAATGACGTTTTTCTCTTTTCTTTTCTGAATTTTCTTAATGGCAGAATTATGGAAAAGAATACCTTAAAATTTCATATTATAGAGTATTTAATGTTGAGGCAACCAAAGAGATCAAGTACAATGAATCTGGTCCATCAGAATTTCCATCAAATTATGATGCACCCTTTAGTTAATTATCTTAAATGAACTTGGCTCACATTGATTGTCATAGGTCACATTAAATATTCCAACACTGAGCACTTGATTTTGAGAGTGGGAGGGGGGTGGGGGGCACAGTGATACTGAAACTATTTTTAGATCTCTCTTTTTTTTCCATTCTAATTAATATACGTATATAAAGTATGGCTTTATTCCCCTTATTTAACATAAGTGCTCATTATATGAAAACATTTGCCATTCTAATATTAATTCTTAAAGTTGGCATTGAAATATATAATCTAATATTAGTGACATACATTTTCAACGATAAAGATACATCACGATATTGAGGTGGATTTTTAGTTCGAAATAATGTATGAATAATGCACGTGTAAAGAAAAAACAATCAAGAGTCAAATGCTCTATATTTTGTTTGAGAGACCCAAATTTCATACCTTAGTCGGCGCTGTCAAAAAAAAAGAAAAAGAAAAAGTAAAAAAGAAAGGAGAAAAGTGTCGTCTAGAAACAAAAGAAAGGTCGACTCTTACTGCTGCCGTCTGCAAGTAGTGGATTTCTTATTCCCATTTAAAACAAAAGTAGTCAATTTTTGTTATAAAATTTTTTGACTTAGATCAATGAATAGGTTTAATTTCTTGACTCGAATAAGTTTTTTTTTTAAAGAAATATAGAGAATTATAATTTTTCTTTTCTTGTCTAAAAAGTATAGAGAATATACCTGAACTTCCCAAGAAATATGCTAACACATTTCCCTGTCATAGTTCTATCTTCTATGTATCATATTGCTATTGATTATTAAAATATTTTATTCTTTGGCACTTCACTATGATCAAGTTTAGGTAAATGCAATTGCCTGTTCGGGAATTCAACGAAAAAAGAAGTATCAAGTAATTTTTTTTTCCTACTTTAACCGTAGATTAAAAACTTAAGAACTAAATCACCCAAGTAATAATTAGCTCGATTAACTTAATACTTATGACGTGCTAGGTAGCCTCTGCCTAGTTTGTCCAAAAAAAAAAACTTAATAGTTATGACAATGTTTTTCAAACGAGGTAAAAAAAATATTAATATTCATATTAATGAGTTGTAAATTAAATTTATTATACTCTTGTAATTATCAGATATTTCATAAAAAGTTACTATTGTTGGTGGATAATCAATTTTCGAAAAATTTAATAAAAAGAATTGCGCATAAACCGGTACGTATTGCAACTTGCTCCGAGAATTCTGTAGTTTCAAAGATAATGGACATGATGCCACGTGAAGGGCAAAAATTCTATCTTGTTCAGTTGTTTCGCATGGAAATACGAAATTAAATACAATAAAAGCAGAACACTGTTTAGTAAATAAACCATTGCCCGAACAAAACCAGCAGCTTATAGATAAGAGTAGATAAGCTAGAGCTCAAACGAGACATTTGTTCATCACCCTCCAATCCAACAACGAAATTTCTAGAAACAAAAGATAATTGGGTTTGTATAAAAATTACACGATATTGATCCAGGCTCCACCATGATACAGTGCTAAATGAAATTTTTCATATTCACGAAAGAATTTAAGACCATACTTTCCTTGTCAAATAGTGTGAACCACCTACCAAACAAAAGGAAAGGGTAAAAAAGAAAAGATTAAGATCATGATTGTCAAATTGGAGTAACTAGTCCTTTTTTATATACCTATAGTTACTGCGAGAATGATACGATGAGAAGAATCTCTTTGTAGCGTTGAGAGAACAACACAGTAACAGAACGAGAACAATGTAGGCATATTTAAATGTGAGATAAATTAGAGCAATAAAAAAAGATAATTTCCATCCTGATTCTCTGAGGTTTAAAAATGAGATAAAACTAGTTCTAATCTCGCGCGTTGCGCGATTCATTCTCATTTGAATATGCTATGAAATGGATTCTTAATGAGTGTGGATATGTTATGAAATTTTTTTTTGCAAACAGACATGCAATATTTGAGGTCATTATTGCCATAAAATGAAATGTATAACCATGTGGTCAAGATTGATAACCGCTAGGGAGGATTGTTCGATTTATTTATTTATTTTTGTATTGAATTTTAGTTATAGTGTTATTTTTATATCCTCTATTCTTTCAAAGTTACCATGCATCTGACATAATATATTTGAAATATTATAAATGTATCAAATAATAATAAATCAGTAAAAATATGGGAAAAAAGCCATGGAATATATAGAACATCCAGTTTTTGAAAATTCATATCTTCAGTTTGATTTCTCCATAGAAAGAATTACTTGGTTTCTCAAAAAAAAAAAAACAGTTACTTTTCTACAATTTTTTTTCCACTGTTACAGACAGCTTACTCGAGTTTAAATGTAGAAAACAAAGTGCTGCTCAGTCATCTCCTTTACATTGTATATCATTACTTCTATCTTCCTTTTTTGAGGTATTTGTTGTCTCACTATTCCTATAAAATAGGAGCAAAATAATTTAAAGTTAGACATGGAAGAAATTCAATTGATGTAAATCACTCGACTAAGTATATATTGCAACCTACAAATGTCTCAAATATTGGTTAAATTAGATGCTGTTCATGTGGGATAACAATTGTGAATAGACAAATCAAAAGATAGAAGATTATGTACTTGAAGATATAGGTTTGTTCTGAAATTTTTTTTGTTGGTAGTCTAGCAATTCACCCAGCTGATTAGTTTAGTTACATTTTAAAAAATTGACATACTGGAGTCATCATGTAAGAACCATGAATGATGAAAAGTAAGTTCAAAATGCCATGACCAGTAAACATGAGTACCATTGTGTAATTTTTTATCTATACATAATACATGAGTATCTTTGTGCAATTTTTGATCGATTTCTAATACTGAAAAGTCAGTAGCTTGCTATAAAACCACATTCTAGTACTAGATTGCAGGTAATACAATGAACATACCAGTATTAGATAGAAGCTAAAGAAATTACTGACAGTACAATCTTCTCACACCATATCAAATTCAAACAATGATCATCAAGAAATTATGTTGTGCTTGCTATAGATACATATTCCAAGCTTGACCTAAAGAAAAAGACACAACATAGCTGGGAAAAAAAATTGAGCTCATTAGAAAAGAAACAAATGGAAATCAATATAGAATTTATCAAATTGCCTCAAGACAAAACAAAGGGAACATTTGGTCACCTTTACTGGGTAAAATATTTAAAATAAAATTTAAAAGCAAAAGTAAATGTAACAAAAGCTTTTAAAATCTTGGGCATGGCAGCTATGCAACCTATGTTTGGAAGTTAGTATCTAAAAATTTTTGTGTTGATGATGGATTTAGATTGGTGATGTCATGGCAGCTCAACTTTTGATCCATGAAATTATCGGATACATTTCTAATAGGCCTCACCACCATAAATAAACATATCTCATCGGCTAAGCAGTTATATAAATATACCTCTATCAGACAAACTATTTAGACTTGTGTCCTCCACCTGATTGAATAAATCAAGCCTTCTTCACAATGAAGATACTGTAAATTTTCAGCATACCAAACCTCATTAACATATTTCAGAAGTTAATTTTAACCCTCAGTTGCATTATCATTATTTTGTCAGTCATCTGAAGAAATATAACTTCTCAAAGGTTGTACTGCCCAGAAGATACAAATTAGTTGAGGGCGAGGGCAATTGCCCAAAGAGCACACACTATCTTAAGTTTATACCAACGACAAAAATTGATTTTTAACATGGTCTTTAAAATATATCTCAAATCCTTACAACCAGCAACTTCCATATCAAGCCTTCATTTAGCTACACTAAACTACACTAAAAATAAGTTGTCAATCAGTGTCAACATAATTACTAATTTTTTTATTTGAGTTAGGTTAACGAAATGCAATGGAACAATCATGCTGCAATGAAATAAAAGTGTTAAAATATATTAAAAAAAATAGCATGAAACAACCAACTTATCATTAGTTCCACCGATTGACATAACCATGCTGTCATGAAATAAGAATCAATTGAATACAGTTAAATTATCATTTGTTTCATCTTCAGTATAGAAGGTGAAAATTTTTTTCCCCTCGGGACAGGAGCGGTATTCTAAAAAATATGAGAAAATTTGAGAATACCTGAAATAAGCGGCAAATACTTCTAGCATTATCAATTTTGGCAATTCAATTATAGTTTTCCATCTCTTCATCTGCAAAGTTCCTTATGACTAATCCCTAGCATATAAAATATGTAATTAAAATAAACGATATAATCCTCACAGAAAGAAAGAAACCATGAATATGGATTATACCTTTATAGCAACCTTGCTTTTTTACTTAGCTTTTCAAAGATGCTCTCAATCTAGAAACAAAAAATACACATGAAGGTTATTGAAACCAGAGATTTTGAAAACTAACTATAGTTAATATGCATATATATCTTCATAGTGCACTGTAGATCTGAAGACAATGTCAGCCTAAAGCTCAAATAGCATGCATATATTATTCAGCAACTTTGTTCTTTCTAAAATTGACAACTAAACGCGCATTTTAGTAGGAACCTCACAATTTAGAAGGAACGATCAGGAGCAGATTCGCATGGGGGACTGGAGCTTACTCTAAAATTATGCAGTTCCTTTATATATGTCCTTATATTTTAAGAAAAATTGTATAACCTGTCAGCCTAATTAATGTGAATAAACTTAATTTGTCTCCACAATGGTTAATTTGTGGATCTGATCCTAGAAATGATATGTGGACATCACTGGTAAATATCCATAAAAAATGCTAACAATTTGACGCACGCTTTGACTGAAAATTTAGTTTGAACTCTAAAAGCAGCTGAACAACCATAAAAAAAAACTGATATGAGCATGAATCTTAATACCAGACCAAAGGAAGATTCTCTAATAGTTGAGGAAAGCTCCAATAATGGGTGAGAAAAGCTTCCTTCAGTTCCACCCAGCTCCAAGACCCCAAGAAACGTTGAAAACCACCAGCTTGCAACAAAAATAAAGCAAATTATATTGCCGAAACAAAACATGCAGCTATAATTTCAGACATAATCTAAATATTGTGTTATAAATTCAAACCTGATACTTTTTGCCATTGTATACGTTCATTGAGAAACCAATGAGATTTAATAACAAATATCGAGAAGGAGCCTTAAACGTCTGGTCTCTATGTCTCCTAAAATCAAAATAAGAAGAAAATTAAAAAAATAGAAGTAAAGAGACGTTGAAATAGAAACAAAAAAAAGGAGAGAGCCAGAGCTGAGAAGGAGAAGGGCACCATCTTCAGAAACAGTACTCGCTTGTATGAAACGTCTACTTGAATAGCAGTAAGGGCTCTGAATGGCGAAAATCCGAGCTCGATTGAAAGAGGAAGATGCGATCTATTCATCTACACAACCGGCGCCGGGAGAGGAGAACGGAGGTCTCGAATATCTGGCAACAAAGAGGACCAGCGGTGTTTTCTCTTTTGCGCTAAAAATTGGAAATGATTGGGACGGAGAGAGACCGAGAAAAGTAGTGGAACATGAAAAGAGAGCAAAAAAAAAAAAGGTACAGGATGCGACAGAGCAGGTGGCCAAAAGAGGAAGGAGACGTGCGTGACAATACGGATGATAGAAAAAGAGAGAGGAGAGGTGGGGCGACACTCTTTGGAGAAGCGAAGAGGTGAGTGAAAGATCGATCAGAAGAATCAACAGACGCGATCTGAAACGAACGGCCACGATGAAAATACTGTAGTTAGCACAGTAACCAGCGCTTCCACGCGCAACTATATATTTCTAATTAAAAAAACCTATATATCTTGAATGAGGAATGAACAGTACCGAACAGTGTTGTATTGTTTTTTATTAGTGTGGTTCTTTATGTGGTGGGTTATTTTTGCCTGGGACAACTTCTCTGTTCGATTGCTGCATGATTTTGTGTGCTGCGTTTGCAATTTTTGATCAAGTTTGGGTAGGGCAGGAATTGTGTTCAATAATTTTGTGGGCTAGGCGTTCTCAAGTTATTGTACGCCTGCTCTTAGTTTATGTTTTTGTGGGCTGAATGCATGTGCAGCGACGTCTTTAATTGGTGTGCCTTGACTTGGTGGCTTGGGTATTGAACTCTTTGTTTTATTGTGGCCGAATTGGTGTGGATCTTCCAATGACTGTAAGTCATTTTTTATGCTTATTGTGATCCGCTACATGTTGTCCCTCTTGATATTGACCGCAGGGTACTTTCTCTTTCGGTTTGGATCGTAGGCATGTTTCACACATTACAGGTGTACACCGAACAATCTTGCGGGGAATGTAACCTGCCGTGTGGGCCCGCTAGAGGTATGGTGTGTGGTTTTCGATTGTTGGGTGTGTATGCAATATGGACTGACGCAGTGCGGTCAGCCTATTATTTTCCTTATTTCTCTCGGGCAGCCATGTGGAAAAGAGAGGTTTATGGGGCCTGGTCGTGCTGCATTCTTTATTATTCCTGGACATGTTGTAAAGGGCCGTGTCTTTTGTTGTTGTGCATGCACTGCTGGGTGGAGCCAACTATTCCATGGTTTATAGGCTTGCTTGGTGGAAACACTGTTACTGCTTGTCGCCCAGCCGATGTGTATTGGCTGCTTCCTCTGCCATTTTGAAGCCGTTGTTTCCTTCTTGATACAAGCTCATCATATTTGAAGAGACCAGTGTGCTTAGATTGGATGTGGGGTCGAAGGTCAGCTTGCCTTCTGCTCTCTCTCTTTGTGGTCTGCTTCCACAGGCAAGCATATCTCTGGCAGTCCATTGTTGTATTAAAACCCTCCCATCTCCATCCTGCCTTGAATCCTTCGCCAGTGCTTCCTTGGTACACTTGCTGTTAAGGACAGTTCTTCTTCGTTTTGTTTTCTTTTGTTTTCAAAATTGAATTAAATTAAGTGCAACCTTGCATCATGTGCGAAGGGAAGCAGTGCATCAGACACACAAACTAGCAAATTCTGTCAGAAGGCGGGATGGTGAGTACAGGGGCCAACTAAACTGGCTTTGGAAGCAACAGGAAGGAATCTAAAATGAGTTAGATGGGTTTTTTTTTCGAGAAGGTGCAGCAGGACCCGTCTTGATTGTCTTTCGTTTTTATACTGGTGCCAATTGGTAGATGTCTTTATGATAGTTTGCTTTTTATATTCCTCTCTCATTGTATTATGCTACTTTATTTCTCTTTTGTTTATTTTTATTCTTAGTTCAGGTTACTGTTAGGTTCTTGGGCACCAGTTTTATTTTCCTTATGATGTTGAAACTTGAAACTTTCGTTGTAATCTTACTGTTTTTTCAATGCTTGCCTATGGGTTTCTCATAAAAAAAAATGAATCAAATTCCTGTTATCGAAATGTAATGTGGCATAACATGTATAAGATTGTTATTAATTGTTTGTTTGTTGGAAAAAATGTAAGGTTGTGCGATCTGCTCTGCTGGATTTTTCCTGTTTGTTATTAATTGGAAAATTCCGGTTTGTTTGTTATTAATTGTGGTAAACTAGTCATTTTCTGAAAACTATCCTTTCCACTTTATTTTTATGTTTAAAACCCGCCCCGTTCATTAATCCCACAAGTTTCTAACCTCTAAAAATAAAAAAAAATTCTATTCGTATGCTTATTTTAGCAATATTAATTTTTTTATTTGTATACCATAATTTTATTTTAAATCTTTAAACTATTATTATCATTATCATGGTGATTTTTAACAAATCATATAAAACAATAAAAGACTTCCAAGTTCTATCTTGGCTTTGTAGACATACTCATTCAGGTTGCGGCGGAGCCGCAACTCAAGGGTCTAGTTAGTATAATGATGAAAAAATAATTTATATCATTACCTTATATACAATATCTTTATTTGTCGCTTTTACAAGGAACGATTCTTATTCTATTTGTACCACGAAAATAAAACATTTCTTAGTTTGTTGTTCTAACTCTGTTACTCAGACATAAAATAAAATAGTTATCTTTTTATTCGTCCTTTCCTTCTTATCTTTCTCAAAAAGGTCTGCCAGATGCTAAATATATCTAATTTCTAATAGACATATACGTTTTTATTTTTTCTTCTAGAACTAATTTATTTTTTTAAATGAAGAAAATATGTGAGCAATATAAGAAAATTATTTTAAGACATATATATTAAACTATTAACATAAATTGCCTCAAGGCCTCAAGGGGTTTGTTGGGATCAGTCTTGCCTCAAGGTGATCCCTAGATGTTATATAGAATATAGGTATAATTAACCTGACTAACGGACAAACAGTTAAATATAATTCTCAAAATATTTTCGAAAGAATTTCATACTTTTCTTGAGCATATCACATGTAATTTATATGCCTTGTATGTGGTCGAGAAATACAATCAACTTGGTACGTACAACCACCTGATATGTTAAGTTCTCTTACAAAAGAGAGAAAGAAAAAAAAGAAAAGAACAAATTAATTTAACCACCTCTCTTAAGCTCTTCTACAAAGCTGCGAATTTATAGTTGCGTGATTGTTCACTCAGACTCTTATACTTTTACAAAATTATGGCACTCCATCATCTTTGCAAAATCTTCGAAACAAACCAAGCCATCTCCATCGGAATCAACATTTCCAACCATCCTCTTACAATCGTCGATCGTACAAGATTCTCCCATGGCGACAAACACCTTTAGTAACTCTTCAGCCGAGATCTTACCGTCGCCGTTCGCATCGAACACCTTGAAAGCTTCTTTCAACTCTTCTTCACCATCAGACTCACAGATCTTGCCTAGATCAGCCATGGATATGCACCCATGACCATCTCCAGCCGCAACAATAGCCGAGACTTCCTCATCGGTCAGCGGTTCGGGACAGAGGCAACGAAGCATGTTCTCAAGCTCATCTTTGGAGATCTTAAAGTCGTTGTACGACGAGCGGAGAACGGATTTCGGAGTGGAAATGGATTCATCGGAGGAAGAGGATGTGGTTGAATCGAAAGAGTGGCCTTCATGGCGCGAAATGGATCGACTCTTTTTGGGTTTGTGCTTCTTAGAAGAGGTGAGGTTAGAGAGGAAGTTAGAGACGGAGAGCTTCATGGTTGGTTCTTGGTTGGTGGGTTTGGAAGGTGGAGGGAAGTAATGGAGAGGAAATGCGAGTGGTTGGAACTTGTAACTTGGAACTTGGAAGGAAGGAGAGAGGAAGGAGGGGTTGATAAAGAGGCGAGGAGAGTGGGGTGTAGAGTGAGCTTCGACGAAGCTTCCTGCTTTTGTGAATTTTGAGAGGGAAGAGAATGGTATAGACTTTCTCTGACCTGTTTGTTGTGTTTGATTGTGTACCGAGTTGATGTTTTGGAAAGAACGTGATGATTGCTATACGGAAAGTTATAGAGTAGTTGGTATAGAAATAAATGATTAGATTGAGGGGGAAATGAATGAAAGACGAGTCGACTACGACTGGGACTCGGGAGTCTGGAGCATGTCGCTTTTGTCCGATTGGGAAAAGTGTCAGGGATTATGATCGTCTGTGGCAATCTTTTCTGTTAACATTCGAGTGGTAATCATTTGTAATGTTCAAATTGGATTGGATTTCCATTTCCATCCTGGTTTTTATCCATTTGAATTTTTTTAGTTTCAAAGATAAATTATTTATCCATTTGGGCTCTATGGAGAAATATTACTTTTTAAAGAAAATTTGATGTCTGGATAAATTAAAAGATTAGTGAAATAACATAAGTGAATATCTTTAAAATAAAATATGCAACACATGATTATAGCTTATATTAAATCGATTAATACTTTACTTTTATATTTATATTTTTTGACAAGAATTAATTGATTGACAAAATAATGTACACACAAGCTGTTTGACAAGCACCTCACGCATTATAGCATGAAATAGTGGCACAGAAAACCAATTATGAGGAACCGTATCTATGAGCATATTTTAATCAGATTTATTTTATAGGGGCTAATTCTGGGCCTCTGGCAGAGAGGATGTTGGTTGTGATATTTCTTAGTTTATGCCGGGTTGTAAGTTTCCTGATTCTTTTGATTGGGCTTAATGCCTCTGCACTGCATCGGCGATTAAAAAAGTGGATTTGACTAATCATTTTCTTAGGAAACTGCATAGGACAAAAATTTATTTGACAGTTTTTTTTGTTAATTTTTGTTTACACACAGAGAATCCAATGATTACAAGTGGACTCTGCAGATTCCAGGTTTTGTGTTCCAATAATGAGAGGTAACATCTTGTTGGGTTTTGCTGGCATCCAATGTTTTTAATACCCTACCGGAGGTCGAACCGGTGAAGCAAACGATATGGGGTTTTACCGGTTTACCGGTTGTACCGGTTTCAAAAACCGGATGATGTCATGTAATTATTTAAATATAAAGAAATACATTAAAAATTTAAAAATACAAAAACAGCAAACAAAAGATGTACAAGTTTTGATCCGTAACAAAAATAATTACAATATCATGTTAGTATGTCATTTATCATAATCACTCTTTTTCTTACCGGATAGAATGGTACTGCAAGATAGTAAAGACTGGTACAGGTCATGAAGTGTGAAGTTATGCACAATAGTAACACATGGTATCAACCGGGAATAGGCAACAAATGTAATAAAAATAGTATAATATGGTGTTAATTTCGTGCCAAGTCAGCACGTCAGATTCATAAAAATCAATTATCAAATAGTATTTGCACCAATAGATTCAGAAAGCAAAGGGAGTAGGCACTATATAGAGTTATAGGTTAGTTTCAATTTAACAGAGCCACAGTTAACAGGATTGTAAGCACAAAATTTGCTTTCAGCTATTGTTGTACTGTTTCTTTGTCTAATGTTAAGCATTTATCACAAAAAAAAATTTTAACTTTTTGCAGAGGTTTAAACTACTAATTATCAAATAATCAATTGAAGGTACTATCTGGTAGGGACTAAATTAATTTGCGAACTATAAATCTATACCTAGTAAAAGTAAAAACTCAACGACTGCTTCATTACTACAGGCCAAAAAAATTGAAAAGGAAAGAGGACAGGAAAGGCTGCCAAAATAAAAAGGAAGGATGGAATCACGGAAGTAGGGAAAGAAATTAGGGTAAAACTTAAATCCCAATTTATTTCCTTCTTAGTTCCTAGCGAAAATGGAAAGAAAGTAAAAATTTTTTTTCTGGGGAATACAAAAAGGTGTTAGCATAGCAAACATGGTAACAAATAAGACAAACCGGTACTATGATTTTTCCGATATTTCCGGTTTTTGACCGGTTTTAGCCGGTTCATGACCAATGGATTTTAGGAGGCTTCTCCTACCGGATCCTGACCCGGTACCCGGTTTTACCGGAAATTTCCGGTAACCGGTAGGATTTTAAAAACATTGCTGGCATCTGAATCTAGATTAAATATGTGAAGTGAAATAGTGTAGTAAATCTTGTTATATTTTAAAGCAAAATAGATAGTTATTAAATTATTTTAAAATTTTAATAATTCAATTTGATTTTGAAAGTGAAAAAAATAAATCTTAAACTTCGCTTCTGTTGCATGATTATCTAATTTTGTGAAATTCTCTTTAGTGACTAACATTATATCTATAATTTAGTTTTTCTTTTTGGGAGTTTTAAGGTGAAAATTACAATTGTCAATAATGCTAGTTTTTTTTTTTTTGATGGAAGTCAAATAATGCCAGTTGTCAATATATCGCTTTACGTGACTTTAATGCTATACGGACACTTTAAAAAAAAAAAAAAGCTCGCAAGATTGATTCTCTTTTGCACAGTCTAACGCTTTTATGTTTACTGCTGCATTTTTTTTATGTACAGATGAATTAAGAAAAAAAAATAGTATGACATTATGTTCAATGCGTAAAATCCCGACACTTAATAGTATGGAATTAAGAAGAATAGGAGAGGCCGAGCTGTCCAGGTCTAAAATCCCGACACTTCAGAAAAGTCTAATTATAACAGATGATGTTATATAGTCTTAGTTGAGTTGATTGATTAATTTCTTTGCATTTTAAGTTCAATGAGTTCTGGTAAAATTAAATTACTGAAGTGCAATTTGGTGAGAAAGAGGAGGGTATTGTCGCCAAAGAAATCTTGGCAAATTTCTATATATATTTTTTTTTATGGAATTAGCAGGAGTCATTTTATTAGACCCATTATTTCTTCTTCAAAAGCGAATAATGTCGGAAAAGGAAAAAATAAGTTTCAAATAGTATGACATAGTAATAGTTAGATTAACAAACTTGAAAAAAAAAATAATGTTGAGCTGGGAGGGACCCAAGACCAATGTTATTAAGGTTATAACTATTAAAAATTGAGCATTTGATAAAGGAAAAGTGAATTTTAAGTTAGATTAACAAACTAGAAAAAAAAATAAAAATTGAGCTGGGAGGGACCCAAGACCCAAGACCAATGTTGGCCTCCACCAGCCTCCCCTCCCCTCCGCCACTGGTTCAATGTTACTATTATATCTTATTTTTGGTTGAACTTGCTCAATTGAATTTTAAGTCCTTAAATTTTAGAAATTTCCAATAATTGTTTTGACAATCACGCCAAAATGAAAAAATAAAAAAATAAAATCAGTCCTACAGCACTGTTACTTAAATCTGCTCCTGAAAACTACAACTTGAAAAAATTCTTAGTCCACTACGAATTTGGTAACAGAAAATCCAAACTCACAGTACTTAAGACTGACAAGTAAGGTGACTCGCGTTTAGAATAAATAAGTTAATAACAGCTGACATCCTAAGTCGGTAAGTCCTGAACCCCTCTATATTTTATATCTCAACTTCTCAAGGGAAGTAACATTTTTTTTTAAATCCTACATGTGATACCATTTATCGATATTATGCTTTTATGTGCCTTTTTTATTAATAAAGAGAAATAAAATAAGAAAGTTTCATATAATATCAATACATTCAATCTGTCAAATTATCTTTTATCTGTTTTCAACGCTGATTAAATAAAAAATAAGATGAATAACAAAGTCATTAATTTTTATCATCCCTACTCATTATAAACTCATAGATCCAAGAGTGTATCACCTATAGATCTAGTGTGTACCCACTTTCTTTACCGTTTGATTGGGTTAATTTGTGGTTGGATGTCAATCGGTGACGAAAAATATTATCATTTATGTTTTTACATCTAGAATGGAAAGAACATCGATTAAAATAATAATTATTTTCTTATTTAGAAAGAGAGCACGGCATGAAAAACTTTTATCAAACTTTTATTGCCTATAATTTTTCATATATATATATATATATATATATATATATATATATATATATATAATATTTGTTAAATTATGTTTCTCATGTTTTAATATTTTCATTTTAATTTCCATTAAAGTAATTTTTTTTAATTTTTATACCTTTACATTGAGTGGGTATGTTTTCTAGTAAGTTGCTCGATGTAAGTTTTCTATTATAAGTTTATAAAAGTGAATAATACCGATGGTAAAACTTAAATTACAATTTTTTTATCATTCCGTTGGTCATTTCAGTTCAGCGAGCACCGAGCGACAAATATTATTCAAATACAGTGCATGATAAAAATTATGAGCCTATATAACAATTTAATTAAGTTGACTAATATCGATAGTATGTACGATGATAGGGATCCGTATGATAGACGTAATCATTAATTTAGCGTGTTTAAAAATAATAACACAAATTTTAAGGATCCGTAAATCATATAAAATAACAAAAATATGAGTATAAAACTTACAAATTGAAGAGCAGAAATCGTTAGTCGTTAGGCAGAAGCGTAAGTACTGATATTCAATAGTTTTCCTTAGACATAATGATGGTCTTCTTTAGACGTTTTATTTTCTCAACTTAATATTCTGATTTTTCTTTAGTGGAGAAATGTGTGTAAAAATAAACACACCCTTTAGTAGAGATGGAAATGAACCATACTCTTTAGCAGAAAATTTTGAGGTATTTATAAGACTCTAAGGCAACCATTGGGATCAAATACAATTAATCTAGTCCATCAGAATTTCCATCAAATTTTGATGCACCCTTTAGTTAATTTCATTAAATGAATTTGGTTCACAATTAATAATATAGGCCATATAAAAAAAAATCTAACATTCTCCCACTTGGCCTATATTGCATCATCATAATGAAACACAAATTCAGAATTGGCCAACATTATCTTAAA
Source organism: Rhynchospora pubera (assembly GCA_028095005.1). Taxonomy (NCBI): domain Eukaryota; kingdom Viridiplantae; phylum Streptophyta; class Magnoliopsida; order Poales; family Cyperaceae; genus Rhynchospora; species Rhynchospora pubera. The sequence goes on along the minus strand of CM051461.1, from coordinate 69,360,810 downwards.
CCTTGTTCAGTTAGAAATACCAAACTAAACTAATACAATCAAAATAACTATTAATATTATTTGACCCCATTAATTATAGTATTGGTATTCTTTCCAACAAATAATTAATATAATTCATTCGATCCACTTAAGTAAATTTGCTTAAATTAAACATAATGCGCAACATAAGAAATAAGCAAATTTCATAAATTCAAAGTCAAAGTCATAATAGAAGCTTCACATCATAACTTAATACATAATTTAATACAACAAAATCATAATTAGCAACCAGACCCGTGCCGACAAAAATGGGTGGTTATACTTTATTGAGAGAATTAGTTAACATAATTCTCAATTAATATGTTGTATTTGTATTGTCATATCTTTGACTTTGTATTTAACAACAAGATATTTAATGTCAATACATTAGACATGTTACTTAATTTGTTGTTATTAAAAGACAAAATAGCAGTCGCGTTATTACAAAAATAAGATAGGTGACCTTATAAAATGCCACAAAAATTCTGCTTGCATAGTGGAAGAAGACATTATAAACTGCTCAGCACTCTTCCATAAAATTAATCATTATATATACAAGCACAAATAAATAACCGAAAGTGAATTTCTTATTGACTAATAAAATATCATCCACGTACAAAATGAGAATGATAAATTACTCCCACTAACCCTGAGATATATACATTGATTTATAATATTTTCTTTAAATCCAAACTTGATATCATCAAATTTGAGATATAATTTAGCAAAATTAGTATTTCATTATTACTACTTTTATTCCTAGTAGCAACAAAAGGCTAATCATAATGTCTGGTCCAGTTCTAAATTACCAAGACAAATCTCAGTTCATTCTTTCCAAGTTGGAAAAATTAGTTTTATTCAATGTTGTTAAATTCAGAAAAAATAAGGTGGTTAATAGTCGACTAATGTTCACATAACATAATAAAATTAAACTGAAATGAATAATAAAAACGCCAAATAATATTTCAGTTTTAACATAAAGTTCTTCACATTTTCAATTTATATCATCGTTGGACAGAAATAAATTGAAGTTTATGAGACAATTCTATTTAATAAACTAAAATGTCAATTAAAGTTGTTCAAATTGACATCCTTAATATTTATTAAATATAAACATCATAGTGATATGTAAACTAAAATATCACAAACAACATAATATAAATAAACAACTATGAGGAATGATACTTAATTAAATTGAAATTAATATTTAAAAATTTCAATTTTGACAAAATAGTTGTTCCATGAAATCAATTTGCATCACCGTTGGGCAGAAACAAATTGAATCAATAATAATAAAATTTCACTTAATAAACTACAATGACAATTAAAGTTGTTAAAATTGACAATCATAATTTATTAAATGTAAAGCTTTATTGTGATATATAGAAAATTATCCCACACTTCCTTCTAATAGAATGGTATTTACAATTAAAGTGGTTAAAATTGATAACACCAAAATATTAAAAGTAACTTTATATGATTTAAATTATTCATATGCAAAATTAATAGCAAACTTCCGTTTGCCCAAATGATTTAAATTAGTGCATATGAAACCATAGATTAATAATATCTCAACAATCATATATATAATCATATACGAGTAAATATATATATTAAAATAAAAATTGCTATTAACGGAAACATGTCCATAAATAAAATAGCAAAAATAACCATAATTTTTATTCGGTTGCAAATCCGACCAAAATATGTTTCAACTAGGCTAGACGAATCATCTAACATAATAAACCTCTTTAATGATCTGTTTGAACGAAAATCAAGAAAGGTCTTAATGAGGAAATAGAGTAGTTCGTCCTAACAAGATTCACAATATGTTCGATCAGTTTAACGGATTGCACTAACAGAAACTTCGTGAAATATTCCATTTAGTAATGAAATAATAATTAATGAAGTAACTTAGTTCCATCTACATGAATGGTTTTGAATAAATAAAAAACAAATAAATGGATAATATAGTGTGGCTTTCTAATCACGGAACCATGCAAATTTATACCGGTGTACATTTGAGGAAAAGGAAATTGTGGCGCATGATAGGTACATAAGAGAGAGTAAACAAGTAATTTACCATTTACCAATCCTAAGAATATCTGATCTTAGAATAATAAATAATTAAATCCCATTATAGCCATTCCACTAAAAGAAATAATAGAATCTCCGTGAATAGTAACAAGCACATATGATAGAATTCAAGCACATAAAGGACCATAATTATCCAATTCAAAAGATTGAATATCCTTTATGTTTGTGTGCGCGAATACATAGATGAAATAAATAAATGGAAAGATAATCCATATCCTAAATTGCGCACGGAATAAACTAGGAATTTGAAAAGAGAAATACGAAAAGTTTCAATATTCTCGTAAATTCAATCAAATACGAAAAATATTTTATATGATTTTACGATTGGCTCTGGTATCAAATGATAGACGTAATTATTAATTTAGCGTGTTTAAAAATAATAACACAAATTTTAAGGATCCGTAAATCATATAAAATAACAAAAATATGAGTATAAAACTTACAAATTGAAGAGCAGAAATCGTTAGTCGTTAGGCGGAAGCGTAAGTACTGATCTTCAATAGTTTTCCTTAGACATAATGATGGTCTTCTTTAGACGTTTTATTTTCTCAACTTAATATTCTGATTTTTCTTTAGTGGAGAAATGTGTGTAAAAATAAACACACCCTTTAGTAGAGATGGAAATGAACCATACTCTTTAGCAGAAAATTTTGAGGTATTTATAAGACTCTAAGGCAACCATTGGGATCAAATACAATTAATCTAGTCCATCAGAATTTCCATCAAATTTTGATGCACCCTTTAGTTAATTTCATTAAATGAATTTGGTTCACAATTAATAATATAGGCCATATAAAAAAAAATTCTAACACCGTACGTATACAATTCTAAAATTGATTGAAGTTTTAGTTTTCCTAATTATCTAACTGAAATGTCTTATAAGAAAATTTTATTCTTGAAACAACCATTCAAAATATTTAGTGTCGATTTGTTTGAGATCAATGAACGTATAGGTAATTTTATTTCGGTCATAAAGTTTTAAATTCTACGATTTTACTTTTTAGTCACTGAATTTTGATATACATCAAACCTTGGCCATTCTATCAATTTTTCTATCCGATTATGAAAAATGATCATATTTTGGTTGGAAATGTTAGAGATTTTGCAAAAAAAAAAAGGTGATCAAATTTGAAGATATCAAAATTCATTTACTAAATATAAAAAATCAATGTTTATTGATCGAAAATAAATTTCTTAGAAACACGATAATGTTTTCAAAACAAATTGTGTAACTTCTTAGAAACAAAATTATGTTCTTGAAGACGGGACCAAACTTTGGGCTAGATTTTTTTTTCCTTTTTTGTAATCAAAGCTTAACTTTTGAGCTCTTGGAGCAATGCTGCATTTTTTACATTTCTTGTTAAAAGGTTACCTTAAAATTTTTTAATTCATATAGTTTTTACATTTCTTGGAGCAATGCTGATGAATTTGTCTGGTTGTCACCGACTTAAAATAAAAACGGTAGGTACAAAAAAAATTTGAACTTCATATTGACTTTGATAGGGAATGGACAATTACACTTATAATTAAACCAAGTCCACGTCTATTGCTATAATTTACTAGAACCACGGCATTCTAATTAGATTTGTCACATCTACCATTATGGCTCAAACTTATACTTTTCGGCTTCGCGTAGGATAATACAGTAACACCAACTATTGTCTATAAAAAATGAAGATCATGGACCGTTGTATATACCATTCAAATGTTTTTTTTATTAAGTAATGATTTGTTATTTAAAATACAAATCTTGATTGATGAATATGGCGAGGAGGCTAATTTAATATATTTTATTATATAGTATATAAATTTTCAGACTTTCTAACACACGGAACATCATAAACAAAATTTAAAAAGCTGCACTTTTTTTTATATTTTTTTGAGATGGAAAACTGCAGCTCTTTATTGTGTGGTCGTGGTTATATTTGAACGGAAGAGAACTAGTTGCTGATTGAAGTTGGCGACTATTCTTTTTTAGATCAGATTTGACAGCTAAAACCGAAATAAGAGTTAAAATAGTAGTATTGTAATAATATATCCAAATAAAAAGTTAGTGTTATTTTTTAATTAACATCGTTGTTATTATGTCGACTATTCGTCTAAACGCACTCATGTCATAAAAAAAAAAAAATTATGATTCCCCTCTACATGAAATAGTTCGCATTTGACGTTTGACGACTAGCGCACTAAAATATCCAAAGCCACTATGAAAGGCTCGTAGGGTTCATGCTTCTAAGTTCTAATCAGAGAGAGCAGCAAGGTAGCACTAAGAAATTTATGACTTGATTGGTATATACAAGAACATGGTATATAAATATGCTCTTTTGCTTATTGGGAATCTAATTAACGATGCTTAATACGAATTAAGAAACTTTGATATACGTGGAGAATTGAAGATGAAGTAAAATTTCAAAAAATGAAATAATTTTTTTTAAAACTGAGTTGTTTGGTCTAGTAGTTACGCTCTATTCTACTAACTAAATGGTCCTTGATTTGATTCACGAAGAGAGCATTTATTTTTAAATTTTTTATAACAAATTGCTGATTTGATTTCAAACTGACCTTCAAAAAAGAAATATATAATCATTTAAACCACTTTTCGTGTATTACGACCTGAATAGTGAAAATGATTTAACGCGGTTTGATCTCTGGTCAGCCCCACACATGACACGCGTGCCCAAATGCACTAGAGGTCTAGAGCATCTTATTGTCATTGATGCCACGCTAAGTCGCTAAGAGACGTCGGTGTTTACGACTTGGTTTTAATTAATTATCCCAAGCCGCAATTGCTACAGAATCATTATGAAGAGGAAAACAATGTTCCGTATAAAAACAGCTTATTAAAAACAATTTTGGTCTAGCGAAATTTCATGTAATATATAACTTGTACTCTAATTATTTTTATATGTATAATTAGAAATGAATTTTATAATGGACAAAATTTCTTACACGATATGTGTAGCAAGGCCCTAAACAAAATAACCAAAGTGGAGAAGAAAATTTTTTTTTTTGGGTGGCAATCAAAAGACGTTATCGAGGCTCACGAGATTACAAGTGCATAATTTGATTATGAAGAATATTATTACAAGATATTCATTCTGGCTCAAAGAAAAGAAGAACGTGGTCTTCGATTATATATGCTTGTTGCTTCAAATGGAATCCTTCTTAAATTATTTATTATTTATTAAGATTATCTTTCGAACTTTGGATTGAAATGGAAATACTTATTAATTAGAAAAAGATTGAATTTTAAAATGAGATGAGTTCAATATTTCTTTTCGTCAACAAATTTTGAATAATTTTTTTTTCAAAGTGCTAAAAATTGGAAAATAATACGTACAATGCAAAAATTATCTACGTCGGAAAAAAATTAAACGATTATGTTGCGGTAAGAATTCTATCGCACATCAAATAACACATGCATTTTTATAAACGCGGAGTGAGAACTGAGCACAACGTTTTTTTTCCTTTTTTTTAAAAAAAGGTTGTCATATCAGAATAAATATGAAGAAAATTTTAAAATTAAGTAGGTTTGAGCTGGTTCCCGATAGTCAACTAGCAAAATTTCATTAAATAATAAATTACTGTGCAGAAGTTACATGAAGAAAAAGAAGCTAAATAAAGAGAAAAAAAAACAAGCATCCTAGAACCCAAAATACAAACCTAATAATTAAGCATGGAGCTTTCAAAGTTTTAAATTTGCCGAAATTTCTCGCACTAAGAGGTAAATGCTTGAAGTTTCCGAAGAGAAAATTTTGGCATTGTGCTCCTTCTACCGTTTGTCAATTTTGTTTCTATCCTGGAGCCAACATATTGAAAGTAAACTTTTTTTTACTACTTCCTTTACGAAGTATATATTCTTAATTCTTTGGTTATCTACTTTTTCACCTTCAAATATGTTTGTATTCCAAAATACTGTAAAGAGTCTAAAGACGAAATTACAATACAGTTTCTAGAGGGAATAATTGGATAAGAAAAATGAGACATTTGATGTGGATTGCTGCCTATAATGCAGTGGGAAATTGAGCAACGAAACAGTCTAAGCACGGAAACACGAAATTGCATGGTGATTATCGAGTTAGGAGACGTGCCTCTTTGCTCTTGTTTTCTTATATTAATTAACCTTTCGGCAGATTTGACCAGATATTACTATTAATTTCTTTGTTCAATTGCCTTAGTGTGGACAACAGTTAATTAGATAAAGTATGACTTTGTGTACAGTAGGTGGGCTTGCACATTCTTTCACAATAGTTGCATTTCTGATTTCTTATAATTTCTTTCTTTGTCGCTATTTCTTTTGCGAAGTTCTTGGGTGCTACACATTACCTAGAGTGGGTAATTAATCACAAGATAATTTATAATAAGATATCCTCTACTTAGTGACATCTTTTCCAGCTTTTGATCTTGCAAAATTGGCAGAAATTTGCCTAAACTTTGTTCAATAGCAATGAGAAGTCGAATAGTATTAGAGTTCAGTTCGTGCATCAATACACTGTCTTCCTTCCTTTTTATGTGATTTTTTTTCCTTCACAGTCACTTCCTTCTTTTGTGCTTTACAGAAGATGTAATGATTTCATTTTAAATACGACATGAAAGTTGTGATTCTTCACTTTCAGGTTTATACAGTCTTATCAAATAAATCTCCCTAAAATCCCAATCAAAACTTAAGCCATATGTTTACTACAACTTGGGGTTTTCCAACAAAGTAAATATTTAGACAAAAGCCTCTAAGACTACCCAGAATTTATAATAGGGAATAATATTGAAAGGGAAAATTACCTCCAGCAAGTAACAACACAGACAAAATTGAGCTACAACAAACTTGCATCTGAAAATCTGGAATTTTCATTCCTGCTAATCTGCAATAAATTCTCCAGCAGAATTCCACGGCCGAGTTTCATACGACTTCCCCACCATACTTCGTTTTTTATTAACTGTCCCATTTTCCAACCTATATTCAGGGAAATAATCCAGAAAAGTCTTCGATCCTAAAGAATCAACTCCATCAAAGAGAAATTGCCTCACCAAATCCTGACCACAAAATATAAAGGTTTGTGAACTTTTTTCTAAACAGAAAGGTACGCTGCAGTAAATGATATGTTTGAACAAATTATGGTAAGTGAATTTTCTTTCTTTCGTTTACATTTAGGCAATTATTTTATAGTTGTCGCAGAATTCAATAATTTAATAAATAGACAATTTAGCAAATAGCATAAATATTTCTTGGTCACAAGGAAATCACCCAGCATTTCTCATATTTGAAGCTAACAACCAAACCTTGGATCCATTTGTATAATGCCCAGGGTTAAGGTAAGGGGATGGCATTTCTCTATTCCATGATCTAAATTTTGCCAGTAACTGCAATTATTCTTTTCTTGCGCTTTGCTCAATCTAATATCAGTACTGATTTTGGCTGCTAATATGCAAAAGCCCAATACTTCATTTTTCTACGGCACTGTTGCAAATATGATAAATTTTGAATGTAATGAAATTCACAACATAGTCAAGTACAGTGCCTTTGCAAGAGTTCCACAAATTAGAGTGCCTAGTGTCAATATTGATATGCATGCCAATAATACATTATTTTCGGCAGTTGTTGCAACTTTATAAATCTCTATAATGTAAAAAAATTCCCAACATACTCAAGTGGATTACCTTTGCAAGAGTTTCACCAAATAACTTCTTTAAGATTGAATAGCCGGGATCCTGAAAAGTGAAACAAGGTCTTAAACTAAGTTTGCTGTAATCATTCACTGATTCACAGACTCAACTTATAATGAACAAACACAAAATTCGGTACAGTATTCAACGATGATTTGTTCGGTACAGATACGATGACAATGCAATCCTTTGTATAAACAGAATCAACTAAAATTACAAAACTAACCTTCTCTGCTCGCCAGGTGAGATATTTGTGCTGTGCTTCACGATTAAGCAAAACAAGAGATTCATCTTTTTCGTCAGTTGCTTCATCAATCAACTCCAGCCATGCCTATGTAGAACCAGTTAAATGCATTTTGAAATTCCCTCATGTATACATGTAGTTATTACTTTTTTTTAGAAAAAATTCACAAAATAATGACAAATTTATGATCCAACTTGAGAGACTTTATGATCATACACCTTAATTGATTGTATGTCTGAAATACTAGAATTTTGGATGAATATTTAGTTCTGCCAAATCCAGAAAAACAATTCGTGATTACTTAATGTATATCTTTTGTTTTCAGAAGTAAGAATGTGTTTTGTTTTATTGACAAAATGACAGAAATAAAAGGCGACAATTATAGAATTATTAGTAGATCGACACCTTGAAATAATCCACAAAAGCTGAAAATAGAACATCATGTACAAGTTGACTTGATGCAACTGTCGTCCATATCACGATAGGCGAGAAAAACTTTAGCGATTCGCTTGTAAGCTTTCCACCCCAAGGCAAAAGCTGCATTTTCTCTATTAAATTTAAATACATGAAAACACTAGCAATATATATAGTTGAATGTAATCTGACATATGAAATAAAGGCTTTGTACAAAATTCTCAATTACATTACCTCTGAATATTTCTCTGAGAGAGGCATGAGCTTCTTATAGTACTTTTCCTTGTAGTCAGGGTGTATGGTGACATCATACAATGGGTTTAGGTCCCTGAAGGAAATTAGGAAAATAAAATCTTTAATGTGGTTAAGACAAGATACATGTATGTAAAAGGATAATGAAGGTAAGATTATACTTACAAAACAACAATACTTCGGCTAGGTGTGGTGAAAGCATTGGCACAAAAAATAGGTGCGTCATATTCTGGTTTAGAGAATGCAGCAAAATCAAGAACCTATAAATGGGCAAAACTAATGTTCAAAGAACAATAACTAAGCATAAAGTAACATAATTAGTAATGTAATGTTTTCAGGCAAATTTTGTTGGTATTAAGTGCAATATTACAAGAATACATAAAATTCAAATTATTAAAAGATATATTAAGGACTAAATTTTTTGGACAGACCAATTGTTCAATATAATATACCTGCCTGAACAGGAATAGATTATGAGAAGGTCCAGAGAGAAAAAAGTACTGCATGAAGTTATGAACACTGGGATGTTATTTTTCATGTCTTATTGCCATAGAAATCATGCAATTTCAGATTGAGCTTTTACTTAACTAGAATTACTACAAAAGCTAGTGAAATTAGCCAACACATTTTGGTACCAGCGTCTTTAGACAGGCAAAGGAGACTACAGTTCTTTTAGCTGATTCATAATTCTAGTGGCATAATATTATATGTCATGTAGCATTCGATTATCAGTTTCTATGCTTTTACAATTCAAAGTTGTCTAGTTGTAAAACACTGTAGAGTGATGTATAGTGAGAAATACCAGCATTGATTGAGAATCTTCAATCGTCAAGCTCCTGAGTAGCCTTATTTTAGGTGCACAAAAAGAAATCGCATTCAAAACACTCTTATTATCATTGGCCTTTAGTGATTTGAATTTCTCCTATCAGATAGTAAAATGAAAATGATAAACAAAAGTGACATGGAAGGGTCCAACATATATTACATGAATATAATCTTATTATTAAAACTAATTAAAAGTAAGACAGTTTCAGCTACACTGGTAAGAATTCAGTATTATTCTATGGCAGTTGCAATGTGGCTTTTTCTTAAGCTATCCATGCCAAACATATCCTACATATCACTACCACGACCACCACATTCAAATGCCGCCCAACTACCCGCAATATATGATTCACAGTACAAGTGCCACAGAAGAGTTGAATTATTAGAGAGAAAAAGTCACCTGAGAAGGGAGGGGAGTGAGCGTGGTTCGGAGCTTGGTCTGCTCCAACGCGAACTGGACGAATTTCTGGTACGACAGGGTGGAGAGATCCATAGCGTAGCAGCTATTACTACAAATAGACAGTTTCTCACTTTCTTTTTTCTCTTATCTCTCTCTTGAAAGAAGGAAGAGAGAGAAAACACGACATTGCTGAGAAAGGAAGGTCTTCAAAATGGTACTTCACTTCAGATAAGGTAATTTTGGGCTACCATTGTAAAAGAGCCCGTTTTTGTAATTTATGATGGATTAAAGTTTTTTAAAGGGGAACTTCAAATTATAAGTCGGGCTAATTTGGGCTCATAGTGATAACCCTTGCTAGGGCTGCTGAAAGAAATAATTGGTCCATTTAATTTCTTCTAGTTTCTCTTGGTACCACCACCAGCTTAAAATTAGCATAAAGTTCTTCATCAGCTCACTATTTACTTGATACTTATCTAATTGATTCAGTTTTGTCATTCCATTTCATTGCTAAACAGAAAGTAAACACATAAAACAACAGATAAGGTTATGTAGTGATCAAAATGAACATATACAAACAAATAAGTTCAATAAAAATAATTTGAATATGCATATAAAAATCTTAACAGGAGATGACAACACTTATTTGTCTGTAAATGTTCAGTTTGATCGTCTATATGTTTATCTTGTCTATTTTATATGTTCACTTTGTATTTAGGGATGGTAATGAAAGGTAAAACTACATATGTGAGTTATCATTTCTTATTTTTAAAATATGCATTTCTATGTCATTCAGCTGAATTATTATACTTTTTTTGGATTAGAAATAGAACTCCAGCTTTAAATTTGAGATGTATAAAACTCAATTTTAAAAAAATGTTGTAGTTTTTCTTTGCTTTCCCTGGAAACTTTGTAAATATTTTTCCTTATCAATAATATTTTGCTGGTGTGGCAATCGCAACCTGGCCCAAAAAAACAACTCAATATTTTTATACATTGTTTTCTGAATGTAAATGCTAGCAGAACCCACCATTTTTAATTGTAAACAGAGCATCTTTTCAATTGTACGGACTTTAGTGGAGAATTCAAGATAGATTCGAATAATTAATTCAGATCGAACAACTGACAGAAATCAATGTTAATTGTGCATCAGGTTTTACTAACTGTAAACATATTATATTTAAATTGTTGATTTAAGATTTGATGAGGAGCTCAATCTGAGTATGGTATATTCCTGTTATTATTCGCATATAAAGTGGGATCCTACTTTTTGTTTCCTGACAAAAGAATTAATAAATCAGATAGAATCTAATGATTTATTTAAAATATTAATTAAAAAACATTATTCTATGTTTTCTTTAAATAAATGTTCTTTTCAATATATTTGAATTATTTATTTTAAACAAATGGTCCTGATAATAAAAACACGATTATATATATTTTTCTATATATACTAGGAATAAATGCTCTTTTAAAATAATTTGAATTGTTTACATTAAACCAAATGGTCCCAACAATTAACCCACGATTCTTTTTTTTTTTTCTTTTACAAGGAATAACGACGGAATAGATTCCATCCAAGTATAACCAGTGTATACATACATATATCAAAAGGATCTTTTGGAATGGTTATCAGTACACTTGTACAATAGCACTTTTCATTCAAGCATTTGTTTGCTTGTGTGCAATTGAAGATATAACAGTCTTATGTGCACAACCAACCCAAACCAGTTAAAGTAACTTTTGTCTTAGTCTCAGAAAAAGCCTACTTGGCATTTGGAGTCTGGCCGCCTCCATTTGTCATCTTCTCTTCACACCAAAGCTTCTGTATCCAGGAATAAATAGCTACTGTACTAGCACTATTTACTGAAAAGAAATTATGAATTTTAACAGAGGAGAGATATTTTTATATATAGAACAGGCAAAAAATTAATCATGGCATTCATCCATATCAGACAAAAAAAAAACCATTTATTTGGTGCACATGAAATTTTTCAGGTTCAAATTGTAACAGATATAAATGAAGGCATCATGTTTTTCAAAAACAGCCAAAAACACTGGAGATCCTACTAATGTCTCCGTAGAAATGATCTGACTTATCTTGTCCATTTTATTTGATTCCAAATCCCAAAAAGCTTCGGTTTTAAAACGGGTAATAAGTGCCTTCCCCACCTCTAGTCACTGCTCTGTTTCTATTGCGTGTACTATATTTGTTGGTTTGCTTTTGTTCTTAGTATCTATTTATTAGCAGACAAGGAAGAAAAAACAAATAAGTATTCCACCAGGAATACTTCTCAGATCATATGTCATCATGCACATTTGGAACTTTAGTGCAACTTGGTGGCCGTTTCAAAGCAAAAAAAAAACAAAAAAAAACAAAATTAAAAAAAAAATTATATTTCAAAACGTACTGACTTACTACAATTAATTGTAAAAAATATGTCTATATATAACTAAATAATGATAATCGGAAAATTTACTTTATAACCTAATATGATAATAAAATTATTATAGTAATTATTATTATTAAAGTGTTCAAATAGCATATGTATTTATATTAGATTTTAGGTCCAAATCTTCGACGAGTCCTTTGAATTTGAATTATAGTTCCATTAAATTTGATAATTAAATTCTTACATTTAATTGATTATTCATATTACAATTATTATTGTTTTAGAGTGCTCTTAATAAAATATTTTGCTGAAAATTGAAGGTGTTAGGTTAGAATAAATATGTGTACAATAAAGAATGGCATTTAGAAGAAATAAAAGAAAAAAAAAACTAAAAGTATGCATTTCACAATATCTCTTGGCACGGCTTAGATATAATTTATTGTTAGAAATTAACCACAAGAGTGTTCAATTTAAAATGTAAGGACATTTAATAGTACAAATTGAAATACCATGATATTTGTTTATTAACTTCATAACTTTAGAATCATTGAACACAAAAATTTTAGTGAAAATATTAATGCGTTTCTGTTTTATAGTAATCATAAATCATATATATAATACTGATGAGATTTTATATATGTTTATAATTTTACCAAATAATTTAATGTTGTGGACATTTTTAAAATCAATGATCTTTGAAGTACTATAAAATGATACTCAATTATTACATTTGATGAGTTATATATATCTCCAATAATAAAGCTAAGAGATTATTATTTTATTTCAGGGTTCTTGGGTTGGCCAATAATTTAATTATTAAAAAAATCTGCTCTCTATCTACACTACTAAAATCCTTGAAGCAGAGAGATAGAGAGAGAGATCTAAATAATTGCAGCCACAACAAATCTAGATAAAAGGAAGCATGAGTTCAGAGGGCAACAGAGCAGTTGGGACCGAATAAATGCCTCATCTCCTTAACTTCTTGTGCTCCATCTGTTACAAAGACTCGGATCGGAGCGAGAAAACCCTCAAAAAGCGAGAGAGACAAGTATAATGCGACAAGCATCAATTTGTAAAGCATGCTTTCAGACAAAACTCGCATGTTTGGTGTTATTAGCCAGGACAACCACACCACCTAGTCTCAGGTTTACCCTGTTCTCTAATTATTTGACCTTTTATTCTCTTGGGGGAAGAGCAACACCTTAAACACACATATATATACAAGTAAAATAATGTTTAATCTGTAGCTTACACAAGTAGTTCTTACATTATTTTATTAATTTCATTTTCATCCCTAATTACGTTCAAAAAAATAATTATATTTAATAAAGTGGGGGTTGCTAGTGTCAAACATATAGGACACGTACACTTGTCCAACGCGATGAAATTTTAATTTTTAAAATTGAAATGGCCGATCCAAACCGCACAAATTGTTCTGTGTTATAAAATCTTCATGGAGACCAAATTTTATATTTTTTCAATTTTTTTTACTATTTTTTGGAATTTTTCAATATGCTCAATCTAAAAAGTTCTGAACCCTTCAATTTTGAAAATTCGAAAAAAATAGTTAGAAAATATGAAAAAATATAAAATTTTATTATCAAAGATATTTTAATATAGAGATCATATTGAGCGATTTGGATCGACCGTTTGAAATTTTAATATGCTACGTTTGGATCGTGTTTGACGTCCTATATGTTTGATTCTAGCATTACTCTAATAAAGTTGACGGATAATTCTCCGAACACTATTATCAGTATTCGTCATTAATACTATGTTTAATGGTAACATAATATCAAACAGATAAGTTTCAAAGTATGATTAATTTAATAGAAGAGAAAGGATTCAATCAAAGCGATTTGATCGGAGTCCCGGTTAAACCCCGTCAATTCTCAACTTTGAAAGTTCAAATGACCGATCCGAACCATCAAATATGATCTCCATATTGAAATCTCCTTGCCGACCAAAATTTTCATTTTTTTGAAATTTTTAAGTATTTTTTTTTGGATTTTCAAAAACAGCAATTTTTGTAGGGTTCATAACAAATTAGATTAACGATTTTTGAAAATCCGAAAAAAATACTTAAAATTTTCAAAAAAATGAAAATTTTGGTCGGTAAGGAGATTTCAATATGGAGATCATATTTGACGGTTTGGATCGGTCATTTGAACTTTCAAAATTGAGATCTGACGGGATTTAACCGGGACTCCGGTCAAAGCGCTTTGATTGAAGGCTTTCTCTTAATAGAAAATCAAAATTATATTCTTAAAATTTTATTGACTATAACAAAAAATATTAGTGGTACTGTCGATCGTTTCTAAGTCCAACTAATGCGTCAAACTAATGAGATGATGATTGGTGGGATGAAAGAATGAAAGTTTAATAATCACAACCACCCTTATTAAAATGATTATTTTTTCGAATTTCCGTGTTAATTAAAACTAGATCTAGCTCGACGATTTTGAAATTTATAGTAAATAATATATGAAAAATTGTATAGTTAATTTTTTAAAGTTGATAGTTGATTTTAATAGAAAGGATCTTATTTTTAAAATATATTTGCTACATAAGACATTTGATAAGATGATATGTTTATCAGAAAGAAAAATAAAAATTATAAAATTGTAAATTCAATAATGAAAATTAAATCAGTAAACCATTTTACATTGAATTATAGTCCATTATATGTTTTACATACTATATTGTTCATTTTTTTATACAATTTTAAAAATTATTTAAATATAAAAATAAAATTCATAAAAAATTAACTTACTATTTAATATAAAAAAAATTCATGCTTCGTATATTTTCTGTCTTCGAATCTATTGTAGGCCCAATTTTCATCAGCTGCACACGTATCACGTCTAAATTTTTATTTGAGAGTGATGTGGTATCTATTATGTTTGTCATTTCGTAAGTAAAAAAAAAACGATTGATGAAAACTTGAATAAGAGAGATATTATACACAGATAATGTGCTAGCCCCTTTGGTGGAGGAGGCATCCTCTCGATTACGTCATTTGCAATACATCTCTTAAATGTCACCCTATAAAATATATATTAAAAATATAAATCTTTTTAATCGCACTTTTTGAGACATCTACATGATTTCATTATTTTGCGAGGAATCTCTTAAATGGAACTCTATGGAATATATGTTAAAATAAGCACATTTTCAATCTCACCCTTTGAGTCCATCCACATATTTTTATTATATGTAATGTAATTATAAAATTGTAAATTCTAATTTCTAAATGATTGAAGTGAAAAGTGAATTAGTAAAATAGAAACAATAATACATTGAATAGTAATTTCATTACATATTTTACACACTATATTATTCATTTTTTGATACAATTAATTTTTTTAAACGTAAAAATGAAATTCATAAAACATTCGCCTTACTTTGCAATATAACAAAATTTATGCCCCATGTATTTTCCGTCTACGAATTTGTTGTAGAAAACTTTTGTAACCCGTCTCGTATCACGCTTAGATTTCTATATGACACTGATGTGATTTCTATTATGTTTTTCATTTCGTAAATGAAAAATAATTGATGAAAAATTGAATAAGAGAAATACTATTTATAGATAATATGTTAGCATCCTTTGGTGGAGGAGGCATCCACTCGATGCACTTTTTGGCGAGACATTTTTTAAATGGCACCATATGAAATATATGTTAAAGTAGACACCCTTTTAATCGCATTTTTTGAGGCATCCGTCCAATTGCACCTTTTGGATCTATCCACGCATCTTTATTAGATGTAAGATGTAAGATTATATATTCTAAAGGATTGAAGTGAAAAGTGAATCAGTAAAATAGAAACAATAATATATTGAATAGTAGTTCCATTACATATTTTACACATTATATTATTCATTTTTTTATGCAATTATAAAAATTCTTTAAAGAAAAAAGTGAAATTCATACAAGATTTGCCTTACTATGTAATATAACAAAATTTATGCCACATGTATTTTTCGTTTTCGAATTTGTTGCATGAAAAAAATTTGGGACCTACACTCATCTGACGTCTAGATTTATATATGACAATGATGTGATATCTATTATGTTTTTCATTTCGTAAATGAAAAATGATTGATGAAAAATTAAATAAGCGAGATATTATTTATAGATAGAGTAGTGTTCCGCTGTCACCAATTTTTTGTGCTACAAGTTACCACGATTTCATATTTTATCAATATTTAAAATTTTTTAAATTCAAATGTTGAATCTAAACCGTTAATCTTGTTCAATTTAACGAGCGACGTGTTTCTATACGAGTTTAATATGCTGGTATCATTTGGTGGAGGAGGCATCAACTCGATGCACATTTGGCAAGACATCTTTTAAATGACATCAATATGGAATATATGTTAAAATAGACACCCTTTTAATCTCAAGTTTTGAGACATCCACCCAATTGCATCTTTTGACGAGACATCTCTTAAATAATATACCTTATGAAATATATATTAAAAATAAACACTTTTTCAATAGCATCTTTTGAGGTCATCCGTGCATCTTTATTATATGTAAGATTTATTTATCTCTGTTTCTTATAAATGTATAGATCCTAGAAGTTTTACACGCTAGATCTAGCATGTATCCACCTGTTTGTGTCGTTCAATCGATTTGATCTGTGGTTGGATGTCAATAACTAGATGAAACAATAATATTTTGCCTTTTCAGTCTAATAATGAAACAAATCAAGCAACATATCTACCTGTCGATAGTAGATTGAGCAACATATCTATGTGTATCGATAGTAGATTGAGCAACATATCTATGTGTAATTGTGTATCGATAGTAGATTGAGCAGCATATCTATGTGTATCGATAGTAGATTGAGCAACATATCTATATGTATCTATAGTAGATTGAACAACATATTTCTATTATCTAACATTATTTTATTTATTTATTTATTTATCCACGCGTATGAGAAAGTCTTTTGCTAGTAAAAAAAAATGAATTTGATGTCAATTGATGAAAAATTTTATGTTATTAGATTCAATAATTTGAAAAAAAAAATTGCCCTCGGGCTCATTACCAAAAAAAAAAATCAATTCTAAACAAATAAAATCTCATGTGTAAATCCAAAAATAATGATACGTAGCCTCCGTTGATAGGCTAATTATAGATTCTGAGCTTGAGGTGCGACGATCGTTACAAATTTCTTGAATTTTAGCTTTAGTGTCGGATACTATATATGCAGAATGCAGTATTGCAGTATTATTATTTTTTATTTTTTGGTAGTTCTCTTCGCTCTGTTTCATATCCAACACAGTTGTCCTTGCAATTTCTTGTAAAATTTTGTTGCTCAATTTTTAGCTAGCGATTAGGCGCCGTCCGTCAGTGCATGTGAACAATTTGTCAGTAGACTGTTATAACTTATAAGGCTTTTGAATTTCAGCGGACATAAATTAAAGCAGACAAAATTAGTTGGAGCAATAATTCTTGGAGACCACATCCTCTACAGCCAAGGTATTTTTAAAAATTTTAAAATTCAAATGTTAAATCTAAACGGTTGATCTTGTTCAATTTCCAGATGATGTATTTTCATATAAATTCTAAAAATTTGGAATTGATTTGATATTTGATCAAGTGGTCAACAAATGAACGGATATGGTTAACTATCACTGATTAATTCTAATACGTTCATAATTTGGTCATTTAATCAAGTATTAAATCGACTACATGTTTTATAAAATTTATATGAAAACGCATCACTCGTAAAGTTGAACAAGATCAACAGTTTAGATTTAACATTTGAATTTTAAAATTTTTTAAATATTGAAAAAATATATACCTTAGCTGGATAGTATAATCGAATGCTTGGCTGCAGAGGATGTGAATCCATAATTCTTGACCCCCATCGTGCCATGACCACTATATATTTATTGTTTAGAAACAAACACTAATTTTAAACGAAATAACTAATATTTTAGCCTCTACTTTTCAGAAAAATAAGGATGCCTTTACTCTACTTTAATGAAAAAAATATTTTAGCAGCCCAACTTGCTATTTAGTTTTTTAACACGTGATTTAGCTCTTACTAATTCTTACTAATTATTAACAAAAAAAAATGTTATGTACGAGAATTTAGCTCTTACTATTTTTTCCCCCTTTTTAAAACTGGTGAGCACAAGATCATTCAATAAAAAAGAATTCGAGCTCTTAGATATGGTTCTTAGAACTTGTGAATTATTTATTTATTTATTGGAAAAATGTTGAATTTGAAGATTGCATTCGGACGGAGAAGGTATAATGTCTCGTCCCATCTAAACTCGAAATATAATCATCGGTAATTTTTAGACTGCCGGATGGACCAATAAAACAACTCCATAATACTCATAGAACAATTTTGTCTGTTTTAGGGTTTATAGCCTTAGAGCAAAGTTCCGGTGCCACACATTTTTAGTGTCACAAATGCCACACTTTATCATTTATTTTAATTTTGAAAATTTTAATTATAATCGTCTTATTCAAGCCGTTGATCTTGTTCATTTTAACGACGGATACGTTGCCCTAAAATTTCATGATTTAGTTTATTTGATACTTGATCAAGATGTTGAAAAATGGAATTCAAATTTGATACTTAATGCAATCGTATGCGCCTAATGCACTTCAAATTAAGTGTGGAGAAATCTAGAAATTTCAGTGTCGAATTCCTTATGTATTGTTAGCTCTACGATAGTTTGTCAATATTAAAAGTAATTGTTGTTATATAGGACAATTTTTGAAATGGTTAATGCTATGAATAAGGTTCCGGTGCCATATTTTTTGGTGTCATAAATATCACATTTTATTTTTTTTATTTTAAATTTTAAATTTAAAATGTAATTGTCCGATCCAAACCATTAATCTTGTTAATTTTAAAGACGGATGCATTGTCATAAAATTTTATAATTTTTTGAAGTTTATTTGATGCTTGATCAAAATAAAAAATGAACGAATCAAAATAACTAAAATAGATTAATTCTAATATGTCCATTTTTCAACCTCTTGATCAAGTGTCAAATAAACTATAAAAATTTTGAAATTTTAGGACAACGCATCCGTCATTAAAATGAACAAGACCAACGGTTTGAATTAGACGATTATATTTATTTTTTTTAATTTAAAATAAAAAGTTAAAGTGTGATATTTATCGCACTAAAAATATGTGGCACCAGAACCTTACTCTTAAAAGAAATATAATTTGATTAAAATTCAAAATGTTTACTGGTAATCACCATAATGAATAGACACGATTAATATTTTAAAATGTACCAAAGACCGACTGACTGAATTAAGAGATGAAGATAGATGGACTTGTTGTTAGCTTCTATCTCAATAGAAAAACTATGCATATTTTTTTATTTCGATAAGTTTCAACTAAATACAAGAATTTAAACAATTATTCTTGTTTCCTGCCAATCAGTCTATATAAGAAAATTCTCCAACAGATTTATTAGATTGTAGAAAAGAAATATTGACATGAATCAAATATGAAAACTATAACAAAAAATATTTATAATAATTATATAACATAGACCAATTATTGCATTTGCAACTTAGTCGCTGCAATAATAATATCGTTTGTAGTCCTACTCGTGTAAATTTTTAAAATATGGACTTGGAAAATTTACAATTGAAGCTATCTAAAACACTGGCGTTCATCAAGTCAACATAACATCTGGCATTGCACAAGCAGCACAACGGAAGGCATGAAAACGGATTGGATACGGTTCGTACTGTGGTCAAAGTATATCCGTATCCATATTTTCTTTTCCCTGATACTAATACAAACATGAATATGCTCGGATAGACATATATTTTTTTTAAGATACAGAGACAAATAAAAATATGCTCGGATAGAGATACGGGTTGGATGTTAAGCGAATACCAATAAGAACTGATATTCTCCGATATATTTTAAATATTAAAACAGATATCTATAAATTAATAAAAAATAAATAATTAGTTCTATATTGTCATCATAAAATGTTATTAGTCTAACTAAAATGTTATTATAAGCCAACCTAACTAGTAGAAGCTCAATTTATCAAATCGAAATTATTTTCTATACCACCAGAGTAATTAATTAGGTTAATTTTCTTGTGTCACTGATTCAATCAAGGACGAAAATGGTTCGAATAAGGATTAAATACGGATAATATATTAGTTAAACCATATCCGTATCCTTATTTTTTTGTCAGATATGAATACATTCGGATGCATATACGTTCTGGATATTAACCATATTTTTTAGGTTCGAATTCAGATGTAGTTCTGTCTAGAGTTTATCCGCACTGTTTTCATTCCCGTATAATACATATGGCCTACGTCATATGATTTATGAAGTATTTCAGCACGATATTATTTTAAATCATATATATAACTAAAAAGTGAGATCAAAGAGTAATTTTAATGTGGTTATTCTTTTCTTCTTTTACTTTTTCTAGTACAACAATACGAAACTTGGTTTTTTTACTTCTGTTTCCTTTCACTCCAACGTTATATAACATTTTTGTTTATTGAAAACTTCTCTTGATAGTTCATTTTCTATCTTATCCGCCCAGCTTTTGCAGCACCTTTCTTCCAAATATAAAAGCAAAATGATGTGTTCGTTTTTTAATTTTAATTCTCAAATCTTAAAATTTGTTTTGAAATGTTCGGTGAAAACTTGACATATATTATATTTTTGAGTAATTTAACATGCTCTATCTGAATAGTCCAAAAATTAAAATATCTTTGTAGCCATACGTATCACCTCAAATAAAATAATAATTTTAGTTTCTGAACCATATCAATATAGGTTTTTTTCGTTACCAC
Source organism: Rhynchospora pubera (assembly GCA_028095005.1). Lineage (NCBI taxonomy): Eukaryota > Viridiplantae > Streptophyta > Magnoliopsida > Poales > Cyperaceae > Rhynchospora > Rhynchospora pubera. Next base: position 69,339,684 of record CM051461.1, on the reverse strand, counting down.
ATGACATGTCCCTTGGTCTAGACACAATGGCATGCTCTCTCTCTCAGAACACCTGAACAAATTTTAATGTCTTGTACTTCATACAAGTTGTACTTATTATACAAGTATCTTCTTCAACTTCCTATACCTTAAGCTTTCAATTAAAAATATATAGAGCAGTAGTTGTCTTAGTCCGTCAACGACTGTACTTCGGTTGTAAGCTATGGCTTTATTACCACATTTTCAACCAATTTATGTTACGCACACTTAATGCTGTCTTGCTACTTTTTTAAAATGGAGTTCTTGGGCAGTTGAGCAAATTACAAACAAGTTTACACATTCCAAAGCCACGCAAGATCTGAGAAAGACAAAACACTTAACGCGACAAATAGCTGTGTTATTGTGTGAAACGAGTGGGTTGTACGGTGGACCAACGAGCTTTAGTTAGTAGTTCAAGGTTTGAAAATTTTTTTTATTTGATTCAAATCTAAATCAATTCTATATTGGAGTTGATAGAATCTGACTATACTTTGAAAAAAAAACTACGAATATTCATGTAGTCTGACTTGAAAGAGGGAAAAAGGGTAACATTCTCTTACTAAGGGGTAATTTGGATTGCTTAAGAATAAAGGGTGCGTTTGGATAGGTGTGGGAAGAAGGGAAAAAGTGGGAAGAAATATTGGGAAGTGTGTAACTTTGTGAAGAGTTTGGATTGTTTATAATTTTTTTTCTTCTTCTTTCTTCTTTTTCTTCTTTCTTCCAACGATCCAAACGCAAAGAATACCTTTTTTTTTTCTAGGAATAGCTTCTTCCTAGAAATCCAAACAAGTTAGGAACAAGGAGAAAAATAATTTCTTCGTAGGGATAACATTTTCCAACAATTATATATACATAATTTCAACAAAATTAGATAAATTCTAATAACTTAATAAAATTTTATGTGATTTTTAATTAGTATTTTATTTAAGATTAAAATAATATTTTTTAATAATTTATTTAAATTAATATCAATTTGCTTATTCCTAACTCATCATCCAAATAACATTTTTTGTTCCCGGAACAACATCTTTCCACTCTTCCCAAAATTACACACTTCCCGATATTTTCTTCTTAAAATTTTTATTCCTTACTTATTTCCATACCATCCAAACGGCACCTAAAATAATTTATAAGAGTTGATGTTAAAAAAAATTTCCGTTAAGTGGATTGAAAATGATTTTTCAATAATAATATAAGATATACGTTATAAATTTGACTAAAGTGGATAGCTTATTTGATTGAATCTAACTAAAAATGAGACGATGGAGAGATGATTTTATTTCTGATGGAACTTTAATCTAACTTTTGGATTGACAACTCCTCAAAGTTAAACTTTTCTACAATCAGGGTGTGTTTGGATGCAACGGAATAGACCGGGAATAGGGAATAGGAATAATAAATTTCGGTTTGCGTGTTTATCCTTATTCCTTATTCTTATATCATGATTTTGTTAGTATAGGAATAAGGGCCCTTATTTCTTATTCTTGTGTTGTTTGGGTTGCACAAAAATAAAAATAAACATGCAAATCGAAATTCCTTATTCCTATTCCCTATTTCCTTACCCATCCAAACACACCCCATATTAAGACTCTCTTCAATGTAAGGTTAAATCTCGTAAAATAATTTAAATAAAAAAACTAACAGACAAAATAAAAATTTTGTAGAAAATTAAACTGACCAAATCAGATATGAACTAGCTAATCCTCCAAAGATCAAAATTGAATACTTGATAATCCGACTCGATTATCACCTCTACAAAATTTTTAGGACCTTACGTGCAACAAAAAATCAGAGAGTCAAAAGTGAGAAGAAAACTCCAATGTGGTAAACCGAACCCTCTCCCACCGGGGTGTCTTTTAGCAAAAGCTCCTTGTCTGGTTGTCTTTTAAACCCAAAGATGAGACCAAGCAGAGCCAGGACACGCCACCCGCTACACGACAACCGTTGGTGGTTTTGGGCCTTTTTCCATCCCTTCTTTCCCAACGAAATTCAAAACAGAACAAAACTCATGGGAAGGAAAAATCAAAAGAAGCAAGTGTGAGAAGGGGGCTTTTGTTTTTGTATTTGTTTGGATTTGTTAGGTCCCTTTTGTCGGTTTCTGCGGATAAGGAATAACGAGGCCATGACTTATTCCCCGCCCCTTCGAGTCCAGACAAAATCATTTGTCAACATATTAATGCCCCGCTTTGACAACAGCTATAATAGTCTAAAATCCTTACAACTTTTGCATTAAATCACTCCAAAGTTTTTTGTTTTCTGTCTTAGCTACCGGCCAATTTTTTTTAAAATTTTTGGTTTGCACCGCGTTTGACAAGTTAGCATCAAGTTGGACTATATTTCAGAAAAAAAATATATATATCAAGTGGAATTTAAATCATTACTTTTAATATATTTCAGTATTTTTAAATAGTAAAATGCAGTGTAAAATCAAGTACTGCAATTCTTTCGTCAAATTGAATAAACATATATATCTAGTTTTGAATATAGGATGGTAAAAGGAATGTTTATTTGCATAGTTGTTTAATTATTTTTGGCATTATCGTAAAATATTTCTTTCTACCCACCTTAATATAGTTGAATTACTATTAAAGAAGTTACCAATTGGACTAATATTTGGATTATTTTGTTGAGCATTCAACTGTATACAAAACTATTTTCTATGATCTTTGTCATTTTCTTGAGAACATAATTAATTTTATTCCCAAGATGATACAGTACAGACTATAAATTTATTGCCAAAATAAATAGACAAATAAAATAATTTTACAAACATTTTCATCAGTGAAGCCTAAGATTCAATATTCTGTCTCATATAATCTAATCTATCAGAAAACTATACTTATACTTATCCTGTTGCAGTTATACTAGCGTACGTGACTTTAAAGTGCAACAACTCCGGGGAGGACAATGTATCGTTCCTGAGACCGTCAAAGTCAAATTTGAAGTGTTTGAAGGACACGGTAGAAAAAAAATAAAACCAACAAAAAATTGAATAAAATAAGAAGGAATAGAAAGGAAGAGGCTCTCCTTCACACAAATTCTATATTCGTATTATACACTAGAAAACAAGAGGCCGCAGCGTGGAGACAAAAGCGAAGTCCCTTTGTCTCTTTCTTCCCTAGCGTCCCTAAAACACAGCCTCCCTTTGTTCTCTCCTTTTTTTTTTTTTTTTCTCTGCAACTCACCTGTAACTGTACCTACTCACATAATACCGTCCAACCACATCTAAAAGGAATCCCTTATTTTTCTCTCTGTTCATATCATATCAGATATCACTCCTTGTTTCAAACCATAACCTCCTCCTCTCCTCTCAGAGTGAGACACAGAGTCTCAATCTTAGTTCTGTCTAAACTCTGACTGAGATAAAACCTTAACATGTATATGTATTGAACCAAGACCAACATCTATCTCATCACTCTCTCTTTCTGTCTCTCTGAAAACAAACAACACCATTATTAGCACCACCATGACCCAAGAAGAGAATGGCTCTTCATCTTCTACAACCTCCTCCTCTCCTCTGCAATCCTTCTCTCAAATGCCACTCTCCTCTTCGCCTCCTACCTCCACTGCTCCTCCTCCTGCTCCACCTCTCCCTTCCACATATCTTCAGAATCTACGGTCCGACGAGCGCGGCCTCTATCTCATCCACTTCCTCCTCAACTGCGCCAACCACGTCTCAGCCGGTCGGCTAGACCACGTCAGCACTCTCTTGCAACACATTTCTCTCCTCTCTACACCGGATGGCGATGCGATGCAGCGCCTCTCTGCTGCCTTTTCTCTTGCTTTGGCACGCCGGTCGCTTCGGCCATTTCCCGGTCTTTATCAAACACTTGTCGGTTCCAGCTGTTCTGTCTCGGTCTCTGCTGTTGCAGCTGCTAGGCATGATTTTGTGAACCTGTGTCCGTTTCTTCGGCTTGCTTTTGCAGCCTCGAATCAGGCAATTGTCGAGGCAATGGAAGGTGAGAAGTTGGTGCATGTGATTGACTTAGGCGCGTCGGACCCAACACAGTGGATCGAACTGTTGCAACTTCTCGCTGCCCGGCCTGAGGGCCCGCCACACCTGAGACTAACTGCAGTTAGCGAATCAAAGGAGATAACCAACCAGATATCTCTTTGTCTAACCAAAGAAGCAGAGAGGCTTGATATACCTTTTCAGTTTAATGCCATACTGACAGACCTGAATTCGTTGGATGTGGAGAAATTGAAGGTGAAAACTGGCGAGGCATTGGCGGTTAGTTCAGTTCTCTCCCTCCATCGCTTGTTAAGCAACTCGAATTGTCAGATGGAGGATTTCCTCACAGCTCTGTGGAATTTAGCTCCCAAAATCATGGTGGTCACTGAACAAGAATCAAACCACAATTCGCCGGTACTAACCGAGCGGTTTGTGGAGGCGCTGAATTACTATGCAGCTCTGTTTGATTGTCTTGAATTGACGGCTCCAAGAAACTCGGTCGAGAGAGCGCGCGTGGAGAGAGTGCTGTTTGGTGAGGAAATAAAGAACATCATTTCGAGCGAAGGGCCAGAGAGGAAGGAGAGGCATGAACGAGTTGAAAGTTGGGGGAAGCGAATGGAGGCAGCCGGCTTCGGTCGAATACCAATGGGTTATTACGGATTGTTGCACGTAAGGAGAATGCTTCAAGGTTTGAATTGTGATGGGTATAGAGTGAGAGAAGAGAAAGGTTGCTTCTTTGTATGCTGGCAGGACCGGCCACTTTTCTCGGTCTCGGCATGGCGTTGCCGCCGGTTCGATTGATCATCATTCATCAATGCATCATGCTAATTTTAGGGTTTTAATGTCCACTGATTTTAAGTTGTAGGATTTGAAATCATCCAAAATTGATTGGCTTGTGTAGAGGGAAATTTGAAATTTAATCATGAGTTTGTGTATTTATGTAAGATTTGTTTTGAAGATGCATGTGCTAGTGATGATCTTCTCTTCTCGGTACGATTTTATTTGTCAGAAGAGGAGATTCGTTGTTGTAACAAAAAAAAAAAAAAAGAGTCTTAGGTGTTAGTCTGTTCTCTTTTTTTGTTTGTATGTTAGATATTTTGATAATGCTATGTTTATATCATCTGTTTTCTGAATGAACCGTATTTGATGACATTTTGTTTTGTTTTGAAGCTGATGTTGACAGCTTCCGGTTATTAAAATTTTTTAAATGTTGAGACTGGATCCTCGATAAATCCTCGTAAGTTCATAAACACATCTTCCAGCAAATATAAATTGTAATGTACTAATGTTAGTAATAATTTATTCTTCTTTAATTTATCTGCATTCATGGTCCACGGTTTACTCCGAATTAAGTGTTTTAGTGTACTTCACCGATATATTTAATCTCTTCATGTAATTTAGAATATATATATTTTTTATTTTGTTCAAAATGATTGATTATATATAATAATTGCGCATATAACGTGTAAATAATGTAAATTATGATTATCATTTGAGCATTTTAAGTGATTTTGTATTCATTTTAAGTTATTTGATCGCAATAATTTAGATTTAAACTCTTTATATAGTTTAGAATAAGTTATTTTTTATCTTGCTTATTCAAAATGATTGAATTATAAATAACTAGCATACGAGCCCACCCGATTGTGTGGGAATAAGAAAGGAAATTTGAGGCGATTTTGGTATGATGAGAGAGGATTGATTTATTTTTTCTCTTTCCTCTACTATGCGCACAAATTAAGAAAGAATAGGAAAGGAAAAAAAATCATCTGAGCAGATGTTAACACGGTCTAAACGAAAGGTTTAAATCTTTTATCTCATTATTAAATCTACACCACTGATCTGATCAAATCACAAAAATGGACGGTCCATATTGTATTGGATAAATAATTGTTTGCTCCTTTGGATTCAAATTTTGGATAGACATTTGGATTGGTACTTTTATAAGTAGTAAAGATAATTATGCATTTAATATACAAATAATGCAAAATTTGACTTATCATTTGAGCATTTCAAGTGATTTTGCATTCATTTTAAGTTTTTTTATCATAATAATCTATATTAATTTCTTTATATAGTCTGAATATATTTTTCATCTTACTTATTTAAAGTGTGGCATTATACTATCCTATTAAGCAGTTTCCACTTCCTTGAGATTGTCATTATTTTCATTGCAGGCTTTCTCAAGCAGCCGTGTTGGAGGCCCATCACTATTGAAGAAATCATCCATAGAATTATTAGCTTGAGTCACAAATTTGGATAAGTTTTTGTTGTTAATGTTTTTCTTCCTCGGCTAGTCGGATTGCTAATGGTAGTGTTTACCAAAAATCCGCCGGGTCGAACCCGCCCCGTCCCAAACCCGTCTCATGGACCGAACCGTCCCGGACCGTTCATGGACCGCGATGGATCGAAGGGTTAGAACGGGACGGGTCTTCGACGGGTTTGGGCCGTCATTTCTAAAAATACCCGTGTTAATCCGTCCCGTCTTAACCCGTGGACCGAACCGCCCTGCCCCGTCAACCCGTCCAAAATCCGTATTAATCCCGGAAAAAAGAAGAAGGGTAACTTTATATAATTATATTCAAATTTTTTCATCTAATAAAAAAATTACAAATTAAATATAAGAAAACAAAAAAAATAAAAACAGAAAAGATAAGTAAAAAAAATAAAAGAAAAACGTAAAAGTAAAAAATAAAAGTAATTAACGAAAAATAAAAAAACAGAAAAAAAATATTGAAAAAACAAAAAAGTATTGAAAAAATAACACACAAAAAAAAAACAGCAAAAAAAATACGTTATAGTGATTATATATGTAGTTTAATACTAACGAAAAATAAAAAAAAAATAGTAATAAAATAAATAAAAACCCGCGGACTGGACCGGAACGGACCGTCATAACCCGTGCGGGTTACATGGGGCGGATTTAAGAAGGGTTAGGGCCAAGATTTCTAAGATGGACCGTCCTAACCCGCCCCGTCTTAACCCGTGGACCGTCCTAACCCGCCCCGTCCTAACCCGTGGACCGCCGCGGGTTGGACCGCCCCGCCCCGCTCCGCCCCGCCCCGTTTGGTAAACACCTAATGGTATTGAAGGCTGGTTTTTTAGTTTTGCTTTTTTCAGTCAAGCACTCCTGGGCTAAGAGGCGGCCTTACACGCATGTTTTTTTTTTGTGTTTTAAAAAAAAACATGCTTTTTAAGTCCAACATGTTATTTGATGTAAACCGTTATAATAAAGCTCAATTATAAAAAGTGTGATAATTACAAAATTGATAACTCTGCACGAAAATTTTATATGCACATATATAAATATTATGATAATTATAAAAATTGATGATTATGTTAAATTTGCACATAACAAATATTGACTTGATGTTTTCTCTGATTTTCACACAGCACACGAAGCGCACATATACACATATATCTACTTCTACTACTTATAAAAGCATCTTACAAAGGCTGTAAAAAAAAATCAGATAAAAGTTGCATTTGACCCCTAACATCAAATATGGATCATTGATTTTGTTGATATGATGAAATCTATAGTCTGGATTTGTCTATCTGATAAAAAAATAGCTTTTATCTGAATATGGTGAGGCGCTGGAAATGTTTTTAAGAAAAAATTTTGTTAGTCTTCGTGAGTTCGATCCCTACTATCGTATTTTAATTTTATTTTCGTTATTTTGTGCGCTCCCTCGCCCCCATTCTCTCAGAAAGGGAAATAGGATGCGCTCCCTCTCCCCCATCCCGCGCTCTCTCTTTTGTTTAAAAAAAAGAAAAAAAAAGGAAAGCTCAATGCCTCCATTTCCCTTCCTCTCCGAGCCCTAAATCTCTTTCCTTCTTCACCTACCGAGTGAACAAATTCAATTCCTTTACAGTGTGTTTGGTTTTGGGGAAAGCGAAGGAAAGAAACGGAAGGGAAGGAAAATACCGATTTCACCTCGTTTGGATAGCGAAATTTTCGAGGAAAACAAATTAACCGATGGAAATAAATTTCCTTCGCTATTTTCCTCTCTATACTAAAATCTTCCACCCCGATTCGGGGTGTAACAGACGGAAGAAAAATCGAAGATAATCGGAGCTTTTATTCTTTGACCACGATGCCCTCGCAATTTCCTCATTTTGCCTTGCGATTTCTGCCAAAACTTTCCAAATCGGCAATTTTGGCTCAAAATTTCTCCATGCCAGGGAAAGCGAAGAAGAAATCAAGTCCTGTAAATAAGCCCTGAACCTTATACGCAACATGTAGGGTTTGCTCATATCCTCAATTTTACCGCTCGGTACTTTTCTGTTCTTCTCTTTTCTCAAATTTTTAACTTTTAATTTTTTCATAGATTAAATCATGGAGTAAGATTTTGCATAGTGGTAATGGACAGCATGTTTCATGTTGTACTGCTGTGATATGAGAGACCAAGCATCTTTCATGCTGCACAACGTTGCTAATCTGTTAATTCCTTAGATCATTACGTCATATTTGACTGTAGGATTTATATGTGAGGTTGATCAACAGATACATGAGTTTGTTTGTGCACAACCAGGATTGGGATTGTATTATTATTGTTATCTCTTCTCTGACCGACTTATGATTTAAAAAATGTGAACCTTGATTTGTTTGTCACTTGCACATTAGTTTCCCAAGCATTAATATTTCCAAACTCTATTATTATTGTTTTCATGCTGCACATCATTGTTAATCAGTTTTAGCTCAATTGTTGGTTTGTGCATGGTCAGTATGGTGATTAGTTGGTTCTGAAGATCTGTTAAGATGAAATAAATAAAATATCAATATAGTTCATAAACCATCCCAACATCATTTTTGTAATTACAGTAAACGGTGCCAGTCCATATTGAGGACCAGTACAATGCCAGTATGTACCAGCCAGCTCCAACCTGAACCAGTCCAATATCAAGATTAAGTATGTGCAACAGTCTGGCCAAGGACAGGACTGCATTGCAGAACTACACCACAGTATACGATTAACAGATAGTGATTGATGTTTACAAACTTATATGAACAGAATTTACTGCTTTATCAAGGATAGAGTACCTAAAGTCAGAATAAGAGAGCTTGGACCACTTACAGTTCGTATTTAATAAAAGCTTAATAATTTTAAGTTGGTATTTATATCTATTAATATTAGCATTTAATTCATCTTTTCTGTGTGCTCAATTTGTAGATCTGGCCATCTAGATCACAGAAGCATACAAGTACGAGAGACTGAACCTCTTACTTAAAATTCTTCTTCTTGTTAGACGACTAATGGCTCAAGTAGATGCAGAAGTTACAAATCAATATGATGAACAGAGAGATACTAATGCAATAGAAGACCCTCAAGAGATAACTAGAGGCGAGCAATTGAGAGATGAGATAGCAGCTGCTATGTGGAGGGATTATAATAATAATAATTGTGTTTAGGAAACGCTAGAATTTCATATGTGGTTTTAGATTATTTAGATGATTTGATTTGTTATAGGTCTGTTAGAATTTTCAAAGTCGTCCATTCAACTCTGACTGTGCTTCTATGTTTGCAAGCACAAAATATTGCTCTAATTGAGCTTCTGGCACGAGCCATTTCTTTTGAAATGTGAAACCAGTGTGTGTGAAAATGACTTGCCAGAGCAAGGAAATATTAAGTTTTCATCACAAACTTCAGACCTCAAGGTTGCGTGTGAACCTTTTTTGAGCAGTCTAATTATTATTCTTTTTATTGATTTGCGTTCTGACAAATATTTGGTGTTCAAAATCGTGCAAAATAAGTGTAAGGTCAAAATAGTCATTTATTGTTAATTTGTTACATTTTACCTCTTTTTATTTGAACAAACCAAACGGGGACAAAGAAGATAAGGAAACTTTTTTTCTTTCCTTTAATTTATAAACCAAACAGATAGAAGTAAACTTTTTTCCATTCCATCATTTTCCATTCCCTTCCCTTTTATATTTTTCCTTCCTTTTTATTAGTTTTCCCAAAACCAAACAGACTGTTAGATACAAATAAAAATAATAATTCCCTAATTCTCTCCTTCGCTGATGCCGATGGAAATAATGTGCAGAAAATCCGAATCACCCCTCTTTCCTCCCATTCCATTGTAAAGATCTACCGCTAGGTTTGGTCTCCTCTGTTGCGCCGCCGCCTCCTAATCCAAACCTGAATTGGAAAGGTGAGCTACTAATGTTACTGCCTGTCATTGAATTTTGCGCATAAGTTAATGATGTTGCACCGCCCTCATTTCAATTTTTCATTTACTGCTCTCATTTTCCTGATGGATCCATTTCAACTTTGTTAGAAAATTTATATCTGACGAAGCGCATATGAGATGTAGGAGGCGAGATGGAGAATGCTTCCGATGCAAGATGGAGGCTGTCGATGCCATGCTGATTTGCCTAGTAAATCTTTATCCTTTTGGGGGCGTTTGTTTGTGACCTAAAGGGTGCATAACTTAAGTTACGTAAAGATGCCTTAAGGGTACATAAGTTATGCAACCTAAATAGGTTGCATAAGTTATGCACCGGTCCCCTTTAATTTTTTTCCAACAATACCCCTTAGAAATAATTAATAATAATATTTAATAATATATAATAATATATAATAATTAATAAAGAATAATATTTAATAAGTAACAATAACTATTAAAAATCATAATTAGTAATAAATATCAATTATTATAATAAATAAATAATAATATATAACAAGTAATAATAATAATTAATAAACAATATTGATTTATTATTAAATAATTAATAATATTTATAATATTTAATTAAAAATAATTAATAATATATCATAATAATAAAATAATTTCTTATTATCATTAATAATTAATTTTTATAATAATTAAAAATTAAAAATTAATTAATATTAATTAATAAATAATAATACTTAATAAGTACCAATAATTACTAAAAAAATCATAATTAATAACAAAGATTAATTATTATAATTAATAATATTTAACAAGTAATATTAATTATTAATAATAATGATTTAAGAATAATAATTAATTGAAGATAATTAATCAATAATAATTTTTATTATAAAATAAATAATAATATTTATAATATTTAATTAAAAGTAATTATTAATATTTCATAATAATAAAAATGATTTATTATCATCATTAATAATTAATTTTTATAATAATTAATAATTAACAATAATTAGGTCACAACATATAATACATAATACTAATTCAAATTTAAGGGCATTTTAGTCTTTTGACATGAATATATGCATGCATTAAGTTAGTCATCCTTACTACACAACCAAACATCTATTACATAACACTACATAAACACTTAGGCAACCTTAAGTTATGCAACTCCTTACTACACAAACAAACGCCCCCTTTGCATTTAAATTAGATAGATGAAGTCTATTGGTGGAGTGTATTGAAATTTGAAATGTTTCCGTAATTGGTTCAATTGTCAGGATCTAAGTAAAAATTTTATATTGAATATGAAACCTTTTATTTTTTGTCTGGTTCCTACTATGTCTTTCTACATTGTTGTCACGTCCCGAGACGGGTGACAACTCGCCGCGTACAAACACAAGGTGTACAAGCATCACATACACTATCAATAATAATAATAACATTTGGCACAAATTTATTAATAATTAATTAATATTTTATAAAGAGAAAACATGCTCAACATGGTGCATTTATGATGGAATACCACACCATGTCAAGTCAAATGCTCAAATTCAAATAACAAGAATGAATAAACAGATTGTGGCAAATTAATGACCTGCTTCTATCATCTTGTCTCACTCAGTTTGCGGATGCGTTTCGCCATGTTCCTCGATATCTGGATCTAAAATAAATAACAAAACGGATGAGAGCCCTGATAACTCTCAGTGCGGTACTACAAATACATATATATACAACTATTTAAAATGAAACAATTGCGATAAAAAAAACATTTATTTAATTGAGGGGCTTAAGAATACATAACTTTTAATAATTCATATCAACTATAATTATCATTTCACTTTAATAAACTTTTATTGTCCTGCACAATGAGTCGCATGGCCAACACCTCTGTTTCATCTCCATCCTGTCATGAGCAGGCCGCATGTGGAGGATAACTAGCATGCACACGTCAAGTTCCTGGGTGGGTTTCTCAAGGTACCTGGGACTTAGTTCTCTTATCATTCATGTGTATTTCAACGTATGTGTAGTGATGCCATAAATCGAGGTCAATTAATGAAAATGCACTGAAACCTATAATCATAATAAGAGATATCGCAATGGAAATAAATTTGTATCTATGCAAATTTAAAGAAACCCAAAGATGCTATATAAAATAATAATAATAATAGTAACAATAATAAAAATGAATAATTCCACATATATAACGGGAAACATATGTATTTTATAAAGTGGCGAATCTAGAAATAATAAATTAATATTTTAAATCAGGTTTAAAATATGCAATACAACCCTATCAGAGTGAAGCAAATTGAGGGAATCGGGGTTGAAGTGAAGCATTCTTGATTCAATTAAAGGTATCTGTTTTGTAAAAATAAAGGATTTTGATGAGAATTCAAACTCAATTATCACAATTGATCAAATCTTGGTTTGATACAGTAGTTTCTTGTTTTTGTTGCGTTCTGTGATAGTCAAATGTGGATTGATCACGTTAATAGATAACCCTGGTTATTATTATTAAATATGATAAAATGCTAATTGATGATTATATCTCGTTAGATTGCATAAAGAATTCCTAATTCTAGTTGATTATAGTTGATTTGGCATGTGTTGTGTGTCAACTAAGGCTTTCGTATGTATAACCTAACTAGTGAGCACAAGTCTCATTATGATTTATCTCTCATTATGCAATTCAGTAAAGGCAATGATTTGGACTATTAAACTTAAGTATGAGTAATTAATTATGTTGTATGTGTATGTTTGACACGGTTATTGTATCACTAAATTAACCAGAAAGGTAAGTTAATCCTCAAATGCCTGTTGTTCTTGTTTAGTTTAGATCCTGTTTCTCTGCTAAAAGTGTAGAAGGCTTACAATTACATGAAACATGACATAAGTTAGTAAAATTGCATAAATATCACTGATTTGGAGAGGGAAACCCAGTTTCCATCTATCTCCATTAATGTATCCAGTCGGGAACCCAGTTCCCACTTCACTGGATCAAATATATCTATTGGCTATGTTGTAAATGTGTAAAGAAACAAGCCCTTATGCTGCCAAAATTGCTTCAGGGAATAATGCAATTTCTGAATGTCAACTTCAATGTAATGTTACATTCTAAGTTAGGTGGTACTAATTTCGATTTCAGTCCCTTGTTAGCATATAAGATACAAATGTATGACATTGTATAGCTTCTATACCTCAGGAGTAGAGAACCCAGTTCTCAATTAGCTCCTCTTGGATGATCCAATAAGAGAACCCAGTTCTCATCTTCTGTTGGATCTTGGCATGTTACTTAGCTTGCCAAAAATGCTAAAAAACCAGTCGTCATGCTGTCCAAATTGTGTCAGGTTAGTTATTAGTTAATTTTGTGATTTCTTAGTGCTTGAGGGTTAAATTGCATAAATCCTTTTCATGGCAGTATGTTGATACTTTGAATAAGTAATACCACATAATAGTTTACTTTATATGTTGGCAATCATTTGGCAATGTCCTGACATGTGTATAAAGATATAGTAATGCATTTTATAAAGCTGCCAGGAATTATGGGACATATTTAGGACTGAAGCAACATAGTCTTACATTCCTAGATTAAATAAGAAATGGTTTCCCTTTTTTTGACCTGGCATCAACTGTGTCAGACCATTTATTGTGCATAGTGGTTGGGGGTGCAGTAGAAAATGAGATTGATCATATTTATGAGTATGTGTGTGCACAAGTTTTTCTCTAAAGTCATTGATCCGCTGTGGCAAATATTTGATATTTTAATAGAGTAAACAAGCAGCAGTGCATGAATACTAAATGATAAGACGGATTATAACTTGTTTGTGTCAAATGCTTCAGGTTCTTTTCTTAATTAAGTTCTAGACAGTCTTCTAGTAACCCAACCTGATTTGTACAAAAGTACTGCAAATTGTGCAAACTGCAAGTTGTAGTTATTCCTCCAACTTTTGGAATACTCTTTTTAGAGTTTTACATTATGGTCAGAATCTAGTAAACTCTTCACTTAGGCTCCGTTTGGATAAGGTGTGGGAAGAAGGGAAAAAGGAAAGAAGTGGGAAGAAGTATTGGGAAGTGTGTAACTTTGTGAAGAGTTTGGATTGTTTATAATAAATCGGAGCCTTAAGGATTTGTGGTACTCTATACTTTCCTTAGATAACAAAAATTGCATTTTTATTAATAAAACCTTATTAGTTGCTTGGGTTTGGGTAATTTGGGTTGAAAGAAACAATAGAACCTTCAACTCTTCTGAAGGTATTAACAGCCTCTCTAGTATTTACTTAGCCTTGCATCTCTTTCATTTTTGGACAGGCTCTTCAACAGGTTTGGAGCATCATTTTAGAAGAGGGCCGAATGCAGACACAGGAGCACAGAGCTTAAATGATGGTGAAGATGAAGATCTTTTGGGTGTTTAATTTTTATAGGTCTCTTTGGTTTAGCCGCTAGTTAGCTATTTTTTTCTTTTGGGCTTATTATCGGGGGATTTTTTTTATCTCTTGTAGGATTTGTCTAGTTACTTTTTCTTTTTATTTCCTAGTGATCATTCCTTATGATCCGTTTATCTGTATCAAAACTCTTTTTGGCATCAATGAGTATGCAGGCTACCTTGTTTTGGGTGGCTCTTTTTCAAAAAAAAAAAAAAAAGGTCTACTTCCTGCGTGAAAATAATGAAACTTCCTGGATCATAATAAAATGTGTTCTAAGAACGTTATGAGTGACTTGTTCATTGCATATATAATTTAATAAGCTCCTTCTCTCTATTTATAAAGCTTGATTTTATTTAAAATGGTAAATAAATGCAAGTAGCAAGGGCATTTTTGGAAACCATTGAAGAAAATCTGTTCTAAACTCATCTGTTGGTTCTATCTAAGACACAATTGAATAGTATTGCCATGTATGAAGTGTAGTATGCTTCTATTTACTAGGGAAGCTCTTAATTTTATTTGCCCTTACAATTGGGATGTGCAAATATGTGAATATCATGCACAAAATGAGAAACATATGCTATTCTCACTGTTTGGAAATGAAGTTTAATAAAGCATGACCTGCTGTTATATATATTTGATGCCATTGAGTTAAAGTGTTAGTACCATAACTACTGCCAAGGAAATATTGACATATGAGATACCCATTCTTTAGTGTTTCTGACAAAAGCAAGATGATAGGCATAAGGCATAGGTATAGTAAAATCAATGTTAAACACCAATGGGATGACCTTACAAGTAAAGTTCTCTATCCCCTTATTAATTTACTAATTCATTTTCTCTCTTTTACACCAGGTACTTACAAAGAGTCAAAAGAGGCTTGGATTTTGTGTATGTATAGCAAAGTTTGTAGCATAATTTCGTTAACAGTATCTCAAAGTAGCATCACAAATTCACAATATTGAAATAAACTGAATATACTAACTACTTAAGAGTAAAACAACACGCAAACAAAAATAAATGTTCTTTTGTAAATATCATAAATGTGATAGTATAAATGACATTATAACAACAAAAAACATAAACATCAACAACAACGTACAATTAGAGTAATATTAATTAATATAGTAGGCCGGATGAACTGTACCTAATATTGGTGTGTATGCTTAGGTGGTCTGAAGAAGCCTGATCCCGAGGGACGGCTGCCATCACTTAAAACTACGAACAACGATAATAGCATCCGCATCTAAAGTTAGTGCAAAGGCCTTTGATCTCATACGGGAACTTCTGCTCTTTGCACAAATTGACGCAGTCCTTCCAATAGCATTTTTTTTTATCGTTAAAATCTTCAAAAATGTGCGAAGCACAGTAGCCTTTGGGTAGAGGAGGCTCAGATTGACCTATTGCTCCTATATATATTCAGTAATTTCGTTTGTCATATATATAAAACATAAAACCATAATTAATTATAGACTTATAGTTGATGACACAACAACCACTATCATATGTTTGATGATCGCCAACCAATTGAAAAGAAAAAAGATATATAATTGGTTAATGCATCGATGAACAAAAAGTTGGTTAATTGGGTGAACTAGCTCTTGGTCTAGCGGCAAAAAGCAATGCATTTTATTTTAAAATAAGTTGGATAGCTTGTCTCCGATTTATCTTTAAAAAAAAAGCGGGTTAATTTGAGTTATAATAGTACAAATTAATCAATGATATATAAATTGGCATGCAACCTGTCATTTTGCTAATGCTATTATTCGTAATAACAAATAAAAGAAAATACATGACTAAGAAGGAATTCGCCCCAAAAATATTAATTTCCATAGGAGGAATTAATTGTTAGTTTATAGGTTCCCTCTGTCTAATTTAATTATTATAACCTCCCACTAAATTATATTTACAATAAGAGGAAAAAAAATTAAAGAAGAGCAATTAAAGAGCAAGAAAGTATAAACAAGTTAAAAGAAAATATACCAGCGGATTTCATGACAACTACAATAAGAAAAAGTGTTATCAGAAAAGAAACTTTCATCTTTCTTTCTTTTTTTTTATGAATTAAAAAGAGACAGATCGTAACAAGTGGATTTATAAATATCAAGTGAAATATTTAGTTTCTAATAATAGCTTTGTAACAGTTAAACTTTCAAACAATTCGTGATTCACATTGTATTGACCAACTCACGTTATTAGAAACAGAAGAAAAAAAATGTGCAAAATCACTCAATAAGCCAAATTAATAGGTATCATAGCGCGGAAACACTAGAGAGTAATATTGAGCGAACAATTGTAACATTATGAAAATTTTAGTTTTTGTTTTATTGTTATTATTAATTGTACTTTTGGTTGAAAACTAATTTTCTTTTGTAGAACGCTTAATTTAATTTGTTTCGTTTGGGCTCGAATTAATTAAAAACTCGACCCATTGAGGCCCATGGTCCTGGCCCTTTTCCTTCTCGCGTTTGCCATCTGTAGAGACCGACTTGAGACTTCTCCATCAAGGCATGGAGAATCGGAGATGCCATCTAAGGATGAGTATTAAATTTGATTGCCAATCAAATAATTGTGTAATAAGATGTGATGTGGCATTCATTGTGCAAATACCGACACATTTGTGTGCACCTATTTGTATTTTTTTGTGCAACACACCGAGGTCAACACGCATATATATGGTAGCCTTTCGCCCTTTCCAACCCCCATGCGCCACCTCACTGTCCTTCTTTGGATCAATGTTGTTAATGCAAATTGTCAATCAAATTTATGATGGATTTCATGAGGATCGGCACTGAATATGAAGCAGTTAGTATTAGTAAGGGGCTGGTCTTTTATATTTTTCCACAACACACCATAGCAAAAGAAATCCTAAGAGACTTATCGCCTCGCTGACTTCCCGGCCCTCCATTCGGCCTAACTAGGTCGCCGGCCACTACAGCCCTGCCGGTACACCTCCCTCCACGACCCGCGCACCACCCTGTTGCCGTCTCTTTCACGTATTCTTGAACCCCAACCTCCTAACTGGCCTTCCTTTATACCCGACATCATTGTTATTTCCCTTCTTTTCTGATTGCGACGCGTGGTATTGCGAGTTTGCGACTAGGTGTGACAAGGAGATTAGATTCGACACGACGCTTCCTTTCAGTAGGCCCTTTGTGTTTCACAATTTAAGGTGCGGATTTATATTTTAACCTGATTAGTTTTTCTGAAATTGATCATGTTGGATTTCGACATTTATTTTCAATAACAGAACGGTGGTAGTGGTACTTTATCAATGGATGCGTTTGGATCGTTGGAAGAAAGAAGAAGAAGAAGAAGGAAGAAGAAAAAAAAAATTATAAACAATCCAAACTCTTCACAAAGTTACACACTTCCCAATACTTCTTCCCACTTTTTTTCTTCTTCCCTTCTTCCCACACCTTATCCAAACGGAGCCTAAGTGAAGAGTTTACTAGATTCTGACCATAATGTAAAACTCTAAAAAGAGTATTCCAAAAGTTGGAGGAATAACTACAACTTGCAGTTTGCACAATTTGCAGTACTTTTGTACAAATCAGGTTGGGTTACTAGAAGACTGTCTAAAACTTAATTAAGAAAAGAACCTGAAGCATTTGACACAAACAAGTTATAATCCGTCTTATCATTTAGTATTCATGCACTGCTGCTTGTTTACTCTATTAAAATATCAAATATTTGCCACAGCGGATCAATGACTTTAGAGAAAAACTTGTGCACACACATACTCATAAATATGATCAATCTCATTTGCTACTGCACCCCAACCACTATGCACAATAAATGGTCTGACACAGTTGATGCCAGGTCAAAAAAAGGGAAACCATTTCTAATTTAATCTAGGAATGTAAGACTATGTTGCTTCAGTCCTAAATATGTCCCATAATTCCTGACAGCTTTATAAAATGCATTACTATATCTTTATACACATGTCAGGACATTGCCAAATGATTGGCAACATATAAAGTAAACTATTATGTGGTATTACTTATTCAAAGTATCAACATACTGCCATGAAAAGGATTTATGCAATTTAACCCTCAAGCACTAAGAAATCACAAAATTAACTAATAACTAACCTGACACAATTTGGACAGCATGACGACTGGTTTTTTAGCATTTTTGGCAAGCTAAGTAACATGCCAAGATCCAACAGAAGATGAGAACTGGGTTCTCTTATTGGATCATCCAAGAGGAGCTAATTGAGAACTGGGTTCTCTACTCCTGAGGTATAGAAGCTATACAATGTCATACATTTGTATCTTATATGCTAACAAGGGACTGAAATCGAAATTAGTACCACCTAACTTAGAATGTAACATTACATTGAAGTTGACATTCAGAAATTGCATTATTCCCTGAAGCAATTTTGGCAGCATAAGGGCTTGTTTCTTTACACATTTACAACATAGCCAATAGATATATTTGATCCAGTGAAGTGGGAACTGGGTTCCCGACTGGATACATTAATGGAGATAGATGGAAACTGGGTTTCCCTCTCCAAATCAGTGATATTTATGCAATTTTACTAACTTATGTCATGTTTCATGTAATTGTAAGCCTTCTACACTTTTAGCAGAAAAACAGGATCTAAACTAAACAAGAACAACAGGCATTTGAGGATTAACTTACCTTTCTGGTTAATTTAGTGATACAATAACCGTGTCAAACATACACATACAACATAATTAATTACTCATACTTAAGTTTAATAGTCCAAATCATTGCCTTTACTGAATTGCATAATGAGAGATAAATCATAATGAGACTTGTGCTCAGTAGTTAGGTTATACATACGAAAGCCTTAGTTGACACACAACACATGCCAATCATAATGGTCTTATTTATTTTATTTATTTTGTGGCTTTTAAAGGGGTTTTATGCAAAATTGGAGGTTTCAGTTGATGGTTTGGTGTTTTGATGTCTCCATAATTTCCTATAAATCTCTGGAAATTTTTTTGTATTTTTGTGGTATTTTTGGAGTTTGTTTGATATTTTTCATGGTTGGTCAAAGGTTTATCCAATTTATTTGGTTTTTATGGAATTATTCAAATTCATCATTTGACATCAAAATTTGGGGTCAAACAAATGCCCCCCACCAGAATTAGTTGTGACAATTTTTGGATGGAAACAACTGATTCTGGTGGTATTTCTTTTGTAGAGGTTTTGGTTATTTTCCTTGAATTTGAATTGTTCATTTTCTTTGTATTCCAGTGCATGCCACACCATAGGCCACAGAGTTTGCGCCGTCAAGAATCAGCATTTCACACCCATTGGATCCTTTCCTTTTTCTCCGATTTTTACCCAGTAACCAGGTGTGTTTTGCCGCTTTTGCGCAGGGATTTAACACCTTGGTTAATATTCGATCAAAATCTGTCCGTCGATTTTTTTTCTTCTCTGATCGGACCGCTAATCTGCTTTCTCCCTTCTTCTTTACACTCGCCAAACCCCTCCTTATCTCGTCTCGTCTCTCCACCTGAGACGCATCTCTCTGTTCTCTCTCTCTCGAGTTTAGTAGCTGAGGTAAAAATTGAGCCGCTACTCTTCTCGCTACTTCTTCTCTTTCATCCATTCCTTGTTTCACTTTCATTCCTTCCCAACTCAATTTCGCATGGGTTTCTCTTCCTTTTTCAGCTCAATAGAGGGAGTATTTTGAGTGGATATATTCTGATTATCTATCAACTGATTTCTCCATTTCAGGTATCACAATTTCCATTAATTTGCACTTGTTAATTGCCTTTCTGGTTTCATCATCACAACTCAACTCTCATGGCAAATCTTCCTTCTTTGCCATTTCATCTCTCTTCTCTTTCTCTTACAGAGGCACATCAGGGCTACTTCGACCTTATCCCCGGCGGCCTGCGGCTCCGTCAGGTCAGACTTTGCTCGTCTCTTCTCCGATTAATTTTGTTTGTATTAGCCCAGGAGTGTACGGAGGGAAAAATCAATTTTCTTTTGTTTTGCTTCGGATTGGATTTGCTCATATTGGGTATCGGGTTTAGCTTCATCCGAGACCCGATTCTCTTGGGTTGGGCCAGTCCCGATTCTCTTGTTTTTTTTTTTAATTGAGCCGGCACTTGTTGTTTGTTCTTGGATCTGAATATGTGATTGCTATTTTATACATGCAGTTACTGTTTTATGCATACTTATGCATTTGTATTCCAGAGCTGATAACCGTCATCTACAAAAAAACCATCCGCGTCATCCAACTCTCCTCTCCCCTCCATCTTCCGCTATTTTCCGCGCGTCTGGGTGAGACGTCTCTCCCTCCCTCACGCACCCTCCCTCCCTCACGCTACTTTCCTCCCTCGCGCCCCTTCCTACCTAACGCGCCTTCCTTGCTCGCCAGCACCCTCCCTTACGTCCTTCCCTCCTCCCTGACGATCTATTTTCCCTTCCTCTCCCTCACACTTTATTCAGCCTTCTTAAACTAAACAGATATAACAACTAACTGAACATAAACAGCAAATAAACTGAACATATGGAACAAACAATGTGGATTCAAATAAAAAGTAAAAGTGAGCAAATAAATGACAAATAAATTGAATAGTTATAACAAATAAATTGAACAGTTATAACAAATAAACTGAACAGATGCAACAAACAATGTGGACTCATACAAAAAATAAAAATGAGCAAATAAACTGAACAAAAATGACAATTAAATTGAGCAGTTATAACAAATAAACTGAACAGATGTAACAAGCAATGTGGACTCATATAAAAAGTAAAAATGAGCAAATAAACTGAACATAAATGACAATTAAATTGAACAGTTATAACAAATAAACTGAACAGATGTAACAAACAATGTGGACTCATATAAAAAATAAAAGTGAGCAAATAAACTGAACAAAAATGACAATTAAATTGAACAGTTATATCAAATAAACTTAACAGATAGAACGTGAGATAAAATGAAGAGAAAAAAAAGGAAGAAAAAACAAGTGAGAAATAAAAAAATATCAATAGAGAGGGAATAGAGATAACAGAAAGGAAAAGAGAAAGAAGAAAGAAGAAGGGAGCGAAGGGAGTCATGTCTGGGAGTGCGAAGGGAGAGCCACGCATGGGAGTGCGAAGGGAGAGGGAGGGAGCCACGCGTGGGGGTGCGAAGGGAGAGGGAGGGAACGCGTGGGAGTGCGAAGGGAGAGGGAGCAACGTTTGGGAGCGGAGGGAAGGAAGGTAACGCGTAGGTGAAGGAACTGGGTGAGAGTTGCGCTCGGATCAGAAAGCGATCGCCTAAATTGAAGGGCGACGATTAATTGAATGGCTTGGATGACAATTAAGAGAATGACAAGTAGTAATTACCTTTGTATTCTCATGTATTTTGTTGTTATTATTATTATTATTATTTTTTTGAGGAGAAGCCCGTAGGCAATGTTATTATTTTTGGCACATGATACATGGATACCTCCCTTATTCTTTTATTTCAGGTGATTTAGGTAATTGCCAATAGCTTCGGCTTCGCAATTTTCCTTTCAGGTCAGATAAAGTTTTTTCCCATTTTGGTGAGTCCAACAAATCTTTGGTAAATTCTTTTCTTATTTATTGATTAATAACAGTATTGTCTTTCGCGTGGATTAGATAAACCAATCTTCACCAGTACAATCGAATTTTGCTATACATGTTAAATTTTTTTCTCGTTTTCTTTTTACATTGCAGGATGAATATTTCTTTCCACGGATGTAATTATTTATACTTTTTAATATGAAAATTATGTTTTCGTTTGGATTTGAAAATTTTGTACACCAACCTAATAATTCATTGTAAGATCATTGAATAATGAGGTAACTTACTGGTTTGTAATTTTTTTTTAACTTCTTTTCCTTTATTTTCTTACTCGGATAAGGAAAAATATTCTTCCGTTTATGTATAAAATGGTCTAACAAGGAAAATATTTAGTAGAGAGTAGAGACGATGGAAATGACCTTGGTTGCATTCATTGAATATGGATATAATTATCTTCCTTTTTATCACCAAACAAAATCACATAGATTGCCACGTAGGCGTATATTCCAATTTACAGAATATTTTCTGCCAATTAAAATCAATAATGGATCAAATAAAGAAATTTACACCTTCATGATGTATGTGCGTATTGTTACTTTTAATTTGTTGTAGCCACAATTATCATTATTAATAAGGTGAGTTGTTATTGTAACTGTTACAGCGGAATTGGAGAGAGGACAATAATTGAGAAATATTTAGAGAGAGTTACATTCTCTTCTTAGGGGAATAATTGGAAAAAGAATTAGATTATTAAAGTCAATAATTGTAGAAAGTTTACGCTGGAATTGTGGCGGAGAAGGGCAAGATAGCGAAATGAATTATATTGTTTTATTGGATACACTATTTTTCGAGTACCAATTTGGGTTGAGATGCATTTAGAATAGTTTTAATTTACTTTCTATATTTGTATGTAATGAAGGATTTTATTCCACATTCGCATTCTGGTTACTATATGTGTCTATATATTGAACCATAATCTGTTGGAATTACTTATGGCATGTTCAAATTTTTTTAAAATAAAAGATATCGTTTATATGTGTCTATATATTGAACCATTTCAATGTTTACCTATTTTCTTTAGCTGGAATATTGATAGCTCTTCATACAATCTCTTTTTCAAATTATAGAAATTCATATGAGTCTTCTCTTCTTGTCCGTTTGGATAGGTGTGGGAAGAAGAGAAAAATGGAAGAAGTGGGAAGAAGTATTGGGAAGTGTGTAACTTTGTGAAGAGTTTGGATTGTTTATAATTTTTTTTCTTCCATTCTTCCTTCTTCTTACTTCTTCTCAACACATCCAAACGGAGGCTTCGTTAACAAATGACTTATATCGAATTGTAACGCGCAGAGAATATCTGGATAGATCTTTTCCTTTTCTGCCGAGTTTTGCATTTATTTTTTCGCAGAGATAAAAAAGATCCAGACAATATTGTTACTACCTTCGACGTCTATTAAGACAACGTTAATCTTAAATCTTGAAAATGGATAATATATCCATGTCCAAATATTATTTCTACATATTATAGTCCGCCTGCACATTAGGTGGGCATTGCTGCTAGTAAATAATAAAACAACGTAAACACAGAGCAATGTTCCATTGGCAACGGATTATTAAAAGTTGGGGAAATTTTCATTGCTTCTGCAATTGTCTCTGAGGCGGTAATTCTTATTAAACTTAAAAAAATAATAAAGTTACTTCATATTTTTAATAAAAATCTTAATTATGTTTCTTCGCATTCCCTAGTTACTGTACACACACTTCTTGACAATGTGATTACAAATATATATACATTCGATTCAATTGAATTAAAAGTTTTTCAATTAATGAAGTTCTTTTTTACAATTGAAAAACGGAATTGCTTAAGAGCATGCTTTAGATTCCGTCATTCTCATCATCCCAAGCGAGATCCTTGGGGATTCTCTCACGTGCTTCCTTCACGTGTTTTTCACGACCGTTATTTCTGTTTTTGTAATTCTTTTTCTTCTTCGATCTCTCCTCTTTTGCTATCACTCCTCCTCTGCTTGATCGCTCCTTTCTTCTTGGATCGCTCGTTTCCTGTGATCGGCTCTGATCACTCTTCTCTTCTTGGATCGCTCGTCTACTGTAATTGGCTCCGATCTCTCCTCTCTTCTTGGATCGCGCCTCCTGTGATCGGCTCTCCTCTTCGATCGCTCGTCTCAGGCGACGATTTGCATAATGGATAGATTAGGTATGTAATGCAGAATTTATTTCGAATTTCAGTTTGTTTAAGATTTAAGTAACTGATTCCAATTTGAATTTCGGAGGTGCTGATTTATGTGGATTTACTGTCAATTACTCTACGTAATCTTGAAATTTGAATCAGAATTAGTTATTCGAATTAAAGAATTATGCAACAACGAGTCAGAATTATTCTCCACTTAAAGATGATTTGTAGTTTTGAATTTGATCGTACGTAGTGTTTGTACTTTAATCAGAATCAATTTTTCGATCAAACAATTCTTCATGTATTATCTTCAACATTTAGTGATTATTGGTTCAACAATTAGTGTCGAAACTATAACAATTACTATATGAGTAAATTCAGTATAGATCAGATCATACTGTTATGGCTAAGTAGATCATGTATGAAGCAAATCTATATTCCAATTGATATATTATGTATGATTTGTCATTCTTTTCAATTTTTTTTAAATTTTTGCATTATCTTTTTGAATGAGTCCATCAATCTGATATACTGTTATTCAACATTTACCTATACAATATTCAACAGTTATTGTCTAAACTGAAACTTATTATAGATGAGATCAAACTGTTATGTGATGTTTTGCTGATACATTTTTTGCTTATATGTTCAACATTTACCTATACAATATTTAACGGTTATTGTGTAAACTGAAGCTTATTATAGATGAATTTAAACTGTTATGAGATGTTTTGCTGATACATTTTTTGCTTATATGTTCAACATTTACCTATACAATATTCAACAGTTATTGTCTAAATTGAAACTTAGTATAGATGAGATCACACTGTTATGTGATGTTTTGCTGATATGTTTTTTGCTTGTAACAGCTTTTGATTTGAATCAGTCTTTCAATCCCAGCATAAACCATCAATCAGGTGATTGTTCATTTTTTGTTTTAACTATAGTTTTAAACGGTTTCAATTTTTATTTTTAAAATTGTAATGCTTCATTTATTGTTTTGCTACAGGTTTTGGTTACATGGAATTGCTTGATTTGAATCTTTTATCCAAATCAAATCTCAATCATATGGATCTTTCTCATTCTGATGGTATGAAATTGTTCTCTCACTGAAAATGTTAATGGAGGTGAACAATTTTTGTCATTTAAGTTTAGTTTTAAAAATTATACATTCATTTAGTGCAAAATATACTATCCAATGGAGTTTAACATGTGTATTATTAATTTTTCTGTACAAGTTAGAAGTTACCAAATATCTTAAGTATTATTTTATTCTATTGTCGGTTGCTCAACATCCTCCATCTGCAGTACCACCAGTGTTACAGCCTTCTCGCATTCAGCCATCTGCAGGTATAAATTATATTGCAGACTATGTTTTCTTTAAGTACAACTAATAGGGTTAATAGCTACAACACTTATACATTGTACCTTCAATAATTAAACTTATTAACTACAACAATTAGAAATATTAAAAATAATAAATTTTGTGTATCTGTAACATTATTAATTTGGAATAAAATTAGTTATTCAATAATTTGGAATAATAAAATTATTACTTTTTGTGTATACATATGATGATAACAACAAATAAAATATTTTTTTTGACAGAAACAATTGAACAGTCGACTGGTGTACTTCAGTTGAAAAAACAAAAGCGGGGTCGACCTCCAGGAAAACATAAGAGAAACCAAGTAGAATTTTTGTTGTCGCTGAGAATGTTAATGGAGGTGAACATATTTTCTCATTTAATTTTAGTTTTACAAATTATACATCCATTCAGTAGAAAATATACTATCAAATGGATGTAAACATTTGAATTATTAATTTTGTATTCGTGTCAGAAGATAGAAAATAACATAACTATTATTTTTTTGTGTTTTCAGTTGCTTCACATCCGCCTTCTGCAATACCACCACTATCACAGGATTTTTGCATTCAGCCATATACTAGTATGAATTATACTGCAAACTATCCTTTATTTAAGTAGAAGTAATAGGATTAGAAACTACAGCACTTACACATTGTAACTTCAACAATTAAAACCATTACCTTCAACAATTAGAAATATTAAAGTACATAATTTTTGTGTATCTGTAACATGATAATGTATAAGTAAAATGTTAATTGAGGTTAATATATTTTCGTGTTTTATTTTAGTTTTGCAAAATATTAACTGTTATCATTCTTGAACAGATAAACAATCCATTGATGGTCAGGACAAGGAGCAGACAGATCTTCCTTTTAGCACGAATGAGCTTGCTAGTATTGGTGCAACATTCAGTTCTTCTCCTCAAAATTTGTGAATTTTTCTACTTGCTGATTGCCATTGAAATGTGCATTTGATGTTATTGTAATGCTCATCATACAAATA
This sequence comes from Rhynchospora pubera, assembly GCA_028095005.1. NCBI lineage: Eukaryota > Viridiplantae > Streptophyta > Magnoliopsida > Poales > Cyperaceae > Rhynchospora > Rhynchospora pubera. The sequence continues at coordinate 69,313,066 of CM051461.1, read as the reverse complement.
ATTGAAAATTGTATTTGTTGGAAGTTGGAACGTAATGATATTGATGTTATTATAATTCTTGGAGTTTTGTCATATATTGTTGTTAAATGTTAATATAGCTTTAAAGTATTCTTATTAATTACAATAATTAATCTACTATAACAATCAATTATCCAAATTTCAACTATTAATTTCTATGTACATCTAGTAAGATAGCCATAATTTTAACAATTTGTCTTCTGACTGGTTCTCACTCTGAAAAAGTTAGGTATAACTTTAATACATCGACAATAATTACCTCAACATTTTTCTCTGACGATTTCATTGTAATAGTGGATTTTACAAATGAAAATTTATCATATAATGTCTATTCCAATAATTTGAAAACTGTTTCGGAGACTTCAAATTTTGTTGGTTGATACTGCTGCAGCATCTCACCAATAACATCAACTAGTTTGATGGACGTATTCCTAAGAATAACAATGCTTCTAGCAAGTTTTAACATTTGTTGAAAGACCTCCTCATTCTCTCGGAGAACCGTCTTTGTAGAGTTATCGGGTTGTGCCATTGTTGCAGAAAGATTGCTGAAGAGAACTATTAGACAAGTATTGAAAAAAGAATGTGCGAATGAGGATAGAAGGAGAGTGGTTGCAGAATGTGAATGCACAACGAAGGAGAAGAGACTTTAAAATCACCCTTTAATGTACTCTTTAATGCACCAGTTTTCTACCTACTGTAATTAATACAAAATTAATATGACCGTTGAATAAAATAAATAACAGTGCTATGGAAGGAAAGAATAAAACAGAAAATGAAAGGTGAAATTTAGTCATAGTATCTTCAACAATTACTTGTAATATAATCAACAGGTATTACTATAAATTATAACAGTTGTGATATTATTTATATAAAGTTGAATAATTGTGATATATTCAACAATTTGCTATGATATATTCAACAATTAGTTATAATATATTCAACAATGAACATAGAATCTACAGCTGTTAGCTATAATAAATTCAATAATTGTGATATTAGAGTCATATTTCATTACAATCATCCATTTTGATGTCATCTATTTATGTTTTTACAATGCGATTTCGAATTGTTCCAACAATTATTGGTAATGATGCGCATTTCAGTACAATATGCAACATCACCATGAGATGATGACGCAGGTCCAATAAAATAAAGGGATGATGATGCAGGTGATGTTTAATAATATATCCAATAATTTATAATAAATTCAACAATTATGTACTATATCTTCAACAATTAGGTATAATATATTCAATAATTAGCTATAATAATTATCCACGATAACTTCAACAACTAATAATATCTTCAACAAGTACCGTAATAAATTTAACAAATATGCTAATAACTTCAACAATTGTGCATAATAGGTTCAACAATTATGTATAATATCTTGAACAATTACCCGTAATAACTTCAATAATTATGAATAATATCTACAAGAAGCCGTAATATGTTCAACAATAAGCTATGATAACTTCAACATTTATTACTTTAAACTAAAACAATGTCACATTAAGTAAAACATTTTTAAAAATATATTTTTAACAATAATTGCTCTCCAACTCGCTGGACAACATCGTCCGATCTGATCTGACTGCTTAAGTCGTACGGATGCGATCGTACAGATGAGATCTGATCTCCACAGCGCCCATCGTGAAGATGAGGGATGCTTGGCGCTGAGAGCGTCAATATGACGTCAGCGATATCTGTGGAGGGTTAAATCGACCAAATTGGAAAGGGCGCGGCGAAAAGAAAAGGGAAAGGTAACGCGTTTTTGCGGCGAAACGGGAAAGTTAAACCGCGTTATTTTTGGGGATGAGAGATCTAGCGGATGGTCCTTATCAGGCCCGATTGAAAAAACAATTTTAGTAAAACTTCTTGTATTTTTTTTCGCTCAATATTACTCTCTAGTATTTCCGCGCTATGATACCTATTAATTTGGCTTAATGAGTGATTTTGCACATTTTTTCTTCTGTTTCTAATAACGTGAGTTGGTCAATACAATGTGAATCACGAATTGTTTGAAAGTTTAACTGTTGCAAAGCTATTATTAGAAACTAAATATTTCACTTGATATTTATAAATCCTCTTGTTACGATCTTTCTCTTTTTAATTCATAAAAAAAAAAGAAAGAAAGATGAAAGTTTCTTTTCTGATAACACTTTTTCTTATTGTAGTTGTCATGAAATCCTCTGGTATATTTTCTTTTAACTTGTTTATACTTTCTTGCTCTTTAATTGCTATTCTTTAATTTTTTTGCTCTTATTGTTAATATAATTTACTGGGAGGTTATAATAATTAAATTAGACAGAGGAACCTATAAGCTAACAATTAATTCCTCCTATGGAAATTAATATTTTTGGGGCGAATTCCTTCTCGGTCATGTATTTTCTTTTATTTGTTATTACGAATAATAATAGCATTAGCAAAATGACAGGTGGGCATGCCAATTTATATACCATCGATTAATTTGTACTCTTATAACTCGAATTAACCAGTTTTTTTTAAAGATAAATTGGATGTCAAGTCATCCAATTTATTTTTAAATTAAATGCTTATTAAGAGATCTCCATATGAATTTCGAACCTGCAACTTTTCACTTAAGATGCATTGTTCTTTACCACTAAATTAAAAATTAGTTCTCCAAATTAACCAGATTTTTGTTCATCGATGCATTAACCAATTGTATATCTTTTTCTTTTCAATTGGTTGGCGATCATCGAACATATGATAGTGGTTGTTGTCTCAGCAACTATAAGTCTATAATTAATTATGGATTTATGTTTTATTATTTTATATATATAGGAGCAATAGGTCAATCTCATCCTACTCTACCTCTATCCAACCCTACTGTACCTCTACCGAAAGGCTATTGTCTTTCACACTTTTTTGATGATTTTAAAAATAAATGCTATTGGAAGGACTGCGTCAATTACTGCAAAGAGCGGTACTCCGTGCGTGAGCTCAAAGGCCTTTGCACTAACTATAGATGCGGATGCTATTATCGTTGTTCGTAGTTTTAAGTGATGGCAGCCGTCCCTCTGGATCAGGATTCTTCAGATCACCTAGGGTGCGTTTGGATGGGTGTGGGAAGAAGGGAAGAAGGGAAGAAGTGAGAAGAAGTATTGGGAAGTGTGTAATTTTGTGAAGAGTTTGGATTATTTATAATTTTTTTTCTTCTTCTTCCTTCATTTTCTTCTTTCTTCCAACAATCCAAACACACCCTAAGCATACACACCAATTAATACTAGGTACAGTTTATGTTTTTTGTTGTTATAATAATGTCATTTATACTATCACATTTATGATATTACAAAAGTACATTTTTTTTTGTTTTCGAGTTGTTTTACTCTTAAGTAGTTAGTATATTCAGTTTATTTCAATATTGTGAATTTGTGATGTATATTTATGTGGTATTAAATATAATGGTGATATGTGGATGGGCTTGAAAGATGGAAGATTAGAAAAATTAAAAGGCCCTTATAAATTCAAGAATTTTATATTAAGTCCCCTTAAAATTATAAAAAAGAATATTTCTTTTGCTTTGTCTGGTACTAGATTACCCCGGTTTATACGTGGTTTCCTCAGCCGTACGCATACCGGTACGGGTACGAACATGGATTTTAGGGTTTTAATGTCCACTAATTTTAAGTTGAAGGATTTGAAACCATCCAAAATTGATTGGCTTGTGTTGAGGGAAATTTGAAATTTAATCAGTTTGTGTATTATGTAAGATTTGTTTTGAAGATGCATGTGTTTCTGATGTTTTTCTTCTTCTCGTGCGTTTGGATAGGTGTGGGAAGAAGGGAAGAAGGGAAGAAGTATTGGGAAGTGTGTAATTTTGTGAAGAGTTTGGATTGTTTATAATTTTTTTTCTTCTTCTTCCTTCTTTTTCTTCTTTCTTCCAACGATCCAAACGCACCCCTCGGTGCGATTTTATTTGTTGTCAGAAGAGGAGATTCGTTGTTGTAACAAAAAAAAAAGGAGTCTAGGTGTTAGTCTGTTCTCTTTTTTTGTTTGTATGTTAGATATTTTGATAATGCTATGTTTATATTATCTGTTTTCTGTATGAACCGTATTTGATGTCATTTTGTTTTGTTTTGAAGCTGATGTTGACAGCTTCCGGTTATTAAAATTTAAATGTTGAGACTGGATTGGTGGATCCTCAATAAATCTTCACAAGTTCATAAACACATCTTCCAGCAAATATAAATTGTATTGTATTAATGTTAGTAATAATTTATTCTTCTTTAATTTTATCTGCATTCATGGTCCACGCGGTTTAATCCGAATTAAACGTTTTTTATACTTCCCCAATATATTTTATCTAGCGCAGATAATATAGCGTCGTTTGTTTTTTGAATTTTGAGTTGCTATATTAGGACATGATAACCCCCGATTGCTTAATGAGAAACTAACGTGCCATTCTTTAATTTAACTTCAAATATATTTTTTTATTTTCAGTCTTTTCTCGTGAACTCGAGGATTATACAAATTACAAAGTGATATCATGTAAAGCAAAAAAAGAAAGGTGAAAATCGCTTTAAATTTGTCCAACAACTTTTTTTTTTCATTTTGCCGCGCATATGGGAGAAGATAGTTTTCTGAAAATATTATTCTTGTTTTAAAAAAATTCCAGGCAGAAATGGCTAATTAACCGAAAAAATAACTTTATATATTTGTATATTGTTTTGTGCGTTATTTTCATGGCGTTAATAAGAGGCAACTAAAGCTGTTCTTTGTCGCAAAAATAAATCAAAACATAACAATACACAATTTTAGTGTTCTTTCTTTTTTGGTTGGTCCACACACATTTTTTAATTATGGTAGACATTATTAAGCAATTACTGTTGGATATATTAAGAAAACTCAAAATCTTTTCAAGCAATTAAATCAGTCTGTTTCCGTGAGAAATGAAATGAATCATTTAAATCTAATATCTCCACTACTCTACCGTTTCTTTTAGGGAAAATTATGGTTAATTATCTAGGAATTAAATCTAAATTTTTAGTGGCCAAACGTGGTTCATTAATGCAATAAATAATATTTATGTTGCTAGGTTACAAGAGGTTTTTTTTATATTCTATATAAGCAGTTCATTTGAAATATAATAGTGAGACAGGAGATATACAATTTGATCAGAAAGAAGTTGAGACAGAAATTTAAACTCGTTCAAATTTTTGTTCTCCATATTGATATTCCTCATATTAATTTCCATCTCAAATTGAGTATTATTCCAATTGCTTCTGCTGGATATTGTAGAGATCTCTCATCAGTCACTTCTCCGGTCGTGCCCTAAGGAGTGACACCTACCCGAATTATCTTGGTTGTGGTTCCTCTTGCACGTTGAGACGGAATACGCTTAAAGACAGCGCCTAGCGCGATTCGGGTAAAACTGTTTTCAAATTACTTATTTTGTTTATTTTATGCTATCCGAATTTGTTTATTTGATTTTGCACCAACAATTACTAACCAAAATAAAAAAATAGCAATCATTCTTGTGTCTTTTAATGTTGTGTTGCCTCATAAACAATGATCACGAGAAAAATGACAATTTTTTTTGAAATAAAAGCAACCAAGTAGGATTACCAGCTTCATTAAGCAAGACAAGTGAAAAGTACAAAAATGCGAATGCTCTTCGTGGTTAAGAATGCTCTTTGTCTAACCACAGAAGAGACATTCTCCTAATTAACCAAAGTAAAAGCGAATGCTCTCTGTCTAACCACAGAGGGACATTCTCCTAATTAGCCAATAACAACACAGCACAATGAAAAGCTTATGCAGTCAATCCCAACTCCAACACAACAAGTTCAAACAAAACCAAAAACAAATCAAACAAGCAGCAGCTACTAATTGTGCGCCGAAGAGGTGGCATCTGTGATATGTCCCTCACTTGTTCCAGCTTCACTATTTCTGGCAGCCGTTTGCAACTCAACCAAATTTTTGTAGTTGCACTACATGTTCGAGTTGTTACCTGTCCAAAAATTAAACAAATGCAAAGCATTAAGAATTACAAATAAAGAGAAATTTCTTTTAGCATCATTGAATATTCTACTATTTCTTTCATTCCACTGTAACATATAGCTGCTAAAATGACTTTAGCATGTTTTCTTTCTTTGGAGCTCAGCTTGTTGCAACTATTTCAAATATCTCGAATACTACTGCTATTAAGGAAGATGCCCCAGCTATTGAAAAGGTTAAGCCCCGTCCAAAAATCCCTAATGGCCTCACAATGAACAAAAAGATGATCTATTAATTCTACATTTTGGCAAAAGGGGCATTTAGCTGGTCCTATCCAATCCTTTTTCTGGAGGTTATCTCATGTGAGAATCCTGTTGTTGAGGATTAACCACGGAAACAGTTTGACTTTTTGTGGGGTTTTGATCTGCCAAACTGTTTTATTCGATAGGAAATTGGAATTGTGAAGACGAACTCTAGAGTCCAAAGAGTTTAGACTTAGTAGAACTATGACGGAGTATATGGGGTGTGAGTTTAGTGGGATACGACCAGTGGACGGAGATGTCTGTCTAGACGGGCAGGTAGTACCTACGAAAGATACTTTTCGATATTTAGGGTCGATGCTGCAGAGCGATGGCGAGATAGATGAAGATGTTAGTCACAGGATAAGAGCGGGGTGGGTGAAATGGCGACAAGCATCAGGCGTCCTATGCGATAAGAAAGTCCCGCAGAAGCTAAAAGGCAAGTTCTATAGGACAGCGATTAGACCTGCGATGTTGTATGGCGCAGAATGTTGGGCTACTAAAAGACGACATGTCCAGACGATGAGCGTAGCTGAGATGCGTATGTTGAGGTGGATCTGCGGTCACACGAGGAAAGATCGGATTAGAAATGATGATATACGAGATATGGTTGGGGTCGCACCAATAGAGGAGAAGTTGACCCAACATCGTTTGAGATGGTTTGGACATATCCAACGCAGACCTCCAGAGACACCGGTACGTATTGGAATTCTTAATCATTTCGAGAACACCCGGAGGGGGAGAGGGAGACCAACATTGACATGGGAAGAAGCGGTGAAAAGAGACCTTAAAGAATGGAACGTCTCCAAGGAGTTGGCGATCGATAGGAGCGCTTGGAAGTTAGCAATTCATGTACCGGAGCCATGACGTAGGAACTTAGGGGTAGGAGCGTTGCCATAGGTTTGTAGGTCCCTCTATTAGATCACGGTCGAGGTCTAGGTTTCTACTATTACTATTATTATTAGAGGTATTATTATTAGTATGGCTAGTCTTACTATTAGTATTTATTTATTTATTTATTTATTTTTTCTTTGATGTGTTCTCTTGTTGGGTTTCTTTCTAGCCTACCCCAACTTGTTTGGGACAAAAGGTTTAGTTGTTGTTGTTGTTGTTGTAAAAGTGATCCCTATATGATTTAAAAAATTATAGAACGATTTCACTGTTAAATCCCTTTGCTGTCAAGAGCCTAGTTAGCAGAGTCTGCATCATCAATGAAATTGATGTTTTGGAGAATATTGAACATATCATTTTTCTCCCTCCTAACTTCTAAGGAAACTCTCCTGGTCAGTAGTTGGCTAGGGTTTTCCTTTGTTATAGCACTAGGCTACAGTGCTTGAAAGATTTTTGGTTTTCTTAAAAGTGTTTGGATAATGACTACTGATGGGGATATTATCCCACCTAGTGTTTACCAAACAGTCTGGTCCGGTCCGGTCCGGTCTAAACTCCCACGGTCCACGGGTTATCACGGACCATGGGTTCACGGGTCCAAACGGGACGGATTAGCACGGGCCACCTTTCAAATGTCGACCCAAACCCTTGGTAGACCCGAACCTATGTGAACCGGATGGGTAATGGCGGGTCGGGTCCGGTCGGGTCGGGTCCGGTCCAAGTGGATTTTTTCCAGATTTTTATTTTTCCTTTTTTCATTGTTTCAATATCAAAAATTTGTAAAATAAATTAATATAAATTCGCTAAAATATATTATATTTATAGTTCAAATAATTAAGTATAATTTTGTAGTCCATTTTAGTTTTTTTATTTAAAATTTAATTTGTAGTTTTTAATGTTTTTTTCATTGTCGATGGTTTTCAAAATTGCATGACAAAAGATTATAAAATATAAGTTATAAAAATTAGTTAAAATATATTAAGTCTAATAAAATTAATAATAAAATAATTTATAGTTTATTTAAAATTTATTTTATTATAAAAACTTGATTTGTAATTTTTTTAATAATTGAACAAATTCAAATATAATTATATCAAGTTATCATCTTCCTTTTTTCGGGCTTGGGACCGGCTATGCTAAAAAATAGTAACATAGGCGGAGTTCTAACTTTTTTTTGTTAGTAATATTTTTTAATAAATAATTTGAAGTAATTTTAGAAGAAATTAAATTTAAAGAGTTTAGAAAATTATACCATCATTACCAAACTAGTATTTTTCGGATCATATTCATCTTCCGACTCCACCTCACTCCCACTAGCACTTGGTTGAGTTTCAGTACCGCTAGTTTCTCCCGGAACATAATGTTGCGTTCGATTTTCAGCTTCGATCCAATCCTTCATGCATACAAGTCTTTCAAAAATATTTGGGCCGAGCTTGCTCCGTCTATCAGTGAGAATTCTATTCGCTGAACTAAAACAAGATTCAGATGGGACGGTAGACACGGGGACTGCAAATATATCTCTCGCCATCATCGCTAGTGTTGGATAAGCACTTGAATGCCTCTTCCAATAGTCGAGAATGTCAATTGGTTCATCTTCCATGTTTGGCGGTAATAATGTGTAACTCGATAATTCGTTGGTCATTCCATATCCAGTGATTAAGTCATCCTCGTCTCGTAACTCATCTAACAAACCGCGGCGACTACTGTTTCAATTAATCAATTAAAAAAATATATATAAGTTAATCAGTAAAATTAAAAAAAAAAATCTATGTTAAATAGTAAAATTTCAAAAAAAAATGCATATAAGTTAAAAGTCTAACCCCGTGTTAGGCCTTGTTGTTGAATTTGGAGGCGGTTGAGCGGAATTTCTCCTTGCATTGTATATGTTGAACATGGTCTCCAATGCGAAGTTGACGCGTGCCTCCTCATTGTGGGACGATAAACCAAGATGACTTTTGTACCTTTGCAACATCTTCACGGTGTACATCTTATTCAAGTTTGGATTGAGGCAATTGGCTATGATAGTCACTAGAGGTACCTCCTCCCAATATTTTAGAAATTTGGTCGTCATGGCTTGTACAATCAGTGCAAGAGTTTGGTCTTGATATTCTAATTCTAAAAATTGCAAAATAAAATATTATTACAATTTATGAGTTGTTTAAATAATGATCTTTAAATAATTCTAAAAATTGTAATTTACCTCTAATGCTTGCATACACCTTGGAAATTTCATAAAGTTGTTGAAGGAGCTCGTGGGACGATGGAGTGTATGAGCTTGATAATCTCACTGTTGCTTCAAAGAAGGTTTGGAGGAAGTGTTTTACATGTTCGAGTTGTTGCCACTCGCCCGGAGAGAGCGATAGTTGAATGCTATCGCTATTGCTACTCAACATGGTGTTTATGGCTTCCTTGTAAGGGAGGACTCGGTGGAACATTCTATAAGTTGAGTTCCAACGGGTGTCTACGTCCCATGGAACGGCTAACTTATTTAACCCTAATCGTTGGCATAATTGATGAAAATTTTGTTTCCTAACTTGGTTCGAGTAAATATGGGTCAAGGCATTCTTAAATTTGGTAATCAATTTGTCAACACCATCGGTTTCAAGGCCGGCCTTTACGGTTAGGTTCAAAATATGACAAGCACATTTTTGGTGTAACATGGCACCATCCATAATTGGGTTTAGGGACCGGAGAAAATAATCTATTGACTTGGTGTTATTACTAGCATTGTCAAAAGATATCGAGAAAATCTTTTTTTTCTAAATCCCTAACCAAGTTGTACTCTTTCAAAACATCCATAATATGATCGTAAATTACCTTACCGGTGTGCGGAGAATATAAAACACGAAAACTTAAGACTCTTTTCTGTAAAATCCAATTGTCATCAATATAATGTGCAGTAATACAACTATAACCAAGGCAATGTTTACCGGCAGTCCAAATATCAGATGTTATTGAGACCTTGTAAGTAGCTAAAGCAAATTGGGCCACTAATTCATTTTTCCGTTCAAGAAATTGTTTCTTGAGTTCTTTGGTGATTTTCCTATGGTGGAATCTCCTATAAAGTGGTTCGCCTACACCGCAAATTACCAACCGTGCAAAAGCAAAGCAATTACCCATAGCTATAGGTTGTTCTTTGTGGGTAATGTAACGAGTAAATTCGCTAAGCATTTTTTCCGGGTCATACTTTCGGTGAGTAAGAGGTGGACCAAATATATCTTCACTTAATCGTTGGGCAAATTGATCATTAGGATTAGGATTAGGAGATGCCATTTTTTTGGAATTATGGATAATAAGATTGGAATAAAAATAAATACGAAATTACAAAAATAATATTGGAAAACTACTATGGATATAAATATAAATAGGATTATGGAATTATGAAAATAGAAATGGAATTATGGAAATAGGATTGATAGAAAGTTGGCTGTGGAAATATGAGAGTGAGAGAGTGAGAAATGACTGTTGAGTTGGTGTGAAAATGGGGTAGTATGCATGACTATTTATAGAGTTTAAAATATTGTAATATTATTTTAAAAATTATTTTTTGATATAGCCGTTGGGATTTATAACGGCTAAAAGAGCCGTTGGTATCTGGCTGTCAGCTGTCTGCTGCCTGCTTCTAATACAACGGCTAAAAGAGCCGTTTGACTTGCATTTTGGACACGTGTCACCACCGGATTGGTGGCTTAAATTGGGGGGAAAAAAAGCTGTCACGCCTGAAAAGCCTCCCTCTCAGCATTTAATTTGGCTTAAATTGGCATTTATTCTCTTCCCTCTCGGCTCTCACGCTTGAAAAGTGAAAAGCCTCCCTCTCTCTGCCACGTGTCGTCTTTTGATTGGACGCGAAAAAAAAAGCAGCGGCAAATCAACGGTTGACACGTGTCCTGGCGCGTGGCTGGGGCGTGCTGGCGTGTGTCTGGCTTGGACGCGTGTCAACATCCTATTGGTCGCTGGATGGGGAGAGAGAAATGAGAGAGAAATGCACCGTCCGGTTTGGTTTTTTTTTTTTGAAAATGCCAGGGTTCACACGGGTTTGCGCGGGTTTATACGGGTTTATGGTCCGGTCCAGGCCGGTCCACGGGTTAAGACGGGACGGATTTAGGTCGGGTTTATACTAAATTGGCGACCCAAACCCGTGATAAACCCGACCCGGACCACCCCCTCGGTCCAGCACGGTTCTTCCACGGTCTGGGTCGGGTCGGGAAAAAGTCCGATTCGGGTACGGTTCGGGTCAGATCGGGTGGTCCAGTGGTAAACACTAATCCCACCAAATGTCCTTCTAGAATCTGATATGATTCCTATCTCCTACAATTCTCTTGACTCCTATGAGTTTTGGAAACATCTTTTCAGAGATTGGAGGAATTGTAGTTATCAAATTTGCCATTGTATTTGATGAATGCCAATTCCTTCTAAATGGAGTTATGTTCTTTTATACACATATTTGCAAGCCCATTTCCCCAAAAGAGCATTGTTCATGTGTTTTAAATTCAAAATGCCCCATCCCCCTGCTCTTTACTTTTGCATATGACATCCTAATTGACTTAGCTCAGCTTTCTTCTATTTTTACTCTAGCAGTTACCCCACAAGAAGTCCCTTCTGATTTTATCTATTTTTTGAATGGTCCAATTGGAGAATTTGAAGAAGGAAAAGTGACACAGAGGGGAGGCAGTCAACACATAATTAAGAAGAACTAGCCTACCACCAAGAGAAAGCATTTTTCCTTTTCAAGTAGTGAGTTTAGCTTTGATTTTGTCTATGAATTTATTCCAATCAAGCTTACTAGCTTTTCCAATGTGGAGGTAGGCCCAAGTATTGATTGTTAGATTTTCTATCTCGAAAAAAAATAAAACTAACATTATTGTTCACTCGAATTTCGATAATAACCGTAAAAAATTTGAAAATTTAAAAATGACGTTATAGGATCGACATCTGGATTGCCGATTTTACAAATTGCTTGATGGTCAAATGGAATGCTGATCCAACACACATTAAATTGACGGTTTTTACTTTAGCCAAAAGTGCACTTTGTCACGTTTTTTTTTATTTTCCAAGTGGGTACCGCAACAGCTGATTTTTTTTGCCTATAATTTTCTAGCCGAGCGCTATTTTCTTTCCTCTTTCACTTTGGTATATTTTCATTAGGTCCTTCATCTCATTGAAATTATAATTCGCTCTAAGTATTATTTAGTTAAATATTGTACTATCATTTATAAATACGACATATTTAACATATTTATATAAAAATGGATTTAATGCATTTAAGTTTCTTTTTGTATTAATAAATACGACATTAACATATTCTTAGATTAATATTATACTATCATATTTTTTTGCCTATAATTGTGTGAAAGTTTGTATACGATATTGAACCGTAATAAAAATATATATATATGAAAATTAATATACTGATAAAATTTAATTGATAATTTTATGAATTTTGATACCTACTATTTGTTTTCAATTTTAGTTTGTTAAATGAAAACTTATTGTATACGACAGCACATTGAATAGAGGAGCGCATCGTAGAAAAATAAATAAAACAACATATATCTAATTCTATTTTTAAATTTAATTTGTGTCATTTATTATTTAATAATTTATAGTTTAATAATATAAATAAATTTAAACTTGAATAAATTATTATCATTGAAAATGACAAAAAAAAATATCGAGCATGTTAAAACATAATATTGTATATGTGTATAAATTAAATTATGCACTCGCTCGAAGTCTTGTAATGAGGCAATTCGGTTCGAGCTTGTAGTCCCGTTCTTGGTGGAATTGAACAGAGCGTGTCCTTTTGTGGTAGCGAAACTCTTGGAGACGTACGACTAAGGCTAGGTCAATCTAGCGGGTCGGAACTCCGTAATCATATCGCTTGTCATCTCTTTCTCTCCTCTCTTTATTTACATTTAATTTGAATTGTTTGTGTGATTGAATGTGTTCGACCTTTGTTGAATTGAATCAAAAGTTGACCATACCGATATAGGAAATCAAAATTGTACCTATTCACCTCTTTCTAGACCTTTAATTAGGGACAACGCATTTTTTTTTTCTATTATGGTTCAATATCGTATAATATTAATCTAAGAATATGTTAATGTCGTATTTGTTAATACAAAAAGAAACTTGAATGCATTAAATCCATTTTTATATAAATATATATTGTTGTCCCTAAAGAAAGACCTAGAGGGGGGTGAATAGGCACAAAAACGATTTCCTAAACCGATATGGTCAATATTTAGTTCAATTCAAATTTGGTCTAAACACAAAACAAGTCACAAGCAATTTATAAAAGCAAGAAAAGTAAAGAGAGGAGAGAAAGAAGTGACACGCGATATATTACAGAGTTTCGACTCGCTAGGAAGAGCTAGCCTTAGTCGTACATCTCCGGGAGTTCCGCAACCACAAAAATGGGGCGCGCTCCGGTCAATTTCACAACGAACGAGACTACAACTTCGAACCAAATCACCTTGTTACAAGAACTCTCAAGGTGGATTGGCCTAACTCAATTAACCAAGCACAAACACTCAAAAGATTGAGGCTCTAACCAAATCACTCAACAAATCTAGCAATTAGCACTAATGGATTGGTTGACACACTCTAATCTCAATGATTTTGCTATTTTAATGCTCAAACACAAGAGAGAATATGGTCTAACTAGTTGGAGCTCAAAAAGGAGGAATTTCAAAGGTTTCAAAAGTATCTAAACAGATTAAAGAGGCCCGATATATATAGAAGGCACCAAAAGCTCCAAAAACCAGTCAAAACAGACTCTACCGTTGTACAACGCTATATAACGTTGTACAACGCACAACTAGCCGTTGAAAAATCAAACGATCACAGACAATGCCGTTGTGAGTTGTCAGAGCGTTGTGTAACGTCCTATAGCGTTGCACAACGCTTTAGCAAAAGTCCAAAGCAGATGCTCAACAGTTCCGTTGGAACTTGTCAGAGCGTTGTGTAACGCTAAGAAGCGTTGCACAACGGAGGATTGAAAAGAAAGAAGGCAGATATGACCAACTCAAACAACATTATCAGAACGTCATATGATGCTGACTGACGTTACACAATGTAGGCGTTGCTCAACGCTATTCAGTGTTGGCCAACGTAACTTGCACTTTTGCACGCAAAAACGCCAACAACATGCGTGCTGTATGCATGGAACATGGATCATGCATGCAGCAGTGCTACTGAGCGATGTCTGAGCAATGTTTGAGCAATGTTGAAGTGCATGACTCAGACTAACGTTGTGCAACACTGTAAGGCGTTACACAACGTTGACGTTGCTCAACGTTATTTAGCGTTGGACAACGTAACTTGCAGTTTTGCATGTAAAAATACCAACTTGCTTGCCTGCAGTGCAAAGTTGTCTGCTCCAGACCACCGTTGTACAACGTTCTGACAAGGGGAGATAACAGATTTAACAAGTTTAAAAGCAAAAGAACTAGCGTTGCACAACGCTACTGAGCGTTGTGTAACGCTGTTCCAATCTTGTCAGAAATTTTGCAATTTAAGAGCGAATTTCCTTCGCGTTGTGTAACGGCAAATAACGTTGTATAACGCTTGACAGAAAAAACTGAGCATTTTACCAGCAAATTGATTGAGATTAGTTTAGGGTTTCATTATACCTAAATTATTGACTCTAACTAGTCCAATGCAATCTCTTGAAGCTCCAAAACCTGTGTCACACTTGTTTTAATCCATTCTTCAAATAATCTAGCTATTAATCACTAAAAAAAGATGTTAGTTTTAGGGTTTTGGTGTTGTTTTGCAAATCGGCAAATTGAGAGTAAATGTTTAACCAACATATATTATGAATGATAGTATAATATTTATCTAAATAATAGTTGGAGCGAATTATAGTTTCAATGAGATGAAGGACCTAATGAAAATATACCAAAATGAAAGAGAAAAAAAAATTGCCCTGGGCTAGAAAATTATAGACAAAAAAAATCAGCTGCTGTGGACCCACCTAGAAAACTAAAAAAATGTGACAAAGTGCACTTTTGGCTAAAGCAAAAGCCGTCAATTTAATGCGTGTTGGATCGGCATTCTATTTGCCGATCCAAGCAATTTGTAAAATCGGCAAATGGAATGTCGATTCTATAATGTTATCTTTTAAATTTCGAATTTTTTAAAATTATTATTGAAATTTAAATTAACAGTAATATTAGTTTTAATTTTTTTGGTTTTCTATTTTACAACCTAAAAGGAAGGAAGACCGATGCTTCACTTGATTAGTGCAGCCAGTTCGTTTGCAAAACTTAATTTATCATAGGCCCCCACAACGAAACGCACACACGGCACACCCCCTTCCTGTAATTAACTCTTTTTCTGTTCGGTTTCTTCCTTTGTTCTTCTTATAAATTATTTTATTTGATTTAATGAAATCTATCAGTAAACCCACACCCTTTTATCTCTACTACTTATAAAGCACTCTTAGCAAGGTCAGTATTTTTCACATAAAGGGGTTGAACACAATTGTTAACATCATTATAAACCATTGATCAATGTGATATACGATTTGGATCGTTATTTCTATAAAAGAGTCGACTCTACGCTCAAACAAGTCAGGCGCTGTTATTAAATAAATTCCGTAGCTATGTATCGCCGGTTCGATTCTCGCCTCTAGCATATTATTTTATTCGGTGTTTCAATCCTTTCCTCTTTCTACCGATAACCTTTTCATTTTTTTTTCCCATTTTGCCTTCGCTGCCCTTTCCATATTTTTCATGTGCAGGATCTGCCCTGGATCTCGCCGTTCCTTTCAATCTTTTCCTTTTGCCTTTGCTTCGCGTTTATTTTGCTAACCCTAAGTCGCTTATAATTGAGATCTAACCTGCTTGCTCTCAGCTTTCACCCCTCAAAAAATTTTGCTTCCAACCCGAGAGAGAAGAAAACTGCGGCTGCTCTTCACCGCCGGATCCTCTAAGGTAACCTCCTACTCAGAATTGTTACCTTAGAGACTGCTCTTCACCGCCGGATCCTCGAGCTTTGTTAGGTTAGGAATTCGATCTTTTCTTCTGGATCCACAAATTCCAAATGAAAATATAATTTGATTTTATCTGTGGATTGCTATGTGTATGATTTCATTTCAGAAATTACTCGATTGTTGCGTTTCTTTGCTGGATAGGAGGTTAGATTGAATATATTCCGAACTTCTAATTTCTTAGTTTTGTGGATAAAATTACGAGGGAGAGAAAAGAAGAAGAGGAGAAGAACCAGAATTGCGAGATGTAATGAGACCTATCAAACCAGAGACGATCCATGGATGAGCGCGAAATGGATTTCTCCATGGTCTCGAGAGAATGCTCCAGAAGAACCCCTCGCTTCTTAATGCAAGAGATTCTGTGGTAATTTGATTTTGTAATTTCATTTGTTTCCCGTTGGATTTCGACTTGGCCATTTCTATAATTTCTGCTGATTGTTGCTTTACATCCCCCAATTTGATTGTGTCATACTTTTATTTTATGATTTATTTATTTTGTCTAACATGTTATCCTAGGTTCAGCCAATTATTTCTAGCTTTGAATTCAATCAATTAAATTCTGATGTTATCCAGATTCTTTGACTCATTTTTGCGGTTTCATTTATAAGCTAATTATTCATACGTTGATCATTATAATCTAATTTTTCATCCTCTCAGAGTTTGCCAATAAAGTGATTAATTTGGTATCTGTGTAGCTTTACAGTGAGAAGGAATGCCTCTCAGAGGATCAGTTTGAAAAATTAAAGTCATTTGTTGACATTGGTGACATTTTGGGTGCTACTGGTTCCATCAAGAAGACGGAAAAAAGGTATTGTGTAAAATGAACCTCTTGTAATTGGTTCTACATATGCACTTACTTTTAGGTGATTTCTTTTATGGTATTCAAATTATGCGATTAGATTTAATAGTGGTTATGGGCTTCTGGCTATTACGATTTGGGACATGTTGTATCGTTGAGGAAATAGTCAAACCCAAGCTTGACCTATTATATGGCTTTTATACCCTCCAAATCGTGCAATTGAGGTTTTTTTGGTCAAAAGTTTGGCTCTTTTTACTTCCTTGATTGTGAAATAAACTTAACTCATGCACCTCATATATCCGAATTGCTTAGAAGATTACCAGAAGATTCCTAAAGACACCAGAGGACCAGAAACTCAATATAAATATGAAACCATCCTAATATATTGACTCTTTAATTTCAATTTTAACATTTATTTATTCATTTAATAGTTTATTTTTAATGTGATTTAGGTTCTGACGGAGTTTTTTCTTTATTCATTGGACTAAAACCTCAACAAATAGTAACTACGAGGCATGCATGTTGGAAACAGGTTACCCATAAGATTGCATAACTTCTTCTTCAATTTTGATTTTAAAAGTTGATTATTGATATTTTGATTTCAAATCGATTTTATATGCTGATAGAGTTAGGGGTGATAAAAGAATTAGGAATGGCAATATAGATTATTTCTTCTTTCGATGTATAGGTAAATCATAACATGCATTTTCTTTCTTCTTTCTTTAGAGATTTTATTTTTACTTTCATTTTAATTTACAGGAAGCGAACTGTTCAAAGGACTACAAATCTTGCTCAACGTGCCACTTCAAAGGTAAATTCTTTCCACTCTTTATTTCTGGTAATAAAATAGAAAGTGAAGGTTCTTTTGGTATAAAGTCATGAGAGACTTTTTAAGCTCGATAAGCACAACATATATTGATCTTTTTCTATTTCACATGGATTTTTACAATAATTAATTTTCTGAAGGTTTTATGAAAAGAACAGAAAAAAAAACTTTCATAGAAGTAAAGAGTGATCTGTCGATCTAAACTATATACTTTTCCTTTCGTGTTTGTTATTTCTATTCCTCACCAAAGAGGTTGAATTTGAGACGACAAAGTCTCCACTGCAATTGAATAATTAAGCTATTTCATCCTCTTTCTCAATAAATTACTCTATATTGATTGAACAATCTATGGTTGATAAACACGTAATTATCTCTGATTTACATTTTCTTATGTATTATGTTTTTTTTCATTTGTACAAATTTGTTGGTAAATGTCAGCATTTTTATTTCCTAGGTATGTTGTAGCCTTTTATACTTAACTTATTGTCGATTTTAAAATCCTTTTGGTTTTGCCCCACTGCTATCATGAGCATGCACACACACAAACACGCACGCACACAAAGAACAGAGAAAATAGACAAAGTTAATCAGTTTTTGTACAACTCTTCTACTGCACCTTTCACACGGTGCTTGACTCGTTTAGTGAACAAAGGATTATATATATAAGTTTTGCTATGGTGAGTCGCGACTCACAAGAGGGTCCGTGAGTCGGGCTCAAAACTTCTAAATCTTGTTCAAAATGACCGATCCAAACCGTTCAATGCGATCTCCCTATCAAAACCTCCATGCTGACCAAATTTTATATTTTTTCGAAATTTTTAAGTATTTCTTTGAAATTTTAGAAAATCGTTAATCTAATTAGTTATGAACCGTTCAAAAATAGCAGTTTTTAAAAATCCGAAAAAAATACTTAAAAATTTCGAAGAAATGTAAAATTTGGTCAGTATGGATGTTTCGATAGGGAGATTGTATTGAACGGTTTGGATCGGTCAATTTGAACAAGATTTAGGAGTTTTGATCCCGACTCACGGACCCTCTTGTGAGTCGCGACTCACCATAGCAAAATTATATATATATATAAGGAGTAATTTTTTCTGATTCTTTTTATCAATGCAGAATGCACAGTTAAATCACCAAGTCAATCGGCCATGACAACACTAATAAGCAAATGTAAAAGTGCAAGAAAGCCCTTGGTGGTGGCTGGGTGTGTAAAGATTTGAAGGAACTGGACGGCTAAGTGTTATTGGTGTACAACAAATAGATCGTGTTGTTGAGGTTGTAGAAGAGACACTAAAAGGCCATGAAGTGCGACTTCATAGCAGGAGAACCTTACCATCCCTCAACCTACCTAAGGTTTTTTTCTTTCTTATTCAAAAACTGAGAAATAAGTCAACTATTTTGTTTTGAGCTTGTAGCTTTAGGATGGGTGTATTAACTGAATATGTGGTACATTATTTCTCTGTATTTAGTTGTTACTGTTTTAATGTTAGGGTTTGAAAACAAGGAAAGAAGGAAAAACAATAAATACAACGTTGTGAGGCCCCTATGACCATTGGCAAGATTAGCCGAGAGTTCCCTGCATCTCGAGTAGAAGGATGAAAACGCGGACATCACTATAGAAGCGGAAACCGGTGACTCTCGTTTGTGGTCATCATGAGAAGGTCAAGCTGATCTGTTTGTTAAAACCTTTTAAGTACTATTTTTGTAAAAGTATATTGTTAGTTTTAGATGATTCTTTGCTAATATCAAGTTTTTATCTGAAATAAATGTTGAATTGATGTTGTTACTTATATTATTGCAGAATGCTGACATTATGTAAAGATCAAACAACAGTACCATAAAATTCTACAAATTTTGGTACACCTCACGGTTGAACTATCTTGGTTACCATGAAAAAATTGATTCAGGAGTTCATTTTATTTTTGGTATTGAAAATGGAACTTGAGTTAGGTTTATGAGGGGTTAAGTTGTTAAGTCTGAAGCCTCGCCAGGGTGAGTTCGGATGTTAATTGAATTTAGCATTTGACATGCGACGCGCGAACTACTACAAGTTATTTGAATACTAAATGTTAATGTCTCGGATGTATGATAGTGGGTGACTTGGAGTGAAACTCAATTTTATAGAAAAATTGTTAAAAATTTGCTGATTTTAACTTTTTAATTTTAATTTGCATGGTTATTCTCCAGTTCAAAAGCCATGAGAGCAAGTTGCTGATATCAAGGTGCTATTAGACATAACAATTACTCTATTAACTTTGCCTTTATATTTGAATGAAGGAATCACACCGTCTAACATTCATTCTTTTTTTTCTCTTTGGTAGCCTCTGCCAATGCTTCTAAAAAAAAAGACATTCTCACATCTTTTCAAATTCCTAATCTTTTATGTTAGGGGAAAATTGATGTGAAATAGTTTGCTCTTTTTATTACATTCTGTCAGAAAAAATATTATGGTTTTTAATTTTGTATTGTATGTCTATCTACTATGAATCCAATATTTTACTTTGAATTTTGATAAAGGAGAAGGAAATTATTTTGCAACAACCGCTATCAATTACTCTTAGTTAGCAAGAGCCAATATACTGTTGTCCTCAGCATTGATCTGATTTTTGACCCAATATACTGTTGTCCAACTTAGATTTCACAACAGATGTTTCTCTTTGAGACAAATTTGGGGGAAAATTGAGGCACTGTATCATCAATATGTCGTTGTAGAAATACTGAAATACTTTCATCGTGCCTCTACCCGTGGATCATGTTAAATAAGCATTCTCTCTTACCACCATTCTAATCAGAATTATTTTAGTTTCAACTTTGACAGCCACACACACACACAAAAGACGAACTCACATAGAGAGGGGGGAGCGGGGTAAAGATGCTACAATTTTTTTTTTCTTTAGTTCTTTTCAACCCACGAACATTAGATGCTTCAAAAAATTGCCCGCACATTGAGCGGGCACTGCTGCTAGTATTTGATAAAAATAAAAGTCACAGTTAAAATTTACAAAAATAATAATTAATTTCTGAAATTTATGAAGCTTCGTTGGTAAAGTTTTGTAAGTTTTTTGTTCTTATGTTGAAAGATAAGCTCACATGAGGTGGAGTTTTCCACTGATTGAAAAAAAAAGATTCCGAAATATATAGGAAGGATGGAATTACCCTCTGAAATATTCTCTAGGTACCATAGCATCTTTGGATTTATTGCTCCTATCTATGAGATGTACAAAAAATTATGAGCATAGCATAGGCATGCTCGAGTTATGCATGACATTAAATGAATGGACAAGAACTAAGATCCGCACAGCAAAATGCAATTTATAGGATAATTTTTACGGAATAGAGAACTATATTTTTATTGTGAATTATTCATACTAAACGTTCAGAATTCAATTATTTGTAAGGACCACTCCACGGCATGTGCATTCATTCGGAAATTGGTGATTGCAATTTGCTTTTCTGAGAGTTCCACCAGCCTATGGTTTTAAAAGCATGGAGATATTAACCAGTACATGCTAGATAACCAGTACATGGAGATATTAAAAGCATGGGATCCATAGCTTGGACAGACAAACAAGCAATGATTGTTATTTTGAGATGAAATGTTATTGATTATAAGTCAAGAAAAAAAAAAAAAGAGAATCAACATAGTGGCTAAGATAACACACTTTCATATAATACAGGCTCTTAGGTAGAAAACTTGGCGGACAAATTTCTTTTGAAAATTAAATTTAAAAACTTTAGAGACTCGACTCTTTTTTTCCCCTAAAAAGAGAAAACAGAGACTTTAAGATTCCTGAAAATTAAAATCAAATAAAAATGTCCTTTATCTATTTATCTATTTACATTGTAATATGATCCTTTTAAGTACAAGGCATAATTGGCCTAAGGACCGATTCGAATAAAGGAAAAAAAAGAAGTCGTGGTCAACCAGGACGCGATTTCAGTTGTAACAAGGTAATTAGTATGTTACCAACCATGGATATAACGCAACAATAAAAAATATATGTAACGAAACCAATTTCAAATTATCTAAATTAATATTAATGAATTATATGATCAAGAAATTAAATGAAATAAATTGAGCTAACAGTAAAATCTGACTGGATATCTAATCTAGGAACATGAAAATGTTCGTTATAATTTGTAAAATAATTTTATATAATTGCCATAATTTTATGACTTCTCAATTAATTAAATTAATTAATAAAGAAAATAGCTAATTTACAAAATGACTGTCATAAGCTCACTACACAGTCAGCCACATAATAAAATTGTCTCTCTGTCTCGTCTCCTCTTCTGATCTGTCGATCTTTCTCTCTTTTCTTTGTATTTTGGTCTCGAACTTACTGATCAAGGCTATAAATCGGGTAACAAATAAATATATATCTTGTTTTATCTCACTAGTCGTTTTGGTAAAACTAAGGGTCAAACCCAAGAGACGATACAATTGATCATCAAACTTTACTTTTTCATGAAAGCTAAACAATTAATTTTTATGAATTTTATTCGATTAAATCTAAATGTGCAATTAAATAAATGATTTTGGGTTATTTTATGGTTTTCTGGACTCAAACAAATGCAAATAATATACTAGAGTTTCGGGCTCATTTAATTTAGCTCTGGAAGTGTTGTTTTCGTGCATGACAAACAAATTTCGGACTAAAATTTATATGTTTTGTGCCGAAAAATGCTTCAGACTCTTTGTTCTGACTTAATAATTTTAGGTAATGCTATATGGTAATCCAGGAAATGGACCACTAGAAAATTACTAAGAAAGTAATGAAACCTCTTTAAAGTACTAAAGATAATTTACTTATGTATCAATGAACTGACTAGTTTGAGACATTTAGGTATAAAGATCGGTTTAGTCGATTCTAGCAAATCGAATTCTAGATATATCTTGGCTAGTAGGTATGTGCATTAAGGAAGTGTCAAATTGACACTTATTGCTATCTCAACTATAAAGTGTAGTTCATTGTGTGTTTTGAGATACTTCCCATGGTGGTTGATGAGTTTTATTTCAGGACTTAGAATCATGGATTCTAAATCTAAGTCATTAAAGATTTTATATAATAATTCTATTGCAAACTTCTAGCCATGAGTTAGTGGTCATTAAAAATCGAGTTAAGTTTATCGACATTAAGTGTATGTCTTTGAAATAACACATCAAGAAGAATTTAGTGGTCATTGTGGTATATTCACACAAAATCAATGTTGGTTGATCCTTTGAATAAATGCATGCAATCGAGAAAATTCAAGGATCGTGTAGCGGATATATAGGAGTTTGTCATATTGTGAAATAAATTAATCGTACGATTTTGTGTATAAAACTCTTCATATAAAATTAATGTCATTCTTATTGATTGTGCACAACTTATATTTAATTAATCTTAAGGTTAAGAATGACATTGTCAAGTTGACCTGGAATAAACATCAAGTTTATACAATAAGTTATTTTATCAATCACGTAAAGGTTAAATTAAAGTTGCATTGGTGCATTGTAATGTATGGAAAGTAATATTCACAGAAAGATGACTTACTGTCATGATTCGAATCTATATATTTTATTTTAACAAAAAAATTGTAGTTGCATTAAGATACATAGGATGCTGAGATCAAGTGGGAGAATGTAATGTGAATTGTACAAATTAGATTAGTTTTCCAATGAAGTGATTAATTGGAAATAGAACGGTTGAGTTTCATTTAAATAAAGAACCAATTGATAATTGGTATATAGTTTTGTTGTACTAAATGTCTCTACGTTTGTCGATTACAAAACAATATCATTTGGGTATTTAACAATTTTCTTTGAGTTTATAGGAAGAAGATGCATTTTATAAAGACTTGGATAAAAGTTATGAGTAAGATCAAGTCTCTAGAGAGTTTGTAGGCTAGTTTAGACTAGGAAAGAAGGTATATTTAGTCCTTTATTATCATTGAAATTATCTAGATAGCAGAAAAGCTCAATATACCAGCAAAATTCAGTTCTCAGTGATAGAGCGTCGCACAACGCTGAGGTTTCAAAACTAAAACAACTAAATTCTGACATATTGTGAAACAACGTCACACAATCCTAAATAGCGTTAGGTAATGCTGAGTCACAATATTGTACAACACTTAGTAGCATTGTACAACGCTTCAGTTAAATGCTTGAAAAATTTCCTGTGTACTTAAGGTAGAGTGTTGTGCAGCGATCTTTACAGTTGCACAACACCCCTGGGTACCATTGTGTAACGTCATATAGCGTTACACAACGCTCCAAAATCTCAAATCCTCTTCGCTGTTCAGACAGCGCTGCTTCATTCCATGCAACGCTGCCTTGGTTCCAAGTAGCGTGTTTTACTTGCAAAATTGCAGGCAGCGTGTGACAACGCCTTTCAGCTTTGTGTAACGACAGTGTTGTGCAACGGTCTTTAGTGTTGTATGACACTCTGTTGAACCTATCAGAGTTGTTCCCTTTGTCTCCTTTCGAACGTTGTGTAACGTCAATCAGTGTTGCACAACGCTCTAACAGTTCAACGGCTATATTAAATAACCATTTGAATTTACAACGGTAATATTCAACGTTGTACAACGCTTTTTGGTGGCAAGCAACGCTCTGCCCCGTTTTTGCTGGTAAACTGCTCTTTTTGAGCCCTTTATATATCCACCATTTGTTTTCTCTCTCTAGAGAGTTTTGCCTTGTAAAATTTGACTAAAATTGAACCTTTGAGCACAAGGATACTCTCCCACTTGACTTTTTCATAGCTATATCACTTTGAGAGATAAAGTAGCCTCAAACACCACCGTCCCGATATTGTCGCTAGGTATAGGTTGGAATAGGTTGAGAGCTCATCTCTACTGGAGGCCTTGGTGCCATTTGTATTCGAGTTAGGTCGATCCACCTTGAGTGTCTGATGAAGGCTTTTAAACCTAGGAATCAAATAAATTTGTAAACCTAGATCAAACTTCACTAGTCGTCAAAGTTAAGCTTAGGGTCGAACCCACAGGATGGATTAACGATTACTGGACTTGTTTTTTTTATGAAGCTAGACAATAAAATAAGGTTGAGAGTGTTGTGAAACAAAAGAAATAAATAGTGCAAATAGGTAATATTTTTGGTTGTTTTTATCTAAAATAACAATTCAGGAAAGATAAACTAAAGCAAGTAAAATTGTGGGGTTTTTCAAGTATAATAAGGCGTCTTAGGGGTCAGGATTCACTTAGGTTCAGCCCTCGAATTGTCGGATCGCTCGCTGTCGCGTTAAATACCAACAAATCTAAGCATAGGCCGTCAGTTCGGTCCGAACACGACTTGTTCGGTCCGAATAGGGGCTGGTATGTTCAGTTATGACCATACAACTTGAGTTTTAACTTTATGAACGACTCAGATCGGCTATAGCTACATTAACTAATCCTCAACTATCGTCTTTTGGACTAGAAATTAGTACAGGTCACTACTTTGCCCACATAGACCAATTAAACCTAAACTTTCGTGTCGGTATTTTAATTAACCTATGTCTTATTTATTTGTTTTCTTAGGGATATCTAAGTTGTCTTTCAGCCAACTTAGAAGCTACACCTTTCAGTGCTAGCTAATCTCCTCTTTCGAATCTTCAACTTATCCCAAGTACTTAGTTCAATCCTAATTGTTTAACCTAACCTTGTAACTTAACTAAACAGGCCTTTATTTAGAAGTAAATCAGGTCAAAACAAGGGAATTAAACAAGCAATTAAAATACTACCCAATAAATAGATCATAAAGCCAAACATCAAGTCATAACATCAAACTAAACCTAAGCTACATCCATACCCTAAGACAACATAAATTTAGCCTAACATAGTATTCAAACACACAATAAATAGAGTAGAAATAACAAGATACAAGCCCATAGAAATTAGAGATAAAAACATAGGAAGGATAAACCAAGTTGTCTTTCTATGCTCGATCTTCAATCTTCAAAGGCAGTGGGGTGTTGTAAGGTGTGTCTCCAACCTTCTCCTTGCTGCTGTCGCCTCAAGAATTCGGTTGCTCAACGAAATCAATGGTGGAATCGCCGAAGGAAGGTGAAATTGTGGTATGAAGGGTAGAATCCCTTTCCTTCAGGCCTTGGGGCGTATATATAGTGGTCTTCTGGCTTGGAAAAGAGGCTGGGGCGCTATGGCAAGAAAACATACCAAAATATCGAGTTTCCATGCGTGAAAACCCTTCCAAATATGCCATGGCGGCTCTCGGTTCGGACTGGACATCTCCTGTTCGGACTGAACAGGCCTAATTCGGGTCAAAACAGCTCAGTTCGGACCAAATAGCCTCGGTTCGGACCAAATAGCCTCAGTTCGGACCGAATAGATTCAGTTCGGGTCGAACTAAGACTCCAGCTTTGAGTATCTGTTGTATTTTGATCATATCTCCTTCGTCCGGACTCCGATTTAGGTGATTCAAAAGCCGTTGGAAAGCTAAGGTTAAGCTCTACAATGATGTTGACTCTATTTAGCCATTTGCTTTCCTTAAACTCCCATTTTATGCTATAATCGTGCCTTCGGTCCGAGCAAAACTTCATTTGGTCCGAACATGAGTAGTTGGTCCGAGTAGTAGCTTTGATGTTGCCTCCAAGTGCTAGGAATGAGTCGTCTAGCGTATTCCAAGTGCCAAAATTCATCTAATATTCGAGAATCTACCAAAAATCGTCAAGAAACCTGAAAATAAGAGAAAAGACGACGGTAGAGCCAATTCCTAGAAAATCATAGCAATTTATCAAATAATTAAATGGTTTGAGTATGATTTGAGTGCTAAGTACGGTCCAAATACCCACAAATAATAACGATATCAGTGTCCTTGTGATGAGACGATTCGGTTCGAAGTTGTAGTCTCATTCTTATTGGAATTGAACGAAGCACACCCTTTCGTGGTAGCGAAACTCCTAGAGACGTAAGACTAAGGCTAGCCTTTGCTAGCGGGTCGGAACTCCGTAATCATATTGCGTGTCACTTCTTTCTCTCTTTCTCCCTTTATTTTCTTGGTATATTTGAATTGCTTGTGTTTGCTTGTCAATTTTTAGGTACTAATTGAATTGTGTTAGGATTAGGCCTGTCTAACGTGGTGTTCACATGGCGAAAACATGTTTCGTTAACCGTGTCACTAATGAAATGACACAATTTCAGCATTCAGTTAATCGTTCCGTTTATCATTTCGTTAAACGACATGTATAAAATATGCAATTTCAGTTAATGACATGTGCTATTCCATTGCACTACCCATTTCGTTTGTCGTTCGGTTATCGAAACACCATAATTCTCACTATCACTTACCGTTCTGTTATCGTTTCACGTCACGGCATAACAGTGAAACGGTTTTCGTTTTTTTTTTTTTGAGATTTCAAATAGGCCCATGGGTAGTTTGGGTAGTTCATATCAAACCGGTCTAAAAATTTAATTACTTTCGCTAAATCTTATTTAAGCTTTAAGCTATTAAATTACAACATGTTTTTATTTAGGTGAAAGTACCATGGAATAAGTGTGTTGCAGCCAAACATTTGATATACTGTTCGGATGGATCGGGCAAATTAAGTTGCGAGCCAATCATTTATGAACGATAGGATATTGGCTTAGATGATTTGTCCGGAAATTAAGTCGGCGCAATTCAATATTTGGACCAGATGTTATCAATCTTATTTGCACCCGTTTAGATATTATCTCAGTCTTAATCATGTATCATTTGATTTGCATCTATTGAGTGATTGAAAACTCTTTACATACACTATAATTTCGATGAAGAATTATTGGTGTATTATTTTTTTTGTCTCAAAACCGAAAACATATTTTGAGAGGAATAGAGAGAAGAGAAGGGAGACGAGATCAGGATCGATATCTCGAAATTCACTATCAAGATAAGGAAAGCAATTCGGTTCTGTAGTGTTTTTCTCGGTATTTTTCTTTGCAAGAATTTCATTCTACCATTCAAAAGTAAAAGCAATGGCTGAAAGTAACATTTGATCTTGGTTAAATTTCTAACAGAGGTCTCCACATTTCAACCACTTGATATTTACGTATATTTTGATGTGGGCTTTTAAATTTAGACATCTCTGTGAAGGCATGCATTCAAAAAATTGATATAAATGAGAATATTGTTGTTATTTATTACAAAATTGTAAAAGCCGAGAAAAAAAATTAAGATTTAATTGATAATTGCATTCTGTTGAGTTTTTACTTCAATCTCTTTCCAAAACAATTACTTGAAAGTCTCTTAGATTGTACTACATTTATATACGACGAGTTGATCTCATTCATTTATTAATCGTCTTGTATGGTCTTGTATTTTTATAAAAAATAATGAAAGTTATGTATTTCTAAATTTTTAAACTTAAAATTCATAAAAGAAGTTTTCCAATAAGATTTTTGTAGGTTTTCAAATGTCCTTGACCTAATATGTACATCTAACCTATAAGACATGCATAGAGTTTAGATATATCACAGCGGAAGTAGATCGATTGTCCAGACTTTTCTCAAAGCATTACTGCAAAACCTGCAACCCCTCTTATGTGTCTAGTCTTCCTGCGTCCGCAGTTGATACACCACAAACTCAAGTAAGAGTTTGGTATCACATTTCACGAATTCAAGTGTCGGTCGACTCGTGCATGTGCTTCTTATCGCTCTTCAAACAATAAGATGGCTCATCCCAATCTTAATCCTATTTCTGATCTCTCTCAGATGGTGTTTAACTCAAAAATTACGGATTCCAACCTTAGAGACGCAGTTAATTAGAGGGGTATAAATAACAGAACTGGAAGCCGACTTTACAGATCTATAATCGCCTTCTGAAACGGTCTACCCCAATACTAATTAGACGGTCTGGCTGCCCAGCATATCAGTCCGTTTGGAACATGACTCTGTAAGTTCATCCAGTCAGTCTCGGGTCCTTTTCTGGCGGGGTCGCCAGGATCCTGGCGGGTCGCCGGGACAGAGATTGCATCTGGACAGAACATGTGATCTCAACGCCTTTTGGATTCTACCGACCCATAGCGCCTCCTGAGTGATTTCTGACCCTTTTAACACCCTGTTCTGATGGAGAACAATACGAGAAACATATCCTATCACTCTATTCACTAAAATAGAGAGGAAGACAAAGATTTGAGGGAGATGTGGTCTAGTCCGACATCTCGGAAGTACGCCATCACTGTAAGGGAGGCCGATTGGACTAGTAGTGCCCTCTTTTCTGCAGGGACTGGTGGCCATGGAGTGCTTGACGACTGGAAGTTCTCTCTCTGGTGAAGCGACTCATCCACAACACCTAAGAACAAGCAATGGCTGGAGGTAACCCTGGATCCTGGTTATTTCCGTATTAAGATCATAGAAACACTTACAGTTGGTATCAGAGCCCTATAAACCTCAGTCTTGTTTGTTATACTGAACTTCATTAAGGTTTAATGAGAAATTCAGATTAGTAAGTGTTATGGATGAGTACTGGTTGTTAATTAGGGATCAATTGTGCTTAATTTCGTGTTTTGATGAAGAATTAGGGGAAACCCTAAATTCTGATTTGATTGTCTGACTTCGTAAAGCGATATCTCAAGATCCGTATATCCGATTTGAGTGAGGTTTTCGATGTAGGAAAGATTTCTGAGTCTACTTTCCATAAAGTCTAAAATATTGGAAATCAAACGGGTATACAGTGAGATAATCAAGTTGTAAGCAGAAGATGTCAGACTGTCAGTTTCTGAAATTTCTGACCTTTTGGCAGTACGGGCCAGTTTTCTCTCACAAGGTAATTCGTTTTTGCATGAAAATTTATGGAGATGTAGGTCTTTCACGGATCGTTCCATAGAGTATAAATTTATAAAATTCCGATAAAGTATGAGAGAGTTATGCTATCCACAATAAAGGTCATTCTGACAGTTGTCAGAATTAGTCTGTGATAGTCTGTCTTTCCAGGGGCATAGCTTTTGATCAATGAACTTGTTTATGTTTAAATCTGCGTTGTTGGATAGATTATTGAGTCTAGTTTCTGGAATGACCAAGAACGCAGAAATCGAACAAGTATAGAAAAAGATAATGGTGTTTTACCAGATGGTGCGCAGTCTGTCAGGAAATTTTAACTGCTCTCAGCCAGATTTCAGGCGACCCGCCGGGATTCAGACGGGTCCGCCTGAAATGGTCCAGAAATGAAATTTTAACATGAAAATCAAGGAATAAGCATGTTGATATTGGTTCTCTAATGTTAGATAAGACTTAATGATAGATTAATTATAAAAGAAGTCTATAGAATAGTCACAAATTGCTAAAATACTATAAATTTGTGTAAAGATGGTTGACATCTTTTGTAGAAAAATTGATTTGTCAAAAATGCTATGATTGTTTGATGCTATAGTAGTATAGTAATGATGCAGTCCACAGACCATCATACTATAAGGAATAATCCATAAGTATTAATACTGCTAGCATTCATTTGACAAATTTACATAACTATACATATGGTATAGTGGTATAACACAAATTGTATTTATAAAGGATATGGCAGGAATTGTGCATATGGTAATTATTCAGATATAGACAATCATAATTAGAGGAATGCTATGGTCCTACGCGTAGGACGGATGTGGTCCGTCTTACATGATCGTATTTGCAATAATCAAATTTCAAATCACCGATCCAAACATTTAGATTGAATCTTTATATTGAAAACTTGTATGAAACCAAATTTTACATTTTTTCGAAATTTTTTACTATTTATTTCGTATTTTTAAAAAACCGCTCGTAGAACTTATATGGAACGTCCAATAACAATATTTTTTAAAAATACGAAATAAATAGTAAAAAATTTCAAAAAAATGTAAAATTTGATTTCATACAAGTTTTCAATATGAAGATTCAATCTAACGGTTTGGATCGGTGATTTGAAATTTAATTATGCGAATACGATCATGTAGGACGGACCACATCCGTCCTACGAGTAGGACCGTAGCATTCCTCATCATAATTATAAAATCTATGTTAAACTTGAGCCTTATAAAGCAGGCGGATACGAACCGTATGGATCTCTAATAGACAGTTTAGTTCATGTCTGCATAAATATCAATACACAACTTGGGTTGGTTTCTGACGACCCGTCAGGATTCTGGCGGGTCCGCCAGAAAATTAGCAGGAAAAGTGGTGCCCTCGGAAGAGTTCCTGGCGACCCGCCTGGATTTTGGCGGGTCCGCCTGAAAGGTACCCGAGGAGAGATTATGTCCAAGTGATTAATATATATAGTAATTAATTGTAGAGTAGCCACAGCATCTTCAATTATATTCATGTATATATATTATATAGTGTATCTATGAATCACATTAGGATGAATGGACATAATTTGTGACTAGTGACGAATATACTTTAATTGATTAAGGTTTAGCCACAGCACCCTTAATTACATTAAGGCTATGTATATATAAAGTTTATAAAGTCACATTTGGACTAAAAGGACACATGATGGTAATGCATTGGAATGGTGAAGTCAATATCGTCCCACAGGATTATCGATGGAACCAAACTAATGTATTTGGATATAATGGTTAATTATGAATGCTTAATTTGCCCACAAGGATTAAGTATAGGAATATAGTTAACTAGTTATATCATAAAGAGTCACGTATAATATTTAGCCCACATGTAATATTATGCAGGAATTGACTCATAAGGTTAAAACACTTAGTTTGCATTGGTAAACTAAAGTATAAAGTTATGTCAAAATATAAAGTATAAGCACGTATCGATTTTACTTTCATAAAGGAATAGCAGATTCTCTTTAGATATGATAAGTTCAAATGTTCCTGAGTTGAGGATAATAGTTATAAGGCCTGGAAGGACGCTGTTCTCCTTCATTAAGGTTGTAAGGATATTGAATTTGCCATATGAAAATATCAATCGATGGATCTACTTTTGATGAAGAACTTATAAGCATGGGTCATTAAGAATAGTGGGAGCAGTTTAACTGCTTATTTATCATGTTTATGTCGAAAAAGTTCTTTCAATGTTTTGTAGTTTCGGTTGATGAGCATTTCAATGAAATCCTTACTTGAGGCATTATATGAGTTGTTTGCCTATTATGTTAAGGCAAATATAGAAATATTAGTCATGTAATTATTACTTAAGCTTACTGCCATTACAGTTGTGTGATAGCACATAATGCAAATGAGAGATTTGGTTATTCAACTAAAGAGTCTATATGATATTTCTTAGTCATTACTTGTGTATTTTATTATGAACACTTGTCCAATTTAGTATAATCATGTCAAAACTTCTAAAATGATAACAACACACATAAGGATCAATGGTCAATCAAGGTTGTATGACCATGTGTGTTTAGCAGGAGAAGGGACATATTATGGACCAAACTGAGAGTGTTCATAGGATTAACATATGATTAACAAGTAGGAAAATGACTAGCAGGCATCAAGCTAAAGTCTACTTGTATCTCTTAACTGATGGTTACTCACAATAAATGTATCTCTACGTACCTTCAAGGTTTTCCTGGTGGAAGTAGAGAAACAATATGGTGTGCAAATTGTGAGGTCAGATACTTGTAAAAGAGATAAGAAATATGACTAGGATTTTGGAATCTAGAAATTTTAATTTCTAGAGAATGTTCAGATTAGTGGGAGTGATCAGTTTTTTGTCATAAGGAAACTCCCTCTAACACATAATTGGATGATATTCATAAAGGATTAACGAATATTGAAAATCCAATTATTGACATTCGATAACCGACGTATAATACAAGAATTTAGATCAAGTTGAGCATTAAGATTCAACATTAAGGTGATCTAATAAAGTAATAAAAATCGGTTAATCCTAGTAATGATAATGTACTTTATCTGCAAGACTCTTATGAAGATATCTATGTTGAGTATAATCCTATTGCATTTTCAGAAGTGATGACTTGCAATTAATTCATATAAAGGTTGATGTCATGTAATATGAATTAGAATCAGTGATGTAGTAAAGTCTGAAATCTAGTTACATTATGGTTTTATCCTATTGGTTGTAGTAGATTTGCTAAACCAATAAGGATTCATAAGTAACATTGTGTGTCACAAGATTAGACTTGTCATCAAATGATTCATTCTAGAGAAGGAATTGACTACGTGAAAGTTTCTTTCATGTATTAATAAAGATTCACTTCGTCTAATATGACATTAGTAACTCATCCGGTTTCGAGTTACATCAAATGGATGCAAGTGGTTGCACTTTCATTACAGGTAGTGAGCATTTGGTTAGCAAGCTAAGAAAATCCATATGAGATTAAAACAAATATCTCACAAATGGTATTTGGTGTTCTATGAGGTATTTCTTCATATAGTTTAGAAGAAATTATCATGAACTAGTACATATACCAGGATCAGTGGGAGCATAATTTGTTTTTTTGTTTTATATGGATGGTATTCTACTTGCAATTATTGATAAATGACTATTTCATGAGGTGATACACTTACTTTCTAATATATTGATATCAGAGGTATGGTTAAAGCCTTGTTTGTTATAGGCATAAGGATCCATAGAGATATGAGTCAAGTTATTCTTGATCTATCTTATCAAGCATATATCAATAAGGTATTAGAAAGATTCCGGATGGAAAAGTATTCACCAAGTCCAGCACCTGTTCAAGGTGAAAAGATTCAGTTTGAATTGATATCCTCAGAACAACTCAGAAAATGAACAAGTAGTGAATATTCCAAGGTCTTGGCAATTTCAAAGCATAAAGTAATGTTCAGGTTTGTGCACAATAACTGACATAGCCTTTTGCCATTTGGAATACTTGAACTGATATCATAATAATAAGGGAAATAGACCACAGTAAATGCTAAGAAAGTAATGATATATCTTTAAGGTACTGAACAAACTGTCAAGTTGAAAGTGTCTGGGTACTCAAACTGTCAAGTTAATGATATGTGCTTATGCCTCAACAAACTGTCAAGTTGAAAGTGTTTGGGTACTCAAACTGGCTGTGTCGATTTTGTAAATCGAATTAAGGTTACATGTAAGCCAGTAGGATTGTGTCATCCAAAAGTGTCGAGTAGACATTGTTTATTACTTCAGCATAAAGTGTAGTTTGTTGAGTGTTTTGAGACTGCCTCCCATGGTGGCTGAAGAGTTTTGTTTTGAGGCTTAGAATCGCGGATTTTATATCCCAGCCATTAAGGATTCTGTGTGATGATTCTATTGCGGTCTTTCAAGTCCAGAAAGATAAAGGTAAAAGTCGAGGTTAATATATCGACATTAAGCATCTGGTTTTGAAAGAGCATTAAGGAGAATCAAGTGGTCATTTATTTGTATTCACACAGAATAGCCGCTGACCGATCTTTGAATATATATAGCAGCTAAAGGAATTCAAAGATCATGTAGCGGATTGTAGGAGTTGGTGATCGAGGGTGTGAACCAAGGTCAAACAAATAAACCTTCTACTCGACTAGTCGCTTGTAGTAGAGTAAAGGTGTCGAACCCACAGAGATGGATATGAATATTATTCTTATTATTTCGTTAAAGCTAGACGATAAAAATCGAGAAGAGAATTGAAGTCACGAATAGAACAAATTAAAGGAAAACAAAGGAATGCAATCGCAAGTAATAAAAAATATACAAAATAATTAAGATAAATATTTTTGGGGTTTTCTATCGGTTTGAAATAAGATGATAAATGTGCCTTAGGGTTCGATTTCACTTAGAACTGGCCACAGAGTCGCAAGACCTAGCACTGTCGTATTCGGCCTTGCTAATTCGGTCTGAATTCCGTACCAAATTCCACTGTGTAAATGCTGTGGTTTACTCTTTTGTTGATTTATTCAAGCCAAAGGTCCATCTAGCCAAACCTAACTCCCTAACCCTCCGCTTTCGCCTATTGGGTACGGTATTTGGAATGGGATCTAGTGTTAAACAACCTTCATCGAGTGTATTGCTGTTAGGAAGTGTGTAATTTTCATTTATTTTGCTAATTACCAATTAATTAACCAAGCAAATCACACACAAAAGATCTAGTACACAAGCTATTCAAACACACGAGAAAAAGGGTTGGAAGTATACCTCTCTTGGTATCGCAACCAAGAGGCTCGTTCCAACGGTTTGGTGTCGGTGGCGTGCTCTCCAAGAACCTCCACGCCGTGCGCCTCGAGTTCACTAAGGAATTAACCACCTTCTCAAATCAATTATGCTAGTAATTGAGAGAAGTGTGTCTAATTCCAAAGCTTTCCCTCTTCAAGTTTAATTCTCCAATTAATTTAGTGGAAAAGCTTGCTCAACACATGAGCTAGGTGGTGTGTGGAAGAGAGAAAGGGGAATAGAAAATTCTGAAATTTTCTTCCCCTTGTGTGAGGTGCGGCCAAAGAGAGAAGGAGAGAGAGAGGTGTGTGGAGGCTAGGGGTTTGCTCCCAAAGAACACCCCTTTATATAGGCCACTCAACCTAGCTCTCATCCAAAAATACATGGACAAATTTGCCCCTTGCCCTAGCCGCACCTACCTACCCCATATATGGGTTGGGCCTCAAGTTAAGTTGAGCCCAATACTCTTCCATTTAAATGCACCTTCCATTGGACATTAAATTAACCAATTAATTTAAAGCCCAATTAGCTCAAATAATTAAATGTGTTGATTATAATTAATTATTAACTATTTAATAATTAATATGGAATTAGTCAATGCATTAAATTATTTCTATATGATCTATTTGACTTAATTAATCATAACGGTCCATAACGGCATACGATTAATTAATCAACTTATCATATTTTGCAAAACCAATTGTTGCAAATAAATAATTAATGCACGTGTGGTTAAACACCTTATTATGTGTGACCCTTTGAGGATTTATGCTATGTTGGACATGGAATTAAATCGCTATTTAATTCCAATAATCATAAGCGGTATCTAGCAACACGTTATGATTCCCAATTCACATAAATAGTGTACTGCTACAATATTTCAATCCTGCATAAGAGAATAATCAGTTTCTCTATTTTGATTCTTATGTCTCACGATATCATCGTATAATCCAAGATAGGAATGTGTCATTCTTGCAGATTATACGTTTCTTGATCTAGAGATAATTGTATAAAGTTGCATGCAAACAATCTATCTCCATCAAGGGGCCCAAACAGATATCGTCACTCACTAAGTGAATTAATGAGGGACATACGGTTTTCTTGATGATTAACTTTTCCCCGCACAATTCAAGAGAACATAAATAAAGTCCGTATAGCAGCCCTTATCGGGAATCAGCGGTAGACAGTATTTATTGAACCTATCCTTATGTGGAAAAGATAAACATCTCAAACTTAGAACCAAAATCATAACGAAATAAACAATGACACATAACACAATCCATATGTTTATTTCGATGGGTCAAGTCCTGTACTATGTTCCATAACATACACATATGCAATTAAGTTGGTAACTCTTTACCTATGATTAGTAGAACTTAATCATCACTTAACTTGCATACTAATCTTATAAGATAATTAATGTTCCTTGTTAATTATCAAGATTATGGACCGTTTAGATTTATTATTGTCATTCTAAAGAATGATCCACAGAGATCTACTATTCAGATCCTCAACCTGAATAATCTGTCAATAATAAACCTAGGAACAGATGATAAAATATCATCCCATACATAAACTAATAATTAAGTCATTAAATTATTGACTTCTAGGACATAACTCTAACAATTGCACCCCCAACTCTCGTTGTTCGGTGGACTTACTCGAGTTTACCAATGGTTTTCTACGAGGTATCTAGTTAGATTTTCGCCTAACTAGAAACGTTCACTTTTGGTTATTAATTGGTCGACTTTCGCCTTTGACCTACCTCGAAATACTCGTACAGGACTCGATTAATATAATGTAAAGAAGTTCCCAACAATTGCACGCGTACAAAAGTCGAGCGATACAAGTAATAACGGGTCCAAACACAAGCAGTTTCAATAAAAACCACAAGGGTAATTAGCTTCGTCCATCAACAAAATAAGCAAACCAAGCAAAACCAAAATCTAAGCTACATCTATCCCTAAAGCAACAAGTTTTTAGCCTAACATACTAAGAGAAATCATGCAAATAACAGTATATAAGTTTAAACAAGCCATAAATCCAGAAAATAGAGAAAGAATTGGTTCGATACAACAAATAGCCAAGTTTCTAAGGTTGTCCACTGTTGCCGTCGCACTAGAGAACACCTTGAGACCTTCGGAACTCGTTGTAGCAGCAAGGAACAGCTCTAATCCGGCCTCCCACCTCTGTCCAAGTCGCAAAAGAAGAGAGAAAAGGTCCCAGAACCAGATCCAGATCTGGCTGAGAGAGAAAGGTCAAAAGTGGAATGAATGATAGCTCTTCCAAAGATGGAATATGCTTATATTACTCCTCTCCCCTCTCCTGGACAGCTGGGATGTGATTTTCCTTCATTTTGGGCGGAAAAATAGCCTTCCTAATGGAGAAAACGCCTTCAGGACGCAGTCAGAAACATTTCCGTGTATAGCAATTCGGACCGAATTCCAGACAATTCGGTCCGAATTAGCTTCTCTGTAATTTTCTGCGACGCAATTCGGTCCGAATTGATGCTAATTCGGTCCGAATTCTTGTGCCAGCATTGCGCACCAATCGTATTTTGAGCATAATTTCTTCATCCGGGCTCCGATTGAGGTGATTCAAAGATCGACGGAAAGCTTACAATGAGCTCTACAATGCTATTGCTTCCATTTAGCCATTTGATTCTCTTAAATCTACCATTTTATGCAATGATTATGTGCGATCCACCAAATTCCTACAAAACAAGTCAAATTCCACGGCAGTATCCAATCTTGCCAAACAAACAGAAAAACAAGATAATATCACGGTTTTAGTCACAATTTCGATGTAAAGTCTGGCCAAAATATCAGTATAAATACGAGATATCAAATCCCCCCAAACTTAAAACTTGCTTGTCCTCAAGCAAAACTCTAAACTTAGAAGAATTGACAAGGCTTAGACTCATGATCGAAATTGAAATTGGAGTTAGGAATTTAATTTAGTGCACAGTTCAGTTTGACTTTGATTCATGCTTTTCTAGAAATGCTCAATTGGGGTTCTCAAACTAGGGTTAAGTTTGTTTTGATTCCGTTCAGGCAACTCTTGGTCCTAAGAAGATCTTGACCGAGGGCTAAGGGTCCTAGCTTCTATTCATTTAACCAAGAAGCAATCCCGAGCTTATTCACCCGTTCATTCCCATGCCCCGAAAGGTTTTGCAAAAGAATTTTTGTTCAAATTAGAAATCTTTCATTGATCCCCTTCTCAAAACAATTTTCGAGTTTTCACCAATTTTTGATTCTGCAAGTCGAGTCGTGGGGCTTTGCACCCTAGAGGATTAAGCGCGAATCAACGCTCCTCGTTTTCACAACTATTTAAATTTGTCCGATTTGAGGTTGCTTGTTGGTGATTCAAGCATTAAAACAGTTTCAGACAAGATAGGGTTCACTTTATAATTTCTAAGGTTAACAAAGTCTTTTTCAAAAGCAAGCGGTTTCACAAGTCCGTTCACTCGGCGAAAGGTTTCAGTTTTGACTAACTTGTGTTCAAACGACTCTTAAGCAACCAAGTTTTGGACCCAAAAGCACTTAGTTTCGAAATCCCTCGGCCCATTGGTACTCAAACAAACCCAAAATGCCTCAACAACTAGAGTTTTCGAAATCCAAATTAAGATTTTTAGAAAAGAAGTTAAACACTGAGTTTTTGCAATGAATCAACATCAAGACGAGCTTAGCTATGCTTAAAATCAAGTTCCCAACCCTCAAAATCAGTTTAAGAACAATCGCGACTCAGTTCAGAAGAATCAGGAAAGAATTCGGACCGAATTCAAACGAATTCGGACCGAATTGGGCGTTCTGTCAAAAATCAGGCCAGCAATTCGGACCGAATTCATACGAATTCGGACCGAATTAGAGGTTCTGTCAAACTTATTTTTCAGCAGACGCAGGAATTCGGTCCGAATTAGGAGTTCTGTTTTTGCGAAAATTTTTCAGAAAACAAGCTATTTGACGAAATTTTCAAGAAAACCAAGGCTTGTTTCGTTTTTCCTCCCCCCCCAAACTTAAACAATGCATTGTCCCCAATGCAACACAGTGAAGAATAAAAATAGGAGGGAAAAAGGAAACCAACCGGATCAGAAGAAGGAGAAATCATGCCCGCCTGAGGTACGTGCGGGCTCATCATCCGAGTATTGACGGGGGTTGGTGAAGATGTCGTAGGGGTCGATATCTTGCTCTGGATAGTACGGCTGCGGGGCATTGTCTTGCCAATAGTCGTGCTCGTAGCGGAAATTCCATTCGGCTTGGTTTTGCTCAATGATATCAACACGCTCGTTGAGCCGAGCGATCCCCTCTGCATTTTCTGCTGCTTGGCGTCTTGCCTCACGTGCATCCTCTCTAGTGGAGATAGAGAGGTTCATGAATTGAGAGAACCAAGCCGGTTGGTCTTGAGGCATGCCATGAGACTGAGGCATTTGTGGCGCGGCCTGTGGTTCCTCTTCCATGGGCATGGGCCCTTGTGCTTCGGCTTGACCTGCCGGTACTTGGTGGGGTGGGAGGAGCCAAGTTTCAGGCCGGTAATCAACCGGCGCATCATAGGGTAAATCGAGGTCGGGGCGACCTTCCATTTGCAACTTGTATTGAATATCCCCGTCCTCCCTCACTATTCTTATGAAATGGACATCCGAGAACCATTTCAAATTCATGAGACGGGGTCCAGAACACGTCTCTGTGGTATTGATCTCAATCTCCTTTTCTCTAGCAATCAAAGTAACATACGCCCCCATTGTAATGCTCCCTCCCGTTCTTCCCTTATCCCTTACGTTCCCCCAATGCATCGCCATTATCATTGAGAGATATGGCTTGACGGGGTTTGGCCTCAACATGTGGTCAATGAGACGACCCTCGTCATCGTTCAATTGGTTGGAGGACTCACCTCGTGCAAAAATTGTTTGAGCTAGAACCCTCTGTAGGATGCGGATGGAGGGGTGTTGGATGAAACGTGCCTTGTATCGCAGCGGCAGTTGCTGCCCTGTGATTGCCTTCCACAAATCCATCTTGCCGTGAGGCCATTCGTTTCGGTAGAGAGGAGCCTCGTCCACGGAGTCGGCATCGAACCCCATGATGACATCCAATTCATCGGAGAAAATGCGGTGGGTCTCATTTGAGAGTCGGAACTTGATGTAATTGCATTTCTCCGTCTCATCGTATTTGAGCCTTAGAGAGGAGAGGAACTCGAGAGTCGGTAGGCGATAGGTTTGGAAGTTGTGGTGCCAGAATTTTGTGCTAAAGCCGATGGAGCCAGTGAGCTGCACCAAGTCTTCGGCTACACCCAATGTCTCTAAGGTGTTGAGACAGACGAGACGGGTGTTTTCAATGGCCCGGTCAAGGAGAGCTTGGAGATAATGGAGCATGCGGCGGGTGGGGATGGAGAAACCGAGTTGCCGCTCTAGAGGCCGTGCCTCTGGGTCATAGTGGCTATTCTCGTCCTCCGGGTCGGAGTCGTAATCGACTTGGAGAGAGGGTCGCGGTTTCGGTTGCTTGGAAGGGGTGCGGCGGGAGGACTCGCCTTGGGCTTGTTTCCTCTTGCCTTTGTCCTTCCCGGAGCCGGAAGAACCGCGGGTGACTCGGCCCGACATGTTGTATTGAGGTTGGGAGGTGCAAACGGGTCAAGCGGGTCGGCTTTGTTAGGGTTGAAAGAGAGAGAGATAGGGAGAGTGAAGGGTACCACGAGAGAGAGAGTGAAGAGGAGAGGAGAATGGTGGTCCGATCTAGCGGAGTGGGTGGGTGTAGGGGCGGCGCGGCTAGGAGGAGCGGCGGCCGAGAGAGAGGGGTTTTGGGAAAGGTGAGTTTTTGGTTTGAGTTGTGTTGGGTTCGGGTGTATCGAATGGGAGAGAAGGAGGGGACGAAGGGAGAAAAGAGGGGGGAAAAGCGGGTCGGGTCTGGGTCGGATCCGAAATTTTTTTTTTTTTTTTTGGGCCTGGGCTTGCCTTTGTTTGTTGGTTTTTTTTTTTTGGGCCTGGGCTTGCCTTTGTTTGTTGGGCCCCCCCCAAACTTGAATTTTCCATTGTCCTCAATGGTATTCTAGGGCTGTCCTCAATGGAATTGTCGAGATTTGAGATTCAAGACTTCGATTCGGACTGGATTCAATGGAATTCGGACCGAATTCACCCCCTTCTCTGAAAATCGGAAAATAAGATTGGCATTAGTTTCGAATGTCTTGGCAGGAAACCCAAGCTAAATAAGTGTACTATATTAAGCGTTAGAGCAAAAAGATAAATAAGAGATAAACGTTAGCGTTAGAGAAATCTAATAAATAATTTAAAATGCGAAGAAATTTGAAATAATGAAATTAAAATAAAGAGAGAGAAAGTGAGAGAAAATCTTGGGTTGCCTCCCAAGTAGCGCTTCTTTAAGGTCATTAGCTTGACCCTCAGTCGACTCATAATTCGGGTGGATCGAGAAGCGAAACGACCCTTGCTTCTCCTATTTCGTGATTGGCGATGTAGTGCTTCAGGCGCTGTCCGTTGACCTTGAAAGGTTCGCAATTCTTGTCGCATATGTCCACCGCTCCAAAAGGATAAACTTTCACGACTCGGAATGGTCCGGACCATCTTGATTTGAGCTTTCCCGGGAAGAGCTTGAGTCTCGAATTGAAAAGCAACACTAGATCGCCTTCTTTGAACTCCCGCCTTGAGATATTCCTATCATGCAACAACTTCGTTTTTTCTTTATACAATTTTGCATTTTCATATAAATGGAAACGTACCTCATCTAGCTCGTGTAAATCCAAGATTCTATTTTGACCCGCTGCGTGCAAGTCCATATTGAGGGTACGAATCGCCCAAAGCGCTTTGTGCTCGATCTCAACCGGTAAGTGGCATGGCTTGCCATATACCAATTTGAAAGGGCTCATGCCAATCGGGGTTTTGAAAACGGTTCTGTATGCCCAAAGTGCATCGTCGAGCTTCATGGCCCAATCCTTTCGTGTTCGCGTCACCGTTTTTTCGAGAATGCTCTTGATCTCACGGTTTGAAATTTCGACTTGACCACTCGTTTGCGGGTGGTAGGGAGTTGCCACCTTGTGCGTGACCCCGTGTCTCTTTAGGAGGTTGTCGAATTGACGGTTGATGAAGTGCTTGCCTCCATCGCTTATCACGGCCCTGGGGACACCAAAACGAGGAAAAATTATCCTTGAAAAGAGTTTGATTACCGCTTTTGAGTCGGCTTCCTTGCATGCGATCGCCTCGACCCATTTGGATACGTAGTCCACCGCCACCAAGATGTACTCATTTCCGTAGGAGGAAGGGAAGGGTCCCATAAAGTCGACGCCCCAAACATCAAAGATTTCCACCTCTTGAAATGGCATTTTTCCCAATTCAAGACAAGATTGACTTCTTCACAATGCTGCAAAACTTTAGAGAGGTTAGTCAAACAAATGTCAAACGAAGTACCATAGACGGAAAAATCGTCCATGAATACCTCCATAACATTCTCAATCAAATCAGAAAATATGGCCATCATAGCACGTTGGAAAGTTGCTGGTGCATTGCACAGCCCAAATGGCATTCTCCTATAAGCAAATGTACCGTATGGACAAGTGAATGTGGTCTTTTCTTGGTCATCAGGGTGGATAGGTATTTGGAAGAAACCAGAATAACCATCTAGGTAACAAAAATAAGAGTGAGAAGCGAGTCTTTCGAGAAGTTGGTCGATGAATGGCAAGGGAAAATGATCCTTGCGAGTGGCAGCATTGAGTTTACGGTAGTCGATGCACATGCGCCATCCCGTCACCACTCGGGTTTGAATCAGCTCGTTTTTCTCATTTTTCACCACGGTCGTCCCGCCCTTCTTTGGAACGACATGGACTGGGCTGACCCACTTGCTGCCCGAGATCGGGTAGATAACTCCAGCATCGAGGAGCTTGAGAATCTCTTTTTTAACAACCTCTTTCAGGTTGGGGTTAAGCTTCCTTTGAGCCTCGATGGTCGGTTTGTGGTCGTCTTCCATTAAGATGCGATGTGTGCAGAAGGATGGATGGATTCCTTTCAAGTCCCCAATCGAATACCCGATCGCCTTTCGATGTG
This sequence comes from Rhynchospora pubera, assembly GCA_028095005.1. Lineage (NCBI taxonomy): Eukaryota > Viridiplantae > Streptophyta > Magnoliopsida > Poales > Cyperaceae > Rhynchospora > Rhynchospora pubera. The sequence continues at coordinate 69,270,202 of CM051461.1, read as the reverse complement.
CTTTTAGTTCCTCCAAAAGCTTCCCTGTTTGCTCATCATCCAAAGCAGCGTTAATAATAACAGGGTAGGTTTGATTTGGTCCGAGAAACTCATACCTTAAAGTGTCGGGCATGGGCTTTAATTCGACCTGAGGTGGCTCAACAGGGGCTGGAATTCGGTCCGAATCAGGAGGAATTCGGTCCGAATTCTCGCACGAGAAAATTGCAGGAATTTCAGAGCCATCAATTCGGTCCGAATTAGGTGGAATTCGGTCCGAATTGATGGTGTTTTGTTGTTCTGGTTCTTCTGTCGCCTCTCCAGTCGATTCCTCCACCGCTATTACTTCTTGTATTTCGCTGAGGAACTCGTGGTAAGTCGTGAGAGCGTCAAGGTACCGGTCTTCGAGTCGCTTTTCGACCGGAATCTCCTCCACATCGATTTGGTAGCAAGACTCGAGCTGGTTTGAGCATTTCATAGCTTGGTCGATTGAGTATTCCCATTGCTCACCACCGACTCTCACCAGAATGGTCCCGTCTCTTATGTCCATCAGAATACCTGCAGTTCTAAGGAAGGGGCGTCCCAAAATGATGGGAACATCCTCGTCTTCCTCCATGTCCATTATCACAAAATCACCAGGTACAAAGAATTTACCGAGCTTGACTGGGATGTCCTCGATCTCACCAATGGGCAGTCGGATTGACGAATCTGCGAGTTTGAGAGTGGTGTTTGAAGGTTTCAATCTCCCGATGCCGATCCGGTCGAACACAGATTTGGGCATCAAGCTCACGCTTGCTCCATTGTCACACAGGGCCCTTTTGATCTGAGCTCCGCCAATAGTGCACGGTATGGTGAATCTACCCGGATCGTCCATCTTAACGGGCATCTTCTTTTGAATCACCATGTTGCAATGCTCCGTAATCCCTGCACTTTTGAACTCTTCTAAAAGAAATTTGTGAGTAATAAGATCTTTTAAGAATTTGGCATAAGAGGGAATCTGAGTGATTGCATCAGTGAAGGGAATGGTGATTCTCAAACCCCTAATTACCTCTAAGAACCTTTTGAACTGCTCGTTTACCTTCGCTTTAGCCAATCTTTGAGGAAATGGGGCTCTTATGCGCTGATCGGGAGCTTTCAGCAGTGGATTTGGGGCAGATGTACGTTTGGCCCCTTCGAATTCGGTCCGAATTGGCTCTGATTCGGTCCGAATTAGGTGGAATTCGGTCCGAATTCGCTTCAGGTCCAGCTGCAGGTGCGACTTTCGGCTGGACTTCTTTGGGCATAGGCGGGTCCTTGTATTGGGTGCCACTCCTAAGTGTGTGCACCGCGTTGATCTCCGCGCGAGGGTTTGGCTCGGGTTGACTTGGGAGCTTCCCTTGTTCGCGAGTGTTTTGAGATGCAAAGAACCCCTCGATCATCTTTTCCACTCGCGAGGCGGCTCCGGCTTCTTTTTGGAGTTTGGCCATTCCATCAAGGAGCTTCTCATTTAAGGCATTTTGAGTCTCAACAAAGTGTTCGAGCTCAGGTGTAACGTAGGGTTTTCTTTGAAAATTCCGCCCTCGATCGTTGTTGGGCATAGGGCCTCGATTTTGATTCGGTTGAGGTGGGTTTCCAGGACGGTTGTTGTATATCCTCCTCGGGACAAACCCGCGGTTTTGGAAGTTGCCTTGGTTACCCCCTGTCTCATTATTCCCATTAACTCCTTGGTACCAGTTACGGACGTCCTCAAAGGAATTGACTTCCTCTGGTGCGGGATCTCCATACTGGAGAGGGCAATCTGGATATTTGTGCCCTTCCTCTCCACACACTCCGCACTCTTTCGAGAGCAAGTGAGTGCCACTAATCGATTGCATCTTAGCAAGCTCAGCCTCGAGATAAGCGATCCTGTCGCGAGTGTCTTGGACTTCCTTAATCTCGTGTCGAATTGGGTTGCCTCTCGACGGGTTAGGCGCCGGCCAATTGTAGTGCAGCGCACATCTCTCAATGGCTGCACGTGCTTGCTCCGCATCGAGCTGCGTGAAACTTCCACCTGAAAGAGCATCAACATTCACTTTAATACCATCATAAAGACCGTTATAAAATGAATGGATGGTTAACCAATCCTGAATTCCATGGTTAGGACAAGAATTCTCTAGGTCTCTAAACCGTTCCCAAGCTTCCCTATAAGATTCATCACCCCTTTGTTTGAAATTTGTGATTTCCCTCCTAATTTCAAAGGCTCTTTTTGCTGGAAAATACCGTTCAAGGAAAATACTAGCCATGGCTTCCCAACTATCTATTGACCCTCTTTTCAGTGTATTGTACCATTTTTTGGCTTTATCCCTAAGAGAAAAATGAAACAAGAGAAGTCTAATAGAATCCGGGGAAACCCCGTTGAATTTCAACAATTTGGTGCAATCAAGAAAAGCTTGTAAGTGTGCATGTGGGTCCTCTTGGTCAGCCCCATAGAATTGGTTTTGTTGCACGAGCGCGACATGCGCGGGATTGATTTGCATGTTGTTAGCGGCGATTCCTCTAATCACAATCGATCCATCCACGTCTTGAACTCGAGGGGCAAAGTGTTCGCGGAGAGTTTTGTGTGGTCCCTGAGCTTCGTCGGGATTGACCGGTGCTCCATGGATGCTACCGCCGTCATTGAAATTTCCATTGCGCTCTTCCTCAAAGACGAGTCGCTCTTGCTCGAGGGCGAGTCGTTCTTGGAGAATCCTTTGCTGTGTGGCCTCTAACTCAAGACGTAGAGCCTCCAGTTGCCTAGCTTCGTCAGTTCGATCGGCCATTGGAACGCTTGTTCCTTCGCCCGTCTGCAGATTCTGCAGGAATTCGGTCCGAATAGGTTGGAATTCGGACCGAATTGGACCTTCTGAAATTTGCTGAGTTTCGATTCGGACCGGATTGGGCGGAATTCGGTCCGGATTCGGTGCTGGTTGTTGTTGCTTCTTCCCCTTGCGAGCAGCGGCTTGCGTTGTGCTCGAGCTAGAAGCTTCGTGAGGGTTGTCTCCCTTACCCCTTAGGTTGTATTCGTGTGGAATTTGGGGTTGGGTGTTTCTTGATCCTCTAGCCAGCGTTACCCTACACACAAGAGATTCAACAACAAAAGTACCGAATGAGTAAAAAGAATGAAAGAATGAGTCTAGTCTCTAATTACTTTAATAAGAAATAATATCATAACGCCATCCCCGGCAACGGCGCCATTTTGATCGAGGGTGTGAACCAAGGTCAAACAAATAAACCTTCTACTCGACTAGTCGCTTGTAGTAGAGTAAAGGTGTCGAACCCACAGAGATGGATATGAATATTATTCTTATTATTTCGTTAAAGCTAGACGATAAAAATCGAGAAGAGAATTGAAGTCACGAATAGAACAAATTAAAGGAAAACAAAGGAATGCAATCGCAAGTAATAAAAAATATACAAAATAATTAAGATAAATATTTTTGGGGTTTTCTATCGGTTTGAAATAAGATGATAAATGTGCCTTAGGGTTCGATTTCACTTAGAACTGGCCACAGAGTCGCAAGACCTAGCACTGTCGTATTCGGCCTTGCTAATTCGGTCCGAATTCCGGACCAAATTCCACTGTGTAAATGCTGTGGTTTACTCTTTTGTTGATTTATTCAAGCCAAAGGTCCATCTAGCCAAACCTAACTCCCTAACCCTCCGCTTTCGCCTATTGGGTACGGTATTTGGAATGGGATCTAGTGTTAAACAACCTTCATCGAGTGTATTGCACCCCCAACTCTCGTTGTTCGGTGGACTTACTCGAGTTTACCAATGGTTTTCTACGAGGTATCTAGTTAGATTTTCGCCTAACTAGAAACGTTCACTTTTGGTTATTAATTGGTCGACTTTCGCCTTTGACCTACCTCGAAATACTCGTACAGGACTCGATTAATATAATGTAAAGAAGTTCCCAACAATTGCACGCGTACAAAAGTCGAGCGATACAAGTAATAACGAGTCTAAACACAAGCAGTTTCAATAAAAACCCCAAGGGTAATTAGCTTCGTCCATCAACAAAATAAGCAAACCAAGCAAAACCAAAATCTAAGCTACATCTATCCCTAAAGCAACAAGTTTTTAGCCTAACATACTAAGAGAAATCATGCAAATAACAGTATATAAGTTTAAACAAGCCATAAATCCAGAAAATAGAGAAAGAATTGGTTCGATACAACAAATAGCCAAGTTTCTAAGGTTGTCCACTGTTGCCGTCGCACTAGAGAACACCTTGAGACCTTCGGAACTCGTTGTAGCAGCAAGGAACAGCTCTAATCCGGCCTCCCACCTCTGTCCAAGTCGCAAAAGAAGAGAGAAAAGGTCCCAGAACCAGATCCAGATCTGGCTGAGAGAGAAAGGTCAAAAGTGGAATGAATGATAGCTCTTCCAAAGATGGAATATGCTTATATTACTCCTCTCCCCTCTCCTGGACAGCTGGGATGTGATTTTCCTTCATTTTGGGCGGAAAAATAGCCTTCCTAATGGAGAAAACGCCTTCAGGACGCAGCCAGAAACATTTCCGTGTATAGCAATTCGGACCGAATTCCAGACAATTCGGTCTGAATTAGCTTCTCTGTAATTTTCTGCGACGCAATTCGGTCCGAATTGATGCTAATTCGGTCCGAATTCTTGTGCCAGCATTGCGCACCAATCGTATTTTGAGCATAATTTCTTCATCCGGGCTCCGATTGAGGTGATTCAAAGATCGACGGAAAGCTTACAATGAGCTCTACAATGCTATTGCTTCCATTTAGCCATTTGATTCTCTTAAATCTACCATTTTATGCAATGATTATGTGCGATCCACCAAATTCCTACAAAACAAGTCAAATTCCACGGCAGTATCCAATCTTGCCAAACAAACAGAAAAACAAGATAATATCACGGTTTTAGTCACAATTTCGATGTAAAGTCTGGCCAAAATATCAGTATAAATACGAGATATCAGTTGGTCCTATGAATTAAATTGATCGTACGATTGTAAAGAAACTCTTCATAAAGGTATAGATATTTTCTCATGTTGATTGTGCGCACATATATGGTATATATATTTGATCATGTTATGAGAATTACATTATAAAGATAGACCGAGAATAAACGTTGGGTTTATTCATAAAGAAATTACAGATAATCACATAAAGGGTTGAATTGAGAGTTTCAAAGTGCATTTGTAATACATGGAAAGTAATATTCGTATTTACTAATTGCCACAGCATTAGTAACGATAAGAAAACTTACTGCCACGATTCGTGTATTTTGTCACTATCATTCAGCATAAGGTAAACAGGAAGGATTATTGTTTAATATGGTGGAGGTTGAGATCAAGTGGGAGAATGTAAGTTCATCCAGTCAGTCTCGGGTCCTTTTCTAGCGGGGTCGTCAGGATTCCTGGCGGGGCCGCCAGGTTTCTGGCGGGTCGCTAGGACAGAGACTGCATCTGGACAGAACATGTGATCTCAGCGCCTATTGGATTCCACCGACCCATAGCGCCTCCTGAGTGATTTCTGAACCTTTTAACACCCTGTTCTGATGGAGAACAATATGAGAAACATATCCTATCACTCTATTCACCAAAATAGAGAGGAAGATAGATATTTGAGGGAGACGTGGTTTAGTCCGACATCCCGGAAGTACGCCATCACTGTAAGGGAGGCCGATCGGACTAGTAGTGCCCTCTTTTCTGCAGGGACTGGTGGCCATGGAGTGCTTGACGACTGGAAGTTCTCTCTCTGGTGAAGCGACTCATCCACAACACCTAAGAACAAGCAATGACTGGAGATAACCCTGGATCCTGGTTATTTTCGCATTAAGATCCTAGAAACACTTACAGACTCCACACACTTGTTCCAACAATTTCAAATTCACGAGCTCCACTTAATATGTGTTACTTTTTGTAAAGGCTAATTCCTACTTTTGTCATAATTTTACAATTAGATCGTTAAATAATAATTATTTTACAAGTAATTAATGGAATGGAATTTACATGGCAGTTGGATGGAATCAGGCATCGAGCAATTTAACTTGGGGCATGCAACATTTTGTTCTATAAATACGTCCCCTCTTAACTTTTACCTCACTTCATCCATAAACCATGAAGGAAAAAATAACAAGAAGATCTAAAAAATGGGGAGAAATTTAGTTTATTTTCCGGTCTTGTTATGGCTTCCTCTCCCACCAATCACCATTCACACATTGGTTCCCAAGACCTAACTTACATCTTGCCATGTATAATTGCGAAGGCTTGGAGTGGTGAAATTCACTGTGCACGATACATGCTATGCTCAGGGGTTGTGTCGGCCTGAGAGCACTCGACGAAACGCCACACTCGACCACAGCAGTGTAGTGTACAGTGAATTTCGACGCTCCGAGATGTCAAAATATGTTGCTTCCATCACCATGTATAATCACACTCCTAGAGCACCTATTTTACAGTTCTTCTTAGTGCAGACCGACATGGCATTTGTGGCCAATTATTTTTGGCTGCGAGCAGAAAATATAGTAATTTTGCTGATCCCTTTGGAAAATACACCGTGTTTTCTGTTCCGCATCCAAAAACAATTGGTGTCACAAGAATACACTTTGCAACCCCCGTCAGGCCGTCCCAATTTACAAGGTCAAGTGTCATTAAAATGCGCAGGCATAAATTTCCTAATTTTATACAACAGTTGCTCCTAATTTCACACTCCAAGTGGATGCAAACACACAGGCACACACATTTGAATTGCTGTTAAATTAATTTAGCCTTTTAATGGATATATATGCATAGAAAAAAAAAACCACCGAAACTTAGTTTATTTTGACAAATTATTGACTTGTTATTAAACTTATTATCCTTTTTTTGTAGGTAATTTTGGGAAGATAACCTGATGAAAAAAAAAAAGGGGGTGATGATTCGGAAAACAACACAAATCCTGGATCAATCTTGTGTTGAGAATGGAATTGACGGCAAAACGACTTTCGGGCTTTATTTTGATAACTATTTTTTGATAATGTTTTTTTTTTTAAAAAAATAGTTGCATACTGCTTTTGTAAATAGCAACCATTTCCATTTATTCTCTTACTTGGAAAGAACATTCATTTACCTTTGCTTCCAAACTTAGTTGAGATTTAATAAAAATTTCAATCTTTCAGATAGGTTACTAGAAGGGAAAATTTTGAATGAGGCTTCAGCACAAGAGTCGGGAATTACTAACAAATTTTATAAAATAATAATATCGGACAGGTTAGTTTCCATAGTGGTACGTACAATGTGAAGTTGATGTCTACCGATATGTATACAGGTCATGTATTAGTACTAGTCAACAAATACAAACTGCTGTACGTATTGGAGTAACAAATCCTCAGGTACACCCCTTTCACTCTCACTGCAAATCTTACAAGTCTTTTTGCTGATAAGCTAAATTTGAGCACAATCAGACTGATTTATTTAAGCAACAGACAATCAGAATGTTGGCTTACAAATTTGATATCGTTTTCACTAAGAAGCAGCACCGAGACACTGGTCAATTATATATCATATTGAAAAAGTGCAAAACAAAACTATCCAATCAAAAAGAATCAGCATTGGCCTTCCAAAAATCAGAATCGGCATCATTAGATCATCTCACTGGTTAACCATCTGGAGTTGGGACATTATGAGCACAACTCGAGATGACACATTAGTTTTTTAATAAATTTACGTGATATGACATATATATTTACATCTTACAACTTACCCATTCCCTTCTTAGAAAGGCTGCCCAAAGCCTTTGCCTTCTCCCTCAATACATACTTCTGAATTTTCCCAGTAGAAGTCTTGGGAAGTTCCGAAAATACGACAGAGCGAGGTGCCATATAATGGGGCAACTTTTCCCTACAAAACTTAATAATCTCTTTCTCTCCGACACTAAAACCATCCTTGAGTTTAACGAATGCACAAGGTGTCTCGCCCCAGTAGTGGTCAGGACGTGCTACCACTGCTGCCTCCAGCACAGCCGGGTGGCTGTAAATCACCGACTCCACCTCAATAGTGCTAATATTCTCCCCTCCTGATATGATAATATCTTTCGACCGATCTTTGAGTTGAATATAACCAATTGGGTGCTTTACTCCCAGGTCACCAGATCGTAGCCAACCATCTTTCATCACCTCTTTTGTAGCCGCAGGGTCCTTATAGTAGCCACTCATTATGGCATTTCCCCTAAACATGACCTCACCCATGGTACGACCATCATTTGGTACACTTTTCATTGTGATAGGATCTTTGATGTCTACTTCCTCTATGCTGATGTTATGCAAGCCTTGAAGGGCTTTTAGCTTTACCTTTTCTTTCACTGGTAAAGTGTCCCATTCAGGTCTCCACGTGCAAGTCGTTGCCGGGCCATATGTCTCCGTTAGGCCATACAGATGGTTGACCTGAAAGCCTAGTTTCTCCATCTCTGACAAGACTTTTGGAGGCGGCGGTGCCCCACCTGTGAAAAACACAACCTTACCAGGAAGTGGTTTTCTTTCAGTTAATGGGGAATTTATGACTATGTTTAGTACAGTAGGTGCACCACCCAAGTGAGTTACCTTGTGAAGAGCAATATTGTCAAATATAGCCTTAGCTGTGACATTTCTGATACAAATATTAACACCACCTTGAGCAGCCATGCCCCAAGCTAGACACCATCCATTGCAATGGAACATAGGCACTGTCCAGAGAAGCAGTGGCATTGTGCAAATATCATGTGCTAGAAGAGTAGAGACGGTGTTTAAGTATGCACCACGGTGGCTATATATCACCCCTTTTGGCCTTGATGTAGTGCCAGAAGTGTAGTTCAGAGAAATTGGGTCACACTCATCTAATGGCCATCTAATTTCAAACCTGGTTGGAGCTTTCAACAAGAGGGCCTCATAATCCATGACATCTGAAGCAACTGTATCTGAATCTGATATTGTGATTAGCAGAGGGATGCTGGATTTCATTCTGGAAATGAGTTCGAGTGCAGCTTGTGCAGTTTCAAGGAAGTGCAATTCAACAAGTAAGACTTTAGCTTCAGAGTGCTTTAGCAGTGTTGATAGCATGGCTGCATCATGGCGTGTGTTGAGTGTACAGAGAATGGCACCTGCCATGGGTACACCAAAGTGTAGTTCATACATTGCAGGTACATTAGCTGCCAGAACTGCCACCTAATTTGTGTACAATGAACCAAATTAATGAAATAGTACATGGAGTTAACCATGCATATGCCCTTGAAATGTAGAAATGACAAGATAAGAGGCTTACAAGGTTACAAACTTACAATATAGCAAACTAGAAACAGTATCAAACAATAAAATACTCAGCATTTTACTTGACACATGAAAAAAAAGATTCTGGTAAACAAACATTCATGGACTTCGAATATCTATTATTGAATATTTCTTGTACCCATGTTGTGAATCAGTGAATAGCACTGCAGCATAATCTCTGTTATTGAACCCCATCACATATTCATAGACCTGGAAAACCTTGACCTGACCAAAAAGACCCATCTATGAGATCTGACATCCAAACTCGACCCGAGTATAGTAAAAGTTAAAAAATCTAACTCATGCCAACCCAACATGATCTTAATCTGAAATATTTGAAACTAAAAGAACCCAAAGGACAAAGATAATTCAAATCTAAATAGGGAATATGTAGTTATGTACTGAACATGTTGCTTTGGTCAAGGACAAAGATCCGCTTGCTGAATATTCATCACAACAATTAACTAAAGGAACATTGACCATATATGATTGGGAAAATACATTAAACATTTTTGGCAAGCTAACAAAAGTTATCTGAAAATCATTCTAAATGTGAACATATATTGTTCATAGCACAAAATAATTAGAAGTTTAGAACTCCAAAATATGATAACATGCACACCAAAATGATCTAATTCTATAATTATCCAAATCTAAAAGGGGACCGAACCCTATATAAAACTAAATTGGCATGTTCTGAAACCAATATTGAACTGAAGTGACATGCTCCAGAATTTATTAAATAAATTAACTTTTTCACCAAAACCATTCAAAGGTCAATGATTAATGCAAGTTATACTACCTTAAATTACTGAACCATACTCTGCATTGAGAAAATAAACCTGCCTGCCAGATTGTGTAATACCACGTGAGCTAAACCGTGCGTTTTCAGATCCCGTACGGATCTTAAACAGTTAAAACCCCAAAAGTCAAATTAAATTGTGTGCTTTCGATCTAAATCGGGCGAAGCTGATCATGCGGTTCCATCATACTGTGATTAACAACTCGGGCAGCAGATGGAAAGAAACAGAGAGAGAGAGAGAGAGAGAGAGATTTCATACAACGTCACCGCGAGATACACCGAGGAGAGCAAGAGAAGAGGCTATCATGAGGCAACGATCGCGAGTCTGGCGCCACGTGTACCTTTTGGAGCCGTAGATCACAGCGGTGCGATCGGCGTACACCACAGCGGCGCGCTCAAGAAAGCTCAGTGGAGAAAGAGGCGCATAATTGGCTGCGCACCGTATTGACCCCTCCATGGGATCTCTCTCTCCAAACTTCCAGTAAGAGTTATCGGAGAACGAAGCAGAGTGGCATGGATGTAGATGGAGATAAGTCGTAGGTCAGATTCTCTGTGGCGCGCTCTGTATTTTCAGGTTACTTTGCCATGAAAGTCGAATAGAGAGAGAGAGACCACAATGACCCGTTTCAAAGAAATTCTCACAACAGACGATGTAAGAGAATTTTTGACAGTGATTGCGGTCCGTGCAATCGGTGTGTTTGACTTTCTGATTTTGGAATTTTGGATTTAAGAATTGTACTTACTGGACCCCAGATATTTTACCTGATTTTAACTCGTCATTGTATTTGTTACTTGATTGCTAATTTGCTACTTGATTGCTACAACTACAAGCGACTCGTTATAATGCAAGATGCTGACTATTGGACTTGGCTGGATCAATCTTTTAACATACGGTTGTTGCATTCATTATACATGCAGTTAATAGTAATAAATAATATCTGTATACATATTTGTCGAATATGCGGAAAATGTATGTAACTATATGTTTTGAAAAAAGTTTCAAACTTTGCCATATAAATTTTTTTAATATAGTCCAAAAAAATATTATAATCTTACAAGTTATCAAATAATTAGTTCTCAATTTTACATGGTGATCTCTAGTTACATAAAAATAATTAAAAATAGAATTTGCTACTCTTATTGCATGTCATCTTGTATAAATACAGAGAAGTGATTTTATACACCTAAAAATAAAAATAAAGCTATTATCGCATTATCAGAAGACTCGAAGATCATTGTTTTCCAGCATTCAGATCTATTGTAATTGTCCTTCATGGGAGAAACACGTAGTCCTCTTTTCCGTAATTTGTCTATTTAAAATTAAACTAGGAAACGTATAGGCAATGTATTGGTAAATATATATTTGAGAAGATATTGTTATGTTTCAATAAAAATGAATATATGGACAAGAAAAAAAATAATTTGATGCAAAATGGATACTTGTTAATAAACAAAATGCAATTTGACTGCAACGGTTCTCTCTTTTAGATGGAGAGCCAATTGTTACCAATATACACCACAAATTAAAACAAATTTAATGATCCAGATTAGACACATTCTTGATTATAAGTTGGATATACTTTTAAATTTCGTGTTTTATAAAAACAATAGACTATAAATAGTCCATGAACAAGATAGAGGATAAAATTGCTTTCTTCACAGCGTTAATAATTTCCAAAAAAAAAAATAGTAATAAAAATGAAAAATGCAGTGCTGCTGTTTATTTTGAGTGAGTGCGACTGTATTTGAGCTTCTTTATATAGCAAAAATTTCAGGCGGAAAATAATTGTTTCCCGTTTTAAGCTAAGCTATATAGTGCCTAGGACTGTCAAAACGGGAAAAAAATTCAAAATTGTGATGCCGTTCCGTTTTAAAAAACGAAACAGAATGTGGCATCAATTTTTCATACCGTTTAAAAAACAGAATGGAAACGAAACATATAATTATACCGTTTTACCAAAATAAAACAATAAATTATAATGAAAAATAAAAAAAGAAATGAAAACGGCACCGAAAAACTGTTTCTTATACCGGAACGGAACATAAGCAAAACAGTGATTTTGTTCTGTTTTTGAAACGGCACGAAAATGGAACGGGATTATTGCGTGATCGTTCGCACGTTTGTTAGGTCTAATAGTGCCTGTATTTAACTGTAGAATTCGGCCTAGTAAAAGTGAGGCTTCTAAAAATCCAATAACATGAAAACAGAGGAGCCTGCGTTTTGGGCTTGTGGCCCAATTAAAGACATTGGTGAGTTGTTTACCTTCCGAGTTTCGACCGAGCGCTGTTGCTTGTTCCAGTTCCGCCTCTGAGCCTCTCCTTTTCTGGTACGAATCTACTCATATACTCTTTTCTCCTGTGCTAATCTAGTCTAATCTGATGCCAATACCTTATTATACCTCCAGGTGGAGGTGGTAATGACAGAGGATACTCCAAGTAACAAATTCCAGGGAGTTGAGCATCTATCATCCTCCTTTCTGGACCTCAAAATGGACGCATCCATTACCCAAACCCATGGAACCAAAATTGATGCTGAGAGCAGTTCAAAAGATAACCCTGAAGAAGAAGAAGATATATGGGGTGAAGATTCTAACGACGACTCTAATACTGAATCAAACCTCAGTCGAGAATGGATGTGGAGGCAAAACCGCTTTCACACTGTATTAACAATTCATTTCTGATACTCATTTTTCTTTTTAAAATAGATTTTTTTTTTTATGAATGTCAACACTATTTTTTGGTTCACTTTTCACCCCCTAAAAGTAATTAAGAAGTTTGCATGCACCCTATTTCAAGTTATTTGACTATAAATGAGAAACTTACAAGTTATGTCTTTTTTTTTTTCTCACTTCAACTTGATTTAGTGGTTGATTGTTACTTGCTAATATTCAAAGATTCATGATACTTAGGAATCAAATTATTTCAAACTGAATTTTATTTAATTATTATGTATTTATATCTCTTTCCAAAATGTATTGATAATTTTGAATTGACATAATTTCAGATGGGTTATCGGGAAGGCATAACTGAAGGAAAGGAAGCTTCAGCACAGGAGGGTTATAATATTGGCTTTAGGCAATCTGTTCGAGTTGGTAAAAAATGGGGTCTCGTCAGGGGCATTACTAGGTAACTTGTAAAGAATAAAAAATAAAAGAGTTTTCATTTTCTTTTTGTAGCTTTAATGCTGCGAATGCAAGGCATCAACGCACCTTTTGACAATACTGGCAGCTTAATGCCCAGAAAACTGGCTGCAATTTGCAAAACATCTTTTTTCTATTTTTTTAGAATATCAGTGAATGGACTTCTTTAGTCTGTTAAATGTTAACATTCCCAGGTGAATAGACTTCTTTTGATTAAGCAAAAGGCAATCAAAGTGTTGGGTTGTGACTTCCCTTGTGGTTTAAAGGCAATTTGGTTAAGCTAAGATGGCAAAGGCAGTGGCAATTTAGCTATCCTTTATTACTGGAGAAACATTTGGTTTAAGGGTTTTATTTGCAGCTAGTTATGGTGTAAATTGTAGAATAAGAAGTGTATGATATAACTGTCATCTGTCAAATATTGCAAATTATGGGAGTAAGTTTCAGGAAAGTCCATTGGAATGCTGATGGTTTAGCCCATCTCTTTCTTTCTTTATTATGTTCAGAATCATTGTGCTTCTGACAATCAATTACAAAGAGGTACTTGCTGTAGGATTAGAGCCACATTTTATCAGCATAGTTTGTAGTCAATTCTTACCAGATTTACCTTTTGATCTCAAATTTCAGTACTTAACTGTAGTTTTTTTCTGCATTTCACAGTGCAATAGGGTGCCTTCCAGAGAGTTCTGTGGAGAAATTGATACCTAACATTGAGGTCAGAGAGAGGGTACAAGAAATACAAAAGACTGTCCAAGCTATTTCAAGTGACAAAGCACTAAGAATTTACAATGAAAGCATTCAAAAAAAAGGTGATCTTTTAAGGTCCATGGAGTATCATGACCATTCGGAAGAGATTCTCCGGTACAAAGTGGATTCACCTTCCAATGAGTTAGAGAGTCACTACAATGAACTTCTTGAACTTTTATGTAAGTGTCCCGAGATTAAAGTAAGTGAAAAATTAGGGGTTGGAGGTGAAGGGATCTCATTCCCAGGAAGAACATAGTATTGTTTTCCAATTAGGTTACATCTATTATACCAAATCATGCTACTATGTTTGCTTTTGTAATGTAAATCCATCAGGTTTTCCTGATGTGAGTTGTGAGCATTGCAGATTTTGTCATCCCAGTTTAATTTACTGTCTTAATATTGTAGTCATTGGTTCTTTATTGAAGTTGGGAGTTCGCGAATTAGAGATGTTACCTCGGTTTTGTACCTCATAAAACCGAGTGATTATTTTGCAGTTTGTTGGACTTCTTATCTCCAATAAAGCTTACATGATCTTATTAATAATCATGTTCCAGTATACTGAAAATGAACACGGGCCTTGTTCCTAGTTCTCACAAATCCAAACATGGGAAGAACAAAGAACAAAAGTCCTTGTTCTTAGTTCTCACAAAATCATAGAATTAGGAACAAGAACTAGAACAAGGCTTGTTTTAGTTATTGTCCCTAGTTCATAATTTTGCCAAACACAATTCTTTTTTTTTCCGTCCTCCTATAATCGTGTTTCGTTTTCAATTGTTCATTAATTGAGCCACAGTTCGGCCTCAAATTGGGTGTGTTATTTAACTCGATATTCCTCTTCTGGTGGGTTAGTTGAGTATTAGGATTGTATTAAACGGTTTGGATGGTAAAAGCAGCCAATTTTGGACTCTGCCCACTTTGCTTTCAATTCAATTTAATTTAATTTGAAAGAGACTGCTTTGGGCGGCGTGACTACATGATTTGTCACATGTTTCGGATGTATCTGTGAAATTTTAAATAGTTGTATTACCCATAAGTCAATTGTCATACTGTTTTATTCTTAATTAATGTAAGATTCTGCTTCGGTTTTAGCTTCTTCACATATCAATGTCAAACTCCTTGTTTTAATGTTTTGAATCGTCCTTGTTTTAATTGATCCTTTCCTCTCTTTGAACGCGGAAGTTGAAATCTCTGATTTATGAAAGGTTGATACAAAGAAAAAACCGCTCTCATTACTGATATTTAATGCATCAAGCACTATAAATATCGCCTAAAAGTATAAAAAAACAGCAAAAAGAAAATAAATAGCAAATATTCACCTTTTTTCTACTAAATGTAAATATTTATTTCCTTACATTTTATTATTTTAGTTGCAACGTCTCTCTCTCTCTCTCTTAAAGTCTTATTATTGCAATCGTGTCAATCGTTACAAGGACGACATCATCTCTGTAACCACACATATAACAATATCTCTGGAAACAAGACTTAAACACAATGCCTCAACTTTTCACAAACAAATGTTAGAAAATCATAAAATTATTTTAGAGGAGTAATTCAATCGTCCTCAACCCATTGTTAACCGTAGGATTTTATCTCAGCCCTCCATTAAATTACATGACATGTATTTACATTATCAGTAGATAGTCGATTCTTAGTAAAGCCTGAACTAGTTTCTTCCACTACACTCTCTTTTCCTATGCTGGTACCTGGCACTAAAACTGCAGCTACCAATTGGGTTATACGTAGATTAGTGTCAGGCATTAGCTGCAGAAAGAAAAAAAAGCAAACATGAGCTGACCAGAACTCCAAAAGAGATGCTATTATATATTCTTAGATGCCGAGGCAGTATAAATATCACAATGGGATCTATGATATAACAGATAATATGCTTTAATTACTTCAGAAATTTTGGCCACATAACTTCATACAGCATCTACTCAAAGATATATAAGCATCTATTCTAGCACTTTATGTTACCTAATGAATTTCATAATGACAGACAAACAATGCAATGGAAATCTGAAATATTGGTATTCACAAGAGTACCTTTTTCAAAAGATTTTACTCATTTTAAATCCCCCCACTGACACAAATGAAACAGGATTTATGTTTTTTTTTTTCCTTTTCTTTTGATATTTTTTAAAAAACATATATATGCATGAAACAAAGAATCAAAGTGCCAAAGTACTTATAGGCTATAAAATTACACTAATAATTAAAAGGCAAGAGCTTGTATCAAAAGGCGGCATACCTCTAAGAAGAATGACATATCAACTACAAGTGACAGGACCTCCTTGTACTGGTACAACTTTCTCAAAAGCTGCAACCAGCAGCTCGACCTTTTTCGATCTTGCCGGTGCCAGTTGATCAACTGCCTTTCGAAGTGCATAATCAATCAAATACTCCTCAGCATTCTTTCTCTCATCCATTGTCTGGTGCCTCAGGTCGACCTTTTCAGACTCTGGGTCGGGTTCGACGGGCAAGAAATTTGGGGCTCGTGGGTTGAATCCCCTCATGTACTCGTCTTCCCCATTCATGGGCCGCCTCCTGGCTATGATCAGCCTGTTCTTCTGCTGACATGTGGGGTCAAAGGAGAAGTCTTCTCCCTCTATGCGCAATTCACTGAATGCAGCACAGAGTTGATCAATTTTGGATGTCTCCGTAACAATTGTCTCCTGTTTTGTTTGATTCGGGTCATGCGATTCATCTTCAACTGCTTGTAATCCGCTTTCTGCTCCTATTAGTGTATCGATTACATTGTCTTCTGGCTGTTGCAGTTCAGTTTTTACTTCCTTTTCGCGGTCTGAGTCAGTTCCTGATATCTCAATTTCCTCCTCTTTGTCCTTTCCTTCCTCTAGTACTTCTAAAATGGAATCAGGTTCTTTAACTTCGCTTGTTTTGCTTTCTTCATCTTCATCTTCTCCTTTTGCTTCACTGCCATTTTCTAAAAGTTGGGTTGCATTTTCATTTTCTGATAAATCAGCCATTTCAATTTTAGAGATCTTCTCATCTTCCCTTTCTGGAACAGATTCAGCCTCAGCACTATAACCTTTATCACTAACATTTTCAATAAGATGGCTTGGTGTTTCACTGTCTGAGCATTCAAATGGCTCAACTTCTGGGATTTCATCGTCTTTCCTTACAGGTAAACTCTCAGACTCAGTACCATTACTCCTCTCTTCCAAATCTACTAGGAAATTTAATTTTTGGTCCTCTTGGGCCTCTTCATCTCCTTCCTGTGTGCTAACAATCCCCATTTGGTTTTGAATTCCAAACTCTGAGGCAACACTCAAATGCACATCTTCATCAACTAATTTGGTTTTCAGCTCAACCAAGTGGTCTTGTGATCGATCAGACCCACCATCAGTGCGCCCAGAGGAGAAACTCTCGCTGTCGGAGAAAACATCTAGATCTTCCATGAAATCCATATCAAATTCTTTAAAACTTTCAAATTTAGTAATGTTCTCATAAAAACTGGCAGAAAGCTCCTCTTTCACCACATCTTCCCCTTCTAGATCAGAACATTTCTCACTAATTGCTCCAACCTCATGATCACAACTCACATACTCAACAAGTTTTACCATGGCATCCATCTCTTCTACTGAAAAATCACTTTTCAGGTCTAAAGCAGTAGACACTGCCTCTTCCTCTTCTCTTTTACTGTCTTGGGATCCACTAGTTCTTTCTTCAGTTGTTACTGGATCAGCTATTTTTTCCTTGGTGCTAGCATAAATCTCAACAATGAAATCATTAACTACCTCTTGAATCAATGGAGGAACCTCCTTCTCTATCCTCTTTGGTTCTCTTTTCCTAAAGGGAGAGAACCCTTTAAGCTTCATACTCTGTTGAGTCTTGATCAGTTTCCTTTTGGATGCCAAGAAACTTTTTAAAGGTGGCATCGGCTCATGTACATGGCCATTCAGAGAACAATAGGTATAGGGGCAAACCCGCATAACCGAAGTACCTTCCGATTCGGTACCACCTGGGTTCAAATCCAGAGCTTTGGGGAATTTTGAATCTTTCAGGGTTGAAGAGCATGTTGCTCTGTTTAAGTTCAGCTTTTGAAACAGAACTTTACTTTTATTTCTCTTTAAAAGAGGGGTTAAGGATTTTCTCTTTGAGGTTACTGAAGGTGGGGAAGAGCTCTTTCGGTTAGAGTTTCTACTTGAATTAGTAATAGATGGGGAGTTACGGTGAGTTACCTGCTGCTGATCTTTCCTTGCATCTGAGCTACTCGTGGGTTTCATGTAGTTTGGGAAATACTTCCTTGCTTTCATCTTGGTATTATCAGAACAAGTTGTTCCTTTGCTTATTGGACTTTCATGGAGATCAAAAGAGTGTGGTTTTGAAGATTGTTTGGTTTTGGGTTTGAGCTTGGTGGGTTCTTTCCTTTGAACCATGGTTTAAGAAAGAGAAAAAAAATTTAGACTAGAAGGTAAGATAGCAGAAAGGAGAGTTTGTACTTTGTACTGCGGATTTGGTTTGGTTTGGTTTGGTCTTTGTTTTGCTTGGGTTGGAAGGGGAAGAGGGAGGAAGCTATACAGGACTTGTTTGAATGAGGTGGTGAGAGAAAAGAAGAAGGTAAGATTAAGAAAAGGAAACGAAACTCAAAAAAAGGAATTAAAGAAAAAAAAAAGTAAAGGGTGGATGGACGGCTGAGGTGGGTCACCCTTTTTCCTAGGCAAGTAGGATTGCGCATGGATTTATTTTTGAACAACTATGGATCCTCTACGGTCACATCCAGAAAAATATTCGAAGTTTGCCGGAATATAATATTTGTTGAATATGTTTGAATTTAAATTTTTGTACCTGAAGAAATTTTCAACTTAAATCTAAATTTTAAGTGTGTAATAACTAAATATGAATCAAAATCTTGCATCTATTGTCATCAAAATGCATGTGCACAAAACTCGTAAACATTTGTTTTGTGACATGCATTTTATTGATAAATTAAATATAGTAGCAATATTTGAAGAAGAAATTATTTATTTGGAATGAATATAGGTTCATGTCATGTTCCTATCTTAAAGATTTGCAAAGATATTAGAGATAATAAATCCGTTATTTTTACAATGAATCTTAATTTCTTCAAGAGATATCTGAATGTAGGAACGAATCTCAATTTATTCAATAAAATATTAGTAATTCTAATATGATTGTTATTATTTACTTGGAAAAAATTGAACGTTTATATTTTTGGTACTATCTTATCATGTCCACACAACTTTTTCAATAACAATTCATCATAATTTAAATTTCAAGCAAGACATGTGACTACATGACTTTGTTTTATTTCTAAAATATTACATGCACGTCAAAAGTTAAAAAGTTAAAGCTAATCTCGTATACCATCAAGAAACCATAAAAATTAGTTGTTCATTCTCTTATTGCGATTAATTGGATTTAATTATTGTTTTCCTTCCATCTAATGATTTCATACAAAATTCACTAGAAAATTTATAATTTTATCATTTGAATTCTTTACTTTAGAAATAGAATAAAATCAAAAGTTTATATTTATAGTAGGAACTAGGAAATTTGAGTTTTGAATTATTAATGAAAAAGTAGAATGTCATCATGATGACGTGCATAAAATATGGTTAATTGATCTCTCTCCTACTTATGCTTTGATATGATCACATGACAACTGCTCATCAAACTTTTAAATTAACTTAAGGAATTATTTTTTAACATTTCAAACTTTTATTACTAGAGAGTAATTTCTACAAAAAGAAAATAATATAAATCGGGGACGAAAGCTTGCTAATATTTGAGCGTAATATAGAAAAGCTGCAAAGACATGGACACAGAAGATCAACCACCAATAAGTAGGATGAAATGAGAAGTTGATGCTGACTGGGAGTCGCCCATTTAATTGAGTATAATCTCTGATTTTTTTTTCTACCTTAATGGGTCCTTTATGGATAGTGGCATGGTGCTTTAGACGAGATGCCAATTTCTTTCTCTATCTGGAACCCACACCTAGGCCTGTCAAACGTTGAAACGGAACACGGAACAGGCCTGTTCCGCTTCCGTTCCGTTTCAGTCGACAGAATAGAAATTGATTCCGTTTAACGTTTCGTTTCGTCAAACGTAACAGTTTTCCATTCCGTTTAACGTTCCGTCCTTTATTTACCATTGATTTCAGCGGAATTCCGTTTTCCGTTGTAAAAACGTTTATAAATTTCAATTTCGTTTCCGTTCCGTTTTCAGAAACGAAACTGAAATCTCTTCCATTTAACGTTCCGTTTGGACGGAACGGAACACCCATGCGGAACAGAATTTTGACAGGTCTACCCACACCACAGTTCTAATTATTTGCTTTAGTGTATTTTTTTTGTTTTGTTTTGTAAGTAGATAATTTGCTTCGTGTCGTGTGCTAACTGTAACATTATTTTTTAATTTTTCAAACGAGATCTTTTATGAATTACATAGTATAGTGAAGGGGATCCATCATAAAATTCCACGTAAAGTATAGACCATAGTACAAAGTATATGAAAATAATGTCTGAATTATAGACCACGTGAAGTATAGACCATAATACTTAATTTTCAATTTTACAAGTAATACATAAATCATATTCGCCTTAGGCGCAGGATTTTACTTTTTTTCTAGAAACATAAATGGTTCTCATCTTCTTTTTAATAATATAAAGTTATAAACACATTTTTTTAGCGAGTTATGTGCGTCATCAGACCTCTCCTTTCCCTATTGATACTTTGCTAGGACATTAAATTAGCTTAGCCAAGCATTTGCCAGTCAAATACATATATATACATTTTAGTTGTACCTCTATATTTTAGAATAATAAAATCCATACATAAACAGTGCTAGACATGGCTAGGATTTGTGTAAATTTTTTAGAAAAATCGACAGTGGGCTGTCAAGAGGACTTGTAAATTGGCAAAAGTGTTTGAAAGTTTTGATTTTACCTCATCAACCATAGTCAGCTCTTCAATTTAATTTGTGTGCAACTTAACCGACTATCCGTTTGGCGTTTTGGAATAGCTGTTTAAGAGAAGGGAACGCTGCGAACCAATTCAGGTTCTTTGATGACATTTCACGTGAGCTTTAATTAATCTAATTTAGCTCCTATTTAATTCCTAACTCATACTCTTCTGTAATCGCACTTGCCAGTACAAGTTGCTATTCCATTCACGTGCCACCTAATTATTCTATTTGAATGACACAGAGTTGTAGTTCTAAATCTGGTCGGGAGAAAAAGAAATTATATTCTGGTTTTTATATAATAAACACAAAATTCTAAATAAAATGGCCATGGAAATAAAATTATTTTCCAAAAGTTTGGAAATCTTGATTTCAAACTCCCACAAATATTATTTCAAGTTGCAAAATAAAAAAATTAAGGAACTAATTAAACGAAATTTATAAGTTTGGTCCTTGAAGGGTCACTAATTAAAATAGCGGTCCTTGTAAATAATTATTTTTTTATGTTTGTATCAGAAGAAAAAAAGTAGCCTCGAAATTTCAAAACTTAACCTTTATAAATTTCTACTTATATTGCATTTTAAATTAGAATGTTACATTTATTAAATAATAAATATCGGAATTTATATTAGACTGTTGCTAAATATAATTGCAAATTGAATAAAACTATAAATAGGTACTAAGCGTTATTGAACTGAAGATCTACAGTTAAATTATTAGTTGTTTATTCTACTTACATTCGGTAGTTTATCCGATGAAAGGAATTGAATAGAAAGATACTGCAAATTTATGAGCTGAAATAGAATTCTTCTTTATTATGCTGCCTAACAAGAATTTGATAGTGTGAAAACGACTTAATCTTTTGGACGCTCTCAACTCTCATTCCCTATACATCCATGTACTGATTTTTATCCGGACAAGTAAATATTTAATATTAGAATTGGGGACAGAGAAAATTATATAAAACTGGGCAAATTTTACAAGACAAAAAATGAAAAAATAAATTACATTTATTTATAATTTAGGTGCATTATGTATCGATTTCGGTGTTATTCGATGAATCCTTAATTACTCACCGAGCTCTCTGAGGCTCCGTTTGGATGAGGTGTGGGAATAAAGAAATAATTTTATTATAAATAATCCAAACTCTTCACAAAGTTACATTTTTCTCAATACTTCTTCTCACTTCTTCCCTTATTCCTCTTATTCCCACACCATCCAAACGGAGCCTGAAATATTAATTAATGGTTTTCTGTCGACACTTAAATAAAATTTGATGCATAATTTACCTAATTAAACTACATAAATCATATCCATAAGTTTATTTCTTTTAGCTATAGTTAACAATCTCAGTACGTTGTTATAATTGTGAAATAAAAAAAAATTATTCATATATTCATTCTCATTTTTAGGTGGTCAAAACACATACCATAACTTCCCTATTGAAACATAAAAGTTCTCATCTAGTTAAAACAAAATATTTTTAATTTACATATTTTATGTACCTTATAACATATTCGAAGTCATGGTAACTCGCTACACCATTTTATGTCATATTTGCCCCCAAATGATTGGGAAATCGGTAGCTGCTAATTTGCTACCAAGTACAGCGAAAATGAAGGCAGACAGCGAGACAACATTTTCTTTTCTTTTATTTTCAACATTTCAAAAGAGAGGAGATGGCAACGGCTAGTCAATGAATAGTGCCAGAAGTTGCGTCACAGATTCATCGAGTCCTGGATAAGATATTTGAATTCTATAGGAACTATTTCAATATTTTGTCTCTTTGGGGGCGTTTGGATGAGGTTGGAATAGGTGGGAATTGCAAATTCCCGGAATTTCTTATGCCAAATTTATTATAAACAATCCAAACTCTTCACAAAGTTACACACTTCCCAATAAATTTATGCCTAGAATTGGCTATTCCCCCAATTCCCAACCCATCCAAACGGCCCCTTTGACAATTTGATACACTTCTCCGGTTTCTATGACTTAATCTAGGTCTATTCTTTACCAACCATCTGGTCATCTATGTTTGCACGAATCTCGATGGGATATAATCATATAACTATTAATAATGTTCAACCCATCACATCTTCACTAAAAATAATCTGCACCTATTTTATTTATTAACTATTTTATTTATTGACAACTTTTTTATATCGGATTTTGCCTTTTTATTAAGTTCAACACGGATTCATTTGAATCATTGGTTATCAATAATATAGCTCTTGTATACATTTTAATCATGCTACTTTGAATCATTGATTATCATAATTTATTTGGGATGTGTAATCTTTGTTAATGGAATAATTTAGTACGGATTTTGGACATTATCAAAACAACAAAACATATACAACACAGTATAATAATTTTATGATAGGTAGAAATGGGTCCACATTAAAAACTCTGCCATCTTACTGTCATCATAACTATAAGCGATATGAATTGTTCGATTGAAATCAATGCTTCTTAATAATTCAAACTAGGTGTTATGTTGTGCCACAAAAATAAAAACAAAATAAAACAATATTTTTCTAATGAAACATGGTAGCCAAAAAGGCTACGTTTTCAAAATAATAATGATAAATGAATAAAAACGATATTTTTTTTGCTTTAATTTGCCCACATAATAATTATTTAAAAAATTGAGAGGGTTGTAGGGACCAGCATCTTGATCCGAACTGTCCAATTTAATCTCGGCGGATAGATTTTTACAGACCGTACGAATTTCGACGGACTTGATATTAATCACAGGACATCCATCATTGATCGGACGATTCAGATCAGAAGTCTGTAGGTCTGCAGAGGATATGAATTCGGATTATAGAGCCCACAATTTGAATGCCCCGCCTGTCTCAAAACTAACTTTTTGTTTACTTTTTTCAAAATATAAAATTCAAACTTCGAATCCAAACCGTTGATCTTATTCGATATAATAAGAGATATATTTCCAATTTTCCATATAAGTTTTATAATTTTTGAAGTTTATTTGATACTTAATTGATATTACTATTGGGGCCGTTTGGATCGCTTAGGAATAGGAGAAATTTCCTATTCCTGGACATAAAGTATTGGGAAGTGTGTAATTTTGTGAAGAGTTTGGATTGTTTATAATAAATTTATGTCTAGGAATAAGAAATTTTCTAAATTCTCACTTGATCCAAATGGTCCCATTATTAGTATCTTTTTGATGTTTGGTTTTGTTCTTGGATGTGTTATCTTTTTGGGTTTCTTTTCTAGCCTACCCCAACTTACTTGAGAGACAAAAAACTTAGTTGTTGTTGTATTTGATACTTGATCAAGAGGCTGAAATTACAAACATATTAGAATTAATCTATCATATTAAACTAGATTCATCAATTATTCAATCTCTTGATCGAGTATCAAACAAACTCCAAATTTTACAAAATTTATATGAAAACATATAACTCGAATAAGATCAACGTTTTGGATTCGTCGTTTTTATATTTGAAAAAAATAACCAAAAGTTAGTTTGGAACATCTTAGGACACTCAAATTTAGGAATTGACACTTCTAAAAAATTAATTATGTTTATCACTGTGTTTAATGAGAATGAGAAATATAAAAGTACCAACTACCAAGTCATGCCAATTTGCATCTTTGTCGGTGAAAGAGAGAGAGTTTCGAGACCAGCACAATTTTATCTTCCATTTTGTACGGACTCGTTTGGCAAAGAGGTAGCTATTCAATTAGCATAAGTGCATGACATCGCTATCTTCATGTCAATTTTATCTAAGGAGAAAGAAAAAACCAACAAAAACCAAAATGGAAGAGAGGAGAGAGAGAACGCACGATAAAAGCATTTTTCTTTTTTTCTTTTTTTTTTTGCTGGATAAAAGTTCCCCAACAAAGGGTTAGTCTTTTGAATAGCTACGAATATTACAATACAAAAATGACAAACAAAAAACATTCTTCTAACTGATATTCCTATAAACTAATAGTTTAGTCTTTTGAATATTACAATAAAAAAAATGCAATATTCAATGAAATAACATTGCTATTTTATTTAAAAAAAAATGGCAGACACAACTGAAAAATGAAAATCCAGATAAATAACTCTGTTGGGTTATTGTAACAAATTGGATGAATAAAAAATGCACAAGAATAAACTTATTCTAATATAAAAATTATGCCAAATAATATTTTACTATTTCAAATAGAACAAAATATCACTATTTTCTTTTGTTTACTCTTCTAATAGCATTCTACATTTACTGCACTTCGGCCTCTGGTATTCTAACAAGTTGGATTCTAGAAGTACTATATATTGTTTATTTTGTCAAAACGGTTTATACAAGTACATAATTCAACCTATAAGCATGCAAAACATCCAACAAAAAATGATTATCGAGAACTAGTTCTTGATCTAGTGACAAAAAATAATACATCTCAAGTGAGAAGTCGTAGGTTCGAAACCCGACTGAATAATTAAATAATAAATAATTAAATCACAACCAAATGTTTCCCAGAAGGGAGGAAAGAAAAAATGCAAGACAATATGAACTTTCGGCAACTTACATCTGCAACCTTGACATACAAAGCACGCTTTGTTGACTTGCATATGCAATCTTGTAATGATAAAGACCACAACTTTTTGACTTGCATGATTTGCATCCCGTCTTGTAAGTTATCCAACCGTGTTGCCTTCTACAAACCTTCAGCACAAAGGCTTGGAATTTAATTTGACGTTTCCACCAACGTGCACATTTTAGGCACGCAGATTGTTAAAAAAATTAAACAAAAACCAAAACAAACTGAAACAAAACAGCGGACGAATGGTTTCGAAAGATGGACGGCTGCTGGGCGTGGCCCGTGTGGGCTCTTTGAAAAGAAAAAGGCAACAAATAAATCTATTAGGAGTTTTGGGTCGGCGTAAAGTAGTGGTTTTCAGACTAGTGGGCCCCACAATTCAGCCCACCTAAAATTGGAAGAGAATCTCTTATAAGAAAGAAAACGAAATCAGACTCTCCTTCCAATTTGGCAGCCAACCTTCTTTGGTTGTTCCTTTCTTTTATATTCTGGAATGCATTATCCCCTTCCTTTCTTTTTGTTTTGTTTTTAATTCCTACCTTGTCATCCTATAGCAAACTTTAGAATTGCACTGAGACTGACTTCTCATTTGGAATATGATTTCTTCCACTTGCGACAAAAACCAATCAAATGGAACAGCAACAACTCCAAAATATCACTTTCAAGCATTTTGCTTGCTTGTTTGTTCTATAGCATAAATGATTTTCTTACAGCAATCAATAATATAACAAACAAAGGTGAAACTAAGAATACAACGTAAGGTAAAATTTGGGTTTCTCCAGCCTCTTTCGTTTCAGTTTTAGCTGATGTGTAAGCCTCTTTATTGTCGACAAACGAATCAAAGTACATCTCATACCCAGTTGTTCGTGAAAGATAGGAAGACTTCACTTTCATAAATTCCATTGCCTAATTAGATCAAGAAAAAAAAAAGGATCAAAATGAAATTACACAGAAAATTAAAAACTGAAAATGTTTAAAGCGAATAGGCTTTCTGGAGGAGTCTAGCTAACAGCTACAATATGGCCCAATGACTTGGTTTCTCCAACTAAATAACAAACATTTTGCTTCAAGAGCAGGCCCAAAATATTTGATCCAAACTAAGAATCATGGTTTTGAAAAGGTTGAGAGGTTAAGGCTATAGTGGTGAGTGCCCCAAAACATTGTTTGAATATTGAGTTTAAGAAAGAAACCTAACAATACTGGTATGATATGGACAAGTTTATTAACATTTGTCATTATTCATAACTTAAACAATATCTCCTTGGTCTTTATTAAAATAAAAAGTACATTGTATCAAGTAGTTCTGCAGCTAACTTTTCACATTGCTATTCTATTACCTCTCCATGAAACAAATGAGGGAAATACCACAGCAAGCAAAGGGTTTTGAATATGAATTTCTTAAACTAATGCAGCGGGGAATACTAGGTATTACAGCCTTGCAATTTTCTGACAATGAGGGGTTTCAAGCAAAGTTCCTCCAATTCATATCAGAGCGTTGATGAAGCTCTTCTTAATCAAGCAAATGAAAAGTATGATGACAAAGTTACCAGTAGATTGTTTGGGGCCTTTGACCAATAAGTTGATTGGTGATTGAAATCATAACATTAAAATGTCTTACCTCAAAACTAAAAGTAAAGTGCCTAGCCTTCGTGTTAACATCAGGATTTGGGTGATTTTGGAGCTTTTTATACATAACTTTTGCTTCACTTGACCTAAGATAATTGCAGTTAAATCATAAGCAGTAATGAACTAATGAAGAAAAGTTAGTAAATAATTATATCTGGTATCAAATGTAAGCTGGATCCTCAATATGGATCTCAGGTTGTCCCAATTCAATCAATATGGAGATTAGATGAAATGGCTACCACCTTTCATTTTTCTTTTCTCATTGCTCATGTTTGTGTGCATGCTAGATCAAGACAGAAACTGTGTGTATGTGGATGTGTGTGTGAGAGAGAGCACCTTTGAAGTGAATCTAGACAAATCGACCATTGCAAGGCGGCTCTTCCATGGAGTTCACTCTGCAACGAGGAATGACAATATACAAATACGCAATTTTACAATTACCAAAAAGGACAAGAATAATCATGGTATTTATTAATAAAAAAAATAAGATTACAACTAATAACATTTTTTTTTTGCAATATGTTAACTCCTTTAAAAATGTCAATGTAAATGCCTTCTAAAAAAAGGTGACAAGAATTTTAAAAAAAATCTGCAATAGATGCTGCGTTTATCATCTGGCAATCCAAACCGAACATCATGTCAGATGTTCACCAATGAAATCCTAACCTTTTAACTCCAAATAGCTTTAGCTAACCAATTTTGACCTCAAATCAAGCCAAGCGAGTATAAATCTTGATTACTATCACTCAATATTTTGCCTACTCTTGCTTAATATTGTAATTAATGATTTTCCACAGGAATAATACAAGATAGGGATTTCTATTTTATTATTCATCTTATGCATGTGGGGTGGGGCTCTGTACAATAAATAGTAATTATCAAGTTTTCTGTTTACTGCTAGCACATACAGTGGCACCAGTCCCAGTCCCAGAAGAATAGTTATTCCTTTCATATTTTTCTTACTGATTCCTAAGTGAACTAGAGCTAGCTTTCAGGATAGGAGAGGAAAAACAATTATCTTTAAAAATAATTCTAACACTTCATCATTAGATAATATTGCTTCTATACTATGTCGTGGTAATAATAAATAAAAGGATGAGGTACTAATCTAGAATTATATCTCCTGCAAAGTTTGGGATCTTGGTTTCTAAAAGTACATTACATAAAACATTTATAAAATGATTACCACTAACATGAAAAAATGATTCAATCATGTAAATATGACATAGTTACAGATTTAATCTAAGCAGACTGAGAAAATGTATGTACCTCGAAGACCATGTCTTTCATTACTTTCTCAAAGAAAGGCAACGCTTGGTTTAGTCTTCCCCGATCCATCAATTCATTTCCATCTTTCAAAGACTTCACAGATAAAACAAGGATAAAGTAAATCTAATCAACTAAAATAGAACCAAACCATAAACTTAATAATTGCATAAAATCATGTTCCTGGAGATACCCCTTGGATACAAAATGTTCACAGTGATTTGGACATATTTACAAAAATGCTCCTGTACCATCCACAAGTTGCAAGGAAGTTTCTATATTTCCAAAATCAGAAAAGTGCTCTGTATACTATTGGAGACATTAAAAAAGAAAAGATTGAGGCGGTATGTTCAAAACTGTTATTATCCTTTGCTAATGTAGTCATTATATATGAACCAATTCTTGTCAAAATAATAATTCCTTTGCAATCCATTATATTATAGTTAAAATTGATGGAATTCGATTTCAGTTTCTTAAAGTTTTTTAAAAATATGGATGACATGTAGCTCTAGTTGTTGTTCTTGGTATCACATCATTTTTACTTCAGTAAGAATCACACTAAGGTGTTTAAGCACAATTTACAAGTAAGACCTTACTTTAAAGTTTTTCAAAAATTGCAACTCTTGTTTTCTTTCGCAAGAAGCTGAAGAGCTAAGGGTACTGCAATTTATTGGATAACATTTGGGTTTCCGCAAAATCATTGATTTTATCTTGATCAAGAAAAAGTTCTGTTGACAATGGTTTTGATCAAGAAAACACAGTAAAACTTAATGAAAATCAAACAAATGAAACATCATAAACAAGATTTATCAGCTTTTCCTGAACCCACTTAACAGCTGAAAGATTCACCATGGTTAGATGGATTAGGAATATAAGATCAAATCAAAATATATGTACCTTCTGACATTCAGCGATGAGTTTTGGATCAACGTCCAGTCCCATCTTACTTTTATAGGCTGTGACCAGCTCTCTACTACGCTGCTCCTTTGCCTCTTTGTCTTCTTTTGTCTCAAGTATGTCACCAGGCCGTATCACTTTCCCGCCACCATACTGAATGAACACACATATACCATTATCTATGCTTTCTGACGAATAAAAAAATGTTGGAAAACAAATTACATTCACAGTACCATAGCTTATTTAGTTGCGAGGTTACTATTTAACTCGGGTATGGCAAACTAAACTACTAAGCCAGTAGATGGCGTGCTTGTAAATAATGTCAACCTGCTGGACATGGTTTGATAGAAAAGATATATAATTACTGATAATGAACTCTCTTTATTTCCAAGCACAAATTATACTAAATAAAGCCAACCTTTTTAGATATAGGATTTCAAGAACAAGTTGAAAACATTTAATTTGATTTAAACAAGGAAACTTAATGGTATTTTGTTAAACTCTCTAAATTAGAATTAGCCAGTGTTATCACAATTCCACAAATTATCAACCAACTAATTAAGATGATGGATTATATTTGCAATTATGGCAAAGAGTTGCACTTTCAAAAAGAAAAGAAATTGTAATATTCTCCCCAAGAATGCTTTTTTTTTTGTAAGTAAAACTTCTAAAAAGCAGAGGAGCAATAAAGGTGGTTATATTGTTTCACAGTTTAACTTAGAAAATGCAACAAATCTTTCAGACATGAAATTACAAAGATAATTGGATCAATGAACCCATAAATCAAAATCAAGTGAAAGGAAATATAACGTAACAAAAATAAGACCCTCAATTTTGGTTCATACTGTTTTGGAGATGTTCATAGGTCTTGGGAAAACACCCCAAGTTTTAACTTTTGGTCTGTATGCTTCTGTTTCACCATCATCCTTCTCAGGCTCTTCACCACGCCGCCTTATGTTTTCAAATTTGGTGGGGTCTCCAACAATAATTTCTGCCTCTGGTGGTTTGCCCTTCGGAGCTGAAACTTGTGAAGCCCTAGAACCTTGATTAGCTTGAGCAAGGTCATGCCAAATGAAACAAGAAAACTATGAAATGTAAGGTTGTTATTCGGGGGGGGGGGGGGGGGGGGGGGGGGAATCCATGTACTCTTAAAGAGGGTTGGGGGAAGGTGTTTAAGCCGAAATGAATATTGATAAAGGAACACATTGTGCAGGACAATTCTTTTTGGTTTCTTAGAGCTGTTACACCTAAACTCATAATTAATTACAAAGGTACACATTAGAAGGCAAAGTGATAATAGGCAAAAAGCAAATTGCATGTTAAACTTTATTTAAAAAAAAGTTGCAAAAAATAAAAAATAAAACGATGACATGAAAATACTACACTACCAAGCTTGGCTGTAATGCCTCCAAATTCAATGTTTAACAGCTGCATTTCCTACATTTCAATCAGTCCAATCTTCTTTTTCCTAAAGATCTTGACTTGTAAGGCTCATTATGCCTCAACAAACTATCCATTACAGATTGTAACACTAGCAGAAAATTTTTAAGTTACATTTATAATATCAGTCAGCCATTGTCATTTTGATTCAGTTTTTCTTCAAATAAGACTATCAACTTAGAAAATTGACTCCATTTGGGTCCACTTAAATAGCAACAAGGTGTTTGTGAAAAAGCTCAGAGGGACTACTCATAATAAAAAAAATTGGCTATATTTTTAAATCATCCCAAATAGCATTCAATGTCATGTTTTCAAATTAAGACATCTGATTAGAAACCCATAACAGAAAAAATAAAATAAAATTGAATGAAAGAAGCATCTGTACCAGAACTGGAGGGATTCTCTAAACCCGCATTCGATCCTCCATTGCCAGAAAGCGAAGCTTCTAGCTTCTGGGACTGGGCCTGAAGCTTCTGTCGCTTGTAAGCCTCGGCTCTAGCAAAGGCGAGCTTTACTGGGTCGGTCATGTCGGGGTCATCATCTCCGTCGAGAGGTAGATCCGAATTAGGAGAGGTGAAGAGAGGCTTGAAGGATTTGAGTCTGGTCGGACATGTTGGGGCGAAGAGGCGGGAAGGTGGGAAGCGGACTTGGAGCGAAACCATTGTTTCTTCAGTCCACTTAAAAGTGCACGGTGCACACTGGTTATTGGTGAGGATGATATTTTTGTTGAAGAACTTTGCAAAACAGTCCTCGGTACTTTGTTTTATTCGGTTTTGTCTAAGTAGAAAGTTCCTGTTTCGAAAGGAACCATGGGGTTTTGTCTTAGTGCACGGTCTACGTAAAGTATTGGAAAACGTATAATTTTGTAAAAAAATTGGATTGTTTATAATAAATTTATGCGTAGAAAATTTCTTCTATTTTCATGTGATCCAAACAGCCCCCAGTTATTTCCTGATTTACAAACAGTACGGAGCATTGAAGTTTTTCCAGGGCGTCTGTGGGCAGAGACGGTTTTATGTGTAACAAAGGGGTGTCAATGTCACCCCTATTTTTTTAAAATGCATTACAAAATATGAATATTTATTGTTATAAAATGTAAATTTGATATATATACTCTATATTTGAACCCCATAAATATTTATATGATTTTTCATTGGTGAACCCCATATAATTTTTTATAGTATTTTCTTTGTGAGGTCTTTTTGGATTGATTAACATTTTCTATTTGTAAAGCATTATTGTCATACAAAAAGATCATTTTTATAAACAAAAAAAATGTAGTCAATTTTTTTTAGTTCTTTCAATTAATTAAATAGGTCTAAAATATAGGTCGCACATAAACTATGATGGATAACCTCATAACAGTCCAGCCGAACAACCACGATGGAATTAATAGAAAACAAATAAGAAAAATTTGAAAAAAAAAGAAGAAGAAAAATTTATATAAATAAAATAGTACTACAAAATACTAATACTAATAAATAAATAAAAGGTACTGCTGCTCAAAAATTTATCCTTTTTATTTATCAAATCAATTCTTTTGTTTTTTTAGTTTATGACATATTAAAATTCTAATTGAGTCAAATTTAAGTTTGAAATAAGTCTGAAACATATCAAATTTCTAGCTTGCATCATATTCTTTCTTATGATGACAAATGTCGAAAACAAAAAAAATATTATTAATTTACAAAACCTCTTTTCAAATTTTTCTAACTTTTTCCTTGATGAACGAATTGAAATCTGGTACCGCACGGCACGGCACAGCGCAACCATTCCAACCGTCCGATCTATGACGGATGCTCCATGAATGATATCAGATTGATAGGTCCGAAAAATTTTAACCGACGATATCAGATCGGACGGTTGGGATGGATACGATGTATCGTACCGCGCGGCACAGGATCCGGGTCTTAACTGAACCCCATTCAAATTTTTCTGGCTCCGTCCCTGTCTGTGGTTTAATGTGCTCGGAGTATGGAGATTGGAGAGACCGGATTTAATTTATTACTTAATTTAATGATGTCTTTGTTTCACAATCCTTAGAATATTGTTATTTTTAATTTATTATATTTTATCATTGAAGCATATAAATTTATGGATTAGGTGTTAATGCAAACATCTTGTGCTCGGAGTTGGCAGGAAAGTGAATGAAACAAAATAAACTTTTGACCTCTGCACCTTCATAACAGAAACCCAACCTCTGACTGTTTTTGTATTCAGATTATTGATACAAATTTCTGGTTAGGGAAAGTTAAAATGTATTTCGTATTTGATAGGAGTACTGTTAGAATCAAATTTGTCTGATGGATAAGCCCTTCGAATTCGACCAGATTACAATTATCAAGTTGCAAATAATTAATTAAAACTGCTCATTGTGTTCATCACATTGTAAATTTTTTGAAGATCAAATTTAACATTTCTAAAAATGATTCGATATATTTTTAAAATTTTTAGAAAATTGCTTGATTAAAATATCATGAATCGTCCAATATTATTTTAAAATTTGAAAAAAAAATGTGAATGCGCTTCTACAAATTTGTCTTATTTCGATGTACGTACATAATTAGCTGGCACTTGAATGTGCTTACTATATTAGTGCTGTAGCAAATGCAACAAGTTAAGTCGGTTTCATCTTCTTAAAAGGGGCGTTTGGATGATATGGGAATAAGGAGAAAATAAGAATTTAAAAAAAAAATATTGAAAAGTGTGTAACTTTAAAAAAAATTTGGATACTTAGGAATAAATTATTGTCTAAAAAAAATTATTCTTCTTATTCCTAAACAATCCGAATAGTCTCTTGAAAGTGTAGAGCCGCAATCGCACTTTTCCCGATCAGGCAGGAGGAACCACCGAACCAGTGCAGGGAGCAACGTACGTCAGGCCAACGCTATTTACTGCGCATTTACATTTTTCGCCGAGGATTTAAATGCTCCATTTAATTTCTTCCTAGGTCTCAACGACCAACGACCAGGTATACTAACCCATGAAATATTTTAGTTACTTCTTAATTACCATTTGCCCCACCGATTGTAAGGACTAAGTAGTCACTTGTGAACAGACAAAGGTAAAAAACTTTTTCCCCAGGTTTGTGTTTCCATTGCAGATATTTAATGCACGTATAATTTTCTATTTATTTTGATTAATCGAAGGAATGAAGGGAAAGCTCACTACCACTTTGCAAATTTGTGTAACAAGAAATTACAGAATGTAAGTGCATTATTTCTTCAGTGACACTTATAAATGGTCAACAAATAAATTAGTTAATTCCTTAATTGCACAAAAATTTTGATTGTAATTATTTATTTTCATTTTACAAAACAATTAGTTGAGGTACATGCATGGTTTTCCCAAGTGGCCAGGTACATAAATGGTATTTCCAGTATGGTATGGTAGAATCTAACTATAATATTAAAAATATATAAGCCCAAAAGCTAGTATCGGTTTTTCAAAAACCGATATTAGAAAAATCGATACTATCTAATATCGATTTTTGAAAAACCGATACTAGCTAAGTAGCTAGTGTCGGTTTTTGGAAAACCAATATTAGTATTGTTTTTCAAAAACCGATATCGTATTACTATTTATATAATTCTGGTCATTTTTAGAATATTTTCGAAATTCATTAATATTTTAATATTATTTTTTCATTTTTTCGGAAAATTTCATGAGTCATCTCCATCGGCCCAATTTAGGCCGGTTGATAATGATAAATGAAGGCTCACAACCTATGACGCTATTTAGGATCAAATGATCTGAGGCCCAGATATCAATTTTTCACTAGTTATCTACTTATCTTCCGAAAAAATTAAAACTAACGTTACTGTTCACTCGAATTTCGATAACAACAGCAAAAAATTCGAAATTTTAAAAATAACGTCATTGGATCGTCATCCGGGTTGACGAAATTGCAAAACCCTTGGATCGTCATCTGGGATGACGATCCAAGCTTGGATCGGCATCCTAATTGACGATCCAAGCTTGGATCGTCAATTAAGATGACGATCCAATTAGTTCCGTTTCCAACTGTCCAATTTCCAAACTTTTGTAATTTTTTTATTTGCAATTTTACCTTTTAGCCCTTAATATTATGATTGCTTTCTAAACGCGTGATAAAATTTTGGCTATATTAGCTATACTATGATTGATCGATGTATTTTAGATCACTTAATGACACACGTTAATGACAAATATAAATGTGCCACTATATTATGGCCTTATGGGACCCACTAACTATATACATGGTAAAGGCGATTTCTTTCATCAATGAATAAGTTCAGAATGGTCCGTTCCTTTTATTTAAGGGAAAATCTTTGATGCTTTGCAAAACATATAATGAAATATAATTGAATATAATTTATACATATAGAGCAATGGATAGTTTCTTATACATTTTTTAAAATCTTTTTATCTTATCATACATTTTTTTAAATAGCAACTTAGAGCAATGGATGGTTCCTTATACAACATCTCCTTACTATTTAAATGATCGGCCGCAGTATCTCCGTACTTACATGACTTTATGATAGTGTTTTCCAATCGTGCGTGTCGTGTCGTGTCGTGTCGTATCAAACACGATCGTGTCGTGTCGTGTTGACATGTCGTGTTAGTCGTGTCAAATCGTGTCAAATCGTGTCATATTATTTTATAATTTTATTAAATTAAAAAATTATTAAAAAAATTAAAAGTAAGAGAAAAATTACTAAACATAATAATTTATTATTTAATTAAGTTTAATCTTTTATTAATATTTTTATAAAAAATAATAATTAGATTAGGACACTATTATGATTTAAATGATGGTAAATAATATGATATAGTATTATAAATTGTAATTAAATTATTAATTTTGCTTAAATAATCAACATTAATAATTAAATATGTGTTGAGGTGTCGTGTTAATTCGTGTTTGTGTCGTGTTGCGTGTCGAATCGTGTTGTGTTGAATCGTGTCAAAATTTCTAATGTCCCAACACGACACTATTATGACACGACACGATAACAGGATCGTGTAGTGTCAATTATGTATTCGTGTCGTGTCGTGTCGTGTCAACACGTACATCGTGTAGTGTCATTTTAGAGAACACTACCTTATGATGCTACTTCCATAAAGAAAAAATAATCGATTTTTTATGTACATACATTGTGTTTGAATTCTGATAAAAGCAATGTTTTGATTAAATAGAGATATTAATATATAAATTTTTTTATGTACAAATAAATATAAATATATATATATATATATACATATAATAATATGTATTATATATTTTAATTATATACAATAATACGTATTTAATATATAAAATATATAGTACATAATATATATATATATATATATATATACACACACACACACACACATAGAGGATGACTAATGTGCCATAGATGGCACAGAGGGTCTCGTGCCATAGAGTCGTTTTTCGAAATCCGAAATTCAAATGCTTAATTTAAACCATTCAAGTAATTCACCACATTAAAATATCCTTGGAAACCAAACTTTACATTTTTTGAATTTTTTTGCTATTTATTATGATATTTTTAAAAAACGTTATAATTGGAGTATTTCAGACCCTCCAATTTGAACATATCAAAATAAATACCAAAAAAATTAAAAAAGAATGTAAAATTTGGTCTCCAATGGTATTTCAATATGCTGATCAATTTGAACGGTTTGGATTGACCGATTGAATTTCGGATCTTAAAAAAATATCTCAAAAAAGACATCTATGGCATTGTCATCTATGACACTTTAGCCCACCTCTATATAAATAAGTATTATACACATATACTTAATTACTTATATTTCATTATAGAAGTTTAAATTATATTTAATTACTAATCACTAATTATATATATGTATCAATTATATTCAATTATATTTCATTATATGTTTTGCAAAGCATCAAAAATTTTCCCATAAGGCCATAATATAGTGGCACATTTATATTTGTCATTAACGTGTGTCATTAAGTGATCTAAAATACATCGATCAATCATAGCATAGCTAATATAGCCAAAATTTTATCACGCGTTTGGAAAGCAATCATAATATTAAGGGCTAAAAGGTAAAATTGCAAATAAAAAAATTACAAAAGTTTGGAAATTGGACAGTTGGAAACGGAACTAATTGGATCGTCATCTTAATTAACGATCCAAGCTCGGATCGTCAATTAGGATGCCGATCCAAGCTTGGATCGTCATCCCAGATGACGATCCAAGGGTTTTGTAATTTCGTCAACCCGGATGACGATCCAATAACGTTATTTTTAAAATTTCGAATTTTTTGCTGTTGTTATCGAAATTCGAGTGAACAGTAACGTTAGTTTTAATTTTTTCGGACTTATCTTACTAGTGACTAGTGAGGTCCTCAAGCAACTAATAAATTTATATTTGGTTTCACAAATCACAAATCTAGAAACAAAGTGTGTGTGCGCGCGCGTGTGTATATACTGGCAGACCTAAACGAAATAATAACAAAACACATTTACACTTTGTTTTGCGGATTAATTTAACATTATTTCTTATACTAGATGCTCGTATAGGACTAATAATATTACTATTTAAAAAAATGAAGTAATTATTAATTTTATAGTTATGTCATGCTTAAAGAAGAGGTTCGGTACCTATATTTAAATTGCAAAGTTAATTTCATTTTACTTTTTTGTTTTAGCCGCAGGCGGAACCAACTATCTTGTAATTATTTTTTTATGTAATAGAAAAGGTCAAGGACATGACCCTTACTTTTCTTCAAAAAATAATAATAATAATAATAACTATATACCTAGGTAGTTTCTGCTTGTTTCTTATAAAAAACTAAAATAAAAAACTGAAAAAGGCATCATGACATGGAAGCAAACATTAAAGTTGGTCAAAGAATATTAGGGACAATTTGAAAAGAGTATTAAAGTTGGCCTAATATTAAAATCCCAAATAACCGTTGACAATAAAAAAAAAACTACTAAGTATATAAAATGACAAACATAATTGATTTGAAATAAAGTGAGGGAGAGCCTCTTTTCTTTCTAATTAGTAAATAAACTTTATATTACATACATCTCAAAACATCTAAATTGAGGGGAAAAATAAAGAGTAATGCTATAATCAAACGCGTTGACGTCAAACACGGTTCTAGACTTAATTATTGGAATTTCAAATTACCGATCCAAACCGCTCAATATGATCTTCATATTGAAACATTCTTAGAGACCAAATTTTATATTGTTTTAAAATTTTTAACTATTTTTTTTCAGATTTTTTAATATTGAATGGTCCAAAATGAATTAGATTGATGATTTTCTATAATCCAAAATAAATAGTAAAAAATTTAGAAAAATATAAAATTTGATCTCCAAAGATATTTCATTATGAAGAACAAATTGAGTGGTTAGGATCGGTCGTGCTAATTTCAAAAATTAAGATCCGATCGCGTTTGACGGGCCAAGTGTCAAATGCGTTTGACTCTTGCATTACTCAAAAATAAAACGAGTTAACTACAACACCAAACGCGATCATATCTCACTCCTGCATGCAAGCCACATTATCCTCTCCTGTCAGCAGTCATGGGAGATCATCCTTCTCAGGCATTACTTCTAGAAGTTGTGCTCGGAGCTTGGGAGTCTATAGACCTGTCCAATTAATAATTGATCAAACTTGATCATAATTAAGACATGCAACAAAATGCAATTAAAATCTACTTACCCATGTTCCTCCTTGGTCATGCCACCCCTGCTATTCGACGATGTGTACACAGGGCAAGGAACCTCTCCCGACTCGATTGCTATTATATCATCCAGGAGCAACTCGTAGTACCTCTTGACATCTTCCGCCGATTTATTACCACCGACGAAACGGGCCAAGTTTTGCCACCTGTCTGGTGTGTCCCTCTCGTACACTACCAGTGCCTCCTCAAACTTTTCATTCTCTTGCCGAGTCCATTGGGTCCCAGCAATTTGAAAAGAAACTGTTGAGGAAGATGCCATGCCTGTATAAGGTATAAGGTTAAGGTCTTGTATAGGGTGGTGTGGTTGTGTGCCTTTGTTGGATGATGTTATGATAAGAAAATCAGAGATCGATGTCTAATTCTTATAAAGTCAACGCAAGGGGGGATTCTGTGGGGTATAGAGTATGATGATGAGGTCAGAAAGTAAAATATTAGAGAAATAAGAAATTAAGAGTGGCAGAAAGGAACTAATTAAGACAATTGAACGATATGCCATTGTAATATTAGGCATCTATTTATAATGGGACCCCCCCCCCCCACCCCACCCGGCCCTCTAAAGTTGATAAAATGATAAAATCTTAGTTATCAAGTTTTATCCTTACTTGTACGTCATCTGCTAAATCATCACAAATCTCAACTTTTATCCTCCCTCAGTTTGTTAACGAACTCCGACGTACTTTACTGATTAAACAGGCTTTCTTAGTACTTTGGTTTTGAAGATATCTTTTGATAAGATAAGATATCAAATCGGGATAAAGAGATAACATGCACTCAGGAATATATCCTTGCAGTTAGACGATTTAAAAGATAGATCTTGACCGTAAAATTTATCTATTACGTGTACACCATCTTCTTAATCATTCCCATCATAACTTTCTTCCATCTAAAACGAACACTTGTTTTATAGACTTTCTTCCATCTTATTCTTTGTTTTATAGATATGAATTGTGAATAAGTTGATAACTCTTGATGAGGGTGTGTTTGGAAGTTATGCATATGAATAGCGAACAAGAAATTAGCGTGCACTTTTTTCCTAGTTCGCAGTTCTCAAAAAACGGAGAATATAGCGAACAAGGCTATTAGTTCGCCTTTTTCCCAATTCGTGCATGGCAGGTTCTCTCTATCTTCCTCTACTCGTTAGGAAACCATATTTGAAATGGGCACGGCAAACATTTATCTATTGGCACAATAAAGTACAACAATTATCGGAAAAAAATAAAAAAAAAGTATTAAGTTTAAAGTAATACAATTACTCTTCTGGCTAATACAAAAAATTACTTACTCTATGCAATGATTAAAGAGCACAATCTTGATCTAACATGGGGGTAGTTTCCTGTATGTTTAGGTGCAGCAGCGCATCTTCTTCAGGTGTGGCCAGTGGCGAGGCCAGCCAATTTTTAAGCATGCATGGGCACACATGAATAGAAAATAATAAAACTAATATTAAATTAAAAAATAGGTTGTTTTGGACCAGCTTGTAGATATTGCCTTCTTATGAACTCATGGTTATTTGGATTATAATCACTTATTGGTGGTCGAAGGCCCGGATCAAAAGGAACTTCAAAGTTCGAATCCAATCGCGCTCGCTTACAACTTGAGTCTTGCTCCTGAGTTCCTTGGAGAGGTTGAGATGATTTTTTAAAATACCTCTCCATAACTATAACAAGGAATTAAAAAAAAAATTCAATTTCAGACATAAACTTCCACCCTAATTTGAATATTCAAGTTGAGTAACTCAAATAAAACAAGTTCTGTTACAATAAAATTTGAATAATTTTAAATAATTTTGCTATCTATCTCTAAACATTTTCATAATCATGATTAACAAGTACAAACTTATATTTTAATTTCAGCAAGCAACTAAACTTCAATATATAATTTGGAACTATGCACAAATTTTTTTCCTACTTAAGGCAGAGACCAGAAAGCTACGCACAAGTCAAAACCATCTAAAAAATTTTCTTCTATAGTTTCGACAATAAAGTTAAAATCATCCTTCATTTTTTATTTTCCTACTTTATTCAATTGAATTTCTTATTAATAAAATAGATTTCAGAAAAATTACCTTGTACGTTTGGAGTTCAGAAGGAGTACATGCGCAGAGACTAGAGAGTCGGGCTGAAACACACGGCAACGGTGACAGAGCACCGGAACAAGTCGCAGATAGCGAGTAAGCGAGTAGAGAGGCGAAGTCAGAGATAAATTGAGAGACGAAGTTGGGTCAACGAATCCTCCACGAATAGAAAAATCTAGGTCGCACCAGTCAACTCTTTACAGATTTTACTTTGTCTCTTTTCTGTTTAATCTTTTTTTGTGACTTTGTGATCCCAAGAGGTCAAGAGACAAGAGAATGGACTAGTCAATATCGCTCCGTTTCGGACGTTTACGTTCCGTTCCGTCCGAAACGGAGCGGAAACATAGCGATATTTGTCTTTCGTTTCTCTGTACGGAACAGAAACGGAAGCGAAACTGGTTTCGTTGGTGAGGACGGAACAGAAACGAAATTGGTCCATTCCGTTCCGTCGGCCCACGTTGTTCCGTGGCCCAATTGCGTAATTTTAAAATTATGGATTGTAGAAGAGGGAGAGGCGGAGAAACAGAGGAATAACTTCATCTCTCTCGAGTCTAGACTCTCTTCTTCTCTCTCTCGTTCTCGCCGCCTCTCTACCCAGTTCCCACACTTGAAGCCCCTCTCGCCAACCCCTCCTCCTCCTTCTCCTATCGCCGACCCCTCCTCCTCCTCCTCCTTTCGCCGCAACTCAAGAGAAGCCCCTCTCGCCAACCCCTCCTCCTCCTCCTTCTATTGCCGCAACCCAAGAGAAGCCCCTCTCGCCAACCCCCTGCTCCTCCTCTTCTCGCCGTGAACCCAGAGAAAAACTCTTTCACCAACCTCAACCTCCTCTTCGTCCTCTCGCCAACC
The DNA here is from genome assembly GCA_028095005.1 of Rhynchospora pubera. Taxonomy (NCBI): domain Eukaryota; kingdom Viridiplantae; phylum Streptophyta; class Magnoliopsida; order Poales; family Cyperaceae; genus Rhynchospora; species Rhynchospora pubera. The sequence continues at coordinate 69,228,923 of CM051461.1, read as the reverse complement.
CAGAGAAACCCCTCTCCACCGTATCACTGACCTCAACCTCCTCTTCCTCTCCTCCACCCCTTTCTCAGCCTAACGCCACCCCTGACCTCCCCTTGTCTTTGGCCCCACCTCCCTCCCACTCCTCTCCTCCTCCTCATCTCCATTACCCACCTGCCCACCTCCTCTTCCTCTCTCTTCACCACACGCCTCCTTTCCAGTCGAGTCTCCCCTCTCTCTTCCAAGATGAGCACGCCATGGCCGAGTCATCAAGCACAACCTCGCCGTCTCTTCCCCTTCGACCATGTGGTCTCCCTATTTCTTGATCAGTCGGAGTTCGAGGTGAAGGAGTCAACGAGTATCCAACGTGTGGCCCACATCTTTGCAATACTGGTACAGGATCAGGCCTAGCAGTGGTTCTGGCGATACTGGTACAGGATTAGGGCTACTGGTACCAGTACCGGATTTTCTAACTTTTTGGATTTTTTGGTTTTTTGTTTTATTTTTAGGGTTTTGTTGTAACATTTCTAGTGTTAGAATGGAATGGTTATACTGATATTTGATTGCTAATTGCTGTCAGTATGTAATTTGTCTCAATTTTATGCTGATCTTTCATCTTTGATTGCTAATTTCTTTATCAGTTTTGTTTCTGGTAATATTTGATTGCTAATTGCTTTTTCAGTTTTTTAGATGTTTTCAGTTTTGTTTCTGGTAATATTTTATTGCTAATTGCTTTGTCAGTTTTTAAATGTTTTCAGTTTTGTTTCTGGTAATAGGTTTTGATTCAGTTTTTTAGATGTTTTCAGTAGTTTTATGGTTATTGCTTTTTCAATTTTTTAAAAATTAACGTTTTTAACGTTTGTTCCGTTTAATATTGCGGAACATTAAACGTAAAAAATTTTGGTTACGTTCTAATAATGAAACATAAGCGGAAATTAATATTTTTATGTTCATCAGAACGGAACGTACACGGAAGTTACTATTTCCGTGTACGTTCTGCACGTTTGACAGCCCTAAGTGTGGGCACTGTGTTTTATTAAGCGTAGGAATCTACACTTCTTTGTATATACGGGTCTCTTGTTTTCGAAAAATAAGCCTGGGCAAGTGCCCAGCCTTGTGTTAGAGTTATGTCCTAAAAGTCAATAATTTAATAACTTAATTATTAGTTTATGTTTTGGATGATATTTTATCATCTGTTCCTAGGTTTATTATTGACAGATCATTCACGTTGAGGATCTGAATTGTGGATCTCTGTGGATCATTTTTTAGAATGACAATAATAAATCTAAATGGTCCATAATCTTGATAATTAACAAGGAACATTAATTATCATATAAGATTAGTATGCAAGTTAAATGATGATTAAGTTCTACAAATCATAGGTAAAAAATTACCAACTTAAATGCATATGTATATGTTATGGAACATAGTACAGGACTTGATCCAACGAAATAAACATGTGGATTGTGTTATGTGTCATTGTTTATTTCGTTATGATTTTGGTTCTAAGTTTAAGATGTTTATCTTTTCCACATGAGGATAGGTTCAATAAATATTGTCTACCGCTGATTCCCGATAAGGGCTGCTATACGGACTTTATTTATGTTCTCTTGAATTGTGCGGGGAAAAGCTAATCATCAAGAAAACCGTATGTCCCTCATTAATTCACTTAGTGAGTGACGATATCTGTTTGGGCCTCTTGATGGAGTTGGATCGTATGCGCGCAACTAAGCGATCAACTCTAGATCAAGAAACGTATAATCTGCAAGAATGACACATTCCTATCTTGGATTATACGATGATATCGTGAGACATAAGAATCAAAATAGAGAAACATATTTATTCTCTTATGCATGATTGAAATATTGTAGCAGTACATTATTTATGCGAATTGGGAATCATAACGTGTTGCTAGATACCGCTTATGATTATTGGAATTAAATGACGATTTAATTTCATGGCCAACATAACATAAATCCTCAAGGGGTCACACAAATAGAGTTATAACCACACAGTACATTAATTGTTTATTCACAACAGTAAGTTCTGTGAAAATATAATGAGTTGATTAATTAATTATATCGTTATGGACCGTTATAATTAATTAAGTCAAATGGATCATATAGAAATATTTTAGTGCATTTGCTAATCACCAAATAATTATTAATTAGTTAATAATTATTTATACAACACATATTTTAATTATAAGACTTTAATTTAAATGTTAAATTTAAAGCCCAATAGGGATCTGATTTGGGTGCAACTTCAAAAGTCCATTTAATATAGATTATATGAATTAATTAACACAACACACATAGCCCAACTAGGCCCATGTGTGGACGGCTTAGAAAAGGTGGTAGGTGTGTGGCATGGCATGTAATTTTGGTAAACTCTACCATAGAGTTGGAGCACTATATAAGGAGGTGCATAGAAGCAAATTAGGACTTGCTCTCTTTCCCCTTAACCTAGCCGCCACTCTCCCTCCCCTTTCTCTTCTCTATGGCCGGCACCACCCTCTCCCTCTCTCCCTATTGCTCATGTGTTGAGCTCTCTCTCTTCCACACTTAAATTGGTTAATTGAAGATGAGAGAAAGCTAGGTGATTAGCCTTGATCTCCAAGTTACTAGCATAACTTGAGAGATTGTGGTTAATCTCTTGGTGGACTCGAGGCGGCCATCGATGGAGGTGGAGACGCAAGGAGAGCACGCTATCGATTTCTAAACCGTAGGATCGAACCTCTTGATTACGATATCAAGAGAGATACAAATTTCTCACCTATCTCTTGTGTGTCGATTGACTTAGCACTAAATTTTCGTGTTACTTGTGTTTTAATTAGATTAATTAAACGTAATTAGTCACAAAATTAAAATTGAGCAATTTTCTAACACCTTGCCCACTACTGGCCTCGCCACTGGGTGTGGCGGCGAGTCGGCGACCCCATCTCCCACAAAATAGGCTCTGCTGGCGATTAATACGATTAGGGTAAAAAGAAAATGAAAATTATTCGAACAGAGACAATCCTCTCTTCTGAGTTCTGAATGATCAAAGCGCATAAAATTCATAATTTGATCAAACACATAATAATTTGATCACCATTCTTACCTTTTTCTTGACCGCCCATCCTGAATTGAAAGTACAATATATAGTAATTCCTAATAGCGCTTATCTTGAAGCACTCTCAGTCTTATCCCCTGCTAGAAAGGTAAATATTGTGTTAGTTGGTCACCATGGATCACAATTGGCTATTTGCAGCTCATTATAACAGAAAAGGTGGCTAGTGTAATAGTTGACTACATCCAAATTTTATTTTAGCATTTTCAACAGTGAGTACACAAATTACAAATTAATACTGTCTGATGATTTATGTTTGACTATATTTCCTGAAATGTTAGAACTATCAATAATAGCTGTGTATTATTTAAATTATTAATAGTGATCAAAATATCTTCTAAGCTCATACAGAATTGCTCGAATAAGTGCTTATTTGTGCGAACCAAACGACCAAACAAATGAGCGCTTATTCGAATAAGGACTTAATTATTCGATCTTTTATTCTTGTTCCACCATTTTTTTAAAACAAGGAGATGAATAAGGACTTGTTTGAATAAGGCTTATTCCTTTATTCGCTGAGGCAAAATTTGCATGTCCGAACTACGAACGTCTAGCTCTCGCAGGTAGTGTTTGCGGGACGATACAAGCAATACTATCATTTATGTTTTGATAGGTTATCTGTATATATCTAGGTAATTAAAATCGTTCTATAAGTTCGTCTTTACTATTTTATTATCGTTTATTTTCCAAAAAAATATTTTATATACAGGCCTAGGATACTTTGAGATGACTTGGATATGTGGGGAATTATAAATGGGGTGCAGATGTTCAAGTTTAAGGTTTAAAGGATTCATCCTCAAGTTTTTATATATATAAAGAAAACAATACACGTCTATTTAAATTAATATATAATAGGGGTCTTATCAGATTCCCTGAATGAAACGATTAGCCCGTCCTATATTAAAAATACGATTCATTCATATTATCCATTTAAACGTTAAAAGAAAATTGGTGGCAAAAAAAAATTAATAATAAATATAGGAAGTTTTGCAGACCTTTTTTGCGGCTGTTCTGATAAGATCCTTTCAAAGAGATCAAGTTTCTAGCTGTTGTGGCCCTTTTTTTTGTCCAATCCTTTAAACCCCTAAACTGTAGTTCATTCTCGAATAAACCCCTAAACTGTAGTTCATTCTCGAGCCATTGGAAGAGTATATATATATATAGCCAAGAAGAAACTTATAAGAGAAGGGATAAAGTGGGAGTTACAAGATAAAACTGAGGGACGCAATACCTAGAGCAAGGCAAATGGTATGCCAACTTTTATCTCCTCATCCGTGATTTTTTTTTAAAAAAAAAACCCAAAGTTTTATTTTAATAAAAAAATCTACGACAGTGCGCGCAGGTAGACTGCGCAGGCAGTCCTGTCAGAGAGGTGAATATAATTTTTTAAACACGGTTTTCAGAAGAAAGTACTACCCGCGCCACTCGCAGTGGTGCTATCAGAGCCCGTGCAGGCCACCTGCACGCTGACACGTTTGTTTCTCAAATTTCAAAAGTCACAGGTTTTTTATTAAAAGAAAAAATTGGGTTTTTTTTTTAAAATATCACGGTCACCTCATCCACTGTAATGTCCTTTTGTTTGCATCCCTCGTACTTTTTTTTTCAAATTAAATATTTTCTTCTACAAATAGTTCCAACAAGTGAAGTTGGTCCACATAAGAGGGTCCTTTTTGCTATTGAAATATGCTGTAGGTCCCAACTATAGAAATAGAACGGGGTAGCACTGTTGTAGTTCTTGATTTTTCAAATGTCGTGATGTTTTCTTTCTTTTTCTGTTTTTAGTTAGTTTTTTATGTTTCTGTATTACTTGGTAGCCGCTACCAAGACTTTCTAAAAAAAAAAACTATAGAAATAGAACTGTAATTCTATGTGTTGTCTATTCAATTGCTACACACCAACACACCCCGAGCATTTCAAGCTTCGTTTGAAGCATTTTTAATGTGTTAGTCCCGCGTACCCGCAGGTCTTTTGCAATAAACAGGATATACTTCCAAAACAGTTGGTGCATGTTAAGGTTCAGCAATTAATCTTTGCTAAATAAGAAACTATTGGCGATACATTAAGCCGGTTAGCGATATATTAACTCCAATAGTAATGCATTTTTTGTTTAATTAGCATAGCCACCCTTTAGTAGTTTAGTTTTACTTTGCTTGTAAGTTATTCAAAAGTCAAAAGCTTTTTTAAGGTGACTAATTTTCTTGAATTGCCCGTAGTCCATAGGCTATAAGGAATAAGGAAAGCAACGTCATGGGCTGAAAACGAAATCTTAAATTACAGCCTATAGGCCTAGTTTGTAGTATGACTAATTTTTTGTTTTAGGAGCGCCGTTAATTTTGTTGGACTTCTTGTTGTTTCAAATAAATGGGTCGTTGAAAAGATTTAATCGGTACTCCTTCGAAGTATCCAGTCTCCAGAAGTCGCTCAACACTCGATATTTCACCAATTTTCATCAACTCCTTGGTAGCTTCTTCGCTCCATCTCCATGGGGGCTTCTTCTCGAGTCGCGGTGATCGCCTCAGATCTCCGATTGTGTTGGTCGCTATTGATTTGGCGCTAAGCTATCAGATCAAAGGTAGAGGAATAGAATAGTGAAGAGAGGGAGAGAGAGAAGCAGGGTTCAGAGGGGGTTAGCGCGCCAAGTGGTGTTTCCGTTATCTCTAATTTGAGATTAACTGCTTAATAACTGCCTTCATTACGGATTAGTGCGCCAAGTGGATGACTGTTATCGTTTCCGTTTCTCGTATAATAGTCGTATTCGTATAGTCGTATGTATCGTTGGAGATTTTGTCTTATTCCGAGGCGAGGCCTTACTAGTTTGGACTTCTGACGGGCCTGGGTTATGTGATCTTTAACTTGCATTGTAAGAATGGCCCAATATGTGATCTTTAGAAACATATTTTCGGTTTGGATAGAAGAACATTTTCTAATTTTCGTTTCCTGAAAATCATCACAAAGAAATTAGTTTCTCCGATGAATACATGCATCTCATATTGCGTGCAGCAAGAGTTATCTAAACTTTTATTTATGTAAATTATAAGTTACTAAATTACTAAAGTACACAATAAAAATTTAGAAATTTAGATAGGTCGGAATATCAGAAGCTAAGTGCATATTCATTAATTGGATTTAAATCCAATTAATGCTCTATGCGCCTGTTTTAATCCATTAATTAGATTTAATTAATATTGCTACTAATGATTCAAATCCAATTAAATCTAATTTGAATACAATCAATGGATTAAAACAGGCTCATAGAGCATTAATTGGATTTAATTAATATTTCTAGCAATTATTCAATTCTTCATGCTACTTCCTTGCTAATAATTCCAAACGGTTCATTTCGTTTATGATCTTTATTAGTATGTAATCGCTGCATAATATATTTTATATAGTTGTATATTAGCAGACTTGATATGGTGAACAATTAATATGCCACTTGAAATGTTTGAAAAAAAAAAGGTCGTTTATGTTTATTCCTTTCTGGATATATACAAAAGTGAGGCTGATAAGGATGATCCTCTAAAATTATCATCTCCATCATTCTCCAACGGTTAGATTAATTGAATATCAAAAAAAAAAAAAAGAGAATGAGGATGAGGGGGATAATTCCCTATTAACGTGTTTTTCTTTTTTTCCCTCTCTGTCTCATCCCACCATCCCCTAGCTTTCCCCTCTTCTATGTTTCGTTTTACTCCTCTTCCTTGGCACACTTTTTTTTTAATACTAACTGTTCTAATAGAACATTAACTAGAATAGTTAGTATTTTTTTTTCCAACACAATTATTTTTTTCATAACAACTAAAACAGTTAGTAACATTAACTAGAACAATTAATTATTTTTCAAGAACAATTAGTAACATTAACAAGAACATATTACTAATTGTTCTATTTGATATATCTAATTGTTCTAGTTAATATATATAATTGTTCTAACTTTTTCAGCACAATTTTTTTTTTCCAGAACAACTAGAACAGTTAGTTTTTTTCGAGAACAGTTACTAATATTAACTAGAATAGTTAGTTTCATAGCTAAAACAATTACTTTAATTATAACAGTTAAGAGAGAGGGGTGAGGCAAAAATTCAGAAAAAAAAAGAGGGGATGAGGAGGGGACCAAAAATTGAAAGAGTTGATAAGAAGGAGGGGACCAGAAAAGAAAAAAGATGATGAGAATGAGGAGATGATTTTTCGTTCCCTGAACTTTACTATTAGTGAAAAATGTTAAATAATTAATGAAGATATGGGGAATGATGGGATGATGAAATTTGGGATGACAGAAAATAATTTTGTATACAAAGTGAAAATATTTCCTGATTCTTATAATTAATGTATTTTTTAAAAAAAAAATGATATGTAGTTGTTGATGCATAAAATCAGAAGTCTAAAAATTTAAGAAATCTTCCTTTCATTTCCATGAGATATATATTGTGTTAGAAAGTGCTCAAATTTTAATTTTTATGCTAATTATAACTAATTAACTTCAATTAATCTCAAGCACAACGAATCTTGCCAAGCAATCAACACACAAAAAGAATGTGTAGGAGAAATTGTACCTCTCGCGAAATCGTATCTGCGAGGCTCGACCAAGGCATGGGAATCAATGGCGTGCCTTCTCCATCGCCTTCACCACGTCTAGTAGTCGCCCTCGAGTCCACCGAGGATTTATCACGTTCTACAAGGTACGTGCTAGCATACCCAAAGAACAAGCATAATCCTCATGACTTTCTCTCTTGCATTAATCAACAACCTTGATTTAGTGGAGAGAAAGTGACGGCCTCAATGGGAGGAAAGAGAGGAGAGAGAAAAGTCTAAGTGGAGGCTCTCATAAGTGGTTCTTATATAGAGCACAAAACCTAATTGACCTCTTACATAATTACAACTATGTCATCCCACCTACCACCATTATATGACTGCCACGAAAATGAGCTTTATGGGCCACTTAATCCACTCAATTTAGTCTCTAATTATATTAATTAAAGCCTTATTTATTTGCTCTTTAATTGGACTATCTATTTGCTACCAAATAATGACCCAATTAATTAATATAACCATTTATATTAAAATAGTGTTGAACTAAATTAATTATTAACTCATTAATAATTATTTTAGGATTAGTTAATGCATTCATTTATTTCTATATGATCCATTGATTTAATTAATTATAACGGTTTGCAACAGTATATAATTAATTAATCAATCTTATCATACTTCCACAGAACTTACTGTTGTGAATAAATAAATAATGCATTGTGTGATTAATGTTCTATTTGTGTGACCCTTTGAGGATTTATACTATGTTGGCCATAGAATTAAATCGTTATTTATTTCCAATAATCATAAGCGGTATCTAGCAACACGTTATGATTCCTAATTCACATAAATAATGTACTGCTACAATATATTAATCCTGCATAAGAAATAAAAATATTTTCTTGTCTGATTCTTATGCCACATGATATCACTATATAGTCCAAGATATGAATGTGTCATTCTTGCAGACTATACATTTCTTGATCTAGAGTTAATTGTACAAATTGGCCAAACAATCTAACTCCGTCAAGGGACCAAAATAGATATCATTACTCATTAGGTATACTGGTGAGAGACATACGGTTTTTTTTTTATGAACAATCTTATCCTGCACAATTCAAAAGAACATAAAATAACGCCCATATAGCAGCCCTTATCGGGAATAAACGATAGACGCTATTTATAGAACATATTCTCATGTGGAAAGATTGAACCATCTCAAACTTAGAATCAAACTCATATGAAATAAACAATGACACACAACACAATCCATATGTTTATTTCATCGGGTCAAGTCATGTGCTATGTTCCAATAACATACACATATGCAATTAAGTTGGAAAAACTTCTATGATTTGTATAACTTAATCATCACTTAACTTGTATACTAATCTTATATGACAATTAATGTTCTTTGTTAATTATCAAGATTATGGACAATTTAGATTTATTATTGTCATTCTAAAGAATGATCCACAGAGATCCACAATTCAGATCCTCAACCTGAATGATCTGTCAATAATAAACGTAAGAACAAATGATATAACATCATCCATAACATAAACTAATATTTAAGTTATTAAATAATTGATTTTTAAAACATAATTCTAACATATTGTAATATGAAATTCTAAAATTTGGATTTTGGCATGCTGGTTATTTTAAACCGCAGGCATCTCGCATTGTCAAGTTGATGGGCTTTTATGACTCGGGAGTTCGGAATTAGTTTTTGCGGTTGGTGGTGGTTTAAAGATCCCGCCGAAAATGCGTTGGAGAATGGCAAGTGAATTAGTTCCTTCAAAACAGTGATTGTAAGGCTTAGCTTGGACGGGGGTGGAGCAATTGTATGTATTGTTTAGAAATATATAAGGAGGCACTTACCATTTGGCATTTGTAGAGACTTGGGAAGAACGAAAAATTCATATTAGACATAGCCCATCTAAATTTAAAAAGTATTGAATATTTTTAGGAACCGTATGTATGAACTATCGATTCTTTTTTATAAAAAAAATCAAGTATACTACATATCTATAACTTTTTAATGAAAAATAATTTTATAGTGTTTTTTATTATCATAATATCATAATAAAGCTGAGGTTAATATATTTATCACTTCTTAATTATGTATTTGTGATCCCTTACCGAGATATTGGGCTAAAGAACCTCATATTTTCCAATTTATCAAATTTTATTTCTTCCCTTGATGAGTTTTCCTTTATTAATCCACATTTTTCAAATAACCAATAAAGTCAGGAGCATGCATATATTTTCTAAAAATATGAGAAAAAATCGTTAATTTACTCATATGATTATAATTTTGTAGTTGTTGAAATAATTTATGGTACGAATAATAAAACAAAGTGATAAACTCAATAAATAATATTAATCATAATAAAAATAATATTTTCGTCTAGATAATAGTTGCGGTGGAGCGCAACCATAAAATCTAGTTTTTCCTCATTTTTTGACAGCCCAAAACATAGGTTTTTGCCAACGATTGAAAATTTTAGTTAGGTACTTTGTGTTGCTATTTTTAATATGAGAAATAATATTTATGAATTGTTGGTGTGGGTAGGAGAATTTTGTATTTTTGTGTTCGTGGTAGTTGGAGTGAATCTATTCTGCGCAGTCTTTCTACAATTCTACAGAGCAAAGTTTCTGATATTATTTTCAACTGAAAAAGTACCACCAACGTAAAACAACAACCCAAAAAAAAAAGGAAAAAAAGAAAAAGAAGAAGAAAGGAGCTAGAGTAATAAAATATCGAGCATAAGAATCAACGATGTCTAACTATAAATATGTGTTGGCAATATATAAAGAAAAGACACTGCAGACTAGAGCTAAATTTGACAGGAGAGAGAGAACCCCTACCAGCTAATTCAGCAGTAGTATAAATAAAATAGAAAACATCCCTTCAATTCATGTTAATCATGAACTGTGATTTCTTCCTTTTAATTTAATTCCCCGCGGTTCGGCTACATAAATAAGACATCCACCACCACAACTTTTCCTTGCTTCACGCATCAGACGTGACCCTCACTAATTTCATCATTCATTCATTTCATTTCCGCGTTGAAGGCTCCTCTCAAACGGTCTCAAATTCATCGTACGATAGATCCTATCCGTCTGATCTGAATTGAATGGTCGTGATCTACCCGGAACAAACAGATGTGTTAATTACGAACGGAGAGGATCCCACCTGAAAACATCTTGACCGTGTAATTTCTCCACAGTTTTCCATGTCTCAATCTAATAATTTGGCAAAAATTTTCCTGGCCAGAAAACGACAGCCAACAGGTCGCGTTGTCCGCAGGTCACGCAACACTCACGGGACCCTCTCTGGACTCTGGACTCTGGACCTATCAGCCCAACTTGTGGTCTGTTTTGGCGACACGTCATATAGGTCCACTTCGCTACAGTCCTTCAAACAGGGTCCACTTGACCGTTAACTCAAAAATAGGACTCCTTGCTTTGCTGTGGTAGATCAGAACATTTGCTTCCGTGTTGCGAGTCAACCAATGTATACGTAGGGTGGCAAAAAAAACTTGTGGCAAGAAAAATTCGACTCGATTCGACATTGGCTCGATTTATTTGGGCTCGAAACAAATTCGACTCGCTCGAAATTAACTCGAAATTGGCTCGAAATATAATTTAGTTAACTAATTTATATATATTAGTACATAATTTGATATATAATATATTTATTCATTATTACATATAAATGCTATTTTATTTAAAATATTATTACAAAATGAATAAAATATTAGTTTATAAACAAAAATAATATTAAAATTGATAAATATTTAATTAATTTGTATATTACTTGCTTGAAAATATATATAAAAAGTACTATAATTTAGCTCGACGAGCTCGTTAAGAAACTCAATTTGATTCGACAAAACTTGAATTAATTTCAAATCAAATTTGAGCTAAGGTTAGCTCGCTCAAGCTCGACTCGGTTCCCGCCCTATACATGTGGGTATGTTTGGCAATTCCCACGAATAACGACGAACAACAATTCGCGAACCAAAGCCCATTAAAAAAAAATCGCAGTTCGCGTTCCTTAGTTCGCGAATTCTCAAAAATCAGAAAATACCGAATAGGGAAGGTGTTCGCAAATCCGGTGTTCAAGTCTTCGTTTGGTTCGTGCGAACAATGTTTGTTCGCGAATTAGGTGTTCACGAGGCGTACCAAACATAGCCGTGTTATATATACGAGTTCATCATGATTTGTTTTTTAAAATTTGACGTATTGTTCAATTATGAATAACAAAAATAATCCCTTAATTTATTGATTATTGTGATAATAAAATGTAAATTATCAAGAGCTTGGTACTAATATTGGAGTTCTTTTGATGAATTTTTCTATTATAATCTAAAAATAATAATAATATAGCGCAAACAACGGATAGTATAAAGTTATCCGCCACATAATAATAATATCTATTAATAGAATTTATATGAAGAGAATCTCTCATTCGATTTTTGGTTGTAATGACGCGCTTTCGTTAGTTCCTGAAAGAATGGAGGGCATTGACAAAGGAAGAGCACCCAAAAAGAAAAATAATTTTTAGTACTACAATAATAATAATTCAAACGTATCTTAACCGTTTGTTTAATTAAGATTATCTTGATGAAAGAACAGGATGTAGTGTGAATCTGGGCCTCTGGGGTACCTTATCCGCGATTGGCAAACAATTCCCAGGCAGCAATTCCAAGCTGGAGCGGCACTCATTACATAGTGGCGGTGCACACCTTCCTCTCTGTTTCTTACGGCCCATTTTTCACTCATGTCCTCTCTTTATTTATTATTTTATTGTTAAGGTTACTCGTTTGCAAGTTTGCAACGTAATCACTCTCGATTCCGAAATTATTTTATACAGGAATTCAAACGCAAAAAATTTTAATAGAAATAATTATTTATTTTTTTTTAATAAGAAGAAAGTTCGAACGCGTTTTATAAAAGCGTACAGTCTCTCTCCTTCGTACGCGTTTATAAAACGCGCTCGAAGGCTTCGAACGCGTTTTATAAACGGGTAAGAGGAGAGAGCTTCAGTGGCTGGTCAGACCTTCGTACGCGTTTATAAAACGCGTTCGGAGCCTTCGAGCGCGTTTTATAAACGTGTTATTAGTTTTTCATATTTTTCATTCAAACCGCAACATTTAACTTATTAAAAATAATATTTTGCAATAAGGTCCTTGCATGTTTCATATTTACAAAATTCTCAAAATTTTATTTCCAATTAAAGATGTATTAAATAGATGTATCAAAATTTTATTTCCGATTAAAGATGTATTTAATTGCACATATTTTTTTTTGAACATGTGTATAATATCATTTTGTTTGAATAATTATTCGCCGACGACCCTGTAATTTTACTATTTAATTTTACATACTTATCTTTTGAATTGTAGTCTCTTCTCTTTTTTTTATTTTATGTTAGCCATATATAATAAAAAATATATAATATGGAAATAATTAAAATATAAATTTTTTAAAAAATTTTGAACATTAAAACTTTAAACAGGCTTAACTTTTGATAGGAAGGTCCGTTTGGGGCGATCGAGCACAATCCGGAAAGCTCGCGACGAGATCTACACATGTTACCGGGGTGTGTCACACCCCATATCCGAGATACGAGGCGTGAGGTGACACAGTATCTGATCATCCATCCGACGGCCCGTCAACCTACGTCACAACATAGATAAAAGCAAAATGGAGTCAGCTACAAAGCCGAGTAACCAGTTATTTAACGACGCAGCTTCTCTATAACTAATTTATATAACAAATATCAAAAGATCGGATTAATCCACACATCAATAACAATAAAATTAAATGTATTTCACAGAGATCAACGGGTCTAGATTTTCTCAAATCACTTTCACATTAGCGTGAATCCCTCTCTAGGCGATTCCGCTTCAAATTCCATTTCACATTTCCATTTCAAATCAAGTCACATCAGAGACCCGTTGACTCGCAAAATACATCAGTCACAATACTCATATATCAATTCAATCAAATAAACAAACGAAATTTAAATCAATCAATACGAAAATTAAATTATAGAGAAGTCTGGTTACCTTATCAGCGATCTAGAAAGATGAAACAACATTAATCTCGATGCAGAACTCGAATTCCAATCGGATGGAGAAACAATATTTTCAATCGGGTGTCTAATCAAATGGTAATCAACACATCAATGGAAATTCTCGACTGTGGAATTTATTTGGATTATTGAAGAAGTATAAGATCCTTTAATTTTTCGGACGAAGATAGAAAAGTGAAGCGGTTTTATAACCAGAAAGGTGAGTGGGCTCCAAAATAATTAAAATCGGATTCAATAGATACAATAGAATTAGGAAAGGTAGTTATTACTAAGTAATAGTTTATAAAATAAATGGTCGCCGGGAACAAAAATAGTTCAGTAGAATAAAAGGAAATAAAAATCAAATAATCAGTTGATCATAGGAGATGCAAATAATTTGGCATGATGACAAATGACTTGGCCTTAATTAGGCGTGATATTTCATTTAATGTATTTTCATTTCGGTCAAATAGGTGGACAAAAGGAGAGAGAATTAAATGCACGCATCAAAAGACATCTAAGTTAATTTAAATTAAATAATTATAAGTAGCATATTGGTATATATAAAAAAATAATGAAAAGATTTTATGTTAGTAAAATTACGGGGTGTTACATTTATCCACCCTTAAAGAATTTCGTCCTCGAAATTCAAACTCCCAGTAATAAAAAAAAATAATACAAATAATAAAACTGTTTGAAATTAAAGTCTTCAAATATTATTAATAATTTTATATAAAAAAATATCAAAGTCTTTAATAAAATTACGGTGTGTTACATTTTCTCACCCTTAAAAAGAATTTCGTCCTCGAAATTCAAACTACTGGTAATTCAAATTAAATGAACTATGATCTAATTGAATGATAACAATTCAATAGAGCAAACGAAATTCAAGTCGGACAATTCGAAATTAGTTAGAACTATATCGATACCCTAAATGAAAATTCAAATGAAACGACAACAGACCCAACACACAGTCCGAGGAACGAATGCTCTGATACCAAATGTCACACCCCGTATCCGAGATACGAGGCGTGAGGTGACACAGTATCTGATCATCCATCCGACGGCCCGTCAACCTACGTCACAACATAGATAAAAGCAAAATGGAGTCAGCTACAAAGCCGAGTAACCAGTTATTTAACGACGCAGCTTCTCTATAACTAATTTATATAACAAATATCAAAAGATCGGATTAATCCACACATCAATAACAATAAAATTAAATGTATTTCACAGAGATCAACGGGTCTAGATTTTCTCAAATCACTTTCACATTAGCGTGAATCCCTCTCTAGGCGATTCCGCTTCAAATTCCATTTCACATTTCCATTTCAAATCAAGTCACATCAGAGACCCGTTGACTCGCAAAATACATCAGTCACAATACTCATATATCAATTCAATCAAATAAACAAACGAAATTTAAATCAATCAATACGAAAATTAAATTATAGAGAAGTCTGGTTACCTTATCAGCGATCTAGAAAGATGAAACAACATTAATCTCGATGCAGAACTCGAATTCCAATCGGATGGAGAAACAATATTTTCAATCGGGTGTCTAATCAAATGGTAATCAACACATCAATGGAAATTCTCGACTGTGGAATTTATTTGGATTATTGAAGAAGTATAAGATCCTTTAATTTTTCGGACGAAGATAGAAAAGTGAAGCGGTTTTATAACCAGAAAGGTGAGTGGGCTCCAAAATAATTAAAATCGGATTCAATAGATACAATAGAATTAGGAAAGGTAGTTATTACTAAGTAATAGTTTATAAAATAAATGGTCGCCGGGAACAAAAATAGTTCAGTAGAATAAAAGGAAATAAAAATCAAATAATCAGTTGATCATAGGAGATGCAAATAATTTGGCATGATGACAAATGACTTGGCCTTAATTAGGCGTGATATTTCATTTAATGTATTTTCATTTCGGTCAAATAGGTGGACAAAAGGAGAGAGAATTAAATGCACGCATCAAAAGACATCTAAGTTAATTTAAATTAAATAATTATAAGTAGCATATTGGTATATATAAAAAAATAATGAAAAGATTTTATGTTAGTAAAATTACGGGGTGTTACATTTACCCACCCTTAAAGAATTTCGTCCTCGAAATTCAAACTCCCAGTAATAAAAAAAATAATACAAATAATAAAACTGTTTGAAATTAAAGTCTTCAAATATTATTAATAATTTTATATAAAAAAATATCAAAGTCTTTAATAAAATTACGGGGTGTTACCGGGTGAAACCCCGTAACGATCATTTTCGGAGCCAAAAAACGCTCTCTAGACCTCCAAAATTCACTTTGAAAGTTTGCAAACCTAAAAACCACTCTAAACTACTAAAAAAGTTTTTAAAATCATAAATTAATCATTAAAAAGAGAAATGATATTAATGTCAAAATTAATGTCAAAATTAATTTTCTAATGTCATTTTTAAATAAGATTAATATGAAATTAAATGTGATATTTTAAAAATTGTAAATTTAATCTTAATCTTAATCTTAAAAATAAATTTAACTTAAATTTTCACATTAATTTTTCTATTAATTTTGAAAAAAAATGGTAATAACTCAATTTCGAAAAATTTACGCCTTCCTACCCGTTTATAAAACGCGCTCGAAGGCTCCGAACGCGTTTTATAAACGCGTACGAAAGTCTGACCAGCCTTTTCAGGCGTAACTGAAGCTCTCTCCTCTTACTCGTTTATAAAACGCGTTCGAAGCCTTCGAGCGCGTTTTATAAACGCGTACGAAGGAGAGAGACTGTACGCTTTTATAAAACGCGTTCGAACTTTCTTCTTATTAAAAAAAAATAATTCTTTCTATTAAATTTTTTTGCGTCTGAATTCCTGTATAAAATAATTTCGGCTCTCGATTAAATACCTCTCCTAACGCAATATTTTAGTTTACTATAAGGTGGTGATTTTACTATTTAGATAAATAAAGTTGTTAATGATAATGCCGTAACTTGATAATGTTCCTATCATTTTATTTAAGGGACGGGTCACGTAACACTATTTACTAATAATTATTACATTATAATTTTTAAATTCAATATAATTGATGATCATTGAATATATCACACTTATAATACATTTGAGATTTGTTTAATGTGTTATCATCGTCAGGAGATTTTAAATTTGAACATTCCGAAATTTATAATGTTTTACTTATTTATTAGTTTTGAAGTTTATGAATAATGTGAAAAATTAGTGTTAAATTTATTAGAATGAACATCTATAAAAATTTAATTTTAATTTCCACATTGCTAGGATAGAGTTACTAACTATCTAAGATCCTGAAGGTATAATACTGACAAACTTTCAGACCAGAGCAAATATGAACCGATAATTTTTAAAATCTGATTTGATTGGTGCTATCTAGTTTCTCTATTAAAAAAATATCTGATTTGATTGGTGTGTAGATGGTAACCTTAATTGAAAAAAAAAATTTAACTCTCACTACAACAAAAAAGATTATTAGTACCGGCTCATTAGTACCGATTTTTAAGAAAACCGGTACTAATAATAAATCATGGCATTTTCGTAATTGTCAGATATATTATTTAGTACCGGTTTTTTTAAAAAACCGGTACTAAAAATCGTCTAAAAAAAAAAAACGTTTTTATTTTAGTACCGGTTTTTTATAAAAAACCGGTACTAAAAATCAATTAATTAGTATCGGTTTTTTATAAAAAACCGGTACTAAAGGTTTGAATTTATTAAAAAAAACCGTTATATTTTTAGTACCGGTTTTTTATAAAAAACCGGTACTAAAAATCAATTAATTAGTACCGGTTTTTTATAAAAAACCGGTACTAAATATTTAAAAAATAAAAAAAAACCGTTATATTTTTAGTACCGGTTTTTTATAAAAAACCGGTACTAATTAATTGATATGTAATACCGGTTTTTTATAAAAAACCGGTACTAAAAATATAACGGTTTAAATAAATGTTGTTTCATATAATTAATGTTGTTAATTAATTTAAAAATTGTTTAAATAAATATTTCATACAATAAATGTGATGAATTAATTTAAAAAACATTTAAATAATTATTTAAAAAAATAGTATTTAATTTAGAGAAAAAATAATAATTTCGAAAATGGTTTAGTACCGGTTTTTAAGAAAAAACCGGTACTAAATTTAAAAAAAACCAAAATTTCAATAATTGTTTCATATAATTAATGTTGTTAATTAATTTAAAAATTATTTAAATAAATATTTCATATAAAAAACTGAAACTATTTAATTTTAAAAAACAGAAACGAATTTTAAAAAATAAACCAATTAAAAAAAACGATTTAGTACCGGTTTTTTATAAAAAACCGGTACTAAATTGAGAATTCGAACTAAATTGAAAAACCTACTCTCTCTCTTAGTCTCACTCTCTCTCACGCTCTCACTCTCTCTCACTCGATCTAAATTGAAAGACCTAGACCAAGAGTACTTCTTCCTTATTAACACCCCTTTCTGCTAAGATTTATATCTTTACTTTATTATTTAGTATTAGTATTGGTATTGGTATTTCCCCAACTAAACAGAAGATTCTCATGCACAACTCAATCCTAATGTCCTCTTGATTGCAAATCATGTTTCATTGTACGAACAAAACTACCTGGAGGCAATCCTTCCTGTAGAGGATATTTTCAAGCGACAACTGGAGATTGGCGGGGTAGAGAACCAGCCACTTCCTTTTTGGATGTTGGAGCTGTGTAATTTCTTTTCTGTTTCTATTTCTATTATTATATTCATGGACCAATATTGGTAGATTTTTTATCTAGTACGCTAGTAACTGGACTGGTAGTGTATATATATATAATATGCATTAATTTAGTTTGAAATTTAATAAATAATTTTATATTAATTCTTCTTTTTGTAGTCTCTTGCTCAATGTCAAACTACATCTGAAGGCAAACCAACCAGAAGAAGCTAAGTGTGAGATTAAGGAAATGACAAAAATTGATGAACAGAGTGTTTTGACAAGTCTCGCCATGGCTTCAGCTTTTATGGTGAGACGCTTTCTAGTTATTCTTTTATTAATCATATAAAACTTCATTTTACAAAACCTCTAATTAACTTCCTGTGTTGGAATGGCAGCACAAGGTAGATGTGAAAGCAGCCTCCACTATCTACAACAACCTTCTCCATACCAGCACTGTTTTAAATGGGAAGGCAGTGTGTTCTATGGTTGACGGTAACTTTGATGACGCTGAATATCCTCTTGTTGTAGCTCTTAAAAAGGTCAATTTCTTCTATCTCTCTCTCTCACCACACACACACACACACCATGGCACCAGATACTTGTGTTGTCATTATGACTGTTTTTTTGTCAAAAGAATTGTGATATATATACTTGTTCTGAATTTTATATTGGTGTTGTGTTTTTCATGTTAACAATAAATTAGGCCTTACACAGTCAAACACTTAATTGCATATCGAATTCGACATGCAGGATCCAGATAATGTGGAGTCACTGGCTATTCTTATTGTGAACAACCTTGTTCGAGACATGTAATTATCTCTATGTTTTCTCTTGTTCTTAAAATTTTATGTATTAATGTTTTAATAGGTTTTTGTTTGTCCTTATATACAGACATATATGTCCTTAATTATTATAATTATGTTGGTCTCTCATTTCTGTCTCGCTCTGTCTCTCATCTTCTACCCCCAGTGATTGCACTTCAAAACAAGATTTTCTCACTATGCTCAGAAACTACTATTACATTGGAGCATATCAGGCTGTCATTGAAAATAGTCAGACGGACATTACCTCCTGCCCTAAATGAATTTAATTTTTGTTTTTTTTTTAATTTAATTAATTAAATAATTAATTAAATGATTAATTAATTTAAATTAATTTAATTTAGTACTGGTTTTTTATAAAAAACCGGTACTAAATGAATATAATTTTCGATTTTTTTTTAATTTAATTAATTAAATAATTGATTAAATGATTAATTAATTTAAATTAATCTAATTTAATTTTTTTTTAAATTAGTACCGTTTTTTTATAAAAAACCGGTACTAATATTAAAATTTTCGGTTTTTTTTAAATTAATTTAATTTAGTACCGGTTTTTTATAAAAAACCGGTACTAATATGGTTTATTTCATCTTTTACTACCTGCTCGTTAGTACCGGTTTTTTGTTGCTGTTAGTACCCCCTATTATTAGTACCGCTGAAAAACCGGTACTAATGATAGGAAAAAAATCGGTACTAATAATTTTATTTGGCGTAGTGTCTTCATATAAAATTGAAAGACTAAAAACATTGATTTTACTCACATTTTGGCATCTTTTGCTAGTTTTGTTAGATAGATGAAAATTTAAGGTAAAATTGGCACATAAAAGAAAATATATTTAAAGCTAAAATATCTTTTGCTAGTTTTGCTAGTTTTGTTTTTGACCGATTTGTTCAATAATACAATAACTATTTAACTCTAGATTATTCTCTTTTTTCCCCCCCTATTTTTATATATTTTATTCTTCATTATTAATTATTAATTATTAAATAATATAAAAGCAATTCCCGTTTGATATCTTTCAACGCGATATGCCAAAAATCCAAATCTAAATTAGGCAAGGGACATTGCTAGAAAAAGTTCTCACCGAATCCATGGAGATGAACACGGTGCACAAGTAATTCACCACTGACACTTGGGCTCAAACACGATTAACTTATCGGACCACACCAACTGGTAATTAACTCATTTAACTTTTAACGTCCCCCCCTCGGGCAGCAAACTTTCTCCTTGATCTCGACGCGAAGAAGACCTTTCCACTGACTTGCGGGCCCCACTTGCGCCGTTCGTTTGCACCCGTCTTTGGGAGTCAGCATGGACGAAATTAAGGTCCCGGTCTCCTCCTTACAAAATGTTCCTCTCCAATCTGCTCAAACTAGGCCTCCTGTTTCGACATGTCAAAACTTTAATATCTACCGTCCGTTCTTAGATGAACAGTTAGATCTAACTATAGGATTCGATGTTGCTTTGAAAATTGGAGAGGATCAACGCCATTTTACCCTGGTCAAGAGAATGACGCGCAATTTCTTGGGATAAAAAAAAAAATTGATTGCGAAACCGAATGTTAACGGTAATACACGTTATTAATCGCGCTCTCATCCTCCCAAGTTTAGCGCTTCACAAATCACAAACCAAACACCTATAAAAATCTGGCAACGCTCTTCTCACCTCCCAACTCTACCTGACACCTTCCAATTCTTTCTCCAATCAATTTCCCTAATTCTCTCTCTCTCTTCTAATCCTAATGGGAAAGATTCGTTCTTTCTTTCGCCGACGCATCCGCTCCAAGCGCCACCACGACCAAGATCCGACCGCCTCACCTCCGACCTCCTCCACCGCCTCCCCCACTTCTCCCACCGCCAATTCCACCGTGACCATCTCCAGCGAGGAGGAACTCCAGCGCGTCTTCAACAAGTTCGACACCAACGGCGACGGGCGCATCAGCCGTGCTGAGATGGGTGCGATATTCGAGAGCCTGGGCCACCCTGTTGTTGACGAAGAGCTCGACCGCATGATGCGCGAGGTCGATGCGGATGGGGACGGCTTCATCTCCGTCGATGAGTTTGCTGATCTGATGGCAGGTGATGAGAACGAAGCAGCAAAAGAAGAGGAGCTGAGGCATGCGTTCTCTGTCTTCGACATAGATCGCAACGGTGCGATCTCGGCTGAGGAGATCGCGAGGGTGTTGCGGGGTCTTGGTGAGGCGGCGTCGGTTGCGCAATGTAGGAAGATGATCGATGGCGTCGATCAAGACGGAGATGGTATGGTTTCGTTTGAGGAGTTTAAAGTCATGATGTCTAATGGAGGTAACCTTGGTCTCTCTAGGAGTAGTTGATTCATCTGATTTTTTGGTTTATTCTTGAATCTTAATTAATTAATATCCTCTTTTTCTTTTTAGATCTTTTTTTTGGGTTTAATTATTATTATTTCCGGTGCATCGTTCTACTTTTGTTTCCCATTCTTTTTTATTTTTGGGATTTGATGGAAGGGAGATGATGATGGGTGGTCAAATGTATATATCCGGGACAGGATAATAATTACATTTAATGTTTCTTTTTATATGCGGATATTCTAATTAATATTAGAAAAGGTTTTTTTTAGACATACCGGCCAGTGGCTGGCAAGTGGGAAAAAAAAAAAAAAAGACTGAGCAGTCATAACTAGCAGTATTTCATGAACGCCATTGTTTCAGAGTTGATCCAGTGTGTAATGTGCTCCGGCAATATTAGAAAAGGTTAATTGATATTTCTTTTCTTCTGTTGATTGTGTCTTTAATCTTCTTTTATTGTTGATTGAATATTTAAGGTACAATTTGGTGATCATGTTGTATCTAATGATTGTCCTAGGCAATCTATTAGCTAGGTTGTTGAATAATTTAGGAATGAATTTGTTGGAATTTGGATAATGGATACTGCATGGATAGATAAGAACTAAACAATTTGAGTATATATACAACCACCTTCATTCATCATTCAAAAAAAAAAATTTGTTCTGTCATGTACGGAATTGAATTCTAATAAAAGTGTATTAGCAAAAATTTTAAAGTGATTGGACAGCCTTCAGAAAAATAGCCGACTGTATTTATATGTCTCGCAATTAGTTGCTATGATAAAATTTGTTAATCTTTCTTGATTTCATTAAATGAATGAGTTTTAAAATAAAATAAAGGCAATTATATTCCAATAATTATGTTTCTCTTCAATCCTGGAATAAACAGATGAAATCCTTACCTAATTTTGGTACATTATTTGCTCTTCACGTCAAATTAGTGAATACCAAATTTATCTGAAGATTTGAGCGCGTTCTTTTTTTTTTTTTTTCTTTTTTCCAATTTAAATTACTAACGACAAATTACCAAAAATAGTGATTATATACCAAATTTATCTGAAAATTTAAAATTTGTTAATCTTTCTTGATTTCATTAAATGAATGAGTTTTAAAATAAAATAAAGGCAATTATATTCCAATAATTATGTTACTCTTCAATCCTGGAATAAACAGATGAAATCCTTACCTAATTTTGGTACATTATTTGCTCTTCACGTCAAATTAGTGAATACCAAATTTATCTGAAGATTTGAGCGTGTTCTTTTTTTCTTTTTTCTTTTTTCTTTTTTCCAATTTAAATTACTAACGACAAATTACCAAAAATAGTGATTATATACCAAATTTATCTGAAAATTTAAAACGCGTTTGCATTTTATATCGTTCTGACTTTCATAAATAATTACTATATAAAAACCAGGAAATTCATAAATAATTACTATATATTTCTGACTATTATAATAATTACTATATAAAACCAGAAAATTAATAAAGGCCATCATGTAGAATCCGTTGAATTATTTTTGGCAAGCATGACACATGAATAAATGCAAAATAGACAGCCCTCGTGACTCCGAACGTAATAGTCATATATATACTGTTACTACTCCACATGTTGTTTAATTTCTTATTTTCGCTAGATGTATATTCCCATCTCGCTGTTATTCTGAAATTCTCATTTTTCTGGGACTTTCAGAAATGTTTCAATTCAAAAATGCTGCGTCGCCGCAGAAGATTTACAACCACCACTATTCAGAGCGATGTTGGGTACCATGTTTTTTAAATCCAATAAATACTCATCGTTAGACCAGACAAGCCATTTTTTCAATAACAATAGATAAATGAAATATACTAATAAATAAATAAGCGCAACCAAGCTTGTAATGTCGTGCCTTCCACTTACATTTTTATTCCTTTTGTATATGTTCTTGGATTACATTGCATTGTCTTGTTAATTGTTATATCTGTATAACCTACATTTTAATTTGCATAAACCAAATGCCAATTTCCACCAATAATAAACTATGTAAAATATTTAACTAATGACACAACCAAGGAAATAGCAAACGGCGATATTCTGGTATCCAGCGAATTGGAACAAACAGGTGATTTTTTTTAATGTAATAAGTACTTTTTTAGTGAAGAATGAACAAACAGGTGTTTTTTTTTTTTTTTGGGTTCTTTTCTTACCAAGCCAAAGTTCCATTTAACCTATGGGTCTTGAATATTTGTAAAAGACCAGTTGAATACAACGCTGATTAAAGAACAATGGTGCCAAATACATGAAATATCGGAACCCAAAAATTGCTACCATAGTACAATCCCTCAAAACACATATAGCATATTTTGACCAAAAAAAAATAAAATTATTAACATATATTGGATGTTACTGACAGAAGAGATCTATAATAAGATACAATTAGCAAGAGCACTAGAGACTCTAAATTTTTGCAAATTAAAAAGAATTTGCCAATCTGCACTAGCTTCACATTGTGGCATAAATCAATCAGCATAACACTCCTCGCAATTACAAACTAATATCCTTACCCTGTTTATACTGTAGTTATGCTCCAGGGTAAGTTTAATATAAACTGTAATGGTTTAAGTGTTCTAATCATAAAATACAAAAGGTAATTAACTACAGAAAGTGAACCCCTTCGAATCAACCTCCGAACTACCAAGTACCAACTACGAAGTCAACCCAAATTATATTCAACAATAAACCAAAGTAGACTAGATCCATCTGATATGTTGCTCACTGAATCCCCATGTGAACTACAGAGCCAGTACTGCTTTTGACGAGAATTATCGTCAAAACATTCCAATTTATTCTAACCACACAGAATAGTAAACTTTTCTTTATAATAAATGGTAACTACCGACGAGTTATCAGAATTAATAATGGTACTGTTAATAAGCAAATGGTCACAAAAAAAACTAATAATTACCATATTTCACTTGAACTCCATAACGCAGATGGCTTTGCTTTAATATGCTTTCAAGAATGAAAGATTCTAATTTCTAACATTTACAAAAGTGAATTTGTCCTAAGAAAGAATCAAGCTCTATTTCTTTGACTCTTCCGACCTAATAATGGTACTAGGAGCTACTCCAAACCAGCTTGAAAATGTTTTTACTAGCACTCAAACTAACTGCCTTGCATTTGTTCTTCAACATTTCTTCCTGTGCGAGCACATCTCCCTCCTGCAAAAAATAAATGTTTTCAGGATTTTGCAGTACGAAACAAAGGGCACGCATCTTCTGCGGTAATAGATGGGCTTTTACATGAGTTTCGCACTGTAAACACTTTGTTTGCATCTGTGGGGCTTCATCCCATAGCTACTTCAACTAATTTATCAGAACAACACAGAAATAAAGGTTATGTGCTTACGTTGACAAGAATTTTGTGAGTCATAGAAAAAGGCATTATTGTTATCCATGTTAGAATTTACCAAGCATACCAGATCAGAGTGACCTTACCATATTAGTGTAGTATTTAGCAAGTTCAAGAGGATGTTTCTGTGGTTGTTTATAGGGGAAGGGGAAAAAACAAAAAAATAAAACAAAGGTTGCACTCCACTGACTGAGAAAAGGTTATCGGTAGGTTGCGGTCGAGCCAAGGAGGTAGTTCTGAGACTAGAAGAGTACAGGTACAGGTTTGTTTTGATTTTGTGTAAAAGTTAGATGCTAATACCCAATGCAAAATTGGGGGTTCTTTCACATTAACAAAACAGGTGGAACAAATCACCACTTTTTATCCAGAAAAAAGAATATATGATCTTAAAACAAGTAATAAGGTTATTAGAATCTAATAAGCCAGATAATGAGTTGGTAAATTTCCAGGTCTGACCTATTCTAGAATGAAAGAATATTAAGAATAAAACAAGTGACTTGCTCACAAGAAGAGAGTATGCTTTAACAAGGGAG
This sequence comes from Rhynchospora pubera, assembly GCA_028095005.1. Lineage (NCBI taxonomy): Eukaryota > Viridiplantae > Streptophyta > Magnoliopsida > Poales > Cyperaceae > Rhynchospora > Rhynchospora pubera. Next base: position 69,203,435 of record CM051461.1, on the reverse strand, counting down.
AGAACGGTTGGGTACACTTCAACTACAGCAAGTGCAGCCTCTTCGGTTACTTGAGGAACCTGAAACACAAAACCACATTATAATCTCCAACTAGCAGCACTAAAAATGTACTGAAAAAAAAGTAAAGGTTTTTGATCTCCTAATTATGTATATAGGTCAGCTGTACATCTTACAAATGAGTAAGTAACTAAGTATACATACAAATATCTCCTCTTAGCTACTCCAGTCAAACAGTTGATAAGAAAAATCTTCAAGCAGCGATGAAATAACTTTACATACGCAAAAGAGCAACTTATGAGTAGATTACTGCTACCAACCCCTTAAACAGGCCACATCTTAAATTTAGTTACCATTCAAAGAGTTACCTGCATAAGTTGTAGGGCAAAAACATCAGTCACAGTCATCTTTTCCAGGTCCTGACATCTTCTGACAAACTCTCCAAAGGAGGGACAAACCATAGAGTCCCTTCTACTAAAGTTACTACTGTTGCCAGAGAAATTCGCACTGTAGTACTCTATAATTGATTTTGTGAGGTGACCGTACTTCCTTACAGTATCAGCAAACCCAGTTGTTCTCTGTACATCAAATCCCTCCAAAATCTCTGTTGTAAAACAACTGAGCAACAAGAAATGGAAACAAGAAAATTATTAATTAAAATTAGAAAATTCTAAAAGTGAGCAGCACATTAACAAGTCCCAAAGCAATAGCATACACGGGCATGAACCCATAACTCTTGGATCTGATCTAAGACCTCCATAGATCAGATGCTAAGCCAAATTTCATTTAGTTTTGTAAGAATGTGAAAAATTTTTGTATTTGCAAAACAAAAACGTTTCATGTACTAAAAATAGCCAGACGAAAGATATACTCCATTAAAATTAACAATTTCATTTGAGAAACAGAAGCTAAGCAGATCTAATAGCAGTGTGATTTACTTAAATTAAGGCCTATATAGGAAATTTGTTAATCCGTGCTCAGGTCACCATCAGTAAATGCACCAATGAAATATGCACAAAGCAAGACCATTTGAAAGCCCCATATGCTTCATATCTCAAATATGAATATAATAAAAGAAAGTTAAATCATACACATACGCTGTTTTAATGCTATCTGCTGCTTCTATTAGATTTGGGTCACCCTCAACCAGATAAATCAGCTTTTTCAACCCACATCTCTACAAAAAATGCAGAAATAATAGGTAAGAACAGTTAACCAAAGCATGCTGTCCAATACTTGAGAGTGTTGAATTTAGATTGTAAAGTACATACCTGTAACCTTAATTTCTGATCTCTGTATCTATTATCCCTGATAGAGCCTCTCAAGTCATCTACATTTTTCCTTTCTACAATGAAGTCAAGCACATATTCCTTCTTAACCTGCTTGTGGCGAGCAATCCAAAGCCCATCTCCAACTGGCAACCGTCTAACCTGAGAAATGATATTGATGTATAAATTTTTAAGACGAAAGTTCAGTACATAAAAGCAATAAGAGTCAAATGGGAATAACAATAGTCCACCTCTACAGGTACTTTAAACTGAGAGCTAATGGCGTCAACTACCTTTCTAAAACGGGACCTACAACCAAAACACATAATACAAAATAATTGTTAAGAATTTAAGATAGTAGCCAATTTACAAACTTTTTTCTGCCTATCCTGAATTTACAAATTAACAATATCAATACCGTTTGTTTAAATCTTTGATGACTGTTCATATTTTCTGAATGCATGCGCTTACAAATCTAAAAACATGCATTCATGTCCTATTGCACAGCAAATATTGCTATTTTAGGCTCAGTAAAAAGATGAATGTTCCTAAAAGCATGTGTTTAGAGAGTTTCTAAACGCAGGTATACACAGGTGTCCAGACTCATGCATTCAGGAACTGTCTGTCTGAACGCAAGCATTTAGACTCATGTATTCAGAAACTTTGAATATCACACTTATGCAATAATGGAGATATTTCATGGATGAGTAGGTGTCAAAAATGAACGTCCAAATATTGCTCTCAACAGATGAATTCGGTTGTTATGGTATTGAAATAATAATATTCTGGTAACAATTACAAATACTGGACAAACAAAAAGAAAATTCCTAATTCACACAAATGGACATTATTAGATTTAAATCTGCAAACCCGAAGTTCTCCCGCTCATCCAATATCAAAATCACATCATAAGTTTCATGAAATCTCTCTCCAGGTTGAGAAGGCGGCATGGCAAGAGTATTGATAATGCCCCCATCCGTTAAATCCTTCTTAGATGTACTAAACTCAGAATCCTGAAATTGAGGGAAAACCAAGGCATCTGTCTGTAAAAAAAAATTTATGTGGGCCAAAAAGAGAAATGGTGTTGACATGACCTCTTCAGACCAAACAAATAGCACTCAAAAGTTTAAGTTTGCTAAAGGAGAAGATAACAAAGAAGCGGCTCATACCGAAGTATTGCAACCCCTGAGATTAAATGAGTCCTGAATTGTATTGACTGGTATCAATGAAGTTTTAGTTGGAGCAAGATCAAAATTGAATCTCTCAGCTGCATTGCAACCGCTATATTAAGCAATTAAACCGAGAATATAAAACATCACGAAAAAATGGGTACCATGAAAAAAATTGCAGGTATCAGAACTGTAAGATAAAAAAGCATCATTGCCAATCATGAAAAATGAGAAAGAAAGTGCATGTACGGGAACTATATGAGGTGCTTGTGGCCAAAGTAGCAGAAGATGTCTTTGCAGCTTTTTGATGAGGATTGGAGCCAGAATCAGAATCAGAATCAGAATCGGAAATATCAATCTGACTAATCTGCATGTCCTACAAATTTTAAACATAACTTTGATGAAGCTTTTTTCAGCTCAAGATGGTTATCAGTACTATAATACTGCATAAACCACACAACTACATAATAGATCCCTAAAAAAATAAGAAAATATGGTAAGAAATATTATATTACTTTAGTGGTACTTTTGGCTTGGTTCAATACCAGCGTAGGTTCAGTATGAGAAATAGTTGGTATGCAGTCCATGTCAGAGCTTCTTGCTCCATGATGATCATTCTGGATTCTTAAATTAATGGGTTGTTTGTCAGTAAGGTCGTCTAATCCAGACCGAGAGAGACAGTCTCGAGCAGCTTCTACACCTTCATCAGCTAGCATGTACCTATAATAAAATTTAACTTGGTAATCATGCAAGAAATTAATTATGGTTTTAATGCATATTATGAAAATTTTTTCTAATTTATTACATCATTTTGCCCTATACTAAATTGACTTTGAAAAAAAAAATGATCATTTAATTTTGATATATGAATGTGAGCACTAATATGCACTTCCATAGCTTGTTCTCCTTATAAACATAATGGGATAACAAATGTTAGAGATCTACTTATGAAAACCTTTGAACTAAATTTTAACAAATATTCAGATATAATTTCTCAATAATTACAACTACAGTACAGAAAGAAGGGGGAAAACAATGTCTGAAAAAGATTATGAAAAGATTTGCTTAAATAATTACTTGGCAGGACAGCTGGATTTGACAACTAAGCCTTTGGAAATCAATGTCTTCATGCAACTCCATCCAGTATACCAGTCCCTCGGTGTACTCCCAAATTGTCCGGGTCTCCCTTTAGTTTTATCTGGCCTGTGTAACATAAACCCAGTTGGTTTCTTGCGATAAACTTTAGTTGGCCACAAAGGTGCACAAAATTTAAATGAATAAATAAAGGCCAAGCTTGGTATTTGAATTATTTCACCATGACAAACAGTTAAGATGCTTCCAGTAGAATATCACAAAATCATGTTAAATACAATAAAACCAAGACAATTCCCACGCTATTGGAAGCACCTAGTACCATGGCTTGTTCAAATTATCTATCTAGCAAAAAGTTACAGGTAAAAGAATTGCAAAGGTACAATATTAAAACTAAAACTCCTGAAAAGCTGAAGGTAGCAACTAAATTTTTTGACTAAATTGGCATGTAACATTAAAAGAACACTTACCCAACTGATGTTCGCGATAGCCCACTTGCTTCAGCAGCATCAATCAGCTCCTGCTTTTTCATAAAGGTTTTCCCATTTATCATTTCCCTATTTTTATCCGAAAATTGGAAAAAGAGATATATAGTTATTCAAGCAACTAATATGAGCCAGATCACAGATTCCAGAAATAGGTACTCTAGAACATATTTTTATCTCTCAAGTCTTCATTTATTCAACTTAGAGTAAACAAATGTAGAGTACATTGACAAAGATTAAATTAATAGAGCTTTTGTTGCAAAGTAAATGTGGGGTATCAGTATCAGTGATCCACTCCAGGGAGGGAGTTTCAAGGTGCTTTGTGGTTTGGAAGAGTAGAAGTTATAAACTAAGTGAAGAACCTATAGAGTGTGATTAGAAGAGCGTAGGACACTGAATTCTTCTGTGGTACATATCTCCTTGTTGCTTTTGGATTCTTTCCTGTATGAAAATTAAAACTAATCAAAATTGTCATCACTTTTGAATGACGACAAAAGGCCATGCAAATTATTTGACAGAATGGAGATCAGAAAACAAGACCTTTTTGTGGAGCTACTACATCTGTTGATGTTGAAAGAGAATCAGTAGAAGGGCTAGCTTCATCTGGAAAGAACCCTTTCATCAGACGCAGAATCCATTTTCCCACTCCTCTAAAGGAAACAGAAAAGAAGAAATGATTTGATTCAGCCAAATTTCTTTTTTTCTAAAATTGAGAATGGAAGGTGATGAGAAAGGAAAGATACTTGATCTGAGAGAGGTCTTTGAGGGTTTTGATGGGGGTCTTGGAGGCGCAGATATTGCCGTACGCCTTGGAGAGCGTCATGTCGAGGTTCTCTGAGAAGCCGTTGGAGGAGGCCGCCGCCATCTCCTGCCTCTTGTTGAACAGATACAGCGCCACCGCCTCGTTCGCTGGGCACCTCACCGGACGCGCCGTTTCCATCGGAGTTGCCATCGATTCGTACTCGTACGGGAGAAGGAGAAAGGAGGGTTTGATTTTGGGTTTTTTCTTTTACGAAATCATCCCGCCATTTCTTCGTTTTTGTCTGGTGGTTTGTTTGTTTTAAAATGTTGGAAAGTGACTTGCTTATAATTTTTTCCTTTTTGTTTTTTTTTTAAAAAAATTCTTCACTTAGCTCGTGATTTGGCTTTGAGATATGTGCGTGAGCGCAAATCTTGATACAGGCGCCTCTGTAACAAATTGTTCTCTCCCCTCTCGACATTTTTTACTAGTTGTTTTCCCATTGACGATCTCATTGAATGGCACAGTTCAAATTTGTTAATTTGGACGGGATACAAATTCCAACGTAGTTTGTTTAGTAAAAGTGCAAACTACAAAGTGATATTAAATAAATTGAATGATGGTTATTGATAATCTTGTTTATCGTCTCTTGTACTCGTGTGCTTTGACTTTGAGAGGTGAAGAAGTACATTTTTTTTTAAAAAACAATCTAATGAAACTAAATCTGATTAATTCATATACAAGTTTTATATCTAGGAAAATCATGGACAAACTATGCGAGCCAAAGCAGAACAAACTACTGATGTTAACTTTGAACATATTTGAGAATGTCCTATATATGAATTCTTTCATCGTAAAATTTTGTTATTAATTATTAAGCACCCGTCGTATTACAGTAAAATTTTCTTTTTCCCCGAATTGTTGACAGTAGCTGTTGACGTTAATTTCAAACCATGTTAGGTTGGAACATGGAAGTGGATCACGCAAACAAGTAATGGGCCGACATTTTTCGTATGAGAAATATATTATGTCCATTTGTATCGGTCAGATTACGCGCACAGAGAAAATGAGTTATATTTGATTCAGAAGTAATATATGTGCAAACAAACAAAGCTAAAAGAAAAACAATGCTCTTCGCACAAAGCACGCACAACCAGATGTTATAAGCAGGAACATAAGATGCAAAAGAAAAATACAACAAAAAGGGTGGGAAAGGAGGAAACACTAAAAGGTCCCTTGTAAAACTAAGCGGGACTTGCTAATATGTTTGAGTAGATTTATTCAAGGGCACTTGGGTCCTCCCCTTTTGGTCTTCCAGATATTATAACAGGGACATGATTGCTTGTTCCCGTATGTGCCGGAAGGCACGCAGAGGCATGTCCAGCAGCATTTTTGGCAGTAAAACATGCACGGCTTCTTGTATGCCGTTGCTGAGCATCTAGTAGCGCATCGACCAGGGCATTCTGCATTCTCAACCAATTAATAGGGTTAGCTTGCAAATATATCAGAAATTTGCCTTTTCTTATTGATGAGTGGTGATTTGTTTTCGGCCTTTGAAATACTTTTGAAATCATGATTTCATTTTAACTTCATCATATTCATTTTTCTCTTAGAACACATAGATATAAACTAAATTAAGAATTGGTATTGTGTGATCTAGTGAAATAAGGAATGTATAGAAGTCGTGTGTGTAAACTTTATCACTGTTGGGTAATATATGTCCTACAATTTCCTCTTTTTTTGAAATGAAATTTAAATGGTAGATGATTTGATATATACTATGTCGGGGGAAAAGAATTGGAATTAATGGACTTACTACCTTGGGGATGGAGGCTTCCTGGGGTCACTCCATACTGCATGTTCAAATGATATGAGCATTATTCACATACAAAAGTATAATTTGATTCAAATTATGGCCAATTAATGTTTAAGGAGCAGTGTACGTTTTATATAAAGAAATTGAACGCAACCAATTAAAGGTGCTGTGCTTATCTGCTTGATTGAAAAACACGCAGCAACACAACATTGGCGCTCTTGCATAAATGACTGGTTTTGCTGAAGCAAACAACATAATTTCTCAATTAATTCTCAGTGCTTACCATTGGAAAGGGCAGAGGAGCTGGGCTGGAGGCGTGTCCTGGTTGAGCTGTGGGGCCTGGAGAGTACTTAGCCTACATAACCGATATTTTTTTATCAAGCTATGATTAGAGTAAGAAACAATAATTATAGTTGGTTAATTAATTACAGCTAACTAAGCATTGTATATTGATCATGTCCAGTTATATTTAACAAATGCAGTTAACTTAGAAAAGAAAAAAAAAAAAAGAAAGGATGGAGAAAAGAAGTTGCTATTTGTAATGTGATGCGTCCATTGCAATTCATACCGCATTAAAATGTCAAAAAGAACGGTTCAAAGTTAGATAATAATGCATGCAAAGATGTTGGACTTGTTAATATATTTTGACAAGAAGCAAACTCGTGACGACATGTCAAAAAAAAAAAAACTCCTATTAAGCTTAATTAGACTTCAAAATAACATCTACCTGGCCTTGAGCACAGAGAAACAACAGCATTATTGCAAGACTCAAAATTACAACTCTCAATTGGCTTCTCTCCATTGCTGCTGCTCTCACCAGGAAGAGTTGAGCAAACATGCTATCCTGGCTCTAACTTCTGTAGATAACTTATATGGCTTCTTTTATATTATTCCTTTGAAACATTTTCTTCCAATTCCTGGTATAAATATAAAATTATTTGGCAGTTGGGAAGTCGGCATTACAGTGACAGTTGTTAGTTTTTGGCGCATGGCAGCTGAACCCATATAGCTTTATTAGGCTTAACCAGACCCCACTTAAGGTTCATGTGTGCTAGATGCTTTGATCTAGTCTGGATTTGTTGTTTCCTGGTGCACTGTACCATAATGGCCTTATTCTACTCTTGCATGCCTCTTGGCTTTGTTTGTTAGTTTGGACTTGGGACAATGAGTTGTTTGGTGCCTTTCCTACAGTCACACCTCTTTAATTTTATCCTTTCTAAACTCCCTTCATATTTGATTAATGTTGTGTAGGTGGAAGTGGTTTCTTTTACTTTCTTTTACATTTTTTATTACAGGGGCAGGCTAAGAATTGGGATGGGGACTAACCGACTAAATTCGGTATTTTGGATGTCATGAATTGTATATGCAACATACAAATTTATATATGAAATCATTAAGTGACGGTATTATTTGGGTATATGCATGAGAAAACGTCTTTCGAGAAAAGAGAAATCAAGTTATGGACACAAACGGCACCGTAACAAAATTGTAATTGATGTTACCTAAACAAAGGTGAATATTCTAAAATTAAGAAGCTTCTATAAAGGTGCCTGTGCATTTAGTTGCATTGCGGTTCACATGTCTTTGACACTTTCGTGACACCGTTAGCTTGTGAACTGACTTCGAAATTTTATAATATATATAAGAAAAACAGAAGCTTGTGAAGTAAATAAGTTGAAAACAAAAATGCCAGCATCATGTAAACCAGTAATATGCCCAAACTTTCTCGTCTCTTAGCCTGAGGCCAGTTTCTCTCGTGACCAATCTGAATCAATTAATTGGTGGGACCAAAATTACCCCACTTCAAATTAGTGCTAAGAGCTATGATTGACAGGATGCATACAATTCTTTGATCATTACTTGTTATGTAATTGATGATAATTGAACAGATAACTGCTGAATTTACGGTTTAAAAGTGAGAATATTTACCAAGATCACATTTTGCCTCTGACTGTCGGGAGATCTAAAAAAAAACATTACAAGAGCTATCTCATAAAATCATCCGCACCAGTTCTATGATTTTGTAATTAAAAAGATAGATTACTCTTTTGGATCAATGCAGACAATACAAAAACCATTTCACTTACAAAATCATATAAGGTTTATAAGCTGATCACACCTCAAAATCTAACTAAAAAGTGGCCTCTTTTCATTTAAACAGATCAGTCTGAAACAATTATTCAAGGGTTCTACCAAAGGCATGACTGCACAAGCCCCATGGAAAAAACCATCTCAAGAGTGGCGCATTTAACAGCCTAAACAAAAGTCTAACAAAGCAATAAATATGTAAAACACTATAAAACCCATAGTGTTCGTTTCATCACGCATACAAAAAATGCACAATCTTTATATAATATCATTTTGCCTGGGGATGAGAGGCAATAAAATCGACTGCTACTTGGATAGAGTCAATCTTGTCAGCCTCGTTGTCAGGAATTTCAAACCCGAATTCTTCCTCCAGAGCCATCACAATCTCTACTGTATCCAGACTGTCTAGGCCAAGATCCTTATGGAAGTGTGCACTTGGTGTTACCTGCCCAAGCATTTCACAGAAGAGCAGTTTGATCAATTCCATGCACATCTCATTCATTCTCAAAAAATGTTATTTCAGAGGTTGTGAAAAATATACATGCAAAGCCTCTGGCATCAGAGGCTTAAGCAATTGCTATTTTGGCCATAAAGAAACAACTAAATGCATGAAGATATGCTAAGGAAAAATATGGAAGGAACCATTGAAGTACCGAAAGATAAAAAACAACAGCACCAGGTCTTCCTTTTGGTCTTAACAACAGCACAGCAGCTTCACATGCATATCACAACAACTATCAGAAAAAATCCTTCAACTTTATAGCTATATATTTATTAATTGAAGGTCCTTTATAGCTACATATCCTATTAATGAAAGGACAATCTAAATTGAACAAGTTTTTTCAAGCCGATTTGAACCCTCAACAATCTCAGACATTCATAATTTTAAACAAGCAGTCTGTTTTTCAGCCCACATAAAAAATTGGCCCACTGCATAAACACATTTCAGTTGGCAAAATTCATTTTGCAACGACCCTATCTATACTTTCAATATGCAATCCTTTGATTTAAGGTTGTCTATCTGAAAGGCATTACAGCAACTCAAGTATTTGCAAAAGGCTGCTGATTTCGATAAAAAAAAAAAATTAAACAATGTAATATCAAAATGAAATCGATCGAGCTAATACTTAGTTACCTCAATAAAACCGCAATAAGAAAGGAAAGAACGAATTAGGTTCTAAAGTTTGATTCACGAAGAACATCATTATAGGAATAACTTTAAAAAACTTAGGCCCTGATCAAACTCAACTTTTTACGTAGGAATTGGATTTGGAATTCCCATGATTTTGAAAATTTGGTCAGAATTCATGAGGGGAAATAGAAAAAGACCTTAATACCCCACCTCTCCTTCAAATAGATGAGGGCAAACTAAGTCTTTTTTAGAATCCAAATCAATTCTTCTTATATTTGTTTTGATCATGTAATTTCAATTGGAAATCATCTCCAATCAATTCTAATCCAATGAAATGAAATGAAATTCCATGTCAACACCATTTTGATCAGGGCCTTACAGTAACCCCCAAGTGTCCAGTTCAAGTTATTTACAGCAATATATTTTTTTCTTTTTTAAAACACTAACACCCATTAAAACATTCGCACTCAGAATACTAAATATAGAAGCAACAAAAAGTAATTGATACTGGAAGTACAAAATCAAATACGCAGTTATTTGATATACCAGCAATAGTTCAAACAATTATACGGAGATGTGACTAGTTACTGTTTTGGAATTAAAATAGATAAACCAAGTATTTATTTTCCATAACTCAAAGCTCCAGAATAAAGCAGTATAGACCTAACAATGGTCTCTTTCTAATTAACATAGGCCAAAATTAGAAGCCCTGCATATTAAGATTAAATGACAATGAAAATGCACAATGGAGCTAAGATTTAGATTAATTTAGAGTATCAAATCAAATTGCAAACTTTCCCAACAATGGACTGTTTAATAAGATATCTATATCCCTAGAAAGATTTTTTTTTATGACATTACTCTAATTAGAATTAAAACCTCAACCCGAACAAAACTATCTTCGCCATACAAGAAAGAAACAAAATTCCAATACAATCAAGGAGCGATAAAATGTATTAATTAGCAGACCAGCAAATGAATTTTAAGGACAACAATCTCATATCAAGCTAAAACCCTAGATAGTTAAGCTGGAATACATCAGTAATAAACGCATATATACAAACTATAATCGATGCAAGACCAAAAGATAAACCCCCGTACCTATCGGGTATATAGACATCAGAAATGTACATCCGACAGTGCTAAAACCCTAGATCAAGATAAGAGAACAAGCTTAAATCTCGAAATCATACCTTAGAAGGTTCAATCTTCTGAAAGTTCTTGACGACAGTGATGATGCGATCGGTGACCTCACCTTTGTCGAGGAAGGATCCCTTCACCTCGTTGGAGAAACCGCGCCTAGAGACGATGAACCCGCCGGAGATCGGAGACGACGCTGACGGAGAAGACACCGCCAATCTTAGATGCCTGAGGATAGAGCTTCTCACCGCCGCCACCGCCATTGCTGGTTCAGAGAGAGAGAGAGAGAAGAGAGAGAGAGAGAGAGAGAGAGAGAGAGAGATATTTTAGACCAGATGCTGAGATGCGAAATGTGGAAGAGAGAGTAGTGAGGTCGAGGACTTGAGGAAACATAGCTGGAGAGATAAACGGGCCGTGATAAGTTGACTTGGGCTTATTGATCGTCCTATTTCGGCCCATAAATATTTCTTGGATCTATACTGCTATACAAGACCTAATGGAGTAATGGTTTCTTCCGTGCACTGAGGAAATCCAAAAATCAATTCTTGTTACCAGACCTTTATTTTATCGTGCACTGAGTCGTATGTTTGACACATTCGGGTCTATAAGATCTCTTGTCAGACACTCGCCACATTAAAACTTCAGATAGTTTTCATGCAGAGGATCGTAATGGCTGGTTTACCCTTTCGGCTTCCCTTCTTTGCCCTTCTCCCTTTTACATTTCCCGCTCTCCAAATTTTGGCGCACCCCTTTCCTTCCTTCCCTTCAAACGAAGCAATTGTCATTTCAAGGAATCAAATTTATTCGAGCTCTCGCAGGAAAAAAATAAATGGTGGAAATGGAAACTTCTCGCCTCTCTACTTTCTTGATCGGTAAATCCTAGACCCTGAGCTCAATCGGAGAAATTTCTTGCAATTTTTACGCAAGTCGGACTTTACTAAGATTTCTAACAATTTTTTACAGGAAATTGCAAAGTTGAAATCCGAGGGGAATGTCAAAGCGATGAGTCTAAAGGGAAAGATCTTGTTTTATCAATCTCTAAAGATGCAACAATCGGGGTTTCAGGTGATTTTTCTTACTAATTTTCTAATATTGTTTTCATTTGCTCAATTCTTTGTAGTTTATCCTTTTTCTGCCTTCTATTTCTCTGATGTGCTTTCATTTAGCAGTTGACGGCTCCATCAAACGGGCGAGAGGGCGACCTAAGGACAGTATAAGATCAATCGATATCAAGAGTTGGTTTTTGTCCTTTTCCTTTTTTTTTCTTTTTTTTTTCCCGAAAAAAGTAGACCTTTTAACTCTATTATTATTTTCATTAAAGAAAGCTAAAACTTGAGCAGTGAGTTACATTTTATATACATATAACTGAAAACAAAACCCAAATAGTATCCCTCACATATACCAGTACCAACCCATACTAGCAAAAATTCCTCATAAGAAATAATATAAAGAAGAGTTTTCCTTTTTTTTCCTTAATTGATAAGGTGGAAAAAAATGACAATTTTGCATTGTTTACTTCTGGTAATTTGTTAATGGCCTTCAGCTAGCCATATGTGTAACATTTTGACTTAAGTTCTTGTGGTTAATTACAGAGATTGAAGAAATCAAGTGTCTACAAAATGAGGATTATTCATTTTGCCTCCTCCACCCAAAAGACATTGATAGCCGAAATAAATCCTTGCTTCAGGTAAACAAGTCCCTTTACTATGCAATATTAGCTTTCAAAATTTGGTAAATAACAATGCGATAAAAAAAAGTATAATTTAGCTAAAAGCAGAAATATTGTTGTGTTGATTACTTAGTAGAGTACAATATAAGTATCTTTACTATGCAAGATATTAGCTTTTCAATGTAGCTAAATCAGAACTATATTTTTGGTAAGCTTTTGTTCTTTGTTTTTCCTGCCATAATTTCAGCAAGGTGTTGTTATTGCATTATATTAGATCTCTTTTATATTACAAATGTTATTTTGAAAAGACTAATCTCTGTTTGTCTTATAGGAATTTAGTGTATACAGTATACACCAGAAACATTTTAATGGATTTGTTTACCAAAATCAGAGAACTGTGTTATTTTTTATATTGACTGAATATATTCACCCTTCTCTTATGTTTTAGGAAGTGCTGAAGCTCTATGTCCAAGAGCTTCCTACAATGGTCAATGAAGCAAGTGGAAAAAAGTCGAGCTTTCTTGAAAAATGCATATTTGATGGGTAAGGTATTTTCCTCTGATCCATATATTAATGTGAGGTGCTAGTTTCTTATCTTTTTGTGCTTTCCTTTCGAAACAGGAAGTACAAGACGCTAATTATAAGGTTGAACTCCGGTCAACCTGATGAGGTAATATGCTGCTTAGGTCTTTACTTTTTAAATCACAGTAGGAAATCATTACTGCCTTTGTATCCATTTGACAAGTAATGGGACAACTCAATGGCAAACTATAGGTCCTGGATAGTTGATGGGATTCTTTTCTTTGGACTATTATATAAATTGGGTTTCTATAGCTGAATTAGGAAATAATTAAGGCAATCCAAGACATGGAAGAAACTGTTTGCACAGGTAGGTTCATTGAGATTACTTTGTATTTACTCTAATTCTTATAATGATATTTGAGGAATCCCTATTTCAAATTTACAGGTTATAGCGGCTCTGTCGTATCAGATCATTCCTACTGATATGCAATATGCAGAGATACCACTTGCAGTTGTCAGATCAAGTTATCAGAAGAAGGTAGAAAATGTTTGCAAGTTTTTTACTCCCAAGCACATCCTGTTGCTACATTGGTGCAAATTATATCTACATATTATATACTTTTCTTAAGGAATATGAAAAATGAAAACTAAAAAAGAAAATAAAATCATAAAAGCCTTGTCCCTCTGACAATTTTTTTGTTGTTTTGTTATAGGGATTTGGTCAGCTTATGTACAAAGAACTAAGCAGGAGGCTTCAGAGCATTGGTGTTCTCAGTATATTTTGTTGGGCAGATGATGTGTCTGCAGAATTTTGGCTTAAACAGGTAGCATGTGATGTTTTTAAAATGCTTTTTGTCTCTTAATGGTTTGAAACTAATTTTACTTTCTACAGTTTTAGCTTGGTTTGTTTATTTCTAGATACAAAAAATGCAGGGCTTTGTGTTGGTAGGACAGGTAGACTCGAAAGGAAAAGCTCGTAAGTTGTCAGTAAAAGCAGATATTAAAAAGATGCTGTGTTTTCCTGGTGGCTCTAAACTTATGGTGTCTCATCTCAAGAAAGATTTACCGAGTTATATCAGATCATCAGTAGATGCTAAGATCCCAAATTCTGATGCTAAATTTTCAAACACCATCCCAGATGGTAAGTTGATTGCATACTTCATTTTTATCCAGGGGCATAGATGTCAAAAAAGTTTAGATGACGATATATCACTACCCTTAAATCAAATTCTGTAATGAATGCTGCACATTGGTTTGTTAAAGATATACATCAGTAGGGTTTTTGGCTTTTTGCACATAGGAGACACTTTTTGCCAGTATTGATGAAGGATTTTTTCCTGCAATTTCCAAAAATTACAAGGATTTTATTGTAAATATCCTTTTTCAAATCAATCTCTGACATGACTACTGGACATAAGTCATCTCCTTCAGTAAAATAGGTGCTCTGCACTGCTTAGTTTTTGGCTTCACATCTTACTGATGCTTGCATATTACTTGGCCTAATAATAATTTTGCTCAATTAACAAAATCTTTGCCTGAGCGTTTTATAATTGCCAAAGCCAAACTTTGAAATTTGCATCTTTTATCCGAAATTCTCCTTCATATATCTGTAAAGCTTTTTTTTCCCCACCTCTCTCAGGCATTGCTCCTGATAGTTTTGAACTCGGTGGAAAAGGCACTACTCCTGAAAAGGGTATAAAGAGACAGATGTGGGAAGGTTCTTCAGCCTCATTAAGGTCAAAAAGGGTGCGTGGTGAGCACGCTACAGACAACTGTCAGAATATAAGTGGCAATATCACGAATTGCTCTTCGAGAGAGATTCCTCACAAGATAATGTTCATGAATATTGCCGATGATTTTAAGAAAACTTGCCTTACTAAGGTAAATTATTTGTCCAGCTGATGTTGTGTACACAAAACCTTGGCCAATATTATTTGAAATCTTTAAAATAGATAAGTGAAAAGCATATAAAACCATAACAAACATCAGTGTACCTTTTCCCAATTGAGAGACGTAGGCAGTTGTATTTTTTACTGGTTTGGTAAATTATATAGAATAATGCTATTTGGCATTGGCCAGAAATTTTGGTGATGAATATCAATGATGCCATATTTCAGAATCAGATATTTTGAATTTAATTATGCAATCAATTCACAACCTTGATGGTAAGCAGTGGAAATCTCTAGCATGAAGCACAAAAGGTTTAACTGGGTATACTTACTAGAACTTTATGGAAAAAAGTTAACTCAAGTAAGTACCATAAATACTGAATAATCTTAAACAGAATAGGTCTCAACTGACTGTTATTCTTTATAGATTCGTTTATGCTATTTATAACAACTTAAGATACTTGTATCAGAAAAGGCTCCTGCATGTTTTTGCTCTTATATCATAGATAGTTGAAGATCTTGGTGGAACTGTTACTTGTGATGGCAATAGCTGCACACACATTATTACTGGGCAGGCTAGGAGAACGATGAATTTTTGTGTTGCTTTATCCTCTGGGTTAGCACTCTTTTTATTTCTTGGTGCAACATCAATTTGCAAATTCGAGGCATTTGAATTTTTAATTACTCTTGACATGCAGTGCTTGGGTAGTTTCTTCAACCTGGTTGAAAGAAAGCTGCAAGGAAAGGTGTTTTGTGGGTAATACAAGATGAACTTTTAATAATTATCATTTCTTAGTTTTTCTTTATATTGTTACTGGTAGTTGTCTCTCCAATCTGCTATTAATAATCTTTTATTGTGTTTAATTTTATTCTTTCCCCTTTTAGGTGAAGCTAATTACATATTAGAAGATGTGGATTACTTAATGAAGTACAAGTGCGAACTGAAGGATGCTGTTTCAAGAGCAAAAGCAAATCCGGGTGCTTTGTTCTCAGGTTATAGGTTTTGCTTTGCAAAGCATATCCAACCTTCCATGGATCTCTCGGTCATTATCAAATCAAGTGGTGGAAATGTAAATATCCTCTCTCTCTCTCTAATATTTGTTTGCTGCACTATAATCCAGTAAGGCTGGTGATTTATAAAGTTTAACAATCCAAAGAGAAATGTAAAACATTCAGAAAGGAACTCTGGTCAAATAAAGAAAATTGAAAGATAATATTTAGCATAGGCTTTTTGATGCTTTAGTGGCATCATAATGCCACTGATACAAATCAGCACCAGTTATCCTTGTTTTGGAGCATATGATAATTCTATATTTTTTTCCTTCTGGTATGTTTGGCTATTATAACAGGCACCATTTATATATTACAGGTAATTAATGGTCTTGATGAGTCAGAAAATAAAGAGAAGACTATATTTGTGGCATGTGAAGAGGATGTGAAAGATGCTTTGGATGCTTCCAAAAGAGGCATAAGAGTATTTAGTTGTGAGTGGCTGATGAACTGTGTTATGAAGCAAGAGCTGGATCTTGAAGCCCCTCAATTTGCTGAGTCTCTGTAGCTGGAAGAAATTATTTTGGTCCCTCCTATAGATATGTTGTGTATATACATATATCATCACTTTTGTTGTTGTTGATGTTATGTGTCAACTATTCAACCGCCAAGAATTATTGATAGTCCTTTTGGTGAAAAAAAAAATGACAAGTGTGCCATGGTTTTGCCTAGTTTATGGACTCTCTAATTTAAAAATAATTCCCCTAACTATTGCATGGAATGCGTGGCGATGCATTAGAAACTTATTCCTGACTATTTTATAAGAACTAATTTAAAAAATGATTCAAATTAGTTATACTCTATAGTGTTCCTTGTTACTGAGTCGAAACAGATTTTCTCTAGTGACTTTAGGTGATACATAATCTGAACGGGGTGTCCCCCCCCCCCCCCCCCCCCCAAATTTTTTTTTATTTGATGAGATAACGACTATCTCCAGAAGGTTGCATACAACGAAATATGGAATTAAACTATACCTATACTATACACACTGGTAGCCTAATTTGAGTGAGCAATTTAAAAGTATTTTTTTTAAATGCCTACTGGCTTAGCAAGCACTTCTGAAACTCTTAACAGGCGAAACTTGCATATGTATCACTGCATATTTGCACTTGTGTTCTCTGGAGTGCTCTTAACAATACGATGCAAAAGCTTACAAGGAAAAGAAAAATTCTACCATGTGCATTGTATACTCTAATTAATCTTTATACTGCAGTCGACGTTCCTCTTAAAATAGGCTTCAAGCGTTCAAGTGTTGCTGTTTTATTTATCTTACCTGAATCACTGGGACCATCACCTCCAGAGTCCAGAGTAGTCCGTATATTTTTCTCCCTTTCTCGGTTTCGTTGTCCCATTTTGTAAAACAAAGCCGGTCAACCATTTGATCAAGTTAACGTGTCGATACAGTACTCGAGTCTAAATCCGTCTTTTGGGACAAGTGATAACTTCGACTCAAGTTCAAATATACATTTTCATTAGAAAAAAAAAAACATAACACATATGAAATTAGAAAAAAAAAAAAGCATAACACATATGATAACTTCGACTCAACCATTTGCTGCAGAATGGGAGTGAGAGAGAATTAGAAGAAGGATGAGCTGGGATTATACGGTGACAATTAGAAGATAGTATAAATCTGTCTCCACAACATGGGGAGGGAGCCTCACCTCATATGTCCCCTCACCTTGCATTCTCGATCGCAACCTTAATGATATGATTTTCTTACTGCTTATAAAAGTATCAATTTAAGGACTAAAATAATTAGACCAAGAATATAGTTTATTCTATACATTCTTATTTATTGATCATTTAATTTAATGAATGGATATTATTAACATATATAAATGTATTGATTTTTTTTTAAAAAAAAACATAACACATATGAATTTTTTCCTTAAAATTATAATTTTTTTTTTGCATTTTGGAAATAGAACACATATGCAATTTTTCAAATAATTTCATTTATTAAGAAATAAATATTTCTATTAAATAAGTTTTCATGAGGTATCAATTTTTTTTTGTTGAAATATAAATACCTTTTAAAATTTTTATTTACCATCGAGTATGTTTGCTAATGTTAATCACTGCAATATAATTACATTTCTAAGACTAAATTGACAAAAGAAAACTGTCCGTTTAAAATTTTCCTTATTTATATTTTATAGGGAAAATGAAATTTTAAATTCCCTGATGATACATGGAAATAATATAAAAAAATATTAAACAAAGACCCTCATTGGAAATATGACATATACTCCATAGATTTGTAATTTATATATTACATACACTAAAAACCATAAAAAATGTCCCACATTGGTCATGAAATGACAACGTTTTATAAGAAAAATAATCCATTTAAAAAAGGTTAACAATGGCACTCAATGACTCAAATAAATTGAAATTTCTGATACATTTATACTTCTTCTTTAATTTTGCGAAATTTATAAAAACTACTTTACTGCCGGGCTGTCAGCGGGTCTGCATTCCTAGTATAATACTAGTAGTATTAAAAAATCAAAATTAGGAGGAGAGAGAATATCTACTAAACGCTCCGCTTGACCAGACAAGAACGAGAGACCTCCGAGTCCGACTCGTGTATTCTCTCACTCCACACACACACACATATCCGGTCTTGTTCCCTCCTTTTCTCTCTCAAAACTTTTGAGCTCTTCTTTCTATCCTCTCCTCTGATGGCGACAACTACGCGTTCGGCGCCTTTCACCAACGCTTCTCTCCTTCGCTCCCAATCGCTCTGTTCGCGACGACTCCGCTTTTACATCCGCGCCGCCCGGTCTATGGATAGTAGTAAGAGCAGAAAGGACCGCTCACACAAAGAACTAGGTTTGTTTGTTTCTCTTCTTGTTCACCTCCTTTAGTTTAGGGTTTCTTATACCTCAAGCGTTATTTCGCTTACTTTCAGTGAAATTCTTCTCGAGAAAGTGGAAATTTGATATTGTGTTTGATTAAGTTCGTGATAGAATGCTTTGAGGGCAGGTTGTGAATTGCCATAGGGCTGAAATATCAATTCAAATTAAATAAAAAAATCTTACAATGTGTCGCTCAAATGTTGAAATTGCATGTTGTAATTAGCTGGTAAATGTAATTGCAATTTAATAGATGACACTCCATTCATCCCAAAATATTAATGCATTTCCAGATAGTAACAACTATCTCTTCAATTTTGCAACTTACACATACCACTTTATAGTAGAAATTAATTCTACCTGACCATAGAAAGACGCTAGTGCTAAATCTGAGCACTAAATTGACTGAATCAATTGTAACCTTTTCATTTTATCTCAACCAAAATCTGTTCTAAATGTTTCATCACTCATGTAAACCAAAGACAAAATTGGTACTTGCTTTGCTTGGTTTTAGTTCATTTTGTGCGCGGAGAAAATAGAGAGCGAAAGGATAAAAATGTTGTTAGAGTATAATGCCTAGTTAAAATTGGGTCTAAATTTTAGGTGTACCTGAACATTGGAGAAATTCTAGATATTTATTTAAAGAAATCCCAATAGTCAATGGCTAAATGCCTCACTTGCATGAAGAGTTTTTTACTACCCTAAATTCTGATAAATTTATTTATTTCTCTTCTAATTCTCCAGGTTTGGATTCTATAAGAAGAAACATAGAAGAAATTGTGAGCCGTGTTGTTGAAGTGGCACCGGCAGCATTGAGGTTGGAAGAAGAGAGAAGAATTGAACAAGAAGAAATGTTGTATAGAAGCAATTTATGGGACAATTTAGATATCTCTGATGAATCTCTATCTGCTTTAGCAGATGCAGCTAAAATGGTCGAAAGTCTCAAGGACATTCAATATAAGGTGCGGTGCTAGAACATAAAATTCATGTGAGTTTCATTTTTTTTTTCTATTTTACCCAAGGATGCTTTTTTTTTTTTTTTTTTTTGCTAAATTTAAAGTTGGATCTACAAATTATTTTCTGCATTAAATCTAGCCTCTATGTGGGGAATAGATCAACTTTTGCAAATGGCACCCATTATTTCTTATATCCACAAGTCAAGCTTGGGCAACTTTTGAGTTGTTTGACCCAGCCATAAATGTTTTGGTACGCGTGCTTGTTAATAGGCTCAAAGTGAATTACAGTGGAGCCAATTAGACTCAATATTTGGTGCAAACTTTCTATGCTGGTTATGAACTGACTTGGTCGAGTTAATATAAGTATTGTCAATTGGTGAGGGATTCAAGAGTCACTTCATTTATATTTCTTGAGTTGACCATCATGCAAATATGGATAACATTTGCTTTACATGCGAATATGGTAAATTATGAGCACTTTTTGAAAAGAGTGTTCTCAAGCGTCTTTATCAGTTTGTCATTTGTGTCCACAGGCTGAAGAGGCACACTTGATAAACCAGTTAGCTGAGACACATGTTGTAAACTATAATTTACTGGAGCAAGCTTTCGGTAGTTCACTGGATGCAAGCAAATTTCTAGATTATTATGAGATGTCTAGACTTTTCACTGGTCGATATGATAAACAAGGAGCTTGTGTTATACTTAAAGCTGGTACAGAAGGACCTGCTTCCCAGGTTTGATTTGGTTCCATATTTACAGTTTTCACATTCTTAAGATACAATGTCAACAAAAAGCAGGTTGACATTGGGAATTCTAAGTATCGTGTTGGAAATTGAAACCATTTGCCTCTTTAGATAATCTATTGAAGAAAGATCCAAATAAATGAAGAAGATGTGTAAAAACATATTAGAAGTATCCAATGGCATTGTGAGGAAAACCTTATGTTCCAAAGAAGTTTAAGATGATTATGCAAAATAAATAATATATGACCACAGATTACGAAAGTTTGACAAGTATGAACAAGTCCAAATGATATCAGTTTCAATCTTCTAGCTCAAAAAAGCACTGAATATGTCATATAGTTAATCTGTTAGTTGCATTCCGATGAGCATCTTTTGTGTTTCTTGTTTACATTTATGCAAACATTGACCAAGACTGAAACAGTTATGGGCAAAGAGGATACTCTCAATGTACACTGGATGCGCGGAGAAGCATGGATGGAACAAAAGAGTGGTAGAAAAGCATCTATCAGAGAATGGTGGGGTCCACTCAGCCACACTAGAGATTGAATCTGAGTATATATATGGCTACCTTTCTGGTGAGAAGGGAACCCACGTCATGATTGACCATGCTCTAGATGATTCTGGATCTCATGAGGCAGTAAGTGTTTTCCCATATCATTCTTTTGGCAGAACTAGTTCTTTCACAATGATGTACTGGTACAATGGTACTGTACCAATAATGCTGGCAATCAATTAGATAGGGTTAGGTTTGCTTCAATGTGATAAATATATATATTTTTTATTTTAGATCTCAGCTGTCTACCAGCAGATGAAGCAAATTTACCTGAGGCTGAACCTGATAACTGAAATAAGAAATGTTTCTGATTAAGCTAGTTGGTCTTTTGTATTGTTTCCTTGTTATAGGAGTGTTAAAAGTGCTGAATTTTGTTTTTTTTTTGTTTTTTGTTTTTTGTTTTTTTTTTTTGGGGGGGGGGGGGTGGTGGTTAAGGGTCTTGTCATGGCCAGATAATTACACCCCTGGCAGACCAACTTGGACAGGTTGGTGAAAACTGTGTCAGGTGCAAGCTGGGTCTTAATCCGATTTCATCTGTCAGTGAGAACTGACGTCCTAGTAATCAATTACACTGACTACAAGGTTTTTTTTCATTTATTTGATATGCTTCTTTATTCTTTTTCTTATGATTGCAGAAATACTCGGTCAGGGTTGATGTGATACCACTTTTTCTTAGTAAGGTGACTGCCCTGGAACTAGATGAGACTGAAATTGAAATTTTGCCCCTGGCTTCGGAAAATGGGAATACTAGTACTAGGAAGAGTTCTACTGTTAAAATATGTCACCTTCCAACTGGTGTGACCTTACAAAGTTCAGGTATGTTGTGTATTTATTTTGCAGTGTCTTTAATGGTTAATGAAAAAAGGTGGTGCATAAGAAATCTGCTGCTTCCTTTTTTTTTAAAAAAAAAAATAAAACTAGGAGTTACATTTGATTTCTTTTTTTGGGGGGATCATTATCTGATACAGGTCTATATAAAATAGGTTGAAATTTTAAAATTTGTTATGTAACCTTCTGGTTTCAACTTGTGTTACCTTTTACTTGGAAGTTAAAAATTGGGCATGGAAACTTGTTGGTTCAATATTGGACCTGTTTTTATCAGTAAATGTAGTGCACTATTGTTTTAATCTTTCTTGTTGTGCTTTGGACTTGGTTTGGCGTCATCAGCACACTTACCTACTGATCTTTGCATGAACTCTTTGTAGGAGAAAGAAGCCATTTTGCAAACAAGATGAAGGCTATCAATCGGCTGAAAGCAAAACTCCTTGTTCTTGCAGAAGAGCTTGAAGTTTCTGATATGAAGAAAATTAATAGGTCTTTAGTGGAAAATGAGTTGAAGCATGTGACTAGATATTATATGTTCAGGCCACAAAGGTTGGTTCGTGATCTCAAAACCGGATTGCATTTGCCTGACTTGAACTCAGTTTTGAATGGAGACATTGAGCCGCTCATAAGAAATCACGTTAATTTAAGGCAAGTATGGTAGGTAGACTGGGAGCATAATTTACAAAGAGATTTGATATGTTTATTGGGGATTTCACTCTTCCGGTCAAAATTTTGAAACTATTTTGAGCGAGCATTTCTTAAATAGTTTTCCCCTCGTTTTTCTTTCTTGTGATGTTAGAAAGATAAACCCCTCAACTACAAGCCTATGTAAACCTATGTAAAATGATTTTTTTTTGTTTGAAAAAAACTTGTTATCGCCCATTGGAGCCTTGACACCTAATGGGAAGACAATTAGACAATAAAGATAATAGCTTATTTGAGAATGGGCTTGAGGGAACATAATGGTTAGGACGAAATAAAATATGTTACAAATTTCAAATAAATGCTTGGAGAAAATTACAACAATTTAAGTATTTTTCCCATTTGGACAAATATCCATCCTTATAAGGGTAATCCCACGAGAGGTGAGCAGGATGGAAGAGGGAAAAGGGTTGAACAAAACGTTAAAAGAGTTCTCTTCAATAATGGTCGTTTGGATTGCTTAGGAATAGGGAAGAATAGCTTCTTTCTAGACATCCAAATAAGTTAGGAATAAAGAGAAGAATAATTTCTTTTTAGAAATAGTTTCTTTTTAGGAATAAGATCTTCCAACAATTATATATATATAATTTCAACAAAATTAGCTAAATACTAATAACTAAATGAAATTTTATGTGCTCTTTAATTTATTTAATATTAAAATTATAATTTTTAATAATTTATTTAAATTAATATCAATTTACTTATTCCTAACTCACCATCCAAACAACATTTTTTATTTCCGGAGTAACATCTTTTCACTCTTCCCAAAATTATACATTTTTCAATATTTTCTTTTTAAAATCTTTATTCCTTCCTTATTCCCATATCATCCAAACGCCCATTATTCTCTTAGGCTCCGTTTGGATAAGATGTGGAAAGAAGGGAATAAGAGAATAAGAAAATAAATTTATTATAAACAATCCAAACTCTTCACAAATTTACACACTTTCTAATACTTCTTCCCTTCTTTCCTTCTTTCCACACCTTATCCAAACGGAGCCTTATATTAACCAAGACACCACACACCTGCAAGTTGTTACAAAATTTCGGTCCATGGGGTTGTTGTTATTTGCACAAAGTCGGGATAAGTTTCTTGAAAAACTCAAGGGGTAAAGGGATGCATGCCCCCAGCAAATTCAAATCCTGTGGCGCACGACACAGCGTCTAGCGCGTCATAGGTCGTCCGATCAGATTTCAATGAATGAAGGAGTCCGTACATGTAACAGATTATAAGATCCGAAAAAGTTTAATCCGTTCAGATCTGATCGAACGGTCTGTGTGGCGCACGGCACAGCACAGGATTCGGATTATGCCCCCAGCTGCCACCACACAATCACACATACGCAATCACTCGTCGTCGTGTGGCACTTATTCGGCATATTCGAAGCATATCTCTGTCGTCACTTGTCATAAACTTCTTATTTTATTCAAAAAAAAAAAGAAAAAACTTATCTTGGAGGAGGTAGATACGGTCATACGATCATACCCTATACTGACCGACCTCTGTTCTGCTCGTCGCCCGGTCGCCCCCAATGCAGGTTGCAATGCCAATGTTTCAGATAGATCTGTACCGTTCATTGTAGGAAGTTGTTTGGTGAGAAATAATCTGAGTCATAGAAGCTGGAGCAAACGGTTAGATATGAGTTGGACCATCTAGCAACGCTGCCCGCCTGTATGGAATCCGATCCTATCTGGCCCACTTTTGGGAAATAGAAAACGAACAACTTGTCGTGAATCTTTGACAGTTTGACTATACAAATCTAGTAGCAGTACAGAATAACACATTTCCCCGCCTACCAACCAACAGATAGCTGATTCGGATCTCACACTCAGTTGATATACTAATACTAATCCTAAATTCCTAATACTGATATCATCATTAATTACTATTATTGAACCGACTCCAACTGATTCAAATTTCAGAATAAATATTTTCGATAAGAGTGAATAATTTAGTCAATGAATTAAGTAATAATTTTATTAAGGTAAATTCTAAAGCATGTGCATTTAGATTTGTAATTAATTTTCTCAGTTATACAAAGGAGACAAAAATGGGGAAAAAAAGGATAAAGGGGTCTCCAACCTGTTCCGACAGATCCAAATTATGCATTTGCTTTAGAATTCATCTTAAGGATTATTAGTGTTTGCTTTTATTGATTAACTATTATTTTAGTAAAGAAGATGGTCTTTGCTATTCATTTTTTTTTAATCAAACGCATGCTAGACTTGAATCATTGATCTCTTTAAATCTAGCTTCGTGCCATTTTTTTAGTATAATGAGAAAAAATGAATATGATAAATCTCCAAAGCGGTTCACCGTTCATGTCAAAATTACGAGAGTGACCGCATTATAGTACTTCAAATTCTGTTAATTAAGTAAAGGGAAATTTTGCTCTAGAATAATTTTTCAAAGTTTATTTGAGTCTTAATCAATCATAGTCATTTTGAATGATTTAGATTTTAGCCATACAAAAAAGAAATTCAAAAAGAAAAAAAATATTGATAGAATTTGCCGTAGGTAAATGTCTGTGTTAATCATATGATATCTGAGGAAAGAATATCAAATAATATTTTCAACATATGCCATCTATTATATTTATATATATATATATATATATATATATATATATAGAGAGAGATAGGCTAAATTAGACTCCAGCCTACAGAGGCCTTGTATGCTCCAATTTCTTAACCGTCCGATCTGAAATCGGACGACTCAGATTAAGGCGCTGGAAGGCTTATGCATTTCCGTTTATATCTATTCAATTTCCGTTACTATCTGCTCCGTTTTCCTCTTCGTATCAATTTAGCGAAAAGAAAAAGAAAAAAAACACATGCGAACTCTTTCTCCTTCTTCGTCTCTCTCACGCACACGGAAAACAAAAACCTAGTTTGTCGAAGCCTCTCTCACTCGCGCTTCGTCTCTCCGATACAAAAAAAATGAAAACCCTAGTTCAAGCCGTTTCTTCCCTTCTTTCTGATCAAGCCATCCACTGCCTTTCCCCTATCAGACCGGAAATTTGAAAAAGAAAATGAAGTTTCTCTCCCGTTGTCTCGCTCTCACTCTTCGTTTCTCTCTCGTGCGAAGCAGACAACAAAGCCTGGCATTACTTCTCCCTGCGATTTGAGATTCTGCCTCTCAATTGTCCTCAAATCTGTAAGAAACCTCTCAGTATTTAATTTATTCCTTAATTTGTTCCCTAATATTGCTATTTTGGTTAATTTAGTTTAAACCCGTAGATAATCTAGTGTGATCAAATTGAGGGCAATAAGGATACATGTCCTGGAGATAGTTAGAGTAGCACTTACATGCACACTGTCAGATATTTTCTGGTACACAATTAGTCGTTATAGACCATGTTTAGTTAAACTAATCATGTAATTAGATTAGTCAAGTTAGTTACAGCATGTATCTGGTACACTAGAGGTACCTAGGAATGCTATATATAGGTCAGTATCTTTACAATTACTCTGCATTTCTCTTTTCCTTTTTACATCTCTTTATTGCTTTCTCTACACATTCCATTTGTAGATGTGATAGCCTTGCTCTCTTTGCTGGGTTAACTTAGTGAAATTCAAGTAGAACCAGAGACAATATAAAAGTTCCTCTTATCTTTGATTTTTTATTTTCAGCTGGAGGAAAAAAAGTAACGAAAGAGAAAAAGATGATGATGATGTTGATAGTGCACAAGAAGTTGCAACGGAGGAAGCAGATGGGGCATGCTAATACTGTTAGCATTTGATAGGGGTTTATTTGTAAAAAGGAATTTTTTCGCTTATGTAGAAATTTAGATTTATGTAGGTTTGATTTGCTGTTCTATTTAGTACATGAAAGCGGTGCATGATACATGGTACAATCAATTTGTGTTTGACTGTGCATGTTTGTTTATGTGCTTGTGTGTTTCTTTATGAGTCAGTAAGTATGTGCTTGTGCGTTTGTTTATGTCAGTAATTAGGATTTAGGCAGAATGCTCTGATAAATGTTGTAAAGTGAGCATGTATTTAATTTTCAACTTTCACGTGACGCTGGTTTCAACTAGTGAGCATGCATTTTACCTACACATAATATACCATGTCTTGCAATTGCAAGCACACAGAGACAGAGAACCAGACCAATTGATATGCACCATCCGATTATCTATTTTAGGCGCAAGTCTTCTCCAAAAAGTTGACCAATTGATGTTTAAGAAAGATTTGGCTCCACACTTATAAACCAATTGATGCTCTGGGAGGCTTATTGATCATTTTGTTTATTTATTTATTTATTTATATTTGTGAATCTTTTTTCGTTTTGTTTTGTATAAAAAAAATATTATTTTTTATACTGACCGGTATCGAGTTGGTACCATGATGCTTCAGCCCATCCCAAGTCTCGTTTATATAGAGCAATTTGCATATGGTATATTTTGCACATGTATGTGAATAAATAACAACACTTCCAATTAGAAGTACCAATAGTAAAAAATAAATAAATAAATAAATAAAATGAGAAACGAGTTTTAAAATTGGAATTTAATTCAAATGATACATACAGAAAACTCATTTGCTCTAAACTCATATGCGCATAAAAATGAACCCCAAATAATTCCTTTTCTTACATCACAAGTTGGAAACTAAACCATAAATCTATTAACCCAAACACATTAAGCATTTCTCATAGAAAAATAGAAAATACAAGCAAACACCATTCTTCTTTCAAAGTAACAATAAGATAGAATTGAGAGCTGTTGTATATTTTTTTTCCAACTCAAATGTAAGCTTGAGTCTCTTATATACTTAATTAACTGTCCTTCTCGTCTCAAACTGCAGCTTATGCCCCTTCTTCATCATCCTATTCACCATCGTTCTCATATTCGCCGGTTTTATCAATGTCTTATTCTTTGTTCCTGTTCCTTTGGACATGTTATAATAATAAAGATCATTGATCTGTCAAAATAAAAAAAATAAAGTTACAAATCCAAATTTATCAATGTCAGCTACTTGAACAATAACTTCAATATTATGCCATGTCATTTTGACAAATCTACTGCAACTTGGATACAACTTCTATTGCTTAAGTTAATATTAATTAAAATATCACCAAGTTAATTAGTAAACTATACTGGAAACCCAGCTTTGACCTCCTTTTACATGGTTCTATGCAGATTATTAAAACCATTAACTCTATAATGCCCCTCTTCTCCCTTTTTATACCTTAATACCTGACAGAATAATGCATCCAAAGAAGAAAAAAAATTGAGAATGATTAATGAAAGTACTACCATTCATCTCCGACTTAGAACTTGGGGCAGAGAGATTGAAAATTTCAAAATTTCCACAGAATCAAAACATGGTTAGGTGCCAGAGGGCCAATTTAGAAAACAAAATGAAAAAAATAAACCTAATTTAACACATTGATAGCAATGGAAAGTGAGAGAGACTAACATGGTGACTTTTCAGTACTAAGTTCGCAATAGGAGGAAGCCGTGGATCCTTAATTTCCTTCTATTCATGTGTTAATTGCTGAATTGGCATCAATCACACTAGTCCCAACAACCAACTGATGAAACTAAGGTTTAAGACTTGTCTCCTATTCCTCTACGGAGAGGAGCACTGAGCAAAGAAGGGATGCAAGATGCGGCACTAGGAGGAAAGGGGAGGTAGGGTTCTCCAATCTGTCGAGATCGAGATTCGGCCAACACACCACCTCGCCCCGTCGGAGCCGAGGGAGAGAAGAGGTGAGTTAGGGAAAATAGAGCGACTAATTAAGATAGGATTTCTATCGAGGGACGCTCCAATTTGACAGAGAAGAAAGAGGAGAAGAAGGGAGCGACGGGGGAGCACAAGGCCTAAGCTAGGGTTTCTATCGCTGAAAGGAAGATAAGAGACTACAAGGAGAGTTGTGTTTTGTGGGTTTGATAACTTTGATCTGATAGATGCGTCGAGAAAACGGAGACAGCCAACTTCCGTTCACTCGATTTTTAAGCTTTTAACGGAGAGACGGAGTAAGACTTGCTCCTTCAGCGCCTAAATATAGACCGCATGATCTCATCAATTTTCTCAATCGGACGGTTAGTAAACTGGAGCACACAAGGCCTCTATGTGCTGGAGTCTAATTTAGCCTATCTATATATATATATATATATATATATATATATATATATATATATATATATATATATATATATAGTGACAGTTCTTTGAAATTCAGTAATTTCAGAACTGTAAAATGATTCATATCTATTACATTTGCCTACTTTAGCCAAATCCACTAATCCATAAAAAGTCGCGAGACATTACTTGGAGATGTTTAGCGGCGGTTCTCTATGAAATCATTTCTCCCTCCACCTCTCGGAGCTTTCAAACATCGCCTACCCACTTTGCCACTTTAACCACAATAAATCATAAAACAAAATATTTCCCAAAATTATCTCCAATTCCTTCTTTCTCGTCCTTTTTCTTTTCGGCGCTCCGATTCATTGCTTCTGAAGTTTTCTTCACATTCGTACAGCAGGATCCCGCTAGGTTTTCTGGTTCGTTTTCTAATTTGGCTCTATTTTTGTTACAGAATCTGGGAGTTGGACTCTATTTTAAATTTGAATGTAATGAAATGCATGATCTTTAAATTCCCCTGGTACATAAAGTTTGCAAAAGCTTGACAATTGGTTCTGGATCGCGAGAATAAGCAGATGATAGCAGAACTATAACAGTATAACTAGTCGGAAACAGTCTTGTAGTTCAAAAAGTACATGATATACAATACAAGTGGTATTGTAGACCAAAAGGGGCCTAAACAGATAATAGCAGAATCATTAATTGTTGGGTTGGTTGGTTGGTCTTTAGCAAGGAGGGGTCACAAATTATCAGCTTGATCTCCATAGTAGCAGTAACTGATACCAAAAGCTCCTTTATTATCTCCTTTTTAACAATTATATGATGCCATCTCTGGTCGTCTTTTGTTGCTAAATAGTGACTGTATCAGTATAAATGGAGGACCAAAGCATCTCACAAGATTTGGCTGTTACTTCTTCGTATGAAGCAGCCATGACGGCACTATCTTCTTTGATAGGCCAGCACAAGAAGCAGAATGTTGCTCCTAGGGATGGTAGAAAGTTTGCATTGATGTCGAAATATCTAAAGGTTAGGCGATATCTCTCCATGATATGAATTAACATGGTGTTTATTAAAAATATAAAACAATGAATTGTCTGCTGTTTTGTTATTGAGCTGTTATTGTATCCATTTTGGTGGAACTCATATTTTTGATATACAACTTAGCATTAGAATCTGGCACGAGGACTCAAGTGCCAATTTTTTCATTAGAAATGACCAGAAAAGGCAGGAAAGGTCTGACCAAACTGTAGAAGCCAATGTACAGTCATACTATAATTGGTATGCTCAAATCTCCAATTCAAACTTTTGAATTCAAGACCAATTATTTTCATTCCCAAGGATTGTAAATCAGGAATCCTTGATGCTGCCTGTTGTCAGGTCCACTACCAGATTTGCACACTAAAATACCTTCAATTGAAGGTTGTTATAATTTGCGTTAAAAAAAATGAAAGTATAGTTTGGTTTCTTTTGTTGTGCGCGCAGATGGCAGATTTGGAGCAGAGCATTTCTAAACTTAAGATCATACATGTCGCAGGAACTAAAGGAAAGGTAAAACAACTATGTAAGATTTGACCTAGACTTGATTGCATTATGTTTTACTGGAAACTTACATAGTGGTGATGTTTTATGAACTCATAAAATGAGCTGCCATGTTTCTATGCTATTAATAATTCCAGGGTTCAACTTGCTCATTTTGTGAGGCTATTTTACGTGAATATGGTCTAAGGACTGGGCTATTTACATCCCCTCATTTGATTGATGTAAGAGAAAGGATTCGAATAAATGGGTAAGTAATAACTGCTCAACCTTAAAAAAATAAAGAGAATAATGTAATATGTGCTTATTGGGAATACTTTTATTGCTAATAAAAATGAGGCCATAATAAATTGCTAATATTTTTAACTCATGATTAATAATTAATAGGGCATTTTCCATCGTATACATTTTGTATATGTATGTGACCTTGTGAAGTTTATCCTATATTTATGGTATAAATACTTTCAGGTTAGAACTATCCAGAGAAAAGTTCTTGGATTATTTCTGGGATTTGTGGAACAAGCTAACGGTGCTCTTCTTTTTAACCTAATCACCTACAATATTCCCTCTTCTGATTTGTAGTTCTTTCAATCAAAATTGTCCTTCTTTATAATATATATATTTTTTATTTCCCTTTGCAGAATAAATTGTCTGAAGAATTGTTAATGCCTCGCTTATTCCAATTTCTTACTCTCTTGGCCTTCAAGATATTCTTGTGTGAAAATGTATGGTTCAATATATTTTCTGCTTCTTTTGGTTTAGAGGTGTTGTTTTGGTGATGGATGAAATTTTCATTGATTGTATAATCTTGCTGTTTCTGTTAAGGAAGCAGGTGGTATTCTGCATATCATTTTTTTCCCTCAAAAACATAAGAAAAATGAATGAAACATAAGAACCTCTTTTTTCTGTTAGAAAATAATACCAAAACCTATAAAATGTGAAATTTTGATGTTAATAACAAGAAGGGCTTAATCTAGGTTGATGTTGCCATTATTGAAGTTGGTATTGGAGGCAGGTGGGACTCAACTAATGTGGTAACTCTTCATTTTCTCTTTGTCATCTTTGTTTTGTCTCAACAAATCAAACTGTTTTTTTTTCCCCTTATTGTTATGCATTTTCTGATATACATAGATTAAGGAGCCCATTGTCTGTGGTGTAACTTCACTGGGGATGGATCATATGGAGATTTTAGGTAAGCTTTCTCTCTTGTACATCATCATTATCACTTGTTATAAAGAAAGCTAAAACTGAGGTCCTGGTCTTTTTCAAGTTTAAAAGATTGTCCCACCTTAAAGCTAAATTATTTTAAACCTCCCTTATATTTGCAGGTGATACAATTGAAAAGATTGCTTCAGAAAAGGCTGGAATTTTCAAGGTAAGCATATAATATAATGTGCTAATTGGTCCTGATCCTGGGACCTGACAATAAAGTAGAAATTACTAGGAACTAGTTATTACAATGTTTCCATTTGATTATCCTTGAATGCAGTTTTGTTTTCAAGATTTAACAAAAACTATTGCTCGTATCAATGAAGCCTCATACCCCTGGATTCACGGTGCCCCAGCTGCCTGAGGCCATGTCGGTTCTTCAACAGACTGCATCTCAGTTAACGGTATATTCACAAATTTATTAGTAATATTTATGCAGTGTGTTCCTTCTTTGCAAATTGGGTCTTAAATGTACTGCCTTTCCGCACAAGTACAATTAGCACCCAATAATTTAGCATGTAGAAAAAGGAACGACCTACCTTTTTCATTTGCAAAGGACTAGATTTTCCCCAAACTAGATCATTTTACAGTATAGCCAGGTGGCCCAGGTCATATGAGGTTTGAATTTCATGTCTGTTGTCATCATATCAATTGCACAATTTAGAATGTTGGTTTGCTTCTCCATATGATTTCAGGAAAGATGTAGGAGAAGCATACTTTCCAATTTATTTTCTGGTGGTCTTTTGGACCAAGTAATCCTTTTTTTTTTTTTTTTTGAAGAAATGGTCCAAGTAATCTTATTCCATATGATTTCAGGAAAGATGTACGAGAAGCATACTTTCCAATTTATTTTCTGGCGGTTTTTTGGACCAAGTAATATTTTTTTTTTAAGAAATGGTCCAAGTAATCTTATTCCTTGTACTCCTGTTTTGTTGCAATATTTTTAGATTCCCCTGGAAGTGGCAGCACCACTTAATTTGGAGTGGTTGAAGGGTCTGAAGCTTGGATTAGATGGGGATCACCAACTCATCAATGCGGGGCTTGCTGTAGCGCTTTGTAAATGTTGGCTTGAGAGAACTGGACATTCATCCTTTGTTTCCAATGTCAGTTCAAAATTTTGAGCAAAAGTTTTTTGGTCAATTTTGCTCAAAAGGTTCTTCAAATATTGCAGGATAAAACCATCTAGTTAAACATAGTATCTTTTTAACTGAGAATAAGGAGTCTCTTGAAAAGTCACATTTTTCTATTTTCATCATTTTCTGAAATGTCAGGTCATTTTGTTAAATGTGTTTACTTGATTGGAATAATCTGTTCCAAAAGCTTTGAAGTGCAATAACTATGACATATTAGGACTTCTATCAGAATAATGAAGAGAGAGCGAGATGGGGGGGGGGGGGGTGGAGTGGGGGGCTGAGAGATGGTCTCAGCATGCTCATCAAGCAGGGGCATTTATTTCAAGTTTCCTAAGGATCAGTTTTCTTTCAATACTGTTATTTTGAATTACTTGGAGCAATTTTGTTGCAAAATCTTATTCCTTATCTGGTAAAGCATTGTTAGGGTGTCGTGACTGAAGATCTGCCAGAGGCTTTTCGAAGAGGCCTAGCATCAGCACGTCTGTTAGGCAGAGCTCAAATTGTTAAAGATATCCATTCAGAAAATTCAAGTAGCTGGGGTAATTTGGTCTTTTACTTGGATGGTGCTCACACACCAGAGAGTCTTGATGTCTGTGCCAGATGGTTCTCCATTGCCACAATCAGGGAGAGCTCTTCTGTTTTAAATGGAAACGGGGGTGTTCTTCGTGAAAATTACCATGGTTACGGGTGCTGTAATGGAAATGGCAACTCGTCTTTGATAAATTTGAAAAGGGTGAGTAAGAACTTATGTAACATACATCAAATTTCCTTGCTGGATGTGAAAGGGAAAGTAGGTTAAAGAACTAGAAGGGGACGGAAAAGGAGATGGCAATATTTTTTGAGCTGGTTACTTAATTCTTTCTCGTCTCTTTAATAACACTACAAATTGTGGAGCTACAAAATTAAAAGAACATATGCTTATGGAGGTTAATGCTTTATTAACTTACCATCTAAAAGATCAAACTAAGCAAGATTAATTTTATGAGTATTGCTTTTCCACCCCTTTAATTCCCCAGTAACCTCCATGTAAACATGGTTTGGGTTTCTTCTTGTGCTCTTCTTTTCTTTATCTAGATTTAAAACTATAGTCACTTGGAAGTTGCAAGTTTGCTCTATTGTGTGCCTTTATCCAAACTGAAAGGCAATGATAAGGTCAATATTGACCAATTCTTATAATTCGAGTGCATAGAAGATGCAATATTAAACTCCTGTCAATGCTGTTTCTATTAACTAAGGAACTTTCAGAATCTATATCAGAAGGAATAATATATGAACATTTTGTCTGTAGATTCTGTTGTTTAATTGCATGGAGAAAAGAGATCCACAGCTATTGCTCCCTCAACTTATTGAGACTTGTGCTTCAAATGGTACCTTTCTTATCTTAGTTTCTTCAAATTTGCTACTTTTACCTTCTTCACCTTCAGGATTTTTAGTGCATTTTCTTATGCACTTGTATGGCATACTTGAGCAATGAGCAACATGTCATGTCCTCAACTAGTACTCTTGTATGCATAGATTCAAAAGATACTAAGATCATACAAGAAGACATTCGAGGTAATAAGATTGGCCACTAAGTTGAGATTGGGATTTAATATATATTTTTTTTCAGGTTTGCATTTCTCAAAAGCCATTTTTGTGCCTAGCTTATCATCTCATCATAAGGTTGTCTCCGCTACATCTCTGCTGAAATCTGATGCATCTATCGATCTGTCATGGCAATTGGCCCTTCAGAAAACTTGGGAGAATATCATCCATGGAAAAGGTCACATATAATGTCCTTTTTTCAAAGGACACCCTATATTTACTCATAGGTCCAAAATTGTTACCTAACATATTCAGTAATGCGAAATCATACTCGGTTGTTAAATTACTGTAATGGAAAATGGATAATAAATATTGATTCAACATGTTTATTACAACGAAATAAACCCTAAACCCTTAACCTTTGTTTTGACAGTTTTTATTTTGTCTAGTTTCCATACAAGAAAAGGAGTTATTTTAATTTTTTTAAAACCAAAAGTAGGCCTAATTTAGAGAGGTGTGGTCCTATGTCTGTATGACATTAAATTCTTCTTTTGTGTCCCGTGGGATTTGATATGTCCACTGTGAACTCTTCAAGTTCTTGTGTTGAGTACAGTGAAGTCTAATTGTTTGTTGAAACACCTACTTTTGTCAAATGTAGTAGCTAATGTAAACAATGTGAAGCGTCCCGGTATCATAAATTCATCTTCTAATGGATTTATTGAAGAAAATACAGTAGAGAGCTGTGATTCTTCCTCGAATCATTATAATTGTGGTTCTGTGATGCCGTCTTTACCCTCAGCAATCCATTGGCTGAGAGAATGTGCCAGAAGAAACCCTACAATCCAGTACCAGGTAAAGCTATGCCTCCAGCAATTTAATCCAAATCCTTTTAAGTTTTCTGGAACAGACTTTGTTCCAATTCATTTACGGATGGGCCCCACAGAAACTTTGTTGTTTCCGGGAACTACAAAATCCTTGGGGATTCTTTATTTTTTATTATTATTATTTTTTGGGGGGGGGGGGGGGGGGCTGTCGGTTGCAGGAGTTTGTTTCATAACTCTGTTTAACGTAAAATTTGGTTAATTGTGTCATTTTTGCAAATGAAAATTATTAAATTATGTAGGTTTTGGTAACTGGATCTCTGCATCTTGTTGGCGATGTCTTAAAGCTTCTCAGAAGATGATCCCATCTTTTCCATATATAATTTATGTTTGAATTGTTTCTTGATTTTTGATATGTTTCCACTTCACACAATAGACATACACGTACATGTAACCATTCTACCATTCTTCATTAGTTTGTTGGCTTAAAGTAGAGAATAGAAAATCATTGATCATTGCCATTGTTTTATAGTAATTTTTTACCTACATTCATATAGAAGCACCTCGTTCACTGTCATTGTTCTACAATAATTTGTTACCTGTTGTATTTGTATTTGAAATTTTAATTATGTAATGTTACTGTTAAAGCCACATTGGTGTGCAAAAACTGGTCCGATTTTGTGCAATTTCTGAATGTAGTTAGCAGGAATTCAATAATGATAATGCAATCACTTTAAATCCCTAGGCCAATTTCTCTATAGCCTACTACCCTCTTTTATCGTGCAAAGAAAACAAAAAGAAGCTTTTTAAGTTTAGTATGTCATCAAATTGGCACCGTGGTTTTGATTATGAACAGGTCCTTAACCAAATGAAGGTAACATAATTTAAGCAATTATTTCTCACTTCAAGCCTACGGAAAATCATAGCTGGAATATGGTACAAAGTTTACGCACAAACTGTATGTGCATATTCATGTCAGATGTTCTGGACATTACGTTGATTAAAAATTATACAGCTAAAGTAAATATGATGTTGAACAATAAATAATTAGAAACCATTTTCGGGCCCACGTCTTCCCTAACTTTATTTATTTATTATTATTATATTATTAATTTTGCAACTATCACAAACAGAAAAATGTTTATTTCTAGGATTACCGACGAAAGAGGGAGTAAACTGAAAAAACAGCCAACCATGTACGCGTGCAGTTTTTTCTTTTTCCTTTGTGCAAGCATGATCCTCTGCAGACTATGGTGTAATGACTTGTTCCGAGTTGATATATGGATTAACTTGACCCGCTAAACCTTTATTAGTACCATTTCTATCACAAAAAACATAGCACCCGTGCAACTTTTTATTCGAACTTAATATATGTTTAGATTTTTTTTTAAAATGTAAAGTAGGTTTATATCCCACCACTTTTCATTATTAAGTAATCAAGAAGAAAAAACCAAAGTTTTAATTTATATTTTTAAAACACATATATGTTTAGGATTTAGATTAGACAGATGTATGGTGTGGATTAAATTCCCTTCTTTATTTATTTTATTTTTTTTTTCAAACTGTGGCACTATTCTACGACGAAGAGCCTCTCTAAAGTCTAAACAAATAGTATTTAAAGAAAACGTTGATTTTTTTTTTATTTAGAAAATTTTCAAATCCATATTTTGGAAGGATTTTTTTTTCTTTTCGAAGTTTTGTCTACAAAATAATGACTGTATTCCCATCATTCTTCATTTGTAGACAACTACTGTGATTGCTGTACGCCTGTGCAATACTTCTACCTAGATATTGACAATTAGATTTGGGAAATTTCGTTATGCAGTATTCTTCTTCCTGACTAGAACTTATTTCTGCACAAGTTTCCTAAAGGCATGCTGCAAACGAAAATAATCACTCAAGTATTATTCCAGCGATTGCGGACATATTTTATAGTTTGTAGATTATTTTTTCGTCAATTTATTATTAGTTAGTATACTATGTTAGGAAGAATGTAGCACCCTTTTTTTAAAAGATCGTTCTGATTCAATTCTTCTCAAAAACAAAATAAATACAAAAATAGCCACTATTGTTGGCAGTCAAAATTTCTAAGGATAGTTGCATTTATGCCGTCACGTCAGTCATGGAGTAATTGAAATCGCCTTAACAAGTTAATCCTCGGAACTCGTAAGGCAAATCCTTAATGCTGTGAAAATGAAATTTCTACACTGAACTTGACACAGTTAAACGGTGACGGTGGCCTCCATACTGCCATTGTCAATCTTTTATTTTTTCCTAACCTGAATATGAATTAGAAATCAGACAATATATTTACTGCTA
Organism: Rhynchospora pubera; assembly: GCA_028095005.1. Taxonomy (NCBI): domain Eukaryota; kingdom Viridiplantae; phylum Streptophyta; class Magnoliopsida; order Poales; family Cyperaceae; genus Rhynchospora; species Rhynchospora pubera. The sequence goes on along the minus strand of CM051461.1, from coordinate 69,166,104 downwards.
TCATGGAGCTTATATGGTTATATTGATTCGAAGTTTTATTTTAAGCAAAGAAATAATAAAGTATTGATTTCTGCCTATAATATAATACGAGGGATGGTTTGAATCAGAGTTACTGATATCAATTACATTTTCTCATATCATAATCAAATTGATTTCCTCTGATATTTTGGGTAATAGATTTATTGAGTAGAATAAATGGGGGATTTTTTTTTTTAAAATAGCAAAATATTAGACAGAGTAGATAGCTTATATTATAATAAAAGCATAAAATTAAAAAGTATGATGCGTCGTTCTTAATATTAGCTTATTCACAAAAAAATTGCTTCCATAATATATTTACCATTCACGCATTTAACGTAAATACAGATAACAGTAGTCGTTAATCTAAAATTTTGTTGTGATCTTCTATAGTTATTCATATTATATTTGTAAAAAAAAAAACATTTATTTTGCATGAAAATCCGGTACTTCCATGCCAAAAACTTCAGATCTCACTATGTCAGTAGTATGTTCATTAAAGATTAGAAGCAAGAAAAATGAAAAATAATATAAAAGTTAATTTTAATTAAATTAAAATTAATGGAAATTATTCTTTTTTATTGGAGGAATCAAAGTAAGAAAAGGAACATTATTCTTTTTTCGACAAATCATGTTTTAATGGAGAGTATAACATTTTGGAAAACATATCCAGTAATAGTTAATTTTATAGGACTCGAATGCAAAATATACACCATTGATTAATTGATGACGCTTTCTCTAGAAAATATGTTGTGTGAATATTGATATTAATTTTGGAATACATCACAATTCTTCGTATTGACTATGGTTATTTTGGTTTCATGGGAATAGCTGCTGTTTCCCGAAAAATTATTTTGCTTATGTTTTCTTTTGAAATGCTGTTGTATTTATTCTTGTATTATTATATTGTACACAGTGGAGATGTTAAATGGGCACGTCTCGATGCAATTTCCATCCTACTTGTTGCGAGTTATAGCATTCTAAATTCAAGTACCAGTCCGTATCATTTTTCTACACTTGATGCTTGTGTGGGCCTGTGGCTTAGTCATGTCCTGATTCATGTACTGACAAAATTATTCAAGTCTAAATTCATTTATTATAGCTAATTGTATTGCATTTCATTTAAGTTTTTTATTGTTTCTCTAGATTACACTATAACGTGATTTAAAAATCAACAATTCGACAATTCTGAATTGAAAATATATATTTGACTGATGAGTGATGACTAAATTTCTTTTAAGTTATGTCAATTTTATACCAGAATGTTTAAGTTTTAGATAACACGTTTATAAATATTTATTTTAAATTTTAATTACTATTTTATCGGTTGTCGCACTTGCCAAATAATTAAATAACTGTAAACATATTGCGTTGCTCATATTAAACCAATAATAATAATAATAATAATAATAATAATAATAATAATGATAATAATAATAATAATAATAATAATAATAATAATAATAATAATAAAAAATAGTAGTAATAATAATAATAATATTATTATTATTATTATTATTATTATTTCTGTTCCACCGAAATTAAAAAAATCCTTTTGAGTAGTGTATTGGTCAATTTAATTATTCAAAAAGTGTTAAGCTTGTAGAACAAACGACTATGTTGTGCTTGTGAAGCAGTGATACATAATGTATTTGCCATTAACTTTGTCCATTTTTTTTCTGTTTGAACTTTGAACATAATCAGATTTATAAACCACCAGGTGGTAGACATTGTTCAGAAGGCACGTCAAACTTATTTAACGATATTGTTAATACTCTTAACGTGATTTGTCATATTCATAGTGATTTGTCCACCTATTTCGATACCATAGAATGCTAATAATAATAAGAAGAAAGAAATAAAGAAAAGAAAATGAGACTCCAAAAAGTTGTAAAAATAAATAAAAATAAACAATACTAGATTATTAATATCAGATCAGCTTTTAATCTGATTTGCTTGAAACCCTAGTTATAACAAATAGGGTTAGCCAGCTAAAAATGGAAAGCCAATTTGATATGAAACGTTCTAATGTTTTAAAGTTCTTGAGGATATATTGTCCTTGAGAATGGCCAACGTCCTCACTCAAGTGGTCCGACGGTCAGAGATTGCGGACAACAGCCTCAGGGCGTCGTCATGCTTTTGAGATGGATTTCGACCCAAAGCAGTTTTTCTGCCCGGTTGATTAGTTTTGGCCGTAGTCCAATCCGGTGTGGCTACGACTGTTACTAACCGAGATGACGTGTGGCTGCCCCATTTCTGGTTTAACGACTAGTTTTTCGAACAATTCTACTCTAGGTCCTAGGCGTGGCTTGCCATTGTTCACAATACTTCACTTTATTTACTCTGAAAATATATAACAAGTCAGATAATATTTTGTGCTTTCATAGATTGACTTCATCACAATTTAATTAAAAAACCATATATATATAGAACCACCATGATCTTGAATATATATATATATATATATATATATATATATATAGAGTTTTGCTATGGTGAGTTGCAACTCACCAAAGCGTCCGTGAGTCGCGCTCAAAATTTTGAAATTAAGTTCAAAACGACCGATTCAAACCGTCTAATACAATCTTCCTATTGAATTCTCCATACAGACCAAATTTTACATTTTTTCGAAATTTTTAAGTATTTATTTCGGATTTTTAAAAACTGCTGTTTTTGAACGGTTCAGAACTAATTAGATTAATAATTTTCTAAAATTTCAAAAAAATACTTAAAAATTTCGAAAAAATATAAAATTTGGTCTGCATGGAGATTTCAATAGGAAGATTGTATTAGACGGTTTGGATCGGTCGTTTTGAATTTAATTTCTGAATTTTGAGCTCGACTCACGGATGCTTTGGTGAGTTGCAACTCACCATAGCAAAACTCTATATATATATACAGAAGCTTAATTAATAAGAGAATTCTTCTAACAACTTACACATTTATCAGATTGGAGTGGCATTGTTTATATCCCCTTCTACTGTATTACCATTGATTTTCTCTAATATTTTATTCTATTGAATCTATTTAGTTGAATTGTTGGAAAACTATCATTGTTTATTGGTCTTAGCTGCGTCGCAAAATATTGTTTTTTTTTTATATGGTATCACACAAGTGTTTCTGATGATAGTAGTTTGCATTCATATAGCATAATTTGTTGTTCTTAAGTAATGACTATTGCTTTTGGAAAACTGAAAATTAAGTCATTTATCTTGCATGAAAGTTTAGTAATCTCATTAAAAATGCCAGATCTTAAAAAGTGTGATTGTTTTTCCCCTTCACAAAGAAGCAATATTGGAAAAAAAAAAGTAAAAACGGAATGACTAATTATTGAAGCTATGATATCCCCCCCCCCCCCTCCCAATCGAAGAGATTATTGTATGTTGTAATCATGATTTGTTATGGCTATTTTGAACTTGATGTATCATGTATAATTGAATGTAGTAACTTTATCAATCTTAATGAACTTTAACGGCATATTTTAATTTGAGTAGTGCTGTCACGCACTTGTTTACTTAAAATTGAGATGAACAATAGATGGAACGGATCGAACTTTTAGACTAGTGGTACATGGATAAGCAACAAGTTTTTAAGCGATCGGAGTATGACTTTATAAATAAATATTCTCAATTAAAGAAAGACATTGCATATTCTTTTAATGTGATTTCACTATTTCAGTGTTTACTTATTTTAAGTATTAACGAAACGAAAGCAAAAATGACATGTTTTAAAAAATTCGAAAAAAATAGTAATAAAATCTCAAAAATTGTAGAATTTAGTTTGCTATGAAATTTCAATATTTAGATTAGATTGGTTAAATTAGATTTGTCAATTTATAAAAAAATTTCGAAAAAATCTGCGGCGCATATTAAACTTTCTCTTTCATATTTATTTTTAATTTTTGCGGGATTCTTTCCCAAATTGCAGGCTTTGGTTTGTGAGCCTATTGAGCCTCAAATTTGGGGACTATTTCGCGTTTCATAATTGAACCATTCAAGTTTGAGAGGAAGACACCTGAGACTGAGAACAATGCTGTCTCAGTTCTTTGTACAAAATTTGGTAGTTAAATTGTCTTTTGATGACGGCAAAAAGACACAAAACACAATCATATATATAATTCATTTAAATTAGATGATGTACTACCTTTCATCTAAAAAAAATTCAGTGCAGACATGATTCAAATACATCACATTTATACTGCTTCCATCTAAAACAAAATCTTCCACACACAATTCTGTATATATCTCAAGATCCTTCTTCAAGCGGTATCATCAAGGTCGAGGTTGGGGAAAGCAGCCTCAGGATGTCGACGCGCCGTCATGCTATTTAGATGGATGCTGGTTTTTCTGCCCCCTCGATTTGTTTTTGCAGCAATGCAATAAGGTGCGGCTGCTGCTACGGCTGCTCCTAACCGAGATGAGTTGTGGTTGACCAATCTGATTTTTCCAACAATCCGATTGTAGATGTGACTTGCCTGTGTCCGCACTAGTTTATTTTATCTACATTGAATATGAATAACCAGTCAAGTAGTATTTTGTGCTTTCGTAAAATAATTTCATCGCAATTTAATTTAAAAGCTCATATATATAGGATCATTATGATCAATTCAACTTTTATGTCATAGAAATAAAATGATCGTCAATTCTCAATTGATCTAGATGCATAACATTAAGAAATAAAAAATACAGCAACATAATTAATATAATTGGTTGAACAACTTACACAAATTTATCAAATTGGATAAGCATTGCTTATATTATATCCCCTTCCTCTGTGTTACCATTGATTTTCTCTAATATTTTATTCTATTTAATCTATTTAGTTGAATTGTTGGAAAATGATCATTGTTTATTGGCTTAGTTGGCTCGCAAAAGATTGTTTTTTTAGATACAGTATTACACGAGTGTTTCTGATAATAGTACTTTTCATTCATATAGAGCTTTGCTGTTCTTAAGTAGCGACTATCGATTTTGGAAAACTGAAAAGTCATTTGTCTTGCATGAAAATCTAGTAATCTCATATTAAAAATGCCAGATCTTAAAAGTGTGATGTTTTTTTCCCATTCAAAAAGAAGCAATTAATATTGAAAAAAAATAATAAAATGACTTATTGTTGAAGAAAAGTACAACAGTGTTGCGCAAATTTAACAAATAGCACAAATTTACTAAGATAGTTAATTGCAGCAATAATAAATCTATAGTATAATATAATCTGCGTGAATTTTTTGCGCGGATTTTAAAGCCAAGCACACGTTCAAACACCAAAAACAGATCCTATCCGTTGTTTTTTTTTTTAAGTTTTTAATCTAAGCCGTTCATCTTATTCGTTGCGTAGCTTCGATTTCTTCCCCGTGTTTAACTTTCTCATTTACTGCCTCGACGCCTCTTCAGTTTCTTTCTTTTAATTCTCAATTTTTCTTCTTAATTCTTCATTTCCTCATTTTGTTTCTCGTGGAGACAAGAAGAGCAGTGGGATAGAGTCATAGAGAAAGAGAACTAGAGATGGCAGAAGTGGAAGGAAGGGGCACGGAGGAAGGCATGCCTCCAGTAAATCCGACTACGGTTCCTCAGCAATTATTTCTCCGAGCCTTTTGCTCTGGTGTCGACCTCACCGCCATCCAGCCCATCATCAAGGCTGACGTCAAGGATCCCTCTCCTCTCTATTCTATCTCCACTGTCGATCAAATCTTACTCAACCGCTGCTTACCCATCTCCAATTTCACGCCTCAGCCATCCACTTTCCAATCCCAACAGCGGTCACCTCTCCGTCTGCAACTCCGCCAATCACATTCCAATCCCAAAATCCAGTACTCTTTCTCTTTCTCTCTATCGCTTTATTCTTATATTAATTTTGAGAAACAATCAATATGAACCAATATTTGTGAAATTGCAGGGGGGAGGTATACAAACTGTTGCTGATTACTAAGTCTGTAGATTCAGAAAAATAATTTTTTTGAGTCGTCAAGTATTTTTAGCATTAGTCATGATATTGTGCTCAGTTTAGTTATCAACGCTTACAATTTAACTTGAATTAATACAGTTATATATCTGAGAACTCTTTAATCAATTTAAATTAAAAATAATGATTTCATTGTTGCATGTTGAAATCCTTCTTAGCACATGCATGCCTTAGTTTACAATGGTGAATTGCTGGATATTTAACAAGTGTTGTGAGCATAAGGAACCAAAGGTTTCAGAAACCGATTTAGTGATTATACTAGATTTAACAAGTAATCATGGTAGACCTTGATGACTGTCGTGATGCATTTTCTACAAAATTAAACTCCTATTTTCAAATGTTATTTATTCTTCTTATGTTCAGTGATTTTTTTTACAATTTTACATATTTTGACTTAAACGTGGGTGTTCAAGATCACAGGCTTCATGTTAGTGACACTACAACTGTTGTCAGGTACAATTTTCCTTGCCTCGCCATTCATGTGTTTATTCATCTAATTTGATTGCTTAATTTTTTTTTCCTGTTTGCGTTCTTTTTTATTTGTATAATATTTTCTTTTAATCACGGATATTTTTATTGGATTTGAAGTCTATTAGAAATTAGGTGCTGATAAGTAATGTTATAAATGTGAACATTGAAAAAATTAGAGTATGATAAAAAATAATAAACTATGTATTTGAGCTATATATAATATTTTTCCGATTAATAGTGCTATTGTTATAAGCGATAACAAGAAATGGATATGTGAAAAGTGAAACTTTGTGAGCAATTCTTCTTCTTCCTTTTTTTTTGTCTACACTATTCATCTTTTAATTTCAAATCTGAACTGAGGCTAAGTACGATTGGGCTATATTTTTGCAAGGGTTATAACATTTTGTTGTTCCTTGGTATTTCCTTCAATTTCAGATCGGAACTGAGGACTAAGGGAAGCAACATCGACTGCAGGAGCATCTTTACTTCAACCTCTTGCAGACTATCATTATCTTCGAGAGGTAAAATTTATAAGGACAATCGAAATGTTCTGACATAAGGAGGCCTTTGGATTTTAATGAATTTTATGACTTTTACTACAACTGGTGATTGAAGATTAACCCGTATGTTTGATTTTTTTTATTAGGTGTGGACCGTGTGGTACCTCCTATTTAAATTCTACCAGATACATATCAGTAAGGGTTTATGATTTCTTTCATATTATTTATTATTATCTAATAGACAATCAATATTAGATAGTGTTTATTTATTCACTATTTATCAATATGAAGAACCTCACTGATGGCAAAGTTGTGATATATGAACCTGACATTGGTTCAGTTAATTAAACACCCATATTGAAATTTAAAAATATAGACCAGCCTATATTTTGTGGCGTATTCATATATACCTTTGTATGTGTCAGATTATACTAGACCGGTGAAAACCCGTTACGTCATAATACACGATGGCAAATGTTGCCATCGTGTATTATGATTTTTCCACTCTTCCATGGTCTATCTACATCTTCCTTGGAATAGGTTTTATCCCATTTCTCTTTCGCCTGATGGCGCCCCTCTCCATCATCTCTCTACCTCTTCCATTCCGGGTGGTTCTCCGTCTCAGTGGCTCTTTCTCTCCATCGCCTCCTATGCGAGTTGTCCTCTCTCTGTCGCCTCATGTAGAAATTCAAGTCGAGACAGGTTTTGTTTCTTGCGATCCATGGCTAGATGCACAAATCCCACTTGATTGATTATGACAAGGCAAGATTTTACCTATTTTTAAACATTTTTTCGCATTTTTCTATTTATTTTTGTAGCAAGGTCTTTGTTTTTATTTTACACCTCAAATTTTTGGGTGGGTGTTTTTGTTTCTTTTCATGAGAGATCTCCCCCCACCACCAATAATAATAATAATAATAATAATAATAATAATAATAATAATAATAATAATAATAATAATAATAATAATAATAATAATAATAATAATAAATAAATAAATAAATAAATAAATAAATAAGTAAATAAAGTCCACTTGGCGCACACAATTCATCAGCCCCTCACACCCCTCCAATTGAACACCATATCGGACTGTAAATTTTTAAAAATAAAAATAAAAATCTAAATACTTGACATGGCAATAGAAATAGTTGAATTATTTTTGGGCGATCCTCTTTGTGATTCTTTATTTTTATGTGTGATTCAGGATTGTTGCATTGTGTTCCTGGCTCCTGACTCTTTACTTCCCAACCAATGATATTTAGACTGTGTTTGATTTTGTCATGCTATTTATAAGATGTGATTTCTCATGTGTTTTATTTTATGATAGGAAGATTTAAGGATTGAGATTCAATAATTTTCCATATTCTTGCTGTTATTATTTTAGAAATTTGAATTTATTACCTTTCCTACAAATCTTATTATATGATTCAGTTTTGTGTAAAGAAATTGAACTCTTAGGTCCATTTAGTACTTATGCCGTTACTTTATCATTTGGTTGGCTATTCTGTACCACTTAGTATATTTATATGATATATGATATATACTGGAGCAAATTTTAGTTTCGTTGACCCTTCAATTTAATTTCAAAATTTTTAAGGCAAGACAACTCATTTTCTTACCAACCATGGATAGATGCACAAATCAAGAGAATCTTTGATGCTGCCATTATTATTTTGTATTAAATGTGCTTCAAAGCTATATTTAAATACTATTTATTTTCCTTATATAGTGCTTAGAGAAATCAAATTGGTATCAAAACGGTCATTATATTCGCACTCTCCATTAATTTTATATCTATTGCACTGGTCATCTCTATCTATGAAATTTTGTGAAAAAATGACCCTTCTTCTCTTTTCTTTTTATCTAGGTTATCGATTATCGATCTTTTAATTTCAAATCTAAACTGAGTCCAAGTACTATTGGTGCTATATTTTTTGGAGGTTTGTAATTGTTGGTTGTTCCTTGGTATTTTTTTCAATTTCAGATCTGAACTGAGGAAAAAAGGAAGTGATATCGACTGCAGGACATCTTTTATATCTTTTATATATATATATTGTGTGCTGCTGATTTTGAAGGAACAACCAAACAATCATCTTTTGGATGGTGGTTTCAGTATATTCATCTCTTACAATTAGGTAACTTAATTTTTTTTTCTTATTATTTTTTGAAAAACTTTGAAGCTAACAATGAGAAACAAAAATGAGATAAGCAGCCATGAATTGTTGAGGGAATGCATATAAATGATTGAATATTTTTCATGTATTTTTTTTGCAAACTTCACTACATTAATTCCTCATGTTGGGTTCATATATTTGTGAAACAGAAAGCTACACGTGTTATATGATAAGTCGACAAGTAATTACACATCAATTGTTGCTTTAAGCATCAATTTTCTATTGTGAGTTTTTTTTTCTAATTGAATTAATAATAATGTGATTTGTCTTTCTTTTTATTATAAAGTTAGAAATTGTATGGCTAATTTGTTTAATTTTTTCAAATTTTTGTCAATTTTGATCAGATCTTTTGGCATAGAAGATCTCAATTGATGAGAGAGTGAATTCATATTGATTTTAGGTGTCTTGGTATATATTGGTAGGACCACTTGAGATCAGGTATGATGGTACAGAAAAGTGGAAGAAATTAGGGCTGGTATGACACAAGTACAGGCTTGATACCAGTTGCATTCATGGAAAGGCATTGGTACAAGGGTAGGTTTTTTTAGTATCAAAACAGTGAGGAGAAGGAAGCAATAATGTTTGTTATGGTGATTGTTAATTTTGGTGAGCTGATTTCTTAGTTGGTACAGTGGTTAGTACCAATGGATGCAAAGGAATTGGATTTATACAAAAGGCAATTGTCACTACCATGACCGTTATCATGTTCGTTGACCCGTTTAGTATAGAATTAGGTGAGTTTACTTTAGTATATTAAATTCTGCCTAAAGTTTCAAGTAACATATTGAATCTGATATACATCATGTCTTGATATTCAATAGTGCATGTACTTAGTTACATATCATCAGAGGTGCTTTCTCCTCTTTCTAGTACATTCTAATAATTGTAAAATTATTTATCTTACATTCTATAAGGAACATTCAAATTTTTCTTAATATTTAAACTTTTTATATAGTCTAGAATATGTTTATGAGCTGATATATTCAATACGATTGGATTATATATTGTAGTTATGCACATAATGTGCAGATTTGAAAGATTCCGAGTAAATTTGAACATTTCAAGCTATTTTACATTCATTTTAAGTCATTTTATCACAATAAACTATATTCATGCCTTTTTATATAGTCTAGAATAAGTTTACGAATTCACCGATTTAAAATATTTGGATTATACATTATAATTATGAATATAATGTGCAAATTTTAAAGATTTTGAGTATATTTGAGCATTTCAAGTGATTTTGCATTCATTTTAACTCTTTTGATCACAATAATTTCTATTTATACTCTTTATATTGTCTAGAATATGTTTATGAGGTCAATTATTCAAAAAAATTGGTTTGTACAATGTAATTATTCATATAATATGCAGATTTTTCAGATTTTAGTATATTTCAGAATTTTCAGTGATTTTTCATTCATTTTAAATCATTTGATCTCCATAATCTCTATATATGCTATATATATAGTCTAAAATATGTTTAAGCGGTCAATTAATCAAAAAGATTGGTTTATACGTTGTAAGTATTCACATAATGTGCAGATTTTACAGATTCTGAGTATATTTGAGCATTTTAAGCGATTTTGATCTCATTTTAAGTCTTTTAATCTCAACAATCTACATTGAAGCTCGCTTTATATAGTCTAGAATATGTTTATGAGCTAAATTATTCAAAACAATTGCATTATACATTGTAATTATCCACATAATGTGCATATTTTGCATATTCTAAGTTTATTTGAGCATTTCAATTGATGTTACATTCATTTTAAATTATTTGATGACAATAATCTATATTTAAGCTCTCTTTATATTGTCTAGAATATGTTTATGAGCTCACTTATTCAAAACGATTGGATTATACATTGTAATTATTCACAAAATGTGCATATTTTACAGATTCTAAGTTTATTTGAGTATTTCAATTGATGTTGCATTCATTTTAAGTTATTTGATGACAATGATCTATATTTAAGCTCTTTATATAGTCTAGAATATGTTTATGAGCTCACATATTCAAAACGATTGGATTACACGTTGTAATTTTTCACATAATGTGCAGATTTTACAGATTCTGAGTATATTTAAGTATTTCAAGAGATTTTGCATTCATTTTAAGTTATTTGATGACAATAATCAACATTTATGCTCTTTATATAGTTTATAATATATTTATGAACTCATTTATCCAAAATGATTGGATTATACATTATAATTATTCAAAAAATTTGCAGATTTTACAGATTCAGATTAGATTTGAGCATTTCAAGCGATTTTAAATTCATTTTAAGTCATTTAATCACAATTATCTATATTAGTGCTCTTTATATAATCTAGAATATGTTTACGAATTCATTTATTCAAAAACATTGGATTATACATTGTAATTTATCACATAATGTGCAGATTTAAAGATTCTGAGTATATTTGAGGATTTCAAGCGATTTTGCATTCGTTTTAAGTGATTTGATCACAATAATATATATTTAAGATCTCTATTTTGTCTAGAATATGTTTATGATATAACTTATTTAAAACGTTTGGATAATACATTGCAATTATGCACTTAATATGCAGATTTGAAAGATTCTGTGTATATTTGAGCATTTCAAGCGATGTTGCATTCATTTTATGTCATTTGATCACAATAAGCTATATTTATGCTTTTAATATAGTTTAGAATATGTTTATGAAACAACTCACTTATTCAAAACGATTGGATTATACATTGTAATTTTTGACATAATGTGCAGATTTTAAAGATTATGAGGTTATTTGAGCATTTCAAGCGATTTCACATTCGTTTTAAGTGATTTGAATACAATAATATATATTTAAACTCTTTGTTTTGTCTAGAATATGTTTATGATATAACTTATTCAAAACAATTGGATTATACTTTGTAATTATGCACATAATGTGCATATTTGAAAGATTCTGAGTATATTTGATTATTTCAAGATATTTTGCATTCATTTTAAGTCATTTGATCACAATAAACTATATTTATAATTTTTGTATAGTCTAGAATATGTTTTTACGAAACAATTGGATTATACGTTGTAATTACGAATATAATATGCAGATTTTAAAGATTTTGAGTATATTTGAGCATTTCAATCGATCTTGGATTCGTTTTAACTCATTTAATCACAATAATCTATATTTATGCTCTTTATATAGTCTAGAATAAGTTTATGTGGTCAGTTATTCAAAATGATTGGTTTATAAATTGTAATTATTTACATAATGTGCAGATTTTACAGATTCTAAGTATATTTGAGAATTTTAAGCGATTTTGCATTCATTTTAAGTCATTTCATCACAATAATTTATTTATATTCTTTGTATAGTCTAGATTATGTTTATACTGTCAATTATTCAAAAAGATTGGTTTTATACATTGTAAGTATTCACATCATGTGCATATTTTACAGATTCTGAGTATATTTTAGCATTTTAATCGATTTTGCTCTCATTTTAAGTCTTTTTATCACAACAATCTATATTTAAGCTCTTTATATAGTCTAGAATATGTTTGTGAGCTCATAATTCAAAATGATTGGGTTATACATTGTAATTATTCACGTAATGTGCATATTACACAGATTCTGAGTATATTTGATTTTTTCAAACGATTTTCCATTCAATTTAAATCATTTGATAATAATCATCTATATTTATGTTCTTTATATAGTATAGAATTTATTTATGAACACACTTATTCAAAATGAGTGGATTATACATTGTATACACACATAATTTGCAGATTTTACAAATTCTGTGTATATTTTGGCATTTGAAGCAATTTTGCATTTATTTTAAGTTATTTGATGGTAATAATCTATATTTAAGCTCTTTATATAGTCTAGAATATTTTTATGAGCTCACATATTCAAAACGATTGGATTATACATTGTAATTATTCACTTAATATATGGATTTTACAATTTCTGAGAAAATTTGAGCATTTCAAATGATTTTGTATTCATTTTAAGTCATTTGATCAAAGTAATCTATATTTATGATCTTTATATAGTTTAGAATATGTTTCTGAACTAAATTATTCAAAACGATTGGATCATACATTGTAATTGCGCACATAATGTGAAGATTTTAAAGATTCTGAGTATATTGGAGCATTTGAAGAGATTTTGCATTCATTTTAAGTCATTCGATAACAATAATCTATATTAAGCTTTTTATAAAGTTTAGAATATGTTTATGAGCTCAATTATTCAAAACGATTGGATTGTACAATGTAATTATTCACATAATATGCAGATTTTACAGATTCTGTGTATATTTAGCATTTTAAGAGATTTTACATTCATTTTAAGTCATTTGATCACAATAATGTATATTAAAGCTCTTTATATAGTCTAGAATATATTTATGATATCACTTATTCAAAATAATTGGATTATACATTGTAATTATGCACGTAACATTCAGATTTGAAAGATTCTGAGTATATTTGAGCATTTCAAGCGATTTTGCATTAATTTTAAGTCATTTGATCACAATAATCTATATTTAAGCTCTTTATATTTTGTAGAATTTGTTTATGAGCTCAATTATTCAATATGATTGGATTATACATTGTAATTATTCACATATTGTGCAGATTTAACAGATTCTGAGTATATATGAGCATTTGAAGTGATTTTGTATTTATTTTAAGTCATTTGATCACAATAATCAATATTTATACTCTTTATATAGTTTAGAATATGTTTAAGAGGTCAATTATTAAGAAATATTGGATTATACATTGTAATTATTCACATGATATGCAGATTTTACAGATTCTAAGTATATATTAGCATTTCAAGCAATTTTGCATTCATTTTAAGTCATTTTATCACAATAATGTATATTTAAGCTCTTTATATAGTCTAGAATATGTTTATTATATCACTTATTCAAAACAATTGGATTATACATTGTAATTATGCACATAATATTCAGATTTGAAATATTCTGAGTATATTTGAGCATTTCAATCAATTTTACATTAATTTTAAGTCATTTGATCACAATAATCTATATTTAAGCTCTCTATATTGTGTCAAATTTGTTTATGAGCTCAATTATTCAAAATGATTGGATTATACATTGTAATTATTCACATGTTGTGCAGATTTTACAGATTCTGAGTTTATATGAGCATTTGAAGCGATTTTGCATTTGTTTTAAGTCATTTGATCACAATAATCTATATTTATGCTCTGTATATAGTTTGGAATATGTTTATGACGTCAATTATTAAGAAAGAATGGATTCTACATTGTAATTATTCACATAATGTGCAGATTTGACAAATTCTAAGTATATTTGAGCATTTTAAGCGATTTTGCATTCATTTTAAGTCATGTGATCACAATAATCTATATTTAATCTCCTCATATAGTCTAGAATATGTTAAGAACTCACTTATTCCAAATGATTGGATTGTACATTGTAATTATTAACATATTATACGGATTTTACAATTTCTGAGTATATTTGAGCATTTCAAACGATTCTGTATTCTTTATAAGTCATTTGACCACAGTAATCTATATTTATGATCTTTATGTAGTTTAGAATATGTTTCTAAACAAAGTTATTCAAAACAATTGGATTATACATTGTAATTATTCACATATTTTACAGATTCTAAGTTTATTTGAGCATTTCAAGCAATTTTGCATTCGTTTTAAGTGATTTGATCACAATAATATATATTTAAACTCTTTATTTTATCTAGAATATGTTTAGGATATAAATTACTCTAAACAATTGGATTATACATTGTAATTATGAACATAATGTGCAGATTTGAAAGATTCTGAGTATATTTGAGCATTTAAGGCTATTTTGCATTCATTTTAATTCATTTGATCTCAATAATCTACATTTAGCCTCCTTATATAGTCTAGAATATGTTTATGAACTCATTTATTCAAAACGATTGGATTATACATTGTAATTACGAACAAATGTGCAGATTTTACAGATTCTGAGAATATTTTAACGTTTCAAACGATTTTACATTCATTTTGAGTCATCTGATCACAATAATCTATATTTAACCTCTTTATATAGTCTAGAATATGTTTATGAACTCACTTATTAAAACAAAATTGGATTATACACTGTAATTATGCTAAAAATGTGCAAATTTTATAGATTCTGAGTATATTTGAGCATTTCAAGTGATTTTTGCATTCAATTTGAGACATTTGTTCACGATAATGTTTATATTTAAGCTCTTTACATAGGCAAGAATTTGTTTACGAGCACACTCATTTAAAGCTATTGGATTATTTATTGTAATTACACAAATAATGTGCAAATTTTAAAGATTCTGTGTATATTTGGGTATTTCAAGCGATTTTGTATTCAATTTAAGTCATTTGTTGACAATAATCTATATTTATGCTCTTTATATAGTGTAGAATATGTTTATGAACTCATTTATTCAAAACGATTGGATTATAAATTGTAATTATTCACATAATTTGCAGATTTTACAGATTCTGAGTATATTTTTGAGCATTTCAAGCGATTTTGAATTTATTTTAAGTCATTTGATCACAATAATCTATATTGATGCTCTTTATATAATCTAAAATATGTTTACGAGCTCACTTATTCAAAACGATTGGATTATACATTCTAATTATGCACATAATGTGCAGATTTGAAAGATTCTGTGTATATTTTAGCATTTCAAACGATTTTCCATTCATTTTAAATCATTTTATCAAAATCATCTATATTTATGATCATTATATAGTTTATAATTTATTTATGAACATACTTATTCAAAATGATTGGATTATACATTGTAATTACACACATAATTTGCAGATTTTACAGATTTTGCGTATATTTTGGCATTTCGAGCGATTTTGCATTTATTTTAAATTATTTGATGACATAATCTATTTAAGCTCTTTATATAGTCTAGAATATGTTTATGAGCTCACATATTTAAAACGAATGGATTAGACATTGTAATTATTCACATAATATACGGATTTTACAATTTCTGAGTTTATTTGAGCATTTCAAACGATTTCGTATTCATATTATAAGTCATTTGACCACAGTAATCTATATTTATGATCTTTATATTGTTTAGAATATGTTTATGAGGTCAATTATTAAGAAAGATTGGTTTATACATTGTAATTATTCACATGATGTGCAGATTTTACAAATTCTAAGCATATTTGAGCATTTTAAGCGATTTTGCATTCATTTTAAGTCATTTGATCACAATAATCTACTATTAAGCTCTTTATAAACTCTAGAATATATTTATGAGCTCAATTATTCAAAACGATTGGATTGTACATTGAAATTATTCACATAAAATGCAGATTTTACAGATTCTGACTATATTTGAGCATTTCAGGCGCTTTTACATTCATTTCAAGTCATTTGATCTCAAGAATGTATATTAGAGCTCTTTATATAGTCTAGAATTTGTTTATGATATCACTTATTTAAAACGATTGGATTATAAATTGTATTTATGCAAATAATGTTCAGATTTTAAAGATCCTGAGTATATTTGAGCATTTCAAACGATTTTGCATTAACTTTAAGTCATTTGATCACAATAATCTATATTTAAGCTCTTTATATTGTGTATAATATGTTTATGAGCTCAATTATTCAAAACGATTGGATTGTACATTGTAAGTATTCACATATTGTCCAGATTTTACAGATTCTGAGTATATTTGAGGATTTGAAGCGATTTTGCATTCATTTTAAGTAATTTGATCACAACAATCTATATTTATACTCTTTATATAGTCTTGAATAAGTTCATGATGTCAATTATTAAGAAATAATGATTTATACATTGTAATTATTCACATAATGTGCAGATTTGATAAATTCTAAGTATATTTGAGCATTTTAAGCGATTTTGCATTCATTTTAAGTCATTTGATCACAATAATCTATATTTAATCTCCTTATATAGTCTAGAATATGTTTAAGAACTCACTTATTCTAAACGATTGGATTACACAATGTAATTATTCACATAATATACGGATTTTACAATTTCTGAGTATATTTGAGCATTTCAAATGATTTTGTATTCATTTTAAGTCATTTGATCACAATAATCTATATTTATGCTCTTTATATAGTTTAGAATATGTTTATGAGGTCAATTATTAAGAAAGAATGGCTTATACATTGTAATTATTCACATAATGTGCAGATTTGATAAATTCTAAGTATATTTGAGCATTTTAAGCGATTTTGCATTCATTTTAAGTCATTTGATCACAATAATCTATATTTAATCTCCTGATATAGTCTAGAATATGTTTAAGAACTCACTTATTCCAAATGATTGGATTATACATTGTAATTATTAACATATTATATGGATTTCTCAATTTCTGAGTATATTTGAGCATTTCAAACGATTCTGTATTCTTTATAAGTCATTTGACCACAGTAATCTTTAATTATGATCTTTACATCGTTTATAATATATTTCTAAACTAAGTTATTCAAAATGATTGGATTATACAGTGTAATCACGCACATAATATGCAGATTTTAAAGATTCTGAGTATATTGGAGTATTTCAAGTGATCTTGCATTCATTTTATGTTATTTGATCAAAATAATCTCTATTTAAGCTTTTTATGTAGTCTATAATATGTTTATGAGCTGAATTATTCAAAACGATTGGATTATACATTGTAATTATTCACATAATGCGCATATTTTACAGATTCTAAATTTCTTTGAACATTTCAATCGATTTTCTATTCATTTTAAGTCATCTGATCACAATAATCTATATTTAAGCTCTTGATATAGTCTAGAATATGTTTATGAGCTCACATATTCAAAACGATTGGATTTTACATTGTGATAATTCACATAATGTGTAGATTTTACAGATTCTTAGTATATTTAAGCATTTCAAGCGATTTTGCATTCATTTTAAATCATTTGAAATCATCTATATTTAAGATCTTTATATAGTCAAGAATATGTTTATGAACTCACTTATTCTAAACAATTGCATTATACATTGTAATTACGCACATAATATGTAGATTTTAAAGATTCTGAGTATATTTGAGCATTTCAATCGATTTTGCATTTATTTAAGTCATTTGACCACAATAGTCTATAATTAAGCTCTTTATAAAGTCTAGAATATGTTTATGAGTTCAATTATTCAAAACGATTGGATTGTATATTGTAATTATTCACATAATATGCAGCTTTTACAGATTCTGAATATATTTGAGCATTTCAAGTGATTTTGTATTCATTTTAAGTCATTTGATCACAATAATGTATATTTAAGCTCTTTATATAGTATAGAATATGTTATGATATCACTTATTAAAAATGATTGGATAATAAATTGTAATTATGCAAATGATGTTCAGATTTTAAATATTCTGAGTATATTTGAGCATTTCAAGCGATTTTGCATTAATTTTAAGTCATTTGATCACAATAATCTTTATTTAAGCTTTTTATATTGTGTAGAATATTTTTATGGGCTCAATTATTCAAAACGATTGGATTGTACATTGTAATTATACACATATTGTGCAGATTTTACAGATTCTGAGTGTATTTGAGCATTTGAAGAGATTTTGCATTCATTTTAAGTCGTTTGATTACAATAATCTATATTTATGCTCTTTATATAGTTTAGAATATGTTTCTCAACTAAGTTATTCAAAACAATTCGATTATACATTGTAATTATGTACATAATATGTAGATTTTAAAGATTCTGAGTATATAGGAGCATTTCAAGCGATTTTGCATTCATTTTAAGTTATTTGATCACAATAATCTATATTTAAGCTCTTCATTTTAAATTATTCAAAATGATTGGATTATACATTGTAATTATTTACATAATGTTCATATTTTACATATTCTAAATTTATTTGAGCATTTCAATCGATTTTGCATTCATTTTAAGTTATTTGATGACAATAATCTAAATTTAAACTCTTTATATAGTCTAGAATATGTGTATGAGCATACATATTCAAAACTATTGGATTATACATTGTAATTATTCACATAATGTGCAGATTTTACAGATTCTTAGTATGTTTAAGCATTTCAAGCGATTTTGCATTGATTTTAAGTCATCTGATGACAATAATCTATATTTATACTCTTTATATAGTTTAGAACATATTTACGAACTCACTTATTCAAAACGATTGGATTAATACATAATAATTATTCACATAATTTGCAGATTTTACAGATTCAAGTATATTTGAGCATTTCAGGCGATTTTGCATTATTTTAAGTTATGTGATCACAATAATCTATATTTATGCTCTTTATATAGTCTAGAATATGTTTATTAGGCCAATTATTCAAAAAGATTGGTTTATACTTTGTAATTATTCACATAATGTGTATATTTTACAGATTCTAAATTTTTTTGAGTATTTCAATCGATTTTACATTCGTTTTAAGTTATTTGATGACAAGAATCTACATTTAAACTCTTTATATAGTCTAGAATATGTTTGTGAGCTCACATATTCGAAACGATTGGATTATACATTGTAATTATTCACATAATGTGCTTATTTTACAGATTCTGAGTATATTTAAACTCTTTACAAAGTCTAGAATTTGTTTATGAAAACACTAATTTGAAACGATTGAATTATTCATTGTAATTACACATATAATATGCATATTTTATAGATTCTTTGTATATTTGGGTATTTCAAGCAATTTTGCATTTTATTTCAATTCATTTGATCACAATAACTATATTTATGCTATATATATAGTCTAGAATATGTTTATGAACTCACGTATTCACAACGATTGGATTATACATTGTAATTACGCGAAAAATGTCCAGATTTTAAAGATTTTGGGTATATTTAAGCATTACAAGTTATTTTGCATTCATTTTAAGTGTTTTGATCAGGTTAATCTATATAGTCTAGAATGCGTTTATGAACTAAAGTATTCAGAATAATTCGATTATACATCGTAATTATTCACATAGTTTACATATTTTACAGATTCTGAGTGTATTTGAGCATTTGAAGCGATTTTGCATTCATTTTAAATCATTCGATCACAATCATCTATATTTAAGATTTTTATATAGTCAAGAATATATTTATGAACTCACTTATTCAAAACGATTGCATTATACATTATAATTACGAATATAATGTGCAAATTTTAAAGATTCGAAGTATATTTGAGCATTTCAAGCGATTTTGCTTTCATTGTTAAGTCATTTGATCATAATAATGTATATTTAAGCTCTTTATATAGTCTAGAATATGTTTATGAGCTCACTTATTCAAAACGATTGGATTATACATTATAATTATTCACATAATTGCATATTTTACAGATTCTGAGTACAATTGAGCATTTCAAGCCATTTTGTATTCATTTTAAGTGTTTTGATCACATTAATCTATATTTAAGCTCTTTATATAGTCTAGAATATGTTTGTGATATCACTTATTCAAAACAATTGGATTATAGATTGTAATTATGCACATAATGTGCAGATTTTAAAGATTCTGAGTATATTTGAGCATTTCAAGCGATTTTTGCATTCAATTTAAGAAATTTGTTCACAATAATTTATACTTAAGCTCTTTACATAGTCTAGAATTTGTTTATGAACTTACTTATTCAAAATGATCGGATTATATATTGTAATTACTCACATAATTTGCAGATTTTACAGATTCTGAGTATATTTGAGCATTTCAATTGATTTTTTATTTATTTTAAGTCATTTTATCATAATAATTTATATTTAAGCTCTTTATATAGTCTAGAATATGTTTATGAACTCACTTTTTCAAAACGATTGGATTATGCATTTTAATTATGCACATGATGTGCATATTTTACAGATTCTTAGTATATTTGAAATTTTAAACAATTTTGCATTCATTTTAAGTTATTTGATCACAATAATCTATATTTATGTTTTTTATATAGTCTAGAATATGTTTATGAGCTTAATTATTCAAAACAATTGGATTGTACATTGTAATTATTCACATAATGTGCAGATTTTACAGATTATGAGTATATTTGAGCATTTCAAGCAATTTTGCATCCATTTTAAGTCAAATGATCACAGTTATCTATATTAAGCTCTTGATATAGTTTAGAATATGTTTATGGACTTACTTATTCAGAACGATTGGATTATACATTGTAATTATTCACATAATGTGTAGATTTTATAGATTCTGAGTATATTTGAGTATTTCAAGCGATTTTACATTCATTTTAAGTAATTTGATCACAATAATTTATATTTATGTTATTTATATAGTCTAAAATATGTTTATGATCTTACTTAAAACATGATGATATTGATATTTTAGTTAGATATTCACATTATTATTAACATATATAAAAAATAATATATTAGAAACCAAACTTTAAATTATGTAAAAAAATATTGTATCGAGCGAAGCTCGATGTCCAACCCTAGTATGAATTAAGTCACGTCCTTTATCGGTTAGACATCCTTCTACTTGAGAATTATACAGGAACCTAGAATGTAAATTACCCTTGAACTTGACTAATTTGAATCATAATTCCAGAGTGTCTCCTGCTGTTCATGAGTGTTGACAAAGCTATGAAGGAACTGTGTTTGGAAATCTGCACAAATTCAAACTGCCGTAGAGAGCTTGGCCGCACTGCAGGGGTGGATCTAATAGGGGGCAAAGGTAGGCCAAGCATACGTCAAAATTATAAATTCAATTTAGAATTAAGTACTGATCTCCTGTAAAAAATTTAAAATCCAGTTATTAATCCAATTTTGGCCTTATCTTATTCTCCTCTTACAAGGATCTTTCGAACTATTTTGTTCAGTTATTCTCAAAATTCTATTTGGAGCACGTGGTGGGATCCAATTATGACATTGTTATCAACTTATCATATATTAACGATAATATATCACAATTATGACATCATCTGGTTTGATTGATCGAATCGGTTGAACCATCGAACCATCGAATCGGGGGCAATGCAGTATCATTTACTCATTTTAATTTCTCACAATTGGTCCTTGGAGTCGGTCATATCTGTTAACTATATACAAGCCGAGTTCGAGTGAGTTGGGATAACTCAAACTCGACTCGGTTATAACTCGAGTTGGCTCGAGTCGAGCTAAAATACTTCCGAGTTTTTTAATTTAGCTCAAACTCAACTCATCTCCAACTCGAGTTGGCTCATGAGTCACGAGCCAACTTAACATAAGTATATTTACTTTAAATTTTCATTTTTTAATTGATACATTATTTCAAAATTAAAGTATTTGATGTATACAATAATATAAAAATTAAATTTATTACTAATTTTATTATTTTTCATTGATTTGAAGCAAAATATATTTCAAAACTCAATATTAATACTCATAGATCATGTTGATAATCTCCAAAAAATTAATATTTATTATGTCATGAGTCAGCTCACGAGTCAACGAGCCGAGTTGAGCCTAACTCACACTTGACTCGTTGATTAACTGAGTTGGTTCGACTCGAGTTATAACCGAGCTTTTCACAAGTCGAGTTCGAGTAAACTCACGAGTTACGAGCTTTTTGCTCACCCCTTATATTATTCGCTCCAATATCACAATGGTGTACCATGATTGTTTTTTTAAAATAAATTGGGGATCTAAGTCACCCAACTTATTTTTAAATTAAATGTCTATGAAAGACCCTCAGTCGAGTTTCGAACCTGCGATCTTTCACTCAAGGTGCATTGCTCTTTGTCACTAGATCAAGAGCTGGTTCTCAAATTAAATGTCTATGAAAGACCCCCAGCCAGATTTCGAACATGCGATCTTTCATTCAAGGAGTCAAGGTGCATTGCTCTTTGCCACTAGATCAAAAGCTGGTTCTCTGATGTAACATGATTGTTTGGAAGCAAGTTTTTGATTATTCTAGCAGACATAATTCTATTGGTCTAATTTGGGACTCTCCGATGTATCTTTATTCTGTCTATCCCCGAAGAAAGATAGGGGAAATTATTGAATTATTAGCTGCTCGTTTCAGTCGATAAAAAGAAAAAAAGTGCAGTTCATTTTTGGTTTGTAAAACTTGGAAGTGTTAGTATCAGTTCACGGAAGCAGGCATCATTAAAATCAAAGAAAAAAAAACCATTATAGGAATGGGTCTGCAATTTTGGTAATTGACAAGGGGATATTTAATTTGAAATTCAGATCTGCTGCCGCGCGACACAGCGTGTCGCGCGGTACGCTGGCCGTCTGATTAAGATCCAATGGACAAGGGAGCCCCGTGCATGTAACCTAGATTGATAGGCCCGTAAAAAGTGAACCGTCCGATCAAGATCAGACGGCTCGTAGTGCGCTACACGCTGTGTCGCGCAACAGCAGAGTCGGATTGTTTAATTTGGGATGGATCCTCTTTTGTGGGGTAGCAAGAGAAAAGCATAATTTGGAGCCTACGGGCATTTAAATTTGAAAAAAAAAAAGAGAAAAGCATAATTTGGAGTTTGGTTTCGTACAGTCGTACTTGTCTAAGTTGATGAAAAGAGGCCCAATCGGACCATATCCTAATCCAGGCCACACCACCACTGTATTGTAAATTTTTAGGATCCATGAATTCATGATATTACCGCCGGACCCAACCCAGGTATAATTGAAAAATTTTAGGTTTAAGAATTAAGATTTGATTGATAAATGATAATGATAATGGAAAATCGGGCTAATTGCCGGATTGATTCGGTGGTTATGTTATTAGGCACTTGTTCCTCACATCATTACCAGTAGTTTCGTTGGTCATTGAAAATATGTTTGTTTGAGTCGTCTCTATCCTATGAGCATGTAAAAACAAAAAGAACTCTTAAAATTGACGCTCTACATTTTGTTTATCCACAATTTAACATTTTTTTTTTAATGTTATACCTACCTACATACATATAATAGCGTAGCCGGTCAACAATTTATCGGTGCACGCACAGGTACTGATCTGATATATAATTTGTTTTTGGGATGAAAAAAAATTAACAAATGAAATTACATATTTCTTTAAAAAAAAAGGAAAAGGGCATAAGTAAAAGACAATTTGCCTCGGGTCGGTTGGTACATAGGAACTAATCCTATCCGGAATGATGCACATAGTGACATACTGACATAGGAATCCGGAACTGATCCGATAATAAATAATAATATTTAATAATGGGATAAGATAAGGTTCTCCTCCGTCAGCGCCCTCTTGCCCCGTATCTCTTCCTCGCTAGTTGCTCGGTCGCTCCATGTGTTGTGCATTTGATGACTCAGTTCATCTTTAAAAAATAAATTTTATTATCTAAGTAAAACACTGTTTTCTGTCACGTAAACTTTGCACCAAAGAACTTAATTTCAAAAAAATAATAATAATAATAAATGCAAGTCAGTCTAATGCCACATATTTCTGTTGCATAAAGTTGGTTACAGAGGATCATAACATAAAATTTTTCTTCTCAAATCATATTGGATTATCTCTTGCCGGTCCTTCAGGAGCAAAGATTGGATTAGATTAAATAAAATCAATTAGGCTTATTTATTTCATTTAGTCTTCAAACCTATATATTCAATTCATCATTGTTGCTGTACATATACGTCAGCGGTGACAGTAAGATTTGGTGTTTGCGGTTGATCAAACAATCAATCACTGGTCGATTAATTTTATTTTATTTAAGCGAAGATATTAATATCCCCTCCGAAAATATATTATATGTAGTTATTTATTGTCATCAGAATTTGCCAATAAATAAATAAACGATATCCCTATGACCCTATTTCCCTATTTACAGTAACCAGTTATTAGTCGCTCGATCGGTCCGGCCGTATCTTCTTTTAATTTCCTTCCAAAAACACTTCTTTCTTTAATGGAGCAGTCGGAGTCGGATCTGATAAAGGTGAGCCGGGACCCACCGGGTTCCGCCGTGGCGGTGATCACCATCAACCGCCCCAAGTCGCTCAACTCGCTGACCCGCCCCATGATCGTCTCCTTGGCGCGCCACATCCGCCTCCTCGACTCCGACCCCACCGTCGCCGTCCTCATCCTCACCGGCGCCGGAGACCGCGCCTTCTGCTCCGGCGTCGACCTCACTGCCGCCGAGTCCGTCTTCAAGGGCGACGTCAAGGACCCTCTCTCTGATCCTATCTGCCAGCTCCACGCCTGCTCTAAACCCGTCATTGGCGCCATTAATGGCTATGCTGTCACTGCCGGCTTTGAGATCGCCCTCGCCTGCGACATTTTGGTCGCCGGCAAGGACGCCAAGTTCATTGACACTCATGCCAAGTTCTGTCTCTTTTCTTTCTCATGACTTGTAATTTAAAGATATTTATTTAATTTCATTCAAATAAAATAAGCAATTCCCAATTGTTCCTCCCTTCTAAAATCTCTCATCACTTATGAATTGAGGACTGGACATTGCAAGCACTTTACTTAGAGACCACTGTCTTTGTCTTTCTCCCAATCTGTACCAGCTCTCAATCACAGCTGATTGCTAAACTACATAATTCTTTTTCTTACTTCTTCAGGTTCGGCATTTTCCCTTCCTGGGGTCTCTCCCAGAAACTATCACGCATCATCGGACCTATGAGAGCCCGCGAGGTGTCCCTCACAGCCATGCCCGTCACAGCCCAGATGGCTGAGAAGTGGGGCCTTGTAAACCATGTGGTCGAAAGGAATAGTGAAGCATTGGACAAAGCTAAAGAGATAGCCGAGGCAATCATCAAAAATAATCGCAACCTTGTTTTGAAATACAAGGCTGCCATAAATGATGGATTCAGCCTTGATTTGCGCTCTGCCCTTGCTCTCGAAAAGGTACCCTTTTTCCACTCCCATACTTTCTTTTTACGTATCATCCATAGTTGTCCTGTTTTGGTTTTTACAAACAATACTGATCGCATATGTATCCAGGTGCTTGTGGTAAGCGCCTAATATGAGGTGGGATGTAGGGTGTGTATTAAATTAGTTGGGAGCTAAACCTTGGATATAATTTGATTTGAGCTTTCTTTGGTCTCCATTTTGGGCTATTGTCAGATCTGTTAAATTAATTCTGAAGTGTACCTAACCATCGCATTTTCTTAACAAAAATACCTCATCTTTCACCTTGAGAACAACACAGCGGTGCGGAGAATGGATTCACTTTTATCTAATAGATGAAGAAATGAAGTTATTCATATATCTTGTTGAGTTGAATTACAAAGTTTGTTGAGAATTGCTAGTGTCCTATATATAGGACGGATGGGTCCGTCCAATATGATCGTTTTCATATTTTTAAATTTCAAATGACCGATCCGAACCGTTCGATATATTCTCCATATTGAAAACTTACAAGAAACCAAATTTTACATTTTTTCGAATTTTTTTACTATTTTTTTAGTATTTTTGAAAATTCATGATATAAACATTATGGATCGTCCAATAACAACGATTTTCTAAAATACCAAAAAAATAGTAAAAAATTAAAAAAAATGTAAAAATTGGTTTCTTATAAGTTTTCAATAAGGAGAACATATTGAACGGTTCGGATCGGTTATTTGAAATTTAAAAATATTTAAAAACGATCATATTGGACGGAGTCCATCCGTCCAATATATTGGACTCTAGCATTTCTCAAGTTTGTTTACTATTTTTGCTTTGGAAAACATAATATAGCAATTCAAAAAGATTTTGTACTTATACAAATGTGATTTTTCAGGAGAGAGCTCACAGCTATTATGATGGCATGACCAAAGACCAGTTTGCGATGATGCAAAAATTCATCCAAGGTAGAAGCTCCAAGACCCCTTCAAGACTTTAGGCTTTTGCCATGTAAACAATGTAGCTCATAACAAGCAAAAAACAAAAACAGAGAGGAGGAATAAGAGACAGCTGTTGTTGTTAATTCATTGCCATCATCATTATTAGTAATACAATTCTTATCTTCTGTATTGTATTAAGGTTGGTTTTCTTTTTATTTTTTTGGGGCTCTTTTGTGTGTGTGTGTGTGTGTGTGGGGGGGGGGGGGTGCAGGGGCGAAGGTATGTATATTTTGGTGGGTCCATGGATCCACCTGAAAAAAAAAATTAGACTTAATATTGCACATGTTTATAATTAAAAAAAATCACAACAAGTTATGGACCCATCTAAAAAATTTGACGGACCCAGCTGGACAAATCATATTTGATGTGAATTGCATAACGATGCCTAAAAAAATAATATAGGGACCCAGGTCGTATTTGTTCCTGACTAATCGCCTTCTTCCTTCCTCCCCAATGTATTTTATTGAGACATGAAATATTTGAATGAATAATTATTTGTAGCATATATATATTAGCGCGAATTTACGTATTGCGTGATTTGTCTATATAATATTTTGTGAACTTTAGGACATTATAAACAAAAACTATCATAAAAGATCAAAAATACATTTTAGATACTATATAAAAATTGCCACTAAAAATTTTAAATATTGTTTCTGCCAAAAAAATTTGAGCTCTATCAAAGATCATAAATATTGTGGGTTGGATAGTGGCCGAGCTCCTCTATATGCCTCCCATCTTTATATCTATAGTATTAATTAAATCCCGTGGTGTCGACGTCCGCTATTTGTCTCCTCTTCCGACACGGCATCTGAGCCCTTCATTTTTTTCGTTGCGATCGATCTGATCTATTATCTGAGCGATTTAATTCTTTCGTCTCTCTTCTTTCTCGCCGAACAACAGAGAAAAAAGTCCATCTCCTCCGCCAAGTCCCCTCCTCACGCCCTCACCCTTCCCCTCCTTCGGGCTCCGCCAAGCCCTCCTACCTCCTCCTTCGCCGACTCCACCACACTCCCATCCCTCTTCGCACCTCCTCCTACCATTTCTTTTCCTTCTCCTCCTCTGGCAATCATGCCCTAGCTCTGCCTTTCTTCTCCGCCAAATTCACGGCACCGCAAAACCTTCGACAGATCCTCTTTCAAATCCGCCCCTTGATTAATGTGTTGCTTAAACCTTCATTATTCGTGGCACCTGGTTTCCTCCATCGTTAAATTCTAGGTTTTCGCCTCTCCAGATCCTCGACACGCCCTCTTCCCCCATCTCCCTAATTCGGCCTCTCCACCTCCTCCGCCAACACCACCCTACACATTCCTCCTCCCGTCAACACCCCCACCCCCACTCTCTTCTCCTTCCTCTAATCCTCTCCGTTGACTCCCATGAAAAATCAAGATGATAGAGAGATGTTCAAATCCTTGCAATTTTTCAGTCCAAATTGCTAGAACTTCAAAGCACAACAAGACAACAAGAGAAAATTATACATGCCAGTTTTTTTTTGGGTCTGCACAAGAGGTGTTCGATTATATACCCAAGTTACAGAATAAGGCTTGGCATTGGAGAAGGTATTTCAACTTGCAATTACTTTATCTATGATGATTAAATTTGGAGTACTCCATCTATTATCACACATGTAGAAAAAATTCTGGAGGCTTTCACAAGTGCTTGGTTGGTTCCTTCGAGTTATCAAATTTTGAGAATATATTTTTCCACCCATCAATATGAAATATTTTGTCCTTTCAATTGGTGAAATCTAAAGTAGCGTTAGTAGTGCAGTTCGAAAGGGACAGAATATCAAGACAACCACTAAGCAATTAGCAATTAAAACCAAATAGTTCAATTTTATTTTGCAACAGGTGCCAAATGCATGATAGCAAGTCGTAATTGTAAGCACTAGATTTGTTCTTCTCTGTTCAATTCAATTGGTTGTTGACCATTTAACATGGTTGGTTGCACAAGTTGCAGTTTGGCATTAGATAAACTTTTCCTAACATAACGATAGTAATACCTCTTTGGTTTGCACCTGCCAAATTTGATTCACAGCCATCCTGTTTGAGTAGTATTGTTATAGTAAAAGTTTATGCTTTAGTTTTATTTTACCGATTGAATATATTTTAAAAACACATTTAATATTGCATTTGATATTCTACTATTTAATCTATTTATTTAAATTTTGTTTATACTTATAATTATAAATGTCTCCAATATTTTGATGACTATCACTATACCGAAGAAAATAAAAGAGGGAGAAAAAAGGGGTCAAAGATGAGGAAGATTACGACATGGGACAACTCTAGCTCTGCCTATCCAGCTATCCCTCCCATGCTTCCAAATCCAACCAAGGGAAATAAACGTTTCATTTTTCTGCACATTAATATGGTGATAAAAGCGCAATTGACTTATTTCTCCTGTTATGTTGATAGAAACTTAATTTTGATATTTTATCGAAATATCTCTCTTATTACCACAGATGTGTTGTACCAATTGGTGCTACAACAATTTCAGGTACTTCATTTTTTTTCTTTTTTGATAGTTTATACATCAGACATAAAAATGACGATGAAAAAAGAATTTAAATTTATTCCATATGGAAGTGAGACAGAAATCACAGAACCTTTTTTTATTACATGACATTTGAAGTATTTATGATCATATTGTCTATTGTTATGGAAGACGATGAGATGCATAAGATTTTTTTATTTAATAATTCTTCTTCAGTTTCATAAGTTTTCACTATTACCATATGATTCAAGACATGATAATTAATCCTATTTTCTATTGTAATTTATGTTGATCATTTGGGTCCATTTGTTGTTCTTAGCACGATTGAGATGAAGAGTTAGGGGAATATTTAGAAGATCAAATCTGAAAGGTATGGGGTTAAATAGACCAAGTGCTAATTTTTGCTACAGTGGTACCAACCAGTGTATAAGTGGTACCAACCAGTGTATCCTTTTAACTAATTTTTGCTTGCTTACAATTCTGGCCTCAGTTTGACAAATTTTATACCCATGAATACGTATATTTACATCTTCTCCAAGTCAGGTTATTTTAGAGTAGTTCATAGGGGGTGTCGATGGAACTTTTAGCTCAAGTTATTCATGTTAATCGGGTATAATAGATCTTGACTGATCAAAGAAGTGTTCTGATGCAGGCGTTGTGCTATGTATGGTATGCCCTCTCCAGCACCATAACTAAATTCCCTGTAAAAACATTCAGATATCACAATTCTTATTTTAATCCAATTAATTTTGGTGCTTATTGCTCTCAAGAAAGATCTTATTGTTATCTGACCCTTAAGCCTCGATCTCTGTATGTTTTGGTGTTTATTCGGCTTCTAATTATCAAAGGCCTAAATGTTTATTATTGCACAGCATTAACTTTGAAGTACTTCAAAAGACTAAATAACAAATTGCCGTGAAGTCTCTCAACTTCCAAATACACTGAATCCTTAAATAATTTTAAAAAAAATAACGTAATGACAGAAGAGGCCCAAATTAAATAGATATATGTGAACTTGATGGTGTTCAACAATTTCAGGTACTTCATTTTTTTTTCTTTTTTGATAGTTTATACATCAGACATAAAAATGACGATGAAAAAAGAATTTAAATTTATTTCATATGGAAGTGAGATAGAAATCACAGAATTTTTTTTTTATTACATGACATTTGAGGTAATTATGACCATATTGTCTATTGTTTTGGAAGACGCATAAGATTTTTTTTATTTCAAATTATCATTTTGTTTTTTAAAGAGATCATATTTGCGGCATGAAGAGAGTGCAATTTGGGCAAGTTGATGAGAATATGCAATTTTTTTTTATCAGGTTTTAGGATTAGCAATTTGTGTAAATTATATATGAGGCATTTTGACTGAACAGTGTATTTTGTATTTTGCTAATTGCTTAACAAGTATTCTAAATAAATGAAATTTAACCTGTTTTTACATCTCAATCGTAATGAGGAAAAGACAAGTATATATGGAGCTGGTACTTTACTTTCAAGTGTTATTGCCATATGTGTACGTATTGGTAGATTGTGTAATCCAAATGCAAGAACAAGTATCTAGACTAAACACACGTACTTTTCTGTTGATTTATTTTAAAAAAAATTACTCGCTTTTTGTCTGAAAGAATGACTAGGTTTATGAATATCGATCAAATGTATGATGGCTCTATTTGGGTCTCTTTGATTGCTTATATGTTTTTTTAAAAAATTCAATGTATATAGATGCTAAAGCAGCTCATGTATGATGCTTATGCACTCAATTTTTTATATCTCATGTGAAAACAAAAAATTTTCTATATCTCATGTGAAAACAAAAATTATGGGATTTTGTCTTTGCACTTATATACCTGTCGCACACAATTTAGACTTAATGACAAATTATTAGTGATTTTTAAAATTGAAATATAAAAAATTATCTCAGGCGCGGCGAAGCCGCGCTTCCCCACCTAGTATCTATAATATATATAAAAAAAATAAGTGTCAATGAGATTTCTAATGAACCTATAATGCAAAATTATGAAAAAAATAAAAAATTCATAGCAAATTATTGTATTTTTTATTGTCTTGACTTTTGAATTATTATTCTGTATATTAAATATATTAATTTATAATTTCTATTATTACTATAATATATATTTCATTTCTCATGATTTTTTAATGTTACATTATTTTAGAGTTCTTTATTTAAAAATTATTATTACTATACTATATCTATATTAAACATTACATCATACATATGTTTTTAGCAAAAAAAAAAAAATTACGGATCCTGCTGACACAAAATTCTAGCTTCGCCACTGGGGGTGTTCACAAGTACAGGGGAAATTGAAATAACAGAGTATATTGAGTTGGATTATAATAAGAGAAGCTAAAGCTTACCAATAATTACACTGGAATGTGATATGAAATTGATGTTAATCTTAACCTGTGTATCTGGTTGCATGAGAGTATCTTGGGAATAGCACTAAAGAATTGTACGTTTGGGATAAGTGGTTGAGAATAGTATATGAATTTAATTTGGGAAAGGACAATGTTGGTGTTGATTTCTTTGGAAGAATGGAGTGAATGAATTAAGTAAGAGCAAGGCACTCGTTTATTAGTTTTGAGTCTCAAATGACCGATCAAAACTATTAAATGTGATCTTCATATTGAAATCTATACGAAATTGATTTTTATATTTTCTGGAAATTTTTAAAAAATCATTGATCTAAAAAATTATGAACAGATTAAAATAATAGTTCCCATTCGTCCAATGCATTGGACTTGAGCTTTGCTCATTGAAGTAATGGTTTATTTTTCTCTCTCTCATCGAATTCTTTTTTTTTTTTTAAAACATTTCTTTCCTGGCTTCACTAAATATTAATTGGGTATTACATTTTTAATAGATTCTTTAGCAAAACTAAGATATTTTAAAGTGAGATATTTTAATAGATTCTTTGGCAAAATTAAAATATTGATAGTAATCTTTTCAAATAATCAGATCCAAAATATAATACAGCTTTGTATATTTTGCATTTAATGCTTTAAGGTCAAAAGGGTTTGTTTGGATTGGGTGGGAATAGTGTAATCATGAATAAGCTACAAATAAGAGGAACCAAACAAGAATGTAGTTAGCCGAATAGCTATTCACGGCCTAATTCTAATTCTTGAGGAAAGGTGGAGTTAG
Organism: Rhynchospora pubera; assembly: GCA_028095005.1. Lineage (NCBI taxonomy): Eukaryota > Viridiplantae > Streptophyta > Magnoliopsida > Poales > Cyperaceae > Rhynchospora > Rhynchospora pubera. The sequence goes on along the minus strand of CM051461.1, from coordinate 69,133,462 downwards.
ATGTAAGATGTGAATAAGAGAAGTGAGAGGAGAGATGAGCAAATAAAATAATAATATTATTATTATGATTAATATCTTAATCATTGTATTAAATTATTATAAGATTATGATAATTTACTGTTAGTATTTTTTTGCGGAAAGGAGCTGAAGAAGCTTCTTGGAAAAGCCACAGCCTCGAGTCTGACGCTGAGGATAATGATGAGGATGATGATGATGAGGTTTTTTATTTCCACTTCATTTTTCTACATATGAGATTTTACATTACCAACAATTTGGAATCGCTTCCTTGTGCTGCCATGCTAATGCCATTTACCAATTAAAATGTAGTTTTCTTTTTAAAAAGAGTTTACTTATGTCATTTATTTTTGTGGTAGAATTTGCAAAATGACCAATGCTATTAGCGTTTTATGCCCTAAGGCTCCGTTTGGATAGGTGTGGGAAGAAGGGAAGAAGGGAAGAAGTGGGAAGAAGTATTGGGAAGTGTGTAACTTTGTGAAGAGTTTGGATTGTTTATAATTTTTTTTTTTCTTTTCTTCCTTCTTCCTACTTCTTCTCAACACATCCAAACGGAGGCTAAGAAATGAAGTGTTTTTGTAGGGGATTCCTGTGATCCTGTCAGCCTTGGTTCTTAAATATTTTCCAATTATTGATTATATCAGCAGGAAGAAGAATCAAAACTTGGTAGCAATACCTCTTCTAAGAAGCCAAAGACTGAGCCTGTAAGTTTCCTCTTTGTTTTTGTTTTTTCCCTTAAAGATGCTCCCCAGGTACTAAGTGTTTTATACCAAACAAACTCTTGACAGTGTTTCTGCTGGTTTGTGCTATAGAAGTGTAACAACTAGCCAGGTTTCCGTCAGTTCAATGTGAAGAAAATGTAATAGCGTAACACTAACCATGTGTCAGTGTTTTTTAAATTCAGAATGGTACCCACTTAATTAGCAGTTTTTACTGGTTATAAGTTTAGGTCAAGTTGTTACTTTATAATTGATATCATTTAAACAGGTACTGACTAGTGTTGTAGAATCTTGCTAGGAATTCTCACTATTAGCTGTACCAGTCCAGCAAGTTACTTGTAGATTCTTTTTTTGAAGATAAATTGGGGGTCTAAGCCACCCAACTTATTTTTAAATTAAACGTCTATGAAAGCCTCCCAGCCGTTTCGAATATGCGACCTTTCACTCAAGGTGCATTGCTCTTTGCCACTTAGACCAAGAGCTGGTTATTTGTAGATTCTTGCTAGCAAGCTTGTACCATATGTGAAAAATATTTCTTTTTTGGACCAGCTTTGATGGGTTGTTGGTTCCCTATAGAGGTTTTTGTGCAAAATAATATTCTATGGACTAGTTTGAACGGGTTGGTGTGTTGACTGTTAATTTAGCTCCAAAAATGTTCTTTTCTCCATTTGATAAAAAAAAAATCTCTTTTCTGATTATTATTAAATTTTTTTTGAAAAATATGTTTTGAAGGCAGCTGTCAAGGATGAAATTCCGACACCTGCTTCAAAATCAGGAATGGTTCAAAAGGGATCCTCTGTAGCTACAAAGGGTGGGTTATCAACTTCTCCAGTCACAGAGGAAGAGATTCTTCAGGTTCTCTCCAATGCAACAATCACCACTGAGGAGATGGTTGGCCAATTCAAGTCGCGCCTCAGGAATTCTGATGTATATGCTTCACCCCCCCTCCATTTTGAAAAAAAGAGTGGCTTCTTGAAAGTATGAACAAGCATAACCAAATAACCATACAATTAGTTTATTTGAAAAAGGTAGCCGTTAAAGGGCATTTCTGTACCTGTTTATATTAACTGTACAATTAGAAGGCAGTTTGTTATGATCACCAACAACAAATTTCCTAACTTCTAACCTCACAAAGACGATTCACAATTATTTTTTTTAGTTTGTTATCATCACCAACATCGAATTTCCTAGCTACTAACCCCACAAAGATGATTTACAATTTTTTTTGTTTCAGCCAGGATTACTAAATAGAATTTGGTGCAGGTATCTTGACATGTCATCACATCATTTGCTTATTGAGTTGGCACTTTTTTATTTAGGTTTTTTTTCTCTTTGGTATTTTTGCAGGATAAGAAGGCTTTTGTGGCCATCCTAAAGAGGATATGTAAAATATCAAAAGCTTCCTCAGGAACTGCATACCTTGTTCTTAAATCTTAAATGAAAAAAAGAGTAATGCTTTGTAGTTTTAATTGGGTAGAAATGGTATTTTTGTTTTAAAACCATTTTCATTGCCCTTTAAAGGAGAAAAAGAATGTGTTCTTCTTCCTTTCTCTCGTGTCTCAATCATATTTCGTAACTTGGTGGGAACAACCAAATGGGAAGAAGGCTAGGATCAAAGAATGGTGTAGATAGTAGATACTACAAAAGTTGATTCTGTTGGTTTGCGTATTTGCGTTGTGTTTTTTGTTGTTTGCAGTTGGAAAAATATATTTCTTCATGATTATATATTGAGCTAGCTATACAGCATCAACAGGTTTATCTTTCTTTGTATTCGTCTCGGATCCAATTCAATAGTGTTGTTAATGGGAAGTGTTATTTGAAGGTGGCGTTCTGACTTGAGAGTTGGTTCTCATTTTATATTAGATCTGTTGAATTTAGCAGGATTCAGGTGTAAGTACTATTGACGATTGTGATTTTGAGCTTATAATTAATAATAATTCGTACCTGAACAGATAATTCGGACCGAGCTGGTACTCTATCAATTCATATTTATACTTGACTTTAGTAAAGTAATTTTAGGATGTTCTTGCGTTAATTTTTGAAGAAGTCATCAGCGCATCTTATGTATATTACTTATATCAGTATGATATATTTTAAAAACATTCGGCTTCATTTTATGGAAGATTTCACATTTATTTTGAAGATTATTGTTTGTTTTGATGTCTTTGGGGATGAACTAATGGCACTGTTTTGGATTTTGAATGGGCTGATTGGTTATTTTGATTGATTGATTATGTTTGAATGTGAAGAGTCAACTAATCTCATAGCGAGCAAATAAGTTTTGGGGTTGAAATGACGGTTTTGAAAATTTCTGGAACAGATTAAGAACTTGTAATTCTTTTGTTAATTTCTTTTCTCTTGGTTGAATTCATGGAGCTTTGGGAAATTAATAAACTGAATTTGATGAAACTGAATTCGAGCGATCTAAAGATGAAAGCAAGAATTGTTCGAGAGTTGTTTATCTAATCATTAGGTTGATTAATTTAATAAGGGTTTAATTGAATTCAGTTTGATAGAGCCGGCAAAGGGCAACCTTGAGTTGCTTAAGATCATTCTTTCAACTCAAAAATCAAACTGATTGCAGGAAGTGAGATGTATGTTTGGATGATTAAACCACTGTTTTCAAGTTTATTTAAAAGCTAAAAAAAAGAAAAAAACAAAAAATTCAAAAAAAAATCAGAAGAATAAAAAAAGGGGAACTAAAGTGCGGTGCTCTGACGATGGCCATTGCGGGAAGCTATAGGTCTGTGTGGATAAAAAAAATGGATCCATCTAAATTTTTGAGGAAAACCTCAAGTAAAAACCACACTCATCTGGCTGACCTCTCCGCCGCGGGAAACCTCCTTGCCCTGGGAAAATGTGTAATTAACCCAAAAATTGTTTTAAAAAATTTTCGTGTGGTTTAAATTTTCCAAACATGTAATTCAGGACTCAGAATTGGTTTAGAATTATTTGAGTTGAAGGGGTTCGATCCCGTTTCTATTTGTCTTGAAATCGATTAAAGAACTTTGAAGAATTAATCGACTTATTGTTTAGGTAAATGACTCATGGATAGTACATTGCGATTAGTCTTAAGTCTGTTTCAAAGTCAGTTGAATCTCTAAAAAGAAATTGCTTTTGTTTGAAATCGGTAACTCCTTGTGTCGTATGCATTCAATTGAGAGAAACGCTTTTGATCTGTTGCATTCTTGTACTTGAGAAATTCCAAAAATTATCAAATGGGGCATTTCAACTTCGAAACCCACTTGCACAAAATGAGATGAAAAATACTCAATGGAAGTTGATTAGGTTAAACTGTGCCTTTTGCTTGAGGACAAGCAAAGATTCAAGCATGGGGTGTTTGATGAACATGAAAATGACATGGTATTTGCGTCCTGTTAAGCCTAATTATCTTCCTAATTTATGTCCTTTTCACGTTCATTTTATATCATTTTGTCCATTTTGTAAGAAAGAAAGAGATATTGTTGTTTTGTTGTTTTTATTGCATTTCAGGTTTGAGGGTGCACCCGCATCCCAGGGTGCATCCTGGCGCAGTGTAGGAAACAATGATGTGCTACAGTCTAAGAGTGCACTCGCATTCCAGGGTGCATCCTGACGCAGATTTGGAAACAGATCCAGCTCTTCACATGACAGCTTGCCAAAATCTCTCAAATTTCGCCCTTTATTCTTGCCTGGCTGAAAGAAGGAAAGTCCAGCTCTCTCCCTCTTATGATTTATGGCAGAGAAATTAATTATTGAGGGGAGAAAAATTAGGAAACCAGCATAAAAGGAAGCTAAGGGGCTGCTGTCCAGAACTCTCTCTCACCCTTCTCAATTCCAGATCTATTCTTTCTTCCTCTCTCTTTTCTGGTCGAATTTTGACCTAGGGCTTCGGCCCTGGTCTCTCTTGGGGCAGCAACTACCTCCCTCTTGGTGACAGCAAGGAGGAAGAAGGGTTGCAACACCCGATCCCAGAGATGAAAGCCAAGGAGATTGGTTGCATCATTATCTTTTTCTCTCTTGTGATGCTTGTGTTCAAACTTGTTGTTTGTTTTTATTTTATTATGAGTAGCTAAAATTCAATTAGGGTTATGATGTAACAACTGAAATGCTTTGATTATTGAATGCTTAGTTTATTTTATATCATGGTTTGTTCTTAATTCTTCCTATCTTTTGCTAAATTGTGTGGTGCGATTTATTTGATCACTTGCACGCTTGTTTTAATATCTGTTTGGATTTATCATTGAGTAGCTAGACACAAAGGTATAGTTGATTTTCTGACTTTCTAGCAATCCGCTTAAACTATTTGATTATAGTTTGAGTAGACAGATTCAAGAGGAAGTTAGAATAAATTATTACCAAACGGTCCGCTCAAGATTACTGCATTTCAGATTTTACACAAGTAGATATGCACAAAAGTACTTATAAACCACTTATTAACACTTATCTTTTAAATCATGAGAATACAATAAACAAGCTTCATTAATCTAAGTATTACAAAGTTGTGAAGTCATAACCCTAGTCCAAAACATACAAATACATTCAGTCTTTATTTTTGAGTCTTTTCTGTCAGTCCTGCATCCAGTCTTGAACTAGTTGCATCTCAGCTTGCATCCTACTTCAACACTTCACTTGCATCTCTGGTTGCACTCAGTCCAGTGCGACTGCATCACTCCCCTGCATTGTCTTTAATTTAGTTATTTACTTTACTGTAGTTTAAATACCAATCCAACTATTTGCCAGGTCTAGATTACCCAAGGTTGTAAGTCCGGTAATTCTAAACCGCCTCCCTGTGGGATCGACCCCTAAGTACTACGCGGTAGGATAGTGCGCTTGCATTCCGACCAAATAGGTTTAGGATTTTTTAATTAGTCTTGTGTACCCTAAAAAGCACACATCAAACTTGGCGCCGTTGCCGGGGAGGCAACAGAATATCGATACGAACCAACTTAAGTGAGGCTAGACCACCATTTTATTTTATTTTTTATTTATTTTTCTCTTTCTTTCTTTTTGTTCTGTTATTTTCTATTTCACCTTGCACCTTTTTGTGTTCATCTTTCAGGTTCAGAAGTCCAGTGCGCCTGCACTCTCATAATTCAGGTGCACTCTCATCGCTGCACCTAACTATGACACTGAACGACTACCATTGGACAAGCAATAGGCACACAATGCGGGCTGCACAACCACTTGCATTCAGAAGATCCGAGATCAATAGTTCTTTAGAGTTTGAGTTTGAGCAACCAAATTTTAATGGATATCAAAATTACTCATATTCTAGAGCTTACAATTTCAATAGGTGGGATCATTTCAATTCTTCACACCAAAACCTTCAATGTGCACCTCAACACACAAACCGACAACTTCCTAATTACTCTCAGTTTGAACCACCTCAAAACCCACAAAAACCAGCATGGGAATCTTCACTAGAAAACTACATCAAATCTCAGGCTGAATGGACTGAAAAAATGGAGGAGTCATTTAAAAAGCTAAATTCCAATGTTGATCTGCTTATCATGCAAAGTAATATGTTGCAAATCCGAATAGCGCAACAAGCAGATGCTTCAAACTGCATCAACCAAGGTGCAAAGGAATCAGTCAATGACGTAGGTGCATCCCACCAGGATAACACTGCACTCAACCAGAGTGAATCACATTGTTCACCTACACCACTAGCATGCAACTCAGATGCACCTGCACCGCTGGCATGTGACTCTAATGCACCTGCACCGCTGGAATGCGACTCAGATGCACCCGCACTACTGGAAGGTGACTCCAGTGCACCTGCACCCCTGGAACGCGACTCTAGTGCACCTACACTGCTGGCTTACGACTCAGATGTTAGAAAGTGTGCTAATTTTCATTTTTATGCTAATTACCAATTAATTAACCAAGCAAACATAGCACACACAAGATCTAGTACACAAGCTATTCAAACACACGAGAAAAAGGGGAAATCGATACCTCCCGCGAAATCGTATTCGCGGGGCTCGACCAAGGCATGGGAATCGATGGCGTGCCTTCTCCACCGTCTCCACCACGTCTCGTAACTGCCCTCGAGTCCACCAAGGAGGATTAATCACGTTCTACAAGGTACGTGCTAGCATACCCAAAGAACAAGCCTAATCCCTATGGTTTTCTCTCTTGCATCAATCAACAACCTTGATTTAGTGGAGAGAAAATAGCTCAACACATGAGCAAAAGAGAGGGAGAGAAGAGGAAGGTGGCGGCCTAGAATGGGAGGAAGAGAGGAGAGAGAAAAGTCTAGGTGGAGGCTCTCATAAGTGGTCCTTATATAGAGCACAAAACCTAATTGACCTCTTGCATAATTACAACTATGCCATCCAACCTACCACCATAAATGGCTGCCACGAAATGGGCCTTTATGGGCCATTAAACCCCTTCATTTGGACCATTAATTCATATAATTAAGGTCCCTCAACTTTGCTCTTTAATTGGGCTATATATTTGCTATTTAAATAACGGCCCAATTAATCAATATAACCATTTATATTGATAAGTGTTGAACTAAATTAATTATTAACTCATTAATAATTATTTTAGGATTAGTTAATGCATTAATTTATTTCTATATGATCCATTGACTTAATTAATTATAACGGTTCGCAACGGTATATAATTAATTAATCAATCTTATCATATTTCCACAGAACCTACTGCTGTGAATAAATAAATAATGCACTGTGTGATTAATGTCCTATTTGTGTGACCCTTTGAGGATTTATGCTATGTTGGCCATGGAATTAAATCGTTATTTAATTCCAATAATCATAAGCGGTATCTAGCAACACGTTATGACTCCCAATTCGCATAAATAGTGTACTGCTACAATATTTCAATCCTGCATAAGAGAATAAATATGTTTCTCTATTTTGATTCTTATGTCGCACGATATCATCGTATAATCCAAGATAGGAATGTGTCATTCTTGCAGATTATACGTTTCTTGATCTAGAGATAATTGTATAAAGTTGCATGCAAACAATCTATCTCCATCAAGGGGCCCAAACAGATATCGTCACTCACTAAGTGAATTAATGAGGGACATACGGTTTTCTTGATGATTAACTTTTCCCCGCACAATTCAAGAGAACATAAATAAAGTCCGTATAGCAGCCCTTATCGGGAATCAGCGGTAGACAGTATTTATTGAACCTATCCTCATGTGGAAAAGATAAACATCTCAAACTTAGAACCAAAATCACAACGAAATAAACAATGACACATAACACAATCCATATGTTTATTTCGATGGGTCAAGTCCTGTGCTATGTTCCATAACATACACATATGCAACTAAGTTGGTAACTCTTTACCTATGATTAGTAGAACTTAATCATCACTTAACTTGCATACTAATCTTTTATGATAATTAATGTTCCTTGTTAATTATCAAGATTATGGACTGTTTAGATTTATTATTGTCATTCTAAAGAATGATCAACAGAGATCTACAATTCAGATCCTCAACCTGAATGATCTGTCAATAATAAACCTAGGAACAGATGATAAAATCTCATCCAAAACATAAACTAATAATTAAGTCATTAAATTATTGACTTCTAGGACATAACTCTAACATCAGATGCACCTGCACTGCTGGAATGCGACTCAGCTATAGGTGCGGTTCAGATCAAGAATGCGAACATCATTGGCCTACTTGGTGATACAAGCATCAAGGTGGGTTGCATTGGTAATTTAAGTCACAATGAGAAATCTTCAGGCCTAAAGAAGAAATCAACCGATGCAACCTATGATGCAGGCAACAATGCAAGTTGCGAAGACAATGTATGGTGTGAGACAAAACATGAGCCAACAATAGTAGAAGAAGACAGCCCAAATCATGACTACCTTCTGGAGTTTTTGGCCCTTGATCCTGGTGAAAAGAGAGTCCTCATCTCTCTTGCAGCATCTTCTCCAACTTGATGCAATGCAACGGTCAAGCTAATGACCTAAAAGAAGCGCTCCTTGGGAGGCAGCCCAAGTTTCTTAAATAATAATAATAATAATAAAATAATTTTCTTTTGTTCTATTTCATTTTAGTTTAATCTTCAATAAAGTCACAAGCATTGAGACTGACACTTGATTTTTCAGAGAACAAGAGAAAAAAAATTGAAGGATGCAACTAACGAAAAAATTTCAAATTCAAGGCAACAAACAATGATGCGCCTGCATCAAGACAAGGTGCATCCAGATGGTGTTTCTAAGCACAATGCTCATCCTCATCCAAGTGCACCCAAATGTTCTTCTTCCTTTCTCTCGTGTCTCAATCATATTTCGTAACTTGGTGGGAACAACCAAATGGGAAGAAGGCTAGGATCAAAGAATGGTGTAGATAGTAGATACTACAAAAGTTGATTCTGTTGGTTTGCGTATTTGCGTTGTGTTTTTTGTTGTTTGCAGTTGGAAAAATATATTTCTTCATGATTATATATTGAGCTAGCTATACAGCATCAACAGGTTTATCTTTCTTTGTATTCGTCTCGGATCCAATTCAATAGTGTTGTTAATGGGAAGTGTTATTTGAAGGTGGCGTTCTGACTTGAGAGTTGGTTCTCATTTTATATTAGATCTGTTGAATTTAGCAGGATTCAGGTGTAAGTACTATTGACGATTGTGATTTTGAGCTTATAATTAATAATAATTCGTACCTGAACAGATAATTCGGACCGAGCTGGTACTCTATCAATTCATATTTATACTTGACTTTAGTAAAGTAATTTTAGGATGTTCTTGCGTTAATTTTTGAAGAAGTCATCAGCGCATCTTATGTATATTACTTATATCAGTATGATATATTTTAAAAACATTCGGCTTCATTTTATGGAAGATTTCACATTTATTTTGAAGATTATTGTTTGTTTTGATGTCTTTGGGGATGAACTAATGGCACTGTTTTGGATTTTGAATGGGCTGATTGGTTATTTTGATTGATTGATTATGTTTGAATGTGAAGAGTCAACTAATCTCATAGCGAGCAAATAAGTTTTGGGGTTGAAATGACGGTTTTGAAAATTTCTGGAACAGATTAAGAACTTGTAATTCTTTTGTTAATTTCTTTTCTCTTGGTTGAATTCATGGAGCTTTGGGAAATTAATAAACTGAATTTGATGAAACTGAATTCGAGCGATCTAAAGATGAAAGCAAGAATTGTTCGAGAGTTGTTTATCTAATCATTAGGTTGATTAATTTAATAAGGGTTTAATTGAATTCGGTTTGATAGAGCCGGCAAAGGGCAACCTTGAGTTGCTTAAGATCATTCTTTCAACTCAAAAATCAAACTGATTGCAGGAAGTGAGATGTATGTTTGGATGATTAAACCACTGTTTTCAAGTTTATTTAAAAGCTAAAAAAAAAGAAAAAACAAAAAATTCAAAAAAAAATCAGAAGAATAAAAAAAGGGAAACTAAAGTGCGGTGCTCTGACGATGGCCATTGCGGGAAGCTATAGGTCTGTGTGGATAAAAAAAATGGATCCATCGAAATTTTTGAGGAAAACCTCAAGTAAAAACCACACTCATCTGGCTGACCTCTCCGCCGCGGGAAACCTCCTTGCCCTGGGAAAATGTGTAATTAACCCAAAAATTATTTTAAAAAATTTTCGTGTGGTTTAAATTTTTTAAACATGTGATTCAGGACTCAGAATTGGTTTAGAATTATTTGAGTTGAAGGGGTTCGATCCCGTTTCTATTTGTCTTGAAATCGATTAAAGAACTTTGAAGAATTAATCGACTTATTATTGTTTAGGTAAATGACTCATGGATAGTACATTGCGTTTAGTCTTAAGTCTGTTTCAAAGTCAGTTGAATCTCTAAAAAGAAATTGCTTTTGTTTGAAATCGGTAACTCCTTGTGTCGTATGCATTCAATTGAGAGAAACGCTTTTGATCTGTTGCATTCTTGTACTTGAGAAATTCCAAAAATTATCAAATGGGGCATTTCAACTTCGAAACCCACTTGCACAAAATGAGATGAAAAATACTCAATGGAAGTTGATTAGGTTAAACTGTGCCTTTTGCTTGAGGACAAGCAAAGATTCAAGCATGGGGTGTTTGATGAACATGAAAATGACATGGTATTTGCGTCCTGTTAAGCCTAATTATCTTCCTAATTTATGTCCTTTTCACGTTCATTTTATATCATTTTGTCCATTTTGTAAGAAAGAAAGAGATATTGTTGTTTTGTTGTTTTTATTGCATTTCAGGTTTGAGGGTGCACCCGCATCCCAGGGTGCATCCTGGCGCAGTGTAGGAAACAATGATGTGCTACAGTCTAAGAGTGCACTCGCATTCCAGGGTGCATCCTGACGCAGATTTGGAAACAGATCCAGCTCTTCACGTGACAGCTTGCCAAAATCTCTCAAATTTCGCCCTTTATTCTTGCCTGGCTGAAAGAAGGAAAGTCCAGCTCTCTCCCTCTTATGATTTATGGCAGAGAAATTAATTATTGAGGGGAGAAAAATTAGGAAACCAGCATAAAAGGAAGCTAAGGGGCTGCTGTCCAGAACTCTCTCTCACCCTTCTCAATTCCAGATCTATTCTTTCTTCCTCTCTCTTTTCTGGTCGAATTTTGACCTAAGGCTTCGGCCCTGGTCTCTCTTGGGGCAGCAACTACCTCCCTCTTGGTGACAGCAAGGAGGAAGAAGGGTTGCAACACCCGATCCCAGAGATGAAAGCCAAGGAGATTGGTTGCATCATTATCTTTTTCTCTCTTGTGATGCTTGTGTTCAAACTTGTTGTTTGTTTTTATTTTATTACGAGTAGCTAAAATTCAATTAGGGTTATGATGTAACAACTGAAATGCTTTGATTATTGAATGCTTAGTTTATTTTATATCATGGTTTGTTCTTAATTCTTCCTATCTTTTGCTAAATTGTGTGGTGCGATTTATTTGATCACTTGCGCGCTTGTTTTAATATCTGTTTGGATTTATCATTGAGTAGCTAGACACAAAGGTATAGTTGATTTTCTGACTTTCTAACAATCCGCTTAAACTATTTGATTATAGTTTGAGTAGACAGATTCAAGAGGAAGTTAGAATAAATTATTACCAAACGGTCCGCTCAATATTACTGCATTTCAGATTTTACACAAGTAGATATGCACAAAAGTACTTATAAACCACTTATTAACACTTATCTTTTAAACCATGAGAATACAATAAACAAGCTTCATTAATCTAAGTATTACAAAGTTGTGAAGTCATAACCCTAGTTGAATTTTAGCTACTCATAATAAAATAAAAACAAACAACAAGTTTGAACACAATCATCACAAGAGAGAAAAAGATAAGGATGCAACCAATCTCCTTGGCTTTCATCTCTGGGATCGGGTGTTGCAACCCTTCTTCCTCCTTGCTGTCACCAAGAGGGAGGTAGTTGCTGCCCCAAGAGAGACCAGGGCCGAAGCCCTAGGTCAAAATTCGACCAGAAAATAGAGAGGAAGAAAGAATAGATCTGGAATTGAGAAGGGTGTGAGAGAGTTCTGGACAGCAGCCCCTTAGCTTCCTTTTATGCTGGTTTCCTAATTTTTCTCCCCTCAATAATTAATTTCTCTGCCATAAATCATAAGAGGGAGAGAGCTGGACTTTCCTTCTTTCAGCCAGGCAAGAATAAAGGGCGAAATTTGAGAGATTTTGGCAAGCTGTCACGTGAAGAGCTGGATCTGTTTCCAAATCTGCGTCAGGATGCACCCTGGAATGCGAGTGCACTCTTAGACTGTAGCACATCATTGTTTCCTACACTGCGCCAGGATGCACCCTTGGATGCGGGTGCACCCTCAAACCTGAAATGCAATAAAAACAACAAAACAACAATATCTCTTTCTTTCTTACAAAATGGACAAAATGATATAAAATGAACATGAAAAGGACATAAATTAGGAAGATAATTAGGCTTAACAGGACGCAAATACCATGTCATTTTCATGTTCATCAATTATCAAGAAATATTAGTTACGACTTAAGAGTATTAAATTCTGATGATTGGAAGAGAGCACAAACCAGCACTCCAGCAGTTCTTGTGTGACCTTACAAATCAATACCTTAGGGTGCGTTTGGATCGTTGGAAGAAAGAAGAAGAAGAAAGAAAAAGAAGAAAAAAAATTATAAACAATCCAAACTCTTCACAAAGTTACACACTTTCCAATACTTCTTCCCACTTCTTCCCTTCTTCCCTTCTTCCCACACCTATCCAAACACACCCTTAATGTGTTTGGATTGGAGTGGGAAGAAGAGAATAAGAAAAGAAGGGCCCATTTATTATTAAACAATCCAAATTTTTCATAAAGTTACACACTTTCCTTCTTTCCGCACCTCATCCAAATGGAACCTTAGTTATAATATTATAAGGACCCGAACAAGGAGGAAAGCAAACGAAAAAAAGAAAAGCTGCAACTAGTGCCAATTGGCAATAATACATGGATTAAGAAGAAGCTGAAATTAGTGAAAAAGATGCAATATATAGGGGCAAAACAATGCTGCGAATGCTTGAGGGGCATAGAGTTGTCAAAATTCTAGATGATATATAGTTTGTCCTAAGAAATTTGGTGTGTGAATATCAATCTTGCGCCACAGGTTTCATCGGTGCTTAATTATTCTCCTGTCCTCCTCATTACAATATTTTAATTTTCTACTTTTCTGTAAAAATTAAGATTGTCTGACTATCTGGGGCTAGTAAAGAATTTCGGCATTTGTCGTAGGATTCTGTATTCGTGCATCATATTCGATTTGATATCGACTGATATATGATAATTTTCGTCTTTTTTTTGCCTAATTGAAACTTATATGAGTTTTCTGAACATCTTTTTAAAATTTATAAGTCGAGATATATCAAGTTAGAAATCAAAATATGTTGATATCTTACTTTTCACTCTATTTGTTTATGAACTTTACTAATATAAATTAAAGTTATGGTGCATTTTTTTTTTAATCCAAGATATTGTATTTTGCGGTCATGATTTGTTATGGCTATTTTAAACTTGCAGTATAACTGAATTAAGTAATTTTATAAATCTTTAATGAATTTCTACGGCATATTTTAATTTGAGCTACGAGTCATGACTCCATTGAGATGGACAAAAGATGGAAAACACAAAGGACCTGATCAAAACCCTTTTCTTTTCACCGTGGGATTTTAATTCATTTCATTTCATTAGAACTTTTCGGATCAAAATGAATGGATTTGGTGTCATTTGGTTGGAATTTTCATGTTATTACATTCAAAAAAATCATGAGAAATCCATTGAATCCCGCGTTAAAAAAATTCGATAAAAAAATTTTGATCAAGGCCAAAAGCGTTTACATTTTTCCCTATAAAATTTGCGATACATATTTATTCACAACTACGTATTTCAAGGTTGGAGAATTATTTTGAAAAGTTATTCATGCATCCCTTATCTATGTTCAACGATAAAAATTGGAAGACATGTCACATGATCAATATCTTCCAAATTAACATCTGTTGTCTCTAATTTAAAGGCCTAGAGGGGGGTGAATATGCACAAAAGCAAAGTTCTAAACCGGTATGGTCAATATTTGGTTCAATTCAAACTTGGTCTAACAAAAACAATCAAGACACAAGCAATTCACAATGCAAGGAAAGTAAATAGAGAAGAAAAGAAGTGACACGCGATATATTACGGAGTTCCGACCCGCTAGGAAGTGCTAGCCTTAGTCGTACGTCTCCGGAAGTTCCGCAACCTTGAAATGGGCGCGCTCCGTTCAATTCCACAACGAACGGGACTACAAATTCGAACCAAATCACCTTGTTACAATCACTCTCAAGGTGGATTGGCCTAACTCAATTAAACAAGCTCAAACACTCAAGGGATTGAGGCTCTAACCAAATCACTCAACAAATCTAGCAATTAACACTAGTGGATTGGTTTGCACACTCTAATCTCAATGATTTTGCTAAATTAATGCTCAAACACAAAAGAGAGAGTAATGTCTAACTGGTTGGAGCTCAAAAAGGAGGAATTTCAAAGGTTTCAAAAGTGTCTAAACAGTTCCAAGAGGCCCCATATATATAGAGGGCGCCAACAGCTCCAAAAACCAGTCAAAACAGACTCTACCGTTATACAACGCTATATGCCGTTGTACAACGCCGAAATAGCCGTTGAAAAATCAAACGGTCACAGACAATAACGTTGTGAGTTGTCAGAGCGTTGTGTAACGTTGTATAGCGTTGCACAACGCTTCAGCAAAAATCCAAAGCAGAAGGTCGACAGTTCCGTTGGAACTTGTCAGAGCGTTGTGTAACGCTTGGTAGCGTTGCACAACGAAGTCAAGAAAAGAATCAAGGCAGAACTGACAAACTCAAACAATATTGTCAGAACGTCATACGACGCTGACTGGCGTCACACAACGTAGCCGTTGCACAACGCTTTTCAGCGTTGCACAACGCGGACAGAGCGACTGAGCGATGTCTGAGCGAAGTTTAGAGCGTCACACAACGTTGTCGTTGCACAACGCTGTCCAGCGTTGGCCAACGGAACCCACAACTTTGCATGCAAAAATGCTAACTTGCATGTCTGATGCATGCATGGAACATGGCAGCATGCATGCAGCATCGATGCTGATTGATGTCTGAGCAAAGCAGAGTTGCCTGCTTCAGACTACGTTGTACAACGCTGAATAGCGTTACACAACATAGGAGCGGAAATGTTGTGTAACGTTACTTAGCGTTGCACAACGTTCTGACAAGGGGAAATAATAGATTTAACTGGTTTAAAAGCAAATGAACTAACGTTGCACAACGCTACGGAGCGTTGTGTAACGCTGTTCCAACCTTGTCAGAGATTTTGCAATTTAAGAGCGAATTAACTCTGCGTTGTGTAACGGCAACTGGCGTTGTATGACGTTGGACAGAAAATTGAGCATTTTACCAGCAAATTGATTGAGATTAGTTTAGAGTTTAATTAAACCTTAACTAATGATTCTAACTAGACCAAAGCAATCTCTTGAAGCTCCAAACTAAGTGTCACACTTGCTTTAATCCATTCTTCAATAAATCTAGCTATAAAGCACTAAAAAGAGATGTTAGTTTAAGAGTTTCGGTGTTGTTTTGCAAATCGGCAAATCGAGAGAAAATGTTTAACCAACAACATCCAATGCAAAGTTTTTTTTTTTAAATGCTAGGCAGAAGCTTTGGCGTGTTTGGGAACACATGCGCGAACAGGGGGTGAACAGCTGCTCGTGAACATCTAATCTCCAAACCCAGTTCGTCCCCAGTTCGTAAAAAATGGAGAATTGGGAACAAGGGGCTGTTCGCTGTTCGTGAATAGTAGTTCGCCGTTTGATTCGCACCAACTATTACTAGTTCGCGAACTACTTGTTCTCCACCGTCGCCAAACACACCCTAGTGAACATCCAATGCAAAGTTCTCCTCAGCAGTTAGCCCAGTAACCTGGACCCCACATACAAATAGAGTGTGCTAATTAAATGCGGGTCATCATCATATGCACGAGGTTTGATTCCTACAATAGTTCCTTTTTAGATATCTTGAGGAGCATATTATCATAAAAAGAGAAGAAAAAATGTGACAGCTAATTAAATGTCATTCGTATCATCTATGATTCTATGAAGATGCACATGCACTAGGCACAGCACTACAGCAGTCAACAGCACGTCCAGCATATAACATTCTTTTTTCCCAAATTACAGAATTTGGTGGGAGCCTATTGGGCCTCAAGTTTTGGGACAACTTCCCCGTTTCGTATATTATATACTAAAGATTGAATCATCAAACATGGATGATGCATGGTCCGCTGTTAGCATATACATATATTAGGTACTGTTTGGATAGTTAAGAATAAGAATTATTTTAGACTAAATAGCTATTCGGGACTAAGAAACCATCCAAACAGTCCAGGATTAAGAGCTTATTCTTAATCAGACTAAGATTAGTTAATCCGACATTTTGTTAGAATAAGAGTTGAGATTAAAAAGAAAAACTCATTATTTATTCTTTTCTCATCCAAACAAAAAGTCTTAATCTAAGATTAAGCTTATTCTTAAGAATTTAGGATTAAGAATCTTAATCCTGAATAGCTTATCCTACTCTTAATCTCATACTATCCAAACAGAGCCTTAATATATAGCTTAGTCACATAAATTTTGCATTGCTTAATACTTATAAAGCATGAACATTTAATTGGTGATTGTCCCTAAATGTTGTTTCATTCATGTATTACAGACTATCAAGCCAGCAAATTATTATGTAAAATTAGGCATTTAATAGGGTTTTTCTATTCTTTAGCTCTGCAAGAATATTTCGAAAAAAAAAAACATATGCTTTGCTTGGAAATCTAGATGTTTTATCTATACGTACAAAGCGTAAGATGCCATGAAAAGGAAACCTTAAACAAGAAAATTATTACACAATAGAGATAATGATTTGAAAATGGAATGAAATTTATTAATTTAAGATCCATTTTAGGATGAATAATTAATAAATTAGAGAGAATATGTTATAACAAGAGAAAAAAATAAACTTTCCTTTATTGTACTTAATTTGTGTCATATCCCCTCTCTGTTTCGACGGGGAACAAAAAAAAATCCCGATACCCTCCTTATTCCTTAGGTATAATGGCATAATGCAGATAACAAATAGTTATTTATTTATTTGTAGAAAGAGGGAAGTCATGCGGGTTTGAACCCTTGATCTTTTTGAGAGAAGTCTAGTTCTCTTACCCCTTGGGATCTGCTCCATGAATGTTGAGAGGAGTTGAAGGGAAACAATAGGAAGTTAAGTGATGGGAATGAAGTGAATAGCAATAGTTTTGTCTTGCTCTAAAATTTTCAAGGTTAACATTTATCACTTCTATTTTAGTAGATAGAATGACTAAATTAACCTTAGTTTCAAATTATTAGTGAAAGATTTCAAGGATATATCGGTAAAAACAACTCATTTTGATAGTTAAATTTTTTACCCACCAAAATCGGAGATGAAAAGTTGTCTACGCGTATCTAAAAATTTCTCTTCCTTTTACAACGGTTCATCGTGAAAAATCAAACTGGAGCAGGTGAAAATCTTTTGTCTCCCTTCCCTTCATCTTGATTCCCTTCACCGTGATCACATGCAATACACATAAAATATCCCTGGGGTAAGAGTTATATTATATACTAGATGAGGGGGAGGTGACTTCGCCGCCATTTGATAAACTTTGATAGCTAAATCTATCTATATATACAGAAATGTACATTTTCAATATATCTATTTTATATCTACTTTATATATAAAGAACTATCTTAGATAATTTGTACAGCTATTTTTAATTTATTTAACCAAAATTATTTTCAATTAAAAGCCAATGCAGTCACGATTTTTAATTAAGAAAGATAAACTTCTAGAATATATTTATATTGATCGATCAACGAAAATTGGAGGACTCAGATTGCATGTCATATGAGGAGATAATTTTTTTTCTATAGATTAGACATGAACTACCTTAGACTTCCAAATATATCTACTTTAGATTTCCAAATATATTTAATTTTCAAACTATTTTTAATTTATATAAATAACAGTGTAAAAAAATTAATCCTATTTTTTATCGCATTTTAAATTTTAAAATACGGCCACGGATTTTAATTTATATATCTTAGAATATCTCCATAAAATAGTTATATTAATAATCTTAGTTGTTAGTTTATTATTTAATTATTAATTTACTTTCAGAAAATTGTCGCTCGTCTAGTCGTCTTGCAAATACATCCCAACACGTGGCAATGCAAGGTGGGTTGTTGACTTTTTTTCATCATTCTGTATTCTTTTTACATTTTTTTTTCCCGAAAATTTGACTGCTGTAAAAAAAATCATTCTATATTCGTTTCCCTTCAAGATGAAAAGTTATCCAAAGCAAAGGTAAAGTAGAAGGCAACGTATTATAGGGCAAATTAATATTTGTATTCCGTGCTCAATAGGAGGCCAAAAAGGGACTTAAGAAATAGAACTTAAATTATACAATTCAATTTTTTAAATTTGAAATTTTCAAATTCGTTAAAAATTGATTAATGGATTTGTCCAAAACTAATTGAATTTTAGTGCGTAAGAAAATGCCGCAAATTCATTCCTTGTTTTTTCCCTAGTAACGAACCAAAGGGAATTAATAAATGGAAATGAAATTATACAATTCAATTTTTAAAAATTTGAAATTTTACAATTTGGTTAAAAAATTGATTGATGGATTTATCCGAAACTTAATGAGTTTTTTAGCAAGCAAGTAAATGTGGCGTGTATATATCAAGCTCAAGACATTCCAGTAGGCGTTTGATTGTTCTCCATTGTTTCCCATCATTACAGTAATGAAAACTTATGTAGAAAGAAGGATTAAGTTAAACATTTTTTATAACAACTAGCATATAATCATATGCGGATCTAAGTGACTTGTCGGTTCAATATAACAACTAGCATATAATCATATGTCTTCCATTTTTTTTTTATTGATTAGGCAATATTCAATTTTATAAATGTAACATTTATAAATATATCATATTTTTTTTTGAGAATCAGGTGGCAATATCACCACACTGATAAATTTTATTAGTAAAAAATAATTACAAGATTAAAGGAAAAAAAACTGTACAGAAGTGTAACAGAAAAAAGAAATAAAATTAAAATTAAAGTTTTCTAGGCATGCTCTGTTCAGAAGTTGATATCATCCAAAATTGTCTTGAGTAATAAATAAGCGGTAGTGTCATCCTCGCCTGTGAAGATACTATTGTACTAAACGTCTCTATGTTTGTCGATTACAAAACAATATCATTTGGCATTTAACAATCTTCTTTGAGTTTTAGAGGAAGAAGATGCAAATTATGAAGACTTGGATAAAAACTTTAGGCAAAATCAAGATCAAGTCTTTGGAAAGCTTGTAGGCTAGTTTAGACTAGGATAGAAGAAATACTTTAGTCCTTATTTATCCTTGAAATGGTCTAGATAGCGAAAAGCTCAATAAACCAGCAAAATCCTGTTTTCGGTGACCTAGCGTCGTACAACGCTAGATAGTGACACACAACGCTGAGTTTTCAAAACTAAAATAGCTGACTTTTGTGAATCAACGTTGCACAACGCTATATAGAGTTAGGCAACGCTGACTCACAACGTTGTACAACGCTACTGAGCGTTGTACAACGCCACAGTTAAAAACTTGAAAATTTTCCTGAGTACCATCGTACAACGCCATATAGCGTTGCACAACGCCACAAAAATTCCAAGTTAGTTGTGCTGTTCGGACAGCGCTGCATCGATGTTCAGACAGCGCTGTCCCATGTAAAACCCATGTAAACAGTTGTTTTTACATGCAAAGTTGCGGGTAACATTAGCCAACGTCTTTCAGCGTTGGGTAACGTTAGCGTTGTGTGACGGTATATAGAGTTGTACAACGCTCTGTTGAATCTGTCAGAGTTGTTCCTTTTGTCTCCCTTTAACGTTGTGTAACGCCATTCAGTGGCAAGCAACGCTCTGACAATTTCCAACGGAATTGTCGGAGCTCTCCTTTGGCTGTTCACTTCTTCGTTGTGCAACGGCATATAGCGTTGCACAATGCTCTGACAGAACAACGACTATATTAACTAGCCGTTAGATTTTACAACGGTCATATTCCAGCGTTGTACAACGCTGTGGCCAGTTTTTGCTGGGGAACTGCTCATTTCGAACCCTATATATATCCACCCCTTGTTCTCTCTCCAACTAACGAGTTAGAGAGCTTTGTCTTGCAAAATTAGACCAGAATTGAGCCTTTGAGCATAGGGATACACTCCCACTTGAGCTTTTCATAGCTAGACCATCTTGAGAGATTTAGTAGCCTCAAACACCACCGCCTCGACATTGTCGCTAGGTGTAGGTTGGAATTGGTTGAGAGTTCTTCTCCTTTGAGGCCGTGGTGCCATTCGAGTTAGGCCGATCCGCCTCGAGTGTCCTTGTGACGAGGTGATTCGGTTCGAAGTTGTAGTCCCGTTCTTGTTGGAATTGAACGGAGCGCGCGCTTGTGTGGTAGCGAAACTCCCGGAGACGTACGACTAAGGCTAGTATTTCCTAGCGGGTCGGAACTCCGTAATCATACCTAGTGTTCAATCTCTCTCTCTCTCTCTTTTTCTTTTTATTATCTTGCTATACTTGAATTGCTTGTGTGCTTGCTTGTATTGGGTACCAATTGAATTGTGTTAGGATAGTTCATACTAAACCGGTCCAAAACCTCAATTGCTTCCGCTAAACCTTGGTTAAGCCACCTCCATTAGAGACAATAGATACGTTTATTCTGCGTCTTCTATAAGTTCCAAGAGGTTGCCTTCGATAAATATATCATACTTGAACCCATCTAAAATTTGTTCGATTTTGATTTTATGCCATCATTAAATTAATATTAACACATTTCATATGATACTTGCTCCCATTCAAATATTTTCTCCGCCCCTGATATAACCGATGTAAATTACTAAGGTCAGCATATCAAAATTAATAGTTGGGAGGATTTGTGAGTCCAAATTTTAATTAGTTCAAAGTGTGTGATGATTTTCTTTCCATATTTTAATTTAATTAATAAGTACTCTTCATTTTTTAAAAAAAAAATTCAGTACTCTTCATTTTCTTTATAAAGAGGCATGCTACAGATCGAACAGAAAAAGCAGTCAATACAACTAAGGGTGTGTTTGGATTGTTGGAAGAAAGAAGAAGAAGAAGAAAGAAGAAGAAAAAAAATTATAAACAATCCAAACTCTTCACAAAATTACACACTTCCCAATACTTCTTCCCACTTCTTCCCTTTTTTCCTTCTTCCCACACCCATCCAAACGCACCCAAAGATAATACATCCAATTTCAAATAAAAAAAAATGATATCTTCATTCGCCAGTAATAGTTTAGTTATTTTAGGTACTATACTACTATTACAAGAAAATAGCAATTATCATGAATTTTTTTCCGTGAACGTATTGAATGTATCAATATTATATTGTTGAGATAGAGATGGTCGCCGGTCGGCTTAGATGGAGGTATGCCACGTACGCGTATAGTGATGATGCCTGAACGCGCGGTGACGATTATGACATATTCCGGCTGAGAAACTTCAAATGGACAGCTGCTTCACCTGCTAGAAGATTTTTCTTTGAATTTTCGAAATAAAAATAGCTGCTTCATTGCATCGTCAAAGTCCTCTGTTTCTGCAATTATTAATATATTTTGTTTTATTTAACTTAGAAATAAATGAGAATTCAGTAAATGTTTTTGCTAGGTTAATGAAATTTTCTTCATCATAATAAAAAAAAACTAAAAAAAATCCTCTAATGTTTTATGAAAAGAGAAAATTACCGTTAAATTGTGAATCATAAAAAATACAAAAGAACTTATTCTAAGAAAAACATAGCAAGAGATTTAAATACTTGCCTGGAGGTAGTAAGAAATGTTCGACGAAGATAGACTACATGTTCGTTTACTGTAACAATATTGATTTCCTCCAATATTTTATATGTAATTGTGTATGCAGTTACTTGAATCTTCATGAAACTTTCTTTATCGTTAACATAGAAAGTATAGCGACATAACTGAAGTTATTTTAAAGGTGAAATATCATACAGTTGGGATGGTCCCCTGTTACCATGTACATAGTTTAGTCATATAAAATTTGTTTCGTTTAATAATTAAAAAAAAGTATAATGGTCTACTGCTTGTAGGTAGGTCACAGAAATATCGATGTGTGGGAGAATTAAGTAATAATTTTAATAGTCTATTTTTTTATTTTGAAATGTTTAATATATGATATTTGAATTTATTTTTTTTTTCGAAGCAAGAATAGAGTTCTACAATGTGGGGGGCCGGGTCTGCATCTTTCAGTAATGAATAAAGTTCTACAAATTTAGCCAAGAGCTAGAGAATAAAAGAAAAACTAAAAATAAGCAAACAAACTATAATTACATGACCTAGTAAAAGCTAAAGCGCAACAATCTAAAATATTAATCAGAAGAGAAAAAAAAAGAAAAAGAAAACAACACATTAAGCAAAAGCAACACATTAAGCAACAGATCTGATGAGCCTTCCACTCTTGAAGCGATGAAATGAAATCCTCATGCGAATGAAACGAGAGCAGCGCTCTCTGCAAAATAAAAAAGCAAAGGATGACCATTAGTTCTCTCTGTGGCTTAGGGTGATTGTTTTGTAGAAATTCCATACTGGCGAGGAGGTTGATTGTTGAGAAACATGGAAGAATAGAAATTGCATTGTGTAGTATTTCTCTGAAAAAAATTTCAACTATTGAACAGATGTGCAACTGATTCCTCATCAGATTTACAAATGATATTTGAACCATGATCTATACTTCATTACTTTATATATGTATTATGTCAATTGTCAAAAGATGATTAAATTTTGTTGTAAGTTTTATTTTCAGCAAAATATTAAAAATTTTACAACGATTCATATTTAATGATTAATATGAAACATCAAATCAAATGACAATTAAATTGCATGAAATTTGAAAGACACTCAAATTAAGGTGGACACTCCTATATATAGTATGGAAGATGTATATACTTAAAAATGGTTCATATATAGACTTTTATTTCGAAAAGTTTGTATTACTGTAAATTAATTTGATATTAACTAGCTAAAGCATCGCGCGATGAAAGTTTAAATTAACATATACTTGTAGTCCTTCACTGAGGTGATATTTAAAAAAATGTATTTAATAATATATATATTACAGTTCAAGCCATACCAAAGGAAAAAATAAGTCTATAATCATTTATTTTGCTAGTCCTTCCCAGGACGAATGATCAATCCTAATTTTGTACGAATTTTATTCAAAGATTATGATTATACAGTCAAATAAAAATTTTTACGACTTGAGCCACCGTGCTATTATTCCACAACACAGTTTTAAATCTCAAATATTAAATAATACCACTGAAGACATCATCTACTTTATTTTTGCCATCTTACATCGTTTTCTAGCAAAGTGCATGTAAATAAATCAAATCGAAAGTCATCAAATTAATTGTGTTCATCTAATATTGCTAGTTTGATGATGTCTTCAAACTTTTATCTTTTTGTCAGTTTGACATCACTATGCTCCTGCATGACCAAAGCCAGTAACCCAATGCATCTTGCCATAATTTCTTTATCCATACGGATTTTCAATGGAGCTTTTGCTACAATTTTTTTTTTAAAAAAAAAAAACTCACACGGTTAAAGAGCTAAAAACATACGACGTAGTATTGCAAAAATATTTTTTTTAAGAGTACAGCTCATCAATCCTTTGAAAATACAACCACAATTACGATATATGAAAGGCATAACATTACACCTTATGAGACACAACCTGTAATCAAAATCACATAAAATAAACAAAGTTAAAGCAAAAATAAATTCACAAAATATTGAATTATTGAGATGAATATTTGAGTTGCTTAATCAGGTTAGAAAATTAAATCTATTGCAGTTTCATAATTTAGTCCAACAATATTAAGCAAAAAATTATGATAAAAAAGAACTAAAGTAATAACATGACTGATCAAACCATAATCTCTTAGCTCCAATACTAATGTTAGGCACAAAGCAAAAACGACTACCAGAACAGGACCTAATTGTAAGCACGATAAAAAGGATCGGATTAAATGAAACTTACCTTAAATAGGACACGAGGAAGAAACAATTCAATATTGTGCTTGAAACCATAACAAAAAAAAAAATTCTACATTCTAAAACATGTATATTGGCTAAACTATTTATAGATTGAAATAATGATCCATAGCAATTAAGGGCAAAATCAACCATAAAATAATAATCACCTGAACACAACTTTGCATTACAAATAATATTTTTCAAGGCCAAAAATATTTCCAAATTATGTGAAATTTTTTCTGGCTTCTCAAGAGTGCTTGACTATTGTGAAATTTTAATGTCAAGTTCTTCTGAAGTTTAAAAAAGAATCATATGTTATATTTAAAATATAAAGAACTGATAGCACTTAGTATTTTCACTGAAATTGGATCAGCAACTCGTTTCCTATTTTTATAGCTATCAGCAAGCTAAAATCTTTTTATGTATCGGCAATCATTTTTTTAGTAGTATATTATATTTGTGCCAAAGTCTCTGAGTAATCCACACTGTAACCCTTTGATCCTAATTTGTAACAAAATGGATAAGATGAAATAAAAACTCCAAGCAGGAAAGAGACGAAAGCAAATAGAACAATAGTCTAATATTCTGAACTCATCATGCAACAGCCTTGATTAAACACTTCCTCGTCCCTAATTCGTTACAGCATTGTAATTTTTATTTAACAGAGGTCTTATTGGACTTTGATTGACTATATATAAGATGTGACCTGAAGCTGCACCAGTAAGATCGAACTTTTTTCAAAATTAAATTGATGCAAATTATAGAAAGGAAATACTTACTCGATGGCTTCTGAGAAGAATGCGTGTGAATTTGATGCATCCATGGTGCTGTAATGTAAAAGAATCTCTGGAGGCTTGAACCAACTCATTTCAGAACCTTGTATTTGGAGGCTTGAACCAATTGAGCATTTGAGCAGTCATGTTGCTGGACAGTCCCATTGTGGCCTCTTGACAAAGCACTGTCAGCATCCATAAATGAAGATGAAATTACTGTTAATTTGAAGTTTCTGACCAAAATCTAATTCAGGACCGGAGAAATCCATAATTACTGCTATTAGTCAATTAACTTGGTTCATATAACCTACTTGTTTTGTGCATCAATCATATTGGTCCAAAATAATATTTTTCATGTGCTTAAAGTCAAGCGGAAAATCCCATTCCAAGGGGTTAAACTGAAGCTAGTGTGTGACTCAAAATAATTGTTTTCCAAGCCATATCTAATAAATAAGACAGAATCACCTTCTCTGAGTCATTTTGCACCAACAAAGAGGCTCCAACCAGTTGTCAGAAGATGCCTCTTTAGTAGCCCTGGATTTAATAATCAGCATTTGTTAGAAATGAGGAGGATAATTTGTTGCATAAAATCACAAAATCTAGGACCATTTTTTTAGATGGACAATGAAGAACCATATACCACGATAAATGTGACGAAATGTCCAGACATTATCATGCAAATCTCTTACAATAAGCTCCTGATTTGGCGGTTGCATGGAATAATCCTAAAAAAAAAACATAATTGTAAAAGATACTATATATCAGGAATAATTTGTCATTTTTTTATGTTTTGTGCTATCTTATTTATGGCTCTATGTGGATATTGAGTTACTCTTTTCCAAAAACTTCACTAATTAATCCATCATTTCCATCTTTAAGGGAGATTTGGTAAAGCCAAAAAATTGCAAGTTGATATATCAAGACCTTTGTTGCATACAACTTAAGGGGTTGATGCATGTTGCAAAGAATGATGATATGGAAATTAAGTATAGGACAAAAATGAAATGTTGTGAATGACAAGTATGAAATTAATAGGGAAAAATTAAATACGTGGGAGCTACTTTGTAGTTTACCCAATGGTACACACATTTCCTTGATATTTTCTACAAGTCATTTATAATTATTTGTTCTTACATCACCTTTGTTGTATGTCCAATTGGAGTAGGGAATCCTTCCGAATGGACAAGAGATAGCAGTAAAGAGGCTTTCTCAGAACTCTGGTCAAGGAGTAAAGGAATTAAAAAATGAGCTAGTTCTGGTTGCAAAGCTTGAACACAAAAATCTGGTACAAGTTGTAGGAGTTTGCTTGGAAGGACAAGAGAAGCTTCTTGTTATGAGTTTGTTCCCAATAGAAGCCTTGACACATTTTTGTTTGGTAATTTAGTCCAAATTTGAATCCATAATATCTTTTTGTTTTGGTTTGATTAACTTTTTCAAAATACAGCAGACATAATGGACAACTAGAATTATGGTTCCTAGTCAGCTCATAGCTTTTACTCTGCAGTCTTGTTTGTCAATGTTTGTTTTAGCAACTTGGTTGATAAAATTTGAAAGTTAAATAGATATTTTTGTGATATTCTCCTAGATAATGAGAGAAGGCAAGAACTGGACTGGCAAAAAAGGCAGAGAATTATAAACGGTGTGGCCCGTGGTCTTCAGTACATGCATGAAGATTCTCAATGTACATCGGGATTTGAAAGCCAGCAACATTTTGCTAGATTCTGATATGAATCCTAAAATTTCAGACTTTGGTTTAGCGCGGTTATTTCAAGTAGATCAAACTGCACATGCAACGAGTCGGGTTGTTGGAACATAGTAAGTAAATTGCAGCAGCATCACTAAATTTTGAGTAAATAATCTCATAATCACGGGAAGGTCTTTCTTGAAAATTATACTCGTTCTGTCATATTAAAGAGTGCCAAAAGCAAATAATATTTCATTCTAGTTGTTGACTAAATCCAATCATTTTAAATTTATTTGTTACAGAAAGATAGCAATATGTATCAACGAACAAATTATTGAGCAAACACTGAAATTAACATTAAATTTATTTGGTAATGTTTTCTACTTTTCAGATAATATTGTTCAATAAGTTAAGAAACGAGTTTAGGCCATTGACAAATATTATCAATACTTGACACAGTAGCATTATTTGCATCACACTAGCTTAATAAAAAGTCCCATTTATCTATTTTCAGTACCAAATTGAGAAATGTTAAAATGCGATTTGCAAAACGATTGACAACAATGAACGAATTATATAGATGAGGGTTTAAAACATTATTACCAATTTTGTCATAAATTGTTAAATTTGTACAGTGGGTATATGGCACCAGAGTATGCAATGCACGGGCTCTACTCGATCAAGTCAGATGTGTTTAGTTTTGGTGTATTACTTTTGGAAATCCTTACTGGGAGAAGAAATAGGGGTTCAATTGATGGTGAGCATGGGGAAGATATATTAAGCTCTGTAAGGATTGTTAATTCGTTTTTCTTAAATTTTTATAATTACTATCTATACAATCCTGTATCACGAGGATAACTTTTTAAGTAATTCTCAATATGCCAACATATCATTTATACCCCCCCCCCCCCCCCCCCAAAACACAAATATGAGATAATTAAACTCCCTTCGCATAATGCTGCAAAAGACGAACAAAATAATTCTCTCCAATTGTTGTTCAAAATTAAGTAATATCTCTTTTAATTTTGCACAGGTGCATGAGTCGATGTTACTTTCTTTTCTTTTGTAAAAATATAACTGATATTTTGTTAACTTTTGGGGACATAAATGAAATTTTAGTGAATGCTAAGTAGGATAGTGGAAACTATTGCCATTGTGTTTGCGTATAACTTGAATATTTGATGACTATTTTAGACATGGGAACATTAGATAGCGGGAACGATAACTGACACAATGGACCCACTACTGGACTGCCCAATGAATGAAGTAATCCGACACATGCAGATTGGGCTTCTCTGCGTGCAAGAGGACCCGATGGATAGGCCCTGCATGTCAGAGGTGGTGATCATGCTTAGTGGCAACACAATCTCTCTCGAAGCTCCCTCAAATCCCGCATTTTACCTCAGAAGAGGAGGCGGTTCAAATTCGCAAATTGTATCAGATGACAGGTCTTTGCAAATGTCTCAGAATGATATTTCAATTGCACAGCTTGGGGCAAGATAGATAGCAAGGACGTTTGGTTTCTCTCCGTTTCAGTCTAAAAGAAGAGGTTCTGTCACTTATTATGCAGTAAGAAGTTATATAATGTTTTACATTTTCCAATTTGTTTTGTCTTGTGATTTTTCAAGTCAGCAAAAATTGTACATACCATTTGAAAATGTTAATATAATTTAGTTAAACTGGAAAGCCTAGTAAATCTTAAAAATAAATCTGAAGTTACCTTATCTTTTTGGGCAGTGCTAGTAGCAAAACAGCTTGATTTGGGTTCAAACTTTTGGGGCGTTTGTAATATAGTTTACCTTTCTGGTTTAATAGAAACATGATGATGCTCTTCCTCACTTCTTTTCGGCTCCGTTTGGATGCGTTGAGAATAAGGTAGGAAGAAGGAAGAAGGGAAGAAATTTATTGGGAAGGGGTAAATTTAATGGAAAGTGTGTAACTTTTTTGAAGAGTTTGGATGGTTAGAAATAAATTTATTGGTAAAAAGTGGTTATTCCTTATTCCTTATTCCGAAAAGAAGCCATCCAAACGGAGCCTCAAGAAAAAAATGTTACAGGGTCCCATAGTGGATTCAATTTTCAAAATAGGAGCTAACAACTGTCCATATCTCTTTCCTGTCAGTAGATTTTCTTTTGATCCCAGTACGGCTGAATGCATTTTTGCGATTTGAATTGAAACAAGAGGAATCGAACTTAATTTCTGTTGCTGTCAGGCAAATATGGTTTGTCTCGTTTTCGGGATTATGTTTTTTTAGAATAAATCCACTCATAAAAGATTAGAAGCAGAATATTTGGACACGTCTTTGATAAATCTGGTCTGTGTCATTATCAGTTCAGTATATGTACAATGTTTTCTCAATTTTATAAATATAATACTAAACGAATTGAACCCCCAATATTAGAACCTCTAACATGACCAATGTCCTCGTTGACTTGAAGCAAAGTTGAGATTTGAATTGTGTTACATTCTACTTTCAATCTATAGCCAGAGACAAGCAAGGATAGAGTCCATATTTCTCAGCAATTCGTTGAGCACATTAATTCTTGTGGTCATATTTCATTATAACAAAAAACATTAACTGATTTAGCCATTTATTTTGCCAGAAACTCCAATAACAAGATAATGCATAATTTTTATTTCACCCAAATACAAACTAATTAAACAAACATAATACTCAAAAGCCAACAAATTTGCATCAACTTTGGCTACTCAAATTTTAGAATAATATAATAAAAATTAAAATAACATGATACCATATGGTATCTGAAAACACACACCTCACCTGCAAGTTCATTCAACTCTATTCATAAAACATACAAGTATTAACAAGTAGTACTGAAGCCATTTGTAATTTCATCAAACACAACCCATTTAAAATCTGGACATATTAACAAGTATTAAGTCATGTAGTCATGTAAAATCTGGACATATTAACATTTTAATGAGAAAGAACAAAGGAGTGGTGCGATGATGTGATCATGTCTAGGGCTGAAAACGGTAGCCGTTTCAATCGTTTTTTCGTTTCGTTTAGTCCGGAACGGAACGGTAACGGATAAGGATTTCAGTTTCGTTTAAGGAACAGAACAACTAACGCAAATAGAAATATTGTTTCGTCTCAAAACGGAACGATTAGTGAAACTGGTACGTTTCGTGGTCGTTTATTTCGCGCATTTCGTCTAAAATTTTTTTCATGGTTTATTATTAGATTGCAGAGGACCTCAGCGGAGAGATCGAGGGAGAAACGAGTAAAATTAGATTTCTGCAGCATCGCTCCGTCATTTCTCTGCCGAACACAGCCACATCTATCTTTGTTCCCTCTGCACCACCCAGTACAATCGTCGTTGAGTGCAAGAGGTGATGATGGTGCCTCCTCCCCCTTTCCCGCGTGACCTTCCCTGTCATTTCTCTATCTCTATTTCATACAAAATGCAGAATATTTTATTTTTTTGCATCTTAATAAAAATGCAAAACAGTTAGGTAGTCAAAGACGGTTATAACCGTTTTGATCGTTCCCATCAACGAAACGATCAACACAACATGTGTTAAACGGATGCAACAATCAACGCAATAAATTTCGTACATCAATACAACGGTTAACGAAAATGACCACTTTCGTGGTCGTTTTCCACGTTACGCACCCCTAATCGAGTCCCACGCCGCGCGGATTCAGCAGGAATCCTAAGAAAAGGTTTGAATAAAATATAGGCCCAAAATCTGTCAGTCAAGCCGGTTACTGGGCTTGAATTGGAAAAACATTTCAAAATGAAAAACAAATTGGGCCTATGTTCACTTATCCCCTGTTAGGCTGTTAGAAGTTCTCCGCTTTCGAGCTGTTAGTATGAGATATATTTCTTTTTTCTCCTTCTTCGTGCTGCCTCAGGCCCTAGAGCTAGTCAATAATTTCTGCATTGGATAGATATGCACTCTACCAAAAAGATTCTATCATGTTGACTGTTGATCAAGAGAGAGAGAGCTCAATTAACAGGTCAATTGCTCTATCATGAGTTTGATGTTCGCAGCCACCAAGTCTACAAATGTCAACATCCTTGCTGATTTGACTTATTAGTTAGCTGAAATTAATCGGTAATTATACAATTTATCCAACGATTCACAGATTATTACAATTAATCATGACTTTTTCTGTATCAACCACAACCAGAGAATGTACATTTTAAGCAACCAAATTGATCAAGATCAAACTTCGAAACAAAATGGAGTAGGTTTTATCTGAAACTACATGATTGTCTATATTGAGAAAGAAATTAGAAAAAAGTTTTACGCTGATGAAATCATTCATTTGTATGATTTTTTAGTAGCTGTAGAGCTAAGTTAAAATTAGTAGAATTATACATTTTATGGATGATATAATAGAAATCTGATGCATATTTAGGTTGAAGTATGCTTATAGCAAGTACTTTTTTTCTTGTTTATCTTATAAGTACTTTTTATTATATATTTAATTAATTCCTTATATTATCTTTATTGCTAATTGTGATATTAGGATGAAATTGTCAGTTTCTGATAAAGGGAGGCATGCAATGAATTTGAATCATTTATGATTTACTTTTTCATGTTTAAATTGTGCCATAATTTTGATATCAAAATGATTTTCTTTAAATATTTGTATGTTGTTCTTAGTCTCAAAATGAAAAGAGGAAGCTTGCCTCCATTGAATGCTTAAGAAAGAGGAACGAGTAGACTCATCAGGATCACTATTTTAAACTTTAATCTCTCTCTCATTTTTCAATCATGATTCCGCTATGGAACAGTAGTAAAATTAATTCTCTTTGGGGCTCACAGGACGCCTAGCCTGACCGGATTCGCCATACAAAAGTATCTCATTTAATTTTGAGTAATGTACACTGTTATGCTCAAGTGGCAGATTTAGAAAAAATATTTAGGTGGAGCTAAGTGTATAAGAACATTAGACCAACATAAATTCATCATATATCTATCTCATTTCTCATACAATACTAAAGATATTGACATATAGTTTAAAGCCATATTATAAAAAAATAATAAATAAAGCACTCAAAATACATCAAAAGAAAAATTGCAATTTGAATTTGTTCATACCAATTTTTTTTTTTTGAGGAAATAAACCCGTAGGTTTTAATTAAAAACATAATGTCATACAATAGTTTTTGGTACCACTGCTTGGTACCATTGTGCTTGACGCCCCAAACATTTTTGCCCCTGGGAGAAGAGTTAACAACCACAAAAAATTTACATCCCCAAAAACTCCGTAAACGACCCCACTGATCAAAAGCGGATAAACTAATTTACAAAAAAAAAAAAATTAAATATAAAAGGAAGGTTTATATATTAGGCTAGATCAACTAATAGAAAAGTCCAAAATATTCCTATGGTCAACTCCACTTGAAACAACTAGGGGCATGAATAAATTCCTGACGAAGACCAAACTAATGAAGAACTCCTTGCCTAGACTGATTTGCCAAATCATGCGCAGGTATCAATGCCTCTCTTCTTGCATATCTGAGCTTAATATGTGTATTACCAGTAAGTTGAGATGCACATTTTAGGAACATCTGCTGAGCATGCCACGGGATTTCTTGCAAACAAAAATTATTAATAAAATCAACCAATAACTGTGAATCAGTGAAAATATTCAACCCGGGAAAAATATTTAGCAAGGATGGAGCCATCTCCAGGGCCAAAATAATAGCATTTAGTTCAGCTAGGAGAGCATTTTCAGCATGTTCCTTTTTGGAGTAGAAAGTAAGAAAATGACCATTTGAATCATATACTACTACTCCAACTCCCATTATTTTACCAGTATCCCAGGAGCCATCAACCATAACAAGTGCTACCCCTTACTAGATGAAATAAAAATCACTTCTGCTATTCGCTCTCCTATGAGAAAGGACAAAACATTTCAAGGGCAGAATAAACCTGCTAAATGGTAACGAAAGAGGTGGAAAATTGAGAGCAGAGGACGAGGCGTGGAGGCGTGGAGCCGCGTAGTCAGTAGCCGCACAGCACAGGCTCCGTTCCCTACTTCCCTTCCTTGCGTTACTAACTTGTATAACAGGTGTGATATACACCATCCATTAAAAATTCATCCAAACTATCCAATTGGACCATTTTGAATGGTCTGGGTACAAAAAACCAGCTTACACCAATTTTTGTTGACATCATCATGGATTTGCGCCGGCTGATGTCATCACAATTTTTTTTAAAAAATCACGCGCTGATGTCATCAAAATGAGAGATTTTTGTGTTCAGTTAAACAATGCAAGGGATCATTTAAATCTAGTTAAGTGTTCAGTTAGATGCCTCATTAAAATAAGACAAATAAGTCTTGTGTTTAGTTAAACAACTCAAGAGATGAGTTAATTCTATTTAAGTGTTCAGTTAAAAATCTTCAAGAAAGCATATTAAAAAAAATTTGTTCAATTAAATCATTCAAGGGATGAATTATTTGTAGTTATGTGTTCAATTAATTACATTCCAAATTTGACGTTTCGATAACTACAAAACGATAAAATATCATAAAAATTCTGATTATAATCCAATCACATGAGCAAAAAAAGTAAACAATTGTAACAACAAAACTACCAATTTTTCATAATTCATCGATTTTAACAACCACAGACAAGCAAATTTACCAATTAGATAAAAAAAACTAAAAACACAGAAAATGCAACTACAATTCAGTTTTCATCAAATTAAAAGAATTTTTTTAGGAGAACAACCCGACGACTCCAACCATAACATCAACAGAGCACAAACATGTGAAAATTGAGATAAACATTAACAAATACGAAATGTTAACAACATTACAAACGTTGCATTACTAACAAAAAATGTATAGAGCTAAATATGTGTAAATACTAACTTGTGCATTGCAGAAACTAACTGAACACATATGATAACTAACTACTCCATTATAGAAATTAACTGAGCATTTATAACACGTAACTTCACACGAAACTAACTTGTCATTAATTTTTAATAAACCTAATCTAATTCAAGTATGCATCAATCTTTATTATGCATGATGAACACTTCACTAACTAAATTGAACACTTATTTCTCGTATCCGAACATCATTGATAACATAACTCTAATAACTACAAAACAAGCCGACTACATAATTCCAGCCTTATTTTCATATCTCGTGTCAACAATATGATCACTTATCCCAACTTTAGTATCCCACGATATAGCAATATGATCTCTTATTTTCATATCTCGTGTCAACAATATAGTTTCTTATCCCAACATACGTATCCCTAGATATAACAATATGATCTCTTATGTTAACAATAAAATCCTTGAATATAAAATGTAAAAAATACATGAATACTTAATCCTCTCATTTCTTAAAAGAAAACGTGATTAGAAACTCTAGATCTAAAAAAAAAAGAGATCCGATAAGAATTAAAAAAAAATTAGAGTCATGTAAAAGTTGAATTGGTTTAACTGATAGTCATGTAAAAGTAACAATTAGATAACACAATAATTGAATGAGTTTTTGTGCCCATGCAAGTGTGTGTGAGACAGAGAAAGAAAGAGAGAGAGGCGCGGGGTGAAAATAAAGAAGATTATTAAGGAGAAAACGAAACCATCGTCAGAAGCAACAAAGGCAACATAATCAGTCATGTCCCTTGTAAATCTAACAGGCGACACAACTATTTCCTCGTTGTCGTACTCGCTGCCATCCTTATCCTCTCTGGTGTCCCTTGAGGAATTGTCGTTGGAGCCGGAGCAAGGCGACAGTGTTGTGTGGCTGTTGTCCTAATCTACAAGAAATTAAGCAAAAACTAGGTCTGATGAGATTGCAAACACATACCTTTTAAAACGACAAAAATAAGTAAATAAACAAAAAATTGAAGCAAAGTTATGAATCTCATAATTTCACTCCAAACAATACACAAGGCCGAACGAAAATAATAATAATAATATAGAGAAAATCACATGCAGAAAATCGTACTTCAATGACAAGGAGCCTCCTTTCCAACCTCCATCGTTTGATCTGGTCGGAGGGGGGAGAGGAGAGGACAAAAGAGGAGACGAAAGATCCAATATGGTTGGTGGCGACGAAGACGATCTGAATTGGAAGAAGCCATGGAGAGGAGAAGAACCTCGGAGGCGGTCTGGACCGACGCGAGAGAAAAGAGAAGAGAGGATCGGAATCCAGATCTATATTTTGGAACGGGAAATGAAAGAGAAGAGAGAGAAATGAAATGGCGCCTCTGGATATCATGTGACCATCACGTGCCATTTTTTTCCTTCGAAAACTTCGAAAAGTAGAAAAGATTTCTTTTTCACTTCTCTCATTTTTTTTAAAAGTTCTTTAAAAATGGGTTGAAAAAAGGAACGTTGCCTTTGGGGAGACCCAAAAGGTACGCGTGTTTCTCTTCCAAAAACTGTGGGTTTTATATCCATCGTTTGTTTGGATGGTTGGATGGGAAAAACTGGGTTGGTAAACATCAATTACCCTTGTATAATGTGAAGTGAAATTGTGACTTGTGAGGAGACGAGAGATTGGGGGCCAAACATGGGCCCTTTCTGTTACATTGTTACAGCCCAAATAATATCCATCTTTCACGAGAAGCACTTTTTAAGACTTCAACCTCCGTTCAACATCTTCAGCGGTTCAGCCCCACCTTTAAGTGCTCTAATAGTAGAAAAAATTAGCTGGGGTTAAAAGGGCACCAGAGATTCGACGGCGTTAAGTGGGGCGCCCCAGCGGTGGATCCTAGTACAAGAATAATGTCTACATGATCAATTAATGCATTATTACTAACATATGGGATAAAAAAAATATTAATTGAGAAATTGAAGAAAGATGAAAAAATATTCAAAGAAAATAACAGGAGAATAATTATACAATCCACTAGCTCAACAATTAATATCAACTAGTGGGTGTGTCATGCGTTGCGCGATTTATTTTTCATTTTATTTTTTTCTTAATATTGTTAATAGTAAATAATTTTATGATGGAAGACAACGATAAAAGTAAGATTAATTTCTGGTGTCAAATTTGATCATGATTTTATGAGCAGTTCAGTTGACCACATAAACGCATTATAAAGAGAAAAAAATGTAAATCTTTTTAATTTTTCATAATTTACACGATCTCTTTATTTTTCTCTTCATTTGCTACCAAATAATAATTTTTATATTCGCACGTTCTGCAACAAAACTTATTTTCGTTCATTGTGGATAATATATAAATTAAAAAATTTTAATTCAAAATGATCAAATAGACTAAATACAATAATACAGTTACATGTAATTAAAAAAATGTATAAAGTATTGAGTTTAGCTACGGTGAGTCGCGACTCATGGACCCTCCGGTGAGTCGCGACCAAAACTCCTAGATCTAGATCAAAATGACCGATCCAAACCGTCCTATATGATTTTCCTATTGAAATCTCCATGTAGACCGAATTTTTTTTTTCGAAATTTTTAAGTATTTTTTTTAAATATTAGAAAATTGTTAATCTAATTGGTTCTAAACCATTCAAAAATATCAGTTTTTAAAAATCCGAAAAAAATACTTAAAAATTCCGAAAAATAAAAAATTTGGTTTGCACGGAGATTTCAATAGGGAGATCATATTGGACGGTTTGGATCGGTCATTTTGATCTAGATCTAGGAGTTTTGATTGCGACTCACCGGAGGGTCCGTGAGTCGCGACTCACCGTAGCTAAACTCTAAAGTATTAGTTGAAAAGAAAAATTTTATTCTCGTTGGATTGATTATTATAATTTTATAGCATAGACACAATATTTATTTATTGGATTATTTATTATTTGTCAATTAGAAAATTTTAAAAAAAATATTCAGGTCTAAAATGAAACATTTGAAATTGATATGTATAGACGGTAGTGAATTTTCTTTATGTATAGATCGTAATCTCACCCTCTCTTGACAATTGGACTACTATCTGTGCAAACAAAGTTGGGGAAGGAACTCAAACAATAAAAAAATAAAATATATTTTTCATATTATAAAAATTAAATAACATGAGAATTTAAAAATTATCTAAAATATAATTAAGTCAAAATGTAAGATTTATATCACATAATCATTATAATCATGTAATCATGAGAATAAAATTTTACATAAAAATAAAGTTGTTAAGATCCTGAAATAATTTAAAGAGTCAAATATATTTTATACTAGTGGATGCGTCGCGCAACTGCGTCGCGCGACCTATTTTTACCACATATAACTATTGTGAATTTGTCATTTACAATAGAAATAAAATTTATTATATAAGATAAATGTATCTGAAAAAAAGAAATAGTATGACAAAAAAAAATACAAAAAAAATAAAAGGGATCATAAACATATCCACTATAGCTACCTCGTCGTGCATGTTTCAGTTGTTACCAAACTACCTCCTTTACATAATTATTGCAATTATTGCATCTATGTTTGAACTTTTCAGTTGGGAGGTTTAATCGAACATTAATAGAAACTGACCCTTATTCATACCCTCCAATTCTCTCCTATCCCGCACGCTTCCTTGCTCCATATCCACCAGGAAAAGCACATTGCTTACGACACTCCTTTGTGATCAGAATCAGAGCTGGAAAAAAAGTTATTCATATCCATTAAAAAGCAAGATAGGTTATTGGAAATTGCAAATGAAGGAATTAAGGGGTAACGTCATTTTTATCCTTTTCAAAAGAATCTACTCTCAAAGCATGCATGTTAAATTATAATCTAAGATGTATATTGAATACCTTTGTCACCTGAATCAAAATGAACTGTCGAAGCAATGACAGTGCCTTCTTCAACCGTTTGTAACTGCTGACATGTGTTCCGTAATAAGTGCAGCAAGTTACTTTGTAGGCCCCTGTTGAAAAGAACACATACTAAATTAGTAAAAATATGGAAAAAGAATATAGTAATGCTGTACAAAATTTCTATACCATGTGATTATTGGTGTAAAGATACTGCACCTTTCAGGCTAGCATAGATCATGAGTATATCATGGTGTAAAGACATTTTAATCTCTAAGTGAAAAGTCAACTGTTTTTCCAAAAGACACCTTTCATTTTATGCCTTTCATTTTAATCTCTAAAAAGAATTGAACACATAAAAAGTAAAATGATTGTAGTATCACAAATAAAATGTCTGCGAACAATCGAAGGGGATCCATAACAAAATAAGAATATATAAACATAATATAAGCATAGATCATGATATAGGAACTGAAAATTAAGATACTCACCTGCACCAAGGCATAAAATGAAATCAGCACAGAATTTGGTGCTGAATACACTATTTCTATAATAATATTTTCTAATTCTACCTTTCATCTCCAACTAATATTAGAGAACGGCAATCGACAAAAGGGTGGAAGCAGAATGGGAAGAACCAATGGCTGATGTAATGCTTTTCATGTGATTAATAAAAGCAATGCTAGCATAAGTTTTAGTTAGTTAGAAATCAAGGAGTAATTTAGAGCGTCCTATATTTTTGATATACGCCCATAGACATGCAAAAGTAATCCGTTGCCATTACTGTCTAAAGCACAAAAGTTACCCGTCCATTACTCTTATTCTGTGCCCCCCCCCCAAAAAAAAACTGACTGGAAATGTAAGGACATTTTGGCATTTTTGAAAAGACCAAGGAAGATAATAATATCAAAGTTAACAGAATCTCTAGTTGAGATTATGCCAAGAACTTTCTTTAAATGATGGCATGAATAGTTATCAAATAAACAACAAAGAAGAGGAGTGGACTAACCCAGGTTGCATCCATGCATGAAGGATCAATTAGCAAAGTAAAAAAATTGTAACATCCTGATCTAACTCAAGAATCATACTCCAGTAGTTCGCTTCACTCAATTCCCTAAATTCCAATTTGATCAGAAGAAAGGTCAATAAGAAGAAGAAAAGTAAAAATAAGATTGACCTGAAGATGATCAAACTGAAAAAAACCTCAGCACGGTAACCTGTACAGACAGCAGCGGCCTGACAGCAATCACTCAGTTGTCAACCAAGCAACCTGCAAATTACAAAGAAGCAAAGTCGATTAGTGTAAGACTACTAAGACTGAACGCAAATAAGAGATTCCATTAGAAAATAATAAACAAATCTTTATAGCAGGCAATGTTTTGACCCTCTAAAATATATAGAAAATCCCAACAAATCAATAAACAGAAACCTTTGCATCAAATAACGCATACCTGTACTTATTATAGTGTATTTTGATCCTGCCCTGATAAGAGGAAGACATTGAAAAGAAATATTGTAGATCAACAAATCTTGCTCGACAAAGTCATGCTCAGGTCAAACAACACATAATGCTATTTTTTCTTTTTTTAAATAAGCCATCTTGAATGAAAAAAATTATCTATTATTATTTGATATGTACCCAATCTTAATCAACAAACTAAACCTTGCTGAAAATCATGTTTCTCTTTGACTGGAAATCATATTTTTTTTTACATGTACTCTCGAAATGCTTTGTAAGCGAAACCATACATAAATTCAGAGAGGCCTAAAACTATCAATGCTGTAAATTTAAATAAAAAAAAATAATGAGAGCATAAGAGCACCAAACCTTACTACAACAGCAAACAGGCACAATGGCAAGACAACTCCAATCTTTGAGATCCTTGAAAGAAACATGAAATTGATAGAAAAAGAAAGGTTGTTAAGAACAAAATCGAAAAAAATTGGAGAAGCAAAGGAGAATATACTGTAAAAAGTTGCAATGAACAGAAAAAAAAATCTGGAATATAACTTATTTAACCGTCCACTTGAAAAATTTAGAGTCTGCATCTAATTAAAAAATGTAACAAAAAAACATCAATTTTTGCAAAAGAAACCAAGGCCTTAAAGATATAAAGTCGAGATGGAAAATAGAAAGAAAATGAGAACGAAAATAAAAAAATCTATAAAGACAAAGACAAAAGAAGGTAAATAAGAAAGAAAAAGGTAAAATGATGATACGGGAAAGAAGAACTTGAGAAACTAAAAAAAAACAGTGATTTTGTTGAAAGTAAAAGAAATGAAATCCATCATCGGATCAAGCAACGGAGATCTAACTGGATGGATGAGAAGAACAAAGAAATCAGGAAAAACAAAGTAGGCAAAGTCAGAGAAAAAGTTGTTTGAGAAAGGCAAAGAAAATAGGAGTATCTTTTGGATGAGCAATTTCCATGGAAACAATATTGATCTGAGAGGAGCAACCGATTTTGTGATTGATTGAGCCATAAGTTGTGTTGCATGAGAAAGGTTGAGAGAGGAGAAGAAAATGACCAAATAACAGGGAGAGAGAAGAGCGAACTTTCCGAGAAAAGTGTCTCTTTCAATGGTCTCCGTACAGGAGCCACATGGGCGAACCCCTCTGTCCGGTCCGTCCAAGGTATCTGAGAGAGAGAGAGATAGAGAGAGAGAGAGAGAGAGAGAGAGAGAGAGAGTAGGCATGAACTCTCTAGAAGAAGGCCAATCGAACGATGAAGATGTTCCGCGAAGATTGAACGGACCGGATGCAAATACTGTTCCAACCACTGTTCGTGCACAATAACTTCGGAAGCGGATTCAATTCTGGGCATTAATGTATATTTGGATGGATGGATGGAATTTGATTAAATGGAGTCATTCATCAAGTTACAAAACATAGAGGAAAAAAGAGGAAAAAAGAAGAAGAAAATGGTGGTTGCTTGTAGGAAAAATAATGGAGTCATTCACATAATCACGTGCTTATTTGCAGGAAGAAAAAATAACGGGATGGAGATGGAGTAGAAAAGAGAAGAAAAAAAGAATGAAAAAGAAAAAGATGGATCATCTAGACCGGATGTAAATGATAGTAAAACTGCATGGGCTCCAGCCATATGATTGGAGGTCTTTCGGATTCTGCGTCCTCATCCGTGTTTGTAGGTTGTAGCAGCTCTCAAAATGAAAACGATATATAATACACACAAACCCGCCTCCTTTCTTACCATTGTAACAGAAAACCTAACAAAAACTACTGTGCGGAGAACTGTTTGCATACAGTTCTTTCGGATCGTATTCTGCCGATTAATATATGTTTGGTTTGGATTGGATTGGATAGCATTTGTCCAAACTGGATTTCGGATAAAAAGAAAAATGATATATAGTAGCCAAATGCCCAAAAAAAAAAAAAAAGAAAAGGCGGCTCTTATTACCTCTTAGCAGCCGTAATAAATGGACTTCACTCTACAGGCTATAGCCACAAACTGTTCATATGACCAGTTCAGATTGCGTACCTGCTCCGTAGGAAGTAACACTTTGAGAACGACATGCTATCTAAACTATTGATGTTTCAGCTTTTTATTTGATGTTTTCTCCTGGCTACGGGCTTCTCCTT
The DNA here is from genome assembly GCA_028095005.1 of Rhynchospora pubera. NCBI lineage: Eukaryota > Viridiplantae > Streptophyta > Magnoliopsida > Poales > Cyperaceae > Rhynchospora > Rhynchospora pubera. Next base: position 69,092,338 of record CM051461.1, on the reverse strand, counting down.
AAAAAAGAAAAAATAAATAAAATAAAAGTATAGGTTCGGCTCTAAACTTGTAATCCTGAGTTTATATTATTATTACTATTATGAGGGTTGTGGCGTCTATTATTTGGGTGCCTTCAAATACTTCTAAACTTATTTTTTTATTCTTTTTTTTTCAAAATTTAAAACTCAAACATTGAATCTATACTATTGATCTTGTTTAATTTATTATCAAATAAAGATTGCAATTTTTTGAAGCTTTAAATTTTTTTTAAAATTTTGAAATTAATTTGTTACTCAATCAAGAAGTTGAATAATACTGAAAATTAATATTCTGACATCTTAATCAAATATATAATGAATTTTGAAATTTATAAAGTTTTATATAGAAATTCATTCCTTATTAAATTGAATAATACCAACAGTTTAAATTCGACTTTCGAATTTTAAAGTAAAAAAAAAGTTAAATAATGAGTTTGGAGCCTTAATTATGCTGCGTCCAGGACAAGAAATGCGAATGTACATCAGGAGTCCAATATAGTTGGCGTGCACTCGATAGTCTAAGGTATAAAGTCAGAGTGCTTCTGTATGACTGTATCACTGTATGTGTCACATTCCACTATGATCGGTAACTACAAAAATCTTAAACATTTGGTTGCGAACAATGACAATATGACATATATACATGTAAATACTGTACCAATACATTAAAAACCTAAAATTTTTTATATTAAAAATTCGAGTTTTAGGAAATTCGAAGATGTCAATTCAATTTTGCGTCATTCTTCCTTTTTAGGAAATAGGTCGCGTGTTGTGCGACCTATTTTTACAGACAACAGCGGCTCCGTTTGGATGCGTTGAGAATAAGGTAGGAAGAAGGAAAAAGGGAAGAAATTTATTGTGAAGGGGTAAATTTATTGGGAAGTGTGTAACTTTTGTGAAGAGTTTGGATGGTTAGAAATAAATTTATTGGTAAAATGTGGTTATTCCTTATTCCTTATTCCGGGAAGAAGCCATCCAAACGAAGCCTTATGATTAAGCTTATATTTATTTGCAAGTTCGATGAAATTAAAGTATGGGATTTTTCTTATAGATTCGTATTAGTTCTATAGATCCTGTTGATTCTAAATTTCTAATAAACTGAAAATTTTTAATTCGACCTAAGGCAATTTTTTTGGGTAAAAAATAATGAATGGTCGTTACTCGTTACATAAACCTGAATAAATCCCGAAGAAAATACAAATTTTCTCATCAATCGTACCATAATTGAAAATCATTTTTTTTCTGTCAGAAATTAATTTCTAAACTTCAAAATAGAAATTATTTATTTAAACTGAATTTCTTAGACCTAACTTTTTTTCGCTCTGATTCAAGCTAACCTTTAGCAACCTGCTTTGCAATATGTTTACATCTTGTTCAGAATTAATTTGTAGACATGAAATTCTAGTAAAAATTGTTTACAAGAAAAAATAGTTGGAAATGACCTTTCTAGCTCCAATTAAAAAAATTAATAAGTTCTGCACAATATATGATTGATGACGACTCTGTCATTTTTCTATATAGAATGACTTCAAAACCGACGTACAAAGTGCAAAAGAGAATTTTTAATATAAAAGTACATTGATTATGCTTGTCCATAAAAGGCCTTCATATAAAAAAAAATGTACATGAGAAATTAATAAGAAAAATTGTTTGCCGATTGCTGTTGAGTGTTGAGCAATGAGCAATGAGCAATGTGCTACTAAAATAAGATTTGGAATATTTAACCTTATCTGGAAGTTCCAAAATTTGTTGAAAGGCTTGGCGGGAACAAAAAAAACGGACACGCTTAATTAGTAAATTTCAGTGTCTTTATTATTATTATTATTATTATTATTATTATTATTATTATCAACGAATTGGAAATGGAACCGTCTATATAGTATGTATTTAACCGCTTCCGTCTGACCAACAAAACTGGGAAACGCCGGAATACGACTATACGAGCCAAGAAACGCAAAATTATTGTTTGGTAGTTGGTACATCAATGTTTATGGGCTGCGAATTGTAAGTCAAAGTCAATTAAAGTATTCCAAGCAGCGTAGGTCAACTACCTACTTAATTTCATTTAATAATTCAACGGTCAAATATTTCTCAGGTTGCATATCATGGCTGAGTCAATTCATTTACATGGCTTCGTTTGGATGCGTTGAGAATAAGGTAGGAAGAATGAAAGAAATTTATTAGGAAGGAGTAAATTTATTGGGAAGTGTGTAACTTTCGTGAAGAGTTTGGATGGTTAGAATTAAATTTATTGGTAAAAAGTGATTATTCTTTATTTCTTATTCCGGGAAAAAGCCATCCAAACGGAAAAATTCGGTGAATATTTGTTCAAAGTTTGATCCCTCCAACGATAATGCTGATGGGATAAATGAACAGAGAGACGAATTCCTCTGTAGCGTAAACTCAACAATCAATTAGAAAAGAACTTGTATATTTCACCATACGCCAATATGTAGATTGGATCACTTAATAATTTTATTAATTAATGAAGAGTACATGCCAATATGCCATCGTCCCAGTGACGAATCCTACAAAAATTAATATATTATTTGATTTCAGGTAATCGTTATGATATATATCAAACTAAAAGTAAAAAGGAAATTTATTTCAAGGCCGTAAAATAAGCAGTACATCTCTTTCTGTGTGTGTGTATTATATATAAAATAAAACAGAAAAAAGAAAACAATTATATGAACTGCAACGAAAATTAATCAGGAATTTTGTGATTCCTATTTATTATTTATTTTTTCCGGATTGATAATACATATATTAATCTTCTTCTTTTTCTCAATTTAGTTTATTTTTAGTCGGCAAGTTTAATTGATAATATATACTAATCCTTACTAAATTAATTAACAGTGATCTTGTAGAACCGTTCATTATTGAAGTGTATCGCCGACTTGCTAATGTAAAATCACATGCATGTCAAATACGCGAACTAAAAGCAAACAACTTATCTCTAAAGAGCGAAGATTTCATATTTTGAAAGAGACATTTCAAAAATATCTGGCTATATATAAGTTGTCATTGTATTGATTTTGCCTACGAAATTGAGAGATAGACAATATTAAATTATTAATTAAAAAGTAAAATGTTTCTTTTAGCCTTTATCAGTATCTCTATGTCATCACTGCTCTTCATTCTACTACTGAAAGCCCATAAATCAAATTTACCTCCATCGCCACCTAGCCTTCCTTTCATAGGCAACTTACACCAAGTTGGTCTCGTGTCTCAGCAATCACTCAATGCTCTCTCAAGAAAACATGGACCCCTCATGCTCTTGCACCTCGGGCTGGTGCCAACGATTATCGTCTCATCTCCTGAGGTGGCAGAAGAGGTAATGAGAAAACAAGATGATGTTTTTGCATCGAGGCCTTCAACTAAGGCGTGGAATTTGCTTCTTTACGGGAGCAGGAACGTCGGTTTCGCACCTTATGGCAAGTATTGGAAACAAGCAAAACGACTCTACATCACTCATTTATTAGGTATTTGAAACATAAAACACCTTTTACAAGTATAAATTGTAAATTTAAAAAAATATATATTCACATTTTGATAGCTTTTAAGTTGATGGTTCAATCTATGACATCTATAAGGTCCTATGAAAGTAAAGTCATTTGATCAAATGAGAGAGGTAGAAGTACTGGCAGCAGTTGAGAAGATCCAGCACGCTCATAAATGTTCGAATCCAATTGATTTGAGTGAGGTGTTTAGCTCTTACACCTTAGACATAATTTGCAGGTTAGAAGATACATGATATTATTATTTTTTTTCCCCCTACTTTGGTGCTGTTGGATGAATCACCAACCTTGTACATAGCCGAAAACGTAGAAACTAAACTAACAAATAATAATTATTGTTCAAATAGATACATATTAAAAAAGACAGCAGCGAACTTTGCCGCGCGTAAAGAGCACTATTAAGTAGTCAGATGAACTCCTTTCTTGTTCTGGAAGGGTTCCAATGCAGATATTGGGCTGTTCGATCTCATATTATAATTTTGAGATTTGTACGTAGCTTCTAGCTAGTGACAAAAGATAACAATTAATCAAATGTATTCTATATATGATTTCAGAATCGTATCCAAAAATTTTTCCAAGAAGCATTTGCTCCGGGAGCTGATAGAAGAGGGAACTCCTCTGTTTAGTGAGTTCAACTTTGAAGACTACTTCCCAATCTTACAATGCCTCGATATATTTACGGGGTTTAACTCAAAGGTAAATAAAATGTTCAATCAGTGGGACGAGTTGCTGGATGAAGTCATTCAACAGCACATAAATGGACCCGTCGATGGTGAGAAAGATGAACACTTGGTAGACATGTTGTTGACTCTTCAAGCGAACAACAGTGGCGGTTTTGAGCTCACAAAAGACCATGTTAAGGCAATTCTAATTGTAAGGTTTCTTTCTTATATATATAGCTTTTTAAAATAATTATATTTATATATTCTCTATTATTTAAAAAAAATTTTCTATTAAACAGATAAATTAGATGCACCTGCTTCAGAGTCAAAATTGCATGTTTACATATTTAGTTTTTTTTTTTGTTGTATCGTTGTGAACAGGAACTCTTCGCTGGAGGAAGCCACACAACATTTATTACCATAGAATGGGCCATGGCGGAGCTAGTACACAACCAAAAGGCCATGAAAAAACTACAACAAGAAATTCGGCAAATAGGACATGTGCAACATATTCTTACCAACAAGGACATCAAAGAAATGCCATATCTCACATCTGTTATAAAAGAAACTCTGCGTTTACACCCTCCTGCCCCTCTTTTAGTTCCAAGGGAATCCATGCATGATACTAATGTCAAAGGATATGACATTCCTAAAGGAACAAAAGTCTTGATAAATGCTTGGTCTATTAACAGAGACCCAAATTATTGGGAAAATCCAGATGAATTTTCTCCAGAGAGATTTATGGGAAATAATAATATGGATTTCTGGGGGAATAACTTTGAGTTTATACCATTTGGTGCAGGAAAGAGATTGTGTCCTGGAATTAACTTCGCACAATCTAACATTGAGCTCATACTTGCAAACATATTGTACCATTTTGATTGGGAATTGCCACGTGGCGAGGTGTCATTGGATATGAGTGAGGCTGCTGGACTTTCGGCTCGTAGGGCCCAGAATCTTCGTCTCATCCCACGGTAGATCCATCCATCAAGCATCACTGGGGAAAATAGTTTTCTTTTCTTTTCTCTATTTGAAATAACATGCGATAGCCTAAATTAATTAGTGTATTGAATAAAATATGATTAGTAAAAAGTTAATGTTATTACTTAATTTTAAGTAGTTAAATTCATATCTTTGTCTTGATCTCATAAATTAAGCTTGTCTTGGACTCTTTGCCTTTAAAACTAAAATATTTCTTTGCCATAGAACTTTGGGACAGCCCAAATAAACTGAAGATGATAAGGCCATGATTAGTTTACCTTAGACAGCCCAAATAAACTGAAGAATTTGAACAATAAATTAGTTTAACTTAGATAGTCACTGTTGATGAAGAATGTATTTAGACGAGTAAGGAATAGTAGAAAACAGTGACTTTTGAATTAGTTTGTAAAAATGGTGCTAGTTTAATGCAATGAAGAATTATGTTATTCTTAAATTGGAAATATATTGTTTGGATTATATGTTTGAAATAATAATTACGGGAAGAATCAAAGCAATGTTTCATTTTTCTTTTTTGTTTCTCAATTGACAATTGTCTGTATATAGTTTTCTTTTTTAAATTCAAAATGCAACACGTGTTTCAAAATTATGAAAAGCGACAAAAAGATTATAACAATTACAACAGGGTGCGTTTGGATAGGTGTGAGAAGAAGAGAAGAAGGGAAGAAGTGGAAAAAAGTATTGGGAAGTGTGTAACTTTGTGAAGAGTTTGGATTGTTTATAATTTTTTTTCTTCTTCTTCTTCCTACTTCTTCTTCTTTCTTCCAACGATCCAAACGCTCCCACAAAAAAGAATCACAAGAAAGAAATTTATCAAAAAATGAAAATCTAATAGTTATTACAGAAATTTACAAACTTTTATACGAAAATCACATAAAAATATAATTAACCTCATCGAGCGACAGTACCACTGAAGATCGGACGGTCAAACTTTATTATCAATTTTTGAGATTCGTCTAAAAAATTCATCACATTTCTTCCCACTAACTCTCTGTTTCTTTCCCCTGATTTCTATTCGGTGATCCGGCACAACTACGCAATTTCGCAATCAGGCAATCAGTGAAGGATATTCAAAAGTGAAAAAAACATAAGATTATTGGCTCCGTTTGGATAGGTGTGGAAAGAAGGGAAGAAGGGAAGAAGTGGAAAGAAGTATTGAGAAGTGTGTAACTTTGTGAAAAGTTTGGATTGTTTATAATTTTTTTCTTCCCTTATTTCTTCTTCCTCCTTCTTCTTCTTGCATCCAAACGGAGCCATTATTCTACTTATTACCAGCCGAAAAAGGCATCTTTTGGGTTGTGAATGGACTTTTAGTAATAAGCTGACACAAAACCAGAACAAACAAAAACCCAAGTCAGTTCCGTAACAACTAGTGCCGCAAGCCCGCAACAAAATGAAATGAATTTTAGGGTTGTTCTTTACTCAGCTCCGAAATGGGGTTATATACTTATATATGCAGCTCGCGTAGCTGGCAGCCCGTTACTTTCCTTTTTTTAAAAAAAATTTCTCTTCCTTTCTATGTTATTGGTATTGTATCATGGGCTAGACTTGGTTATTTTAAAGGCCCATTTGTTTAAGTCTTTAAAATAGGGGTGCATAACGTGAAAAACGACCACGAAAGTGATCATTTTCGTTAACCATTGTATTGATGCACGAAATTCTTGTACTTATTGCGTTGATTGTTGCATCCGTTTAACACATGTTGCGTTGATCGTTTCGTTGATAGGAACGATCAAAACGGTTATAACCGTCTTTGACTACCTAACTGTTTTGCATTTTTATTAAGATGCAAAAAAATAAACTATTCTGCATTTTGTGTGAAACAGAGATAGAGAAATAACAGGTTAGGTTACGCGGAAAAGGGGGAGGAGGCACCATCATCACCTCTCGCTCTCAACGGCGATTGTACTGGGTGGTGTAGAGGCGAGAGAGATAGATGTGATTGTGTTCGGCGGAGAAATGACGGAGCGACGCTGCAGAAATCTAATTTTACTCATTTCTCCCTCGATCTCTCCACTGAGGTCCTTTGCAATCTAATAATAAAACCATGAAAAAAAATTTAGACGAAATGCGCGAAATAAACGACCACGAAACGTACCAGTTTCACTAATCGTTTCGTTCTGAGACGAAACAATATTTCTATTTGCGTTAGTTGTTCCGTTCCTTAAACGAAACTGAAATCCTTAACTGTTACCGTTCCGTTCCGAACGAAACGAAACGAAAGAACGGTTGAAACGACTACCGTTTTCAGCCCTACTTTAAAACAAGTTATTAATAAAGCTTGCCTACGGGCTTCATCCTCAAAAAAAAAAAAAAAAAAAAAAATCTAGTGCCGCAACTTAAGTACAACAACGGAATAATTTTAAATTAACACCATCTAAAAACAGATGATCAAATCGACAACCAGCATAACAGGAAACCAAATTCATGACATCCTTATACGTTAGCTCAAAATTATTAATGGGTGCGTTTGGATCGTTGGAAGAAAGAAGAAGAAGAAGAAGGAAGAAGAAAAAAAAAATTATAAACAATCCAAACTCTTCATAAAGTTACACACTTTCCAATACTTCTTCTCACTTCTTTCCTTCTTCCCACACCTATCCAAACACACCCAATGAAAGAAACACTTCTAAATTATTCCTTCAATTATATTTGGCATATATGTGCAATAGTGGTACTTGAATTTGGGTTTCTGTGATTCCATCTAGAATTTACTCACAACGTATAGGGAAAAAAAAAACCCCATACATTTTCTTTAGAAGAATATTGAAACAGAACGGAAGAGGCTTGATTACACAGGACCAACGATTGTTCATGAAAAAAAAGAAAGAAAATCGAATTGGGGAATGGAGAAGTGCTAACAAGCTGACCTAATTTCTCTGTTTTGTATTCTATTCTCATCAGCGCTCCACTGTAATATCAAGTTTCAACAGAAAAAAAAAGCTTCCTATAATCAGAAAAAAAATTAAAGCATTTGATCATTGTACAAACATATTACTGTCGCCTAATTTTGTTAGTTGTATCATGTATAGATATATACATTTAACTTTAATTTGCTGCGCTAGGCATTTTGAAAAATTTTTGTTACCACCATTTCCACAATTTAAAATATTACTGCCTCTGTCACAACTACCTCAATTCTTTTCAAATATATATTATTAAATCAATGATGCAAAACATCAAGCAAACGCTCGAGTACGCCATTATTATTGAAAACAAAAGTATGTCGAATTGTCGACCAAACACTTTAAAAGAAAATCAAGAGTTGAACGCATTTATTCCACGATATACATAACCACAAAATCGGAGGAAAGCAACTCTTTTAAATGATGAAACATAAAACGGCTCTATAAGTCAAAAGGAGGTTTGCAAGAGTTTTAAAACTTGACGTTGGGTTAATACCGACAAAGTGCTTCATTGCAAAAAAATATCTCCCCGTTAGGCCTGTCAACGGCACATGCCACCACGTGATGCCGTTTCGTATAACCAAAACGGAACGGCAAACGACATCAATTTCTATATCGTTTCAATAACGAAATGGCAAACGGAATGAGGAATCTTGCCATTTCGAACCGTTTCACCTCTTTTCAAACCGTTTTATGTGTTGTTTATGAAGTGGAACGGTTAACGAATTGAAATTTTGTGCCGTTTCGAAAACGAAACGGTTAACGGAATGGAATCTGGTATCGTTTTTCTTGACGGAACGGTAAATGACACATGGTGTTCCGTGCTTTTTTAACGCGTTTGACAGGTATACTCCCCGTTGAGTATATATATCATGCATATCAATTCAACAACATTCATTTCACGTAATAAATGCTTCTATATATGTAGTCACTTTCAAAGCCCGAAACAGGATATATACCACGAAGATATAATTGATTTTAGACTTATGACTATATATGTTTATTTATTTATTTTGGAAAACCGGCCAAATACTCCTATCTTCTCTAATTGGAAATTTACCGGCCTTCAAATTTATATATGCACCCTTATATTCCTATTTCTCTTGTATATTTACTCTTTTCAATAAATTTTAGTCATCTTTTAAATATAACAAATCAATTTTTATAGTTTATTTATGACTAAAATACCTTCTCTGGTTGTCTCGCCTCTCTCTTTTTTTTTATTAGCACCGATCAGATGCTTAAAAAAGCATGTTACAGGATGCAACTATATGAAACTAAGGAGTCCAGCTATATGTTGTATTGAATTGCCAAAACATTCGTTTGGACGCTTAAAATAAGAACAAGAAACATATATTTGTCCCCAAAAGTCATATAGCTTGCAGCCACTAACGTACATGAAATCAAAAGATGAGAACATAATAATTACTAATTGGTAATAAATGGAATCAGAAGATACCCTTTTAAGTTCCAAATAATCGGCTCAATGAAAAACTCAATTTTATTTTATCAAAAGCTAGATGGTCCCTTTAGAGTATGGAGTCTAACAATATTGAAGACCTTGGTTCAGTTGGTTGAATGCCTCAAAAGTTCAACTCAAGTACAGAAGAAGCGATTCATAAGATTCCTGTGATATTGTAGTGTTTCATTTAAGTACCACATTTGTGAAAGAGACGGAAAAATGCTAGTTCAATGAGGTTGGACAGAACGAAGAGGAGATTGGGAAGGGTATTTTGTTCATAAATTATAAATTGAATTGTTATATATAAAAAATGACTAAAATTACTGAAAAGGGTAAATATATAAGAGCAATTGGATTAGAATGGCAGATATCAAAATTTCAAGAATTGAGGAATAAATTTCTTATTAGAGAAAATTAGAGGCGGTATATATGTAACTAATTTTTTCTTTTTTTAAATTTAAAAAAGTGAAATTAATTCATTTCACCATCCCCATTTTCTTTTAAGGGCTCACAGAAGTCAAAACCTTACTACAGCTAGAGCAAAAAGAAGAAAAAGTCAACAAAGGTCATCTGACCATTGTTCAGCCATAAAGCTCAACAAACAGGACATTTTATTGCAACATGCATCATAATATTCACTACGCCACACACAGAAAGAATGTTTCCTCTAGCGCTTCTCGCTCTTTTTTACCTTATAGTAGTCCTGTTAAAAACCAGAAAGGTAGTGTACAGCGCAAAATACCAACAATTACCTCCATCTCCACCCAAACTGCCTCTCATAGGCAACCTACATCAAGTTGGTAATATTTCTCAAGACTCTATACATGCACTTAGTATGAAATATGGGCCCCTCATGCTCTTACACCTCGGCCAGATCCCGACTCTCATAGTTTCTTCAGCAGAAATGGCACAAGAGGTCATGAAAAATCAAGATAATGTTTATGCATCTAGGCCGTCGATGAAGGCATCTAAGTTGCTTCTTTACAAAAATAAGACTGTTGGTTTCGCGCCATATGGAGAATATTGGAAGCATGCGAAGAAGCTCGCGATAGTTCATCTATTAGGTATCAGAAATAATTGATTTAAAGGAATATTATAGTTGTTGAAACTCCAATTAAACTCAATTATTCTCTGTCAATCATAAATAATATAGCATACGTTTTTAGTTATAAAAATTTGCACATAAATTTAGGTGTCTCAAAAGTGAAATCATATGAGCTAGCCAGAAAAGAAGAAGTACAATCAGCGGTTGAGAAGATTCGACATGCTCAGAGTTTGTCAAATCCTGTTGACTTAAGTGAGGTGTTTAGTTCCTTTACTCTTGACATTCTTTGCAGGTTAGGACTCAGGACTTTACATTATTAGTTATTCCTATTAACAGAATTATTTCATAGTATTCGAAGTAGTTAATAATGTTCAAAATCACAATTCAATGGTTTTTGTAAAAAAGTTTCATATACTGATTTATCTTATAACTTTTTTTCTGGTATCTTACTTCTTGCTTTGTTTCAAATCTTCAACTGCATAATTTTCGCACCTCTAAAAAACCCTGAATAATATTTTCTCAGATATGATCTATTCATATCCTTTTCTCCTAGAACACATTTTTTGAGGAATACTTCCAACTAATACAGAAAAGACTTGAAGAAATCAACATAGGTATAACAATAGTAATTTTGTTTCCAGAGTGGTCTCCAAAAACTTCTCGAAAAAACATTTGCTCCGAGGGCTTATAGAGGAGGGTACTGCTCTATTTGGCGAGTTCAACTTTGAAGACTATTTCCCAGCTTTGCATGTCTTTGATAACCTATTAAAGTTTGATTCAAAAGCAAAAGATATTTCCAAGCAATGGGATGATTTGTTGGAGCAAGTAATCACAGAGCATTTAAATAGAGATGAGAAAGATGGTGACTTCATTGATGTCTTATTGTCTCTTCAAGCAGACAAGCAAGCTGACTTTGAGCTCACCAAAGACCACATTAAAGCAATTTTAGTGGTAGCTAATTATCCTTTTATTTCCCAAGAGTTTTAATTTATATTGTCTAGCTATCACATATTTTGTGTGATTATACCACTATGTTTTACATTTTTCAATTCTAATACAGACGTATAAAAATTGAACAAGGAAACTAATTAAGGCCAGTTGATGCATTTTCTAGCTTTAGTTAGGAGAGAGTATTCTTAATCAATAGAATACACAAGAAATATTTTTCTGTCCTATGAATTTAATGATTCCTAAATCTTTTTCCCTTAATTTCTTATCATATTGAACAGGATATGTTTGGGGCAGGAAGTCACACAACCTTCATTACTTTAGAATGGGTGATGGCTGAGCTTGTAAAAGACCAAAAAACCATGCTAACATTACAGCAAGAAGTCCGAACGATGTCCGACAATAAATCAGGAACGATCGCAGAGGAGGACTTGAAAAAGATGACATGGCTGAAGGCTGTAATAAAAGAAACTCTTCGTTTACACCCTCCTGCGCCGCTCTTAGTTCCACGCGAATCGTTGGAAGAAAGCCAGATAAATGGCTATAATGTACCAAAAGGAACCAAAGTCCTCATAAACGCATGGACTATTAATAGAGATCCAAAGTTCTGGCAAAATCCTGACAAATTCATTCCTGAAAGATTTGTGGAAAACACTGGTATCGATTTCAGGGGGGATAACTTCCAACTGATCCCGTTTGGCGGTGGGAGGAGAATTTGTCCCGGGATAAATTTTGCTATATCAAATATAGAAATAATGATTGCAACTATCCTGTTCCATTTCGACTGGGAATTGCCATGCGGTATGAAAAGAGATGAGTTTGATATGAATTACGCACCTGGCCTTACGGTGCGCAGGAACAAGAAGCTCTATCTTGTACCAAGAGAAGTTTGCCATACTTTCTAGACCAATTATTAGCCATCAAGTCATTATGTATACTAAAATTTATTGTTACATTAAGTTCTGACAGGATTGTAGAATAGATCAATAGACTACAGATAGTATGAAATTGTTATTTCTTCCGTTTATATATATGTAAACTTTGGAGTTATTTTATATGTTCATCTATCGCCTAAGGGCTTCAGATGCTTCAAAAATTATGTGTCATCTGTCATAGTGTGTATATCAACGAGTCATTCAGCTTCAAAAATATATATCAGCTTACAGTATACTATCTCCAGCGTTTTGTATCACCGACTGGTACATGCAAGTCAAAATAGCGTTCTGGTGCTTTTGGCCCAAAGCTAGCACACATCATAACAACCAAAAAAATTAATTAATACCTTATGTGAACACATGATGCTGGAATGCAGGTAGTCAAGTTCATCACGCCTCGTATCATGATATGTTGATTCTGAAAACCATTGATATACGAAATCTTCTTAAATAATTTCCTACGAAAAATTTAAAATAATTCTTTAAGTCATAATTGCATTAAATGAAGTCAGAGAAAAAGAATTAAATTAATTAGATGCTTGTATAATGTACATACACGCAATATAGTATATAATTAAATTTCGCTGTCTCCTAGTCGCGCGTATGCTTGATTTCTTGAATTCACTCTCGTCCTAGAAAACGCCATACACTTCTGCTCAAAATATAAAAGAGAGAAATCAATGAAGGTGTTGATTAGAAAGGCAAATTTAAATTCGTATATATTATTAATTATTGGTATTCGTTTTCTTTTTAATTTAAGAATTTGAGAAACATATTAAAAAAATAAAAAAATGATACTACATTAATTGAAAAATCTCAGGTATTGAATTAATACTTGCTCAAATTTTAATTAAACTGACAATTCCGATCATAAAAGAACAATAATAATGTTCGCTTTAAAAATTATAAACTTGAAGTGTATATACTTCTCCCACTTTCTAATTTGACAAACAGTTCCTCAATACTAATTAATATTACTAACTACTTTAGTTTCTGTCACGTAAGATAGCCAAAATACGTACCCTATACTAATTAATTATTATTCAAATACTGATGATGAAACAATACCTTCACTATTAATATTCACGATTTGAAATATGAAAGTTAAACGCATATTAATATCTTACTTCATATTAATTGAAACTGATGCAGAAACAATATATCTTTCATATAAATATATAAAACTTTAAAATAAGGGAAAATATTTTTTCCTTGTATGCAATAAAACCTATATTTTTAAATAAAAATTCAACAATTTTATACACATCAAAAATCACCATATTCTAAATATTACACTATAAACATTTGACGATATTTAGTCATTTTCGTATTCGGAATATTGAACAACTTAGAAAAATCAACTGTTGATGGAGGATAATTTTCACAGAATGAATATATAGTTTGCCAAAATTAGATGTCCGAGAACCTAGTTCTTTCATGCAAAAAGATTTGAAAGCCTTTCATGAATCATGACATTACTCGAAGGTTTTTGCTACAGTTACATATTATTATTATAGTATAAGCATTAGGCTCGATGATATTGCTGTTGCGAACTTCTGTTCACTATATATTATTTTTTGAAACTGTCGAAAGGAGAATAGATTATTACCATAATGTTATTATTGTTTACAATATTATTGAAAAGAAAAAAAATATTCATCCAAAAAATGATTGGTACATCGGATTTATAATTTATGGGTGCGTTTGGATAGGTGTGGGAAGAAGGGAAGAAGGGAAGAAGTGGGAAGAAGTATTGGGAAATGTGTAACTTTGTGAAGAGTTTGGATTGTTTATAATTTTTTTTCTTCCCATCTTCCTTCTTCCTCTTCTTCTTCTCTCATCCAAACACACCCTATGAAAAAAAATATATGGTGCAGTCGATGCCTCCCTGTATTGAATATTATACAGGAAAACGGCGCAGTATATCGGAATTAAAAGGGAGAATTACTGTGATCTGCTCGAAATGACGACTGGTAAATAATAGTTCAAGTGGAATAATATTTAAAAAAAAAAACTTCAAGCCGAATAATACAAAAGAAGTTCAAGCCGAATAATATTAAAAAAAACTTCAAGCCGAATAATAATTGGAAAAATTGAAAAAATCGAATTGATTATTGGTCTACTATCGAATTATAGGCCAACTCATTAACATTCCGATTGAGATACTTGAGGTGATCACTACCGTCCATAATGAAAATCAACGATCTAGATCTACTTGAGCTATGACTGATTTTTTTTTTAAAATAAGTAGATCAGCGCTCTGTCATTTTTTCTTTTAATAGAAAGCATTCATACATAACAAAAAAAAAAAAAAAAAACAACAACAACAAAAAGAAAAACGAAAGTTGCAAGGGTCCAGCGCTCCTCTACGTGTTTTTTTTTAAAACATGCACCGCTAGATTTTAACCATCAATTGTCCAATTTAATTTCGACCGATTAAATTATACGAGCTGCACGAATTTCGACAGTTCTTGTATTAATTACGCAGCATCTATGATTCATCATCATTTATCGAAATCAAAAACTTGCTGTGCAAAGTATCCTAATTCGTGTAAACTGTAAATGTAGGACTGAATAGGAACAGCCTCTGCTTAGGCCCAGATGCGGAGATGAGATTTCCTGTCATATGTGCCCATATCTTTGTTTCTGAATATGTAGCAGCTTAGTAATACAATTATCACATCAGAAGAAGACTTGTTACATTAATCAAAGCAGTTGCTAACTCCCACATAAATTTCGGATCCGAGGTAAAAACGGTTCCTGACTTTCACCGAATATGGGCCCCACTGAGGCCACCTAATCAATGCATCTCCAAACGAGATTCGTGTCCTCTACAACTATGCTACAATGAATTTACATCGGACGGCCCATGTAGAACCTCATGTTTCATCTGATACAACTGCTTCAACCGATATGGATCGTTCGATCTAACAATGAACGATCAGATCCAATTTAGTATACTCCACAAAGATCTTAACCAATTGCAGAGGGTCCCAGAAATCGGTTGGTCTACCAAATGTGACATACTGGGCTACTGGCATGCATCTACCCTTCGCTTCTCTTCTCTGAGATGCAACACACACACAGAAGCAATTAAGCAACACATAGACAGAGACAGAGACAGAGAGAGAGAGAGAGAGAGAGAGACAGGCATGGCGATGGCGGATGGAGCGGATCTCTTTCTCTCTCTACCCGACGACGCTTTCTCTCTCATCGCGGCGCACCTCGGCCACCCGCGCCACCTCCTCGCGCTCTCTCTCTCCTCGCGCCGCCTCTACCAACCCCTCCTCTCCTCCCCTTCCGCCTGGCTCTCTCTCGCCTCCTCCAACACGAGCTCCATTTCTCCCTCGCACCTCCACTCATGGCACTCTCTCGCCTCCCTCTCCTACCCTTCCCTCTGTCGCTTCCTCTTCACTGTCTCTCGCCTCCTCTCCCTC
Organism: Rhynchospora pubera; assembly: GCA_028095005.1. Taxonomy (NCBI): domain Eukaryota; kingdom Viridiplantae; phylum Streptophyta; class Magnoliopsida; order Poales; family Cyperaceae; genus Rhynchospora; species Rhynchospora pubera. The sequence goes on along the minus strand of CM051461.1, from coordinate 69,076,405 downwards.
TGGGCTCACCAGAACCCTGAATTGGGCAATCTCGTCTTCCCAATTTGGGGCTTCGTGTCCCTTGTTTTTGTCAGGATCATTCCCCAAGAGGTGTCCAAAAACCTTGCTTTCTCTCCGGTCATGGAGATTCACTGCGATGTAGATGGCGCGCCTTCTCTCTTCTTTCTACATGGCGAGGCTGGTACAATTCACGCCGGATCGATTTTCTCTGTCATCCCTTCCGATCCTACTGTTCTCTTGCTCGAAGCTAATTTCTCCCGTAATTCTAGTAAGTTGTTTCTCTAAAGTTATTTTAATATTTAGTACGGTTTGTTACATGCCTTATTTGTCCTGTTAATATATAGATTTACTTAGACTTTCCTTTAAAATTTTACACGAAACAGGTTTAAATCCAAGCTTATTTTCGAAATTGGCATTTGGTGATAGGAGGAGGTTGCTTGATTTTTTGTCTTCAAAATCAGCAATGAAACTCCCTTCAGAGCTTGAATCTGCCCCAATTTTCCCTCGATCTGATGATGATTTCGACATTCTGTCCAGAAGGAGAGAAGCACTAATCTCAATGTACAAGGCGATAAGAGGAGGCGTGATAGATTGTGCCATTGTGGAATCATCTCAATGTTGTTCAAGTCTGAGTCACAATAGATCTTTTGATGGGGATGGAAAGAGGAAAAAACTCTCTTCTTATGTCAAAGATGGGATCAAGCAACTCATAGGAAGAAGCATTTCCTCCAGTAGCAACACTAATGGAGAAAACAAGCATTTGCCGTTACATGAATTTTTAAAAACAGGCTCTGGGGATTTTATAGGGCTTAGTATCAGAGCTATCCATACACGTCTTACCTCATACCGGGCATGGCCAAACATGCATGAGAATCGGTTTGCATTGTACAAACTCCATCTGAATGGTCCCGAACCTAATAGAGAATTCTCGGGTTTATGGGGCGGTTCTTTTGGCTGGCCCCCATCTTTACCGGGTCAAGACAAACCTGGTAAAGCGCTGTTTCTGTTACTCCTATCCTATGAAGAAAGCGATAAGGGTTTGATTCTAGTTGGTACTAAAGTTTTAGAAGGTACTCACTATGTATTACACCCAAATGGATCCTCTATGTTCATTGCCAACATGGAGGAACCTTCTACTGATGTCTTCCCTTGGGAAATGGAGATAAGTGTTAATTGCGGCTTCACAGGGGAGGGAATCTCAAGTGGTTATGGCTTTCGATACCCAGGTTCCAAACCTGGTTCATTGTTTTCTCTGCGTAATGGGTTGCTTGCTTTTGTGTGGAGGGAATCGAAGGCAGTACTAACGCTGGAGAGGATTGATCTATCTGAAATGGTGGCAAAAGGGGAACAGGTCCCTGCATTACCAGCTGTATCCAATTTCACATACTTGACGAAGTCTTATTCAAATGTTTTCATGGGATTCCAGAGCAATTTGAGTGGCACATCTTCACCGAGGTAATGTTTCAGGAGGTTTTCCAGATTGCAATCTTACTGGTTTGAGTGGATCTGTATGGTAAAAACTTGCATATGGGAAGTAACCCCCCCCCAAACCACTTAATAATTAAATAACAAAATAATAATATATACTGAATTGCTAGAAATAAAAAAAAATTTAGGATTGATGGGTCAGACAACTGGTAAAAGCCATTTTATTTTGGTACAGGCTTGACGCAAATGGAATTCATTGTAAGAGGCAGAAGAATGTTTCCCTAGTATTTCATTGTAAAAGCCATTTTATTTTGTTCTGCATTAAGTTTCATTTTTCTTAAAGTTGATGTTTCCCTAGTATTTCTGGAATGATGTTGAGTTTTGTAATACTATGAATGGACCATGGTAGATTCTTTGATGAATCTGGTAGCTTGGGCACTTCTTCAAAATTAAAAAGAGATATTCATTTAATAGGAGGAAGTGTACTTTCAATTCCTATTAAATTTCCTTTGCTATTGCACATTTAATGGATGTCTAATAATTTATGTTATCGCTTTTCAGGTGACGTGGTACTCAAGAGCTGAAGTTTGGCTTAAGTAAGACTAATGTGACCATTCTGGGAGGGAAAAAGCAATTGTACAGCACATAAAGTGGAAAATGATAGTATTCATCTTCCTAGTCTTTGATTCCATTTTTAGGCAGAAGATTACACTATGTTGTGTAATAAGATTTCTTGGGAATAATAAATATTGCAATAGCGTTGTGAGAAATTATTATTTAGTAGTTCTTTTGCAATGAATAACCTTTATGCAATGCAGCAGATGTATGAGTTAAAGTTGCAAATGGGATCAATTTACTGTTGATAAAACGTCAGATAAATGCAACAATTTAGCATGTTTTTCTATTCATTCATTCTCTTTTTTCCTTTTTTACATCTTCATGATACATAGGCAGGCTCTGTTTAGCTTATTGCAATGAATCGGGGATTGTGTTGTTGTAATTCTGGAGTAATTACACTAGTTGAATCTGTGCTACCGATGTTTAACGGATTCGTTTATATTAAAGGGTTTGATGTGTTAATCTGTCAATGAAAAATTTCAACCGTTTACAGAATCGTTGAGGCGTTGACGTTGACGTTAACGTTGACGGGTTAATGGCCACTGGACCCCACTGTTTTTATCTTAAAAATGCAGTGATTTTGTTATTAACTTATTATTATTATTATTTGGGGTGCAAGATGAACTATGTGCTTGGCTGATGTCATCTGTTTACTGAAACGAGTCTACAGAGCACCCCATGACCCCAACCAGATCAATTACGGGCCAAAGAACGAGTCTATAGGCCGCAAGCAGGGTCGATTCGTCAAATCACATGACTTTGTCAGTAAAGACTAAATTGCAGCCAACACAGTATTTGCTACAAAAAAAAATAAATAAAAAAAAACAGCATGCTTAGCTATTAAAAAATACTTAATCATTTACATAATTTATAAAATTATACTACTGAATATGTAAAAATCTTATTTATAGAATCAAGGGTTCAGTTTTTGTTTGTGTGGTGATAGGTTTTCTAAGTGGGACCTTCATCTGTAATAGAGTGTTTTTGTGGATTTGTGTTGCGCTAAACTGTTTCAACTTGCTTTTCTTTTAATAAAAAAGAAGTGGTAGGATAAATACCTACCTTAGTTCCACAAAAAAAAAAAAAATTGTTGGGGTTGATTTGGACTTAAATGAGAAGTCAAAATTTGACATAAAAAATATATACATATGACAAAAATTATCCAAAAATATTTTTTTAAAAGATTAAAAAATAAATGTTACTTTTGAATCGAGACAGAACCACTCTTGTTGCCACCAGTTCCTTTAGTGGAACGGAAGAGGCATACTCTCCTACGGAATCGTTGTAGGGGTGTTTGGAGCTCACGGGCATATATCAAACGGGCTGATAAGGATCATTCTCGATTTCTATCATTTTTATCATCCTCAAATATGTTTTTCATTTTTAGAAGACGCGTAATTTCCATTTTCATAAATGTCTCTCCCAGTACTCATCCCCTCTCATCCAGCACTCATCCCTTCTCTTCCTCTCTGTTTCGCTCACTTCCCCTCTTCCTCTGCCTCTCTCCCTCTCTGATTCACTATATTATGTGTTCTAGTTAAAACGTATAATTGTTCTAGTTAAACCATATAACTGTTTTAGTTAAAAGTTATAACTGTTCTGGTTAAAATACATAAATGTTCTACTTAATACATAAATGTTCTAAGAGTTCTAATTAATATATATAACTGTTTTGCTCCCTCTCTGTTAGATATAAAGGTTTACTTATATACATAAAGGTTCTAGTTAATATATATAAAGGTTTTACCTATATAAGTTATGTATATAAAGGTTCTACTTATATACATAACAATTCTAGTTAATATATATAAAGGTTCTACTTATATACATAACAGTTCTACTTAAAAAATATAAATTTTATACTTATATATACAAAAGTTCTAGAAAATCTTTGCACTAAAGAAAAAAAAACGTTACGTGACGGAAGAAAAAAAAAACATAACGAAGGAGGAAGGAAGAAGGAAGATGGGACTAGAGATAAGCAATAGCGCTAGATGAGGATGATGCGAATGACGGTAAAGATGGGGATAACGCGTTTAGACAGTTATTAACGGGTTTTTCTCTGGGGATGATGGGAATGATACGAAAGAGAGAATGATCTTAAGCAATTCCGTATGTCAAAAATTAAAATAAAAAGACAAAAAAGAAAAGAATAAAGGAAAAAATAAAATTTTCTTTTACTCTCTTTTATTGAGCCTCCATTGAGCTGCTTTTATGCTTCAAATTGTCATTTTTTGGAATTGCTTTCCTTCATTCGCTTTTCTCTATCATCCCCATCATCCCCTGTAAAACGCGTTAATAACTCTCCTCTCCATCATCCTCCGCTTCAATCATCCCCATAACGCGTTAGAGGGAGCGAACGAGAGAGGATGAGAGGTGAGAAGAAAGCGAACCAGAGAAAAAGGAGAATGAGAATAGAGCACATAGGGAGAATGAACCAGAAGAGAAGGGGGACGGGGAAGAGAGAGGGAGTGAAACAACACAGTTATATCCCTACTATTTATAAAGCATCTGTAGAACAGGCGTAAACTTCGAGACAAAAGGGAGTTACACCCCTCTAATATCAAATATGGATCATTGATTTTGTTAATCTACTATGATCTACGGTTCAGATTCAAATATCAAATAAAAAGGTTGACCTTTTATTACGAACTGTCTAGAAGCTGCGTTGGTAAAGTCTGTTCGCTCCCGTGCATGAGATCGATTCCCCTACGCTAATATTTTTTTTCTTTTTTTTCGTGCGCAAGGGGTCCAGCACCTTCTCTAATTCTCTCTCCCTTCGCTTATTTCCTTCTTCAGAAATTTTCCTCTTTCCTCTACAAAGTACAAAATACCATCGATCCTCCGCTAAACCTAGCTGAAAGATTGAGCCGCCTCCCAAATTGAGATAAAATTCCACGCTTTTCTCCGACCAAGTCACCTACTCGGAAAACGATTTGTGCCTCTTACTCTCTTAGCACCGCCACGAGCCATCTCTCTATCTCTGCGAGACTGCGATAAGGGGGGCTGTGCTTAGCGAGCTCCAGGGAAGGAGCAGAGCGACAAGGGGGGCTGTGCTTGGCGAGCTCCGATCAGCACTGTTCTTTCGAATGTCATTTCTTTCCTGGTGCATCTTATCTTACGAAGAAGCCACGAGTCAATTCGAAAGGTGGTTGTCCTGGATGAGTCACGGTTGTCGTTAGGTCCCTTTTTCACGATTTGCTGGTCGCTATTAAGCGGAACCGCTCTCGAGGCGAGATAGGAGAGAACGTCACTCTTCACTGCCGAATTCGAACTGTCTCTGGACTCCTTCTCAACTGAGTGCCGATTTTATAGCTAGGTATTGGCCATCGAGTTTAATTTCAATTTGATTTTTTTTTACAGATTGTTTTGGGTTTAATCTTGTGCTTTTAATTGTGGTTTTATCAGGAGGCAGTTGATTCTACAGCAAAGGAAATCCTTGCCAATTGCATCAGGTTCCTTTTTTCTTCAATTTTTTTATTGTTGAAATTGGATAGATTGATAAATTAACTAAAACGTGAAAAAAAAAAGAGAAAGAAAGTTAATGGTCAATTGACTAAATTTATCTGGTCTCTTTATTGTGCTTGCAATTATTTAAGTGTGGAACGTCTTATTTTTCATTGGATATCTATATAACTATGCCAAAAATTCTCTGTGGGTTTCATTATTAAATTATCTTGTACATTATGTTTTGCACATTGTCAAACATAGAGTCAAGATAAAGGTCCTTTTTCTTACTGGTAAAGAAATTCAGTTGTTTATTGTTTTTTTTTTAAATATGCACGCACGGTTCAAAATATAAATGATAAGGATATATTGTCATGTGCATATGCATGTAATAGACTAATGTTTTATATCATGTAAAAAAAAATTTGGATATTTTTAGGTCAAAGGCATGCTATAAGCTGGATATTCTGTTAGTTCCTTGTGATAGGACACAGGTCATTAAGGTTGATAGAGATGAACCCAATTTTGGTAAAGAATATTGTGGTGAAAGGTGATATACCCGACCTCAATTCAGAGACATACATAATAGAATCAAATCAATTTTACCTAGACGGCTACGGGAGAAAGGTACTTTAATAATTACAAATTGTTATGGTCTCAATTTTGGTTGAAATTACTCAATTTTCTTATCAGTATTTTGTTTTGCATATAGGGATTTTTGCATCTGTGCTACTTTTTCTTTTGGATTATATTTAATAGGTAAAAAAAATGCTGATAAGTCATAGAGATTCTACCGTATTAGTTCATGACTTGTTGGTCTCTCTAATAATGGTAAGTACAAAATTTAAGAGCCTTTTTACTGCAATATCTGATTTTTACCGCAAGGGTCTGGTACTTCTATTATCTCAAAAGAGGAAAAAAAAACACCACACTGCCGGTGTACACTGTTAGATATGCTAGAGGACAATAGCAGTTTAGAATGTGCCAGGTCATTTTTTATCCTCTTTATTTTTTCATTTTTGACCACATCTGTTTAAGTTGTAACAAATCATTCTGATTGTACACCGTGCTGATGAGGTTAGTTTATTAGGATAACTAGCAGCAGTGCCCGCTCAATGTGCGGGCAGACTTCAAATTCAAAAAAATATTGTTTTGACATGAATATAGTTAAATTAAATTCGATCTATTTTTTTATTCAGGGTTGTTACTTTTTATAATTATTATAATTAAACTATAAATTCTGCATGAATCTTATTCTCTCAAATATTTTTCCTGACTTCTCAGGTCAGCTACGCAGAACTGATACAACACATTATGTTTATTTAATTTTATAAATAAAGGGAAAAAAAAGCTTACATATATACATACATTAAGTCCATCCTTGATTGGAGTTTTAATGGAGTTTTTATATATGCAGGTGATCTTAGTGAATAAAATTAAGGAATTATTTTGCCGGTCACAAAAATGATTGGGCGCATGATCACTATTTTTTTGGAATTACATATGGTCACCAAAATGATTGGGCGCAGGATCTCAATTTCTATTATTTGTGCTTAAAAAGAAATTGCATATGGCGCAGGATCACTATTTCCATTTTCTCATGATATTATCAAATCACAATTAGATCATATAAGGAGTCAATTAGAGAAAAGTGAGAAAGCAAAGATCTTTGGTGCTAGATCACACTATATCTATTCAATATTTTTTTTAGTAAATCAAGACAATTATCAAATTGGAAAATAAATATGATTGTAGAAAAACGAACCATCTTGCACCAAAAATAAAATGCATGGAGATATATTCAAAGGAGAAAAAGAAACTACTATTTTCTTCTCTATACACTAATTTTGCTATCAATTTCATTATATTCGACTATAACGTATCAACGTTTTAAGATACATATTCAATATTCATATGCAGCCACAATGATGGCTCAACATGGAATGGTATTACTGATTTTATCTTCATTCATAAGAAAAAAAAAATTGAAAATATGAATAAGGAACAATAAACAAGGAAATGATAATTTTTTTTTCCTTAAGCTATTCCATTTTGGCAGAAAAGAGTAATGAATGAATTTAGAATGTTTAATTTACCTTGATTAAAATTTTGAGTTTAACATATGCATTCCTTACAGAAATCTTTACATATTTACGGTAAACAAAATGAAATAATTTACTTAATCAAGGCATGTATTGATTCTTTTAAGGGTGAATCGATTCTTATCTATGTACTGATAACTCAAATTTAGAAACAATTTATCCCACAAAACTATCCTAAACAATAACAGAATGAAGAAATAAAAAGGAACCAAACAGAGATAATATACGCAAATGATTCTAAACAATTTCTTTCCTCTATTGAATAAGTTTTAACAAAATTTCTAATTTAGAAGGAGCCAAACAGAAAAAATATACACAAATCCTTGTTATCCCATACACAGCCACATTTGGGCACCGAGCTGTTGCCTGAAATACAACAACAAAACTACTTAGATTTAGAAATTGCATCCTCAAATTAAGTACATTGACATGGAAATAAAAATAAATTGGAGAAGGTTCAATCGGACAAAAACTTACAATGGATCACTTCATTTCCACGCATGAACATTATCAGTAAGACATATATATGATCTTTGTTAAAAGCCCGATTTGCAACATATATCACTAAAAGACCATGGTTAAAGAGAAATATCAGCACAAGCATGTCAAATCACATGATACTTAGGTAATATTCTGCCAAGCAATTCATTTGGTTTTGAATCATTCATTGAGGATAGGAAATAGAAAATAAAGATAATTTTGTAACAAAAACAATCTACTTGATCACAGTACCACGTTAGAAACATATAAGCCTATAGAAGTTAAGATTTAATTATTCCATATATAGTCCATGTTAAATAGGTACATTAAAACATGCAACATTTATAAATTTAAATCATAAACAAAGATGTATTACTAATACATAGCATAATAATGCCATATATTTCTCTCTATACTAATCGAGTCCCTAAATATTAATCAATCAATCGGATTCTGTAATCATAGAGTGTAAATTAAAGATGCTAATAATGGAACAAATGTTGTACTCCAACCATTTGTAGATCTGTGATTGAATATTGTAATCTATAGCAAATATAACTAATTTAGAACTAAAGGGTACCAATTGAAAGATATCTACTGATAAGAATTCTATGCAAATACAAAAATATAGAGAGAGAATAGCCAAATTTAGAAAGAAGGGAAAAAATAGAGTATTTTAAATGGTTGGAATATGAATTTACTTTAGTATTTTTATTTATAAATAGAATAACAATTTTAAATCCTTATGAACGCTAATGAATGTGAAAATTGTGAGACAAGTAACATAATAGATTCTCTAAAAAGTAGATTACTGAACAAGCTGCACCAGAGAGACCAACAGAAAGTAAACAACAAATAACCCTTATAAATAGAAAGTAAACAAAGAATAACCCCCATAAAAGGAACCTTCTTTTTATTTGTGCTAGAAAAAGGAATAACTGAACTACCTTCATCCGGGTAGAGCAAATTCCTTTATGGTCCTGGCCAGTTGGTGTCATTTCATAAACCAATGCACATGTGACAGAATTCTTGTAGGCACCATTCTAAAAAAAAAGCAATAACATATTTTTTAAATAAAATAGAAGGTGAACAACAATTTTCATGTAGAACAAAGTAGAATTTTAAGTACTTACTTTGGTGAAGAGGGGATAGAGTAGTATCTTGGCGAGAGTCGTGGAGCTACCGTCGCAAAGAATACACCAAGTGGTGGCTTTGCAGAAGGAACTTTTGACATCACTTCTAGTAAGCTTCTCTGGCTAGCCACCACCCACTATGAATATTCATCCTGCATCTGAAAAAAAAAAGAAAGAAAAACTTAAAATTTTTGTAAGAAGAAAAATTCACAAATAAACAAAAACCTCAGACGTATAAGGCGTGGTTGAACCTGAGGCATCATCTTCATCTCTGACTCTCAGCAAGTTGTCTAGTTCTGGCCATAGAAGCTCTTTCCCGATAAAAAGGAGAAAATGAATAAAGAAAGGGAATCTGACCAGTCAAACCATATTATTTTACTACCTAATCATTAACCTCAGAGGTACAAGGTTGTCATGTATCCATGTACCCAGTAAATCTGACCACCTTCATAAGTTCATAACAAAATTACCACATAACAAAACCTGGTAATATTTATCATCAATACGAAATTGAAACTTGGCAATATGTACCAACTGTCAGGTGGGGCTCTGACAAGGCGGGTAGTAGTGGCTGGGTACACTGAGACCTTTGTTGCATTCTATATCTGTTAGATAACTTCTTTCAAGGCCAATTGCCTCTGATAGTAATTCAAATAGCGTGATGCCAAGTTGCCTGATGTAATGGACGTAGTTGAAAGTTATGTTTCTGCAGCAAGAAAATTTTGAAATCAAATTTTTTATGTTTTTTTCAGGAGGAATAATTTGGGGAATTGGCATTATGTTTCGGGATCAACAATATTTGTATAACTTATGGAATTGGCATTCTATTAATTAACTGGCAAATGCTTCTAAAAAAGAAAATGAAAAAAAGGGATAGACAAAACCTAACAATCAGACAAAACCTAACTTGCACAGTGTGTTAGACATATGCCTTTGTGGGATTCATTAGAACCTTCGTAAAAGCATTCTTGTAGTAAAACCCAAGGAGAAATAACAATGTGTTTTACAATTTCAAATTTACCTGCACTCAGCTGGCAACTCATCTGGCATGGGTGATTCTGGAACCGTGGTGATGAACATGGTATCACGCCAGTTGCAGCTGGTGCTTGATACAAGTCAAAATTGCTATAAAACACCACCTTTTTGCTTACATCCCGGATGTAATAGTTCTTTTTAAGCTCCATATCAGCCTCATAACCCCTTCTAGCATTTCATTGAGCACCTCTGTAGGAATTCCATGGTTTACAACCTAAGTAGAAATATTGCATTAGAGCGGCTCAGGCCTCTGATCCAATTGGACTGTTAAAGTCAATTTTATCTATAAATAATTAGTTGTTTGGTAACCTTTGTTGTTTGGTTCTTTAATATGTTGTAATTAATTTGTATCAGTGAATCGATTAATAGGAGTCGGTGGCAAGATAAAATCCAGATCCAAAATTGAACAATAGCATGCATGCTAAAATTGATAACAAAATATATACTCATCAAAATCCAAATTCCTCATTTATATTGATTGTTTTGTTTCCTTTTTAAAATTCAATGATCACTTTCATGAAAAAAATTATGTGTCAAGTAGAAGAAAAAGCAGTTTTTTGTAAAAATATATTGAAATGCCTATTTGTTGGTACAAATCTCACCGTTTTGGAAGAAATATTATATAACAAACATTTGGAAGTAAATTCTCAATGTGTGGGCGAATTGTATAACACCTATTGCGTAGCTCCTCAAAAAAAAAAAATAGAAATAAAAATAGAAATATGCATTGGCAAGGAGAATCTAGTATCTACATATCTCAATTAAATAAAGGCATTCAATTGGTTCACAGATATGAAAATATGGCTTTCTTTGTATTTTGACATGAAGACATGCAGCAAATGCAAATGTATAAAAGAGGGAGAAGATGTCACCTCTCTCTGCCTTTCTTCTTTCCTCTTTCTCCTCTCAATCTTCTGACGATCCCTTTCAGAGAGCAACAGGCCTTCAAATACCTCTTCTTTCTTTTTAGGAGCTTCCTCTTCATCCATTGCATTTTTTTTTTACCCATAGCTCTCATACTTCTGATGTTTTACCAAGTCTCTATTTTTCATTTTCTTTATCAGATAGGAAGGACTGATGTCCTTTACCTGGTATGTATTGACATCCACACCCAATTCAATCAAAGCCTCAGCCACATCCCGCAAATCACTTCTTGAGCAAGCAAGAATTAATGGCATCTTTCTATCATTATCTACCCACTATTTATAAAATAAATAATAACTATATTACAAAATTGAACTCTAGATAGTGAGATATTTGAGTAACAAAACTTCTAATTCTAATAAATTATTTTAAAGTACTCAGCCAACTTAGGTGCCCATGTTAATTTGTTGTACAGCCATTAGTAGGATTAGAAAATTTTCATCGACCATGTATTGTGGTTCCATCCTAGGTAAACAGAAAATGAAAGCTAAGAAATAAGTTGACCTCGTCAATGAATATGTCTAGGAGTTGATCATGGTCGACTCCCATGTACAAGTTCTTTTCTTTGGCACACCTCTAGTAACTCTGGCCTCAACCAGCATGCCACCAACATACAATAGCAATATGTCATACTGTCTCCGCCTCTATGGGTCAAAACCCGGGTCGTTACAACCGAGAGATTGAGTAAATATGATGAGCCTACATTAGAGCAACCAAAATAGTTAGATATTCCGAGAGGAATAACATAACCATATATGTAAATAGACGAAAATTAAAGCTGGTATCACATAATCCTTCTTTAAGTTTATCCTCAAGACTAAAATTGTTCTACGAATGAATTAAAATTGGAATTCTCTTTTACATAATTTGAACCCTAAGCAACCATCATCAGCATAAAAAAACAAACACGCAATGAGCTTAAAAATCCCAACCCAAATTCAACCTTCTCCCAGAACATCTTCTCTACCTTATGCATAATAAGGAAATAAAAGGAAGCGAAAACTGAAATTTTCAAAATCGAGTGAAATTTTGAGAAGAAATCGGAAGCAGAGCAAACCCTAGATTTGAGAAGGCAGCGACGCAAGTAAATTCATCCGATTCTTGCGATTTATCTGAAATAGCAAAGAACGAAGGAAATAAATCCAATTCTATTGCGATTTGCGACTGGATTTATTTTCATCTGTAAAACTGATGAAGGAATTTAACCTAGGAATCAAATAAATTTGTAACCTATAGCTAACCTCACTAATCGTTCAGAATATAGCTTTAGGGTCGAACCCAAGGGACGGATCTATGAATACCAGACTTTTCTTTTCTTAAAATCTAGATGAAAATATTTTATGGAATTTTTAGTAATCAAATAATGCTTAAATTGTAAATGTTTTTGGTTATTTTTGGACTTGGAATAAAATGTTCAGACAAACTAAGTAAAATATTAAAGTAAAATCTTTTTGAGGTCTTAACAGAATTTAAGGCGCCTTAGGAATTGGATTTCATCTATGTTTGGCTGTTAAATTAGAAACTCAAAATACTTTCGCATTTGAATTTCTCAATTTAACTACAATCAACCCTCTGGTCAATTCGAACACCAATCTGTTCGATTCGAACAGTGTCCTGTTCGGTTCGACCAGATCTCTGTTCGGTTCGACCAGAGGGTAAGGGTGCGTTGGGTTTGTCTACTATGTTTACCAATGTTTTGAGATAGGTTTAAATGGACGAACCTAGCTAATCTAAACCTCAGCCTTCGCTTGTTGGAACAGATTCTGGTTTGTTCACAATCTAACCTAATTAACTTGATTGGTTCACAACTTTTGGTATAGAATTCAATTAGTTAAACCAGTCTATCAGAGTTCTTAGGAGTATTTAGAAGTCTTTTGTACTAATCTAAAAGTCGCACTTTTGATGCAGACTAACCTCCCCTTTCGGTTCTAAGATTTACTCCAATTACTTAAATCAATTAGACTTGCTATTCCTAACTTAGACTTACTAGAAGCAGCTGTTCAACTAGAAGGTAATTAGAGAATTCAACAAGTAATTAACTCAAGCAACTAATTAATTCATAATAGACTAGGTCTCAAAACATAGCAATTCATAGCATATCAAACTAACTTCATCCAAACATAGAGTTACTCTCCTAATCCTAAGGCTATAAAAGGGTCTAGCCTAACATAGTATCAAAGCAAACAACAAGAGTTAAACAACAATAAAGATACAAGCCCATCAAATCACAAGATAAAAACATAAAGAAATAAAACCAAATACTCCTTATGCTTTTGATCACGATCTTCAAGGCGATGGAGTGATGCTAGATGGAGATGTCACGTGAAACACTGCTGCCGTCGTCAAAAGGATGATGATTCCCAAGGAGAAGAAAGTACTTGACCCTTAGAAAAGTGGAAGATGGTGTTGAGATGCGAATCCCCTTTTCTTCAGGCCTCCAGGGTATATATAGACATTCCAGGACGCAAGGATGGAAGGCTAGGGCACCAAGGCGCAAGAAATTGCCATAACGATCAATTTCCATACAAGAAATGCTACCATAAGTGATATGGCGGCAACCTGGTCGGATCGAACAAGTGGGCAGTCGAACCGAACAGGAGAGAGAGAAAGCAGCCACGCAAGCATGCCACTGTGAAGTCCAGTCGGATCGAACAGTCAGTCAGTCGGATCGAACAGGAGAGAGATGTCGCCTGATAGCCATGAGTCTAGGTCGATTCGAACAGAAATCTGTTTGGGTCGACCAGAAGAGAGAATAAAGCCTCCAATGCTAGGAATGAGTCATCTAGCGTGCGTAATACGTCGGGAATCCATCTATACGCTCCAAAGTCATCAGAAATCATCAAAAACCTGTACATAGAAGAGAAGAAACGACGGCAGAACCAAATCCTGGAAAAACATAGCAATTTATCAAATAATTTATTGGTTTGAGTCTATTTTAAGTGCTAAGTACGGTCCAAATAACAATAAATATTGACTACGTCAAATCCCCCCAAACTTAAACTTTGCTTGTCCTCAAGCATCGCCCTAAGCTTAGATTCTTAGACTGTACTTAAATCTAGATCAAGTCATATCTCAAACCAAGAAATCAACATAGAAATCAATTGCTCGTGCCTAAAATTTTCTCACACTTTCAACAAATGAGTCAAACAATAATTCTAACAATAAACCAAGTCAAGTGTTCACAACTTAATCAATACAACTCTTGAGCCTAAGTGAAATCTTTTCCCAAAATTAAGAACTCTAGCCCCTCTTTGATATTTCAAAAGCAATCTCAATTTCAATCACCCGTTCCTTTTCGTATTTCTCAAAAATTTGTAAAAGCCTTTATCAACTCCAGAAATTCTATAATGAACTTTTCTTAAAACAATTTCAATTTTTCACCAAATTTTTTTTTTTTTTTTTTTTTTTTATGCAAGTCGAGCAGTGGGGCTTTGCACCCTAGAGGATAATGCGGTATCATTGGCCTTAAGTTTGCTACTAGCACATGTCGCGCTAGGGAGGTTGGACGGGTGTTGCTCGACTATGGCCACGGTACACTTGGGCCATAATACTCAACAACTCCTTCACCAATGCTTTCGCACCGGGTCCGGTAGAAATTAATTACAAGCTCCCCAATTATACCTCGAAACTTTGAGTTATAATTCCTGACAGCTTGTAATTAACCCAATACCCTCCAATTTGTGGTTAAGTTAGTGGAGAAGGCCTCAGTGCGTCCTCGTTTTCACCGCTATTTGAATTAACTTCCCATTTATTGTTGCTCGTTGGTGATTCGAGCGATTAAAAAGCAATTTCAACAAGACAAAGTTCATCTTTTAATTTTCAAAGTCGATAAATTTCTTTCAAAAGTTTGTCAAATACAAATCAGTTCACTCGGTAAAAACTTGTGAGAATTGACTAAGTTTGAAATAACAATTCTAGGCATCCATCATCAAATTCAAATCTCAAAGAAAATACTTCAGTTTGGGTCCATTGGTGCAAGATCAAGTATGATATCAAAACATTCTAGGGTCATTTGAAAAATTTTTTTGTTTGACTCAAAAACAAGTTCAAGCAGTGTGAGAGTTGTCATTTAAAATCCAAATCGAGAGAATAGGCAGAATCAACTTATTTCAAAGCCAAAATCATACTAAATTGTGCAGAATATAAGTTCTGGTCGAGTCGACCAAAGCTTTGTTCGAACCGAACGAAGAGTAGAACAGATCAAGTTTTTTTATGAACTGGTCGGATCGACCAGGTACCCGTTCGAACCGACCAGAGAAGACAATTATGCATAAAATCCAAATGAGAGGCGTTCGATTCGACCAGTGCTTGTTCGACTTGACCAGAGAAGAGAAAAATACGAGAAAAATTTGCCCATTTTCACAGAAAAACAACCTTTTCATCCCACAAATCGATTTATCTCCTATATGCCCCCCCCCAAACTTATCAAATGCTTGTCCCAAGCATACTTTCACACAGAAATAGCAAATAGGAGAGAAATTGATGGTTACCTTTTAGTAGGGAGGAGGGAGGCTCCTAGAGGAAGAGCCTTGGTTGAAACCACCATCAAAGCTTGGGAAAATGCCAAAGAAATCGCCTTGCTGCTCCTGCTGCTGCTGCTCCCCTCCTTGGTCGCCCAGAGATGGATAGTAGCTTGGGTCAGAATTTGCAGGGCGCCATTGTCCCTCAAAAGGTGGTGGCATGGGCTGCTGTGGTGGCTCTAGGACTTGCCCTCCAAGGTATGGGTAAAACCCATAGTCGGAGTGAGCGGAGAAGGTTTGCCGTGGAGAAGGAGGAAGCGGTGATGCTTGGCTATGAACCGATTGGGCTTCCGGGCTCATGATCGGATCTTCATCATCACGTGGCCAATACCCTCGTTGCAAATAGAAGCGACTCTCAAATGCCATGTCATAGGCCATGCTAACCTTCCTATTCAAACGATCAAGCTTCTTGTTGCAATCGGCCATACCCTTGCGCATCTCATCCCGTGTGTCCAAATGAAGTTGAGTGAGGTTGTCCACCATTTGGATGAGATTGTTGGCCCATTGTGGTTGTGGCTCACTCCCTTGAGGAAAGAGTACACGTGGTGGCGAGTTAGGCCTTGTTGATGGCCCCGCTTCATCGGTCTCCATGGGGATGATCCTAGGGATTGGGTGTTGCAATTCCTCCGCTGTCCTAGGAGTCACATAATCATGAGGAATTAGCCAAGAGAGAGAGTTAGAGAGATCTACCCGGTGAGGATATGGAAGAAAGAAGTTGCTCCCCTTGTCACGCACCCACAAATATCGCTCGGATATGTCCCGGCTCTCGCGGAAAATTTGCAAGAAGCGAGCGGCTCGGAACCTATCATCATCATAGACCATGTAGCCGGTGCAAAAGGTTTCCTCGGGTAAAGGTAGGCCCATGCGCTTGGCTAGGATTGTAACAAAGGAGCCCATAGTGATTTTGCCCCTAGCGTTTTCCATATCTCTTTGATAAATCCAGTGCTTCACCATTAACTTGATCCAATCCAATTTAGGGGGTTCGGGTTGAAGCACGTGCCATAGGATGCCAATCTCCTTGTCATTTGTGATATTCACCGTCTCCCCTCGTGCAAAAATTGTAGAGGCAATGGCACGTAGAACGATTCGAAGGGTAGGGTGCTGCACATGCCTAGATTGAAGCCTACCCGCAGTTGAGCCCGTGAGCCTTTCCCATACTTGTCTCCCGAAGACTTCATCATTAGGGTCCCTTGTCCAAGTAGTCTCCTCCACCTCCCCTCTTTCTAACTTGAAAACCACGGACAAGTCATCAAGCCATGCTTTATGAGTATTGTTTCCAAGCCGGAACCAAATGTAATCCCGGCCGTCTCGTTCCATGAGTCGTAGAGAAGAGAGAAACTCTTGGGTGTAGACTTGGTATGCCTTTTCTCGGAATTCCCAAAAGGCGGGGGTAATACCGGCATTGCTCGTGATCTCCAAAAATTGCTCCGCTACCCCAAAGGTTTCCAATGTCTCCATATCCATGAACCTCGTGTGCTCAAAGACCCTATCTCGCATCCTTAGATAGTTTTCAAACATATAGTTCCAAGGCATTTCAAAGTTGGCATCCCTTTCAAATGGTGCTGCAGCGGGGTTACGGACCAAGTCCGGATCGATCTCAGGCCCGATAGGGTGTTGCTGAGGTTGAGAAGAAGAAGCAGCGGCTGCTAGGCGTGCACTAGCACGGGTTCTTGGTTTGGGTGCCATAGGGAAGGGACAAGTGGTGAGGTGATTGCAGGGTTTGGGTGCTCTGGTCGAACCGAACAGGGGACTGTTCGAACCGAACAGAGTGGTTTAACAGAGGGTTGGCGCTATAAGATGTGCTCTGGTCGATCCGACCAAGGACTTGTTCGACCTGACCAGAGAGGGTAAAATGTTGGGTCTGACAGGTTCTGGCACGGGCTGACCCGTTTCACTGGTACACCTCAAAATTCGCTGGTACAAACTTGCAAAACCCTCAAACAAACCAATACAAGGCACAATTGAACAAAAGAAAAGGAAGTAGAAGTAATTGGACCTTTGTAAACCTCAATTTCCCAAACTTGCGGTGGTTGGAAATGGGGCAGCGGCAATAAGGGGTTCCCGGCACTCCTTGGGACTTTGTGGCGCAAAAGAAGTGTGCAAAGGTGTTCGGGAAGAAGAAAGAATGCAAGAGAAGCCGGAGTCGCGCCCAACAACGACGGAATGGTCCCGTAGTGGTGTCCCTTCGGCCAAACCTAACTTGAGTCCTTCAAGTGTGCACTTAGGGCAAGGAGAGGGCCCTGGAGTACTTCCCCACGAGAGAAATTGAGAGAATAGCAAAATCGGTTGAAACCTCGTGGAGCGTGCCTTGAAAAACCCGTCGCGAAGGAACTTCAATAGCAAAAACTAAGGACAGTAGTGAGAAGAGAGTAGAGAGGAGAGCAATTTGGGCTTTAGATCTCTTAAAATGGTGGAGAATTGAGGAAGTTGAGATTTTGGGAAAGGTGGTTCGGTTTGGAGAAGAAGAGAACGAGAGAGAAGAAAAATGGGACGAGTGGGAGAGGGAGGAAGAGAGGGGACGGTTTTGATTTTTAATGGGTTTAACGGGTTTGGATCGGGATTAACGGGTTGCGGGTCTAATGTAACGGCTAATTGCGCCTCTTGGGCGTCTCCCACGCGCATGAATGGAGGCGTCCCTTCAGGCAATGATAAAGGCGCCCCTTCAGAAAATGGAGGCGTCCATTGAAGCATAGTGGGCCCTGCATAAACAAAAACAAACAATCAGCCCAAAAACCAATGAAATGGGCCCAATTTATGCTCTGGTCGATCCGACCAGGCCACTAGTCGATCCGAACGGCGACTCAGTGTGGTCCCCTTTGCACTACTCCTTTCAGTCGATTCGACCAACAGTCTGTTCGCTTCGAACGGAGTCAATCCTTACATCAGTATCCAACCAGCTTCCGTTCGACTCGACCAGAAGTTTGTTCGATTCGACCAGAAAGTGATTTTCACTGATCCTCTTCATGTCATCATGCTGTTGAACTTCCTTGCTCTCTTGCTTCGTCCAGGATGGCATTTCTCCATTGCTTGAGGTGTTGTGCAATCCATATGAGGTCGATCGGGGTTAGTTGGCTCACGTAACCCAAGGTGCTCTTGCATGGAACGCATCCTTCTTCGTTTAGACTTCGTAATTTACCTACAACAAACAAATACAAATCATTAAACTCTATTTGTAAAATATCTCTTTTTATTTTTCGAATTTTCAAGGATTTTAGATTTTTTTGTTTTTTTTTTTTTTTTTATGATAAAGTAAATAAATAGAGAAGAGAAAAGAGTTGAGAAATCCTTGGGTTGCCTCCCAAGAAGCGCTTGTTTATGGTCCCTAGCTTGACCATGCTCCTCTAGTCTTTGTGCAGAGTTGGCTCGCCTAGCTTGATGGTTTGAATCTCTTCTTGAACCTCACTAGCGATGTAGTGCTTCAAGCGTTGTCCGTTAACCTTGAATGGTTCCGAGTCTTTGTCACAAATGTCAATGGCACCAAAGGGGTAAACCTTAACGACTCGGAAAGGGCCGGACCATCTTGACTTTAATTTGCCCGGAAAAAGCTTGAGCCTAGAGTTGAATAGTAGCACCGAATCCCCTTCCTTGAATTCTCTCCTTGAGATCCTCCTATCATGCACAAATTTCGTCCTCTCCTTGTACAATTTGGCACTTTCATATGAGTTCAGGCGTATCTCATCCAACTCATGTAAGTCAAGTATGCGCTTTTCACCCGCCTTGAGGAGATCCATGTTGATTGCTCGGGTTGCCCAATATGCTTTGTGTTCTATTTCAACCGGGAGATGACACGGCTTCCCATAGATAAGCTTGAAAGGACTCATGCCAATGGGGGTCTTGAAGGCGGTGCGATAGGCCCACAATGCATCATCAAGCTTATTTGCCCAATCTTTTCGGGTTCGAGCGACCGTCTTCTCCAAAATACTCTTGATCTCCCTATTAGACACCTCTACTTGACCACTTGTTTGAGGATGATAAGGGGTTGCTACCTTGTGAATCACTCCATGCTTTTTCAAGAGGTTATCAAAGTTCCGGTTGATGAAGTGTTTTCCACCATCGCTAATTACCGATCTAGGCACCCCAAATCGCGGGAAAATCACCTTAGAAAAGAGTCTAATCACTGAGTTGGAATCCGCGGACTTGCATGGAATTGCTTCTACCCATTTAGAGACATAGTCGACGGCAACCAAGATATATTCATAACCATGGGAACTTGGGAACGGTCCCATAAAATCAACTCCCCATACATCAAAAATTTCAACCTCAAGAATCGGGTTAAGGGCCATCTCATTCCTCTTTGAAATATTGTCCGTTCTTTGACATTGATCACATGTCATAACAAAAGATCGTGCATCCTTAAAGAGAGAGGGCCAATAGAAGCCGGATTGGAGTACCTTGGCGGCTGTTTTGGAGAATGAGGCATGCCCACCATAGGCCGATGAGTGACAACTTGCTAGGATCGCCTTAACTTCATCGTATGGGACACATCTCCTATAAATGTCATCAATCCCAAGCTTAAAGAGGTACGGCTCATCCCAAAAGTAGTACTTGGCATCCGTCTTGAGCTTCTTCTTCTCCTGCCAACTCATTTCAGGAGGTAGGGCACCACTTGCAAGGTAATTGGCTAAATCAGCGTACCATGGGTGCTGATTCTGTGCCATCCTCCTGATCATTCGAGGCTCTGGTCGACTCGAACCAGCATCTGGTCGACTCGAACCAGGATCTGGTCGGTTCGAACCAGCATCTGGTCGGTTCGACCAATGCTCTATGGACATCATTTCGTGGGCCAGGTCAAGCCAGAATTGGTCCTGCTCAGCTGGTCGGATCGACCAAGGTGCTGTTCGGTCCGAACAGGCATCAATTTTCATCAATTTCTCATGTGGGAAAGAGTCATCAATTGGGATTTTAGCATCTTGACCTTCCTCCCAGTGCAGCCTTGACAAATGGTCTGCAACGGAGTTCTCCGTGCCCTTTTTATCTCTAATCTCAAGGTCAAATTCTTGAAGGAGAAGAACCCATCGTATGAGACGCGGCTTGGCATCTTTCTTACTCAAAAGGTATCTAATGGCCGCATGATCAGTGTAGACAATCACCTTAGAACCCACTAAGTAAGGTCGGAATTTGTCCAGAGCAAAAACAATTGCAAGGAGCTCCTTCTCGGTGGTTGTGTAATTTGCTTGAGCCGGGTCTAACACCTTGCTTGCATAGTAGATGGCGACCGGCTTCTTGTCTTTCTTTTGCCCAAGCACCGCTCCAATCGCGAAGTCGCTCGCATCACACATGAGCTCAAACGGTTGGGACCAATCGGGCGGTTGCAAGATTGGGGCAGAGACAAGGGCTTCCTTCAATCTGTGAAACGCATTCAAACAATCCTCATCAATAATAAAATCATTGTCTTTAACGAGAAGATTACTTAATGGTTTGGCAATTTTAGAAAAATCTTTAATGAATCGGCGGTAGAATCCGGCATGGCCTAGGAAGCTTCGCACGTCCTTGACATTCTTTGGCACTCCAAGCTTCTCAATCACCTCGATTTTCGCTTTGTCAACTTCGATCCCTTGAGATGTCACCACATGCCCTAGTACTACACCTTTTTGCACCATAAAATGACATTTCTCCCAGTTCAAAACCAAGTTAACCTCTTCACATCTCTGCAAGACTTTAGATAGGTTAGCAAGACAAGAATCAAAACTAGTACCATACACAGAGAAATCGTCCATAAACACTTCCATTTCTTTTTCAATAAAATCAGAGAAAATTGCCATCATAGCACGTTGGAAGGTTGCGGGTGCATTACAAAGACCAAAAGGCATTCTTTTGTAGGCATAAGTGCCATATGGGCAAGTGAAAGTGGTCTTTTCTTGGTCATTTGGATGAATTGGTATTTGAAAGAAACCCGAATAACCGTCTAAGTAACAAAAATACGAGTGATTAGCTAATCTTTCAAGCATTTGGTCAACAAAAGGAAGAGGAAAATGGTCCTTGCGAGTCGCCGCATTGAGCTTGCGGTAATCGATGCACATCCTCCATCCGGTTGCTACTCGGGTTTGAATCATCTCGCCTTTGTCATTCTTGACCACCGTCGTGCCTCCTTTCTTTGGGACCACATGGACCGGGCTCACCCACTTGCTATCGGAGATTGCATAAATGATACCCGCATCAAGGAGCTTGAGAATCTCCTTCTTGACCACCTCCTTGAGGTTGGGATTGAGTCGCCTTTGTGCCTCTCGAGTCGGCTTATGATCATCTTCCATGAGAATTCGATGTGTGCAAAACGAGGGGTCAATGCCCTTCAAGTCCTCAATCGAGTAGCCAATTGCACCTCTATATGCTCTTAGCTCCATTAAAAGCTTCTCCGTTTGGCCTGCATCTAGCTCTGAGTTAACAATAACTGGGTATGTTTGACTTGGGCCAAGAAATTCGTACCTTAACGATGCGGGAAGAGGTTTCAACTCGACTGTTGGAGGCTCTGGTCGACTCGGACAGGCTCTGGTCGGATCGAACAGGTCGCCAGATTGGGGTTCCATGCCTGGTCGAGCCTCTGGTCGACTCGAACAGGAGTCTGGTCGACTCGAACAGGTGGTCGAACAGGCCATGTTGAGAGTGGCGTTGCTTTCTTCCTCGACTTCCATGATCTCTTCTACCCCTATTGCCTCTTGCATGTCACATAGGAAGGCTTGGTAAGTTTCTAGAGCTATTTGGTACTGGTCCTCTAGAGACTCTTCAATTTCAGGCATCTCTTGGATCATGAAACAAGTTTTCGCGGGGTCGGGGCATTTCATGGCATGATCTATTGAAAATAGGAGGCGTTCCCCCCCCACTCTGACCAAAATTGTCCCTTCCAGGGCATCCATCATTACACCGGCTGTTCTAAGAAAGGGTCGACCCAAGATTATTGGTACTTCTTTATCGACCTCCATTTCCATGACCACAAAATCGCCGGGTACTAGGAATTTTCCAACTTGCACAGGGACATCCTTTAAAACGCCCAAGGGTAACCGGGTTGTGGAATCGGCGAGCTTTAGGGTCATGCTCGTGGGTGTAAGCTCTCCAATTCCAATCGTTTCAAACACCGACTTCGGCATGAGGCTTATGCTTGCTCCCATATCACACAAGGCTTGCATAACAGTGGCTTTTCCAATAGTGCAAGGAAGGACGAACCTACCTGGATCCTCAAGCTTGGGTGGCATGCGGTTCTTCAAAGCCTCACTGCTCTTGTATGTTAATGCCACCGTTTTCAGCTCCTCCATGGACCGTTTGCCCGTGCAAAGCTCTTTCAAGAATTTGGCATAAATGGGCACGTGGGCAATTGCGTCGGTGAAAGGAATTGTAATCTGCATTTGCTTGAGTATCTCCCAAAAGATTCTGAACTGAGCGTCTTCTTTGGATTTTACCAAGCGCTGAGGGAAAGGTGCAGGTGGTTGGTAAGCAGGCACTGGTGTTTCAGCACTGCTTTTATCCTTAGGTTGTGCCTTTTTAGCCTCCTGGTCGGACCGAACGGTGGTCTGGTCGACCCGAACAGGCTCCTGGACTTCCACATGGCCTTGTGCAACTTGGTCGAGCTCCACTATGGGCTGGTCGGATCGAACAGGGGGCTGGTCGATCTGACCAGAGAGTTGGTGTTGCTCGTCAGCCGGCATAGGAGGGTCTTGATACTCTCGTCCGCTCCTTAAGACGTGCATGGCTTTGATTTCAGCATTTGGGTTAACTAGAGGCTGCCCTGGAAGCTTCCCTTGAGGTCTAGAAAATTGTTGCTCCATCATTCGCTCCAAGCGTTGCAAGGAAGCGGCACTACCCTTTAACTCATTTGTGGTCGCCTTGAGCTCATCCAACCCCTCGGCCATCATCAGGTTGAATTTGCCTTGCTGATGCATGAACTCTTGGACGACCGGAGGAACCCCGTCTGTATTATAGACTGATTTCCTAGGAAACGGTCCATTAGAGTTGTTAGGTTGCTGATCTCGCCTAGGGGGCTGCTGATTCTGTCCCTTGTAATTGTACTTGGGTTGGTAGGGCCGGTCAAGAGTGGATTTTTGCATTGTATTCTTCAGATTTGGGTCATTCATGTGCTCCCAATTTCTTTGCTCACCCTCATCCAGTGAATAGCTCCGGTTGAAAATATGTCTCGGGTAATAGGAAGGTTCGCTATTCAAAGAGTTCACTTGAGCCATGTCATCATTGATTTTAGCAAGGGGGCAATCGGGAGATTTATGCCCTTCTTCGCCACAAGCACCACATTCGTTTGAGTAGAGATGAGACCCTTGGGCGGATTGATAAGATGCTAGCTTGGCTTCCAATTCAGCAATCCTCTCATCTCTAGTAGTGATCTCATGCACTTGGTGCTTCGCATGGCCAGAGCGGCGGGGGCTGGGGATTGGATACCACGTATAGTTCCGTGCGCAGTGATCGAGTAGGTCTCGCCCTTGAGTCGCATCAAGCCGTTTGAATGCCCCACCTGAAAGTGAATCAATATTAATTTTGATATTGTCATATAGACCGCTATAAAAGTTTTTAATCAAAAGCCAGTCTTGAATGCCATGGTGTGGGCATGAGTTTTCAAGATCCCTAAATCGCTCCCAAGCGTCCCTCATTGTTTCATCATCTTTTTGGGCAAAGTTGTTCAATTCCCTCCTAATTGTATCAGACCTATCAGTTGAGAAATATCTTTCTAGAAAAACTTGTGCCATTTGATCCCAAGACCGAATTGAACCCTTTTTCAAAGTCTTATACCATTTGCGGGCACTATCTTTAAGGGTGAAATGAAACAGTAACAGCCTAATTGCTTGTTGAGAAACCCCATTAATTTTAATCAAACGTGTGCAATCAATGAAATTTTGTAAATGAGCATGAGGGTCCTCTTTGTCATCTCCGTAGAACGGAGTTTGTTGGACTAGTGAGACATGATTTGGAGAGATTAGCATGTTGTTGGCCGCGATGCCCGGAATCAACACGGGCCCGCCCACATCTTTGGCATTCGGGGCTCCGTATTCTCCGAGTGTCCTTTCACGGCCTTGGCCATCCTCATCATCAGAGTTGTGGACGCTAGCCTCGTCCTCTTGGGTCCAGCGGCGACGCTCGTCTTCTAATTCCCTTCGTTGTCCTGTGAGAGCGTCCCGCTCCGCTGCGAGTTGAGCCTCTCTTTGCTCGAGTTGGAGACGGAGGTTCTCCAGTTCTTGTGTGCGCTGGGCAATGGCCTCGGGAGTGAGTTGGTCGGCCATCGCAGTGTTTTCTTCTCGCTGTTCGGGGTGCTGGTCAGATCGAACAGAGCCCTGGTCGGTTCGAACAGGACTAAAGGAGGAGAATCTGGCTTCTTCGTTTATTCTTCGGAGAAAATCTTTGATCCTCGGAGGAGGGGACTTCTTCCTTTGTGTATTTTCTGCCAGTCCTGAAATTTAAGAGAGAAGAAAACGTACGTGTCAAAAGAAAAAGAAAAGATCTAGTCTCTCAATACTAAGACAAGGATCCAATATCAACACCGTCCCCGGCAACGGCGCCAATTTGATGAAGGAATTTAACCTAGGAATCAAATAAATTTGTAACCTATAGCTAACCTCACTAATCGTTCAGAATATAGCTTTAGGGTCGAACCCAAGGGACGGATCTATGAATACCAGACTTTTCTTTTCTTAAAATCTAGATGAAAATATTTTATGGAATTTTTAGTAATCAAATAATGCTTAAATTGTAAATGTTTTTGGTTATTTTTGGACTTGGAATAAAATGTTCAGACAAACTAAGTAAAATATTAAAGTAAAATCTTTTTGAGGTCTTAACAGAATTTAAGGCGCCTTAGGAATTGGATTTCATCTATGTTTGGCTGTTAAATTAGAAACTCAAAATACTTTCGCATTTGAATTTCTCAATTTAACTACAATCAACCCTCTGGTCAATTCGAACACCAATCTGTTCGATTCGAACAGTGTCCTGTTCGGTTCGACCAGATCTCTGTTCGGTTCGACCAGAGGGTAAGGGTGCGTTGGGTTTGTCTACTATGTTTACCAATGTTTTGAGATAGGTTTAAATGGACGAACCTAGCTAATCTAAACCTCAGCCTTCGCTTGTTGGAACAGATTCTGGTTTGTTCACAATCTAACCTAATTAACTTGATTGGTTCACAACTTTTGGTATAGAATTCAATTAGTTAAACCAGTCTATCAGAGTTCTTAGGAGTATTTAGAAGTCTTTTGTACTAATCTAAAAGTCGCACTTTTGATGCAGACTAACCTCCCCTTTCGGTTCTAAGATTTACTCCAATTACTTAAATCAATTAGACTTGCTATTCCTAACTTAGACTTACTAGAAGCAGCTGTTCAACTAGAAGGTAATTAGAGAATTCAACAAGTAATTAACTCAAGCAACTAATTAATTCATAATAGACTAGGTCTCAAAACATAGCAATTCATAGCATATCAAACTAACTTCATCCAAACATAGAGTTACTCTCCTAATCCTAAGGCTATAAAAGGGTCTAGCCTAACATAGTATCAAAGCAAACAACAAGAGTTAAACAACAATAAAGATACAAGCCCATCAAATCACAAGATAAAAACATAAAGAAATAAAACCAAATACTCCTTATGCTTTTGATCACGATCTTCAAGGCGATGGAGTGATGCTAGATGGAGATGTCACGTGAAACACTGCTGCCGTCGTCAAAAGGATGATGATTCCCAAGGAGAAGAAAGTACTTGACCCTTAGAAAAGTGGAAGATGGTGTTGAGATGCGAATCCCCTTTTCTTCAGGCCTCCAGGGTATATATAGACATTCCAGGACGCAAGGATGGAAGGCTAGGGCACCAAGGCGCAAGAAATTGCCATAGCGATCAATTTCCATACAAGAAATGCTACCATAAGTGATATGGCGGCAACCTGGTCGGATCGAACAAGTGGGCAGTCGAACCGAACAGGAGAGAGAGAAAGCAGCCACGCAAGCATGCCACTGTGAAGTCCAGTCGGATCGAACAGTCAGTCAGTCGGATCGAACAGGAGAGAGATGTCGCCTGATAGCCATGAGTCTAGGTCGATTCGAACAGAAATCTGTTTGGGTCGACCAGAAGAGAGAATAAAGCCTCCAATGCTAGGAATGAGTCATCTAGCGTGCGTAATACGTCGGGAATCCATCTATACGCTCCAAAGTCATCAGAAATCATCAAAAACCTGTACATAGAAGAGAAGAAACGACGGCAGAACCAAATCCTGGAAAAACATAGCAATTTATCAAATAATTTATTGGTTTGAGTCTATTTTAAGTGCTAAGTACGGTCCAAATAACAATAAATATTGACTACGTCAAAAACAAATCGTTAAAGTTCGACATCGAGATCGAGAGAGAGAGGTTGATTGGCATCACAATTTTACCTGATGAAGCCATCGGAATAAGACACATTGAATGAGGTGACAACTGGAGTCACCGCCTTCTTAAAATTGATTGATCGTCTTTCCTTGTTTCACGGGTCGTTGTTATCATCGCCTCCAAGTATATCAAACGAAATCGCCGTCATATCACCTCCTTGGCTTTTCCCTATTGTCGTCTGGTCATTTGGTGTGGATTAAATCTTGATTTGGTTGGGCGACTTAGCTAGGTTTAGAGAAACAAATAGAAAGCGAAGGCAAAGGGACAAAAAGGAAAGAGATGGTCAGCTCATGGATCGGGAAAGAAATGGAAAGGAGGATTATGAATATTTTCCTTTTCTCGCGTATTGGGGTTAAGGCGGAGGAGAAAGGGGGATGGGGAAGGCGCTGGCGCTGATTTTTGTTAATTTATGGCGCAATATTTGTTAAGATTTCGGAGGACAAAGAAAAAAAAAGCGCAGAAAGACGGAATCGAACCGTCGCGCGCCAGCGAACGAACCAACGCGCTTTACCAACGCACCGCCTAGACATTTCGTGTTAAAAGGTCGACCTTTTTTTTCTGATATTTGAATCTAAACCGTAGATCATAGTAGATTAACAAAATCAATGATCCATATTTAATATTAGAGGGGTGTAATTCCCTTTTATCTCGAAGTTTATGCCTGTTCTACTGATGCTTTATAAGTAGTGGAGATATGTTTAACAATACAAAATAAATATAGTTCTTATTTATCTGCTTAAGCTTTTGGAGTACGGAGTTGGCTACCAGCCTCAACACTCTCAAAACCAGTTATAATTTAATATAATGCTGTGTAGATTTTAAATTCAATTAACATTCTTAATTATAATTAGGGGGTAAGAGGGCTGAGTATACTGTGCCAGATGATTTGTAAACAGTTTCGAAAATTCATTCGCTGCTCACAACCAATGGAAACATTTTGTTTCCGTTTTTGCAGTTCGATGGATTTTGAAATTTGGAAGAATTCCCCTAAATATTCCTTGGTTCATGGTCATTCACCGGTTAAATTGTACATTATAAAAAACAACCAAACAATTTTCAAATAATATGTGTTCACTAACATGGTGATTTATTGGATACTGGGTACATGATACATTGTGATTCACTGGGTACATGATTACATGGCAACCTTGAACAGAAATCAAAGCTCTGGTATTTTAAATATAGAAATATGGCTCAGGTATTTTACTTAAAAAGTTTCACTTCCACATGTTGCCTTCTTTTATGTCTTTTTTTTTCCTGACTACTCGTTCATGTTGTATGTTCTTGTGTTTGTAATAGACGTGCTGCTCTTGCTGAAGAGCTAGCTAACTTGAAGGAGGATGTCATCTCCATTTCAGGAGCAGTAAGACCTGGAAGGGGTAAAAAAATGGAAGTTCGAGGTAATTGCTAGATCTTGTATGTAAATTTCACTTTGTTCATGACGCACAAGGATGTTCATTTCAGGGTACCAAATTTGAAAATGCTTTTTTCTATTTGGTTATATTGTGCAAACCATCATTTGCTTTTCTGACATGATGCCATATTATGATGTTTTTGTGATTAACTAGCTAATGAACCTTGTACAGAGTGTCAAACATGTCACCAAATGCAAGAATGGCCAGAATAGCATCACTAGAGAGTATGGTGAGCATTTCCTCAAACACTCTGGTCACAGCGGTTGGAATTTTCCAAATTGTAATCCTAATAATCAAGTACTATCAGTAGAAATTTGCCAAATTGTAATCCTATATGTAAATATACTACAGTACTATGTAATGGCCTATTGGTTCTCTTACCTTTTCTGTTGAATTTTTTTGCAGAATCTCAAAGTATACGAGAACAAGAATTTAATAAAGTAGGAATTTGCCATTCTGATCTAGCTTAGAAGGAAACATCATTTTACGGTACCCACTTAGTTTTTCCCCATGAAAAGAAATTATATGAAAAACCTAGCTGTTCTAATTTATTCTTAACTATAATTTTGCACTTGATTGCTCTACAATCAAGATCTTACTTTTTCATCTTATTTTTTTAGGTTAGTTTTGACTGGGAAGCTAATTCATAGGTTGGGTTAGATTGATTTTCATCCTTAAGGTAAATTTTGTCATTGGATTATAAAAAATAATGCACCTGCTTTGGTTATGCTGATTTGTTATGCAAAGCTAAAGAAAAATTACATACACAAATTCTTATTCGTTGTAAATTTGGAACTGAAATTTTCATTGTGTTTGAGCACATATTTGCCACTTTTGGATTTTAACTAATATAATGGTTGGATTTTAACTGGCAATATCACATATTAAGGGGTCTTCATTTTAAACAATGACTGATGTGTTTATTTGCAAAAAGAAAAGAAGATTTTGCATATGGATTAAGATTAACTTTTTCTAATTCCTAATATTGTATGTCAGGAGACGAGCTTCATGATTTAGCCTAAATAGTAGTATTTGGTATTGATAAATGTCATGTAGAAGCCAATGTGAAACAACATTGCTCTTTTTATTATATTTTATTTTATTAGAAAAAATTATGGTGACCGTGCTGAGTTCTTTTTGAAGAATTTATTTTGTTTTTTGTGTTTGTCGAGTATGCATAAACAATAAGAGGAAGAAACATATATGGACAATATTTTGTGTTATCATGCTTAAAAGAGTCCAAGGTACATATGTACTGATGTACAAGCCAATATCAAAGACCAAGATATATTGTTGTTGATATGGCCAGGCTGCCACTGATCTATTTATTATTTTTGTTACATGTTCTATTTAATTATTTTTTTAAAAATTTATTTTACCTCCCAAATATAACACTCGATTAAGCTATTGAACAAAAATAATGAAGTAAAAATAAATTACCAAATTTGTTGCAAAATTAGGCAATGGTTAGAGATGGCTTTACATTGAGCAAAGGTAAACAACAAATGAGCTTCTGAGTTAAATTAGAAATTAGAAAAAAAGAAAATTAGAAATTAAAAATAAGAAAATAGAAAAAGTTATCCTGAAGTTAATTTGAAGATAACTGAAGTCACAATTGGCATTATA
This sequence comes from Rhynchospora pubera, assembly GCA_028095005.1. Classification (NCBI taxonomy): domain Eukaryota; kingdom Viridiplantae; phylum Streptophyta; class Magnoliopsida; order Poales; family Cyperaceae; genus Rhynchospora; species Rhynchospora pubera. The sequence goes on along the minus strand of CM051461.1, from coordinate 69,046,327 downwards.
AAGAAGGTAAATCAAGGACATTCCCTCAGCGTTAGCGATAATCTAAACTTTTTAACCTCTAAATTAATCATTATAAACTATTTTTTAAAAAATAAATGCCCACACATTGGGTGGGCGTGTTTGCTAGTATATTAAGTAGAACTGTTGCTATATTTACTAGAACTGTTAAATATATTAACTAGAACAGTTAGTCTATTAGCTAGAACCCTTATATATATTAACTAGAACTTTTATTATATTAACTAGAACTTTTATTATATTAAATAGAACCTTTATATATATTAACTAGAATTATTTATTATATTAACTAGAACATTTATTTTTACAACTAGAATAGTTATATTTTTAACCAAAACAGTTACGATATTAACTAGAACAGTTACGATATCTATGACATCCCTGAATTTTAGGACCTATTTGCAATACATCGAATTCTAAAGTCCTATTTGAAAAATGTCCATGCTTATCCACTTTGAAAATATCTCTTTGATCTTATCAACATTTTTAGTAGTTAAGTAATCAGTATTTATATAAATAATTTTTAATAATTGATATCTTTATAAATAGACTCAGTTATTTCTATAAATAGTATTAATATTTTCAGAAACAATAGCTAAGTTATTCCTTTTTACTTACTTAGCTATTAAGTAATCTAGAATATTTACCATTTTAGCCAAACCTCCACTATAAATAGACTCTAGCCTCATTTCATTTCATTTCCTCTCCCTAGCAACTTTGAATACCGCCTTGGCTTTGAATAGTCGGCCATTTGGAATTCGAGTTCTACGTCGTAGTTATAGTCATCCCGATGTGCTTATGCTATGGATCACTCAGTCAGGAAACCGGACTTCTCTATATCTAGTTTCGTATTGCTTGTTTTGATTATCGCTTGGTTTTGATTGCATGTGTATGCCCGTATGTGGTATGTTTTGCGGGATGTCAGGCTTAGGATCCTGGATCTCTGAATTTGTTCATGCATGCACCCTGATCCCCCTGCTAGGGGAGGGGTTTGGTTCTGATCCCCGATACAGGGGAGAAACTTTATTCCTGATTTGGTTATGATCCCCGATACATGGGAGGAACTTTATGATTGGTTCTGATCCCTGTGACTAGGGAGGAACTTTTTGTCATGATTATGACTTGATATGACTGATCTAGACCCGATTATCTCCGTGAAATGTATGATTTGTTATGAGGATTAATCCAATCATGTTTAATATATTTTATCAACTAATATAGAGAAGCTGCGTCGTTAAATAACCGGTTAGTGAGTTTTGTAGCTGACATCCGTTTTATTCCTTTTCTGCTTGCGACGTAGGTTGACAGACCATCGGATGGATGCAGAAAATACCGCCCCACCGTCGCGCCCCGTGTGTCGGTGTGTAGGCGTGGGGTGTGACAATATCCCTCCGCCCTCCCCCTCTCTCCCCTCTGATTCGCTCTATCCACTAGCGTTCATCCTTTCCAGACTCTCCTTCCCATTTTCCTCTCTTATTTGCCCTCTCTCCCCTCATCCTCTCATCCAAAAAAAAAAACGCCTCATCCCCTCATCCTCATCCCCTCTTTCCTTTTTCGGAATGAGGATGATGGAGATGATGGGATCTGAGGATGATACTTATCAGTTCCGGTCATCTTTTCATATTGCTTAAGATCACTTTTGGTTAGGAGTATACAATGGTCAACGGGTGGATCGCGATATTTTACCAAAATTTGAATCCAATCTAACCCATCATTTTTTTCACAAACGGATTTTACGGATGAAACAAGTTCAAATTTTAATCAAATAAAAATACATTTTAAATAATATAAACATAATTTAACATATAACATCATAGAAAATGTTTGAGATATGGTCGTTACAAAAATTAATAAAAATAAGTCATAATAACTTAATAAAGATAACATAATTAAAATTCAAATTAAAAAGATGTACTATTAAATATATTTAAAATTTCAAACATTGTTTTAGTTTATTAGTACTTGCAAACAATAAGAAAATATGTTATCAAAAAAAAAATAGAGTTCATATTACATATGATAAAATTTTATGAAATTTTAGCATATAGATGATGGTTGGAATAAATTATTTTTAAATCATAATGAATCAGGTTCGAACATGTTACTACTATAAAATTCGTAACCCAACCTAAATGGAGTGATTTGTCAAAATTAAAATCTATACCCGATCCAATATCATCTTAATCCGGTAAAAAACGAATTGGATCGGTGGGTTGAATGGGTCGAACGGGTTAATGGATTTTTTGTACAACCCTGCTTTTAGTTGTGGAGTAAGGAATTATGTAACCTAAGATGCATAAATATTTATATCAAGTTATATGTGGATGTTTGGCTGTGAAATAAATAAAATAACCTAAAGTTGAAGAATATTTTGTATATGTATATTAAAAGACCAAGCTATCCTTATACATAGTATAAACGAAAAAAATGAGAGAGAATATTACTGGAAAAATAGTTGAAAAATATTGGTTTAGGTGTCATAAGTTAAGATATCTTATATATATTTATGTCGCACTTGTTTGATAATAATGTTGCATATTTAAGTTCTGTTACTTCTGTATATTTTTTTTAACATAAATTGGGGATCAAGCTTCCCAACTTATTTTTTAAATTAAATATCTATAAAAAATCCATCCGACCGAATTTCGAACTTACGATCTCTCACTTGAGATGTATTGTTTTTTTCCACTAGATCCAGAGCTAGTTATCAAATTCTGTATTTTTTTATGCTGCGACCAAACGTCTCCTTAGAAAAATGGTGCTGAGGCATGATATCAGTTCTGATCAGAGACGAACGCTGAAGCAAATTATGTGATATACGATGTTAGCGAGTTTAAATTCACAACAGCTTTACGTAAAGAAAAACTTCTTTAAGATAATGCAAGGCTACAACTAATCAGTCACACAGCCTCTATTTTTAAAAAAAAAAAAAAACAATAGAATTCATGGTTGATCGATTGAAGGTGGCTTCTCCTTAGCTGCTTGCTTATGTTCTCCGTACAAGTAAGAGGCAAGTCCCCACAGCGCGAGCGCTAGAGCGACGCCTTTCTCGCTGCTGAATCTCTCATGAAGAAAGATTACGGCAAGAATTTCGATGACGGGGATGAACACGGCGACGATTATCGCGGCCAGAAGGGTGTTGACACAGAAGATCACACCCACCGTGCCTAAGAAAAACAGCTGCCAGAAGATGGCGCACCATGTCAGCACCACGTAATACCGTGCCTCTCCTAGTCCGAAATTCTTCGCCTCTTTGGGTATTGCCTGCATACATACATAAATTAATTACTCTAAGACTCCGTTTGGATAGGTGTGGGAAGAAAGGAAAAAGGAAAAAAGTAAGAAGAAATATTAGAAAATATGTAATTTTGTGAAGAATTTGGATTGTTTATAATTTTTTTTCTTCCTTCTTTCTTCTTCTTCTTCCTTCTTCCTATATCCAAACGCACCCGTAGAAGTAATATTAATATTATTTGGTGTATGAAGTGATATTCTTTGGATTTAATGCTCCTTTATGCTACCATTTATCGGAGGTATAAATATAACGAAGCATGAAAAACCAAGTAATTCACTTTCAATGACAGTCAAAGATAAGAGATGTAAAATTGATGATGATCTTGCCATGGAGTTAGCTGCCCTTTTTAGATGTAAAATTGGTCAGTTTTCTTTTAACTTACTTAGGAATCCCTTTGAATGGTAAGAAATTGAGCTGCATTGATTGGTCTTTTGTAGTTGATAAAATTCACAAAAAAACTCCAAACTTGGAAAGTAAATATGTTATCTATTGGTGGTAGGGCTATTCTTCTCAATGCTGTTCTTAGTAGTATTTCTATTTATGCCCTTTTTATTTTCAAAATACCTGAAAAGATTAGGAAAAAAATTGATAGTCTTAGATGTCGGTTTTTATGGCAAGGACAGGTTGGAGACAGAAAAAAAATGTCCTTATGAATTAGCCTACTGTGTGTCAACCCAAAAATCAGGGGGGCATGGGTATTATGGATATTAAAAGCATGAATACTGCCTTACTTCTTAAGTGGTGGTGGAGATATTTCAATCCACACTACAAAGCAGAATGGAAAACTCTTATCCATTTTAAATATAATACTACAACTACTCACATTTCTCCTTTCTGGAAAGGTATAGGCGAGCTAAATAGTCTTGGTAGATGTTCTAGTCACTATAAGATAGGCAATGGTAGCTCAATTAGTTTTTGGAATGATATTTGGAGTGAGAACTGTACTTTAGCAACTACCTACCCTTTCCTTTATCAAATCTGTACCAACCAACACTGTAGCTTGGCTGAAGTAGTAGACTCAAAAGGAAGTACTCTTTTGTTTAGTAGAAGCTTGAATGGGGTTCTTCTTCAAGAGCTTCAAACTATCTATAACTTAATTGCTAATACCCATCTTTCAACTTATAGTGATCACCTATTGTGGAGATGGGACAGTAAAGGGACTTTCTCTTCTCACTCAGCTTACAATTTTCTGATTTTTAGGGGTATCCTTACACCAAAAGTTAACATGATCCGGAAACTAAAAATCCCTTATAAAATTAGAATTTTTATTTGGTTAGTTTTTCACAATAGAATTTTGACCAAGGATAACCTAATGAAAAAAGGTTGGCAAGGAGATATCACTTGTGTATTCTGTGGTACAAATGAAACCCGAGAACATTTATTTTTCTTGTGTCCTTTTGCAAAAAGTGTATGGTATTGGTTAGGAGATAGTAGCACCTATTATGAATCTTGGCAAACTGTTAATGATGTGTTTTATTTTGCTCAACAACTTTCTAAAAATGATAGAATGGCCTTTCTTACAGTTTTTAGTGCCTACTGTTGGTGTATTTGGAAAATCCGCAATGACTTTATTTTTAATCACACCCCTTTAAAGACTATGAGACAAACAATTCTGATCATTTACCATTTGGTTAGCTATTGGCTAGGGATTTGGAAGGAGGATGGCAAACAATCAGTGGAAAGGTGGCTGCCAGAGGACTGGGACTTAATCCCACTTCAGATGGTGCCGATGGTGCAAAAGGAGACTACTGAAGGACTGGCAGCTACTGGGATAGGAATGGTGATGGCTTGCTAAAGGAAGACTTTAAACTCTTTGATGAATTAGTTATTTTGTAATTTTGTTGGATGGTTATATGTCTTTCTCTACTTGGAGATTTCTGATGGGCTATGGTTTCTTACAGAATAGTACTAGCTAGCCAAAATATATACGTGTTTAGATATGTGGCAGAGTGAAAGTAGATTTAGAACTTCATTAATTTTGTATTTCATTTCATTTTATCAAAATGAAACTGGGTGGCTGCCACCTTTTTTTTCAAGAAAAAAAAAAGATAAGAGATCCTGTGTCTAGAAAAAGTTGCAAAGATAAAGCTACCGTCACAACTCACAAGTCACAAGTCACAACAGGAACAAGTGCTCGCCAGTCACCGCTTTGACTTACAAGTTACTGTCAAGAAAGCTGCCCTTTTTGACGGATCCAGGACTTTGTGGATTTCCCCTTGTTTGATTTGATGCGACCTCAGGAAGTTTGATTTATTGCCTTCTGCTGTACAAGTCTTTTACAGATGATGCGTCTCTTTTATACCGTAAAATTTCATTTTTTTAAAAAAAAAATAGATAATGTAAATATTCTGTTTCTTAAATTTAAAGATATTACTTTTATATTTGATGGATGAGAATTCTCTGAGATCAATATTCTGTAACACGAGGTAAGTTTTTTCAGGCTAGAATTATTTTCCGAATTTTGCTCAAGGAAAAAAAATATTTATTAACAAAATAAAATTAACATCCAAAAATTACATTTGACAAATTTTGTATATTAGGGTGTGTTTGGATGTCTTAGAATAAAGTTTGGATAAGAATAAGCTTTAAATTCTTTATTATATATTATGCAACTCAAATAACATAAGAATAAGAAATTTGGGCCCTTATTCTTATACGAACAAAATTATGAAATTTGAATAAGAATATGGATTGGTATGAAATTTTAAAAATTCCTTATTCTTATTCTTATCCGGCCTCCATCCAAAAAGTAATAAGAATAATACGATAAGTTGTACGGAATTAAAAAGAAACAGAAAAATATCTTAATTTAATTTTGTACTTAGTCACAAACAAAAATAATTTAGATGAAAAAAAGGAGAAGCATGAGAATACATTCAATCCGAACGATAACGAAAAATCTGAATCATGAGGATCACGCAGAATTGGCTATCTTTATATGTATATAATATACATCAAGTCCTAATCACGAAAGTAATAAAAAGTATTCTGCATTTGCTTCAGCAATATAAATCAAATATATAATTAGAAATATAAAGTTTTTTTTTCTTTTTGAAGATTAATCAGATCAAGCCCACCAATATAGAAATTTTTAAATTAAATGTCTATAAAAGATCTCCAGTCGATTAATTTCGAGTTTGCGATCTTTTATTTAAAATGTATTGTTTTTTAAGCTGGTTCTTTTTTTTATTTTTTTTCTTATTTTCTCGTACACTCTCTCCTACACTACGTCATTTCCGATTTATATTGTATTTGATATAAGATATGTAAAAATGAACTTCATTTACATTTTTTAAAAAAACTTTTAAAAAAATCAATTCATAATAGAGTATTGACCTTCAAATGAATAAAAATATATACGTACCTGCCTTACCATCACCAACAAAAAAAATATTAAATGTGTTGGATTTCATATCGATGAATTATAACTTTATAACACAAATAGTGTAAAAATGAGAAATAACTAATAAAATTAAAATTTTACAGCACAAGATGTGATCCTTTACCTGAAAGTCCTTGTCGATAGCCATGCCAACGACACAAAATACAGTGGCAGATGCTGCCATGACGAGCTGCATCTCCATGACAAGCGTGTAAGTGACTTCACGCCGGGACTTTCTGTAAGTGAGCTCAATGAGTGGCAACACTAGCCCATATAGTGCGGCCGTCGCGACCATGAGGAAGAACCCCATGTAATATTGTCTGTCAGTGACCCCCTCTGGCCGGTCTGAGCTGCCGTGGAGACCCAGCAGGGCAGCTCCTATACAAATTTTCCCAATTATAATTCTTTGATTACTAATTATGAATTGAAATTATGTGTTAACTGCCAAATATATATATACATGTCATATAACAGGACCAATTGGTTAATTAATCTGTACCAGTAGTCAGTAGAGCTATGGAGTTTATATTGAAGAAGGTGAACCGTTGTTTAACGATGAGAAATGCGAAAAAGGCGGTGAAAGAAAGATGTGTTGAGAGCAATATGGCAGCTGTGGACACCGGCAGAAAAGAAAGCCCATATGCATACAAAAAGTCGTCGACACCCGTTAAAAGTCCAAGCCCGATACACGCTAAAAAGAGGCGAGGAGTAATAAGAAATATGGGTGTTGAACGAGACTGACGGCGGCGTTGGAGGTAATTGAGGCATAGAGGAAGTAAAAGAATGGGAAATCCCGCAGTTTCGAGGAAACTCGAGAGCCAATTTCGACGGCCGCCATGATGGAAATAGAGCCGGGATGTGAGCGGGCCCCCGGTGTCACCGAGTGCTAGTAACAGGCAGTTTAGAGCTATGAGGAAGCGCTTGATGCGGTTCTCTGATTGGAGAGAACTGTTGCCACTACTGTTTTCATTGCTCTCTGTTTCCATGCTGTAGTTGGTGTTAGTTTTCTGCATCTGTTTCTATGCTGATTGCAGAGAATGAAGTGACATAGAGAAATGTTTAGAATCTTTTCTGTGGCAGATAGGGACCTCAGATAACTATATCTAGGTGCCAACATGATTTATTACTGCATATTCAATGCATCAAAAGCATCTGCAATTTTATATTTTCAGATAACTTGATGCTTGTGTCAGTATTATTTATTAATGCAATCTATCTGATGATTTGTAATTTTATAATTTTGGAATATATGATTTGAGCTAACATTTTCTTTTTTCTGCTTGATATTGTTCTGAAAATAACAATACGAGCACAGGAGAGCCAATTAATAACTTAAGATATTTTGATAATTTGTGAAAATAATTAACTGACATATTTTGTTGACTCTATTGACTCATGAACTCAGAATGCTATTTATTTTATTTTTTCACTTTATATTTATAATTAAATTTTATTATAACTCTTAAAGTGTATTTGCTTAAAAAAAGTGTTTTTTTTTAATACTAAAAAAAATGAAATGCTGAAGGATATGCAATAGCTAATGATAGAGGTTCTCTGCTTGAAGCCTTAAATTACTATGCAACAGTAATATCTGTGAAGGTATGCATCAATTATTGTTCAATTAAAGCCAAGTCAAAACATGATCGATGAAAATATCTCCTTTCCTTTCCTTGTGGAGTGGCGGGCGCAATGAATTCATTTGTCTCCACCGCCTTTATACCTGACTCCTGTTAATAAGTTATAGCCGCCTAAATCAAAAGCTCCACTAACTAATGCTGTGATTTTTTAGGATAAGAAAACAAATATGGGAAGATGTTTGTATTTCGGATAAACTTGACAGAAATCAATCCATCCTCAGCTGAACTTGACCAGATACACACGATACGAGAAGATGGAACCGTTATATTAGAGGTGCATAACGTGAAAAACGACCACGAAAGTAACCGTTATATTGATGCACGAAATTTTTATACTTATTGCGTTGATTGTTGCATCCGTTTAACACATGTTGCGTTGATCATTTCGTTGATGAGAACGATCAAAACGATTATAACCGTCTTTGACTACCTAACTGTTTTGCATTTTTATTAAGATGCAAGGAAATAAACTATTTTGGTTTTGTATTAAACAGAAATAGAGAAATGACATGTTAAGTCACGCGAAAAAGGGGGAGGAGGCACCATCATCACCTTTCGCTCTCGACGACGATTGTACTGGGTGGTGCAGAGACGAGAGAGATACATGTGACTGTGTTCGACGGAGAAATGACGGAGCGACGGTGTAGAAATTTAATTTTACTCTTTTCTCCCTCGATCTCTCCGCTGAGGTCCTCTGCAATCTAATAATAAAATCATGAAAAAAAATTTAGACGAAATGCGCGAAATAAACGACCATGAAACGTACCAGTTTCACTAATGTTCCGTTCTGAGACGAAACAATATATCTATTTGCGTTAGTTGTTCCGTTCCTTAAACGAAACTGAAATCCTTATCCGTTACCATTTTGTTCCGGACGAAACGAAACGAAAGAATGGTTGAAACGACTACCGTTTTCAGCCCTAGTCATTACTGTATCTTAATATCTTATAGTTAATTGGGCCGAACATATAAAAGGCCTTACAATACCTCTTTATAAAATTTATATATGGGCTTCTTGCAAGACGGTAGGGCTAGGATCAGAAAGCAACGTTACAAGAAATTGGGCCTTACACTTTTAGTTGAATTTTTTTTTCTAAGAATATACTACAAAATGATTGGTTGATAGTTATTATAATTTATCTAATAATCATTTTCACAAAGAAAAATTGCAGGTATATTTTAGATTAACAAGAATCTCTAACAAAATCTGCATTAGTTTGTGCTTCAACAGGATGAACCGTAATCCAATGCGCGGTGAATCTTAAAAGTTAACGAAAAGAATATCTACTAAATGATTGGTAGGTGCCAATCTTTTTGGTTGCTTTCCAATTGCATTTTCTATTACGGGAACATGAAGAACTATGTATGTTCTAATTGAATATATAATACACATCCCACCTCTGCTTTTCAGAGATGACCTATTCATAAAAAGAATTAACAAATTCATACCAAGTATATACAATTTCCATTGTAATTACGTCCAAACGATTGAAACTGCTATTTCTTGTATGCATGATGAGTTGATGACAAATAATTGGTCTAGATAGTATGATCAACTTCTCTGGGAACAAGATAGAGCTTCTCATTCCGACGGACCGAGAGGCCAGGAGCATCACTCATATCAAATTCATCTCTAGTAATACCACATGGCAATTCCCAATTGAAATGGAACAATATAGTTGCAATCATCATTTCTATATTAGATATTGCAAAATTTATCCCAGGACAAATTCTCCTTCCACCGCCAAACGGAATCAGCTGGAAGTGATTGCCCCTGAAATCAACACTGGTATCTCCCATAAACCTTTCAGGAATGAATTCCTCAGGATTTTGCCCGAACTTTGGATCTCTATTAATAGCCCATGCATTTATCAGGACTTTGGTTCCTTTCGGTACATCATAGCCATTTATCTGGGTTTCTTCTGATGATTCGTGTGGAACTAAAAGCGGGGCAGGAGGGTGTAAACGCAGAGTTTCTTTTATTACAGCTTTCAGCCATGTCATCTTTTTCAAATCCTCTTCAGTTACATTTTCTTTGTTATGGCACACCATTCGGATTTCTTGCTGTAACTTTAGCATGGTTTTGTGGTCTTTTACAAGCTCAGCCATCACCCATTCTAGAGTAATGAAGGTTGTGTGACTTCCTGCCCCAAACATATCCTGTTTTAAGAATGAGAGAAGTGAATTAGGAAGATGAAATTAAAAAAAAAACATTCATAGGAAAAGAAAAAAAAAAACTAAATTTGTACATTAAATTTCAAGTACAATTGATTAAGAATACTATTAACTGAAACTACAAAAACCAAGTTCTATGGATCACCTAACCTCTGTATTATAACCATGAACTTACAGTAGTTCAAACAATGGGAAAAAAAATAAAGAAATTACAGTAGTCTAAATTAGAAAAAATAAAAAATTTAGTGGTACAAATTAAACCACATGCATAGGTGCTAGACAAAAAATCGAAAAGATTAGAAAATAAAATGATAATTAGATACCATACCATTAAAATTGCTTTGAAGTGATCTTTAGTGAGCTCAAAGTCAACTTGCTTGTTTGATCTATTCCAACAAGTCATCCCATTCCTTGGAGACCTTTGCTTTTGAATCAAATTTTAATAAAACATCCATGAAATGCAGAGCTGGCATATAGTCCTGGAAGTTGAACTCGCCAAATAGAACAGTACCATCTTCTATAAGCCCTCGAAGCAAATGTTTCTGTGAGAAGTTTTTGGAGACCACTCTGATAAACATATATATATGCAAGATATTATATTACGCACAAGATGCTTTATTTGAGTTTCTATCTGCATTTGTTGAATCGTTTTTAAGAAATAATATCCTTCGAGGAAACAAATAGAAAGGAAATAAAAAATATTACGAAAACATATTAAGATTATTAATTGATTTGAAACCTTTTTTTTTGTGGCGCCAGGCTGTATAGCATGGATATGAATTTATGGGTAAATGCGTACGTAAATGAATACTAAAAAATGATGTAACTTATTTTTTTGTCAAAGGAGATAGTCATATCAGTATAAATTTAAAAAGAATGAGGACAATATTAACCTGCAAAGAATGTCGACAGTGAAGGAACTGAACACCTCGCTCAAGTCAACGGAATTTGACAGACTTTGAGCATGCCAAATCTTCTTAACGGCGGATTGTACTTCCTCATGTCTGGCTAGCTCAAATGATTTCACTTTTATTATGTACAATTTTTTATGGCATGTTAGACAGAGATTGAGTTTTAACCCAAATTTTAGCAGTTACAATACGATTCTCTAATACCTAACAGATGAACCCATGTAAAGCTTCTTTACTTGTTTCCAGTACTCTCCGTATGGCGCAAAACCAACACTTTTGCCTCCGTAAAAAAAGCATGTTAGATGCTTTTGTTGACGGCCCAGAAGCAAAAACATCATCATGTTTTTTCATGACCTCTTGTGCCATTTCGGACGATGAGACTACCAGGGTTCTGAGATCTGGCCAAGATGTAGAGAATCTTGGGATATATTACCTATGGGGTCGTTTGGATCGCTTAGAAATTTGAAAAATTTTCTATTTCTAGGTATAAATTTATTGAGAAGTGTGTAACTTTGTGAAGAATTTGGATTGTTTATGATAAATTTATGCTTGAAATTTGAAATTCTCCAAATTCCAAACGCCATCCAAACAGACCCTATTTGATGTAGGTTACCTATGAGAGGCAGTTTTAGTGGAGATGGAGGTAACTTCTTGTTTATTGTACCAAACAATAATTTTTTGGTGGTTAATAGCAGTACTATGAGAAAGAAGAAAGTGAGAAATGCCAAGGGAAGCATTCTCTTTGTCACGTCTCGCACTGACGGGTCGCGGGGCGCGAGCTGAGAACGGTATCTTCTGCATCCATCTGACGGCCCGTCAACTCACGTCGCAACAGAAAAACAAACAGAGTCAGGTACAAACCTCAGTAACCGATTATTTAACGACGCAGCTTCTCTACATTTAATTAATATAACAAAGTTCAATCAGATCGGATTAATCCACATAACAAATAATATATTTTACGAAAATAATCGGGTCCAGACAGTCAATCAGGATTAAGGCTCAAAATTCTCCATTAAATTCATTTCCAATTCCAAACTCTGATATCCCGTAAAATATACCAATCACAATTCAGATAAACATATTCAATCAAAATCAAACGATAAATCATATCAATCAACCAATAGAAAATTAAACATAGAGAAATCCGATTACCTGACAGAGCAATTCAGAAATCAACAGACAAATCAAATCGATTATCTCGACTAGGGCGTAGACTCGAATCCTATCGGCCGACCAATCAATCAAACTTTTCAATTGACATTTCAAAATCTTTTGTTTGGTTTTAGCACAGTTGGTTGGGATTTGGCCAGTATCAATTAGAGGATAAAAGCATAAGAGGAGAAGTTCTATATATTTTTTTTTTCCTATAGGTTGCCGTAAGGGAGAAAGAAGTTCAACATGTTAATAATCGGTTTGCTCACGATAGGAGGACTAGACACGTGGAATTGAGGGACAGGTGGTGTTTACTTTTTTTTTTAATTAATCTCGATGGTCAAGGAAAGAAACACGTAGCAAGCATAGTCTTTCATTTTTTTTTTTCATTCGGTCCACTGCAGGTCAAAAGGTTTGACTGGTCAAAGTAGTCAACTTTGGTCAAACAAGTCAAAATTCGTAGGATGTTACACTCCTGTTATGTGGTCATTGTGGAAATTTGATGTATGAATATGCGAGGAAACATATATTTTTGCTTATATAACCAATCCAAGGTCAACTTGATACATCTTCAGAGGGGAAAAAAAAAGGTCAACTTGATATTATCTTTGGAAAGTCTTTACGTAATTTTATTTATCAAAATTAGCAGATATTAAATTCGGATCTTGCTAGATCCAAGTAGATCAGTAAGTAAGAAAGATCGATATTACTTAATATTTATATGTTAATCTAATATATCTTTTTAGATTTATATACAAATTGTGATTGGATTATCAGTTTATGGATATACATATAACAAGAGTTTGGCCATGATAGCCCTGCCTAATTCGGATAAACATTTGGTGACGGTTTCGTAGCATTAGCTAGCTAGTTCAAAGGATTTGCTAAAATATTTTAACACTCGATTTTGTCATGGAAGAGACTAGATCATTGGTAGAAGATGACAGTAACAGGTCACTTGAAGATTTTTTTTTTAATTAATTATTATTATTATTATTTTTTGAGAAACGTGGAATTCAGTTGTTGCTGGCTTAAACTAAGATATAAGATTTCGTCTGTAACACAAGTTAATTATACCCATAAGCTTTGTCAACCTGGTTAGCGCTGTAGCTGCCTTTAGAGTTCAAGCTAATTATTCAGTCAAAGATGTCTTGGTTTTTAGTTTTAGCCACATGTTAATGGTTCGTCCGTGTATGTGTCAAACTTTTGCAGTTTTGCATATATACCAATGATATCAGTGGATCATTTACAGGGTCCGATCCAAAAATTAACCATTGCAGAGACAAATTAAGTTATTCACATTAATTGGGGTGACAAAATGTATAGTTTTTATTAAAATATAAGGAAATACATGTAGAAATGCCGGTGCGAGGAAGTTGCAGATGGCGATCCGCACGGCAATAACAGTTTGTATCTACATCATATAAAAATCTATTTATAATTAATAATTAATTTTTCAATTGAGTAGGTGCAAAGAAGCAAAAATTAAAAGGAAAAAAACTGTTGATACCTTTCAGTATTGGTCCAATCATTAAGCTTTACTGGTAGATTTTCAACTATACATATTAATTTTTTTTATATTCAAAATTATTATTTTTATTTCCGATCAGCAATTTCAATATGTGAATTTTCTAACATAACATGTCTTCATTTATTTATTGTTATTTAGGATGATGCTACATTTAACTCTTGCTAAAGTAGGTGAAACCACATTGCAAAAGGCTCTGGTGGAATATTTTGAGAAGGAATCTCATGGTGCTTCGTTTTTTATTTTTATATTTAGGATTTGGAATTTTCGGACTTCTATTCTTTCTTCCTTCATATAATTATGATTTAATTATAAGATGTTAGAGAGGTTTAATTGATCATTGAAAATATATTGAAAATTTATAATATGAATTACCAATAAAGAAAATAATACAATCTTACTTCTAAATTTCAGTTTATTAGTATACTGACAAATTAAAGGCATGGTGGGGCTTGCTAAGATGAGACTCTCTCAATCGAACTGCATATTAATTATATTATTACTTTTCATGTTAACTGGTAGAACGATGTCTTAATTTGTGTTCTTTTGCCGCAGTCTTTTTGTTAGATGAATACTGCACCAAATGATGTTTGTCTTCGTTTTATGGTGAGGCATAGGTTAAAAATTCTCTATTTCGGGCAGAATATGTCTTTTTCTATAGTTATTCTAATACATATTTCATATTTATGATGTCGTATCTATATATATACACATTTTGAGATGAGATGCGATAACTTTTTGCATTTCTAATGTACGCCCAATATCATGGTTTACTATTTTTAAATCTTTATTTCTATATATATAGTTAGTAAATGAAAAAAATAGATCGCGCAACGCGAGACCCCGCTAATTGATTTTTATAGCTGGATTTTGTATTAATTTTTCATCGATCTCGTCAATTTAAATCTGGTTCATCAATTTATTCCTGCCTTGTTAATTATGTAATAATACATCTCCTGTCCAACCTAACTACTCTGACATATGTAGCTTTCCTCTGATCTCAAATCTCATTGACTATTACCGGATTTTAGATAGATTATACTTTTCTAAATCCTAATACGTAAGGAGAGAATCAAAGCTTCTCTAGCCTTTCATTTGAAATCTGGTTTATTTCGATTTATTTCGACCGTGTTATTTTGAAAAGGGTTTATATTCAAACATATTCAAACTGATAAAAGATCAGAATATATAACTAATTAGTTTAGTTAATTAGTTAAGAGGACTCTTCTGACCATACAAAAATAGATAACTGTCAGCAAAGTTGTTTCTTTCTTTATTGATACTTGCTCCCTTTTTCTTTGTTTTTTTGAATTCAAAAACCTTTCATTAAAATGAAATAAATAGAGACTTGCCAACCCTGAACTTGTTTTGCACGTGTAGCATTCCTCTCTCGTTGAACTACTTTAGATAAATTAAGAGTGATGCAAAATGCTTTTCATGCGGAATTTCATTTCATTTCATTTTTTTAAAATTGATTTTTCAAAATGAAAGCAACACTATTGTTTTATCCAGATAGTAATACTTTTCCCCACGATATTTGAATCTGCGACGAATTACACTATCCACATTTGCTGAGCAAAAAAACAAAACACAGAAAAAGAAACGACAACAACAAATTAAATGTGACAAGAGTGAGGATGTTCTAGAAATGGTGATGGCTTGTGAGATATCTCCGCCGCTGAATTTTTTACAACTTTTTATGAATTGTTATGGGTGTTTTGAATGTTCATGTTTCATGAATGGTGATGGACTGTTGGATGGTATCTCTGCCGCCAAATTATTACAACTTTTTATTAACGGTGATGGAGATTAGAAATTGTCCATGTTCGATACAGTAAAACTAAAAGAAATACAAATCCAAAAACTACAAATTATTAACTTGTGCTTACCACTTGGTTTTCTAATCTAAACTTAATCAATGATTTATTAGAGCATTTAATGGAACTTCTTTTATTTTCTATTTTTTAGTTTTTATTATTATAGTTATTATTTTTGTATTTTTTTTAAGAAGTTAATGGAACTTTAATTGTTTTGTTTTTGGATGATGGTGCATGGATATCTGAATATCTGTGTTTAATTATCGTTAAATTTACTATGGACTAAATTAATGACGACTAGTTAAATTTTTTTGTATACAAAATTTGTTTTATTATTTTTAAGCTCCCAACCAAACTGACGTATTTGCAACTTTTAACATCATGGAACTGTCTTCTAGCAATGCACATCAAATCATATTACTTTCTGTTTTGGGCAATAAAAACACACCTAAATCCTGGTCCCTGTGTTGACAACACAAAACGATTTTGGACCAACCAACGTTATATAATAGTCATAGATTGAAACTATGTGGATAACACTCCAGAAAAAAGCTTTTGGAATTATTTATTTTGGAAGTTTGGACCAGACATCACTCCAGAAAGGACAAGTAATTAAAACGAGGGAAAAACGAAAAGGTGGAGCTAGAAGGAATGGAACCCAATAGTTCTTAAAGAGCTAAGAGCGAGTCCAACAAAAGGGTAACAACTTGAGATTGTAAAAATGAAGAAGATGGAGCTAGAAAGAGTTTTTCACATGGTTGGTGGAATTGGAGAGACTAGTTATGCTGCTAATTCAATAATGCAGGTATATTTTTTTAAATATGAAAATTTCATCAATATAAGGGATCTAGAAGCTCTTTGTCATGTTTTAATATATACACGAGGCGTCCGTAAAGAGATCTGAAAAAAATTGAAAAATATTAATTAGTCATTTGTCATATATGATAAGAAAGCCTTCATAAATGTTTTTAGATGGTCTAGTGTCCTTTAAACTTGTCGAGGTTTCCACAATTTTAACTCTTGTCAGTAGTTTAAAAAAAACAATTAAGATGGTATTAAGGAGCTGATGAACAATATATGTACCATCGACATCGAGTAAATGACGAACATAATTAAACCATCTCGGTGAACCATGGCAACCTGGACTTTTCTTTTTTTTTAAAAAAAAAATTTCTTTTCTATAGGACACTAAGGACAGCATTTCCATATATAGAAAGTATTGCATCTTTACAGGCTTTTGTTTCCCAATCTATATAAGGAACTGGTCTTTACTTTTGTCAGTAAAAATTTCCTCTTTAAAGACCCATGAAAAGGAAGGGAATTACAGGTGATACCACTCTCGCTAGTTTCTTCTGCGAATATCAATTGCAGAAGAGAGACTGTGCTGTCACCGAAACTTAAAAATTTAAAATAATTTACTTCTTTTCTGGAGAACAAATTTTTGCATACACAACTTCACTCACCTTCATTAATTTTGTTTTCTTCTCTCTAAGTCTAATGCCACATTTTCTTACATCTGTTTTTCTCTACCAGAAAGGAATTGCATCTAATGCAATATTTCTGGTGAAGGAAGCCGTTAAATCACTTGCAAGTATGGTGCCTTCAAGTGAAAAGTTACTGGTTTTTGCTGACTTGGGATGTTCAACTGGTGCAAACACATTGGTTATGTTCTCAGAAGTCATGGATACCGTCTCAACAACTTGTAACGAATTGGGTCGACCTGTACCTCAAATTCAATTACTACTTAACGATCTGCCAGGAAATGACTTCAACACACTCTTGGGTTCAGTTCTTTCTTTTCGAAAGGAGAGGATTGATGAATGTACGAGCGACAGGTCTATGCCATTTTATATGTCTGTAGTGCCTGGTTCTTTCTACGAAAGGTTGTTTCCCAAGAAGAGTGTTCACTTCATTTACTCGTCTTGTAGCGTTCATTGGCTCTCGCAGGTAAAATTTAGAAACTAGTATGAGGAATATATACCGTTCTCTGAAAAAGCTAATCCCCTATTAAAAATTTAACGGTAATTTACAATAGTTATTAATCATTTATAATTTTTATTTTGAATAAATTTCTTTTAACTGCGAGTGCATAATAAATCGGTATCATTTTTTTAATAAGTACAAACCGAAGAAAAACTATCATTTTCTGTTGCCGGAGAGAAATTAATCACCTTTCAGATACCAATCAAAGTACCCCCGAGCATCCATGTCGAGTAATTAATAAAGGCGTCCATATTAAAGTAATTAACTCTAATGTCAAGAAAAAATGAAATTCAAGCTATTGAAGATGATTTGGCATATAAAATAGACTCTGTTCAGGTTGTTATCATCCTATATTTCTGACATATATAAATGGGCTGGTGAATACATGCGCGAGTAAACAATTAATATAGAATCAAAACATATATAATTTATGCATTCAAAATCAGCTTGTTAATGGCAAAAATGCAATTCCAGATTCTTCTCAACTGTCAATCCTGTTTCATTTTCTCGAGCAGTCCTTTTAATGTGCATCAAGTTATACTTTGGGTACTAGCTGGCAGTGAAGTGGGTTTATCACTGACGTAATTTCTTTTACCAATACACAGACGCACACATAGATATAAATACCAACAAATAATTACAGTAACTAAACTAAAGAAGATAATTGTAACTAATATAAACCAGTAAACACCAAAAATCATCAAACAAAAGATTTTAAGCCATTTCATCTCGAAGTGCACCTCTTATATACATATACATAAGGAATTCTCATTTGCAGGTACCCATGGGGTTGTACAATGTAAGACAAGGATGGATAAATAAGGGAAGCATTTACATTTCTGAGAAAAGCCCTCCACTTGTGTCCAGTTTGTATCTGAAGCAGTTTCAAAGAGATTTTTCCTTATTTCTCAAGCATCGTTCAGAAGAGTTGTGCTCTGGAACATGTATGGCTCTGATATTTCCAGGTTGTAGTACTGCAGATCAGTCAGCCAAAGAGACAGCTGCCTATATTGCATGCCTTGAGGAAGCTCTCGATAAGATGGTTTCAGAGGTTGTTCTACAATTTCTACTTACAGAATAAAAAATATATTGATTCACACCAAGCACATAATACTTTCATAGTTTCATATCATGACAACACCTTGCAAGTTTCCTAGCATGTGGCATGTCTTGCTTAGGCATTCCAATTGCAAGTTCCTAGAATGGAATATCTGGCTAGTCATAAGGGCATGCAGATGGCATGCCATATCATGCTTCATATCATAGATTAAGCGCAATGCAATACTTCTCTCCACATGTGCCATCACAAGCCAGTTGGCATGTACTCAAAGCAACATGCTGATCCTTGACATATGGCCTGTGTTCCGCGCAAACACATGGCACCGTGTATCAAATTGTATTAACCAATGATTATTGTTTGTTAGTGTCTGTACCCTCTTCACAGATACTGTCAAGATTTCAAAAAAAGTTCCCTTACAAGACCTGAGCAACTTCAGTTCTTGCTGGTTACCAGTGTGGAATTTAACATATCATGATACGTATTTACCTAGCTAGCTACACTATGGTTAAACATAAACTTGGATCATGAGGTCATACATGTATATACATTTTCATCATCGGTCGTGTTTCAATTTTGTTTTGTTTGTAAAATAAAACTAGTTAAAATTTTTTTAGCAATTCTGATACAATTGCAGGGGGTAGTGAATGCTTTTGATGTTGACTCTTTCAACCTACCATTATATCATCCAACAATGGATGAAGTGAAGTTTGTTATAAAAAATGAAGGATCATTTGAGCTTATGCAAGACTTTATTCATGAAGCTCCATTTAGCGAAGTCTTTGGTGATACACATGGAGACACTAATGAGAAGTGGGAGAAGCTTGGACTGGCTTTTAGATCTATACTAGAGTCTCTATTTGTGTCTCATTTCGGTGATTCTATAATAGATGAACTCTTCTCCACCATGTCAAAGATAGCTGCTCTGCGTTTAAGTGAAGGCAAGTGCAAATTGATCACCTTGGCAGTATCTCTGAAGAAAAAAAAGTAGTGCTGTATACTCTGGAACCTGTTTTGGCTTATGCGTTTGGATGCACCGTGCATAGATGTGAACAAGTCTATTCATGAATAACGATTGTGAATAATAAATGGTGAAATTAAAATAGCCTATTTATTAATAGAAAAATGTTGTTTGGATTATGGGATGTGAATAATAACGATATTAAATAATATAATAATATTTCTCTAAATTAAAAATTTCTTATATCTTGAGATTCTTGAAAATATTGCCTGTTCATCTCAATTCCAACAATTTGGTTGGAATACCTGTTCACTCGTGAATATGACTATTCACCTTACTCACAAGATATTTGTGAAATTTACAATTCAGATTCTCAACCTAAATGATCTGTTAATAATAAATTTTAGAAATAAATAATCAAATATCATCAATAATATAAACTAAAATTAAGTCATTAAAATATTAACTTCTAGAATATAATTCTAGCACCACCGTTCCCTCCTCCCCTCTATCGTCCGACCAAACGGAGTGTAAGAAAATGAAATAATTATTCTCTAATGGCAACTGCTGTACTTGGAGGACTTATTCTTTTATTTATTATATTATATTTTATTTTATTTTATTTTTGAAGAAAAGGACTTGTTGCTTTTGTACTTGCATTTGGAGGGCCGTGCAATCCTCAGAGGACACGTTATGTAATGTTCGGACAGCACAAAACTTTGTCCGCACAACTTTTGTCAACCATTATAGACAGAAATATCATTGAGACCAATTAAATTTCAGTATTCAAAGTAGCTAGTATTGTCATTTAGCTAGGAAAAAAAATATATGTTGTGTATATCAACCTTTAATTAATGTTGTCCGAATCATTTCCCGCACAAGTTGGAAAGTATAAGGCTGAATTTATAACGTAGTGAATTGCAGAAAAAAAATATGGCGAAAATGCACATCACTCTACCATTACAGAAAACTAACCTTGACTTTGAGAGTTAGAAATTCAGAAGCACAATTGCACAAATGAGAAAATTTGACGACACAACACGTTTAATCACCTTGGTTGTCTCTGCAAGCAAATCCTCTTCTATGGCTTTTATCATAAAATCGAATAAATAGAAGGAAAAAAGGTGGGTGGCTAGTTGGCTATGCCAATTTTGAGTATCAAATGAGAAAAACGCAAGGAGGGTAGTAAACCGTGGAAATATTAATTATAGTTATTAGAGGATAAAGGAGGACAGTGTGTCTTCAGACTTGCCTGTGACAAAGCCTCAAGTCTTTAATTATTGCAGTGTTAAATCACACAAAATTGCCTACAATAATTAACAATACATGCATTGTCCACAGTTGTTCCTTTGTCTTTGTTATAGATAAATAAAAGATTTTTTTTTGTATTTAAAGGAGGCAATCATATCCAGTAATGCATATGATGGTTCAAAGAGACACAAAACGAACGTTGACAATGTTTCTAAGTTGTGCTCAGAAATATAACAAATTTTCAAAATGAGCAATTCTATGGTTCCCTAGCTATATATACTCTTAATTGGTCAGTGTTTCAAATGCAAAATTATGGCGGATGGCCAGTATTATTATTTTTTATAATGATGCAAGTTTATCGTTCATCAAGTTATATAAAATTTATATGATTTTTTTAATTACTATAATATCAAATCACATTCAAATTACTTAAAAGTTGGCATCCAGCTAACTTATAAAATTAAAAAAGGAAGTTATACTACGTACGATATATTAGTATATTCAACCAGATTTGAGCGCTAATCAATACAGAATTTCTTCACAATTAGTTATCACCTCCCTTGCGTAGTTGCGTGTATTCGGACCTATTAACATCCCATGGTTTTAACTTTTATATATAAGAGAGAGGAAAAGTAATTCTTTTGTTCCTAATTTTTAAAATAACTAATTCGGTTTTTAATTTTCATGATTAAACTAATTTAATTTTTAAAGATTTTCAAAAGTACATTAATGAGTCTCGAACTTTAAAAAGAAAAGTTATTATATCTAAGGCTCCGTTTGGATAGGTGTGGGAAGAAGAGAAGAAGGGAAGAAGTGGGAAGAAATATTGGAAAGTGTGTAATTTTGTGAAGAGTTTGGATTGTTTATAATTTTTTTTCCCTTCTTTCCTTCTTCCTCCTTCTTCTCAATGCATCCAAACGCACCCTAAGAAGTAAGAAGACTGACGTAACTTCTTTATAAAAAAAATCCAAAGATCATTATATAAGAAAAGTCTATATATATTTTTCTAAAAAAATGTTTAAAGAATCAAAAGCTGAATTTAAAAATTCCTGTTCCAAATCTTTACAAGCAATTGAGCAAGTTCGTACATGCTAAACCCCCAACTACCTAATTAATAATGCGCACAGTCCTCCAGAGTTTCCAACTGTAGACCGAGGAATTAAGCATCCAAATTCCAATACATCTACTTACGTCGGTCCAGTTCCCAATTTACTCCATAGATCAACTTTCGATGTTAGTAGATTTATTTTCAATTAGCACATACCTCAGGATTGAGCCAAATCTTAAATTATTGCATTGTAAAATGAGAAAATTCAACTAAACAGCTGTAATTCTTCATTAGCACATACCTCAGGATTTGAGCCAGATCTTTCATAATTGTAGTGTAAAATGAGAAAGATTCGGCTATCTTTATATTTCGTCTCTACTCTTTACAATAATTTGCTTTTTATAGAAAATTGATCACTTTCGTCTGTAGTTTTGTCATTGTTTTGAACAAAATGAACCCACAAAATAAACAAGATGACCATATAGATAATTAAAGCGAACATTTACAAACAAATAAGCTCAATAAAAAAAACTAAATATACATATAATGACAAAAGTTATAAGTTAATTATAAAAACTTGAACAAACGATGACAAAACTTATTTACTTGTATATATTCACTTTGATCATCTATATGTTGTATGTTCACATCATCTATATGTTATATATTCACTTTGATCTTCTTTTCTTTGTAACCTGCACCAAATAGTCTTGTTTAAAACAGATTCCACCATTATGCTTTCAGTATATCACATTTAAGAAAAATAGAGAATTTAATCACCGGTAGCTTTTTACTAGTGAACTAAATGGAAGTATTATTTGGTATCCAGAATAGACATTTATTTACTACCCAAAATTAAATAAAATAGTGCCTTCAAAAATTTTATGAACATAGCCTTTAATTATATAACAGTGCCTTTAGAATAGACATTTATTTGACATTAATTATTTGAGCATAGTCTTTAATTAAATAAAATAGTGCCTTCAAAATTGACATCTATTTGCTGCCAAAAATTAAATTATTTTATAATCATATGAACTGCGGAAAATAAAATTAAGAAATATGAGACAGCAATTGATAAAATTAAGAAATATGAGACAACAATTAGGACATGGCCGTCTAAAATTAGATAAAATCGTAGAAATTGATATTCTTTAAGGAAATTGAAAGATCTATTGATATTCTTTTAAGGGAATTGAGACTTACCATAGCAGAAATTAGATAAAATTGTAGAAATTGAGACTAACCATAGTTTGGCTCTTCATTGGGTTGCAATCCATATCTCATTATGGCTTCAACCTCACTAACTGAGGAGGGGAACCAAGAGTTCTTCTTGAGGGGGAGAACTGTAACCTCGGTATATGTCACACCCCCGTCTTCTAATCTTCATTTAGAATACGAAAGTGCGACGGTTTAGCTGGATTTTTTTTTATCCAGTTAAACGTAAATAGACAGAACACCACATATTCCCAAAATCATTGTGTACAAGCAACCTCACAAAATATTTCACATTATTTAGTTTACAAGATTAAGCTGAAAATTGCTATCATCCAGCTATCACAGTTTTTCATCCAAATATTATACATATTATACAAATAGATAATTATTTCAGTTTTTTCCCCTCACGAAACCAAAACAAAGACAGCTCACATCATACCCATTTCTTTTAGGAATCCTCCCTCTTACGCATGTGAGGAGGGTTTAGGGCTGGTAGTGGATCGGATAAGTCCGTGGACCTTAGGGCCGGACTGGCTCATTATATAAAGTGGACCGGGCTTTTTTGGATATTCGGTTCAGTCCAATATAACCGATAGTTTGTAATTGATCCCATTTGACGGAGGCCCTTCCGATCCTGTTCGAACCTTAGGATCGAATCGAGGCTCGAGCCGACTAGCCTTAGCCTCTCCGCGACTCCGCACTGAACTACCTCCTCTCCGCACGCGACCACCTCGGCACCTCTGAATCACCTCTCTTCGCACGTAACCACCTCCTCTCCGTCGACGTTTCCTCTCGATCGACCTCCAAGTACTCTCTCTCTCTCTCTCTCTCTCTCTCTAGGCTCTGTTGCGTTTTGGGTTTTGGAAATTAGCCAAGTACTATCTCTTTCTAGACTGTTCTGCCTTTCTCTCTCTCTAAGCTCTGTTGCGTTTTGGGTTTTGGGTTTTGGGAATTAGCCAAGTACTATCTCTCTCTAGACTCTTCTGCCTTTCTCTCTCTCTCTCTCTCTCTCTCTCTCTCTCTCTCTCTCTCTCTCTCTACTGTTGCGTTTTGGTTTCTTGGGAATTTCAGTTTTCAAAAATTGTGATTGTCAAAAACAAGTTTCAAAAGAAGAGAAAACTGGATTTAGTTTATCATCTGTTTAATTTAAATTTGGTTGTGTTATGGTTTTCATTTCAGGACAAATATATGAGCATGCAGTTGTCTTGAGTGTGAAAATAGAAGATCAAGAAGCATTTGAGAGGGTTTTCTCACAACTGAAGTCATATCACACTGGTGAGTCTCTCTGTTTAATCGTTTTTTGTTCGAATTGGCAATGAGATTTAGATTATATTGTAACTGATTCATCCAATCATCCCTAATGGCACTGGTTTTGACTTTGTGTTGCCTCCTCACAGCTTTAGGTGTTATTTGCATAAAAATGACAAGGTTAAACTGATCTTATGTTTTTCTATTTTAATTATAGTTTTTCATGTTTCATCCAGTTTCATGTGTGCCTAATGTTCTCGATTTTGTATACTAGTTCAAGTTGCTAGGTTGATATTTCAAGAAAGTTAACAGCATGATGTGCTAAATGAAATTTTATCTTCATTCAGATTTGCACTCAACAGGAATTGAACATCATATAAATTGTATGTTTCCTACATATGGAGTCAAATGCATGTACATTCTTTTTGGAAGATGAGAACTAATTGGGTAGATTAGGTGCATGGTATTTGTCAGTAATTGGTGAATTCTAAAACAGAAACGCCAAAAGAAGTTCTTTAGGTGGTTGCATCTTTTTGTTCAAGTTTCTCTGTTTTGCAAAAGAAAAATTGAATGATTGTTATTAATAGCAATGTTTTATTCTACGAGAACTAAAGCTTATGCATGATTGTTATTAATTTAGCATGTAAAGTACAACTGAGAGATGGCTTTTTGCCTTTTTCTTTTCCGCGTTTCCTTCGCATTTAATTTCCATATATAACCTTCTCCTGGCCCCACCCGTCTGTCTCTCTGAGACTATTATAGTAATTACTAATTAGATTTTATTGCGGCGCAAGCGCAAGTGATCAATTTTTCGCATTTCTTTTCTTTTTTATATATCACCTAAACACAACATCACAACAACGGTACATTACCATTTACTCAATTTCCAATTCCATTTTCAGCACTCTCTCCATATATGATCTATATATATCAGCAGAGAGTTTATTTTTGCCAAATTTCTCCTGCCACTCTTCATTTAGAGTCTAATAAACACTAAAACATCCTCAATTTGTTTCTCGTTACATCATTTTTTTTTTAGCTGAAAGTAAGAAAATGTTTTTCTTTACACTTTTAAAATTGGTGTGTTTAGCTGAGCAATTCCTTGATATAGGGAGGGCCGAAATTGACGGACAAGATATATTCAATTTTTTTTATCAGTAAAAAAATGGTTGATCCATCTACCGCAATTGACGGACAAGTATTTTATAGGAGTGGTCTTATAAGAATGCATATATGAATATAAAAGGCTTGTCATGTGTTAGAACACTCTAAAGGATTTGAAGAGATGAAGCAAGACACTGTTAGCAAGACAGTGTTAAAACACCTTTATAATGAATCCTCTAGGAATACAATAGCTAATTAACACAACTCATGCTGCTTACTGGTTGATGGACAACAGTGATTGATTGCTTTTGTACTTGCTTTTTTGTATTTCCTTATAACATAAATTTGTATATCTTTTTGTAGGGACAAAATGTCGTTCTATGACCAACCAAGTCTTGATAGTGATGCTGTTGTGGGAGAAAGTGAGAGCCGACGTGAGACTGTTGAAATCAGATCAAGCCGTTCGAAGAAAAGATCAATAGTTTGGGACCATTTTGATGAGATCGTAGGGCAAAAAGTGGTCTGTCGACACTGTGATAACACTTTGACTAAGCATAAGAACTCGGGGACTTCACACATGAAACGACGCCTTACTGCGAGTTGCAAAAAGATTGGTGATGAAGAAAGGGAAAAGATATTAGCCCTTCAAATGGATGATCTATTCGATCCTGCTACTTTCAAGTTCGATCCCAACTTGACACGAGGTCTTTTGGACCTTCTTTTTGTTGATGGTGAGCTTCCATTTTCTGCAATTGAAAATCGATTTTGGGAACCGGCTATGCGGTCATTAAGACCGGAATACAAGTCTATTGGGCGTCAAACGATGCGAGAAGATTGTGTCGCTATCTTTAAGGCTGGCCGTGATGCTATATTGGCTGAGTTTGAAGGATTGGATTCTCGTGTGTCATTTACAAGCGACATTTGGACCTCAAGTGCCAGTTTGGGGTACATGTGTGTAACGGCACATTGGATCGATAAGGAATTTAGATTTCAAAAAAGGATAATAGCTTTGAAGCAAATTCCTTATCCACATTCGGGTCGAGCCATTGCGCATTTGATCGAAAAGATATGGAATGATTGGAAGTTGGATGATAAGATTTTTGCAATTACTCTCGATAATGCTTCGGTGAATGAAAATGTTGTGGGACATTTGAAGAAGAAACTAGAGAACAAGTTGCTTTTTGATGGAATTCATATGCATGTGAGGTGTTCGGCTCATATATTGAATCTCATTGTGCATGATGGCATGAGTATCATCGAGACAGCATTACATAATATTCGAGAGTTATTGCGGCATATTGCCTCTAGTGGTTCAAGGCTTCAAGTTCTCAATACCATTCTGGATGAACTTAAGTTGCCACATAAAAGAGGTTTGACATTGGATTGTTCAACAAGATGAAATTCAACATTTGCAATGATTAAAGAAGCATTGGGGTTGCAAGAGGCTTTGTTGAGATATGTAGAAACTTCTTCAATAGTTGGTCCAAGTACAGAGGAGTGGAGAGATGCTGAAGCTATGGCTAAGTTTTTAGAGCCATTTCTCGATGCCACAAAGAGTTTCTCAAATGTGAGAAGACCATCTTCTCACATCTATATCAAGGAAATATGGGGCATTCGAAGATTGTTGCTAGATGAAGATTACAAAGACAATGCAAAATTGGAGGGATTGGCATTGCAAATGAAGGAAAAGTTTTGCAAATATTGGGAAGACCCGAATCTCATTCTGACAATAGCCACTTTCTTTGATCCTCGATACAAATTTATCTTTTTGCAGTTTTGCTATCAGAAAGCATATGGGGATGAGTGTGAAGCAAAGATAGATTATGTACGTGTTTGGTTGAAAAGATTTTATGAGCATTATGAGAGTTCTATGAGGAACTTTAATCGGGCATCAAGTGGCAGTTCCTCACAAGTTGGATTGAAAGTTTCTGGTAAACGGAAGCTTGATGAAGAATTTGCTCAATTCACATCAGAAAATTATGATTCTCATTCAACAATGTCAGAGTTGGATAAATACATGCAAGAGCCTCTTGTAGACATAAATGTGAAAAACTTTGACATTTTGGAATTTTGGAAACAAAATTCTGGTCTTTATCCCACCCTTGCAAAGATGGCAAGGGATTTTTTGGCGGTGCAAACATCAAGCGTGGCTTCCGAGTCGGCTTTTAGTGGATCAGGACGGTTGACCGACCATCTTCGCACCTCAATGAATAGTGAAACACTCGAGGTTCTCGTTTGTGCAAAGGATTGGTTAGGGCCGAAAGACGAAGAATTTGACTTGAGCAAATACCTACATTTAATTCGAAGATCTTAGGTACATCAAATTTTTTATTTCATGCAATTATTTTAACTCACTTGGTTAACTAAATTGCAGCTTTCATTTAGCAATTAATGATATTTTGTTAGATTTCAATTTAGGTTGGCTTGCTGGGCTATTACGGTACAATATAGATGTCATCAACTAAATACAAAGGTTCTCTTTTTCTCTCTATCTTTGCTCATTTCAGATACTGGCTTCAATTGTTTATTTGAATTGAGACATTGGTGTTCTATGTTTTTTCCTTTTAATATTTTTGTATTTGTTTCTACTTCCTATGATAAGAAAAAAAAATCTGCTTTCTTACTCCTTTAGTCATTTATTTCTGTATTTGTTAATTTATTTCTGTCAGAATTATGCACTGGGTTGTATGTCTTGATGCAGTACATTCTTTCAAATGACAAAAGTCATATGCGATTTATAAATTAGGGAATAGTAGAACCAAATAGCAAAAGGGTATTACCAAACAAAAAGCACATTGAACATATCTGATGGTGATATAAGTATTGTTCATGGGAATTGCTAACTGAGTTGTAATTATAAAAAGATAAGGGACTATTGTGTAAAATAATGGCAGCAGGTAGTATTTTTACACATCCCTGACTCGTGGCCTTCACAGATATTTGATTTAGTCACTAAATAAGGATTGTGTAATTGCATGAAATAGGTTACCCTGACTTGTGGCCTTCTATGATGATCCTTATAAATAGCCTTATGTAATTATGTAAGACTCATGGGTTTATTTGCAAATTGGGTAATTTACTGTCATAGTCCTGGGTATTTGCAAATTCAGTAAAATATAATCAAATTGCTGCAAATGTGTTTATCTTATGGTCGGTATCTTACATTACTTATTGTAGAAGGGTGAATGCCATAGACAAAATAGAAAGGTTTGTTTTAAACTCTTTTATCTTTTGCAAAAAAAATTTCATGTACTGTACTAAACTATTTCCTCTCTGAGTACTAAAAAATCTAAACAAATACAATTAGGTTTATTATTGGAATCCATGTATTGTACTAAACTTTAATATTTTTTTCTTTTCTTGTTGCATTTTTTATAAACCTTAATATTTTTTTCTTATGTGTTTGTTTACTCTTTTCATTTACAGGTATCTTGCAGGTTGGTCAATGGTCATGTGAAGATAGTTTTTAGATAATTTTTAAAATTTCTATTCATGGATGCATGTTGTTTGTTTAAAAATTATCATGGTAGCTAAATACATATATTATTGTTATCTTTAATAGTGTTCTAGCACTCTTGTTATATCAGGATGGATTAATTAGATGTCTTCAAAGAGTTGTTTTGCTCTCTTTTCCACCATCAATTTGAATACAAATTAGTGTTTAATATATATAATTATTCGAGGTCTGATAGGGTGATTTAAGTTTGGCACTATATTCGTTTTGGTTTTTGTATTAGCTTTGTTTTTTTTAACTATGAATTTGTTGCAGTTAAAAAGGATTTTGAAGTTATTATACAATTATACAATCTGACGTGGCACCATATGATTGATATTTCGGAATTTTTCATTTCAGACTTTGTCCGAAGTGGACCACAGGTTTGAGGTTTCTCACTTCTTATTTTTAAGAGAGAAAAAAAATGATTTAAAACAAAGCTCAAATGAAAATTCGAATGTAATATCCAATAATCCAATAGCGCTAGCAGCCCAGCGATTCTGAACCCATAATTGGATAGTTCGAATGGACCTAATATGGACAGTTCGGTTTCGATAATTGAATATTGGACCGGACCGAACATTAAAGGGGCCGGATTTGGACCGGACGGGAAGTTTAATAAAGTGGACCGATATTGGATATCCGGTCCAAGCTCACCCATCACCACCCCTGGGAGGGTTCCTACTCGGGCACCATGCCCTCGCTAGGACTAGGAGGCTCAAAATACAAGTACACATATACTTCAGGCAGGGCTTCGAGGCAAACAATGAGAGTGGCATCGGCTTCTACGCTAGGAATACGAACTCTAAACTTGATAATCGAACACTCAAACGTGGCAATAGCAGTTCTGGGATAGCTACGCGTCTCCTGGAATCCCCAATTTAATGAGGCACAAACAAACAAATAACAGATGAGAAATAATTTCCCAGTGTAATTTTTAGTTCCAGTTATACAGTTCTTTATACGAATCAACAATTTTCTTTTTCAACTTTATCCAGAAATTAACTAAATCGTACCGTAGGCACCAAGCGAAAAGGGCCTAGGACTGGCATGCTGCAAAAGTTGCAAAATGCATAAACAGAATCAAACATAACATAACAAAATGTTTTTCACAAAAATAACAAACACTCCAGTTCTCAAGGCCTTTCAGAATCAGAGAGAACCGTTTCCAAACCAATAGTGTGAAACCATTTGGTACAGAACAGACAAAAGGAATTTTTCCAGTAGAAATAGCGCTAGTACCCTGGCCAGGTCGGTGGCCAAACCGATTATCACCGGATGAGTGAGTTATACCAAAAATTTGTTATGCTAATAGAATCAAATATGGTTTCATAATCATGTCAAATTTATTTTTTCATAAGATATAACAAATTCCTTGAAACCATTCCAATCCTTTATCGTTAAGTCTGAATTATCTTGAATATAATTCAAATGAATGATCAAAATCAGACTTCATATTTATCAACAGATCAATCAGAATAACATCAATATGCAGGTTGTTTATTTTGGGATTTCTATTGACTATATGCACAATAGAATGCAATTTTCAATAAGTTTTCAACATGCTATGCTTGAATTTAAAGTTACCGACTGTCCAGATTCTAATAAAGATCCGCGTAAATCCACACCTTCCAAAACAGGCTGGGAGGTAGCTCCGCTAGTTGTTCATGTTCACAATTATAGATTAATGTCTGTTAATATTGGTTAACGGGGTTCTATAATCTCCGAAGGTTTAACTAATATTACTTTCCGATTAACTAACCATTTGATATAGTTTTCTAAGTCCTTTAATAATTTTAGTTACTTGCCCAATCATCTAAATTAACTAGTATACTGTATTTTAGTTGCTTGTCCATATCAACAGAATTATAATTATTATACATCAAAAATTCAAAAATAGTTAATTAAACTCAAGAAATTATAATTAATTTACAGTGTGTGGGATCAAAAAAGTCTATATATTTTATTGCCATTGTATCTGATCAAAAAGCAGACTTTAACTCATCATATCTCGAAAATCCGACTATCGAGGTTAAACTAATATTATTGGGTCTAAGTCTTTTAGTCTACCATTTATCAAGCTCAACAGAATCGCGTCTAATTAGAATTTTAATTCCAATCCGAAATTCTAATTTTCTTAAAGCCCAACAGAAATTTAATCCACAAAGCCCACAATTAAAAATCTCGGCCTGCACATATAATCCAGCAGTTCAAAGAAGGCTCAAAGGAATTAATCCGACCCAACTTCAAATTTTTTTTTTCTCTCGACCCAAAAAAATCAGATCAGCCCAAAAATCTACACGGCTGAACCCAGTCAGCCTGACCCCGCTGACTGAGTCAGTCGCAACGGGTCCGACAGCCTATCAGATTTAAATCCGATCCAATAACTCAAAATAGCATCCGAATCCGTTATCCAACAGTCCAAAATTGCATAAAAATCCGCAAAATAATTCCAGACCCTCCTTTCTTACTTAAATACCCAAAAACAATTATAAATCTATCGCATGTCACAGTTAGGCCCTCAAAACTTTGCACTTAAGTGCTCATAAACTATTTTATATTTACAATTTCATCCATGGATCAAAGAACATGTACCAGAAACTGGTACAAAAAAGAAGTTAGCGATTTTTCTCACTGAAATGCATCAAAGACACTCAATATAACTAAAACAAGTTATATTTCACTAAAAATACAATATATTCACTGTAATGCATAGAATCACACCAGGGTCCATATAAAAACCCATAAAATTGTAACAGAAATGTGATGCAACCAAATGAGATGCAATTCTACCAAACATAACCTCTGTTTAACCTTGCCTGACATGGGTTATATTATAACTATGCACATTAAGCCTTATATGCTTTATACAGTCAAACATATGCCACAAATACCCTTAATTTCAGTTCTTAACTTATAAATATAACAGAGATTTAAATGACATGAACATTCAGTTAAACAGAAACTCCTTAAGATGCGCATTTAATATACACTCCTTTCTTTAGCATAGTTGGTGCAAATCAAGTTGTCATATGTTCAGAGCTACTAATAACTGTCCCAACATCAACTTATTAGATATATCCCATACAATGCATACTTAGCCTCAAATGTTCATTTGGCCTTAAATAATGCAATTAATAGTTCTCAACCCTATACTGATGTGCCACTATTGTAGCATACTAATGCTACATCCTCAAATGCAAAATAACAGAAATGATGCACACAGTTTCAACTTTGAGGCTCCTCATGCATATGAAATGATAACAAGTATACAATAGCTATCACTAACTCAATTACACTTCTATACATCTTATAAATGCATCCATATGCTCAGGTACTAGTGTTCCATCACTGTGGTCACATAAGAATATTAATATACTAACTACCATGCACAAAACTGATGCTATAAGATATAAGCATAGTTCCTGATGCAAAACACTTCAATATTCTTCATAACAAGCAATCTAAACATGCTTAAGTCTCACATAGTAAGCCCATAACAGACTTCTAACATCAAGTTAGACTTCTATTTATCCTCAAAATCGACATTTAACCTAGCAGTTAGTTCAATTCATCAAAATTAGGGTTCACATTATGGATATACCTTGCTCGTGAACCTTCACAAAACGTCTCAAGCACTCTAGGATAATCAAAGCCAAGCAAATCAAGAACAGGGACAATTTCATAAACCGTTCAAATCTAACAGTAACCAATTTAGCCAGAGCCGATAGACTCAAACAAAAATTGACTTGAAATCGAGACAGAGACAGAGACAGAGAAATACAACCTCCCTGAGCTCCAACTTCCTCTCTTTTCGTCTTTGCTGTTAACCCAAAATCAAAACCCTAATTCCCAATTCCTTTATATAAGCTTACCTCGACAGGAACGGACAGAAGAGACGAGAGAGGAGTGAAGTTCAAGGAAGGGAAGAGAGCCACGACAACACTTCAATCAATGCCTAACAGCCACATCGATCGACGAGGAGGAGAAGGGATCTCCTCGTGCCAACACACACCAAGTCGAGAGGTGCCAACCCCTGGTTGGGCCAGCCAGCGGTAGCCGCGCTCACGACCACTCGCATCCCAACACACGCAGAGAAGAGCATCACACTCGCGTGGTCTCACAGAAAAAAGAAAGAAGAGGCGAGAGTATCGCCAGATCAGGAGGAGGAAGAGACCTCGTCTGTCTCGTTCTCTTTTATTTTATTAATTTTCGCAAAGATCTTATGTGCAAAATCCCATGCAGTCAATTGTGTTGCTTATTCAAAATTCTAATTTTGTAAATTAGCTATTTCACTGATAAAAAATTAATTTAGTCAGAATAAAAGTTGGATAACTGTGGCAATTATACAGAAATTTTTCCAAAATTTTATAGAACATTTCTATGTTCTCAAATCAGAAATCCCAACAGATTTTTCTATTATTGAATTAATTTATTTAATTTATTGATCATATAATTCATGATTAATACTAATCATGATTATTCAGAAGGACTTGGTAAACTAATCAACGGTCAAAGGTCTTACAGTATAGAAACGGAGATGGAGACCACTTCTATGCTTTAGAATTTCGGTAGAGAGATCAACAGGGATGTTACGGTTTTCGTAGAGAGATAGAGATCGGTTAGGTTGTTAGGGTTTTCAGAGTCATGGCAGGAGGTGGAAAGATCAGTTGGGTATTTTTTGAGAGAGAGAGAGAGAGAGAGGAATGAAGTTTTGAGAGAGATGATTCTGACCATATTGATTTTTCATTTGGAACATAAAAATTTGCACCTATCGTGATGGATTGAACCGAAAACATTGGAATGGTGACGGAAGGACTAAATTCAGATAAAATTGAAATTTGATGACTCAAGATGGATAAATTAAAATTTAGGGACTAAATATGAACAGAGTACAAACTTTAGTGACTTTTCAGAAAATTTACTCTATACTAATTACCAATTCTACACTCGTGTAATTTTTTTTGAAAATAAGTAGAGGAGCGCTCTACCACTTTTCCTTTTTAACAGAAAAGCAATCATACAAAGATTTTCAGCAACTAAAAGACAGAAAAAAACAAAACGAATGGAGAATACTACTCCAATCTACAAAGCTGGACCCTAATGAAAAACTCCAACAACAAACCCGTTATCTCAAAACCACCTTACATAAATGCAACTCAGCCCCTAAAAACACAATTATTGCTATTGTCTAACAACCAGACAGGAAACTCAACGTTGACAGCTGAGTCCCTAATTATTGCAACTTCAAAAAACTAATCTCCCCGTTGAACAAGACTGTTATCTTCAAGTAACAGAGAATCAATAAAAGTCTGTCACACTGCAAATACAAGCCGATTGTACTGCCACATCACACGTCCCCCATCAATGAAGCTCCACCAGCCTGGACCCACCCATCAAGCCTGAAAACCCCCCCATCCTTTCCATCTGCAGTTCAAGCTGCATTGATCCTCCCATTGCAAGCTCCTGTAACTCCACTGCATTGGAGAAGTACTGAGTGTCCCTCTGTCCATCATTCCCATGCCCTCCAGGTGCTTGCCAAAGATTGTATGTCTGATCAACCCCTTCCAGTTGGAAAGGCAACATCTCCTCCATCATGGCCTTCACTTGTACTCCTATGTCACTAGGCCATAGATCTGACCAGTATGAAAGGAGTGATTTAATCTTAGTACAGTAGCATCTTAAAGTTGCACTCCCTGTGTCATTAAAACAGACATCATTTCTCAAAAGCCAGCAAGTCCACAAAAGTGCCGAACTACACAATTTGAAGCTCATTTTTTCATGTTCAGTTATCAAATTGTCAAGAACAAGAAAATCATATAGAGATTGAGGTGCCATCTGTATAGTAAATTTCAACAATAACCACTTCCATACCACTTGTACATGAGAACAAGCAAAAAAAAAGATGGTCAATATCTTCCTCATCTGAGCAATAAACACAGTTAATAGGACCATCCCAACCTTTACTTCTAAGACAAGATCTAGTAAGTAATCGTTTCCTGCATAATAACCATAGAAACACTTTAATTTTCAAGGGTATTTTGAGTTTCCAAATATGATCATAAAATGAACTAACTATTCCTCTATCCTCCACCAGCAAATAGATGTCTCTAGTTCTAAATTGTCCTTTATTATTCCCCAACCAAATCGTTGTATCACTAGTGCCATTTAGAGGGAGCTCTAAAGCTCTAGAAACATCCTGAATTAGAAACATAAAATCTCTATGTTGCACAAAAGAAAGTTGTCGTCTAAAATGAATATTTCTAAAGTTATCCTCCACTGCTTTAGCAACAGTAAGAGAATGATCATCACAGATAGCATACAAATGAGGATAAGCAATTTTTAAAGAGGAATTACTTAACCAATTATCTTCCCAAAAATTAGTGTCGTTACCATTGCCAATTGTAATACCTCTAAAAATATTAACTATTGGTTCACACTTCAAACAATTTTTCCAGAAAGGAGACCATTTTTTATGATTCCTGCTATATCGGTACTTAGCCTGAATAATAGATTTCCACCAACCAAAACAATTAGGGTCCTTATATCTCCAAATCCATTTACTTAATAAAGCTGTATTAAAATGACACAAGTTTGTAATACCTAAACCCCCTCTCTCTTTTGGCCGGCTAACCCCCTCCCAATTAAATAAATGAATTTTTCTAGAGGTACCAGCATTCCACAAAAAATTGGATCGAAGTGTATCAATTTTTTTTCGCACTTTAGAAGGCATATGATGAAAAGACATCATATAAGTAGGTAGAGATGAAAGTACACTATTTATCAAAATCAGCTTGCCTCCATAGGATAACAAGTTACCAGCCCAACTTTGCAATTTCTTTTGACATTTTTCAACTATGGGATCCCAATCAGCCAAAGAAATATTTTTCCAATGTACAGGTATTCCAAGATAAAATAAAGGCCAGTTCCCTAGAGAGCATCCAAATAAATTGGCCAAGTTCAGGGCTCTCTCATGCTCTATATTAATAGCAAATACCTCACATTTAGTATAATTGACTTTCATACCTGTGAGAGCCTCAAAAGCTATGAAAGTCCATTTCACTGCTTGTATAACCGCAGGCTTAGCCTCACAGAAGATGATTGTATCATCTGCATAGTGGAGATTTGTAAGTTGACCCTCCCCTTCAATCATGGGTCCTAAGCCTGAAATATACCCTGTAATCTTGGATTTTTTAATCATATGGTTTAATGTATCAGCAACAAGATTGAACAGGAGGGGAGATAAAGGGTCTCCTTGTTTCAACCCTCTTTTAATCTCAAAATAGGGAAACAAATTTCCATTTAAATTAATACAAGTATGGCCACCGATTAGGAGGGATTTAATCCACTGAACCCACTTAGTAGGAAAACCCCTATTTTCCATCATAACAAATAAAAACTGCCAATTAACTCTATCATAAGCTTTCTCTAAATCTATTTTCAGAACTATACCTTCATGTTTTCCACTATGAACATCATGAACAATTTCTGAGGCACAAACCACATTATCTAAAATATATCTCTTTTTCATAAAAGCTGCTTGAGAAGGGTCAATCAAAGCATTCACCACATGTTCAAGTCTATTAGTGAGTACTTTTGTGACCCACTTATAACTACAATTTATCAGAGATATAGGCCTGAATTGTTTAACTTCCTCAGCATTTAATTTTTTTGGTATCAATTTAATCATGGCTCTATTAAGTTTGGAAATATCAAGATTATGAAGAAAGAAATCATTGAACAAGTGAAGTATATCGTCCTTAACCACACTCCAAAATTTTTGATAAAAAGCAAAGGATAGACCATCAGGTCCAGGGGTTTTATCACTTGCTGAAGAATATAGTGCATCAACAATTTCTTGCTCGGTAAAAGGTTGGATCAAAGAGAGCCCATCTTCATGCTTCACTTTGACGGAATCATGCCAAAAGGCTTCATCCATTATAGCATATATCTCACCTTCAACACCAAATAGATTTTTATAATAATCAATTATATGATGCTCTATGAGTCCCAAATCATCAGTAAAAGACCCTTCTATATTCATCCCTAAAATTAGATCTCTCTTTTTTCTCATAGTAGCAATTTGATGGAAATATTTGGTGTTATTGTCACCCTTTAGTAACCATTCAGTTTTGGATCGAAGTTTCCAATACAATTGTTCATCATCATACAACTTATCTAGAAAAAGTTTACTCTCCAGATATTCATTATGTTCTTCTGAAGACCACTCTCGCTCTTCTTCAATTTTTTGAAGAGATTTAATAATATCCAACTTCTGGGCTTTATTTTTATGAATCAGGCCATAAAAATTTTTAGCCCAACCCTTCATCTTTTTCCTAATTTCTTTGATTCTTTTAGACCAGAGAAAGGCTTTATCACCACCTCTTCTCATAGGTTGTCACCATTTTGACAACAGTGCAACAAAATCTGATTCGTCAGCCCATCTTTTATCATATCTAAAAATGGGCTGCTCCCTCTCATTAGTATCTAAATATAGTAAGAGAGGAGCATGATCTGATTTATATCTAGGAAAAGCCTTAACTAAAGTATCAGAATAATGAGATTGTCAATCGTAAGAACAAAAAAATCTATCAAGCAAAGCCATACATGGAATAATTCTTTGATTGGACCATGAATATTTCTGGCCTACTAAAGGAAACTCTATCAATTCTAACTGATCTAACGCATAATTGAACAAATTGGCACCAGCAATATTGAATTTGGAATTATTTTTCTCATGTCTATACCTGATCATATTAAAATCTCCACATAAAATCCAAGCCCCTCCCCACAGACTCCTCAAATCAATTAACTCTTTAACAAAAAGTTTTTTAAGTCCATAATTTGTAGGGGCATAAACTACAGTAATACCAAAGATAAAGCTATCATTTCTGTCCTTCACTAAAAGGGACACACTAAAGTTTGCAACATGACTATATAAGATAATGAACTTATCTTCATTATAGCCTACCAAAATTCCCCCAGCCGATCCTACCGCTGGTAAAATTTTGTAACCAAACCTACTATGAAGAAAGGATCTGACAAATCTAGAAGAGAAAGAAGCTTTTTTGGTCTCCTGAAGACAAACAAAATCAGCATGATTATTCTCAATTAACTCTCTCAAATATCGTCTCTTAACCCCTTTTCTCAAACCCCTAACATTTACACTCGTGTAATAAAAAAAAATTTAGATTTGATTGATGTTATATTTTTTTACAAGCATGTAAAACTTTGTAACCTTTCGATTTTTCGATAAGAAGTAAGAGCATTAAAAATCACGCAGAAAATTAT
The DNA here is from genome assembly GCA_028095005.1 of Rhynchospora pubera. Taxonomy (NCBI): domain Eukaryota; kingdom Viridiplantae; phylum Streptophyta; class Magnoliopsida; order Poales; family Cyperaceae; genus Rhynchospora; species Rhynchospora pubera. Next base: position 69,007,755 of record CM051461.1, on the reverse strand, counting down.
TCCATCAGCTAATATTTTCAGATCTCTACATATTAATTAAATACAAATAATTAAAATGAAATTCCAAAATAACTAAATTTCAGGGTGCAGCCGTGCAGGTCAAATGGAGCTGGGACGTATCTTGAGATTTGAGTACAGGAGGGCCTGTAGTGCACGCGCCATAGAGAATCAGAGAATCTCTTTAAAATATTCTTTTAACAAGTCTTCATATTATTAGTTATTTATATCAGTTATCACCTATATATAGTTTTATAGTTACTCAAAAAAAAATTATCGCCTCACTTATATATATTCTAATCTCTCACCTGCTAGCGGGTTTAAAAAAAGGAAAAAGAATTCAATTGTTTGTCCTCAATTTTTTTAAAGTTTTCAATTTAACTTATTTAATATATCCCTAATAAGCATGATTTAAAGGGGTTATATTCAGTTTTGAAGATTACAGGAGTTATATTTGGATAGAGAAGATTATAGGGATTATATTCAATTTTGCCAAACATCTCAAAAGTATGTTAAACGAGTCTCAAAACCTTAGAAAAACAAATTAGCCCTTCCCTTTCCAAAAAGACATATAATTTTTTTTATAAAAGCCCAATGATCAAATTAATAATAAAAAAATTAAAGAGATCTTTTTACAACTTGAAAATATCAAATGCTTTTATTAATCCCTTTCCAATATTTTTAAAGCAACTAAGCAAGTTCTTTCAACTTCCTAAACCCATCTATCCCTTCCCTCACAAATCAAGTCTACGCATTGACCTTTTCTACTCCCGCCATGGCCCCATTCCATTCCCATCTCTTTCTCCCTCTCCTCCTACTCCTACTCTTCTCCCTCTCCAGTCCCTCCACCTCACTCCCCACCTCCGTTTGCGTCATAGGCAGCGGAATCGGCGGCTCCTCTCTCTCCTTCTTCCTCCAAAACCAAACCGCCATCCCTACCTCCCATCTCTCCATTCGTGTCTTCGAACGGAGAGGTCGAATCGGCGGCCGCACCGCCTCCGTCAATCTATCTGGCGACTTGTTCAAAGCTGGAGCGTCGATCATACATGGCAAGAACCTACACGCTGTCCGGTTCGCCGAGCTTCTCGGGCTGGACCGGGTCGAACCGGACGGGGCGGATTGGCTTGGCATCTGGGACGGGTCGGGTTTTGTGTTCAAAACCCTGAAACCACCACCCGATGACAGTTCTGCAATTTGGAAATGGTTGTATGGTGTGGCTGATGCTTTGTTGCTGGTGAAGAGATATGGGCTTTCTCTGTCAACGATGCAAAGATTTGTCAAGGTTTGTAATGTTTATTTCAGTTGAATTGTTCTATGGTACCAGTGGTGATTTGTATAATTTTGTATTAATTAAACTTAGTTATTGAATTCTGGTCATGCAAAAGAATTTATTGGAGAATAAAATTCAAATAAGACACATAATTGAGCAAACAAAGCTCAGTAATAGTACCCTTACTTGCATGCTTATTTCTCACATGTAGGATTTGTTGGACAAGTTCATGCTGTTCTATATGGAACCAGAGAAGAGGCCTGTTTTTAAGACAGTTGAAGAAATGCTGAAGTGGAATGGACTTTATGGACTTACACAGATAACACTTGAAGAGGTGCTAATTGGTGCCGATTTGAGTTCTCGCTTAATCTCTGAACTTGTTACTGTAAGCATTTCTTTGTTAATTATTTTCTCTCTTGTTCTATTTTCCTCTTTGGAACCTTTTTCCCCCCAAATTATACTAAAATTTTGGTATAGCAGCAAATGGATGAACAATTCCCCCAATTATACCACTATAATACAACATCTGTCTCTAGGTTGGTTGCAGAAAGCATTCAATTGTTTAAGATTAAGATCCAACCAAAAGATGACCAAACTACTGCTATATTAATTAATTGGTTATTGACATGGTTACTTAAAAATCAGATTTAACTCCTCTCTGAGTTATTGTAATTCGAGTTTAAGAAGAACAAGAGCTACTTAGTAGTGGGCAAAATGGGGCAATTAGTCTAACATTAGGCTGTATTTTGGATTTGTCCAAAATGCAAAGAACTGGTTGTGATTTTTGTGGCCTTAACTGTTAGGGATTTAACAATCCAAAACACTTATCATGGTAGTTATAAATTGGTGTGTGATGCGCTAATAAAAAAATGTGAACACAGACTTTATTATTTGAAAGAACTGACAGTTTATATCTGTAATTCATAAAAGGTGATAACGAGGATCAACTACGGCCAGAGCGTGGCCATGAGTGGGTTAGCAGGTGCGGTCGCCTTAGCAGGTTCAAATGCCGATCTCTGGACTGTTAAAGGGGGTAACTGGCTGTTAGCCAAGGGATTACTTGAATTAACAAAACCTACTTTACACCTGCATGAAGGGATAGAATCAATCTCAGATAAAGGTGATCATTATTTGCTTACATCTGATAAAGGGAAGGAGTATGAATGTGATGTAACTGTTGTGGCTACACCCCTGGATGAGGTCAATATTACATTTGTTCCCCCAGTTTCAATACCTTATAGAAGGATGCAACATACATATACTACCTTCATTAGGGGACTTCTAAATCCCGTAAGTGCACAATAATTCACTTATTTTGAGTAATAAATACTGCTGCAACTGTTGCTTAGTTGATTTTTCTATTTTTCCCTTTTATTTGATATTATTAGTAGTACTCATTGACCTCTATTGTGGCTGTTCAATAATTTAATTTACATATACTGTACTTCTTCTGTAGAAATATTTTGGCCTCAGCTCGATTGAGGATATACCAGATCTAGTTGGTACAATCGAGACTCCTAATGTATCATTTTCAAGTGTGAGTATCTTGAAGCAGTATGGTGAAAGAGACTTCGCGTACAAGATATTTTCCCGTTCTGAGCTGGACGACACCTTACTTGATCAACTTTTTAGGTAAACAGAAGTTACAATATAACAAAAAAACATGTTATCTTACTATTTTATATTTAAACCTTTTCCCTAACAATTTTCTTTTTGGTTCGTCTGTTTTTCTACTTTTTACGATGATTTGTTAATTGTCGGTTTGATCTCTTATGCATCAACGTCATGCTTGATTTATTGCAGTGTAAGGAGGGACACAATTCGAATAGATTGGCCAGCTTATCCCCATTACAAAGCCCCTGAAAAGTTTGCACCATTTTTACTGGATGAAAGGCATCTATATTACATTAATACATTTGAAAGTGCCGCAAGTTGCATCGAAACAAGTGCTGTTGCTGCTGAAAATGTGGCTAGGCTTATCATTTGTAGGCTTCTGCAATCTTCAACCGAGCAGAATATAAAACCTTTGCCAACCTCTCAAGAAATCCTTCACAGTGATCTTTGAATGAATAATGGATTGTTGTAATTCCAATAGTATGGTTTTATGTACAATTTTGTAATTTATAGGCTGGAATTGTCGCTGCATAAAATGGTATGGACCATTTTCGGCTAACATTTGTTATGCACTCTCTTGTACATCTATGCTCAATTAGTTCTTATTTATATTATTGGTAAATTGTTCTTTACTTTTCGTTTGTTAAGTACTGTAGTTAATGGTTGTCATAGTTTGAAATACGCAATGATGAAAGGTTTAATTGTGGTCTCTTTGTGAACCTTTTACTGGTATACCGTCGCTATTTTTCTGGATTTTGTTTGTATATTTTATAAAAGCGATAATGTGATAATTATTAAATCGGGGGTGATAAGGATCACCTCCATCATCCCCACGTGTTTTTTCTATTTTTGGCTCTATGTGTTTTCTATTTCTGAAAATCCTTATCCCGTGTATTCCCTTCTTCTCGCGTACGTTATCCCCCCTCCCTCATGTCGCTCTGTTTCCCTCACTCCTGCGTACGCCCTTCCCCCTCCCCCTTCCGAACATAATTGTTGAAATTAATATATAAAATTGTTGAAGTTAATATATAAAATCGTTGAATTTAATATCATAACTGTTGAAGTTAATATACATAAATGTTGAAGGTAATATCGTAACTGTTGAAGTTAATATATATAAATGTTGAAGGTAATATCGTAAATGTTGAAGTTAATATATATAAATGTTGAAGGTAATATCGTAACCGTTGAAGTTAATATATATAACTGTTACGATATTAATTTCAACAGTTAGGATATTACCTTCAACATTTAACTATATTAATTTCAACAGTTATGAAGTGTGTAGGAGGGGAAGAGGGAGGGTGGGGGGACAGCGTACGTGAGAGGGATGAGGGGGGAGGGGGGACAGCGTACATGGGATGGAGGAGGGGGGACAGCGTACGCAGGAGGGGGAGGGATTAGTTAACACGGGAGGAGAGGGCATAGCATACGCGGAAGGGGAGGGATTAGTTCACGCATTTTCTCTTTCTGGAAATCGGAGATGATGAGGATGATATAATGTTTCGGATGGTCCTAAGCAATTACGTTATTAAATTAAACAGTTTTGACAATTATAAGGAATAAATGAAAGTTTGAGATCTAGCATTATAGACAAGATCTATATAATGTAAGTATTATATTTATGATAAATGATGAGAATTTAGTTTTTCACTGATAATCTATTGTTTCGGAATTTCATGGTTCTAATAGCTTTCATACCTCACTAATTGATATTCAAATATACGATCGGTGCTATATGTATATTCAATAATATTCTTTTAAATTTTTTTATTTTCAACCTTATTTACATTACTTAGAGTATATTGTCCGGTAATTTTTTCCTTTAAATTTAAATAAATAATTTATAATTGTAACAACAAGAATGATGCCGTTCGGATGGACAGATATAGATAAATAAGTAACTTTAATTGTGAAGAAGGGAAGAAGTGGAAAGAAGTATTGGGAAGTGTGTAATTTTGTGAAGAGTTTAGATTGTTTATAATTTTTTTTTCTTCCTTCTTCCTATTTCTTCTCAACGCATCCAAACGGAGGCTTAAAGAAGAGTAATAACTAAGAACTCTCAATCCAACAGTGAATAAAAAGTGGAAATAAACTGCACTTAATAGTAAAGTTTCGTAACATTCAATAATCTCCTATTAAATTTAAATTTTTAGCTCATATATCAATCTACTACAATTTAAAAACCACCTCCATTAAATACAACTTCTCAACTACTTTTTATAATACCAAAACACACTTAAATAACCTCGTTGAAAATCACAAAAGATGGCACAAAACACAATAACATATTATTAACCAATTGTTGACTAATTAAGACTAAAAATAATTCTTAGCTAACTAATTAATATACTTTTGACTGCTACTTTTAAAAGGATGACATGACTCTTTTGTTTAGTAGCATCTGATATGGAGCTGAGCTGATGGTGTCAAAGAATAATAACATGGCTGTAGAGTAATTTGTGTGTATATCCCAAGAAATTGTCTGATTTTTCTTTCCATGCCTACCCATTTTGCTGGAAACTCGAGTCTTTCTCAAAGTTTAGGACTTTAATTTTATATTGCGCACTTCTAATTAGGTGGGTAAATAAGAAAGATTTGAAATAATTAAGATAGATTTAAAAGAACTTAAAGTTATTAGGAAACGATAAGAAAGTTGAAGGACATGCATAGGAAATTGACCCAGTTATTAATTTTTTGTTATTATTATTTTTTTTAAGGAAAAATTTGACCCCGTTTATAAATACAAGTGAGCATAGAAGAAGCGCCTGCCTTTCTTTATTACTCATAATTTCAAGTTTGAAATTGAAAACTCTAAAAGCAAACCCCCAAAGCGGGAAAACTTCATTCCCCCTGTTCTCTTTCGCAGTCACCATGGACGATCAACCTCAAAAAGAAATCCTTAATAGGAGCCCAGAGCCGATGAGTCTGAACCAACGCTTACGCAACCAGCTCTCAAGGAGTAGACAACCAGCTCCAGCCCCGATTCCAATCCCTAACAGTACTAAGCCTCTCTCAGGTACTTTCCCCTTCACTCCTCCAAGTGATCGTTCGATTTTGCGAGCGATGGTTATACATTTTAGTACTCATAGATTACTAATTTCATTTCACTTCTGCTGGAAAATAAATCATCCGATGATTTTTTTTTTTTTTATTAAGATTTGACGAAAGATGAGCTTCCTATTTCTCCTTGTACATCCGTTGAAATTTAACTTCTCGATTGAACTAAAAACATATATTGTTACTAGGCCTGCCAACGGAAACAAAAAAAACGTTATGCCGTTCCGTTTGCTGAAACGGAACGGTAAACGGTAGAGATATTTGTTTCGTTTCCTTAATGAAACGGTAAACGGAACATAAAATGGAACGGTTTAACGTGTTTTTGTACATGCCGTTTAGCGAAATCATTTCGTTTAGTAAGTGGAACGGTAAACGGTAGAGAAATCAATTTCGTTTCGTTAACGGAACGGTAAACGGAACACCTCATTCCGTGTCCGTTTACCACGTTAATCACCCCTAATTGTTACACACTCATTGACTGATTTTTTGACTGGAGGACTTGTTTTACACTTAACCGCAATCCAATAGCTTATCAATGATCTGTTTGTACTTTGTGGAACTGATTGAAACAAATTTTTATGGAGCAATTGTAAGGTTTTCAATCCAAGAAATGACTCATGTGAAATTTTAACATAAACTAAGCGAAAGCGTTATCTGGATTAATCTGGTTATTCTATGATCTTGAATATGTCTTCTATATTCCAGCAACACCTCAGCAACGTCTGTGCACGTACCAAGGTTGGTGAAATGATTTTCTAAGAGAGCAAGATAATCCTTGAGACCAGTGTGTCTAAACTCGACTGTTTTCTCTCTCTAAAACTGATGGAGAGTATTAAGGAGAGGTGTAGCGTGTATATTTGTGCTTGTCTTGTCTCTTGGGAACTAACCCCTATTTATAGTGGAAATAACAAAAGTGCCCTTCAAGTATTATCATAATGGTCCATCAACATATGACAATATTTAATTATAAATCCACCAATATTAGACATCATAATCTTTTACACAAATCTTTAAGATATTATACTTAATAGCCATATTTATTCTTGAGATATTACCATATTCAATAATCCTTATTCATCAAGCAATATATATCCACAAAATGATGAAATATTTCTCATAAAATTTTCTAAATATTCCAACAGCTGTTTGTTTTTGTGAGTATAAGTACTATTATTTTATTTCTTGTAGAACAGGGGAAATGTTAAGTCTCAGCTTTGTCAAAGCTTCTACTGATTATTTTTACACTGAGGAATTCTGGTAGATATCAATATTCTTGATTTTCACATTTTTGGATAAATAGGCATTTTTATGATGTGCTGGACAGAAAAGAGGTACGGATGCTTCAATAGTGCTAGCTTGAGGTCTAGGTTTTCCCCTAGTAGTGTGCTTATTGAATCTCCTTTTTAGCCTAGCACAGTCCTCTACGTACCGAGGCAGAGAATGATGAGTTAGAGCCTAACGGTCAAGTCGTGGGGAATGGTATTTATTTAAACTAGATTTGTGCGTCAAATTTCGCTGGAAGATAATGATATCCGTTGTAAACAATATATGGAATATTATTATATTAATTTTTATTTTAAATATATAAGATGATTTTTAATCAATGATTTTAATATAAAAGAAAATTATTTTAAAAGTATATTTGCTATAAGAAGATAAATTTGATAAATTGATTTGCTCAAAAATGAAAATTAATAACAATTTAAACATTCCAGTATTAACAAAAATTATCTTACTTCTGGACAATAATTTATCTGCATAATATGTTTGTCCTTGATTTTTTAAAAGAATACTTTATTATATTTACAACTCTATATCTGCACTTTAAGAAAGAGATGAAACAATTATCTAATTAGTGTAAGGTATCTTTTGGGACTCATTCATTGAATATAGACTTAGATTGTTTACAAATATAAAGTATTGCGAAATATTAAAAATTGAATTTAATAAAAAAATGTATTAAAATATCAAAATTAATAAGTAAATTATAATTAAGAATTATAAATTTTAATTTATATGATTATAGTAATGTGCCAAGTCAGTAATTTATGTTCTGATATTTTCAAAAAGTTTGAAATAAGGTAACACACGAATATGATAAGAAGATTCGATGTCAAAATAGTAATATTAGTGTTTACAGAAAAATTAATACAAAATTTGTGGGGAATCGTACGATAGCCTACTCTAATATGTTCCACATTGAATCGTACAATCTCACACATGGTGCCTTGTGTAAAATCATTTTGGGTCCATTGATAATATCTAATATCAAAATAAAAAGTATTCTAGTTAAAAAATATATATAATATTTTAAGACAATATTATTGTTAATTTAAAAAATTTGAATATTTTTAAATTCATATATGTCCATAAAGTTGTTGGCCAAAATGCATACGTATGAAAAAAAATATTGAAAATAAATTCTTGTTAAATATTGAAATCGATATGATATAGGGGAAAAATGTATTGCATAAAAAAATTATCTTACTATCTAGTAGAACAAAATTCATGCTCCATGTATTTTTCGTCTTCCAATCAGTTGCAAGCCAAAATTTTTCTTGACCCATGCACGTATCAAATATGGATTTCTATTTGATAATGATGTGATATCTATTATGTTGTTATTTTGTGTATGTGAAATGGTTAATGAAAACTTGAAAAATGGAGTAATATCTATAGATAAAATATTAGCATTCTTTGGTGGAGGAGATATCCATTCGATTGCATCCTCGAGACATCTTTTAAGGCATTTCTTTGATAGACACCTTTTCATTCGTATTTTTTGGGTTCATTCACGCATTTTTATTATATGTAAAATTAAGAATTTCAGTCCATTTCCTGTGATATTTGACTTTTCTGATATGCATGTCTTCCAGATTCTTCACTGAAAAAGTTTCCATCTATCGTGCTAAATTATTGAATCGCAAACCCAATTTTGAATTAACTAGTGGAAATATATACTTTTCCTTTTGATTGGCAGATAATAGTCAAGAAATAGAACAGGTGCAGCTGCCTAGTCGCCGTCGTCTCTGTAAAACTTATGAGGAGCAGGGCACGCAAGAAAATGAAGAAGATGCAGAAGAGAGCATCAAGGAAATTGGGAAAGTTGCTAGGGTTGCAGGGTCACAGGTTGAGAAAATTGAGGACGTTTCCAGAGTGACGGGTTTACACGTTAATAAGTCGGACCTGGAACAGGAGGAGAAGAGTGAATTTACTCTGCAAGGAGTGCAGGAGGGCAAAGTAAGGGTTTACAAATTACCAGATCAGGTTTACAAGAAGCTTCTCTCTCACCAGCTCGATGGCATTAAATGGCTTTGGGGTTTGCATTGCAAAGGCACTGGAGGGATATTGGGTGATGACATGGGAGTGGGAAAGACAAGGCAGGTATATGCCATTTCTCTCGTATTTTTTTTAAGCCATGCTAGTTACATGCTTACATATGTGGTTTAGTTGAAGCATAATTTAAAGTCTAAAATGGGCTTGGTCTTAATATTTCTGGGATAAGCGGATGAATGCTGGTTTAGTTCTTGTCTTGTATTGCAGTTGTTGGCCGATCCATCTGTTTTACAATTTTGTTTCCTACCTTGTACCATTCTTTTAAACAATTCTATAGTGGATAAATCCCTTGTGTAATGGATTTTAACTTGCTATTATACTTTCTTCATTTCAGATTTCAGCATTCCTGTCTGGTCTTTTCCACTCAGGTCTGATCAAAAGGGCATTAATTGTAGCTCCCAAGACACTTCTAGCTCAGTGGTTCAAAGAGCTCTCTACTGTTGGTCTGAATGAGGAGACCAGAGAGTAAGTGTTCATTTAGGCTAACATTTAGTTAGTGGTCTTGGAATCTGAAATTTATATAATCCCTGGAAGACAAAAATATATGTTACTTTAAAGCCAATGGTCATAATCATGCATGCATCTGCTTTTTTCTTTTATTTCCAGTTTTGCCACAAGTACCTTGCTCTCCTTTCTAATTCGAGCCTAAAGAAACTCAAGGGGATAGTTTAGCAGATTTTTATGAAATTGTGGCAACGGCTCATGGTGGATAGATTTTTATGTGATACTATTTAAGTTTACAAGTGTATAATCCCATGATGAATTGATCTTCTTTAATGATGAAATGCAGTTTCCATTTGCTACATATTAGTGATCAAGTTATCTTTTTTTTTTATTTGCAGATTTTCAAGAGCTAATGTTGACATGCGCAAAAATGAGCTACATTACACCCTGAAGGTCTGTGTCTATAGCTTGCATCAACTATTTTGTGTTGTGTTTGTCTGGCATAGTACTAGTAGGCACCAGTCAACCATGGTTTTTTCTAGTCCTTGTAACATTGTTGAATCTCATTTCTTTTATCCTGATTCTATTTTGTTGTTACTGAATTGAGGCTTTTAAAGGAGAAATGTTAATTTTTTATATATCTTGCTATTTCATTTGATGCAGAAAGGAGGAATTCTGGTAACCACATACGGTATTGTCAGCAACAATTACAAGGCCATAAGAGGAGGCGACAAATATCATGATCATGACTTGTATGAAGAGGAAGATGATTTGCTTTGGGATTATGTGATACTGGATGAAGGACATTATATAAAAAATCCCAAGACGCAGCGTGCCCAAAGCTTGTATGAGATACCAAGTGGGCATCGTATCGTTATCAGTGGTACACCGATACAGAACAACCTGAAGGCAAGGGCTTCTTTTTTTCTTTTCTTGGTTTCTTTTCCCAGAATATTGTGGACTTTGATCATCGTTAATATATATTTTAATATCTGCAAAAGTTCCTGGTACTCTACTATTAAATGTACATAAAAGAATAATAAGCATTTGGGCAAACTGGTAGAATAACAATATTTGTTCTAACTGGTGTAGGTCAGTAAGTGGCCTTTATCATTTTATTTGTTGTTTTTAAAATGCAATGGGCTATTGTGTAGGAACTTTGGGCTCTGTTCAATTTCTGTTGCCCTGAGTTACTAGGAGATAAGGACGAGTAAGTCAATGCTATGGTTTTCTGTTTTGTGTTTTGTGAATATTTTAATACTTGTCATTTCATTCAATTAGCAAAAGAACGATATTGAGTTTGCCATTTTTTTTTTCATATTCTACATTGTTTTTTAAGGTTTAAGGACAAATATGAGAAGAAAATCCTGCGTGGGAATGAGAAAAATGCCTCTGATCGGGAAAAGTATGTTGGCTCCACTGTTGCAAAGGCAAGTATAATTATTTGCTATAATTGATTTTACTGCATGCAATGATGCAAGTTTGGCATATCATACATACGTTCTCATTGAAATAAATTTATGTTAATATTTTTTTAATAGGAATTGAGGCAAAGAATTAAGCCATACTTCTTGAGGCGGCTGAAAAGTGAGACAAATATTGAGATGCCAACAAAAACTGATTTGATTGTTTGGTTAAAGCTCACAACCTGCCAGGTTAGTTTTTTTCTTCTGTATAAAAATTATCAGCATAAAGAATGTCAATAAAACTGGTAGAGTTTTATGTTGCACTACCGCCATAATGATCTTTTTTTTTAACCTTTTTTTTGTGAGAAGTGGGAGAATACAATTACTCTACAAGACTGGTAACTACGCATAACAGCTAAAGTTGCAACCTTTATCTGGATACAATTGTTCCCTATACTTACTGACACTTACCTCGGATTTTAGGGTGAAAAATTGTAAATTTTTCCTATGCACTAATTTTCTTTCATTGTTATTAAAATGAAGAGGCAACTTTATGAAGCTTTTCTGAAGAGTGAGATTGTTCACACTGCAGCAGCGGAGGGTTCCCCATTGGCTGCAATAACTGTAATTCTCTTCTATTTTATAATTTATTAATTTTTTAATTAGTTTATCAAATAATTTGCTCATTGAGTGAACTTGTGTTAAAATTTGTTACATATATCCCACGTGAAATCTACATTATTATTATTATTATTATTAAGTTATGTCCTATTTTACCTATAAAATTAATTTGTACTTGTATATCTTTTGTTTTAATAACTTGAGAAAGTTTAATATGCACCATAGTGCATAAGGCTTTTATGCACCACGGACTTTTTCGGAAGTATTTTTGTAAATTAACAAATATAATTTAACTAATCTAGTCTACATATTGAAATCTCATAGCAAACCAAATTTTACAATCTTTTAGATTTTATTACTATTTTTTCGAATTTTTAAAACATGTCATTTTTGGAATGTTATACTATTTACAATTTCCAAAAATGACATATTTAAAAAAATTGAAAAAAACAGTAATAAAATATAAAAAATTGTAAAATTTGGTTTGCTATGAGATTTCAATATGAAGATTAGATTGGTTAAATTAGAATGTCCTATGCACTATAGTGTATATTAAACTTTCTATATATATAGTTTTGCTACGGTGAGTTGCAACTCACCAAGGGGTCCATGAGTTGCGCTCAAAATTCCGAAATTTAATTCAAAATGACCGATCCAAATCATCTAATACGATCTCCTTATTGAAATTTCCGTGCACACCAAATTTTAAATTTTTTTTATTTTTTAAGTATTTATTTTGGATTTTTAAAAACTGCTATTTTAAAACGGTTCAGAACTAATTAGATTAATGATTTTCTAAAATTTCAAAAAAATACTTAAATATTTCGAAAAAGTATAAAATTTGGTCTGCATGGAGATTTCAATATGGAGATCATATTAGACGGTTTGGATCGGTTATTTTGAACTAAATTTCAGAATTTTGAACACGACTCACAGACCCTTTGGTGAGTTGCAACTCACCATAACAAAACTCTATATATATTGTAATCTGATACTTGAGTGCTAATGTTTTGCATATGTTGTGTCCAATTGTTTAACCAAGTTTAAATTACTACTCTACAAATGGATTTTGATAATAATATCCCAGTGCGCATATATAGTTACGGATGTCTTCACCCAAGAATAATTAATAAATAAATAAAGTTCCATATAAGATGTCTTTTCTAGTGCTATTTTGCTTGAATGAGTGAAAAGGTCAAAATAAGAATTCTGTCTACATGAATTCCATGGCCACGTTTTATATGTAATGTGTGAAATAGATATTGAAGAAGATCTGTGACCACCCCTTACTTCTCACAAAGAGAGGAGCTGAAGAGGTTCTCGAAGGAATCAGGGAAATGAATGAGAAGGATATGGGGTTGGTGGAGAAATTGGCAACCAGTCTTGCAAATCAAGATCATGACAATGAACTTCTCAATATGGATTATGCTGTCTCTTGCAAAATTTCTTTTATTCTTTCCTTGTTGGTTAGTTCTTTCTCTCCCTCTTTTCATATTGTTGGCTGTGAAGAAGAAATGATGTCAAAGTTTAATTAGACAACTTGCTAAATTAGATGAAGCAAGAGCAGAATGTTATCACTAAATCTAAATCAAGGCAAAACCTGGGAAGTTACAGTTATGGTGTAGAAATTACTGGATCATCAGCACCTGTAAAATTCAAAAGTTACGTAGTTTCATGCTTTCATTGTTCTTTGATGGTTGTGCTTCCAACAATTCATGTCCAAGAAAAGTAAATTTTCATTTTTCTCCTTATTTAAAAAAAAATTATTAAAAAAGTCCATTAGAGAGCTTTTTAAGGGATTATAGATGCAAATCCTAGGTTATTGACTTGTATTCTTTAACTTATCAGTTTGATAACTAATTTCCTTGTGCTGTAGGAGAATCTAATGAAAGAACGACATGTGGTTTTAATCTTCTCTCAGTCCAGAAAAATGCTTGATCTAATTCAGGTTCTACTCTAATGTTAATACTATATATATTTGAAATCGTACGTTGGAACATTTTTTTTAAGCAATTGTTACTGCTCATGGAATAGGATGCACTATGGTCGGAAGGCTACCAGCTATTACGTATTGATGGTACCACCAAGATTGCTGAGAGGGAGAAGATCATCAAGGTCAATCATCTTTTACTATTTCAATATATCCTTATTATCTTTATTGGATTATGAGTTATATCTTTATTGTAGATCGTTAAGGTCATTCGTCTTTTAAGGAAGATTATGCTTTCAGTATATCCTCGTTATCTTTTATTAAATTATAAATTAAATTTTATTGTAGGACTTTCAAGAGGGCAATGGGGCTCCTATCTTTTTGTTAACTACACAAGTTGGAGGTCTTGGTCTGACGCTAACAAAGGCTAATCGAGTAATTGTTGTTGAACCTGCTTGGAATCCAAGGTACTGATTATATAATTGCTTTGGTGCAGATTTATTTCTTTTTTATAAGCTAATTTTTGTTCATACATAATGTATGAACTTTCTTATTTTCTGCCTCCACTACTCTATTAAGTAAAAAAGCAGTAGATGGGACTGGATTATGTTGTTTGTTCACTTTTTTCCCTTGGTACTTTACGAACCAACTGTATACAACACTTTCTCTCCCTGGACTTCGTTTAGAATCTCAATAAAACAATATTATAAAATTGTGGTGGTTGTAGCTATAATTAGGGGTGTCAATTTGGTACCGTTTCGAACGTTTCTGTTCCGTTGAACGGAAACGGAAGAGAAATTAGTTACGTTGCAGAAAACGGAACGGAAACGGAACAGGCGGTATTGCACGTTAATGTTCTGTTTTACCGAAAAATGACTGAAATCAATGGACAATAGGCTGAAATCAGTGGAAATTGAGGAACGGAACGGCTAACGGAATAGTTTTCTGTTCCGTTTTATGAAACGGAGCGGAAACGGAATGGATTTCATTTCCGTGTGCCGGAACGGAACGGAAAACGGAACACCCTGTTCCGTTTCCGTTATTAACGTTTGACAGCCATAGCTATAATGAGTTCCTTTTTGTCTAGTTACATACACTATTGGTCGCTGTTTGTTAAATTTCCTATTCTTTGCAGTATGGATAACCAAAGTGTTGATCGTGTATATCGCATCGGTCAAACAAAAGATGTAATTGTGTACCGACTAATGACTTGTGGCACTATCGAAGAAATTATATACAAGAAGCAAGTAAGCTATACATGCTTCATATATTTCCCTCTTATTTCTAAATTTTAATTTTTCTGAGCATTAGTTAAATTATTGAGCTTGCAGCTGTTATGTTGTCTTGGATTTACATGTAAATTGATAAGATTTGTCATGGATATACATGTGTCTTTCATGATTCATTTGTATTATATTGGTCATTGTGTAAGCAACGTATTCTCTTCTTTGTAAAATAAATAGAAGCATCAATATATTTTATCCTTATAAAATGAGTGTTGTAAGCATTAAAATGGCTACCCTGAACAAGTTTTGAGTTATGACTGAAGATCAAGGTTTTAAAATGCGATTTGTGCAGTTTGACGGTTGGATGGTGATTTAGCTTTTATTGGTGATAGAACGGTAATAAAATGGTTTAAACAGAGATAACACAGATAAAACAGTAGTGTGGTATGAACCAAAATGGCGATAAAACGGAAAAAACAGAGTTTTTTAAAAGTTTGCTCAAAACATATAACAGTTGAAGGTTTATTGTGTAAAGCTCCTTTTTAGACACCATTCTTGTCTTTTTTTTTTCAGTCAGAAACTATAAGAGTTTTTTATGTTACTTCTATGCAGAAAATGCAACTAACCTGGTCTTCTTTTTTCATTAAATGTTGTAATTTTTAGGTTTTCAAGGGTGGCTTGTTTAAAACTGCAACTGAGCAAAAAGAACAGACACGTTATTTCAGCAGAAAGGTCTGTACTATACTGTTCTGTTTTGCAGGTGCTATGTAGAATTAGAAAGCATCGACAATGCCATCTAAACTTGTTTTTATTTGATAATATTGGTAAATTAATTTCAGGATATCGAAGAGGTTTTCAGGCTTCCAGAGGAAGGCTTTGATGTTTCAGTTGCACAGAGGCAGTTACAAGAGGAACATGCTGGCCAAGTTGTAATGTAAGTACTTACCCAGTGTTTATTCTAATATAATTACTCAACATGTAGCCCCAAAATTTGTTGGGTTTAATTCAAGCAACATTGCTTTGAAACCTTGCCTCGTGTTAGGTGGTGCATAACGAACTCAAATCAAGTGCCGCGCGGCACCGTGCAGCGCGCAATCTGAGCCGTCCAGATTAAATCCAATGATCATGGGTGCCCCGTGCATGTAACCCGTGCCGTAAGGCCTGAAAAAATCTAACCGTCCAGATCAGATCGAACGGCTCGGATCGCTGAGCGGCACGGTGCCGCGCGGCACGGGATAAGGATCCGGTGCATAACAGTATTTATAATTGAATTCATAGAATATCAAAACCAATATTAAAAGAATATAAATCATTACACTTCTCTTTATTATATTTCGAGTCTTGACAGTGATAACCAATATTTTAATTAATATGAAACCTTTATTCCTTATGGATAATAAATTAGGGATGAGTATCTGACATGCCATATCAAGTATCTGGAGAACCAAGGAATTGCAGGTGTGAGCCATCACAGCCTTCTCTTCTCTAAAACTGCCATTGTTCCTGTTGTGCCTGAGACGAATGAATCTGACAGGTCAGCATTTTCTTGAATTCCAGAATGCAGAGCTAATGGGTGGGTTTAAATCCAGATCTGTGTTTACCCAATTCCTCGCTATCACTATCACTAATCGAGTGCCAAAAGTATCTGTAAATTATTGCATTAATATTCTAATAAATCATCAATACCTGAGTTCAACTGAACCCTTCATTTAGTAATGACCTATAAGTTTTACATTATTTTGTGGACGGCAGTATTGGAAATAAAATCATTCGGACTATGTCCCATATGGGTATGGAAAAACTATGAATGAAAAACACTTTTGCTTTCTTTTCCGCTATGAATGTGTTCAATATAACTTTTATTTATTCTAAAATCATTATTATTCTATCTAGAGCCGCTTTTGCACAAAAGCCACATGATATGATACAAAATGCAAGGAAGAATTTGCCCTCTCAAACATACCAAGCAGGGCAAAGTCATGGAGAGATTTGTGACAAAATAAGTCACCTCAGCAATCTTCTTGCTAATAAGGTAATATTTCTTTATTAAAAGCTAGTACTAGTGTAAATAAAAGCTAATGTAAGTTGATTGCACTGGCTCATTACTATTTACTGGATAGTGGATACGTTATTCAGTCATAACAAGTGCAATGCTTTTTTTTTTTTTTTTTTTTTTTTGAGGGTTAGTTGTCAATTACCAACCAACAATTAAAATTAATTAAAAGAATATGTACAGAAGTTACAGCAAAACAGAGGGAAAAAAAAAGAAAAGCAACGGAAAAAGAAAAGGAGGCTGCCTATATAGAAAAACAAGAAAATGTAAAAACGTAATAACAAGTGTAATGTTATTAGCCAGTAAAAGTTTACATTGGTTGGTGTGAACAGGATTTTGTCGCAAAGCTTCCTGATCAGGGAGATGAGATGAGAAAGCAATTAGCAGAATTGCAGCTAAAGTTGCAAGCAGAGAAGACGGCACCAGAGGTGAATTCAGTAGATGAAATGGCTGATAATTTGCACAGAATCCTTTCTGTCTAGCGTTCTAGATTTTAATGGAGCTGTGGGTTTGAATATATTTTGGTGAATGGTAAATTGTATGCCTGGGTGATTGGCCTCTATCACCTGGATGGTTTTGTAAAAGGTGTTTGGTTTTGTGCCGTCTCACCTCAAATCCAAATCTGAAATATTATAAAGTTAACAGTAACTTTATGTGGGTTTTCCATTGGCTAGTGGGTTGTGTGCCGTCGGATTGACCGACTTTCCTGAGCTCCATGCATTTTTTTTGTTTCCTGTCCCCCGTGCACTCGATTGCAGTTTATTCGATCTTCTTGCTCGTTTATAACTTCTGTTACCTGTTCTCGCTTCTAACACATGATCTCTGTATGGGACCGACTGAGAGAATTGTTCTCTTAATTTCTGTCTCTAAGCCTTCTCTGCACTGCTGCCCAACTTATAAGTCCGTCTATCTTGATGTTTTTCTGCTTCTGCTTTCTACAGTTACAATTTACAAAGCACTGAGGTAATTTTCGTATGGTATTTGCTAACTGTTTTAAAAAAATTTCTCATGAGACCTGTTTTTATATCACGAATTAAGTTGAAAACTTTGCTGACGGGTTGGGTGGGGGATGCGGAAATACGAAGCGTCATTAACTTTATAAATAAACAAACATAACTGATATGGAAAGGCCATAGTTTCTTTGCTGTTGGAGTGAAATGTCAAATTTTTAACATTCTGTCGATTATTGCTTGCGAAAAATATTGATACTGCATTTTTAATGTCACAAGTTATCATAGAATAAATATTTTTTATTCTTATACTATGGTTTTGTTAGTATATGAATAAGGGCTCAAATTCCTTATTCTTGTGTTGTTTGAATTGCACAAGAATACGGAATTTCAAAAGTAAAGATTTTGATCATTATTCTTATCCAAACCTTTATTTTCATCCATCCAAACAAGAAATCTAACTTGTGTCTTTCTTATTTATGTGTCAAACTTCATTTTTGGTGAAATTTTTATGTTATTGTACTCTTATATTAATTATGGTGTACTTTATAATTGTTCAATCACTCAATTGTATGGTATTATACCATGCTAATTAGTCTTGCTTTTGTTTGTTTTTCTTCTGATATTGGTATAGTACTATTTTTTTGGTCAAAATATATACACACAAAGAAAGTTAAGGTCCTAATTTCGTACCTATGGTATGTCATGTTACATCCTCAATGTCTGATCATAATCAAATGGCTGTAATATTTCATATTTTTCCTTATTTTAATAAAATTATTTGAATATCTAAGATATAGTTAAACTATGAACAACTAAACCATAATCTGATATTTCTTGAACATATTTCAAATGTTAGGGGGACCAAGCCCCCTTTGCCTCAGCCACTGGGCTAATGGCGATTTGTGTGAGAGTGTTTGAATTTGGAACCTCGTTGAATTAAGCTCCACCGGCACCTTCATAATTTAATATTTAATTAGAGATCAGAAATTAATAATACAAATAAAATCAACTATTATATTATCCAAAATTCCTATGTTGCGTGAGGGTGTAGTTCAAGCTGAAAAATTTAAAACCAACGTTATTGTTCACTTGAATTTCGATAATAACTGTAAACAATTCAAAATTTTAAAAATAACGTTATAGGATCGTCATCCGGATTGACGAGTGTACAAATTGCTTGGACGTCATCCCGGATGACGATCCAAATATATTCTACAAAATTTTAAATATTAAAATATTAAAAATATTAAAATATTAAATAATATTAAAAAAATTTTGGTTTCCTTGGATCGTCAATCCAATTGACGATCCAAACAAAAATGGCAGCAAAAATTTTAATATTTTTTAATTTACAATTTTGTTTTTAACCCTCAAAATTTATATTATATTGGTTAAATTAGATTTGTAAATTTACAAAAATACCTCCGAAAAAGTCTACGGTGCACGGAATGCCCTATGCACTATAGTGCATATTAAAATTAAATATAATTTATAGTATGACATGTTTAATACTTTTATTTGTATTTAATTTTACACATACATATTTGTATCTATATAAAAAATCTTATATATATGTATATCTTAAATTATGCATGTTGAATAGTTTTATGCATATATATTATTAGTGATTTAAATAGCACCGCTATGAATCGCAATAGCCCCGCTATAGAGGTACGACTTGATAGACAGATACGGTGCTAAATTAAAAGTGCCGCGGTCTTCATTGTATTTAACATGCATAATTTAATTATATACTTATATTTTTATAATAGATGTTTAAATTATATTTAAATTATAATCACAAATTATATATTTTGTAATAACAAAAATTTTGAGGGCTAAAAAGCAAAATTGTAAATTAAAAAATATTAAAACTTTTGCTGCCATTTTTGTTTGGATCGTCAATCCAATTGACGATCCAAGCAATCCAAAATATATTTTAATATTATTTAATATTTAAATATTTTTATATTTTAATATTTAAACTTTTTGCAGAATATAATTGGATCGTCGTTTGATTTGCCGATCCAAGCTTGGATCATCATCCGGGATGACGATCCAAGCAATTTGTACACTCGTCAATCCGGATGACGATCCTATAACGTTATTTTAAAATTTTTAATTTTTTACAGTTATTATTGAAATTCGAGTGAACAGTAACGTTGGTTTTAATTTTTTCGGTAGTTCAAATGGTTCAGGACCGAGTTCAAGTAGAGCCCAGGAAAGAATATAATTGGATAGGGCAAGGTTCGAGCTTTTTCTCTCAAAAAAAGGGTCGAATCTGGATTTGAGCATCCCGTTCACATTATGGATACGGACAGGATTTGGGGCCGAGGCCCTCCCATAAGCACACGTAGGACACGACATCATTTCCATATATAGAAAGTATTGCCCGAAATTTTAAAAAATAATCCTAAATTAATATGATATATTAAAAATAATATCAATATAATAATATTTTTTAAATAGTATCACGAGATCGGAATCCCAGATTTTGAACGCAAGATCGGAATCCCGGATTCTGATCTTAGCTTTTTTTAATTTTTTTTATATATTATTTATTTATTTAGTTTATTAATTAGTTAATTAATTAGAAAAATAGATAATATATTGTAAAAATATTGAAAAAATATGAAAAAAATTCTCCAAAGAATGCTCAAGAGAGATTGAAGATGGAAAAGATTCCATACTTATCGGCCGTTGGTAGCTTGATGTATGCTATGGTGTGCACACGGCCGGACATTGCACATGCAGTGGGAGTTGTCTCTCGATATATGTCTAACCCGGGATGGGAGCATTGGCAAGCGGTGAAGTGGATACTTCGGCACTTGAAAGGCACTCGTGGCTTGCGGTTATGTTTTGGAGGAGATTCTAAATTAGCAATTGAAGGGTATGTTGATGCCGATCATGCGGGTTGTAGTGAGACAAGGAAGTCCACGACGGGCTTTGTCTTTACTATCGGTGGTGGAGCCGTTAGTTGGATGTCTCGACTACAAGACATTGTTGCTTTGTCATCCACGGAATCGGAGTATGTCGCATTGACCGAGGCGGTGAAGGAAATGCTTTGGTTGAAAAGGTTGCTTGCACAACTTGGGTTGAAGCAAATGGAGTATGTGGTGCATTGTGATAATCAAGGTGCCATACATCTTTCAAAGAATGCGGCATATCACTCAAGAACTAAGCACATTGATGTGCGATACCACTTCATTCGTGATGTTCTAGACCATAGGCAACTACTCGTGAGAAAGGTTCACACGAAGGAGAATGTTGCCGATATGTTCACGAAGGTGGTGCCTCCCGACAAGGTAATGTTTTGTAGGAGGCAATCCGGGTTGGTTGAGTAACTCGGGTGTGTTTGGAGCGAGGTGCAAGGTGTATGCTTGTGTGATCAAGTGGGAGATTGTTATGTTATGAAGCCAAATTGGGCTCGGCCCAAAGAGGCCCATGCGGAAAAGAAATGAATTGAAGAGGGGGGGTTACGGAGACAGAGAGAGACGAGAATCAAGTCCCTCTGTGTGCATCTCTGTTGGAGCTCTCTTCTTCCTCTTTGAAGCTATCTAGGGTTTGCTATTTTCTTTTGTATCTCTTGATAATTCCACTTCTAAATTGTGAGAGAGTGTGAGTGAGAGAGAGAGGAAGGTTGATAGCTTGATGATCTCCATGTACTCGTAAGAAAACTCTTGATTTAGTGGATTTGCACCGATCGCTCCCGTGGTTTTTTCCCTTTCGGGTTTCCACGTAAAATCTTGTGTCTCTTCTTTATTTTCTTGTGCTTGATTGTGCTATTGTTGTTGGTTCTCAAGTGGTACCATTATAGCTTTGTTCTTGCGGATTTGTTTTATGCCCGTCACGTGTTTGTCGAAATTACTACCTCCTTGTTTACTTGGCTTCCGCTGTGCCTAGGCACCTGAGAGCGTGTCCCAACACAATTAAGATGGTATTAAGGAGCTGATTAACAATATATATGTACCATCGATTAAATGACGAACATGATTAAACCATCTCGGTGAACCATGGGAACCTGGACTTTTCTTTTTTTTTAAAAGAAAAATTCTTTTCTACAGGACACTAAGGACAGCATTTCCATATATAGAAAGTATTGCATCTTTACAGGCTTTTGTTTCTTAATCTATATAAGGAACTGGTCTTTAGTTGGTTGGGAATATCAATTGTATTTCCATATGAATATCAATTGCAGAAGAGAGACTGTGCTGTCACCGATACTTAAAAATTTTAAATAATTTACTTCTTTTCTGGATAACAATTTTTTGCATACACAACTTCACTCACCTTCATTAATTTTGTTTTCTTCTCTCTAAGTCTAATGTCACATTTTCTTACATCTGTTTTTCTCTACCAGAAAGGAATTGCATCTAATGCAATATTTCTGGTGAAGGAAGCCGTTAAATCACTTGCAAGCACGGTGCCTTCAAGTGAAAAGTTACTGGTTTTTGCTGACTTGGGATGTTCAACTGGTGCAAACACATTGGTTATGTTCTCAGAAGTCATGGATACCATCTCAACAACTTGTAACGAATTGGGTCGACCTGTACCTCAAATTCAATTACTACTTAACGATCTGCCAGGAAATGACTTCAACACACTCTTGGGTTCAGTTTTTTCTTTTCGAAAGGAGAGGATTGATGGATGTACGAGCGACAGGTCTATGCCACTTTATATGTCTGTAGTGCCTGGTTCTTTCTACGAAAGCTTGTTTCCCAAGAGGAGTGTTCACTTCATTTACTCGTCTTGTAGCGTTCATTGGCTCTCTCAGGTAAAATTTAGAATAGAAACTAGTATGACAAATATATACCGTTCTCTGAAAAAGCTAATGCCCTATTAAAAATTTGACGGTAATTTACAATAGTTATTAATCATTTATATTTTTTATTTTGAATAAATTTTTTTTAACTGCGAGTGCGTAATAAATAGGTATCATTTTTTTAATAAGTACAAACCGAAGAAAAACTATCATTTTCTGTTGCCGGAGAGAAATTAATCACCTTTGAGATTCCAATCAAAGTACCCCCAAGAATCCATGTCGAGTAATTAATAAAGGCGTCCATATTAAAGTAATTAACTCTAATGTCAAGAAAAAATGAAATTCAAGCTATTGAAGATGATTTGGCATCTTTGTTCAGGTGGTTCTTAGTCTCTTAGACTTAAATCATCCTATATTTCTGACATATATAATTATATAAATGGGCTGGTGAATACATGCGCGAGTAAACAATTAATAGAGAATAAAAACATATATAATTTATGCATTCAAAATCAGCTTGTTAATGGGAAAAATGCAATTTCCAGATTCTTCTCAACTGTCAATCCTGTTTCATTTTCTCGAGCAGTCGTTCTTTTAATGTGCATCAAGTTATACTTTGGGTACTAGTCGGAAGTGAAGTGGGTTTATCACTGACGTAATTTCTTTTACCAACACACAGACGCACACATAGATATACATACCAACAAACAATTACAGTACCTAAACTAAAGATGATAATTGTAACTAATATAAACCAGTAAACACCAAAAATCATCAAACAAAAGGTTTTAAGCCATTTCATCTCGAAGTGTACCTCTTATATACATATACATAAAGGAGTCCTCATTTGCAGGTACCCATGGGGTTGTACAATGTAAGACAAGGATGGATAAATAAGGGAAGCATTTACATTTCTGAGAAAGCCCTCCACTTATGTCCAGTTTGTATCTGAAGCAGTTCCAAAGAGATTTTTTGTTATTTCTCAAGCATCGTTCAGAAGAGTTGTGCTCTGGAGCATGTATGGCTCTGATATTTCCAGGTTGTAGTACTGCAGATCAGTCAGCTAAAGAGACAGCTGCCTATATTGCATGCCTTGAGGAAGCTCTTGATAAGATGGTTTCAGAGGTTGTTCTACAATTTCTACTTACAAAATAAAAAATAAATATTATTTCACACAAGCACATAATACTTTCATATCATGACAACACCTTGCAAGTTTCCTAACTAGCATGTAGCATGTCTTGCTTAGGCATTTCAATTCGAAATTCCTACTTCCTAGAATGGAATATCTGGCAAGTCATTGTGAGAAAGTGCTGTAAAAGATCAAGTTATGGATCGAATGCATAGCACAAATTATTAAAGAAAAATAGATAAATTGTCCTTACAAGTTGTATAACTTGAGGGGGAATGTTAAAACATGAAGTATGGCAGTGTGTGTTGCCATAGAAGATCAAAATAGGGCATTCGGCCAGGTGTTCGACCAGGTCCAGCCGAATGGTTGGCAGAACAGACGTGTTTTTCATACAAGGAAAGGTCCAGGCTGCACCAAAGTTGGAAATACGTGTATGGCACGTCCAGGGGTGTGGTTCTAGTATGTTGGGATAGTTTCCTTGTAAATAAAATGTCAAATATGACAAATAAAGAAAAAATAATGGAGAATAATTGGAAAGAGATATGTGTCTCTATAGGATAGTTTTCCTATTTAATATTCATCTTCTCCATGTAATATGTATCTCAGACATTAACAGAAAAAAAAAAGAGTGTGCGTGTGTGTGGAGGACGTAGGCACCAAGTTGGTGCTGAACCTCATTAAATTCTCGTGTTCTCTTGTATCTAAATTGTGTGATTGTTGTACTGAGATCCTCGTGCTGACTAGCCCTAAGGGGCACGGTTCTTGTGCAAGTTGCACTTGGATCGTGCCTCCTCGAACCTAAAATCTAACTTCCGCTGCGTAGACGCTCGAATTCTTAACATGGTATCAGAGCGTGGTTCAGAGATGGGAGGACAAGACGAAGGCGATGGAAGGCGAAGAACGACTCGAAGCAAGTGCAAGGCGGGTGTTTCTTCAACCAAAAAGGTGTATGGAGATAGACAACCGTTCGAGTGGCTTTCTACATCGACTTTGGAGCACGAGCAGCGACATAACTGTTGAAAATAGACTATTCGGCCGTTTGTACGGCCGTACAGGATCAAGAACAGGGTAATTGGCTGTGTGCGCGGCCAAACGGGACCAGAAAAGAGGCATTCGACTGTGTGTTCGGCCGAACGGGAGCCAGAACGGTCACGTCCCTGGTGATTAATGGTGTTTCTGAGTCATATGAAGTTGTCACAAAGGTATCGCTTGGGTTGTGTGGCCTGTGAGCGGTGATTGGAGTCCAAATCTACCATAAAGAAGCAGATCTGTCTAGCCACAATAAAAATAAGGTATCTTATTTGTTTTCTGGAAGATTGAATCAACAAGGTGATTAGATGTTGGTTGGTTGTGTGACCATGGTTTATCCAGAATAAAACAAGTTTGTTGTGGTTTGCTTAGAATTGATTTTGTTGTATGGTTGATTACATGGTTTGGGTATAGAAAGAATATGACAATAGATGAAATGACCAAAGTCAGAACATCAAAGTAACCCAAGTCGGGTTTGATTGAAGGCTCAAGTCGAGTCAAGAATGTAATCCTAGTTGGATTTAAGGCTTGTTCGGCTGTGTGTTTGGCCGAATGGTAGGTCGAATGATAGGTTAAATGATTTTTCTCATGTCAATTGATCAAAAGTATTGGTTGTGGCTCGAGTCAGGTCTAGTAAGAGGGCCTAAATCGGGTCCAACAAGAGGATCCAAGTCGGGTCCAATAACACAAAAAAAGCAAGTTACATGTGTAACCAAATATCTCTCTCAGGGGGAGAGCAAAATTGAGAGAGATCTTTGATATCAATCAAGTTGTGGCCCATGACGGGTCAAGAAGAAAGGCCTAAGTTAGGTCTGAAAGGCTCTTCAAGTTGGGGAGTTGAATGTCTTTGAGTCGAGGGCATGTGAAGTCAAGAATTAATCAAGTATGCAAGCCACCAAATATCCCTCTCAGGGGGAGAGTTGAAGTGAGAGAAATATTTGGTGTCCAAGTTGGATATCAAGTGAATAAGCATGAGAGATCAATGGACGAGAGGCTCTAGTCATGTCATATGGTCCAGGTTGGGTCAAGTGGTCAAGGCGAGTCAAGACTTAGACCTTAATCCAAGTAATGAAGATATACTCAAGGAATACTCGGGTCGAGCACAAGTGTGATCGAATCGAGTGGATATCGTGTCATGCAATGTATTCTACAAGATGGCCTAGAAGGTAAAGATCAAGTCATGTGCAAGTCAAGCAAAAAATGCTCAAGTCTAACATGTGACAGGTCAAAAGATTCAAAGCTATTGAAAGAAGAAGTTGGAGACGTGTTGCGATAGAAGAAGACTGAGAGTAATCTGCTTGGAATAAGATTAGTAAATAATATCTCTCATGTGTGATGATATGAATGGTGAAGGTGGCTTAAAGCAAAAGGGTTACTTGGCTTTGGTGCACGGGGCGTGCCAGAAGGGCACGGACCGAGCAAAATGGTTTGATGCAAGGCGCTAGGGTCTAGCACAAGATGTGCGACTCGTGCCAAGTGAATAAACTGATCCATGTGGCGATGTGTGTCGTCGTTGTGTGTGCAACTCATGGAAGATGTGAAACAAAGAAATTGGTGGCATGTGTGTGCCAATGAAGACAAAAGGTGTGTGCCTTAGAACAAGGGGTGTACCGGTGTGCAGCACTCCATGCAAGTGAGACATGACAAATCAGTACATGTCCACTTGAGGGGGAGTGTGAGAAAGTGCTGCAAAAGATCAAGTTATGGATCGAATGCATAGCACAAATTATTAAAGAAAAATAGACAAATTGTCCTTACAAGTTGTATAACTTGAGGGGGAATGTTAAAACATGAAGTATGGCAGTGTGTGCTGCCATAGAAGATCAAAATAGGGCATTCGGCCAGGTGTTCGACCAGGTCCAGCCGAATGATTGGCAGAACAGACGCGTTTTTCATACAAGGAAAGGTCCAGGCTGCACCAAAGTTGGAAATACGTGTATGGCACGTCCAGGGGTGTGGTTCTAGTATGTTGGGATAGTTTCCTTGTAAATAAAATGTCAAATATGACAAATAAAGAAAAAAATAATGGAGAATAATTGGAAAGAGATATGTGTCTCTATAGGATAGTTTTCCTATTTAATATTCATCTTCTCCATGTAATATGTATCTCAGACATTAACAGAAAAAAAAGAGTGTGCGTGTGTGTGGAGGACGTAGGCACCAAGTTGGTGCTGAACCTCATTAAATTCTCGTGTTCTCTTGTATCTAAATTGTGTGATTGTTGTACTGAGATCCTCGTGCTGACTAGCCCTAAGGGGCACGGTTCTTGTGCAAGTTGCACTTGGATCGTGCCTCCTCGAACCTAAAATCTAACTTCCGCTGCGTAGACGCTCGAATTCTTAACAGTCATAAGGGCATGCAGATGGCATGCCATATCATGCTTAGACATCATGTCATGCTTCACAGCGTAGATTAAGCATAATGCAACACTTCTCTCCACATGTGCCATCACACGCCAGTTGACACGTATTTTAAGCAACACGCCAGCTAATCCTTGACATATGGCATGTGTTCCGTGCAAACACATGGCACCATGTACCAAATTGCATTCCCTATACTTTGGACTGTATGTATTAACCAACGATTGCAAGTTCCCTTACAAGACCTGATCAACTTCAGTTCTTTCTGGTTACCAGTGTGAAATTTAACATATCATGATACGTATTTACCTAGCTAGCTACACTATGGTTAAGCATAAACTTGGATCATGAGGTCATACATGTATGTACATTTTCTTCATCGGTCGTGTTTCAATTTTGTTACGTTTGTAAAATAAAACTAGTGATTAATTTTTTTGCAATTCTGATACAATTGCAGGGGGTAGTGAATGCTTTTGATGTGACTCTTTCAACCTACCACTATATTATCCAACAATGGATGAAGTGAAGTTTGTTATAAAAAATGAAGGATCATTTGAGCTTATGCAAGACTTTGTTCATGAAGCTCCATTTAGCGAAGTCTTTGGTGATACACATGGAGACGCTAATGAGAAGTGGGAGAAGCTTGGACTGGCTTTTAGATCTATACTAGAGTCTCTGTTTTTGTGTCTCATTTCGGTGATTCTATAATAGATGAACTCTTCTCCACCATGTCAAAGATAGCTGCTCTGCGTTTAAGTGAAGACA
Organism: Rhynchospora pubera; assembly: GCA_028095005.1. Lineage (NCBI taxonomy): Eukaryota > Viridiplantae > Streptophyta > Magnoliopsida > Poales > Cyperaceae > Rhynchospora > Rhynchospora pubera. The sequence goes on along the minus strand of CM051461.1, from coordinate 68,979,797 downwards.
AGTGCAAATTGATCACCTTGGCAGTATCTCTGAAGAAAAAAAAGTAGTGCTGTATACTCTGAAGATAAAATATTTTTGCCTTATGCGTTTGGATGCACCGTGCATAGATGTGAATAAGTCTATTCATAAATAACGATTGTGAATAATAAATGGTGAAATTAAAATAGCCTATTTATTAATAGAAAAATGTTGTTTGGATTGTGGGATGTGAATAAGAACGATATTAAATAATATAATAATATTTCTCTAAATTAAAAATTTCTTGTATCTTGATTCTTGAAAATATTGCCAGTTCATCTCAATTCCAACAATTTGTTGGAATACCTGTTCACTCGTGAATATGACTATTCACCTTAGTCACAAGATGTTTGTGAGATTTACAATTCAGATTTTCAACCTGAACGATCTGTTAATAATAAATTTTAGAAACAAATGATCAAATATCATCAATAACATAAACTAAAATTAAATCATTAAAATATTAATTTCTAAAACATAACTCCAACGCTGTTCCCTCCTCCCCTCTGCCGTCCGACCAAACAGAGCGTAAGAAAATGAAATAATTATTCTCTAATGACAAATTCTGCTGTACTTGGAGGACTTATTCTTTTATTTATTATATTATATTTTATTTTATTTTATTTTTGAAGAAAAGGACTTGTTGTTTTTGTATTTGCATTTGGAGGGCCGTGCAATCCTCAGAGGACGTACACGTTATGTAATGTTAGGACAGCACAAAACTTTGTCCACACAACTTTTGTCAACCATTATAGACAGAAATATCATTGAGACCAATTAAATTTCAGTATTCAAAGTAGCTAGTATTGTCATTTAGCTAGGGAAAAAAAATATATGTTGTGTATATCAACCTTTAATGTTGTCCGAATCATTTCCCGCACAAGTTGGAAAGTATAAGGCTGAATTTATAACGTAGTGAAATGCAGAAAAAAAGATGGCAAAAATGCACATCACTCTACCATTACAGAAAACTAACCTTGACTTTGAGAGTTAGAAATCCAGAAGCACAATTGCACAAATGAGAAAATTTGACGACACAACACGTTTAATCACCTTGGTTGTCTCTGCAAGCAAATCCTCTTCTATGGCTTTTATCATAAAATCGAATAAATAGAGGGAAAAAAGGTGGTGGCTAGTTGGCTATGCCAATTTTGAGTATCAAATGAGAAAAACGCAAGGAGGGTACGTAGTAAACCGTGGAAATATTAATTATAGTTATTAGAGAAAAAAGAATAAATTAAGGAGGACAGTGTCTTCAGACTTGCCTGTGACAAAGCCTCAAGTCTTTAATTATTGCAGTGTTAAATCACACAAAATTGCCTACAATAATGAACAATACATGCATTTTCCACAGTTGATCCTTTGTCTTTGTTATAGGTAAATAAAAGATTTTTTTGTATTTAAAGGAGGCAATCATATCCAGTAATGCTTATGATGGTTCAAAGAGACACAAAACGAACGTTGACAATGTTTCTAAGATGTGCTCAGAAATATAACAAATTTTCAACATGAGCAATTCTATGGTTCCCTAGCTATATATACTCTTAATTGGTCAGTGTTTCAAATGCAAAATTATGGCGGATGGCCAGTATTATTATTTTTTGTAATGATGCAAGTTTATCGTTCATCAAGTGATATAAAATTTATAATGATTTTTTTTATTACTATAATATCAAATCACATTCAAATTACTTAAAAGTTGGCACCCAGCTAACTTATAAAATTAAATAAGGAAGTTATACTACGTACGGCTCCGTTTGGATGGCTTCTTCCCGGAATAAGGAATAAGGAATAACCACTTTTTACCAATAAATTTATTTCTAACCATCCAAGCTCTTCACAAAAGTTACACACTTCCCAATAAATTTACCCCTTCCCAATAAATTTCTTCCCTTCTTCCTTCTTCCTTCTTCCTACCTTATTCTCAACGCATCCAAACGGAGCCTACGATATATTAGTATATTCAACCAGATTTGGGCGCTAATCAATACAGAATCTCTTCACATTATTAGATATCACCTCCCTTGCGTAGTTGCGTGTATTCGGACCTATTAACATCCCATGGTTTTAACTTTTAAGAGAGACGAAAAGTAATTCTCTGTTCCTAATTTTTAAAATAACTAATTCGGTTTTTAATTTTCATGATTAAACTAATTTAATTTCTAAACATTTTCAAAAGTACATTAATGTCTCGAACTTTAAAAAGAAAAGTTATTATATCTAAGAAGTAAGAAGACTGACGTAACTTCTTTATAAAAAAAAAATCCAAAGATCATTATGTAAGAAATTTCTATATATTTTTCTAAAAAGATGTTTAAAGAATCAAAAGCTGAATTTAAAAATTCCTGTTCCAAATCTTTATAAGCAATTGAGCAAGTTCGTACATGCTAAACCCCAACTACCTAATTAATAATGCGTACAGTCCTCCAGAGTTTTCAAAAATAATTCAATGAGCATGCTAGTTAGTTTATTCGACGACATCCTCCTGTAGACCGAGGAATTAAGCATCCAAATTCCAATACATCTACTTACGTTGGTCCAGTTCCCATTTTACTCCATAGATCAACTTTCGATGTTAGTAAATTTATTTTCAATTAGCACATACCTCAGGGTTTGAGCCAAATCTTAAATTATTGTATTGTAAAATGAGAAAATTCAACTAAAAAGCTGTAATTCTTCATTAGCATTAGCACATACCTCAGGATTTGAGCCAGATCTTTCATTATTGTAGTGTAAAATGAGAAAGATTCGGCTATCTTTATATTTCGTCTCTACTCTCTACAATAATTTGCTTTTTATAGAAAATTAATCACTTTCGTATGTAGCTTTGTCATAGTTTTGAACAAAGTGAACACATAAAACAAACAAGATGACCATATAGTTAATTAAAGTGAACATTTACAAATAAATAAGTTCAATAAAAAAATAGAATATACATATAATGACAAAAGTTATAAGTTAATTATAAAAATTTGAACAAACAATGACAAAACTTATTTGTTTGTATATATTCACTTCGATCATCTATATGTTGTATGTTCACATTATCTTTTTTATATGTTTATTGTGTTTAAACGATGATAAAATTATAGATGATAGTTATCATTTTTGTTTTTTTTATATATGCTTAGTAACAATTCTAAACTTGTCATTTTTGGACTTTATTTTATGTGTCCTTAAGACACAGGCATACGGGTGACGGGTCGTTTCCATCTCAAAAAAGTAAATAATACCGATTCTAAAAGGGTGTGATATGCACCATCTAATGAAAAAATATCCAACTAGTCCAAGATTGAAAATGCACCATTTTGAACTGTCTGGACTTGCTGACATCATTATTTTCGTGTGATGACGTCATCAAAATTTTTCGAAAAAATCTTTTTTTTACGCGCTGACATCTTCAAATGGACGGATTTTTGTGTTCAGTTAGATACTTCAGGGATGAGTTAAACTAATTATGTGTTCAATTAGATGCAATGATAATATGAAATTTTAGGTTTTAGTGTTCAGTTAAACATCTCAAGGGATTAATTACATGAACTATGTGTTCAATTAGATGTAATCTTATATAGAGTTTTAGATTTTTATGTTCAATTAAATATCTCAAGAGGTTAATTAAATGAATTAATTGTTCAGTTAGTGCAATCGTAATATGTTGTGTTTGATATTCTTGCAACAAACTGAACAATTACAACTGCAAAAAAAAACTTCTATTGCAACTAAATGAACATTTAAAAAAATAAGATGATCGCTTATTAATATTAAATAATGAACAACAAGTCTATCATTTCTTCTCCCTATCTCGGATAGAAAATCTTATTAAGATGATCTTTTATCAACAACTAGCTGAACATTTACAACCACAAAAAATAATCTTGTATTATATTTAATAAATGCACCAATAAAGATATTCCTTGTTTCATCTAAATGAACATTTGTACATATGAAATGATCCTTTATTCCTTTTCGTCTAACCATGAATGCCCATAAAATCTTCCTTCCGTCTTCTCCTTCACCTCTTCACCGGCTCCGTTTGGATGAAGTGTGGGAATAAGGGAATAAGGAAATAAATTTATTATAAACGATCCAAACTCTTCACAAAGTTACACACTTCCCAATACTTCTTCCGACTTCTTTCCTTATTTCTCTTATTCCCACACCATCCAAACGGAGCCCAAAGAACCATGGTCTCCAAACAAATCAACACCACAATCTTCCACGAGATCGTCCTCGTCATAGAGAGGAGAGGAGCGATCTGGTCAGAGAGGATGGAGAGGCGATCTGGTCGGAGAGGAGGCAATCTGGTTGAAGAGGAGGCAGAGACGATCTGGTCTTAAGCCATGGAGAGGAGATGAGCGATATGGTCGGATAGGAGAAGAGATGAGCCGATCTGGCCGGAGAGGAGAGAGACGATATGGTCGGAGAGGTGAGAAGATGAGACGATTTGATTGGAGAGGAGGCATAGGCGATTTCGTCGGAAGCCATGGAGAGGAGAAAAGAGGAGGTGATTTGGAGATCTAGTCGGAGAGGAGAGAAAAGGATCCGATTTGGAGGCAGCTAGGGTTTGGAGTGAGAGAGTGGTATAAATAATAGTGAGAAAAGACAATATATTGGATGTTGGATGCTATTCACCTTGATGATATATGCTAATTACCAAATCTACACTCGTGCAAAAAAAAAAAAGTTAGATTTGATCTATGTTGCATTGGTACGAGTACCGTACCCGGTACGATTCGGGTACGGTGGTACGGAAATTTTCAAAAATCTACGGTACGTGTACAACAATATATATATATTATTTGAATAATTTATTGATCGATAATTATATTATAAAATATAATGTATGTAGCATAATTTTGTGTAGTTAAGGTTTGAATTTACACAAATAAATGATATAAACTTGGAGTTTACATAAATAAATATCATAAACACTAATATCAACACATTAAATGTTAACTGTTGATCATTGACTGTATCGTTAAATACCGGGTACGGTACCAGTATCCGGTTCGTACCCGGTACGGGTACGGCTGATGTTTCAAAATACCGGGGTAACCTAGGATTTGATTGATGTTATATTTTTTTACAAGCATGTAAAATTTTGTAACTTTTCGATTTTTCGATAAGAATTAAGAGCATTAAAAATCACGCAGAAAATTATTCCATCAGATAATATTTGCAGATCTCTTCATATTAATTAAATAAAAATAATTAAAATGAAATTCCAAAATAACTAAATTTCAGGGTGCAGCCGTGCAGGTCAAATGGAGCTGGGACGTATCTTGAGATTTGAGTACAGGAGGGCCTGTAGTGCACGCGCCATAGAGAATCAGAGAATCCCTTAAAAATATTCTTTTAACAAATCTTCATATTATTAGTTATTTATATCAATTATCACCTATATATAGTTTTATAGTTACTCAAAAAAAAAATTTATCGCCTCACTAATATTCTAATCTCTCAATTGTTTGTCCTCAATTTTTTAAAAGTTTTCAATTTAACTTATTTAATTTTAATTAAATTTTTTAAACATCTCAAAAGTATGTTAAATGAGTCTCAAAACCTTTTAGAAAAACAAATTAGCCCTTCCCTTTCCAAAAAGACTGATATAATTTTTTTTATAAAAGCCCAGTGATCAAATTAATAATAAAAAATTAAAGAGATCTTTTTACAACTTGAAAATATCAAATGCTTTTATTAATCCCTTTCCAAATTTTTTAAAGCAACTAAGCAAGTTCTTTCAACTTCCTAAACCCATCTATCCCGTCCCCCACTAATCAAGTCTACGCATTGACCTTTTCTACTCCCGCCATGGCCCCATTCCATTCCCATCTCTTTCTCCCTCTCCTCCTACTCCTACTCTTCTCCCTCTCCAGTCTCTCCACCTCACTCCCCACCTCCGTTTGCGTCATAGGCAGCGGAATCGGCGGCTCTTCTCTCTCCTTCTTCCTCCAAAACCAAACCGCCATCCCTACCTCCCATCTCTCCATTCGTGTCTTCGAACGGAGAGGTCGAATCGGCGGCCGCACCGCCTCCGTCAATCTATCTGGCGACTTGTTCAACGCTGGAGCGTCGATCATACATGGCAAGAACCTACACGCTGTCCGGTTCACCGAGCTTCTCGGGCTGGACCGGGTCGAACCGGACGGGGCGGATTGGCTTGGCATCTGGGACGGGTCGGGTTTTGTGTTCAAAACCCTGAAACCACCACCCGATGATAGTTCTGCAATTTGGAAATGGTTGTATGGTGTGGCTGATGCTTTGTTGCTGGTGAAGAGATATGGGCTTTCTCTGTCAACGATGCAAAGATTTGTCAAGGTTTGTAATGTTTATTTCAGTTGAATTTGATGGTACCAGTGGTGATTTGTATAATTTTGTATTAATTAAACTTAGTTATTGAGTTCTGGTCATGCAAAAGAATTTATTGGAGAATAAAATTCAAATAAGACACATAATTGAGCAAACAAAGCTCAGTAATAGTATCCTTACTTGCATGCTTATTTCTCACATGTAGGATTTGTTGGACAAGTTCATGCTGTTCTATATGGAACCAGAGAAGAGGCCTGTTTTTAAGACAGTTGAAGAAATGCTGAAGTGGAATGGACTTTATGGACTTACACAGATAACACTTGAAGAGGTGCTAATTGGTGCCGATTTGAGTTCTCGCTTAATCTCTGAACTTGTTACTGTAAGCATTTCTTTGTTAATTATTTTCTCTCTTGTTCTATTTTCCTCTTTGGAACCTTTTTCCCCCCAAATTATACTAAAATTTTGGTATAGCAGCAAATGGATGAACAATTCCCCCAATTATACCACTATAATACAACATCTGTCTCTAGGTTGGTTGCAGAAAGCATTCAATTGTTTAAGATTAAGATCCAACCAAAAGATGACCAAACTACTGCTATATTAATTAATTGGTTATTGACATGGTTACTTAAAAATCAGATTTAACTCCTCTCTGAGTTATTGTAATTCGAGTTTAAGAAGAACAAGAGCTACTTAGTAGTGGGCAAAATGGGGCGATTAGTCTAACATTAGGCTGTATTTTGGATTTGTCAAAAATGCAAAGAACTGGTTGTGATTTTTGTGGCCTTAACTGTTAGGGATTTAACAATCCAAAACACTTACCATGGTAGTTATAAATTGGTGTGTGATGCGCTAATAAAAAAAATGTGAACACAGACTTTATTATTTGAAAGAACTGACAGTTTATATCTGTAATTCATAAAAGGTGATAACGAGGATCAACTACGGCCAGAGCGTGGCCATGAGTGGGTTAGCAGGTGCGGTCGCCTTAGCAGGTTCAAATGCCGATCTCTGGACTGTTAAAGGGGGTAACTGGCTGTTAGCCAAGGGATTACTTGAATTAACAAAACCTACTTTACACCTGCATGAAGGGATAGAATCAATCTCAGATAAAGGTGATCATTATTTGCTTACATCTGATAAAGGGAAGGAGTATGAATGTGATGTAACTGTTGTGGCTACACCCCTGGATGAGGTCAATATTACATTTGTTCCCCCAGTTTCAATACCTTATAGAAGGATGCAACATACATATACTACCTTCATTAGGGGACTTCTAAATCCCGTAAGTGCACAATAATTCACTTATTTTGAGTAATAAATACTGCTGCAACTGTTGCTTAGTTGATTTTTCTATTTTGCCCTTTTATTTGATATTATTAGTAGTACTCATTGACCTCTATTGTGGCTGTTCAATAATTTAATTTACATATACTGTACTTCTTCTGTAGAAATATTTTGGCCTCAGCTCGATTGAGGATATACCAGATCTAGTTGGTACAATCGAGACTCCTAATGTATCATTTTCAAGTGTGAGTATCTTGAAGCAGTATGGTGAAAGAGACTTCGCGTACAAGATATTTTCCCGTTCTGAGCTGGACGACACCTTACTTGATCAACTTTTTAGGTAAACAGAAGTTACAATATAACAAAAAAACATGTTATCTTACTATTTTATATTTAAACCTTTTCCCTAACAATTTTCTTTTTGGTTCGTCTGTTTTTCTACTTTTTACGATGATTTGTTAATTGTCGGTTTGATCTCTTATGCATCAACGTCATGCTTGATTTATTGCAGTGTAAGGAGGGACACAATTCGAATAGATTGGCCAGCTTATCCCCATTACAAAGCCCCTGAAAAGTTTGCACCATTTTTACTGGATGAAAGGCATCTATATTACATTAATACATTTGAAAGTGCCGCAAGTTGCATCGAAACAAGTGCTGTTGCTGCTGAAAATGTGGCTAGGCTTATCATTTCTAGGCTTCTGCAATCTTCAACCGAGCAGAATATAAAACCTTTGCCAACCTCTCAAGAAATCCTTCACAGTGATCTTTGAATGAATAATGGATTGTTGTAATTCCAATAGTATGGTTTTATGTACAATTTTGTAATTTATAGGCTGGAATTGTCGCTGCATAAAATGGTATGGACCATTTTCGGCTAACATTTGTTATGCACTCTCTTGTACATCTATGCTCAATTATTTCTTATTTATATTATTGGTAAATTGTTCTTTTACTTTTCGTTTGTTAAGTACTGTAGTTAATGGTTGTCATAGTTTGAAATACACAATGATGAAAGGTTTAATTGTGGTCTCTTTGTGAACCTTTTACTGGTATACCGTCGCTATTTTTCTGGATTTTGTTTGTATATTTCATAAAAGCGATAATGTGATAATTATTAAATCGGGGGTGATAAGGATCATCTCCATCATACCCACGTGTTTTTTCTATTTTTGGCTCTATGCGTTTTCTATTTCTGAAAATCCTTATCCCGTGTATTCCCTTCTTCTCGCGTACGTTATCCTCCCTTCCTCATGTCGCTCTGTTTCCCTCACTCCTGCGTACGCCCTTCCCCCTCCCCCTTCCGAGCATAATTGTTGAAATTAATATATAAAATTGTTGAAGTTAATATCATAATTGTTGAAATTAATATATAAAATCGTTGAATTTAATATCATAATTGTTGAAGTTAATATACATAAATGTTGAAGGTAATATCGTAACTGTTGAAGTTAATATACATAAATGTTGAAGGTAATATCGTAAATGTTGAAGTTAATATATATAAATGTTGAAGGTAATATCGTAACCGTTGAAGTTAATATATATAACTGTTACGATATTAATTTCAACAGTTAGGATATTACCTTCAACATTTAACTATATTAATTTCAACAGTTATGAAGTGTGTAGGAGGGGAAGAGGGAGGGTGGGGGGACAGCGTACGTGAGAGGGATGAGGGGGGAGGGGGAACAGCGTACGTGGGAGGGAGGAGGGGGGACAGTGTACGCAGGAGGGGGAGGGATTAGTTAACACGGGAGGAGAGGGCATAGCATTCGCGGAAGGGGAGGGATTAGTTCACGCGTTTTCTCTTTCTGGAAATCGGAGATGATGAGGATGATATAATGTTTCGGATGGTCCTAAACAATTACGTTATTAAATTAAACAATTTTGACAATTATAAGGAATAAATGAAAGTTTGAGATCTAGCATTATAGACAAGATCTATATAATGTAAGTATTATATTTATGATAAATGATGAGAATTTAGTTTTTCACTGATAATCTATTGTTTCGGAATTTCATGGTTCTAATAGCTTTCATACCTCACTAATTGATATTCAAATATACGATCGGTGCTATATGTATATTCAATAATATTCTTTTAAATTTTTTTATTTTCAACCTTATTTACATTACTTAGAGTATATTGTCCGGTAATTTTTTCCTTTAAATTTAAATAAATAATTTATAATTGTAACAACAAGAATGATGCCGTTCGGAAGGACAGATTTAGAGAAATAAGTAACTTTAATTGTGAAGAAGGGAAGATGTGAAAAGAAGTATTGAGAAGTGTGTAATTTTGTGAAGAGTTTAGATTGTTTATAATTTTTTTTCTTCCATTCTTCATTCTTCCTATTTCTTCTCAACGCATCCAAACGGAGGCTTAAAGAAGAGTAATAACTAAGAACTCAATCCAACCGTGAATAAAAAGTGGAAATAAACTGCACTTAATAGTAAAGTTTCGTAATATTCAATAATATCCTATTAAATTTAAATTTTTAGCTCATATAGCAATCTACTACAATTTAAAAACCACCTCCATTAAATACAACTTCTCAACTACTTTTTATAATACCAAAACACACTTAAATAACCTCGTTGAAAATCACAAAAGATGGCACAAAACACAATAACATATTATTAACCAATTGTTGACTAATTAAGACTAAAAATAATTCTTAGCTAACTAATTAATATACTTTTGACTGCTCCTTTTAAAAGAATGACATGACTCTTTTGTTTAGTAGCATCTGATATGGAGCTGAGCTGATGGTGTCAAAGAATAATAACATGCCTGTAGAGTAATTTGTGTGTATATCCCAAGAAATTGTCTGATTTTTCTTTCCATGCCTACCCATTTTGCTGGAAACTCGAGTCTTTCTCAAAGTTTAGGACCTTAATTTTATATTGCGCACTTCTAATTAGGTGGGTAAATAAGAAAGATTTGAAATAATTAAGATAGATTTAAAAGAACTTAACGTTATTAGGAAACGATAAGAAAGTTGAAGGACATGCATAGGAAATTGACCCAGTTATTAATTTTTTGTTATTATTATTTTTTTAAGGAAAAATTTGACCCCGTTTATAAATACAAGTGAGCATAGAAGAAGCGCCTGCCTTTCTTTATTACTCATAATTTCAAGTTTGAAATTGAAAACTCTAAAAGCAAACCCCCAAAGCGGGAAAACTTCATTCCCCCTGTTCTCTTTCACAGTCACCATGGACGATCAACCTCAAAAAGAAATCCTTAATAGGAGCCCAGAGCCGATGAGTCTGAACCAACGCTTACGCAACCAGCTCCAGCCCCGATTCCAATCCCTAACAGTACTAAGCCTCTCTCAGGTACTTTCCCCTTCACTCCTCCAAGTGATCGTTCGATTTTGCGAGCGATGGTTATACATTTTAGTACTCATATAGCAATCCATCCGATGATTTTTTTTTATTAAGATTTGACGAAAGATGAGCTTCCTATTTCTCCTTGTACATCCGTTGAAATTTAACTTCTCGATTGAACTAAAAACATATATTGTTACACACTCATTGACTGATTTTTTGACTGGAGGACTTGTTTTACACTGACTGAAACAAATTTTTATGGAGCAATTGTAAGGTTTTCAATCTAAGAAATGACTCATGTGAAATTTTAACATAAACTAAGCGAAAGCGTTATCTGGATTAATCTAGTTATTCTATGATCTTGAATATGTCTTCTATATTCCAGCAACACCTCAGCAACGTCTGTGCACGTACCAAGGTTGGTGAAATGATTTTCTAAGAGATCAAGATAATTCTTGAGACCAGTGTGTCTAAACTCGACTGTTTTCTCTCTCTAAAACTGATGGAGAGTATTAAGGAGAGGTGTAGCGTGTATATTTGTGCCTGTCTTGTCTCTTGGGAACTAACCCCTATTTATAGTGAAAACAACAAAAGTGCCCTCCAAATATTATCATAATGGTCCATTAACATATGACAATATTTAATTATAAATCCACCAATATTAGACATCATAATCTTTTACACAAATCTTTAAGATATTATACTTAATAGCCATATTTATTCTTGAGATATTACCATATTCAATAATCCTTATTCATCAAGCAATATATATCCACAAAATGATGAAATATTTCTCATAAAATTTTCTAAATATTCCAACAGCTGTTTGTTTTTGTGAGTATAAGTACTATTATTTTCTTTCTTGTAGAACAGGGGAAATGTTAAGTCGCAGCTTTGTCTTCTACTGATTATTTTTACACTGAGGAATTCTGGTAGATATCAATATTCTTGATTTTCACATTTTTGGATAAATAGGCATTTTTATGATGTGCTGGACAGAAAAGAGGTACGGATGCTTCAATAGTGCTAGCTTGAGGTCTAGGTTTTCCCCTAGTAGTGTGCTTATTGAATCTCCTTTTTAGCCTAGCACAGTCCTCTACGTACCGAGGCAGAGAATGATGAGTTAGAGCCTAACGGTCAAGTCGTGGGGAATGGTATTTATTTAAACTAGATTTGTGCGTCAAATTTTGCTGGAAGATAATGATATCCGTTGTAAACAATATATGGAATATTATTATATTAATTTTTATTTTAAATATATAAGATGATTTTTAATTAATGATTTTAATATAAAAGAAAATTATTTTAAAAGTATATTTGCTATAAGAAGATAAATTTGATAAATTGATTTGCTCAAAAATGAAAATTAATAACAATTTAAACATTCCAGTATTAATAAAAATTATTGTATAAAAAATTATCTTACTTCTGGAAGAACAAAATTCATCTGCATGTATCTTTTGTCTTCAAATTTGTTGCGGGCCAAAATTTCAATATTTGTGCACGTATCACGCCTAGATTTATATTTGAAAATAATACAATATATATTATGTTTGTCTTTATTGTAAATGTGAAATTATTGATGAGAACTTAAAAAAGATGTATTATTTATAGATAAAATGTTGGCACTTTTTGGTGGAGGAGGCATCCACTCGATTGCATCCTTTGGCAATACACTTTTTAAATCGCATCTTTTGAGGCATCAACTTGATTGTATCTTTTGGAAATACATATTAATTGAAACCCTATGAAATATATGTTAAAAGACACCATTGCATTCACACTTATTCATTGAATAAGAATACATACTCACACCCTTTAATTTGTTAACATTTAATTAACCTATATATAATTTTTTAATGATAATATAAAATAAAAAATAAACTTTATCATATACAATCACACTCTTTTATTTGTTATCATTTAATTAACCTAATTATGATTTCTCAATAATAGTTTAAAATAAAAATGACACTTTATGATATATTATCCCATCATTTCGTTTATTAGCGTTTATGATATATTATCCCATCATTTTATTTAATTAACCTAATAATGATTTTTTAAAAGAATACTTTATTATATTTACAACTCTATATCTGCACTTTAAGAAAGAGATGAAACAATTATCTAATTAGTGTAAGGTATCTTTTGGGACTCATTCATTGAATATAGACTTAGATTGTTTACAAATATAAAGTATTGCGAAATATTAAAAATTGAATTTAATAAAAAATTGTATTAAAATATCAAAATTAATAAGTAAATTATAATTAAGAATTATAAATTTTAATTTATATGATTATAGTAATGTGCCAAGTCAGTAATTTATGTTCTGATATTTTCAAAAAGTTTGAAATAAGGTAACACACGAATATGATAAGAAGATTTGATGTCAAAATAGTAATATTAGTGTTTACAGAAAAATTAATACAAAATTATTGGGGAATCGTACGATAGCCTACTCTAATATGTTCCACATTGAATCGTACAATCTCACACATGGTGCCTTGTGTAAAATTATTTTGGGTCCATTGATAATATCTAATATCAAAATAAAAAGTATTCTAGTTAAAAAAATATATATAATATTTTAAGACAATATTATTGTTAATTTAAAAAATTTGAATATTTTTAAATTCATATATGTCCATAAAGTTGTTGGCCAAAATGCATACGTATGAAAAAAAATATTGAAAATAAATTCTTGTTAAATATTGAAATCGATATGATATAGGGGAAAAATGTATTGCATAAAAAAATTATCTTACTATCTAGTAGAACAAAATTCATGCTCCATATATTTTTCGTCTTCCAATCAGTTGCAAGCCAAAATTTTTCTTGACCCATGCACGTATCAAATATGGATTTCTATTTGATAATGATGTGATATCTATTATATTGTTATTTTGTGTATGTGAAATGGTTAATGAAAACTCGAAAAATGGAGTAATATCTATAGATAAAATATTAACATTCTTTGGTGGAGGAGATATCCATTCGATTGCATCCTCGAGACATCTTTTAAGGCATTTCTTTGATAGACACCTTTTCATTCGAATTTTTTGGGATCATTCACGCATTTTTATTATATGTAAAATTAAGAATTTCAGTCCATTTCCTGTGATATTTGACTTTTCTGATATGCATGTCTTCCAGATTCTTCCCTGAAAAAGTTTCCATCTATCGTGCTAAATTATTGAATCGCAAACCCAATTTTGAATTAACTAGTGGAAATATATACTTTTCCTTTTGATTGGCAGATAATAGTCAAGAAATAGAACAGGTGCAGCTGCCTAGTCGCCGTCGTCTCTGTAAAACTTATGAGGAGCAGGGCACGCAAGAAAATGAAGAAGATGCAGAAGAGAGCATCAAGGAAATTGGGAAAGTTGCTAGGGTTGCAGGGTCACAGGTTGAGAAAATTGAGGACGTTTCCAGAGTGACGGGTTTGCACGTTAATAAGTCGGACCTGGAACAGGAGGAGAAGAGTGAATTTACTCTGCAAGGAGTGCAGGAGGGCAAAGTAAGGGTTTACAAATTACCAGATCAGATTTACAAGAAGCTTCTCTCTCACCAGCTCGATGGCATTGATTGGCTTTGGGGTTTGCATTGCAAAGGCACTGGAGGGATATTGGGTGATGACATGGGAGTGGGAAAGACAAGGCAGGTATATGCCATTTCTCTCGTATTTTTTTTAAGCCATGCTAGTTACATGCTTACATATGTGGTTTAGTTGAAGCATAATTTAAAGTCTAAAATGGGCTTGGTCTTAATATTTCTGAGATAAGCGGATGAATGCTGGTTTAGTTCTTGTCTTGTATTGCAGTTGTTGGCCGATCCATCTGTTTTACAATTTTGTTTCCTACCTTGTACCATTCTTTTAAACAATTCTATAGTGGATAAATCCCTTGTGTAATGGATTTTAACTTGCTATTATACTTTCTTCATTTCAGATTTCAGCATTCATGTCTGGTCTTTTCCACTCAGGTCTGATCAAAAGGGCATTAATTGTAGCTCCCAAGACACTTCTAGCTCAGTGGTTCAAAGAGCTCTCTACTGTTGGTCTGAATGAGGAGACCAGAGAGTAAGTGTTCATTTAGGCTAACATTTAGTTAGTGGTCTTGGAATCTGAAATTTATATAATCCCTGGAAGACAAAAATATATGTTACTTTAAAGCCAATGGTCATAATCATGCATGCATCTGCTTTTTTCTTTTATTTCCAGTTTTGCCACGAGTACCTTGCTCTCCTTTCTAATTCGAGCCTAAAGAAACTCAAGGGGATAGTTTAGCAGATTTTTATGAAATTGTGGCAACGGCTCATGGTGGATAGATTTTATTTTTCTTGTACTATATGCGATGGATTTTTATGATTAGGGGTTTATGTGATACTATTTAAGTTTACAAGTGTATAATCCCATGATGAATTGATCTTCTTTAATGATGAAATGCAGTTTCCATTTGCTACATATTAGTGATCAAGTTATCTTTTTTTTTTCTTTGCAGATTTTCAAGAGCTAATGTTGACATGCGCAAAAATGAGCTACATTACACCCTGAAGGTCTGTGTCTATAGCTTGCATCAACTATTTTGTGTTGTGTTTGTCTGGCATAGTACTAGTAGGCACCAGTCAACCATGGTTTTTTCTAGTCCTTGTAACATTGTTGAATCTCATTTCTTTTATCCTGATTCTATTTTGTTGTTACTGAATTGAGGCTTTTAAAGGAGAAATGTTAATTTTTTATATATCTTGCTATTTCATTTGATGCAGAAAGGAGGAATTCTGGTAACCACATACGGTATTGTCAGCAACAATTACAAGGCCATAAGAGGAGGCGACAAATATCATGATCATGACTTGTATGAAGAGGAAGATGATTTGCTTTGGGATTATGTGATACTGGATGAAGGACATTATATAAAAAATCCCAAGACGCAGCGTGCCCAAAGCTTGTATGAGATACCAAGTGGGCATCGTATCGTTATCAGTGGTACACCGATACAGAACAACCTGAAGGCAAGGGCTTCTTTTTTTCTTTTCTTGGTTTCTTTTCCCAGAATATTGTGGACTTTGATCATCGTTAATATATATTTTAATATCTGCAAAAGTTCATGGTACTCTACTATTAAATGTACATAAAAGAATAATAAGCATTTGGGCAAACTGGTAGAATAACAATATTTGTTCTAACTGGTGTAGGTCAGTAAGTGGCCTTTATCATTTTATTTGTTGTTTTTAAAATGCAATGGGCTATTGTGTAGGAACTTTGGGCTCTGTTCAATTTCTGTTGCCCTGAGTTACTAGGAGATAAGGACGAGTAAGTCAATGCTATGGTTTTCTGTTTTGTGTTTTGTGAATATTTTAATACTTGTCATTTCATTCAATTAGCAAAAGAACGATATTGAGTTTGCCTTTTTTTTTCATATTCTACATTGTTTTTTAAGGTTTAAGGACAAATATGAGAAGAAAATCCTGCGTGGGAATGAGAAAAATGCCTCTGATCGGGAAAAGTATGTTGGCTCCACTGTTGCAAAGGCAAGTATAATTATTTGCTATAATTGATTTTACTGCATGCAATGATGCAAGTTTGGCATATCATACATACGTTCTCATTGAAATAAATTTATGTTAATATTTTTTTAATAGGAATTGAGGCAAAGAATTAAGCCATACTTCTTGAGGCGGCTGAAAAGTGAGACAAATATTGAGATGCCAACAAAAACTGATTTGATTGTTTGGTTAAAGCTCACAACCTGCCAGGTTAGTATTTTTCTTCTGTATAAAAATTATCAGCATAAAGAATGTCAATAAAACTGGTAGAGTTTTATGTTGCACTACCGCCATAATGATCTTTTTTTTAACCTTTTTTTTGTGAGAAGTGGGAGAATACAATTACTCCACAAGACTGGTAACTACGCATAACAGCTAAAGTTGCAACCTTTATCTGGATACAATTGTTCCCTATACTTACTGACACTTACCTCGGATTTTAGGGTGAAAAATTGTAAATTTTTCCTTTGCACTAATTTTCTTTCATTGTTATTAAAATGAAGAGGCAACTTTATGAAGCTTTTCTGAAGAGTGAGATTGTTCACACTGCAGCAGCGGAGGGTTCCCCATTGGCTGCAATAACTGTAATTCTCTTCTATTTTATAATTTATTAATTTTTTAATTAGTTTATCAAATAATTTGCTCATTGAGTCAACTTGTGTTAAAATTTGTTACATATATCCCACGTGAAATCTACATTATTATTATTATTATTATTATTATTATTATTATTATTATTATTATTAAGTTATGTCCTATTTTACCTATAAAATTAATTTGTCCTTGTATATCTTTTGTTTTAATAACTTGAGAAAGTTTAATATGCACCATAGTGCATAAGGCTTTTATGCACCACGGACTTTTTCGGAAGTATTTTTGTAAATCAACAAATATAATTTAACTAATCTAGTCTACATATTGAAATCTCATAGCAAACCAAATTTTACAATCTTTTAGATTTTATTACTATTTTTTCGAATGTTTAAAACATGTCATTTTTGGAATGTTATACTATTTACAATTTCCAAAAATGACATATTTAAAAAAAATTGAAAAAAAAACAGTAATAAAATTCAAAAAATTGTAAAATTTGGTTTTCTATGAGATTTCAATATGAAGATTAGATTGGTTAAATTAGAAAGTCCTATGCATTATAGTGTATATTAAACTTTCTATATATATAGTTTTGCTACGGTGAGTTGCAACTCACCAAGGGGTCCATGAGTTGCGCTCAAAATTCCGAAATTTAGTTCAAAATGACCGATCCAAATCATCTAATACGATCTCCTTATTGAAATTTTCGTGCACACCAAATTTTAAATTTTTTTTTTAAGTATTTATTTTGGATTTTTAAAAACTGCTATTTTAAAACGGTTCAGAACTAATTAGATTAATGATTTTCTAAAATTTCAAAAAAATACTTAAAAATTTCGAAAAAGTATAAAATTTGGTCTGCATGGAGATTTCAATATGGAGATCATATTAGACGGTTTGGATCGGTTATTTTGAACTAAATTTCAGAATTTTGAACACGACTCACGGACCCTTTGGTGAGTTGTAACTCACCATAGCAAAACTCTATACTTGAGTGCTAATGTTTTGCATATGTTGTGTCCAATTGTTTAACCAAGTTTAAATTACTACTCTACAAATGGATTTTGATAATAATATCCCAGAGCGCATATATAGTTACGGATGTCTTCACCCAAGAATAATTAATAAATAAATAAAGTTCCATATAAGATGTCTTTTCTAGTGCTATTTTGCTTGAATGAGTGAAAAGGTCAAAATAAGAATTCTGTCTACATGAATTCCATGGCCACGTTTTATATGTAATGTGTGAAATAGATATTGAAGAAGATCTGTGACCACCCCTTACTTCTCACAAAGAGAGGAGCTGAAGAGGTTCTCGAAGGAATCAGGGAAATGAATGAGAAGGATATGGGGTTGGTGGAGAAATTGGCAACCAGTCTTGCAAATCAAGATCATGACAATGAACTTCTCAATATGGATTATGCTGTCTCTTGCAAAATTTCTTTTATTCTTTCCTTGATGGTTAGTTCTTTCTCTCCCTCTTTTCATATTGTTGGCTGTGAAGAAGAAATGATGTCAAAGTTTAATTAGACAACTTGCTAAATTAGATGAAGCAAGAGCAGAATGTTATCACTAAATCTAAATCAAGGCAAAACCTGGGAAGTTACAGTTATGGTGTAGAAATTACTGGATCATCAGCACCTGTAAAATTCAAAAGTTACGTAGTTTCATGCTTTCATTGTTCTTTGATGGTTGTGCTTCCAACAATTCATGTCCAAGAAAAGTAAATTTTCATTTTTCTCCTTATTTTAAAAAAAATTATTAAAAAAGTCCATTAGAGAGCTTTTTAAGGGATTATAGATGCAAATCCTAGGTTATTGACTTGTATTCTTTAACTTATCAGTTTGATAACTAATTTCCTTGTGCTGTAGGAGAATCTAATGAAAGAACGACATGTGGTTTTAATCTTCTCTCAGTCCAGAAAAATGCTTGATCTAATTCAGGTTCTACTCTAATGTTAATACTATATATATTTGAAATCGTACGTTGGGGCATTTTTTTTAAGCAATTGTTACTGCTCATGGAATAGGATGCACTATGGTCGGAAGGCTACCAGCTATTACGTATTGATGGTACCACCAAGATTGCTGAGAGGGAGAAGATCATCAAGGTCAATCATCTTTTACTATTTCAATATATCCTTATTATCTTTATTGGATTATGAGTTATATCTTTATTGTAGATCGTTAAGGTCATTCGTCTTTTAAGGAAGATTATGCTTTCAGTATATCCTCGTTATCTTTTATTAAATTATAAATTAAATTTTATTGTAGGACTTTCAAGAGGGCAATGGGGCTCCTATCTTTTTGTTAACTACACAAGTTGGAGGTCTTGGTCTGACGCTAACAAAGGCTAATCGAGTAATTGTTGTTGAACCTGCTTGGAATCCAAGGTACTGATTATATAATTGCTTTGGTGCAGATTTATTTCTTTTTTATAAGCTAATTTTTGTTCATACATAATGTATGAACTTTCTTATTTTCTGCCTCCACTACTCTATTAAGTAAAAAAGCAGTAGATGGGACTGGATTATGTTGTTTGTTCACTTTTTTCCCTTGGTGCTTTACGAACCAACTGTATACAACACTTTCTCTCCCTGGACTTCGTTTAGAATCTCAATAAAACAATATTATAAAATTGTGGTGGTTGTAGCTATAATTAGGGGTGTCAATTTGGTACCGTTTCGAACGTTTCTGTTCCGTTCCGTTCCGGACGGAACGGAAAAGGAAGAGAAATTGGTTACGTTGCAGAAAACGGAACAGGCGGTATTGCACGTTAATGTTCTGTTTTACCAAAAAATGACTGAAATCAATGGACAATAGGCTGAAATCAGTGGAAATTGAGGAACGGAACGGCTAACGGAATAGTTTTTTGTTCCGTTTTATGAAACGGAGCGGAAACGTAATGGATTTCATTTCCGTGTGCCGGAACGGAACGGAAAACGGAACACCCTGTTCCGTTTCCGTTATTAACGTTTGACAGCCATAGCTATAATGAGTTCCTTTTTGTCTAGTTACATACACTATTGGTCGCTGTTTGTTAAATTTCCTATTCTTTGCAGTATGGATAACCAAAGTGTTGATCGTGTATATCGCATCGGTCAAACAAAAGATGTAATTGTGTACCGACTAATGACTTGTGGCACTATCGAAGAAATTATATACAAGAAGCAAGTAAGCTATACATGCTTCATATATTTCCCTCTTATTTCTAAATTTTAATTTTTCTGAGCATTAGTTAAATTATTGAGCTTGCAGCTGTTATGTTGTCTTGGATTTACATGTAAATTGATAAGATTTGTCATGGATATACATGTGTCTTTCATGATTCATTTGTATTATATTGGTCATTGTGTAAGCAACGTATTCTCTTCTTTGTAAAATAAATAGAAGCATCAATATATTTTATCCTTATAAAATGAGTGTTGTAAGCATTAAAATGGCTACCCTGAACAAGTTTTGAGTTATGACTGAAGATCAAGGTTTTAAAATGCGATTTGTGCAGTTTGACGGTTGGATGGTGATTTAGCTTTTATTGGTGATAGAACGGTAATAAAATGGTTTAAACAGAGATAACACAGATAAAACAGTAGTGTGGTATGAACCAAAATGGCGATAAAACGGAAAAAACAGAGTTTTTTAAAAGTTTGCTCAAAACATATAACAGTTGAAGGTTTATTGTGTAAAGCTCCTTTTTAGACACCATTCTTGTCTTTTTTTTCAGTCAGAAACTATAAGTGTTTTTTATGTTACTTCTATGCAGAAAATGCAACTAACCTGATCTTCTTTTTTCATTAAATGTTGTAATTTTTAGGTTTTCAAGGGTGGCTTGTTTAAAACTGCAACTGAGCAAAAAGAACAGACACGTTATTTCAGCAGAAAGGTCTGTACTATACTGTTCTGTTTTGCAGGTGCTATGTAGAATTAGAAAGCATCGACAATGCCATCTAAACTTGTTTTTATTTGATAATATTGGTAAATTAATTTCAGGATATCGAAGAGGTTTTCAGGCTTCCAGAGGAAGGCTTTGATGTTTCAGTTGCACAGAGGCAGTTACAAGAGGAACATGCTGGCCAAGTTGTAATGTAAGCACTTACCCAGTGTTTATTCTAATATAATTACTCAACATGTAGCCCCAAAATTTGTTGGGTTTAATTCAAGCAACATTGCTTTGAAACCTTGCCTCGTGTTAGGTGGTGCATAACGAACTCAAATCAAGTGCCGCGCGGCACCGTGCAGCGCGCAATCTGAGCCGTCCAGATTAAATCCAATGATCATGGGTGCCCCGTGCATGTAACCCGTGCCGTAAGGCCTGAAAAAATCTAACCGTCCAGATCAGATCGAACGGCTCGGATCGCTGAGCGGCACGGTGCCGCGCGGCACGGGATAAGGATCCGGTGCATAACAGTATTTATAATTGAATTCATAGAATATCAAAACCAATATTAAAAGAATATAAATCATTACACTTCTCTTTATTATATTTCGAGTCTTGACAGTGATAACCAATATTTTAATTAATATGAAACCTTTATTCCTTATGGATAATAAATTAGGGATGAGTATCTGACATGCCATATCAAGTATCTGGAGAACCAAGGAATTGCAGGTGTGAGCCATCACAGCCTTCTCTTCTCTAAAACTGCCATTGTTCCTGTTGTGCCTGAGACGAATGAATCTGACAGGTCAGCATTTTCTTGAATTCCAGAATGCAGAGCTAATGGGTGGGTTTAAATCCAGATCCGTGTTTACCCAATTCCTCGCTATCACTATCACTAATCGAGTGCCAAAAGTATCTGTAAATTATTGCATTAATATTCTAATAAATCATCAATACCTGAGTTCGACTGAACCCTTCATTTAGTAATGACCTATAAGTTTTACATTATTTTGTGGACGGCAGTATTGGAAATAAAATCATTCGGACTATGTCCCATATGGGTATGGAAAAACTATGAATGAAAAACACTTTTGCTTTCTTTTCCGCTATGAATGTGTTCAATATAACTTTTATTTATTCTAAAATCATTATTATTCTATCTAGAGCCGCTTTTGCACAAAAGCCACATGATATGATACAAAATGCAAGGAAGAATTTGCCCTCTCAAACATACCAAGCAGGGCAAAGTCATGGAGAGATTTGTGACAAAATAAGTCACCTCAGCAATCTTCTTGCTAATAAGGTAATATTTCTTTATTAAAAGCTAGTACTAGTGTAAATAAAAGCTAATGTAAGTTGATTGCACTGGCTCATTACTATTTACTGGATAGTGGATACGTTATTCAGTCATAACAAGTGCAATGTTTTTTTTTTTTTTTTTTTTGAGGGTTAGTTGTCAATTACCAACCAACAATTAAAATTAATTAAAAGAATATGTACAGAAGTTACAGCAAAACAGAGGGAAAAAAAAAAAGAAAAGCAACGGAAAAAGAAAAGGAGGCTGCCTATATAGAAAAACAAGAAAATGTAAAAACGTAATAACAAGTGTAATGTTATTAGCCAGTAAAAGTTTACATTGGTTGGTGTGAACAGGATTTTGTCGCAAAGCTTCCTGATCAGGGAGATGAGATGAGAAAGCAATTAGCAGAATTGCAGCTAAAGTTGCAAGCAGAGAAGACGGCACCAGAGGTGAATTCAGTAGATGAAATGGCTGATAATTTGCACAGAATCCTTTCTGTCTAGCGTTCTAGATTTTAATGGAGCTGTGGGTTTGAATATCTTTTGGTGAATGGTAAATTGTATGCCTGGGTGATTGGCCTCTATCACCTGGATGGTTTTGTAAAAGGTGTTTGGTTTTGTGCCGTCTCACCTCAAATCCAAATCTGAAATATTATAAAGTTAACAGTAACTTTATGTGGGTTTTCCATTGGCTAGTGGGTTGTGTGCCGTCGGATTGACCGACTTTCCTGAGCTCCATGCATTTTTTTTGTTTCCTGTCCCCCGTGCACTCGATTGCAGTTTATTCGATCTTCTTGCTCGTTTATAACTTCTGTTACCTGTTCTCGCTTCTAACACATGATCTTTGTATGGGACCGACTGAGAGAATTGTTCTCTTAATTTCTGTCTCTAAGCCTTCTCTGCACTGCTGCCCAACTTATAAGTCCGTCTATCTTGATGTTTTTCTGCTTCTGCTTTCTACAGTTACAATTTACAAAGCACTGAGGTAATTTTCGTATGGTATCTGCTAACTGTTTTAAAAAAAATTCTCATGAGACCTGTTTTTATATCACGAATTAAGTTGAAAACTTTGCTGACGGGTTGGGTGGGGGATGCGGAAATACGAAGCGTCATTAACTTTATAAATAAACAAACATAACTGATATGGAAAGGCCATAGTTTCTTTGCTGTTGGAGTGAAATGTCAAATTTTTAACATTCTGTCGATTATTGCTTGCGAAAAATATTGATACTGCATTTTTAATGTCACAAGTTATCATAGAATAAATATTTTTTATTCTTATACTATGGTTTTGTTAGTATATGAATAAGGGCTCAAATTCCTTATTCTTGTGTTGTTTGAATTGCACAAGAATACGGAATTTCAAAAGTAAAGATTTTGATCATTATTCTTATCCAAACCTTTATTTTCATCCATCCAAACAAGAAATCTAACTTGTGTCTTTCTTATTTATGTGTCAAACTTCATTTTTGGTGAAATTTTTATGTTATTGTACTCTTATATTAATTATGGTGTACTTTATAATTGTTCAATCACTCAATTGTATGGTATTATACCATGCTAATTAGTCTTGCTTTTGTTTGTTTTTCTTCTGATATTGGTATAGTACTATTTTTTTGGTCAAAATATATACACACAAAGAAAGTTAAGGTCCTAATTTCGTACCTATGGTATGTCATGTTACATCCTCAATGTCTGATCATAATCAAATGGCTGTAATATTTCATATTTTTCCTTATTTTAATAAAATTATTTTGAATATCTAAGATATAGTTAAACTATGAACAACTAAACCATAATCTGATATTTCTTGAACATATTTCAAATGTTAGGGGGACCAAGCCCCCTTTGCCTCAGCCACTGGGCTAATGGCGATTTGTGTGAGAGTGTTTGAATTTGGAACCTCGTTGAATTAAGCTCCACCGGCACCTTCATAATTTAATATTTAATTAGAGATCAGAAATTAATAATACAAATAAAATCAACTATTATATTATCCAAAATTCCTATGTTGCGTGAGGGTGTAGTTCAAGCTGAAAAATTTAAAACCAACGTTATTGTTCACTTGAATTTCGATAATAACTGTAAACAATTCAAAATTTTAAAAATAACGTTATAGGATCGTCATCCGGATTGACGAGTGTACAAATTGCTTGGACGTCATCCCGGATGACGATCCAAATATATTCTACAAAATTTTAAATATTAAAATATTAAAAATATTAAAATATTAAATAATATTAAAAAAATTTTGGTTTCCTTGGATCGTCAATCCAATTGACGATCCAAACAAAAATGGCAGCAAAAATTTTAATATTTTTTAATTTACAATTTTGTTTTTAACCCTCAAAATTTATATTATATTGGTTAAATTAGATTTGTAAATTTACAAAAATACCTCCGAAAAAGTCTACGGTGCACGGAATGCCCTATGCACTATAGTGCATATTAAAATTAAATATAATTTATAGTATGACATGTTTAATACTTTTATTTGTATTTAATTTTACACATACATATTTGTATCTATATAAAAAATCTTATATATATGTATATCTTAAATTATGCATGTTGAATAGTTTTATGCATATATATTATTAGTGATTTAAATAGCACCGCTATGAATCGCAATAGCCCCGCTATAGAGGTACGACTTGATAGACAGATACGGTGCTAAATTAAAAGTGTCGCGGTCTTCATTGTATTTAACATGCATAATTTAATTATATACTTATATTTTTATAATAGATGTTTAAATTATATTTAAATTGTAATCACAAATTATATATTTTGTAATAACAAAAATTTTGAGGGCTAAAAAGCAAAATTGTAAATTAAAAAATATTAAAACTTTTGCTGCCATTTTTGTTTGGATCGTCAATCCAATTGACGATCCAAGCAATCCAAAATATATTTTAATATTATTTAATATTTAAATATTTTTATATTTTAATATTTAAACTTTTTGCAGAATATAATTGGATCGTCGTTTGATTTGCCGATCCAAGCTTGGATCATCATCCGGGATGACGATCCAAGCAATTTGTACACTCGTCAATCCGGATGACGATCCTATAACGTTATTTTAAAATTTTTAATTTTTTACAGTTATTATTGAAATTCGAGTGAACAGTAACGTTGGTTTTAATTTTTTCGGTAGTTCAAATGGTTCAGGACCGAGTTCAAGTAGAGCCCAGGAAAGAATATAATTGGATAGGGCAAGGTTCGAGCTTTTTCTCTCAAAAAAAGGGTCGAATCTGGATTTGAGCATCCCGTTCACATTATGGATACGGACAGGATTTGGGGCCGAGGCCCTCCCATAAGCACACGTAGGACACGACATCATTTCCATATATAGAAAGTATTGCCCGAAATTTTAAAAAATAATCCTAAATTAATATAATATATTAAAAATAATATCAATATAATAATATTTTTTAAATAGTATCACGAGATCGGAATATAATATATTAATTTAAAATTTATACTTAATTATTTATTTTTTAATTAAATAAATTAATTAAAAGAAAATAAATTTAATTTTCCAAAAAAATACTAAATTACATATAAATTTTAATTTAATTATTCCTGATTTTTTCATATTTTTTCAATATTTTTACAATATTTTATCTATTTTTCTAATTAATTAACTAATTAATATACTAAATAAATAAATAAATAATATATAAAAAATTAAAAAAGCTAAGATCGGAATTCGGAATTCCGATCTTGTGATACTATATAAAAAAATATTATTATATTGATATTATTTTTAATATATTATATTGATTTAATATTATTTTTTAATTTATAGTTACAGGTGTTGTACTAAACGTCTCTAAGTTTGTCGATTGCAAAACAATATCATTTGGCATTTAACAATCTTCCTTGAGTTTTATAGGAAGAAGATGCAAATTATAAAGAATGGATTAAAGCAAGTGTGGCGCATTGTTTTGGAGCTTCAAGAGATTGCGTTGGACTAGTTAGAATCCTCAGTTTAGGTTTAATTAAAACTCTAAACTAATCTCAATCAATTTGCTGATAAAATGCTCAGTTTTTCTGTCCAGCGTCATATAACGCCAGTTGCCGTTACACAACGCAGAGTTAATTAGCTCTTAAATTGCAAATTCTCTGACAAGGTTGAAACAACGTTACACAACGCTCAGTAGCGTTGTGCAACGTTAGTTCATTTGTTTTTTAAACCAGTTAAATCTATTATTTCCCCTTGTCAGAACGTTGTGCAACGCTAAGTAACGTTACACAACATTTCCGCTCCTATGTTGTGTAACGCTATTCAGCGTTGTGCAACGACAGCGTTGTGTAACGCGCTAAACTTCGCTCAGACTTTGCTTTTTCTCTCTGGTCGCGTAGAGCAACACTGAATAGCGTTGTGCAACGGCGACGATTGTGTGACGCCAGTCAGCGTCGTATGACGTTCTGACAATGTTGGTTGAGTTTGTCAGTTCTGCCTTATTCGCTTTCTTGACTTCGTTGTGCAACGCTACCAAGCGTTACACAACGCTCTGACAAGTTCCAACGGAACTGTCGAGCTTTTGCTTTGGATTTTTGCTGAAGCGTTGTGCAACGCTATACAGCGTTACACAACGCTCTGACAACTCACAACGTTATTGTCTGTGACCGTTTGATTTTTCAACGGCTACTTGGGCGTTGTACAACGGCATATAGCGTTGTATAACGCCAGAGTCTGTTTTGACTGGTCTTTGGAGCTGTTGGCGCCCTCTATATATATGGGGCCTCTTGGAACTGTTTAGATACTTTTGAAACCTTTGAAACTCCTCCCTTTTGAGCTCCAACCAGTTAGACATTACTCTCTCGTGTGTTTGAGCATTAATTAGCAAAATCATTGAGATTAGAGTGTGCAAAACCAATCCACTAGTGTTAATTGCTAGATTAGTTGAGTGATTTGGTTAGAGCCTCAATCCCTTGAGTGTTTGAGCTTGTTTAATCGAGTTAGGCCGATCCGCCTCGAGTGTCCTTGTGACGAGGTGATTCGGTTCGAATTTGTAGTCCCGTTCTTATTGGAATTGAACGGAGCGCGCCCTTTCGTGGTAGCGGAACTCCCGGAGACGTACGACTAAGGCTAGCTTCTTCTAGCGGGTCGGAACTCCGTAATCACATCGCGTGTTCAATTTCTCTCTCTCTTTCTCTCTTTATTATCTTGCATTGTGAATTGCTTGTGTGCTTGCTTGTATTGGGTACCAATTGAATTGTGTTAGGGTAGTTCATACCAAACCGGTCCAAAACCTTAAATCGCTTCCGCTAAACCTTAATTTAGCCGCCCCCCTTAGGGACAACAACAGGCTTTCGTTTCCCAATCTATATTAAGTAATGGATCAAGTTGTCAGCATTAAGACTAAAAATCATTCTTAACTAACTAATTAATAATTTTTTACTTCTCCAGTTCTCCTTAAATGGATGACATGGCTCTTTTCTTTAGTAGCATCGGATGTGGAGCTGATGGTGACTGTCAGAGAATAATAATATGGCTGTAGAGTAATTTGGAAATGAAATCCAGTCCCGCGCGGGACCGTGCAGCGCAGGAATCACAACCGTCTAATTTAATCTCAATGGCAAAGGGAGCCCCGTGCATGTAACTAGATTGATAGGCCCGAATCGTCCAGATCAGATCGGACGGTTCGTAGGCTGCGCTGGACGGTCCCACGCGGGAGCGGATGGGGATTGGAGTAATTTGTGTGTATGTCCCGAGAAGTCTGCTTTTTCTTTACATGCCTACCCATTTGTGCTGGAAACTTACTTTTTCCGAAAGTTTAGGACCTTAATTGTATATTGCGCACTTTTACAGGAAAATTAGTAAAACTTGCAGTAAGTCATGGCAAAAATTAATTAGGTGGGTAAATAAGAAATATTTGAAACAATTAAGAGGGATCTAAATTCTAAAAGAAATGGAAGTTATTAGAGCAAAATAAGAAAGTTGAAGGATATATAAAGAAAATGAACCCAGTTATTTATTTTTACTTTTTTTTGAAAGAAAAAAACTACCTACCAATTTTCTTTTTGGTTCGTCTGTTTTTTCTACTTTTTACAATGATTTGTTAATTGTCGGTTTGATCTCTTATGCATCAATGTCATGCTTGATTTATTGCAGTGTAAGGAGGGACAATTCGAATAGATTGGCCAGCTTATCCCCATTACAAAGCCCCTGAAAAAGGTTGCACCATTTTTACTGGATGAAAGGTATTTATGGGTGCGTTTGGATCGTTGGAAGAAAGAAGAAGAAGAAGGAAGAAGAAAAAAAAAATTATAAACAATCCAAACTCTTCATAAAATTACACACTTTCCAATACTTTTTCTCACTTCTTCTCTTCTTCCCTTCTTCCCACACCTATCCAAACGGAACCATAAAGAATAATTTAAAGTTTGAGGCTAGCATTATAAACATGATAGATATAATGCAAGTGTCATATTTATGATAAATGATGAGAATTTAGTTTTTCACTGATTAATCAAATGACTCGGAATTTCATGGTTTGATACTAATAGCTTTGATACCTCGCTGATTGATATTCAAATATACGATCGGAATTTAACAATGAGAATGACGATGCCCGGATCGGGATTTTGGGTCCGTTTGGATAGGTGTGGGAAGAAGGGAAGAAGGGAAGAAGTATTGGAAAGTGTGTAATTTTGTGAAGAGTTTGGATTGTTTATAATTTTTTTTCTTCTTCTTCCTTCTTCTTCTTCTTTCTTCCAACAATCCAAACGCACCCTTTGATCAAAATGTCTTTTTACGCGAGATTTCATTTCAATTCAATTAATTTCATACTTTTTCGTTGATATAATTACATAAAAATTCCAATCAAATGATACAAAATTTGTTAATATTGATCACAAATTTTTTCAACAAAATGAAATCCCACGTTAAATAAATGGGATTTTGATCAGGGTTGGCGTAATGATACATCGCTTAAAAGAGGAGTAATAACTAAAAACTCAATCCAACCGTGAATAAAACAGAGGAAATAAACTCCAAGTACAATTCGTAATAATTCATAGGCCCTGATCAAAATTCCATTTTTTTAACGTGGGATTTTATTTCGTTGGAAAATTCTTGATCAAAATGAAAAAATTTGATGTCATTTGATTGGAATGAAATGAAATCAATTCAATTGAATTGAAATAAAATTCCACGTAAGCTTCATTCTCCTATTAAATTTTAATTTTATACTCATATAGCAATCTACTACAAGTCTACAATTAAAAATTCAGTATCCTTTAATATATCTTCTCAATTACTTTTGTCTAATACCAAACACGCTTAAAATTACCTCTTAGAAGGGAAGAAGGGAAGAAATGGGAAAAAAATATTGGAAAATGTGTAATTTTGTGAAGAGTTTGGATTGTTTATAATTTTTTTTCTTCTTCTTCCTTCTTCTTCTTCCTTCTTCCAACAATCCAAACACACCCTAAAGACAGTACAAAACACAATAACAATTTATTAACTCATTGTTGACTAACTAAGGCTAAAGAACATTCTTAACTAACTAATTAATCATTTTTATTTCTTCTCCATAAATGGATGACATGGCTCTTTTCTTTAGTAGCATCTGATGTGGAGCTGATGGTGTCAAAGAATAATAATATGGCTGTAGAGTAATTTGTGTGTATATCCCGAGAAGTCTCCCATTTTTGCTGGAAACTTGGAAATGAAATCCTGTGTAGCGCGCCACACTAGTCGTCTGATCAAGATCTAATGGACAAGGGATCTCTGTGCATGTAACCTAGATTGATAGGTCCGTAAAAAATAAACCGTCCGATCAAGATCAGACGGCTCGTACGTGCGCTACAGCTAGGGATGAAAACGCAGCGGATAAAATCCGCTCCGATCCGTATCCGAATCCGAAAAATACGCGTAATATCCGAACCGTATCCGTATCCGAACATATCCGTATTCGTATCCGTATCCATCAAAAAAATATGGATGCGGATATGGGAAGACCAATATCCGCTCTTTATCCGTATCCGACATGGATATTATCCGTATCCGATAAATATTAATCCGTTTATCCGTATCTTTAACGTCATAAGATGATTAATATAATATAATTACTTCTCTATATTAGAGAATACTTTTAATTAGATAATACTTAATTTTTATTAAATAAATTTTCTTATAATAAATATTTTTATTTGGACTAGTAACATAAAATTATTTTTACTTTCTATTAGTTGAGACGATTATAAATGATAACAACACTGAAATTAATTTTTTTCTCTAATATTGACAAAGTACTAACATAGACATGAGTATATTGAATATCATTATATTTGTAGAAACTACTATTATAAATAAATAATAAAGATTAAAATGCAATCCATATCCGACAAAATATATTCGTATTCGACTCCGTATCCGATGATATCCGAACCGTATTCGTATCCGTTTAATATCCGAACCGTATCCGTATCCGAATGCATTCGTATTCGTATCCGTATTCGGAAAAAAATGCGAATGCGGATATGGGAAGACCAACATCCGCTCCGTATCCGATCCGTTTTCATCCCTAGCTACAGCATGTGTCGCGCAATAGCGAATCCGAATTGGGAAACTTGACTCTTTTTGAAAGTTTAGGACCTTAATTGTATATTGCGCACTTTTACAGGGAAAATAGTAAAACTTGTAGCAAGTCATGGCTCAATTAATGTCTAAAGTTAATTAGGTGGGTAAATAAGAAAGATTTGAAACAATTAAGAGAGATCTTAAAGAAATAAAAGTTATTAGAGAAAAATAAAAAGTTGAAGGATATATGAAGAAAATGAACTCAGTAATTATTTATTTTTACTTTTTTTTAAAGAAAAAAAATTACCCGTAAATAAATACATGTATACAAATAGAAGCGACTGCTTCTCTTTTTTAGTACTCTCTCTTCCACATTTCAATTTTGAAATTGAAAACTCTAAAGTCTAAACGCAAACCCCAAAGCGGGAAAACTTCCTTCCCCTTTTCTCTCTCACTGTCGCCATGGACGATCAACCTCAAAACAAAATCCCTAATCGGAGCCCAGAGCCGATGAGTCTCAACCAGCGCTTACGCCACCAGATCTCGAGGAGTCGACAACCAGCTCCAGCCCCCATTCCAAACCCTAACCCTTCTAACCCTAGCTCAGGTACTTTCCCCTTCACTCCTCAAAGTGTTGTTTCGATTTTGTGAGCGGTCGCTATACATTTTAGTACTCATAGATTTCTGATTTGGTTTCGCTTCTACGAGGAAAAAAAATCATCCGATGATTTATTTTATTATTAAAATTTGATGAACAATGAGCTTCCTATTTTCTCCTTGTACATCCGTTGAAAGTTAACTTCTCGATTGAACTAAAAGCATATATAGTTATACACTCATTGACTGATTTTTTGACTGGAGGACTTGTTTTGCAGTTAACTGCAATCTAATAGTTTATCATTGATCTGTCTTGTACTTTGTGGAACTGATTGAAACAATTTTTTATGGAGATATTATAGTAACTATCATACCCTTTGAAATAAGTACTATTATTCTCTTTCTTGTAGAACCGGGGAAATGTTAAGCCTCACTTTTGTCTTCTGGTAGATATCAATGTTCTTGATTTTCACTTTTCACTCATTAATCACACTGGTAGATATGCATTTTATGATATGCCGGGCAGGAAAGAGGTAGTGATGCTTCAATAGTGCTAGCTTGAGGTCTAGATTTTCCCCTAGTAGTGTCCTTATTGAATCTCCTTTTTTAGCTGAGCACAGTCCTCTACCGAGGGAAAAAAATGATGAGTTGGAGCCTAACTGTCAAGTTGTGGAGATAGTATTTATATAAATTGAAAATTTCAGTCCATTTCCTGTGATATTTGACTTTTCTGATATGCATTTCTTACAGATTCTTTACTGAAGAAGTTCCCATCTATTGTGCTAAATTATTGAATTGTAAATCCAATTTTGTATTAACTACTGGAAACCTATACATTTCCTTTTGATTCGCAGATAATAGTCAGGTGCAGCTGCCTAGTCGGCGTCGTCTCTGCAAAACATATGAGGTGCCGGGCGCACAAGAAAACGAAGAAGATACAGAAGAGAACATCACTGATATTTTGGATGAGTTTAGTTTTAGGCTCGAGTCCCTCTCTCTGCACAAAGAGAAGCCTTCAAAGGATGAGAGAAAGGAAGATGTATCAACAGTTGAGGAAGCTTACTTTAGTAGTAAGGAAGGGGAAGAAGGGGAATTTGATGATGATTTTGATGAAGAAGATGGGGAAGATAATTTTAGGATAGTGCCACGCAATATGAAAAAATGCTATTTTAGTGATGAAGAAGAAAGTGAAGTGATAAATGGTGTAAAAGAGGTTAGAAAAGAGAAAAGTACAGTGGCTGTGTATTCAAGTGATGAAGAGGAAGTAGTAGAAGTGGAAGAAGTTACTAAGGGGGTGGGAGAAGAAGGGTCTGCAAAAAATAATTTTACTGGGTGTAGAAATCAGGGGTTAGAAGTTAAATCTAGTGCTTATAGATCCAGGGGCGGCACCACAAAACGAAGCTATTTCTGTGATGATGATGAGGAAGTTGAGGAAATTGAGGTTTCCAGAGTGACAGGTTTGCAGGTTAATGGGTCAGACCTGGAAGAGGAGGAGAAGAGTGAATTTACTCGGCAAGGAGTGCAGGAAGGGAAAGTGGTGGTTTATAAATTACCAGATCAGGTTTACAAGAAGCTTTACCCTCACCAGAGAGATGGCATTGATTGGCTTTGGGGTTTGCATTGGAAAGGTACTGGAGGGATTTTGGGTGATGACATGGGACTGGGAAAGACCATGCAGGTATATGTCATTTCTATTGTATTTCTTATTTAAGCTGTGCTAGTTAGATGCTCGCTTATGTGGTTTAGTTTTGTTAAAATTGGCTGTCTTGAAGCATAATTCAGAGTCTAAAAATGGGCTTGGTCTAATATTTCTGGGATAAGGGGAAAAATGCTGGTTTAGTACTTGTCTGGTATTACAATTGTTGGCTGATCCATCTTTTTGCCAGATTTGTCTCCAACCTTTTACCATTCTTTTGAACAATTCTAAAGAGTATAATTGCCTTGCATAATGGATTTTAACTTGTTATTATACTTTCTTTGTTTCAGGTTTCAGCATTCCTGGCTGGTCTTTTCCACTCAGGTCTAATCAAAAGGGCATTAATTGTAGCTCCTAAGACACTT
Organism: Rhynchospora pubera; assembly: GCA_028095005.1. Lineage (NCBI taxonomy): Eukaryota > Viridiplantae > Streptophyta > Magnoliopsida > Poales > Cyperaceae > Rhynchospora > Rhynchospora pubera. The sequence goes on along the minus strand of CM051461.1, from coordinate 68,946,325 downwards.
ATAGCTCATTGGTTCAAAGAACTTTCTGTTGTTGGTCTGAATGAGGAGACCAGAGAGTAAGTGTTCTTTTTATGATTAGGGTTTATGTGGAGTTTACAAGTGTATATGTCCCATGATGAAATTGATCTCTATAATGATGAAATGTATTTTCCATTTGCTACATATAAGTGATCATGTTGTCTTTTTTTTTTCTTGTAGCTTTTCAGGAGCTAATGTGAACATGCGCAACAATGAGCTTCATTGCACCCTGAAGGTCTTATTGACTATTTTGTGTTGAATCTCATTTCTTTTAAACTGGTTCTTTTTGTTGTTATTGAATTGAAGCTGCTAAAGGAGAAAAGTTAATTTATGGTATCTGAAATGTTATTTCATTTGATGCAGAAAGGAGGGATTCTGATAACCACATATGATATTGTCAGAAACAATTACAAGGCCATAAGAGGAGGCGACAAATATCATGATCATGACTTGTATGAAGAGGAAGACGAGTTGCTTTGGGATTATGTGATACTGGATGAAGGACATATTATAAAAAATCCCAAGACACAGCGTGCCCAGAGCTTGTATGAGATACCAAGTGGGCATCGTATCATTATTAGTGGTACACCGATACAGAACAACCTGAAGGCAAGGGCTTCTTTTTTTTTTGGGCTTATTTTCCCACAGTATATTGTGTACATTGATCATCATGAAATATATGTTTTAATATCTGCAAAAGTACATGGTACTGTACCATTTTATTTTTTTCAAATATACATAGTAGAATAATAAGTATTTGGGCAAACTGGTAGAATAACAATATTTGTTTGTAACTGGTGGAGGTATAAGTGGCATTTGTCAATTTCTTGTTTGTTTTTACAATGCAATGGGCTATTGTGTAGGAACTTTGGGCTCTGTTCAATTTCTGTTGCCCTGAGGTACTAGGAGACAAGGATGAGTAAGTCAATGTTATATTTCTTCCATTTTGTGTTTTGTGAATATTTTAGTTCTTGTTATGTCATTCAATTAACAAAACATTGATGTTGAATTTGACTCTTTGTTTTTTCTTATTCTGTATTGTTTATTAAGGTTTAAGGACAAATATGAGAAGAAAATCCAGCGTGGGAATGAGAAAAATGCCTCTGATCGGGAAAAGTATGTTGGATCCACTGTTGCAAAAGTAAGTATAATTGTTTGATATAATCTATTTTGAATGCATGTAAGTTTGGCATAGCATGCTTACTGTCTCATCCAAATAAATTCATGATGCCAATATTTTCTAAACAGGAATTGAGGCTAAGAATTAAGCCGTACTTCTTGAGGCGGTTGAAAAGTGAGGTCTTTAGTAAAGAGAATGAAGAGATGAAAGTTGAGATGCCAATGAAAAACGAGTTAATTGTTTGGTTAAAGCTCACAACATGCCAGGTCAGATTTTCTTCTCGAGCAAAAGTATCAGCATAAAGTATGTGAATAAACTGGTAGAATTTTCTGTTGCACTACCACCATACTATTTTTAAACTTTTTTGACTTTCTGTGGGAAATGGGAGAATACAATTACTCCACAGGATTGGTATTTAGTATTTACACATATCAGAGAAATAGCAACCTTGGTCTGGATACAATTGCTCCCAGATAGTGAGATTTACCTCAGATTTTTTTTAGGGTGAAAATTTGTAAATTTTCCTTTGCATTAATTTTCTTTCATTATTCTTAAAATGCAGAGGCAACTTTATGAAGCTTTTCTGAAGAGTGAGATCGTTCACACTGCAGCTGAGGGTTCCCCATTGGCTGCAATAACTGTAATTCTCTCCTATTCTATGATTTCTTTATTTTTTTTAATTATTTATCAAATAATTTGCTCACTGAGTGAACTTGTGTTAAAAATTTATTCTGATACTTGAGTGCTAATGTTTTGCTTTTGTCGTGTCCAAGTGGTTTAGCAAAGTTTGCTTTTGTACTCTACAAATGGAGTTTGATAATAGAGTTTGGCTACAATCAAAGCAATTTTGACGGATCGTACCATCAATTCCGATTTGAATTCAAATTCAAAAAATTTTAATGACCAATCCAAACCGCTCAATGTGTTTGCATATTAAAATCTCTTTGCTGATCAAATTTTATATTTTTTTTGAATTTTTGAAGTATTTTTTCCAGATTATTAATAACTGTTGTTATTGAAGGGTTTAGAACTAGTTAGATTAAGAATTTTCTAAAATTCCAAAAAAAATAGTAAAAAAATTGTAAAATTCTGTCAGCAAGGAGGTTTCAAGATAAAGATCACATTGAACGTTAGGAGTGGTCATTTGAACTTCCGAATTTGAGATAGGGTCGAGTTTGACAGAACCCTCAGTCCATATCGTTTTAAACTTTTAATTTTAGCAGTTCTCTGATAATAATAAACTTTTAATTTGCACATCAGGTACTGTTGTCTTACCCAATAACAATAAATATAAAAAAATTAAAAGTTCCCTATAAGTTTTTTTTTTTCTAGTGCTATGAAAAGAAGGTTAATATAAGAAATATCTGCCTACATGTATTCCATGACCACTTTTTCTGTGTCAAATAGATATTGAAGAAGATCTGTGACCACCCCTTACTTCTCACAAAGAGAGGAGCTGAAGAAGTTCTAGAAGGAATTGGGGAAATGAATGAGAAGGATATGGGTTTGGTGGAAAAATTGGCAACCAGTCTTGCAAATCAAGATCATGACAATGAAATTCTGAATATGGATTATTCTGTCTCTTGCAAAATTTCTTTCATTCTCTCTTTGTTGGTTAGTTCTTTCTCCCTCTTTCTCATACTGTTGACTGAAGAAGAAATGATGTCGAAGTTTAATTAGACAACTTGCTAAATAAGATGAAGCAAGAACAGAATGTTCACTAAATTAAGGCAAGACTTGGGAAGTTACAGTTATGGTGTGAAAACTACCGGCTTAGCTCCTGTAAAATTCAAAAGTTGGGTAGTTTCACGCTTTCATTGTTCTTTGATGGTTGTGCTTCCATTCAATTCATGTCCAAGGAAAATAAATATTTTTTCTCTTGTTTCTTTAAAAATAAGTAGGAAAAAAGTCAAGTAGAGAGCGTTTTAAGGGATTATAGATGCAAATCTTAGGTTATTGCCTTGTGTTCCTTTGACTAATCAGTTTGATAATTAATTTCCTCGTGTCGTAGGAGAATCTAATGGAAGAAGGGCATGTGGTTTTAATCTTCTCTCAATCCAGAAAAATGCTTGATCTCATTCAGGTTTCATTTTAATGTTGTTATCCTATATATTTTAATCCGTAGGCTGGGGCATTTTTTTTTTAGCAGTTGTTATTGTTTGCTCATGGAACAGGATGCACTGTGGTCGGAAGGCTACAAGCTGTTACGCATAGATGGTACCACTAAGATTGCTGAGAGGGAGAAGATCGTCAAGGTCATTCGTCTTTTACTATTTCAGGAAGATTATGTTTCAATATATCTTTTATTAAATTACAAATTAAATTTTTATTGTAGGATTTTCAAGAGGGCAATGGGGCTCCTATCTTTTTGTTAACTACTCAAGTTGGTGGTCTTGGTCTGACACTAACAAAGGCTGATCGAGTAATTGTTGTTGACCCTGCTTGGAATCCAAGGTATTGATTATGATTGCTTTGGGATGATTTAATTTCTTTTCTATAAGCTAATTTTTGTCCATACATAGTTTCTCCGTGTTTTGTTGGACATGTGAATGAACTTTCTGATTTCCTGACTCCACTGCTCTATATGAAATAAAAAAAAACAGTAGATGGAACTGAGTTATGTTTTTTGTTCACTTCCTTTTTATTTCCCATGGCACTTGTTACAAACCAACTGTGTACATCACTTTTTGTCCCTTGACTTGGTTTAGTTATATACACTTCTGCTCAATGTTTGTTAAATTTTCTACTCTGTTCAGTATGGATAACCAAAGTGTTGACCGTGCATACCGCATTGGTCAAACCAAAGATGTGATTGTGTACAGACTCATGACTTGTGGCACTATAGAAGAAGTAATATACAAGAAGCAGGTAAGCTATTCATTTCCCTCTATTTCTAAATTTTATTTTTACTGAGCAGTAGTTAAATTATAAAACTTGAAGCTGTTATGTTGTCATGGATTTACATGTAAATAGTAAGGGTTTCCTAAATACACGTCTTTTCATCATTCTTTTTGCTTAGCTTCAGTATTATATTGGTCACCGTGTTCGCATCATAATTTCTCCTTTTTTTAGTAAATTGAAGCATCAAGATGTTGTATCTTTATAAAGAATAATTGTAAGCATCAAAATGGCTGCCCTAAACGAGTTTTGTTTTATGACTCAAAGATGATATATAACAGTTGAAGGGTTACTGTGTGAAGCTCCTTTGAATACTATTCATACTTGTCTAGTTGTTATCAGTCAGAAACTATTTAAGTTTTGATGTTTCTTCTATGAAGAAAATGCAACTAATTAGGTTTGTTTTCATTAAATGTTGATTTTATAGGTTTTCAAGGGTGGCTTGTTTAAAACTGCAACTGAGCAGAAAGAACAGACACGTTATTTCAGCAGAAAGGTCTGTACTGTACTGTTTTGTTTTTCAGGTGCTATGGTTTTTTTTTCTTTTTTGAGTTGATTTTCAGGTGCTATTTAGAATTAGAAAACACAGACAATGCCATCTAAACTTTTTTTTATAATATTGGTAAATTAATTTCAGGATATCGAAGAGGTTTTCAGGCTTCCAGAGGAAGGCTTTGATGTTTCAGTTGCACAGAGGCAGTTACAAGAGGAACATGCTGGCCAAGTTGTAATGTAAGCACTTACCCAGTGTTTATTCTAATGTAATTACTCAACACGTAGCCCCTAAATTTGTTGGGTTTAATTCAAGCAACATTGCCTTGTTTTAGTGGTGCATAACAGTACTTATAATTGAATTTTTATTCTTCATAGATATCAAAACCAAAATTAAAAAAATATAAATCATTCCACTTCTCTTTATTATATTATGAAGTCTTGACAGCGATAACCAATATTTTAATATGAAACCTTTATTCCTTTGGATAATAAATTAGGGATGAGTATCTGACATGCCATATCAAGTATCTGGAGAACCAAGGAATTGCAGGTGTGAGTCATCACAGCCTTCTCTTCTCTAAAACTGCCATTGTTCCTGTTGTGCCTGAGACGAATGAATCTGACAGGTCAGCATTTTCTTGAATTCCAGAAATGGTATGCAAAGGAGCTAATGGGTGGGTTTAAATCCAGATCTGGGTTTACCCAATTCCTCCCTATCACTATCACTAATTGAGTGCCAAAGTATCTGTAAATGATTGGATTAATATTCTAATAAATCATCAATACCTGAGTTCGACTGAACCCTTCATGTAGTAATGACCTATAAATTTCATATTATTTTGTGGACAGCAGTATTGGAAATAGAATCATTCGAAGCTCAGCTCCTGTTGGCACTTCACATTCTGACTATGTCCCATACGGGTATGGAAAAACTAGAAATGAAATACATTTTTGCTTGCTTTTCCACTATGAATATGTACAATATAACTTTTGTTTATTCTAAAATCATTAATTTTCTTTCTAGAGCTGCTTTTGCACAAAAGCCTCGGGATATGATACAGAATGCAAGGAAGAATTTGCCCTCTCAAACATACCAAGTGGGGCAAAGCCCTGGAGAGATTCGTAACAAAATAAATAGCCTCAGAAATCATCTTGCCAATAAGGTAAAAAATTCTTTATTAAAAGCTTGTACTAGTGTAAATAAAAGCTGATGTAAGTTGATTGCACTGGCCCATTGCTATCTACTGGATACATTATTCAGTCATAACAAGTGTAATGTTATTAGTCAGTAAAATTTTACTTTGGTTGGTGTGAGCAGGATTTTGTCGCAAAGCTTTCTGACAAGGGAGATAAGTTGAGAAAGCAATTAGCAGAATTGCAGCTAAAGTTGCAAGCAGAGAAGACGGCACCAGAGGTGAAATCAGTAGATGAAATGGCTGATAATTTGCACAGAATCCTTTCTGTCTAGTGTTCTAGAATTTAATGGAGCTGTGGGTTTGAATATCTTTTGGTGAATGGTAAATTGTATGCCTGGGTGATTGTCCTCTATCACCTGGATGGTTTTGTACAGAGAGGTGTTTGGTTTTGTGCTGTCTCACCTCAAATCCAAATCTGAAATATTATAAAGTTAACAGTAATTTTATGTGGCTTTTCCATTGGCTGGTGGGTTGTGTGCCGTTGGATTGACGGACTTTCCTTAGCTCCATGCCTTTTTGGTTTCCTTTCTTGCATGCACTCAGATTACAGTTTATTCTTCTTTGTCATTTCTGTTTGTTTCCAATAGCTTCTGTCACGTTTTATCGCTTCTAACACATGATCTCTGTATGGGAAGAATTGAGAGAATGTTCTCTTTGTGTCTCTAAGCCTTCTCTGTGCTGCTGCCCAACTTATAGGTCTATGTTGATGTTTTTTTGCTTCTGCTTTCTACAGTTGCAAAGCATTGAGGTAATTTTCGTATACTATCTGCTAACTGTTTTCAAAAACTTTCTCATGAGACCTGTTTTTACATCAGGAATTAAGTTCAAAACTTTCCTGACGGGTTGGGTGGAGAATGCGGAAATACAAAGTGTCATTAGTTTTAAATAAACAAAAATAACTGATATTACATGGAAAGGCAATAGACCTACTATACCGCGGTAAACTACTATCATGTACATTACTGTTTTTTATGCCATATCAAAAGATACTCCCTTTAATAATATTATGAAACAAATATGTTGGAATATGTTTTCGGCTATTCATTCTTTTAATAACTGGAGTCATATTTCAAGTCAAAGAATTACCAAGTCTACATATTTGTTTTAAATATTATTATGAACTTGCAAATGAATATTTTTTGGAAAATCTGTAAGGTTGCAAATGATTATTTTTTGGAAAATCTGAAAGATATATCCTAAATAGATCTAACCCAACCGAAGCCGTGCACGACTTATCCCAACGTCATTACGTCAACATATGTCAGGTTAGGCCAGGTTGTGTTTACAGATCCTGTTGCTTGCTTTCATTTGATTTTTCTATTCTTTTTGTTGTTGTAAAAGAAATACTGTATTTATGCGTCGACAGTTTCTTTTGAATCCCGATTAATGCAGGTATAGACCAAATCCGTACCATAATTGAATTTAGATGAAACACCACGACCAAAGAAGAGAACAGGTCAAACTCAAGAAAGAAAATGCAACCTACTACTCCAAATTGAGATCTGCTGCCGCGCGACACTGCGTGTCGCTCGATATGCTAGCCGTTTGATTAAGATCCAATGGACAAGGGAGCCCCGTGCATGTAACCTAGATTGGTAGGCCCGTAAAAAGTGAACCGTCCGATCAAGATCAGACGGCTCGTAGTGCGCTACACCGCGTGTCGCGCAACAGCGAATCCGGATTGTACTACTCCCATGCTGAGAAGCCTCACGAGTCACGAGACAACGTGATTTGCATTTTCTTTGACCCAGCCAACAAACCCAACTACTTTTAATCAATTCATTTATAATAAGCAAGTCGAACCTATCAATATCAATATATCATTACAGTTGAGGTCCTGTGCAGGAAATCAATGGGTACAACTGTACCAGCAATCGAAAATAAAACAATTCTTTTTAATCACAACACCAAAAATACGCTCAATGAACCAATGCTTGATCATTTTTACACCAAAAACAATTTTTTTTACACGTACAATATTATTTCAAAAAAAGACTACAAATTATTCATTCAATTACATGTAATGGACAAATTACCTTTTATTTTATTCAATGGAGTCTCATTTGATTTCTTAACCAAGTAATGCCGCTCAAAAAAGAGGTCTGAATTCTAATTTATTTACTTGAAAACAAACACCGATGGAAAACCATGATACCAGTACCCCAAACCACAGAACCACACAATTAAACCCCCATGGAAATAGCAAAAATATTAGCAACACATACTTGTGCCTGTTGATCCCTCAATTTTCATTGGAATGACTTCCCAAACCTTCACCTCCCCACAATTGCGCAACTTATGTGGCATTTTCAATCCATTGGCCCCAGCCTGGAAATCCAACTCGTTGCCTCCATCATGTTTTGCCACGATAGTTTCTACCATCGCTGGATTAGCCTTTTGTGCCTCCAATGCCTTCAAACGAATCCTCTCTGCTCTTGACCCAATTGTCTGCCCCAAAATAGACGCACCTAAAGTAATTGCCATGGCTACCTTTGGCATCAGAACAGACTTCCTTAACATGGCAATGAAAGGTACGGCTGCATGTACCGCGGCAAACCACTGAAGCGAGAATTTGGCAGTGTGCTCCCTCCAAACACCAAGAGGTATATTTGCCGCCATACCAAGCAGAGCAATAGCTAGCATTTTGGCCGGTAGGGGCTGGGGTCGAAGGGTTTTCACAAACTCAGTACGTGAAAGAGCTGCACGCATTGCTACCACAGCTTGAGGGCATCTGAGCTTTAAACCAGGTGGAGGTTGTATGAACTTGGTGACTAACGGGACTACACCGCTTACAGCTCGGTATGACTTGGCAATGGGGCATTGACCTGTTTCAAGCCACTCATTGCTCAGCGATTCTTGCAAGGGATGGTCACTTCCATGCTGAAAATTAATTACAACGAAGGAGATGAGCAAAGTCAGTGTAAGCAAGGCAAACAAATTAAAACAACAGATATGCATGTCAGCTTAATTAGACAGCTATTAATAATCAAGAATAGCACAACAAAACAAATTGAATACCTGAGAAAAAGGTTTGTAACTTGATGGCATTTTGTTTTTCTTATTGAATTTCTTAGAGAGAGAATCAAATGCGAAAGGGCCACAAGGCCCGAAAGCAGACAGGCTGATTGTGGCAGCTTTAGCGGCTAGTGGGTCAAACTGGCGACTTGTTTTGGTATTTTCAGTTACATGACTCTCATCAAACACAAATGATCTTCCCGCAAGTGGCACAACACCATTTTGACCGTGGAATAGCCTGAATGCCACATCAAAATTAGGTTCATCCTCGAAAATTGGGCCTTTCGCTCCTCGAACCTTTAGAATCAGAGAACAGGTGTTAGTACATGCTGACAATTGACACAATAATTAAGAGTTCTTTTGAGCAACAAAGGTTAAAATCAAGCAAATACAAGCAAGCTATTTGTGTCTGATTTATATAGTATCAGTTTTAAGATGTCAAAACTCAAAACTACTTACAGGAGTTGGGAAGGTGGCAGATGAGAAGGAAAAAACAGTAGGTTCGTTGATGTTTCTCAGAAAGGGGCACTTGTCAATTCCTTCTTGAACAACTGGATCATTCGAGCATTGAGCAAAAGGCAGCTTGAAGATTGAATCCATAGCAAGCTCTTCTGATCAAACTGTAAGTAGATAATAATAGAAGATAATATGTTACATTTAATAATCAAATGGGAAAAGACAAAATTTCTAAAGTCAATGATGGCATGGGCGAGGTAGAGAAACATAAATAAGTAAGAGAAATTGAACTATTCTATGCAAGTCCAAATAATATTAACACTTGACAGAAATTGTATGAGATTGAATTGAAATATAATGTGGAAGAATATCCTAAATATATATTCCATAGACAGCAAAATCTAATCGCAAAAGAAAGTTCAAATTCATTTCATTGAAGTTGAGAATTTGAGACCAGCTTGTTTCTTCGTGAAAATCTAGTCGCCTATACATGAGTATATTTAAGTTTAGTTAGGTAGGTTCAAAAACAGAAAATGGAAAAAATGAGGAGTTAGTAGATCTGGAATTCAGAGCCAGCATTTGTACACACTAGATTTGCTATGGTTTTTCAGCTTAATCGCTCTTTAAACTCAGCTGAAATTGCACGAATTCGCCATACCTTTGTACCCTTCGCACCGAAAGAAGAGAGCGATGGCTAGGGTTAGGATTCAATGGGGGGAGAGAGAGAGAAGCGAAGAGCTATCAAGTATGATATCTAATCGAATCAGTAATAAATGAAATGAAATGAAAAGAATTGTTGGAGAAAGTGGAGCAGTGATTTACTTTTGGAGCTGGAGCAGGTTTGGTTTGAAAGAGAGAAATCGTGTGGATTGCACTTGCACGAGATGATATTCTTCTCTCTGCCTCGAGCCTCGTCTCGTTTCAACCACAAGTTATCCACCGGCTGTACCGGTTGCCACGCGCTGCTTCACAGCTTATCGCCGGTTCGTTGTGTTTTGTTTAATACTTTCTAGTGAGAGCGATGGGGTTGGTTGACCGGCGTCTGGCTGCCCGGCTTCTAGACGTCGTTTAGTTTTTTTTTTTTTTTCTACTTTTCTCAGCTACGAAAGTTTCAGGTTTGCTTTGGTCTCCGTTGAATCTGATTGAGTCATTATTTAGGACCTCATTTATTTTGTTTACCTTTAAATAAGCAACATATGTGACTGAAACCGTCAAAATGAGAAGTGAATCCGATGATGATTTACAATTCGCTAATTGGCTAAGATTTGAGAACAATCAGATTAAGGAATTCGGAAGAATTAAGTGGTCAAATGGATTTGCTCAGAATATTTATTGGCAAAATTAAGTGTCATGTTCTTATCTAAATAATTTAATGGCTTGGTTATTGTCCCTTAAAATATTTTTATTTTATTTGCAACAAAAATATTTAGATTTCGTTATGATTTGTGTAAACTATATGTAAAATATCCCAAATAAATATGATCATTGTATGAATCGTTTCTAAACATAATAACTTTTCTTTTTATATATATATATATATGGTTGAGGTTGATGGACGTAGAAGAAGCTCATTTCTATTCTTTATATTTTTTTTCCCTCCGACAAATTTACACAGTAGGTTACTGTTGCATTTTTCTTGTAAAAAAAAATAATAATAATGAACAGGATATTTGACTGAGCAGAGAGAACGTAGGAACTAGGAAACGTATACTCTCCAGAACTTTCTTAGCTTTTGCCAATTCCCTTGCTGATTTTCTACCTTCATATCCAGTCAAAATCTTCAACTGACTGAAAGTCTGAAACCGAAGAAATGTCTTTTTTTTTCCCCCGGTGTTTCCAATACCGTACTGAATATCGTAAAATTGCATTAATACTGAAATCAGAACCGTAACCGAAACAGCAGTATCCAAAACAAAATTTCAGTATCCGACAGAGTTGCCGGTACGGTATTAAAAATCAGAAATTATAAGTGTCATCGCGATTTATGCAATCGCTATCATCGCTAATCTTAATTTTCCTCCCGCGCGCTTCCCTCCTCTTCAGATGCGCTCTCCTCCCCTCCCGCACGCTCCCCTCCTTCCCTAGCGCGTTCATCTTCTCCACCTCCTCTCTTCCCTTCTCTGCCACTCCCCTCCGTCCCTCTTCACTCTCCTTCTACCTCCATGCCTTTTCTTCTCTTCTCTGTCTTTCCTCTGTCTCCTTCATCAATGATTCTTTTTCCATCAAATAGTGAGAATGTAAAACAAATTGAACATATGAATGAACAAAGTGAACATATACACTAACAAAGTGAGACATAAAATAAACACAGAAATCTGACGCACAGCAAAACAAATTGAACATATAGAATAACAAATTGAACATATGAATGAACAAAGTGAATATATACACCAACAAAGTGAGACACAAAATAAACACAGAAATCTGACGCACAACAAAACAAATTGAATACATAGAAATAACAAATTGAACATATGAATGAACAAAGTGAACATATACACTAATAAAGTGAGATATAAAATAAACACATAAAACTGACGCACAACAAAACAAATTGAACATATATAGAATAACAAATGGAACATATGAATGAACAAAGTGAACATATACACCAACAAAGTGAGACATAAAATAAACACATAAATCTGACGCACAACAAAACAAATTGAACATATAGAATAATAAATTGAACATATGAATGAACAAAGTGAACATATACACCAACAAAGTGAGACATAAAATAAACACAGAAATCTGACGCACAACAAAACAAATTGAACACATAGAAGTAACAAATTAAACATATGAACGAACAAAATGAACATCTACACCAACAAAGTGAACATCTACACTAACAAAGTGAGACGTATAAAATAAACACAAAAGTCTGATGCACAGCAAAACAAAATGAACACTTAAAATAACAAATTGAACAGATGCAATAAACAAAGTGAACAAAATCTGACACACAGAAGGAAGGGAGGGGGAAGGGAGAGAGATGCACAGAAGGAAGAGACTGAAGAGTGCGAAGGGAGAGGGAGTGTACCCGGGTGAGGAGAGGGGAGCGCTTCGCAGGGTGAGGAGAGGGCTCACTTCGCTGGGGAGAGAGGAGCGCTTCGCTTCGCTGGGTTAGGAGAGGGAAGCGCTTCGAGCGATGGTAGAAATAGAGATAGCAGTAATCAATTTTCATTAAAAACATTTTTTTTTCCATTTGCCACTAGAAACGTCGTCTTTTGAAGAGACCTTAAAATCGCATTTCATATCTTTGTTGATTAAAATTTCGCAAAAAACAACTTTAATATATTGTATAAACAGCTGTAAGCTCAAATTCACATTATCTGAGTTATTAGGCTGGTACCATTTTAATCATTTATCTTATCCGTATTGTATTCCATAAGATGGATATGGATAAGTTTTTTTTATTAAGTTATCGAATATGGATATGGATAAAAAAATCGTTAATTTATTGGATAAAAGGTAGGGATAAGACTATTTCATATTCGTTATTTATTCATATCGTTATATATATATTATAATCTTTGTCATAATTGAAAATATATGATTGTAAGATTCAATTGATATATTGAAACTAATTAAATCAGAAAGATATATGATTGTATGATTCAATTGATATGTTAGTTACTAATTAAATCAAAAGATATGATTGTAACATAGTTGATAACTTATTAAATTGGAAAGATAGATACGATTGTAAGATTTAATTGATACATTAGTTAGATATGATTGTAATATTCAATCGATATGTTAATAACTAATTAGACGATTAAATTGCTGGATTTGGCTTAGATAATACTACATTAAATATTATTTTATTTATTTTCAATTTTCATTTACGCGCTACATTAAAAAAAATTAATTTTTTTTGAAAGATCACTTCTTTTTCTGTCATTGTTTATTTATCCATATTATACAATTTTTTTCTCATTTAATTATTAACATTAATTTTTACCAATTTTCTTCCGTTACTCTACCCGTTTCGTTAATTCTCAACAGGTAAGGGTAGGGTATGGATAAGCTGATTTTTAACGGATACAGACATGATATGGATAAAAAAAAGTTAACGGATACGAATAATGAAAATGTCTATATTGTACCCTACCCTATCATTGACAGCCCTATAACTATGAATAATCCAACGGTTTAATCAGAATCATAATCGTTTTGTTACAACTTTTAATTTGCTCTGTGCTTCTTTTTCCTTTTATTATTTTTGGGGTGTGAAAAGTATATTTACTACATTTGGTTATATATATCATTTACCATTCAACATTGATCATCTTCCTATTCTCTTTGGAATATGTTTAAATGGATGATAAGTAATCATCAATCAAAATTAGAAACCGTTTTAAAATTCAAAGTTTACCTGTCAAAATAGGAAATAACAATCAAAATAATAATAAATCGTTAATCCGTTCAAAAACCTATAAAAAACATTATTATCAAATTATTATTCTTGCCATTATAGCCCTTCGTCAGCACGCATGACGCACCATTACTTTTCGGTTTTTTCCGACAGTCACAATTCGGGAAAAGAATCCAACAGAAACAATTAAAAACACAAAACTCTACTAAACAAATTCCTCCTCCCGAAAAAATTCCTCCTCCCGAAAAAAATTTGTATTAAATTTACATTGAATTTCGATTTTATTACTAAACTAATAAGAATTTTAAGAATATGTTCGTAATATCGTGTTTTGAAAAACCGATGCTAGCTAACGTCGATCTTACTCTTAGCATGTTTTTTTTAATATATTTATTTATTTATTTTTAAATAAGTGAGCTTGAATTACTCACCACTTTTTTCATTAAGACGAAAAAAGCAGTTTAGTACAACACTCTCTTAATCATTACCCCTACTTATCCTGACGCACTGGTACCAAAATCGTTAGGTACCAGTGCTCCAACGCTATCTCCATTTATTCAATATATTTATTTTTGAAAAATAAAATATATATTTATTTTTGGAATATGATTGCATGGTTTTGGAAGTTTTCGAATTCACTTTGAAGATTTTCGAAACTAAAATTAACATAAAACTACAATAATTAATTTTTAATCAGTCAGGTCTCACTAAGGCCAGTCGTAGCACCCTCAGTCAGATTATACAACACCCTAATTAGCTAGTCACCAGATGCAGATGCAAAACCCTCAGCACCAGATGTGTAGATACAACACTTGGACTAAACATGATCTATGATCCCCTAATAGATGATAATCATATTACATTCAGTGGACTATACATGATCTCTAATCCATGGCTGCCTCGTTAGGATGATGACCATGAGTAGTTCTGTATTTTATGTATTTATAACAATGACTATGAGGACTACGATTAGTAGTATGTTTATGTATTTATGATGATGGCTACGGGGATTATTATTAGTAGTATGTTTGGATGGGTAGGGAATAGGGAATAAGAATAAGAAATTTCGGTTTGCGTGCTTATTTTTATTCTGGTGCAACTCAAACAACACAAGAATAAAAAATAAGAGTCTCCTATACTAACAAAACCATGGTATAAGAATAAAGAATAAGGATAAGCACGCAAACCGAAATTTCTTATTCTTATTCTCTATTCCCGGCTTATTCCGTTGCATCCAAACACACCCATATATATATGTTTGTTTGGATGAGGTGTTGAATAAGAATAAGAATAAGGATTTAGAAATGCGTGACTATTCATATTCCTTATTCAAAATTTCATAATTTTGTTAGAATATGAATTTGGACTCAAATAAGCCCAATTTTTTTTTTTTTTTTGTGTACAAAACTGTACAAAAAGTACATATTTTTTTTACTAGTGCTATCATTTTTTCTAATTAAATAGACATGAAAAATAACAAAACTGTACAAAAGTACATAAATATACATATTTTTTTTACTAGTGCTATCATTTTTTCTAATTAAATACAGACATATGGAAAATAACAAAACTTTACAAAAAGCACATAAATGTACAAACAAAGGATACAAAATACAATTCATGCGATAATTTCTTACAAATAAAATTCAGTTAAAAATACAATTAAAATATACTTATGGAAAATAAATAAAAATACAATTAAATTTGAAGTATATAAAGGATAAAGTATTTTCGACAATCACAATTGAATTATATAAAATATATATAAAAAATTACATAAAATAAAAAAAAATGGAGCGGGATTAGGCTCAAAGACCGATCTTAGCTAGTCCCGTTTTTTCAAAGCAAGATATTATGAATTTATTTTTAAAATTAGAATTATTTAATAATAAAATCGAAAATTTAAAATTACTTTAATAATATTTAAAAGTTTTTCGGCTTGTCCTGCACATTTTCTCTTTTGAACGGATATTCTAAAAAGCCCAATAGTCGTGATCGCAAAATATTACCAAATTTAGGCCCGAAATTAGACAGCCCAACTAGCCCAAAGCTCTGACAAATGGGTCCGTTGCGGCCGAAACCAGTTCCATCTCTTATCCAATCGAACAGTTCTTATTTCATCAAATGAAATCTAAACCGTTAATTTTCCCTTGCCCAAATAAAATCTACAGAATTATAAGGCAAAATTAGATATAACCCCTCGAATCATCTCCAATTAGATATAACTCTCTCTAAACGTCAAAATTAAATATAACTCCTTTTTATCATCTCGTTAATAAATATAAACCCTTTTTTTAACCATATTTATATATTTTAATAATATCTTTCTTAATAATAATGAGCCATACAAATGTTGGACAAAAATACCCTCTTCCCAATATAGGACCTTTCACATTCCCTCTTCAACGAAACATGAAATCTCGGTATCTTGATATTTCCAGAAAATATCCGTATCCAATTCATATAATATGACAAAGGCTCCCTTTGGATGCGTTGAGAATAAGGTAGGAAGAAGGAAGAAGGGAAGAAATTTATTGGGAAGAGGTAAATTTATTGGGAAGTGTGTAATTTTTGTGAAGAGTTTGGATGGTTAGAAATAAATTTATTGATAAAAAATGGTTATTCCTTATTCCTTATTCGGGAAGAAGCCATCCAAACGGAGCTAAAGGCAAGAAATCTCACGTTTATAGAAGACAACTCTTCAAAAGATTTTGCTGTATTTATAGAACTTTTGATGTTATTTATTATCATTTTAGATCATGACTTTCTTTGGGTGCAGGGAAATGTTGCATATATGCTATTTCTTGAAAAATAAGCTCGAATGGAAAAAAAAATGAACTAATCTTGCTTTTAGATTAGTAATAACTTCAATTATAAGGGGACATTGTGGCTTTATTTACAAAAATAAATAAAATAATATAATAAAAGACAAATAATGACATACAAAAACGCACATAAATAGATTATTGCATTATCTCTATAGTAAATTCAAGGTGAAAAGTCCTGTACAGGAAGAGGGCATTTTCGTCCAAAATTTATACAGCTTGTAATTTTTTTTTAAAAAAAGATATCGTTAAAATATATAAAAATGATTGAAAAAGGTTTATATTTATGAATGAGAAGATTAAAAGGGGTTATATTTAATAGACTAATATTGAGGTTTGCAAGGGGTTATATCTAATTAGAGATGATTTGAGGGGTTATATCTAATTTTGCCGAATTATAAAGAATTCCCAAAAAGGATAAGAATAGGAATGAACTAAACTGCGCCTCATTTTTCTCTCTCTTTGAGGAGGCACTTTGTTTGTTTAAGTTTAATTCCCTCTTTTCTCTCCATTCAAATCTCACACTCGTCTCCGAAATACACACTTTTCCTAATAAAACCAACTCATTTTCTTTTTTTTTTTTGCAGTAGTGACAGTCACTATGCAACAATTGCAACAACTACACGGAAACAATAGAGCTAGCTAGACACTATTCTAGCAAAATAGACATCAGGAATGATAACTGCTGCAATTTTGTTATCCCTGCCATCGCTAAATATAAATTGAACATATATAACAAATAAGGTGAACATATGAACGATCTAAGTGAACACTTACAAACAAATAAGTATTGTCATCATTTGTTCAGAATTTTACATGCACATTCAACTTATTTTTATTGAACTTATTTGTTTGCATGTGTTCACTTAGATCGTTTGTATGTTCACTTTATTTGCTGTATATGTTTATTTTTTATTTAGCGATGACAGAAATGGCAAAACTGCAAATGGCAGTAATCAATTTCCAAATAGACATTTCACTGAGCACACATCCATGGTCGGACATTACCCACAGCCATTTTGGGCCTGAACTCTATACCTAGGAAAACGTTGCCAGCAGTAATAAAATTTTTAATAATCACCCTCGACGTAATCTCAACCTCTCTATCCTCCCAATTTTCATTGTAAAACTTCCCCATCTCGACCTCCATCCATCCATCTGTTCTTGTTTTAGGCCATTTGACATCTGATGTGTGATTCCCCGTTTCGCACAGGTAAAGGCGGCACTTGCGTTCTGTTGGGTTGCATCGAGGGTTGAAGAACACACTTTGCTTACATTTGCTCAATCCGCTGATTGTTACAGTGCTAAGACGGAATCTCATTTCTTCCAATTGTACAGCTTCTGTTGTTTTGAAGATCAGATATGGTGCATATATAGTGTGCGAGGAGAGAATTTTGCTATTGATAAGCTCAGTTTTGGTAGAGATTAACAACGTGAGAGAATTTGGAGATGAGAATGAGTGAAAAATGTATTTTATTGATTCTCAGGATTACAATCTGTAAATTACAAGCTCTTTTTTCTACTAAAATGCCAACCCCCTATACAATGATCTACCCCTTCTATTTATAGGCCTATTTCTCATAACAGAATGCTGACGTCACCCGACAGCCGTTAGCCCACTAGATGCCTCTAGATTCTCCCGACTTATGTTCGGTGAGGTGCTCCGTATGAATTTGTTATGGCCTGTCCTCCCGACTTCATTTGGGGCGCGCTGTTTAATTCTACTTTTCCCGCTTCTTTACCCCCATTACAGGCCTCTTTTGGGTTGGGTTCCATATCCTTCTATTTGGGGCCGAGCTTTATCAGGCCGGCCCTATCAGCTATCAATGCTACCAGATATTTGTGTGTAGGGACCTGTAATATTATAGATGAGCATGACTCCCTTTGGAAATCTAGGAAGGAAAAAGAATGAGTTTATAAAACCTTATTTTTAATTTTTGAAACAAAATATTTAGTAGTCCAAAGGAGAAAACGAATTGAAAATAGAATTAATAAGCTTGAATCAGAAAGTGAGATGAATTTCCAATATTTTATGTCCCCATATATACCTGACATGTTCATTTTGCATGCGGTAATCATGAAGCATTTGGCACCGGTTGATTTCTCCAATCCAAAACTCTGTAAAAAAAAATGAAGGATTAACTAATGCTCATTTATACGGTATTATGCCCAAAAGCAAGCAAAAAAGGAAAAAAAAACACTTGAAACAAATAATTAATGGAAAACAAATCAGACAAGATGTGAGTTTATGTAGATATATACCATACCAGTTTACCACCATCAATTTGCAGCGGATGATCACACAGCCGTAAGTAAAGCTCTTTTTTAGAAGCATATTCGACTGGCTGCACAGCCCGAGAGAGCAAAGAAGCATAATCTGATGGCAGGAAGCGCTCCCAAATGGCATCTGAATCTGCCGCCGATCTGAAGGAGGATGACAGTAGAGATAGGATGCAAGCATGACGAGGGCTGGTGAAAGATATCACATGCGCAAAGCAATCCTCAGGAAGTAGGTCGAAATCTCCCATTGTTCCCATCTTCTCGCCACAAACTTTTAACTCTTTTTGCGTTTCCTATTTTTTTTTTTTGTGGGAATTGGGAAATAGTTCAAACAAAAAAGTGACGTCAGCCATATTTTTTGTTTCTTTTCGACAAGTGAATTCCACCAAGTTGTTGTGTTCTCTTCTCTCGTAGCACAAGAAAAAAAACATATTATTATACATAAAAAGAATTTTGCACTATTTTTAATATTAACTACTTGAACTGTGAAGGAAAATAGAATTAATCAAAATCCCACACCCAACGTGGCCCCCCCTAATTCGATTGCAATTCTACTAGCTAGATAAATATATTCTTGCCCTGATTGATAATATAATACTCATGTAATATCTGAACTATCTAGGTACTGCACCGAACATGAAGGGCTGTTACGGTACGGTAAATACATTTTTATTTTAAATTTTCTCTATCCGTATTATACTCATATCAGTTAAAAATTTATCTTTATCCATACTCGCTAATTCTATTTAGCGATAAAAGTAGAATAACATTAAAAGGTAGATAATAACAATAAAAATTATACACTCTCGATAAATGAATTATATCATATAAGTATACATAATTCTATAGATATAACAAAACCATATAATGTAATAAAATGTCAAATATCACATAAAAAAATATTATAACTAATTACTAATTATATACTATCAAATCAAATATAGTGCAAATCAATTTCTTCATCAACACAAATAGATTTTGATAATGACATTAGTGCTCCATTCTAATTATGATGGATATTAAGACTAATAATTATATATAGAGAGAGAAAGAGGAATAATATACTAAACTCTAGAGTATTGATTTGGGTATGCATTCAATTATAGCTGGACAAAAATCCATTTATCAAAGAAAATTTTTTTTGGGACCAATTTTGGATATGCATTCAGTCAATAATGTGCTTTATTTTGAACTGAATTTTGGATAAGAAAAATTCAATTTTTTTGTGTATGAACTGATTGTGGATAGTCTCACACTGTTCATGTTAGGATTCTGTTGGCCAGGTTTTGAAAAGGAAAGAAAGAGGTCAAATCTGAGCTTGTACATATAACTGTTTGTTGAAAGATTGTAATTGTTGTTCTCAGACACAGAGATTAGCCTTAATTAAACCTAAATCACGTGAGACTATCTATACATATGGGTTCTTGAAAGTCTATTACTATCCTCACAATACATTATAGATTTGTTTGATTTTCTTTCTTAGTTACGGCTAGAAGAAAAGGAAGAAGCAAAAATGAATTGAAGGTTGCTTTCGCATATAGGTATGACTGGTAGGCCTGATTAACGTGGTAAACGGACACGGAATGGGGTGTTTCGTTTACCGTTCCGTTAACAAAACGAAATGGATTTCGCTACCGTTTACCGTTCCACTTATTAAACGAAATGATTTTGCTAAACGGCATGTACAAAAACACGTTAAACTGTTCCATTTCATGTTCCGTTTACCGTTTCATTAAGAAAACGAAACAAATATCAATACCGTTTACCGTTCCGTTTCAGCAAACGGAACGGCATAACGTTTTTTTTTGTTTCCGTTGGCAGGCCTAATGACTGGTGCCGCATCTTGGCTTATATATACATAAACATTTGTAAATTTTGCTTGTTAGAAAACAGATATGAAATAGCTCTTACCGTATCCTTTGCCGTTAATTAATGAAAAATTTATTTTTACTCGTACTCATACCCATATCCATACCCACTAACTAACGAAAATAAAATTTTATCTATGTCTATCTTATCAAATACGGTACGGATTAGATAAACGGTTAAACGGAATTCATTACACAACAATTATAATTTGCTATTATAATGTGTCGCAAATGTACATATTAGAAATATTAGAATATCAAAGGAAACGATAATAACCTTCTTGTCTTTGTGTACGGAAGCTTCGGATTTTACGATTTCCTGCACAGCCAATAACCTTGCTCTTCTTCTTCTTCTTATGGCGTGGCCAGCCTTCTTCCCTAATGCCCGACTCGCACAAATCGCCATGCTTGATTTGATTTTTGGAATGTTATTAGATTCAGGTCTTAAGTTTTCAAGATTCGAAACCCTCATGGCTTCAGTTGGCGCTTGAAGAGTTATTTGCCTAGCACTTTTTCGTGGTGGATTTCACTCTGGACAAGGAGAGAAGGGGTGAGAAGGTTATCTGCAGGTTTTGTTTTGATTAATTTTTGAGTTGCGATGCATCCTTTTTTGTGGGACTTCTTATATCCTTTTAAAAAACTGTCGTCGTCTCCACGGGGATCTACTATTTTGGTTCAATTTCTTGCTAAATTTATTTCTTACAATTTATGAATTTATCAATTGAATTTCACTAGCAGCAGTGCCCGCTCAATGTGCGGGCGAACTTTAATATGTGAAAATATACATTACATGGCACATATATTTTATAACACTCAACTTATGCTAGCTATTTAATTAGTCTGTGATTTCTTACATTTGATATTCCTAATATTTACCAAGGTGTACTTTCATTATCTCTAGATTTTATTTACACTTTTGGAAAACTAACTGAGCGAGCAATAGATCTCAAGCCGTCAAGCGAGTACAAGAAAGATTGCTAAATTCTGGATTTTGTGTAACCAGAAGAGCAATAATGCAAAGACTCGTGAGCAGAGAAAAAACTGGTGTTACCGGTAGAATTCATGATACTATTATCCTATATACCGGTAGAATCTGATGGACTGGTACAGTATGAACCTAAGAAAAGTAGAGTTTTGCATCCATATGACTATTGGAAACATAGGAGCACAATAATATGACAAAAACGTATTCTTAAAAACTGCAACTGCTGACAACTATTTCTCCTTAAGATTCACTAAACATTGAAAGGAAAAGTAGAACCACAAACCTGTACTGGTTGCCTACATCAGGCCCCTGTCCTAAAACTTGTCTGGAATCGTGACTTGCCCAAAAGACATCTAATAATTCGCTGTATTGGATTTTCCTTGCATCATACTCAACCTATAAAAGAAGAAACTGGTGTTAGTCGAGAAGCATTACTGTAAATTGATAGGAAATACTTTCTCAAGATTAAATCACAACGTTGAAGGGTACTCATGCCGTCTCTTTCACAATTGCATTTTCTTTTTGCAACCTATTTTTTTCAGGCTCATCTACAAAATTAGGATTAACAAAAGCTCAGTTTCTTACTTTTTCAATCGTCTAATAAGTCTCAGAAGATGATTGTATCGCTAAAAAACCACTCACGTTTGTCATAACAATAAGCACTCATTGTAATCGAAAAGACACAGCAAAGAAAAATTAGCAATGCATAACATAGCAATACTCGTAATTAAGTAAACCTAGAATAATTTAACAACCCAGACCGCTATTCAACTCTGAAAATAGCGACAAGAAAAACACAATTAAGTACATATTGAAGCTATTCAAAGTGGTGCGTGCCTTGAAATAGTGAGTGAAGGGGTGACGAAGAGATCCTCTAGGCGGAGACTGAGAAGAGGAAGGCAGAGAAGAGGGGTGGAGGATCAGCGGCAGAGGATGGCGCTGTTGTTCGTGGCGACTGGCGATGCCAGTGAATATGTGCTTGAAGGCAGAGAGATGAGGGTTTTGCTCCGTAAAGAGAGGAGGCTTCTTCGTTGAGGGGCTTCTTAGATGATAGAAGGGACAGAAAATTTGAATTTAATTAAAATTTCAAATATCGGTACATTTGTTTCATTTAATTCCGAAGACGAAAAGTGACGAATTGGTGCGGATGAAAAGATGTCAGCTTTTGAAAAAAAATTGTCGGAAAAAGAATGTTTTGCGGAGAATCGAACTGGGTTCGAGGAACTAACAGCGCTCGAGCGCACTTGGCCACCAGCGCTCCAGACAGAAGGTTAATTCACTCTTCCATCGGAGATCTAATCCAATCCATTCATCGATTAATCGGACATAATCTAGACCATTTATCTAATAATCAATAGTGCAGATTGTTCAGACCAAGGTTGTATCCTGAGATGTTACATCCTTCAATTGATGCTTTTAATATAGTAGAGATAGAGATAGAGATGTACTAAATATACATATGCAAAACCGTCTTGTCTAAAATAAACATCTAATTGCTCGTCGACCTAACCATTTTAAATTGTAGACCAAACGATTTGGTGTATGGTCCGAATTATTTATTGTTCTTAAGAAAATTTTATGTATCGTTCATAGGTTAATTAATTTAATATTGATCTTTATTTTCCATTCAATATTGATCTTCATTTGAATATGTTTATATAGATATAAATGATCATTGAAAACAGAAACAATTAAAAACATTTTCTCAAAATAAACTTCTTTTGCGCATCTTCTCTTTTGAACGGATATCTTCTAAGAATATAAAGCCCAATAGCCGTGATCTGAAACCTGAAAAAATTATAACTAATATTATTGTTCACTCGAATTTCGATAATAACAATTCAAAATAAAAAATTTAAAAAATAACGTCGTTGGATCGTCATCTGGATTGACAAACATTACTGTTCATTCGGATTGACGAAATCGCAAAATCTTAGGATCGTCATCTGGAATAGCGACCCAAGGTTGGATCGTCATTCCAATTGACGACCAAACGTTTATGATTAAATTATGAAACTTTTATATGACACTTCTATTATAAAATTATGTAAAAATATGTTGGCACCGATCCAAACAAAAAAATTGGCTTATAACTTTTAAAGTGAAATTTGTTTTTTACCCCTAAAATTTTTATTATTAAAAAATATATAATTTGTGATTAGAAATTTATAATAATTAAAACATCTATTATAAAAATATAAGTATATAATTAAATTATACATGTTAAATACACGATATTATATGTGTGTTAAATACTTATTTATATATATTATAAAAATATAAGTATTATACAAACATATAATATTGCGTATTTAACATGTATAATTTAATTATATATTTATATTTTTATAATAGATGTTTTAATTATGTTTAATTTCTAATCAGAAATTATATATTTTGTAATAATAAAAAGTTTAGGGACTAAAAAATAAATTTCACATTAAAAAATATAACCCTATTTTTTTGTTTGGATCGTCATCCCAATTGCTGATCCAAACAAAAAAAAATTTGCCAACATATTTTTACATATATTTATAATAGAAGTTTCAAATAAAAGTTGAGTAATGCTAGAATCAAACATATAGGACGTCAAACACGATCCAAACGTTGCACATTAAAATTTCAAACGATCGATCCAAACCGCTCAATATGATCTTTATATTAAATATCTTTGATAATCAAATTTTATATTTTTTCATATTTTCTAACTATTTTTTTCGAATTTTCAAAATTGAAGGGTTCAGAACTTTTTAGATTGAGCATATTGAAAAATTCCAAAAAAATAGTAAAAAAATTTGAAAAAATATAAAATTTGGTCTCCATGAAGATTTTATAACACATAACAATTTGTGTGGTTTGGATCGGCCATTTCAATTTTAAAAATTAAAATTTCATCGCGTTGGACAAGTGTACGTGTCCTATATGTTTGACACTAGCAACCCCCATAAAAGTTTCATAATTTAATCATAAACGTTTGGTCGTCAATTGGAATGACGATTCAATCTTGGATCGTCATCCTAGATGACGATCCAACCTTGGGTCGTCATTTCGGATGACGAACCATGGGTTTTGCGATTTTGTCAATCCGAATGACGATCCAACGATGATATTTTTAAAATTTCGAATTTTAAATTATTATTATCGAAATTCGAGTGAACATTGATGTTAGTTATAATTTTTTCGGTCTCAAAACATTACCAAAATTAGGCCCGAATTTAAAATTCAGATCCGCTGCCGCGCGACACAGCGTGTCGCGCGGTACGCTGGCCGTCTGATTAAGATCCAATGGACAAGGGAGCCCCGTGCATGTAACCTAGATTGATAGGCCCGTAAAAAGTGAACCGTCCGATCAAAATCAGACGGCTCGTAGTGCGCTACACGCTGTGTCGCGCAATAGCAGAGTCGGATTGCCGAATTTATACAACCCAACAAGCCCAAAGCTCTGACAGATGGGTCCGTTTCAGCCAGCACCAGTTCCATCTCCTATCCAATCGAACAGTTCTTATGTCATCAGAAAAAATCTGAACCGTTCATTTTCCCTTGCCCAAATAAAATCAACAAAATAAAGAATTCCCAAAAAAGGAGAAGAATAGGAATCCACAACGCCACTGAACTGCGCCTCTTTCTTTCTCTCTCTTTGAGGAGGCACTTTGTTTGTTAGTTTAATTCCCTCTTTTCTCTCCATTCAAATCTCTCACTCGTCTCCGAACTACACACTTTATTTTCCTAATAAAACCAAATCCCAACCTTCTTCGGAGCAGTCACTTTGCGGCTTCCCATTTTCGTTTCTATCCGAGAAGAGAGTCGCCAAACCCTAATTTTGCTAGCAAGGGTTTTGAAGATATGTCGAGTGTAGAGAATACGGTTTTGGGTAAGAATAAGGCCGAGATCTCGCCAGAAGATGGCGTTATCACTTACAAACGGCGCCGCGTTTTGAAGAGCGAGTTCGATTGTACTGAGGTAATGGTTTCTGTTGTTGGTGTTTCTTGCAAAGATTTTAAGATCTCAAGTTTGAAATCTTTTCTGATTGCTCTTTGTTTTCTTCAAAATTTAAGTTGATTTACATGTGAATGCTGCTTTGATGTGGAATTTGGTTAATTATTGTTTCTTTCAGCTTAATTGGTAAGGAAATTAAAACTCCCTTGTCTTTTGTAGCTTCCTGTGGATTTGGCATTATGCAAGATGAACCCTGACAAAGAGCCAAATTGCGCAGATAACCACTGGCCAAGGGAAGGTCCAGATAGCACAGATAGCCACTGTCATTATGGAGAGCAAACTTGCACAAATAATCAGTGGAATAGCTGGAGATATATATTGGAGAGTGAGCTAAAGTCTCTGTCGGAAATGGGGGGAGGTGGTATTGAAAATTGCATTTGTGTGGCGCTCGGTAATGCTCCATTTGCTGTCTTTGGCAGACCACAGGTACATACATGCAAGATTTTATCTTGTAGTACAATTAATTGAACTAATAACTGCATTATACCAGCTAGTATTGATATGTATTGTCTACTTACATTTACTGACCTTTTGCTTACCAAATTGGGTCATTCTAGTATTGATATGAGCTGCATTCTACACGTCATAGGATAACTGCAAACCTGTATCAATTGTATTGATATGAGCTGTCTATTACCAAAATGACAGTTACTAGAAAGTTTAAACCGGTAAAGTGCAAACCTGCATCAAGCTTTTCGTTCTTTGGTTCCGTTTTATTGGTTTTGTGTCATAAGCCGTAGCTATGGCTATGCCTGTTACTGGTGCTTACTTGTGGAACTACAAATAATATAATTTTTCATTTGTCATTAATCTTTGGGTGAAGTCTTGGTATGATTGGCTTTGATGAATATTGCGCTTACCCCTAAACCTTTTGTTTCGACAAATATTGCACTTCTTTTTTTTACTGTTGATATGATTGGTTTTTGTCTACTCCTATACTTCCTTTGCTTGTCCTGATATGGTTAGAAGGAACTGTGGAGTCAAAGGAATGATAGGTTTTTCTGACAAAGCAGGACCAAGTCATAATTAGCTGTATACTCAATTCATGTGACATTGTTCTTTCTAGTTGATTTTTTACATTTACAATCTTGATAGAGCAAATTATATATGAAAGTACATTAAGACTAATGTAAATTATATGGAAAAGAGAGCTGCACTGAAACACATTGGGGGGAAAAAATCCGGGAGTCAAGTTTTGATAATGAAGTATTAATCAAACTGTGATGATCTATAATCCTGTAAATTTCTTCCTTAACTATGATTTCAGGAAAATGGATATGCGACTGAGGCTAGTGCTGCAACTGAGCCTACATTGAACAAATGTGTAAAAGCATATGCTGGTGACAACACTTCGAAGTGTCAGAACACCCTTGTCGAAATACTTGTGTCTGAGAGATTTGTCATGTTGTGTGACATATTGTTCAGAAATTTTAGGGCAAAAGATTACAGGCGTTATATTGATTTGACCAAAATTCACTACAGGATGAGAAGTGGCCGTTATGAAAAAGCACCTAAATCTTTCCTTAGAGATATACTGAAGGTATAGAAACTATTTTCTTGGGTGCTTGTACCACAGATGGTGTCACACGTTTTTATTTATTTCTTGTTAATATTAGCATCAATTTCCCATTTTTTTTTCCCTAAGAAGGAAGATGCATGCATTTTATAGCACCCAAGGAGAGATAGTGGGTACATCGAAAAGTTACTTTATGTGCTCCAAGGAGAGGAAATGTAGCAGTGAAAATAGCTAGACCATAACTTTTTTTTTTTACACTATTGGTTCATTTATCTCGATGAGATGACAAAGATTTAAAATGATAATATCATCAACGTTTCATCCATTTAAATTGTTAAATTGGATGTTAATTTTTTGTTTGCACAAGTCTTCTAATTCTTTTATTGTTGTTTTGTCTTATACAGCTGTGGAGGGAATTTGAAAAGGTTGGCCAAGATATAGTTCGTCTAACAAATATTTTCTATGACATATGTAGAGCTTCCTTTCAAGAAAAGGTGTGTTCTTTAATACTACCATGCAAATTTTGATTGTTTAGATCCTGCACAAATTTGGATTTTAAGTATGCTAGTTGTGCATATCAAACAATTTTCATATGGATGGATTTTTAAATAATAAGCCTCCCTTATGCCAGATTGGAGCTGAGTTTGATTTTGAAGACTCTGAAGAAAATCCTGAGGCAAGTTCAGCATGTTTTAACAAAAGGATCATTCATAACAATATCCTTTTATTTCTGACAATTTTCAGGAATCTCATTATCTGCTTTTTTTCCCTGTTGTTCTTTTTTTTTATTTTTTCAGGACACTTGCGTATTTAATACAGAGACTTGCATAATGGATCTCCCTGCTCCAAACAACATAAGCAATTTTAGCATTGTTTACAATAATAACATGAATAACAACAATAATTCAGGAGATTCATACACAACCATTCAACAACTAACCCTGACCCACTCAGATCGGTCAAGCCATCCTGACACCACTAACCGCACATGCAAAATTTGTGGATGCAATGCGATCAATTCACAGGTCCTTATATGTGATGGGTGTGAGTGTGCATACCACATCAATTGCATCAGGCCCGCTGTCAAAGATATCCCTACCCAATACTGGTACTGTAAATCCTGTACTGGTGCCAGCAAGAGGAAGAAAGCCCAGAAGCAAAAACAGAAAATAATTGTACCGCATGAGCACTGTGGGGCTTGCAAGCTTTTGGAAAACATGGTATTTACTGAAACACCGGTGGAACCTGAAGATGCCAAAAAGGACTCCGCGTCCAATGTTAAAGAATCTGATGAGTTGGGCCCAAAAGAACTGTGCAAGATGTGCGGATTGAAGGAGGAAGATGACAAGATGTTTCTGAAATGCGGCCATCAATATTGTCTGTATAAGTACTACCATATAAATTGCCTTAAAGACAGCCAAATTGCAAAGGAGGAGCAAGAAAATAGGTCATGTTGGTACTGTCCCTCGTGCCTCTGTCGTGGTTGTTATGCTGACAAGGATGACGAGAATATTGTATTGTGTGATGGGTGTGATGATGCGTACCACATTTATTGTATGAAACCACCTCGAGATTCAGTCCCTGAGGGTGTGTGGTACTGTGTTGGGTGCAACTTGCAGAGGGCTAGGCTAGCAATGAGGATATACCAGGAAGAACTGAAGTCAAAGTGCGAGAAGCAGGGTTAGAATTGTCCTTGTGTTGAATTTGTACAGAACCCCCCTTTGTATGTTGTGTAATTTTCCCTTTGGGAGTGGAGGCTCTGGATGCAAATACTTGTGCAATAGTAGTTGTCAGCTATCTTAATTGTTAGTAGGTTTATTCGTGAGAATATTTTGTCCTTCCATTCTTTTTACTAAGCAATTTAGATTTCCTTGGTTAGGAGTTAGGGATGTA
The DNA here is from genome assembly GCA_028095005.1 of Rhynchospora pubera. Classification (NCBI taxonomy): domain Eukaryota; kingdom Viridiplantae; phylum Streptophyta; class Magnoliopsida; order Poales; family Cyperaceae; genus Rhynchospora; species Rhynchospora pubera. The sequence goes on along the minus strand of CM051461.1, from coordinate 68,917,380 downwards.
TTTTTTATATTTTTATTATTTTTTTAAATTGTTTGGTTATAAACTGGTGCTACATTGATAAGAAATGATTGTTTCAAAGGAAAATGATGTATTAGTATCACAAAAGAACTATTAATTGTTTTCCCTTTTCACCGCTTAACTCTTTAGAATGCATTGCAAAATGCAGTGGTTAATAGAATTATTATGCATAGGACTGAAAGCGTATTCAAGTGTTAATAATACTAGCATAAGATGCTTTTTGTATGTGGGCAAATAAATAAATGAAATATGAAAATAATGTTAGGTAACAAAAGTATGTTGTTCAATTTACTAGTGATATAAATAGATATGTTATTTGATTTGTTTTTTTATTAGATGAAAAATTAAAATATATTTCGATCAAATAAATCAAACGATATTTGTTTACATGCTAAATCTACCGTGTTAATGTCTCTTTGGATCCGTGCGGTTATAAATAATAACTAAAATATAGTTAGATCAAATCGAACGAATGGCGAAAACACGTGTCTACGTGTTAGATTTAACGTGTTGAATCCGTGCATTCACAAGTATATAAGCAGAGATAGAGATATCCTTTTCATCTTTTATGGGCCGATGAATGGAAGGTAACGATGACAAAAGATAATGTAAACACACGCTAGTAGGGGTGTAATTCCAGATTTGTATCCCGTAGATAGTGTAAACACACGCTAGTAGGGGTGCATAATGTGGAAAACGACCACAAAAGTGGTCATTTTCGTTAATCGTTGTATTAATGTATGAAATTTTTGTACTTATTGCGTTGATTGTTGCACTCGTTTAACACATGTTGCATTGATCGTTTTGTTGATGAGAACGATCAAAACGGTTATAATCGTCTTTTACTACTTAACTGTTTTGTATTTTTATTAATATGCAAGAAAATAAACTATTTTGTATTTTGTATGAAACAGAGATAAAGAAATGACATATTAGGTCACGTGGAAAAGGGAGAGGAGGCACCATCATCACCTCTCGCTCTCGACGGTGATTGTACTGGGTGGTGCAGAGGCGAGAGAGATAGATGTGACTGTGTTCGGCGGAGAAATGACGGAGCGACGCTGCAGAAATCTAATTTTACTCATTTCTCTCTCGATATCTCCGTTGAGGTCTTTTGCAATCTAATAATAAAACCATGAAAAAAATTTTAGACGAAATGCGCGAAATAAACGACCACGAAACGTACCAATTTCGCTAATCGTTCTGTTCTGAGACGAAACAATATTTCTATTTGCGTTAGTTGTTCCGTTCCTTAAATGAAATTGAAATCCTTATCCGTTACCGTTCCGTTCCGGACGAAACGAAACGAAAGAACGGTTGAAACGACTACCGTTTTTAGCCCTGCACGCTAGCAGGGGTGTCAAACGAAACCCATATACCTTTGTTTCCGGAACGGAACTAAAAATGTATGAAATGGTATGGTATTTACGGAACGAGATCCTCTGCCGATTTTTTTTAAACCTGCAGTGCAAGTTTTTAATCTCTTTCCGATCGATGATAGATGTCATATGATTAATATCAGGTCGGTCGAAATTTGTGCGGCCCGTGACAATCTATCTATTGAAATTAAATCAGACAATGTCAGTCAGGATAAAAGACTTACGGTGCATAACTACTGGTATTTACATCCCTACACGTAAGGCATGGGAAAGGTGCACTTATTGGTAGATCGACGCCGTCAGCTGCCAATTAAAGAATGTCGTTAGAAAAATATCGATTTAAGTAATTATGCATTCTGCCAATTAAGTAATTATTAATCTGATTTTGTCGTTCAAATCGTCGTCTCCTTTGTCTGTTGCTCTAGTCTCAACAGTAGGCTTCAAAAGGTTCATCTAGATTTCTTTTCTTTTCTTTTTTTGAGAGAACAAAGAAGGTTCCGGGTAAAAAGAATTTTCGGCCTTCACAATTTCTAAAGTAATTACGTTTGGGTGTGTTTGGATATAGGAAGAAGGAAAAAAAAAATTATAAACAATTCAAACTTTTCACAAAGTTACACACTTCCCAATATTTCTTCCCACTTCTTCCCTTCTTTTCTTCTTCCCACACCTATCCAAACGGAGCCTTTAGAAGTTGACCCATTTAAATTAGAAGTTCTGCTTTAGAACTTGGACCTATTAAATTAGAGAATGTAGACCAGTTTCACACCATGCCATTTCAACCGTGACGCGTTAATACTTGCGAGAGCAATTATGTTATGACCAGATTGTCATTATTTTTCTTCCAATTAGTTTAATTAAATTAGGGAATTTCAAGTAAAAAAAATATAATATATGTAAGATGGAAGGATTAAGATTAAATTATGTCATATATGTGATATGTGTCATCGCCCATAAATAATGTAAACAAAACAATGCAAAATTAAAAAAAAAAATCAAAAGGAAAATCAGTTTGGTACTAGTTTTTACTTAGTGATTGAAATTCTTTTGATATTATTTTATTGGACATTTTATGTTATTAGATACAACAAAATTTCGACAATGGCTTGAATTTCAGTATTGCAAAAAACATTGCGAGAATTTCACTGTATTTTAAGTGCATTTTATTTCATTTTCCACAAATCAGTTTGGGAAAACATTGCGAGAAACAGGGAAATAACCGAATAAGTCTCATCATAAACCAACCATAAATACCAAATTATTGATCAGTTTGAAGTTTGAACACTAAAGCACTATTTTATTTCAAAAAACATTCATGTTGATTGTCATAGATTGCTCAGGCAGTCAGGCTAAAATAAGTAAATAACATACCGTTCTGGCTAAAATAAAAATGGGCCTTAATCATTCTAAAATTCTAATAGAACAAGTGAACAACCCATCCAAGCCCAAAATCACACACTGAAATTCATTTCCGTTCGTTTTGAAAAACTCTGATCATTTTTTCCATGTATAAATTAACAAAACAAAATTTTCAACTCTCCTACCCAGCTACCCTCAACCTTTGAGAACTTCTAATTTTTGACAGACTTTCTAGGTGGTCCATATTGCAATCCACATTTCAATTTTAAAAAGTATAAGAGATTTTTAGTCAAAAACGATCACCACTCGATAAACATTATCTTTAAACACTAGTTTAAAAACTGATTCTTATGATTGAAATATTTATTTTTTACTTCTCTAGTAGAAAATATAAAAGGTTGAATTAATATACAAGAATGGGGTTAGACCTATCAAATGTGTTTATGAAATATGTTACATTATTATTTAACCAATCAAAATCATTTTTTTATTAGTTTGGAGTCAGACCGTGACAAATCTATCAAATTGGTTCCTTTTCCATTTCTCATACACTTCTCCGTCGAGCTCGACAATGGCTTTGAATTTCAGTATTGCAAAAAACAATACAAGATTTTCAGTGTACTTGGGATCCGCATATCTAGCTTGCTTGAGAGAAATAAAATGAAAAATGAGACATAGCTATTGACCTTACTGAAATTTGTGCCAACTAAGTGGATCGGCTTAGTTCGTAAGAAATTAGTAAGACAGAGCAAGAAGTTTTCTAATTAATTTAAGGGACGATAATTTATTGGCAAATTTATTTATTTCGATTAATATTTAAAACAATATGTAATCCCGAAAACTGGCACTAATTAGAAGTATGAATTTTTGTTTTTATTAAATTTGAAGATGAATTACATGGTGGTACTTTATCCTACTTATAAAAGCAATTGATTTGATTTAATGTATATTTTATGGCGCATCAAGTATTGCAAATTCATCTATGAATAGTTATGTAGATGAATATAAGCTAATATACATCTGTTTCATTATTAGTCCCTGTGATCATATAACCTTATTAATTATGACCCACAATAGGAGCAGAAAAAGTGATCGATCGGCCTATGAATATGCCTGTAGTATCTGATATTTGGTCGGCTAATGTGGGCACTCATCAGACAAATGGCCAAATGGCCTTTTAACTTTTTGCCTCTTAAAGCGCTAAAGAATAAATATATCTTTTTCACTGGGCTGCTCCTTGGATGACTTTGTACTATTTTCGGAAACAACTCTGTTTGCTTCCTTTTTTTTTTTTTTGCCCATTTAAATTCCCGTGGGAAATAATTTTGAGTTATAAAATGAATTCTCAGGACCACCTTAAAATTTTGAAAATGGAAGAATTTGCTTTTGTTGTTTCAGGGAAAAAATTATTTTGTTTTTGTTGAAGTAAATAAAATTTATAGCTCAGCCTGCCTTGTGGGAGGGAGAATTAATGTTTCTGGAAGGATACAGTCATACAGATGGGATCATGTGATTCACGTCTAATTAAACTATTAAAGAACTTTTTACTAAGTCGAATCACCTATACCAAAAAAAGGGGAAAAAAAAAGTGTCTATATGTCTAAGAAAAAATTAAATCCTAACAAACGATCTTTGGAATTAAATAAATAGATACAAATCAGAGAGGACATTTTTCTCTCTGTGTCTCTCTGTATCTCTCTTTATATCCAACTGACCAACTAAATATTTGGTCATGGCGTAAACAAGCAAAAAACATAATCCATGTAACGCTTCAAGCTAAAGCAAACTATATCATACACTATTATTGTACACTACAAGCAACCCTATAATGAAAATTGAAAAATGAACATACCTTAATTATCATAGAAAAATAAAGCAATCCATTGCTATTAGAGGATTATTCAAATCCTCTACAAGAGGTGGTGGTGATTTAACTCTCTCTCTAGATATCACATCTCCATCTTGTATTTGTCTTTCTTTCTCAATTGTGGGCCCTTTCAGATCCTTCTTAATTGCACTGACAGGTCTTGAGACTTGACCTGTTAAGGTGGTCGACGAACCTCTTTGCGAGTTTATGGGTCTCCATTGAGGCGGTTGAATGTCCCCGGTTCTTGGTCTAGTAATGTTTGAACTTACCGGGTTCCATAAACCCGGGTCGGGTTTGACAACTTTGCGCCCAGTCCGACTAGCTGGTGAGACAGACCGAGACCGCTTTGCATTGTTTGATTGGCTGTCTCTCATGCTTGTGTTTGTGTTTGTGCGTTGCCTTAGTGTAGATGTTGTAACAGCCCTTGTGGTACTGGTAACAGAGAGATACTGTGAGGGTGTAATTGGAAATTCTGAAAATTTCTCAAATTGGGCTTCTACTGTTTTCTCTTTGGTCGCTTTGGTTGGATCAAGGATGACAATGTTTGAATTCTCAACACAAGATAACAAAAACTCATTAGAAAAAGATTTCTTCTTCAGCGGCGGGCGTTTCGAATCGGAATTAATTGCATGAAACCGAGAGGAATTATCAGTGGAATAGGAGGAAGAATTGGCGGTGGAATATGAGGAGGAACAGCTTGAAGAGGTGTTAGAGGTGGTAACTGTGCTTATAGAAAGGGAAGAAGAGGAAGATGTGGTAGGGGGACAGGGGTGTATTTGAAATTTGGAATGATTTTTGGGGCTTTCTGTAAAAGGATCATTGAGGGGATCAGTTGGTGTGGTGGCAGAGGGAGTCTCAGAGTGGATAACAGCCTTGTCATGGGGGCTCTCTGGCTCAGAGATTGAAGGAGCTGGAGTTGGAGATGCAGATTCGAAGCAGCAGTTGCTTGCGCATGTACCCATTGTTTGTCTCTCTCTCTCTCTCTCTAGTAGGAGATGAAGAATGGAAGGAAGAGAGAATATGATCTTCTCTCTCTCTCTCTCTCTCTCTCAAAAGGAGGTGAGCTGTGTGTGTGTGAGAGAAATGAGAAATCTGTCTTTCAAAAGTTCAAAGGGGCTAGAGAGAGAAGAAACAGAGATAAACGGCCAATTGTGAAGTTGCAAAATGCAAAGGTCAATGGCTAGCTACTTGGCTAGAATTGTATATTTGTATTGAGTATTCTTCTTCTTTTATTTTAATATTTGGAAAGGTTTAATTAAAATATTACATCATATCATAGAACCGACTATTTTAGTATTTTACTCTTTGATATACAGCTAACATACTCTAAAAAAATTCGAACTTTGAACACGTAAAATGTTGCAACAAATATGGGCTAGTTTGTCAGAGAGTGTCACCTTGACAGTTTGGAAATAAGTAAATTTGACAAATTTATGTTATAAATTGAATAAGAATTAATTAAACCTAAAAAATATATTTTCAGACAAGTTGTTTGTATAATGGACTTTTTTCATTAAATTATCAGTCGAACTGATATTTAATATTCCTATCAACATTATTTAATAAATATATGCCATGACAAAAAAAATATTAAATACATAACAATACATAGTTAATTCATTTGGTGATCAATAAAACAAATATTAAATTCCATCTCATATGACGATTTGTATAAATACCCTGATTAAACAAACAGATTTTAATTCTTTTGAAACATAATATATCAAGGGCATTAATAAAATACCTATTATTTGATTTAGGCGAGCAGAGAGAAATATCAGATGGATTTCTTCTTCAAACAACATTAGAGAGAAATTTCAATATTTCATGGTGCAAAAAAAAAAAAAAACAGCGCAAGCTTTGTTTGATATTTCTTTTGCTTTGACATTTATCCGCTTAGTTTTTTAATATATATTGTGAAGTAGAAATTTTTTCAACAGTTGAAAGTTTGTCTTGTACGACAAATCAATAGATAAAATGTTTTATTGCAGGCAACTAATTCATCAAATAAATTATTTTTTTTCTTTTCTTTGCCTTCATTTTAAGATGACATTCTGATCCTTGTTGTTTCTTTCATCGAGAAAATCAGAGGAGCATATTTAAAAAAAAGTAAATCGGAGGAAGCTTAATTCTGTTGCAAACTTACCATACAGATAGCCACATTGGAACTCCACAGAGAACCAAACAAAAATGGCATAAGACCTTAAGTGCGATATTTCTTCTTTTCATGGAAAATATGTGAAAAAGTTTAAATTGCCTCGGCGGGGAGTATATGCAAAGAAATAAAATAACCGTTGAATAACGGACATATTGCGCATGTAATGATGATTCACAACTGCATGACCTTTATCACGTGATTTTAGAATCTCTTTTAAGCACTAGTTCATTAATAATTAAACAAAAAAAGGCTTAAAGCAACCCTTAATTGGCGGCCAATGAGGTATTGCGAAGACTTTTGAGGGACAGCTTTTATTATTTGGGTCACAAGTGAATTTATATAGTGCCAACTGCCAAGAAAGGTGCGAATTGGATTATCCGTATGTCATTTTAACCGTTAATTTTATATCAAATGGTTTGAATTATTATTCAATGGGAATTTTGTACATAATAGGCTTCTTAAGCATGGATTTGTTTGGGAGCTGTTTGACATTACTGTTTTGTTTAGTTCAATATGGGGTTCTTGATGGGTTCGGATCCAGATCACCTGTTCTGAAACAAATCAGATTATCAAAACTATAGTTATTATAATTTTTTAAAAAAAGACTTTGTTTTAAAAAAATAGTTTAGGTTTCTCGTAACCTAGTGTTTGAATAATGTAGATTTTGATTTTTCTATAAGAAAAAAATAATAATAATTCAGCTAACTGAACTAAATGTGATTTTTTTTTAAGAAAATAAATTTAACTATCATATGTTTAAACAGTTTAACATGGAAATAACGGCTAATTTATGAACCATTAAATTAAAAGTGAAAGATTCATGTAAATATATAGGCTATTAAATGAATACCAGAGGGATCCTTATACACCATGCTTTTTTCGATCACTCTACTTTACTAAATATGAATCTTTGCTTGGTGCTGGATGGTAAATTATTATTGTATGAATAAATGATTAATTTCACCATTTTATTTTTTCCCCATTTTATGGTTTTCTCAGAAATCAGAATTAAAATGGAAACTTGCAACATATTTTCAGCGACGCGCTGGCCGAACTTGTCATGCTAGTCAAAGTAGTGAGAGAAACATTAATAATCAAACAAAATATAGGGAGATGAAATTTTCACGCCAGAAAAGTTTTGGGTTTCCTCAACGGCTCAACGTTTTCGGAATAAACATTTTACTATTTATCCTTTTTAATAGGTCACAATCTCAAAAGACATTCCTACTTCTGTTTTATCAATCTTGGGATTGGTAGATATGAAATTTGTTCTAGAAGATCAATGCCACTGGCCAATGAATATTTAATAAGATTTCGATTCTAATTGGAGACATGATTGGCGTTTTTCAAAAAGCCCCAAAATTTAGATCAAATATTCCTAGTGAAACTAAAAGAAATGTGTATAACTGGGAGACTAAAAAAATGTACAACAAATGACGAGAAACATTGATGTACACGTATGATGTAACGAAATTACGAATTGTCTTAATTTCGAAAAGGAAAACTATAATTTTTAGTTCACGTCCTTAAATTTTTTTGTGAAAAAAGCTACACAAGAAAGGCTTGAATTGTATCGTTAGGCTTTAGCCCCCAAACAAAATTGGGTAGGCTAGAATTGTCCAAACTAGTTCACGTCTACTTTGTACTGTAGTTATCAAAATTATTGATATTTATTGTTGTCTAAATTGTCCAACCAATCAAATGATAAATATATCATTCATCATTAAAAAAAATGAGACGTCAATTTGATCCAATTTAGAATTTGTTTTGTCATTTTTAGCAAAAAATTGTTGGAGTTGGACTGTGAAGAAATCAAATTATTTAATACTAAATAAAATAATTTTCAAATTAATAAAATATAGAAGCAAGTCCTATTTAGTGACAGAAAATATGCATATATTTCATTTTTTAAATTTGAAAATATAAATCGTGTAAGCTATGAACGTGGTATTATGTAGAATATATGGGTCCTTTTTTTCTTTTGTTTAGCTCATAGAGTACAAATCTATTAAGAGCAGACTTCGATTTGTACATTGTGATTAGGGGTGTCAAACGTGCGAAACGGAAGCAGAACTAGTATGTTTTGTTTTCGTTCCGTTCTAGCTAACGAAACAGATTTCTATTTCGTTTCCGTTTCGTTTCGTAAAATGAAACAATTTTCTATTTCGTTTACTGTTATGTTCTTCATTTTCCATTGATTTCAGTCTAGTTTTCGATAAACGGAACACTAACATTTACCAGTACCCATTTCGTTTCTCTTCCGTTATCATAAATGAAACTGATATCCCCTTTGTTTCTGTTCTGTTTTGGACAGAACGGAACGGAACCATGAGAAACGGCACGGTATTTGACAACCCTAATTGCGATATTACAAAGACTTGAGGTTGTTTTTTACATTTATGGAGTCTGAGAAGTAAAAAAAGTATAGCTTTACTCTTTTTTTTTCCTCCATGCCCTAGTGTTGGCACTTTTTTGAGGGGAAAAAAGGGAAAAAAACAAAAGAAGAATACGGTATGTCAAATCAAGTTGAAAACAAATCTGTTCAATTTGTGCTTTAATCATCCCAAAGAAATTCAATGTACAATTTGTAAGAAGAAAGTTACAAATGAAATACAAGCCCATCTATTAATAAGATACATTGAATCAAAGAATGGACCGTATACATTTTCTTCTCCAAAATGAATACTAATTACACCAAATCTCATTGTAAAATTGTATAAATCAAAGGAGAAGGGTAACCAAGGCAGTAAGGATTGTTCCAGGAATAACAACCTTTTGAACCTTTTCTGTGATTGCCCGTTTTAAGCCGTCAGATGGGTCATCAAGTGTTCTCTGTTAAGACCAAGAATACAACAGTCATGATTTTCCATATTGTCAATATCAAGTAATATCCATTATTGGGAGTACTTGTTACAAATCTACAGCTTCAGAAACGATCGTCAAAATTAGAAGTCTTGTCCAGGATATTTATCAATCCAAACAACTTAATAAAAGTAAGTGCCATTCTTGAAAGAAAATCAATACATTATTAGTGAATTTCTACCTTTATAGCCTCTTTTAGTGGTCCCCAGCACTCAATTCGGTTATATTTCTTCATATTAGAATGGAAGTACACAAAAACCTTGGAATCCTTCAACTCGGGATGTGCTTCAAAAAATGCTGCATCGCCGTACATCACAGCTTTCAAAACCTATGTAGACAACAAAGCACAGAATGCATGATGATTATAAGAAAAGGGCTCATATCAGAAAGAATGGATACAGTAATAACTGTGCCACTGACTAAACAGATATCAAAATTGAATAAATAGATTGTAGATACATGCTCTGTACTTTAGATACGTTGTGTATCAGATTTGATAGAACTTGAAAACTATTTGGTTTCTGATCATTCCAATAAAATTAAAGAGTTTCTTTTTCTTGATTGCTTGGCAGATAACGTAAGGTTTCAGATTGTGTCAAATTTAGTGGACAACCTACTTAAACTATTGACAATATATTTTGTAATTTCATTTTTCTTGCATTTTGATACAGTTTTTTTTGGCTGCTGTATCTATCGGACAAGTTTGTCATCAATATAACCTATTTTGCATCTAATTGCCATCTGTAGCAGGTAATTTATTAAAATAGGAGACACATATTTAAGATTGGATACAGCACCAGTACAAGTCAGTTTGTATTAAAAGAATTTCAGCTTCTCTGATATTGTTGAAACTCAATTATGGAATCTGAAACTGTATGTCAGCTCATGCAAGAATCAAAATAAACCTGTCACAGCCAGCTGATGTACCGTCTTCAAATATTAATGTATAGTTCACTTGAAGAATTTAACTTTTTGCAAAAAATCTGAGAATGTTAAAATAAAGCCCCATGTTGTAAAACACTATAGCAAAATCTAGTAAAGTACCAAGGGTAGTTCTTTAGTGAAGACATAATATCTAAAACCGGCAGCCAGATCTTGCAATATATTTGCACTGCTAACATAACAATGCACATGCAATGTCATCTCCTCTTTCACCTTCTTCCACTCAGCTACCACATCATCTCTCTGCAATGTTGTTCTCCAACTTTGCAACTAGATTATAAGAAAAATAAATTATTTAAAAAAGTTTTCAGGCCATATGTACCTACTACCATTGTTGCCTACAGTCATTTAGGAGAAATAAAATACAGCGTATTGGCACTGATCCAAGTTGATTTTATTTATAGGAAATTTGAATTTCGTGTAAAAATTGGGGTCAGTAATTTGTAAAAAAACAAAGACAGAATCAAATAATTGTCAAACTGGTACCATCATACCAGTATACCATCAATTCTTCTAATTACACCGATCCGATTTTGATTTAGTCAATAAGGATTTGTGAAAGATGAGGACATGAGTATTTCATCAAACTACAAAGATAGAAGACTCATCCAACTAGTATGGTTATGGTACAAATTTTTTACCAGTATGCCGTAAGTTTTTTAGTAGAACTAATATCTGTGGATACATTGATTTGGTTAAATCTGTGACCTAAACTATTAAATTTTTCGATCATATTTCACAATTTTTAGTTCAATTTATGCAGGAAGTAAGTTACAAAAAGTTCGTTGATTAGATATGTACCTGTTCACTGCTAATAGAATTTGAGACAGCTAGTGTTAGATTGGCAGTCCAGTCACAGTGTGTGAGAGTGTAAGCTCTAGGACCAGTAAAAAAGGGTTTTTTGTTAACCTCTTCTCCATTAAATTCTACTTTGAGCTTGGATGCTTCAAATGTTGTTGGTGGTCCCAATAGCCTTGCTGCCTGATATTTTGTAATATTTCTCTACTTAATTTATCACGATAAATGCGAGAAAAAAATTCAAGCAAGATATAGGTCCACAATTACTTTTATCTTATCCTTTTTTATGTGTTTTCAAGAATCTAGACAACAATCAGGACATTGTAAGAAGGTTATTTTCATTTGGTTCCAAAAACTTTAAAATTCAGAGTTCATAACAAGTTCATTTTGAGTTATTCCAGCCCACAATTATCCAATTAAAATTGAGATTATTCATGTGGAAAGGCAAAAAATCAACAACTGAGACAATGCCATACAAAAATGTAGCATAAAATTGAAGTTAATGGAACAAATATGTTAGGTACCAGAGATTGATAGGAGTCTCTCTTGTCATAATTCATAGCCATGAGAGGTTTAACAGAGACGCATCCCTTTCGCCTCCTACCAACCAAGGTAGAAGAAGAAGAGGAAGAAGAAGAAGAAGAAGAAGAAGCTACGCTAAACGAGAAGCCATTAAATGTACTCTTAGAGGCCATCACACCATTATCTTCTCCTTTACTTCTGTCAATTAACTAAAAATTCCTCTAAATCTGTTGTAACTCATCATCTTTCATTGCCTCGTTGCATGCTCAAGCGCCACCTCTTTTCTCATACCACAACCTATGGCCTTGCGTTCTTGCGCTGACGTGGCGGCTGAGGGAGACAGAAAGAGAAATAGATGTGGAGTCGAAGAGAAATTGAGAAATTTTTCTCTTTTTTTTTTTTTTTTGACCTTTCTTTTTTCCTATTTCTCTAATCAATTCTTGTGGCTTGAAAGGCTTGGACCCAGGAATGATTTCTGATAGAGGAAGAGTTAGGACAGGTGGCATTCCTCTATTGGCGGGTCGTAAATGAGAGAAGGATAATGAGATAAGTGGGCCCTTCGCTAATGCAAAGTCGAAAGGTGACCTACGTAGACAATGCGATGAAGTGCCGCACGACAGAAATAAACCTCGTGGGACCCAGTATCCAGTGAATTGGCGCACTTGGGAAGGGTTAGTTCCTGCCTCGAAGAATTCAGTTCAGTTGTTCTAGATGAGTTTACGATGGAACAAAATGGAAATTGATTACTACCATCGCTGCCATCGCGTCAGCGCTCGCACGTTTCTGTCCGATGGATCCTTCATCGCGTCCCTCCCTCTCAAGCGATCTCCTCATCCAGCGAAGCGTTTCCCTCTCCTCACCCAGCGAAGCGCTCTCCTCTCCTCACTCGGGTACGCTCCCTCTCCCTTCTACACACTCTTTCGTCTCTCTTCCTTTCCTCTCCCTTCCTTCTGTGCATCTCTCTCTCTTCCCCCTCCCTTCCTTCTATGAGTCAGATTTTGTTCAATTTGTTTATTGCATTTGTTCAATTTGTTATTTTAAGTGTTCATTTTGTTTTGCTGTGCGTCAATGTTTATTTTTTATGTCTCACTTTGTTGGTATATATGTTCACTTTGTTCATTCATATGTTCACTTTGTTATTACTTTTATGTGTTCAATTTATTTTACTGTGTGCCAGTGTTTATTTTTTATGTCTCATTTTGTTGGTGCATATGTTCACTTTGTTGGTGCATATGTTCACTTTGTTCTTTCATATATTCAATTTGTTATTCTATATGTTCAATTTGTTTTCTTGCTTGTCAGATTTATGTGTATATGTTCACTTTGTTTATTCATATGTTCAATTTGTTATTCTATATGTTCAATTTGTTACTTCTATGTGTTCAATTTGTTTTGCTGTGCGCCAGAGTTCTGTGTTTATTTTGTCTCACTTTGTTGGTGTATATGTTCACTTTGTTCATTCATATGTTCAATTTGTTATTCTATATGTTCAATTTGTTTTCTTGCTTGTCAGATTTATGTGTATATGTTCACTTTGTTTATTCATATGTTCAATTTGTTATTCTATATGTTCAATTTGTTATTCTATATGTTCAATTTGTTACTTCTATGTGTTCAATTTGTTTTGCTGTTCGCCAGAGTTCTGTGTTTATTTTGTCTCACTTTGTTGGTGTATATGTTCACTTTGTTCATTCATATGTTCAATTTGTTATTCTATATGTTCAATTTGTTTTCTTGCTTGTCAGATTTATGTGTATATGTTCACTTTGTTCATTCATATGTTCAATTTGTTATTCTATATGTTCAATTTGTTTTACATTCTCACTATTTGATGGAAAAGGAATCATTGATGAAGGAGACAGAGGAAAGACAGAGAAAAGAAAAAAAAGGTACGGGGGTAGAAGAATTTGTTTTAAACGTTCAATTTGTTCAACAGAGAGGAAAGGAGAGGTGAGGTCCAAGGAGGCGGAAAAGAGAGAGTATCCGAAAAGGGTGCGCGGGAGAAGGAGAGGGGATCGGAGGGGAGGAGAGCGCATCTGAAGATGAAGAGATGCGGAAGGGAACGCGCACCAGAGAGAGGGGAGGGAAAATAAGGGTAGCGATGGTGCGCGATTGCATAAATCGCGATTGCAGTTATCAGTTCTGGAACAAAATTGTAATTCTCAAAAGAAGCTAATTTTGGGCCGTAATTGCGAACTGGATCGGTAAAGTACGCAGGCTAAGGCCCAATTAGCTTCACCGTCTGATATCTCCGTCTAGTTGTCTTCTACTAGTTTTAAAAAATTGCAATAGAAGAGTTCAATGGAAGAACACTACTATTGTATAACTGCTCCGGTCCTGTCACTGACCTGCTGTGAATTTGGGTCGAATTGGGTGGAAATTGAGTGTAAATTGGGGAAACTAGGGAGATAAATGGAGAGAGGACATAAATAGAGGTAATAAGAGAATTACTCTCAAATTTTATTATCAAAATTCAACATTTCTATTACAGTGGTACTACTATTTATAACCCAACATGTACATGGAATGCAATGAATCTAAATCTAAACTAGTCCTAATACATCTGTACTAACTAACTAATTAGCCAGAGCCCTAGATTATGCCATGTCATTGATCCGTGGGAGTTGTCAGTTAATCTGGACCCTTGATATTATTAAAGTATAGCACTCTTTTTTTTTTTTTGATGAACAAGTAAAGCACTCTTCAACATATACTAGGAGTTGTCCCTCTTCTTCCGTGGCCCCATCTGTCAGACTCACGCTTACTATTACCCATTCTTCTCTTTCTTTTACTGCCAACCCAGTACATGACATGTCCTAGATGCTGATGACTTGCCACAAAGTGTGACAATCTGAAACTGCCACAGATATCGCTTCAGTTGTTGAATGAATTAGATATAATTCCCGCTTTTTAATAGATGAATAAATAGGAAAACTTATAGCCTTTTCTTTTTTATTTATTATCAAACATACAATGTGTACCACGTATGTGGAATTTGTACCGCATTAGCAATTATTGTACAATGCAAAATATGGAAGCAATAATGAACTAAGAATTTGGAATACAAGTTACACAAATTATTAGACTATTAGTCTATTACCAAATAACTTCCCCTAATATACACGTCAAGGCCATGTCTGAAAACAAACATATCAACAGCTCATAATATTGAATAGTTTAAAATGGCATATTTGTCTTTCTTCAAAAAAAAAAATGGCATATTTGTGGTAATTGATCAGGTTTGTATTGGACCAGGATCGACATGCAGATTCATATCCAATAAAAATTCAAAGATCCAATATTTCTCAACCAATTCTTTTAGACACATCCAATGAAATTCACACGCACACCAACTGAAAGAGAGCCCTTTTTTTCTCTAATAACCTGGAAAGAGTCACAAAAATATACAACAATATACTTTTATTCTCCTCCGGGAGGTTATTCTCAGAGGCTACAAAAGATTACAGCTCACATTACTACGAAAAGAAATAAAGAATACACTTAAATCAACAATTAACATCATACCAAAATTGTTGGCGTGTTACCACCCAAATTGGCTCAGCTTACAAACCGTTGAGTGCGCCGCTTCATGTTATCAGTATCGCTTTTGGCTGAAGTAATTCCACCAGCAACAGCTTTAGTAGTCTCTCTGGTTGCACAAATCCACTGACGAGGCGTCTCTAAATCATCTCCAGTAGTCGTTGGTATGTGCCAACTTCCACTTTCCGACTCCTGCATAGAAATGTTGGGATGGTCAACAATATGAGATGATGATTGTACCCTTGTGAAAAGGGTCATAACAGGTACTAACTAAATAACAGTAACTATTGACTTTGTGACATTTGAAGGCTGTCCAATTAAATCAATTATAAGCCTAATTTCAAACTAAGCTTATTATATCCTGCTATAGAGATCATAACTTAAAATCAAATGTTTACCTGAATAAACCCTCAAAAAAAAAAATGTTTACCTGAATAACAATGGAGTATGGTGGGGGCATATGCAGAGTTGGGCCTCTATGTGAGAATGTCATCCTCACCTATACAAAGTTGCATAACCCCTTATTAGAAAACACAAGGAAAATACTAGTGAAAATTGAGAAGCAAGTTGAGCTTGGAACTTGTGGTTGTGGTGGGATTGAAAGGTTTTAGAATGTGGGGGATTGACCTGATGCTTCTCTTTCCAGCGAGGGAAGAAACTAGTACCAAGCAGCTGAAACAAATGATCTCTCATCTCATCATTTGTGACCAGCAAGCATTTATTGCATACTGCTGCATAAAGCCAATACCTATAGGCAGACAGATAACTAATAATTATTTTTATTATTACAACAAAAAATTTTATATTATTGTTCCTAAAATTCGATAATTGTTGCCAAAGGCACATCTCAAGGGAAAGCCGCATATGTGCAAGTTGAACTGGTATCTTCTAGTAAAATATTAATATAACATTCTAAAACTTCCCTAGATTTTATAAAAAGGTCTATTAGCCTGGTTGTTGAGAGCTTTGGCAAAACTTAATATGGTCTGACCACATATCCTTTTTCTCCTGTGGTAAAAAACACATAAAAGGTAAGCACTTGATATACCAGTCATCGTTGGAGCCCTTAGGAGTGTAATAGAGACAATTGGCCCTTTTCCAACTTTCAATTAATTGCCTATTCTTGGGAGCTGCTGCAGTCTCATCATATACACGCCGTGCATGCAATATAACCAGGGGCATCTTTTTTGATGGGCTCACTTCCATTATTCGTTTTATGACTGAATTTATCTTTAAAACAAAATATATATGATATTAGTGAGGCAAAAAACAAAACATAGTTGTATCTGAAGTGCTAGATTGAGGTCTGAACCTATAGCAAATGCAATGTTGATATCGACCAGGCAAGGTGTAAAAATTTAAGTAGATTAAGAAAAAGAGCCAAAAACCTCCAAATTACATGAATTAATGAATAATTATTGGCTGAATGAATAAGTAAACAAATGAAAAAAAAATGAGAAAAGTTACCTGATAAAAATTGAATTCTCTTTGATTGCAAAGACCGACATTAGCTGCATCGATAACTGCATCAAATGGACCATTTTTTTTGAGCCATTCCTGTTGCGATAAATCAATTTTTAGTGGGCACCTCACTTTATTAGTTATAATATCATATAACACTCACAGATGAGCATTAAATCAAAAGTAGACCAAACCTTAAACCGACTAAACTCATATCTGTTTTTCTTAAAGTACGGCAAATCCATCAAAGAACTAGCAAAACCCTCAGTCTCTGATGGGTCGATGTCTATACAGACTAACTTCTCACGGCAGTTCTTGCACACTCCATCTTCACTCATCACACTTCTCTCAACCCTCCATTGGCCAGTACCGAGCCATCCCTGGCCATGCCAACCCCCTCCTCCTTGTACTATTCCTTGTTTAATCTTCTGAATGTCCCATTTGGAGGCACCCACTGCAGCTGCCGCATCAGATTGAAACCATGATTGAATGATCTCTGCTGTGGGTTCTGACACTTGGCGAATGAGGGTTCGGATCCTGTGGAGAAGTCGATACACATGGTGAGCTCTTCCTTTGATGGCATAAGCACGAAGTAGTGCTGCCAGCTCCGCCTCCTCCGGTATAACACCTGAGATAAACAAGATATGTGAATAAAATGGAGAATATAAAACTAAATACAAACCACTTGTGTGAAAACCAGTGTTATGTTGACTAATCCAAGAGGTTCTGTATAAGGGTTAAATGTACCTATG
This sequence comes from Rhynchospora pubera, assembly GCA_028095005.1. Taxonomy (NCBI): domain Eukaryota; kingdom Viridiplantae; phylum Streptophyta; class Magnoliopsida; order Poales; family Cyperaceae; genus Rhynchospora; species Rhynchospora pubera. Next base: position 68,899,725 of record CM051461.1, on the reverse strand, counting down.
CTGATGTTGTATTATCAGAAGCAGAATCTCCTGAGAATTTTTTAAATGGACATCCTCTCCTGTGCTCTAGACAATTAAATGGCTCCTGAGCTCCGAAATGATATGGTGCCTAGTTTCTTTTTTCTTTTTTTTATCGTCTCTTTTATACTTTTTTTTTTAATTTCATGTTGAACTAATTAGTTCTTCCGCTAAGGGTGTAGATGTATCATGGCAATTCATTTGATTGTCCAAGTTCGAAATGATGCCTATGTTTACCAGATTAACTACCAAGTTCAACTGGTGGCAGCACATTGTAAGTTCCTAACCCATCACAGTGGTGCACAAAAACCAGATGAAAAGAGAAAATCTGACCATGTGTATCCATGTGGGTCTCCACCTCATGGGCCATCTCTACATTCAATTTGTCACAAAACCCATACAATGCAGGCCCGTAGCTCCTGAGCTTAGGTGGCATTCCCATCTTTACCATTTGCTTGACAAGGTCGAATGCCAAGTGCGGAGCCCCCTTCATAGCTGCCAGCCTGGCCATGGAAGTCAAGGTCGCCTCATTTGGCTCCACATCAGGATCCTCGCAAATCCTTTTGTATATCTCGAAACCCCTCTCAACTGCCATTTTGCTTACTTCGCTATCATTAAATTTGGCTTCAGGATCTTTCAAGGCGACGTCACAAGCACTATCTCCTTGTCCATTGCTAACACCTGGACTGGAGGGAAGGGAGCAGAGATAGAGGAGGCAGTTATAGTGACTGATGGAGAGAGGGATTCCATCTGCCACGGCAGAGTCATACAGCTCAAGGGCTCTAACAGTGTTGCCACGCTTCGAGCACTGATCAAGTCCCCGCTGGAGCAAGCCAGCCGGTGACTCGTGGAACTCCCTGCGCTTCTGCTTTACCGACTTAGCTTTCTTCTCCTTTACGGCAGCATCGAGGCTACGGGCATTCATTATGTTTAAGGGGGTCTGGACTAATTCAGTTTGATTCCGCTTTGGGGGCTTAATTTGCTTGGTACGGGGTTTAGTGGGACTGCCCACAGGGTGTTCGACAGAATGCCTCTGAGGGGAAACGGCAAAGTTGGTTGAGGAAGCAGGGGAAGAGAAGTGTTTGATAGAATGCCCAAGGAGGCGGAGGCGGAGGGAAGGGTAGCGGTGGTGGAGGAAAGGAATTATTAGGTAGAGAGAAGGGGCACGGAGCGTGCCCCCCATTAGAGGCATCCCCTGGGACGGCGCTATCTGCACTGGGTCTGAGGAGAACAGAGATGGAAGAGGAATGAGATATCTGCTCTGCACTGGGGTTCGTCGCTCTGACTCTGACTGATCCGTTGGGACGAGGGGTTTTAGTTCGAGTCCCCGTGAATGTCTCTCTAGCGGACTGCCTGTCTAATACTCTTATCTGAAACTTCAGTGATCTTGGTTCGGATTTTTTGAACATTTAGCAAACTGGAGATTATCCGTGAGCCAATTGGAGTTGGAGGTAATGACTTACAAGTCTAGAATTGCATGCATTAGTTGATCCAGATCCGTCTAAATTAATCAAGTCTATCTTTAATCGCATGGACGACCTCGCAACTGTGATTTTTTTTTTATGGACCACATTACATGCACGATTATGGGGCTCAATATAGCCACTCTATTTTATAGAGTAACAAATACATGAATAGACAGGTAAAACTTCGGTCATGAGACCGGATAGCAAAATATAAGGAACCCTTCCATGACAAGAAGTCAAACTTTCTTTTCCACGTAAAAGGAACAAAATTTAAGCTTTCCATTCTTATTAGTTCTAAAGGAATTCAAGATATTAACACGCCAAAAAACAAATTTCCCCAATTGGGGAAGACAGCAAAAGCAACAAGACCTTTTGCTAAAAAATAGAGCCTAACATCTAACAACCTATTATGACGACTATAAAATCAATAACCAAGCTACATGTTGCCCCTGAAAACCTAAAACTAACAAATCTTTCATGATCAGTACAAAAATAATAGCAAAAAATTACATTTTTGCCTCATATTCCGAGGGCCGCCACATGGTCTTTTGAACACAGAGCAAACCTTCAGTATCCTTGGCATAGTAGGTCATGCGAACCTCCCAGTTTAAGGATCTGGCCATTGCCTCCAATTCACCAATAGTCTCCAGTTTGTCCCTCACAATCAGCTTACCCCCAGGTCTCAAGATCCGATCCACTTCAGTAATAACTGGCAACAGGTCACACCTATTAAGAGGTAAACAAATCAACAATTACTTCCTAAAAATTAATTTGTAATAAAAGGTATTGTCAATTTTGACAAGTTTCTACCATTTTGCAAATTAGACAGAATACCTTGTAATATTTTCACATTTTCACATTCCAACATGAGCATTCACATTGCAACATGGCACATGCTCAGATTACCACTAATCTTGAGTTATTTGCATGCAACTCAATAGGAAAATTGGTATAGTAGTGCAAAATAAACCACTGGGATATATAGCACCGTGTGCATACAAAGGGCTAAAGTGCCCATAAAACAACTGGTTCCTACTTGATACCAAAATTCCACTACACAGTAACTTTTCTGCTGGATTTACCCAGTGTTTTAAATACCGTACGGTTATCAAACCGGCGAGGCTGTCGGTATATCTTATCGGTTCTACCCAGTAACCAAATGAGGCCGCATGCACCACTGGATAAGAGCTATGGCATGTATCATGGATACCTGGGTTCGAATCCCAGATTTTGCAATTATTTTAAAGCTGATAGGTGCATACGTGTTTGGATTTCTACTTTACAGGCAGTCTAGTTCAACTTGTTCAAATAAAAAGGATAAACCGGCCGGTCCGATGACCGGTTAAAACGGTTTGGGGCCGGTTTTTCCCGGTTTGCCAATAGCCCGGTTTTAAAGCCTCAACCTACCAGATCAGGGTCCAGTTCAAGACCAGTTGGTCCCATATGGTTTTTTAAACACTGGATTTACCTTGGCTTTAAAAATAGACCAACTTTTACAAATACCAAATATGTCAAAGCTAGTTGCAGATGTGACAAATGTTGGTGGCTTGCTGTTTTCCCTTTTTGAAAAATTTACAGAATACCCTAATTTTAATTGTTCAAAAGCAAATTAGGATAGGCTTACCTGGGTTTAAGCTTGGAGAAGAGATGATCAGCATGAAGCAGATCATAGGTTCGAGGGTATGTACTGAAGGACTCGCACCAGTCATGATATAAACCAAACAAACCCCGTTCATATATGATTGGTAGTGTGTCCGGCGAGTCGGTTGTTACAACATTCATCACCCACACTTGCATGTTCCTCAATGCTGCCGCAAATCTATGAAAGACAAAAAGAAAGATGATATTGATGGTAGTGTCTCAAAAAAAAAAAAAAAAAAAAAAAAAAAAACACCTGCAAATAAGCTCCTACATTATTGTAAAGAACTGAGCAAAATCCCCTCCTTTATTACCACAATCAATTGTTTTAATTGGAAATATTTAAGAAATTTGAATTTAGCAACCAATTGTACTTAAAAACCTAGGAAACAGATATACAGGACCCTTTTATGTATCAATATCCTATGAAACAATGCATTCAGGAACCCAATTTAATGGTGTTAACATTTCCATCCAAGTCAGTTTTGTCATTCCATCACACTTCATCACAAGCTTATAGCAAAAAGACTAAAAACCCTAAAAGTAAGGGTATAAATAGCAAATTCCTGAAATACCACAGAGGGTCCTTTCCTGAAATTGCTATAAAAATTGGAACTTTTCTGCATATCTTCCAAAAATATAGTATGCTCACCCTCCATAAACAGCTCTCATGTCCATGACATTACGAACAGTTGACCAATCAATTCCCAGACCATGTTGATAAGATTTCGAGACAACCCTACTCCAGTGCTCATAGTCTGACTGAAAATCATCTGAAGCTTGTTTTCCATATACACCAATTCGGGATGATCCCTTAAGCCAATAGGGAACCTCCGCCAACCTCTGTGGCCACTCCTGTGGCCATTGCGTGCCATGCACAGTGGAATCCACAGACACTTTGTGCATGCAGGTTTGTAACGGTACATTCCTGTGTATTATTAATTTAGTATCATACCATGTTTTGATGAGAAATGTGACCTTTTTACAGATAGAATGTTGCTTCAACAGAACTAAGTGAAAAGGATATCAGTACCTACCAGTAAGAGGTATTTATTGGAGTGACAGATGGAATACTTAATGTCACAATATAATTTACTTTTTTTTTCCCTTTCTTTTTTCCATTGTGATACTTTTATGTACTCTTAAATACAAAACTAGAATACACTGCGTCACAGACATAAATGTACCAGGAAATGCCAACTACTGGATAAGTGCTATAACAATATCAACAGATAGAAATCTGAGTAATCAGAAAAATATGTATTAGATAACAGTCCAACAAGCATATCTTGATTAAAAAGTATGTACCATGATGCATCTGGGTCATCAGTATCTTCACAAAGAGGTGGATCCACCTCCATTCTTGTCTCGTAGCAACTATTATCAGTCGGCTTTTTGAAAATGGCAACACCAACTTTATTCACCTTGTCTTTGGTTCTATTCACCATGTTCCAGCACATTGACTTAGTCAAAGCTGACATTGCTGCTCAATTAGAAAAAGAAACAGTAAATAGATAAAAAGTTCTGTAAATAAGTAGCTTTTATTTGAGGCTACCTTTTCTTTAAATAAAACAGCCCTATGCAAAATCACATACTTTTATAAATAGAACAGCCCTATGTAAAAACAAATACTTTTCTAGTCACCTTATGGTAAAGTAAATATGATAAATGAAAAGAAAGAAAGAAAGAACATAATACCCTTCCATATCTCAACATCTTCTGGAAGCTTCTGATAAACAGGAGTAGCAGACCAGATAAAATAGCCACCGGGACGTAACAACCGGTTCAATTCCAACAGAAGTTTGCCACCTGCTCAACCAATAAATTCATTAAGAACTCTATGGACTTAAAACTTTCTAAACATTAATTCATTAATGATGAGGAAAACGTATATATAAAATGGAGAGAGGAAGAGAGCAGAGAAATCTAATCCCAGAAAACAAACTTTACTTTGCAAACAAGCCCCTGCATTCTGTAAATACTGCATAAAAACTATTTGGACACAATTATAAGTTTGGGTAGTTGTGACCCACAAAAGGAATAATATATTGAAGGTGTCATGCACTACAAGGAAAATGTACAGAAATGATCCTGAATGCATAAAGCTAACCTAAGTTGCAACATAATGATGCAGAAAATAGCCTCTTTACTACAAGTGCCAAAATGTGAAAAAACAAATGCTAAGGAAAAGGGAAAGAGGAAACAAACAGCAACCTTCAATATGCCATGGCACTCTACACCTGGCACAGTGTATTGCATCAAACACTGCACTGGGAAAAGGAAGTCTCTTGGTGCCCATAACAGCTGAGATAGCTGGTATGCCTCTTTCCAGGGCAAACTGCACCTGTGCCTCATGCTCATCTTTCGGTGCAAATGACATTGTCAGGACATCTTTATCAAATAAGTAGCCTCCAAAGCTAGCAACACCACACCCCACATCTAGGATTACTCGTGTTCTCTTTCCCCATGCAATGTTACTGTATGCCTACACAGATTGGACGAATTTTGTCAACAAAAAAATTATTTTTTGCTGGAATTGTTATTTTTAGAATTGCTAGTGATATTAAGAGTTCTATGTTTATGTTTCCTTTTTTTTGTAAGACTTCTTCAGCATTCACATCTGTAAATGAACTAAAGAAGCCCAACTCCCTTCATTTTAACAATCTAACCAATGTATTACTCTCATAGTCTCATGGACTTCTCTTTAAGCAACAGTTGAGATACCTTGAATCACTTTCATGATAAGATACAGTTACCATAAAATTTGGTGCCAGATATCCATACCAACTAGGTGAAAGCATTGGTTTATGTAAATAATACAGAAAATCAACTTTTGATTCAGTAATCTGACTCATGCTTATTTAGGTCATTGAGATGGCAGTATACATGCTTATTATTTATTGTCTTGATCCAAATAAAGAAAAGGAAACATATTGTAAGGGAGGAACTTTAAGGAATGGTACCTCTTGAATAACATCAATGTAGTGTGTGACGCCATGCTTGAACTGTGTCCCACCACCAGGAAAGGTGAGATACTCACCAGATACCTTTAGCCAGTTCTGGTGCCCTTTATACTGTACTAACTGGGTGTGAGGTACATTAGCATACCATATCTGACACAAAAATTTAATAAAATTAAGAACAAAATTTTCAATAATCAGCAAGAACACAACATAAATGAAAAAGTGCAAAACTGGACTGCTACTTAAAGCTCACCAAGGTGATTCATGAGCATAACCCCAAAAACCACTGGATCATATTCTAAAAGTTAATACTAAACATTGATTTTTATCTACTTAACAAGACATGTTTAGGTTTCAAATTTCAAGATTTTCTTTGTACATGATCAAGAAGTTGAACGATGAAGGCTGAGAAGTTATTTCAGCATGTTCAGTTTCCAACAATTTTGAGACCGGTTGATCTTGTACAAATGAACTAAAAATTTTACAAATTTGAAACATTAAAGTAGATGAAGTTTAACGGTTCAATTTTGTGACTCTTTTTAAGGTTAAACTCACAAAACACTATGGAGACCTTAAACTCCCCCAAGCCCTTAAAAGAAAACATTAACAATTGTACCTTATCCCTGCTAATTGGCCACTTTATCGGGCTTCTGTATCCGTTTGGAAGCGCCACCAAACAAGTAGAGCCTGATTCAGGACAGTGCCTTTCTCTATGCTCGTAATGTTTTGTACTTCTAAGCTTCTTTATCGCCTTCTCATTGTCAAGGCATGGTATGTAATCAGCCCCGGCTGTGGCATTACATAACTTCCAACTATGACTAAACTCTTTCTTTGGAATAGTCAGAGAATTAGAATTTGAGCCTTGAATCTTTTCCTTCTCATTCTTTGATTCGGCATCTTGGGTCGACCATGACCCAGTTTGTGTGCTTGTCTCATTCAAAAGCTCAGCCTGGGCTCCGTCTGGCAGATATTCTTTTACTTCTTCACCAGCTTCTTCTGATTTTTTCTCCTTCTTGGTGTTTTCTGGTTCCTGGTCATCATTTGTTTTTTCAAAGTTTTCTTCAGTACTATTGTTCAAAATACTGTCAGTGCCATTAGGAGAATTTTCTTCTATTTCTTGCTTCTTTTCTTCGGATTTGTCATCTTTTTTGGCTCTTTCAGAACCCAGCTCATCATTTATTCTTTCAACTGAATTAGGATCTTTATTGTTCCCCCCCTCCTTGGTTGGTTCTGTCTCAAAATTATTTGAATTTGAATTCAGGAAATCCTGATCCTTATTCAAATTCGGTTCCTCTTGTGGTTGCTGCACAGGCTTTTCTTTATATTCTTCTGGTTTATTATCAGAATTGCCCTTGGATAAATCCAAACCCGAATCTGCAGGCAATTTATTATCCTTATTTTCCGATCTGTTGCTATCAGCTAGAGAGAATTCCACTGGGACCACGGTTGCTGATGTCAGCATCCATACCCCAATCAAACTGAGAGCAACAAACAATACAATGGTGATGCCAGAGCAATAGGACGAAGAGTTCTTCCTGCTGTCATTTCTTGGGCCCCGCATTGCTTTACATTCAAAGCAATTTCTCTGAGTATTATCTGAAAGTGTCAAATACATATAAACAGCAAATGCAAGTTAAAATGCACTAACAGATCATCTCAATGTTTTCTTTCTTTTATACTTGACATCTCAGACTAGCTAATAGTCGATCATTAAATCCTAAATTAGTTGTAAAATTACAAAAATCGTAGATTCTCGATTAGCAGAAATCTTTTGAGAATAAAATTATAGGTAAACCTAATAGAAGCATACGACTGACATGGATAAGGTACTTCAACATATAATGAGGTTGATGAAGTAATGTGAAGTAGAGAAATTCAAATTCAAGATAATAAAATCAAAATTAGGAAAAAACGTACTGCGACGGAAGCACGAAGATAACCTGATTCACATCATAAACAAAAGAAATACAAGAAAAACGACCTCGGAACTTCAATTTATACAAAATTTAACACGAAACAGCAGATCAGATGCTAACGAAACCCGTGCCAAACTACGATTCGTGCCTTGTTCAACAGAAATCAAGAAGAAACGCACTAATTGTTACCAGAAGAGTACATCTTACAAGAAGCAAACGTGAGATCCGTACCTTTACAAAACGAAAATCAAACTCGAAATCGCAAGAGGAGAGAAAGGGATCAGTCGGTCCCTTTCGAACTTCTGACTTCTTGAAGAAAGATCGCGATTCGAGGGTTACGAAGATTCTTTTGAAGAAATCAAAACCTCGTCAATCGAGGTCAATGAATGAATATTTATTTGTTAATTTGTTTGTTTTCCTCTCTTGTCTTGGATTCAATGAATGAATGTACAAATCAAGAAGAGAGAGGAAAGAGAAAGTGGAGCACAGGTACAACGAGTGAGAAGTGTGAGATCAGAGGAGAGTCCAAGAGCCAACAATGACACAGTGCGAATCATTTATAAGGAAGATTTCTAGCGGTAAGTTGCTCCGCGGAGTAGAATAAGAAATTATCATATCATGATTCGGATCGGCGGATGTAATTTACGCGTTGCTTCGAGATTCGTGTTTTGATTAGTATTGGCATTTAAACGCCAATAGGCAAAATTTCTAATAAAATTTCATTCTTCCATAAACGAAAGCAAAATAATGTTTTAACCCTTTTTTTTTCGTTTTTGTGATTTTTTGCTTTCAGACATTTTTCTAATAGAGTAATAGATATAAATCTTAAATCGAAAAAGGTTTTATGGATGAAATTTTAAAACAATTATTTATCAAATAATTTGATCACACATATTTTACATTTTTTTCATTCAAAACATGTGTGATCAAATTATTTGATAAATAATTGTTTTAAAATTTCATCCATTGTAACTTAAAATTACCATTAACAAACCTCAAACATCCTCCTCCAGTAATTTCTCTTTGTTCATGTCTTTTATGTTATTTCTGTCCAAAATAAAATACTAAATTTCTTGCTCCCGAATGCAGATTCAGAGATAAAAATACAGCATTATCATTAAATCTGAACATAAGAAAGAAATCTTTAAACAATATCTGTTTCATAATTCCTTGTCCTGGAACTTCCAGATATATGTTGTGTTTACAGGCTGGAAGGGCAATATCTTGTACCATAAGCCCATAAAAGATTTTCTATCTTATAAACAATTATAGCTAAAAGAATATTAAACCTTTAGATGTAGCGTGTAAACATTTTTTTTATTTGATCTAAAATGAAAACAAATTATAGATCAATGGACAAATAAACAATTTATTTATTTTTTAAAGATATTTACATGTTTCGTTGGGAGTCACCTATTTTTATTGTCTAACATATATTGTTCTATATAAACTAAAAATAATATTAATTTATTTTATTTCTTTATTTGCTCATTGGGACATTTTTGCTAGTATTAGTATAAAACAAACTCGGTAGGCGGTAGCCTCTTTGTAAGTAATCTCTACTACTTATAAACGCACGGACCGTAGTTGTATTACACACTAGGTTTAGCATGTAAACAGATATTTCTGTCGTTCGATCGATTTGATCTATGGTCGGATATTAATCGCCATATAAAGTAATAATATATTTTGATTTTTGGTCTAATAAAAAAACAAATTAAATAGCATATCTAATTGTATCAATATTAGATTAAACAATATATTTTTATTATCTAATATTATTTTATTTTTTCATTTGTACACATATGACGGCATCTTAAGCTAGTCTCCAAAAATTAACGAATAAATAATAAAAGCAAATCTTCACAATGAATTGAACTGGAGAGAAACAGTGATTAAGAAATGGATACGTGACGCCTTTAGTTTTACATCCTCTCCAGTTAATTTCCTTTCCTTTTATTTCCTCCTCAATTTTGCGCACAGTGCTAGCTATCACACTGTACCAACTTCAATCGGAGGAACATGAGACATCTCTCTTCTTCTCTCTCGACTCATCGCAACTTGGAGAAAGATCTCATGGTTTAAACTATATAAGCAGCTCTATAAGGTGCGTTTGCTTTCAAATTTGGCATCCTTTCCTTTTCTCTCTTATTGAAACCACTTGTTTTTATATGACCCGAAAGATCGAAATTGAAGCAAGGTCTCTTAATTAGGTTGGATATCAGTTAAGAAAATCTTTTTCTTCGGATTAATTTGAGTTAAATGCGCACTCCAGACTGTGATTGCTTGTGGATAGTGTAATCATTGAATAACTCTTAAGTGGTATCTTTGGATTTGGATGATTGATTGTTGTTATAAAGGTTGGCTTCCTTTCAGCTTGTGAAGTACTGTTTCAGTGTGTTGGTTGATTTGAATGTTTGTGGCGATTAGTATGGTAACTGGTGTGATACGTTGGTCCTACTCTTGTACTGGATTTAGGGATAAATTGTGTACCAGTGTAAATTTTTCTGCTAAAATCAAAACCTTATGTTGTTTTGTATTAACACCTCAACTGTTCTTCTAAGCCTCAATTGTCTAGAAGTTGCTGTTCCTGCTTAAATCCACAAAATAACCTTACTTAAACATCATGACTGTACAAAAATTGAAATTCCAAGTTTCACAAATGGCTATAATTACTTTCTTTAACTGCTTGGGTGAATTAGATGCAGTTTTGCATCTCCAATCAATTGGAGTCGGAATATGCCATTTCAGATTTTAAAATATGAACACATTTTTTATGAGAGTACATCACGAAGTTAATAATACTACACTTTTAATGTCTCAGGAAGCAATAAGTACTCTAATTGGTGATGGGGGTCAAGGAAGAGGAAAAGAAAGAAACAGATGTTGACATTATCACCTCCAAGAGTACCAGCAATTCGTCCTCTCCAGCTAATCATAGTCAGAATCTGGGTCCTGCACGCTTGTCCAGTTCTAGCACGGAAAGTGATGTGGGTCAGCCGCTGTGCCGGGTCTGTCACTGCAGCGAGTCTGATTTACGGGGTGAATCAGCCTTGGCCTTTCTAGGCATACTCCCCCCTTCGCAAGAACGATCTGAAATTCAAAATCTAAATCCAAATTCAAAGTCAAACTTGAGTTTAAATGAAAATTGCACAACTGCTAAAGATGCCTCTGTTGTTGAGCTCGTAAGCCCCGATGGGGAGATCTTTGTATGCAACGCCAGTGACATTGAGGCAGGCCCCATATGCCAGGAGGATTCTCTGATAGACCTAGGTTGCTCTTGCAAAAATGAGCTCTCACTAGCTCACTATGCATGTGCTCTGAAATGGTTTGTCAGCCACGGCTCTACAATTTGCGAAATTTGTGGGACCATTGCCAAAAATATCAGAATGACAGATTTCAAAAAGGTCCTGGCTTCTCTTAAAGATTATGATGAGTTGCGCACGAGTATAATCACAGGTGGGTTGACCCAGTTGCGGGTTGAGAATGGCAATACAGGTGTAGACCCAGATGCAGTGGCAGGTATAAGGCGGCAGAGGCTCAGTGAGATCTCATCTTGGTTCAACCCACGTAACTCTAGTTCAGTAGTTGCAGTTTCTCAGGGGCAAGATGAGTTGCATGTGAGTAGCCCCAGCATCGGTGACAATATAAATAATGGTGAGCTCTGGAGGGATGGAACTGGATGGGATAGAAGAGAAAACATGAGACGGGGACTGGAAGGGACAGGAGCATTTGTTGCTGTGGGACTCATTTTGGCTATCCTTGCATGGCTGCTTGCTCCTCATGTTTCTAAGGTTTGCTTTTTCAATTTTTTTTTACCTTTTTTTTTAAAATTTCTTGGTTGGTAGGACACTAATAGTTATCTTCCATTTGTAGAATTAAAATTTCCTAAAAAGGCCTGATAACATCTCCAACATTCAAAGCAATTATATCGTGAAGTAGAAATAATGTTTTGAAGTTTGTAAATGAGAAGGGGTTCAAGAACCTCCAATTTTATGTGCCTTCATATGCCTCCAGCTTTTATTGTGTTATAATAAAGAAAATTTAAACTCAAATTAATGTAGGAAACTGTTTGATAATCAGTATTACTTTCTTATTGTATATATGTAAAAGCTTTAGGAACTTCAGAGTTTACCACAATGACAACATGTCTGTAAATCCACTGATTGGGCAGATTTCTATGCACTGTTTTTTCGTGCTCAAGCCCATTAAAATGAAGCCAAATGCTACAATATGGTACATGAGAAGTGAAGCTGATACAGATAGCAACTAATAATTATATTTTCTATTTCAGTTTTAGATATTTATTACTAAACAAGAAAAAAGTGAAAACCTGAAAATCAAGTTGAAGCCTGTGGACAAATATTTTAGAAAATTTGGGCAGATGACTACATTGCCCTTGAAAGTAAATACAACAATATGGGGGTGAAATCGTACATACTGCAAAAGATACTTGCATTGTTGGGTTAAAGCAAGCACTGGAATCTGAAATTTTGATTTTCAACCGTACCATTAGCCTGATACGAAACTACTGGTTCTTCTATGGGTTGCGCAATTTATAGTTGTATTTATGTGAACCTTCTGACATGTTAACTTGAAGCCTAGAATAGATATTAGTGGTACACTATTTCTTCTGCAATAATATATAAGCCTAAAAGCCAATTGTATTTTCATGTACAGACAGCTGCTTTTATTGGGATACACCTACTTCTCGGTGTATTATGCAGTTTGACCCTTGTAATCTTTCTTCGATTTGTAAGTGCACCTATTTCTTTCACAGCATACTTTTTTTTTTTACTAAGTTTACAAAAATATTTACAGATCTACTAAACCAATCCATATTTTGCTCTGATGGTATTGAAAAATTGTTATTATTTGGATAACATTTGATGTTATTATAAGCAAACACTAGCTCTCACAGAATTAGAAAACAACTTCTGACTAAGTTTACATAAACACATGACAGGTAGTACCAAGAGCAAAGTATGGGCCTACAAGGTACTGGGTGGTTTCATTTGCATTTTTATTTTTGGTATTTGGAGTTTGGGTTTCTCGTACACGTAACATTCGTTCCTCTTAAGTTCACACAAAACAAAATAGAGCAACATCTTTCTCTGTTTTCAGTCCAATACGTATTATGAAGGCAGAAAAGTAGATTGTAAATACAGGAGATTTGGAGCACGTTACTCTGAATCCAGCATGTTGTGATTTGTTTTTACTTTTTTGTATTGTTTGGTTAAGGTTTTCATTTGGCTTTGCTATATCTACTCTCTCTCTCTCTCTCGAGCTTGGTGGTGTTCTCTTAACGGTTCTTTTCCCTGATAATAAGCTTACATTTTACTGCGGTGTTATACTTATAAGTGTTGCACTGATCAAAATCACGTGCAAGTGCTAAATAAAAGCCGAAGTCCATTTAAATGATCACCCAAATTGTTTTCCATTTTTATGTACCAGTGCTGATAGAAACAAACTACAGTATCTTAGATCACAAACCTTACACTTTTAATAAAGGGACTAAAGGCAATTTATTCCAGATTTGCCCAGTGTATATCCACTTCTTTTTATGCACAGAAAGAGTAAATAATGTGTATATATATTTTTTACATAGCTTACTTTGTTTCAATAAAATATAAGAAAAACAGCAAATAATGCATCGAGTGAAATTTATGTGTAAATAATGTGTACTTGCATTAAAAAATATTACATTTCGCTATCTACTATGGTGGATCCTCCTCCCATGTGCTTTCTGCACAAATCTTGATGTATGTGTAACTCTAATATTATGCACTGAGCTGCCATGCCTGTAATGTGTACTATGCCGGCGCCTTGGCTCTCTCTCATCCATGACAATTGAATGCTTGCTGATTCCAACTTTGATCCGGTGGGACCTCGGCTTCAGTGACCTCTGCATGTGAAGCTGCCTCCTATCATCCCTGAATTTTCGCGAGAAGGTCCTTCCATAAGTGGCATACCGTGCCTCTTCTATGTCATCTTCAGTAGTTGAACTTGAGTACGTATAATCCTCCATTTCAATCTGTTTCTGTTCTTCCCTTATTCGACGAACTCTTTTTATCTTGTAACAGAGATACATGCATGTATATTCACTGGCATTGAAGCATGATGACATACATGCGCGTAGCATCAGGCCGAAACCTTTGCCGATGCATTTGCATATGCCAATCTTGTATAGCAGGTAGACGAATAACAGTACTGCATTACAAAAAGAAATATATGTGTATAAAAGCAGGAGATATGGAATTTGAATGTTTTGGATAATTCGGTTTACTACAAATAAGCTATACTTAGAACATGATTCTCGTTCCCTCCATACAGAAACGGGGGGGAAAAAAGAAAGTAAATTATGATAACTGAAACAAACAAATGTGCAGATAAAAGAGACAAAAATGGAGGTATAACACTCGTACTGTAGCAGGTTGTTCAGGTTAATTGCCGAGATGTACTAAAACCAACTTTGTGTGGTAATGTAGTACTGACTGGTTTAGTAAAATAAATGACTTTTCAAGGGTATTAAGCAAAAATTCCTTTTAAAATATAGATCACAGGTGACTAATTAAATATAAGTTACCAATGTAAAGAAGAACTAGCACAGCAAGTAGCTTTATTAAATTAGCCACACAGAAATTCTCAATGTAGCATATCAGATCCCATGTTGGACCACAAACTGAACTGCAAAAAATATGATCCATACATATTTAGAGTTAGTTAGCATTTATCAAAGATCAAGGTATTACAAATTTGTTTAAACTCGAAAAAACAAACACTAAATTAATTATGGGCCAATTCCACACTAAAAAACACTAGACGATGTAACTGATGTTTTTTCTTTTGCTTCTGATACAAGACCAATACAGACACCATAATAGTTAGTTACAGTTTACATTTTCAACATTTAAAAAATCGCACAGTAAAGGTAATAAACTAATAATATTTTCAATACAGTCCCTATTACCTGCAGGATTTACCAGACAGGAAATCTAATGGGCCCCTCAAAAAATCACCAATAGGACTCGTGAAGCTTGAAATTAGCGATGCCACTGTATTTCCCATTTAATTTTGGGTTTCCAAATTTACCCCAAATTTTTCTTTCTTGAAGTACCTGAAATTTTGGATTTTTATCAGATATATCATATATACTTTCGGAAGGAACAATGAAAATCAACGTTTATCATGGATGGTGCCAAATCAACGTTATCTTAAATTTTGAAATATATACTTAACCTAATTTTTGCGAGAAGGTCCTTCCAACGTTATCAAAATTAGGATATATCTGATTTACAAAGTGGCATTACGAGCACTTGAATTTGTGAAAATCAACGTTATCTTAATTTTGAAATCTTACATTATATTAACCAACGAAAATCTGTTGAATACTACATTTCAAACGGATGGTGCCAAATATCTTTCCCAAAAGGGACTAAAAGAGCACCACAATTTGTAAATCAGTTTGAAAAGGACGCGCCTTTTGAAAGTGAAACTTATTTGTCTTGTGTGGATGCAAAGTTGCACACTGGGATTTTTGGAGTATGTGTGAAGGATATTTTTGTTCTTCCTATTCACACTCTTTGGAAAAGAACTAGAGATACTGTTGTATGGTTGGATACTGTTTCAGTAAAATTGGAATGGAAAAAATGAAAAAAAAAAAAGATTAGAAGAAAAACCAACTCAAATTATCGTTTGCTTCAAGAAGTTTCTTGATTACGTCTCCTTTTCCTCGGTTGAGAACTTCCGCTCTTTGGGAACTCTTTGTTAAATTCTTCAGAAAGAAATCGATTAAAAATGATAATGAAAAATACGAGGGATACCATCACGCCTCTCTGATTATTTTTATTTTATTTTGGCAAAACTCCTTTAATATTTTAAATTGTGCAATCGCACCCTTAAACTTCTAATATTCACAATTTTGTCCTCTACCTCTTTGATAATCAATTTCAGATCGATTTTATCATCCATTCATCCTTATTAATTTCAACGGACATAATGACGAAATTTCTGTAGAATTTTTATATTTTTGTTATTTTATTATCTGAAAGATAACAATATATGTAAAATTTATAAAAGATTATGTTTCAGATATGATTTTTTTATTTTCTAGTTATTTATTATTTAAGGTAGATTTTATTACCGAAGAATTCATCATCATCATCATCATCATCATTACTTCTCTTTCTTTTCTTTATTTTAAAATTTTATTAATTGGTCGCAACAAAAGTAAAATTTTAAAATCACTTGATCATCGTTATGGTTTAACCAATGTAACCGATCAATTCAATCAGAGAACTATAATTTCTAGTTCTCGTTTTACGAGACAAAAGAATTTATCAAAATAATACTCTAGTATTCTTATGACAAAATTATGTAAATCATGTTGGTACTTTGTGCGTCATCATTTTGGGTCAGGTCTCATATCCACTTGTCTTATATAGAATTTTGATGGATACCCAACAAGTCTATAATAAGACTGAAATAACATTAATTCAGTCATTTCTGATGAAATTTACAAGAATATGCCTATTTAATACGAAGTTCACTGGAAATTGACCCTAAATAGAAAGACAAATTTACCTGTCTTCAGTTTTCCTTGTAGGAACCTGACAAAACAGAAATCCTCGGTCGAAGAGTCAATCAGCATGCGAAACATGAAAAATTATACAAATTTTATTCTGCCTTGTAAGTAGCATCAACAAATTAAACATGTAATTACATTAATCCAATTAATGAGTGTGCTACTTTTACATAACACCAAGATGCAATTATGTTTCAGTGTTGTTGTCAGGGCTATACTGCAAAATTTCACGATACCAGAAAGAATCATTCTCTCTCTCCCATGGCAGATTCTTGCAGGGCAATCTCTTCTTCCTAAATTTGTATAAAGAGACAACATGGTAATTTGTCAGCAAGTCATACTCATTAATATTGGAAGAAATAATAATGTAGAAATAGTTGAGAAGAACAATTCAGTTAGATAAAATGGTTCATGAAGTTGTCCACTTGTCGCCATGTCACCAGTGCAAGAACATATGTTCTTATGGAGATCAGTGATCACTGGTTTCAAGTGTACACTATTTCTTTCGTTTGGGTGTTGTTTTCTCTTGGCTTTATTGGCAATAACAAAACCATTGAGGCTTTAAAACTACTGAAATCTGCTGCAATTAAATATGAATAAAACAATCATAATTTGTACCATACAGTGCAGCTTAATATGCAAATATCACCATACAAAAACAGAAATCTACTAGTGTAGATGTAAAGAACTTGATGGTATAACAAATATAGACTGCAAGCTGGGAACATACCACCAAAGCATTAAATTCTGTTTCTTCATCGACTACACCTGCGACAGCTGGATCATCCAACAAATCCTATTTTTGTATAATAGTATATTAGAATATATGTATATCCCCTATAATTATAGTATAATATTATTTGAAGATTAAAATGGTGTAGCTCCAATACTAAATCAGCTTTAGCAAAATTTGGTTAAATACACAAACAATACAGGTAGGGGTATATTGACATCCAAACTTATTTGACATCACAACATTCGATAAACCAGTTAACAAAATTTTTCAAAAAAAAAGTAAAGCTATAGATATGTTCTTTATAGTTTAGATAGGATATGCAATTTGACAATTGTCTGGTCAAACACCGCAAAAACAGAACCATTAATTGTTCAAACAGCCTATCAATTCTCTATTGCACCACAAATTTGATATACAATTTATCTAAACTATGAGGAAAGTAACTATAATTTTATCATTTTCATTTGATAACTATTTGATTTAATGTCGTAAAAAACAAATAAATTTGATGTCAATATAACCTATCCCGATAAACATCAGTATTAACAAGAGGGAAATGAAATTGTATTAGGCAACTTACATCATCTGCAATTTGTAGCACACCGTTGTCGTCCTGCATAAAAAGTAAAATTTTGAAATTTTGAGATATAACCATCATAACTAAAAAGTTCCTATAAGTTATCTATCCCAGAAAGATCAAAGAAAAAAGAAAAGAAAATATATGCAAATTCCAAACATGTTATATTACAAAATATACAGACCAGCTATTAGTGAGCATTATGCTACAAGTAAAAAAGGATAGAACAACAAACATATGTGATTGCAAGCTTAAGATGTACCTTTACAGCAACAAATAAAAGGGGATCACAAGGTGTATAGATCATATAGTGAGACCCATCCTGAAAACCAGATTTAACCAATAATAAATAAACAAGCATAAAAACCGTCAACAAACAAATGAATCATTACTCAATCAAATGTGGATCTTACAAAATTGAAACAAGTAACTTCTACACCTTCAGTAGGCATCCCGTCTACACCTTCATCACCATCTATCATCATAGAAAATTTGTTTTATATTATCAAAATAGTTGTGTAAATATGCCTTCTAGTTGTCACAATTGAACATATATGTTGTTTTCTTTCTTTCAAGCATGAACACTTCTGGAACATAGCTGAACTTCTCAGGTTGCTTCTTAAGAAAAATCATAGATCACATGGTCTTTTGCACGAAATATTTGAGAAAAAAGGAACCATAAACTTTAAAGTGGGATAAGAAAATATTACCTGTTTTAAATTCAATTATATCATCCTCATCATAGCAAAAACCTCCCCTGGCTGTGAAGCAAAAACTATACAAAATCCCAATATATATATAACTAAAACAAGAACCAAAAACAAAGAAAAGAAAATTATAAGAGTAGGTCATGACAATAATTACCCGCTATTAACAAAATGTATATGGATTTTAGCAAGCGCATATGCTGCTGATGGAAGAACAGCCTCAGTTTCTTCATCACTTATCTGCCACAAATTTGTGATAACTTAGGTATTCAATTTTTATTTTATGTTTCTATGTGTGTGCGCGTGCGAGGGAGAGAGAGTGAGTGCTTGCGCGTGTGTGCATGTGGAGAGAGAGAGAGAGTACTGTTCTCCATCCACTGAAGTTGGCACTCCTTAAGATCACCACTGGCCTGAAAACATAGCAATTTTTCTCTCAAAAATGCAACGCATGAAGTCCATAATAGCATATATCATTTACTGCAATGTTCGTACATAACCTTGGAAACTCAAATAACACAAGCACTCTACCACTTTTATACATACACCGACCTAGAAGATTGGTCAGGAGGGTAAATTGGATGATTAGAATGAGACACTGCACTACAGTTGCAGAATATCCTTGGAATAGAATGACATAGAGCGTAATGATGGCGGATGGAATAAACTGGAAATTGTCAAAAACCAGGATTTTTGCTCATTTGCCCCTCTCTATTCAGCCCGGAATATCCAATTCCATTGGGAAAGGGAGGAACTCGGACCTACAATGGAATAATAGCCTGTTTCTCTTTCTCTATTACACAGTTCCTGAACAGCTATGCAAGAATTGTTTACTTTCATAAAAGCTGCTTAGTATATCTTGCAGTTATGCAGTAATCCAAATAATATAATACATAAATCTGGAGATTAAATGCACTCACATATCAACTGGGCAGAGAAGCATGCAGTCTTTTCCTTGAGAACTTTTAAATACCCGTCTAATTACACATTCTAGTGGCAAATTATTCGTTGGATCAACCTGAATTAAAATAATGTTGTTAATTTTCAAAAAAATATGTATACTATAACACTCGAGTCTTAAGAAAATTAATTTGCTATTACTAAAAATGCATTGTATATTGCATATGGAATAACATCTTCTATAACCCAATTAAATGCAGAATAGCATTCGTGTTATGTACCAATCAGGTTAGGTTCTGGTACAAAACTGAAATGCAGTGAAAAGCAAATTGTATCTGTTCTGGTAAAACTCAGGAATCATAATTGAAGTACTCACCATCGATACGAGTCTTTTAGAAGACACCATGAGAACCCTCCCTTCAGGGTCGAGTACGAAGCCAGCTGGCGGCTTAGGCAATGGCGCAGCTTCCACGTCAGCATCATCATCATCCTCATCATCGTCTTCCTCCACGTGGCGAAATCTCCTCCGTCCGCCGGACTTCTTCTTGTCCCTCCTCCGGTCCTTCACTGGCGGGGGGGCCCGTGTTCGCTCCTGCTGTTTGACGGCGCGGAGTGGGGCCACAGAGTGCCACGTGGCGGATTGCGTGGAGATCCGAGGGAATTGGCACAAAGAGAGACTCGTTCGAGTGGGAATCGGAAGAGTAATTGGATTGGGAGAAGTGGTGCGAAATGGAATAGTTGTCATTTCTTTTTACTATTTTTATTTTTTAATTTTTGCGGGGTTTTTCGTCGTCGGATTTTATGGCTTAAGATTTAGGAAGGTGAATCTATGGAGGGAGGATTGGATCAGAGGGAGACGGCGTCACTGTCCGGATCCTATGTATCAAGTTTCCTATGACACTAGTTGTGGCAATTCCGGTGACACGTGGGTCCGCGTAACCCATGGATAAAAATATCTGTGGAGCCCAGTTGTCAGTATTTCGAAAGAAGGACTTTAGTACAAAGCTACGGACAGAGGACCGAACCAGGCTAAAATATCTGAGAAGTGAGAACAGATTAGCCACAGCATCCCTCGAAGGGTGCGTTTGGATTGTTGGAAGAAAGAAGAAGAAGAAGAAGGAAAAAGAAGAAAAAAAATTATAAATAATCCAAATTCTTTACAAAGTTACACACTTCCCAATACTTCTTCTCACTTCTTCCCTTCTTCCCTTCTTCCCACACCTATCCAAACGCACCCGAAAATAAGAAGACTTCGATTTTCAAATTATTATTTGGTTAGTTGACGGCACCAATATACTAAATTATCTTTTGTTATGCTATTAAATATTATAACTTTAGCATTAGTTTACAACTTTACATTGAAAATTAAAATTCAAACGTGGAATTTGAATCATAAAATTAAGTTTTTACACAATCACGTAAAATTTTATTTCTAGAATTACTTCATACAAATCAACAGACTAAAGGATATCAAGGTTTGGTTAGCTGTTATTATTGTTATCATTAGAGTCACTGATCATTTGTTTTTTTAACGCTATCAACATAGAAGATTATGGTTTTGGTTGTTTAATCGTTTTGATTTTCAGATTAGGCTATTTAATTGGAATGATTTGATTAGCCTCTTTAATGTCTTATATAGTAATTGTAGAATGACTGTGCAAATATTGTGTAGACTGTAGTGCTATCATGCGGATGATTTGCAAAAGTAGGAATAAGAATAAGGAAAAAAGATGAAGTTCGTTCTTGTAGTTAAAGAAACATGGGATCAAAAATTCATGCTTTGATATTTCATTAGTCAAATCTGTGGGATGCCAAACTCAAGGAGTAGGTGCTACACTTGGGATTTTTTTCTTAAATGGCTCTGGCCTCTTAAAAATCTCAACAAAGAGCCTAATGTATGCTAATATTTACATGAAGGGCCAAGGCGCAGAGGCCTTGGGCGCCTTAAATTTACATGCTTATAAGGCGCAATCTATTCTTCCGCCTTACTAAAATGATTTTAAAATAAAATAAATTATTTACGTAATAATATATATAAGCACACATATGTGTGATGAGGTCGGTGTAGACTAATAGTACACGATGGTGATTGTCCATGTATATCATGTTCGTTTTCGAAGTTCAAAATTCAAGTTAATATGAACCATTCAAGTTGTTCTCCGTATTAAAATCTCCTTAGATATCAAATTTTAAATTTTTCTGAATTTTTTACTATATATAATGATATTTAAAAAAAAACACTATAATTGGAGTATTTTCTGTCATCCAATTTCAATGATATCATAATATATATAGCAAAAGGATTCGAAAAAAATATAAAATTCGATCTCTAATAAAATTTTAATATAGAGAACAACTTGAACAGTTCGGATGGATTGTTTGAATTTTGAATTTCGAAAAAAATTTTGATGTACGGAAGACGATCCGTACACAATAGTGTACTATAGCCAACTCCATATAAACTCACCTATCTGATGATTGTTTGTCGGATTCTCCTACCCACAAAAGTACAGAATGATGTTTTCCCTTGGGAGACTAACCGAAGATCAGATATGTATTTATACATATATTATATAGTTTTGTATTTATGCACATAATAAAGCAAAATGGATTCTTAATTTTTTTTAGGTGAAGATTTCTAATGTTCACTCCTTAATTGAATCAAATGGATAAAAAAAATAAATAAACAATTATTTTTTAAATAAACAATTACTTTTTACATTACCTTTTATTTCTAGGTTTTGGTTTTTTTTTATTTTTCTAAGCATAAAAACACACGTAAAAATATATGAAAGAATAAAGGCGCAGCTATAATATGCGCCTAATGTCCATGCAGATTTTAGGCGTACAAGCCCTGTACGCCTTGGTCATTTATGTAAATATTAGTATGCACTAGGCGCTTTGTTGAGGTTTTATCAGCGACTTGGCTCAGTAAGAAAAAAACCCTACACTTGATACCAGACGTTATGGAACTTCCTATGCAGCTGATGCATGTGACTACTGAATGAATTTCTGGATATCTTTTCTTTCGCAATTTTTGTTTGTAAATGCACTTTTGTTGATACACTTGTATGTTTTGTCATGATAATAGTTGGTTTCACTGATGGATTTTGTTGCTTTTTAGTTTTTTTTGGATTAAGATTTGATGAATAACTAGCTATAGCATCGCGCGAAGTTGAGCGATAGTCTGCTGCATCATTGGCTTGGCATGTTGAGGCCATCTTAAATTTTTGTTCGAAGAGCACAACATGCTAAGTTGCTAATTCGTTGGTTTGACGGATTTTTTTTTTTTTGTTTTAAGGCATCAAATATTCTTGTGCAGCATTTTTTTGTTTTAGATAAGCACAGTGCTATGATTTGGAAGCACTTTAATTTTTTTTAAACAGCGTTGAGCACTTTATGGTAATATAGCAAAAAATAATATAAGATAAGCACATCGTTTTTTGTCCCAACTATAAGAGGTACATCCAAGGTGTG
Organism: Rhynchospora pubera; assembly: GCA_028095005.1. Taxonomy (NCBI): domain Eukaryota; kingdom Viridiplantae; phylum Streptophyta; class Magnoliopsida; order Poales; family Cyperaceae; genus Rhynchospora; species Rhynchospora pubera. The sequence continues at coordinate 68,876,746 of CM051461.1, read as the reverse complement.
ATGTGCCTTTTTTTCTTCATTTGTCTCCTCCATCTGACAAAAAGCAAAGAGCTACAAAATAAATCCACAATAAGCTCAAATAGGCATGATCAAATCGCTAGAAAAGATATACAAAATGGAGGACAAAAGCTTAGCCCATGGCAGAAATGGGAGAGGAGATAGTATCCTTCATCTAAGCTTTCAATTATTCTCACGAAGCCAATCTCGAAGTGTTGACTAATATTTATAATTGTGGATATAAGTGCTTAATCGGTTACCTTTCTCCCCTTGCATTGTTTCCCTAGGCCAATCCAGCACAAAAGCGCCAAGATTAAAAAAAAAAAAAAATCTCGCACTATCGTTGCTCCCTCTGCTGATCTAGCACAAAAGAAGTTTAAAATTCTGAGATCATACAAATTCTGATCATTTTTTATCTTATGAAGACAGCTTGTTGGTATAAAATATACTAAGTTCTCGCTTTTTATTAAAAAAAGAAACAAATAAAAAAAATTGAGCAAAGAACTACCTCAACAACTACTATTCCAGACTGATGCAGGCTTCTTTATCACTCCTCTCCATGGAAACATGGTTGGCATTGTTGAACCTGATCAATCCGAAAATCCAAAACTAAATTATCGGTATGAATAAGAGAGAGGCACTAAGGCTGTCTTTCCATGAGAGAAAATCAGCATCGAGAAAGAGGCACTAAAGAGCACTAAAGATATAAACCTGATAATTCAGAGATCAGGTTTAAGAGAGAGGCACTAAGACTGCTTTATATCAGTATAAATCAAACACTAAATTATCGATATGCTGATTTTTCAAGTTCTTTATATCTCTGAATCGAATACATACCATGATCTAACACAAATGAAAATCTGCAAGCTGAATTTGCCAATTAGATTTATAATCAATTACTAAAACACCTCTAAAAATTAACCAGACTTTTTCCAAGTACCTAAGAAATCACAGGACCAGATTTTTTCTTTTATAAAACAAAATAACTGATCAACATACTTTATCATCACCCAAAGATTAAACAACACAAAACAGAATAGAAAACGTGAAGCAAATCTTGTTTAACAACAATCCAAATTGCTGACCTTGGCCAGGGAAACCTTCATCATATACCAGTGCAGCACATCACCTCTCCTTGGTGAGCAAATGTAAGGACCGAGAGAAGCGGCACCAGTAAGAAACCTGAAAAATCAAAGAACACCAACCCCATGAGAGTTGTACAAACTACTGAGCTGAACAGTTCCCCAAATAAAACTTCACAAAGACCTAAATCAACACAGCAACACAACACCAGCGCTAGTACGGCCATCCCAAAGCAAAAATGAGGCACCAAGGAGGATGGCTTCCCTGGACAACCCAAACCCACAGAAAACAAAAGAAAGAAAGCATGGCAATATGAAAAACCAAAAAGGAACGAAAATGCACAAAAAAAGTACCAAATAACGCAAGGCAGGAACAAAGATCAAAAGAGAGGAGAAGGCGAGAAGAAAATCCCTCAGAAGAGAAACAATGGCATTTAGATCCTTCTGGGGGAAGCACAACACCTAGCTCCATCCGTACGCATTGGAACGACCGCAAGGCACATGGGGCAATACTCTGTACTGGCCAAAAGGAATGAGTAGATCCGCTACGGCAAACACATGGAAACGCGTAGTAAATTGACAGAGAAAACAAAAGGAACACAGGTGGCAGGCATGAGTAGCACGAAGAGGCTATGAAGGAAGGGAGACGGAAAAACCAAGGTGTAATGGTCAAGGAAGAGACAGCGGAGATGGAGGGACCGGATTAAATCCATCGCAAGTTGAACAGTAAGGCAGACCGTTGCGATTTGAGCTTTGCTACAGCCTACAGTTATTTTCCCAGCTTGAAAATTGAAATACTTATAATGAGGGGGTTACTTGAAGGTTAGCGTGAGAGGTGGGTTTGAGGAGGTTTACTTGTCAATGTTCTTGGTATGATAGTTGAGTACTTGAGTAGTTGTTTTTACTGATTGTATGGGAGTATTTGATGTTTTTACTGATTGTATGGGAATATTTGATGTTTGTTTGTTGGATCTTTCGATTAATGACAAGAGGTGGTGCTCCCCTACTAGTTTTAAAAAAAAAAACAGATTAATCTATAATATCTAACTGCAAATAAAATAAAATAAAATAACTTAACTCTAAAAAATAAACATTATACACATCAATTAATTTGATTTAACAACAATTTTTTTAAAAATATATATTTACTTTAATCTTTAGTAGTGTTGGATTAAGCAATTAACTCTCAATTTGCCGATTTGCAAAACAACACCATCCTCTCAAGTAACACTTCAATTTAGTGGATTTTTAGTGATTTCTATGAAGCATGACTTGAAGCAAATGTAGCACAAGTTGGGGAGCATCAAGACACTTCATTAGGCTAGCTAAAGTCATTAGTTTAGGTATAATTAATTCCTAAAAGTGATCTCAATTAGTTTGTTGGTAAAATGCTCAGTTTTTTTGTCCAACTTCATACAACGCCATTTGGCGTTACACAATGCTGAGTTCATTCAAACTGAAATTGCAAAATCTTTTGACAAGCGTGAAGCAACGTCACACAACGCTCGGCGTTGAGTAACGCTGTATCACAGAGTTGTATGACGCTCAGTAGCGTTGTACAACGAGCGATTGAGAGAACCTGGAACTTAGTCTGTTCCTTCTGTCAGATCGTTATGCAAAGTCCCATAAAGTTGCACAACAATACTGATCTCCATTGTGTAACGCACCTCAACGTTACACAACGCTCAAATATCCCAAGTTCTCTCCGCTGCTTAGACAACTTCTGGATTCATTTGGGAATATAAAGTGCCAATAATACAATTATGAGCATCATTTGGGCATTTTAATCGCTTCTGGATTCATTCTAAGTCATTTGAACACAATGAACTACATTTAAATTCTTTACACGGTCTATAATATGATTTAAAACAGAGAAATGCTAGTGTCCAATATATAGGACGGATGGGTCCATCCAATATGATTGTTTCCACATTTTTAAATTTCAAATGACCGATCCGAACCGTTCAATATGTTCTTCGTATTGAAAACTTACAAGAAACCAAATTTTACATTTTTTAAGAAACTTTTTTACTATTTTTTTGGTATTTTTGAAAATTCATGATATAAACATTATGCATCGTCTAATAACAACGATTTTCTAAAATACCAAAAAAAATAGTATAAAATTTCGAAAAAATGTAAAATTTGATTTCTTATAAGTTTTCAATATGGAGAATATATTGAACGGTTCGGATCGGTTATTTGAAATTTAAAAACGTAAAAATGATCGTATTGGACGAAGTCCATCCGTCCAATATATTGGACTCGAGCATTTCTCTTTATACATTATTAATTCAAAAAGATTGGATTCTACATTGTAATTACATATCAATTGTAAATAATGTAATTCTGAGTATTATTTGAGCATTTCAATCGTTTCTGAATTCATTATAAGACATTTCAACAAAATAAGCTGCATTTAAACTCTTTATACTGTCTAGAATATGATTCATATGTTATTTACTAAAAAAGAATAGATTATAAAGGATAATATCGCATATAAAGTGCAAATAATGCAATTCTGAGTATCATTTGAGCAATTCAATCGTTTCGGGATTCATTCTAAGTCATTTGATCACAAAAATCTGAATTTAAAGTATTTAAACTGTCTAGAATATGATTCATATGTTATTTATTCAAAAAGATTGGATTATACAAGGTAATTACGCATATAAATTGGAAATAATACAATTCAGAGTATCATTTGGGCATTTCAATCGTTTCTGGATTCATTCTAAGTCATTTCATCACAATAATCTATATCTAAACTCTTTATATTGTCTAGAATATAATACATACATTAATTATTTAAAAATATTGATTATAAAATGGTAATTACGCATATAAATGTCAAATAATACAATTCTGAAAATCATTTGAGCATTTCGATCGTTTCTGGATACATTCAATATCATTTCATCACAATAATCTACATTTAAACTCTCTATACTCTTTATGATATGATTTATACACTATTTTATTCAAGAAGATTGGATTATATATAGTAATTACACATATAAATTGCAAATAATGCAATTATGAGCATCATTTGAGCATTTCAATCATTTCTTGATTTATTCTAAGTCATTCATAACAATAATCTACATATGAACTCTTTATACTGAATATGATTCATATATTATTTATTCAAAAAAATTGTATTATAAATGGGAAGTACGCATATAAATTGCAAATAATTGAATTCTGAGCATCATTTGGGCATTTCTACCGTTTCTGGATTCATTCTAAGTCATTTCATCACAATAATCTATATTTAAACTCTTTATACTGTCTAGAATATATTCACATGTTATTAATTTAAAAAGATTGGATTATAAATGGTAATTACGCATATAAATTGCAAATAATTGAATTCTGAGCATCATTTGGGCATTTCTACCGTTTCTGGATTCATTCTAAGTCATTTCATCACAATAATCTACATTTAAACTCATTATACTGTCTAGAATATAATTCGCATGTTATTAATTTAAAAAGATTGGATTATACATGGTAATTATGCATATAAATTGCAATAATACAATTCTGAGCATCATTGAGCATTTCGATCGTTTGTGGGTTCATTCTAATTCATTTCAAGACAATAATCTACATTTAAACTCTTTATACTGTCAAGAATAATATTCATATGTTATTTATTCAAAAATATTGGATGATACAAGCTAATTACGCATATAAATTGCAAATAATGAAATTCAGAGCATTATTTGAGTATTTCAATCATTTCTGGAATCACTCTGTGTCATTTCATCACAATAATCAATATTTAAGCTCTTTATACAGTTTAGATATGATTTATACGTTATTTATTCAAAAATATTATATTATACATGGCAATTATGCATATAAAGAGCAAATAATGCAATTCTGATCATCATTTGAGCATTTCAATTATATCTGGATTTATTCTAACTTCTAAGTCATATCACAATAATCTACATTTAAACTCTTTATACTATCTAGAATATGATTTATATGTTATTTATTCAAAAAGGTTGGATTATACATGGTAATTACGCATATAAATTGCGAATAATGCAATTATGAGCATCATTTGAGCATTTCGATCGTTTATGGATTCATTCTAAGTCATTTCTTTACAACAATCTACATTTAAACTCTTTATACTCAGTAGAATATGATTCATATTGTTATTTATTCAAAAAGATTGGATTATACATGGTAATTCCACATATAAAGTGCAAATAATTGAATTTTGAGCATCATTTGGGCATTTCTACCGTTTTTGGATTCATTCTAAGTCATCACAATAATCTACATTTCAACTCTTTATACTGTCTAGAATATGATTCATGTGTTATTTACTAAAACAAAATGGGATTATACATGGTAATTACTCATATAATGTGCAAATAATTCAATTTCGAGGATCATTTAAGCATTTCGATCGTTTCGGGATTCATTCTACGTCATTTCATCAGAATAATCAGCATTTAAACTCTTTATACTCTCTAGAATATGATTCGTTTGTTATTTATTCAAAAAGATTGGATTTATACATGGTAATTGAGCATATAAAGTGCAAGTAATGCAATTCTGAGCATTAATTGGGCATTTCAAACATTTCTGGACTCATTCTAAGACATTTCATCAAAATAATCTGCAGTAAAACTATTTATACTGTCTAAACTATGATCACATGTTATTTCTTCAAAAAGATTGGATTATACATGGAAATTACGCATATAAAGTGCAAATAATGCAATTCTGAGCATCATTGAAAATTTCAATCGTTTCTGGATTCGTTCTATGTCATTTCATAACAATAATCTACACTTAAACTCTTTATACTCTTTATAATATAATTTATACATTATTTATTCAAGAAGATTGGATTATACATGGTAATTACGCATAGTAATTTCAAATAACGCAATTTTGGGTATCATTTGAGCATTTCAACCATTTATGGATTTTTTCTAAGTCATTCATCACAATAATCTACATTTAAACTCTTTATACTATTTAGAATATAATTCATATGTTATTTATATAAAAAGACAGGACTATACATGGTAATTACGCATATAAATTGCAAATAATGCAATTCTGAGCATCATTTGAGCATTTCGATCGCATCTGGATTCACTATGGTAATGTTTGGGAGATTGCAACGAATCTGGGTTCCCGAACTCAACAATATTAAAAAATTGCTTTTCCAATTTGTTGCCCATGTTCGCGAATTCGCAAAAAAATTGGAACTCAGAACACGCTAGCGAATAAGCCCATGTTCTTATTCTAGATTTGTTTGGTTCGCACGAATATCTGATATTCGCGAACTCTGTTGTTCGAGGCATACCAAACATAACCTATATGTCATTCCATCATAATAATCTACATTTAAACTCTTTATACCCTTTAGAATATGATTTAAACATTATTTATTCAAAAAGATTGGATAATACATAGTAATTACGCATATTAATAGCAAATAATGAAATTATGAGCATCATTTGGGCATTTCAATCGTTTCTGGATTTATTCTTAGTCATTCATAACAATAATCTACATTTAAACTCTTTATACTGTTTAGAATATGATTCATATATTATTATTAAAAAATATTTGATTATAAATGGTAATTACGCATATAAATTGCAAATAATTGTATTCTGAGAATTATTTGAGTATTTCAATCGTTTCTGGATTCATTCTATGTCATTTCATCACAATAATCTACATTTAAAATCTTTATACTGTCCAGAATATAATTCATAATTTGTTTATTTATTTAAAAATATTGGATTAAACATGGTAATTACGCATATAAATTGCAAATAATGCAATTATAAGCATCATTTGAGCATTTTGATCCTTTCTGGATTCATTCTAAGTTATTTCAAGACAATAATCTACATTTAAACTGTTTATACTATCTAGAATATGATTCATATGTTATTTATTCAAAAAAATTGGATTATACATGGTAATTACACATATAAATTGCAAACAATGCAATTTAGAGCATTATTTGAGCATTTCAATCATTTCTGGAATTATTATGTGTCATTTCTTCACAATAATCAATATTTAAGCTCTTTATACAGTCTTGAATATGATTTATCTATTATTTATTCAAAAAGATTGGATTATACATAGCAATTATCCATATAAAGGGCAAATAATGCATTTCTGAGCATCATTTGAGCATTTCAATCTTATCTGGATTTATTCTAAGTCATTTTATCACAATAATGTGCATTTAAACTCTTTATACTATTTAGAATATGATTCATATGTCATTTATTCAAAAATAATAGATTATACATAGTAATTACGCATATAAATTACAAATAATGCAATTCTGAGCATCATTTGAGCATTTCGATCGTTTCCGGATTCATTCTATGTCATTTCACCACGATAATATACATTTATACTCTTTATACTGTGTAGAATATAATTCATATTTTATTTACTCAAAAAGATTAGATTATAAATGGTAATTACGCATATAAAGTGCAAATAATTAGCATTTCGATAGTTTCTGGATTCACTCTAAGTCATTTCATCATAATAATCTACATTTAAACTATTTATACTGACTAGAATAAAAATGATATGTTATTTATTAAAAAGGATGGGATTATACATGGTAATTACACATATAAAATGCAAATATTGCAATTCTGAGCATGATCTGACCATTTCAATCATTTCTGGATTCATTCTAAGACATTTCATCACAATAATCTACATTTATATTCTTTATATTGTATAGAATAAGATTCATATGTTACTTATTCAGAAATATTGGACTATACAAGATAATTATGCGTATAAAGTGCGAATAATGCAATTCTGAGCAATATTTGAGCATTTCGATAGTTTTTGGATTCACTCTAAAACATTTCATCACAATAATCTACATTTAAACTCTTTATACAGTTTTGAATATGATTCATATGTTATTTATTCATAAATATTGGATTACATGGTAGTTATGCATATAACGTGCAAATAATGCAATTGTGAGCATCATTTGAGCATTTCAATCGTTTCTGGATACATTCTAAGACATTTCAACAAAATAATTGCCATTTAAATTCTTTATACTGTCTGGAATATGATTCATATGTTATTTATTCAAAAAAAAAAGATTATACATTGTAATTAAGCATAAAAATTATAAATAATGAAATTCTGGGCATTATTTGAGCATTTCAATCATTTGAGCATTTCAATATTGGATTATGCATGGTAATTACGCATATAAATTGCAAATAATGCAATTTTGGTCATTTCAAATGTTTCTGGATTTATTCTATATCATTTCATCACAATAATATACATTTATAATCTTTCTACTCTCTAGAATATGATTCATATGTTATTTATTCAAAAAGATTGGATTATACTAGATAATGACACATATAAAGACCAAATAAAGCAATTCTGAGCATCATTTGAGCATTTCAATCTTTGCCGTATTCATATAAGTCATTTCATCACAATATTCTACATTTAAATTCTTTATACAGTATAGAATATGATTCATATGTTATTTATTCAAAAGGATTGGATTATACATGGTAATTACTCATATAAATTGCAAATAATGCAATTATGAGCATTTCAATCATTTCTGGATTCATTCTTCTAAGTTATTTCATTACAATAATCTATATTTCAACTACTTATACTCTCTAGCATATGATTCATATGTAATTTATTAAAAAAGAATAAAAATACAAAGAATTATGCATATAAAGTGGAAATAATGCAATTCTTAGCATCATTTGAACATTTCGATCATTTTTGGATTTATACCATGTCATTTGATCACAAAATTTAAACTATTTATACTGTTTAAAATATGATTTATACAATATTAATTCGAAAAGACTGGATTATACATGGTAATTACGCATATAAATTGCAAATAATGCAATTTTGAGCATAATTGGAGCATTTCAATCATTTCTGGATTTGTTCTAAGTTATTTCATCACAATAATCTATATTTCAACTCTTTGTATTGTTTAGAATATGATTCAAATGTTATTTATTCAAAAAGATTAGATAATACAATTCCGAGCATCATTTGGCCATTTCAATCGTTTCAGTATTCATTCTAAGTCATTTCATCACAATAATCTACATAATACTCTTTATACTCACTAGAATATGATCTATATGTTATTTATTCAAAAAGATTGGATTATACATGGTAATTACGCATATAAAGTGAAAATAATGCAATTCTGAGCATCATTTAAGCATTTCAATTATTTCTGAATTTATTCGAAGACATTTCAAGAAAATAAGGTGCATTTAAACTCTTTATACTGTCTAGAATATGATTCATATGTTATTTATTCAGAAAGATTGAAGTATACATGGTAATTACGTATATAAATTGCAAATAATGCAATTCTGAGTATTAATTGTGAATTTCGACCGTTTCTGGATCCATTCTAAGACATTTAATCAAGATAATCTGCATTTAAATTCTTTATACTTTTTAGAATATGATTCATATATTATTTATTAAAAAAGATTGGATTTACATGGTAATTACGCATATAAATTGCAAGTAATGCAATAATGAGTATTATTTGAGAATTTCAATCGTTTCTGGATTCATTCTAAGTCATTTCATCACATAATCTGCATTTATACTCGTTATGTTGTCTAGCATTTGATTTATATGCTATTTAATCTAAAAGATTGGATTATAAAAGGTAATTACGCATATAAATTGCAAATAATGTAACTCTGAGCATCATTGAACATTTCAATCATTCATGAATTCATTCTATGTCATTTCATAAGAATAATCTACATTTAAACTCTTTATACTGTTCAGAATATGATTCATATGCTATTTATTCGAAAAAATTTGATTATAAATGGTAATTACGCATAAAAATTGCAAATAATTGAAATCTGAGCTTCAATTGGGTATCTCAATCGTTTCTGGATTCATTATAAGTTATTTCATCACGATAATCTACATTTAAATTCTTTATACTTACTATAATTTAATTCATATGCAATTTATTTAAAATGATTGGATTATACTTGGTAATTACGCATATAAGTTGCAAATAATGCCTTTCTGAGCATCATTTAAGCATTTCCATCGTTTCTGAATTCATTCTAAATAATTTCATCACAATAATCTACATTTAAACTCTTTATACTGTCTAGAATATGATTCACAAGTTATTTATTCTAAAATATTGGATTATACATGCTAATTACGTATATAAATTGCAAATAATGCAATTCAGAGTATTATTTGAGCATTTCAATCATTTCTAGATTCATAATGTGTCATTTCTTCACAATAATCTTTGTTTAAGCTCATTATACACTTTAGAATATGATTTATATATTATTTTTTCAAAAAGATTGGATTATACATGGCAAATATTGCAATTCTGAGCATCATTTGAGCATTTCAATCATTTCTTGATTCATTCTAAGTTTCTTCATCACAATAATCTACATTTAAACCCTTTATACTGTCTAGAATATGATTCATATGTTATTTATTCATAAAGATTGGATTATACAGGGTAATTACCCATATTAATTGTAAATAATGCAATTATGAGCTTCATTTGAGATTTTCAATCGTTTCTGGATTTATTCTAAGTCATTCATCACAATAATCTACATTTAAACTCTTTATACTGTATAGAATATGATTCATATGTTATTTATTCAAAAAGATTGGATAATAAATGGTAATTACGCATATAAATAGCAAATAATTCAATTCTAAGCATCATTTGGGCATTTTCATTGTTTCTGGATTCATTCTAAGTCATTTCATCACAATAATCTACATTTAAACTTTTTATAATGTCTAGAATATAATTGATATGTTGTTTAGTTAAAAAAAAATTGGATTATACTTGGTAGTTACACATATAAATTGCAAATAATGCAATTCAGATCATTATTTGAGCATTTCAATTGTTTATGGATTCATTCTGTACCATTTCATCAAAATAATCTATATTTAACCTTTTTATACAGTTTATAATATGATTTATACATTATTTATTCAAAAAGATTGAACTATACATGCCAATAATGCATATAAAGAGCAAATAATACAATTCTGAGTATTATTTGAGCATTTCAATCATTTCTGTATTCATTCTGTGTCATTTAATAACAATAATCTACATTTAAACTCTTAATACTTTCTATAATATGATTCATTTGATATTTATAAAAAAGATTGGATTATACATGGTAATTACGCATATAAAGTGCAAACAATGCAATTCTGAGGATCATTTGAGTATTTCTGTCGTTTCTGGATTTATTCATTTCACCACAATAATCAACATGAAAACTTTTATAATGTCTAGAATACGATTCACATATTTTTTTACTAAAAAAATGGGATTATACATGGAAATTACGCATATAAAGTGCAAATAATGCAATTCTGATCATCATTTGAGCCTTTCAATAGTTTCTAGATTCATTCTAAGTTTTTTCATCACAATAATCTACATTTAAACTCTTTACACTCTCTATAATATGATTCATATGTTATTTATTCAAAAAGATTGGATTATACAAGGAATAACTCATATAAAGTGATAATAATGCAATTCTTAGCATCATTTGAGCATTTCAATCGTTTCTGTATTCATTTTAAGTGATTTAATCACAATAATCTACATTTAAAGTATTTGTACCGTCTAGAATATGATTCATATGTTATTTTCTAAAACAAAAAATGGGATTATAAATGGTAATTACTCATATAAAGTGCAAATAATTCAATTCCGAGCATCATTTGAGAATTTTGATCATTTCTGGATTCATTATAAGTCATTTCATCAGAATAATCTGCATTTAAACTCGTCTACAATATGTGTTATTTATTCAAAAAGATTAGATTATAAATAGTAATTACGCATATAAAATGCAAATAATGCAATTCTTAGTATCATTTGGGATTTTCAATCGTTTCTGGATTCATTCTAAGTCATTTGATCACAATAATCTGCATTTAAACTCTTTATTCTGTCTAGAATATGATTCATTCGTTATTTATTCAAAAATATTGGATTATAAATGGTAATTATGCATATACAGTGAAAATAATGCATTTGAGCATCAATTGAGCATTTCAATCATTCATGGATTTATTCTCAGTTATTTCACCACAATAATTTATATTTAAACTCTTTATACTGCTCAAAATGTGATTCATATGTTATTTATTCAAATTATTGGATTATACATGGTAATTACGCATATAAATTGCAAATAATGCAATTCTGAGCATTATTCGAGCATTTCAATCATTTCTGGATTGATAATAAGACACTTCAACAAAATAATTTTCACTTAAACTCTTTATATTGTCTAGAATATGATTCATAAGTTATTTATTCAAATTGATTGGATTGTACATGGTAAAACACTCATATGAAATGCAAATAATGCAATTATGAGCATTATTTGAGCATTTCAATTTTTCTGGAATTATTCCAAGTCATTTTACCACGATAACCTATATTTAAAATCTTTATACTGTCTAGAATTTGATTCATATGTTATTTACTAAAAATAGATTATACAAGGCAATTACTCATAGAAAGTGCAAATATGATAATTCAGAGCATCATTTGAGCATTTCGATTGTTTCTGGATTAATTCTAAGTCATTTAATCACAGTTAACATTAAAACTCTTTATACTGTCTCAAATATGAGTCATATCTTATGTATTCAAAAAGATTAGAATACACATGGTAATTACGCATATAAACTGGAAAATAATGCAATTTTGAGCATCTTTTTGAGAATTTCAATCGTTTCTGGATCCATTCTAAGTCATTTCTTCACAATAATCAACATTTAAAATACTGTCCAGACAAAGATTCATATCTTGTATATTGAAAATGATTGAATTATACATGGTAATTACACGTATGAAATGCACATAATGCAATTCTGAGAATCATTTGAGCATTTCAATCGTTTCGGTATTCATTTTAAGACATTTCATGAAAATAATCTACATTTAAACTCTTTATACTGTCCAAACTAAGGTTCATATATTGTATATTGAAAAAGATTGGATTATACATGGACGTAATTACGCATATAAAGTGCGAATAATGCAATTTTGAGTATTATTTGAGCATTTTAATCCTTTCTGGATTTATTGTAAGTCATTTCATCACAATAATCAATATTTATACACTTTATGCTGTCTAAAATATGATTCATATATTTTGTATTAAAAAATATCGAATTATACATGGTAATTATGCATATAAAGTGCAAATACTGCAATTATGAGTATCATTTGAGCATTTCAATCATTTCTGGATTCATTCTAAGACATTTCATCAAAATAATTTGCATTTGAACTCTTTATACTGTCTAGAATATGGTTCATATGTTATGTATTCAAAAAGATTGGATTATACATAATAATTACACATAAAGTGCAAATAATGCAATTCTGAGCATCATTTGTGCATTTCTATCGTTCCTGGATTCATTGGAAGTCATTTTATCACAATTATTTACTCTTTAACTCTTTATATTGTCTAGAATATGATTCATAAGTTATTTAATAAAAAATATTGGGTTATACATGGTAAGTACGCATATAAAATGTAAATAATGCAATTCTGTGCATTATTAGAGCATTTCAATCGTTTCTGGATTGATTCTAAGACATTTCTACAAAATAATCTGAATTTAAACTCTTTATACTATCTAGAATATGATTCATATGTAATTTATTTGAAAAGATTTGATTATACATGGTAATTACACATATCAAGTGCAAATAACGTAATTCTGAGCATTATTTGAGCATTTCAATCGTTTCTGGATTCATTCTATGTTATTTCATCATAATAATCTACACTTAAACTTAATACTGTCCAGACTTAGATTCATATCTTGTATTTTGAAAAATATATATTATAAATGGTTATTACGCATATAAAGTTCAAATAATGCAATTCTGAGCAACATTTGAGCATTTCATTCGTTTCTAGATTAATTCAAAGATATTTTAACAAAATAATCTGCATTTAAACTCTTTATACCGTATAGAATATAATTCATTAGTTATTTATTCAAAATGATTGGATTATACATGGTAATTACGCATATATAAAATGCTAATAATGCAATTTTGAGCATTATTTGAGCATTTCAATCGTTTCTGGATTTATTTTAAATCATTTCGCCACAATAATCTACATTTAAATTCTTTATACTGTGTAGAATATGATTCATATGTTATTTATTAAAAAAAAAGATTGGATTATACATGATAATTACGCATGTAAAGTGCAAAAAAATGCAATTTTAAGCATCATTTGAGAATTTTAATCGTTTCTGTATTCATTCTATGTCATTTAATAACAATAATCTACATTTAAACTCTTAATACTTTCTATAATATGATTCATTTGATATTTATAAAAAAGATTGGATTATACATGGTAATTACGCATATAAAGTGCAAACAATGCAATTCTGAGGATCATTTGAGTATTTCTGTCGTTTCTGGATTTATTCATTTCACCACAATAATCAACATGAAAACTTTTATAATGTCTAGAATACGATTCACATATTTTTTTTTTACTAAAAAAATGGGATTATACATGGAAATTACGCATATAAAGTGCAAATAATGCAATTCTGATCATCATTTGAGCCTTTCAATAGTTTCTAGATTCATTCTAAGTTTTTTCATCACAATAATCTACATTTAAACTCTTTATACTGTCTAGAATATTATTCACTTGTTATTTATTTAAAAAGATTGGATTATACATGGTAATTACACATATAAAATGCAAATAATGCAATTCTGAGTATCATTCAAGCATTTCAATCGTTTCTGGATTCATTATAAGTCATTTCATCAAAATAATCTACACTTAAACTCTATGTACTGTCCAGACTTAGATTGATATCTTGTATATTGAAAAATATTGGATTATAAATGGTAATTAGTAATTACGCATATAAATTGGAAATAATACAATTCTGAAATGAGAGAAAATCCAAAAGAATTGTATATCCAAAAATAATCCGTGCATGCCTTTTAGAAATGAGAGAAAAATCCAAAACTTGATATTAAAATATCATCTTAATCTTAGATTCAGTACAAATCAGATTTTTCGTTTCAAACAATTTTATTTAATAACATATAATAAGCCACTCAAAACTGGACTAAAAAAAAAATCAAGCAATAAAAAATTCAAGCAGAATGCAAATTACTCAAGAGATTAAAATCATAGGTATAACATATACATGGTAAATATGTATATAAAGTGCGAATAATGCAATTGCCAGAATCATTTGAGCATTTCAATTGTTTCAGAATTTGGTTTAAGTCATTTTATCACAAAAATCTGTATTTAAACTCTTTATACAGTCTAGAATATGATTAGATTATCACAAAAATCTGTATTTAAACTCTTCAAAAAGATTAGATTATACATGATTATTACGCATATAAAGTGCCAATAATGCAATTTTGAGTATCATTTGAGCATTTCAATCATTTCTGAATTCATTTTAAGTCATTTCATCACAATAATCTACATTTAAACTTTTTTATATTAAAAAATTATACATGGTAATTACGAATATAAAGTGCATATAATGCAATTCTCAGTTTCATTTGAGCATTTCAATCTTATATGGATTCATACTAAATTATTTAATCACAATAATCTACATTTAAACTCTCTAAACTGTCTAGAATTTGAGTCATATCTTATGTATTCAAAAAGATTGGATTACAAATGCAATTCCGAGTATCTTTTGAGAATTTCAATCATTTCTGGATTCATTCTAAATCATTTTATCACAATAATCTACCTATAAATCTTATGTATTGAAAAATATTGGATTATAAAAGATAATTACGCATATACGGTTCAAATAATGCAATTCTGAGTATCATTTCAGTATTTCAATCATTTCTGAATGCATTCTAAGTCAATTCTTCCCAATAATTAACATTTAAACTCTTTATACTGTCCAGACAAAGATTCATATCTTGTATATTGAAAATTATTGGATTATACATGGTAATTACGCATATAAAATGCAAAAAATGCAATTCTGATAATCATTTGAGCATTCGATCGTTTCAATATTTATTTTAAGTCATTTCATCACAATAATCTACATTTAAACTCTTTATACAGTCCAGACTAAGATTCATATCTTGTATATTGAAAAAAATTGTATTATACATGGTAATTACGCATATAAATTGCAATTTTGAGTATTATTTGAGCATTTCAATCATTTTTGGAATCATTCTAATCTATTTCATCACAATAATCAACATTTAAACACTTTATGTCGTCTAAAATAATATTCATATCTTTTGTTTTCAAAAAATATCGAATTATACATGGTAATTATGCATATAATGCGCAAATACTGCAATTATTAGCATCATTTGAGTTTTCCATTCTTTTATGGATTCATTCTAAGTTAATTCATCACAATAATCTATATTTAAACACTTTATACTGTCTATAATATGATTCATTACGCATAAAATTCTAATAATACAATTTTGAGTATCATTTGAGTATTTGAATCGTTTTGGAATTTATTTTTAAGTCATTTAATCGCAATAATCTATATTTAAACTTTTTATACTGTTTAGACTAAGATTCATATCTTTTTTTTTAAAGATTGGATAATACAAGGTAATTACGCATAGAAAGTGCAAATAATGCAATTCTGAGTATCATTTGAGCATTTCAATCGTTTCTGGATTCATTATAAGTCATTTCATCACAATAATCTACATTTAAACTCTTTATACTGTCCAGACTTAGATTCATATCTTGTTTGTTGAAAAAAAAATGTATTATACATGGTAATTACGCATATAAAGTGCAAATAATGCAATTCTGAGTACTATTTGAGCATTTCTATCGTTTCTGGATTCATTCTAAGTCATTTCATCACAATAACTACATTTAAAGTTTTATACTGTCCAGACTAAGATTCATATATTGTATATTGAAAAACGATTAGATTATACATGGTAATTACGCATATAAAGTGCAAATAATGCAATTCTGAGTATCATTTGACCATTTCAATCATTTCTAGATTCATTCTAAGTAATTTTATCATAATAATCTACATTTAAACTCTTTATACTAGAATATGATTCATGTCTTTTGCATTAAAAAAAATATTGGATTATACATGGCAATTACGCATATAAAGTGCAAATAATGCAATTCTGAGTATCATTTGAGAATTTCTATTGTTTCTGAATTCATTCTAAGTCAATTTATCACAATAATCTACATTTAATCTCTTTATACTGTCCAGAGTAAAATTCATATCTTATTATTCAAAAGATTGGATTATATATGGTAATTACGTATATAAAGTGCAAATAATGCAATTCTGAGTACTATTTGAGCATTTCTATAGTTTCTGGATTCATTCTAAGTCATTACATCACAATAATCTACATTTAAAAACTCTTTATACTGTCCAAACTAAGATTCATATCTTGTACATTGCAAAATATTGGATTATACATGGTAATTACGCATATAAATTGCAAATAGTGCAATTTTGAATATCAATTGAGCATTTCAATCATTTCTGAATTCATTCTAAGTCATTTCATCACAATAATCTACATTTAAAATTCTTTATAATGTTTATAAATAAGATATGAATCATGTTCTAGAGTATATAGAGAGGTTAAATGAAGATTATTGTGAAGAAATGACTTAGAATGAATGTAGCAACGGTTCAAAAATTCAAATACACAGAATATGCGTAATTTCTTGGTATAATCCAATCTTTTTTAATATGTATGATCTAAATCATACTAGACCGTATAGAGAGTTTAAATGTAAATTATTGTGATGGAATGACTAAGAATGAATTCAGAAACGGTTAAAATGCTCATATGACACTAAGAATAAGCATTATTTGTACTTTATATGCGTAATTACTACGTATAGTCCAATGTTTTTGAATAAGTAAGATCTGAATCATATTTTGGATCATATAGAGAGTTTAAATGTGGATTATTATGATGAAATGATGTAAAATTAATTACAAAACTGTTGAAATGCTCATATGATACTCAGAATCTGCAATATATTCACTTTTTATGCATAACAACTGTGTATAATCTATCTTTTTGAATAAGTAAAATCTTAATCATATTCTAGTCCGTATTGAGAGTTTAAATATAGATGATTGTGATGAAATTATTTAGAATGAATTCAGAAAAGATTGAATAATTTAAATATAATCTATATTTAGTAATCCAATTTAAAGATTTATGACTTAAACTCTCTATTATATGTTTAATTACTACGTACAATACAATTTTTTTAATAGGTAAGATCTGAATAATTTTCTAATTAGTATAAAGAGTTTAAATATTGATTATTGTGATCAAATGACTTAGAATCTATGTTACTTGGTTGTGGGTGCGAGCATCGTATCGGATACGATGCGAGTACAGGGATACCCCATTTTTTAAAAAATTTAGGATATGACAGTATATATATATATATATATATATATATATATATATATATATATATATATATATATATATAATATAATTAAAATAATATATTTTGTTATTAAAAAAACTAATCTATTCATTTTATTAAAAATATACATTTTATAATCCGTAACTAAGTTGTATAGTAAATAATTTGGACATAATAAAAACTAATTATGATAGTTTTATATAATTTTTAGATTTGAAAATTTTCAAAGTGGATTTCGAAGGTTTAAACTGTGGATTTTTGACCCCGAGAAAGGTTGTTATTGTTTGCCTCTAAATTTCGTTATAAACCCAATAGATCTCGTTGTGAGCTTTCCGGATTGTGGTCATATGTCCAAAATGGACATTCTTATAAAAAAATTATAGCAATTTGAAGTTCTAATATTAAATCGTATCCCATCAGTATCCCAACCGTATCCTAGACTCATCTTGACCGAATCCGCTGGTCGAACGCATTAAAATAATAGGATTTGCCACGTGGCATATCCAGTGCATATCACACACGTATATGTATCAGATATGCATCCGATACGTGATACGACTGTATTTTGCCGAATTCACGTAACATTGCTTAGAATTAATGCAGAATTGTTTGAAATGCTCAAATAATGCTCAGAATACGCATTATTTGGATATTATATGTGTAATTACTATTATTTTAAACCAATCAAAATCATATTAACAATACAATACTCTAATCTACAAGATTATTTTCAACACAAATTAGCTTATTATTTTTTAAAACATCGTGTCTTTGGTAATGTTTTACAACTATCCACAGATTTAGACAATTTTTTAGTCTATTGCAAATAAATAAAACTGAATTATACAAACTAAAATATATAAATAACTTAATTATAAATAAATAAATTATAAAAATAAAATAATTAATTAAAAAAATTAATGTATCGAGCGAAGCTCGATAAGCCCCACTAGTGTTAGTTGATGTGGGTTCAATTGATTTCAGCATTAATGAAAAAAATTTTAATCAGATTATGGAGATATTAATCTTCCAAGATTATTTTAATTCTAAGAAATGTTCAAATTATAATGAAAATTTATATATAGAAATTAAAGCCTTAAAGGTAGTTCATGTTAAGCTATTGTCATCTATTAAAATATAGTGCAGCGACTACTACCATGCCTAGTGTTAATTAATGTGGGTTCAATTGATTTCAGCATTAATGGAAAATTTTAAATCAGATTATTATGGTGATATTAATATTCCAATATTGTTCTAATTCTAAGAAACGTTCAAATTATAATGAAAATTTATATATTAATTGCACGTGAAATAATTTATTCTAATTATTCCGAGGGATTTGCAATCTTATTATTAAATAACAATCCATAGAGGAATTCTTAAATAAAGCAAACTATATTGGAATAAAAATAAATATTATTTGGTACCATTTATTGCATAGAGTGCAAATCAGAGCCGCAAGGGCAGGTCATAAAGATTAAAATTATTTCAATGTCAAATATACAAATGAAAAATCTTGTTTAAAAGGTATACAATATTGGTACCTAAGTGACAATTATTATAACAATTTATATCGGTGGCCAATGAAACCCCTAATAATCATTCATCATCCTATAAAAAGCGCCCTTAGGCTTTCGAATAAAAAAAAAAGAAAAGAGACTTTGGCAGAAAATGTACCATCCGATTTTTTTTCGGACTTTGACCAAGGTTGACTAACTTTGACCGAAATCGGATCTTTGACCAGTCAAAGGAATGACTTATGTTGACCGAAGATAATTTTTTATATGCTGAACCGTGTATCTGTTGCACCGAATAAACACAAATAAAATTTGCCACCTCTTGCTTGAGCAAGTAACTCATCCTTCTGTTAACCATTGATATTGATTAATTGATATATCAATCTCACTTTTCTTTTTACTATCCGATATGCTTCTTCTCTCTATTTGCGAATCCGATTACCTTCTGATTTCATGGAGTGTAAATTCCATCTAAATGAATTATATTATTTTCATATAATTGAAGACAAAAGTTGATATTTGATTGGTCGGCTCATTAGAATTCCGAGTTCTACGTTATATTCGAATTGGATTATTGTTTGTGATTTATACACCGCTTAGTCAGGTAACCAGATTTCTCTACATTTAATTTCGTATTGGTTGATTGATTGATTTAATATTATCATTTAATTTTGATTGGATTTATTTATTGCAATCTGGTTGGTATATTTGATATATGAATTGTGCTATCAACCATTGTCAAACCTTGTAGAAGGTGATACACAGTGTGATAGTAAACTGTCGCTAACTCTCAGAGAAGATGATTCACGATTCAAATTGATTGATTGCATTGAATAATTATATGGATTAATCCGTTTTCATTGAATTTTGTTATAATAATTAATTATAGAGAAGTTGCATCGTTAAATAATCGATTACTGAAGTTTGTATTTAATTCTGTTTGTTTTTCTATTACGACGGACCGTCGGATGGATATAAAAAAGAGGAGGGTTCCAATGCCAACATTTTGGTTGCCCCCAAATGCCAACATTTCACTATTTGGTTACTTTTTTAAAATTTAAAATAGAAACGTCAAATCCAAACCGGTCATCTTATTTAGTTCAATGACCGATGCATTTTGATATAAGTTTTGTAAATTTTAGAGTTTATTTGCTACTCTATCAAGAGGTAGAAAAATAAACGAACCTTATTAATTGTGATAGATTCATTCTAATACGTCCATGTTTTAGCCTTTGATGGAGTATCAAATAAACTCTAAAATTTACAAAACTTATATCAAAATGCATCGGTCATTGAACTAAATAAGATGACCAGTTTGGATTTGACGTTTCTATTTTAAATTTTAAAAAAGTAACCAAATAGTGAAATGTTGGCATTTGGGGGCAACCAAAATGTTGGCATTGGAATCATTCTCTATAAAAAATACTATTTTCCCTCTTGCCACGCGATCCGTCGGTGCGAGATGTGACAAAAAACACATATTGAAAAGAAAATAAGATGGTTACAGTAAGCTTTTGCTATGCAAAAATAAAACGAAACCTAAGTGTTGTAGAATAAGACACGATTTTTGAAGATTTAGACAGCCGTATTTTTGTTTTCTGGTGATCTTTATTAGTTTTTTTTTTCGTTACTTTATATTTTATTCTTTCTCGTTTCCTTTTTTACAATAGAATCCAGAAAATAAAAATAAAATGGAATAAATGTAAAATATAAAGAAACTAAAAACGAGATAGATGGTAAAAAAAATATACATTTTAATGATCATGTTCATAATCATATAGAATTTAAATTATAACATCTTATAATTTTATATAAATAATAGGTGAAAATAAGTGACTCAAAGTTTTATCAGTCATAATTTTTTTAAAATGTTATATTGTTTCACTTATTTTTGTTTATTTTTTATTCTTACATTGATCTACTAGATATAACTAGGGCTGTCAATCCTATTGTTTACCACGTTCTGCCGTTCTGCATAACCGAAACAGAACGAAAAATGACACAAGTTTTCATTTCGTTTCAATAACAAAATGAAATACGGAACAAGGAATATTGTCGTTTCGAACTGTTTCGCCTCTTTTCAAACCGTTTTATGTGTAATTTTTTAAGTTGAACGAATAACTGAACGGAATTTTGTGCCATTTCAAAAACAGAATGGTTAACGAAACCGTTTGTATTTCATTTCTAAGATTTCGGTGCCTCTAAATATTTTAGTACTGCATTTTTTAAGTTGTACTTTCTTTATAACAATTATATATATAATTAATTAATATTTTACTAATCTTGTAATAAATTTCTAAAAATATTTAAATATAATCTATTTTTATGTTATTTTAACTACTAGAAATTTGAAAGTAATATAAATAATTAAATTCGAAATTATTAAACTGATTGTTGCAAGTGTCGCCAGGGTCCATTAGAAATTTTAACATCATAGTATTTATCAACAAATTGTTGCAAGTGTCGCCAGGGTCCACTAGACTAAAGTTGCAATGAATCTTTATTGCATGATATAGTTCATCAGAAATCACTGCATGGTCCCGTTCATATTTTATCATGCCTTTATTACTTTAGTGGATCCTGGATTCGTAGTATAAAAATATTTTCGTAGTATAAAAATAATTTTATATAAAAATCACTGCATGGTGCCGTCAGGGCTAAGAATCAATATATTAACGGATTAAACCTCGAAAAATAAGATTAAACCTCAAAAATATAATCAGATTAAACCTCAAAAATAAATTCACAGATTATTGTGTGACAACGTGTTGTGTTGGCACGTTGTGTTAGTCGTGTCGGATTATTTTATTATTTTTAAAATAAAAATATTAAAATTAAAAGTAAAGAAATTTTTTTTTACTGAATCATAATAATTTATTATTTGGTTAAGTTTAAATTTTTTATTAATACTTTTTATAATAAAATAATAATTAGATAAGAACAATATGAGTCAAAGGATGGTAAATAATATGATGTAGTATTATTAATTGGATTTAAATTATTAATTTTGTTTAAATAATCACATTAATAATTAAATTTGTGTTGACGTGTCGTATCAGTTCGTGTTCGTGTAATGTTGCGTGTCTAATCGTGACAAGTTCTCAAACTTCCAACACGACACGACACGATAACACGATCGTGTCGTGTCGTGCCGTATCGTGCAAGTACGATTGTGTCATGTCATTTTAGAAAACACTAGACCCACATATCAAGATGAGATGGCCAGTTTCAACATGTGAACCCTCGTCACATATGACAATGAGATGATTAATGAAATTTTTAAGTATTTATTTCGGATTTTTAAAAACTTCTATTTTTGAAGGGTTCAGAACTAATTAGATTAATGAATTTTTAAAATTTTAAAAAAATGTTTAAAAATTTCGAAAAAAATATAAAATTTGGTCTGCATTGAGATTTCAATAGGGAGATCGTATTAGACTGTTTGGATAGGTCATTGTCTCGCACTTTTTCAGTCCAACCACGAAAGATCAGATAGTCCTCCATGGGGCGAAGAAAATGCGGATCAGATACCCCTTGAGTACCCTAGAATTCGAACACTACTACCCGTTTTACGAACGAAAGATAGCAATGCGACCTTAGGGACCTCAAGAGTTGATTGTTTATGTGTAGGTCCTTTCCTTCCAACAGGCGCAAGCCCCTGCTGTTAATTACCTCCGATCTGAGTCCGAGTTGGGAATCAGACAAGAGCACCTCTAGATCGGGAATAATCAAGTGATTAGACATTAAAAGCAATTGGAGTCAGTTTTATTTTATTTTATGACTAGCGTTTAGTAGGGTCTAAATGAAAGCAATACAAAATAGTCAAGAATTAAAATAGTGCAATGGAAACATTCAAATGCAAATTATCGCACTAGGTCAGGTTCTTTGGTCATAGTTTTGAGACACTTTGGGTCGCTTTGGGTTGACTTTACTTTGCTGGGTTGGGCTTGGTGCCGTCACTCAGATTTTTGAGCTTGATACTAGGAAATTTGGGTATCCTAGATCAGTCCTCAGTCGTTCGGGGATTTAGAGATTTTTTTGGGGTTTCCGTTCGAGTACGAATGCACTGTGCCTCCTCTTGACAATAACTCTTGTGATGTCGTCAGTTGACTTTTCCTCTAGTCGCCTAGTCGATAGATTTTTACTTTTGAGTTTTGATTTCTTTTTTTTAAGTTTGAATTCTTGAGTTTTGCTCTTGGACTTTTAAATTTGCACTTTTAAGTTGCCTTTTGGAGTTTAAACTTCTGAGTTCGGACTTTTAAATTTGGACTTTTGAGTTTGCGCTTTAAGGTTCACACTTTTGAGTTTAGACTTTTGAATTCAGACTTTTGAGTTTGCACTTTTCAGTTTTTACCTTCTTTTTATTTTGGAATTTTAAATTTGGACCTTTAAACTTGCACTTTTGAGTTTTCATTTTGAATTTATATACATATATTTTACCTTTATTGTGATATTTTTGTTGTTTTTTTGCAGGCTGTAGTGTTTGACTACACCTGTTGTCTAGAATATTTTTTGTCCAAGTGTACCTGCTGTCCAGAACATAAAATGTTCAAAAGATTTTGTTAAGAAATTTAATTCCTGACTTAATCATGTGAATTTATTATTACCATTTTAAACATTCTTTAGACTTTAATTTTAAAGTGCTTTATATTTTTATGTTTGACCATGAGATGATATATCAAAATGTTCTTCATATTTTTCTTGACGTTTTGATATTTTATGAGAATTTTTCTGAATTTCTAGCTATTTTTAATGTACTTTTGAAGTTTTCAGTTCTGCAGAATTTTATGATTGGTTGCAATTTTGCTGTTTCGCTGTTCGTTGGTCAGAGACTCGTTGCATTGTCGATGCCACAGAGGATCATCGAAGGTGGCTGGGGCTTGAATTGGCTGGACCATTGAGTCTATGCTCGTATTTGTGCTGCTGGGTCCCGCATATCAGTGCTCGAAGCCGTGCATCGCGTCTGTCTAGAAACTCTTTTTCAATCCTGTCTCCCTCCGTCTCTTCTCCCGCTTTGTTGACTCAGCAACGGCTGATGTTGACTGCGTTGTTCCGATCGCCATTCCTCGTTGGACTTGATTCTACAGAATCGTCTCCCCTCCCTCTTTCTGACTGCGCCTTCAATTTCAGTTGCGTCCTCCGTTTGGGCACGCCTTGCCTTCATCTCAGTCATGGTCTGACGGTGGATTGAGGCGGAAATTGAAGGCTGTCGGCGGCGATCTCTTACCAGGAACCGTTTACCAGGTACTGTGAGAGTTTGGTTAGATTGTTCACGATGGCAATTAAAGATTCAGGTACTGCAATTTTGGACATAACCTTAGACCCTAGGTCTGGTTTTGGTCTGACAAACCCGTTACCTGACATCTGACTTTGGTCCATGGTATTCATTTCAGTTTTAACACCTCCTCGAATACAACCGATAGTTGAAGTGGCTTTACATATTAACCTGGGTTCATGTTGGTTTGATTTGGGGGGGGGGGTGTTTGCAGGACATTGATATTGACTTTGAGCACCGACACACACCGTTCACCAAATTCATTACAAAGTGATTCCATGACAAGAACATTTCTACTTCCTTTTTACTGGCGGCACCATAGTGAAATTATAACACTACTTCAGGTGGACATTTAATATTTCATTGTTAGACTTGACCTTGACAACTACTTTCGTATGACTAACATAATAAGCCTTAATTCACCACATTATTTCTGTTAGACAGGAAACACACACTAATGCCTTTTTAAAACCCATCCTTAGACTTACGATTATCATTGTCGCTGCATATGTGTATATGCTTGTTACTTTTAAAGACAGATGAGGTACAGAAAGCATTTTTAAGAAGGATGCAAGATAGTTTTATTAGTAGGTTGATATTTTCAATTTAGTCCCCCTATCTTTTATTATTGAGTACTTTCTCTTAATGGACTTAACTCTAGTTTACGCTGACACTGGTTTATCATTTCTTTATGGAAACAAATTATGCATATCAAGGATATATTTCTGTTACCAAGTGTGCGCTCTCAGGCAAGCACCCCTTGGTTATAGCCACACACCTTGATTGAAAATCAGCATTCATTTTTTTTTACCAAGATAAATTTAATTATATATATATACATATATATTTTTTTTTAGCAAAATAGACTCTACTTGCTACATATTATAACTTCTCTCCATCACTGAACAAAGATTCTTTTGCACATATACCCTGGACTTTATTCTATTATATTTTTACTAAGTTCAGCTACTTATGTTATTTAGTTTGTATATGACAGTCAAGACAACTAAACATATATTGGAACATGACCAAAGACATGGGTGTGCGCTCTCTGGCAAGAACCCCCCATGCATAAGGCCATGCTATGTGATATTGCTTCATTTTAGTCACTTTTAGAGTATTACAGAACTCATCAACACTTGTGAGTGTGCGCTCTCAGGCAAGCACCCCTCACTCATGCCTCTGAGCCCCAAAACAGTGTTGACAAGTGATTTAAGGACTCTTCTAGGAACTAGTGTTTAGCTGTGACAGAAACAAGCAAAAACAAAGAAACAAACAAGACTAGAAAGGGAGGAAAGAAGAGAGAAAAGGAAATTTCTTTTATTCATCAACAAAAGAACAGTACAATTGTTTTTCTTCTTACCCTTTCTTCAAAATCCTTTTTTTTACAAGTCTTTTCCTAAAATGGTTTTGGCAGCACCTTAGTGTGTTTCTCCAAAGTGCCGCCCCTCATCTTCCATCTGAGACTTCTTTTATAGATGATTTCTAGGGTTCATGCCCTTCTTCAGCTTTACACGTGGCAGCATCTTTAAATTTTGAAGTGTGATGGATGCATCAATTTGAGACCGACTTGCTTTTCATTTTCTTCCTTGACTTCATGGTTTCTACTATTCCATTTACTTTCCAATGGTTACTTTGCCATATGGCATCAGCCTTGACACAGTGGCTTGCCATCTTAACTTACTGCTTTTCACTTAGCGCCATGTAGGCTATTTGCTTTGGTGATAGGTGAATTGCAGCTGCTGCCTCATATGCAGCTTCAATCGGATTCACTTTTGAGCTTGGCAATCCTAATTTTGTTTACTCTCTTTTACTAAACACGCACTATAGATGATGGGGCACTCAATCATTGGTTCAATCAATCAATCTGGTTTGACATGTGGGGACCTATGCCATTTGGTAATTGAGTGACAAGGAGTACAATTGCTGCTGTTGTTTTACCATCTCAATTTACTGGATATCCTTGGCGCCAAAATGCTTGGTGAGCTATGTGAGATAACAGCTGTCCGTGTGGTCTTACACTCATCCAGATTGAAGTACAGAAAGGGCATGAAAGACATTTTCAGTTTTAATTCACTCCCCTTCATCTAATTTCATGGTTGAAAAGGCCTCAAGTAACCATTTATGCATACGGTTTCCAGTTTTACCCTTGCAATGGCCACAGTTTGATTATCCATGTGTTGCTCTATTTGCATTTAATTTCATTCTTGTTTATTTAGCTGATTATCATTCCTATTTAATCAACTAAAAGAACTGTTGGTAATTTTAGTGAAATGATTTACATTTGCATATGGTTATAGAACCATCTTTTGTATACCTAACTAATCATTACACAAAGACCTGATTCCTGTAACAATCATTAAGCCATCAAATTCAATCTTGAAATTTCATTTTTGTCATGTTCATTGACTATGGCAGCCAATAACAGACCAGGTGAGTGCCAGGTAAGCAAGCTTGATATGGAAGCCGAGTTAGGTTTTATGCAGCCTCAAATTCTGTTGACAACATCTTATCCTTCCAACTTCATCTAACGGCTATGAGGAGTGCTTGGGGGCCAAGGATGGGAAACAAAACATGGCCATGAGGTAGGCCACGTCTCTCAATATAGAATTGTGGATGAGAGCGAATTGTAGGGAGGGGACCAGTGAGCATATTTGCATCATTTCCACTTTTTGTTCCTCTCAAGTTCATCCGAAAGTAATTGCCTCTCTGGTGAGTTTAAAACCATTTCATCGCTTACATTCCATCATTAGAGCATCTCATAACCATGTTTAACATGTTTAATCCATCAATTAAGTTGCTAATCATTATTCAGCCAGGGTTTGACCAGCACTTAACCAAGCCGTTCCACCAATTGGTGCTTACACCTTACGGCCTGACTTAGACCCAAATTGATAGCACTTTCATGATCTCAGGACATCCACAAAGCTATATGAGCAAGAAATTTGGTTTCTAATCAATTTAATTGCGTTAATTTCATGATCCTCTTTGCACTGTCTCGCAACACTTCTTATCAAAATTCGACGTGCCCAGAGAACGAGAGAAGTCCATTCTTGCTCCATTGTCTTCTCCTCGACACGAGCTTTCCAACGGCACCAAGAATTCGAGAAACGGCGGCGGGGATTGCCGGCGTTGGCTTTGTCAGAGAGACGGAGCTCTTCTTCTCCTTCGATTTCTCTCTTTCTTTCTTCTTTTCCGTTGAAGGTGGGTCCAAGGGTGAGAGTCAATTGGAGCGCGCCACGTGTGAACAGCTGGTTTCTCTGACAAGTGGGCTGCGTGAGCTTCGCACGAAATGGGATCATCTGTTTGTTTCCGACGGCCCATCATCTTTGTTTCCATTTCTATCCAACTTGCCAATGCTCATCTCCATTTGCAACATAAACGGAGATGTCCATTTTCTGGGATTTCAACATTCCTTTGGTTTTGTTCTTCTTTGAAAAATTAATTGAAGCCTTCTCTTTTGTCATTTTGATATGAAACTTGGCACACCGTCTCATAAAAATGCGAACCACTTGATGGTCATGAATTTCCATTTTTAGGAATTTTAGATTAATTAAATGAATTTTCTACAATTCATAGAATAATTCACATAATTAATTTATTCATGCATCCTTGCTACACCCCTCTAGCTTCTTGTTTTGATCAATGATCCATGATATTTATGTCACCTTTTCCTTCTATTAATATTGAATATTAAATATCAAATTAATACAGTCATATGGCGAACTGTATTGATATTAATATTAATATCGATATTATGGCATTAATTCAGGCACATCTTTTACTCCGAAAATTGACCCCCTTCCTCTAAGAGTCGGAACCCGACATGCATTCATGGGCCCCACTTCAATCGTCTGTGAACTGTTGAATTTTCCTTATGTGGCAGAAATTAGAGGTAAACAGTCATTTTGAACTAAATTTTGGAATTTTGAGCGCGACTGACGGGTCCTTTGATGAGTTGCAACTAGGTCCTTATATATATTAGATTCTTCGAAATAATTGAACCAAATATATGTTTAGAGCTGCAATAATTAAGGACGACAATATGTCGCCTGTAATAATATAATATTTTATCATGTCCAATAATTTAGGTTAACTAATATTATAATGGAGTTATATTAAATTCTGTGTCGTGTAAAAACTTAATTTTTTAAACCAATAAACAAAACTAGCTGCTGTTATTGTTTTGCATATTATTCAGGATAAAAATAGACCAACTTTATGATTGCAATAATGATTGCCATCCGAATCTGCATACTGATTTCTATAATGAAAAAAATAAAAATAAAGGAATCTATCAGACGTAATTAATTATTTCTTTAGACAAATATATTATAGTTAGCTTTTTGTTGTGTTTGGCATTTAGCAAGCATTATGGTTCCACTCTGTTATTATATATAGTCAAGTCACAGTATGCGTGACACAAAGTCACAAAGTGGACTTTTCATCTCGGAATATATAAGCGAAAACTAAGATCGGAATCTGGAAGATCGGAATCCGGGATTCGTGATACTATTTAAAAAAATGTTATTATATTGATATTAATTTTAATAGATTATATTAATTTAATATTATTTAAAAAAATTTCGGCTTGGTGTGATGGTGTCCGTGTTTTGGACTTTTGGTTTTTGGTGAAATAGAAATCTGCGCTCTGCGGGATGGGTCCGATGGGACGCTACTCTGAAGATACAGCCATCTTCATCATTCTTCATCTTCCTTAAAAAAATCGGAACTCGGAAGATATGACGTAGAATCTGACCAGGATGGTTAAATAAGATGTGGGGTCACTTAATCTGAAGACTAAAATGCATCCGTGTTGAGGTGTGCATAACTAGTGTAGAGATGCTGCATCCAAAAAAGAGAAGTAAAATAGTTGTTTCTATGAACTTAGGCTCCGTTTGGATAAGCCCTAAGAATTAGAAAATAAGAGAGTAAATTTATTATAAACAATCCAAACTCTTCACGAAGTTACACACTTTCCAATACTCATTCCCTACTTCTTTTCTTATTCCTCTTATTCCCACACCATCCAAACGGAGCCTTTAGTGAATTTGATTTGGGATTCATGTAAAAGTATGGGATGTTTGAATCGTCCACGTGTGTTATCATTAGGTATAGGAAGTTCAAATTGTGGAGCCAACTTGATTTCATCAAATGCATTTCTTAAATAAAACAAGCACTCTCAACTGTCAAGTGGAAAAAATTACTTGGGCTCAAATGAACCCACCCATCCGACCAAAAATAGAAAGTCATTACATGGAAAAGTGCTCAAGTCCTAAACCTAATTAAAGTCACCAAAATACAAAACAAAATCACTTTTTTATTCCTCTTATGCAGTTATCTCAAATAAAATCATTCCACACTATGCTTGCTCTACCTAAATTTATTTATACCATGCCATCTAACCTAATCAACTGCTAAGAGCTCAGTAGGGCATCACTTGTAAAGCTGGCTCAATCTTCTTGAAGCTTCTAGAACATTCTCCCTGTGACCAAAAGCACTAACCCTGACAAACCCTTCACCGCCTGGTCCAAACCCACTACCGGGTGTGGTTACCACATTAGCCTTCTCCAGAATCTCTGCAAACACATCCCAGGAATTCCTGCCAGGGAAGTGAACCCACACATAAGGTGCATTTTTACCCCCATAAACATCAAACCCGAGCTTGGTGAAGGTGTCCATAATTATTTGGGTGTTTTCCTTGTAGAAATTGATTGTACTCTGCATTGCCTGGAAAAAAAATGCAATAATTGGGTTACATTACAAAGGCACATGAAAGAAAAAGAAGGCTTTTGGGAAATTTACATCCAGAATTTTGGTGCATTAAAAATATTTTGGTACATATACTCTTAATGAATTGGCAAAATTTAATTAAAATTGGATTCACAACAGTCAAAACAGATTACTGAGATATGCTGACACCTTTGGCCAAACTAAGAGCTCAAAATGAAGTTATCCTAGGAAGGATTTATTGAAAGTTCATATGGAAATAGAGAGAACAAGTATTCTTTCTCTTGACAAACATTGCTTTTGATGCTTTGGAATTATAGTTGGAACACAAAAGGATGCTGGAATATAATAGAAAATATGAGAAACCTTGGGCAGTTTGCAAATAGCCAAGTAATGCACTCCATACATTTTGTAAGAAAACAATAACTAAACGGTCATGTATGCTCCTAAACCTGTCAGAATATCATGGGCACCATGTAACATATAACATTTTATATCTACCACCTAAAACCCCAAAAAACCCTGAAAAGTGAAAACACGTGAAACCAGAAAAATAGAAATAAATTACAATGTCCTCTTTTTATTTCTTTTATCCTCTGCAGGGGTACAAATGAAATATACAATGTCTATGTGCTAAGTTTGCTAACCTTTAACCCCTCAGGAGAGAGACAAGCCAGACCACCGGCCTGAGCAATGTTGGATGCACCATTGAAGCAAGTACAGACAATGCGGTTGAAATCCTTGGCCACCGGGAACCCATCAGA
Organism: Rhynchospora pubera; assembly: GCA_028095005.1. Taxonomy (NCBI): domain Eukaryota; kingdom Viridiplantae; phylum Streptophyta; class Magnoliopsida; order Poales; family Cyperaceae; genus Rhynchospora; species Rhynchospora pubera. Next base: position 68,844,814 of record CM051461.1, on the reverse strand, counting down.
GAAGAGAAGTTCCTTTGGCACCACCGTCCAGCCAAGCCGCACGCCAGTAAAGCCAGCATACTTGGAGAAAGATGATGTTTCTATCGCCACCTGAGTAAAAATAAGAACAGAAACTATTCACGAGGCTGAGAAAGAGGGAATCAACAAAATACAGCAAAATCTTTCTTTTTTTTATTCACATTTGATACAGTCAAAGGACCAAATGTGATGCAATAATTTAAATAAGAAAGAAATAGTGCAAACCACCAAAAGATACGATCAAATTCACCTCCTTTGCTCCATCAATTTCAAATATGGACCTTGGGCAGTCATCAGAGATATACATGGCATATGCCGAGTCATAAACTATAATAGACCCTGTCTTCTTAGCATATTGCACAAGCTGCGTAAGTTGTTCTCTTGTTGCAGCTGAGCCTGTTGGGTTGTTGGGTGAGCAGAAGAAAATCACATCAGCATTTGAGATCAACGACAAATCAGGGAAGAAGCCATTTTGCGGGTCACAACGCATGTACTCGATGTTTGAGTATCTTTGATTTTCATACAGGCCTGTTTGGCCCATGATAACACTTGAATCCACATAAGCCTAGAAATGAGAATGATATAAAGAGATTCAAGTAAACATGTTGTCATACTAGCGATAGCCTGAACTGTGTATGAAGCATGAATTGCATTGAAGGGTAAGATATGCAATTAAAAAATGGAAAAAAATAAAAGATCAACCTAGTACTTAACCTAATATTAGACTTGATCAGTATTTTAACTAATACACAGCCTTATTGACATTCTCAGAATACTCACCAAGCTGCTTAACTACAAGTAATATGTCTAACAGCATAAGAATGGTTGCCAACTGACAGTGCCAATTGTTGAATTCACAACTTACTCAATAGGACATAGAACAAAGATGGAAGATGAAATCCATTAATTTCATCTGGTATGACTTATTCTAAATCATAGTTCATTATTTCGTCTCAAGGTCCAGCCATATGCCCCCATGAATTAGGGAACAGATTTTTCAAGTGTTAAAAGTAAAAAAAAAAAAAATACCGGATATGATGGATCTTGTACTGCTATCTTCACGTTAGATCCAAAAAGAACCTTCATGAAAAAAAAAGAAAAAAAAATATCTCAGCTTGACTTGACCATTTATTTTAATGAAAGGAAATTGAAATTTAAGCAAGAGAACAATGTGCAAGAACCTGAAGCCGAGATATGTCACATTTAGCACCATCAGAGACAAATATATCGGATTCGTCGATTCCTAGATCCTTATAATAGGCTGAGGCTATAGCAGATCTTAATTTCTATGTAGAGAACAAAATAACAAGTTAACAATCAATGTAAGATGTATGCTCAAACTTTTTTTAATCCACAATTTATGATGAATAAGAATTATTATTTATACCTTTTCACCTTGTTCAGCACCATAGCCACTGTAGCCCTCTACCGTTGACAATGCGCATGCTCTCTGTGTTATTACAAAATATCACAATTATATATACAATATATGCAACTAGATCAAGGTTTCTAATTACAAACAATTTATCACCTCAGCCATAGCATTTGTTATGATATCAGGAATAGGCTCAGTGGTGTCACCAATCCCAAGGCTAATCACTTGAGCATCAGGATATTTCAACAGATGTGCAGCTCTTCTTCTTGCAATCTAATTTAAGACAAGAAGGAAATAAACTATGGAACAAAAAACTAAAAACACACAAGTAAAAAGTAAGAGAAAACATGGCTTTATCAATGCAAACCTCAGGAAATAAATAGCCGGCTTGGAGCTTAGCCATATTAGCATTTCGAGATACTTTTGTCGTGTAAGCTTCAAACAAGGCAAGTAGAAAGCATTGTACAAAGTGAATACAATCATATAAAATAAGATAAAAACAGTGCTGATAAAGGGAAATAATGCTAATTTATCGAGAGTAACAATTACAACAACTGATTACAATACTTTGCTTTCACTTGTCAGACCAGTACATAAATGTGAGCTGGCATGTTTAAGTTGATACAAACCCATTTATATTTTGGTTATATTAGTGGTGTATTAGACAGCAGAAAGAAGCAAAATTTGTTTTTAAAATGCAAAAAGGAAGAATACCAGTTTGTTCAGCTGGAGGGCTGCTGACACATTTGCAAATGCCAAGGCTTCGCCTTGAAGTATCAGTCTTCAACTTACTACAACAAATGTAAATAAAATTAAATAAAACACTGAACTGAACTGAACTGAAGAGATTTTGATTTCTGAAAGAAATCAAATAGATGAAACGAAACGAGGAAGAGACCTGGAGGAGATGAAGGTATTACGAGCCAAGAACTGAGGCGAGTTCAAAGAGACCGAAATGGTGGGGCCGTTCATTGTTGGAGCGAGAGAGAGAGACGTAAGAGACGGGAGCCGCCGTGGAGACTCGAGAGTTGCGAAATTCGAACTGAATGAGAACGGAGTGTAGAACACACACTGGACCAGATGGAGAAGCACAGGCAATACTGGGCCTAAAACGCGGCCCAGTTTAGTACCGGGCAAAGGGAAGCCCAGTAGCCCACTCCCAAAACTTCCATCTCATCAGTCATCATTTTCCTCTTTGAGAACTTGGAATCGCTTCATCTCCAACTCCAGAGTCCAGAGTGGTAATCAGGAAATGGCGTCGCAGCTCCATCTCCCAGCTGATGATTCCGTACAGTTGTTGGTGACTCACTCTAACATCAAGACTTTCTCTGCTGATATTCGCTTCTCTCTCCAGGTAGATCCATGTCCTAATCTACTTCTCCACTTTCACTAGTACCTCTTGATCTACGGCATTCATTTGGATTTCAAATTCGGAGGTTAAGATCGCATCTATAACTCTAGTTGCGCTATATGCGTTTGATTCACTTGATCTACTGGTAGACTTCATCAACGCACAGTATTTTTTTTTTTTCCTTTTACAAGTGAACTGGTATATACTGTCGCAGTGTCAGTTTTATAATATTTTTGTTTGATATGTATGTAGACTACTGTGGAGGCAGTGAAAGATAAACTATGGAAGAAAAGTGGTACATCAATGGAGTCCATGCGGCTCGAATTGTATGATGATACTGGTTCCAAAGTTGGTGATTTGAATGAAGATTTCAGACCTCTTGGTTTTTACTCCCCTCATAATGGGTAATTATGTGTACAATTTATTTTCTTTTCTTTTAAGCTTGTGTACCCTTCGGAAGTTCAGAATGTGACATTTGTACACCTCTTAATTTGAACAGTTTAGATAATGAGACCAGTTCATTACTACCAACTCACAGAAATATGACCTCTTTAAGATATATGGTTTATGCCGAAATGGTACAAAGTTTGCCTGCTACATGAATCATTGGGCAATTTTTGAGGAATGCCGAATTTGTCCCCCTTCCTCTCTTCCTACATGATTGGAAAGGAAATGGTATTTTGGTCATTCTTTGTCAGGAACAATTAAAAGTTTGGCTTTAGTGGCATATGAGGTTCTTGCAAATTTCAGATGGGTACATCAAAAACATGGAATCTGTTGTCTTTGACTTAAATTAAAGAACTTTTTTTGTTTCTGAAAATGTGAAGGTACCGGCTGCATATAACAGATCTGGACCCAACATCAGTCACCTCTGGTGGCTGGTTAGAGGACACCTCTCTTGTAGAAAAGTATACTATATCTGATGAGGCCTATAATAAGCTAGATTGTATGTTCTTATCTACCTACTAGTTTCCTTTGCCACTTTCTTTCACTTCTTCTTATTGCAAATAGATATATACTTACATTATCACCTGGTTCTGTATTTTATGTTGTATATTATTAATTGTCCTGCAGCCTTATCTTTTGACTTATGCCAGTCAATTCCAAGTACTGGTATATGTGTTCTAATTGGAGCTTTTTCAGTTGAACACATCTTATTGCCTAACTCAAAAGCCTAAAGAAGATTCGTATTTTGTACTAAAACTAATACCATGTGATAGGATACAATTAATCTGGCTACATAATCTTGTCTTTTATATATGTTTTTAGGTAGAAGTAGAACTGTACTTTTCCAACTGCATCGTACCTGTTCGTCTGATTTATCTGAAGTACTTTATATAAGAATATAAACTTATGAAGTGTTTTGCATTTAATGATGCAGCAAATTTTAGAAAATTCAAGGAGAAAATGATCCCTCAGAATCCTACTGCTTCCAGTAAAAAGGTAAATATTTTAATGATATTGAATGACCTCAAGTTTACAATTATGATCATAGGTTCAGTTGGTTATCTTAGAGAAAGCTGTTTCTGGAAGAAGGCATGAAATATTTCAAAATATTATAATTCTATTCGTAAATTGTAGCACTAAAAAATTTACCACATCTATGTTTGGTTGGTTAATTACTTGTAATATGTTATTTCATATGCTTGCTTCAGCTACCAGACAACTACATGGAGGATCTTTGTGCCAACATCAAGGTTACTTACCTCTTTTCTTTACAGCTTTCTTGTTTATTATTGTAAAGTTAATTCATATGTGTACTGTGGTTATATTTGGCGAAGCTACTTTTTTATGAAATAGGTAGGAGACAGATGTGAGGTGGAACCAGGTGCAAAGAGGGGGCTTGTAAAATTTGTAGGTAAAGCAGAGGCTTTGGGACCTGGATTTTGGGTCGGGATCCAATATGATGAACCATTGGGAAAGCATGACGGCATGTAAGTTGACTTTCCCTTTTCTCTCTTTACTAGTAACTAATCTGGTTATATTTTAAATGCTTAGCCACAGTAAACTTTCAAAAGGAAACCAAAAATGGTGTGTGCATGAGAGATAGAGAGAGGGAGAGAGACTTGCAATCAGTGAAAAGGGCAGGTTGTCTGTATAATTTTAATATAAGATTTTTTTTTTACAAAAAAAAAAGTTGATGGTCTTTGGCAAGGAGTGATCATGCCAGTGTTTGTCAAATGCAGTCCTTTTTCTTTTTACATTTTTGTGCTCATGCCTTTAAGTGAGACTTTGTTCTTTTACTGGGTTCTTTTTTTGTCCAATAGAAGTTAAAACATTGAATACATTTGAGTCTGTGTTCCTGATGAATTATTATGAATGCTATTGTAATAAATATTTCAAATTTGTAGGGTTAAAGGTGTACGGTTTTTCCAGTGCCCACCTGCACATGGTGGTATCGTAAGACCTGACAAAGTCAAGGTGAAATTTGTTGAGCTTTTATTGCTGTTATTGTTGTTTGCTTCTTAGTTCTTACTTTCATTCATACACACGTTTTGTCATTTTCAATTCCTTTTGTAGATCTGACTAAAAGTGAATTGAACATTATTTTATGACGATTTTATTTCCCATTATAGGTGGGTGACTTCCCAGAGAGAGACCCTTTTGAAGAAGAAGAAATCTAATCACGCAATTAAGAAAATAATTGCTTAGTCTCTGTATATTTTAATTTTTTCCTTGTTTGTTTTAATTGTTTTGCTCCGCCATTTATTCTTCTGTTTATGTTTTTGTTCGGTCATTGTCGATCTTTATTAGTTTGAACCAGTGTTGAAATTACCGTGCATTTATATTCTTTTTATAAAAACTAGTGGACGAGGTGGTAACGTTAAACAAAAAGGAATGCGCTTTCACAGCAAAAGAAAAATGAAGAAAAGATAACAAAAATAAAAAAAGTTTGAAAGAGGGGGAAATTCAGTTACGGTCTGAAGAAAGAATAAATTAAGTCAAGTTGTTTTCATCGGAATTATTTTTCGTCATTCTTTTCTTTCATAATCTCTATCATCCTCTCTAGAAAGCATTTAATTGTTTCTATTTTTAGAAAACATGTTATAATTCTATTTTTGAAAGTCCAGGGATGAGGAGCAAATCAGAGGGGGCGGGGGAGGGAGTGAAACAGAGAGGATAAGTTGGGAAGGATGAGCGCTAGGGGGAAAGTGCGAATTAGAGAAGAGGGAGGGGGAGGGAGTTAACTACAACGGTTATATATTTAACTAGAACAATTATATCTTTAAATAGAACAATTATACATTTAACTAGAACAATTATATCTTTAAATAGAACAATTATATATTTAATAGAACAGTTGTATGTATTAACTAGAATAATTATATATTTAACTAGAACAATTATATATTTAAATACAACAATTATATATTTAACTAGAACAATTGTATATATTAACCAAACAGTTAAATAGAACATGTGTCATTTCCTCCGTGTCGCTTCCTCCCCTCTGTGTCGTTCCTTCCCTCCCCTTTGTGTCGCTCATCCTTCCATCTCCTCTGTTTCTCTCATCCCTCCCCCTCCTCATACCCTCATCCAAAAAATGAAAACGCGTTAATAACTGTCAGGAGAATCATTTTCTCATTCTCACCCTCCTCTTTTTTTTTTGAAATGCAATTAATCTAACAAATGGAAGGATGATGAATCTAGGAATGATCTTTATAAGCTCCGGATTTTCATCTCCACTGTAATCAAAATATTATAAGCGTTTTAGGGCGATTTAATAACGATCAACGATCCCAGTATGCTGGAATACTTACTGGGGGATTTTTAAATAAAGTAAAAACGTAAGGGAAAAGGTACCTTTCCAAATTCTCCTTAGTCAAAAAGTTCAATTAAGTACAATTCTTGCTAGAGCAGTAAAGGCGCTACTACTAGTTGTTCTAATAAAGCAACCGTTCCAACAAGGGAAAAAAAAAAGTTATACTAATTTTTTCAATTCTCTTTTAAAATTTAATCAATGCTACAGAAAGCAACAAAAATATCCAAGTATATGTTCTGCAATAATCTCGAAGTTTGAAAATATCAAGTGTGCAATGTGTCTAATGTTGTTTGGATGGACGAAAATATCAAGGGACCATACAAACACAAATGATGTGTTTGGTTGAGTTAGGAATAAGAAATTAGGAAGAGTGAGAAGAGTGTTATTCTTGGAAGAAGAAATGTTGTTTGAATGGTGAGTTAGGAATAAGAAATGAAAGTGTTAAATTAAAATAATTATTTGTCTTTCTTTTTTTAATCTATTTATAGTTTATTCATTTTTCTTTTTTTATTGTCGTAGTTTATTTATTAATAATGCTAATAATTAGGATAATAAAATAAGAAAGAATAATAATAATAGAAAATAATTAATAATGTAAAATTATAGTAGAAATGATAGATAAAAATAAAATAATTATTCATTTTAATTTTTTCAAACCAATTTGTGTAATATTATTATTTCCTTATATATTTTAATATTTTATATTTTATAATAAAATAATAATTATATTAATTCTAATAATAATTAAAAAATTAATATTTATAGTTTATTCCTTAATTGAGAAAATATAATATTATATAAAATAATTTATAATAATAATGTAATAATAATATCATGAAAATATAATTATTATTATTTAATACTACTACTACTAATAATAATAATAAAATAAGTAATAATTGTTATAATATTGTAGTAATATTATAAAAATAATTATGTAATATTATAATAATAATAATAATTTAATATTATTAATCTGAATAATAATAAATAATAAAATTTAAAAATATTATAATAATTATAAAATATTGATATTATAATAAGAGATAGGATAAAATCAGTCACGACTGACGAATGAGACCATCAGCTACGATCAAATCTCAATTTTCGAGATTCTAACAGTCGATTTGAACCGTTCAATGTGTTCTCCATATTGAAATCTCGTTGGAGACAAAATTTTATATTTTTCTGAAATTTTTTAGTATTTGTTTGGTATTTTACAAAATTTTTAATCTAAAGAATTCTGGACCCTTCAATAACTTTGATTTTTAAAAATCTAAAAAAATAGTAAATAAAACCAGAAAAATGTAAAATTTAGTCTCCAATGAGATTTCAATATGTAGAACACATTGAATGGTTCAGAACAGTCATTAGAACCTAAAAAAGTTGAGATATAATCGCAGCTGACGGATTCATTCGTCAGTCTCTTATAATAATATTGTTATATAATGTGATATAATATTGTTGGATGAAAAAAAAAAGTGGGACCGGATGCACTTAGATCTTCCCACTTTTCTTCTTCCTTCTTCCACCTATTTGTTGGAGAAAGCTCTTGTCACTTTATTGTATGCAATATCCAATAGTCCAGTTTGCGTTTTGAAAGATTCATAATATTAGTTTCGAGTTTACAATATCTATCAAGAGCTGTCAAAATGCATTTTGATCTGATCGAAAATGTGTGAAATGTTAATGCGTTTATTTAGAATTGACAAAGGGTACATTATACATTAGATGAGCGTACATATTACATTAAAATGTACATTTTTTAATAGCGAGGTGTATATATATATATTTTTTGTTTTTGAGGAGCATGTTCACAAGTCATCTTGTGCGAAAAGAAATAGTAACAGTAAACGGTATCTGATATGCGTACGTAGTAGTGAAACAAAAACATGCATGATTTTTGGATCTGAAAGAGTCGAAGAACATCTGGGCACGTCTGATAATTGAACGTACAGAAGTCACGGAAAATAAATACTAGAAAACAAATACGGGAATTTAATTGCCCTTAATTAATGATTTGCTCGTCTACAGTATCAAACTGGAGGTATCCATTTCTCTCGCTTCAAAATTGCAGTCGCTGAAGAATTCAATCTTTTATTACAAATTTTTAGGGATATAGTTCAATTCGGTTGGCTGACGTGTATTTTATCAGCACTGAAGCTCAGTTTTTATAAAACTGAAATCTCGTTGAAATATTCGACACCAACTTGTAAAGAAAATAATATTAGACAATTTATAACAAAGTATTTTAAAATCGTTACATTATAATTCGCTAACTTAAATTTTAGATATCTTAATTGGAATATTTAACATTTCGCATCTAAAAGATGTAATTTCTAATTAAATATATATATATAATTTGTTATATGTTTGGATGGGTGAGAAGTAGTCGCTGATAAAAAAAAAACTTCTATTTCCAAGTTTGGATTTGTTTGTCAAATGCAGAATAGTGTTATTTTGCTAATTCGTTCAAAACTTTGTTCGATATTATTCAAATGCATGATGCATCTTGTAAGTCAGATATTAGAAACTATTATGTTAAAATTAAAATTTTAATTTTTGGAAGGTATCCCAAAGGGACACCTGTCAATGGTCGCTGTTCTTGGCTGCTAGCATCATCATCATTATACTATAAAACACAAATGTAAGGTTGATATCACGGCGTGTGTAACGAAACAGAGTTTTTGACACTTTGCCAAACTCCATTATTATAAATTTTATTTTCACTCGTTTTTGCTTAACTCCATGTTAGCAAGGCAGAGACAAATAGTGGAAGCCCCTATTAGGCAATTTTTGTGGTTAAATCTGATGTGAAGTTGTTCAAACTTCAAAGTTGGGTTTAGAGCCTCATCCCTCATGCGACAAATTATTGTTTTTATTGTATACATACATGATACATCCCATATTCCCATTAGAATATGTTGGATTCTTTGGAGAATATTCCATTCTCACATGAATGTTGTGGGGGACACTGTTGAAGTGTTGAACTGTTGATAGTCCTTTGGACCGGGTCTACCAGGTCGGATCTGTATCCTCTGGAGTTTGGTGTACGGTTTAAGAACTTCATTTTGGTGTTTTTCATCACGGCCGTCCGGTATAATTTCGACGGTTAAATTTTTCCGAATCTATTTATCTGGTATTAATCACGGGACACCCATTATCGATCAGACATTTGTGATACCGAGTTCCACCCTTATATAGGAACTTGGAGAGGATATCATTCCCTAGCTACCAGGTCAAGTCCTCCCTTGTTCCCCTTATATTGACTTTTTATTTGTTTTAAACTGAACCGTTTGGATTAAGAAAAGTTACATTTTATCATTATAATATAAAATAGGTTAAAAATAAATCATACAATCCGAATCAAAAATAAAAATTGATAGGAAATATCTCCATCCCACTTGCACTTTATAGATACTTTGTTCAATTGTTTTCAATTGAACATCGATTAATTTTTTTACCAGAAAAAAATAAAACTAGTTAATTTGGATTGAAATAATATTAGGTACGAGTTCTTTCTTTCTCTTATGTATAACTACTTTTAATTTCTTTTAAAATTTCACTTTTTGATTTAAAATTTGAGTTTTAGGAAATTTAAAATAGTAAAAATTGTATTAGTTGGATTGAAAATAATAACCGGCGCGAACATTTTCACTCTCACATGGCACATGCACTTTTCAAAACTACATAATTTTAATCTTGCAAGGTTGGTCTTTTGTGCTTCACAAAACTATTAAAAGCGAACCATTAGATCTTCGCCCACCTGCCTACAACAGAATGAATCCAGACAACTTAATTGCGCAATTATTCAGGTATCACATGTCGACAAATTATGATAATATAATTAAAAGGAAAACTTACTGCAAACAAATTATATATATATAATTTTTTCAATACGACTAATGCAACCGGACAGAAAAAATCGCGGGCCCAATTTTTGTTTACTTTTTTGAATTTAATTAATTCCGACGATTATAGTTTGTTGAGTAGAAACCTGTCCTGGCTCATAACTGATAGAGTAGCTAAAGGATGTTATTATATATTTTATAGTAGCTGTTTTGTTGGTTATCAATTTATTGCTAAATTTGTGAATGGACATTTTTCTTCATCATATATTTTAAATATTTAGTATGATTTTATAATCAACATATCTAAAAATTTATTTAATTTTAGTGAAATCTGAAAATTTATAGAGCGCAACCACTTATACATGGATTGAATTATTCGAAAATCATAACGGTTAGACGGTTAGTTAAGGTTTGAAAATTTTTAATCTGGCTACCCTGAAATGTGTTCAAAATCTAAGAAAAATCTGACTAGTATATGAGATTAAGATAATCTACCACATTGATACATATTGTAAAGTCATATGAAACCGGTGGAAATTGCGTCAAGTTCCTGCCGAATCCCATCAGTATATCTGTCAACCAATGATTTTATGGCACATTGAAACTTTTCCAAGGGTTTGATTTTGATTAGCATTGACCTACTTCCAATATGAGCCGTGTATGCTCCTACCATTCCCAGTCAAAAGCAAAAAGAGGAAAGAAGTGGAAACCGTAAATTAGGTATGTAGAATGCATTTTTTTTGGTAATACAAAATTTTATGAAATAGCATTCATAATTAATGAATTTTTTCAGTCGCTGAAAACGTACCAATAATACAATTGGTTTAGTTTCAATTACATACGTTTGAAATTATTGTCAGCATGATTGTGAAAAGATAAGAAAAAAAAAAGAACTGCAGCACTGACCCTGTAATTTTTTTAAGTGTATAGAAAAAATTCACCGTGTTTTTTTTTAAATTTAAAATTAAAACTTCGAAATTATTACTGAAATAAAAAAAGACTGAAGAACGAATACAAGTCATGTCGTATTTCCACAATGGTCCCCAATCTGTAACTTCGCTCTCAAAAAGGACATTGACATTAAAAATCATTAAATTGTGTCCAATAAAAGGTTTGTGCGTACAAAACCCCAAAGATCCCAGTTAGTTATTTCTATTTGTCCCTCTCTAATTTCTAAATCCAATCCAACCTTCTCAAACAAACCCCTCACGTGGAAAGCAAACGCCTTCCCCAGCTATTAGCTTCGTCTCTCTCCCCTTCTCTCTCTAAACAGAACTCATTACTCTTTCATTCTCTCTCTCTCTGGGGAGATTGAGAGAAACTGGAGAGAAAATCAGAGAAATTAATCGAAGAGAAGAAGGGAACGTTTCGTTTCCACTTTCTCAAATTGGTGGATTAAATCTGTAGATCTGCTCTCTTAATTGCTCTCTCTCCGTTTCTTTCATTCTCTCTTTCTTTCCCTTTCTAACTAGGGTTTCGGGTTGTGTTGGGTTTTAGTGCGATTTTCGTATTTAAAGAGGGAACGAGGTTTGGGGAATGGAGGAGAGTATGGCCGCTTTTGGCACTTTGAATTGGACCATGGTTCGTGCCATTTTGGCGATTCTCCAATGGTGGGGATTCAATGTCACAGTTATCATCATGAACAAATGGATCTTTCAGGTTAGCTTTCCAATTCGATTTTGATCTTTTTTTACTTGATTTTCTGTTGTTTTACTTTCCTTTTTTAAAGCGAATAACATTGTGTGAAAGGTTTGACCAGGATTAGGTGTCAGATTACAGTAATTACCTTTTTCATTTTTCACTTTCTCTTTTTCCCTTATGATGTTCTTTTTTATTTTGTTAGTAGACCATGTCACTAGACTTGTAAGTGGGAAACTGGATATTAAGCTGTAAACTTAGTATAGGAAGATTATTTGAGTTTTAGTGTAAACCTGTTCACCGCATACAATGTTAGATCTGTAGTTACCAGGAATTCAAACTCAGTTTGGTTGTGGAGTACATTTTGAATAAGGCTTTCAATTGTGCTAATGCATGCTAAGCATGAGTTATCTATATTGTAAGATATCCCAATTTACTCCTACCCTTCACCCATTTACCTAGAAAAATTAGCTAGTGGTTTGGTCAATTTCATAGAAAAATTGCAGGGAAGAGGTTTCCAGATATTTGATATTTTAAATTTTTAAAATAACAATAATTTATGTGAAATGTAGGTTTAGATGAAGTTGCTCAATTGTACTTACGCAGGATAATCAAGTAGTGTGTTTGGGAAAACAAGATATGTCCTGCTTTTAACAAAAATCATAATTTGTTACAAGTTAAAGTGTCAAGGATGTTGCTGTAGGGTCTAAGTAAAGGTGTTACATTGTAGCAACTAGCAACTGCTGGAAGAAATAACACATCTAGCTGGATTGCTATTATGACTTCCTCTTTTTATACAAATGTGTCAATGCAGAGCCAGAAATGTTGTGATCTCTCTTCTAGAAAAGCAATTCCATATATTTGTCCTTTTTAGTAATTCTAAAATTGGAAATGGTTTATTGGGCCAAAAAAATATATTTATCTTTTACCTGCTCCACGTTTTGTAGGAACTTCTTTACAACAACAACAACATAGCCTTGTAGGACTTCTTTAAGTTTTGGATTTCCCATATGCACTTTAAAATTCCACTCCACATTATAAATGAGAAACAGAGGTCAAGTGACAGCAAAAATTGCAAAAAACCAAAAATCACTTTTTTTCTTTTTTACTCTCTCTATCCCTTTCTATTTTACAAAATTTTAATTGGTCATTAAATAAATGCAAAACAAGTTCAACTACACCACAAGTGAGAGGTAGAGAATACGATTGAAGTAGTATAAATCCCTGAAAGCATAATGTCTAATTTTCTAAGTGTAAAGTGAATGATTTTTTTTATTTGCCCTTCTTTTTTATGCCCTTTTTTCAATTTATTAACAGGATTTGTTTATCCATTTGGTCTTCTTTTTTTTAGAAATTGGATTTCAAGTTCCCTCTGACGGTGTCATGTGTGCACTTCATATGCTCGTCAATAGGCGCATACATTGTCATAAAGGTTTTAAAAATGAAACCTCTGATAGAGGTCGAGCAAGAGGATAAGTGGAGAAGAATATTTCCCATGTCTTTTGTCTTCTGCATAAATATAGTCCTGGGAAATGTGAGCTTGAGATACATTCCTGTTTCGTTTATGCAAACTATCAAGTCTTTCACACCTGCTACTACAGGTTTGTCATGTTTTGTTTTCATGAACTTATGTGTATGTTTTTTTTTTATTGCAAAAGGAACGTTGAAGCCATTTGGGATAGCATTGTTTAACATTCATACCAGTGTGTTTGGATAAGAATTAGAAAAGAATACCCAGATTTTGTATATGTGCCTACTGGGCTGGAAGTACCTTGTAGTAGCTAGGTTGAATTAATATAAAGAGAAATAACTGAAGCAAATTTTGTATATTTGGCTCCCTGCAGAACCTAGGAATATAATCAACACCACTGGAAATAAAGTGCTTAAACGGTCATTTATTGTAGCATTGCTGCTACAATATATCACTCTGAATTTATCCAAAAAGCATATAATAAATCAAAACTAGTTTTTGTTATCCATTGTTTTATCTGTTCAAGTGAAAATAAAGTTAAGGCTCTTCTTTTCTTCTGTGGCAGTAATTTTGCAGTGGTTGGTATGGCGGAAGTATTTTGAGTGGCGCATTTGGGCCTCCTTGGTGCCAATTGTAGGAGGCATACTACTTACTTCAATTACTGAGCTCAGTTTCAATATGTTTGGTTTTTGTGCGGCACTTTTTGGCTGTCTTGCCACTTCAACTAAGACTATCCTGGCCGAATCTCTTCTTCATGGCTACAAGTTTGACAGGTCTGTTTTCTATCCTTTGGACAGTCTTGCTTAAGGAACTGATATGGGACAAAATGATTCACTTTAAAAAAGTGAAAATAATAATCAAAACACCCAGCTTGAATCTCAGTAAACTTTTAAAAGTACAGATTAATTAAATAACTAAAACTATATTTGGTGCTAATCCTGTAGCAGCCAGCCAGGATAGTTGTAGTACCAGCTACTGTGAGAGCAAATTATTGTGGACAGTAACTTTGTTTTTTTTTTTTTTGCCAAGTTGCAGTCTGTATTTGCACTGACGCCATATCAACTTTTTTGTAATTTTATTTTTTATTACCTCAAAATTAGTTGTTGTTTTTGTATTACCTCAAATTTGGAATGACAATATTTTTGAAATAACAATTTTTTTTACCTTTTTATTGCTTAATTAAAATCAACATTAACATTCTTATACAGTAGCATGACTTTAATTTAATTATTTTGTGACAGTATAAACACGGTTTACTACATGGCACCGTTTGCAACCATGATACTGGCCATACCGGCACTTCTTCTCGAAGGCGGAGGCGTCATAAACTGGTTCTACACCCATGAAGACATATTTTCTTCTATGATGATTATATTTGGCTCTGGAGTTACAGCATTCTGCCTCAACTTCTCCATTTTTTATGTCATCCATTCTACTACAGCCGTGACTTTCAATGTTGCTGGTAACCTCAAGGTAAAGTTTTTTTTCCCTTCCTGAATATGGTGTTGTAAATTTGCATAACTTGATGCTCATTCCTGCTGGTAAGGTTTGGTACTGCCAAATTTTGAACAGTGAGTTCATCTAATCTCACCACATTATCATGAATAGCATTATAATTCGAGAATTAGCATTTCGCTTTGTACACGTTCAAGCTAAAGAGCCATACTGACAAGGTGATGGAATTTGACATATTGGAAACTGCTTGTTTCTTTATGCTGCAATAATAGCCAACTAATTTCACAACCTATAATCTTGAATTTTTACCTGTAATCCCTTTCTTCACCTTTGGCTGTTTCATTTCAACTAGACCCGACCTGAGTGCCTTAAAGAAAGTCAAATATAATTCACAGCACCTGCAGATGTAAATCACTTGGTATTTCGGTATATGAATTGTGAGATCATCCTTTTTTAACAGTTCTTTTTTCTACTTTTAAGGTACAAATGTAATTGTTTTCTTATACCAGGTGGCAGTTGCTGTATTGGTTTCATGGATGATATTCCGCAACCCCATATCTGCAATGAATGCAATTGGGTGTGCAATAACCCTCATCGGGTGCACATTCTATGGGTATGTTCGACACCTACTGTCTCAGCAAGCTAGTTCTGGTAACCCGAGCACTCCAAAAACGCCACGGACCCCACGCGGCCTCATGGAGATGCTCCCCCTGGTATCAGGTGACAAGCAAGAAAAGGTGTAGTGAATTGCAAATTGGTGAAACTGTAGGTAGAAAAACAGGGATAGGAGACCCATTTGAATTCTTAGCCTTCACATGTGGGTATGGAAGGTCATTCAATTTTTGGGCCTCGTTTATGAAATTATTTTTACTTAAATTACTGCAGTTCTATAGGAATTTGCTATATAATTTCTCCTTTCTTTGTGTGTTCGAATTGAGCATAGTAACTTCCGTTGTTGTTGATCGTTTTCTTTTTCGTTCTTTCCTCGTGATTATGCTAATTCTCATGTTAAATATTTGCTAGATTATGATTTCATATGTTTAGGACAATAATGTTTCTGGACTGTTAATTCATATTTGGAGCAATTATATTAAAACATGTTATTATTCATCAGTTCATCTATATCAATTTATTGATCAGATGTGATCTTGTGAAGAACAAAGTAAGACTATAATTTCACTTGTTGAAACGGTTAGCAGTCTCTTCTAAACGCTACAATAACATTAATTTGGAAAACTCGAAATACGTCCATATCAATTCATTTGCTTACAATATCCTTTTGATCGACAAGCATATAAATATGTTCTAATTACATTGATTGATTTAAACTTCATTTATTTTATTTTATACAGCAAGTACCTTTTATGTTGCATTATTTTAATGCATTTCCTTGTTGCAAATAAATAATAACAAAAAAATAGAATAAAACAAAGGAAAGATACAGATCATGATTATTTTCTGATTGCAATCTCTCTCATGCTTGCTTTATATTGTTGCGCACATTCATTAGATGAATGAAAACGAACAGGAAGTACATTTTCATGTAATTTCGGTTCACTACTGAAGTGTTATAGGAATAATAGGATAGTCTGCTCACCAGGAAATTCCTGCCCACTCGTGAAATTGGGCTGTCCATGTTTGACACATTGTTTAAATTCTTTATTCGCAAACATAATTTAGAAGACACTGTTCTAGACTATAGGGTGAACAAGGAAAAAAAGTAACATATTATAAAACTGCCAATCGGAAACAGAGGTTGAATAATTTGTTGTATTTTGATGCGATAGAGTCTGTATTTGCTATTCAACCATAATAAAATGGTGACTGCATTCATTAAAAGATAATCATTGTTTTAATTCTCTTTGAATTTTTCAAACTTCCTATCCAATGGTTGCTCTGTTGATTTATTAAATTCCACAAGACACTTTTTTTTAGGAAATTATGATAGTCATTTTTATAACTGTGTCCGAAGAGATGACAGCACCATGAATTATTTCGATAGCAGTTTATTTCTTACATGATTGAGACAAAATATACTTACGGGCGTGCAAAACGTGGATTATCATATAAATAAGGATGCGTTTATAAGATTTTGATTTATGATTCGGGTAATATAACTCAACTAGTTTTATTTTGATTTGATTTGTTATTATATTCGAACTTATTTAATTTTTGCAAAAAAGAGAATATGAACGGCTCCTAGTATACATAAGGGACGTGCCTTGATCTAACAAGATCAACATAAGTTATAGAAATTTTGACATTTCTCATATTATGGTGTTCCCCTCATGTGGTTTAATGGTGTTTGATGTTTCTGTGCAGCCTGGGACGTGCCTTGATCTGAGAAGATCTAACATCAGTTATAGAGATTTGGGTGTGTTTGGCATGCCAAACTAGCAGTTTGTGAGAGCCAAACAATCCACGAACAGGCACAAACAAGGAACTTCCTTCTTGTTATTAGTTCTAGGATTTTGGGGAATTGAGAACAAGCTGTTCATAGTTCACGCTTTGTTCTCATTCCTGGCAAACAAACCCAAGGAGCTAATTCTATTCTTTTTGGCTGATTTGCAACGGTCCATGCCATATATGGTTGATGTTCTCAAGCTTGGCCAGAGAAAGATCCTTTTCTGCTCGTTCAAGCATAACTTTTTAGATGAAGCAAGGTATAATTATTGTTTTCTTGAAAGCAATGTCCTGTGTAACAGAATTAATACTGGCCGGCACTGCATCTAAAGGTTTAATACAATGCTAAAGCAAAATTAGTTCAATAGGTTTCAGAATTCTCTCGTTTGTATCAGAGCATTCTGGATATCCTCATAGTGAATCGTGCCTGATCAAATCTATTGTTGCAATGGCGTGAGATCATGTATAGGTCAGTAGCTACATCTATGACACTTTAATCAAATTAGTATTGCACAAGTTGGTGATAATAATCATATTTTTTCCCTAATTTTACATTAGGAAGATGCATGTGTTCAGAGATTAAATTTTTGCTTCTCGGGTACCATGTAGTTCTATCTTATTGGGTAGAGGCATCTTTAGAAATTATTAGGAGGATCCTAAAAAAAAATGGCTAATATTTGTATTTCTTCTGTCCATTACACAGTGGACGTCATGACAAGGCAGTCGAGTTAAAGCAATGGCATGACTGATAAAGGGAAAGCAGGTCCAAATAGCTACCATGTGTCCACGTGGTAACAGTCTCTATGCACGAAGATGAGACACTAGATAATAATGTACGTATGCCAATATAGTAATATAATAAAATAACTAAGAAAAAAATAACGAGTGCACAAACTGATTCCATAGTAAGCTGCTTAATTTTTTTTCTCCACTCAAAATGTTTTAATAGTCTTAATTTTCATGTAAATTGTAAATTGCAAATTGCTTTCTGATTATTTTAAGTTTTCAATATAACACCTAACTTTAGGTTACGTTTGCAAATACCCCTATTCTAGATTTAGGCGATTCGAGGCGATGAAAGCTGTAATTGAGTAAACATTGTTGTCTCTGACAGACTTTTCCGAGATAATGATATTCAAGTGAAATTGAGCTGGTCCTTTTTTTTTACATTATTAATAATCTATGTTTCTTTCTTTTGTTTAAGTTCTAGACAAAATTAAATGAACCCAACCAAAAACGTATAGCAAACACGTGAGGCATTGTTGGTTGGGTACGATTGCATCATTAAAAAAAAGTGCATAAATGAAATGACACGCCCGGTGGGACTCGAACCCACAATCGCCTGATTAGAAGTCAGACGCCTTATCCATTAGGCCACGGGCGCCTTTTGAAAATGTTTCACTTAAAATCTATATATACTCTTAGTACCACCTTCGACCGGTGTCCGTCTCAAAGAGAGGAGAACATGTATCAAGCGAAATTGTAAAAAAAAAAAAAAATCAAAAGATCGGGAGAACGTTGATAATATAAAAAAAGTCGACAGAATTACAATTCATCTTTATAGTTTGCGTTTGGATCAGCTAAGAATAAGATTAAGGTTAGATATTCGGAGTAAAAAATATTAGAAATGATAATCGCAATATGCAATTTTGTCTTCGTTTGAACCAAGTGAACATTTAAGTAATAAAAAAGAGCGAACATATACAAATAAATAAGTTAAATTAATATGCATATAGAAATTTGAACAACAATATAAAAAAATAAAATCTAATTCATAATTGAATAAAGTGAACATACAGATAAACAAACTAAATATATAAATAAATAAAATGAACAAATACAAATACGATGACACCGGGATGACGTATAGAAAGATGTAGACATAATTTAAAAAAAATATTTTTTTTCTAAAATTTGAGGACACCGGCACGTGGCTCTTCTAGCTTGTGATGTGAATAGCCAATTGACATTCACAAAAAAAGATATAAAATTAAAATTTGGGCACATCGTGTTTCTTACGTTGCTCTGTTGCATTGCATCAAAAATTGTTTTTTTTTTTTTTTTTAAAGTTCCTCTATTTACATAGTTATGGGGGCAGGAAAAAAGCTTGGAAGTTAAAAATAATATAACAAGTGTCATAATTGAATCTCTATAGCAAGTAAAAATCAAAATCTGAAGTTCCTTCTTAAGTTTTGGTTTAGTACATACAGGTTTTGGGGGAGGCATAATGGAGAGAAAACATCATGGTGAGGAATTTTCTTATGTTGTGTATGCTTGATGGATAGTAATACAATAATATTTAATCTGAATCTTACCAATCTAAAAAATGCTATATGAAAATGAGTTGCAACTCACCAAGGGGTTCGTGAGTCGCGCTCAAAATTTTGAAATTTAGTTCAAAATGACTTATCCAAACCATCTAATATGATCTCTCTATTGAAATCTCCGTGCAGACCAAATTTTATATTTTTTTCGAATTTTTTAAGTATTTTTTTTTAAATTTTAGAAAATCATTAATCTAATTAGTTCTGAACCGTTCAAAAATAACAGTTTTTAAAAATCCAAAATAAATACTTAAAAATTTAAAAAAATATAAAATTTAGTTTGCATGGAGATTTCAATAAGGAAATCGTATTAGACGGTTTGCATCGGTCATTTTGAACTAATTTTAAAATTTTGAGCGCAACTCACGGACCCCTTAGTGAGTTGCAACTCATCATAACAAAACTCATAACATATTTCATTTAGTTTTAAAAAAAGAATGATAGTTGTCCATGTTTTGTTCATCAAATGGTTAAACTTTCAATGGCATGATTTATGATACATTATCCAATAATATTTAATTCATATAAAATTTGATGATATTTTATTTATATATGCAACTACGACTACCTCCAATTATATATCTAGGATGCATTTGGATTACTTAAGAATAAAATTAGGATTAGTTATTCGGAATAAAATATATTATTCGTAAACGATGAAAGTAAGTTTTTCTTTTTTTTGAGATTTAAAGTGTTATCTAAGTGGTCTAATATAGGAATAAATTTTTATTTCTACTGTATTTGGATCATTTTCTTAATGCGATTCACATTAAAAAATAGTTGGAATTATTTTTAATCAGATTAAGAAAAATAATCTAAACATACTATCCCGGTCCAACACCTGCTTCTTTTTAAATTTGAGCGTATCTGAGAAATATTGCCAAGGTCATTTTTGCGCGTCTTTGCACCATCATCAGCATTGTTGGTTGGGTACGATTGCATCATTTAAAATGTATAAAAATTTTATTTACCAATGACAAAGGGACACTTGTTAGATAATGCAAGCGTGGTTAATCATTATTGACAATTTCATGTGATTACCTCAATTCTTCCCTAAATAATTGAACATTTCAGTTTTGTCAACAGAGAAGTACGTCTGAAGAGTGTTTTCTCGGTAACACTCTACACACTTTCCTCCTTCCTTCCTTTTCTCAACTTGTTATTTTCGCCACGTAATATCCTACTCCCCCTTTCCTTTTATTTTTCAAAATTGCGCTTATAAAAAATTTCTTCCTAACTTTTCTCCCTCCTTTTCATTGTATTTCATCATAAGAGCCATAGAACGTTAACGGTACGTATCGCCTGCACACACAATCAAAATGCTTAATACCTGTTTTGTTTCGGCCATATTACTCCATTGCGCTTCTGAAAATTGGACTCCCAAAGTGGAGGTTAGTATTAGAGTAGTGTGTATTTTCTTAATTTGATTTTTATATTTCAATACTATGTTATCAATTCTGCTCCAATGTAACTTGTGTCCTCTTTTCATTTCCATAAAACAAAAGGTAGCTCCAATTGGTCGGGTAAGCAAATTTCTCAAAATTCACCCTCATGATTTGTTTACTAATAATGATATACAAATATTAATCTAGTTTATGAATAGCACTGATCTAAAATATGAGAATTTTCCAGATACTTTAATTTTTTGAACGAAAACAAGAGTGTACCCCCTATATTTTCATTATAATAAAGGTAGTTACAAAGGTTGTAGCTAATTACCATGAAGTACAAATTGTAAAAGAAAAAAGAAAAAAAACAAAACAGAAATCAAAGAGAACCTATACGTGATCAAAAGAGGCAATGATCAGAACCCATGAAGGAAAACCAGAGGCATCCGATCCTAATGCAGTGAAGCTCCAACGTGTGAACTTAAAAGAGTAACTGAACAGTAGGCCCCATCGACCAACACCTCGTTGACAATGTCTGCATGGGTAAACTGTTTCCTGAAAGGCTTAGCATTTATCTCCACCAGATTTTCCAAAGTGGACACGAGAAAAAGAAAAAAAGATCAGAGGATTCTGCCAGCAGTGGCGAAAGTCTCGATCATTTCGAAGAATTGGACAAGTTGACAACCAAAGAAGAATTAGTAGCTGGTTTCAACTATCGATGCACGGGAGACTGAGCATCGGGGTTGATGTAAGACAAATAATTGGAGACTAAGACACAAAAGAGTGGTCGCAAGCATAACAGTCCTAGTTTGGCCTAATTAAATGTGAGAAGAGTTTTAGTGAAACTAAACGAGAATTAATGTACAAAGATTGTTATGTGCTTTTAACTAATGTGATTTTAAACTATGGTCAATTAAATACCATCAATTTTCAATGCATTTCACCTCCAGAAAATCGGTCCTAAATTTCTGATAAAGAAGACTTATGCTCCCTGGGATTATTATTGTAGTAAGACACTTTTGTTTGATAGGTTAATCCAACTTTTGTTTTGCATCACTGAGAGAAGTCATAATTTCCTTCAACATTTACATGAATTCCTATGATGCAACAACAAGGCTCTAATTAAACTGATGAAATATTTACCATCTTCTTTGTTTATCAAAGCAGAGTCAGCTTTGTGCAAAATAGTAATAAAAAAGAAGTGAACCGCAGTATGGGGGCCACAGCAAGCATGTTTTATTCTGGAGCCGTGGAAGCGGCGGCTGGAACAATAATTAGCGGTGCTGTCTCCTCAGTCACTAGCACATTTCAGATGCAGGACGGAATAGAGGTGACCCTGTACAGCCTGCAACAAGAATTGATGAAAATCCAATGTGCGATCAATGCAGCAAGAGGGCGACGGATTACTGATCATATGTTGCTTGAGTGGTTGGGCCAAATAATAAATGCATCATACCTCGGGAACTACATTTATCGTACTTTCAAACATCAGAATATACTTCCTTTGATGATAGAAAGTGAAGGCATGGACAATTTGGATATTTACCTTGACTATCCTTCAGCCAAACGGCAACGTACGATTACAACCTTGCTTTTTGGTGATGAGGAGCAGATGAAACTGCATGATGTACTGAAAACGCTAAAAAGCATTGATATATATGCATTCTTACTCATGGTGAATGCTCAACCTGAAAGGCCTATGAAAACATACCTATACATGGACCGCAACGGATTATTTAAAATGGATATAGAAAGACAACTGGTTATGAATTTCTTGTTCGAACCTAACAAGACTGGTGATAGCAATGTGAGCCTTCTTCCAATAGTTGGTTCAGCAGGTGGAGGAAAGACCAGTCTTGCAGTTCACTGTTTTTTTATGATACAAAGGTGAAAAATCATTTTTCTTTGAAAATTTATATTGGTTCCACACATAATATGTTGAAGAAAATTCAAGGTTTTCCTGTTGTTTTGAATGAAATTATAGAGCAATGTCACAGTACTTGCACAACTAATTATGATGTGAATACACTGCTAGCGATGCTCAAGCATAATCTAAGGTCAGAGAGACTCTTGCTTGTGTTAGACCATGTTTGGGATGTGGATTGCACACTTTGGAACGCCCTGTGGGATTGCTTGACCTGTGGAAAACAAGGAAGCAAGGTCATTTTTATACCCCATTTATCTTTGTATAATGAGTATAATAAGATTGTAAGCACTGGAACAGTGAAGCCAATCGAACTTGATGGCTTCTGTGATGATGAGTACATGGTGTTTTTCAAGGAGCATGCTTTCGGTAGTGCTGACCCTGAGGACTATCCTGAGTTAGAGAAAATAGGAATGAAGATAGTAAAGGAAATGAATGGATCAATCTGGGGAGCCAAGATCTTAGGCGAGCTTCTGCGAGATAATTTAAATGTTCCATTCTGGTCCAATTTCTTACAAGCCGGCTTACTGAGCCCTCTAGCAAGTGGTAAAGATATTTGGCTAGTCATAAAGACTATGTCTCTGCTCCTGTCAAAAAGTTTAAAGGTAATCGGATTGGTACGGGGGACTGGACCAGTAGAACACCATCCGAGTCATGAAGTAAAAACTTTTAGGGAACTGATGGTCCTTGGCCATAATTATTGCACACCTGTTATTAAAGAAGGGAAGTATTGTGTCGTAGAGCTTTTGGTAAGTGAACATGTCTTTCCCAATAGATGTGAGATCTTCACAGCAATTTGCCAACCATTAAGAAACAAGAGTTTGGGTGTAATAAAAAGGAGGAGAGGACTGAGTCTTTAGGTATTATAACTTCAGTACTGTCTTGAATGTGTTTGCCATTAAATTTGTAATATTACGACAAACTAATTTGCGTGCTGTTCATTTTCATTTTGTTCTTTTACAATGAGTTCATTAGTAAGTTCTTGCATATAAAAGGCAGCCATTTCATTTGAGAATCAAACTTAGTTGCAGAACATGGAGCAGAAGTCCTTTTTTTTCATTTTGGGAATCATACAACAAGTGGTTTCAGTATCAAGATTATGGTCTGAGCTAATCTTACCTGGATCCGTAATTGGAAAGGTCAGTTAATTTGGTTTTTTTTTTTTTTTTTTTTTTTTTTGAAAAGCTCAACTTTTAGTGTCCCGGCGTGCAATGCAATATTAGACTTCTCCATTGCAATTTTCAATATAAGAATTTGAGAGAATTCAGATATGCTTGGTGTAATTAAAATGACCGAACCCAACCAGATTTGTACTAGTCCGGTATGATACAATACCAGATTTAACCAATAAAAAAATTGCCACGACTCCAAACAGGAATAAAATCGAACACTTTGTGGATGTGAACCTTAAATAAATGTATATCCAAAGAAAAGAATACACTTAAGAAATAAGAAGCTTCACACATAACCTTGATGCATTCAGAGATGAGAATTCCATGTGGGGATCCACTCGGATTTTTTGTTCTTTCTCCTCAATTTTCTCCTCTTATTGCCTTTCCTCCTGCGGAATCGTATCCTCTGCCCATCTTATTAAGATGGGCAGAGTGCCCATCTCTCGTTTTAAGCCGTTCGATCTAAATCGACGGCTAAATCTTCAGCGCTCCCATTTTTCTTTTAAAGTGTCTCTTCCGAAGTCTCTCTCTTCATCTCCGACTGCTATTGCTCTTTCTAGTCACATCTCTGCATCTCTCTTCATCTCCAACTCCTCACGTTCCCCGCTGAAGCAAGAAAGTTGAGGGTTCAATTTGGATTCTCACTTCCTCTCGACCGAATCGTATCGCCCAGGTAACGGTTTGGATTCCCTCTTCCTCTCCATACGATTTGGACTCCCTCTTCAAAAGGGTACAAATATGACTCCCTCCCTCATTTTACTCTTGATTGGTGTATGTATTGTTGAATAGAGACATTACGGTTTGTGCAATTGTGCTTATTAGAATTTGAGATAAGATTATTATTGAACGAATTTTATGCATAAAGATTGGCATTTAATATTGGAATATTAAGTGCCCTCGGTTCCATTCATGCTCCATTCTATAATGTCTAGAATATATGAATTCAAATTCAAGAAGTACAAGAGATAAAATGGAAGCAACGAAAATAATGAGATATTATTAATAACCAGCCTTTGTAAAACCTCCATATCCAACTAATTTTATTTTTTTATGTCTTGGTCTATACCGGTATCCAATATGAGGCTTCACCGTGCAATGTGAAGCTTAGCTAGGTTGGCTGTACATTTAGTTATTAATAATTGAGTGGTTTTAGTCTTTGTGATTGAAATATTAAAATGGGGTTCCATGTTCTGGTACTGATCATGTCATCTTCTCATACTGATTGTAATATTAATACATCTTAAGTTGCTTACTAATAAATCAATAACAGGTGGCAACAGATGAAATGATTCTTAGTTTCAGAGAAAGCAGGAAATAAGAAGTACAATGTGAGGCTTCATTGTGATTGGTGCTGAAAGCCTGAAAATATAAAGTATCTTGGAGTGGATATTGATAGCACTTTGCTGCATTTTCAGAGGAAGCAGTAAATTGATTCTGAGTTTTTTTGGAGTGATTTTGTAAAGATGACTAAGTATTGCATCTTGTAATTAGGAAAATATGACTAAATGTAATATTTGATTTATATGATAAATAGTTGTATGCAAATGGTAATTTCAGTGGAGAACTAGGTAAAAGATGTTAGGTAAAAGATGTTTGTTTTCAGTTATTGGCTGACATGGTAAAATATGTTTGTTTTCATGAATGCTGACATGTATTGACAAAATGTAGTGCTATTGGATGATTGTACTTAGCGCTACTGAAAAAGGAAAAAGGAAAAAGGAAAAAGAACACAACTCTAAAATTAGAAAAAAAAACTACAATTAAAAGGGCACAATCATCATCATCATCATCCATAATTAGTTAAGCAATGAGTTTAGAGTTATCACGCAATAAAGCTCTTCAAACTGACATAAAAACTACATTATAACATGCCATGCATCTAAAATTATCCAAAATGGAACAAAATAATGCCCTTATCCACTCTTAGCAATGTGTTTCTCAATCATTTCAGCGGTATCATGAACGGTCTTAATGTCCTGGCAACACCCCTCGTCAATGCTGATTTCAAAGTGCTCTTCCAGCCCATCACAATCTCCACCTAAATTACTGAATCAAAATATTAGACTCAAACAAAAATGAATAATTAAAAATTTTAAGATATCTCATTAGTGAAGTGTATGTAAAGTCAGGAATTCCAAATGATACAATCATTTAAATCATTAGCGAAATCAATTAATAAATGAAATTAAATTGAAGCTAATTACTAGCTTATATTGTGGAAACAATGGTGTCCATTTTGGTTTTGTAGGAGTCGGTTGAACAAGCTAGACATGAATAGAATGTAAAGATAGCAAAAGACACCAAGGACAAAAAAAAATGAGATGGAGATAGGAGAACAAATTAAACAATTTTGGTACACCAACTTAATAACTGCATTTTTCTGTGCTTTCCCTACAATTGTGTTCTATATTACTTTCATTTGCATAATAATAGAATAGGTTGGATTCGAAGACTAGTGTATTATGATTTTCATCTTCATTTATAATAGAGCTACTCAAGAGGGGTATTTGGAAGCTAATCGAGGTTTTCAATTAATATTAGTTGGGAGAGGCGAATAGCAGAACTGAGCTCTGTTGTGAAGTTCTGAACTCAATTTCATGAAGCAATTCTTTATAAATGAGAATACAATTCCACCAATTGAACGCCTAATTTTACAATAGACAAAATATCCAGTGCATAATAGAAATTTAGATTTCTTAATCCAAGATCTTGGTATTCACATTGTAGACAAAAAAAAATACCGGAGATTAATTTTGCTAAATGATATCTTTGTACTTATTTCAATCAAGAGAAAAAAAAATTGAGAAATAACTCACTTTTAACCTGCTGCCAGGTTGAGTCGATCGACGAGTGACGTGCGAGAAAGAGACTTGTGTCGACGATGTGAGTAGCGGCAGCAAAAGACTTCGTGTCGACAGCGTTGAGCGGTGAGAGTGGCTATTCAGTCTATCCTCACTTGAGCAGTGAGATCGGCTTCGAGAGAGAGAGGGGATGAGGGAGGGGGAGCAGTCAGAGTCGACGGCGAGAGTACGCAGTGAGAGGCGAAGTCGAGGGGCTGTCAAAGTGGTGAGGCGCAGTCGAGAGAGAGGTGACTAGCGGCAGCGAGAATGAGGTGTCGTCCGGGCGGAGAAAAGAGTCTCATAATTTTGAAAAAGAGGAGAAATGGAAGCGCTGGAAATCCAGCCGTCGATTTCGATCGAACGGCTTATAACGAGAGATGGGCACTCTGCCCTTCTTTTTAGATGGACAGAGGATACGATTCCTTCCCGCTGCTGCTGCTGCTGCGTGACTGCGTGAGTAATATAAACAGTATTACGGGAAAACAAGAGAAGCAGGCTAAGGCTGGGGGCCTTATTAATGGGCTGAGACTGCTAGAGCCTAGGGGCATAACTCAACTAAGAAGTGCTGCTAAATACGAGAGAGAGAAAGTGATGACTGAGGACGGATGACTGGCGCGGACTGCCACAGATTAAGGGAGAGCTGCTGCTTGCCTAGAATACTGAAAGAGTGAACATGGAGATCGTGCCCAAACACAGAAACCAACAAGAATAAATAAATAAATAAGGAATAAAATAAAAGCCAAAAGATGGTTGTGTTTAGAGAGAGAACTTGTTACGAATTTCTTATTCTTATACCATAATTTTGTTAGTATAGGAATAAGGGTCTAAATTCTTTATTTTTGTGTTGTTTGGATTACACAAGAATAAGAATAAGCACACATACCGAAATTCTTTATTCTTATTTCTTATTCACGGCTTATTCCGTTCCATCCAAACACACCCATGATGATGTACTAAAATGTATGTAAAACCATACATAGGACGGAGTTAACGTTAGAAATATATTACAGGGGAAAGGATGGTTAGGTTAAGGTCGTTAGTGTGCTCCGTGGTTAGGCCTATCAAACGTTGACAACGGATAAGGAATTATACATTTCCGTTATCCGTTACGTTTGATCAACGGTGAGAATTCTTTTTCCGTTGTATGTTGCGTTTGATGGACAGCACAAATTTTTGAAGTCGTTGACGTTCCGTTTTATTAAACGTTCATTACGTTATATAACTTATATTTGCTATCAAAGTGTTACACATGAATTAAAAAATCGATGACATCACCATGGCCATGGCCTCGGACAGAGAGCAAGAAATGGAGATGGATGGAAGAGAGAGAGGCGACAGAGCAGAACAAGAGAAGAATTAATTGGCCGGCAGAGCGACAAATTATGTGATTGAGAGGACAGAGGAGAGATGAGTGAGCGGTTGAAGGAAGCTATCAAGTCAAGGATTTTATCATTTTCTCTTCCAAAATTTTATCTGTTATCAAATATCTATTCCATATCCATAGAATTCTGGACGAAATCACGGAACAGATATGAACGTATACGGAATGAGCTTATTTCATTTACCGTTCGTTTCAGCCAACGTTACTACTCTAATTTCCGCTTACCGTTTCGTTTTTCTAACGAAATTAATTTTTGTTCCGTTCGATGTGCCGTTCCAACGAAATAGACATGGAAAACGTAAAACGTTCCTCCGTTGACAGGCCTATCCGTGGTGGAAATTTTGTTTCAGGTAATGAGAAATCTGGGGTACTTTTCTTCTTGTATTTTTTTAAATAAATAACAAAAAGTAAAATAATGCAAAATAATAAATGAAGGGGTTATGCATCGACATGGTCCCGATTAATATAAACAAAATCGAACCAGATCTGTAGCAGTTCGGTACTAGCATAATTTCATGTCCATTGTTTAAGCAATAAAAATTGCCACAACAATATACAAACACGAATCGAACACCTTGCGCGGCCAGCAAATATACCAGGAGCCCTTATTTTATCCAAAACGGTCCCTTTATATGCCATTAGCCCTTATTTAATCAAATATATTATATGCAGCCCGCAAAAAAAAAAAAAAGGAAAAAGAAAATGTAACAGTATGGTACGATCCTCAAGACAAAATATCGGTAATCAAGAGATTAAATGAAAATTAACAAAGATCACAACAAAACGAGGGATATCACCCATTCATATTCTCAGGATTGAGCATCTGAACAACAGCAATTCTGGAAGGCTCCGTTTGGATGAGGTGTGGAAAGAAAGAAAAGAGAGAAGAAGTGCGAAGAAGTATTGAGAAGTGTGTAACTTTGTGAAGAGTTTAGATTGTTTATAATAAATTTCTTCCCTTCTTCCCTTCTTCTCTTCTTCCCACACGGTATCCAAACGGAACCGAAGAGAAGGTTTTCCAACTCGCGATCCACTCCTATCCGCTCCTTTCCTCTCCTTTTCTTCTCCAATTTCATTTTCACCTGTTGTTTTCAACTGTTTACAATTATGCAATTTGGTCCCTTATCCCTAGGGATGAAAAAGCGGATTTTATCCGCTCCGATCAATATCCGAATCCGAAAAATGTGTGAAATATCCGAACCGTATCCGTATCCGAACATATTCATATTCGTATCCGTATTCACCAAAAAAATATGGATGCGGATATGATTTTGACACTATCTGATCCGTATCCATATCCGACGAAAAAAAATATGAATATTATTCCTATCCGATAGATATTAATCCGTTTACCCGTATCTTTAACGGCATAAGATGATTAATATAATTACTTCTCTACATTAGATAATACTAAGCTTTTAAATTTCGGTTTTTTCGATATGACGGTCCAGGTCCCCATATTATTTCGGTGTTATTTCGATGTTATAACGGCGATATAATGGTGTAGTATTTTTTTTCAAAGTTTGACACACATCAATTCTATAACTATCAATTTATATGTTTATACATCTCTAATACTCCATACAAATAACATACGGTCATACCAAATTCAATATACTGCAGTGTATCAATATTGAGTAGCAGTAGCAGCTTGTACCAATTTAACAATAGTAGCAATAACAGCTTGTTATTTCGTCGAAATAACTGAAATAACGCGTTACATCATTTTCTCAATTAAGACTGTAATGTTCATGCGGTTTGTCACAAAATACCGCTATTTCTGTTATTTCGTCGTTATTTCGCAGAAATTTAGAAGCTTGGATAATACTTAATTTTTCTTACAATAATATTTTCATTTGGACTATGAACATAAAATTATTTTTATTTTCTATTACCGAGACGATTATATATCATAACAACACTAAAGTTAATTTTTTTCTCTAATCATGATGATTACATATGATTAATATACTATTTTAATGTATGATGACATGCAATCCGTATCCGACAAACTATATTTGTATTCGACTCTGTATCCGATGATATCTGAACCATATCTGCATAATATTTGAACCGTATCTGTATTCGAATACATCCGTATTCGTATCTGTATTCCGAAAAAAAAATATAAATGCAGATATAAAAAGACCAATAATCCGCTCCGTATCCGATCTGTTTTCATCCCTACTTATCCGCATTTTTGTCTTCCAACTAAAAATGGATTTGAGTCGCTCAATTTGACCAACATGTCAAAATCTCAACGGGAATCAAATTACCATTTTTATAAGGTCTATAAGTTTTAAAATCTATGTTTCTTTATCTAGAAAATTGTGAGTTCTTAGAAAATAAATTTACTTTTGTAAAAGAATTTCAGATTTAAATTAATTTAGTGGAATTAAATTGCTAACTAAAGTTCTAAAAAAAAATAAAAATATGAAATTATAGCCGCAAATTAGTACCGAGATATATTGGCAACTAATGTTATTTATGTGAGGTCTTTGCACCATTGTCAGTATTTTGTTGGGTAAGATGGCCCCATTTAAAAAAATGCAAACCTTACCTTTACCTACGAGTCTATGACAATTGACAAAACTGTTGCATCGATAATCCTTGTAGGCTTGTAGCGTCAGTTGTTATTGGCAATTTCGCGGGACTTACCTCAATCCTCCTCTGACTAAAATAATAATCGAAGACTGAGGTTTTTAGTCAACAGTGAAGTCTGAAGATCAGCGTGTATTGGTAAATTCGACCAACTTTCCTCCTTCCTTTTCACCGGTTATATATACACAAATTGAAATTGGAAATTACTATCTATCATTTCTCCATGCACCATCTCGTGCGATTAGGGGTGGTAAAATAATTCGTGACTCGTGACTCGCTCGAGATCGATTAGCTAATTATTCGAAATTAGCTCGCTCGAATTAATTTCGAGTTCTTAACCGAATCGAGCTTTCGAGCTCGAAATCAATTTCGAATCGAGTTCAAGCTATGCACAGCTCGCTTGATAACAGCTCGCGAGTTATTCAACTCGATAATATACATCAATTTTCTATTTGTTGATAATAAATACCTCAAGCGGTATGTCCAGTTCCAGCCCATTCATCTTCTTTTAGATAAAGTCCCAAAATTTTCCAATTTTTTCCTTCGTACTGATGCCTCAAGCGGTCAAGCCCACTCTCCTGATCTGTCATTTCTTTGTACCTCACATTTTATACTGCCGATTCGAGCTATTAACGAATCAAACCGAGTTAGCTCGAATTAATTTCGAGTCGAATACAAGCTAAAAATTTCAACTCGGGACTCCTTCACGAATCGAATCGAGTTAGCTCGAATCAATTTCGAATCGAGTTCGAGATAGAGCTAGCTCGCTCGAACTCGGCTCGTTGCCACCCCTGCGTGCCATCGCGTTCATATTTATTTATATGTCCAGTTTGTTTATATATATGTTCATCCTATTCAATTTAGATTTTACTTTTTGTATTGTTGTTCAGATTTTATATGCATATTTAACTTAATTATTTGTTTATATGTTTCATTTTGATTATTTAAATATTCATTTATCTATTTTATATGTTCACTTTATTCAAACGATGACAAGCGATGACAAAACTGTAGATTGCAATTATCATTTCTAATTAATATTTCCACCTTCCCTTTTCTCCTTTCATGCACAAAATTGGCACAGCGCTTCATTCCATTTTGTATTATCATAAGAGTCAACCAACGGGATTGATAGCCTCCAGGCACAAATAAGTTACTCTTGAGTCTTCATACCTACTTTGTTTTGTTTAAATTAATAACTCACTTGTGCTTTTGAATATAACTTTAAACTGAAGGTTAGTTTTCCATGGTACATTAATACTAGAGTAGTGTGTCATTTTTAGTTTTTTTTTATATATTTTTTCATTTTATTAGGTTGACAATTCTACTCCAGTGTCCAACTTCTGTCCTTTGGTTTCAATTGGATATAGATCATATGTTTTTCTTCTTTGAATATGAAATACAAATTGAACGGTTCTGATCGATCATTGTTCGAATTCGAAAATGTAGCACGAATTAAATGGTCCATGTTACTGACTTACTGTACGAAGTACCGTAACCAATTATCTAGTGCTCCGTTTGGATAGGTGTGGAAAGAAGGGAAGAAGGGAAGAAGTGGGAAGAAGTATTGGAAAGTGTGTAACTTTGTGAAGAGTTTGAATTGTTTATAATTTTTTTTCTTCCCTTCTTCCTTCTTACTTCTTCTCAACCATCCAAACGGAGGCTAGATAAATTGTAAGTTCTTAGAAACATAAATTTGATTTTTCAGAAGATTTTCATACTTAAAAATCAAATTCACCAGAAGGAAATATTTTTGAGTTAAAAAAATAAAGAAACATTGAGTAAATTGTTGTAAACTCGTTAGTACTGTACACTTGCTTGCTCGTTTTAGAATTTTGTTCTGTCTGAGTACATTGCATCGAGAAACATTGGTAATATTATTATTTTTGCGGGTCATTGTTCTGTCGTAAGAATTATGGGACAATTCACAAAAGGACAACATTTTGTTGTATATGCATGTATTGTTAATTGATATATATTGACAATTTCGTGTTACTTGCCTGAATCCTCCCGGAGTCCCCTGAATAAAATAGATGTAATAGGTGAAGGCTTGAGGACTTTTTAGTCAACACTGATGTATGAAGAGGGTGTATGAGAGAGGAGGTGTATGAGTATGGGTAACGTCCAATCTAATTTCAAGGACAGATTTTTATGGACCGCACGAATCTCCACGGGTTTGATATTAATCATGGGACACCTATCGTGATAGGACGTCCAAAAATTAGTTCTCTATATCGACCCACTTTCCTACTCAATTCCTTCTCAGTTCTCGCTAGTTTTAACTTTGAAATGCAAATTTTCTATTTACCTCAACCATCCCCTAACTAAAATTATTAATCTACGGCTTTGTGAATCTCTATCCAATTTTTGCCATCTATATATTCTATCCTCCTCCCCTTGTCTTCTTTCATTGTTATCATATAACAGTCATATAGAACGGGATCGCGTCCTTCTGAAATTTGAACTCCCTACCTAGAGGTTACTGTTCTTCAATGCGCTGAAGCCATTTTTATTTTTTTAAATTTTATTTCATATTTTACCAAGATTAAAATTGTGCTTTAATTTCCTACTTGCCCCCTTAGGCAAAATTTAACAATGATTTGGTTACTCTCATAATTTTCCAAAATTAATTAACTATTATGATTTATTTCTGATAATTATAAGCCAGGTTGGTTTGTTAGTACAACTCCAAGAAACGAGAATGATTTGGGAAAGTTCTTCCAAGTTAAGAAAAGACATGCCACAAAATTACTAATTAATGGATACCTTTCTTTGCTCCTAGCGGACCCAGCCCCGGGGGCTTGTAGTTGTAGGAACATATTTCAGTTTGATAGCTTAATCTGACTTTTATTCAAATCATTAAGAGAAATTTATTGTAATTTCTTTTCTTATTTGAATGATTTTCTTCCAATCAGGTAACAATAAAGATCAGATTAAACTGATGGAAATCAAATTCTTTGTTTGTGAAATCAGATTAAGCTTTCAGCAAAATAATAACAAATAAGGAGGCGAAACACAGTATGGGGGTTGCAACAAGCACAGCAAGCATGCTTTATTCTGGAGGTGTCGATGCCACAGCTGGAATGATAGTAACCGGTGGCATCTCCTCTTTAACTAGCATGTTTGGGAATCAGGAGGAACTAGACGTCACCCTGTCTATCATAAGACACCAGTTGTTGACAATGCAATGTGCGATCAATGCAACCACAGGGCGACGGATCACTGACGAACAGTTGCTTGAGAAGCGATCGCTAATAATGAAAGCATATCACTTTGGGAACTACTATTATCGTACCATCAAACACCGACATTCACTTCCTTCGATGGCAGAATTTGAAGGCAC
The DNA here is from genome assembly GCA_028095005.1 of Rhynchospora pubera. Classification (NCBI taxonomy): domain Eukaryota; kingdom Viridiplantae; phylum Streptophyta; class Magnoliopsida; order Poales; family Cyperaceae; genus Rhynchospora; species Rhynchospora pubera. Next base: position 68,810,516 of record CM051461.1, on the reverse strand, counting down.
GGAAAATTTGGCTATTCCTGCAGACAAACGCCGGCGGACCATTAGAACATTTTTGTTTGGTGACGAGGACCTCCAGAAACTCAATTATGTACTGAAAATGTTGAAAAGCATTGATGTACAGACATTCTATTCCATGGTGAATGCCCAACCGGAAAGACCCATTAAAACATACCTGTACATGGACCAAAGCAGATTATTATATCGAGACAAAGAAAGACAACAAGTTATGAATTTCTTGTTTGAGCCGAGCAAGACTGGTGAGAACAATGTGGCCATTCTTCCAATAGTTGGTTTACCGGGAGTAGGAAAGACCAGCCTTGCCCTTCACTGTTTCTATGATTCCAAGGTGCAAAATCATTTTTCCTTGAAAATATACACAACGAGGTATTCACGTTTTATAAAGCAGTGTAATAGCAGTTACAAAGCTAATTATGATGATGAGAATACACTAGTAGCAATGCTCAAGCAGGAACTTAGCTGTGAGAGATTTTTGCTTATTATGGACGGTATTTGGTCCCTGGAATCTATGGTTTGGAATTCCCTATGGAATTGCCTAAGATGTGGAAAACCAGGAAGCAAAGTCTTACTAACAAGCCGTACTTTTGACTACAAAAAATATGAGAAGATTGTAAACCTTGAGGCAGTGATGCCGGTCATGCTCGATGGTTTTCCTGAAGATGAATACTTGAACTTTTTTAACGAGCATGCTTTTGGCGGTGCAAACCCAGATGAGTATCCAAAGTTAGCCAAAATGGGAAGGGAGATAGCAAAAAAGATGAATGGATCAATTTGGGGTGCAATATTCTTGGGGGAGCTTCTCAGAGATCATCTAAATGCTGCATTCTGGTCCAACTTCTTGAAAGAAGGCTTTCTGAGCCCTTTAGCAACAAGTAAAGATGTTTGTTCTGTTACCGAGACCATGTGTAAGCTCCTGTCCAAGCATTTTGAGCTGATCCAGGGGGGTTGGTCGATGGGACGTTCAGAAACCATGTGCAATCACCCTATTGATAAAGATATAACATTTAAAGAACTAATGGTTCTGGGCCCTGATCACTGTACACCTCTTATTAAAAATAGGAAGACTTTTGGAGTAATAATTTTGGTGAGCGAACATGTCTTTTTAAATAGACGTACGGTTGTCCGCGTAGTTTGCAAACCTTCCGGGGACAAAGAGGAAGTTTTCCTTCAAGAGAAGATTCAGCCCATATGCAATTAAAATGACGAGGGCTTTTGATTCGCTATGGCATCAAACGTTGGTTCTATCTTGCATAAGTTTGTGATTAATTTTGTATGTATTATGACAAACTTATTGTGTCGTTTATTTTAATGTTGTTTTGTATAACAAATTCATTTGTAAGTTTTGTTTTAACTAAAATAACAGAGTATGAACCATGATTTTTAATTTTTTTTGGGAACTGTGGACCGCGGGTCTGACCCGACCAACGTTAAACTCGCACCTTAGACAGGACCGGTCCGGACCGAACTTTAGAATGTTTGGTTTAGCCATAATTAGAGAGCAATAAAGGATTTTAAAGGACACAGCAAACGATTTGCTACTCAGTACTCACGTATTCAGATAAGCATCCTTTGGGAACAGCAAACGATTGCTTGAGGCATTGTCTTTTTCAACACCAAAATCCCTGCACCTTCGCAACATTTATCAATTTCTGAACTGAATTGGAACCCTGAAAGAAAAAGCAAAGAAAATTTTACACCAAAAACAGTTTAACGATGCATTTCAGAAAACTGAGAAAGAGAAGGCCATGGTGAGTAACTAAAACCTTTTACCTTTTTCAATGCTCTAGCCTCATTTTTACTGACACAACCAATCAACTATGGTGCCTTCCTGAGCAAAAAAAAAAAAAGGGCGTGTCCATTGAGTGATTTGGATCATATATCAAGATAAAAAAATAAACTATGCATCAGGCTCCGTTTGGATTCCATTTGGGAAGAAGGAAAGAAGAGAATAAGAGAATAAATTTATTATAAACAATCCAAATTCTTTACAAGGTTACACACTTCCCAATACTTCTTCCCACTTCCTTCCTTCTTCCCTTCTTCCCGCACCTTATCCAAACGGAGCCCAAGATAATAGAGGATGTAATTTATGATAGAACCTTTCCAGTTTCTCCCTCGTCTTATTTGTGACAACTAGCTTACGAGGTGCAAAAATTTTGCTGATTTCTACTAAATCTAAATAAATTAGCATAAAATTTTAGAAGTAAAAACTTTTAGGGAACTGATGGTCCTTGGCCATAATTATTGCACACCTGTTATTAAAGAAGGGAATTATTGTGTCGTAGAGCTTTTGGTAAGTGAACATGTCTTTCCGAATAGATGTGAGATCTTCACAGCAATTTGCCAACCATTAAGAAACAAGAGTTTGGGTGTAATAAAAAGAAGGAGAGGACTGAGTCTCTAGGTATTATAACTTCAGTACTGTCTTGAATGTGTTTGCCATTAAATTTGTAATATCACGACAAACTAATTTGCGTGCTGATCATTTTCATTTTGTTCTTTTACAATGAGTTCATTAGTAAGTTCTTGCATATAAAAGGCAGCCATTTCATTTGAGAATCAAACTTAAGTTGCAGAATATGGAGCATAATTCGTTTTTAATTTTGGGAATCCTACAACAAGTGGTTTCAGTATCAAGATTATGGCCTGAGCTAATCTTACCTGGACCCCTAATTGGGAAGGTCAGTTAATTTGTTTTTATTTTTTGAAAAGCTCAACTTTTAGTGTCCCGGCGTGCAATACAATATTAGACTTCTCCATTGCAATTTCAAAATAAGAATCGGAGAGAATTCCGATATGCTTGGTCGTAATTAAAATGTCTGAACCCAACCTGCAGATTCGTACTAGTCCGGTATGATACAATGCCAGATTTAACAATAATAAAATTGCCACGACTCAAAACAGGAATAAAATTGAACGCTTGGTGGATGTTGACCTTATATAAATGTATATCCAAAACAAAAGAATACACTAAAGAAGCTTCACACATAACCTTGATGCATTCAGAGATGAGAATTCTAAGAGGGGATCCACTAGGATTCTGTTCTTCTTTCTCCTCTATTTTCACCTCTTATCGCCTTTCCTCCTCATGTTCAATCAAACCAAACAATCAACGCCGTAGATACCTGGGCCAAAGACTGCTAGAGCCTAGGAGCCATAACCCAACTAAGAAGTGCTTGCTGCTAATACGAGGGAGAAAGTGATGACTGAGGATACACACAGCCACAGAGGGAGGAAGAGCTTGCGAAGAGTGAAGATGGAGATTGTGCCCAATGACAGAAACCAACCCAAAAAAAAAAAAAAAAAATCATAATAATAATAATGAATGAAATAAACTATAATTCATCGAGATTGGCTCGATACAAAAATTCTTACTAACATTTAATTATCGAATTTTTTGCAACAAATCGAATTTTAACATATGAATTTTTTTTATTTTAATATTAATTATCATTTGTAATGTTTATATTGCATGTTAGATTATATAATATTATTTCAATTTCATAAAATGTATTGCATATGAATTTTAAACAACTGTTGAAGAGACCAAATGATGATTGATACGACTACTTTTAATATATTTAACTAAAAAAAAAAAGAAAACTATGTATAATTCTAGAAAATGCAAATTTAACTGTACAAAATACAATCACGATTTTTAATTAATGCTACAGAAGCCCTAAGATGCTTGATTAATTGTTTCGTCATGATGTGAGATGTAATGGTTGTGTTTAGAAAGAGAACTGTTACAAAATATCGGTAATCAAAGAGTAATTAAAAGAAAAGTAACAGAAACCACAACACACGAGAGGTCGATATCACCCATTCATATTCTCGGAATTGATCATCTGAACCACGGTAATTCTAGATGAGAAGTTTTTCCAACTCGCAAGCCACTCCTATCTGTTCCTTTCCTCTCTTTTTCTTCTCCAATTTCATTCGAGGGTGATAAAGATCATTTCTATCATTTCCAATGGGAACACATTTTAATTTTTTTTTAAAATATTTTTGGTCCCTACTGTTTCTTTTCCTCTAATATTTTCCTATTTAGATCTCTACTATTGCTTTCCCTCCCATCCTTTCTATTTTTGGTCCCCACTGTTTCTCTTTCTCTCATCCTTTCCTATTTCGGTCTCCACTATTTCTCTCCCTCCCATCTTTTTCATTTATGGTACTCATATTAACTACAACAGTTACTATCCATACTACAACAGCATAACTTCAATAGTTGCACATATAACTTCAACAGTTACACATATAACTTCAACAGTTACACATATAACATATCTTCAACGGTTACATATATATAACTACAACAACTACACATATAACTTCAACAGTTACACATATAACTTCAACAGTTATATATGTTAACTTCAACAGTTACATATATAACATATTAACTTCAACAGTTACGTATATAACTTCAACAGTTATATATATTAATTTCAACAGTTACATATATAACTTTAACAGTTATATATATTAATTTCAACAGTTATATATATATATATATATATATATATATTTTAGCTACGGTGAGTCGCGACTCACAGACCCTCCGGTGAGTCGCGACCAATACTCCTAGATCTAGATCAAAATGACCGATCCAAACCGTCCAATATGATCTCCCTATTGAAATCTCCGTGCAAACCAAATTTTTTATTTTTTCGAAATTTTTAGGTATTTTTTTCGGATTTTTAAAAACTGATGTTTTTGAATGGTTCTGAACCAATTAGATTAACGATTTTCTAAAATTTCAAAAAAATACTTCAAAATTTCGAAAAAATGAAAAATTTGGTCTACATGGAGATTTCAATAGGGAGATCATATTGGACGGTTTGGATCGGTCATTTTGATCTAGATCTAGGAGTATTGGTAGCGACTTACCGGAGGGTCCGTGAGTCGCGACTCACCGTAGCTAAACTATATATATATATATATATATATATATATATATTAACTATTAATAGAAACAGTGAGAACCAAAAATAAAAAAGATGGGAGGGAGAGAAATAGTGGGGATGAAATAGAAAAGGATGAGAGGAAGAGAAACAGTGGGGATAAAAAATAGAAAGGATATGAGGGAGCAACAGTAAGGACCAAAAATATTCCAACAGTGGGGACCAAAAACATGTTCTTACTGGGGATGATGGATGATGATGGAATCTAGAGGATGGTCTTAAACAATTCCGTACTAAAAGTGGATTTGAGTCGCTCAATTGGACCAACATGTCAAAATCTCAATGGGAATCAAATTAAATATTTGCACAATGCCATTTTTATACAGTCTATAAGTTTTAATATCTAGGGGGCCGTTTGGATCGCTTAGGAATAGAAAGAATTTTCTATTCCTAGACATAAAATATTGAAAAGTGTGTAATTTTATGAAGAATTTGGATTGTTTATAATAAATTTATGCTTAGTCCTAGAGCATCCAAACAGCTCTAAGTTTTCTTTATCTAGAAAATTGTGAGTTTTTAGAAAATAAGTTTACTTTTGTAGAAGACTTTCAGATTTAAATCAATTCAGTGGAATCAAATTACCAACTAATATAGCAGTAAGAAATTAGTACCGAGATATATTGGCAACTGATGTTATTTCTGTGAGGTCTTTTGCACTATTGTCAGTATTTTGTTGGGTAAGATGGGCTGGCCCCATTTAAAAAAATACAAACCTCACCTGTACCTATAAGTCTATGACAATTGACAAAGGGACAACTGTTTCATCGACAATCCTTGTAGCGTTAATTAATTGTTATTGGCAATTTGGTGGGACTTACCTCAATCCTCCCTCGACTAAAATAATAATTGAAGACTGAGGTTTTTAGTCAACAGTGAAGTTTGAAGAGTGTGTAAGTGTAACTGTGTATTGGTAATTTCGACCCACTTTCCTCCTTCCTTTTCACCGGTTATATATGCACAAATTGATATTGAAATTTCTATCACCTCTTCAAGTGTTATCTCGTGCCAACGCATTTGTATTTGTTCACTTTATTCATATATATATTCAGTTTGCTTATTTATGTATTCATTTTGTTTTATTCAATTATGAGTTAAATTTTATTTAATTTTTGTATTGTTTTTTAAATTTTTATATGCATATTCAACTTAATTTTATTGAACTTGTTTATTCGTATGTGTTCCGTTTGATTGTTTAAATATTCAATTTATCTATTTTATATGTTCACTTTGTTCAAACAAAGTGTCGAGCCGTCGTTCTCCATGGGATCTCCTCCCTTCTCTTTTCAATATTAATTTGATTTTGTAAATGATTTTCATACTTAAAATGGAATTCACTAGAATGAAATACTATTTGATTTTAAAAAATAAAAAAACTTCAAATTAAATTGTTATAAATTTGCAACGCATTAGTACCGTACACTTGCTCGCTCATTTTAGTATAGGAATAAGGGTCCTTATTCCTTATTCTTGTGTTGTTTGGGTTGCACAAGAATAAGAATAAACACGCAAACTGAAATTCCTTATTCTTATTCTCTATTCCCGCTCATCCAAACACACCCATTGGCAATTTCGCGTGACTTGCCTCATTCCGCCCGGCTTCCCCTAATCCCCTGACTATAATAAACTAATAGTGATAGGTAAAGACTTGAGGCTTGTAGTCAACAGTGACGTATGAAGAGCGTGTATGTGGGTAAATGTCGACCCACTTTCGTACTCAATTTCTTCTCAGTTCTCACTGGTTTTTAACTTTCAAATGCAAATCTTCTATTTACCTCAACCATCCCCTAACTAAAATATTGATCTACGGCTTTGTGAATCTCTATCCACTTGGACCACTTCTCGCCATCTATATATTCTATCCTCCTCCCCTTGTCTTCTTTTATACTCAAAATTGGCACAGCCATCCAATTTTCTCCCTTATTGCCTTCACTCGATTTTATCATATAGCAGTCATAGAACGGGATCGCTCCTCCTGAAATTTGAACTCCCTACCTAGAGGTTACCGTTCTATAATGCTGAAGCTATTTTGTTTTCCCTTAATTTGTTTTCACATTTTATCACGATTAAAATTGTGCTTTAATTTCCGACTTGTGCCCCCTTTAGGAAAAATTCAAAAATGTTTGATTACCCTCATAATTTTCCAAAATAATTATAAGCCAGGTTAGTTTGTTAGTACACCTCCAAGAACAGAGAATGGTTTGGGAAAGTTCTCCCAAGTTAAGAAAAGACAGGTCACAAAATTACTAATGCAAACTTCTGCTCCCAGCCCCAGGGCTTTGTATTTGTAGCAACATATTTCACTTTGATTGTTTAATCCGACTTTTATTGACGTCACTAAGAGAAAATTATTGTAATTTTCTTGCTTATTTAAATGATTCCTTCCAGTCAGGTAACAGTAAAGATCAGATTAAACTGATGGAAATCAAAATTCTTTGTTTGCGAAATCAGATTAAGCTCTCAGCCTTTCAGCAAAAGAATAATAAATAAGGAAGTGAAATGCAGTATGGGGGTTGCAACAAGCACAGCAAGCATTCTTTATTCTGGAGGTGTCGAGGCCACAGCTGGAATGATAGTAAGCGGTGGTGTCTCGTCACTAACTAGCACGTTCGGCAATCAGGAGGAACTAGATGTCACCCTGTCTAGCATAAGACACCAGTTGTCGACGATAAAATGTGCGATCAATGCAACCAGAGTACTGCGACAAATCACCGACGAAGAGTTGCTTGAGAAGCGATCGCTAATAATAAAAGCATATCACTTTGGGAACTACTATTATCGTACCATCAAACACCGACATTCACTTCCTTCGCTGGTAGAATTTGAAGGCACAGAAAATTTGGCTATTCCTGCTGCCAAACGTCGGCGGACCATTAGAACCTTTTTCTTTGGTGACGAGGACCTCAAGAAACTCGATTGTGTACTGAAAATTTTGAAACACATTGATGTACAGACATTCTGTTCCATGGTGAATACTCAACCGGAGAGACCCATTAAAAGATACCTGTACATGGACCATGACAGATTATTTAATCGGGACAAGGAGAGACAACAGGTTATGAATTTCTTGTTTGAACAGAGCAAGACTGGTGCGGACAACGTGGCCATTCTTCCAATAATTGGTCCAGATGGAGTAGGAAAGACCAGCCTTGCCCTTCACTGTTTAGATGATTCCAAGGTGAAAAATCATTTTCTCAAGAGAATTGACATATCTGCAGGAGCAATCGCTTATGATAAAGATTGGCTTAATTCTCCTACTAGGATGTATATTGAAATTCTATGGCAGTTAAATAGAAGCTGCAGAGCTAATTACGGTGATGATGAGAATAAACTAATAGCAATGCTCAAGCAGGAACTCAGCTGTGAGAGATTTTTGCTTATGATGGACGATGTTTACTCCGTGGATCCTATGGTTTGGAATTCCCTATGGAATTGCCTAAGATGCGGAAAACAAGGAAGCAAGGTCTTATTACTAGGCCGTATTCGGAACTATAAACAATATGAAAAGATCGTAAACCCTCAGGCAGTGATACCGGTCATACTCGATGGCTTTCCTGATGATGAATACTTGACCTTTTTTAATGAGCATGCTTTTGGCGGTGCAAACCCAAATGAGTATCCAAAGTTAGCCAAAATGGGAAGGGAGATAGCAATAAAGATGAATGGATCAATTTGGGGAGCAAAAATCTTGGGGGAGCTTCTCAGAGATTATTTAACTGCTGAATTCTGGTCCTACTTTTTGAAAGATGGCGTTCTGAGCTCTCTAGCAGCACGTAAAGATGTTTGGTCAGTTATCGAGACCATGTGTAAGCTCCTGCCCAAGAGTAATTTGGAGGTATTCATATTGAAACTCTCGTATTCAACTCATCCTAGGGATGAACATACAACATTTAAAGAACTAATGCTTCTTGACCCTGATCGCTGTACACCTCTTATTGAAAAGGGGGAGAATTTTGGAGTACAATTTTTGGTGACTGAACATGTCTTTCTAAATAGATGTACGGTGTTCACAGCAGGTTGCGGACCTCCAAAATTGAGGGAGGCATTCTCTAAGTTATGGAATGAGGCGAGGGCTTGAATCGCTATGGCATCGATCAAAGATTTGGTTCTATCTTGCGTAAGATTAATTTTGTTTGTATTATGACAAACTTATTTTTTGCCGTCTATTTTAGTGTTTATTTTGTATAAACAAATTCATTTGTAAGTTCTCTTTTTTAACTGGCAGCCATCTCGAATAAGAATCATGTGAGAAAGTGCTGCAAAAGATCAAGTTATGGATCGAATGCATGGCACAAATTATTAAAGAAAAATAGACAAATTGTCCTTACAAGTTGTATAACTTGAGGGAGAGTGTTAAAACATGAAGTGTGGCAGTATGTGCTGCCATAGAAGATCAAAATAGGGCATTCGGCCAGGTGTTCGGCCAGGTCCAGCCGAATGGTTGGCAGAACAGACACGTTTTTCATACAAGGAAAGGTCCAGGCTGCACCAAAGTTGGAAATACGTGTATGGCACGTCCAGGGGTGTGGTTCTAGTATGTTGGGATAGTTTCCTTGTAAATAAAATGCCAAATGTAACAAATAAAGAAAGAAATAATGGGGAATTATGGAAAGGGGGTGTGTGCCTCTATAGGATAGTTTTCCTATTTAATATTCATCTTCTCCATGTAATATGTTTCTCAGACATTGACAGAAAATAAAAGAAAGAGTGTGCGTGTGTGTGGAGGACGTAGGCACCAAGTTGGTGTTGAACCTCATTAAATTCTCGTGTTCTCTTGTATCTAAATTGTGTGATTGTTGTACTGAGATCCTCGTGCTGACTAGCCCTAAGGGGCACGGTTCTTGTGCAAGTTGCACTTGGATCGTGCCTCCTCGAACCTAAAATCTAACTTCCGCTGCGTAGACGCTCGAATTCTTAACATGGTATCAGAGCCAGGTTCAGAGATGGGAGGACAAAACGAAGGCGATGGAAGGCGAAGAACGACTCGAAGCTAGTGCAAGGCGGGTGTTTCTTCAACCAAAAAGGTGTATGGAGATAGACAACCGTTCGAGTGGCTTTCTACATCGACTTTGGAGCACGAGCAGCGACATAACTGCTAAAACAGACTATTCGGCTGTGTGTACGGCCGTACAGGATCAAGAACAGGGTTATTGGCTGTGTGCGCGGCCAAACGGGACCAGAAAAGAGGCATTCGTCTGTGTGTTCGGCCGAACGGGAGCCAGAACGGTCACGTCCCTGGTGATTAAAGGTGTTTTTGAGTCATATGAAATTGTCACAGAGGTATCGCTTGGGTTGTGTGACCTATGAGCGGTGATTGGAGCCCAAATCTACCATAAAGAAGCAGATCTGTCTAGCCACAATAAAAATAAGGTATCTTATTTGTTTTTCTGGAAGATTGAATCAACAAGGTGATTAGATGTTGGTTGGTTGTGTGACCATGGTTTATCGAGAATAAAACTAGTTTGTTGTGGTTTGCTTAGAAAAGATCTTGTTGTATGGTTGATTGTATGGTTTGGGTATAGAAAGAATGTGACAATAGATGAAATGACCAAAGATAGAACATCAAAGTAACCCAAGTTAGGTCAGATTGAAGGCTCAGGTCGAGTCGATGAAGTAACCCTAGTTGGGTTTAAGTCTGTTCGGCTGTATGTTTGGCCGGATGGTAGGCCGAATGGTAGGCCAAATGATTTGTCTCATGTCAATTGATCAAAAGTATTGGTTGTGGCTCGAGTCGGGTCCAAATCGAAAACCTAGAACAGGTCAAATGGTCCATGATGGGTCTGTTCGGCCACGTGTTCGGCCGAATGGATGACCGAATGAGTGGTAAAGTGGTCAGTTTTGAAGCAACGAACATGGTCCAAGTCGGGTCTAAGGATATGGCCTACACTGGGTCATGATGGAGGTCAAAATCTGGTCTAGTAAGAGGGCCTAAATCGGGTCCAACAAAAGGATCCAAGTCGGGTCCAATAACACAAAAAAGGCAAGTTACATGTGTAACCAAATATCTCTCTCAGGGGGAGAGCAAAATTGAGAGAGATCTTTGATATCAATCAAGTTGTGGCCCATGACGGGTCAAGAAGAAAGGCCTAAGTTAGGTCTGAAAGGCTCTTCAAGTTGGGGAGTTGAATGTCTTTGAGTCGAGGGCATGTGAAGTCAAGAATTAATCAAGTATGTAAGCCACCAAATATCCCTCTCAGGGGGAGAGTTGAAGTGAGAGAAATATTTGGTGTCCAAGTTGGATATCAAGTGAATAAGCATGAGAGATCAATGGACAAGAGGCTCTAGTCATGTCATATGGTCCAGGTTGGGTCAAGTGGTCAAGGCGAGTCAAGACTTAGACCTTAATCCAAGTAATGAAGATATACTCAAGGAATACTCGGGTCGAGCACAAGTGTGCTCGAGTCGGGTGGATATCGTGTCATGCAATGAGTTCTATAAGATGGCCAAGAAGGTAATGATCAAGTCATGTGCAAGTCAAGCAAAAGATGCTCAAGTCTAACATGTGACAGGTCAAAGGATTCAAAACCATTGAAAGGAGAAGTTGAAGATATGATGCGATAGAAGAAGACTAAGAGTAATCTACTTGGAATAAGGTTAGTAAATAATATCTCTCATGTGTGATGATATGAATGGTGAAGGTGGCTTAAAGCAAAAGGGTTACTTGGCTTTGGTGCACGGGGCGTTCCAGAAGGGCACAGACCGAGCAAAATGGTTTGATGCAAGGCGCTAGGGTCTAGCACAAGATGTGTGACTCGTGCCAAGTGAATAAACTGATCCATGTGGCGATGTGTGTCGTCGTTGTGCGTGCAACTCATGGAAGATGTGAAACAAAGAAATTGGTGCCATGTGTGTGGAGGACGTAGGCACCAAGTTGGTGTTGAACCTCATTAAATTCTCGTGTTCTCTTGTATCTAAATTGTGTGATTGTTGTACTGAGATCCTCGTGCTGACTAGCCCTAAGGGGCACGGTTCTTGTGCAAGTTGCACTTGGATCGTGTCTCCTCGAACCTAAAATCTAACTTCCGCTGCGTAGACGGTGAGCATCTAAGCAATGGCAATCGAAGAAGTGATGGAATTTGCTTGATCTAACTCTCAGCAGAGGGAACTTCGTGAGGAGGAGACTACAAAGACAAATTCCTTTTTTTTTTTTTTTCTGGTTCTAGTCTTCTAGAGAGTTCTTTAAGATGGGCTTAGGACCAGTTGGACTTGGGACTACGGGCTGTTTCGACTCAAAAAAATGTATGTTTTTTTTTTTTTTGGAACTGCAGACTTTTTGGAAGTCCTTTACTAAATACTTTTCGATTAATAAGGCAAGCACTACATGTGGTTTTGTATCTAGATTGAGGCCTGAGCTAATCATAGTTTGCCCCGTCACACATAGAGTACAAGTGTATTTTATTATTATTCTAATTAAAGCAATTAAAGCAATTAGCTAGAACAATTTACTTAATTGTGTGATTTTTTTTTGTTTAGGAGATTGTAGGAATCAAATCTGTCAGGTTCTTTAACAAATTAGTTCATTTTGTATTTGAAGAAGTTAAGTAGTTTGATTAGTTCATGTTGTGCTAATTAAGCCTACTCAAATTGTATTAGGTGCTGTTATAATCAAGTAAATGGGACTAATTCTAAATATTCCAGATTTGCAACAGTACTATAATGCTTTTATTTTTTTAATGAATGGCGAGTAAAATAACAAGGATGGAGTACGAAATTTGGGGAAAAGAATAGATCGACTTTGTCAGACTAAATAACCTGGATAGTCATGGAAATTTGGGGAAAAAAGTGAAAATTTTACTCTGTGAGACTTACCAACCAGGATCGATGAACTTCGAAATTTGATCAAAAATGCAATTTTTAAACAGTAATTCGGTCAAAGAAGCTTCAGGGCACGGAGGAGAGATCTAGCATAAGAGCCCAGTTTCGTGAATGAGAATTATAATTATTAATGGAAAGGAGCGCTAGCAAACAATTGGATGAAGAGCGTTTAAGCGGCGTTCAGAACTAACGGAAGTAAAATTTTATAATTAACGGAGAAAGAAAGAGGCAGCGCCTCCATCTAATTCCTCCAAAACGATTAGCACTCAAATCTTGACGCAATTCAACGACCCAGAACTCGAAAGCATAGTCAATCTAGCTCTCTTTCTATATATATATATATAGACTAGCAGCAGTGCCCACCCAATGTGTGGGCGGAGAGGATCATAGTGATGTCAGTTTTCAATTTTGGACGATCGGCGTTGTTGCATTTTATGAGGCTGGATTTATTAGAATCGTGCGAGTACATTGAATGCAAGAGTGAAGTCAGTTTGTGTTGCGTCATCACAATGTGTGGGCAGACTTTATTATGTGATATCTGAAAAAAAAAGTCTTATTTGACACAGATATATTGTCCATTTTTTATATTTAAGGTTAATGTTGTTTTGATCGGCGCCGAAAGTAGCAGTAGTACTTATCGCTTTAAACAATTATAATTAATAAAAGTAGACATGTGAACAATCCAATAAAAATAATTCGACGAAAAAAAATATCTTCGATAAAAAAGTTTCACGTAAAAGTATATTGTCTCAAACAATAAAAAAATACAATACAACATGACAAGTTTCTTGAATCGTTCTTGCTCCTTTGTTGTAATGAACATTGATCATAGTTAAGACACAGACCTATTTTAGAAAAAAATATTAATTAATAATTATAATAAATAAATAAAATAAAATAAAAACTTTAAGATAGTTTTATATGTTGCGTGCATGTGTGAGCATTATATGAGATAGATAAATATTTTTTAAATATAATTTCGTTACCTTAAGTCTTTCGTAGCACTTCTCGATATACAACATTTTTGGTGCATGTTCCATCTTGCGGGTTGATATCAGCACTTGGTTTTATAAGCAACTTTGTTTTTTGTCGGGACACACCTCTCGAGAGCGCCACATACAGTTGTCCATGGGAAAAAACCGGCTCGGGTAAGTAAACTCCGACATTAGGAATGGTTTGTCCTTGTGCCTTGTTGATTGTCATCGCAAAGCACAATCGAACAGGAAATTGTTTCCTCTTAAACCTAAAAGGGAACAAATCATCATCCGGCGGGCTTAGCGGAATCCTGGGAATAAATATTCGTTTCCCTGCATGTCCTCCAGTAGCGATCTCTGCATCAATTACATTCCTTTGAAAATTCCGGCACACCAATCTTGTGCCGTTGCAAAGTCCATTTGCAGGATCTAGATTACGTAACAGAATTATTGGAGATCCTTTTTTAAGTTTGAGGATATGCGGCGGCAATCCATTGGGCGTCAGAGAGTTCAAAAATTCAGAGGGGTAGTTGCCACATGCGTCATCCTCTGCTGTATCAATGCTGTGGTATATCAATTCTTCTCCAGGATAAGACTTAATCATATGCTGGTTGAGCTTGTCGACATACTCATTCTTGGTGGAGAGAATTGCTCGAGAAGCAATGTAATCTGTTCGATGGCCATTTTCATTGAGAGAGGGGAATACAGTCTCAATTAGTTCATTTACTGAGTCTTCCTCTGTAGTGTATGGGATTATCATATCATCAGGGATACGTATGAAGTCATTCCCAATAGAGGGCTCGGTTCCATCGCCGACATTGAGTAGGAACTGAGCGAACCATGGATCACTTGAAGCTCTCATGTTTCGGGTCAGCTTTCTCTTCTTTATGTAGGACCATAGAGGGGACATTGGCAGTGTCGCATCGACGATCTGAGCTTTGGTCCCACGTCTAACCACAGGCAGAACTTGTCTGAAATCGCCGCCAAATACGACAATTTTTCCGCCGAATGGGTGGCGATAGTCCGTGACATCCTGTTGGACCAAAATGCAACAAAAGTTGTTTTATTTCATAAGTATAATCTAAAAGTAATGTATGTAATGTTACAATGTTAATGTAATATTACGTATAATTAAATTTATTTTGTTTTTAGTTGTCAAAACTTCATGATGAATCAAAATGCGGGATACTCATAATATTAAAAAATTTAAACAAAATCAAAGATCTATCAAATATAGACCAAAGATCTATTCAATTTTCGAGTCCAAAGATGTATTAATCCTTGATTACAAATAATATGGTTTAGTGATTGTTATAATCTGATTTGATCAAGGTGTAGATTTTATTTCATGACGAGAATGTTAAGCTCTTTGCTTAGACTGGATGTTAAAATAGAAATAACACTAATGCAAATATTTGTCAGCTCGTTAATTTAAAATTCTTTTTTTTATTCAATCTGAATTAATGAAAAGGAGATAAGATTAGAAAATATAAAAAGGAGATAATTATGCAAAATCATTTCGTTAGATGCTTTAGAAAATTATTGTCATAAATTATATTTTGAAGATTTTTTTTAGTTTAATAAAATTTTGCTCACACATAAAAGAGAAGCAGTTTGCATTAGTCGTTTAAAGAATGACCTATTGATTTGCTTTTAAATTTTCCATCAGGATAAAAATTAAAACTACAATTTTGATCAACTTGGGCCCTGAGTATCCATTTTTTATTTGTTGGTCAATGATTATAATGTCAAAAGTAAAATTCATTTTTTGAAGAATTTCTACGAATAAAACTAAAAGCTGAACTCATATATCGAATTTCTCTATGGTTATAAGATTTTAAGAAATCTAAACATAGCATTTGGAAATTGTTTTTGTTATCATGTCATGATTTTCATTAAATTTTGCCCACACATTGGGTGGGCGTGTCTGCTAGTAATAAATAATATATAAATAAGAGATAAGATATCACTTGTAACGTCCTGTCGAGCGCTTCAATGGCTTGCCTTTTTGACATAGATGCCTCGTCCCATATGATAAGTGTCGCCCTCCGAAGAAGCTCTGCAATCCCACTCTGCTTGCTCACCGTACACATGGAAGTGCAGTCCAAGTTGATAGGAATCTTAAACCTAGAGTGTGCCGTCCTTCCTCCAGGCATGTTGTTTGCCGCTGCACCCGAAGTAGCAGTTGCAATTGCAATGAGTTTTCGGGATCGAACTGCAGCTAATAATGCCTTGTACAGATACGTTTTACCCGTACCACCGGGACCATCAATGAAAAATGCACCCGGTTTCTTTTCCGTGACATGTTGCATGATCTCTTCAAATGCTGATAATTGTTCGGGATTAAGCGAATCATGTGCCCGCAAGTCCTCTTCTGATACATCTATCCTTTCTTCATCAGTAACTTCTTGAAAATTACCATGGTCATCTAATTCAGCATTTTCATAGAGTTCAGGGAGATCGTAATTTGCCAGGTGTTTGCCCATCGACTCAAGATACCTGCTAATATCTACCAGGGTCCTCTGTTCAACTATTTCATCTGATGAATAAAGTCGCTGATAATCTTCAGACATGTCCGCAAAATGCCTATCCCATAACTCTCGAGCCTTAGCCCCCTCACAGAAAGTCAGAATCGTAGCGAAAAGTCTCCTGAGTGCAGAAGGCATCTGGTATGTTGCCGCCTCGTAGAGGCATTCTGAGAGAGTCTCATCATTATCTATTAGGCCCATTGCATATGCTGCGTCCTGAAAAGATAAATGTTGTATCCCATCCACCGTTAAAAGATCTTCATATGATTGCGGTCCCCTCACGTGATTAAGCAAAATACGGAGATAGTATCTCTCTGCATCTGATATCTTAGCATAAACCACCCTACCAACTTCACCTCCTTTTTTACGTAGTTTCCACACCCTGCGGCTCGCATCCCACGTGAAATGCTCAGGAAACTCCCGATAGAGGAATTGCCTTGCCTCTGGAAACCTCTTGTTCGCTTCAAAAAACTCAGTCAACATCGTCCTCTTTGCCTTATCCCTTTCACAGACATGTTCCAAATTGTCGTTGTCTTTATAAATAACCATTTGTTGGTTGGGAGTATGCAACTGCAAAGATCTCACCGAAGGTTTAATTTCACTCAAAGGGAATCTAAAAATCCGCCATAGCGCTTCTGGGGCCGACACCCATCGTGCATCTTGGAACATCTTGATCTCATCAACTATTGTTCCCTCTTGGCCGCGGGTTCCAACATACACTTCGGCACAATCATGTCCCTTGTATATGTACTTGAAGAGATACTTCACAGCTCTAATGCTCGAGCAGATCTCGACGTTGATGTGACAATTGTAGCGCATCAACAGGTGAGGATTGTAAGGAGACACCCAGCGATTGTCCAGGTCGCAACCACGTACATGAATTTTACGCCCATTATCCCTCCTCCTGTATATCGGGTATGAGTCCTTACCTTGAATGGTTGTCTGATTGAACGCCCTTGGATATTTAAACCTGCAAGCACCATTCCTCATGCAAGGGCAATTACTTCTCAGAGCCCCGCAAGGTCCATGCATCATGTGTTTGCTCACTAATTTATGCAGCATAGGATATCTTTTAGGATTCGGGATCTCGGCACAAACAATTTTGTCATACTGGTCTGGGTTCAAAATTTTAAAGCGGGACTGTAATATTATCAAGAAGTGAGCATGCGGCAGTCCTCTCTTCTGGAACTCAACGACATAAACATACGCAGCTACATCGCCAAAGAACGTTTTTTTATTTTTATTTTTATTTTTACTATCACCAAATAAGTACTTCTTGAGGTCCTCTAGTTTTGCTCGAAACACGCGAGCAGTTAGGTCGGGCCGGTCTTGTGCAGTTTGTCCTGGCAACAACTCATTACGAATCTCATCCCATTCAGGGTTGCATGTCATGGTAAGGAATATGTCTGGTTTGCCAAACCTTTGGACCAACGCCATCGCATCTAAATACCTCCTTTGCATGTCTCTTGGCCCTCCAATGAACGAACCCGGGAGCACGATCCGTTTTCCAACTTGAGATGCTCGTACCTCTCCAGAATGGATACTGTCCATGATCCCTTGGTATAAATCTGCCCGTATCTTACTTTGGTTAAGCCTATTATAATCCAGACGGCATGTCTCCATCTTGATGTATATGTCCACCGCAAATTGCTGCAACAGTCTTCCGCCTACCAGAATTAGGCTCCTCTCCAACCGTATTTGGAGTTTGAAGCAGTAGTATTCTCTCATTGAAACTCTTCCCTTTCCATTTTCAACAATTTCCATTTCTATTGAAACATGAAAATAGAAATTATTTTATTTTTTAAGTAGTAAGTACGTAGATAGCTAGATAGAAAGAATAATCTCTATTTATGAAAAGAGAAAAGACTATATTGTATGTTACCTTCACATTCTTCTGCGTGCGTATCATCTTCTGCGTGAGTATCGTCTTCTGCGTGCGTATCGTCTTCTGCATGCGTATCGTCTTCTGCTGAAATGGAATATCTAGTTGGATTGTTTCGACGAATCTTGTCGTGCCATCCAACTTCACCAGCAGGAAAGAACAACGGGTATGCCAGAGCATCATAGCAGCCCCAGTAGCATTTGATTCGTATGGAGAAATCATTCTTATCATATATTTGGATGCTCCTCTCGTATGTAGCATTCTCCTCATTCCCCTCAACCCAAATAGCACCAACTTCAGATACGGTAGGTTTGTTGTATCTCCTTTGATCAAGTTGAACAGATGCGTTCAAGGTAATTCCTACATTATCAAGAGACGGAATCTCCCCAAGTCTTTTGAAATTTTGTGCATACGGATTGTGGGAAAGTACCTCCATAAGTATCTTCACAATGGCCCTAAAAGTTATGTGAACAAAAATTAATTTATGTACCTATATATATTTATTTTATGGGACATTTTGATTTATGCCACTGCAAAAAGTTGAAATTCAGGATATGCCATTGTAAAATAACAAATTAGATTTATGTTATTTTACAATGGCTTTATTAATAAATATCACGGTTATCTTTATAAATATCACGGTTTAGATTTATGTTACTTCTATGACTTTATTTAGAAGATGATTTTATAAATATCACGGTTATCTTTCTTTTTTAAAACCATGATGTAATTACTATACAAATCCTATTAAACATGAAACGTTTTAGCTAATAAGTTCTTGAAATAAAGATGTCGGTTCAAAAAATAGTTGTGCAATATAAAAAATGATCATGGTTGTAAATATTCATGCATATTTTAATAAAAAAAATCTCCAGGATTATGATTACTATGCAGAGGCATTTACATTTATGATTAAAGGCGTTAATTTTTTTTCTAATTCCGTTTGAGTAATTATTTGTCCAAGAGGATATAGTTTAAACTATCTATTCGAATGCTAAGCTGAGTTAACATAGATAAATAGAAATAGAAATTTATTTAATAAGAAAATGATGATAGATATTAGTCAATTAGCTGCCAATTTGCATCCCAGTGTATTCCATTACCAAAATTGCCATTCCTTTTTTTTAATGACCAAATTATCCCTCATTAAAAAATCGTTAATCCTTAAAAGAAAAAAGGAAGCACGCGCCATTCCGTGATTAGGATGCACGTAAGGTTCAATTTCTTGATAAGGATTAGTCATGGAGATTGACAAATATTTCCTGATTTACTATTGCCATTCCGTGATTAGGATGCACGTATCATGCCTTCAGTGAAGGGGCTTCTGAATCGCTTTCTTTAGTTGTCTAAATAATGTTGCCAGTGTAGTGATTCTTAATGGTTATTTATTTCTCATGAACTAATGTCCAGTGCGACATATCAGGTAATTTTAATCGAGATAATTAAGGAATGAAGAGCAAACAAACACAAACGCAAGGTATAATGAAAGATAGTACAACTAATTTGTTCAATTAAAAGGCCATAAACACCTTTATAGCCATCCATGTCGTTTTCTTTTGTGATGGCATATCACTAATTTTTTTAGTTTTATAGTGGCCTATTTAAAAGGATAAATTTGTCATATTAATTTTCAATGACATAAAACTAATTTCTATGATTTTATAGTGGCATAAAAATAATTTTCCATTTAGTGATGGCATATCTCTAATTTTAAATATTTGTGGTGGCATAAATCTAAATCACCCTAATATATATTGCTTAAAAATAGCGTACCGGTCTAATTCTGGGGATCTTTGCAGACGTCGATCCAATTCTTCTTCTTTGTCATAGAAGTAAAGCTGTAGGTACCTCGGTTGATCTTTAGTAGGAACTAATTGATCTAGGAAATGGTAAATCTGGCCGTGGACTCGGAATGTGTAGACGCCACGTCTCTTGTTTGCCAGGTTTTTATCAAACTTTGCTCCAAAAGATGCAAATGAGAAATTAGTGTTGTAATATCGTACGGATTCACGAAATGCAACACAATGAGGCTCTGCTGATGTAAATAGATTGTACAGCTTGTCTGGGATCTCGTTTCTGGCCAAGTCCACCTTGCCATTCATGCAACAAAATGTTGGAAATTCATACTGAAATCTTTTTGCCTTGCAAAAGCTGCAATTTTTCATCTTTCTGAGCACCATTTGTCGAGTGGGCAAGTTTTGGTAAACGAAATCATACGGATCTTCTTCAGCGGCCATGTGATCATCGGTTGACTCTGCGTTGGTCGGGGCCAGTGACGGCGTGTCTAGGAAATAATACAAAATTAACATGATTAATCTTCTTCTATTATTTCACGTAATACAATATGTGGCATTCTAGCATTTGAATATTATATTATGATAATATAGTATGCGAAATGCTGTACCGTTGGCCCAATCTTCAAAATCTAAAGGAGTAATCACAAGGTCTCCAGTTTCGTCTATGTCATCAAATTCTCCTGTAAAAGAAACTAACTTTCAAATTCTGCACTGGCGCATAAAAATTTGTGGCAAGACAGATAGATATAGCAATTTATATTTTAAATGTAAACTGGAATCAAACTGAGTAACTACTAACGTTTCACCAAAATATAAATATAAATTGGGGCAAGACGGATAAATTGAATGCTGCAAGCCTGCAATAAGCATTTTCTATGATATAATAAATTAATTTGCTCCTTTTTAATTGAGCATGTTTATGATGAGATTTCAGTTCATCTAACTTTTTAAATTCCATAATCTTTTTCGCTATGTTCTCCTTGTTAAATTCTTGTTAAGCTAACTAAGCAAGAACATGTGTGCAGACTGCAATTCAGCGTGGCCTTTATGTCTAAATAATGAAATTTTTATCTTTGAGAAAAAAATACAAAGTAAATCACCATCTATGTAATTTTCTTCATCTACTTCATTGCTACCGATCTGAACTGGATTGTCATCATAAATCCTGGCCTGATTCGTACGTGTATCTAAAAACAGGATTAGTCATCACGAAATAAATACGTATTAGTTTAGAAAATTGACAAAAAAATAAACAACTAATCATAATTGTCAATATAGTAGATTCTAAAATTAAACATCTAATCGCATACCTTGAGACCGTATGGTACAGTGGGTCACAGAGCTTGCATTAGATGGCGCAACTGTTGCATTCAATTCATTTGATTCGTTCATACTGCATTGACCCAATTTTGTTTTCCGGTACTTGCGCATATAATTACGTTTATAACCCGTCTTTTTTGCTTCAGCTGCAATTGACATATTTGGTCTTGAACGCCTTGGAAGTTTTGCTATCAATTGAAACAATAGTTTAATTTAATATATGTTCATGTAATCTTATCATATATCATATAAATAACAAAAAAAAGAGAGAATAAAAAGAAGCCTGCGTCCTTTTGATTAACTTTTGTTAAATACCTTGAGGAACATCGCTCGCGTCATTGGCCAAGGCCGTGCTACTATTTCCAAATGCTCTTTTACGCTTAGCACTCGTGCTGAAATTTAGACCACCGGCTGATGTCGTTTGACTCTTTTCAATAGCTCTTTTGCGGTAACCACGCATTTGCTCCTTTTTACCGGCTTTGTTGGAATCAGCTGACAAATCAATTGTTTTGGAATTTGATAAATTTTCTAGTATTCCTGTACACCCAAGAAATCATACATGTCAGAATATAATTAGATATATTTTGTATGGATATGTCAATGTCAATATGAGAAAATTATATATGGCTCTTATAATAAGGTACAGGTTTATATATTAACTTTGAAAGACTCTTTTGACGGGAACTGTGTAATGCGAACTATTAGCATCGCCAATCTTGTGTGCGCCCATCTGTAGCGTTTCTTTATCTTTTCCTTTGTGTTGTTTATTAACTGCCATAGATGCTTCAACTGTTCCACGGTTATCCCGGCTCAACCGCGGCCACGACTTTTGTCCTCTCTGCACCGTCTTTTCCTTAATCTTTCAATGCCTTTTTTTTCTTAGATTTTTGTTTCTTATATATCGGTGGTACTGTGCCTGATTGTCTCTTAGGCCAAATGTATATATACCTGACATTTAGTAATGTTAAGTTATTCAACGCCTGGTTATTTGCAGCGGCACTTATTAGTGGTAAGTTATTTGTTGTTGCTCCTGTTTTGATTTTTTTTTTCAAGTATATTTCCATATATGCTTGCTTAATAATTATCATATTCGCCCAATATGTCCGACTTCATTCGCTAATTTATGCTTTCTATATTGATGGTAAGTTATTTTCTTTTACAAATATATGAATTTGTAAATTGCAGCACCAATTATAACAAACCACATGATCTGTCAACTGGTCAAATGAAAATATGATCTCATTTGGCGTGTATAAGATGAATGAGCAATAAATAGTATAATAATGGTGAAATTTATCTTATATAAAATTAGAAGTCTGCCTTGAATATTTATTGAGAATCTAATAAAAGGTTACAAAAATTAATTTCTGGAGCTTAATATCTAAATTTGGTTCTACCTCTCTGTAGATCCCTTTTTTTTTCCCTATACGCCTCTTCTAGAAGGTTATTTAAAATATGGGCGGAGAAAATGGCTGACCTGGCACCCTTTCATTACTTGGTTTCAATATTTTCCGATTCACTTCCATAACCGCATATTTGCCTGAGCAACGCAAATGATATTCGTGTGTGATTCATCTGGCCAGTGGGTCCCATGATTGCAACTCTATTTATTTCTATTTCTGCACAATGTCTATTTGTTGTGCCGTTTTTTTTTTATTTAGCAAATGGGAGAAGATTAAGCAATACAATACAAATAACATAAGTACCCTGGAACATACAGTTACAACATACAGTTCATTCAACTTAAACTACTTTACATTTATATTGCAATTTTCGTGTTGTTCTTTACATATGGTCAGAGGCAAAAGTAATAGATGCTATATAAATATACACATTTAAAATACAAATTTCCAGTAAATCTTATACGTTATGAATCTTATGATTAAAGAAAGTAATAAAGTATATCAGAACTTATACGTTGATATCAAACTGCACTCAGTACCCTTACCAGTCAACCTTACTTGGTGGCTCATACATAATACATCAATAAAGAAAAGCATCTAATAATCAATTAATCCCCAGGCGTTGAAAATTGCTGGCAAGCTTCAGTGTGACAAAAGTGTGACATATCAAAGTCAAAAAGGGCTATTAATTTCATATGTAATATTATTGAAGCACAGTATCTAATCATCATAGAGTAAACAACTGAAATTTAAAACCTTATCAAAGAAATTATTGAAGTACAATAATTCGATGAAAAGACACAAATCATATAGAAGTGCACTATTAGATATAGTTTTAGAGCACTTTGTTACTGTTTTTTGGTTTACCAGTAACTCAGTAAGCAAAAAAGGAAACATACCAAACTGGTACCAAGCAGGTAACAGTTCATCAAGGGTTTTTACCCCTTATTTTAAGCACCAAATAAAGCAAAATTGCATAATCCAGCAGTACAATGTCGTCACCATGCATTAAAACTAAAATACATCATAATATTAAAACTAAAGACACCATTGATAATAAAACTACGAAGTCTAAATGAACATAAACTAACAGAGTTCACAGCAGATCAAAAACATATAAACCTAAAGCCTTAACCATTAACTTCAGAGGTTACAGCCTTACAGGTATAGATTCTAGATAAGACAAGACATGCAATTTACATTACTTGGATCACTGCCTCATCTTTCGGCGCTTCCTCTTCAGCCTCCTCATTTTCTTCTTCTTCCACTGGAAATACATACAATAAAAAATTAAAATTCATACAAAATTACAAAGAAAACCCTCAAAATAGCTTGAACAGTATCACATAACTCATGCCACATATATTATACAAGTAGAAATGTCCTTAAGAACAAACGAAACAAGCCCAGATTACACCAACTAATACCAGCATATCCCAGCTATAAATCTCCAGGAAACAATATTTGTGAGAAATTGGTAGCTAAACCATCTAAAAATCCAATCCACATTACTTATCTCATTATTATATCTGCACCCAACCTAAGCCACACGTCAAATAGCCTCTGGAGTCAATTGACAATGTTTAGCCCTCTATTTATCTCATGAATAAACTTAAATTTACAAGTTCTAATACAAGATAAAATAATAAAGCTTTTTATCACTGCCTACACTATAGAGAAATTCTAGTTCACATAATGGTGATATGTCTACACTCTACACTGAGCAATAAGATGTAAAACAAATATTTTATTATGAATTATGTACCAATCAACCTGTATGTACAAATTATTTCACCTTCAAGCATGATCTTACAATTTGATATGATTAAGTCCGTCAAATATAAATGATGTGATTGAGTCAGTTTAATTAGAAAGAAAAAAAAAGAATCACTTACGCCATTTAACACTTCTATGTCCTCTTAAGAAGTCAATCCAGATGTCCTTTGCCTCTTGTATTTGGAATCATAAATCTCCTGCCTAAGCCTCTCGGTTTCATACTTTATTTCCATTGTGGGATTTAACTTGATCGCTTCTATTTCTTCTCGAACCTTGCTGATCGCATGTTCAAATCTACGGGGTGCTAATTCCACCATAGTTTCTATCAGAGATTCCAAACTTCAAACTTTTCGATATGGCCACTTCGGGATGCCTAGCTCTCTGCACCTTAATTGCAGTGTTGGCACGGACACCTTGAGCTCTCTTGCGGCATCTTTGATTGACAGTGAGAATTTTTGTGCTACATGCTCAAATTTCAGCTTATATCTCCTTGGTTTCTTCCTGAACATGTTATGTTAAAGTTATAAACTCCATTTGTAAAGAAAGTTTGCAAAATATAAATATATAAATATAATAAGTAAAATCAAAATTGAAGTGGTTATACATTGCATAAAATCTGACTATAATTGGAAAAGACATAGGAAGGTATAGCTGCCTCAATATCTTGCAGTGCATGTTAGTGCAAGCCTGATATGCAGGTGCTGCCCCGGAACTCCTTATATTACCAAAATTTTACTCCAATATTACCAAAATTTTACTCCAATATTCTCTCTACCTACCTTATCAAGCGATATATATATCAAATGTTTTCATTTAGTACTCCATTATAAGGATTATAACTAATTTATACAGCTAATACACCACAAGAATTTTCATGCACTTTGGTACTATTTCAATGTAGCCAAATCTCAGAAACAAAATAAATAGTTTAGAGAGACCCAAGAAAGTGAATTTTTTTTTCATATCAGTACATGTTAACAAGCCCGACTGTATTGAGGCAGCTATACATTGGAAAGCATTAGACCCATTGAAATGTCATTTGATCAGAATTTCCATATCATTAGACCCATTGAAATCCTCATAAATCAATTATAATCAAATGAAATCCCACATAAAAATCATTTTGACCAAAGCCTTAGGGTTTAGAGTTAGGGTTTAGGGTCCAGTAATCCGGATCAAGAATTAAAGCATTTCTCTGTGTCTCTCTTTCTATGCATCAATTATCTTTTTCAGGCTTCAACAAAGAACTTGCATTATTCTAACTGATAGCATCAATTAAGGCATATTTAAGTGGTTCATTGTAACATCAAAACAAGGAAAAATAAGACCCATCCATCAACTCAAAAAAGTCAAGCTTCAAAAGGAAAAATAAGACCCATATTGAAAACACAGGTGATTACAAACAATTAGGCTTTACAATATGAATTTCAGCAATACGTATGATAAAAACTAATCGATGAACAAGTAGGCTTGCAGGGACCGCAACATTATATTATTAAGCTATATAAATATTGCAATATAAATATCTGGAAAAACAAGTTAAAACGTAGTACCCCACCCCCTTCGCCAGTCAACTGTTGGTATATTTCTATTCTTATAAAAACTTTGGGGGAAAAAAATTGCATGGCAATTGGATATTTGGATGACTCTATATAATCATGTATGACAAATGATGCAGAATATGGTCAACTATTTGAATTACCCATATGAGTTGCAGTATTAGGTTCAACCAAAAAACAAAAACGGCTAATAGTATTTTAGTGAACTTGTAATATTGAGATTAAACCAGTGGAATCTGGCATTCTGACATATAATGGTAAATTAGCAGTTTAGCACTATCTATTCTCAGCTTATGTTAGTTATGTACGAACATACATTAACAAAATTTTGGTCAATCGTCGGCTCGGAAGGGCTTGATTCAAAACTAAGTAATTAACCATTGTTTCCTCATACTTTTTGTACAGTCAAGGAACCGAGGGGAAAAATTAATCATTGAATTTCCCCCATCTTTTTTTTTTTAAGTAGCCCTTTGCAGATTCACTTCAGCAATGCGTATTTACTTTTAAATCATGAAGTATATCAAAATAAGCATCTTCAATAAAGATGTCCAGTAATTGCAGTTATTGAAATACACTGGGATGCAAATTTTACCTTCGATAGAGATGCTCGGTTGGTCCACCATATCTATTGGGATGCAAAGTTTGACCCCTTCCTTGTCCAACTGTAGCATCCATCGTGCTCAACGGATGAAGGGGCTGCATCTAGTTAAACACAACACATAATACAGTTAGGTATACAAAACAAAACTGTTATGATTGGAAATAGTAGGTTCCAGATCGCATTTATTTGATAATTAAAAATTCAAATTGCTATTTACCAGGAAAATCATAGGAGCGTCCATGGTTGTTGAAGCTTGTGTACCACTAACAGCATACATGCGATGACTTAGCTTGTATATCGGCATCATAGTATTCAAATCCTACAATCAATCAGAAAGGTTAATGTTGTTACAGATATGTAAATTTAAAAGATGCTTAAACCCATCTTTTGTCAAAATTTCTTTTTCATAAACCAATAATGCAAAATATTCCTTTATATCCTTTCTTTTTGCGAGAGGAGTTGCTAATCAAACTAAAAGATTATATAAAACTTTAACTTATATCAGTGTTGGTCCTAATGTGCATTTTGCAGTCTCATATTGTTTCCCAAAAAACCCAATGCATCCAACTTTTACTTATATCATTGTTTTCAATCTGGTACGGACTGGAAATGGTTAGGACCAAATGATCAGGACTTATATCATTGCATCCAACTTTCACATTAGGACCAATCTGGTATGGACTGGAAATGCAAGTCCCAAATCAGGGACGAAACAAATAAGTGCTCTATGGACCGTATGTGTGATTAACTAAAGTATTAAAAAGATTATTTAACATTACCAGATTATTAAGATCGTCACAAAGCTTCTGTTTGGCTGCCTCTTCTTCTTTCAAAGCTTGTTGAGCAGCTTCCCATGCCTAAAAACAAACGATGGTTTCAGAAAACAAAGAATAATTACTTTAGTTAATTTAGACAAAGAATATTTACAGAAAAAGAAAGAAAAGCAAAAGATGCGTTTTTCATTTAGACAAAACTTGCTACTTCGATTTCCAAACACCATTTCAGACAAGATGACAATTAGAGTTTTGGAACATTTGCAAGACCTCAGAAAGCTACTCCATTATCTTTACCAGTAATGAGAGAGAGAGATAGAGAGACAATTTGCAAGACAATTAGAGTTTTGGAACATTTTCTTTGCCAGAAACCATGACACAAAATCAAATCAAATAATGAGAGAGAGAAAGAGAGAGAGAGAGAGCGCGCACCAGTAGGCGAGGAGGTGCCACAATCGGAACTGCTATGCATCGTTTGTTAAATAGGGAAGCAAAATAAATCAAGCGCCAATTTGGAATTGCAAAATAATTCGAAGGAGCGGAGGTGGCGAGGGTGAGGGTGGCGATCCGTGGGACTTGGGTGGGGGTGGCGATGGACCGTTGGATGTGGGGCGATGGTCCGTTGGATGGGGGCCGATCGGTGGTTCCAGGCTGGATTTAGGTTTTACGATCCGTAGGTCCTTGGGTGACGTGGCGATCCGTGGGACTTGGGTGGGGGTGGCGATGGACCGTTGGATGAGGGGCTATGGATGGTTGGATGGGGGGCGAACGGTGGTTCCGGACTGGAGTTCGGTTTTACGAAGGGATGGGAAGTCGGAAGGGATGGGGGGCGATGGGTGGTTCAGTGTGGAGGAGACGCGGCTTTTAAGTCGGAAAAAAAATAAAAAAAAATGAGTTTGCGCTGAAAAAAGAAAACGATAGACGCGGCTTTTAAGTCGGAAAAAAAAATAAAAAAACTGAGTTTGCGCTGAAAAAAAAAATGATCAGAACGAATCGAACCGGCGAACGCATCATAACAAGCGAACATTCGTTCCGCTCGCGCATCCGCGCGTTTGAGATGAACCAATGTATAAATATCTTTTCAGTCTGCCATATAATCTGGACCCCTTATCAAATTGCTGTTTTAATAATCAACGATGTAGATTACAGATTAAACACAATCAATGATGCAGATCGTTCAGATCAAGGTTGTATCCTGAGATGTTACATCCTTCCATTGGTGCTTTTAATACAGTAGAGATAAATCGTAAGTTCTTGGGAAAAAAAAATCTGATTTTGTAGAAGATTTTCATACTTAAATCGAATTAACCGAAATGAAATACTATTTGAGTTTAAAAATAAAGAAACATTAATTAAGTTGTTGCAAAATTTGTAACTCGTTAGTGCTGTACACTTGCTCGCTCATTTTAGAATTTTGCTCTTTTTCTGAGCGCATCAGAGAAACATTGGTAATCTTATTTTTGCGGGTATTACTATCGTTAGCATTGTGGAACAATTGACAAAAGGACAATAGTAGGATAATGCATGTATTTGTTAATTGACATTGGCAATTTCGTGCGACTTGAAGTTTTTTAGTCAACATTGACGATTGAAAATCGTATATATATATGGGTAAAATGTCGACCCACTTTTAGAGCTGTCAACGGTCACTCCACTCACGTGTTTCCGTTTCGTTTAAGCGAAATGGAACGAATAATAATACCAATTCTTATTTCGTTCCAATAACAAAATGGTAAACGAAATATCAGATTGTACCGTTTCGACTGTTTCAGTTTTATTTCAAATCGTTTTATGTGTTATTTCTGAAGTGGAACGGTTAACAAAACGGAATTTTATATCGTTTCAAAAACGGAACGGTTAACGAAATAGAATCATGTACCGCATACCATAACGGAACAGTTTGTTCTGTGCTTTTTTGACGCGTTTGACAGCTCTACACACTTTCCTACTTCCTTCTCACTGGTTTTCCTTCTCTATGCCTCCGTTTGGATGAGAGAAGAAGAAGGAAGAAAAAAAATTATAAACAATCCAAATTCTTCACAAAATTACACACTTCCCAATACTTTTTTCCACTTCTTCCCTTCTTCCCTTCTTCCCACACCTATCCAAACGGAGCCTATATCTCTTTTCTATTTTCATACTCACAATTGGCATAGTGATCCAATCGTACTCTATCATGCATATACAAGCCATCTAACGGGAATCGCCTGCAGATACAATCAAGGTATTTGTTTACCTGTTTTGTTTCGTCCAAATTAATAATTCACTTGTGCTTGTTGAGTTTAGTTTTCAGTGATGCTAGCTGCAGTGGTGTTTATTTTTACACTGGATTCCATTGGTTTTTCAAAATTTACTATCATGATTTTTGGGCTGATAAGTCTGATAATGATAAATCAGTTAATTAGTTTGTGAATACCATCGAAATAAATGAGAATAATTTGGGATATCTCTTCCAAATTAAAAAAACAGAACGTCAGAGAATTTGATAGTACTTGGAATATGGCTCTTTTATAACACGTGAAAATTCTAGAGGGCTTAGAATGCCACCTTGCAAGAAGCGGGACCAGAATGGAGCATTTAAAGTACTATCAAATTCTTGGCATGTTGCCGAGACTATGTCTCAGCTCCTGGGTCTACAGGTAAGCATATTGGGAAGGTGCACTGGAAGATTAAGTTCGAATCGTAAATTTAAAACTTTTAGAGAATTAATGGTTCTTGGACATAATCATTGTGCACCTCTTATAGTAGAAGGGAAGAACTGTGGAGTACAGTTTATGTTAAGTGAACATGTCTTTCTAAATAGACGTACATCCTTTTGGGTAAATAGACGTACATCCTTTTGGGCAATTTGCAAACCCTTAGCCCTAGGGGATGAGATTGAGGAAGACGCAGCCTGGAGGCAACTTAAAACTTCAAGTTGAATATGCTATCGATCGAATATATTTGTAATTATTACAAATTAATTGTGTCGTGCATTAAATTTCCTGTTATGTTATTCCTGTACAACCGATTTGTTAGTAACCAAGTGGGATTAAAACTCGAGGAACAATCACCAGAGAAGTAGAAGATTCCATCTTAGTACTTATACCAAATAGAGTTGACAAATACACCTTAAAGACCAAGACCAATCCGGCCTAACAGAACAGATTAGCAGGTGACCCACTCGAATTTTGTACTTTTTCTCCTCTCTTTATTTCTCCTATTTCCGTTCCTCTTCGTTTGTATTTCTTTGCAAATAAACAGTCTAGATCGCTGGTCCCTTGACTCCCTTCAACATTTTACAATTATGCAATTTGGACCCTGAACAATCTCCATGGCATCCGCGTGTTTAATTTTCCACACGGATGGATTGGGACCGTCAGAGCGGAGCATTGGAGTTCGAATTTGCGAGGGATCATATGCTCAACAAACTGGTTGACTCCACTGCTACTTCTCTTGTTGTTGAGTTTGATATGTGCTTCACGTATTTTGAGATATGGGAACATCCGTGCATATATAATCACCTTTCTGTGTGTCAAGTTGCTTCCTTTTTCCCCTTCTGCTCCACACGATTCTTCTCCACATGATCCCTTCTCCAGGCGATGGTTGACTTCACTTGAACAATGCAAATGAAGAACGTGAGGTGTAGAAGCAAGAACGAATTAGTTTAATCAGGTTGGATCAAATTGCTTTGATATCATGATCAATTTCTGGTTTTTACTGTAGCTACGGAAGGAGGGAAGAAAGGAAGAAAATGTATGAGACACAGGTTTAGCAAAAAAGGAGGTCAGTGAATCTCTTCTCATTTCGCTTTCTTACTATATTAATTTCCATGGTTTTCATTCATAGTCAATTTACATAATAGCACATGAGTTTGGTAATAACTACATAGAGGTTCCTAGTTCACATCTGTTGCATACAGAGGTCATTTGTTATTTTTTCTTTTCATTTTGATAATAATGACCGTCATTTTAACATTAAACTTAAGCATACCGCTACAAATAAATGTCATTACAAATTACGAAATTAACTTGAAAAGATGCCCATCCACCACTAGGAATGGTCCCCTAACCAAAAACTGATAACTTGAACTAAAACTAACCAGACATACAACTAATTAAAACTGAAAGCATTAAAAACCTAAGGAGATGACTAAAAACTTTAAAGGCGCAAAAACTAAGAGATGGGGTGTCTAGCTAAACTCTTAATCACGGAGAGGCCATTTGAATTTTGAACTTGCTCAAAAAAGTTGCCTTGTTGCTTGAAAGCTTGTTTAATGGCATTCACTTGCGTTCCACTGTACCGAGCCTGCATGACTAGTCCTAGCCATGTTTGCCAGTACATTTGGTTTCATCGCCTTATCTCCCATCCAGTTAAACCACGCACTGATGTCTTTCACAGGAGTTACTCCTCCTCTCTGCACATTTGGTTGCATCGCCTTATCTCCCATCTGAGCGAACCACTTAATGATGTCTTTCACCACTGGCATCACCCTTCAGGAAAGTAAATTCTGAGTATCCCGGTCATCAATTGTATTAACCAGGTTTTTGCAATCACTGAATACTTGTAGCTTCTCCTCCACTGGCAAATGAATGATCCCACTCAATGAAGGATATTAAGGCAGATACTTCCTGTCAAACTTTGTCAAAGGCAACAACTCTATGAGCTCTTGATTTTATCTCTTCTGTAAATAAATAACATTGGTTCCTCATTCAAGCTGCTTCTATGGTTTCCTAGAAAATATGAAAACATTTCTCATATTAAAAGGGACAAACAATATTTCACGATAATTGAACGTTCATGCAAATCCCAATTTGAAAAATTTTCTCCCTGGTATAAGATGGTTGAGAAAGTGATTAATCAGCAAATATATAATTTTTTTTTTTTTTTGCATATCCTGGTTTGTACTTTTTTGACAACAATATTCTTGTTTTAGACAATTTGACAATTTCATGAATGTTCGCTGAGCACATGCATTCAGAAAAAAAAACCCTAAATACATGTGTTTATGTATTCCATTCCATCAAATGTGTTATTTGCTTAATTTTGAAAATTGAGATATCAGATGATCAGCAAAATCTGAACACGTGCCTTTAAATACTATAATAATGTGAAAACATGCTTTCATAAAAGTAGACAGTGTTACCAAATTAATGCTTGACATGTGGGTATTGTTGTTGTTCTTTTAAATCCTGAAATAGACACCATAAAAAACAAAGAAAAAAAAAGAATTCAAGGGATAGCCAATCTCAATAGAATGCCATCATCTCTCACCAATCTGAATATGGAATGTTCAATGTTGTAGATTTTTTTTTTTCCTAATCTGTACTAAATTGAACTTTTAAAGTTATATGTTACTAATATGAACTTAGACCATTATCAAATAATTCGAGACCCAGCCCATATGTATGATTATTTAAATTTAATAATCATTCATTTCCAGGCATCAAAAGCTTCAGAAAACCTGAATGATCATCCCAATGTTAATAAAAGAAGCAAGTAGTTAACATCCTATATGCAAATATTTTTAGAATATAAAATATGTTAATTAATCTAAGGGCACCAAAGTGAGTATGAGAAAATGTTTCAGGAATTTTTTGTGAGGTTCCTAAGGTATGCTCAGACTATGCTTTATCTTTGCGTAGGCCAAAATTTTAGGTAAATTTTTGGCAATCTTACCAAATTCTGAGATCATATAGCAACCCATGACTAAATATAGGTCCCTGAAGCATTGTTAATCTGCATTACCAATTGGTACGCATTGCGCAAATAGAAGTAGAGACAAGAAAGAGAGAGATTGAGTACCTTTGGGAGAATTGGTGTCACGAACTCAATCAGAAACACACTCAATTTACTGGAAACAACAAAAACTCAGCAATTGATGCAGCTGAGAATTTGTTTATCAGACCAAGCAGGGATAGGAATACAAATTGAAATAAAATTGGGACTAATTGAAAGGAATTGAAACTGGAAAAACGAAATTGGATAATAAGAGATGCTATTGAGCAATTAAACGGATATTAATCCTTTTACAATAACAAGATTCAACTAGAATGAAAGAAAACGGAAGTAAATACATGAAAAACCCATAACACTGACATAAAAGGTTTCAGATCTAATTTCAAGCATAAAAACTCTTATACTAGCGTTGCGGCGCTTATATAATCCAGATACAAAAGTTAAAAGTAATAATTATGGAATTTACAGCCTAATTTTCCCCCAAATCGGCCTGGTAATTCTTCTTGTCCTTTTCTTCCAGTGAAGAGTGGTCCTCAGCCACGTGTCATCTGCTGAAACTCTCTCCCTTTACTAACGTCGTTAGCACTTAACGCTATGGTCCCATCTGAATTAACGTACCTCAAGACTTGAGTGGTATCTTGGGCCCCAACTGTCAGCTGACGGTCATTTCTGTTATACCCCCTTCTCCTCTCGCTTGAACAGTTTGACTTGGTCAGACTCTCCTCCAACGGTCACCAGCTGAGAATTCAACTTTCTTTCAGTTTTGCTATTCTCAACATTTCCTGAAAGTTCAATTTGTGACAATTGGAGAGCGTCTTCGCAAAAGAGAAGATAGGAGACGTGTTAGAGTATAATTGAATGATTGTATTAGGTAGGAGATATCAAGATTGTATGATAGTTGGAGATCGATAACAATAGAAATTATAGAGGGTTGGTAGGAGATGCTCAATTGGAGATAGTTAGTAGTAAACTTAGAGTAGTCTATAAATACAATATAATTGTAATCATTTCATCACAACTCAATACAAATCTCATTTCTATCAAGACGAGAAGAGATAAGAAGGAAGGATCCACCAACTACAAGTAGGGATCTGGGAAATTCATCAAGCGAGACTGCGAGATAATTAAGAGGAAACTCAGGAAAGTGTCCGGCAAACCAAATCCTGTTTCGGAAAATTCTGCGATGGATCTATTTGTCCATATGGGCTGAAATATGCAAGTCCCTGTTTCAAACTGTTGCACACTTACGTCTACGGACTTTTCAAAATTTTCAAAGAAAGAAATTGCAAAAATTCTTATTTATGGCACGAAATTTTAAAATAAAAAATTTCAAAATATAAACTTTAAAATTTCAAAATTTAAATTATCGAATTTTCAATTTCAAATATTTCACATTCTAAAATTTAAAGTTTACAACACAACTAAACATAAATGATTTTAAAAGTTAAAAATTTAAAATTTGAAATTTTATTTCTTTTGTTGATGGCGTAAAATCACTTCTTTACTTAACAGTGACATATATTTTTTTATGTTTTATAGTAGCATATTTCTAATTTTATTATTCTCTAATTGCATATTTAAAAGGGTATAATGGTCAAATTAATTATTCAGTGGCATAAATCTAATTTTATCATTTAGTGATGGCATAAAAATAATTTATCATTTAGTGATTGCATTTACCTAATTTCTGATTTTTACAGTGGCATAAACTTAATTAACCCTAATTAAAATAGTACACGAGTTTCACAGTTAATTAAGCCATCTCTGTTAAAATTGCTTTCTTTCGTTAAACGATAAGTCAATCCGTTAAGAGTGCTAAATGCCAAGTGTGATGCCTGAACGTCTAATTTATCAACGGATCACTAATACCAATCTTATATGGATAAAAGATCCTAACTATATATAATTTTGGTATATGCAATTTCCTTTTCCGTTTCATTTTTAAAATTTTGTTCTTTTTGTGTTTTTTTTTTCGCTGCAGAATAATTAAAGACTTTAGTACAAGCAAATCGTTTTTATTTTCTCTTCCGAGACTGATACACACCCATATATATAGTGTTATCCAATCTTATTAATTATTCTGCAAGTACATTTGCTCCGTTATTAGTTGCATTAATTAGTTCCGCGCGCATGCAAAACCATTCTTCATCGCCGAGCTTCACTTTGGTTCAATATAAGAGTTCCGGCTTTACCATCCAAGAACTCTTTTACAACACAACGACTAGGATTTCCTATCACCGATTCCCATTGATCATTTTCCTCCACAGGATTCAGATTTCCAGCCAATTTTGATTCCAAACACATCGACCCGGTGGATGTGCCACCTGTCGAGGTTCTTCAGCTGCCAAATCTTCTGCACCTGGCTTTGGATGAGCTTGCATGTATTGGCCTTTATGTTATTCGCTGCTTCATTGAGCATTCTTTCCAATTCTCCTTGGTTAGTCGACCCAGCTATTTCACCCCGAAAGT
Source organism: Rhynchospora pubera (assembly GCA_028095005.1). Lineage (NCBI taxonomy): Eukaryota > Viridiplantae > Streptophyta > Magnoliopsida > Poales > Cyperaceae > Rhynchospora > Rhynchospora pubera. Next base: position 68,774,923 of record CM051461.1, on the reverse strand, counting down.
ATTCATCCAACTCCGGCACTCCTATGGCTTTCTTAACTCCTTTATTATAGTCATTGTTTTCTGGGTCAAATAGTGATCTTGCTTCTTCAACCAACCCTTTTTGCATCATGCAATCAACCCGGGCCGATACAAAACGATTTAATATGCTGGGGTGCGCATCGAGCCATATGAAGCATGATTCATGGCCAGCACAGAAGTCGGGGTCTTCTAGGAGTGCCTTAATGTAGGAGTTCGATCCTCCTGCAACGATTGGGAGGTGATTGCGACAAGCAACGGAGGAGATGGAGTCTACACAATGATGGATGAAGTCGGTGGCGTGAAATTCAGCATCAGAGGGTAAAAAAGCAAGCAGATGATGCGGGGCAGCCGATATCTCTGATTCTGAGACACGGTTGGTAATGACAGGGATGGCATCGTACACCTGGATTTTGTCTGAGTTGATGATCTCACCGTTGAAACTTTTGCCAAGAGCAATAGCAAGTTTTGATTTGCCCGTGCCGGTTGCACCGAGAATGAAGACCACCTTTATTTTGCTAGCACCGGAGATGGTTGGCATTTTCACCTGTAAATCAAATATCCATGTTAACTTCATACCAACTCAAATACTAATAAGTTACATCAAACATTAAATCATAATTATGAAGATCCATATGTATTAAAATAATTTTCGTATCGATAATTAATTATATATGTCAATACTCAAAATATATATACAAATATTTTATTTTTTTTTAAAAAAAAGTTGATGCTATCGTCTTCCATTCTTAATTTCTTATTCAGTTGATCTACCCATATGTTTTCGGACTAAATTAACCTACCAATCAAGAATACACAAAATAGTCGTACGTAAAACTTGGAGAGAAGGCAGAAAGGTGTGAATATGAATCACAAATTTACAATACATCCCCGAATTCTACTTATGTATAGTTAAATTTATAAAAGCAAAAAAAAACAAAAGTTTTTCACAAATATTTTTTAATCTAAAAATCAGAATCAACTCTCGTTTGAAAACCAGACCGCACCAGCCGATTCAACCGGTCAGTACCCTAGTCTAGTCCATGTCCATTCGTTTTGAAAATTAGAATCACATTGAACCAGTGTAAACCTACAAAACCAGCCGGTTTGGTTTTTTTAAATCATTAGAAGCCAGTGTAGCCAAATATTTGAAGAAAATAATGGTGACTGACAGGAAATCCAGCACCATATATAAATATACTTCAGCATAAATTAACAAAACTTACAACCGCGCTTCGTTAGCATTTCATTTGCACCATAATATAATAATGATTTTATACATTATTATATTCCATAACCCAATTTTACCTGCCCGCACGTAAAACCGGGACTCATCGGTTTGATGCCTGTCTGGTTTTTAAAGCATTGGTTATATATATTACACTATTTAAGCCAAAAAATGGGCAGAGAGGAATATTGATAGATAATATAATAAATCTCACTGTATAGTACTTACAACTTAGAAAAAGAGGAAGCCTCAAATCAAATAACTCGGATATATAGGATGCACCCAATGCAGGTTGGTATATTTATAGTTAAAATTTGGGAACTATAAGGACGATTTCAAGATTTATCATTCTTATTATTTCATCTCTCATATAGGGTTGTCAATGGTATGGTACGGTACATCAAAAGATATTTTTATACCCGTTTGTACCTATTAAAATTTTCTTTATCCATACCTATAAATTAGAAATGACTTTACCAGTACCCTACCCGTACTCATTAAAAATTAACGGTAAGGGTACAGTAACAGTACATAATGGATAATAATAATATTATTAATTTAATAGAAAAAATATATAACGTGCTCAATAAATAACATCAAATAAATATACAGATAAAGTATAACATTTAGATAATACTTTACATATAATAAAAATCATGAAATTATTCTCATGTCAATTGATATTCAAAAAAATTATATAACTAATTATAAATTATCATATAATAGACTACAAATTATTTTTTTATCAACATAAACAAATTTTGATGAAGATCGAAAGTTCGAAACTAATACCATATGTTACGAAATATACAATAACATGATTATATATACATATATATTTGTAAAATTTTACCCGTTAGATAATGAGTACGAAATAACTCTTACCCGTACCCATACCCGTTGAGTTAACGAAAATTTTTATTTACCCATACTCATATCTATTAGTCTGACGAAAATAAAATCTTACCCATACCTGTCTTATCGAATACGGTACGGGTAGGATAAACGGGTAAATAGATTTCATTGACAGCCCTATTTGAGATGCTGGATATTTAATGAGGACGCATTTAAGTTTTTTTCTTTTCTGAATTTTTCCATCATAATTCATCCTTTGTGTTTCTGGTACTCTCCCTCCCATATTTTTTTTTTGTTTATGTTCCCTTCTGTTTTTCTCACTCACATCCTTTCTGTTTATGGTCCCCTTTATTTTCTAAATATTTTTTTTCAGGATATTTATATATATCTAAAAACTAGCACAATTAGGTTATTTTTCCAGAGCAATTAGTTTTTTTCTAGGACAATTAAAATTATTTATTGTTACATTTGTTATATAACCTAGCACAATTGTTAATAATAGGATAATTGTTCATTTTAACTAGCACAATTGTTCATTTTAACCAGCACAATTGTTCATATTAACTAGCACAATTTTTAATATTAACTAGTACAATTGTTCATATTAACTAGTACAATTGTTCATATTAACTAATTGTACTAGTGCATACAGCAGAAGGGGATGAGATGAAAATAAGAAATCAGCCACACAGGGGATGGGGATGGAGATGAGAACATAAGATCAGCGAGACAGCAACAGAACGTATGAGGATGGGGATGAGGACAACGACAATTATTAATACATTTTTTAAGCAATTTGAATTAAACGGAAAGGAATTAAATGCTTGAAGATGCGTTATTTGAGGGGATGAGGGAATGATGGAATTTTGGGATGATTCCGGTTAAAATTCACCTCATGTGGATTTAATTAATAATAGTTACTAATCCATAGCATTAATTATATGCCGATTATGTTTATCCGTAAATTTTGTACGGTAGCAATTAATGCATAATTAAATTAAAATTTTAACTGCCAAAAAAATTATTAATTGAAAATTTAATAATGTTTATCCTTACAGAATATTCTCACTATATGTTTATCCGCACATACACTATCTGGTTGCAAATTTGAAAACAGATGCATAATTTTATGTGTGTGTCAAGAAAATAAGCCGGATTTGTGAAAATAAGTAAGCATTTATAAAAAAATAATAATAATATTGCATTTCGTTTGTAAAATACGACATGAATCTTTTAAAAAAATTCAAAACAATTTTCGAGAGTAGATAGTCTGCTGTTGAATGATTTAAGTATCTAATTTTAGAGCAAAATTTCTTTAAAATATCTAGTTGTGACATATCTCGAATCTCCTAGCAAGACATTGATGAGTGGATTTTATATGCATATTCAGATGTTATTTTGTCTCCAAACTAAACCAATTACCTTGAGTTTACATAGCTTACATAGTTTAGATGAGTTTAGGTTAGTTTAATTAGAGTTTTGTGTCAAGAATGAGTTACTACCATAGTTTCTAATTTTATTGCAGATTCTGGACAAGAAATGACTTGGATGAGTCCATAAAGTTGAAGAGCTCGTTCTAAGCTTTCCAACGGATCTTGAATCACCTCAAACGGAGTTCGGATGAAGGAGATATGCCCAAAATACTGACAGGACGCAGTTCTGACATTTTCCTGCGACCCGCTGAAAGGCCCAGCGGCCGCAGGCCTGGAACTGTCAGATTTAGCAGAATCGCCCGATTTGGCAATTCTATATTTGGATGGCGGTTTCTACCGACTCCAGGTGCATCCAGAGCACGTCTTCAGTTATTTCCAGCGTTTCTAGACGTTCCCAAGGCCTATTAAAGACCTGTTTGAGGAGGTTTTGAGGGAGAACAAGAAGGAGACCAAATCCAAGATCAATTTAGGGTTAGACATAGAGTTATTTGAGAGTTGAGTCTCAAGTCCAGATCGAGGCAGCGCCAAGCAGGTTGATTGCGACAGCAAGAGACGTGTTTGATAGGAGATTTCGACACACGCAAGAGCAATTGGTTGTAATCTTTCCTTATTATCATTTTCTCTTGTGTTTGTATGATGTCTTTTAGTTGTTGATTGTTTGTTCTAGGGCTATGGTTGTAAACTCGAATTCTTAGTTGTTGATTGCATGTTTATTTAGTTTATTTGATATCTTTGTGTTTTATACCTTACTTGAATTGCTTGAATTGATTATGCCATGATTGTCTAAGTAGATTTGTTTACACCCGTTAAGTAGAGCTCGCTTAATTGCTAGGTGGTTAAGTCAAAATAAACTTAGACTATTAGGCATGGTTATGATTAACATGAAGGTTGTAAACTGAAAGGTTAAACCAGGACTAGTTAACGAGAGTTAAGTCCTTTCCAAGAGTGAAAACTCAAGGATTTCATAGGTTAGAAAGGTATAAACTTGTAGAAACTAGACCAAGAAACGATAGTTGAAATCTAGATTCTATACGAGGGAAATTGGGTTAATTAATTGATAACCAGACCTAAAACGAGAGTTTGATCTAGGAACCTTAATTAAGCCATTATCCCTACACAATTATCAACTGAATTAGGTCAATTTGCATTCTTATCGCTAATCCTAGCGGGCCGCTGAGTGAATCAGCGAGGTTGTCTATGCCCGCCAAGTAGCCAGCGACCAGTCTAATAGATCAGCGACCTAAGTTCTTTTAGCGGGCCGCTACGAGAGTCAGCGGGCCGCTGGAACTGGGACTAAGAAGAAGTGTTAGCAACCAGAAACCCTAGAATTTCGTGATTTGTTGAATACCTCTCATTAATTCTTGTTTTGACCTTGAACTAGACTTAGGATTTAGACCCACCAACAACCCTTGAATTATTAAGAGTTGAACCGTCTAGCTAGTTTAGTAAAGTAAAAGATCAATATTCCAACACCGTCCCTGTGGATTCGACCCTCAAGCTGTTCTACAAACGATTAGATCGGTAGACACGAGGTTTTTATTTTGAGACTTGGTTTCCCCATCGATCAGACATAAAAAAAAAAATCACATAGTTGCAACGGAACTAATGTCTACCCGAGCATATCCGGTACCGATTTTAGAAACACTAGATTCTAAAGTCGCGGCTCTGCCGTGACATACATTGTTGAACATTTATTTTCATATTTTGACTATTGTTTATTAAAATTATTTATTCGATTTTTTATTGTGATTAATTTTATATTTGATGCATTGCTAAATATTTATTTCAGATTTTGTCTACTGTTTATTAAAATTATTTCTTTATTATTAGATTTTGTAGCGTGGATAATTTTTTTATTTTATACAAGTAGTCAGTCTTCATATATATCAGTGCCAGTCGTACATTTTAAATTTGGAATGCAATGCATATGAATACATGAAGCAGGCATAACTTTAGCAGTTTGAGAAGATATACATACACCTTAGTTAATAGTCCAGTTTATTGGACTTAAAATTTTAAATACTTAATTTCTAACAATTATATTAGAACGTCGTTGAAAAAAATAAGATACAAGCTTACATCTTCTAAACATTTTTAGAAACTCAACAAAACCTTTCTTAATAATTTTGTATATTCTTCAAATTTCACCACATCTCTTTTTTTTCCCACTTAGAAGTCAATTAAAATAACAGTGAGATCTATATTTTGGTTTACCCCTTGTCTGTCTGACACAATTCTTTTTATTTTCAATAATTTTTAACACTAAGCTTAAATTCATACGAACTAATTTATTCAGTTTTACGGTTTACACACTCATGGGGACAAATTTTAATGAAACTTTAGTCAAGTATTTGTAAGAAAATTAGCACCAGCAGGGGTTAAAGCATCTGCACGTGGGAGCTTCCCTGGTCTTATTTGTTATGAGATTTGAGAGTCTTATGGGTCGGGGAAGTGACTCTGATGTGGAAGTTAGAGACCAGTTTGAGGAGTCAAGAAATCATGATCCTGTCTGATGAGATGATGTAGTTTATAGTGTTCTAAATTTTCTTGAGTCAGTCTGTTCTTTTGTTGATTTACTTTTTTTTTGAACTGTTGTAATAAAAAATATATTGTGTGGCGCTTTTTGTAGGACGTGCATTTTTTATTCGAGGGGTCATGTATCAGGTAGTATATGGCTCCTTGTTAGAGTTAAACAGGGTGCCTTATAGGGATGACTTTGGTTTTGTAATAATTGCTGAACTTGAGTTAGAAGTTACTGTTCAGAAAACTGAAGAGTGGTGGGCGCTCCCCACTTATTTCCAAAAGAAAAAAAAAATCTTAGAAAATGCAACAGATAAGACTTAGATGATGGGTTAAACATTCACGGTGAATTTCAACGCTTGTAAAATAAATTTAGTCACTGCATTTTTATACAAATCTTCAAAATGTTATATCTTTTCAACGGTTCAACCACAAAAGTTTCTCGGTTATGTATATTTTATAGATATGTATATTTTATATGATCAAGTGTAACCTTACAAGATAGACTTTGGCATGCAAATCTACAGTTTTTTATTATATATGTAATAACTGACACGCATATGAACTTCTTCTGCCCATTTAATTGAGCACGTGTGTCTCTAAATCATACTTATCTTTCTTTTTGAGATTTTAAAAAGGGTAATTAACTAAAACAGCAGAAGATGGGCTCTGTATGTAATCTTCAGAGTATATCTTAGACCACACCAGAAACACTAAATTAAGTTACTAGTTAAGCCACAACCGTACTCTGATATGTTTTAGCTTAATTACTTTTATTTCTTCCGGACAATTGACAAGTGACAACTACCTCTTACGCCACATAAATATGAATAATAATCATCATAGACATGACTCTTTTGTTACAAAATACTGGCCTCTGTGGATCATTAATGGGAGTTACCAATCTAGCAAATTAAGGCTACATTATGGGATTATCACTTTATCAGTCAGGAACTACGATCCTCCTCAAACCCATATAAGTCAGAAACCTAAAGAAAACTAACATCGCAAACAAAACCATTATGCTGAACTCCTTGTGCTCAAATCCAACCACCTGAACTTGATGTACGTAGATTACTCACACTACATGTCTACATATCTGACCCGGTGCACACTCGTATGTATCTCTAGATGTGAATTGTGTAAGAACCATCAGCTCGAATGCGTGAAAGCTAATAGAAATGTACTTGACCCAGGCAAGAAACACAGGGACATAAAATTAACCCGCCAATAATTGTGAACAACATCATGAGAATTGGTGTGAATTTCGTGGACATTTTTATATTCATTATTATGAAAGAACCTATTGTGAGACCGAGGCCTTGCCAAACCAAAACAGAAAGAAGGGTACTGATGAGGAGGAATGCTATGTAGCTAAGTGCCGTTTGTTTCATACCACCCATCCAATGGAGTATTTTGCAAGTGTGGATATGCACCGAGTAGAGCTTTTCTATCCAAATACACACGCACGTCACACATATTAAATTAGGATGCGTTATTCAAAACAAAATATTATATTATTCACTAAAATCTTTATGGGTCTTCCCTATATTGCAACCTTTTTATTTGCCCTCATACTTTTTATATTTAGTTCCTCTTTTATTTTATTTTTACTCTACTTTGCATTCGGTAAAATATTCTTTATTCCTCCCTGCCTCCCTGGATACATTTTTATAATTATTTTCTTGTTATCCCATTAGTGTTTGCACTACCGAAATGGGAGGGGGAAAAGAAAAGAATGCATTTGTTATGCATGACTAACCGGAGGGAAAAAAAATGTGATACCTTACTTTACTGCTTATAATTTTCGTTGATTATTACACTATAAATCTATTTTCTAACTGTCATGTACTTATGTTTGTAAAACTTTCTCGGAGATTAACATGAAATAGTGCTAAGAACAGATGATCTTCCTTGACAAAATACATCGTTTAGTTGTTTGTACATACGTAACTGTTCCATATAGTTTTGGTACGCCTCCGGAGATAGCGGAATCTTTCTGGGCGGTGCTTCGGGCAACAGGCTTTTAACTCGGAGCAACATTATTTTATTCTAAATGACTAAACTGCCCCTACATAAATGAAGATTTTATTTTATTGACTGAACTGTAGATGTATATGAACCATGAAGAATCATATAAGCTGGAAGAAGAAACTGAGTGAAAATGGATTCCAAAATATCAAACTAGCACTAGAAATTCGAAAGGAAAAGGAAATGGATTCTCTATTCTCTAACCTAAAGGAGCTGATGCAGTATTTTGTTTGAATGAAGCCCTCACTGTTAATAGTCATAGGAAGAGAGATCTGATTGAGAAGAGGGAGAGAGAAGACCAAGGAGATGATATATCGTTAAAGAGGGGATAAGAGAGGGCGGGAGATCTAAGTTGCACGGAGAAATATTGAAGGGCAAATCAGTAATTTTCAAAAGAGGATATGTTGCTCGGAGAAAAAATGCTGCTGCCCGAAGCACTCCCCAATCTTTCTATACGGATATTCAGGCTGAAGTATGTCCAGGACAATTTAATGTTTCAATAATTATTTGGACGTTTTGTTTGTTGAACTAGTGTTACGAAAGAAAAAGAAAATAATAAGAACATCCATATTTTGAAATTGAATGCGTGCATTTGGAGATTTCTACCTGTAAGTTCTTTCAATTTTGCGCTTGTAAAATTTCAACGAGGAACACAAACAAAAACAAACTATTCTTTGTTTGGTTTGGCCTTGAATAGCTTCTTCTTGTTCTAAGAATATAGAAAAAAATAAATAAATAAGCCCCTGTTCTTGTTCAAATCTTATGCTTTAACATATTCAAACATACCCTAACTAGGGACAGCTCCTAATATTTAAATTCAACCAGTTTTGAAAAAGTATGCAATTAGCCTTCAAAAGCCACCTCTTCTACTCTACTTTGTTTGAAAAAAAAAATGCAATAGAAGGATTTCATAATCCCGGCCGTTCCAGCAAGACTTGTATTTGTGAAGGCAGTTTTAGTTATGCACAACTAAAAGCAGGTCTTTTTCATGATAAGCAACATACAATTCCTAGCAAGATTCAGATTCAGAAATGATGACCATTAGTCACATATCCAAGATTCAATTGTGGCTATCCAATGGATTTGAACAACTAAAAACTCGTCCTTTTGTACAAACCAGGCTTTTATATTTTAAACTGATTTCTTCATATAATTTCAATACAACTATTCAAAGGAACAAAAGATAAACAACATAGCACTCTATCTTGAAAAGCCCTTTCTCCCAGCCAACCTAAGGAGCTTTCTTTCCCTCTCCTTCTCTGTTCTCTCTCTCTTCACCCTCTCCTCTCTCAACTCCTCTATCGATTTCTTTTTGTTCTTCCCTTTGAGTTCACTTGCCTCTTTATCACCATCTGATGCCTCATAAGAGGCTGGTTTTGTGAGGTACCATGGCTTATGTACACCTTTCCCAACCAACCCATAACCTAGTCTGTATTTCTCATCCTCTGGAGCAATAATCTTAGCCTCTTTAGCCTTCTCTTTCTCTTCCCTTCGCCTCTTGTGCTCTTTCTTGTGGGACCCAGCTGCCTCTTCACGCTGAAATTGATGACAAACATATTAACATATAGCTCATATAGCTCAAGGTAAGCTGCGGATGTGTGTCACATATTTAAAAAGTAATGATAAAATAGAACTATGCTCCCGGATTACTTGATCTGGTCAATGGGTTACTAGTATGCAAACTTTACCATGCTTCTAATAAGGAATAACATACAAATGGACAAAGATTAAGATGCAAATTCATCCATATTCTTCTCAAAGTAACAAGAGCTCTACTATTCCTAAGCAAAATCACAAGGTACAAGCTTACCAGTTTGGGACACTAATTAAGAAGTTTGGACCAGTTCATGTGAGGAAAAATGAAAAATAACATGATCTAGCCCTAATCGTTATTTCTATTAAAAGATGATGCATCTCTGACACATAAACTGAACACATCAATTACTATTAAAATGTACTTCCAACATCACCTCTCTTAAATTACTAGATCATGTTCAAGGTGAATTGAATTGGGCACCTCTCAAAATTATAGGACAAGCTAAAATGACCAAAATATCCCTCAAAATATAAATTAATTGCATCTTGTATTTAACTAAAATTACTAAGGTATTTTGGTCATTATGGGGGTGTCCCATCATGTTGAGGATGCCCAAATCAATTCCACCTCACAGTTTCAGTTTTAATAAAATACTGGTGTGCAAATGTAACTTGTTTGTTCCTGATACCAAAAAGGCAAGGCTTCAAAACCTAAAATGAATAAAATCATGGTACATCATGGTACAATTTTAAAAAAGTAAAAAAGAAACAATCCCATATTAAACACAATAATGTTAACATGTGGAAAGATGTAGCAAACTTTAAATCGCTTTTTCATACTAAAACAATCACAAAATTAAAAGCAAATGCTGACACCGTTTTAAGTTCAAACCACACAATATAGAAGAACAAAAACAAACCTTAGCTTTCTTTGTCTCTCTGCGCTCAACCGATCCGAGAAATTCAAAATCAGGCAAGCTCTCAAAGAGGTTCATATGGCGAGAATCCCCCTCCTTTCGCTCGACATCATCCGAGTCCGGAGCAGACTCGACGGGCTCTGACGTGGATGCTGTGGAGGCAGAGGCGGTAGCGAGGCCTCGGGCCCGACGGAGGCTCTGGAGTCGGAGGTCGGCCTCGGTGCGGCGTGTCTGCTCAAGGCGGAGCTGTTCCTCGCGCGCGGCGGCTTCCTCGTCGCGCTTGACCTTCTCGCGGTTGTCCCAGTTGTACACGTTCCATCGCTTCTGTGGAAGTATGTTCAGACCGCCATGCCCTCCCATCTCTCCTCTCTATTCTTCCGATCGGAAGAAGCGATCGAAGGTTGAAAGGGGAAAGTAGGAGAGAGAGAGAGAGAGAGACTGGGCTACTTGGGCTTGGGCTGGGCTTTGTAATTGGCTGTTTATTGTGCGGTGGGGTTTCTGCTAATCTCCGTCGGTAAGAAGAGTCGATAAGAATCGTCCGATTAAGATCTGATGGTTTATATCGATCTAATGAAAACAATTTTGGAAGGAAGGTCTATCTCAAATTCTCAATTGCCGGGAAGTCTATGAGCTTGATATTCTGATACACTTGTGGGGTTTTAGAATTCATGCAGCCGGTGCCGCCGTCAAATTTATTTATAATTTTACCTGTCCAGATTTTTAGCAGTCAGGTGGATCTAAACGTTGCATATGGCGTTGAAAACGATTAATTTAATTAATTTGTTCTGGTTACGACCAATCAGACCACAGAAGATTGGAGCAAAAACAAAGTTGACCTCTTGTAAATTTTGATGCTTTAAAAACAGAACCAGATCGGCCAGTCCTATGACCTATCAGGAAGCAATCACTGGTTTCTTTTTGCTCGTTACATAAAGAGTTACACGGATAAATCTGCAGAAAAATTTTTGGTCGAGGACCCACCTCCACGCTCTGCACGAAAGCTCTTGGTACTTCGTATCCTCCCTCCTATCGATGACCACTAAAATTCTATCAACAGGCCTCTCTTTCAAAAATAAAAAATGAAACAAAAAAAAAGAAAAATATTATATCAAGAAGCCGCCACAGGCTGATTAGTATCTTTCAGTTCACAACCGTGCAGCGTCCGTCAAGTATAAGAGACTACACCATTGAAAATATATTAAAAGTGAATCCTTCATATAAATAATTAAATATCAACAAATCCTTTATTTTAAGCTGGAAACAATTTCTTAAGCTCCCTCGTTTCACAATTTCACTGAAATAATCGTGAAATTTGACAAAGAATTGTTATACCAATGCACATACATACATTCTATACATACTACATAGCCACCATAATTTGCCAAAAAACCGCAAACATGGAGGGTGTTGCGATTGAGATATTGTTATATACATCTTTTTCCAAATAAAATCATCAACTTATACTATATTCCAAAAAAAAAAAAAGGAACAAAATGAACCATGAAAATATAACAACTTAACATCATGATGAACTTGGACTCTCAATCTGCTGTCTGCTGATCATGCGTCCTTTTGTCAGAACTATTCATCTCCAAGCTACCTTGCTGACTACATAACTTACATGGGCCTACACAATTTTCGGACGGAGAATGAGTGACCCAATCATCAGGAACCGTGAAAAAGTACTTGATCATGAACTTGCGGAACCTCTTCTTGTACTCTTTTGGGGAGACGATGGTAGGGGATGTGTTTTTGGGGACGACTAGCGAGGATTTGACCCACGTTTCCAGCTGTTTGTCCCATGTGTACTGTCTTAGGTAATCAATTATTCCAAATACAAGCTCATGCCGCTGTTTGTCGACTCCGACTAGTAGAGAATAATCCATCACGTTGATCGACTGGAATACAAGAAAGTTCAGGGTTATATGTCAATTGAAAACTATCAGGAGCTTACAACGATCAATTAAAAGATACCAAGACAATTTGGGTATCTCCCTCCTCCATTAGAACTCTAATATTTTCAACTTGCATTTTAATTTATTTGACATGTTATTTTTCTAAATTCTAATTAAGGTTTTTTTTTCATATGCATGCTTCTCCATTACGCCATCAATTTTTAAATTAGTATATAACCTTTTATGAAAATTAAGTCCATTACATAAAGTTTAATATAAACCTTTTCACTTAGAGCTACAATCAAGGACATTTTATGTAATAAAGGATAAAACTTTTTTGAAGTTTAAAAGAATATTAGCATCTACAGCTATGAAAAAATCATTATTTCAGCAGCACTGCAAGAGGGGACAGAATGATTTCAACCATTTCATGAAATCATGATATTTTACCAGGTGAAAGAATTGCACTTACAGTGAGAAAAGTTGTGTCATTCCAAATTGCTCGCTGCAATAGGTGTTTCGTTTTCACACCAACATAAAAAGGTGACATTCTCAAGTCATCTATGAAATTCTGATCCAAATACACCTGTTCTAGGTCTTCTGAAGAATTTGAATTTGAAATGTGTCGAGAGAAAATAGCTCCTTTTAGATCATAAATGCGAGAAATATTCTTCCCAAAATGAAGGTTTTCCATCACCATCACATCCATCTTCATTTCTTTGCCATTCTTTATTTGCCGCACCTACATGCAAGATCAGATAACATTTTAACATTCTTTTTTTATTATTATTCTCAGTTTGATAGGTTTGCTATGTCTGGCCTTGTTTTCTTCATCTTTCAAATATTTTGGTATTTCCAAGAATCTAAGAATAACTACAGAAATTTAGTCATACACAATCATACATATTTTTAATAAGAGTATCGATGATTAATAGCTTGGCCCTTATCTTTTGACAAGACAAATGATCTTAGTACCACACGAGAAAGATATTGTCATGGCATCATCACTGTTGTTGTTATTACCCAAAGTTACGGTATCTTTATTCGCCCCAGCCCCCACTGGTTTAAGATTTTGTTATTTTGAAATATGATATTTTTAACCCATAAAGTTACAAAAAATTACAGATATAAAACAAATTAATTAATGCTAAAATTTTAAAATGTGTGTGTGGGTATATATCCAAGTTAAAGTTAGTACCTCATAAATCCCAAGAATCTTAGCAAGGCCTGTTGGGTTCCCCGAATCAATGGACTCATTCACATACTTGAAATAATCCTTCTCAAATTTCAGAAATGATTCAAATTCAGCTCTCTTAATCTGCTTTATGATAAACCTCTCATCCATCGTTTTTGCAAAAAATGCTTTGCTTTTCCCGCCTTGTGCATCCCACTTTTTACACCTGCTCATAAGAAGTTTGTTTGGTCAGTTTTTCATTTTTTTAACTCAACTTTTGTTCAATTAAAGTTGACTCGACTTGATTAAGACAGGCCCATTGCATTCGAGCAGAATTTGGTTCAAGTCTCAACTTTTTTACCTCTAGCAGGCTAATCATTTTACCTAGCCAGTTTAGCACTTATATAACTTCAATATTAGTTTTAAAATAGCAAGGCAAGGTTTTTAGTAGCAAAAAATTTTCATATAGGGTGTATAAACCTGACAAATTATAGCACCCAAACAGTTTTGACAATTTGAGATTGCCTGCTTATTCGGGTTAACTGGATCCAAAAGATTAATGGTTGGTGTAGGTCAGGATCACCATTCTTAACTAAAGCAAATTTGCGATTTGTTCACTGCTATAGTTTTCCGTTATTCAACTTGCCACTTTCCCAGCTACACAAACCTAAAGCTTCATTCAGTTTACTTTAGTAATTATTGAAACAAACCTGCTCAGCGAAATTATATAAGCCATTTCAGATGGGCAGCATTTCTTTCTCAAATTATAGAAATCCTCGGCGCATAAACACACCACCGAGTACTTCCCTCTCAATCCTAACCGTCCATTCACAAAAACTTCTGGATGATGATCTTTTGAGAGTGGGACTGCCTCATCAAAGGAGAGAGAGTACTGACTACTGAGTGAATCTGACGAATCTGACGAGTCAGTAGAAGACCATTTTGATGATGTCACCGAGCCCAGAGATAAATAACTGTCAGATTTCTCCAGTGTTGACTCAATAGTGAATTTATTATTGTGCTTTATTTCAGAGATAGCCAGTGCACGAGATATGATGCTTGATATCTCATCCTCGCAAACTAAGATAATGCTGCCATCGGGCCCAACCGAGAACCGAGGTGGGTCTCTATCTTGTGTTGCATCTTCATTTAAAGGTGAGAGAAGTAGATGTACTGGTGTGTAGTTATTCACCATGAAGAACCTTGTTAGATAGAAATTCGAAATTTCACTACGGTAAGTAGACTTTAATTCAGAAAAAGGGGCCCAGACCCATTTCTCAGGATCCTCCAGGGTTGAATTTCCAATTAAAGATTCTTTTCTAGCAAGGTAGGACTCAGGCACAAGCGAAGATTGGGTCATGTTGCTGGTGGTCTCTAACTGCACTTTATCATCATTCAGGCTGACTAGACTGGAAGCCTCCGGTGATTCTGTCTTGTTGGTGGATTCTTCTATGGTTTTCTCAGTGTACTCTTGTTCTATGTACGATGGTTTGTATTGTAAAAGTTGATTCAACCGGCGGTCCCATACATATATTTGGAGGACAAGGTCCTGGTACAACCAATTTAAACTGAGAAGCTCATTATCTGCCATGTCCTCATTTTTCTCACACTTTTCAATAGTCTCTGATAAACTCTGCTTAATCAAGAGAATGAAAGCTTAATCAAGAAAATGAAAGAGCAAAATATAGATGAGCAAGACAAGATTGGTTATGATCCTATAACCTAATCATACAAGCACAGCTATAAAAGGCCATATTCTTTTTTTCTACATTGTTAGTTATTTCCCTGTTCTACTGGTGTTATCTAGAAAAATTATAATAAAGGAGAATAATTAACCTCAAAGTCAGCTTTTTCTTGGTGAAACATCTCTTCAACTCCAGGAAGCTCTTTAACTGATGCAGAAATATAAGATTCTTGTTTATTCTTCAGGTGATGTAGTATGCTAGCAATTTTCGAGAAGAGTTGTAAGCCCCTTGGAAGAATCTTCTAAAAATCAAAATAAATCTATTGAGCCTCTGAAATCACAAAATAATACTTTGGAGAACAAACTAAAAAAATCACTTTTCCTTAAAATACACCTTTCTTTCTAAACATGTGCCACCTCAAAGTATCCTAGTCCATGGACTTTTCTCTCCCCTCATTTCAAAAACTTTGTTAGTTTGGTAGTTTACATTCATATCCTAGTAACCTGATAATATATGCCTGCTTTACCTCCAGTTTAAGAACAAAAGAGATGAACAAAAAAATAAATAAACATAAGATAACATCATACCTTTCTAAACTCATCTTTCAGCAAGCCCCGTCTGTTGGGATTATGGAATCCAAGTATTGAAGGTGGTTTGCAAGCGGTGAAAACCTCCACCGGAGTGTACCAAAACACAGCAACCTTTGATCCCAATCTGGGAAAATAAGTAGAAACAGACATAAAATTACTCTTTATTTAGTTCATCTACTCATCAATAAAACTTCCAAAAATTTCTGTGTTTAAAACTAAAAGAAGATCAATTGCTTAAGGGTACTAGCACACATAAATCCCAAACAGTGAAACATACCCAAAGAACCTCAAACAATCTCGATGCAGCAAATGGCCGCATTTAGAGAGTCTTCTGGCCGCAGACTGGCTGGAAAAACTAAGCTCCAAGAACTTCCCAAAAGACAAACTACGTGCTGATGTGGACATGACAACCCTTGGGGTTGGCATGGAAGTTCCTGTTTCAGCCTCACATTTCAGACAGCGAGACCACATCCATATCTTCCCCTCGCTCTCCCCTGACAATTGGTAATCTGGATGGAGTTGTTTAATAATTACCGTCAAGTTCCCATTACGGTGAGTGTATGAGTATTCATGCGCCTCCTGAGGCTCGCCACATGTAGAGCAACTGTACCCCTGTCATAGAAATAAATGCACAGAATTATTTTTGTCAGATGAAGTGTTGAAATTCTAACACGAAACAGCCCAGGATAAGCAAATATTCAAGGTTTTATATATGATAAATATCTAGTTTTACCAGTTGCGTATAAGTTTAGATGCACAACACAATATGAATATCAAAATAGATAAATATAGAAGCTTAGAAAACAAACCTGACTATTCAATAGATTTTGCAGATATCGTCCCAAGGAGATATCACAATTCCCATAGTACTTTATGCGGTTGTACCGGCTCTGTTCACACATTGATTGTTTTGTCATGCACTGACTTGTTGTCAAAACCAGTATCGTCTCCGAGTCATTGCCATCCATTTTTGCTTTGTTTATGCAACTTCCATTGTCATGTACCCCATTTTCAGCAGAGCCCACAGATCCCTCTTCTTTGTTACAAATTTTACATGCAGCAACTTCTTTATCAGTATCAGTTGATATTTCTTGAGTAGAGTACTCCAAAGCTGAATCAGCACTGGTATCATACAAATCCATGTTTGAAGAACCATTCACACGGTAAAAACCAGGTAATAATGGGAGTTCTTTAGCATTTCGTGAAAGCCTTGGATTGTGTTGTGTGTGTCCGTTAGAGAGGGATGGGAGATGAGGAACCACTGAAGGCTCAACTTTGGGGACAATTTTGTCATTTAAAAATGCCCTTTGGTCTTCAAAAAATGAGGTTTCTAGGATAAGATGGTAAGCGGCAAACACAGTGTATTGAAGCACATGCTTCACCTTTTTAAGTTCTTCACTATTAGCTCCTCTTAAGAGTATCTACAAGATAATACAGACATAACCAAACACCAAAATTAGTCAAAATTGTGCATAACAAAATGTAAATGTTAAATGGTGGACATACAATCTTAGAAGAGATACACATTTGACACCAAAAACAGCCCATCGCTCAATTGGCAAAGTTAGGCAAAGTCAAGCAGAGGAAAAGATGATATTATCATAAATCAAAAGAAAGATAGCATAGATTAAATAGCATCTCTAACCGTGCATCCAAGTGGCCTCGGGAACCCCTCCAAAAACATCAAGGTTTTGGCCGGTTTCTTTCCTCCTTCACCTCCAATATTGTGCTCCTCAACAAACCTCTCTACGCGAAATGACTCGCAAGACTTCAATTTGGGATCCTTCAACACATCAGAGAAAGTGATGACTGCTGAACCAGAGCACCGAGAAATTCTCTCAAGGCGGTGGAGCTTCATGTCAAGAACAAGCGAGATGCCTTTTCTCAAAAGGAGTTCTTGGATGTTACCGGACACGGTTTTCTCGACCAATATTACATTTGGCTGGCATGTCTCCGTCATTTGTTCGATTGATTTTTGTATATGAATGTTCTCCTAGTTTCATGAGAGAGACAGATTTGTTACTGTAATGCTGGAAAATATTTGAATAATTTTGAAAAAGGTAATGTTGGTGAGGTAGAGGATGGAAGTGCTACTGTTCTGAGATATGTTTGTGGATATCGAATACCAAAGGGAGCTGTCAATGTGCACCCCAGTAAACTAGAACCAACACTACAGAATCCAAGCTTTGTAAAAATTTATTTCTCCCATGTCCAAACCCAACACAGAACAACTGCATCAGCCTTCACCATTCAAGATGTCATACAAGTGCTACAGAAAATATTCTTGGAGAACCCTCCAACTGCATTTTCATTAATTCGAAGGTACCTTGAAAATTGTGGTTCCACTACATTCCAACAGTCATGGGCAAAATAACAGCTACTTTTTAAAGAGAACCTAAAAATTCAATTAGTTGTAAAATACAAAAACAAGTACCTCTCCCATAGAATCAAAGGAAGACAAACCAGCATCAGAGTGACCCAAAACTCCCTTGAGTAGTAGAAGTTTAGGGTTCTTAAAGCTATTCGGCATATGCTTATTAGCTGTGTTCTTCTTGAACACTAAACCTTTTATTACCGCACTACAATTCCAAATCAATAGGAAAATATATGTTAAAAAAACAGATAATAACCATACCAAATAATAAACGGTGAAAGCTTTAAGCATAAGACAAAGAACAATTGAAACTGCCATATGTTTACCTACACCATGCTAAAATCCCATCTTTCATTTTTCTTTTGTACTTTCACAGGTATACATATATTTGAACAAAAACAAAACAAGGAGAAAAAGTGAGAGTACCTCTGATTGCGGGTCCCACTAGCAACACACTTGACCTTAACATATGACCAAGGGTCCATCTCCTTTCCCTCACTGGCTTCTGGCTTTATAAGTTGAGCTGCTTCCCAGGAAATATTGGCCACAACATCCAGCCAACAGTCACCCTCAGTTGACATAACAGGGATACCCTCAACCTCAAGGAAACGCCTCACAAGCAGCTTAAACTGTCCATTCATTGCCTCCATCATGGCCACCTGTCTCTCCCCATCTGAACTAGGGTTAGAATTACCGGTGGGACTTGGACTAGGGCTTTCATCCTCCCACTTTGTACCAATTGCGCCCCCAAAATCATCGTCATCTTCTTCAAGATTCGTGCTAGTTAAAGAAAACTCCTTTTCTTCTTTGACAGCTGGTTCAGGCGGTATCAAAATCTCAGGATTGATACTAATATTCGAAATGATGGGAGGACTGGTCCTTCCACTAGTTCCGCCAGGTTCAATGTGGATATGTTCACTTCTCTCTCCATTTTCATAATGCAAGCCATTTCCCTCGCAACTCCGGATCTCTTGTGGAGGCTCATGGAGCTCTTCAATCCTACTAGTATAAAGGCATTTAGTAACTTTCTAGCATCTTTATAAAGATTCTAGAAGTGTAAATCCAGTGCTAAAACATTACTCTTCATTAAATTATGTTTTACTTGCATCATAAAACAACTTAACTCTTCACTTAATCATGTGTTACTCTTCATGTAAAAACCTAATCCTAATATATCCATGTTACTTTTTGTTTTATTTCCTACGTGAGAGTACGCTTACACAACACAAAGAGATCAAGACCAAACAACAAACAAAATTAACAGAATGAAGCAAAATACCTGACAGGTGGATTCATATTAGCTGGGAAATCACCTATAAAAATGAAAGTAGGGTCAATAAATGGTCAAATGTGCTAATATAAATAAACTGTAATCTAGGCATATACAGTGTTCTCTGATATTATTTGTACCAGTAAGTGGAGACATGCACATGCACATATTACTGATTAAGTAGGTATGGTTAATGAGGTGTGTAGAGAACCCTGGCATAACACCTGACAAAATAGCCATTATAGATCTTGAAATTATACTACAGTCATATAGAAAAGCAACTTTGTAATGTATATTCAAGCCTATTACCTCGTGCGTTCACAAATTACTATTTTGGGAAATGTCTAAATGTATAAGAAGATATGGAACTACTTAAATTTTTTGGAAACTGTACCATGTGGACAACTCACTCAAGATGTTTCCGCTCTAATTTTTGCAAACAAGATATAAACTATGATTTTATCTTGCATCAGCTCACTCCAATATTCAGGGTTTGAGAACCATTAAAACATATATCATGTTCAATGAAAAGTTCTCCGGACTTATGCAACTTACAGACATTAGTGAACAAAAAAAAAACTCTGCATTACCTAATTAGGGCAAAAAAGAGCTACTTTTTGTTTTCCTAGTACCTAAAAGGGAAATTAAAATTAATATTGTTTCCATAATATCTTCTTCACAATTCATGAATTGCGGATATATAATTTCCCAAAAATCTATAGCAGTCTTGATTGACCACTTGGACAAATTGGTCAAAACAAAATGAGTTAAGCTTAAGACCAAATCTACCCAAAAAGGGAACTATATGACTTAAATATCATTGTATTGTCCGGCAGAGGACGTATAATATTGCAATTTAAAACTGGTCCAGATGATTGGAGCCATAACTAAAATTCGAAAAACAAAAAAAAAAGTTATGTTGTTCTTATTCTGAGCTACAAACAATATAGTCAATCTGTTGACTTTCTTTTGAAGGTCAGAGAAACTAGACAAAAAAAAATCAGAAAATTAAATTAAATCCAAATATAAAACTTGGAGAGTTTAGAAATCCCAAATTACTGGCTCAAACTTATGAAATTAATACCTTCTACTGAAATTCAGTTATAAACATCGATTTACTTCTGGGATTAAGGTTTTCCCTGTTAATTGCAGCTTTTGATACAACAAAGAGCTGGGTGTAAATTTCTTCAAAATAAAAAAAAAGAGTTCGCCTCCAAATGTTCAGATGATTTGAGTAGAAGTGAAGAGGAGCAATTGCTTACCTGAAAACGGGGTGAATTACATGAAGGTGTTCGTTCTTCGCTCAGTTCGGTGGATCTATTAACAATTTTGTTCAAGAATTGTGAGAATAAATGAACGAGAGATGAGAGAAGAGAAGAAGAGGAGAAGAGAGGAGATTTGAGGAGAGGTGCTTATTCTACTTCTCTTCTTTCGTCTTAAGTGGAGCCCACTTTTGTATAATTGACGATTGTACAATTTTTCTTGTTCTTTCTCCGGACAATTTTATGTATATATTTTTTGTTTTTATATTTTATCCGTTACGATTTTCATGTTCGTCCTTGTAAGAATAAGTATTACATGCATTCCTCCGGACCCTTATTTTTTTTCGAAATACCCCACAGTCCCACACATATCTTCTACTTAGCACCAAATATATTGATGTGATTTTTATCGTTAAATCTGTACAAATTGATGAACTTATAAATGGTTGTCATAATTATTTAGTTTTATTATAAAAGAGTGCGATACAATTTTTTTGCAACAAAATATTTCAATAAATTCTACATGATACGAATCATCCGTTCTTAAGCAATAATGTAATTCAATAAAATCTACATCTATTTTTCCATCTTAAAAGATTTATAATTTAAAATAGAATGATGTTTATCGATTTAGTATGGTTCATATATTTCAGAAAGTTCGTACTATGCATTGGAGAACATAATATTAATTAAGCTGGTGGACCGTTTCCGCACATATTTACACTATAACAAAATATTCAAGGGCTTCTCTGTGATTTTGGGAAGACCAATAAAAGAATAATAATTCTATTCTCTTTTCTAAAATGCAACATTTTACTTTTACTGTACGCCACGCAAACCGACAGAAGAAATCATGTTTGTTTCGGGGAAAATGGGAACGGAAGAAATGTCGTACTTTTAGTGTTTTAGTAATGATTACACTTGGTTTAAACCGTACAGTATGGTTCCTTCATTAACGAATCACCGATTACGGATCCCATGCGATCCCTTTTCCGTCATTGACTATGGAGTTGTTATGGACCTGGTTTTTGTTAATCTTTGGAAACCAAAAGCGGTGGAAAATTAAATCAGACACCCTTTGAAGTTAGATTTTCTGTGCACGTCTCATTGTTTAAAAGGTGTTGTAATCTACTGAAGGGAGTGATACTGCAACAAAGCAACAACTACCGAACGTATAATGTTGGGGCTGTTTGGATTCTCCAAGGAATTTGGAGAATTTCATCTTCCTACCATAAATTTATTATAAACAATCCAAATTCTTCACAAAATTACACACTTTTCAATAAATTTATTCCTAAGAATTGCAACTTTACCAAATTCTCCAAATTCCTAAGCGATCCAAACGGCCCAACTAAAATAATTTTTTTTTAAATTATCCTCGAATTTTAAAAACTTGCACAACTAAAAAAACGTAAAATATATAAATTTTTTTATTCTTTTTGTGAAAAAATTATTATTACAAAAGGACAAATTATTAAATAATGGTCAGAGCCCTTATCTCTTCGATTAAATAAAATAAAAGTCTCTTACAAAAAAATAGGAAAAAGCGAAAAGGAAAAGGGAAATGAATGAAAAACAACCAACTATTAACAAGTGATTATATTACGTACGTTCGAATAACAAATTTAGATCTTCTTAAATTATTATATTACAAATTTTTTGCTATACACGGCAATATACGCCATTTCTCAAACGTTGGTCCCAAAAGCATCATTTATCTAACTAGTTTGGCCATTAACATTTTGTTTCCATTGTTGTGTGTGTGTGTGTGTGTGTGTTTATTAAAACCAAGAGGCGAGCCTAATCTATAAATAGTTCATTCCATTTTTTTTTTTTTGGTGCTTTCAGCCTATATTTTTTTATGATAAATCAGAGATGAAGTTTTTCAATATATTTTAAAATTAAATGTATATAAAAATTTCTCGCCAAATTTCAAACAAATGACTTTTCATTCAAGATACATATCTTTTACTTTCAACAAAGTTTAAATTTTTATTTAAAATCATAGATTATCTGTATTAGATTCACGCTCAGTTGTTTCTATTGTTGATGAAGTTATTTATCGAACAACTGCACTTCAATTCAAGATACATTATATGTGAATAATGAGTGCCGAGTTATAATAATAAATTAATAATCCAAATATATTTCCCTTTTCCTCAACAAAATACATATACCCAGAGCTGCTTTTTCCAATAAAAGAAGCTAAGAGGAGACGGAGAAAAGCAAGAAATACTTTGCTAATTTTCGTTCTTGACTTTGTATTTTGTGGATGACAGTTGAAATCAGTGAAGGAAAAATAAAACGATTTTTTTTAAATTTGTGCTTTTCAAATTTCACCCCTTTTTTTTAATTTGGGGTTTGATGAAGTGTCATATGTAACTTGTCTCTTCATTTCGGTTCTTATTCTTTCTTAACTTGAAAGCACGGCTTTAGCTTCAACCTAATTTCACTCTTTAGGTCAACTCAAATTAATAAAACATCATTAGTAGCTCTTAATACTATTGTTAAGCAAACCGGATCAATTCACATAAAATAAACACAAATGTTATACAAGTTCGCTTTATCAATTGAATAGAGCCCCTTTTATGATTTTCACACAATTATATAAAAAAAATGTTGCTCTTCTCATTATTAATTGTTTCTATGTTTTCTTACGACCGGAAGACGAAGTCGATAACAATTTCTAATTTATAATTGATAAAGTGAAATAATGTTCCAAATTGGAAATCATCATTTTGTCAAACTATAATAAAGAATTAGGGAAAGAAAAAAAATCTGCTCATAAATATATCCAGGGCATTATTGAAGTTCTCGGTCTCTTATCCACATTGTATTTTGACATTTTCAAATTAAAAAGTTTTAAAAGGCCGCCTTTGACCATGGAAGTTGAAAAAGTAATAAAAAAATTGTTAAAAACTATACGTTAAAGAAATAGCATGCCATGTCAAAAAAAAAAAAAGTATATGTGTGTTTCTCTTTGAATAAATTTCTTTATAACAAAAAAAAATGAGTTCTCAAATATTCTGGAATAATGTTGATCTTAGAGAAAAAAAAAATGTTGGCCAATGAAACATATAACTGCAAGATGAAGAAATGATGCGTCAAAAGCAAATAAATTTTCTAAAGGCGTATAAAAATCTTATCTTCCGAATAATTTGTAATCGGCTTTTTCTTACAATTAAGTAAAATTAATTAATTGTAGCCTCCTTTATCGTTTGAATAGACTATATAGCAGGGTCAGCTAATTATTTTATTTTTCATCTGACCAATCACGCCAACGAAATCAAGCATGCATACAAACCTATTAATTAATTTGCCAAACATATTTTTTTCTCCCCCCCCCCCCACATTACATACGATATAATAAGAGGATTGTAAATAATAATTGTAAATATCAGGAGAAAATACTCGACGATTGTTTATTTTAACAATTTTAACAATAATTTTAAATTTATTAAATATAAATTTGAAATAAAAAATAATTTACAAGTATATTGCTCGATTATAAAACCTTATTAACAAAAATTCATGCAATTTGATTACCATGTGGAGATGAATCAAGGAGCATGGATTGTAAACAATTGTAAGTATTAAATGAACAGCAAAATATCATCATTTTTTCCTAAAAATGATTCGAGCCCGTATTGATTGTGCATATAATATCAGCTCTCAAAGTTAAATTTTATATTTGTATGATTATTAAATTACCACATTAAACTTCTAAAATCATCTTCTTCAAATCATTGCATGCCATGGTGGTAGGTTTAAATGATAAATATTAATTGATGATTGGCCTTACACATAGGCACTCCTGTACGATTGAAAGAAAATTACCACGCTTGAAAATTGCTCGCAAATTTGGAAAAGTTTTGCTAGGTGGCAAGGCGTAGATGCTTAAAATTTGCTTTGTAGGAGGTCCATCCAAAACCACACAAATCTCATGTTGTCGTGCAATAAGATAATGCAACTTGGCGCTTCTTCAATGGTGCGCGCATAAATCATAAATTCTCTGACAAGACCTTGCTTCTCCAATGATGATGGAGATCGAGCATGTCCAACCGTACACCTGTCTGCAATCTACTAACTACATTTGTTTCTAATAATCTTTCACTTTGATTCATTTTTGTCTGCATCTAATTAAATAATATAGATACACCTTAATTGGTACTGTTTTCGGTACATCGGTACTATTCAGCTTAAATGAATTATTACGTAATGAGACGGGTGGCTTGATCCACTTTTTCTCCAAAAAAAAAATATTATGTAAGTTAATTACTTTTATTTATCATACACTCGGTTGAATAGCTTTTGGACAGCTCAGAAAATTTAATAGCGGTATTATTGAATCACTAAGTACATTTAAGTTTCGATCCAACACCAATAGAACTGGAAATTAGATGAAAAATAAAACCATTAATCTGCATAAACTCGTTCATTCTAAATAATAAAGATTTTAGCGATTAATGTTTCTATTTTTTTTCCTTTTTTAGTATTTTTTAAAATTTATCGATAGTCAAGTATTATTCAAACTAGCAGCAATGCCCGCTCAATGTGCGGGCAATTCTTTATCGATATATTTAAAAAAATAAAGATTTTTAGTATGTATTTTTTTATGTGAATTCTTTTTGTTCTTAACTACACATGATCTAATAAGGACGAAGCATTACATAATTTTTTGTGAGCAACCCTCAGACCTATCAACAATCAATAAAAAAAAAGGACAAAATCTAGGGCACCCTTTTAGCAGTATTAATAAAATCAATTTCCATAAGCACTTTCCAATAATAATATATTCTCAGATACAAAATAAAATGACACAAATCGCTATTGTTGGAAAAGATTTAGAAAAATTCTTTTAACAGGTTTAAGCATCACAGATTTCTCTGTAATATTTTGCAATCACGCCTCAGCCTAACATGTAGTTTCATCTGCAACGTAAATCAAAATGGCTGATCAGTTTTGTCGTGCTGATAGCTACATTGGCTCTTAATTGTGATTATTATAATGCTCAATTAATAGAATAATAGAATTAAGTTAAATCCATCAACATGTATATCCATATGTGTAATGTATGTCTCCTGATTAGTAATGAGTAAACTTAAATCCATCAACATGTATATCCATATGTGTAATGTGTGTCTCCTGATTAGTAATGAGTAAACTTAAATCCATCAACATGTATATCCATATGAAGATTATAATTGCGACCAACATCAAATTAAGTTAAAAAATGATCCATTGATAAATTAACCTCAAAATCTTTCTTGTACAAATATCTTATTTTTTCATTTTCTTGCATGTGCAATTTTGCAATTATCTAACATAAACATAATGGAAATATAAATATATTGTAACCACCTTAAAAACTACCAGACAATAAATTAATTAATTCTGCATTTATCTCACATGGTTTGAAAGCAACAAAATTAATCAGAAGAAATCAGCAATATAAAATAAAATTTTTGCACAAAAGATGTTCGTAACAAATCCAACAGAGGCATTTTCCAAAATTGCAGAAAGGACCTTTTTAACAAATTCACCAAGGTAATGTTAAATAACCTTTTTAACAAACTCAACGCAGTTCAGCAGCTTTGGGAGCATGAAGGCTTTATGTTGCCGTCGCTGGTCAGCTTTGTAATTCAGTTAATAAATTGATAACATCTCAAAAACCTGCTGATAACAACCATCAGTAGATTATTATAGAAATTACAAAAAATAATACAAGAACCCTAAGGATGCTCTGTGACATATCAATCCAGAGAAAATAGATCTCTAATATTTTGTTCCTTTGAGCCTCTGCCATGTCTTACTTGCTTTCCAAATAATTTGCTCACTGGTCACTACTTTTTAAATTATTATCATGAAATTATTATTTGCTTGGTACCAGCAATTCATGTGATGTACAAACTCAGAAGATTCATAATTCATGACAGTGAGCATCTCAGCAGATGCAGGATGATTTTTTTGACACGTTGTCAAACATTTTGCATTTTGCTATACAAAAATATGGAATGTTATTATAAAAGAAGAAATATGATATCGATTAGTCATGGAGATTAGGGCACAATTTAGCAATGAACTTTTAATATTATCGAAATAATAACAGATAATATACCATTTCTTGTACCACAAAGCACAACGCAGATTAAAACAATAAATTATAATAATTTACCAAAGTGGGAAGCAAGTAAATTTAACTATCGTACCTAAAAAAAAAAGTAAATTTAGCCATAGTTGTCCATTCATCATCTCAGAGACAAATCCTACAACAAAAATAACACAACAACAAAAGAAGTGGTCAGTTCAAAAAAACTAATCAAAATAGTAGAACTTGAATAAGAAAGAAGAAATGCACATTTGTCATCACAATAAGCAAGACACTGCGAGCCGAAAAAATTCTTGACTTAAAAAGAACAATTAAAATAGAAAAGAGCATAAGCTAATTTGAATTAATAGTGTCACTTGTTACATACTTGAAAATATAATTGGTAGTTTGGTACCTATAATGTAAGTGCGAACATCGAACATTATTCAGGCATCATGGTGATTGCTCCTTAAATTGAGCAAAATCAAAGAAAGTACAAAGGAGCTCACTGAAACCAAAAGGAAAAAAATAATAGAAAACATAAGAAAGAAAAAACGTAAAAAGGGAAGCAGCATGGGCTTTACCTTCTGGCCACTCCACAAATCAAATAGCCGAACTGACAAAGGGAACATTGTGAGAAAAATAGCACATTTGACCCCAAATCAGCAACATGCATCAAGCTGCAAAAGAGACACAAAGAGAATAAATCAGGGCAAAAACAAACCTGGAAGCAAAGGTAAAATAAAGAAGTCAAGGCACATCACCAAATTGCATAATATCACATTCTGTATGCCATTATGCATGAGAGAGCAAGTTCAGTCAAAGGAAAATCAGATTTCTAGAATCTATCTCTGACAAGTTACATTTGACCTTTTACAATTTAGTCCTTTTTTTATCTAAAAATTCTACTTTAAACGTTTATACAATACCAATACCAATGCGTAAGTTACATTTTTAGAAAAGGTGTGTATATGCAACGAGCAGGCAGAACCCTTGATATCTTCATTGCACGTTTCTTACATGAATTTCTTTATTGTGCTTCTAACAATAAAGTTATAATTAAGCGAAACAAAGGAAGTTGCATCTCATCTAAATACAATCATCTTTCTAACTCTAACAGATTACACTTACATATTACCAATCAGTGATTCAAATATTATTGCCAATTCCACTTACTAATTAATAATTCTTTTAGTTTATACAGATCTGAGATGATTAGGGCCCTGCAAAGCATTATTAAAGATAAAAAGCAAACAAAGAAAATTATAAGCATTTCTATAAACATGACAGTGGATATAATACAATTTTAATTATTCAAAATAAAAGGTAACCTAGTGCAGCCTCCTTTGGTACTTCTGTGGCACAGGTGTAGGACCTCCTACAAGAAGAATAGATACATAGATAAGTAGATAACGATTCTAGATTATTTTAATATCATGGCCATTATATTTATGCGAAAAAAAACACTGACAGAATAAGCAACAAAAAGTTACAAATTCTGCTAGTAAAGGAAGTTGTGTCTTCTCTGAATTATACCATAAATTTGAATGTTGCTATCGTTCGAGGAGAGGAATTTATGGAATGTTGAATTACATAAAAGATTTGTCCAAAAATTTCTTTTTGGAATTCACATGGTCTAAAATTCAAGCTTAAACAATTTTTCACCTCGATCTAGAACTTTTTCATTGTTATTCATCATGATGCACTTCATCTCTGTAGGCTTTAAGCTTAGACACCTTGGTCATCTCCACTTGATGGTTTATGCTATACTGCATATGCTCCCTCAACTGTGGCCTATTAATTTCTGAGAAAAATTCAAGTTACCCTTTGCAATCAAAGTGAAATATTTGTGTCATATTAGAAGCAAAAAAAATGAAAAAGAAGCTTTGAGTCCAAAGTACCCAAAATCACAGTCAAGACTATAAGCGGCGCTGAAAAGATGTGTCACCTCCTTCATTGTCTATGGCAGACCCGTATTGCTCTACAAAGTCTTCCTTACTCTCTCTAAAAACACAAATGGTACACTCCACCCCAATTCCTCATCAACCACCACGAGAAACAATTGATTGGCCTTTGCAGAGAATTTATCGAGCATTGCAGCAGGGTAAGTACGAGTCGTTATACCGGGAAATGAAGGTTATGTTTGGGAAATGGGAGTTTGACCCAATGGACCTGACTGAACCACCTTTCTCGGTGCATATTTTTCAAGGAGCCGAAGATGGTCTCGTGCCAGTCATATTACAAAGATACCTTGCTGACCAGATCAGTTGGGTCAATTACCATGAACTGCCTGGTACCGGTCATAACTTCAATGTTGTACCAGGATTAGGAAATAAGGTACTCAAGATCTTGCTTGGCAAACCTGTAAACTGAATTGAATGATTTTTGGTAAACAACCTAATATAAATTTATACTTGGAAGTTTAAAAAAATTGTCAGAAATATAATAATAATAATTATCATTATTTTTCCCCTGTGAAATTATTGCACAAAAATCTTTGTATATCCTTGTACCTTTCCTCTCTCTTTCAATTTCGTCCCTTGCCTTGTTGTACCAAATTCTGGACAAAGTGTAAGTTGGATTCGAAGGATAGTTACGTCACTTAAAAAAATGATAAATAATAAGATGGATTCAATTTAACAAGCGGATCCATCAATTTAACTGCAAATCAACGAAACGAAAGTACCTTTCGGGAGCTTGCTCTTCTCCAACGGCAACAACGATTGCAAGGTTGGAATTATCGCTACTCTCGTCAAGCACTGCGTCAGGGTAGGAGATCAAAGAGATAAGAGACAGAGGCGAAAATCAAAGAGAAAAAGCACGGGATAGAGTCGGTGGGGGCATCAGAGGAGAGATAGATGCATCTCGGCACCGTACCTTGGTACTGTGCACCATGCTTGATTGGTACTTGTTGGCGGCGTCGTAAGGAGCGGAATGGGTAAGAGAAATGAGGGTTCTTCGTTGAGGGGCGCCGAAGGAGAATTAAAACCCTAGCATAGAAAATTTTCCTTTTCTGATAGCTTGCGATGGGAGGATGGTAGAATAGATAGAAAGAGAAAAAAAAAAAGAAATAAGAAAAAAAATGTACAGCGAACATATTCGAACCCTCGCGTTTCAAGCGAACAAATCAACAGACTTTGCAGACGCAGCGCCTAGATAGTTCGTGATAAAAGGTCGATCTTTTTGTCTGATATTTGAATTTGAACCGTAAATCATAGTAGATTAATAAAATCAATGATTCATAT
Source organism: Rhynchospora pubera (assembly GCA_028095005.1). NCBI lineage: Eukaryota > Viridiplantae > Streptophyta > Magnoliopsida > Poales > Cyperaceae > Rhynchospora > Rhynchospora pubera. The sequence goes on along the minus strand of CM051461.1, from coordinate 68,744,805 downwards.
TTGATATTAGAGGGGTATAACTTCCTTTTATCTCGAAATTTACGTCTGTTCTACTGATGCTTTATAAGTAGTAGAGATAAGCCACGTAAAAATCAAGATTTTCTATCCACATTAGTATATATGATCTTTATGTGAATTTCTTGTATATTCAACACAAAATGCCTAAATTAAGATTTTCTATCGAGAATTACCATTCTCAATCCGAACATTCAATTTATATGTCCAAACAAAATTCAAATTTATAACGGCTCCGTTTGGATGAGGTGTGGGAATAAGGGAATAAATTTATTATAAGCAATCCAAACTTTTTACAAAATTACACACTTTCCAATACTTCTTCCCACTTCTTTCCTTATTCCTCTTGGCTCCGTTTGGATAAGGTGTGGGAAGAAGAGAAAAAGAGAAGAATTGAGAAGAATTATTAGGAAGTGTGTAATTTTGTGAAGAATTTGGATTGTTTATAATAAATTTATTCTCTTATTCTCTTATTCTCTTCTTCCCAAATAGAATCCAAACGGAGCCCTTATTCCCACAGCATCCAAACGGAGCCGTACAAGAATAGATTGAGTACACCGTTCAGACTTTCATTTTTATTTGGAAAACATATTTATCGTAGTTTATATTTTTGTTAAGAAAAAGTTTAGGAGAAAGAAACAATCAGAGTTTCAAAATTATTCATTTTTTTAATAAAAAAAAGGAACACATTCCTTTCTGAACTACAATGTATACCAACATTGAACCTTATCAAACGACAAAAACATTGCATGGGACTATGGGAGGTCGTAATGTTCAAAATCCAGTACAAACTGTCTAAGTTAATTTATACAAAATTAATTTTCATCCCATACTAAAAACTTAGAAAACACTAATATTATTTTTCTAGTAGTTAAATTTAGAAAAGTAAAAATTATTATCTCAAAATTTAATCGTTTTCGGGTTTCATTCAATATGTCATCTTAAGACATGTGCCTAAATCACTAGGGGGCCGTTTGGATCGCTTAGGAATTTGGGGAATTTCATATTCCTAGGCATAAATTTATTGAGAAAGTGTGTAACTTTGTGAAAAGTTTGGATTGTTTATAATAAATTTATTCCTAGGAATATGAAATTCCCCAAATTCCAGTGGGATCCAAACAGCCTTAGAAGCTTTCCGGATCTCATTTAAATACGTTATCCTAACTGTATGCAAAATAAAGCATGCATGTCTAGAAGTCAGAAAATGAGTAGAAGGATGGAAGAGATAAGTTACAATAAATAAAGAAAATGAGAACAAAATAATAAAATAAAGGAAGAATAGCAGGCAATTCTTTTTCTTTTTTTTAATAAAAGCAGGCTAACAATTCTTATCGCCTAATAAAGGAGCACACTGCAGCATGTCTAGAAGTTTAATATCACCAATTATTTGATTCGAGAGTCAAGACAATGGTACAATTTAATCATCCCAATTCCCAAGCGTGCCGACGGGGTTCAGTGAATCCCGAAAATTTATATCCCGCATTTAATATCATAAATTGATGATAAATTAATAAAGTACATACATTTGTTTTTAATAATTAATGTGTTCAATTTGTGTATATCATAGAGCATACAAGCTTTGACCAAATACAATGAATTTTCCCCTTATATGTGGGTCATATATATGATCGTATATATAGAATTTATTTTCCTATACTCATCTCCTTGTTCCATTAAATTTTTTTTATTTCTGAGTTCTAACCAGAAACTATAAGCAATTATAAATTTCGATTTTTTCCGGAACAAGTTTCAAGGTCAGTTTGACTCTACTTCCTAATTTGTAGATCCGATATCGTGTGAAATTGTCTATAAATTGGGTAAAGCTAGTATTTTGCAAGCTCGCTAAATTGATTCATGAAGTCATTACAGTACATCTAAAATAAGAAACAAAATAGGGTGAAACCAATCTGCTTTATGAATGATGAGTTAAAAGTTTATTAAATTTGAAAGTAATTTACTTTATAATTAAGTAATTAGAAAATTGGAAAAACAATTATGCATTAAAATAAAACTTTAATTTTTTTTATCACTTGACTTTATCTAACATAAAACAAAACTTTAAAAAAATTGAATAGTGAAATTTATAAGTACATCAATTATATAGAGTTGGATGTTGGAACGAGATCCTCTGGTCGTTTTTCAATCGCAGCCGTCCGATTTAATCTCAACTGTTAATGGATGTCCCGTGAATAATACCAGATTGATAATCCCAAAAAAAATTAATCGTTGAGATAAAATCAATGACTGAGATCAAAAAATGACCAGAAGATCCGAGTCCATATAGAGTTAAGTTATGATTAAAGCGATATAGACGGAGGACTTAGTCAAACTCGGTCATATCTCTATATGAAAATTTCAAACAACCAATCCAAGTTGTGCAATGTGACCTTTATATTAAAATTTCCTTATCTAGAAAATTTTATGTTTTTTTTCTAAATTTTCTAGATATTTGTTCGAATTTTTTAAAATATCTATTATTGAAGGGTCGATAACTAATTAGATTGGCGATTTTCTAAAATTCTGAAAAATAGTAAAAAAAAACATGAACTTTAGTTGGCATGAAGATTTCAATATAAAAATCATGTTGAATGATTCTAACCGGTCATTTAAAATTTTTATATCGAGATATAGCTAGGTTTGATGGAGCTTTCCATCCATATTGCTTTGGTAGTAGCATTTCTCTAAATTGATGGTTTGAATGGTTTGGATACGTGGAAAATTGAATTATGTAAATTCTCAATACAAGAAGAGAGATGTAAATTCCTGTATCCCGTATCGAAATCCTCTGCTGTCGTATCCCCCTCTTCTTAACACGTACATTATAAAGAGATAGGAGACTCCTTTTTTCTCACAGAATACACGACATGTCAGCAGACTTTTTTTTTTTAGTTTGTCTCGCGCCAAAAATTTGTATTGAAAAAATAAAGTATTTACAAAGTTAATTACAAGGAAATAGCCTAGACAGGCCTAAGAGACAAAAGAGAAAGCCAGGAATATAAAAGCCATAATCTAACTACACCTTCTATATTCTCAACAGCCTTCGGTATTGAAACCGTTGTCCTGTGAATAGGGGTGAAACGGTCACCGTTTCGACCGTCCTTTCATTTCGTTTCGTCCAAAACGAAAAGAAATTGTTAAGATTTTTTGTTGCGTTTTATAAACGAAACGGTTAACGAAAGCTTAGAACAGTTTCGTCCATGTGTATTTTCGTGGTATTTTCGTGATTTTGACCGTTTCGTCTAAAACGAAACGATTAACGCAAATGGGTGATCAATTTCGTTTTAAAATGAGACGGTTAACGAAATCGACCGTTTTCGTGGTCGTTTTAGACGTTATGCAGCCATACCTGTGAAGAGATAGCAGAGTTTTTTTTTAAAAAAAAAGTAAAAAAATCCTTTATTTCATGTTGTAATTGGGAATTTTTCTTACGTGCATGGGCCATTTTTCTCTAGATTTGAGACAACTTTGCACTGAGACCTGAATTATTGACGACTTTCTTATTATTAATTTTTAAATTATTAGCTATGAATGTGGCAACTAATAGATCTTCTAAAAATTTATCTATTTATTAATTAGACGTACGGTCTAAATGCATGTTACCAAGAAACAATACGAACTCACATAAAACAGAGCAAAATTTTATTTAGAGTAAAATAAATAAACAATACATAATCATCTTCACTATTTTACTAAATTTAGAAGTACATAATTTTATATACTAAAAATATTATAAATGTAAGGATTATAGGATGAACTGTAATTTTGCAAATATACCTTATTTTCTCCTTTCCAAACAACCCTAGTAAACCAAAGAAATAAATTATTTTGGTTTTGTCTCTTTGGTACAGGAAACATCACAGAATCTCAACTCCTAATTAAGCCTTTGAGGCTGAATTCCAGAAATTTTGTTTTCAATAGGCCTTATCTGCTATTTTTTTAGTTACAACGGTGGTAGCTACCAATCGGTAACAGAAAATAGCGGCTTGGCTGTCACAAGATATAAAATAATTTCAACTAAACTTATTTCACCTTCCCTTTTTGACAATTCAAACATACTTTAGTTGGACCTTTTCAACGATTGAGTGGCTCACATGAATTTTGTTTTCTAAATAATCTTCTCAAGTATTCCGGAATTTATCTAGAATTGCACTGCGCTGACGCCTGAGATATTATTATTATATTAGTATTGGATTTCGTATTGCAAAAACATTTACTTGCTTTTGTGACGCATATGTAAAGTTTTGTGATAACAAATTTTGACATGTTTGAAGGGGAAAAAATAATTTAGTAAAAAGACCTTGCTCTTTTAGTATTATTATCCCTATATGGAAAACTAAGATTTTTATTAAATTCACTAGAAACCAAATTGAATTTAAAGGAAAAGAAGCTTCAAACACCTCATAACGTGCCAACTAATGGTCCACCAATATTTGTAAACAAAACATATGAGTGCACTCAATAGACAGCAATTAGTTTATAATTAACCTACACCAGATATATTATTTCAATAATAAACAAAATATTTCATTCATATGATCCACCAATCAGCGATAAATTTGTTATTCCTTTTGGCATGATTCACCAATCCACAAAAATACTGAAATGCTGATACATGGTTTATACCAAACCACACAAATGACCACAGAGAAACATGACACATAAATTCCCTGAAAGTACCTCAGCTGACGCCATTAACACGCGGTCTCAAAACAGAAATTTACGGCGCCACGGCCGGATGCTGTCATGTTGGAAATAAGACGGCTGGAAGGAAAAATAACAAATGCGTGCTAAGTTATAATTGACCTGAATTAATTGTCGTCGCTGTGTTTAGCTTTTCTCTGACATTGACTGGATCTGGCTTCGGTGGAGCTAATAAGGGGCACGCGTTTTTGGCTGGTACAACAAGCAATTGCTTAGAATAAACTGCGTATATAACACGTCTTGCTTATCTCTTATCTCATACCGAAACTCGTATCATTTAATCATTTTAAATAATCTTAAATTACGAGAAATAGATTAATAAAATTAGCATATATTATATTAATTCAGTATTTAGAAAAAAATTTAATTAAAATAGAAAAGGAAATAAATTATTATTTTTAATAGATATGTATCTATTCAAGCAACAAATAATTTTTAAAAATAATTGAGGACTCAAATTAACACTATTTTCTTAACCATTCAAACAAAATCTTATCTATCAAAACTCGAAAACGAACTTCTGATCATCTTGGTTTCCGCGTGCGTGAAATCCTTGTCGTCATGCGTCAAATCTCGTGCAAGCACGTAGTTTAAGGTGGTCGAACGGTTAGGATTAATCTGCTCAGTAGCGGCTAGTATACCTGTCAGTATTAACATCCGTTCCGCTGTTCCGTTCCGTTCTGTCGAAACGGAACGTTAAATGAAAGCTGAAATGGATTTCGTTTTCAGAAACAGAACGGAAACGGAACCGAAATTTGTTAACGTAAATGGAACGGAATACGGAAATGGGTTGAAATCAATAGGAAATGTGAGGAGGAACGTTAAATGGAATAGAAATTTGTTACGTTTGTCGAAACGGAACGGAAATGAAACAGTCATTTCGTTCCGTTACCGAAACGGAACATTAAATGAAAATGGTTGTTCCGTTTCCATCTCTAACGTTTGACAGGTATAGCGGCTAGGTTGATGATAGAATTTGGACTCTAATAATCATCATTACAAATTAATTAAGACTTCTGACGAGGTATGAGAATACAAGCCATATTCTGGGAATACAGTTCAAATCTCCTGTACATCAGACTTTTTGAAGTGTTGTCAATTTCAAGCCAAAAAGCTGATTGACTTTTTTAAACTTACTATTTATATACTGATCCGAGTAATATTTTTCCCTTTTTTTTTATATTGACCTGACAATTGAAATAATGTTAATTTAAGGAAATCCAAATGATGGTCGTTAAATTCCTCAAGAGACGCTGGCTTTTTGAAAATTGAGAGATAGACAACAATACAGAAATTGAGCCGACTGAGGCGAAAAGGCCGTATTATCTTAGCTCAAAGTATTATAAATGTACCTGTTCTTTTTAAATAGTTATTTGAAAAAAATATTATAAAATGTACTTGCACTTTTAATTTCGTTGTAAGATTATATTCTACTTCAAAACTTCGGTCCATTCTACTCTAGTTCTGCCTGTACACGTTCATTCATTTTTTTGTATTTCCCTATTATAAAAAGCAATTCATTCCACTTTAAAAAAGTGCTAACTAGCTAATTAATTATTTTATAAATATTATCCACTGCGGGCACTATCTATTTATTTTTCATAAACCTTGCAAATATATTTTTTAAATTGACTAAGGCGGTCAAGCCTCGTTTGAAATTATAATCACCAGAACAAATAGTTGTTGTAACAACTAAATAAGTAACAAATTGACATGCGCTATTTGGAAAAAGTTAACTGCAAAATATATTTTAGTATAGATGCATGTATCTATTGTATTTTTGTCAATTTAGGATCTACTTTGAAGTTGTAGAATAAAAAAAATCAATTATATTTGAAAAATTCTCTATAAAAATATATTTTGAAAGATGGGTCTACTCTCGTTGATCGACTCCAGCCAACGAATTTGCACATTCTAAAAAGTCTTAATTTTTGGATTTTAAAAGAGATGATTTTTTTTAGAATTAAATATTTTTTTCTACACTATTTTTGTTCGATTCGCTGACATTTGAACCCTGCCGATACTTAACTTTATGCGTTTCATAAATTTTGAAACAGAAACCAGATTTATGTTTTAATAGTATATATACATATATTCATATGTATAGTCAAAACATGTGTTAAAAAATGTTATTATCAATCATTATGAGATGATCCAATTTAATTTATGGTAATTGGCACTAATTGCTATCATTGGGCCATATTTTATCCATCGATTAAGAAAACTATTACAAAGGTCCATTGGGCCGTAGTTCGATCCAGCGAAAAGGCCTTCCAGTCCCTTCCGATCCGACAAAACCTCGACCGATCATTACACTAGCGGTCTAGCGCAGTAGCGCGCATCCCACAAAACCCCTGCCGACCTCAGTACCTCACTCACTGTGACTGAGCCTCATTCTCCAGTCCCCACTGGCGATGGCGCGAGGGGGGGTACGCAAAATCGTAGCTGAAGTCTTACCAGACGAGGTCAGGTGCACTCGCAAGAGTGGTGAAAGGTGGCGCTGCTTCGAGCGGCGGCAGAACGGCGCCTCCTTGTGCGAGTATCACTACGCGCTTTTTCGACTCCAACGAAAATCTAGGAAAGGGAAATCTAGGAAAGCCAAGTCTCCGCTTAAACCTCTTCCTTCTAAACCCCTCAATTACTACAGGCGTCGCAAGACCTCCCAACTCCGACCAGGAGCCTCTAACGAACTCCAGCCTTGTACCCCTTCTTCACCTCCAGCAGCTGTAATTGGTCCTTCATCCTCTCCTGTTCAAGGTTTGTTTTCATCCATGACCCTGGGAAGTTTTTTTCATTTTTCTTTGGGTCCTTGGGCAGCGTAAATTGGTCCATTTTGAAAGAAATGGAATATTTATGTTGTTTTTAGCTAGATAACCATCTCTAGCATCAAATCAACCCAGTTTATGAAATAATTGTATTTATGGTACCAAAAAAATGTATGGCCTTTGGTTGGTTTCATGGGTTTCCAGATGGCTAATTACTGTATTTACCAGTTAAATAAACAGTAGTTGGTTGAATATTTGTGGGTCCGAATAAGCAATATTAGTAGAGATTTATGTTGCTTTTGGTTAATTTTACAGATTCTATTAACGCTGCTGATAAAAGCACCAAGGATAGAATGGTCGATTCTGACAACCAAAACCCAAGCTCTGCTGTAGAGGATCCAAGCACAGTTCCAGCAAATGCAGGAACTAACGAGGGAACCCCAATTTCTGAGGCGTCAGTATCAGCCCAGCCAAACTCTAATGCTAGCTCTAGTTTATTCCAAAAAACTCCATCTCTTTGGCAAGCAGTGGAGCAACTGGAGGTGTTTGGTCAGGTCCCACAGCGGCCCCATTTTTTGAAACTACAGAGGTAATTCTCACTGGTAATCTATGTGGTTCTTGGTGCTAGATTAATTTGTACAGAAGTATTTACTATGCAGTTCATGGTATGAGATTGAGTTGTTTATGTTGTTTTTTTTTTACTTATCTCCATGGAAACTTAATTTAATTCTAGAAGTTTATTCAAATCACACTGAATATTTTTACCTGTTTACAATAACAGGTAACCTTTCTCATCTTCTTTATTCACTAGTAGCAGCCCAATTATTTATTATTTTTTATATTTCTAAGAAAAGTTGTGAGGAATTCCAAAATGACTAAATCAGCCAACTCTAGAGAAACTTTAAGCCTAAACATTCATTCTCATTGTTTCCAATACAGATTCAAATTGTCAGAGTGTTTTTTTTGCATAACATGTCAAATAAATTACAATTGAAAACCCAAGCTGTCTTGGTGGTAATGCAAAGTGGGTAAATTTGCATGCAACAACCAAACTGCTTCCATAGTAAAAAGAATATGCGATAAAATCAGCCCACCCAGTCCATATGAGTACAGTTCAATGCCAAAAATATAATGCTTCGACTCTTATATTACAGTTTCTGCCCAGAGATGCGAGAAGGCATTGCACTTGGTCTCATGGTGACATACGCGAACCTGAGAGACTCAATAAAAAAACTCTCTTTTGATGATGATGTGGCAGCAATCGTGGAGAAGCTATCCTGTCTCAACCCACTTGAGGAAAATGGTTTTGATGTGGACCGGTTTCGAATCCGACTGAGGCAACTCCTTGAGATAAGGACCGAGTATATGGGGTCTGAATCAAGAATTGCCTGGCTGGAGCAACAGCTGGCAGACATGGAGACGAATGTTTCCCCACTTAACCGGGTTCAGGTGGGACTGGCAGAGGCATCAAATGAGATTAACCAATTGAAGGACAGGGTTAATATGTTGATGATGGAGAGAGATCGACTGTTGGATCAGACAGTAGGGAATGGACATGAGATATCAAAGCTCAAAGAGGCGATATCAGACATGAATAGGTTGAATGATTCGGCAAGAAAAGAGTTTGCATCCCTTTTAGCCAAGCCTCTGTGAGATTTTTCCGCTTTTCACCTTGTAGTATTAGATGTGCATAATGTTGTAGTAGGCACCTAACTTGGAATGTAGTTTAGCCTCTCTTTTTTTCCGTGTTATGTGGAGGAGCGTAATGATCAATGATGATTATAAGATGGGGTTTCAGTTATTATTTTTTTTTTGAATTAGGTTAATTGAGTAGGTATAGTTGAGTTTGAATAAGGAAGTATTTAGTTCAGGTAATGCTGAGTTAGCTAGAGAAAATTTAGTTACTTATGCTATACACGACTTTAATCGAGTATCAGCATATGCTAGTAGTTCAGTCTGGAAAAGCAAATGCATAGCAAATTGTAAGTGTAAGAAAATACATTGGCGATATGTCGCCAGTCGCCACCATCTGAAGGTCTCAAATAACACCAAAAATTGCATAAAAGTATAATGTAGTGATGAATTTCACAAAAGTCAACAGATGCAGCATTGGAACCAGCTGCTTGTGTATGTTTTGCAATTAAGGTTGTTATTCAAGCCGTTTCACATATAATTGCAATTGGAGTCTACACCAGAAAACTGCGCATTATACAGTTTAGGAGTTTTGGAAAAACAAACGCTCATAAATCGCAAAGTATATGACGTGTACAGGTTTATAGCACCAAGCACTTGTGGTACATAAGTTTTGTTGTGCTGCATTTTGCATCACCGGTTTGACGATGTTGAGTTATTTTTATTTTATTTTTATATTCAATATGATGTTGAATTACACAAGTTAAACAAAGGATAGCACCAGGTTAAATTGTTGCCTAGCTGCGAAAGGGCGCAAAAATGACATAATAGCTTTGCAAATGATCATCTATTTCAAGGTCTTATATTGCGTTCCTTAAGTTTGACACAATCAGCATTTATTTATTTAGCTCACTACATATTAGCAGATCATTCTCAGGCAAGAACCACTGGAACCGCTAAATCACCAAAACAAACAAGGGAACAGCATATAGACCCTTTCACAAACTAAAATAAAACTAATTAAGTTTGCACGACTTCAATTTAAGTTTCTGAGAATTGCTTTTCCGCCTCCCTGATCCTGTCCCAAGCTCGCAGCCGGTCCCTCCTCGTGTGGCTGCTTTGCTTGGTCGGTTGCTTGTGCAATTCTATCGGCACCGTCGAAAAGGTTGACCGGCTTTGAATCAGCGATCTTGCCGCTTTCTAGTGGTGTGCCATGATCGTACCCAGTTCTGAGCATCTCATCCTCTGACAGCTTCGCTTGTGCGGTACCATGTTTTACATCCTTCTTGCTCGTTGCCATTTGTATTCATGCATCACAGTATAGTGTTGGCAGCTTTATTTATGTGTGAAAATCGGTACTGGTATGTTTGTGGGAGTTTAGGAGGATAGGTTTGCAGCTGCCACGTAGTTCCGATCACATGGCAACGTGGCATTGAAAGAGGAAGCCACCTTTAGTGTAGGTTTTTCTTTTCGTTTTGTTTTCTAATTGATTCTAGTAATCTAGTTGGTGTATTGGCCGCGATTTTTTTTAATAAACATAATCTAAATTTTTACACAGATAAGCGCATCTAGCCATAAAACGCAGCTTTATCGGCTTTTAGAGTTTTGAAAGAAAAAATTTAATTTTTTTGAATGCGCCAATAAAAATGGCGAGTTACTATCTTTTAACAAATAATTTTTCTTTTAAAAAATTAATTTCTGGACGCAATGGGAGTGACATGTTTATATTTTTGGAAAATATTTTTTATTTTTAAAAAGATAATTACTATTTTAAAAAATAATTATTATATTTAAAATTAAAATTTTTTGAACGCAAATAAGAGTGACGCATTAATATTTAAAAAAATATTTTTATTATTAAAAAAATTTTGGACTCTCCAATCGGAGTGGCACGGCTGCAGATTTGCCACGTCTGGATGTTTATTACTAAAATTTACATTATGTTTATGAAAAATCACGGATGTATTGGTATTGCTTTCTTTGGTTTCTGGATGTATACTAATGTTGGCTGGGGCCCCTAAGGTTGTGGGTTGGCGGTCTTGTATCATTTATGTTTTCATTGAACAATTGGGTTATTGCCTTATTGGGTTCTGTGTATACTTCGGACAGTTCTGTTTTTCATTCAGCCCTGAGTCTATTTCAAAAGAGAAAAAGTTGTAATAATTTAAAAAATAAAATTATCCTATGTAAAAAGCAGTGATAACTTTATCCCCTAATTATTATTTTTTAAAAATAATATCTTAAAAGATTATATTATCTCCTCTAGTCTGTTGGAAAATTGGTTACCGGATAGCGACATCATCACTGCACAATCTAACACAATTTAGTTCACTTTACATTTAGAAGACAAGCATATAGCAATCTTTCCTATGATGCATTCTTTTTCAATTTTATGGTTTTACTTTTAATTTTCCGGGAAGTAGAATTTGTTGTATGATTCCATATTAATAGTTTGGGGACAAGGGAATTGGTGTTTCAGTCGACATTGTTTGCGCCTTTTCAGCAACATAATGATGACTATGATTATGATTACTACATATTACTGTTCCAAGATATAATTATACTTCAATCAATGTCTGAGATCTTATATATTCATTTATACTTTGGTGGCATATTGTAAACATAAATTTACTTCTGAAAGACGTTGAGTATCTGTATGTATTCTCTGAGTTTAGATGATTTAATCATTCGATTATAATTACAGGTAGTTCTATAAGGAGAGAGTAACTTTCAAATTGATAATAAAAGTTCATATTATTATGCCAAAAAACAAAACTTCAAAAATGATTCTGTAATGGTAACAGGTACTTTTCACACCTAGGATGTTTGTAAACATTCCCAAAAGTATATATATTCATGTTAACAACTATGGGTTTTATCATTTTTTTCTTGACCTCTCCTTTTCTTGGTCGTGGACTGAGAGCAACGGCAACTACATTATTGCAAGGTGGTATTAAATAAGCTATTGACCCTTCACCCAATACAGTTAATGCTTCCCTCACTTGACAAACATCCTCTCAAGCTAATTAGATTGCATCTCCTATAGTATTATTTTGTAGCACAGACATTCCGAATGAAGTAAGATGCTAGATTCATTATTAGTACCAGACCCACATGAAACATAAATATTTGCCAAAAAAGTTACAATTAAGATTGCGTTAAACACTTCATTAGAAGAGATGAAGTTAGCAGTGGAGTTGATAGAGGCAGCCAATTTGTTACCCAAAGACAGTCGTGGCGCTTCCAATCCGTTCGTGGAAATCCATTTCAACAATGAATCACAGCGCTCACAAACAAGACACATCACACTTGATCCTTCATGGAACGAGACATTTGTCTTCTCGGTGCCTGACTCATCTCTTCTCGCAAATTTAACCATCACTGCCTCTGTTTTACATGATTCAGGTGATGGTCGGGGCCAGTTCATGGGTCAAGTCGTGTTATCTGGTTCCTCCTTGGGGCCAGCTGTTTCATCGTCCATCCAGTGGTTCCCCCTTGAAAAGCGTTTCTTCTTTTCACGTGTGCGTGGTGAACTCTGCCTTCGAGCATATTACTTGGATGAAGAGGATGAACTCATTTTAAACACATCACTAAAGAAAGAGCCTGAAAAGAGCAAAAATGATGCAGAAGAAGTCAAAACGAAGAAGCAAAAAGGTAATACCGGGTTTTTAAAAAAAATAAAAATAAAAACAAAAGCATCATTTTTTTTCAATACTTTTTTTTGACAAAGTACTAATGCTGAAATCAACAGAGCCAGTGACACGTGTTTTCCAAGCTGTCGCGGCTGGTGGTGACAAGAAAAAGGCAGCTCCGGCACCATCAGGAAAGGGCGGTGCAGCAGGACCGGCTAAGCCAGATTACAATTTAATTGAAACCTCACCATCGATCCCTGCTTTAACCCGGGAGCGTGTGAATAGCAAGATCTCGTCAACCTACGACTTGGTAGAAGTCATGCAGTATTTGTTTGTGTATGTGGTGAAGGCACGGGACCTTCCGACAAAGGACATCACAGGGTTTCTCGATCCCTTTGTGGAGGTGAAGCTAGGCAACTACAAAGGAATCACAAAAATTCTCGAGAAAAACAATAACCCAGTGTGGGGCCAGGTGTTCGCCTTCTCACAACACCAGACTCAAGCTGACACTCTTGAAGTAATTGTCAAGGATAAGGATGTGCTGTTGGATGACATAGTCGGCCGTGTAAAGGTAAATTTTAGAAAAGATCAAAGAGCAATAAGTGTTCAGTAATGATTTTTGCCAATCTAATTAACTTTTTAACATATCTGACAAGATAAGACATTAATTAAAAGTCATGTCTCATAAGTGCCTCACTTGATTATGGTACAACAAAATGTAGGTAAACCTCACCGATGTACCACACCGCACCGCCCCGGATGGCCCCATAGCGCCTTTGTGGCGTTGGCTTGAATACAAAGATGGAACTAAACTCAGGCATGGTGAGATCAATTTTGCTGTCTGGTTTGGGACGCAAGCTGATGAAGCATTTCCTGATGCATGGCAGTCTGATGCACATGACGTGAGCTACACGGGGTTAATAAACACGAGATCGAAGGTGTATTTCTCTCCCAGGCTGGCATACTTGCGAGTATCAGTGCTTCAGGCACAGGATCTCGTGCCAGTTGATAAATCAAAACCACCGAATGCAACTTTAAAGGTTCAATATGGGCAACAATCCCGTAAAACACGCCCAGGTAAAATTTAAGGATATAACTCAGTGGTATATATATAATGGCAAGTAAATTTGACCAATTCAATAAACAATACAAAATATTGTGAAAATGATACAAATTATATATTGTTTGTTCCATTCCAACAATGCATTAAATTAGTGAAATTACAGGTACACCTTCGGGGTCAGTGAATCCAACATGGAATGAAGATCTCTTGTTTGTTGCTTGTCCTCCATTCAAAGATCAGCTTGTTATTACAGTGGAGGATTCTGGCCAGTCACTGGGACGGCTACTTGTACCGCTATCCAGTGTGGCACGGAATGATCAAGGAAAGAGGATACCCCCAAAATGGTACAACCTTCTCAAACCTGGTGCCACAATTGATGAGGTTAAGAGAGAAGAGAGGTTCTCTAGCAAGCTCCATCTCAAGATCACTTTAGACACTGGTTATCATGTAATAGAGGAACCTGTTCAATACAGTAGCAATTTCCAGCCGGCTTCAAAGAAGATCCAAAAGTCAGCCATTGGATTGCTTGAGCTAGGTGTTCTATCTGCTCGCAATCTGACTGGTAATTAAGTGGTGTAGAGATTTTAATACATAATTTACAATAAATTTATTTTCGTAAGTGGTAAGCATATGCTCATATATGGTTCCAATTAGACAGTATGAGGCTTAACTATTATAAGACTGACAGGTACTAAAGCCCCGTACTGTGTGGCCCGGTATGGACCGAAATGGGTCCGAACGAGAACTCTCCTTAACACAACTACACCTCGATGGAACGAGCAATTCACCTGGGAGGTATTTGACCCATGCACAATCCTAACTGTTGCCGTGTTTGAGAATTGCCACATCAGCGACAAAGGGAGTACTGATAAAAAGCTTGGCAAGGTACGGATACGCATCTCCACACTACAGACTGACAAAGTGTACACACATTTCTACCCCCTGTTCGTACTGCAACAATCTGGGTTGAAAAAGAATGGCGAGGTACATCTTGTTGTACGTTTCACGTGCACGGCTTGGGCAAACATGTTGGTCCAGTATGGCAGGCCGCTACTCCCGAAAATGCATTATTCACAGCCAATTGCAATCATGCTACAAGACCAACTACGCAGCCGGGCAATTGCACTTGTAACAGAGCGGCTCGGCAGTGCTGAACCTCCTTTAAGGAAAGAGGTTGTGGATTACATTATTGAAGTTCCTTCGCAAATGTGGAGCATGAGAAAATCCAAGGCCAATTTTTACAGGGTCACTTCCATAATCTCAAGCCTTTCCTCAATTGGCAAGTGGATCAATAACATACTCCAGTGGAAGAATCCTTTTACCACCTTGCTAGTTCATGTCCTCTTCATTACCTTAGTTTTCTTTCCTGAGTTGATCTTGCCAACTGTCTTTTTGTACCTGTTTGCGATTGGCTTGTATAACTATCGATTTAGGCCAAGTCGTCCACTGCATCTTGACCCAAGGTTAGCTCAGGCTGATGTGGCAAATTCAGATGAGCTGGATGAAGAATTTGACACATTTCCCACAACAAAGAATATGGACCTTGTCAGGATGAGGTACTTGAATTAGCGAATTTGTCCAGAACAACTTATAATAGTATTAGTCATGTGACTCATGTCAATTTATATTTATATGAATTATGGCTCATATTAATATGCTGCTTTTAATTAACTTAACCAAGCTACATAAACTAATGATTTTTTTAATTATAAATAACTTCAGGTATGATAGGTTAAGAACTGTGTGGGGGAGAATACAGACAGTTGCAGGGGATATTGCTACACAATGGGAGCGGTTCAATGCACTGCTGAGCTGGCGAGACCCAAGGGCGACGCGACTATTTATTATCTTTTCTCTGCTTGTGGCTGTATTGGTTTATGTAACTCCTTTTCAGGTGGTGGCATTGCTGGTTGGTCTATACATTTTGCGACACCCAAAATTTCGGAGCAAATCACCTTCTCCAAGTTTTAACTTCTATAAGAGGCTGCCATCAAGGTCTGACATGCTTCTATAAATTGAATAAAAAATTGTTCAATTCTGATTCTATGGGAACAATTGAAGGCCAAGTTCTGATTTTAAATTGCTTCAAGAAAGAAAAAATCAAGTATAGTTCCAAATACTTGGTTTGAACGAAGAAGTTCGTACCATTTTGAGTCCTCTTGTAAGAAACCGATTATATATCAGGAAATGATGTCAAAAGGAAACTGATATGGCTCTTGAATTTTATGTATAGTTATTTCTTGTTTGATACTTGACAAGAATAAAATGTCACTGAAACTAAACTATAGGAAATCACCGTCTTCTTCTTCTTCTTCTTCTTTTCTTTGTTTGAAAATGACTAGGTTTATCCTACCTCTTCATTGATGAAAGAATAAAGACAAACAGAATCAACTGATACAGCACATAATCGAAAAGAAAATTAAAAACACTAACCCATCAGTGTACACTCATACCAGCATCCTTATTCCTAGCTCCCATACGTTTTAATATAAGAACTAAAAGCCACAAACTAAGATTAAAACAATAACACTATGGCATATCTATTGCCATCAAGCTTTAATATCTAATTTTAGTAGCTGAGGATTTAAAACGAGAACTTTCATTTAGTAATCAATTCTGTACCAACATGCGAACAAAGAGCATTTGTCAATAGTTTCTTTGTCAGGGCAGCAATTTGTTCAATCGGTCTTTAGCCCAAGACAATGGACATATAAACCAATTTCCCTTGAGAAACAAAAAGAAATGTCAGCATTCATGTAACTAACCAGGTGAATACTTGATCAACATAAACAAGTTAATATTAAATTTTATGAGGGGGGTTTTAACTTTTAACTCGAGGTTCTGGAATTCTACTTGACCTTTCATAAGAAAATTGCACAATTGGCCCCATCCATTTGACAGCCGAAAATATTTGTGGTAAAAATTTATCCACTGTACATCTAGTAACATATTTGACATCATATACTTTTAGATTAAATTAAAAAAAAAACTTCTTTAAAGTATAAAACAATGAGAAAAACACTCTGTTAAGAATAGTTGTATTTTAGTTGATGGATTTCTGTATATAACGGCGCACATTTGCTGTTATCACAATAATTAGCAGATACAAACGTGTCAAAGATGAGTAGAATGAATTTTACTTTCAATCCAAGCTTCGGAGGAAAATTAGAAAAGAAAAAGAAAAAGAAGTAGCGAATTTAATCATAGAGGTAAACAAATATAATATAGTACTGACATTTACAATTATGATAATGTGGTCCTTACGGTCTAGCCTTCAATTACGCGTTATAACAAAAAGATCTGTCAACAAAATCATAATCGTTTATTAGTGTGTCATAGCCTCATAGGTGAAGTGCGCTAGCATAACAGTGACAAATACCACAATACATACAGCTCTGGCCATCACAACTGACAGACACACACAACCAAGTGTTATCACTTATCAATGTTGTTTGGTAGCTTCTAAAAAAATATAAAAAAAGTTTTAAAATAGTGCAAGATTCTAGTGTCCGTGGCCCAAATGATTTGGGCTTCTGTGTAAGATCTGTGGTCACTTGCTTGAGAGGCCCTTGTGTTCACACCTATATTACCTGGGCCTCTTTTGTTTGCAAAATTCATAATTTCTGAAAATTAGGCCACATGGTGATTGAGAAATGGTTAGGGCTGAAAACGGTAGCCGTTTCAACCGTTATTTCGTTTCGTTTCGTCTGAAATGGAACGGTAACAGTCAAGGATTTTGATTTCGTTTAAAGAATGGAACGGATAACGCAAATAGAAATACTGTTTCGTCTCAAAACGGAACGATTAGCGACACGTAGCTGTTTTGTCATCGTTTATTTCGTCTGTTTCGTCCTAGATTGTATGGTATTGCTCTTAAACTTATTGTAGAGAGGAGATGGCGGAGAGAACGAAGCCATCGATAAAGCCTAATTGTGCTGCTTCTCTCGCCGTCTCTCTCTCTCTTCTTCGATCTCCATCTGTCTTCTCCGATCTCTCTCTTCTCACCCCTTCTTCCATCACCCACACCTTCCTCTCTTCTCTCCTGCTCCAATCGGAACCCCTCCTGCACCAATCGATATCCTCTCCTGCCCTAAGAAGAACCCTTCATGCTGCAATCAATAACCCTTCCTGCTCCAATCGGAACCCTCTCTCCTCCGACCGCCTCTCCCTTTGCCCCCCTCTCACTAGTCCTTCTTCCTTTCTCAAACCGAAATCCTAACTAAACACCCTCACTCACTGCCTCTCTTCCTCACTCTTGATCTCGCTCTCCTTCCTTCAAAGCTCCTCTAACATCGATGAAGACTGGCGGCGGAGGCACCACTCCTCTGTCACATCGATGAAATTTTGATGTTGCTCTCCTTCCTTCATAGCTTGGATGAATTGTAGATCTCGCACCAACTCCTCTATCACTGTCGCCAAGAGGATTGCTGTCAATTCAACAAGTAACTCAGAAACAAAAAAAAGATTTGTTGTTAACTCAACAAGCAACTCAGAGGTTAGTTTACTGCTTTCTGATTTTTGGATGCTGATTTTTTGTTGAATTTTTTACTAGTAAAGATTTTTAGAGAAAAAAGGGTTTGCTGGTAATTTGTAAAAAAAAAATTTTTTGGTGATTTGTAAAAAAAGGTTTGAGCTAACATATTTACTCATTTGTAAAAATAGGTTTGCTGGTAAAGCTTCTGTACAATAAAGATTTAAGATTTTTAGTTGTAATATGAATTTCTTTTATTAACAGAAAATTCATGGTTTTAGATGCATCAAGTGATTGATTGAAGAAGGATGTTTCTATGGCTTTAGGTTCAGACGTACAGTGTGGTGTATTTTGTTAGGATATCATTCTTTTATTATGTACGATGTATTTCGTTGTGTAATATGCATTTCTCTATGTATGATGTTATGGTTTTAGTGCACAAAATTTGTGTAATCTGTTGTATTGAAAGTTTCTCCTTAGACTATTTATTAAATTTGACTGTATGCATTTCTCTTGTTTCTGTGTAAACAAATGGAGAACGGTTAAACAGTCAAAGACGGCTTTAACCGTTTTGATCGTTCTGGTGAACGGCACGATCAATGCAACTTGGTTTAAACAGACGAAACGATCAGCGCAAGAAGTAATGAAATTTCGTTCATCAATGCAACGGTTAGCGCAAATCATCTCTTTCGTGGTCGTTTTAGACGATATGCACCCCTAGAAATGGTAGAGTAATGAACAGATAAAATATGTTCTTAGGGCTGCAAAATGATCGAGACGATAGCGCAAATGAACTGTTGCGTCGATCGTTTCGTCCTATACGACGAAACAGATTTTTTATTTCGTTGATCTTTTCGTCCAGACGAAACGATCGAAATTGACAAAATTTTCGTGATTTACACATAAACGAAACCGTTTCGTTCAACTAAACGAAATCGTTTCGTTGTTTCGTTAATCATTTCGTCCGGACCAAACGAAACGAAAAACGGTTAAAACGACTTCCGTTTTCAGCCCTATATGTTACTTCTTTGTTTTGGGCCAAGGATGCATGGGGCTCGAATCATGTGTTTTTTTTTTTTCCAAACACGCAGTGCTAGTCTCTCTGTTTGGGTCGTCCGATTTAATCTTGACGGATAGATTTTTATAGACGGTACGAATTCCGATAGATCTGATATTAATCAAGGGATATTCATTATTGATCGGACGACCACGTTTCAAAGTCTTTTGAAACCCGCAGAGGATCTCGTTCCAGGTTGCATGAGTTTAGCTTTTTTGCAATTAGTCGCACTGAGCCTGCAAATAAAAAGGGTTTTCTTTTTGTCTGGATACATTTATTTCCACTCTTCATGCGCCACATTTTGCATATGTGTCCTAAAAAATATATCAACGTAAAATAACTGTATCACTCTTTTCTGGATACACCAATTTTGAAATAAAAAACTACTAATAATCATTGCTTCAACTTCAAAAATTCCAAAATTCACCTTTCAAATGAAGAGGGGCATACGCGCGCACAGAAAAATGAAGCCAAGAGGAAAATTACGCACCAATGAGTGTTTCAGTGCAAAGCCCTGTTTCCATCAGATGTATACTTCTAAGTCCAGACAAGTTGTCTATATTAGTAAATGTCGATTTTTTCTCTCAAACATCCTTTAATCAGAAGTTTTAGTAAATTAATTAATTAAGGAATAAACTGATTAGATTCAACCTTTTGATTAACTAAGAACAATATCGGAGATTAATTTAAGATATTCATTTTTCATATAGAGTTTCATATATATTGAATTTTCATTCTTGAAGTATTACATATGATTTCTCCATTTTGCACGAAAGATCTTAATTTTTTTTTCTTAATTAGACCTTTAAACATATGTATTTGGAAATTTATTATTGCCATCTGTAGTTTTGTCATCACTAGACAAAAAGCGAACACAAAAAAATAAACAAGGTGAACATATATAACGATCAAAGTGAACACATAGAAATAAATAAGTTCAATAAAAATAAATTGAATATGCATATAAAAATTTGAACAAGTGATCAAAACACTTATTTATTTGTAAGTGTTCACTTTGATCATCTATATATTTAACTTGTCTGTATTAAGAGTTCATTTTATGTTTAGCAATGGCAAGTGATGGCAAAACTGCATATGACACTTATCATTTATGTATATGTATATATTTCATAGGTATAGTTTATTTTTTTTAGGATATGAAACTATAATATTCCTTACGGCGAGCTATTAAATAAATTATGAAAACGGTTTCAATATCAAAGAATGTGGTGACAAATGGATACTAATAAAATTAAATCTCAAATGACTGTATTTTAAAGTTCCAAAAAAAACTAATCCATTTATATTTTATACACGTCATAGACAATGCGCACATAAAAGTTACATTATTTTGAATTTTTTTCCCCACATATGCAATAGGGCTAATAAAATCAACATATCAAATTATGACAATTTGTATCTTTTCATGATTGTTGAAATGAAGTAAAAATCCTATAATTTTCTATTACAAGTAATTGAGATGATGGAAAATCACGTCAAATGTTTTCGAATATGTAAATTTTAAGGATAAAGTTGAAAGATTATATTGTTTCACACCAATAATGACCATTAATATTTATAAGATCGTCCTCATATTAACCGTCTTGTGAAACTGTAAGTATTTTAATGTTGTAAACAACCCTATGCTACTAGTCCAGATGACCACATAATATATCTGCTGATTTTAAGTTTACAATGTTTAGGTAAATTCTGTCATGAATAAGATTTTTTATATAGACTGAAATTTACATTATTCATTAAGAATGATGAACGTTCCTAATTAATTAGCACAAAAATGGGCCTTGAAGAACTCATCCATCGCATAATTTTTTCAAAATTTATAATAATGAATTGTGGTTGTTTATAAGTTATAACAGAAATCCCGCCGACCCTGTCAAGCAAAACGGCCCATTTATCAATTGCGTTCATAAAAAAATAAAATATTTAAGAATAAAACTCGACCAATTTAGCTTCACAGAAATGGCCCTATTTTTCAATTCTACACCTTACTTACTCCCACCATAGAATTTTCTTGCGGTAGCTGACGATGGGATATTAATGGCTTATACATGTAAAAAGGATATATTGAATGCGAATTCCGAATCGATTGCATGCACAAATTTACAAATTCACAATTAATTTCAATCAGTTCCTATCTTATTTACAGCTACAAATTTTCCCAGCCATTAATTTGTGCAGAATTACAAGTAACATACATAAGAATTGCGTTTGTGAACCTGATCGGTGATTGTACACAGAGTACTGACTTGACACCAGAGCAATATTGTGACAATAATGTAAAAGTTACTGCAAAAAATATAATGGATATTTTTGGGGAGAAAATAATACATAAGATGAATTTGTTAATATTTACATTAATGTTAATGGTTAAAGGTAATTTAATAATGAGAATAATCATTTTATTGGAACTATGTATAAATTTATCATGATTTATAAAAAAATTAGAATATCGACGAATAAAAATATCCATTCAGTGAGGAGTTAATAATAATATAGATGCATCCAATTTTGTATTGAGTTGGAAAGAAAAAAAATAATTCATCAAACATTGAAAACGACCCATCTGTTTGAGATGGTAATAATTTGGCATCTTAAATCCACTAATTATACGAGCTAGCATGCTGAGTAAAATAAAAATATTAATAATAACAAACCCAAAAGCAGATCAAATAAAGGAAACGAAAAATAGTTCAAACCAAAACAAGTCCAAACCCAGCCTTCTAATAAATTGTCAGATTCAGAAATCATAACTAATCCTGCATCATAAATATTTAATACAAAACCAGGTGTAGTCAACTAACATAGACCCATATCCATCCGCCATCAGCTCATCACCATCCTGTGAACCTCCTCAACGCAATCCAGAAAAGCACAATACATCCGCCACTAATTTGCCGCCACGTGTCATCCTTCACAGCCCTTCATTACCCCATCCTATACCGCTGCTTACCACCCTTTTACTCCTCCACTGAACCCTATCAGCTTCCAGAAAAGCACTCAAAAGAGTTCAGTGCCCCTCAGACTAACACAAATTAAATAATAAGCTAGCACCACCATGGCCGCCTCAGCCGCCACTGCCACCTCTCTGTCTCTCACCACCGTTCCTTTCGCCCGTCCCCAGACCGGGAACGCACTCGTATCACGTGTCAGCTTCGGCCTGAACAAAGAAGCTGTAGCCAACAGAGGCAAGCTGAGAAACGTGGCAGCCAATGCAGGTACAAATTTTATTTGTCGTTCAAAGTCAACATGGTGCGCCATATGTATCTGATGCAATGATGAATACTCGTTAACTCAGATTAATTGACGATGATTTTTGCAGTTTGGTTTGGCAATTAATCAAATACAAAATATTGTAGTTGAAATTTGAAAACTTGAAATAATTTTGATTTACTAATCTGCTAAAAAAATCATGAGTTAGCATTGTTTTTGAATTAACAAAAAGTTTTTGGAACTATATAACATAGTTTTGAGTTTTTACTTTCTAGTTATGTTACTTTTTTTTTTTAATCTTGTGGTTATATACAGTGTACAATGTCAAGTTGATAACACCAGAGGGGGAGCAGACCCTAGAGGTGCCCGATGACGTGTACATCGTAGATGCGGCAGAGGAGGCAGGGATTGACGTGCCGTACTCCTGCCGGGCTGGCTCCTGCTCCTCATGTGCCGGAAAACTCGTGTCTGGAACTATAGACCAGTCTGACGGCAGCTTCTTGGAGGATGATCAGATAGCAGCCGGGTGGGTGCTGACATGCGTTGCGTACCCGAAGTCCGACGTCGTCATAGAGACCCACAAGGAGGAGGAATTCAATGCTTAACTGTCGTCAGTAGCTACTTTTTGCATGAACATTACATGCACAATTAGTTTTGTTGGATGTGTTGGGGTCTTAATTGGTTGTGCTTTGCCTTTGTCATACAATATTAATTCAGTTACATAATGTATGTTGAGGGGCTATATGAGGAGTTCACTTTTTGTTTTTTGAGGTATGAACACTACGCAGTAATATTTGATGTTTGCATCAAACTCTTATTTGTTTTGTATCCGAAGGAATAATTAAACCGTCATTAATTAACTTATTTTTATCAATTACTTTTCTTTTAAACAATGAAAATTTCCTATTAATTTATGTATTTGGTGCAGTTCTTGTTACGGCGTAGATCGACGCTTGTTTTGCTTTGAATTGATCGTCATATTTTAAATGGTTGATGATCAAACCAAAAAATCCATTTATTAGATAATCTTATTTGATAATCACCATTTGATCCCGTGACTAAGGATAATGTTTTTTTTATTTGATAAAGGTTGTAGATCAAACCAAATTCAATTGGAAATTTTTTTTAATGTATGAATTAAGTTAGAAAACAATTCTATTTTATCTTAATTAAAATTGGAATCCGATAATTAAATAATGAAAAATTATGCAAAGAAGGAACGGAAAGAAATGCAAATTTGCAGCACAAATTACTCAACAAAATAAATTTGATTTCCAGACATGACCCGTTTGGCAGTCCTAAATTTAGTTTGACTTTTAAGTCAACTAGCTAACCTATGAGCATCGCACCGTGAAACAACTTTGGATTTGGAGTAAACAGAATCAGCACTACATATCTAACTTTGAAATTCCATATGTGTCTCCATATTCTAATGCTTCAGAGCTGAGAACAATGTTAGGAACTCAAGTTCACGTGCAATTTTAATTTTTATTAACATTTAACAAAGAATTAATACGCACGATTAACGAATCTAGTTATTTAAGTAGTTAACACGTTAAAAGGAGAAGAGGTAGGAGGTTACCTCTTCCGAAATCGTATTCGGAAGGCTCGAATCCAATCTCTTGGAGTCGGTGGCGTGCTCGTCACCCTCGCGACTGCCTCCGGTTGCCTCGAGTCCACCTAGAAGCTTAACCAAAATCTCAAGACAAATGCTAGCTTGTCCGAGACGATAGCTAATTCCCTTTTTCGTTTCATCGCACGTTTAACAGTTTAACTGAAAGAAGGAACGCTCAACGCATGAGCTAGGGAGAGAGATGGAGGCGTGCACACAAGAGAAGAACAAATTCTGTTCTTGTGAGAGCCGCCGGCCATGGAGAGAGAGAGGAGAGAGAAAATTAGGTCAAGCCATCTTTCCATAAACAATATTGCTATATATGCAGCCTTTTCTCTCTTCCAATTTTTGTCTGGATAAAAATACCCCTCAAAATCTGAATTTTTCAGAATTTATGTGGGCTAATCCACATGATACAATGGCCCATTAATTTACTCTATTAATCCATCTCAAATCGGACTTTTAATTAACTGATTAAACAAAAGACCGATTAGCTCAGTAAAATAAAATTGCGTTGAACGAATTTAATTATTAATATATTAATAATTAATTTGGAATTAACATATGCATTATATTATTTCTATATGATCCTCTTGAGTTAATTAATTATAACGGTTCGTAACGGTATATAATTAATTAATCAACTTATCATATTTTCGCAGTACTCGCTGCTGCGAATAAATAAATAATACACGTTTGGTTAAAGTCCTATTTGTGTGACCCTTTGAGGATTTATGCTACGTTGGCCATGAAAATAAATCACCATTTATTTCCATTAATCATAAGCGATATCTAGCAACACGTTATGATTCCCAATTCGCATAAATAAATACTGTACTAATACAATACTTCAATCTTGCATAAGAAAAAATATCTTATTGTTTTGATTCCTATGTCACATGATATCCTTGTATAATCCAAGATAGGAATGTGTCATTCTTGCAGATTATACGTTTCTTGATCTATAGTTGATCGCCTAGTTGCGCGCATACGATCCAACTCCATCAAGGGACCCAATAGATATCATCACTCACTAGGTGAACTAATGAGGGACATACGGTTGTCTTGATGAACAGTTTCTCCCCGCACAATTCAAGAGAACATAAATAAAGTCCGTATAGCAGCCCTTATCAGGAATCAACGTTAGACGATATTTATAGAACCTATCCTCATGTGGAGAAACTGAATCATCTCAAACTCAAAATCAAACACGTATGAAATAAATAATGACACATAACACAATCTATATATTTATTTCATTGGGTCATGTCCTGTGCTATGTTCCAGTAACATACACATATGCAATTAAGTCGGTAACTCTTTACCCATTATTTGAAGAACTTAATCATTACTTAACTTGCATACTAGTCTTATCTGATAATTAATGTTCCTTGTTAATTATCAAGACTATGGACTCTTTAGAGATATTATTGTCATTCTTACGAATGATCCACAGAGATCTACAATTCAGATCCTCAACCTGAATGATCTGTCAATAATAATCTCTAGGAACAAATGATCAAGCATCATCAATAACATAAACTAATATAATAGCTACCAACTGATTGGCTTCTAAGACATATCTCTAACACACAATACATAAACTGGTTGAAAAATGAAAAGGAGAAACAGGTCTTGCCAAGGCACATCGAAAATGAAAAAAGAAATAGATAGGTGTTGATGTACTTGTTGCAATTTTAAATTTGAAGATTTAAAATTTTTAAATTTCAAAATTTCAAATTTCAAATTTTCAATTTTCAATTTTCAAAATTTTAATTTTTCAACTTTAAAATTTTAAAAATTTTAATTTTTTAAAATTTCAACTTTTAAAAATTTCAAAATTTCAAGATTTAAAATTTTCGAATTCTAAAATGTCTAGAATCTAGATTAAAATGAATGTTATGAGTGAATGTATTCACTAACTTTAACCTCAAATACTAACCCAAAAATACTAATTTTAATCCTTGATTCCACTAAACTTTGATGTTGGCAAATGACCTCTTAATCTTCATAACTTCAACCAAATTAAGATGCTGAAGTAGTGTATACCAAGTATGCTGCTATATAGATTTATACTGGAAATCCTACTTCCTGATTTTCTTACTGTATGTTCGGTTAAATTAATTTGCTCATTATTTTTATCCTGCTCAGTGAGAGGCAGCAGTCAAGACAAATTGGTTCATATATTGAGCAAATTCATTAACAAAGCATAGATTATAAGAAAAATCAGGGAGTAAGAATTCAAGTGTATATGTATGTGTGTGTCAGGATAAGGCTAATATCGTTATTATTAATATTATGTGGTATTCCTGCGGCGCTAACTCTCAACCCGTGGACCCATATATGACAAACAGTCAAAATCAGAGAAAATTAATTAAGCTAACAGTCGAAGAACTAAATGAATAAATAAAAACCTATATAGATAATAGAACTTATATGTGTCAAATAAGCCAAAATCAAAATTTATATATCAGAATTCAATTTAGAAACACCCGGGGGGGGGGGGGGGTGTTGTTATATCCGCTTTTCGTTTGATAATGTTTTTGTTCAAACGGCTATGGTGATAGGTATCGTGTTGAACGGTCATACTTTTTATTGTCTTCTTTTGCTTTACTATTATTACATACATGTATTCATGTATTCCGTGCTGCAGGTCTATATAGCAGTTTTTTCTTTCCCTCAAGATAAAATGAGTCAAGTTTTCTAACTTATAAATTTTTCAGAGGACTCTCGAATCTAGTTTCGAACTCGCAACTTCCATAAGAGATGCTTTTTGTACTAGACTAAAAACTGATTCTTATATTTATATAGCAGTTTTACATTGTAAACGAGAATTAGCCACATATAGGCTTGAAAACGCAACGCGTTTTAACCGTGTAACCGTTTCGTTTCGTCCAAAACGGAACGATAATAAACGAGAATTAGCCACATAGTAACATACTTCAACCCTCCCTTTATGGTTCATTCTGACCAATATTGACTTATTGAGGAAAAAAAACCATAATATTTTTATAAGGAGTAATGTTAGATTCAAACACGATCCAATGGTTAACTATTGTAATTTCAAATCCAACGAATAACTATTGAAATTTAAATGATTAAATTTATGTAATCTTTATATCGAGACTTTATTAGAGACCAAAACATATATATATATAGAGAGAATGGATTCAATCAAAGCGCTTTGATCGGAGTCTCAGTTAAACCCAGTCGGTTCTTAATTTTGAAAGTTCAAACGACCGATACGAACCGTCAAATATGATCTCCATATTGAAATCACATTTTTTTGAATTTTTTAAATATTTTTTTCGAATTTTCAAAAATCGTTAATCTAATTTGTTTTGAACCCTACAAAAATTGCTGTTTTTGAAAATCCGAAAAAAATACTTAAAAAATTCAAAGAAATGAAAATTTTGGTCGGCAAGGAGATTTCAATATGGAGATCATATTTGATGGTTCGGATCGGTCGTTTGAACTTTTAAAATTGAGATCTGACGGGGTTTAACTGGGACTCCGGTCAAAGCGCTTTGATTGAAGGCTTTCTCTCTCTCTCTCTCTCTCTCTCTCTCTCTCTATATATATATATATATATATATATATATATCAAAATTAGAGAGTCCAAAATAATTAGACTGAAAATTTTCTACCATCCTAAAAAAAAAGTAAAATAATTTGAAAAAAAAATGTAATATTCTACAAATTAGCAGCTCAAAAATATTTGGAAGCAAAAATATATATACGACTTTCGTAAGAGAGGAAGTCCATAAAGAAATACTTTATTTTAAGAGAAATTTCCATGATCAATTACATAAAAAATTGATCTCACGACTTCTTCAAAAATAAAAATTCAAAATTACTAATGGACTTATGGACCGATGGCTTCTAGCCCATTTCTTCCTCCTTGTGGGTCTCGATGACAACGTCCGACTTAGGATAGGCGACGCATGTCAGCACCCACCCGGCTTCGATCTGCTCGTTATCCAAAAAGCTACCATCGGACTGGTCGACCTCACCAGACACGACCTTACCGGCACATGAGGAGCAGGAACCGGCCCGGCAGGAGAAAGGCAGGTCAATTCCCTCTTCCTCTGCTTGGTCGACAATGTAGACGTCATCGGGCACCTGCAAGTTGACCTCGCCCGATGGAGTTATCAACTTGACATTGTAGGTCGCCATACATGCCACCTTGCCCCTCTTGGCTACATCCTCTTTGTTCAGGCCAAATGCGACACGTGACACCAATGCATTGCCGACAACCGAATGGGGATGGGTGAAGGGAATGGTCGTCAGGGATAGAGTGGCGGCGGTAGCTGAGGTGGCCATCTGGTGCTTTATTTTGGGTTAGGTGTTAGGAGATGTGAATTATTCTACTGTGAATGAATATATCATGGATGGTCTCATCTCATGGGGGTAGGAAATGTAAGGCGCAAAATAGGACCAGCTGATATAAGGTTGCGACGCTGACACGTGGCAGGATATTAGGAGAGGTGGACATTAGGAATGTATATATAGTTCTCGTAGACCTGCTTTTTGCATCACAATTGGTAATTTCACTGCGCGAGATCTATATAATTTTTTTTCCATCAAGAAGATATTATTGTTACGTTATTTGAGAACAAAAAAACTATATTCTTCCAAGTTATTTGAGAACAAAGAAACTATATTATGTTTTAGTAATATGGGTCATTGGCATGGTTTTGTGATTTATGTTTCAGGAGCACTTAAGAATCTATAAGCTATCTTCATTAGAATTTAAATTATTTGTAATCATATATTTTGGGAGTTATTATCCTAAGTCATTGACTATGAGGTTTCATCAGAATTTCTGGAAAAAGAAGGAACATAATTCATCCATACTAAATTTAATAGAGCGCCAGCGCCTCCAATCAATGACCAGTAACGTACACTCTAACTTGATGGAAACTATTCGATATCTTTAATTTTCATTCTTTTCAAATTACTTGTTTGATTTTTTAGGAGAGAATTTCTAAAAAACATGCAACATTGCAAATGCTTTTCTGGGAGCTCAATTTGTTTGGGCCGAGTGCGTTCAATTGTTTGTGCTGGGTCACCATTGGGCTTCTTTGGTCTAGTGTATACAAACAAAAACATACCGAAAATCAGGCCTTTTGGGTATGAATGAGTTTGTGCTTAACATTACTGTTGGCCCAAATATTAACGAATTGAGCAAAATGGAGAACACTTCTAAATTCCAGGAATTATAAGTGTCATCGGCAAATATACCATCCCAGCCATCGGTAAATACAAAGTGAACATATACAGTAGTTAAGGTGAACATATAGAAGATCTAAGTGAACACTTATAAATAAATGAGTGTTGTCATCACTTGTTCAGTAGTTTACATGTATATTCAACTTATTTTCATTGAACTTATTTGTTTGTATATGTTCACTTAGATCGTCTATATGTTCACTTTGTTTTTGTATATGTTCATTTTATATTTAGCAATGGCAGAGATGGCAAAATTGCAGATGGCAGTAATCAATTTCCTCTAAATTCTAATATTTAATTTTTCAAGCTTTCAAGATATAATTTCCTGCAATCATGCCAACAACCTCAGTTTGCCCTTCAATCTGTATTGAGAAAATTTTGAAGTATTTTCAATCCTAGATGTACTTGCTACATTTCCAACTAAAAAATAGCATCTTAATTCATCTAAAAGGAGTGCTTAATGTTTCTAAAAATTCCAACATTTAGTCCGGGTCTTTTATAAATACTTAATTTAAAAATAAATTAGATGACTTAGACCCCAATTTATTTAAAAGAAAATTCAACATTTTCTGGAAGGGAAAAGGGTTCAATTGTGGGTACTGACATGAGAAACACCACTTTGAATTTGAGCATTAAAACTAAAGAAAACTTTCTCCCATCAATAACAAGATGACTACAACATATGTTTCATTTGAAACTTAAATTTATCACGATGTCCAAGTCTGATCTTTTAGTAAATGCGAAGAACAATAAAACAGGCAGGACAAAATTATCAATAATGCCCATAAGTCCATAACATTGATATGACACCCGTATGAACAGGTGCATACCATTTGGTAACTACGGCTCCGTTTGGATTCTATTTGGGAAAAAAGAGAAGAAGAGAATAAGAAAATAAATTTATTATAAATAATTCAAACTCTTCACAAAGTTACACACTTTCCAATACTTCTTCTCACTTCTTCCCTTCTTCCCTTCTTTCCACACCTATCCACACGGAACCTACAAAACTTAATTCTTCCTGCAATCAAAAGTTCAAAACAACATCCAAAATGTCGTAATTTCTTATTTGTGCAAACAAAAGGCAATATAAATCATATCTATTGATTTAGTATTTGAATTTTACTACTTAGTACTTATATTATTAAAAAAAATTAAGAAAAAAAATACATAATAAAGACATTTGAATTGTCCTCCTTAGACGCAGATGGTTGAGTTAAGGAATACAGTGTCTCGATACTCATTAAATCAGATTAAAGAAATAATAGTCTCGATGAAAAAAATAAACTCCTATTTTAATTTTCAACCATCAATTCAGATTAATTAAAAAATTGTTTATATGCCCCAAAATTATTTGAAATTTTTGGAATCCGACTTTTTTTTTTAATCATATTATTCCAAAAATTTAAATGTTTACTTCCAAAACATCTAATGTTTGCCCCAAGAATTTATCACCAATACGCAAAAAAATATAAAGTTCTGTTTTTATTGGTGCCTCCTGATATAATGAATTTGACAAAATAAATAAATAAATAAATGGAGCGGCTTTATAACTATGGCGGTATTTGGTAATGCCAGTTAAAGTTGGTATTTTTTTTTTCGAGTCATGCAAAATTAACAAAATTAGTGATAAATCTAAAGTTAGTAAATGTTTGTGATCAAAGTTATCATTCACTCACAATATCGATTTGAACTTATTATTATTATTTTTTTAAGATGAGATGGGAGTCAAAATCCTCTAACTTATTTTGAAACAAGCATGAAGCATTAGATATTTTTAAGGTTTTCAAAATGAAGTAGAGAAATAATGCGGCAAGAAGATTAAAAAATAGTGAGATCAAGTAGAGGTAGGAGGGATGATATACTACGCTCTGGAGTATTGAGGTCTCATACACTGAACGTCTAAGCCTTTGGATCGCTTTAAAATTCGTGCACCAGATTGAGATGAGCGAACAGGAAATAGGCGCTGGTTTCTCTCGAAATCTCCGTTACTCTTAAAATTTCCCGTCTCTCCTATAAAGTTTTCCGTCTCTCTCGCATTGGTTCCTCTCTCTCTCTTCTCCACAGATTCGAGTATTCGACCTCTTCCCAAAAAAATTTCGTGAAAACCCTAGGTCATCTCCATCGCTGTCTCCTATCTCCGTCGCTACCTCCCCTCTTCTCCTCAGTATTTGCCTCCTCTCTCCGCCTCAACTAACTAAATTAGGTGGGCTATCTTCTCCGCCTCTGCCTCTAACTCCTGATCTGCTCGATCAACAACCTCTCCGCCTCTGCCTCTAACTCCCGAACTGCTCGATCAACAACCTTTAGTTTGGATCGATTTTGGGTAAGTCTCTCTACCTCTTCTTTAAAAGTTCTTTGATCAATTAGTTTTAATATTGACAAGTATTTAATTTAATGGCTTTCTATCTTGTATAGTAGTTGATATCTTTCATTAGAGACCTCAATGTTTGGTAAGCAAACTGATACTCGCTGGTACTAGAAGGGACCAGAGAAGTACAACTTTTGAAGTGTTTCATTCCTCTGGTTAATAGTAATTAAAATCTATTTGCATAAGCCATAAGGGTTATTATCTGGAGAAAAATTCAATTAGGTATCGAATTGACTTGGGTACTGAGTTTAGGCACTGTAATTCAAAATTCGTGTTTCATATTTTTTAATTAACAATGGAAGTATTATTCAGATCTAATTTGTTCATTTTGTAGATGTTCAAAGCTTGTTGATACTTTTGCTGGTATGATGATCGCATTGAAGGGTAACCAAGGAAAGTGATTAATGGACTAATTAGATGGTTAAATAATTTGGAACAAGAGAAGAATGCTATGGAAAGAGAGAAGAAGGCTAAGGAGAAAGTTCTCATTTTAATACTGATTGTTTTATCAGTTCTAGTGACAACATTGTTGTTTGGTTGATAATCTTTGTTTAAGCTATGTTAAAACTATTTTAACAATGCTTATGCTTGTAAAGGATGATTATAATGCTTGTAAGAAATGACTTGTAGCAGCTGCACTTGTTTGATTAGAATGCTTATAATATATAAAGTTCACAGATGCAACTAGTCTAGGCGACCTAGCATCTACCTCCGCCTCTAACTTACCCAAATGCAACTAGTCTTTGACATTGCCTTCATATATAAAGTTCACATATGCAACTGGTCTCTTCCTTGCTAATACGCTTTGGAAGGCGTTTAAGAGACACAAAAATATAAAATCAGTCATTTTGCTAAATGATACTCATCTCTAGTACATTGTAAACTACATACAGTTTGATTGTTCCCTGACCACAAATGACATGATTAATCAAGCTAATATCTGACAAGAACGGAAAAAATCATTGCAGCTACAGAATGAGATATATTATTAACTAAAATCTAATCAAACGAGCATCAGATATATAATAAGCATAGCTCTAATCAAACAAGTCATCAAATAGAATACAAATATAGAATAAGCACAGATATAGAATGAGCTTAACTAGTCATCAAATGTAATACAAATAAGCTTAATAGTCTATCCATTTCGATCACCAAGTTTATACAAAATTAGCTTACTTGTCATCAAGTCTATCCATTTCTATCACCAAGTCTAAACAAAATGAGCTTAATAGTCACCAAGTCTAAACAAAATGTGCTTAATTGTCAGTGATATCTATACAAAATGAGCTTAATAGTCATCAAAAAAGATATGTTAAAAACAACATATTCATGTAGAGTGTAGACAGGTATTCATATGAACCATCTGATGCCATAACTTCTTCCTCTTCTTGTCCACTCTCCATATTATCCTCCTCTTGTGAATTCCAACTCTTTTCTTTTGCATTTTCTTCATCTGAAAAATAATTGATACATCAGTGATATGCACCAGAGAGTTTATACAATACTAGTGTATGTGTCCAGGAGATGAAGATTTATATCAATTTGACTAATACGCACCATGGTCAGTCAAATTGATTTGTACCCATCTAATTGACTTGTGCCCATTATTGTTAGAGATATGTCTTAGAAGCCAATTTTTTTTTACTACTTTTATGGTTTTATGTCATTGACGATTTCATATCATTTGTTCCTTGATTTATGTGTTGATAGTTCATTTAGGTCGAGGATCTGAATTATAGATCGCTGTGTTTCATTTAGTAGTAAATGACAACAATAAATCTAAAACGTCCATAATCTTGATAATTAACAAGGAACATTAATTATCAATAAGATTTGTATGCAAGTTAAGTGATGATTAAGTTCTATAAATCATGGGTTAAGAGTAACCAACTGAATTGCATATGTTTATGTTAATTGAACATAGTACAGGACATGACCCAACGAAATAAATATATGGATTGTGTTATGTGTCATTATTTATTTCGTTATGATTTTGATTCTAAGTTTGAGATATTTATCTTTTCCACATGAGGATAGGTTCAATAAATATCGTCTACCGCTGATTCCCGATAAGGGCTGCTATACGGACGTTATTTATGTTCTCTTGAATTGTGCGGGGAAAAGCTAAATTATCAAGAAAACCGTATGTCCCTCATTAATTTATTTAGTGAGTGACGATATCAATTTGGGCCCTTGATGGAGATAGATTGTTTGCTAGCAATTGATACAATTATCTCTAGATCAAGAAACGTATAATATGCAAGAATGACACATTCCTATCTTGGATTATACGATGATATCGTGTGACATAAGAATCAAAATAGAGAAATACTTTTATTCTCTTATGCAAGATTGAAATATTGTAGCAGTACACTATTTATGCGAATTGGGAATCATAACGTGTTGCTAGATACCGCTTATGATTATTGGAATTAAATAGCGATTTAACTCCATGTCCAACGTAGCATAAATCCTCAAAGGGTCACACAAAATTGGTATTTTAACCATGCGTGCATTATTTATTTATTTGCAATAGTTAGTATTGCAAAATATGATAAGTTGATTAATTAATTAAATAGCGTTATAGACCGTTATAATTAATTAAATCAAAGGGATCATATAGAAATAAATTAATGCATTTTCTAATCCCTAAATAATTATTATTAAGTTAATAATTATTTATTCAATACATATGCAACTTAAAAGGCTTTAATTAAAGTGTTAATTAAAAGCCCAATAGGGAACCGAATTGGGAGCAACAAGAAAGGTCCATTTAATGATTGATTGAGTGGACCCATAATACACAACACAAGACCCATAGAGGCCCTTATTGTGGCCGGCCATGCGTGTTGGAGTTATGTCCTAGAAGTCAATAATTTGATGACTTAAATATTACTTTATGTTATGGATGATATATTGTCATCTGTTCCTAGGTTTATTATTGACAGGTTATTCAGGTTGAGGATCTGAATTGTAGATCTCTGTGGATCATTCTTTAGAATGACAATAATAAATCTAAACGGTCCATAATCTTGATAATTAACAAGGAACATTAATTATCATATAAGATTAGTATGCAAGTTAAGTGATGATTAAGTTCTACAAATCATAGGTAAAGAGTTACCAACTTAATTGCATATGTGTATGTTATGGAACATAGTACAGGACTTGACCCAACGAAATAAACACATGGATTGTGTTATGTGTCATTGTTTATTTCGTTATGATTTTGGTTCTAAGTTTGAGATGTTTATCTTTTCCACATGAGGATAGGTTCAATAAATATTGTCTACCGCTGATTCCCGATAAGGGCTGCTATACGGACTTTATTTATGTTCTCTTGAATTGTGCGGGGAAAAGCTAAATTATCAAGAAAATCGTATGTCCCTCATTAATTCACTTAGTGAGCGACGATATCTGTTTGGGCCCCTTGATGGAGTTGGGTCGTATGCGCGCAACTAAGCGATCAACTCTAGATCAAGAAACGTATAATCTACAAGAATGACACATTCCTAGCTTGGATTATACGATGATATCGTGTGACATAAGAATCAAAATAGAGAAACATAATTATTCTCTTATGCATGATTGAAATATTGTAGCAGTACACTATTTTTGCGAATTGGGAATCATAACGTGTTGCTAGATACCGCTTATGATTATTGGAATTAAATAACGATTTAATTCCATGTCCAACATAGCATAAATCCTCAAAGGGTCACACAAATAGAACTTTAACCATACATTGTATTAATTGATTTGTTTGCATTGGAGAATGCAAAAATATGATGTGTTGATTAATTAATTATATACTGTTGCAAACTGTTATAATTAATTATATCAAAAGGATCATATAGAAATTAATTTAATACATATGCTTATCCCAAAGTAATTATCATTAAGTTGATAATTAATTATGCTCAACAACATTTAATATAATTGTAGGAATTATATTGAATAAATAGGCTTAATTTAATTAGCCGTTATGAGCCGAAATGATAATCAATTGAGAAGGCCCATTATATATTTGATATAGTAGGTTTGAGAGAGAAAAAACAAAATATGGAAATGGCCCATTAAGGCCCTTAATTAGGCCGGCCTAGGGTGAATGGCAAAAGGGTAAATAGTGAGGTAAGAAGGTTGGACTTGATCTCTATATAAGGACCACTAGTTGGTGCCTTCCAACCTAAGTTTCTCTCTCCTCCTCTTCCCTTCTTCTAGCCGTCACCTTCAAGAGAGAAAATTAGTTTTCTCTCTTCCATTGATTATTATTAGGACTCATGTGTTGAGAATAGCTATTCCTAAATTGAATATTGGATTAATTCAAGAATAGCAAAGGGATTAGCATTCCTTTAGTTCCTACTAGCATAGGACCTATGAGAATGGTTATTTTCCTAGGTGGACTCGAGGCCAAGCATGGAGGAGGCGAAGGAGAGCACCCCATCGATTTCTATGCCGTAGGATCGAGCCCCGCGAATACGATTTCGCGGGAGGTACAAATTTTCACCTATCTCTTGTGTCGAATTGAGCTTTTGCACTAGATCCTTAATTTGCTTGTGTTTTAATTGGATTAATTAAGCGTAATTAGTCACAAAATTAAAATTGAGCAATTTCCTAACAGCTAGGTGGTAGGTGGGGTGGCAATGTTGTAAATAAGTGGTTTGAGGTAGGTAGGGTTAGCACACTATATAAAAGATTGTATGGTTGCAAATCCACCGCTCTCTCTCTCTCTCTTTCCCCTTAACCCTAGCCGCCCCCCATCTCTTGTGGCCGGTGCCTCTCTCCCTCTTCCTCTCCCTATTGCTCATGTGTTGAGCCCCTTTCTTCCTCAAATAGAATTGTTGATTTGCTAGAAGAACGGGTTAACTAGGGATTAGTCTAATCCTCCAAACTACTAGCATAGTTTGTCGAGGATTTGGTTAATACCAAGTGGACTCGAGGAGTTTCGACTTGGAGATTGTTGGAGCACGCACCACCTTCATTCGAGCCTTGGTTCAAGCCTCTTCATTACGATATCAAGAGAGGTATATCTTTGAACCTCTTCTCTTTGTGTGAATGGCTAAGTACTAGTTCTTTTGTTTGTGCATGCTTAATTGTGGATAATTAAGAATAATTAACCATAAAAATTAAAATTGTGCACTTTCCTAACAATTATACAGTACTAGTGCATGTGTCCAGTATAAGTGTATTGTGATAATCAATGTATACCAGTGTATGTGTACAGTATAAGTAATATTAATAAAAAATATTAAATTAAATATTTTGATTGTACCGGGCAAGTTCTTCTGACCATGTTTTCAAATGAGTACATAATTTGGCATAACTATGGAACCATCACAATTTGACCAAATTTGGCTACTATTATCATAATCTAGACAAAATTTCATCCTGACATTTTGTTATCCCAAAAAGCAACGAGAACCATCACAATTTGGTCTAATTTGGTCTCTAATTTTTTTCGGTTGCCATTCTTTTAGCAACGAACCATCAAAATTTCACTTATAATTTCAAAATAAAAGTTCCTCCACAATTTCTATGATAAAGGACGACATTAAAAGTTCGGACCCTTTGTTCTATGCAAAAGTTAGGTGCGATGAGAGAAAAAGCTCTCACCTGTGTAACCAGATCGGAGAGGAATTGAACAATAAGAGAGGAAGGAGAAAAGTTAAAGGAGTAAAGAGAGTGTGCGACTAGGGTTTCGCGCGAAGGAGAGTTGGAAGAGTTGCGATGCGTCTAGGGTTTTTGCAAATTTAGTGAAGAAGAGTGATATCATTACTATTTGTAGGCATTTGGACCGTACTTGGCACTCAAATAACACTCAAACCATTGAATTATTCAATAAATTGCTATGATTTCCAAGGAATTGGCTCTACCGTCGTTTCTTCTCTCATTTTACAGGACTTGGATGATTTCTGATGATTTTGGAGCATATAGATGGATTCCCGACATAGCACGCACGCTAGACGACTCATTCCTAGCATTGGAGGCTCTATTCTCTCTTCTGGTCGACCCGAACAATCATCTGTTCGATTCGACCAGAATCTATGGTAGCCATGCGTTATTTTCCCACTTCTGGTCGACCCGAGCACAAGCCTGTTCGATCCGACTGGACATCACAACAGCAGACTTGTGCAGCTGTCTTTTCTCTCTCCTGTTCGGTTCTGTTCGGTCCGACCAGATTGCCGCCATATCACATATGGCAGTATTTCTTACATAGAAACAGATTGTTATGGTAATTTCTTGCGTCCTGGTGCCCTAGCCTTCCATCCTTGCGACCTGGGACATCCATATATACACCTCTAGACCTGAAGGAAACAATCGAACCTTTCATACCACAAAATTCCACTTTCCATAGGCGTTTTTCTCTCTTCCACTATTGGAGATCATCAAAGCTTGGTTCTTTGAAGCGACGGCAGCAAGGAGACGAGTTTGGTGACCATCTTGCAACACACCACTGCCTAGAGATCGTAGTTCGAAAGCATAAAGGAATATTCGGTTTATTCTTCTATGTTTTCTTCTCTATTTTCAATGGGCTTGTACTTGTGATTTCTATGTTATTTGTTGTGTGTTTTAGTACTATGTTAGGCTAAATTTATGTAGTCTTAGGGGTAAGGTAGTAACTTAGGTTTGGATGTTGCGATTTGACTTGTTATGTTATGATATGTTTTGTTGATTTGTTTTGTTGAGAATTATTTTAATTGCTTGTTTAAATTGCTTGGTTAAGTCTAATTAACTTCTAGATGAATGGCCACATTTAGTTAAGTTCTAAAGTTAGGTTAATCAAGATAATTTAGATAAAGTATTTGGGATAAATCGTAGATCCGAAAGGGGAGATTAGTTGGCATCAAAATTGTAACTTTTAGACAAGTCCAAAAGACCTCTAGATATCCTTATGAACTCCAACAAACAAGTTTAAGTTGATTGAATTCTATACCAAAAGTTGTGAACCAATCGAGTTAATTAGGTTAGGTTGTGATTAAACCAGTTTCTAGTCCAACAAGCGACAGCTGAGGTTTAGTGAATCTAGGTTTAGCCAACAAACCCTAGCACAAAGCATAAAATATCATAAAAGGTCAAAACCACACACTTTCACCCTCTGTTCGGACCGAACAGATCCTTGTTCGAACCGAACAGAGAAGTGAACGCTCGAAAAACACTGTTCGATGCACGAAAGTGATAAGTCCTTGTCTCGCACTTTTTCAGTCCAACCACGGAAGATCAGATAGTCCTCTATGGGGCGAAGAAAATGCGGATCAGATACCCCTCGAGCATCTTGAGACCCGTCGTTACTACCCATTCCAAACGAGCGAAGGGCACTAATGCGGTTCTAAGTACCTCGAGAGTTGATTGTTTGTCGTAGGTCCTTTTTTTCCAGTAGGCGCAAGCCCCTACTGTTAATTACCTCCGGACTCAGTTACGAACTGAGCCAAGAGCACCTCTAGATCGGGATAATCAAAGTTTAAATGTCGTAAGTGGAGGAAGTCCATTTTAATAAAAGGATTGTGCCTTGATAGGGAGTTTCAGGGTGAAAAGCAATGCAAAAGGGCAGTTATTTTAACAGAGCCATGCAAACATGAATGACACGATTTAATTCTTTAGTTTCACATTTTAAGACATTTAGGTTGTTTTTACTTTGCTGTGACGGGCTTAGTGCCGTTACAGAGAATTTTGAGTTCGACACTAGGAAATTTAGTATTCTAGGTCAATCCTCAATCGTTTGGGGATTTAGAGATTTTGAGGTTTCGTTCAAGTTTTGAGTACAGATGCGCTGTGCCTTCTCTTGACATGAACTTAGATGATGGCCACTGGTTGACTTTTCTTCTGGTCATCTGGGCATCAAGTTTCAGTCTGCTTCGGGTCAAACATGCTATGAACTTGTAGAAACAGGCTGTTAGATTTGAGTCCAACGCTAGAAAATAGGGTATTCTAGGTCAGTTCTCAATCGTTTGGGGAACTTAGGGATTTTTGGGATTTTCGTTCGAGTCGCGAGTACAGATGCGCTATGCCTTCTCTTGACAGGAACTTCAGTGATAGTTCAGAATTGTTTTTTTCCTTTTTCTCAATCTGAACATCGGGAGGGTGTCTCCTTCAGGGCGAAACGCGATGCAGTCTTGAAGGGACGAACTTTTGACTTTTAAGACTTTATGTCACTTTAGACTTTGTGTCTTTTGGGTCACTTTTAGACTTTGTGCCACTTTTTGGACTTTGTGTCATTTTGACTTTGTGTCAATTTCAGGTTTTGTGTTATTTTGACTTTGTGTCACTTTTCAGACTTTGTGTCGTTTAGACTTTGTGTCACTTTTCAGACTTTGTGTCGTTTAGACTTTGTGTCACTTTTCAGACTTTGTGTCGTTCAGACTTTGTGTCACTTTCAAGTTTGGACTTTTGAATTTCACTTTAGGATTTTGGACTTTTAAAATTTGGCCTTTAAGTTCTGCGCTTTAAAGTTAGCGCTTTTGGAATTTAACTTTTGAGTTTGACTCTTAGTTCTTGACATTTTCGGGCTTGGTTCAAGGCTTAAACTTTTGCATTTTTGGCATTCTGGACTTTGAGCTGGACTTTTTAATTGTAACTTTTGAGTTTTAGATTTTCGATATTTGGTCGGAATTTTGGATTCGGACTTTTAAATTTCTATATTTTTTTTACCTTCTTAATGATGTATATATACTTTATTTATTTCGACTTTGTTTACAAGTCTTAGTGCTTGACTGTGCCTGTTGTTCAGAACAAGAAATGTCAAATGTACCTGCTGTCCAAAACATAAACTGTTCAGATGTACCTGCTGTCCAGAACACAATCGGTTCGAAATGATTTTTCTTTTGCTCCATTTCTTTTTCTCCTTTTTTTATTTCACCATATAAATATAAATTTATCATTATTGTTATTATTATCATTATTTTTCTACTTATGGTCGTCCCTTAACCAATTAATTTTAAAATGTCTTATATTTTGGTGTTTCAGCATAATATGACATGTCAAAATGTTCCTCATATTTTTCTTGACATTTTGATATTTTATGAGAATTTTCCTGACAATCTAGCTATTTTTAATGCATTTTTTGAAATTTTCTGCTTCACGAGGTTTTCTGATTGGTTGATACTTTGCTGTTTTGTGTTATGCTTGTCAGGGATCCGTTACGCGCTGGCCGTCACAGGAG
The DNA here is from genome assembly GCA_028095005.1 of Rhynchospora pubera. Lineage (NCBI taxonomy): Eukaryota > Viridiplantae > Streptophyta > Magnoliopsida > Poales > Cyperaceae > Rhynchospora > Rhynchospora pubera. The sequence goes on along the minus strand of CM051461.1, from coordinate 68,703,863 downwards.
ATCAAGGGACATGCTGGAGATTGGGGTTTGATCAAATCACTTGGTTCATACTTGCGTCTGTGCACCGAACGAGTTGAGGTTAGGTCCAAACTCGATCTGTTTGCTTCACACGTTGGTGTTGGCTCCTCAGATGCGACGGGCTCACGCAAAGCTTCGATACATTCCCCTCCTTCTTTCATCGACATGGGTCTCAATACTTTCCCGTTGGACTGGACGCCTCCATTGGCAGCGCCAGGAGAGGGTTCCGGCAGTCATGGCGTCTGCGACTAGGTTGATAGGCGTCGTGGAGGGCTCCTGATGTTGTTTCTGCCATCCATTGCCGTTGCGTTTGATCGATTTGAGGAGTTCTGACCGTTGATTTCGCTTGGTCTGTTATAGAGGCGGAGAGTCATCGATTGACGGAGTGTAGTAATAAATTGCTCCGACAGAGGCATTGTGAGGCCTCCTGCAAACATCATGGGGTCGCCTGCACATCCAATTTCACCTCGCACTTCCCAATTTTGAGGTAATATACTTGTACCTTAATTTTGCCTCTTGATCTGGTAGAGTTAATGAATGAAATTTGGTTTTGTTTATGGGTTGTTTCGTAAATTATTACTCAAGCGACACATGCTTGGTGTATATACGAGCATTCTCATTCAACTTTCATTTTAAATGTGACACTTGTGATTTTCCCTTTTATCTTCATCTTATGTATGGCTTGAACCTCGAAGGGTTAGACTATGGTTGTGTCACTTGTTTACGCAATCATTCTTTGAATTAGTAATTTTGTTCTTGTTGGCACTTACTAGTAACTCATGTATTGAACCCTCTTGTCCACTTGAGTCTCAGGATTTATCTCATTTCTCATCTCATATTAGCCATTTTCTTACTCAATATCTTCTGATGTTCATATAACCAAATAAATTCATGCATCTTAGTTTATACTCAGGAATCACTTCATTTTCATGTACTGACCCATGATAAGGTTAATTTTGCTTCTCTTCCTGTCAACCATACAAGCACAGTTTCACTTACTTAGAGGATTTGAGGACTGTCACCTTGTGCTGGAGAATACAACTTTATACACACACATTTTTTTGCCATGCCAATAGTGGACAAGAGGATGTACTAGCAAAGAAAACTCTAAAACTTGCTAATTCCCTTTTTTTTTAACTGATTTGGTGCGTCAAGATGCTGACCTATTATGCCATCATTATTACATGATTCTCATATGACCCTGGAATTTTTCTTAATGACACAATGTTTCTAAACTCATGTTACTTGCAAACCATGATGGAACTCTTTTATTCTAAGGGCATGGACTCCCATTTCAGGTTTATTTCTAAATACATAGTAAGGGACAATATCACTTTATTACTCATTTCATCAAGTGGGACTGGCATAAGTAGGAATTTAGATTGCTTAAGGGACTAGACTTCTGCATAAAAATCTTTAATATGTTTTTTTTTTTTTCTTTTTTTTTTTGACATTTAAACCTTTGCATAAACTTAGACCCTTCATTTTCTGATGAAATAATTTTATTCCAGCTGTAAACTCAATTATTTTACCATGACAAGAACCTAGCCTATCAAGTTTTGACTATGGACTGTGTAAATGAAAACTTAGCAAAATCCTGACAATAACCATGCTCTAAGTATTAAAACGAGACTGAGAGTCAGAGATCAGCATGGCACCCATGGAGGTGGAGTCTAAGTCACGCTCTCCATGGAACCAGTGATCTATGGTCGCACACTAACAACAAAGACTTATACTAATGCCAACTATCCCTACATGCATGATGCTAGAAATACAATCAACTTTCACGGGGGTGGAATCTAGGTCACGCTCCCCATTACTTATTGATGCAAACTCTAAAGCATAAACAACAGAAGCAGAAATAAAAAAAAAAACATCATAAATGCATTCAATAATTTTTCATGTTTCTCTTTTTTTTGGAGGCCATTACAGAAAATTACATTTATTACCTTGCAAATAAACTTGATTTTCTAAATTGACAGAGTTTCAACTAGTCTAAAATTGGCCTCCTCTTCTTCTTCAAGAGGAGCTTCTTTTATAGGGGATTTCCAGGGTTTGTGCTTCTCATCGGCTTGACATGTGGCAGCTTCTCCATTTTTCCAATTTTGATCAATGGTTGAGATGGTAAGATGGCTTGCCGCCTTGCTTTTACAATCCTGTCTTCACTTCTTCTTTTCTACTATTCCATTTCACTCTCCAATCTCCCTTTGACACCTGGCATTTACAGGCTGGGGATGGGATAGTTGCATTGCGATTTACTTCTTTTCACTTGCCATGTAGGATGTATATGACAGATGGGTCCTCATGCTATTTGGCATTTGGTGGGGCCAGGCCATGTTTTACCTCTCCTTATCCACTGGCTTTCCTTGGGGAGGGGGTATTTGGCGCCAGTCATGGAGTAGGGACAGGTGGCACTCATCCATGCATCCCTAGGCAGTGGATGGTTTTGATGTTTCTGTGGGGGTATCAAGCTTTGAGTTCCTAGCTATAGCTAGGTGACAGGTTTCTTTCTCTCCTCCATTTAGTTTTATTTGAGCATTCATATGGATTTTACACTGGAGTCATCCATGGTTGATATGTAGTTCACTAATACCCTTTAACTGATATATATTTGGTCTCAATTTTGAAGGGTAAAAGTGGAATTGGTATCACAGCCGTATGTAACTTACCATTGAGTTTCCTTTAATTGGTTAATTTTTAGTGTTTGCCATTCTATTATCAATGAGAAGGGTCCCTCCTTGTCAGACCTAGGTGCTGTTGTTGACTTCTCATTGGTTGAGAAGGTCACATGAGAGGATATATCAGACTATGCACTCAGACTTGTATAATTAGATGCCATAGGTCCATTTTGCTAAATTGTTCCTTTGATTTTGTTTCCAAGTATTAAGGAGGCACTAATACACCATTAAGCTCCTTAATTATGCTTTTAATTTGATTCAATTGACTCAATTTCTCCCAATTGCAAGCTTATCAGGCTATGTAATAAGAGGAAGGGGTAGAATCGGGATAACGTATTTGCTTTTCTTCTTTTTTTTTTTATGTACCACATTTCTTTGTCTTTGTCTCGTTTTTTTTTTACTGATTTGTCCCTGGTCCCACCGGGGAGAGTTCATGTACTTTCTCAATAATTTGTGCATTCAGACTTTTTCTTTCTTTTGTGATATCTGATCCCATCCAGCATTCATAGAGAGGAACTTTAACCTCATCATCTGTCCCTCCGCCAGATGATACATGGTGAGATGCATATTTACTTTAAAGAGCATGTTTCCCTCAGCTTCTTTTCACATTCTATGCTTGCGTCACCTTCTGCTTAGTGCCTTGTACTATGAGGGACGAAAGTGTCACATGTTTCATTCATCCAACGGCTATGATCAAAGAAGCTGTATTTACTTCCTCTTGCGTTGCTCAGGTGCAGGGAATCTGTACAGTACTAGCTTCCCTTTTCCAGGTGGTAGGCTACTACTATGCCCTCCATTTCTCCTTTTCGCCATTCCTTTACTTACTTTCTACACTGGACTCCTCCAGTTATGGGATTTTTGTCTCCTTGTCAGTTTATGCATGCATTTTCTCTCTTTTGAAGTCCTTTTACATCACTTACCGTATCTGTAGAGTTTTTACTCCCCTTATAACATAAGCACCATTTCCTGGTGAGAGTTCTGTCGTACTCAGAACTTCTGTTAGTCGAGGCTCTGAGCAACCTCCCCCTTTCCCTTACGCTTAATCTCAATTGGCATAAAATTCATTCATTACAAAGTCACCACAGCGTTTAAGGTACTTTAATTGGTGATTTTGCCGAGTAATTTTGCATTTCCATTTTTCCCAATTTCGCTGTTGTCTCCGTCGTCTGTCAAATTTGCCGTCTGATACCCTCCGTGCTTGGTGTCGATAGGGTCGTGATGGAATCTTCAGCACGACAGCATGCTTCGTTGGAGTCGCGGCGGCGTTCAGCACCGGCGAAGGGCGAAACCTTGGTCGACTGTCGCGTTCCCTCTTCAGGTTTGTACTGCTCTTTTCTTTTTTTTCCTTGATTATTAACAGAAAGGACAGGGCCTACTGTGACGGACCAATGAGTGAACGCCACCTGTCTCCTTCTTTTTAACTGAATGGGTTTGGGGTTATCGGGTTTGATTGTGGTTCGGGTCTGGCTTTGTCTCAACCCGATATGGTGAATTTAGGTGATTTGGGCCCATTCCTTTGAGTTTGTAAGCCGGCCCATTTCCCTCTTTTTTTTGTTGGGTTGAACCGAATTTCAATGGGCCTTTTGGCTGAAAAAAAAAAAATGATAATGGAATTTTCGACAATTTCATAGACGGGGTAGACTCAATATGTGGGTTTTCTCTGCGCCCTGTCTTGGTTATGGCGTCCTGTTATAATCGTGTCACTTTGATATAGTAGAGAAAGATTTAGGCTTGCGGCCCTTATAATCTTTGTCCAGTGGATCATGTGTCAGAGTCGGATTGCAATGTTTTATTCCATTCTTTCTTTTCTTGCAGCATTTTTTAGAGGCAAACAAATGCCCCCCACCAGAGCAGATTGTGAAACTTGGGTGTGGAACAATTTGCTCTGGTGCCCCTTTAAAACTTGAAGGTGTTTAGGTTTCTAACATCTTTTTTTTTTATATCACTTGCAGGAAGCGCAGGACCTGTTGAGGAGATTTACAGCACAGTGCCTCGGTTTGACATAGTCAGGAATGGTGTGTATGGGCCTTCTGACGAGGCGATTGATTCATACATCAAGTGTTATCTGGACCCACAAGGAATCTACAAGTATCTTTATTCCAAGTGGCGACGTGTCATTCTCCACGGGAGGGACAATTTTCATGGGCTGTTACCTCGGCATGACCGTTCTCCTCTGTATGCTGATCACACATACCCTCATTTGAGGCCTGACCCATCTTCACTTACAGAGGTACGTCCTCACAGCCTTGCCTATGATTCCTTTGTGCCTAGTGGTGAGTTTCGCCGTGCTGGCGGGGTTTGTTCTTTTGAGGGTTTGTTTCTGGGTCCTACCGGACGGGTTGGTTCTTCCTCAGATTATCATTTGTTGAGTATGGAGATGACAGAGGGTCATGTTATCCCTTGGGCTCCTGGAAATTTGAATGTTCAGGGTGAGCTCCGTTGGGTTCCGGGGCAGACTGAGTGGACCCGTTACATGATGGGGCATATGGGGCCGAAATTGACTGAATTGGAGATATTTGGAGGAGTTACATTGGCCTCGTTTAGGTATACTTGGGATCCAGTTATCCTCCGGGCCATGGCCACCAACTGGAATTACATGGATAATACCTTTGTTCTGGAGGATCGCAATGCCACCATTGACTTGAACCAGATGGCTCGTTTGCTTGGGGTTCCCGTGGCGGGTCTGTTTTATGAGGAGAGGATCCCGCCAGAGTTTGAGCTTTATGGTATGGATGGACGTGGGGATTTCTTCCATAAGGATTCTTTACGGACTGTGTTTAGGATTTATTACGAGATAGCCATGACCCGTTCTCTTCAAGGTTTGGGTCGTGACGTTCCCTTCAAGGATTGGGTTGGTTATTTCGTGGATAAGGTTCCGCGAGAAAAGGCCGTGGGGTTTGCTAGTCCTTTGGAGCCTGTAGTGCCTGGTTTAGATAAGACTTATGTTCCTGATCGGTGTGTTCCATGGGAGGATCTGAGTTCTCATGCTTTTGATGATGAGACCATCCTGACAGCTTATCTAGCATGGTGGTTGTGCTATTTCATAGTTGTCATTGAGCCGGCGGGTTACATTCGGCCAGGAGTTTTTGTAGTAGCTAATGCATTGGCCCGGGGTCATAAAGTGTCCTTAGCCACAGCAGCTTTAGTGAATGCATACCGGTCTATGCGAGAGCTTACTTCTTCCAGGGATCCTTCTAGGGCCTATGTCACTATGCCATTGCACATATTACATGGTTGGTTCAATGTGTACTGGAGTGGGTGTTATTCATCATCTACTTCGCGTGGTGTGCGGAGTTCGATGCCGGCTCTTAGTCTAATTGCTGGCTCATCAGTTCATCCTCCTGATCAGCTCACCGCCCATTACTTTTTTGCCAAGAGTGATCGTTATATCACCAATTATCGCCCTGAGGCTTTTACCGGCAATTGGCCATCAAACACGGGCAAAATGTATGAGTTTGAGGATTCAAAGCCTCCTAAGAAGGGAGTTCCATTGAGGTTGCTTTCCCGCAGGAACAAGCGTTCTAGAGATTATGCTATTAGCATCAGAGAGGGTTGTTTGATCATCCGGCTGGGTGTGAGGATTATCTCTGAGGTATATAGTCCTCAGAAGTGCGCTTGGCAGTTTGGGTATGATCAGGATACTCCTTCTTCTGCACTTTCTGACCCTCCTAGTAGTGTTTCTTTGGCCTATTGCGCTGATCTGGCCGCTTTTTCTTTACGGTTGGGGACTGGGATTAGATGTGTTGTTCCTGGTCCACAGAGGATGGGGCGCATGACTGTTGATCATGATCGCTGGTTCAGAGGATGGGCTAGGGTTCCTCATTCTTTGAGCACTGAGATATTGAGGGAGAGGGTTTACCCATCTTCTCGTGTTGTGCCTCCAGGCCTGGATGCTTCTCTCGGTGGTTTCAGACCTCTCAGAGGCTCATATGGGATTGACGGTTGTCTGACAGGCTCATCTCAGGTTACAGAGTATGTGGAGCCTCCTGTGCCCCTTGACGGCTCCTTCCCAGGTATTTTATTGAATATCCTATTTTGTTTCATTTGTTTGGTTATGGTTTTGTATGCTCATTTGGTGATTTTCTGTGCGCAGGTTTTGGAAAATGGAAGTCTGGTCATTTCTTTTTCAGAGTTGAGCGTGCCTTAGCAGGTGGATTCTTTCAGGCTGTCATGCAGGGGCCAGATAGCTATGAGCATCTCTTGATGTTTTTAGGTATTTTGGTTATGTCACATTTTGTTTTCCTTGCTGATTTTGTTGTTCCCGGCATTTACTCTACTTCCTTCTGTTTTCAGACGATGCTCCTCCTGAGGCGGGAGATGTTCTCAGTCCGATGCATTCCTGCCCCTCCCCAGAATACCCAGAGCAGCAGGCGATAGAGGCAGCCAGAGACGAACTTAGAAAGCGTCGTCGTGAAAGTCCGGATCCTTCAGAGGAGTCGGGGCAGTATGTAATCCGCCGTCGGACAGGTGAAGAATTAAGTTCTGACTTCCCCATGGAGCCCCCTTCCTCTTCATTCCCTTCAGGTATGTGTCTTCGTTCCCCCTTCTCTTTTTTTTTTCTTCTTCTTTTTTTTATTCAGCACCATGACTTACATGTTGTTTCAGATTTTCTAGGCTCTTTGGGTTGGGGAAGTGCCTCACATGCTGAACCTCAGCCCATTGTGGAAGAGGTCGAGATGGAGGAAGTTCAAGTTGAGGCGATCAACGTGCCATTTGAGGAGATCCTGCGCCCCAGTCTGATTTCTCCGGCTTCATTTATTCAGGATAGTGACTTCCCGACTCCGGATGATTCCTTGGCTGTCGTTGCCGTCACTGTCCTCACTTGTGAGCGTGCTCCGACACCGGTCATTCCCTTGGCACTTCGCGGTTTAGGTATTATTTGTTTACTCAGTTTTCATATGATTTTCTTTCAATTCCTTGCTTCACAGGTTTTGTTTGATTCAGGTCGACTTCCTTATACTCTGATGGCTTTTGGTGTTGAGTTATGGGCTTTGGGTTTACGGGACCTGTGCCATTTATACCAGTTGTCCCTTCGGAGTTTCATGGGTGTTGACGAGTTGACGAGCCATGTCGTGGGCATGGAGCCGGACATTCTGGATCATGCTTCCGTCTTATGTTCAGGTACTTACCCATATTTTCCCTGTCACCATGACGTACATCTCATCTTTTCATTATAACCTTTTCCTTTTTCACTCAGGAGAGAGCTCCTCAGGCAGTCCTGCCCTCCAGACTCTCCATGATTTCCTTTTCCCTGAGTCGGACATGGTTCCGGAGTTTTCTGATGAGGCGCCACTGGACTACTCCGAGTGGGAGGCTCTTCTCTTTGACTCTATTCCTCTAGCCGTGTCTTCATCTGCTAGCGGGGCGGGTTTGCCATTATCGCCAGATACTGTGTTAGTTGCGCCGGTAGTTGGGGCGTTATCTCATCGGAGGGATGTTGATTCTGATGATGATTCCGAGAGAGCTCTCGCAGGTGTGGTGCTAGCCCTTCCTTGTTTTGCCTCTCTTGTGGCGGACGCTTCTCGAGAGGTTGAGTTGATGATGGGTTTCCCTTGAGTAGGAGTTATGCAGCGCGTTGGCGCTTTTGTATCTTTTCTTTTGTTACGGTTTTAGTTTTAGACTTGGTTTTAGTCGATCGCTCCTGACTTTGTAGCGGCTGGACTTCTTGATTATGTGATGTTTTGGGCCTTTGTTGGGCTCTTGATTGTAGTTGATTTATGGGCATGGATTTTTATATATTTTTGGTGTCATTGGGTTCATTGTTTTTATTAAAGTCCTTGGATCGCGAAGCGATCATGCTCCTTGCAAACCGCCACGCCTTTTGATCTTTTGTATTTATGGGTGAATTCGAGAAGACGTATGCTTTATGGCGCCCTAATTTCCTTTATATATATATAAGGCATCTTATGCACGTATCTCATATCATTTTCTTCTTTTTCTGAACTTTCTTTCTCGGTCCTCATTTTCCATGACCGGTGTCATAGATCCAAGGAATCCCAAGCGTCCCAGAGATGAGGGCAGTTCCTCTGTCCAAGGCGCGCCACCTTCTAAGCCTAACTGGTCATATGACCCAGGCAACCGTTATCTGTTTCGAGACGACGAGGCTTTTGAGTGTTATCAAAGTAACATTGGTGAAGGGGGGCGTGAAGCTTCCGCCTGCTTTTTCTTTCATTCTCAAGGGCGTTTCACCACCCCTTATATGAATTTAATAACAGGGTGGCTCAATGCCTGGAGCCTCCACGGCTTGTCAAGGCTTGATACTCCTTACCATCCGGATATCACCAAGTTATTCTACGCCAATCTCCGCGTTACCTTTGACCATCACGACATTCCCTCTGCCTCCTCCTATCTTTTCGGCAGGCTCTTTCATATAGGGGTCGAGGATTTGGCTGACTTGATTGGTGCCGCAGATACTTTGAATGGCTTGTCAGTTTATGCCTTTGGGAGTTGGCCTCGTGAGCAAGGGACATACCGAGGCCATCGTGAGTGGTTCAAGATACCCAGATCTGAGGCAAGTTCTGAACTGGTTTCTACTGCGCATTTGCCCGCGCTTCACCGGTAGTTTTGTCGTTTATGTGTTTTTTGTTTGTTGTTGTTTTTTTGTTTGCTATCGAAGGATAGGGTCATGACCATGAAGTTTATATGTTCTTTTCAGGCTATTTTTCTTGGTTATCAACTACATCCTCTTTCCTCAGGGTGAATTATCAGATTTGACTCGCCCAGGGACTTTGTTCTACCTTCGCTTATTGCTCCTTAAACGCGGGAAAGCTAATCTTCCCAGCCTCATCCTCCAAAACATGCATCATGTCACGAGGTTTCCCAAGGGCCATTTGCCTTATGGGAGTTTAATCGAGGCCTTGATGGAGCGGGCTCAGATCCCATTACCTGAGACACTGTGGGGGAATCCAATCACTGAGCGGATTATTCTGTACCCGCGCAACCTGCTCTTGGATCTGACTTCCTTTGGGTGGGTGGAGATGACTCATGGCACTCTGGTCCCTGACCCCAACTACCCGGTGAACAGTCATATCCTTCATAGGTTTGCTGCTGTGAATCAGTATAGTCCGGTGAGAGAGGCTTCTCCCCCTTCTCCAGACGGCTCAGCCATTGAAGAATCTTTTCCACTCCAGGAACACATAGACCAGCGTTTTAAGGAGCTAGATCAGCGACTGGAGAATGTCGAGACGGTGCTTCAGTCAATCCATAACACCTTAGAGACCTTTGCAGGGGCGATGGCCGCAGCTCAGGCGCCTCCAATGCCTCCGATGTGAAGAAGTCTTGGATGTTTGGTCATTTGGTTTTGTTGTTTCATTGCTTCGTTTCGTATGTTTTTTTTTTGTTGTTCAAACTGTGGTAATTTTGGATGGTTTATGTTTGGTATTTTGATTTTATGGTTTGATTAGGGCAACTTGGAGGCCCAGTAACTCTTGGTCTGTTGATCTTGGTTTGTGGACCTCTGTTGAGATTTATTAGTGATTTGGTTTAGATTATCACAGGTAGCGACATCAGATATCGCTGGTGGGACAGATATTTTTTGTTATTCTCCCTGCTCTTTGGTTATGGCAGCAAGGAACATACCGGTGGGATTTGTCTATTCTACATTGTTGCCTCGGTAGCTAGGACCATTTCGGTGGGATTTGTTTGCTCCATATTGTTGCTCCGACATGTAGAATAGTCATTCTGGGTATGGCATGCAGTGGGATTTTGTGCATCATTTTCTGTTGGTTATTTTCGGCACGGTGATAAGCAACGTACCGTCGGGACTTGTCTGTTCCATATCACTCTTTGGCGTAGTGAGATGGGGTTTTCTCCTGGCTCTTTGGGTACGGCAGCTAGGAACATACCGTAGTCGGTGGTTTAAGGCCCAACACGACCATGGGCCCCTCTGGGTATTAGGATTTATGAGGCCTATTCCTTGACATGGTTGGCAGACATCAGCCGTGGTATTCTCCGTTTTCAGAGGGGCTTTTAGGTTCGGTTTGGTCTTCATTCATTTTTTGGTAGGTTTCGGCGAGGATTACATTTTGAATAGACAGGTTGTCTTTTTTTTTTCAATCTGTAACTATTGAGGATGTGGTTTTGACTAATCCCATGGTAAGTTTCAGCGTTTGGTAAGTTTCACCGTTAGGTAAATTTCACCGTTTGGTAAGTTTCACCGTTTGTGTCTTAATTTAGAGTTCAAGACACGGAACTTTTGTTCATCCTTTAGCTCGGTGAGATGAACAGGCACCTAGTACTTCGTCTTAAGGACAAAGCACAAGACTTTTTAGGGTCATATTTCGGGGTGTAGGCCATTTGTAAAGGAAATGTTCTATGAATGTCCATAAGGACAAAACACTCCTTTTATCTTTGGCCCGGTGGGACAGAATGTTTTGTGTATATTTTAGAAGTTTTGGATTTTGGACTTTGAAATTTGCCTTTTTATTTAGGGATTTGAGAATATTTAGGGAGATTTGGTTTTAACTTTTTATTTGAGCTATATTTTAGCTTGGTCTAGTTTCTTTTGATCACATGCTTTTATGCTTCGGAATAAGATGTATTTTTTTATTGGACTTGGATTTCATTTAGGATTTCGACTTAGGGTCATTTTAGGAAATTTTGAAGGGCTTATTTTACTTTAGGGTTTTGACTCAGGGATACCCCATAGTGTTCAAAGGAACGGAGTACCCTGTCGAGCCTTGACCCGGTGGCGCGTGAGAGATTCTTACTCAAGCGAAGAGGTGGTTGACCGCCTTGCAATTATCTGCCTAGTCAGTTTGTTGGCCGCTCTTCCTTTGGCTCTGGTGGGTTGCGGAAACATCGGGGTAATTTTGCCCATAATATTTCTTCAGGTATCTCCCATTTATGGAGGAGACAGGGTGTTTTCCATTTGAATCTGCAAGTAGGTAGGCTCCACCTTCATATGCTTGTTCTATGACATAGGGGCCTTCCCAATTTGGTGCAAATTTAGGACCATGGTGTCGGCCGAGGATAGGTCGCCTCAAAACTAACACTAGTTCTCCTTTCTTAAATGTTCTGGGTCTTGATAGCTTTTCATAAGCCCGCGTCATTCTGGCTTGATATAACTCCAAGTTTTGTTGAGCTTCCAGTCTTTTTTCATCCATTCCATCCAACTCTTGCAACCTCAGTTGCGTTTGTTTAGTCAGAGGGATTTGTGCTGCCATAGCTACTCTTAGTGACGGGAGTTCCACCTCGATTGGTAGGACTGCTTCTGCCCCATATACCAAGGAATAGGGCGTAGCTTGGGTTGCTGTTTTATGAGTGATGCGATATGCCCACAATGCTTCATGCAGTTTCTCATGCCAGTTTCTTTGATTACCTCCAATGGTTTTGCGGAGGATCTTGATCAGTGTTTTGTTGAAAGCCTCTGCCAGTCCGTTGGCTCTCGGGTTGTAGATGGAGGAATGCCTCCATTCAATTTTGTGTTTATCGGCGAAGGCCTCAATTTTAGCATTCTTGAAGGCCGTCCCATTGTCGGAGATTATTTTCCTTGGATTTCCATATCTATAAAGCACTTGAGTGGTGAAGAACCTGACCACATCAGAGGCCTTAATTTCACGGTATGACCTGGCTTCGGCCCATTTGGAGAAGTAATCCGTAGCGGCCAATATAAAGCGGTGCCCATTTGAGGCTGGTGGGTCAATGGGACCTATGATATCTGTCCCCCAGATTTCGAAGGGCCATGATACCACGGTTGGATGTAGTGCGTTTGGGTGTTGGTGTATAAAGTCTCCATGAATTTGGCACATGTGGCATCGTCTGGAGAAGTTTTCGCAGTCATTGATCATGGTGGGCCAGTAGTAGCCCATTAGTTTGATTTGTACTCGCATTCGAGAGCCCGATTGATGGGCTCCGCATACTCCCGAGTGAATTTCTTGCATAACTTGGTTGGCTTCGGTTTTCGATATGCATCTAAGCCATGATCCTTCATAGGATCTCCAATAGAGTGTGTTGTTCACATACACGAACCTTAGGGCCCTTTTTCTGATTTGCTCCCTAATGGCCTTGTTCAGAGGTAATTTTCCTTGTTGGAAATAGTCAAGAAAGGGCTGTCTCCAGTCCTCTTGGTTCGAGCCTTCGGTTGTCATGGCTTGTGCGATTCCCTTCCATTCTTTTTCATGTTCTCTTTCGAGTGTTTGGATGTCAGTAAACAGGGTTTCTTCCTCCTCGTTTCTTTCTTTTGGGAAGCAAGAGGACAAGGATCTTCTGCGGTGAACCAGGACTTGGATTTCTTCCTGATTCGGGTCACCGAGTTCATTAGCCAGCCTAGCCAATGCATCCGCTTTGCCATTCAGTGACCTTGGAACTTTATGGAAAGTAATATATGTGAATTTGGCCATCAGCTCAAGGGCCTTTTCATGGTATTTGACCAGTTCTGGTTTTCTTATTTTGAAGAGGCCTTCGATCTGACTCAGGATAAGCTGAGAATCTCCATAGACTTCCAACCGCTCAATGTCCATTTGAAGGGCAATTTCAAGTCCAGCTATCAGGGCCTCATATTCAGCTTCATTGTTTGTGCATGGTTCGGTTAGGCTCAGAGCATGTCGGAGAATGCCTTTCTCTGGGGTGACAAACACCAATCCTACACCTGCTTGTCGTTTTGGTAAGTTTGGTTTGACTGCTGGTCGAATGGAGGAAGATCCATCGAAGTATAGCTTCCAGCAAGTTTCATTTTTCTCTATCTGCATAGCCTCCTCATCAGGGAAGTCGCATGCTAGTGGGGAATCATCAGGTATAGGATGAGCAGCTAGGAAATCAGCTAGTGCTTGTCCTTTGATAGCCTTTTGGGGTGCATATGTTATATCAAATTCCATTAGAGCCACAGCCCATCTTGCCAGCCTTCCAGTAAGCATAGGTCGGGTCATGAGGTACTTCAATGGGTCAGTTTTGGAGATTAATGTGACTTTATGGGCCAACATGTAATGCCTGAGCTTTTTTACTGCGAAGATCAAGGCTAGGCAGTGCTTTTCGATTGGCGTGTATGCATGTTCTGCCCCCACAAGCATTCTGCTGAGGTAATACAGGGCATTTTCCTTTCCTTCTTCATTCTCCTGGGCGAGCAATGCCCCCAGGGATCCATCCAAGGCGGTGGTATAGAGAATGAGAGGTTTTCCCTGGATGGGTGCTGCCAATACAGGAGGTTTTTGTAGATATTGTTTGATATCTTCAAAAGATTTCTGGCACTCCTCGTCCCATTTAAAGGGAACATCCTTTTTTGTGAGCCTGGTAAAAGGTTTGATTTTGCCTGACAGGTTGGCTATGAATCTCCTAATATACGCCAAGCGCCCTTGAAGAGACCGGAGTTGTTTAAGTGTCCGTGGAGGGGACAGTTCTTGGATGGCTTTGATTTTATCAGGATCAATTTCAATGCCTCGGTGCCGCACCACGAAGCCTAGAAATTTTCCTGATGACACCATGAAGGCGCATTTCAGTGGGTTAAGTTTCAGAGTGTGTTGTCTCAACCGCCCAAACATCAGCCTCAGGTTCTCTAAGTGTTGTTCATGGGTATGGGACTTCACAACAAGGTCGTCTACATAGCATTCTACCACTTTATGTATGAGGTCGTCAAAGATTTTGGTCATGGCTCTTTGGTATGTGGCTCCTGCATTTTTGAGGCCGAAAGGCATGACTTTATAGCAGTAAATACCAATTGGGGTGCGGAAGGCAGTGTGCTTTTGGTCACTCTCATCCATTTTGATTTGGTTGTATCCTGAGTATCCGTCTACAAAGGAATATATCCCGTGGGACGAGGTGTGGTCTATTATGATTTCTGTCACTGGCAGAGGGAAGTCATCTTTAGGGCAAGCCTTGTTTAAATCCCTGAAATCGACACAGACTCTGATTTGTCCGTTCTTTTTCTTTACGGGGACAATATTGGCCACCCAGTCGGGTGTTTCTTCTTCCCTTATGAATCCAGCACTGATGAGCTTTTTGACTTTGGCTGTCACTTTTTCTTCCAATTCGACCCTCATTCTCCGGGGTCCTTGTTTGACTGGCTTGAGCTCTTTGTCAATTTTGAGCTTGTGAACTGCTATTGCTGGGTCTAGCCCGGGCATTTCACTGTAGCTCCATGCGAAGCAATCCTGATATTCCTTTAGCAGTTTGGTCAGTTTATCCTGCATCTCCTGAGGAAGGGAGGTGCTAATGAACGTAGGTTTTGGATTTTCCTCAGTTCCTAGGTTGATTTCCTTCAATTTATCGATGGTATTTTGACCACCTTCTTCTAGCTCCTTTGGCGCATTTTTGGCTGCTAGGATAAATTGTTCTGTTTCTGAAGATTCCTCTTCATCTGGGGTTGTTTCGCCTTCCTTGATTTCGGTGATTGTTATGCGGTGGCAAGAGTGCTGTCGTGGTCTTTGAGGAGTGTTTGACCCTGAGCCCTTGGTTCGAGGTTCGAATCCTAGGCCCCTTGTGTTAGCAATCTTCCCATTGAGTTTTACGACTTCATTAGAGTAGCCATTCCACATATCTCGGAACATTCTTGCTCGCTTTTCAGGAATGGGCTCTAGGCATTGTGCCTTACGAAACAATTCAACCAACCGTGTGCTGGTGGTGTCTTGAAGCTGAGGGGGAATCCCCGTCTTCCTGGTTTCCTCTATGAGCCATTGTTCCCAGTCTTCGAAGTTTGACTCTTCATTTTGAGGTTCGATTTCTCCTATTTTGACAAATTGTATACTGGGATGAACAACGTGCCCTGTTTCAAGCTCTTCTATTTTGGGTGGGACGGTGAAGGTTTTGCACAGAATGACTTCTTCACTTTCCCGAGGTGTTAGGTCTTTACAGTGTTCTAGGGGTAGGATTTCTATGGACAGAGTATTTTGCTCCTCACCCTCACTGGAATAATTTGGTTGCATTCGAGCGGGTAAGTTAATGTCCTCGGCCGTGCCTTCCGACGATCCCGTCTCACTATCACTACCCAAGAGCATTTGTGATTTTATGGCCGCTTTGAGCACAGCATTTTTGACTGCTTCCTTCACGGTTTCAGGAGAGAGCTTTCCTTGTTTGGTGGCTGCCCCCTTTCCGGACTTGGGTTTATAGTATTTAGCATCATCCAATTCGGCTTCATGTGCCTCAAATGGCTGATCATCTCCTTTAATCACATATTGTTTTCCGTCTTTGACATATTTAATGCACTGGTGCAGGGTGGAGGGAACCAATCCATTGGCGTGGAGCCATGGTCTCCCCAACAGTGCCTTGTATGTTGTATCAGCTTCGATGATGAAGAATTTGACCGGAGTGACCAGGTTCCCAAAGGTAATATCGATCACCGTGGAACCAAGAGCCTTTTGGTATTGGTGGTTAAACCCATGGATCCGGATTTTATCTTTCCTTGTTTCTTTAATGCTGAGCGACAACTGTACCAGCGTTTTTAATGGCATGATGCTGATTGAGGACCCAGGATCAATGAGGACTTTGTTGATTTTTCGGCCATAGATGGTGCCTGTGGTGTACAAGGGTCGATTATGATCAGCTGTGCCCGCCATCAGGTCCTCATCCGTGAAGGTAATGTACGGTTCCTGGTCGATCTGTGCCACCTCCTCGCGGGTTTCCTGGGCAAAATAGGCCTGGAAGCTGGCAGGGTTTTGTAGTGCATAGATTAAGGCATCACGCAGCTCCTGAGATACCATCAAGGCATCAAAGACACTGAGCAGTGAGGGGATTTTCCGCAAATGAGCGACCACATTGTAATCTCCCACGGACATTTTAGGTCTGCCATCGGACCTTGTTTCGCTTTCTGCTGTTGTATTATTTCTGTTTCTTATTTCATTGTTGGTCGTTTCCCTGGGAGGTTGTCTCTCAGGTATCCTAGTGCCCGATCTCAGACTAACATTGCAGTGGTTTTTCATGTTTGGCCGGATTCTAGTAGAGACCTGCCGGACTAGGTTGGACACCTTGTTTGGTTTTGGTGGTGATTTGATTTCTCTTTCCTCTGTTTCGCTTTGGTCAGTATCACTTCCCAGTGGTCTAACTGCAGCAGAGTTGATTGCCAGTACAACAGGCTCCTCTTCTGGGCTACTGTACTGTAATTCCCCTTCAGTATCATGTTCACATTCAGAGGCAGTTTCCTCGTCATAGGTTTGAGAGCTTATACCCCGGGTTATGGCACGGCACACTTCGTCTTCTGTTTCTTCATCTGACGGGTCATTGTCATTCCAAGACCATGTCAGGCATTCCTCTCTGGAGTGCCCCCAGACTTGGTGGTATCGGCAGTACGCCTTTCGTCCGGCATTATTTTCTTTCCTTGCTTTACATGGTTTTGGTTGTCTATTTATGGTTTGTGCCCGGAGTGCCCCATTTTCAGCTTCTGGCATCTCCCAAGGGTTTACACGGTTCCTGTGTCTGAAGTGCCCATCGGAACCTCCATATTTTGGTTTCAGTTTCCCTGTTATCTTGATTTTATGTGGTAATTGGTTGTAAGGGGAAGCATTATCGAGCTTAACCAATTTCATTTTCATATGGTATTGCCCTGAGTGGTTTTGTCTATTTTTTATTTGTTGGGTTGAATTGGTTTCGGCATTTCTGTGTCTCAAATGGCCAGACCCATCCCTCATGGGAGGGCACACCCGCGTACGTGAGCTCTCACCTCTTTCTTGCCGGTCTGTTTCAGGCCCCCCGAACGGGTTATCATGGAACCAGAGGTGTTTTGGTTTGTGGTGATGGTTTTCTGTATTTGCCTTCCCTTTTCCTTTTCCTGAGGGATGATTAGCTCTGGGTTTTGGTCTTTGTCCTTCTTGGATGACAATGCCGGCCTCTCTCCTTCTTTGTGGGAGGTTCCCTGAATTGCCTGAGGTAGCATGGCCAGACTTCATGGCCTTTTTCTGCCCTGCCCCCTGTTTCTGGGCGCGGTCTTTTAATGCTTTGAGTTCCGCCTCTATCGAGATTCTTTCCTTTCGCTCGGTCTTTAGCCTGGCTATCAGGGTTTCGACTAAGGTTTGTATTTCAATGTTTTGCCTGGTCATCCTTCTCAGAGCATTTGTGCAGAAATCCAGGTCTATTAGGAGCTGACGCTTTTCCCTCAAAGTGAAGGCAGCGCTATCTTCTTTTGATAGTTGTTGGACCTGCCCCCTGTCTAAAGCGGTGCTTGGTTGTGCTTGCTTTGACCTTGTGCGGTGGGCGGGGCCATCTGTTGCAACTTCTTGAGCTATTTCTCTTGAGCTGTCCGCCGCGCGTGATTTAAACGGGCTTTCTTTTGGCTTGGCTATTTTCTTTTGAGTGAGTTTTGGTTCACTTTGTGAGCTGTCACCTTGGGTTATTGGAGACTCCTCCTCTTCGCTATCTGTGTCGGACTCACTCACAGTTATTGTCCGACAATTTTCAGAAGTACCTTGGCATAATTCAGAGTTTTGGTTTTGGTTTTCTTCCTGGTTTTGATTTGAAGGGGCGGTATTTTCAGCTGGGTCTTCAGTAGAGGTGGCAGCTGCCCCCTGTTCAGTACTAGCATTTTCCTCCGTCTCTGATTCAGCGGGTTCATTCTCTTCACATCCCTGCTCAGTAGACGTGGCCTCCCAGATCTGGTTGACCATTTGCCGCACTATTTCCCCCAACTCTTCGAGAGTAAGGTCAGGCTGGCCCGGGATGTTAGGGATGTGGATATCCAAGTTTACCATTCTTGGTTGCCGTCCTTGTAGATCGGCAGGGTCCATTTGTTCAGCAGGGTCTAGCACGATCTCATAGTCATATGCCATCTCCTCTGAGTTGGTTTGATGTTCTTCTGTGGCTTCGGTCTGTGGCTGTGGCACCTCAGAGGACTCGCCTTTGTCGGAATCATGATGGCCAACTCGATGACAAGTGGCATCATCGCGAGAGGATTCGCCTTTGAGCAACTTGTTCTTTCCTTTGTTGGTTCCTTTGTTTCTTCTTTGATAGGTTATTATTTCCTTCTCATTTGCTGGCTTCTTTCTTCTTTGGTATACTCTAAGGGCTTTAGGGCTCTTGACCTCTTCCTCATCATCCTCGGTGGGACAATAAGTATCATCATCGCTGTTTACCCTTAGGTTTCTCATGAGCTCATTGGTTGTCATAGCCTCAGTTTCAGCGATGGCTTGTTCCAGCTCACGCCGCGCATTTTCATCCCATTCGGGTTGTGGCCGGACAGTCATGCGAGCGTTTCTTCCTTGTTGTCTTCTTTTATTACATGGTTTTAAGGAAGGTTCATCATCATCCGTCCAAGCTGCAATTCGGGCGGAACGGTGATCATAATTTTCGGACTCAGAGTCATCAGACCCTGAACCGCTGATGTAACGGCAGTTTTCAGTATCAGAGCCGTCGTCATCACTACTGTTATTGTCAATATCATTTGAGATTTTGTACAGCCTTTCTATTTGTGCCCGGAAACGGGCGGTTTCCCGTGGATGGGTTCTCCTGAGCCTTTCATAACTGGCCCCTGGTTGTTGTAATATCTCAGCGTGCTGAGCTATGAAGTTTAGGAATGCAGGGTCTTCCCGTCTCAGGTGTTCCATGTATGAGAGGATCCTGGTTGCTTGTGAGATATTCAACCCTTCAAAAGCTGAGGTTATATCGGCTGGCGGACCAGACCCAGATGCCATCAGGATTGAACTTCCTTGGAGGGTGCTTGATTGAGGTTCTTCATGGTCAGACTCCACCTCAGGCTCCCTTTCGGCCTCTTCTTCATCGCTATCGGATTCGCTATTTTGGGCGTTTCCATCAGATGTTTTTCCGCAGAAGAAGAATCGCGGAGAACCTCCGCTATCTTCAGAGTCAGAGCACTGGGGAGTTTTGCCTTTGTTAACCTCTTTTAGGACGGTTGCTATGGCTTCTCTTTCAAATTCCTCCGTAAAATCTGGATCTTTGGGGTGAGTGGCTCGGCGAAAGGCCCTTGGGTCTGTGATTCTCAGTTCCCTGAGCTCAGACACATACCATTCTACCAGGCTGTCATGTTCATTGTATTCTTCTTCCTCAGGGGCTTGCTGAGATGACTCACCCCGAGCAGTGTCGACTTGGTTGGAAGTCTCAACTATTTCTATTTGGGTGGGGAATGTCACCTCGGCCCTGGGGCCTGATGTATGCCTGGAGCGCCGAGTCCTCCTGGATCTACGGCGTCGAGTGGTTCTTGGTGGGGTCGCTTCTGGATTTATTTCTCCTTTCTCGCGCCCCGTCTCATCAGCTATTTCACTTACGGTCCTGGCTATGGCTTGCCTTTCATATCTTTGATATTGTTGAGGATTTTCAGGGTTTAGCACACCATGGTAGCCGACCGGGTCTGAGATTCTCAGGTTCCTGAGGTACTGGGAGAATTCATTAGCCTGGTCCTCCTCAGCCAGGAAAGTTTGACTGTTCTGGTTGAGGTGGGCTTGGCTACCCATGTTGTTTTCATATTCCGCGAGGTTAGTTTCAGTAACCTCAATATTCTCCCAGAGGTGTGAGTCCTCCGTGTTTGCCAAGTGTGCACGCATGATTTCAAAATCTGTAGGGTGGTTTGGGTCCGGGTCTTTCTTGTCCCATTCATTTTGCACCACAATATCCACCGCGGCTTTCCTTATGGCCATATTTTCAACTTGTTGTTCATAGGTATCGGAGTCTGACATGTTTTCTATCTCCTCGTCAACCCTTAATTCCTGTTGGAACAAGTCAGGCTCTTGGATTTTTAGTTGCATCAAGAAGTCCACATACTCTGCCACAGCATTGAAAGAGATATGTGGTAGTGAATCATCGCCTTCTTCCTCGGCTTCTTCTTCTGATTCCCCGGCATCACTCAGGTATCTGCAGTGCTCTGCGGGTTCATGGGTTTTTTGTTTAGAGATGTTAAAAGGCATTTCTTTGGTCCAGAACTTATTTGCCAGCCATGATGCTAGCAATTGGTCCACATCATCGCCATGTATGAGCTCTTGGATCCACCATGATGGGTTTAAGGCGATTTCTGCCTCCAGGATGGGATGAAGGTTGGTTTGACTGCACCAGTAGGAGAGGTCCCTCCATTGTTCCCTTGCTTTCATGTATATTTTTATCCTCCTGTAACTGGCCGGCTGGCATCCCTCCAGCGCCTCATAGAAGGCATCATCATCTTCTTGTGGGTTTTGGTTTGTGACCGCTGAAGAGAGAATGGCCTGTGTAGCTTTCTCTATTTGCGCAATCATTTCTATTTCCTCTTCTTTAGTGAGCTTTTCCTCTTTTTCTCCCGGGTTATCCTCCGGGTGTGCGTTTATGGCCGGTGTTGAGATGGCGTTGCAGGAGATTCCACCAGAGCCACCACCTCCTCTTTCCTCATCACTGTCAAAGTTGCTACCAAAATCGTAGCTTTCATCCTGGCTAGGAGGGTCCGGATCAGACCATTCATATTCCTCGTCAGTGAAATCAGGATCACTTTGGGCATTTTGGGTATCGGTTGAGGTGGAAGCCTCTTTGTTTACTTGGTTTCTTACAAAACTAGTCACAGCAATGGTTTGTTTCATCAATTCAGACACATGCTCTGCTAGTATTGCAATGGTTTCTGGTGGAATTCCGGATTCTCCTTTTTTCTTTGGTATGACAAGGTTGAACCCTAGATTCTTTAGGCTTGGGACGCCTTCTGAATCCAGACACTCATCATGAATGTCTACAAACACTTTGCGATCTTGACCATCGATCTTGAAAGGTAGGGTCATTCGGTCCGGCTTCTTTCCTTTGCGGGTGAGGGCCTTATCCAATTTCTTTATTTCAAGGATCTCTTTCTTTTTCTTTCCTGATTGGGTCATAGGTTGAACAGTGCCCATCGACCAGGTATGTTGGGTTGGGACTGAGCTGGATGACGACTCAGTAGGGTTTTGTTCATTTATTGTTGAGGTTTCGGAGGGTCTGGTGTCTGCTTGTGCCGGCTCCTGTTGGTTAGAGGATTCTTCATGTTCTTCCTCGTTACCTGAGACATGGTGGCACGCTGCCATCCAGAACTCCTCTTCTTTCTTTTCTTTTCCTTCGCCTTTCAACTCCTGCCACACTTGTCCGCTAATTTGAGCAGCGACTTTGGGGGAGATGAAATCAGCGAGGGTTGCTTGTGTTGGTTTTTCTTGAACATAGGGATCTTCGACGGTTTCGGGAGAGGTTTTCCTCCAGAACGCCTGTCTAGATCTCACATTACCCGTTGTTGCGTTACGGGTCATTGGTTTCGGTTGTGTTTTCATTGGTTTGAGTCTCTTTGGGACTACTGGCATGATAGGGCTCTTCCATTTGAGTTGAGGTTCGGCCTGCAAGGCTCTCAACTTCTTTCTGGTGTTTTTGTTCAAATATACGCTCCATGTCGTGGGCGGTTTTCCGTCAGTAGTGACTGAAACACGACGAGAGCTGGCACTTGGGGCTCCGTTTGAGATGGCATGAGGAGCCGGCTCCTGCCTAGCGTCATCATGGAGGGAGATTGCTCCTTCTTGGATTTTTTGTTCGAGCCAATCCTTAAAGACATAGCAATCCTCTATGTTATGACCCAAAACTCTGTGATACACACAGTAATTAGGGTGGTTTACTTTGTCTTCTTCTTCGGGCCTTTTGCATTGGGGCAATCGAACCTCGAGAACTTCCATAGCTTGCTTGAACAGTTTCATAGTTTTCTCCTTTTTGAATGAGTAGGGCTTGCTTTTCAGCTCCCTGAGTGTTGGCCTTTGAGCCCTGGACTGTGGATTTCCGTCTTTCGTTTCGCCATTCTTTCCCCATGGGGCACTACCAGTGCCTTCAGCCTGGTTAGTGATGGCCTTGACTGCCTTTGTTGTTTTGATTTCCAGCTTCTTTCCCTTTTCTTTATCTTTTTCTTTGGTGGAATAGTATAGCTGGTTCATTTCAGGCTCCACTTCCTCATACCGAGCAACCATGGCTACCAAATGTTCAAAGGTGGTGACATTGTGTCCCACCATCCATACTTTCATCGGTGCATGGATGCTGTTCAGAAGCATACGCACCGCCTCAGATTCACTTATGTTGGACTGACATCCTGTGTACATGGTTTCCCACCTTGACACGTAATCGGAGACGGACTCGCCTTGTTTTTGTCTGGCATTGACTAGATTGGTAACGGAGACCCGATGCGGGGTCGTCCTGAACCTTGCGCAAAAGGCATTTGCCATTTCTTTCCAGCTTTTGATGCTATCTGCCTCGAGAGAAGCATATCAGTCGAACGCTACTCCAGACAGACTTTGTGAGAATTGCCTTAACAGCCATTCCTCCCTTCGGGCAGTGTTTCCACAGGAGGTTATAAAGTGTGACAGATGTTGACTCGGGGTGATTTTGTTTCCGACCCCATCGAACACCTTGAATTTCGGCACTACATGGCCCTTCGGGTAATCCAGCTGGTCAAACCTTGCAGGGTAAGGCCGGCCTGTGAAATTGACGGGCAGTTGAGTGCCCCCAATCCCGAGAGATTGCAGTTTTTGATCCATGGCCCTTTGCATCTTCTCCATTATGGCCTCAGGGTCAATGACACTGGTTTCTTTTCTTTCAAGCAACTCCTCTTCAGAGGTTTCACTGGAGCTGCTATCTTTTTCCCGCACTATTTTAGAGTGGGATTTCTTGGTTTTCTTTTTGTTTTTGGATTTTGGTTTAGGAGCCATTCCTTGGGTTTCGGTTGATTTTGGTACATCGTTGTTTGAAACAGCATAGCTTGGGCGTGCCTCCTTTTTGGCTATGTGTTTCTGGACTTCCGCACATGCCGCGGTTACCCGAGCATTTTCCGCTTGGAGTTGCTCAAGTTGCTTGGTTTTCTCTTCCAGCTCCTTGCGAAGCTGGGCCATCTCATCAGATATTTCCTCGAGAATTTCAATTTCCTCATCAACATCTTCAGATGAACTTCCGTGGTCCGGATTTGGATCCTCTTCATCGCTTGCGATGTTATCAGTGGTTTGTTGGACAATTTCCTCCACTACCGGGCTGCGGTTCCTGGGCCGTCCTACCCGTTTGGGAGGTTTGGATGCTGAGGCTTTTCCTTTCTGTCCTCGTGTTTCCACGGGGACACTTTCGGAGTGAGGCGGTTCCTGGGAACCTGTCCCAACCATACGGACTTCCGCCGTTTCACCACCATCATCCTCATCATCATCAATTGACACATGGTATACTGAGACAGAATCAGCATTCCGCTTCTTCCTCATCACATATTTCTTTTTGGTTTTATTTTTCATCATCTGACTCGCCACCTGGCTAGTCAGAGAGGTATCTTTTCCTTTTGGCACCCATCGCTTGGTGCCCCCTGTGTTCTGTTCGGGAGCAGGGATGGGTTCCGGTTGCTTGGGCTTCCAGACCTTCTTCACTTTTCCTTTGGCCTTCATTGAGCGGGCGTTGGGTTGGAGTGACGGAAAGGTAAGCCGGTCGAAGACTGAAGGCGGGTGGGCCACAGTCCTTTTTTCTGACGCACTATAGTCCGCGTCTCCCTCTCGGTTGTCCTCGCGGTAGGGAAAGCGGAGTCTTTGGTGCGTCGGGAACTTAAGCCTGTCCTTGATGGACGGCTTGTTGGGGTTGGCAGGGATCGCGGTGACGATCCTGCGGGACTTGCGGGATCTTTTGACAATCTTGAAGGCCGCATGAATGGCCTCCACTGCCTTGTGTTTTGGGTGGGTCACTTTCTCTGTCTCAGAGACTGGGGCGTACATGGGGAGCTCCCAATCCTCTCTGAGGCGCATCGCCTCGCCTCCCTTTTTGAGCACATGTAGGGGGGCGAAGGTGTTGCTGAGGGACAGATCAGTGATGGTATCAGGTTGCTGGACCAGGTGGAGAGCTTGGGCCCTCGAGATCCTAGTCCTCTTTTCCTTTTTGAGTTTCGGGGCTGTCGCCCCCTTGATGTGGGTGTTTGCCGCCCGACCCTTTTTGGTGTTAAGGGCAGACTTTCCAGAGACTTTCACCGATGCTTCACCAGCAAGCATCACAGGAGAGATTTGCACGACAGCTTGGACGGGCACATAGAGAGTCCCGGTTGCTGCTGTCTTCATTTGGCGAAGACGCTCGCCCTTCACGATTTGACTCCAGGTAAACATGATTCCTGCAATGGAGAGAACTCAGAGTCAATCATTAGTATATTTTTTTGAATATTATGGACTTAATTCCACCTATACATTTAAACTTTGATTATGCCCTGATGAGAGGAGAAAAATGTCCCACTGGGCGTGCCAGAACCTGTCTCGCACTTTTTCAGTCCAACCACGGAAGATCAGATAGTCCTCTATGGGGCGAAGAAAATGCGGATCAGATACCCCTCGAGCATCTTGAGACCCGTCGTTACTACCCATTCCAAACGAGCGAAGGACACTAATGCGGTTCTAAGTACCTCGAGAGTTGATTGTTTGTCGTAGGTCCTTTTTTTCCAGTAGGCGCAAGCCCCTACTGTTAATTACCTCCGGACTCAGTTACGAACTGAGCCAAGAGCACCTCTAGATCGGGATAATCAAAGTTTAAATGTCGTAAGTGGAGGAAGTCCATTTTAATAAAAGGATTGTGCCTTGATAGGGAGTTTCAGGGTGAAAAGCAATGCAAAAGGGCAGTTATTTTAACAGAGCCATGCAAACATGAATGACACGATTTAATTCTTTAGTTTCACATTTTAAGACATTTAGGTTGTTTTTACTTTGCTGTGACGGGCTTAGTGCCGTTACAGAGAATTTTGAGTTCGACACTAGGAAATTTAGTATTCTAGGTCAATCCTCAATCGTTTGGGGATTTAGAGATTTTGAGGTTTCGTTCAAGTTTTGAGTACAGATGCGCTGTGCCTTCTCTTGACATGAACTTAGATGATGGCCACTGGTTGACTTTTCTTCTGGTCATCTGGGCATCAAGTTTCAGTCTGCTTCGGGTCAAACATGCTATGAACTTGTAGAAACAGGCTGTTAGATTTGAGTCCAACACTAGAAAATAGGGTATTCTAGGTCAGTTCTCAATCGTTTGGGGAACTTAGGGATTTTTGGGATTTTCGTTCGAGTCGCGAGTACAGATGCGCTATGCCTTCTCTTGACAGGAACTTCAGTGATAGTTCAGAATTGTTTTTTTCCTTTTTCTCAATCTGAACATCGGGAGGGTGTCTCCTTCAGGGCGAAACGCGATGCAGTCTTGAAGGGACGAACTTTTGACTTTTAAGACTTTATGTCACTTTAGACTTTGTGTCTTTTGGGTCACTTTTAGACTTTGTGCCACTTTTTGGACTTTGTGTCATTTTGACTTTGTGTCAATTTCAGGTTTTGTGTTATTTTGACTTTGTGTCACTTTTCAGACTTTGTGTCGTTTAGACTTTGTGTCACTTTTCAGACTTTGTGTCGTTTAGACTTTGTGTCACTTTTCAGACTTTGTGTCGTTCAGACTTTGTGTCACTTTCAAGTTTGGACTTTTGAATTTCACTTTAGGATTTTGGACTTTTAAAATTTGGCCTTTAAGTTCTGCGCTTTAAAGTTAGCGCTTTTGGAATTTAACTTTTGAGTTTGACTCTTAGTTCTTGACATTTTCGGGCTTGGTTCAAGGCTTAAACTTTTGCATTTTTGGCATTCTGGACTTTGAGCTGGACTTTTTAATTGTGACTTTTGAGTTTTAGATTTTCGATATTTGGTCGGAATTTTGGATTCGGACTTTTAAATTTCTATATTTTTTTTACCTTCTTAATGATGTATATATACTTTATTTATTTCGACTTTGTTTACAAGTCTTAGTGCTTGACTGTGCCTGTTGTTCAGAACAAGAAATGTCAAATGTACCTGCTGTCCAAAACATAAACTGTTCAGATGTACCTGCTGTCCAGAACACAATCGGTTCGAAATGATTTTTCTTTTGCTCCATTTCTTTTTCTCCTTTTTTTATTTCACCATATAAATATAAATTTATCATTATTGTTATTATTATCATTATTTTTCTACTTATGGTCGTCCCTTAACCAATTAATTTTAAAATGTCTTATATTTTGGTGTTTCAGCATAATATGACATGTCAAAATGTTCCTCATATTTTTCTTGACATTTTGATATTTTATGAGAATTTTCCTGACAATCTAGCTATTTTTAATGCATTTTTTGAAATTTTCTGCTTCACGAGGTTTTCTGATTGGTTGATACTTTGCTGTTTTGTGTTATGCTTGTCAGGGATCCGTTACGCGCTGGCCGTCACAGGAGATCAAGGGACATGCTGGAGATTGGGGTTTGATCAAATCACTTGGTTCATACTTGCGTCTGTGCACCGAACGAGTTGAGGTTAGGTCCAAACTCGATCTGTTTGCTTCACACGTTGGTGTTGGCTCCTCAGATGCGACGGGCTCACGCAAAGCTTCGATACATTCCCCTCCTTCTTTCATCGACATGGGTCTCAATACTTTCCCGTTGGACTGGACGCCTCCATTGGCAGCGCCAGGAGAGGGTTCCGGCAGTCATGGCGTCTGCGACTAGGTTGATAGGCGTCGTGGAGGGCTCCTGATGTTGTTTCTGCCATCCATTGCCGTTGCGTTTGATCGATTTGAGGAGTTCTGACCGTTGATTTCGCTTGGTCTGTTATAGAGGCGGAGAGTCATCGATTGACGGAGTGTAGTAATGAATTGCTCCGACAGAGGCATTGTGAGGCCTCCTGCAAACATCATGGGGTCGCCTGCACATCCAATTTCACCTCGCACTTCCCAATTTTGAGGTAATATACTTGTACCTTAATTTTGCCTCTTGATCTGGTAGACTTAATGAATGAAATTTGGTTTTGTTTATGGGTTGTTTCGTAAATTATTACTCAAGCGACACATGCTTGGTGTATATACGAGCATTCTCATTCAACTTTCATTTTAAATGTGACACTTGTGATTTTCCCTTTTATCTTCATCTTATGTATGGCTTGAACCTCGAAGGGTTAGACTATGGTTGTGTCACTTGTTTACGCAATCATTCTTTGAATTAGTAATTTTGTTCTTGTTGGCACTTACTAGTAACTCATGTATTGAACCCTCTTGTCCACTTGAGTCTCAGGATTTATCTCATTTCTCATCTCATATTAGCCATTTTCTTACTCAATATCTTCTGATGTTCATATAACCAAATAAATTCATGCATCTTAGTTTATACTCAGAAATCACTTCATTTTCATGTACTGACCCATGATAAGGTTAATTTTGCTTCTCTTCCTGTCAACCATACAAGCACAGTTTCACTTACTTAGAGGATTTGAGGACTGTCACCTTGTGCTGGAGAATACAACTTTATACACACACATTTTTTTGCCATGCCAATAGTGGACAAGAGGATGTACTAGCAAAGAAAACTCTAAAACTTGCTAATTCCCTTTTTTTTTTAACTGATTTGGTGCGTCAAGATGCTGACCTATTATGCCATCATTATTACATGATTCTCATATGACCCTGGAATTTTTCTTAATGACACAATGTTTCTAAACTCATGTTACTTGCAAACCATGATGGAACTCTTTTATTCTAAGGGCATGGACTCCCATTTCAGGTTTATTTCTAAATACATAGTAAGGGACAATATCACTTTATTACTCATTTCATCAAGTGGGACTGGCATAAGTAGGAATTTAGATTGCTTAAGGGACTAGACTTCTGCATAAAAATCTTTAATATGTTTTTTTTTTTTTCTTTTTTTTTTTGACATTTAAACCTTTGCATAAACTTAGACCCTTCATTTTCTGATGAAATAATTTTATTCCAGCTGTAAACTCAATTATTTTACCATGACAAGAACCTAGCCTATCAAGTTTTGACTATGGACTGTGTAAATGAAAACTTAGCAAAATCCTGACAATAACCATGCTCTAAGTATTAAAACGAGACTGAGAGTCAGAGATCAGCATGGCACCCATGGAGGTGGAGTCTAAGTCACGCTCTCCATGGAACCAGTGATCTATGGTCGCACACTAACAACAAAGACTTATACTAATGCCAACTATCCCTACATGCATGATGCTAGAAATACAATCAACTTTCACGGGGGTGGAATCTAGGTCACGCTCCCCATTACTTATTGATGCAAACTCTAAAGCATAAACAACAGAAGCAGAAATAAAAAAAAAACATCATAAATGCATTCAATAATTTTTCATGTTTCTCTTTTTTTTGGAGGCCATTACAGAAAATTACATTTATTACCTTGCAAATAAACTTGATTTTCTAAATTGACAGAGTTTCAACTAGTCTAAAATTGGCCTCCTCTTCTTCTTCAAGAGGAGCTTCTTTTATAGGGGATTTCCAGGGTTTGTGCTTCTCATCGGCTTGACATGTGGCAGCTTCTCCATTTTTCCAATTTTGATCAATGGTTGAGATGGTAAGATGGCTTGCCGCCTTGCTTTTACAATCCTGTCTTCACTTCTTCTTTTCTACTATTCCATTTCACTCTCCAATCTCCCTTTGACACCTGGCATTTACAGGCTGGGGATGGGATAGTTGCATTGCGATTTACTTCTTTTCACTTGCCATGTAGGATGTATATGACAGATGGGTCCTCATGCTATTTGGCATTTGGTGGGGCCAGGCCATGTTTTACCTCTCCTTATCCACTGGCTTTCCTTGGGGAGGGGGTATTTGGCGCCAGTCATGGAGTAGGGACAGGTGGCACTCATCCATGCATCCCTAGGCAGTGGATGGTTTTGATGTTTCTGTGGGGGTATCAAGCTTTGAGTTCCTAGCTATAGCTAGGTGACAGGTTTCTTTCTCTCCTCCATTTAGTTTTATTTGAGCATTCATATGGATTTTACACTGGAGTCATCCATGGTTGATATGTAGTTCACTAATACCCTTTAACTGATATATATTTGGTCTCAATTTTGAAGGGTAAAAGTGGAATTGGTATCACAGCCGTATGTAACTTACCATTGAGTTTCCTTTAATTGGTTAATTTTTAGTGTTTGCCATTCTATTATCAATGAGAAGGGTCCCTCCTTGTCAGACCTAGGTGCTGTTGTTGACTTCTCATTGGTTGAGAAGGTCACATGAGAGGATATATCAGACTATGCACTCAGACTTGTATAATTAGATGCCATAGGTCCATTTTGCTAAATTGTTCCTTTGATTTTGTTTCCAAGTATTAAGGAGGCACTAATACACCATTAAGCTCCTTAATTATGCTTTTAATTTGATTCAATTGACTCAATTTCTCCCAATTGCAAGCTTATCAGGCTATGTAATAAGAGGAAGGGGTAGAATCGGGATAACGTATTTGCTTTTCTTCTTTTTTTTTATGTACCACATTTCTTTGTCTTTGTCTCGTTTTTTTTTTTACTGATTTGTCCCTGGTCCCACCGGGGAGAGTTCATGTACTTTCTCAATAATTTGTGCATTCAGACTTTTTCTTTCTTTTGTGATATCTGATCCCATCCAGCATTCATAGAGAGGAACTTTAACCTCATCATCTGTCCCTCCGCCAGATGATACATGGTGAGATGCATATTTACTTTAAAGAGCATGTTTCCCTCAGCTTCTTTTCACATTCTATGCTTGCGTCACCTTCTGCTTAGTGCCTTGTACTATGAGGGACGAAAGTGTCACATGTTTCATTCATCCAACGGCTATGATCAAAGAAGCTGTATTTACTTCCTCTTGCGTTGCTCAGGTGCAGGGAATCTGTACAGTACTAGCTTCCCTTTTCCAGGTGGTAGGCTACTACTATGCCCTCCATTTCTCCTTTTCGCCATTCCTTTACTTACTTTCTACACTGGACTCCTCCAGTTATGGGATTTTTGTCTCCTTGTCAGTTTATGCATGCATTTTCTCTCTTTTGAAGTCCTTTTACATCACTTACCGTATCTGTAGAGTTTTTACTCCCCTTATAACATAAGCACCATTTCCTGGTGAGAGTTCTGTCGTACTCAGAACTTCTGTTAGTCGAGGCTCTGAGCAACCTCCCCCTTTCCCTTACGCTTAATCTCAATTGGCATAAAATTCATTCATTACAAAGTCACCACAGCGTTTAAGGTACTTTAATTGGTGATTTTGCCGAGTAATTTTGCATTTCCATTTTTCCCAATTTCGCTGTTGTCTCCGTCGTCTGTCAAATTTGCCGTCTGATACCCTCCGTGCTTGGTGTCGATAGGGTCGTGATGGAATCTTCAGCACGACAGCATGCTTCGTTGGAGTCGCGGCGGCGTTCAGCACCGGCGAAGGGCGAAACCTTGGTCGACTGTCGCGTTCCCTCTTCAGGTTTGTACTGCTCTTTTCTTTTTTTTCCTTGATTATTAACAGAAAGGACAGGGCCTACTGTGACGGACCAATGAGTGAACGCCACCTGTCTCCTTCTTTTTAACTGAATGGGTTTGGGGTTATCGGGTTTGATTGTGGTTCGGGTCTGGCTTTGTCTCAACCCGATATGGTGAATTTAGGTGATTTGGGCCCATTCCTTTGAGTTTGTAAGCCGGCCCATTTCCCTCTTTTTTTTGTTGGGTTGAACCGAATTTCAATGGGCCTTTTGGCTGAAAAAAAAAAATGATAATGGAATTTTCGACAATTTCATAGACGGGGTAGACTCAATATGTGGGTTTTCTCTGCGCCCTGTCTTGGTTATGGCGTCCTGTTATAATCGTGTCACTTTGATATAGTAGAGAAAGATTTAGGCTTGCGGCCCTTATAATCTTTGTCCAGTGGATCATGTGTCAGAGTCGGATTGCAATGTTTTATTCCATTCTTTCTTTTCTTGCAGCATTTTTTAGAGGCAAACAGTCCTGTGTTCTAGATCCAAACCAAGGTGAAACCTGAACCCGAAGACGCCTTATTATACTTGAAAAATACCAAAATTTACCTGCCTTAGGTTACCTTACTTGAAATATTATTTAGAACAAAAAACAACAAAAAAATATCTACTTGATTGCATTTACTTAGTTTCTGTACTCTCAACCTTATTTTATTGTCTAGCTTCATAAAAAGAACAAGTCTAGTAATCGTTAATACGTCCCTTGGGTTCGACCCTAAAGCTGTACTCCAAAAGACTAGTGAGGTTAGCTATAGGATACAAATTTATTTGATTCCTAGGTTTTAAGCCTTCATCAGAGAGGATCGAAGGGAATAGAAGAGATCAGATAGAGGAGAAAGCAATTAACAGAATTGCTAACGGGATGAGAAAGGTATTCGACGAAGAAAATAAACAAATTATGAGAAATCAGCGCCTCTATCTTGTACGCTCATCTCAATTCCGTGCACGAATTTTAAAGCGATCCAAAGGCATAGACGGTCAGTGTATGAGGCCTAAATACTCCAGAGTGTAGTATATCATCCCTCGTAGAGGTAGAGAGTTATATGGGGTGTGTTTGGATGAGCATGGAACAAGGAATAAAAATAAGAAATTTCGATATGCGTATTTATTCTTATTCTTGTGCAACCCAAACAACACAAGAATAAGGAATTTGAGTCCTTATTCCTATACTAACAAAACCATGGTATAAGAATAAGGAATTTGGATAAACACGCATATCGAAATTCCTTATTCCATGCTCATCCAAACACACCCATGGTGAATACACTGAAGCTAGACAAAAACTTAGTCTGGTTGCTATAAGTTATTTTGAGGAAAATGAGATTATTGTCAAATATACTATGCTTGGATCAGGAGCTAGTTCTCTCCGTCTTAAAATTTTTTAAATTTGGAATTCAAATATTGAATTTATTTTTATTATTTGTGTCATAAGTGAAACTTTTTTAAATTTTATATAAATTAGCAACACCACTTACAAAATCACCAATTAGGCTCGTTTGGATGCAAGAAAAAGAAGAAGAAGAAGGAATAAGAGAAGAAAAACAATTATAAACAATCCAAACTCTTCACAAAATTACACACTTCCCAATACTTCTTCCCGCTTTTTTTCTTCTTTCCACACCTATCCAAACGGAGCCTTAGTGTGTTAAACTCTAGCTTGGTAACCTTGCGAACTCGAAATATATACGGTAGTTATGAAAATTTGAATTTATTCTAATTATTTGTGGCATAAGTGAAAAATTTTAATATTTTATATAGAATTAGCCATACCACACTAACTCACAAAATCACTGATTAGCGTATTAGATTTAGGTTAGTGCTAACTCGAAGTTAAATTAGCATTTTAGTTTATCAACCTAAAAATTAAATAAACCTCATTTGTATTGAATGCTTTCTATATTTAGATAAACTCCTAATTAATAAATATAAAATACACAAAAAAAATACGCAATCAATCTAAGAGAAACCGGTAGTTTTGAGATGAAATTTCGTTTTTTTTTTATCAAAAGAAAATCAAACAAAAAATGAAAAATAAGCAAGCAGAGTAGCAGATCGATCGATCATGCGTGCAGAGAGCACTAAAAACCAAAGACAAACCACTGAACCAGACTCGCTCGTCTCCATCTCCTCTTTTCCAGCCATCTTAACTCTCATTTCACATTAACAACAAATCATCTTTGTTACTTTTTTAAAATCCCTTTTGATCTCTCTCACTCTTGCTACAGTAAACTCGACCCCAAAAAGGGGCAAAAAGAAACACTTCACTCCTCCTACTCTCTCTCTCTCTCTCTCTCTTCATCGAAGCGCGTGTCGATTGCAAAACAACTAAACAAGGGTATCTGTGCAAGAGCGCAAGAGAGAAAGAAACACAGTACACAGGGCAAGGGGGTCAAAGAAAGTGAGCTAATCGCGTGTCGCCACTCTCGCCAAAATCTGCCCTTGTCTCTTCTTTTCTCTTAGCTGTCTTCCATTCCGTCTCGCATTCAGCTTTGATCTGACCCTTTTGCGCGCTTCCTACTCATCCGACCTAATAATTCCTTGGATTTTTGCTTCAGCGGTACTTTTTTTTTTTTTTTTCTCTCTCTGTCGAGTGTGCTTACGATTGCGTATTTCGAGCGCTTTTTGTTAAATTTGGTTCGATTTATAGTCCGAATAGTAGTTTTGTGACTTAGGTTTTTTTGATCTCGCGCTATGTAAGTTGTCGAGTTTTTCATGCGTTTGTGCATATCTGGAAGGTTTTTAGTGCTTTCAGTTATCTTCTGTTAGAATTTAGTTCGATCTGAGGTGGAATTGTGATCGATTTGCTGATACGAGAGCTTGATTGAACTCTCATTGTAAGAATTGTTTGAATTCGTTGATTTTTGAGGTTTTCTGGACAGCGCATTCTGTGATTGTAACTGTTGTGTCACTGTGTGATGTCTAAATTCTATGTTGGAGTTCTTTTAGTACAACCTTTTGGATTAGGGTTTTCCTAAGATGGTTGATCTCTTGTAATTTTTGAGTTATATAGTTCGCATTTGGCCCTTTATTCAAGTTATCCACATTTCCCTTTCTAACTGTACTTATTTACTTTTCAATTTTAGTAAGATAAACATGCCTGAGGGAGACAGGTCCATGTTACCAAGAAATTTCACTGATTTGGAAATTATGCGAATGATGTTTGGAGAAGAGTTCCTTTGTGCGGCAACTAGTGATGAGATTGATGGATCAAAAGAAGAGTCTGACATATTTAAAGATGTATTTTTTGGAAACGAAGTTGGAACCAATTCTTATTCTGGAAATGGTTTCGAAATTGTTTCTGCCACGGCCTTATATTCGCAAGAATTAGATGCAAGGAATAATGTTATTTTGGGAAACCAGAATGAAGAACCAACAGTGTCTCTTTTGCAAAATGACATTTCTGAACCAAACCCATCAGAAAAAGACCTATTAGGGTTTCAGAATGAGGATCCAGTCAAGCCTGATTTGTCAGAAATTGATCCAGAGATCGATAAAGGCATTGCATACAACAGTAATTCAGATGCTCAAAATGAGAACTTTAGCGGAAATAGTAGCATGCTGGAGTTCAATGCTGATATGCACCCATTAGCACCAGACCCAAATATGGGCCCATCTGAGGTCGACTTGTATGTGACGATGGGGGGCAATTTGAGCACTACAAATGGGGATTTCATAGACACTGATCCGCTGGAGTTTGATCAAGACATGACTTTACATACTCAGTCAGCAGAAGATCCATTATATGGTATGAAAAATACTTCAATGTTAATGTTATTTGTTCATCCCTTAAATTTGCTTGTAAATGGTATTGCGTGCAAGTAGACTGGATCATGAACGTATACAATTTTTGGAGTTACTTGATGTCATTTTTGTTTAATATGTTTCTTTTATGTTTTACATTTTTGGTTATTCTCTTATCTAATTGTTATCTCAGGCAACATGGATGAAGAAAACGACAAATCTATTGGGTCAGGCCCGTTAGACTATGATTTGGATATGGATAATGAGGTTCAAGAACAATTCTGTGGTAAGATTGGCCTTACATATAATTCCCAGTTATAATGTATCAATAAATCTTAATTTATTTACATACTATTCTTATTATACTGCTGAAGTGCAAATGCTGCATTATTTTCAGGAGGGTCTGGTGAAAACCCAGCAACAGGACGTGAACCCAAGTCTCTCAGCAAAGACCTGTCAGACCAGTTGCGGGCTCATGCGAACCGACTGCTTACTGAAGCAGGTTGGCAAATTGACCCACGAAAGAGAAGCGACCGGGCGAAACTTGCAGCTTATTATAAGTATCCTCCAAATGAACTCATCTTCACAACCTTCTCCCGAGCATGGCGCACTTGTGGTGAGATATTACAATCCTACTTAGGTGGGACCCAGTTGCCACTGCCACAAGGAGAAGAAAGCCCCAAGGAGTGGTCTGATGTGAGTACGTTTTGGGTAGACCTGGCCGAGACTTTTTCTAGGCTAGAACAGAGACCATGGGGCCCAGTGGTTGGCCTTTCCTTGTTTGACAGATGGCGGTCCCTTGACCCATTTATAGCTGTGGTGTGCGTTGACAAAAAAGTGCATGTGTTGAGGAACCGGGGTACACTTCGGGTGGTGGGAAGTGAAACCGTGGTGGTGAGTGAAGGGAGGAGGAAGAAAGGGGTGATTAGGGAGGAGAATGCTGGTTTTGGAGATCCATATGAGGATTCTGCAGGAGATGGGATTAAAAGCAAGGGTAGGAGGGTAAAAAGAAAGAAGTGCAGTTGCGGGGACAATGGGTCGTGCCAAGAGATGGCTGATGCTTGCCTGGTTGCATGCAAATACAGTTGCAGCGTTGTTGATGGCGGTGAGCTAGAGGGAGTAGAAAACTCTCCTGATGTAGGAAATCTAGGTATGTTTGTCTTTCTCATCCGCTCTATACAGTGCACGTACATACACACATGCACAAACAAAAGTGAGTCAGAGAGAGATTACATTATTGTGTAGTTTGATAAACAAAAATGGAATACTATAGTTATGAATAAACACGACAAACTGCATGAAACCAATTTATTAGAGGAAATTAGGAAACCAAAACAAATATCAAGTTTCTTTAAAAAAAGAAAAAAAGAAAAACGAGGAAACTGAGGATATGGACTGGTATATTATTGACTCCTAATAAGTTCTGTGTTCTGTGTTAATTATAAAGTTTGAAATGAATGTTGTCTTTTGATTAAATTTATTATTTGTTTGGCATCTGCTAGAGTTTCTTGTAGTGCATTCGGTACAGAAAGTAGAAGTTTCAATTATTTGTTGTACTAAACATGTTGTAGATTATGAGCTGCTGAGGTCTCCATTGGAAGCAAAATTGGTGAACAACTCTATTAAGAAAGCACGCAAGAGGTCCAAACGCATTTCTGAAATCGATATACCAGGCATAAACGGGGTACATTCTGTAGCTCTCTATGTTTTATAAGTCAAAATAGAACTATATAATTTAGAGTTTACTCATAAACATTTAAACACATATCCAGACCAGGCACCAACGGCTTTCAATTCACAAAAAACTGTTAACAAGCATTAAAAGAATTGCTTCTTAAAGGATATGTACATGCCTTCAGGTTTTCACCCATGCAATTTCTGAATTTGTTACAATCTATTTTCCTTAACCATATCAAGCTTCTTGTTTGGCAGGAAACTTCTGATATAAAGCCATTAAAAAAGCCCCGCACTTATGAAACCAAACCCAAAGCACGGAGATGGTCTAAAATTGAATTGCCAGAGAATTACTTTCCTGAAAACCACTTAACTGAAAACATTTTATATGGAAACCACTTCACAGATGATCACTTGCCAGAAAACCACTTGCAGGAGACCAGCTTTGACATGGAATCGGGTCTTACCAAATCTGTACCGGATTCAATTGTCATTTCAAATAGCAGCTCTAACATCATAGAATCGCCACAAATTGACAGCAGCAACTTTACACCCCCAAAACGTAAGAGAGGCCCAAAACCAAAAAAACAGGCAGGCCCAAAACCCAAAAATGGGCGTAAAAGGCCTCGTGGGTTTCACATTTATGACGATGATCTCCTAATTACAGCAATAATAAAAAATAAAGATTTTAACTCTAGTGGGAAATTTACATCTGGAAAGGCATCCCAACAAACAACTAAAAGGAAATATAAAATGCAGAGGTTGAGGAGAACCCCTAAGAGAAAATTCCAGCTAGCACTGAGAAACAAAGGTGGTAATAAGAGTAAAAAGAATAGCAGTGGCTTCGACTCGAGACGTTTGATTCTTGCACGAAAAACTGTGCTGTCGTGGCTTATTGCAACTGGTGGTATATTATTGAATGAAGTAGTACAATATCGAAATGTAAAGAATAGTGATGTTTTAAAAGAAGGATGGGTCACCCTAGATGGGATATTGTGCAATTGTTGTGCTAGGGTAATGTCCCTATCAGAGTTTAAGGCTCATGCGGGTCCCAGGTGTCAGAGGTCAGGGAACCTCTTTCTCCAGTCAGGGAAGTCATTTACATTGTGCCAACTTGAGGCATGGTCAGCTGAATACCGTCTGAGGAGAGGAGCTGATCGTGCTAGTGGGTCGGGATCTGGATCTGATAAAGAGGATCAGAATGATGACACATGTGCGCTATGTGGGGATGGTGGTGAGTTACTGTGTTGTGACAGGTGTCCCTCCACATATCATCCATCTTGTTTGCCATCTCAGGTAATACCAGTATACCTGTTATTGTACTGCCAATATCATATGGGGTTATCATTAGGTAGTCATTTGTGGAAAACCAACAGTTTAGTATAAAGAAACTTATTGTCTTGTCTGAATATACATGCTGGACTAGCAGGCTTTGTATTGGTGCGAAGTTGCTTGTTTTATAAGTATAGGGTGCATGAAGGATAGTTTTTCCTGATAGCATGTAAGAACCACATGTGTCGAGCCCCATGCTACTCTGTATCCAGCTGTACAAACAAAATTATGCAAGGGACCCACATGAGCAACTGAGTGAACTGTGCAGGACTAGTCAGTCTGGATACTGGTATGCAATAGCTATCAAAGATAAGAAATAGTGGTTCAAGTAAATTTAGGGTTTTGAGAGGGTAATTAAAAATTAAGAATATTTGTTTTACATTTTTACCATGCTCAGGAGGAGCTTCCAGAAGGTAGTTGGTACTGTTGGCATTGCATTTGTCAGAGTTGTGGGAATGCTATTGGGGGGAAAGCCGATATGTCCACGTCTTGTGATCTCAAATGCTTGCAATGTGGTGATTCATGTAAGTTTCCATGACATGTATTCAAAATTTTTTTTAATATCCTTCATGGTCAATCTATTCAGGAGAGGTCAAATGTTTGTTAATAATAGTCATCAACACTATTTTCTGATCTTTCATTTGCTTTGTTTTTCTGTCAGATCATGACACTTGCATTGGAGGTATAACATGTGATGGAGAGATGGGACCGAATGCATGGTTTTGTGGGATGAGCTGTCAAGAGGTAATGGATATTTTCATCATTTTCTTAAATTTAAACCTACAAATTTCCCAGAAAAAAATTAAAAGTTATAGTTAAATTGCAATTTTCTACTGCACCAAGAAGTTAGCTCTACATAATTATTGCTTTTGTTTCTTCCTTACATGGCAGCACTATTACAGTTTAACTTGTATTAATTGTGTCTGTAGATATATCAATGGTTGAGATCGCATGTTGGGGTTGCAAATTTCTTTGATGATGGGCTATCATGGACTCTTTTGAGGTGTAACCATGAGGAGCAGAAGGTGCATTCAGCTCAAAGAATAGCTCTTATGGCAGAATGCAACACCAAACTAGCAGTTGCCTTAACCCTGATGGAGGAGTGCTTTGTACCTATGGTTGACCCTAGGACTGGTATCGACATGATACCGCATGTCTTGTACAATCGTGGGTAGGTGTGCTATATTTTATTTTGAAGTTTCTTTTGTGTCACATTGTATAATATATAGAATAGCTATTTTGTCCTTTCAGGTTAGAGTTTCTATTTGGCCTTCAAGTATCTTGAAAAAACCTGGAGACTGTACTTTGAACTCTGAAATACATACAAAAGAAGAGGGTATCTTGTGCAGGATTTTGATTAATTTACCAAAGTGAAACCGTGCCAAAACATCAACTACCATTACCAAACTGGCATTGGCACAGTACTACATGCCGTCCTTACACACGCAATCTGTTTATGATATTTTCATTTGCTTTTTATATTCTTTTTTTATTATTTTGTGTCAGAGTAGGATGGTACAATGGCTAGTTTACTTCTTTATTGTATTATTTTATCACTGTGGTTCCAATTTAGCATTGATGATTTTTTACTATTTCCAAGTATGCTTTGTTGAGGAATTAGTACAATTTAAGGTCATTGTGGTACACTTTATCTTTTCCACTTATGTATGTATCAGGTCAAATTTTGCAAGATTAGATTATAAGGGATTTTACACGGTCGTGCTTGAGAAGGGTGATGATATTGTGTCTGTGGCATCTCTAAGGTAAACACTTGTGTACATGCATTTACCATATGGTTGTGGACATGCAAGCCTGCATATTTTATTCCCTTATATAGTGGGTGGGTTTTTTTACTTATATAAAATATATTCTGATAATATTTTCTTTAGAATTTTTTTTATATGAATTGAATGTCTGGTGTCTCTCTGAAATACTCAAAATGTGTGATAATGAAGAAAATCTTGATCACCCTAATAACAGTATGAATTTTGGTACTCCCTCTCTATTCTGTGTATGAAATGAATATGGATCATCTCTCCTGCGGTACTCCCTCTCTATTCTGTGTATGAAATGAATATGGATCATCTCTCCTACGATAGTAGTTAGAATTACAAAAAAAAAATTCTCTGTGAAATTTGCACGTCAAATAATCTAAATTAAAAAGAAACAAAATCATATGGTCATAAACTAAGATGAAGTTGTTTAGAACCTTCAAGTAGGTCTCCTTTTTTATATTCTCTAAATTAATTATTTACTCAAAATGTAGGATTCATGGAAATAGAGTTGCAGAGATGCCATTAGTTGCCACAAATACCGAGTACCGTCGCCAGGGCTTGTGTCGACGTCTCGTTGATACAATCGAGAGGGTACTTCCATATGTTACTATTCTTTTTTGTAGAAACAAGTTCATGGTGTGTCCCTAGAAAGTTTCAAAGTACAGTTGATGCCTGAAAGTGAGAAGCTTATTGTATGAAGTATGAACCTATTTCCATATTCATTCTTCAAAAGATAACCCAAACTGCGCCCTCCTTTCTTCATTCACGTTGGAAGTTTGGTATAGTTTGTCAGAAAGTTTGATTAGGGGTGTAAATAAATGTGTTGTTTTTCAGGGAAAATCAGGCATTTCCTGTTTTGGGACTTTTCAAATTGTATTATTTTATTTATTTTTAATAACTTTTTTCACAAGGTAGATACACTTATCCTTTATATCATATCTTCTTTTTTTTGCTGGAAGCAGATGCTCAAATCATTTAGAGTAAAGCTTCTGGTCTTATCAGCAATTCCAGATTTGGTGGAGACGTGGGTAACCGGTTTTGGGTTCAAACCCATTGAAGAAAACGAGAAGAAGCTCTTAAATAATATCACTCTTATGTTGTTCCCTGGTGCATCAATCCTCACAAAGAGTCTTCTAGATACCGAATCTGAAAAATCAGGTCCTTATTTTTACATAATATAATGTTAGTGATATTATTTTTGAAAATATCGATACTTCCATAATGACATTTGGTACAATAATATATGTATTTTATTTGTTTGTATTTGTTGTGTTATCTTGATTAGACTTTCATTTAGGCAAGGTTGGTTTGAAAGTGGAAGCTTGATTGCACATATGAGGGCTCAATTGATTTGAGTGGGGGTTAATTTTTAGAGGGAATTATGCTGTACCATTTTAGTTTTCTTTGGAGGATTAATATTTTCTTTAGCAATAAAGTGTCAATTCTGATATTCTCACTATAAACTGGGTCTTGCAGGACGAAAAAAAGATCTGTATGAAAAGGAGCTCAATGCTTCTGTTGAAGAAACCAATTATCACAATTTTGCGGAGTTGAGTGATAATTTGAACTCCAGATCGAGCCCCAGTCACAATGGAAAAATAGATTTGGGCACGAACCCAGATGTAAAGCCCATGAACCTTGAAGCAACTGGTCCCGTTGACCACCAAGTGATGAATTTAGAGAATTCAACAGAAAATTAATTGAGGTTGCATTTTTTTAAGAGGCAAGAACTGGAGACAAGGTGTGAAGATTCAAATTTTAGCCAAATTCTTTCCTGAAAATAAGGAACCTAGTTCATGATGAAGAAAACAACTTGAAGGTTTCTTTGGTTAAAGGGAATGGGATAGAGAGAGAGCAGCAGCAGTAATACAATAATAAATTTGTGAAATTGACCACGAGCTTATGGAGAGTTTTTTGGGAGAATGTAAACCTAACAAAAAAAAAAAAAAGTCTGAGCGGGATTTGACCTGAATTAGTTTTTTAGGAGAAACAAACTAGGTAACATTGACTTTTAGTAGACCTGTACCTGCTCTGACCGGACTAGTTCTGACAATTTGTAAAATGAGAAATCAATATATTAGACATGAGTGGATTTCTATTCCTTTATTTTTTGTCGATCAATAGTCTTCTGTCTCGATATAGTTTAACCTTAAGCAATATGCTAGAAACAGTTTTGTTCTGAATTTCTTGGACCTCATATCTCTAACGCTTATATTCTGATCTTGCTTTTGAGTGTAGGCCATACTGCTTAAGTACTAACTTTTTGTAAGGGTTCGTGTGTGTAGATGTGATGAAAGCATTCGTTTATTGTCTTATCTATGATCTCTATTTGACTTTGGTGATGTCATATCAATTTGAACTTGATTTTTTTTTTTTTATTCCAGAACGGGTTCGAACTTGCATCGTAGCACAGTTACACTTGGTAATTCAGATTTTAGATGTATATATTTTGGTTGTAAAAAACTGCTATGTGCTTGGTTTATAAAACAAAACCATCAGCGGCTTTGCATTTCGTCTTTATATATCTTTTGGTTATTTTC
Organism: Rhynchospora pubera; assembly: GCA_028095005.1. Classification (NCBI taxonomy): domain Eukaryota; kingdom Viridiplantae; phylum Streptophyta; class Magnoliopsida; order Poales; family Cyperaceae; genus Rhynchospora; species Rhynchospora pubera. The sequence goes on along the minus strand of CM051461.1, from coordinate 68,661,993 downwards.
CTAACCACGTTCCTACAATCATTAATTTTCAGGTTGTCATGCATTTGCTTTTAGAGAGCTTATTGATATTTCGTAGTTGCTTTTACATGCACCAGTAAGTCGCCAAGCAAGATAAAAGCAAACTAATAGATAGTCAAATTACCATTTTACATATATTTGCTACGAGGTCAATCTTATTTTGTTTTCAAATTTACCTTAAAGAAATGTAGAAATCATCCATATTTGTCCAGTTGTTCAGATCAGATATTGTTGATTAATATTTAATAGCAATGTCAGTTGTGGGGGTTTTTTTTGAATAACGAAACATATGATACAATATATCACTCTTAAATTTTATTTTATTTTTTGAAAACAAGAGCTGCAATTTCTTTGCAAAAAAAAAAAAAAAAATCAAATTTAAGCTTCTAAAATATAAAATATCATGTTTAGCTTTTTAAAGACCTCAAAATTATATATTTCTCTCCAAAACATAAAAGTCATGCAAAGCAAGAGCTGCAATTTCTTGCAGTTTGTTCACTCGTTCACTTATGCATATTTTTTTTTTATATACTTCGACTAATATTGTCAATAAGAGAGACATGAACGAAAAGGGAGTCTGAGAGAAATAAATTTCTTTTTTTTTGGTGAAAAATAATTATTTTTGTACAATATCTTACAAAGATAACATGGTATTGTAATTTTTGGAGGGAGATTATAATTTTATGATTTCTGATAATCTTAAATTAAAAATGAACCTTTTTTTTAGGGAAGAAAAATGACATTATGGCATGATTGGAAGAAAAAGGAAGGAGAAAATGTTTTTTTTTCCTTGCGTGACATTTTCTCTCCAAAATATAGGAAGAAATTACCTTTTTATTTTCCTTTCTTGAAATGAAGTGTAATTTTTTTTTCAGGAATTATAAGTGCCATCGGCAAATATACCATCCCAGCCATCGCTAAATACAAAACATATACAGCAAATAAGGTGAACATATAGATGATCTAAGTGAACACTTACAAACAAATAAGTGTTGTCATCACTTGTTCAGAAGTTTACATGCATATTCAACTTATTTTCATTGAACTTATTTGTTTGTATGTGTTCAATTAGATCATCTATATGTTCACTTTATTTGCTGTATATGTTCACTTTATATTTAGCGATGGCAGGGATGGCAAAACTTTTTTTTTTTGTTTCAATCGATTAGTTTAAAACACGATATTTGCAATTTCAGCAGAACAAAATTTAAAATGTCAAATTTTGAGGGACAAGATAAGTAATTTAAAAATTCTAATGGGTATGTACGGCAGAATAATTAATTATTTTAGAGTGAGATAAAACCGAAACCCTAGCCGGCTCGCGACCGTAATTTATCTCCGGCAATTAATTTGTTCAGGTAACAAGTAACAACTCCTCTTCTATTCTATTCTATTACTTCGATCTCATTGTACCAATTACTTATTTACTTCTCCTTTTCACCCGATCCACTATTAACAAAACTTCTCTCTCTCTCTCTCTCTCTCTCTCTCTCAATTCTTATCTCTAACTTTTGTAACCCTTATTATCTGGCGCAGTTGAAAATATTATTAAATTAATCAATGGGTGAGAATGGGAAGAGGAACCGCCGTCGCCGGGACTACGACGATCGCTCCGACAACCGAAACAATTTCAAAAGGAGACAGATGGAGACCAATCTCGAACCTTCTGGTTCTGGAAGCGACGGCCTCAAGCCGGTGGTGTTCCGGATCATCTGTCCCGACACCGTAATTGGAAGCGTGATTGGGAAAGGCGGGAAGGTGATCAACACCATCCGGCACGAGACCCGCGCCAAGGTCAAGGTCATGGATCCATATCTCGGCTCCGACAAGCGGGTTATTACTGTCTCTTCCCCTGGAAGAGACCATGATTGGGCCGATGTGGATGAATTGAGTCCGCGTCTGGACCCGATTTGTCCGGCCCAGGAAGCAATGATCAAGGTTCACGAGGCGATTGTCGATGCGCTTGCGAATGCACGGGAGAACGAGAATAAGAACAGCGGGAAGGAGGAGGTGTGGTTGCTGGTGCCGGCGAGTCAGGCGGCTGGTGTGATTGGCAAGGGAGGTTCCACCATCAAGCGTGTTAGGTCTATGACCCGGGCTGCTATCAAAGTTAGCCCCAAGGACCCGGCTGATGCAACACATTCTTGCGCCTTGGAATTTGACAACTTTCTTCATGTAATGAATTTCTTTTATTTATAGAATTTAGATGTGGGTTTTAATTCACCTATTCTATTGCCTTACACAACACAGTTAATTATTTTGATTTTGCCCATTAAATGAGTTAGTCGGGTTAGGGAATCTCATGGAAACAGAGAGAAAAGCAGTGACAAAAGGAAGTAGAAAACATAAATGAATTTCATTTGGAGATAATTTTTTTTCCCAGCCCAATGTGAGGTCTCAGGGGTTTAATGTTTTGTCGAAATTGTTAAGGTCCCGGAGCAATGATTACAAATGCCACAAATATTGAATAGACTTTTGTAAAAATGCATAATGTTAAGATTCCCGGGTAAAGTGCCTTGGAAGCTGTGTCATTAGCCTTCTCTGACTGGTGTTTCCTTAATTTGATTAAACTAGATTGCGGGTGAGCCAGAGTCTGTCAAGAGAGCTTTGTTGGCCATCTCCACTATCATGTGCAAGTTCCTGCCAAAGGAGGAGATCCCTTTGGAAGCTTCTTTGCCCCAGGACCTCCAGCCAAGCATCATAATCCCTTCTGATGTGCCAGTTTATCCCTCGGGCGGGTTTTACCAACCTACAGACCCAGCACGCCCTGGTCTAACACCGCATATGGCCGAACTCCCTCCCTTTCCTGACACAGCAGGCGGCCTATTTGCTCCACCCGTACCTGTAGCCACAATGCCTCCCACTAGGACAGAGGAGCTACTTTTGCGGGTTCTTTGCCCCCGTAATAAGATTGGACGGGTAATTGGGAAGGGAGGTAGTACTGTTAAAAGTATTAGACAGAGTACTGGGGCCCGCATAGATGTCGATGATAATTATAAAGAAGTGGATGCATCATTGATCACTGTAGTATCTGCTGAGGTAACTATGATGTTTGTTATTTATGTCAAGGAGTGCCTTGTACTGAAGTTGTTAATCAAGTGCTTTGAAATTTCTTTTGTTAATCTTTTCAAACATTCAGGGAACAAATGATATCAAGTCGGCAGGGGTTGAAACTGTGCTGATGCTTCAAGAAAAGATAAACGATGAAGATAATAAGAATGCTGTGATGCAGATTCTGGTTCCAAAAAAAATTATCGGGTGCCTTATTGGTAAAGGTGGCTCCATTATAAATGACATGCGCAAAAAAACTAATGCTGATATACATATTACCAAGGACGATCCAAAAAGAGCCGGCTCTCTCGATGAGCTTGTCCAGGTACCTGTTTTGCTTGGTTTTATGTTGTCGAGTTCTTTACGTACTGAACAACTTTCTATTAGTAAAAGATAATTATGTCGAGTACTGAACAACTTTCTATTATGTTGAGTACAAGATAATTATCACTAATAGTTATGTAAGAATAACTTTCTATTCTGGTCTTATGGGACTAGTGTACTTTACATTAGTATAAGTAAAATATTACTTGTCTTTATTAGTAAAGTGTTGTAGCATTTATGTACACACATGGTCACAGGATTCTTGTTGTACCAAGATTCCAATAACAAAGGATACAAAATTCCTTTTTTGGAAAAGAGTTAGGGATCTAATCTAAATCTTTGGACGTCTCATGATCATATTCAATAGACAGCCTATTTATTTGCTGAAACAAATCTAATGGTTTGGCTAATTTGAATCTATTGGATTTGATTCATGTACTATAGGTTTTGGAGATAGAAACTCTGATCACCAAATGCAAACATAAAACAAAGTGTGAAAACTTTGTAACGATAGGATTACCTGCGGAACAAACCAAATAACAACAAATCAGATCAGACCTTAACACTGTTTTTGGTTAGCATGAGGTCAAGGGAAAGAGAGGTCACTTACCGTCCCACAAATGTCTTATCACTTGTATGTAGCTGTATGCAAATACTGCATTACTGACCTCTCCATCAATGCACCAGATATAAATGCAGCATTACATTAAACCAAACTGCACAAATTGATTATATGGGACTGAAAAAACAATGAGTTATGAACCCATTTCTTCCTTGAAGTTGTTAAAAATCAATTCATCCCTTTTGTTACAATACAACATTTTTGGCCTTCTTCAAGGCAGCTTGACCACTGCAGGAGATACTGGCCCATTATTTTCCCCTGAAAAAAATACTGGCACACAATCTTATGAACCCGCACCTTGTCAGCTGCATGCTCTAATTGTTTGTTCAAGATTATGGCCATGCTCACAGTAGAATAATTATTGGAGGTTTGGGATAGTTGAATATGGAGAGCTTTGCATTGCAATAAGAATGTGTGGCGTACACAACAGTTATAGAAACATATTCAGTCAAGCCCAAAGGATATTACAGTTGGCAAACAGTTATTTTTTACATTGCATAACTATTCTGTAGAAAATAAATTACTGCTATGGATATAATTGTACAATTCAAATTTAATTTCAGGTGTCAGGAGAAGTGGTGAATGTGAGAGACGCCCTAGTCAACATTGTACTGAGGCTCAGAGAAGACGCACTGAGGGATAGGGAGGAAATTGCAAATTCTTCAAGGGACACTTCTAACAGTAAGCCTGTTCATCCCCCGGTAGATGTTTTGTATCCTAGCAGTGGCCTTTCTCTCTCTTCAGGACTTCCAAGTGCACCTCATCATCTCGGCTACGATCGCAGAGCAAATCTTGATGTTGATAGAGGTCTTGGCGTTTATCCCAATACTGGCATGTATGGTTTCAGCTCTCTGCCGGTAAGAACCCTCTGGCGTTTATCCCAGGTTCTGTCAAATTTAGGTCATTTCAGCTTTCCTTTAGTTTCCACTTTGCTTTTTGAGGCCATTTTTTTTCCTTATAGAATGTGGTCATTCTCGGTTTACATCTACTCTAATCTATATAAACAGTACTATCAGTTCGTACCAAGACTGTAAACCAGGTATCAATATAGATATTTGGAGGATACTGGTCATGGTGGGTGGTGTTGCCTATATATGTATAAATACAAAACTTGGACTGGTACTGTCAACTTTGGGTGGTTCAGGTTGGCTGTGGGGTCATTGCGCAAGATAACATATTTGGTTGTGATTTTGTTTCTGTTTCTTTTAAACAGGGTTGGGTCTTTTATGAGGAGTATTTTATAGTAGTCAGGTTTGGATCCCGTGAGTAGTGTTTTGGACAGTCAGATTTGGATCCACCTAATGATGTTGGTTTGGGGAGTCCTGATTATGATTAGTTGGTTCATGGGCTGATTTTTGTTCAGGTCAGGTTGGGTTCAGACCTTATGTTATAGGTTTGGGGGGTTCTTGATTACTGTTAGTTGATAAGTTCAGGTGAGGTAGATTTCGGACCTTTCACCTTCACTTCAGGGAAAGAACTCTTATCAGATTAGGTTCTGCTAGGTCAGGTTTGGTTTGCTTTTTTCTGGTATTTTTCCTTGTCAAGCATATATTTTTTTTTAAGTTTCAGTTTCCCCTTTCTTTTAATGGTTGTAAATTTCTGGGTCTTTAATTTCTTTTGTCCTTACATCTTTGTTGCTGCATGTTGTTTCAGGTTGATGATTCCCGTTATGGCATGCTTCCCTCTTACTCATCTAAAGCATTTGTTGGGTATGCTCTAATTTTGTGTTCGAATAATAACATTACTAGCTAAGTTCGATTGTAAGTTGTGCATTAATATATCTTGCAGCTAAAGACCAAGTAAAGTTCTAATTGTGCAACCATCACATAGTGGTGTACCTCAAATAGCACCCCATTAGGCTTGGTTTACAATCTGTTTGGATAGTATGTTATCTATTCTGGGCCTCATCTTATAATCTTCATTTTATGTACTGTATCTGTAGAGCCCTTCCTTATGTTGAGATGGTGATTCCTGGAGGTGCCTTGCCTAAAGTTCTGGGGAAAGGTGGTGCAAATCTGGACAACATTAGAAGGGTTAGTTGCAATTGGAATTAGTCGTCTTGATGTGCTGTATATATTTGTGACTCTGGTTTCTATTAATCATTCCGCTCATGTTTCTTTTTCACATATATATATATATTTTCTGTGGTAGATTTCGGGAGCACGTGTAGAGATTGTAGAATCAAAGTCGTCGCATTATGACCGCATAGCTCAGATATCCGGCACACCCCAGCAGCAGCAATCAGCTGAGGATTTGATCAAGGCCTTCATACTCTCGACTTAGTTAAAAGGTCCCAGTTCACCTGCTACATGCATTTTATGTACTGCTCCCTCAAGTTGGTTTATCTCCTCTCTTACCACACCATATGTAGCATTTCATCTCCTCTTCCATCTACTTCCCGTGTAGTATTCTTCCAGCAACATCTCAAAATGTTAATTATTGTGCTGTTTATCTTTTCCTGGAGAAGCCCCTTCTGTGCTAATTTGGTATTAGGTCTTGGGTACTAAAATCGTTCTCTCTTTTATGGTGCTTGGCCCTCCTATCTATCTGTATTGTTTTTTTGTCTGTTTATCTGACTCCTATCTTGTCAATATATGTTTCCATCAGCTTTTTAATGAGATTCTTGTTTGTCGGTGAATGTTCCATCAGCTATTTGATGAGATTCTATTTATCCATGTAACAACTGTGGTGCTGCCATTCTAAGATATTCTATTGTTTAAATCACAGCTATCAAAATAACTGATGGCTATCAACTAAGATCTTACATTTTCCAGTCTCTCTCTCTCTCTCATTCTCATTTGTTTTGAAAAGCTATGTGAAGGTAATTTTTGGTCTATAATATGGGTTTCCTTCTACTGGATGCTCGCGGTTGTTCAATGATTCAAGATTCTATACCGACCTGTGTTTTGCTCCATCATATTGCCGAAAACAGCTAATTTTCTCTGCTGTTGAAAATCATCAAGTTTATTTTTGATACTAGATGTTCTCTTTCCTAACAATCAAAACTAATGGGTTCTCGTGGCACTTGAGTTATTACAGTTAACTTTTTTTTATTTCACCTTTCCATGATGACCCCTCGATTCTTCCATTGCATAGTGTGCATATTTATTATTTTGATATTCTGAAATAGATTGTGGTTTTAGCTTAACAAAAAATTTTCCTATCTTAATATATTTGATGCAAGACATCTATTCCTTCATTGTACCATTTTCCCTCCAATTAACTGTCATTTTTAGGTACCAATTCTGGATTCAAAAGTATCCTCACTTGAGCTTGTTGGTACTCTTAAACATACATAGAAAACGTTTTTTTTTAAATAAATTATAGTACCAGAAAAAAATTGATTTGGTATAGGTGTAGACCAGCTTGGAACCGATGTTGTTCCATTGTTAGGTCTTTAGTTTTTCAGTTTTACATGCTTAATTAAGAAGTAATATACAGTGTAGTTTCAATCCACACATGCACAGAACAGGCCTATATTATTTAGTACTGTGCTTATGATGTAAGGTCTACTGCAGTACTGCCTCGTATGAGTTTGATATACACTAAAATTATTTATAGCTGAATAGCAAAATCAGGATGAGTTGAAACCTTTTGAAGTATAAGTAGAAATATTAAATCACTTTGCAATAGTGCTCTTTGACCAGGCATACTATTTTGGACACTCATCCCTCCAAATATAAGGCATGTTAGTTCTTTGTTATCTTTTGTAGTCCCACTTGTATAGATTTTTACTTTAATTTCTTCATGTTGTCAAGTGAAATTCCTTTTAGTTTGCACAAGGAGTTTTCAATCATCATTCCATAGCACTGGTGACATTAGATTATGTCTGTGCTAATTTGAACCTGAGTTGTTTCAGTCACATTATACAGGTTTTGAATTAGACTCGGGATGGTACAATCGAGTCTGCAATGTTTTTACTTTCGTTATATGGGTCAGCATCCGCTTTTTCCTACCATGTTAGAGTTATATTATATGCATTCTTTTAAAATCAAATCAAATCTAGATGTAATCATGATTAGTTTGTAAAGATAGATCGTAAGCCCCGGCCTAATTTTGTTTATTGACAGCTTAAATTTTTTAAATCATGAGAAGTTTGGTATCCCTTCACCTATAGACTTAATTTGGTGTTGCAATGATTGTTGGTGCAAAGCAAAGCTATTGCTTTTGTATTTGCCGCTGGTGTAGTTCTAGCTCTTTGTTTAATTATTATTATCATTTTTTCCCACTGTAGTGTATTGATTTTGTACATAAACAGAGAAGTACGTTCGTAAAAAGTTTTCAAGTAGATTTGTTATTATAGTGGATTCTACTTTTGGTTTGTGAAAGGAGTATTTTTGTTTCATTTCAGTTTTTTGTCCTTATGAAATGCTGCCATTCTCTTTATTGGTGTGAAGATGCGAACTACAGTTTGTTTGGTTGATTTTAGTCACTTCGTACAAATAGAAAGAAACCCTACTCAGCCAAGCTGTTTATTTTCGAAATTACACGCGCATTATTTTCAGCAAATTTGAAGAGTTTTTGGTAAAATTTTCTGCATGATCAAATGTAGAGCGTTAAGTCATCAAGTTCTGAACTAATGACACAATAATTACATGCATATCGCTGCAATTACTCAAATGCGTTTCTGTTTAGAAAGTAAAACACAAGGGGAAAAATTGGGAGGAATGTCTAACCAAAATTGAACGAGCGGCACGTTGCAAAACACACGGTTTCTTGTTTAAAATAAATTGAACACGAGGGAAAAAAAATTAAAGGCCCAAAATTGTGTACTCGCAACAAGTTCCATCAAAGGCGAGTTCCAGTGACGATTTTCTCACCCTTTTACACCCTCATCTTTCCGTTCGAAAAGAACAAGCTGTGGTCGCCCACCTCGCAAAGTTCAAAGGATTTTATCCGAACATGGCTTGTTCAATTTTAGAGGCATTTCAACCCTCGCTAAGAAAATACTGAAATAATGGAGCACCAACACCCCCGAGCAGCAAATTTATAGAAGCTTATATTGCGAAACATCAACATTTAAAGTACTATTTCGTAAAATTACACCAAGTGCTGCATCCCATTTCCTTCTTATATACTTCCCCAATGAACCACCATATTATACGATGATAACCTAACTAATTTCCTCTATATATATAACCCCCACACCCCTCCCCCTTTAAAATTGCGCACCTCCCTCTCCCTGTTATATTTTTCTGACATCATCAACACGGTCAATCATATCCAAGGCTTTACCCCTATCCAACTCAAAATTAATAACTGGAAGTGCAATACTCTCTCTCGTAGTGCCACTACTTGGAGAATGATTATTGCTCTTACTCAACCTATCGTATTTGGAAAGCTGAGAAGACCTCACTATACCGAACTCTTGACTCTTACTAATTCCTGGTATGAACTTTCTATACTTGACCTCTCGCAGCATATCTTGATCTTCTTCTGTGAGTTCAGAATTGAAACTGTTATTCTTCCTTCTGGGAATTGCTATTGTCTTCTGGTTAGGGGATCGCATGGGGGATTTAATGGGAGAGCGGGGTCCACCATTGGCGGACTTGGAGAGGCTTATCAAATGGTGGAGATACACAACTAGGTCAAGAATATAACTTTCAGTTTTTTCTTTGTCGGCATGATATAGAGTCTCTAGGCGGGTCAGATTAGTTTGGCCTGTCGCTCTTTGGTTTACCTCCATCCTACAAATTTGAAAGATATTCATTAAAGAAAGAATACTTCACTTCTTTTCTTTTGGAAATTTCTCAGCTTCTGTTTGGATATGTTTTTGAAGTTTTTTAATTATCAACTTATTATATCAACTAGTGCTTGTACAGGGTCATTTGGTTGTGTATGGGCCTTGCACCCATACAAAATCAATACAATAAGTTGCAACCATCAATTCAACCTTTTGGTTGCATTAACTCAAGAAGAAAGGAAAGCTGATGAACTTCAGGTTCCTTTTTTTAAAAAAAATAAAAAGAAAAAAAAATTCATAACTAAGATCTTATGAGAACCAACACAGGGTCCATAATACCATCCTAGATTATGATACTTAACAGGTGGCTCAACTGCAGTGGTGCTGTATAGCAAAGGCTGATAAGAGAACTTTCATATCTATTTATGTACTTACCCTGTATTCGCCCACTCCCCGACCCAACCGAAGCCATGGTGCGCCCTAATACAAGTTAAAAGATGAATTCGAAATCAGAAAAAAATGAAAACATGAAAAATGAGATTTTTTGTACAAATCCTTTCATATTAATACCTAGTGGTGTTATTGGCAATGGGAACAAGCCATCTCAATGTTTTCTCCATTTCAGATTTTATTTGCGCCACCGTTAACTACAATATTGTAAGAATTAACCATTAAGAAATAAGACCTACCATTTTGACATAGTATTCAAATAATCAACACAAAAAAAAACCAAAGAAAATGGTTTCAAAAGCTTCAAATAAGAAAAGAAGTATAAAAATGTCACCTCTTCTTTTATTTCAAAAGCTTGCAACCGAGAACGTAATGCTGATTTGATGCCAGGTGGCAGTCCCTGGTAAAGTGCATCTCTTGTACTCGGTGGTACTGAGCTCGATCTAGAAACCTTGAAAATATCCATACCGTTAATTTCTCTAGAATGGTACCAAATAACCAATATAAATAAAAAAATTATAATTCAGATAGCAATATACAACAACAACAACTAAGCCTTTTATCCCAAACAAGTTGGGGTAGGCTAGAAAAGAAACCTGGCAAAAAGTCACAAAAAAATGCTAATAATACTAATAATAATAATAGTATTAGTAATAGTAATAGTACTAGCAATAATAATAATAATAATAATACTAATGATAAAACGTACAACCTCAGCACTAATCTAATACCATGACCTACAAACCTATGACATCACTCCTACCCTAGATTCCTACAAGCGTGTCAATTTGGCATATAATATAAGTATATAGTGCAGAGCTACCAATGTAACATTTAAATTGAACTACCAATGTAACATTTACAATGTAAACAAACTTACAAGTGTGTCAATTTGGCATATAATATTAGCATAGTGCAGAGCTAGTCCAGCAGGACCTAGTCTTGTTCTCCGGTTTGTACCACATACTTCGGCTTGATCAAGTGTATCTACATATAAATAACGATGAGCATTTGCTTTGTTTGCATTTGCAAACATTAAAATTGTACTATAGAAACAAAACTATGATAATCTAACTATATTATCATAATTCAAATATTTTAGTTATAGAAGGTTTTAGTGGATAAAATTACCAGCACTGCCAAAAGCATCGTGTATCTCCAAGTGAAGAAAATGTACTACTTCTACAAACTTCTCCATTACCTATATTTTGTTAAAAGAAAATTGAAAATACATATTTATGTAACTAATTAACTATACATCCAATAAATCCCCAATCCACTTTATTCTGCATTTTTTTTAGTTTGTTGTGTACAGAAAGTACTTCAGTGAAGAGGGTTCCTTTTCTGACCAGATTCTATGCTTAAACAAAATATCAGTAAAAACAAGGTTGTTAAAAGTAAATATCAACCTCCTCCAAGTTTTTTGACCAAAGAGACCTTTTCTTGAGGCCATTTACATGCTTCTTTTGACTTTTCAGCTCTTGTTTTAAAATCTGAAGGCTGTCACCTACACATAGTACATAGACACATTGTAATACAAGCATAATAACGTAAGCAATGTGATTTTATAAATTTCATGAAAAAATGTTGTACCTCTAGTAGCTGGAGTGGAACTTTCATCATCTTGATTCTTTCTTCTGTAGTCTTGATCAAACCTATCTAGGGCATGCAACTCATGATACAGCTCCTGAAAGTATTTATATGTAAGCAATAAAGAGATACCATGATAAAATAAAAATACGATTTCAGTCAATAAGATACTGACAGCTGTACACTGGACCGAAGCCATTAATTCACGCATGATTGACTCGGCCTCTTCTTTCAGATGATTTTGTGGTGTCAGTTCTGATGCCATCCTAAAATTAGTTTGGGAAATAAAATTTTATTAGTCAAATTCCTTGATTATCAAAATATGAAACTTGACTTTGATGTGGATTGTAGAATATTTTCGAATGTTACAGAATTGGGACAAGATCAGGAGATTACTTTTCAAAATAGCGATCTAAGCTGTGCCATTGAGGATCCTTGCACCGGTTGCCAAATCGCACCACCTCTTTTGAGAAAACTTTTAGTTCTTCCCTATTATCAAGAGTATCGAGAAATGAGTTATTCTCTATTTTTTTAGAAAGTTCGTCGCCTTATGCACCTTAGTAAACTCTGCATATTTTATAAATGGAGAATATCCAATGTATCCCTTGAAAAACCTTAAAGGATAAACTAACACTCCCTTGGTAAAAAAGCATGGGTGTGATAATTACTACCAGTAACTGGATAGTCTTGAAGGCTAAAATAATTGCCACAAAAACTTTGAAAATCATATATAAAGCTCATATATACATTACATTAAAAAAAAAAACCTTTTATCAGAAGCAGAAAGCCTGAGCAACTCGTCAGCATCTTTTGATATCAAATTTTGCACACCTTCAGAGGGTAGCACATTTTCTTTCAAATGTCTGACACTCTCTTTAGAAAGTGATTGCATTAAGTTGGACCCCTTTACTAAAGTATTGGCCACCTCAAAGGCTAGAATTGATATCTTATTTCCCTTTGCTGTAACTCCGCTTACAAAGCCACTACTAAGGTTGAGGCTTGTCATGCTACTACCAAGTGTGTCTAGCACTTCTACTGCTTTTCCTAGACCGACTGTGCCAGCTCGACCTAAAATCAACCCCATTTCTGACACCTGCTCTTGAAGCAAGATGAGTCAATACTGATAACAGCTGTTTGACTAGTGTTGCTATAAAAATCAACTTTTGATGGTCGGCATTGCTTCTTTTTTAAATTAGAAAATTATGTGTCAAAACAGTAGCAGCTGATACAGATGACCATGATCACAACTATTGGTCAGGAGACATAATATACTAACATGAACTGAGAAATTTATTGAGACGAATATTTGACTATAAATTTTATGTATAAGTCAACAAAGGGTTCTCAGGCAAATTAATTAACCCAAGATATAGTAACTTTATATTTTACATGAATGCAACTGCAGAAATATGATGATTGGTTAGGCAAGAACAGAAGATAACCGGTTGATTTATTCTCATTTTACTAGTTACAAAACAAACATAATAACATGAACTTTCAAAATAAACAATCTTATCCCCCAAAATAAAAAATATATATCAGCTTACAATAAATACAAAGATATCTATTCATGCAATGCAATATGAAGGCAACTACACAATTACTAATACTAATAGAATTGAACTTGCCTTGGCAGTTCCTCTTGACCTTAAAGACTTGGATTTTTGCAAAGAGCCCCTCGCTGCCTGAGGCTCGGCGGGGCCACCAGGCGGCATGCTCTGATTGGTCAATGCCATATTATTTTTCTTCTCTGTCAATTCATGACCATGTTGAAACGTCGAATTTGTTTTCAACTGAGCTTTACTGGAAACTGTGTCTTGGTCTCTCAGTAAATTCAGGTCTAAAGTGGTTTCGCTCGGAGATTTATCAACTGGTGACCCTTTTGAACAAATGGCTCCCATCTTCTACCAGATAACAGCTTAGCACTTCAAATTTTCATTCTCCTTATTCGCATTAAATGAATTTCAGTGATGATAGAGCACCCGGGTTACTGTTGAATATTCCAGAGATGCATCATCAATTAATCCTTGAATGGAAGTTTCTGAATAGTCAAAAGTGGAGTTCCTTTTAGCAAATGCAAATGAGGTTGACTCAGTTAAATCGTTCTGCCTCAAAAAAATAAAAATCAATAAATCTTTGTTTATTCATTCTTTCTACCTTATTTCACTAAGAAAAAAAGTAATTGAATGTGATATACTTGAAGAAAAAAATATATCTTAGGATTTCAAAATTGACAAAAAAATTAGAAAAAGAGATGCAAAAGTAAGATTTTGAAGGATAAAATACGATCAAAGAGCTTTGGAAGTTGCGATCTCTAAGCTAATCAATCAGCATAAATCAACTAAAGCTCTCGTGTTGCATCGATTGAAAAAAAAAACAAAAACAATAGCTTAAATCAAACTATGTTTCATATAATGAGATTGAAAAGAACCTCGAAATGATGATTTGAGAAAGAAAAACTCCAATCGAACTAATTGGATGGAAAGAACACCCGAGAATTAGTGGAATGGAAGTCTCAAGTGTCGAAATCGAGTGAGTGTCGGATCCACCTTGTCTACGAATTTCTAAACGGAAATTTAGAGAGAGAGAGAGAGCGAGATTTTTCTCTTGGATTGCTTTCACTAGAGCAAGGTAGCAGACAGTACAGCTTTACATAGACACGGTCTATACACCGAAGAATTGAAGTATGAGTCTGTGTTACTGTATATCACTGATGGTAATGGCTAATGACGACCAAATTTGACTCATCTATCAATCTTTTTCGATGACGATGAACAATAACGGAACCATTTTAGGCATATTTTTATTTTATTTTATTTTATTGTTTTTTTAGAACATAAGTCTCTTCTATATAAAGTATTGTTTCAATTTTTTGAACTAATTTTTAACAAGTTATTTTGTATATATTCTTTTATTTGATTTGGTCTTATACTTTATTTGCAAATAGTATTTATCCATGAACATTTATTCGTATAAAGTGCATATTGAACTTCGAAATATCGAAATAATCCTTTTCAAAAATGACCAACATAAAGCAAAGTCCATTTTTTTTCCCCTTGATAGCAGCTTTGCCTTTTCAATTTCTTCCCGGCTGCTGGTAGGACATAAAAGAGAAGTTGAAGAACATTCCAAAAAATTGAACAAATAAGTTCGATTGCGGTTTATGGAGACCGGGTCTTCGGAGGAAGATCTGGTGAAACTAGTCCACCCACCTAAATAATAAGCCCTAGGTACGAAAGTGGAATTGGTCAAACCCGTGTCACATCTTCTCCATTTGTTACCTACCATGATGACAAGTCGCATACTTTCAAACTCATCCATGAGCACGACGCCAAATATTCAAGTTTCTTTTTGTATAATTTTTCATATCTATTAATTTATAGCCTTTCCAAACTTTGTATTATTTTATTCTTAGTAGTATTATTATTAAAAATAAATTTTATATAACAACTCCATTAATTAAAAATTAATCTATAAACATTACCTATTAATTGGGGCCGTTTGGATGGAAGTTGGAATTTGAGAAATTTGGAGAATTTCCTATTCCTAGGCATAAATTTATTATAAACAATCCAAACTCTTCACAAAATTATACACTTCCCAATAAATTTATACCTAGAAATATGAAATTCCCCAAATTCCTCAAATTCCTAAGCGATCCAAACGGCCCCAATGAGAATAGTTTTTTCATGATGTTGGCTTGGTATGCATTAAATTGGTAGCTCATAACACATAAATAAAAACTTGAGTGCTCTAAAGTGAGGCTCCGTTTGGATAAGATGTGGGAAGAAGAAAATAAGAGAATAAATTTATTATAAACAATTCAAACTTTTCACAAAATTACACACTTCCCAACACTTCTTCCCTTCTTTTTTTCTTCCCACACCTTATCCAAACGTAGCCTGAGACTGTAGTGTATATTGACAAATGGAAAATACAACATAAGGCCCAATGACCCCCAAAATAAATAAATAAATAAAATGGAAGTATGCCGTCGATGAAGAAACGGAGATATATTGAAACATGAATTAAATGTGGTTGATGGTTAAGATTGGATGGACCTAACTAATCTGGAGTCAATTACAAAGAAATAATAGGTGTGTCTTGTCTTCTTTCCTAAACTCACAAGTCAGAAATCACTATATAATTTAGTCACTTTCTTGAAGAGGACAATTAGATCGCACAAATCGATGATGACCAAAATGTACTTAAAAAATTTAAATACATGCATTACAAAACAACACCGAACCCCGTTATTTCTGGTCTCGCTTTAGTTTAAAGCGTTTTAATTTAAACTATAGATGAATTAGATGTATGTTACAAATTCTTGTTATAATACTAGTGACTGGATTCAGTTGATGAAAGTGTGATCATTAAGGCTCCGTTTGGATAAGGTATGAAAAAAAGGGAAGAAATGGGAAGAAGTATTGTGAAGTGTGTAACTTTGTGAAGAGTTTGGATTGTTTCTAATAAATTTATTCTCTTATTCTCTTCTTCCCACACCACATCCAAACACAGCCAATTTATTATATGACGTGATATTGAACAAGTAACATAAACTAAGAAGAATATTAAATGTTTCAACGTAAATTAAGAACAAGTAACATAAATTAATTTCTTAATGCGGCATAATTGACCAATGACCATCTTTTAAAAAGGTTGTAGATAATTCAACGTAAAGGAATTGCCATCATTTACGAGCATATGGTGCTGTACAAATCATTAGTTACCTCAGTAAGAAACTAAAATGTTATGTTTTGATGCATGATATATAACGAATTCACAATTATTATTATTGTTATTATTATTATTATTATTATTATTATTATTATTATTATTATTATTATTATTTTGTTGATACTATTTAAATATTTTTACTCTCAGAAGGTGCGTTTGGATCATCTAAGAATAAAATTAGGATTAGTTATTCGGAGTAAAAAATATTATTCTTAAACGATTAAGAATAAGTTTTTTGAGATCTAGAGTGTTATTTTTAAGTGGTCCAACATCTAAATTAAAATTTTATTCCTATGATGTTTGAATCATCTTCTTAATGTGGATTAAGAAGTGGTTGAGACCACTTTTTAATCTAGATTAAAAAGTTGATCCAAACATCCAAAGTTTATTCTTTATCATTTAGAAATAATAATTTTTATTCCGAATAATTAATCTTATTCTTAGATGATCCAAACGCCAAATAATACTGGATTAGTGCTATATTAGTAATTTAAGAACTAGTACGATCAACTCTTTCTTTAGTGCTATTATGAAGTATACAATTCATACAAAACAATATGACCGTGACTCCGAATAATACAAACTCAGTATTTTTTTTTTGTTTAAGCTTTAAACTTACCTTAAGTTGTACCCAAATTACATGTGTACTTTTTAGCATTAAACCAATCAGTAATTGGTTTTTCTGGAAAAGAAAAAAAAAAAGAAGAAAGTGTTAGAGTTATGTCCTAGAAGTCAATAATTTAATGACTTAATTATTAGTTTATGTTTTGGATGAGATTTTATCATCTGTTCCTAGGTTTATTATTGACAGATCATTCAGGTTGAGGATCTGAATTGTAGATCTCTGTTGATCATTCTTTAGAATGACAATAATAAATCTAAACGGTCCATAATCTTGATAATTAACAAGGAACATTAATTATCATAAAAGATTAGTATGCAAGTTAAGTGATGATTAAGTTCTACTAATCATAGGTAAAGAGTTACCAACTTAGTTGCATATGTGTATGTTATGGAACATAGCACAGGACTTGACCCATCGAAATAAACATATGGATTGTGTTATGTGTCATTGTTTATTTCGTTGTGATTTTGGTTCTAAGTTTGAGATGTTTATCTTTTCCACATGAGGATAGGTTCAATAAATACTGTCTACCGCTGATTCCCGATAAGGGCTGCTATACGGACTTTATTTATGTTCTCTTGAATTGTGCGGGGAAAAGTTAATCATCAAGAAAACCGTATGTCCCTCATTAATTCACTTAGTGAGTGACGATATCTGTTTGGGCCCCTTGATGGAGATAGATTGTTTGCATGCAACTTTATACAATTATCTCTAGATCAAGAAACGTATAATCTGCAAGAATGACACATTCCTATCTTGGATTATACGATGATATCGTGTGACATAAGAATCAAAATAGGGAAATACATTTATTCTCTTATGCAGGATTGAAATATTGTAGCAGTACACTATTTATGTGAATTGGGAATCATAACGTGTTGCTAGATACCGCTTATGATTATTGGAATTAAATAGCGATTTAATTCCATGTCCAACATAGCATAAATCCTCAAAGGGTCACACAAATAGAGCTATACCACACAGTGCATTAATTATTTGTTCACAGCAGTAAGTTCTGTGAAAATATGATGAGTTGATTAATTAATTATATCGTTATGGACCGTTATAATTAATTAAGTCAAATGGATCATATAGAAATATTTTAGTGCATTTGCTAATCACCAAATAATTATTAATTAGTTAATAATTATTTATACAACACATATTTTAATTATAAGGCTTTAATTTAAATGTTAAATTTAAAGCCCAATAGGGATCCGATTTGGGTGCAACTTCAAAGGTCCATTTAATATAGATTATATGGATTAATTAACACAACACACATAGCCCAACTAGGCCCATGTGTGGCCGGCCTAGAAAGGGTGGTAGGTGGGTGGCATGGCTTGTAATTTTGGTGAACTCTACCCTAGGGTTGGAGCACTATATAAGGAGGTGCATAGAAGCAAATTTTGACTTGCTCTTTTTCCCCTTAGCCTAGCCGCCACTCTCCCTCCCCTTTCTCTTCTCCATGGCCGGCGCCACCCTCTCCCTCTCTCCCTATTGCTCATGTGTTGAGCTCCCTCTCTCTTCCACTTAAATTGGTTAATTGAAGATGAGAGAAAGCTAGGTGATTAGCCTTGATCTCCAAGTTACTAGCATAACTTGAGAGATTGTGGTTAATCTCTTGGTGGACTCGAGGCGGCCATCGATGGAGGTGGAGACGCAAGGAGAGCACGCTATCGATTTCTATGCCGTAGGATCGAGCCCCGCGAATACGATTTCGCGGGAGGTACAAAATTCCACCCCTTTCTCTCTTTGTGTCGAATAGCTTTGTACTAGATCTCTTGCTCTTTGTTTAATTGGATTAATTAGTTAGTAATTAGTCTAAAATTAAAATTGGGCGATTTCCTAACAGTGGTATCAGAGCCTTGGTCGTACTTAAGCTATTTTTGACACTTAATTAAGAGAAATCAGCTAATTAACGGATTAGTAGAGATGATGCGTTTGTTTGCTGTCTGGAAATGGTATTTTCTGTGTTGTTTCGCGTTTTTCGATGTGATATGTTCTCTGGAAGATCTTTCCATCTACATGAAAGTTGTAGATCTTTGGATTGTGATTCTTTTGGCGTTGGATTCACATTTTTCTGAATTAGTATAGATTTATTGTGAATAAAACGGCGACAGTGCGCAGAACCAGTTTCTGCTCGCACTGTCCTGTTTGAATGGCTTGAAAGATTTATATTTTGAATATAAGTACCAGTGTTCTATGGCTAGAAATAAAGAGGACTTGAAGCTCTTTCTGAGAATGTGTAAATTGTTGCATGAATCGGATTAATTTGTGGGTTTTCAAGTATGAAAAGGAAGATCTTGTCAGATCCAGTTTGTTGAGCAAATCGATTGTTCTAATAAACTGTACCAACTGAGAACTCCTTTAAAAATTCTGTTTAAATGGAGTTGTTCTATTTTAAGTTAGGATTCCAGGAAAATTAATTTCATAATTTTTCGTGGAAGTTTGGACCTTCAACTAGGTTAAAACATTTCGATCGACAGTCTGTTCCAGTACAGAATTTGTTGATTGTTTAGCATGTAACTTAATATTATTGAACTGAACTTGGTTGTTTTCTTTTCATGAATGGATAGCCTGTAGTCTAAACAAGTTTTTCTATGTATATTGTATATATAAAAACTGGATAGAAGGTGGTCTAACAGACCGAATGGTTGAGAGGATAAACTGAAAATCTCATAACAGTGTTTCGTGCACTTGTAAGAGATTTGTCATTTTTTATTCTCCCAGATGGTTTAAGATCTCTTCTTGAAATTTTTACTGGTAATCACAATTATGATAAGGAGCTTAAGTAATTTATTTGAGAATTTTTGGAGACCGAAAACTGTTGTTTTTGTTGGATTCCATTAGTTACGTTTTTTGGTAAATTACTGTTTTTCTAAGTATTCAAACTAGTTGAAATTAATTAGAAAACTCCTTGTTTGATCTCCTTTCAGTCATGGGATGTTGAAAGAACTTTCTAAATGAATTTAAACAAGTTTGGTTGTTTAAAATTGAGAATTTGTACACGGAATTTACTTATAGCAAACGATACGTAAAGATGCTTGAAAATCGTTAATTGGAAACAAAGTGCTTGTATGTGCTAACTTTGTTTTGTAGGTGGATAGTGGGTTTAGTATGGCTCAAGACTCAATGCCTTGTGGTTGTATTTGAATGCATGTGTGAATGTTTGTAATGCGGCCTTTGGTGCCATTAATTAATTAATTTGTTGATTAATTTTAATGTAACTTGTGAGGCTTGCATGCCCCTAAGGATAGGAAGGGAATAGGATGTTTTCACATGTATTTTGCACCTTTATTTTATATAGGATTTAGATCCTTATAGAATTTAGTGGGAGGGCAAGGATTAGATTAGTTTTGCTCCATGGACGATGTGGCGAAACTAATGCAAGCGGGAGCCATACAAACCCACAACTATGAGATGCTTATATGTGATTGCTTGTGATTGCTATGAATTGTCATAGGCTAGGTATGGGTGTATGCTTACATGACCACCATACAAGTGTCACTTAATTGATTGTCCCAAACAAAACATGATTAAGTTAAATCGCCCTCCTTCTCTCTATCCCCTTCTAACGTGTATGATCGTTCATTGATGCATTCTCGCCGACGCGGGACATCGTGTTCCATCATCCGTGTCGGGGTGTAAATCGGATTTACTAGGAGCAAATAGAGAAAGGTTACTTAACGATGTTTTCTAATCGGATTGGGCATCGGGGCAAAGTTTGTGGATATACATGTGATATTTCACAAACCAAGAATCATATGGAATGATTGGTTGGAGAACCTACCTTATCTAGTTGTTTTGGTGTCACGCCGACGCTAGCACCATCTCAACGAAAATAGGGATCTTGGAAAACCTACTATATTAGGGACATTAAATAAATATAGTGGGAGTTTTATTTGTTATAAATAAAACAATTGCATAAACTAAATGACCGTAAATTGATTTTGTTATAGATGTTAAAATTGTTAATTTTGTTGCGATCAATCTTTGAAAAATGAAGAAACTCGTTTCTAAAAGGTAGTTACTTGAAAGAAGTAATACCGATTCCTAAGACATGATCTTAGTGAAGAGAAATTTGAGTATGTCAATTCCCAAAACTTTCCTCAAACTACCCGAACGTAGCATCGCGATGATTGATTGACTTTTGGCGAAAAGTTATTCAATAAAGCGTATGGCTAGTATCCTCATTCAAAATTTCTAGACCTTTGAATTAGAGAATTCATATGGACTAGATTTAACTCGTACGCTCTCATTCGCTTACTCAAGAAAGTGTTCTTGGAGAAAGTAGATATTAACTCCATCATTTATGATTGAGTATAAAGAATATGAGTTGACCAAGAGATTCTTCTTTTAAAAGAAGTTATATGAATGTTTCATTGGCTTACAAATCGAAAGATTTAAGTAGCTAATTGATGACTAGAGATATTAATCTCCGATATCAAGGATTGTTGATATTGTCATTCGATCTCTTTGGAATTATGAAGGATATAATGTTACCTTTTTCGCACGCTGGTTAATGCAAAAAGGTGATTGATTAAATATTCAAGAAATACTTCACCAATGTATGAGTTGAAATTTCGAGACTCTCATTGATGACCATGTGTCACATGAGATGTTTCATTTGCCGTTTATGGGAGGCATTTGAAAGGTTGTCCGAAATACCATGATTATGACGATTAGAAATATTCTAATCCTAAAGTGTATTTGTCGTTCAAATCATCTCACTATCTCTAATTTACACTAGTAACTTGAGACTAGTTCATATGCTCGCATTTAACGAAATGTGTTGGCAATGAAGAATAAGAGAATGTTCGAGAGATATAAAGTAAACTCCGTATAGGAGATGACTTATTCATTTAAGTCATTACCATTGAATACGTAGAGTTATCTTTATTAAGAGTTTGTTTAGGAATTGAAGGTTGCATACCTTAATTCTAAAACCTCTCATAGCGTCTCCATTTCATATATGATGATGGATAACTATGTTTAATAAAAGACAAGTTCTTTTATTATGAATTTGTTTATATGATTTCATGCATCTTGATGGAATTTGCTTGAAATAGATAAACAAGTTATGAATGACAAATAGGATGCGTAAGACTTGACATAAAGTATTTGACTTTCATGTTATATATAACCGCTTAGTCACATACATAAACGAGAACCGCATTATGAGAGTCTACGTAACGTAGAGCTCGAAATTCAATTCGATTTCAAATCGATTGATATGCGAATCATGTTTGTTAAATGACAAAAGCGCCTTTAACCTATGAAGGTTTAAGGACAAGTGAACTAATTAGGACTTATACATATCGATGTATAAAGACCTATGAGTACTTGTGTAATGAAAGGTTATTGATACTTTACTACTTGACCAACGATCATTGTAGATATTAACATATCTATTTGATAAGGTATAAGTATGAACCTTTTTGACTAGTTCAAAGGAGTTCAAGAGTGAAGTTTAAAAGACCGTTCAAGAAAAATGGAAGTCTTACAATTAATTGTGGTAAATAAATAAGCAGTTAAGTCATATGATTTGAAATATTATCTAAAGAGTATGAAAATAGTTTCACAACTCACTCCATGAGGAACATTATGGAATAATGTGTCCAAGAGTGGAGGTATCGAACAATATTTCGTATAGTTCGATCGGTAATAAATCAAATGGACTTATTCGACTCGTATTAGGGAAGTATGTTTGAGGACAATATTGTTTACACTGAATGGTGTTCCATTAAAGTCTATTGAGTAAGGTTTCTTACGAGATTTTGATCTCTAAGTATAATACTTCTCGAGATTTGGTGTTGAGAAGCTTATTTCAAGTATTGTGGACTTGTAAGCTTAAACCAAATAAGACACTATATATTTGTAGGATGCTTTATATTAAAAGGCACTACTTCCACGAATATGATAAGAACAAAGTAGTTGTTGCTAATCATAATGTAGTCTTGATGAATTGAAATTCTCAAGAAGAAGTAGTGGGAGTAAAGTGAGCATTAAAGGAGTTTATGCGTCACTACAAGAAGTACTCTTATGGGAAACTTGTCACTCCATACATGATGCTTAGTGGGAGTTGAGCGGAACTTCATTCACAAGTTGTTTTGAAAAGAAGTTTAATAGTACGCTCCTTCCAATGAGGACTCAACCATATCACGAGTTGATGATGATTCGAGAAACTCATGGAATATATGAGGAGTCAAGAACTCGTTCAACAAATCGTTGTAGAAGAAGTTCATGAACCTCAAGTACCAATCCTACAAAAGATCAACGAGAGTTGATTGCCTAAGCCGT
Organism: Rhynchospora pubera; assembly: GCA_028095005.1. Taxonomy (NCBI): domain Eukaryota; kingdom Viridiplantae; phylum Streptophyta; class Magnoliopsida; order Poales; family Cyperaceae; genus Rhynchospora; species Rhynchospora pubera. The sequence goes on along the minus strand of CM051461.1, from coordinate 68,638,590 downwards.
TTGGTGCATTGGCTTCACGACATTCTCAAACTTAGCATATGAGAATCCGTTGATAAACAAGAAAAACGATGGAACGATCCGATTCCACATATATGGTTTGAATTCATATGATCTTTAAACAAAATCCATGTATAACAACAAGGTATAGACCTTGGTTGACGTTCATGAAGGAGCAATCCATCAAGAACGTTTTAGATCTTCAAAAGGAAAGATCGACATGGATAACAAATCGACTATGTACAAAGCGCGGCTTCTCGCTTGTATCTATGTCTAAGTCGATGACTAGTTGACTACGTACAAAGCACAACCTCTTGCTTGTGGCTATGTAAAAGTCAATAAAGATCATTCTAGCAATAGTTATATTTCATATATATTGATATATGGAAAAACACATAAAACCGCCTTCTTCGTATGAATGAAGGATGATGTTGTGCATTTGACACAAATCGAGGTTTTATGTATTGCTAAAAACATACGCATGCTTCAAGGATCCATAAATGGATTAAAGCAAGTGTTGTGGAGATTGGAATAAAAGTTTTGACAAGGAAGTCAAGGAGTTGAACTTCGTCAAAAGTATCTTGTATAAACAAGATATTCAGTGGGAGCATAATTGTATTATTTGTATTGTTCAAGATAACAATTCATTAAATTGGGAATAACATTAACATTAAGAAAATAAGTATTGTCGAGATCTTTTTGGAGAATGCTTTCTCAAATGAGAACTTGGGCGAAGTCACCTAATCCTAGGAAACAAAATCTATAAAGATAGATTATGATGGATGTTAGGTTTGAGCAAATATGCATATATTGACGAAGTGTTCTAGAAACACGAAAGTTACACTCCAAGAAAGGATGTCTAACTATACGTCACATGGCATGACTTGAGTGTTTTAACTCGGTCTATTGCAACTCGATTCGAGAAAGTGCATGAAATAGTTCAAGCATTCCTTCATTATGAGTTTCATTGTGTACGCCATATTTATGCATATGCCCCAATGTGTAGTATCCAAAAGATATGACAAACAGTTGTCGAATGGATACAAGAGAGACACATTAGGACGATAGTCAAGGATATCCTCGAGTACCTTATGAGAAAGAGTGATATAATGTTTCATCTCTTAAAAGGAGCTCGTGTAAGTTAATTACACTAATGCTAGTTTTTCGAAAGATTGATATAATCACAGTTGAACTACGTATTTTGCTAAAAGGTGGTGTTGTAAATTTAGAAGGTGTTCTAAATGGAATATTACAACCGTTTCCGTCACCAAAGCAAAATACATAGCAACTTGTGAAGCAATAAAAGAAGTTTATTTCGGATCGATTTCTTAGTTGAGTTATTATGGTTCTAAGCATCTCGAATCATAACTTACTCCTAAGAGCCCAATGTTACATTGGAGATTCAAATATGATCTATAACGATATCACTTGATATCATATGATGGTGATCAAGAATATATATAGGAGTATATATATATATATAGTCAAACAATTTTTGGATAGGTTCGCGAACACAGCGAACACTCTAGCACGACCTCTACCTTGAGCAGTATACGAGATGCAGTTATGCATCCATACGTGGTGGACGTATGAGTAACTAGCTATAAGCGTATTATTTATTTTGAGGTCCGAGACATGTATATATGTAGATATATGACATTGTTCTCAATTCTTCGTTGGCTAGAAGTCACTACTGATTGACTCTAGGCCAAGTGGGAGATTGTTAGAGTTATGTCCTAGAAGTCAATAATTTAATGACTTAATTATTAGTTTATGTTTTGGATGAGATTTTATCATCTGTTCCTAGGTTTATTATTGACAGATCATTCAGGTTGAGGATCTGAATTGTAGATCTCTGTTGATCATTCTTTAGAATGACAATAATAAATCTAAACGGTCCATAATCTTGATAATTAACAAGGAACATTAATTATCATAAAAGATTAGTATGCAAGTTAAGTGATGATTAAGTTCTACTAATCATAGGTAAAGAGTTACCAACTTAGTTGCATATGTGTATGTTATGGAACATAGCACAGGACTTGACCCATCGAAATAAACATATGGATTGTGTTATGTGTCATTGTTTATTTCGTTGTGATTTTGGTTCTAAGTTTGAGATGTTTATCTTTTCCACATGAGGATAGGTTCAATAAATACTGTCTACCGCTGATTCCCGATAAGGGCTGCTATACGGACTTTATTTATGTTCTCTTGAATTGTGCGGGGAAAAGTTAATCATCAAGAAAACCGTATGTCCCTCATTAATTCACTTAGTGAGTGACGATATCTGTTTGGGCCCCTTGATGGAGATAGATTGTTTGCATGCAACTTTATACAATTATCTCTAGATCAAGAAACGTATAATCTGCAAGAATGACACATTCCTATCTTGGATTATACGATGATATCGTGTGACATAAGAATCAAAATAGGGAAATACATTTATTCTCTTATGCAGGATTGAAATATTGTAGCAGTACACTATTTATGTGAATTGGGAATCATAACGTGTTGCTAGATACCGCTTATGATTATTGGAATTAAATAGCGATTTAATTCCATGTCCAACATAGCATAAATCCTCAAAGGGTCACACAAATAGAGCTATACCACACAGTGCATTAATTATTTGTTCACAGCAGTAAGTTCTGTGAAAATATGATGAGTTGATTAATTAATTATATCGTTATGGACCGTTATAATTAATTAAGTCAAATGGATCATATAGAAATATTTTAGTGCATTTGCTAATCACCAAATAATTATTAATTAGTTAATAATTATTTATACAACACATATTTTAATTATAAGGCTTTAATTTAAATGTTAAATTTAAAGCCCAATAGGGATCCGATTTGGGTGCAACTTCAAAGGTCCATTTAATATAGATTATATGGATTAATTAACACAACACACATAGCCCAACTAGGCCCATGTGTGGCCGGCCTAGAAAGGGTGGTAGGTGGGTGGCATGGCTTGTAATTTTGGTGAACTCTACCCTAGGGTTGGAGCACTATATAAGGAGGTGCATAGAAGCAAATTTTGACTTGCTCTTTTTCCCCTTAGCCTAGCCGCCACTCTCCCTCCCCTTTCTCTTCTCCATGGCCGGCGCCACCCTCTCCCTCTCTCCCTATTGCTCATGTGTTGAGCTCCCTCTCTCTTCCACTTAAATTGGTTAATTGAAGATGAGAGAAAGCTAGGTGATTAGCCTTGATCTCCAAGTTACTAGCATAACTTGAGAGATTGTGGTTAATCTCTTGGTGGACTCGAGGCGGCCATCGATGGAGGTGGAGACGCAAGGAGAGCACGCTATCGATTTCTATGCCGTAGGATCGAGCCCCGCGAATACGATTTCGCGGGAGGTACAAAATTCCACCCCTTTCTCTCTTTGTGTCGAATAGCTTTGTACTAGATCTCTTGCTCTTTGTTTAATTGGATTAATTAGTTAGTAATTAGTCTAAAATTAAAATTGGGCGATTTCCTAACAGAAATAACGTTCGAGGATTTTTGTCCTGTTAAATCCAAATCATTTTGACATACATTATCTTTAATAACGACACGTTATTAGATATATAGTCTACAGTACCTGGTTCAAAGATTCAAATGGCATGACATGTCACATGTGGCATTGATAGTAGTTTCGTTAAATAACATAGAACCTAAAGGATGAGAGAAAGTGATAGATTATTGTGTTTTGTCTATTTTAAAGGACAACATTATAATTTTATGGGAACTAGATCTGTGTGTGGAGTTTCGCTCGACGATAATAATATCTATGGTAAATAATATATGGGACATTATGGCATTAATTTTTATTTTAAGTATATAAGATGATTTTTATCAATGATTTTAATATAAAGAACTTATTTTTAAAATATGTTTACTATAAGAAGATAAATTTGATAAATTAATTTGCTCAAAAATGAAAATTAATAACGATTTAAACATTCCGGTATTAATAAAAATAATTCTATACAAATTTATCTTATTTCTAGAAGAACGAAATTCATCTCCATGTATTTTTTTGTCTTCTAATTTGTTGCGGATTAAATTTTCAGTATCCGTGCACGTATCACGCCAAGATTTCAATTTGAAAGAAATGCAATATCTATTATGTTTGTCTTTTATTGTAAGTGTGGAATGGTTGATGAAAATTTAAAAAAAGATATATTATTTATAGATAAAATGTTGGCATCCTTTGGTGGAGGAGGCATCCACTCGATTGCATTCTTTGGCAATGCACCTTTTAAATCGTAACTTTTCAGGCATTAACTTGATTGCATCTTTTGGAAAGACATATTAATTGAAACCCTATGAAATATATGTTAAAAGGCACCTTTTCATTCGCACTCATTCATTAAATAAGACTACATACTCACACCTTTTCATTTGTTAACATTTAATTAACCTATTTATATTTTTTTAATAATAATATAAAATAAAAAACAACACTTTATCATACACAATCACACCCTTTTATTTGTTATCATTTAATTAACCTAATTTTGATTTCTCAATAATAATTTAAAATAAAAATAACAATTTATGATATATTATCCCACCATTTCATTTATTAGCATTTAAGTAACCTAATAATGATTTTTAAAAAAAAATTATTTAAAATAAAAATAATATTTTATTATATTTACAACTATATATCTGCACTTTGAGAAAAAGATGAAACAATTATCTAGTTAGTGTAATATATTTTTTGGAACCCATTCGTTGAATATAGATTACGTGAATGCACCCTTTCATTTGTCAGAATCTAATTAATCTCATTATGATTTATTAATAATAATTTAAAATAAAAATGATAACTATTTATTTTACAAATTAAGAATACAATTCGTTTTTATTTTTACAAAATTTTTATATTGTTTACAAATAAAAAGTATTACGAAATATTGAAAATTGAATTGAATAAAAAAATTTATTAATAATATAAAAAATAATAAGTAAATTGTAACTAAGAATTATAAATTTTAATTTATATGATTATAGTAATTAAACAATAGGTGTGCCTATAGGCTGTGTCAAGTCAGTAATTTATGTTCTGATATTTTCAAAAGGCTTGAAATAAGGTAACACACGAATATGGTAAGAAGATTTTGTTGGAATTGTGTTCTAAAAGTTATCTTACGGTGATTACTTTTATATGTTATATTTATGAATTGGATGTTATTACATTTTGTTCAATGAGTTTATATTCGTATTTAGAAGTGTTCAAGAAGATGCTCTTGGTCTTGAACCGCAGAACTCTAAATAAAATGAATATATATCTCTAAAATGTTCACAGGTCTTGGATATTAGCAGGAACACTAATATGCCACACAAGACTGTCGTGTTGATTAAAAGTACGTTGTAGTTCTGTAAACTTTAATAAAGGATTATCATTTAATAACCCGAGTATATGAAAATTTTCATATATTGAACATACCTAATTGATAAAAATATTATATGGATTGTGTTTGTGTCATTAATATTTTTATCGTGTCATTAATTCTAAGATTGATATGATATATTTTCACATAAGGAATATGCAACGTGATTATTACTTAAAACCATTTGAAGCTTGTGGTGATAAAAGTAATAGTTCTTTGTATATAACTTGTGTAGGAGGGCAAAATATATGTCAATAGCTAATTGCCACTCATGAATTGAGGAATGATATTATAAAGGGTCCCTTGGTAAAGTAAGATTATAAATGGATCCAATATAACTGAAGTGCCGTTATAATCATATAATCCTACTTATTGGAGACCAAAAAAAGATTATAATACGAAGTTGACACAACCCTACTTTGTATAATAATTATAATATCATATGGCAAGGAATATACACAAGTAATGTTAATAGCATTACTAGAAGGATCATGTTTCGTAAAAGGATTTGCTAAATATCTATATTATTTGGGTAGCTGTAATGTATGCTAGAGTACCGCTTACAGTTTATGGAATAAAATGTTTTATTCCATTGCCAACATAATATGGATCCTCAATATAGTCACACCAACTGAATGGGAAATAAGAAATATATTTTCTATGTACAAGGTTTCATGTTGTATGAAATAAAGTACAAATAGAAAATTATATCACATGACGTGATTAACTAGCAAGGAATAAATTTATTGATATGTGAATATTATGAGTATAATATGTGTTTCACATACTATAATAATATATGAATATTATTATAGAGTGCATAAATTTATTTAAAGCCCAAGCCCAATTATTTTAACAAATGAAGAGAGAAAGAAGACTTTAAATTCGGGTCAGAATTTGAGTCAACTTTAAACTGAAAATTAGTATAGCAAATGATAACCAAATTGGACAAATGATATATGAAAATTATAGCCCTTGAAGTATAGAATCCAATGGTTTAAGTTTCGTGTCGTTTGGATTATCCTACAGAGAGTTATCAACGTTTTAGTTCTGCAACGTCAGAAATTAAAGTGCTGTTTTAATTTATGGTTAGTGGCTTTAAATGCTATACGAATTTGAAAGATTTATTCTGATGTTTTAAAGGTAAAACAGATCAGAATTTGTGAACACAAGTAAGTCTTCATGTGTTGAAGTTTTGGCTTTCTCTTCTTCTAAATATTTGTTAAAATATTCTATCGATTAAGCAATCGATCAAGATACGGGTGACGGAGCTAGGTGTTGACGGGGAGTTCGCTAGCACGGATTCAAATGTCATTGTTGTTTCGGATTCAAGGTGAACCGAAGAGGAATAAAGCTTCGTTAGAGACCATAGGTATGGCTCGACAATCCTTCTTATAGGAATATATGTGATTGTGATGCAAATATAATATAGGAAAATTAGCGATAATAAGAACGATCTTAAATGTTATCGGTTAATAAAATTTTTAAAATTACCCGTTTCGCGTCATGAAATCCTTCAGATTTGATGTCAAAATAGTAATATTAGTGTTTACGGAAAAATTAAAACGAAACTTATGGGGAACCGTATGATAGGCTCCTCTAGAATGTTCCACATTGAATCGTACAATCTCACACATGACGTCTTATGTAAAATCATTTTTGGTCAGTTGATAATATCCAATATCAAAATAAAAAGTATTCTAGTAAAAAAACTATAATATTTTAAGACAATATTATTGTTAATTTAAAAAATCTGAATATTTTTAAATTCATAAGTCCATAAAGTTGTTGGCCCAAATGCATACATATGAAAAATATATTGAAAACAAATACTTGTTAAATATTGAAATCAACATGATATAGGGGGAAAATGTATCGCATACAAAAATTACCTTATTATCTAGTAGAACAAAATTCACGCTCCTTGTATTTTTTCGTCTTCCAATAAGTTGCAAGCTAAATTTTTTGTGACACGTGCACGTATCAAATTTGAATTTCTATTTGATAGTAATGTGATATATATTATATTTGTCATTTTAAAAATGTGAAATGGTTAATCAAAACTCGAAAAATGGAGTACTATTTATAGATAAAATATTAGCACATTTTGATGGATGAGATATCCACTCGATTGCATTATTTAACGAGAAATCTTTTAAATCACATCTTTTAAGACATTCTTTTAATGGAAACCTTTCCATTCGCATCTTTTGAGACCAACTACATCTTTATTATACGTAAGATTACTTAATAATCAATTAATCAGAGACTCAAGCGATCAGCGAATCATGTCGCGGAAAAGGCCGCAAGGCCCCAATTGGGTCTCCAAATATAGCAATCATCTTACAGCAAATCAGCAAGACAGCAATCATTGGGTCTCCAAATATCTGTTGAATGAGCTTCCGAAGCCCCATTGGGCCTCCAAATTTAGCAATCAAACACCGAAAAATTTAAAAATAATATTAAATTAATATAATATATTAAAAATAATATCAATATAAATATATTTTTTAAATAGTATCACAAGATCAGAGATCGGAATCTGGGATTCCGATCTTAACTTTTTTATTTTTTTTATATATTATTTATTTATTTATTTAGTTTATTAATTAGTTAAATAATTAAAAAATAGATAATATATTGTAAAAATATTGAAAAAATATGAAAAAAATTAGGAATAATTAAATTAAATTTTATATGTAATTTAGTATTTTTTTGGGAAATTAAATTTATTTAATTAAAATATAAATTTTTATAACTTATTTAATTAAATGAATTGTACCATTTAGAAAGGATTATAAATTTTCAGAATTTGCAGGGATACAAAGTTATAATCCTTTCAGAATGTTCAAAGTTTTATTAATCCTTTCTGCATTTGCAGGGATACAAAGGCATAACTTGAACATTAAAACTTTAAACAGGCATAACTTTTTATAGGAAGGTCCTTTTGGCACAAACGAGCACATTCGGGAAAACTGGCGACGAGATCTACACATTTTACTGGGGTGAAACCCCGTAACGACCATTTTCGGAGCTAAAAAACGCTCTCTGGACCTCCAAAATTCACTTTGAAAGTTTGCAAACCTAAAAACCACTCTAAACTACTAAAAAAGTTTTTAAAATTATAAATTAATCATTAAAAAGAGAAATGCAGTAAATCAAGTGAATTTAGTCTTTCTTCTCCGTCTCAGTAAAACATCAATCTCGTGTGATTCCTTTATAATGCAATCTAGAAAGTGCTTCCTTGATCATGAGACTCGATATGATTGTTTAATATATAATATGAAAATAATATATACAGAGGACGACATCCGGGACGCATATCAAATGGTTGTTTAAAAATTTATAATTTTAATGTAAATTAATTAAAAATTTATACTTAATTATTCATTTTTTAATTAAATAAATTAATTAAATTTATATTTAATTAAATAAATTAATTAAAAAGAAAAATAAATTTAATTTCCCAAAGAAATACTAAATTACATATAATTTTTTTTTAATTATTCCTGATTTTTTAATATTTTTAGAATATATTATCTATTTTTCTAATTAATTAACTAATTAATAAACTAATAAACGGAAAAAAAATTTCCCAAAAAATACTAAATTTTATATAAAATTTAATTTAATTATTCCTGATTTTTTCATATTTTTTCAATATTTTTACAATGTATTATCTATTTTTCTAATTAATTAACTAATTAATAAACTAAATAAATTAATAAATAATATATAAAAAAATTAAAAAACTAAGATCGGAATCCCGGATTCGGATCTTAGCTAAGGTCGGAATCCGGGATTCCGATCTTGCCGTCGGAATCTGGGATTCCGATCCTGTGATACTATTTAAGAAAATATTATTATATTGATATTATTTTTAATATATTATATTAATTTAATATTATTTTTAATTTTTCGGCAGTACATGTTAAGTGTTAACGGCCTCCATCACAGCAGCGCACGTTAGCTTGGCTGTCGCACATGGTCTAGAACTTGGGCTTTCATGTTAGACAAGCAAAATAAGCCGGAAAATTTAAAAATAATATTAAATTAATATAATATATTAAAAATAATATCAATATAATAATATTTTTTAAATAGTATCACGAGATCGGAATTTGGGATTCTGACCGCAATTACGGAATTCCGGATTCCGAACTTAGCTAAGATTTAATGGAATAGCTAAAATTCCGATCTTAGCTATTTAATTAAATGGGATTTAATGGAATTTTTATTCAGAGTTTTCAACCGTGCCAAAAGAGGGACAAAAATATAAGTTTTTAAGGATTGCGTTGACTATCGTAGGCGTCATTGTGTTGGGCTATACAAAAGTTAAATTTGAGCATAATTTACATTTTGTACACAATTCACACTTCCAAGTTCCAACGCATCAAAACTCATATTGACACATATTATAAATTGTTCACACTAGTGTTCTCCAATAGTGCGTGTCGTGTCGTGTTGACACGAACTACTTTTTTAATCGTGTCGTGTCGTCTCGTGCTTAGTGGGGAGAAGAGGCAACACGACACGCATTTGACACAACACGACTGACACGATCGTGTCGTGTCTTGTTGACATGTCGTGTTAGTCGTGTCATATTATTTATTATTTTTTAACTAAAAACTTATTAAAAAATTAAAAGTTACTAAGTATAATATTTTATTATTTGATTAAGTTTAAACTTTTTATTAATATTTTATATAAAAAATAATAATTAGATTATAATACTATTATGATTTAAATGATGGTAAATAATATGATATAGTATTATAAATTGAAATTAAATTATTAATTTCGCTTAAATAATCAACATTAATAATTAAATTTGTGTTGAGGTGTCGTGTTAATTCGTATTCGTGTCGTGTTGTGTGTTGAATCGTGTCTTGTTGAATCGTGTCAAACTTTCTAATGTCCCAACACGACACGATTATGACACGACACAATAACACGATCGTATCGTGCCAATTTTGTATTCGTGTCGTGTCGTGCCAACATGCACATCGTATCGTGCTAACACGATCGTGTCGTATCATTTTTTGAGAACACTAATTCACACATAGTCTACATTCTATATATAATTCACATTTTTATGTGATTTACACTTAGCTTATAAATCTTTATAGTTTACACAACACTCCAAACAATAAAAGTCCATGATAGAATATATTTATATCCGATTTACCTTTTCAGCGCGTCAAAAATTATAAAACAATTCAAAATAAAAAAAGTCCATGATAAATAAAATAAAACACCAATTTTAACATATTCTCGTTGAACTTTTCCTCCTTCAAAAAAAATAAAATAAAATAAAAGCTCGTAATTCGACGCGTGCACGTTTTGTGCACATTTGAGTTTGATTCACTAAAATTTTGTTGCAATAGACCGGGATTTAATTAAATAGCTAAGTTCGGAATCCGGAATTCCATAATTGCGGTCGGCATCCCATATTCCGATCTTGTGATACTATTTAAAAAAATATTATTATATTGATATTATTTTTAATATATTATATTAATTTAATATTATTTTTAAATTTTTAGGGAAAATAGGAAATGTCTTCTTAGTTCTTTTCGGCCCATCCATCACTGACCTCTGCTAGAGGGAATTTCCAGAGCAACAATTTAAATTTAAATTTGTGCCAAACTAATTGATTTATTCACTAACCATCGTATTTAGATTTACTCACATATTTATTAAATGATGATTGCTTCTGCCATTTTACCTGGATGTGTGTGAATACTCAAATTCGAACTACGAATAATATGTATGTTGATTTACTTTTTTAGATTTTTGACTTTTGTAAGTTTCTCCTTAGCTCCCTGGCACATTTATACAGCCAGTTAGCATGGGAAAAAGTTCCATGATCTTACAAAAGGCTTCTCTTTTGTGTGATTTAAAAGAGAAAAAGATGATTACTTTTGGATGTGTGTGATTGTGAGACACTGAAAGAGGTTGAGTCTGGTTTACGGCAACAGTGCTTGCATTATATAAAGTACCTTCCTTCCTATACCTATCACAAAACCCTCACCCTCCTTTCTCTCTCTCTCTCTCTCTTAAACACACACAAAGGGAGACAACAACCATATACCAAGACTAGGTATATAATATAATATGCTTTCATATATATAGCCAGAGCACACAAACTTATATTTTGCTTGCTTATATTAGTTCTGCACGTTTCCGAAAGATGGAGAAGAAAGGAATGAGTCCTAATGAAAGAAAAATAAGATTACTACCAGGTTTTCGTTTCGATCCGACTGAGCAAGAGCTTCTGCTTTATTACCTGAAACCAAAGGTCTTTTCCTTGCCTCTGCCTGCTGGTGTTATACCAGAAATTAATTTCAAGAAATATGATCCTTGGGACCTCCCAGGTAATTAACAGCTTATCATTGTTTTTAAAGAAAGTAGTGTCCTCTTATTCAGGCATCTTTTTCTGACATATATATGAGGTGGTAAAGACTTCATCCTAGATACATGTCATGTACTGCAACCATCTTACCAAAAAAGGACATACTTTACACAATATATTCAATGTAGTTGCTAATATTGATTACTTGTGGTTATGTTTTTTTTTTCCCTTAAATTTATAGGAGTTGGTCATGGGGAGAGATACTTCTTCAATCATCCAGAAGCAAATCACAGCGCAAAGACAATGTATAGACTAACAAGTTCTGGATATTGGAAAGTGGCAGGCAAGGATCGACCTGTCATGACTTCACAATCAAACCGGCCTATAGGAACCAAACAGGTCCTGACCTTTTACATAGGGAGACCGGCACGTGGGTCCCAGACAAACTGGATGATGCATGAATACCGCCTCACGGAAGGAAATTTAATTGGAACATATAGAAAGAGCAATGCAACCAATGTATGTTTTAGATTACTGTTTAATTATTACAGAATTATTTCAATGTTGGCCAATCCTCGACTTGAAGTTACTTGCCACATTTCTTAGTGTTCCGTGGAAATTGGCCTATGTTTTTCATTAAAATAGAAACCAGCAAACCAATGAATGTTCTTGTTCTGATTATGTAATTAAGTACCGAGTACACTTATACAGTTTACAAGAAATCTCTTCTCATTGCATGCAGGATTGGACAGTTTGCCGGATTTTTGAGAAGAATAAGTATAGAACTTCAAAAATGGAGACTATACGCTCGTCATCTTGCGACCGAGTTCTCCTTCAAGATAGTTCGGTTCCTTCTTTTCGATCTGATTTTGCTGCTGCTTCAAGTTGCATAACATATTCTGATGAGGTCGAACAAAACAGTACTTGCACCTCTAATCCAACCAAATAACTAAATTTAGGCAAATTCTTTCTGCTCAAAAGTCAAATGAAACTTTGAGCTTAGAAATTATTCTGCAACTGATTCTAAATCATCTAAGTGTAACCATTTTTACTGTTCGATCATTTTTTTTACTTTATGAATTTTATTTAATTTTTCTCAGTGTACTTTGGCTCCGTTTGGATGGTGTGGGAATAAGAGAAATAAGGGAAGAAGTATTGGAAAGTGTGTAACTTTGTGAAGAGTTCGAATTGTTTATAATAAATTTGAAAATAGGAAGAAGCTATTCCCTTATTTTTGCACCCATCCAAACGGAGCCTTTAATATTAATCCAGTTCGGCTGACAAAGCTCAGGTTCAAGCTCTGGATGTTAGAATGAAAACTTATTTATTCACTTCTTAAAATCTAATTTGAAGTTAGAAATACTCTCTGGAGCTCAATTTGACAAAGAGTAAATTAAGATAGAAAACATAAAGAATCTTTAATAGAAAGATCAATAGAAAGGTTGAAGAGCAGAGTCCTTTCTCAATCCTCCCTCATGCAAAGGGAATCTAATGCTGTTCCAAAGCAGGGAATACAATGCATTCGTTTAAAGCCTCCCATGTGGTTGATTAACATAGAGAAATATTGAGAAAGTTGTGGGAAGAAGGGTGCTACGGAGGTGAACTCCGAACGCCTAATGTCGTCTTTCCAGCTCCCACCGTTGCTGCTTTAAGCAAACCTTCAATGTCAGCCAGTCCTACATCCATCTTCCGTCATTCTCACGAGTCCAAACCTAGCTACTCTCCTTGCTACTTACTCTCCACGAGCAGGTTCGTGCATAGTAACTGTTTGAAGAAATGCCTCTGAGACCACCTGTTTCTGTAAGTTTGACCAGTTAACGTTTCTCCCTCCCACTACCTGCCCATTCCTCTAAAAATCAAACTTAGTGCCCTTTTCTACAGATTTTTAGTGCCCTTTCAATAGAATTTTCTGGTAATTTCTTTTGCCTCCTTCCTTTCTCTTCTTTACTGCTTTACTCGATTCAGTTCTCTCCCTACTCTACCTGGTGTTACTCCTCTCTCTCACCATTAATTGCAACAGTTTTCCTTACCTTGCTTGGTCCATGGAGACCACCAATACACCGGGTACACCAACTTCTATACTTGCCCTAAAATCACGCGCTGCTGAACTCCTCATTAATGGTCCCTATAGCCACACCTCATACTTGTTCATAGGTCAACTGGGGATTCCTTGGGAGCCCAACATTAAAGTTCCTAATAGCCTATACCTATTTGGGAAGGCAGGGGGAAGAGATTTAATGGATCGTACTCATGCAACCTGTCCCTGTTCTGGTACTTACTCAGTCAAATGTGGGGATTTTGATTTAATATTGCAACCAGGATTACTCTCATTGGCCTCCTCATGCAACTATTTCAATTGTGGAAAGCTGACCAATAACCCTTTTCTCTTGGAAGTCGATAATTCCCAAACAGAAAGCATGCCTGCTTTATTGTTAAATAATTCTTGTTTTCCCACGATGGGACCCACTAGTCATGGGTCATTGCACAGAAAGGAGATGATCAAATTGGAGAGAACCTTGGAGTTACAGGTACAAGGAAAAAGTGATTCTCAGGATGCAATAATTCCTAAACAGTACCAGGCATTGAAGGACAGCAGCAATGAAATACAGCATGCGGTTGATCTTGTTGTCACAAACACCCAAACTACAAATCTGCTCTATCCTTGGACCAGCACCAGATAGTATACAACCAATACTAAAACATCAAACCCAACATCTAGCACACCGTAACCAAAACATGAATATTTCAGATGAAGATATAATCGCACAGTTCGCTGCACTGAGCGCAGATGGGGATGATGCAGTTGAGGAGATAGATATTCCACAGAGTGCAGTCAGGCGCTGGAATTGGAATAGTTGTATGGTGATGAGGGTAATGGGTGGAAGGAATACTTTTGATGCAACTTTCTCTGCTGCTTTGAGAAAAGCTTGGCCGGTACACCCAGAAACAGTGGTAGAAGGGCTAGGAAATAACTATTTCCTTGTTGAGTTCAAGAGACAAGATGACATGTTTAAAGTGATGGCCAGGGGGACTTGGATGTGCCATAAGAATATGGTCGTGACACGCCTAGCTGTGGTACCAACAGACCTCAATAATCCACAAATTGATAAGTTTGACTGCTGGGTGGAGGTGCATGGAATGCCATCAGAGTCTCTTGAACAAGACGGGTTACAAAAAGTTACGAGGGGAGTAGGAAAACCAGTTTCTGAGATCAAAAGTTTTTACTATGGCGGCCAACGGGTTTACAAACAGAGATTAACCATAAGCTTGAAGGAACCTCTAAAGCCAAAGTTGCCGGTTAGGCACCCTCAACTTGGTAGAAAATGGATATATGTGGTCTATGATAATATAGCCAATGTGTGCATGTTTTGTGCAAGAATTGGTCACGAACATGCTATATGCCCGGCAAAAATGAGACTCAAAATAATGAAGCAAGGAGGAGAACATAAGGAGGATTTAGAGGGCAAGCAAATACCAGAAACAATGGTTGGCAAATGGCTTACGGACCGAGCGTATGTTCCTAGGGGAGATGGTGATACATACCAACCACAGCAGCCCAGTGTAGAGCAGAATACTAGCAACCCGGAAGAAACCACACCAACTGCTAGCAATCAAAGGCAAAAGAGTAAGGAGAAAAATCTGAAAAGGCCGATTGACAGTACTACGGCTGAATCAAGGCTGATGGTATTAGAGCAGGATGGTGAGCAGCAAAGGCAAACTGACAGTGCAAACAAGCATTTAAACTTCAAAAGGGTCAAGGAGGCGAACCCAAACTCGCCTTCCAGGTTTGCTCAATGAATGCAATATCTTGGAATTGCCGGGGCTTTGGTGGGACACGTAAGAAGGAATTTTTGAAGGATACTATTAGAGCAACCAGATCTGATGTCGTGTTCCTTTCAGAGACCAAGTCGTCGGCTAGAAGAATAGCTAGATTGATGAGAACCATGCCAGAATATAGTTACCATGCAGTACCTTCGCGTGGGCAGTCGGGTGGGTTATGTATGGCATGGGAGAGGTCGGTTCAGGTACAGATTCTTAATGATTGCTTGAGCTACATTTGTGCAAGAATTCAAACCAAAGACAAACCGCCATGGGTCCTAATTGGGGTGTATGGAGACTCAAAACATAGAACAAATAAACTTTTATGGGAAACCTTAAACCAATTGATAAATCTGCATGGTAATGTTTGTATTATGGGGGATTTTAATGACATCTTTTGTAATCAAGAAAAGTATGGAGGCAGCCATAAAACCCAACCTCATACCATTGAATTCCAAAACTTCATCTTTGACTCGGGTTTGGTGGATGTCGGATATAAAGGTCCGGCTTTCACATGGATGAACAAAAGGCATGTTTCAAATGCGATTTATCAAAGACTAGATAGAGTCTTAGTCACAGCTGATTGGTTGCAAATGTACCCGAATGCTTACGTGAATCACTTACCGCTGATTCACAGCGACCATTGTCCCATCCTTTTGAGAGTGAAGAAGCCCCCAGAAAAATCGAGTATGTTTAGGATGGAAAATTGGTGGATGACTGAACAAAGTTTTCAAGAAAAATGGTTACAAACATGGAATCAGTCGGCTGGTTTGCCTTGGCACCAGAGATGGGATGAGGTCAAATATACAATTAAGAAGTGGGCAAGTTCAAATTTGACACCAAAGAAAAAACTTGAAAGAATCAGTCAACAAATCCTCAGGGTACAAAGTCAGCACCCACAGGTGAGAGACCATGGTCTCGAGGAGAATTTGTTAAAGGCATATGAGGTAGCTGAGGCACAACATAACCTTTTTTGGAGGCAGCGTTCTCGAGTCCAGTGGGAATTCGAAGGTGATAGGAATACTCGATTTTTTCACACGGTGGCAACAAATAGGAGACGTCACAACTTGATTACCATGGTGAAAAAGGAAGATGGGTAGCTAACTGGAGATGAGAAGATAATTAGTGCACGGTTCTTGGCCTATTTCCAAAACCTTTACTGCCCTACAACTAACCAAAACCACACTAATGGAGATGAAGAGCAAAATATGGCGCGAAGACAAATTTTTGAAGAGCTCAATCAAAGCAGGCAACCCAAAATTCCTGAATCAGCCCATCAGAGATTAATTGCAACACCAAATTACTTTGAAATTAAAAGAGCAGTGTTTAGTTTAGGCCCTGACAAGAGTCCAGGACCAGATGGGCTAACGGCACGTTTTATTCAAACTAATTGGGCTGTTGTGGGCCTAAAAGTGGTGAATCAGGTCCAACTAATCTTCCAAACGCAGGAAATACCGGTTGAATGGTTAAAGTGTCGGGTCACCTTGATACCAAAGTCAGATGAGCCACAAACACCGATGGACTATCGTCCGATCAGTGTTGGCAACATAATGTATAGACTGGTTATGAAAATCTTAGCAACAAGACTGCAACCGTGTATTAAAATGGTTATCTCACAGGAGCAAAATGCATTTGTGAAAGGAAGGAGTATAGCAGACAATATTATCCTCATAAAAGAGATACTTCACTCTTTTTCCCTGGCGGGCTTTAAACAAGAGGCTTTTTTGCTTAAGGCGGACATCAACAAAGCTTTTGACAAGCTTGATTGGCAATTTCTTCAGATGGCAATGATTTATATGAATGTGCCCCAAAAAATTATTGCCATAATCATCTCTTCTTACAAAAGAGCCCAAGTGACTATTAACATCAATGGCAAGGGAGACGGTTTCCTTACACCGACACAGGGGTTGAGACAAGGGTGTCCCATGTCACCCTATGTCTTCATCATCTCTATGGAGATCCTCTCAAGATTGATAAGAGGTGCAATGATGAGTGGTTTGATCAAAGGGGTCAAGCTGGCTGCCACAGCTCCAACACTAACTCATGCAATCTATGCGGACGATCTGGTGATCATGGGAGGCACAACTAATTTGGAAGTTCAGACAATCATGGCGCTATTGCAAAAGTTTGCAAAGGCATCTGGATTACACATTAATCCGAACAAATCAAGCCTTTGGTTTTCAAGGAATTGCAATGATCAAACAATAATTAGACTCAAGGAGGTGTGGGGGGCTAAAGAAGTGCAAGAAGAAGAAAGATACTTAGGGATTGTGCTAAACAAGAAAGGAGAGGCTAAAAGAAATGGCAGAATTTTGCTTGACAAAATGAAGGCAAAGTTGTCAGGTTGGAAGTCACACATGTTGTCTCATGCCGGGAGGTTGGTATTGATAAAGTCAGTTTTGATGGCGCTGCCAGTATATGCAATGTCCCTAGAGATGTTACCAAAAGGAATTATAAAAGAGATGAACAGTTGGTTAGCAAAGTTTTTTTGGGGCAAAACAGATCGGCAGAGATATCTTTCTTTCATAGCGTGGAAAAAAAATTGTAAACCTTTTGAAGAGGGAGGGCTGGGAGTTAAGGATCTCCAGATCTTTGGAGAAGCGTTATTTTTGAAAGTAGTCTGGTCGATCATGGCAGATGATGATAAGCCGTGGGTTAAAATTTGCAAATCAAAGTACTTCCCCAATGTTGGGTACTGGAGGGCACGTAATAATGGGTGTTGTAGTAAGATGTGGAGTCAAGTTGTGAAAATGAGAGATGTTTTTCAAAACCAAGTCGAGTGGCATGTAGGGAATGGTGAAAAAACTCTAGCTTTGTCACAACCTTGGTTCTCTAACTGGTCAGTACAAGAGGAGGCCACACCAAGTGATAGAAAGCTGAAAGTTTGTGATTTATGGGATACTCAAGCTAATCAATGGAAAATGAATGAGTTGTACAGACTTTTTAGATCAGATCAGGTGCAACAAATCATTGTTGGTCATAACAGACCTACAGGAGCTCAGACTGACAATGATAGATTGGTGTGGCAGAAAAACAAGAGAGGAAAATATTCAGTGAAGGAAGGATACCTGGAGATTGTGAAAACCCAAGAGAGGCAAGCGACGGTCCAATCTTTTGAGTGGCAAGAGATATGGAAGAGAAAATCAATAAGTCCAAAGGTTAAAATTTTCTTATGGAGGCTGCTACATAAAGGTTTGCCTTTGGCAGTGAGCATGCATGCAAGGATGCAGAATTTTCCTCCAACTTGCCAAAGATGTGGCTTGGAGAACGAATATGACATGCATTGTTTTTTTTTCTGTCAAACCTCAAGGCAGGTGTGGTTTGGTAGCAGCCTAGGGATTAGAGCTCATGAATTGCCTCTTGATGCTGCTCAAGCAGTGACTCAGGTGATGGGGGACCTAGATGAAGAAGGGGTACAACTATTTGCAAACACAATGTTGGAAGTTTGGAAGGAGAGGAACAAGACTGTAATTGAACATGCAAATTTCAACCCAAGGAATGTGATACAGAGAGCAAGGGTAGAATCGTCAATGTCTAACATCATACAGACAAGGGCCACACTTAAACTGAATGTGCCAGAAAGGTATGATTTTGTTTCTGAAGGATGGCAGGTGCTCATAGATGCATCTTGGGAATGTGGAGGTAAGTCGGGAGGAGCCTACATAGTTTATCATAGAGGGGTATTACATTCAGTGGGTTTGCACTTTTTTTAATGTGCATGATGCTTTTCACTCAGAGGCTGTGGCAATGGATGAGGCACTGACACATGTCATGGAATACATTCAGGTACCAATAAATGAAAGAATGCAGCTATACTCAGATTGTCTGAATTTAGTTGATGCAGTCAACCAACAAGACACATCTGACCTACCTTCTTGGAGAGCAACAAATCTGGTGAGTCAAATCATCACAAAATTGGAGGGGATACAAAACTTGATATCGGTTCACCGTGTCAGAAGGGAAGCTGTACATCAGGTGCATGGCTTAGCAAATTTTGGCGAGAAGGTGTTCAATACAGTATAGAGGACAGCCGCATATGGTGTTGGAACAACAAGGAAGATTGATGAGGTGCATTGATGATCGGTACTTCCATAGTGTACAGGAGGAACCGCCATAATTTTTTTCGTTTTAGTGTTTTTAAAAATCTGGTGCTCGTGTCAGTTTAATTTTGTTTTACTGGTATTGTAACTTAGGGAGTAGTATGTTATTTTCAATTTCTGTTTTCTTTGGTTTATTGCATTAGGATATTTTAGTGGAGTTTATTTCTTAGCTTGTTTTAGCACCAGATTTTAGCTGTCATGGTAAACGCTGTGTAACTCTTTTGTTTAATGAAATTTGACCTACGGGTGATCATCAAAAAAAAAAAAAGGTTTTTTTGATGAAAGATTCGTTGCAAGTTGGATATCGCTTGTCACTTTTCAGTGTTAGCTTTATTCAATAAAAAGAATGAAATTTCATGCTGAGGTAAAATATTCTGTTATAAAGCGCAGACAACTTACCAAAAATTTTAAGGTGTAGAAGTTTTTGTATAATACTATATTACTATTATCATTCGCCTTTGCTTTTTTAATTTTTTTATTGGGCATATGTTGTGAAAGTCGTCATGATGGGCAGTCAGCTCATGATATCCTGCGTAGAGCTGTCAAAACGTGGTAAATAACACGGAATGACACTAAATTGTTATCGTGTCACTTATTAAACGGTACAATACTGATATGATACTTACCGTTTTATTTATTAAACGAAACAAATTTCTATGCCGGCAACCATATATTACACATAAAACGGTTTGAAATGAGTTTGAAATGGTCGAAACGGTATAACCAACTGTGCCATCAACCATGCCACTTAAAAAATGGTATAATTTTCTATGCCACAAACTGTTCTATTTCGGTTAAAAGAAACGACATAACGGTAAATGGCGTATCGTTGACAGCCCTAATCCTGCGCAGCACAGTCTTACCCCATCAATTAATATTATATATGTATTTTCATTTAAATTAATTATCTTTTTAACTTAGAAACTCAATAATTGATTAAAAATGAACGGTTTTTTTCCCTGGAAATAGTCATGACTACGTTACTTCGAGGAAAAAGAGGTTGTGTTTTGCCAAATGCATGCCTATTTTGGGTGTAAAACACGGAGACAGTTGCCTTTGTGCTAATGTAGATACATACAGTCTGTGATAATGGCAGATTGGGTAACAAATACAGAGCCAATATATGCTTGTTAGATTTATACTAGATCAGCATTAGAAGTTTAGAACTATGGCTCCGTTTGGATGCGTTGAGAATAAGGTAGGAAGAAGGAAGAAGGGAAGAAATTTATTGGGAAGGGGTAAATTTATTGGGAAGTGTGTAACTTTTGTGAAGAGTTTGGATGGTTAGAAATAAATTTATTGGTAAAAAGTGGTTATTTCTTATTCTTTATTCCGGGAAGAAGCCATCCAAACGGAGCCTATGAAACAGAATCCCATAAACAACAAACCTTCGAACCACCTACAAAGGCATACCATTATCTTCTTAGATGAGCATGAAATAAGGAATAAGAATAAGGAATTTCAGTATGCGTGCTTATTCTTATTCTTGTGCAACCCAAACAACACAAGAATAAGGAATTTGGGCCCTTATTCCTATACTAACAAAACTATGGTATAAGAATAAGGAATTTGGATAAGCACGCATACTGAAATTCCTTATTCTTATTCCTTATTCCATGCTCATCCAAACATACCCTAAATGTAGTACGTGCACCAAAACACTTCAGTTAATTCTGGCAAGCAAATTTTAATGTTTGGATAGCTAAATATATATATAAATAAATAGATAATAAAAAATAAAATTTCAGAATAAAATATACTCTTCTAATTATTTAGAATAAAATTTATCTTATAAGTTCTTTATTGTCAAATAATCACATATCTGTAATATTATTTTTTAATTTCATTGGTAATTAATATCATATTATGCCATTGTGTGCCTGCTAACACAACATTATATATATATATATATATATATATATATATATATATATATACTTTTGGGCCTTTGGTTTATCATGTTTAAAAAAAATTAGAAGCTAGATATTCATCTTGCTAGGTTGGGAAAAGAAAAAATTATTTGCTACAATGCTGCATGCATGCTCATACTACCATACTTTACCGATTTATAGCCGCTAGCTGCCACATGAGATCAGGTTTATCATGATATGTTTACCCTTCTTTAGCAATCATTGAGAAAAAGTTATCATCTTGGGGGGGGGGAGAGAGAGAATAAATAAAAAAATTGCAAATTAACCTTGCTTCAGAAAGGCAACTACTTTCCCTAGGGCTGTACACGAGCCGAGTTCGAGCGAGTTGAGCATAATTCGAACTCGAATTCGTTACAACTCGAGTCAACTCGTGACTCGTTCGGAAGGCAGTTCCGAGCTAACCGAGCCAACTCGAACTCGCCATTTTGTAACTCGAGTCAACTCGTGACTCGGTATTCAACTCGTGAATATAGTGAATAGATGCAATAATTATTTATGAGTATTACAATAATATAAAAAAATAAATTTTATTATCAATTTTATTCTTTTCCATTGATTTGAAGCAAAATATGTCTTGAAACTCAAGATTAATACTCATAGATCATGGTGATGATCTCCAAAAAATTAAATTTTATTACGTCACGAGTCAGCTCATGAGTCAACGAACCGAGTTGAGCCTAACTCAAACTCGACTCATTTATTAACCGAGTTGGTTCAACTCGAGTTATGCCAACTCGAGTTCTTTTAGCTCGAGTTATAATCGAGCTTTTCACGAGTCGAGTTCGAGTAACTCATGAGTTACGAGCTTTTTGCTCACCCCTAACTTTCCCTAAATTCGTCAACTAAAGTTTGGGTGTTGTAATATAAGTTCCAATTATTGCTACACCATTTGATAATTACAGTCATCCATTGTATGTTACCTCAAAATTTTATTAAGTAAAAATAAAATAGAGATAAAATTAATTTTCAATGGGTACACTAAACACCCGACAATTTCTTTCCCCGATGATGCTTATTTTGTGTTAATATTCCCGACTTCATAATTTGGTAGCCAATATTCAAACCGTTGTACAAACAAATATTATTTGTGGAAAATGTATAATCAAATTGCATGACAATGAAATAAAATTTTTTCCCTTTGGTTGATAAGTAAAATGGTTGTGATGGTTCAATCAACAAGAAGAAGAGAAAGATACTCTTGGATTGGCTAACTAGTTTAAGTAAATTATGTTCAAAGCAATCATCTTATAATTAGAATCTGCCTCACTAGTCAATATGTGGTTTAACCCGTATCTAATCCAACTAGGTTGTTCTTAATTAAGTACTGTTATCATCTGAATTTAAGTTAAGCTTCGGATTATTAGACAAATGCAAAGAGTACTTAGGGGGGTTAATTAATTAAAACTTAGGTTGCATGTATAAATTAAGATCAGGTCATGGACACGTTACTTGATTGCGCCGACATAAAGTTACTTGAACCTTGGTTTTTAGATCACATACTCACAAACGAAAGATTTGGAGGTTGCAATAGGGTAATCATACTTGACTCACTTTTTTTTTTTTAGATATACTAGATAGAGACTATCTAGTTGTACAAAGAAACAGAGAAACAACATGAAAAGAAAAGTAAAAAAGGAAAAAAAGAAAAGAAAAAGTCTGAATCAGCAAAATCTCGCTTGACTCACTTTCTTACAATTTGCTAGGAAGTATCTGCCATCAAGATGAAAAATTCACCCTGTCGTTATATGGTTTAATTTTAAATTTTTTTTTTTTTGTGCAGGTTATGCGGTTTAGGTTCCTCAGGTATATTACAATGGCTGATCACATTGTGATGACATCTTTCTTTTTACCTCATTCCTACCAGAGAAAATAAATCGGAATTGCTTAGGACCATCTCAGAGATTATATCATCTCCATCATCCCCGATTTTCAGAAAGAGAAAACGCGTGAGCTCTCCTTCCGCGTACGCTGTCTCCCCTCTCCCGCGTGAACTAATCTCTTTCCCCTCTCGCGTACACTGTCCCCCATCCTCCCTCTCACGTACGCTGCCCCCCCTCCCCCTCATCCCTCTCACGGACGCTGTCCCCCCACACTCCCTCTTCCCCTCCTACACACTTCATAACTGTTGAAGTCAATATAATTAAATGTTGAAGGTAATATCCTAACTGTTGAAGTTAACTCTCTGGCCAAAAATTTCATAATTCGGAAATCAAACTACACGCCACGAATATCCTCTATGTACCGTTGAAGTTAATATGTTATATATGTAACTGCTGAAGTTAATATATATAATTGTTGAAGTTAATATATATAACTGTTGAAGTTATATGCGTAATTGTTAAAATTATATATGTAGTTGTTGAAGTTATATATGTAACTGTTGAAGTTACTATATATAACTGTTGAAGTTAATATATATAACTGTTGAAGTTATATATGTAGCTATTGAAGTTATATATGTAACTGTTGTATAATATGTTATATATGTAACTATTGAATTTAATATATATAACTGTTGAAGTTAATATATATAATTGTTGAACTTGGCATACTTAAATGTTGAAGGTAATATTTGAAGTGAGCATATTTAAATTGTTGAAGTTGACATATATATTAACTTCAACAATTATATATATTAACTTCAACATTTAAATATGTTAACCTCAACAGTTAGAATGAGTTGGGGGAGGGTGGGGGTTAGGGAGCGTACGCAGGAGGGTGGGAGGGGGGAGGCGAGCGTACACGCGCGGGAGAGGAGAGCGAAAAAGAATGAGTATTAGATTTCCGTATTTAGAAAACGCGTAAATAATTGTTTCCTAAAATAGAAAACGCGTGAGGATGATGGGGATGACAAATATCGGGATGATCCTTATCACCCCGAAAATAAATAGGTCATATAATTAAATAAAAAAATTTGTATCATCTATAGTGTGGAAAATTTTATGATGCAATATCTTTTTTATAAATTATAACCTGATCAGTACATGGGAGTTAATGGGCTAAAAATATCTACTTCTTTATTGAGCTTTAGCCTTGGGCCAAGGCCCTTACAGTTGGTTATCAAATTATAGGAGGCAAGGATTTGTTTTCCTTTTTTAAAAAAATTACAAGGAAATTTTTTACACATTTCCATGAGTGATATTTACGAAAAACTTGTTTTGATAAAAGAATTCTTTAACAATTCTATTCATGAAAAGAGATATTAAAAATATTTATTGGTTTACGACAAAACGGTTGCTTGAATTTATCCTTATTTCATATTTTGTTTTTCGTTTATTCATTAAATCATTTAAGATCGAAGTAAAACAAACACTGTTGTCAAATTTGCATACATGGGCATGACTTATATAAATCAATCCACGTCTAAACGTCTTCACAATTTATGCTTAATTATGTTTTATAAAAGAAAACAAAATTAACATATGATTGGCTCCAGATGTTAGATATGATTATTATGTACATAATTTCATAATTTATGACTAGCATTGCCAGAGTTCTTGAATTATTTTTGAAGTAGCATTACTTGCATTAATTGTTACATATTTACATGTCCATTATTTGTTTCAGAGATTCTATTTATTTCTAAAAATATATATCCACGAAATTGGTACCCAAATGCATTCCAGAGGAGCCGGACCGTCTATTCGGCTAGAATCCAAATCATCTGTTACAGATCACATAAATTAGATCCTGTCACAAGTCACTGACAAGAGACTTACAAATACTGAAACCACATGCCTACAATATCTCTCAGAAGGTCCCACATTTCAGTGTATCGTTACAGAAAACATACGAGATAATCCGAAGCAGAGGATTCGGTCTCGTTATCTAAAAGAGGGGATAGCGAACACAAGTGCCATATTCGCCTTCCTCAATCCCTGCTTCTCTCGCTTGAGCACACCACTTCGAGTTCAAGCTCCAACGAAAGAGAATAAAAATGCTTCTCTCAAACCCATTTCTCCAGTCTCTTTCTCTCTCCAACCTCTCTCTCACCTCCTCCGCCAAGCCTCCACCCACTCCTTTCCCTCATTCCCGCCTCACAATCCGCGCTCTGAAACCAATCCATGGGAAGGTGATATGCCACACGAACGACAAGACTGTGAATGTCAGAGTGATTCGCTACGCCATCAATCCCAAGTACAAGAAGCGCATGCGCGTGGTGAAGAAATTGCAGGCGCACGACCCAGAGAACAAATTCAAGGTTGGGGATTTGGTTACGCTTGAGAGGTGTCGCCCCATTAGCAAGACCAAACACCACATCGCCGTGCCGTATGTCGACCCGCATACACCGAAAGGCGGCGAGAGTGCAGATGGGGTGCTCAATTTGCCCCTTCAATCTGCGCAGTGAGGCTGTTTGTTTGAGTTTTTTTTTTTGCTTTTGATGTTTGAATCTTTGTGTGAAATTCTGGGTTTTGGTTATGTGCCCACCAACTGTTTGATAAATTGTTCTTGCTAGTGTACTTCTCTAAGTTTTTTATTATGTGGTGTTTGGTATTATTTTAATTTGGGTTTTAATTGATGGTGTTCTAAATCAGCCAATTACACCAAAATGGTTGCGAATTGCAAAGAAGATTTGGACTTGAAGTATAAGAGTAATAACTGATTAGCAACACCAATTGCACATTGTGGGTAAATTACTTTAGCTTCACCTGATTGCTAATTGCTTATAGAGTGTAGGCTACATGTTTGATTCACTTATCTTAAAAAACTGACTTTAAAAATGGGTAATTTACTGCATGACTTTAAAAATGGGTAATTCAAATTGTTTCAATCTTGCATCTGATATCTACGAACACCAAATTACGTTTCTTCATGGGTTCCGTTGGCTACAGCTATGTCCATCAGATTTCGTGGAGGTTTCAAGGTTCAAGAAGCCTTAAATTGAAAATTATTGATCTTAATTAGTTTTAAATAATTAAACACTTTTACAAATCAGTTCTAGTCGACTACTTGTGAGACAATGTACCGCATTGATTGGTGGTTCAACATGGCATTAAGCTGCCAATGCCAGTTGGCGCTTTTCTTATTTTTCTCTTATATTGTTTTACCGCCACTTTGTGTTTTTTTTTTTCCTGGGAAAAAAGAAGTACCCTGAGATTGGTTATCTGTATGCAATTACCAAATGCCAAAGCAAGAAATATCACACCCCTAAGGCTTATGACAGCCAATGTTTACTAAACAGAAACCATAGTAATATGCCAGTATTCAAGTATCTAACTAAAACCCTAAAAAAAACAAAGTACCCCTAAACTCAGTACATCATAAACTTCCACAAACGAGCCATATAATACTTGCATCATACAAACTGCAAACCAGTTGACCAAAAAAATTTTTTTTTGTCAAACAATCTCTCAGCCTTCCAGGGAGGGACAGACATGTTTAGCTCATTAAAGGAAATTATACTGCCAGTGTGGTAGTCTTCGGTTGTCTTATGCAATACTTATGTATTCAAGGGCTGTTGTAGCATTGGTGTCATAGTCTTTAAGGTTTCGTTCTTCTGGATTACATGCAATCTTTGACAGAACTTTTCCATCTTTTCCAGTCTCCCCCATGGGAATTGTTCTCTCTTATTTATATCATCTGCCTATTTGTGCAATCTAAGAGTACTGAGAAAAGAAAACCAAATGGAGTGATATATTATTTCCACACATAATTTATTCAAAACACGTATAAAAAGATATTCATAAACTAGTGTTAATTATTAAATTTGACAGAAAAATAAACCTAACCTTGACTTCTGAGTGGCAATCTTTGAAGTTTTAATGTTGTTTTAGCTTTCCACTCTACATTCTCATCTGAAAACAACAGGCATATGCTCTTTATACATCTACATTCTTCCAAGTTCCAACAACAAAGTTGTCAGAATATAAAGCTAGTTACGCTTTCTAAGAAAATATAAACAAGTAATTGAACCATAATTAGACCAATTTAGAAATACTATTAGTAGTGACTATTGGGGTTATTGTACTGGCTATGCAATAGGACTCTGGGATAAAAGACAGGATTTATTCTGTCAAAACACCTTTGGATTCTTGAGGATTCTGCTAATATTCATCGAATCTTCCAACTTTGTATGCATCGAATCTTGTGCCAATCAGGACCGTTCGGCTGACACCTTTCGCTTAGCCCAGGGCATCCTCGTATAAGAATCTCTTGGACTGAAGCAGGCAGTTCTGGCAACTCTGATATTTCTGTGCAATCCCAAATTTCTATTATCTCGAGGTTAGAGAAGTCGCTCAAAGTTGGGAGGTTCTTTGTTTTGCATTTCAAAAGTACGAGTTTCTTGATAGATCGAAAATGATATGAATTCTCAAAAGTTATTGCTTCTTCTTGGCAGAAAGCCATACCTAAAGTTTGTGGAGGAACAAACTTCTCAGATGATAAAAGCTCATTTAGCATGATTGAGCTGCTGATATACAGTTCTCGAGAACCTTGCCAAGACTCCATAACAGATTCCACAACAAGTTGTGGAAGTCTCACTAGATGGAGATAATCCATGGAAGGGTGTGATTTTAATCCCTGAATGTGGCAGAGGTCCGGACAGTTGACAAGTTTCAATGATTTGAGTGAGAATAGCTGGCCAAGTGACAGAGATGCTGAGACCAAACAGTTCTCAATTTCAACATGCTGGAGGCACGGAAGGTCACCATTCAAAATTGCCGGGGGAAGTATACAATTTTCAACAGTAAAGAACTGCAGAGTGGGGGGCAGCTGAGTATAATCACTTTCCATTTCCAAACACCAACTACCTTGTACCTGAAATTTGAGCAGATTTGGAAGTGAACGCAGACCACCAAGTGATCTTAGACACCAGCAATCTTGGGTCTCTAGAACTCGGAGGTGCTGCAGCGACTCAAGGACTTGTGCTGGTGGAAGTGTGGTTATCGTCATGATGCCCATAAGGTATAGCTCCTCAAGAGTTGTCATCCCTCTCAGGCATTCTGACAAGGCTCCATCTGATATACAACAATATCCGAGAGTAAGGATCTGAAGCATGGAGGGTAATTTGAATGTACTTCTTCCAGTACTGTGGCTAAACATATAATGCATCTTCTGTTGATGGCACTGACACCAAGCTCTCAGAACATTTTCTGAGAGTTCTAGTGCTTTACCCCCCATATTATTCTCAGCAATCTTAAGCTGCTCAGAAAAACAGTTTTCTACTGAGATTGTTTTCTCAAAGCTTTTAAACTCATAAGCAAGCGCATCTTTCATGTAATTGGTAGACTTTGCTGATATTTCATTGATTTGCATGATACTGGATATCCAACTTCGTTCATCCACCATCCCCTGGTTTCCATTCAACTGCACTTCATTCTCACATTTGAAAATCAAACAAGGGCATCTGATGATTCTTATTGTAGTAAGGCTTTCTGGCAAAGTAGGCAACTCTCTCAATGACCCTAGATTTTCAAGACCGAGATCCAGACAATAATGGGATTGATTGAAATTTCGGGGCAAAGTTGTTAATGCATTGCAATTGTTGAGCACAAGAGAATTTATATTCTCTATAAATGAACCTTTCAGCAACCAGGTTGGATAAGTGGAGCCCATATACCCCTTAATTGTAAGTGCTTCTAGGTTTGGTGGGGGTTGGAGGGCCTCTATCACTTCCAACTCTGAGCCATTTTCAGCTGGTTTACTCCACACCAACTTCAGCTTTTTAAGTCTGGTTTTGCCATTTAATCTCGCCTGAGCAGCTTCATCCTTATGGATAAGATTCTCGAGATTCACAATTTTTAGAGTTCCACTTAGTTCCCCCAAACTTCCCAGTTGTCGCAGCTCATATCCTTCCTCATTTCTCACATGGAACTCGTACAGACGTTGGAGTGAAGTTAATTTGCCTAGGTAAGGTACTGGAGGTAAGCTGTTGAGAGCAACATGATTGCTGTCATATATCTTAATATCTCGCAGCTTGATCAGGTTACTCAGTTTTGTTGGAAGAGTCTTGACAGATGCAGGTAAGAACAGAAATTGCATATGGTAGAGCTGCGTCACTGAATCCGGCAACTCCTTGATTGAACTCCTCCTGATATTTAGGTACCTGAGGTTCCTCATATCTCCTATAGTTCTTGGTAGTACTTTGTAGCCCCTCAAATGTAGCTTTAATACCCTCAAGTATTTAAAATTCGTAGATATTATGGAAAAAATTTCACTTGCATCATCCATACTATACTTGATATTCAGGATAAGAGTGCGCAAATCACTTAAATTACAAATTCTAGATAGATTCTCTTTCAAATTTTCATTGTTGACGGTGAGAAATACATGCCTTATAGTTGTAGGAACATCCCTCTCAGCATTTATTAACCTGAAACAATCTTCTGAAGAAAGATTTTCAGCTAGATCATGGAAGAGATCATGCATGATGTAACTTTGATTCACTGGCTGAAAAATTGAGTGGGCCACCATCATATGAAAATATTCAAAACCGATATCCTCAACATTTCTGTTATCATCTGTGGTCTGGATAAAATCAAGTGCTATCCAGTATTTTGCCAAATGATTTGCTGTATGTTCCGCACCTTTGGGAAATAAGCTACAAAACCAGAAGCATTGCTGTAATTGCACATCTAAGTGCTGATAACTCCATAGTAAAACATCCATAAGGTTCTTCAAATTAACATTTTCTAAAGTAGCTTTCCAAAATCTGATATGTGGTTGTTTACGTAGCTGGTTACCAACAACTTTTGCTGCCAACGGAGATTTGGTCAGTTTTTTGGTGATTCGGTCTCCAATACCACTCAAATGATTCTTCAACTGCGTATCAATATTTTCCAGACCGAGAAAATCATAGTACCTAAAAAGTGATAGGAAATTATCGGGTGCTAGGTCTCTTAATTGAATATGAATCACAGGAAGTAAGGCACCGGGAAAATTTTCTAAGCGGGAAGTGAAAAGTATTTTGCATCTTCCTTGAAAGGTAGCAAATGGTGCTAAAAGGTTGTCCCATTGTTCCTCTCCTACCTTTGTATCATACCAAACATCATCTAATACGAGCAAGACCTCTTCTGATTCAGGCAAAGCATCTGTAAGCTTATTCTGCAAAACACTTAAATTGCGTAGGTTGGGACATTCTTTTCTGGAGACACACTCAATCATCTCCTTTGTGTGCTCCATAATATCCAGGTTATGAGACAAAGAGATCCACATCCGCAAACCAAAGTGGTTTTTTACCCTTTCATCATTATATACATACTGTGCAAGTGTAGTCTTGCCGGCACCTCCCATGGCAGTTATGGCATAAACCAAGTAACCCCTTGTTAAACTATTTTCTTTTTTATCATCTAAAAGATAGTTAATTATATAGTCACGCTCTCTGTCACGACCAAAAACTTTGTTTTTGAGGAGGGAGGAGGTAATGGAAGGGCCGTTACTGGAATTTGTATTATTTTCATTGCTGGTTTGTATTTTCAGTAAATCACTGAAAGTCTTGGCTTCAGCTGCAATCTCCTTGAGCTTGTTCAGCCCACTCAATAACTCTCTCTTTTGAGGAGACAAAAGAGAAACCTTTTTGTCCAGCTTGCTGGTGAACTTTGAAAAAGGCTTGATAATAGATCGAGTGGAGATACCCGGACCCAGTTTCTTGTCCCCACCAATTGCTTTGTGCTTGAGGTGCTCATACTCGACCTGGTGGAGGATATTCTCAGCATTGAGGTAAGAACCTTTCAGCCTAGCCAGCCACTTGGCCAGTGTGGCCTTGTGCGGGCTGTTTTGGGCAGCCTGGATGACAAGCTGAAACTGAGGCAAAAGGGTCGTTTCCAAATCTCCAAGACCCTTGGCGATGTCGCTTCCCAGATAGCTAGCGGATGCCCTTGTTGATGAGTCTGGTTATGACTGCTGACGCCACCCAATTGAGAGCAGCCAGTACAGCGAAATTTTAGATACCAGTGAGGATTGGGTAAAGAGAAAGTGTGCTAAGGATAATTAACCTTTTGCACGCTGCTAGATGTCTGATATCGTTAAATGTGAACTTAAATGTGTGAATTTGTAAATTGTAATTGTGGACCCACCATATTTCAGTCACTGTAAATTACTAAATTATGTGTTTCTCTACTGTGTGGTTGATAATTTCAATATATATGTTACCGGAAGTGGACAGTTAATTAGTTTACGAGTATAAGTACAAGATACTTCAACATGATGATTACGTCGCATCTTTCAGTAATAGAAAAGCACCCAAAAAAATAAAAAAAGAAAGTTGCTTACGACCAGCAAGTAGCAGCACCTATATGCACTCTACCAACCAATCAACAATTTGCAAACTGGTGGCCCACCCCACTATTCAGTGAGTTTAAGTGTACCCATTTGTTATATTTGCATGACTATTATACATGCCGACAGATCACCTAACTACCCTAAGCAGGCCAGAAAGGCGAATGCAGGATCGTTTCTAGTATATAATTAATAGTCAATTGCAAATGGTTATGACTCATGATTGATTATGATAGGAGAGAGCAAAAAAAGAAATTCAGAAATATAAATCAGCTGAAGTGCAAATCCTTGTTACATATTACGACCTATACATCTACATTAATAATCAGTGCTTGTTGACTGCTTCATAGACAATGTACCTGTAACATATGAGAAAATACCAGACTAAGTTTCAGTTTAATTAATTAAAATAATTCCATTAATAAGATTGGAATAAATGAATTTATAAAAATAATACATGAAGATAATTGAAATTCATGGATATTAACCAAACTCTGCTATATAAATATTAACAAATTAGAAAATGATTAAGACTAAAGAATATTACTACTAAAAATTAGGTATTTGCTAATTAATCATTAAATATTATAGAAACAGTACTAATTAGTAACTTTAAGAAATAAATCCGATGCAACAGTGAAATCGAATCGAAATCGAAAATTTCTACATTATGTAGTATCCATAATTATCTACATGATTCTAGAAAAATTAAGTCTAATCTACACTAAAATTCATGATCAAAACAATTGCAGTATCTAAGATTATAAGTCTTGGCCACAGAAGATCCGAAAGGACAATTTTTATTAAAAATCCGAAATCCGGATTTCTCTCTCCCCTTTCAGCGCGGGAGGGGAGAGTATCCTCTCCTTCTTCCTATTTTCTTCTCGATTTATCTCCTCCCCTCCTCCGCTTCGATGGATTGAGCGCGCAATCCAAGGTATGGATGCACTGAGTCTGACCAATGGGAAGAGGCCACCTTGAGTCGGTTGGCATTCCTCGTTCCTCTCTTCCGATCTGATCGGCGTTGAGGCGGTGGATGTCGTCGACTTACACTCTGTTTGGTTGGGGGAGAAATCACGAAAGGGAACGGAAAGGGAAGAGAAATCTTAAATTTTTCCTGTTTGGATTGCAGTAGATCGGGAGGAAAATGTTTTGGCGGAGGGGAAACGATTCCCTCGAAATTTTACTTTCTGTACAAAAAATTTCTCCTCCGAATCGGAGTGTACACGATGGGAAATTAAACGTTGGCGCAAGATCTTTCTAGATAAAGACAACGATGCCCCTCTTCTTCTTTCTCTGAAAACGTTTTTGTTTAATGTGCGCGAAACCTCTCCTGGTCCTCCGGCCTTCCCCTATCGTCTCAACACAGATACGATGGATTAATTTTTCTGAATTTGGACGAACTACAGATCTATTGTTGAAGCTTTTAATTCCTGCATGCTGAATTCGTCATTTTATTTAAGCATAATATGTGTTTTGATTTGTATATCTTAGCACTATATTATCACGGCCCAATTAACTATACATTCATCTTTTCTTATACAAAAGTTTTCAGATTGCAAAATTTTATTTTATTTTTTATCTTTTCAGATTGCAAAATTTTATTTTATTATTATTTTATTGGGAAATTCTGGCATGCGGGCTGGTTATTTTTGACCGTCCAGTTGTTATAAATCGGACGAATCACATACCATAAAAAACACTCGCTCCTGAAAATCAGAAAATGATCTCTGTTAACTTTAACAAAGAGGAAGGGCAAAAGAGTCAATTTATAAGGAACCGTCTCTATTCTAATTTTTAAGTTCTAGTGTTCTAGTACTCTCCGCTCCGCTCCAAGACCTCGCCTCTTCCTTTCACCTAAACCCTACTCTCTTTGTTCCCTTCACTCTCTCTCCGCTCCCATCCCCCGCTTTTATCTGTTCCTAGCCTCTCGGCCTAACATAAACCCTTTCTTCGTAGAGTGTTGTGTGTTTGATGTAATTGGTGACCCAGACGCCGCTTCTCTCTGCTACCTTGGCTTACAAAAGCACCGAGAAAATCGATTATTCTCTAGCCGAGAACTGACGAGGAAACTGATCAGTGTCTCTCGGCAGCAGCCATTTCTGTGAGCATAAGTAAATCTGTAGCATAGAGAAGCTAGCCGACTCAAATGGAAATTTAAATACATAAGTAAACCCTAACCTCGGATTGGGCACAACAAAAATACATATCAAAACACCAGCAGTGGGTGGGCATCGCAACAGTAGGGAAATGGTTACTATTACCACATGCCAATTATCAGGTAAGGAATTGACATTTTGCAAATTGAAATTTAGTTTGTTTAATATGTTGCCTCAGTTATTCATGACTTCATTAATGCAAATTAAAATTTACTTTGTTTAATATGTTGTCTCAGTTATTCAGGAATTTCATTAATGTCTAGACTCTAGATAGATTAAATTTGGAGAATGCTTGTTTAAGTTCAATAAGTCATTATTGTCCAGAAGCTACTGGTAAAATTTATGGTCTTCGACCCCAGTTATGTATTTTCGGTATAGAAATCTTGCAAATAGCCATGGTGAAAATTGGACAAATTATAGCCGTGGTGCGATTTAATTTGAAAATTGGACAAATTGTATTGCAAGATTTCTATACTGAAAATTTTCAATAATTCCAACAAAAATCTGATTTTATGCCATGGTGAAAACTACTTTCTCACATAAATTGCATTTATCTCTTTCTAGCTTCATTAGTTTTTTCACGTAAGCATTCTTAAAATAATTCTTTCATCTACAAGCAATAAAATTAAATAGAGTTCTTGCTTATTGGGGAAAACAGCATAACAATGTTTGCATGAATGAATTGCTAAGGTTGAACTGTTGAAGAGAAAGTATCATTCTTGAGATGGATATAGTATCCCTTGCCTATTAATAATGAGCTTTCTTAAATTAATCATGAATTGTCAGCATCCTTCACCAAAAGGACTTCATAAAAATATACTAATTGGTACCAGAATAATCACTTGAAATAACTAATAGCTTGTCATGGGACCTTTTTGTTTTTTTAAGATAAAATTAGTGATAGTTTTCTTTGGCTTAACTGGTAATCTTAAGAGTTTTAGTGACAGCTCATCATTGGTAGGACTGGTTTCATCATGAAGAGGCACTGAAATGTTTTTTTTGTGTATCCTGCAGCCTAGGTCGGTGTAACAGATTAATGGCCATATACGCTACGTATTTGGGGACAATGTGGGGGCTAATTGGCGCTACTCTGATCAGGTTCTTTACAGTCATGGAATCCAGAAGCGAATCCTCCATTACAAGGTCAGACAATTGTTCAGTCACATTGTAGTGCTTGCAAATTACAGTATATGCGCCAAATATAATATGATACCAAAAGAAGTTTCATATTTAGAAATTGGAAGTAACATAGAATAGTTAGTTCTATGTTAGTAGAATTCTATGTAATGGAATATAATTCAGAAAGTGCTGACTTATATGTAATGGAATATAAATTGGTGTTATTCTGTTACTAATGGCCAGATGGAATATAAGGAAAACTGCCACTGGCCATATATAATTTACTGAGGATATTGAACTACTCATGCGATTGTGCCTAGGCCTGTGTAATTACTGCTCACATGTTTTACTGGTTGTTCCTTCATTTTTATCTTTACTATTTTTACATTACATCTCTCTCTAATTTATTCTTAATTCACTATTTCAGTGTATGCACATCTTATTGGCCTTTTGTGTTTTCAGTTTTTATGGATTCCGGTTATCACTTATCACGATAAGGGGAAATTACATAAAATTTTGATCACTTTGTACTCATTTTGTTGATGAGGTCTAAAAAAAAAATTTCGAGTTCACCAAAAGACCCACGGAAGAAATAAAATGCACTATGCAAAATGACTGTCAGTACAAATCATAGCACGCATTGGACAAGTGTACCAAATAGTTGAATGCATTTTTTGGAGTTCAAATCCCGATTTATGGCTTTTTTTGAGCAAAAATATTTCTGGTTGAAATTGAGCAATTTTGTAATATTCTAGTTTATTATATTAAATATTCTCTTGTGCAAATGTTGAAGGAAATAGCATGGTTTAGGCTGGATGAACTTGAACCAGCTATCGATGAGATGATAACTCAATCGCTCAGTAAATGGCTTGAAGATTTACATGGTTGTTCCTTTTTTGAAGTTAGTGTTTTTTTCCCGTTTTAACGTTTAATAGTGCATAGGATTTTGTCCATTTACATGTAAGGAGGCTTTCTTTTGTGTGGGTTTATCCCAATGTTTAAAAAACCGTACCGGACCGGCCGGTTCAACCGGATTTACCGTGAACCGGATCCTAATCCGGTACATTTAGCCCATAAAACCGGATATCTGGCAAACCGGAAAAAACCGGATGAATACCGTTTAAACCGAAAAAACCGGTAATTGAACCGTCCGGTTTATTCTTTTCGAACCAGAGAAACTAAAAAAAAAATCATAGAAAAGTAAGAACCATGAGAAATTTGTGGAAATGGGGACTCGAACCCATGCTCATCGCTATAAAAGCCGAAATAACTAGCCATTGGGCCATGTGACACTTTGTGATTAAAATAGAGCTTTCTATATTATTATACCGGTTTAAAAACCGGTAAACCCGGTAAAATCGGTAAACCCTATACCGACAGCTCCACCGGTTTGATGACCGGTACGGTATTTAAAACACTGGTTTATCCTGACTATTCGAGGACTAGTGAAGCACTTCAGAAAATCCACAAAATGATACGACCAAAATAGTATGAAAATCTAATGTACCTATGGTGCACCTCTATATTTCTAATTAATATTCTCTTTTGTGGAAATAATATGAAAATCTACTTGCTGTTTCATTTTTCTCTTTACTTTTTTTTCTACATTACATCTCTCTCTAATTTATTCTTAATTTACTATTTCAGGCCAACATAAACAAGCAGAAGGCTTTTCAGATTATAAAACCGATTCTGATGCAATCGCATCAAGTTCTCATTTTGTCTAATATCATATACCCCTTTTTTCAGTTGTATATGATGAAATGCATGTGTATTGTAGTTTATGTTAATATTAATCATTTGTATTACCTAAAAACAAGTGCTATGATGGTCTATTCGCTACTAATTTGTAAACTATCTATATTGACTTACACAATCATGTCGTGTTAATGGTGTGAAATCGTGCCATAAACTTTTCTGATAAACGAAAAAATTTGGTAAATGAATTTTATGATATTTTCCATGCATAATAATATTTTGGCGAATAAATTGACATATGCATGCTAAGTTTTGTTAAAATATGCAGTTCTCAAATAATCCACGTCATATATCCATGGACATGATTCGTGACACATGAAACCAACCAGTCAGGAAATTGCCACGTGTGATCAACAAATTATCAAGTTTAAAATGCTGTTGAATTGCGCTAAAAAGGGAAAGGCGCTAGAAAAAAGGTGTCCACTAAAAATAACCACCCAATAGTATGATCAGCCAATTAAAATTTCGCACCCGATTATTTTTTTTTTGCCAACGCTAATTAAATATATCCACTTAAAATAACATTGCATACGACTGCAATAGAAATTACATGACATGCATTGTATAATTGCATATAAATTATTCACGTAAATAATAAATAGGCTATATGTATGTACCTAACAATTCATATGAATTTTATTATAATCATATATTCATATCAGAAATTTTCCAATTTAGCGTCGAACTTGAGTCTTGTATTTTAATTGCAGAATGAAAGAAATAAGATTGCCAAAAAAAAAAAAAAGATGACGGCTGATGATACAACTTGTAAGATGGTAAAACATCATGTCTATAGTATAATCTCATGTAGTTTTGGATTGGCTATTTGAAAAAAAAATAATAATTTGATGGGTAGGGAGATTTCAATATAAATAACACCTTTTGTGTTTTGGATCGGTTATTTAAAATCGATTGATTTATTGAATCAATTTATTTGCCCATTAAATCATTGAAACAATTTTAAAAATGTCATCTAGGACAAAATGTTAGGTTTACAAATTATATATTTCATTGAGAAAACCTATGGCTATGGTGCATACTAATGTACAGAAGTTTCGGTGCATATTGGTCCGAACTCTTGGATCTGCTTCAAAATGACCGATCCAAACCGTCCAATATGATCTTCCTATTATAATATCCTTACCGACCAAATTTTATATTTTTTTGAAATGAAATTTTTTAAGTATTTTTTTTTCAAATTTTAGAAAATCGCTAATCTAATTTTTTCTGAATCGTTCAAAAATAGCAGATTTTAAAAATCCGAAAAAAATACTTAAAAATATTGAAAAAAATGTAAAATTTGGTCGGCCAGGAGATTTCAATAGGGAGATCATATTGGACGGTTTGGATTGATCATTTTGAAATAGATCCAAGAGTTCGGATCAATATGCACGAAGCTTCCGTTCATTAGTATGCACTATAGCCATAGGTTTTCTCTATTTCATTTATGACAAAAAATATTTCTAATTTGAAAAATTGGAAAATTAAATTTTATGATATTTTTCATGCACAACAATATTCGGGCGAATAATGTTTTAGGCATAATTATTTCTATGGCTTATCATGATATAGATATGAATTGAAAACGGAATTGGTTTTCATCATCTCCTCCTCAGCATCATCCTATCATCCCCTCCAAAACACATTTTCTTCTTTTTCTAATTTTGGAAATCTTGGCATTTGTGGTCCCCATTTATCTCTATGGTGCTCATAAGCTCATTCTCTTGCATTTATGTCTCTGGTCTCATCTCTTATCAGATTCTTTACTTTTTTTTTGTCAACTATCCCAGCAAATGTACTAATTGTTCCTAAAAAAAAATATTAATTGTCCTAATTAATGTTACTAACTATTCAAGAAAACATATTAATAGTTCTAGAAAAATAATTAATTGCGCTGAAAAAAATAATGCTAATTGTTATAGAATAAAACAATTAATTTCCCAGAACAATTATGTTATGAAACTAGAATAATTAATTCTTCTCCTATCAGTTTCATTCTTCTTGAAAAAATATTTTCCTTGAAGTTGTACAAATTATTACTACAATTTCATAATTTTTAATGTCTTTATAACAAAGTGCACAATGATGAAGGCCTAGTGGTAGTACTAAATAAAAATTAAACAAATAGATCTAAGAAAGTGCTTTTGAAAATATTTTCGAAATCTTTTTTGAAAATTGAATATTTTTCGCAAACATATTAAAGTGGTAATACTATTTACTCTCTTTTTGAGAATTTCTATTGTGAACCATGGTGCATAGAGGGTTTCGTGCACTGTGATCAGATCGGTGATTTTGCAAATTGACAAATATAAATTAATTAATTCAATCTATATATTGAAATATCATAGCAAATAAAATTGTAACTACCACCAGAGTTCCTCTGCTAGGGTTACATTACATACAATGGACTACAATTTTTTAAATTTTTTTACTAATTTTTTTGAATTTTTTAAACCTTGTCATTTTTTGCTACAAATTAGTGGTAAGAATGTTTCAAAAATAACAAACTTTAAAAAATTCAGAAAAAAGGAAAACAAATATTCAAAAAAATATAAAATTTTGTTTGCTATGATATTTCAATATATAGATTGAATTGGTTGATTTAGATTTATTAATTTGTAAAATCACCGATCAAAATGATCATAGTGCACAAAATGTTCTATGCACCATGGTTCACAATAAAAAATTCATATTTGAAATAATTTGAAATATCTATTTGTATGTTTGGTATTAAAAATCATATTGAATGTTTAGATCGGTGTTATGGAGTTTGTACTAAAATAATATAACGTTTCAGCCGGAGTCTTGGAGAAATAGACCAATATAAAAGAAATTTCAGAAATTCTCGAAAAATATCGAATTAGCTTAAAAATTATAGAAAATTAAGCAAAAAATTCTATGAAGGGTCTAAAACATTTTGGTGGTCTAAAATTACCCAATTTTTTTTTTCAGTCCCCATTATATGCAAAGAAGCCTCTAAACTTGTAGAAAATAAATAAAATAATTTCAAGATCATTTCAGACAACTCTTGAAACCACTGGATTCTGCACATGTTTTGAGTCTACGAATGAAATTTTATGAAGAAACTCAAAGTAGAGACCTCCAAATGATTATGCACCATGGTTCTACCTCTTTTGATTTATTAAAGTTGAGTCACTGCCGATCAAATTAAGTTGACGAAAAAAAAGAGAAAAAAGTGGCCGGGCGGCGATTTGTCGGAGGAGAAAAAAAAAGACTTAACAGAGAGAACGGAGAACGGCGAGAAAAACATCAAAAGAGGTGGAAAATTCCAATAATGCCCTTCATATTTTGGAGGGCTGTGATTACTCGGGCTGAAATCCCGGACTTAATCAGCCCTCATGGAAGAATCTCCCTATTTTATTATCTTTTTTCTTAGACCAGAAATCAAAGAGGATCAAAATCTAGTTAAGGTGTCAACAGTTTCATTAAATCTGGTTGATTTCAAGAGACAATCAGGCCAATTTAAGGTCACCGGCTTCCCCTTGTTAGCTAATTGAAATATTTTTGAAAGGATGATTGTTCTTGAATCAGACTAACATGCTCTAATAATTACGGTGTGCTGTTATACTGTTGTTTGTTTGTTGATGCTTGTTTGAAGACTGAATAGTGACAGTATTCAGCCTTCGAAAAAGAAGAGCGACCGTATTCATGTACTCAGAATTTATTGAATTTTTAAATGACATATATCGTCCCTGAACCAATTTAATAAAGCATTATATCATACTTTGTTTAGCAAATATGCAAACATATTTCAGCATCTACTGACAAAACAGTGAATTGTTCATAGAAAAAAGTTCTTATCAATTGTCATATCTTTTCACATAAGCCCTCCATACTATATCACTTCTGAAATTAGTTAGTAGTATTTGTGTTTATGTCAGCCCACTATGTACATTGTTATTTACTAAACTTCAATTGCTACTAAACTTAATTTTCAACCTTTGTTTTAAGATTGATACTTAACAACTGTTTGTTTGTATTTATACATTCAACAATTCAAGACAATACACCAGTGCACTTGGTACCTATACAATACATTTTTTTAATATTGATTATTTTTTATTTATTTATGCATGCTTTGGATTATCAGCGTGTTTTGTTTGCTCAGTGACATGGGATCCAAGGGTAAATTAGTCAAAAAAATAATTCATCCAAACAAGAGATAAGAATGAAAGTAAAATTATATGTTGTCCTCTCACCGAGCTCTCTCAGACACTGTTAATATTTTCATCAGATTCCTTGGAGACTTTCAAGATTCAAGGAACCTTGAATTGACCATTTCAATCTTAATCAGTTTTAATTAAACTCTTTCAATTATCAGTCCTAGTTGACTGCTTCATATACAATGTACCTCCATGTAGTATTGAACTATTGATTGGTGGCTTAACATATTAAGCTGCCAATATACAACTTAATATATTGATGGTTTTCTTTTTCATTTAACATTACTTGTAGAAATATAATGATCAGCCTGACATGATTAGGTTCTAGTTGATGGTTTTCCGTTTCCTTTTTTTCCCTATGTTGTAATATCTAGTTCCAATGAAGTATGTTCTAGCGTTTTTATGTAAAGTAATTGTCTATTTATAACCAGTGATGCTGTTAGTTGTGTTGAGAATTACATATCAAACAAATAGCCTTCTTAATCATTGTTGCAACTGGTTTTTTGACCTGTAAATTAAAGCCCGATACTTGTACAAACTTCACATATTGGGGAAAATACACACAAAGAAATCCTTCTGATTCCCTTCATATTGCCACAAATTCAAGCCTAAAAGCAGAGACGCAGTCTGCACGGTCAAAACTAGTAATTTGGTTTTAAGGTATCAATGCTCAATTGAGTTAGTTAATCATGTGATTTTAGCGCACACAATTGTGTCACCATTTGAACCTGCTTCCCAAGTATTTTCAGTGAAACTTTGTTGAAAATGCTGTGAACTGTGGCAGTTTTTACGTGGTTCAGCATTAGTTTAGAAGTCACAGATGTTGAATAAAATTTCTGTTGTTCTTCTAGATCAAATGTTATTACAAGTTTGCACTGCAAATATCAGATTTACATCGTGAGCAAACCTGGAAATGTATATGCAAGTCTGATCCTGCAGAACATCCACCATTCAAACTCATTCAAAACAGCAGGAGAAAACAAAATAGAACATGAGTTTCTTCCTTATGAAGGAAATGCAGAATAATAAGAAGGAAGAAAAGAACCCGACTGAATATTTATTCAGCAAAGCACCCCGCAGAAACAGTTATTGTTTATATATAGCAATGAACCAACACAAAGTACAGAATTTTTTTTCATTTTAGAATGTTAACTTCAACCTGATTTAGCGCTTCAATCTAGAAATAAATAAATAAATAAAGGATCGGTCAGATGGATTATAAAAATAATTGATAAGGGTCACTTTGTAATTTACGAAAGCTTGTCTCGTCTAAAATTTTTCATTATCCAGGTAGTATGTCTTATACCAAAACTCCTAAACTGTACGTATTATCTTTTTCAATTAAGTGGAATGTATCTAATCGCGACTCTATTCTAAATCTAAATTTATAAGATTTTTTGTTGTTGTTCATATCACGGGGCAAACGTTGTGAGCTCACACTACATGACTACAATATCAACAATGAACCTCTCTCCCATTAAGGATCCAGAATTCTACCCAACACAGCAGAAATCTATTTGCTTGCACATTTATAATGATTTTACAATTACAGTTAATTCAACTAATGTGTTCATCTTGCATGTGTATGAATTTTCGTCACTTGAAGCTACTATTCTTAATGTTTTGAAAACACAATGGGTGGTAAAAACTAAAAGAACATTTATATGATCAGCCCTAATTAACTCAATTAAAAGTTTTAGATTTTAATAGGAAATGAATTTATATTGAATTGTGTCGTTATATTGATTACAAAATTGTAGGTCTATTTATAGACCAATTCTAAAACTAGACTAAAAATGACATTTTTTCCGCTGTGATCACAAAGGAGTCCCAACTGGAAGGAGTCGTCGTTATCAATGACACCTCTTACCCATGATGCCGGAACTTTACTAGTGTTATTAATTCTTATTTTGATTTAATAAATAAGTTTATTTATTTATAATATTTATTCATAATAAAAAATTCGGATATATATTCTACTATGAATAAATGGAGCTCTAAAGTGGAGGCTGGACCATCCAAAAAGGACTACTGTTGACATGGCTGCTACTGATTTCCCTTCTTTTGTCAGGTACTCTACTCATTGTAATCTTTTGGTTAGTACATCATAGCTTGTAAACTCACTGATTTATTTTGTTTATTTGTCTGATTTACTCTGATATCTTATTAATTGCTGCTAAGTAGGAATCACAATTTTATGCATCATTAAATAGACATTTTGGCTTCTTGACTTTCATGTTTGCTTCTTTTAGAAAATTGCAGTGCTTATAAAGGTTTAATTTCATGCTCTAAATATTCATGCTATATGGAGCATAAATCTAAATAATCACAGTTTTTAGGATGCAAAACTACCTCAACAGTCGCACTTGGCATTTCTCTCTCTTGCCACTTTGTTATTATTGTTCATCTATAAGACTATAACATATATTAAGTAATAAGCTCGTATTATTTCGGCACAGCTCCAGCCTAAAGGCATGTACAACGAAAACGACACAATGATTCGCATGGAGACCCGTACAAGTTCATGTTAATTTACTTCATCCGAAATATACTTGTTTTCTCGATCCGATATCATAGTCTCAATACAATAACCATTTTCATTCTCAATATGAACTCTAAATTTTTTAAAACTTGCAAAAGCTTTCCGACTTTTTTATTTAAAAAAAAATACAGACAAGTTTTTCAAGAGAATTTTTCAGATTTCGGTTCTCACAAATTTAAGGCCGACAAAATATTGGTCTTTCTTTCAGTCGGTATGTTCATTATTTCCTATCTGGTATACGCAAAGCCTCAACTTGTTATTCATCATGTACACTACATAGTACACATGCTTAGATGCGCCGGCTTAATAATAACAATGCGAAAATATGACAGTTGTCATCCAATTTGAAATAGATTCAGACTTTTTGCAAACTAATAAAATATAGCATTCCTATATATTCAAAACTTGAGAACTTGTAGAACTGGGTGAAAGCCATGAATGAAAAATTAGATGTCTTAAAGTGAAACCAAACTTGCAGGGGCGGAACCGGGATTGAGAAATAGGGGGGCGAAATACTGATCTTAGTAGGTTTGATCCCATGCTGTTGACGTGTCTTTTTAACTTTTTTGGATTGTTGGACAATGACTGCTGAGCTAAAAGAATGAAAAAAATTACAAAAGCCTATACTTTAAAAATGCTTGAGAATAATTTAAGCAGATACAAATATAACATATAGAATTTTTAATTGTATTAATCTATATAAATTACAGCCTTACAATTGGCAAAATAGTTATTAATTATGTACATATTAACTAAGATAATCATTATTTATAACTAGATGGGGTAATCGAGCTTCGCTCGATCTATGCGTTTCTAATAAATATGTAATTTTAATATTTTTACATAATCTATGAAATTTAATACCATATATATTTTTTATAATTGATGATCAAATAGATAACCTGATCTACTCAAAAATATTAAAAGAACACAAATTCTTTTGCCTTATTATTATTATTTTTTTTTTCAATGCGCAACATAAATTAATCGTAT
This sequence comes from Rhynchospora pubera, assembly GCA_028095005.1. Classification (NCBI taxonomy): domain Eukaryota; kingdom Viridiplantae; phylum Streptophyta; class Magnoliopsida; order Poales; family Cyperaceae; genus Rhynchospora; species Rhynchospora pubera. The sequence goes on along the minus strand of CM051461.1, from coordinate 68,594,031 downwards.
CTATTTGAAAAAAATGTATATATAGTTTGAGATTCTTTGTCGATTCTATGATCCTTTTGTAATTTGGAAGAGAAGATAAATTAATCATATTATCAATAATATTTTGAATTTAATATTCAGCTCATACAGATCAGGTGACACAACAAATGACTAAATATCAAGATTTTAAAAAACTTTATTTTTTCCGTTTTATCACCATTTTATCAGAATTTTTGTTCATACAGCACAACCGTTATATCACCATTTTTTCCGTTTTATCACCGATAAACGCTAAATCACCACCCAATCGCTAAACCGCACAAATCGTATTTTAAAACCTTGCTAAATATACATGTTAATATGAGACGACTTATATGCATGTTTAAAAATTATAGACAAAATGTCAAACTTACACAACAAATGACTAAATATATACACCGTACATATTATGCACCTAGATTACAATTTAGTATATTATATAAATTCCTAAATCATTAGAACATAATATTTTCTTCAAAATGTAGAATAATTTTGTCTTGATACAACCTAAATATAGAGATCATATTCACAGTTTTACACACAAACATTATAAGAACTAAAATTTCAAGAATTTGATCAAAAAGGTACAATTATTATAATGAAAAAAATTGATGTTTAATCTAACATATTAACAAAAATAAGGTCCCAGCTCTAAAATCAAGCAAAAAATATTTGAAATACACAAAATTAGAGAGCATACGCAAAAGAAGAAATATAACTATTTATGCCATTATATTGAGATTGATATAAAGAAGGAATATATATAACCATTTTTTCAAAAAGAAATGCATGCAGTACAAAATTTATGCCATTATGTTTCACATGTATATAAGCCGTCTGCTTCTAGGATGCATCAAATTACCCATACAAAAATTCTACCTCAAGGACTATTATCACTCAAGAAAATGACATATAACTCTATATTTTGAAAACCTGACATATACCAAAGATCCAAATTGCAAATATATGTTTCAAATTATAATAATATCATGAAATTAAATAGAACTTGACTGACAATATCAGTTTGTGCCTGATTATATGAGTACAACCCAAAGAATTAGCTGCTTGGATCTAGCTATACATATTCATTCTCCTCTCTGAAACAACATACGAAATAATAAAATTATTTTACTTTTCATTACTCTCTTTCTATCACTCTCTGTGTTTACTCTTTCTGGTACATACCAGAAACCTGATTCCATGATTGTATAATAAACATGCATCAAATTGTGTTGGACAGTGAGATCGAGAAGGATATGAGTGGCAAGCATATCTAATTTTGACATTCTAGCATAATAAAGACATTAATGTTTATTGTGAAGATGATAAAAATTAAGAAATTAAGAAAATGTGAATAAAAAAATAAGTCGCAACTTTTCTAACTAAAGAATTAAATTATATTCATTGAAGCATTTCCACAAACACCATAGATACATTCTCTGGAGCACCTTTCCGCACAAACAAAATGATGTAGCTGAAATGAAAATTTCTAAGAAAAAGGACAAAAAAAAGTTATGAAACAAAAGAGGTAAAAACGAATGTTGAAGCTAGCTTACAGATAGAAAATTAGGCAGAAATTTTGAAAAATCTTGAAATTCCAAAAAATAAGAAAAATAGCTTCGAAGGGAAATGCAAGTAATTCATAAAGGGAATTACAGATAACTTGATCTTCTTGTATATCGTGATGGATTGCGAGCCGTGACAGGGTTTGCTCCATCTACAGAAAACACCTTGTCTCCTTTATCTCTCGAAGCTAGGGTTTGCTCCATCTACCGTCGTGAGAGAGAAAGGATTGGAGAGCCGACTTTGGGGGATGGGACGAGGCGGTGTTGCCGGCGAAGGAAACAGAAAAGAGGTCAAATGGAGGAAGGGGAGAGGCGATAGAGAAAGGCTCAGAAGGAAATGAACCATTGAAGACGATGTCGCTGAGGAAAAAAATTAGGTGTTAGCGATTGAATAGTAAAACATAGACGGTTCGATGCCGTGTCGGCGAAAAATTTTAAAAATTAATCCGGACACCCACGCATCTTTATTTATAATACTGATTGGCAAAATGGTTATTAATTATGTACATATTAACTAAAATAATTATTATTTATAATACGTAACCTAAACAACTATTAGTATTAGTGCAATGATGCCTGCCCAGATTTCAAAATAAATTATCAAATAAGAAAAAGAAATTCGAAGTAAAAGAATACAATTCATATAACAAAAGCCCACTTCAGCCCAATTTTGTGTCCAATTAATAGAGGCTCATTTGAAAGTTCCATCTCTTTCCTTTCCACCTTTCATATTTCCCATTTTTCTGTCCCTGCCACACGATTTGCACGAAGGACTTTTCAATTAACATGGAATTTCATTTTTTTTTGCCGTAGGCGAAACTAAGATCCAAAGTAAGAAATCATCAAATTGGCGTATGTTTGGCACACGCTCGCCCCTGCAAACTTGGGAATTTGTAGAGCTGCCGAGTGGAAAGAAAGCAATAGGATGCCGTTGGATTTACAAAATCAAATATAAAAGTGATGGATTAATTAAAAGGTACAAGGCTAAATTGGTTGTTAAGAGCTATATACAAACATATGAGATAGATTATAAAGAAACTTTTGCATCGGTAGTCAAGATGAATTATGTGCGAGTCTTGATGTTGGTTGCAACAAATTGTGATTGGCCTTTGTTTCAAATGGATGTGAGAAATGTCTTTCTTCAAGGAAATATTGAAGAAGAAGTGTTTATGAATATCCCTCTTGGCTTAATTACACCAAATAAGACAGGTTTAGTGTGTCGACTAAGGAATGCCATATACGGATTGAGACAATCACCTAGGGTTTGGTATGGAAAGCTTAGCTCGGCATTTGTCAAAGTGATGTTTAAACGGAGTAATGCAGATTTTTCAATGTTCACCAAGAATTCAAATTCAGGTATTGTTGTTATCCTAATTTATGTAGATGATGGAAGTGATGAAAAGGGAATAGAAAACCTTAAATTGCGTCTTGGAAAAAATTTGATATCAAAGACTTAGGTACCCTAAAGTATTTTCTTGGAATTGAAGTTGCACGATCACACAAATGACTATTTCTTTCTCAAAGAAAGTATGTGCTAGACGTGTTAACGGAAACTAGAAAATTAGATGCAAAACCAGCAAATGTACCCATGGAGTACAATAAAAAATGGGTCTCAGATGATGAGCCACTTGAGGATGCAGGTAAGTTTCAAAGACTGATAGAAAAATTAATTTATCTTACCATCACTAGACCTGACATATCTTATGCAGTGAGTTTATTGAGCCAGTTTATGCATAAACCTATGAAAGGACATTTTGAACTTGCCAATCAAGTGTTGCGGTATTTGAAAGCTTCACCAGGAAGAGGCGTTCTGATGAAGAATCATGGATATGTTGACTTAAGAGGGTACTCAGATGATGATTGGGTAGGAAACCCGCATGATCGGAAGTCAACTACAGGTTTTTGCATATTTGTGGGAGGAAATTTGGTCAATGGAAGAGTAAAAAACAAGCAGTTGTAGCTAGGTCCAGTGCAGAAGCTGAATACGAGCTATGACTGCCGTCACCAATGAAATCATTTGGCTCAAACTTCTACTTCAAGAATTGAGACATAATTTGGAAAATGTACCAACGAAATTATTATGCGACAATCAGACAGCTATTCACATTGTCATAAATCATGTGTTTCTTGAGAGGACCAAACATATTGAAGTTGACTGTCACTTTATAAGAGAAAAAATTCTGAACAGGTATTTTCATTAAGGCCCTGTCAAGAGAAAATACATTGAAGTCATCGAAACGCCCTATGTTAGGAGTTTTGATCAGGTTGCAGATATTTTCACTAAGGCCCTGTCAAGAGGATTATTTGAAGACCTGAAGAACAAGTTGACCTCCGATGATCTCTTTGATCCAACTTAAAGGGGAGTGTTGCAATAACTTATGGAGATTTGATATCCTCTGGCTAGATATACTAATCTCCTATTATTAGAAGGGTTTTAACGTGCAATATATTTGTTTCCTTTGTTCTTCAACTTGTTATTTTGTTTACTTCCTTTTTTTTTTTAATCTTTCCCTTCTGTTAAAACAAGAGATATGCGCATGTATTGAGGTATGAACAACAGGAGTGTATGAGTTGTAATTCTGAATTTTATTCTCTAATAAAATTGGATGTGTTGAGTAATCGTGGAGTGCGCTTCAGGCGAGATCACGTTAAATTTCTGTGTCACCGTCTTATTACTGTTTCACAATACCGCTGACATTGGAGGTCCACCAGTGCTTTGAAAATGAAGACTACCTTGGTGCTAATAAGAAAGTAGTCCGCTGTCAACTGGTTGGTACAACAATAAGTTGTGCTTTAGACAAATTCAGATCATTGCTCTAAAGAATGGGAAGTCTACTAAAGCTATGGTGATTGAGGAGTGAGCCTCCAATGCTGGCTGCGACAAAGTCCATGCGAACCAGAAGCCTTGCCGTAACAACACTGTTGATGCGTCTCCTTCTGTTTGGGAGGTCCTTGCCCTTGACTCTGATATAGGGGAAGAGAACCATGGTTCTAAAACTCGGACTCGGAATGTTGGACTAAGAAGTCGAATCGGATGACTCGGATCGGAAACTCAGATTTTTATGAATTTTACTTTTAATGTCTAAAAAAATCAGAAAAAATAGAAAAAAGAAAATTGAAAAATATTTTTGAATGAAGATACATTTATTTAAACAGTTTATATCAGTTAGAATTACAGAGAGGAAAATTATCAATTTTTCTATGTTCTTTGAGTGTTGTCCAGCACAATTTTTATCAATATTTAAAAAATTTAAAATTCAAATGCTCAAACTAAATTGTTGTTATTGTTCAATTTAACGAGCAATGTATTTTTATGTAAGTTTTATAAATTTTGGAGTTGATTTGATATCAAATCAAGTGGTCAACAAATGAACGATTCTAGTTAACTATCTCTGATTAATTATAATACGTTTATAATTTGGTTATTTAATCGAGTATCAAATTGACTCTTAATTTTATGAAACTTATATAAAAATGCATCGCCCGTAAAATTGAACAAGGTCAACTGTTTGGATTAAATATTTAAATTTAAAATTTTTTAAATATTGATAAAAATGTGACCGGACAACACTCTAGAGGATTTCAAGGAGTCGGATCCTCTGGTCGTTTTTTACAAACGACCATCTAGTCGTTTTCGATCTGGACCGTCTGATTTAATCTCAACGGTTAACATTTTTTCGGGCCTATCAATCGTGGTACTAGCACGGGGCATCCATAGCCATTAAGATTAAATCATACGGCCCAGATCTAAAAACGACCAGAGAATCTCTCTGGTCTGCCGACCAGAGGATCTGGTTCCAGGATTTCAATCCCTTTCTTTTTCGATAGAGCACCGAAAAATGGGCGAACTCCACACGAGGTGATGGAACGACGCTTTCTCTGATCTCCCGACACGATTTCTGGAACCTAACCACCTTTTTCAGTGTTCTACATGCACCTTCGCCTCTCTTTTTGGGACAAAATAGCCATTAATGGTGATCTCAAATGGAATTCGTTCTGACTCGTGAAAAATCGGATTGGTGAGCGCCGAGTCGGAGTCAAGTCGAGCTTTTAAACCATGAAGAGAACATCACCTGGTCTCCACTGTGAATTATTGCAGGATAAAGAAATCATGTGTGCCTACTGCCTTGACGTCTCTTTGTGTTTGTCTGAGTAATGCTTGAACATTTCTATGTTTTTGTATTCATCGAGTGTTAGGTGCTCACATTGTGTGGTTATGTAGTAAAAGATGCTGTGTTAATTACCTGGACCGCCAGTAAGTAGTCCTCAAATATGTGTACAACATCAATTGTAATCGCCTATAAGATAAGGATGATAAATTGATCTTTCTAGTATCAATTCCTCTGCAAATTAAAAAAAAACAAAAGAAAACACACCAAAAATAAGCTCGATTGACCCAAATCGATCAGACATGGACAATGGACATGCTTATTTTCCAAACTAGATATAAACTAATGCAGAATCCAATGATCAATTCAAATTCTGTACTTTTAGAAGGTTTAATCGGGAACTTCGCCGAAGCAGTTCCAATGGTGATTGGTGAACCACGCAAAATGCTTACGGATCATTAAGCTAAATTAAGTTAAACTAATTGAGACACTAATTGCAGTGCCACGAGCCTCTTTCTCTCTCTAACCTCTCTCTCACCTCCTCCGCCAAGCCTCCACTCACTAATTGAGAGGTGTCGCCCCATTAGCAAAACCAAGCACCACATCGCCGTGCCGTATGTCGACCCGCATACACCGAAATGCGGCGAGAGTGCAGATGGGGTGCTCAATTTGCCCCTTCAATCCGCGCAGTGAGGCTGTTTGTTTAGGTTTTTTTTGCTTTTGATGTTTGAATCTTTGTGTGAAATTCTGGGTTTTGGTTATATGCCCACCAACTGTTTGATAAATTGTTCTTGTTAGTGTACTTCTGTTAAGTTTTTTTATTATGTGGTGTTTGGTATTATTTTAATGTGGGTTTTAATTGATGGTGCTCTAAATCGGCCCAATTACAAAATATGGTAGGGAATTGAATAAATTTCTGAATTCAAAGTATAAATTTAAGAGTATGCAAGGAAAAAGATCAATAAAATTTAGAGAGGTAATCACTGATTAGCATCACCAATTGCGCATTGTGCAGTTAATTACTTGGCTTCAGCTGCTTGATGCTTGGTTGTAGAGTGTAGACTGTAGTTTTGTTTCCTTTTACAGGTTTGAAGTACTTATCTTAAAAAAAAAAGACTTAAAGATAGGTAATTTATGCATGATATTCTGCTCCAATTGGTGAAATTTGTACAAAATAGTGTGTGATTTCGGTTCATATTTGGTAGAATAAAAATTTAACTCTAATCATATAAATTATTCTAGTCTGTTTGTTTCAATATTGCATAAAATTTCTACCTACTTCAAATTATAAGTTTCTCCTCTCGCTGGGCTCCGCCAGACACTGTTAAGATTTTCAACAGATTCCTTGGAGACTTGCAAGGTTCAAGAAACCTTCGATTGAACTTTTCACTCTTAACCAGTTTTAACTACACACTTTCATTAGTAATACTAAATACTGATCACTGCTTTATAGAAATTGTACTAGCATTGATTTCTGGTGCAATCTGACAATTAAGACACCAATGTACAACATAACTATAGAAAGGACACCCTATCTAGTTCCATGGAAATATGTTATAGTGTTATTATGTGTTAACCAGTTATGCATACAAAGGCATTTTCTCTAAATTTAAGTTTATCTTCTGATTACTGTTGTCACAAATTCAAGCCTAAAAGAGATGCAGTCTGCACTGTCAAATTAATCATTAGGTTTCAGGTTAGGTATCAGGAGTCATGTGGTTATTGTGCACACATTTTGTTTTATCATTTGAACCTGTTTCCCAAGTATTTCCGGTGAAACTTTGTTCAAAATGCTGTGAAACTGAGGCAGTTTTGCGTGGTTTAGCAAATAGTGTTAGGACCAAAACCTTTTGGACAAATTTCTGTAAAATGCTTATAGATAAAATGTCATTTGAGTTTATGCTGGAACAATCAGTTTAAAAATGTGATTGTACCTTCTTATGTGTATACAAATTTTACGCAGCAGAACAGAGGCATAGAAATTCTATCATACCGAAGGTGGCAATAAATAGACAATGCCGAACATGCAAGTTAGACTATGGATTATGATGGATTTTCAAGGTTGTAGAACTGACAGAACAAGGTTTTTTTTTATCATTACGTACAATAAATTTTCAAAAAATGTACAATCCACTGTGAATTGCTGGTCACAGCTCTAGTATAAAAGAAAATGCAGAATGAACAAATAAGACTATGGGGCTGTTTGGATTCCCCAAGAAATTTGGGGAATTTTATCTTCCTACCATAAATTTATTATAAACAATCTAAACTCTTCACAAAATTACACACTTCCCAATAAATTTATTCCTAGGAATTGCAACTTCTCCAAATTCTCCAAATTCCTAAGCGATCCAAACGGCCCCTATATGCATTTTAAAGGAAATGCAAAGTAAATACATTAAAAAAAATGAAAAAAAAAATAGTGGAGAACAAGAAGCAGACTAAAGTATTCAGCAAAGCAGTATGTTGAACAGTAGAAGGTCTGTTAACTTGAACCTGATTTGGATTGTTCTTAGTTAAAACGACAAAGATGGGTGCAGTAGGAGAGGGCGGTAATTGCTTTTGTAGGAGAGAACGATATATAGTGGCAGAGATGGAAAAGGAGCAATTGGAATCTGATAGTGGGATGAAGTGCTACTCTTATTGAAGCCTGAACTGGTGGAGTGACTTTATTTCACAGTGAGGCCGGGCTACATTACATTACATAGCATTAGATTCTGAAAGGCTTTGTGATTAACTCCATCTTTTGGGCTTTGCCTATGTGTGTCCAGATTCAGCCATCCTGGTTACAATTTTAGGAAAATTCTGTACAGGGAAATAATTCCTTCACCTTACATTTTTTTTTTCTTTTTTTTTTTTGTAAAATATGAGACAAGGTTACTAAATAATCCTAAAATATCTCAAGCACGGAACTGGATAAAAATTTATATTTGAGTGCTTCTATATGACAATAAGATTTGAGAGGAAGTTTCTGTACACTGATGTCAGAGGATGCTGTACCAGTATATTTACTCGGTTAGAATAAGATGAAGTTGGTAACTGCCTCCCTCGACTAAGTTCTGCAACTTAAACAAAGATATTTTAATTGATATGTTATTAAGGAAACGACCCAGAAAGGATAATTTTGAGTGCATATATATTCTTAGTGTGCAAGTAATTGTTCGCTTATCCCAAACCCTGCCCTTGAGTCAAGGTCGTTTGACAATGACAAGAAGGTTCAATTAAGGCTTCACATATTGTTATAAACTATTCGGTATGACATGTACGATTGTACATGCCCCCTTCCCTAGATCAAGTCCGACGCGGCCCCGCGGAATTCAAATAAAATAAAAACACACGGCTCAGTATGTTTCCACACTCGCCAATGTAAAATGACAGAACCGTATCTATATATTTTTATTCCCATAGACTGGTTCAAGGTATAAATGCTATTTTATTTTATTTTATTTTTTATTTGTACAAACTAAGCTTGTATAAGTAAATCAAACAAGTAGAAAAATAAAACATACTATTTACGTTTCTTGTTCTTAGAAAAATTTTCAAACAGACTATTATTATTTTATACATCGTTCTGACATGAGATCTGAAACATTATGGTGCTACTTATATATTTTGAATTACCATCAATTTTGAACTGTGGTATTTAGATATATATTTATTTGATATGTACATTTGAAATATGACTTGAGTTTATAATTTCTATTTATAATACTTTTTGTTTGATTATTAGAAGTCGTCTTTACCAATTAATCTATTGGAATTATTTCCGACATAAACTACGCCTGTTCCAAAGCCACTTGTGTATAAATTAATGGAGTCCGTTTATATATAGTCTCTTGTCTAGCTAAGCTCCGATCAACCAAGAAGTCTCACCCAAACAACATGGCCAAAATTTCTCTTCAAATCACAACTTTTCTCCTAGTTCTTTCAATACTCGAACCAAACTTTAGTGGAGCCACCCCACACCGTTTCCTTGCCTCATGTGAGCCTTACGACACACTTAAAAGTGACAAGACTTTAAAATGTGATGCCCCTGATGTTTGCTGTAAGGCAGGTGGAGTTTACGATCTGTACAACTGTTCACCGCCACTCATGACTAGTACACCGGCTATCATGACAGAAAACAATTTCGCTGATCCTGCTGACACTGGGGGTCCAGCTAACTGCACCAACAGCTATCCAGGTGTTAATGAGAAAGTAGTCGCGCTCTCAACTGGTTGGTTCAATAATCAGAAGTTGTGCAAAAGACAAATTAAAATCACTGCTCTAAAGACTGGGAAGTCTACAACAGCTATGGTGATTGACGAGTGTGCCTCTGATGCCGGCTGTGACAAGGAGCATTCGAACCAGCAGCCTTGCCGTAACAACATTGTTGATGCATCTCCTTCTGTTTGGGAGGCCCTTGCCCTTGACCCTGATACAGGGGAAGAGAACATCACCTGGTCTCTACTGTGAATTATTGGTGGATAAAGGAATCATGTCCATGTGTGCCTTGATGTCTCTTCGCGTGTTTGTCTGAGTAATGCTTGAATATTTCTATGTTTTTGTATTCATCGAGTGTTAGGTGCTCACATTGTGTTTATGTTTATGTAGTAAAAGATGCTGTGTTAATTACCTGGTATGTTTTCGTGAAGTATGCGTGAAATGATTGCTTCTGTTTTAGTTGGTCGTCCGGACCGCCAGTAAGTAGTCCTCAAATATGTGTACAATTAGGGGTGTCAATTTCATGCCGTTTCGAACGTTTACGTTTCGTTCCGTCCGAAACGGAGCGGAAACGGTATGGAATTTGCTTACGTTTTACTCAGTGGAACAGAAACGGAAGCGAAACGCATTCCGTCGGTAAGAACGAAACGGAAACGAAATTATGGGCTTCCGTTCCGTTTCAATACGTTATTCCGTCGGCCCACTAATTTATGTGTATAGAATAGCAAAATTGCAGAGGAGAGGAGATACACTCGAGGTTGAGAGGAGATACAGGTTGCCTCTCTCTCTCTTCTCTCGTAACCCTAGCGCCGCGCAGAGGGATTCACAGCTGCCTCTCTCTCTCTTTTCTCCTCCCTCGAGTCCTCGTCCTAACACCATCCGACTGTGCCTTACAGAAGCCAAAAGCGATGGCCTCCCTCACTCAAGCTCCCTCTCCTTTCCGACAACGTCTCTCACCACCCCCTCACTCGAGCTCCATCTCTTCTCCGATGGTGTCCCTCACCACAACTGACCTCCCTCCGCCGTATCGCCTGCCTCTTCCCTCTCCCTTACTCTGTCAATTTCAGGGAGCAACAGACCTACCTCCTCTCTCTCTCTCTCTCTCTCTCTCTCGTTCACCAGAGCAACAGAGCTCAGCCGCGACAGAGCTCAGGTGGTGGCCCAGAGCAACAGATCCCACCTCTTTGTACCTCCTCTCCCTCCTCTTGCAAAGCCCCTGAACTCGATTGAAGCTCAAGAACACTAATTTCTCAGGTCAAACCAAAAAATCAGCAGCCAATACTGATTCTTGTCAGACCAGCCGATAATGTTGCTCAAAATTGAATACAAAGAACATAAACTGGGCCAAACTCACCAATTTTTTGTGGGATCAGTTTGAGTTGGATTTCATCTGGCCATCCTAACCATTGAATCAGTTGGGATCGTGACACCTCTACCTCTACCTCGACAGTGCTCAGCCGTGTTACCTTTCAACAGAGTTTAGGTAGGAGCAATTTTGGATTTACTGATTTTTCTCTAGTTTTTCTGATTTTGGGTTTATTGGGTTGAGAAATTACTGGTTATTAGATGATTTGTAGCACTGTTGTGCTTTTGAAATTGCTTGGTTATTTTGAAATTAATTGGATATTTTGCAAGCTTATTTTGAAATTGATTGGTTATTTTGCATCCCTTTTACCATATTTACACTTCTATGTTTTGGACAGTTGAATTGGTTTTTGGAGTGTTGAATTTAGGTTCTGTGATCTTGAACAATACTGATTTGGAAAAACAAGTTGAGGCATGCTGTTAGAGTAGCTCTCAAGGATGTACGAGCAAGAAAACAACAATGTGGACAGCATGGTGTCTGACATAGATTGACATTAGATCTGTATTTTATTTTGTTTTTGTATATAGGTAGTTTATCCTTCTGATGTTCTTTATTTTGTTCCTTGTTTTCTGTTGTAAATTTTGCCCCTGGAACCTACCACATTAGGTATGTGGCTCACTAAATTTTGATGCTGGTATGTATAAGTGAATACTGTTTGATGCTTAATATATCTCACAGACTTTCTGTTTTTTTTTTAATATAGCTCTGTCTTTTTAATAAATGATAACAAAAATTAACGTTATTAACGTTTGTTCCGTTTAATTAGACGGAACATTAAACGTAAAAAAATTTAGTTACGTTTGATTAACGTAACATAAACGGAAAATAAAATAATTACGTTCTTAACAACGGAACGTACACGGAAGATACTACTTCCGTGTACGTTATGCACGTTTGACAGCCCTATGTACAATATCAATTGTAATCGCCTTTAAGATATGGATAATAATTTTATATTTCTCTGCAAACAACGATAACAACCACAACAACAACGAAGTATTTTGTCCCAAACAAATTGGGGTAGGTTAGAAAGAAACCCAATAAAAAAACACATCCAAGAACAAAAAACAAAACTAGATATAATTAAGTTATAAAAAAAAAGAAAATATACCAAAAATAAGCTCGATCAGACATGGACATGCTTATTTTCCAAACTAGATATAATTAAGTTAATGCATAATCCAATGATTAATTCAAATTCTGCACTTTTAGAAGGTTTAATCGGGAACTTCGCCGAAACAGTTCCATTGTTCCAATGGCGAACCACGCAACAAAATGCTGACGGATCATTAAGCTAAATTAAGTTAAACTAAGGCCCCGATTAGAATCAACTTCTTATATAGGAATTAGATTTGGAATTCCCACGATATTGAAATCCCTTGATTAGAATCTAATAAAATGTTGGATTTCATTTCATTTCATTGAATTTTGTGGGAAAATTCAACCCCATTGAAATCCTGAGAATTGGATTGAAATTTGGTCGGATTTCAGGAAAATAATAGACTCTTAATTGGAAAAGACCTTAATACTCCTCATCTCCTTCAAACAAATGAGGGCAAAATAGTCATTTTCAAGAATTCAAATCAATTCTTCTTATATTTGTTTTGATCATGGGATTTCAATTGGAAATCATTTCCAATCAATTCTAATCCAATGAAATGAAATGAAATCCCATGTCTACTGAGACACTATCTCATTTTTTTTACATGGGATTTCATTTCATTTCATTTCGTTGGAAAATTCTTAATCAAAATGAATGGATTTGGTGTCATTTGGTTGAAATTTCTATGTAATTAGATCCAACAAAATCCTTCGAAATCCTATGAAATCAATTGAATTGAATTGAAATCCCGTGAAAAAATTATTTTGATCAGGGCCTAATTGCAGTGCCACAAGCCTCTTTCTCTCTCCAACCACAAGCCTAATTGCAGGGCCTGCTCCAGAAGGGGGTAGCCTGGACTAAGGAAAGGTATGGAAAGGGAAGCAAGATGAAGGGAGTGTATGGAACTGAGAAGATGACTTGTAGTTACGTGCTCCATATTTCAAAAAGCCTGTATAGAAGTTAACAACTATAACCTTCTATTTAATATAACGGAAGACAATTTTGCCCTTCTATTCAATCTTCCTCACATAAGAACGTGATATAAGATGCAATTAATTGTTGGTTGTGGCTGTCGAGTTTGAAGCTCAGGTCAATCGTGAGTGAGAAGGAAATACTGAAATGTTATGTCAGAATCCATCGTCACATACTCTTTTTTTTTTTTATTAACATCTATTACTCAAATATTGCTAGTATCTTATATATTAGGAAATAGAGCTAATTATAGCAGACCATAATTAGAAAATTCACCAGCATAATTAGAAGTTATACTAATATAATTGGATACTAAAATTATTCTTTGCTTCACTGTACTAATATACATGTGAGCCTGTACCTTTGATTCATAAATTAGAAAGCTACAAATGGAAGGATATCAAGCTGATTACATAATTGAGGATGGTCAAAATAGAAGGAAACTAAAATGGTTTGAGAAGTAAATTAGCCAACGCAATATTGCTTTCTTATGCTGGTACATGAAAATTTATAGAAATAAATGAGGGAGTGCATTATTGCTTACCTGAGAAACAAATCATCCAGTATAATAATCACTCTCTTTTACTATAAAAAAAAAGTAATACAAATGTAATAGAGTTTAACAACATTGCTTTTCATACCGTACATGAATCGTACCAGTATATGAACCGGTACATAATAATTTTATTAAAGTAACTCTAGTATCCAGTTACAACATTTACTTCCCATACCGGTATTGGTACCAGTTCATGTACTGTATCAATTGTGAGTGTTGTGAGATGCAACTACATATCATCTTAACTCTCCAAACGTTATTGGTACCAGTCCCTACCTTGTCACTATATCAAGTCCAGTTCAAATTGGTTCCACACACAACCTCTCTCAAAACAAATTTAACATTCCAAATCCTTCTCCCTGGTACCTTAATACGTTGCATGAACCTTGGTACCACCTCTTTACCAGTTCTAGCTTTGAACAACTTTCAGGACCAAAAAAAAAATTATCTCATTATTTGATTTTATCAACTGATTTTGTACTCAAAGGTACCACCAATTACCCAGTATTAGTTATATGTACCAGAAGAAAACCTATAAGCTAGGCTACGAATACAAAGAACCAATTTTATGGGAAAGATTGACAGCAAATGAACTTAACTATGCACAATATAGCCATTAATATTTTTTTATTTTGCACTTTTCCAAACATGAACTAACTTTTAAACAAGCTCACTCGGAACCAACCTGGAGCTGTTTGATCAGGTCTCTATCTTACCAAGGCCTTCTATGATGAAGTCTATATCTCCTTCTCTAATCAACCCCTGTTGAACTAACATCATCAAAACAAAAACAACGCTGGTAATAATCAACTAAATTTTTAAACTAGCAATGGATAACATTACTTTTACCAAAATGGCTTTGTGTTGTTTTTCAAATATCCCCAAATTTTCTAGTAATAATCACAAAAAGAGGATACTTTCCCAACTTACAACCAAAATAGCTATATTTTTTCTAATATTCCCAACTAGTTTTCTCCCAAAATATTAAACAAAAGTAGAAACTTCTGCAACTATGGATCAGTATTTAGATAACTGCAGCATCATGAAGCATTTTTAGAAGGATAGTTTTGCGTCTATGACTTGGACATCCAAGAAATGCTGCTAGCCTATCTGGTTCCTTGGTGAGATACAGATATGCAGCATCTTCAACCATTTCGTCCTCAAGCTGAAGTTCTTCTAGATATGTCCATATCTCACTCTCTGGAATTGGAAGCCTTTGCGGAGTCTTCATCATTTCAACAGTTGACTCCTTAATTGCATTAGCAAATGTTTTGAAAGATTCATTCAAATTGACAGCCTCAACATACTTTGATCTTTTGATCTTTTGCTTCTGTTTTGAAGTGTTTTCTTCTCCACTACTCTTGTTAAGCAATGGCGATTCAGGATCAACATCATATCCTCCAAGAGTTGCTTGATTTTGTGATACTAGAAAGTCAACTTCTTCAATAGTCTCATCTACTTGTACCCCACTTTCTACATCATTCAAACGAGCATTTCTTTCTCTGATTTCAGCTGCAGTTTCAGCATCTTCTTCAGTAGCACGATCATCACCAAATAAAGCTTCTAGTTTCTTGTAATTGCGTACCGGTTTGGTCATCCATACTTTAGCTTCTGGACGACTCTATGAATATAAATGTCAAATTATATTTTAGGTTCATTATTATGTACAGCCAAGTTAATATAAAAGTCAAAAGTCTGTCAACATAAAAGTCAGGAACATAAAGTTATTATATTTACTATTCAAAGTGGTACATCATGTACTCGGAAAGGAAAATCTATACAGCAACAAATTTTAATTAATTGCTAAAGTACTTTATAAAGGGAAAATGTAATCACTTTTCATGTGAAACCTTGCAATTTTATCTAAGAAACATGCTGCATAATTATCACTAGAGTTGCTGAAACAAAATACAGACCTATTATGGTGCATAGAGAAGTTAATTGTATACCTTAAATAAATCTTGCCAAACTCCTGGCTCAGCACCCCACATGTTTGACACTGGGTTCCAAGAAAAACCACTTAATCCTTTAAATAGATCATAACAAGATCCAAAATTTCTCTTAAGGTACTTGACACGGTTCTTTATTTTCTCCTTGTCAAAAGCTACATCTTTAAACTTGCCTGATAATTCCTTCAAAATGTTGTCATAAGCTTTGGATGTAAAAGTACCATTGATTTGATTGCCACTATTGCTTTGATATTCCAATGCATCAAGTAAAGCATCATCCATTGTCTGATTCCAAGTAACTAGTTCCACTTCAGAATTCTTTCTCTTTCCCATGAAGAATCTGCAAAAAAGAATTACAGAATCACTAATTTAAAGATAGAAAATAATAAATTTACACAAACCATATATATTACAACAGAAGCTAGGGGTAAACGCAGTGAAGGGAACATTTCCATATCCATTCTCATATCCATTTACTGACATACTACACATATATTACAACAGAAGCTAGGGGTAAACTTGAAGACATTGGATAATTGCATAAGTAAACAGAAGCTTTCTCATATCCATTTACCCATTCACAAGAATTGCTTTTCTAAAAAAAAAGAGAGTCACAAGAATTGCATAATTAAAGACATTGGATAGTCATTACAAAGAGTCACAACAAAATAGTCATTACAAGAGATGCTAATGAGTCACAACAAAATAGTCATTAAACAACATATACTACTATTAATCGAGGGACATACTATAATCATTCCACATCTCATTTGCAATCCTATCTCTAATAATTTCTCCTAATCTATGATCATTTTCATCTTCATGTGGATCATTAGATGGTTCGAGAGTAGGACGTCTTCTATTAGCCAATTCTCGATCAACTTCGGCAAGAATTTCATAGTCGGGATCCACGTCAAGTAAAAAGTTGTGCAAGATACAACATGCTAAGATAATGAGTTTTTGTGTATCCTTGTCATAATGTGGTTCTGTTCCAGATGCAATTATAGGAAATCGCTTCTTCAACACACCAAAAGCTCGCTCAATCATATTCCGTAAAGAAGAATGACGAAGGTTGAATAATTCACGAGGAGTTCGAGGTGGATTTGTACGAGAGAATTCTTTCAAATGATATCGTTCAGCTCTATAAGGTGTAATAAGGCCACTCTTGAGCATGAAACCAGCATCGACAAGATAATATTTTCCTACAAATTAATACTTCATGGTTAAATTTTATGATAGAATAATTATATAATTTATATAGTATGAATTTTATGTATATTTTGCATAATCTTTTTAATTTGTATTTACCTTCTGGAATTATTAGAGGATTTCTTCGTCTTAGTGCATTCTTCATAATTTTCGAATCAGATGCCGTACCAGCCCACCCTACTTCATGGTTCAGATTTTTATTTTGACACTATTAAGGTTCTGATTTTAATTGGATTTGTATGCATATATAGTTATATACCTTGAAATAAGGAAAGAATCTACTACTGTTGGTAATTTCTGATGGAGTTGTTGATCCATCTAGTTGCTTCAAATGTGTAGCCTCTAATTCTATCAAGGCATTGATAACTCTATGAAAGTCACGACTTATCGTGGATCTTCCTCGATGGAAAAAGAAGCTCATCACACGATGTTTGGTGTTATGTCCTAGTATGTAGAGAAACCTAGCAACTTGTTCTTGCACATTAAGTTGTCGGGTAGCTCTAAGACCACCTTCAACTTCTAATTTACGACACAGTATGAAAAATGCTCTAGGATCCATTCTAATTATGTCTCGGCATTTCTTGCTCTTAACAAGATTTGATAGTAGTTTATCTCGTGCAATTTGAATTGTTTGTGCATTTTCTTCTTCATTATCATCATCACCAACTTCTCCTTCTTCTTCATCAGACACTTGTGGTGTACTATTTTCTATTTTATTTAATGCTATTTGGTATAATATGAATCCAGCAAGGTAAGCAAAAGCCAAATTCTGTAAGTGCTTCACCAATATAACCAACTTCCTTCTTTTATTATCGTGGTAAGTCATCTACACCAATTTTAATTAATTTGTGAGGTTTAGAAACAATAGAATTAGAAGGTAACTAATGGCTTTGAGAAATAAATGCTGCTTATTTTGTGCAACATGAAATGAGTTCCAATGAGAATCAGTATGATAAGAATTTATTCTTTTATTTGAAACTATTTAGTTCAAATGATTGTCTATATGACACATGTCAGCATCCAGTGTGAGTTCAAATGAGAATCACTTTGCAAAATACTATGTTGGTTTTACCAGCAAAATACTAGAACGCAAAAAATTTGGAACTAACTTTAAATTACATAGCGAACAAATCTTAACCACCTAATTTAGAACCATCCTATTTACCGACTCCTAAAAATAAACAGTGCACAAAATATAATCAGAAATGAGAATCACAAACACAAATCTTATTCTTTTATTTGATACTGTCAGGTCCTAATTATATACTCAAAAAGGATTTGAAATTAGTAGGCTAAACCTTCCTAGTCGTACTGTCAGGTCCTACTAGCCATACTGTATCTCATGCCAGTAGTTTATGAATGAGTATTAGTAGTAGTAGCTTAAAAATGAAAGGATATAAACTCAAAATAAAATTCCTAGTTGTCAGAAGATTCAGCAAATTTGTCGTCTTAAAAGGGGACACAAAATAGAATATGGAAACCAAAGAATGATAGTGCATATAAGCCAAAGAAATTGAACAAATGTTAACCATTTCAACATCATGGTGTATATAAACCAAAGAATGATTCAACCATCAAGCCATGCTAACTATTTTAATAAGCAAAATTTATAACAGGAGAACATGAGAAAAGAATGGTCTGACCTTTTGTGCACAAACTGGAAACCAGCTACTACCTTCTTTCTTCTATTGGACCAATGAAGGAGAACACCAAATATCTGACCTTTTGATTTATATAAGATACTTTTTTTGCTGATTTGGCGGGAGAACACCAAAATTTGGGAGGGAATAGCAATAGTTCACCAAATTTTCGGAGGGAATGGTGAATTAGGTGGGGTCCGATGTCAGAGAAAGAATGCTCTGAGGGTAATTTGGACAGAAAAATTCGGTTCTCGCGTGCTTCGTCGTTACACCCCGATTTTGGGGGTAATCGGTGCTCTCTGCAAATCGCCTGTTGAGGGAATGTCGAGAGATTGGCGTTTCCTTGGTTTTCCGCCGATTCATCCCTCATCTACGATGGGAGCATGGTACATCCGTTCCTCTACCTTTCCTTAGCCCAGGCTACCCCTTCTGGAGCAGGCCCTAAGCCTCCACTCACTCCTCTCCCTCCTTCCCGCCTCACAATCCGCGCTCTGAAACCAATTCATGGGAAGGTGATATGCCACACGAAAGACAAGACCGTGAATGTCAGAGTGATTCGCTACGCCATCCATCCCAAGTACAAGAAGCGCATGCGCGCGGTGAGGAAGTTGCAGGCCCACGACCCAGAGAACAAATTCAAGATTGGGGATTTGGTCACGCTCGAGAGGTGTCGCCCCATTAGCAAAACCAAGCACCTTATCGCAGTGCCGTATGTCGATCCGCATACACCGAAAGGCGGTGAGAGTACTGATGGTGTGCTCAATTTGCCTCTTCAATCCACGCAGTGAGGATGTTTGTTTTGGTGTTTTTTGGTTTTGAAGTTTGAATCTTTGTGTGAAATTCTGGGTTTTGGTTATGCACTTCGCATCCTCTGGATGGCCATCCAGTGGATGGTTTCGATCTCAGCCGTCTGATTTAATCTCAATGGCTATAAATGTCCCGTGCATGATACTAAGATTGATAGGCCCGAAAAAATCTAACCGTTTAGATTAAATCAGACGGCTCGGATCGAAAGACGTCCACTGGATGGTTGAATACAACCATCCAGAGGATGCGCTCCCTTTGGTTATGTGCCCACCAACTGTTTGATAAATTGTTCTTGTTAGTGTACTTCTGCAAGTTTTTTTATTGTGGTGTTTGGTATTATTTTAATGTGGGTTTTAATTGATGGTGCTCTAAATCGGCCCAATTACAAAATATGATAGGGAATTGAATAAATTTCTGAATTCAAAGTATAAATTTAAGAGTATGCAAGGAAAAAGATCAATCAAATTTAGAGAGGTAATCACAGATTAGCAACACCAATTGCGCATTATGCAGTCGCTTACTTGGCTTCAACTGCTTGATACTTCGCTGTAGAGTCTACACTGTAGTTTTGTTTTATTTTATAGGTTTGAAGTACTCATGTATAAAAGAATAAACTTAAGATAGGTAATTTATGCATGATAATCAGCACCGATTAATACGTTTAATGCAAACTAGTGTCTAATTCCGGTTTCATGTTTAGTAAAGTAGAAGTTCGCTTCTAAACACATATATTACCAAAACTATTCTCATTCTGTCTGAATGTTTGATTCTAATTCCTCAAATTGTATCAATGTTGCATTTTGTTTCTGTTAAGATTTTCATCAGATTCCTTGGAGACTTTCAAGATTCAAGGAACCTTGAATTGACCATTTCAATCTTAATCAGTTTTAATTAAACTCTTTCAATTATCAGTCTTAGTCGACTGCTACATATACAATGAACCTCCATGTAGTATTGATTGATGGTTTTCTTTTTCATTTAACATTACTTGTAGAAATATCTAGTTCCAATGAAGTATGTTCTAGCGTTTTTATGTAAAGTAATTGTCAATTTATAACCAGTGATGCTGTTAGTTGTGTTGAGAATTACATATCAAACAAATAGCCTTCTTAATCATTGTTGCAACTGGTTTTTTGACCTGTAAATTAAAGCCCAATACTTGCACAAACTTCACATATTGGGGAAAATGAATACACACAAAGACATCCTTCTGATTCCCTTCATATTGCCACAAATTCAAGCCTAAAAGCAGAGACGCAGTCTGCACGGTCAAAACTAGTACTTTGGTTTTAAGGTATCAATGCTCAATTGAGTTAATCATGTGATTTTAGCGCACACAATTGTGTCACCATTTGAACCTGCTTCCCAAGTATTTTCAGTGAAACTTTGTTGAAAATGATGTGAACTGCGGCAGTTTTTACATGGTTTAGCATTAGTTTAGAAGTCATAGATGTTGAATAAAATTTCTGTTGTTCTTCCAGATCAAATGTTATTACAAGTTTGCACTGCAAATATCAGATTTACATCGTTAGCAAACCTGGAAATGCATATGCAAGTCTGATCCTGCAGAACAGGTACCATTCAAACTCGTTCAAAACTGCAAGTGGAAACAAAATAGAACATGCTAATATGAGTTTCTGCCTTATGAAGGAAATGCAAAATAATAAGAAGGAAGAAAAGAACCCGACTGAGAAACAGTTATTGTTTATATATAGCAATGAACCAACACAAAGTACAGAATTTTTTTCCATTTTAGAATGTTAACTTCAACCTGATTTAGCGCTTCAATCATCTGAGATTTGGTGATATACATATATGTTCTAGAAATAAATAAATAAAGGATCGGTCAGATGGCTTATAAAAATAATTGATAAGGGTTAATTTACGAAAGCTTGTCTCGTCTAAAATTTTTCATTATCCAGGTAGTATATCTTATACCAAAACTCCTAAACTGTACGTATTATCTTTTTCAATTAAGTCGAATGTATCTAATCGCGACTCTATTCTAAATCTAAATTTATAAGATTTTTTGTTGTTGTTCATATCACGGGGCAAACGTTGTGAGCTCACACTACATGACTACAATATCAAGTTATCAACAATGAACCTCTCTCCCATTAAGGATCCAGAATTCTACCCAACACAGCAGAAATCTATTTGCTTGCACATTTATAATGATTTTACAATTACAGTTAATTCAACTAATGTGTTCATCTTGCATGTGTATGAATTTTCGTCACTTGAAGCTACTATTCTCAATGTTTTGAAAGCATAATGTGTGGTAAGGGTGTGTTTGGATACGCCGGGAATAGGAAATAAGTCCGTTTGGATAGATGTGGGAAGAAGGGAAGAAGGGAAGAAGTATTGGGAAGTGTGTAATTTTGTGAAGAGTTTGGATTGTTTATAATAAGTTTGGGCCTTCTTCCTTCTTCCTCCTTCCTTCTTCCCTCTTCCCTCTTCCAACCCCATCCAAACAAGGCCCTTAAGAAATTTCGATTTGTGTGCTTATCCAAATTTCTTATTCTTATACCATGATTTTGTTAGTATAGGAATAAGGGTTCAAATTCTTTATTCTTGTGTTGTTTGGGTTGCACATGAATAAGAATAAGCACGCAAACCGAAATTCCTTATTCTTATTCCCTATTTCCGGTCTATCCAAACACACCTAAAAGAACATTTATATGATCAGCCCTAACTCAATAAAAGTTTAAGATTTTAATAGAAAATGAATTTTGTATTGAATTGTGTCGTTATATTGATTAAAAAATGTAGGTCTATTTATAGACCAATTCTAAAACGAGACTAAAAGTGGCACCTTTTCCGCTGTGATCACGAATGAGTCGCATCTGGAAGGAGTCGCCGTTATAAATGGCACCTCTTACACATGACGCCGGAACTTTACTAGTGTTATTAATTCTTATTTTGATTTACTAAATAAGTTTATTTATTTATAATATTTATTCATAATAAAAAATTCGGATATATATTCTACTCTGAATAAATGGAGCGCTAAAGCGGAGGCTGGACCATCCAAAAAGGACTACTTTTGACATGGCTGCTACTGATTTCCCTTCTTTCGTCAGGTACTCTACTCATTCTAATCTTTTGGTTAGTATATAATAGCATGTAAACTCACTGATTTATTTTGTTTATTTGTCTGATTTACTCTGATATCTTATTAATTGCTGCTAAGTAGGAATCACAATTTTATGCATCATTAAATAGACATTTTGGCTTCTTGACTTTCATGTTTGCATCTTTTAGAAAATTGCAGTGCTTATAAAGGTTTAATTTCATGCTCTAAATATTCATGCCATATGGAGCATAAATCTAAATAATCACACTTTTTAGGATGCAAAACTACCTCAACAGTCGCACTTGGCATTTTTCTCTCTCTTGCCACTTTGTTATTATCGTTCATCTATAAGCTATAACATATATTAAGTAATTAAGCTCGTATTATTTCGGTACAGCTCCAGCCTAAAGACATGTACAACGAAAACGACACAATGATTCGCATGGAACCCGTACAAGTTCATGTCAATTTACTTCATCCGAAATATACTTATCTCACTTCTCCTCGATCCGATTTCATAGGCTCGATACAATAACCATTTTCATTCTCAATAATATGAACTCTAAATTTTTTTTTAAATTGCAAAAACTTTCTGACTTTTTAATTTTTTAAAAAAAAAAACAGCCAAGTTTCTCAATAATAAAACGATTTCGTCCATGTATAAATCATGAAAATTTCATTAATTTTGATCGTTTAGTCCAGATGAAACGATTAACGAAATTGAAAATATGTTTTGTCCATGAAACAAAACAACCTAGTTTAGTCACCATTTCGACCGTTTTGCGGCACTACACATGCTTAGATGCGCCGGCTTAATAATAACAATGCGAAAATATGTCAGTTGTCATCCAATTTGAAATAGATTCAGACTTTTGCAAACTAATAAAATGTCACATTCCTATATATTCAAAAGTTCCTCCTGCAAGTGTACTCAAATTAAAAAAAAAAAGCTCAAAGAGCTCTCAGTTGGTTTATTTTTTCATGATCGTCAATTGAAAACTAAAAAAAAAGGAAAGTGGAACATTATCACACACAAAAAAAAAAAACCCAGAATTGCCGTTCCATCAGACTTATAAAACACCAAAATACAACAGTTGTTCATATCGAAACTATTTTCAAACATCAAGCAGGAGGCTGAACTTGTAGGCAAGAGGTGGGAGCATGATAGCAGTTCCCAAAGCCACACCGAAGATACGGTGTGAGATTGAGAAGGTGGCACTGAACTGTGGCTTCTTTATGGGAAGATGAGGTGATAGTGGGCGGTTTGCCACTGCACTCGACAAGGCCCGACCTGCATGCAAGGCCCTGCTGGTGCCAATTTGAGCACTGGGGCGGGCAGGCAGGGGAGAGCTACCCAACCCAATAGGAGACTGGACCATGGTTTTGTAGCCTCTGACCTGATTCGACTTGACATTTCCAAGGAGACCTAGAAGAAACAAGCTTGTCATGTTATTTACAAACACGCGTCTGAAAAATATAAGTAACACATACGAAAGATTTATCTGCCCCATAATATTGCTGAGAAAAGCGAAAACCCATGTCAACCCATTTCAATTTCCTTTAGCAAATGCTGGAACATAATAGCCATGCATGGTGAGAAATGGAAAAGAGGATGGGGGTAAAGAATATTTTGCATGTTCAAGTATTTGCAAATTATTTGCCATTTTTGCAAGTGCACATACGTAATATCCCTAGAAACACACAACTCCAATAACTACATCTGAATCTAGATCATGTTTCAGTCCTGGATGAGTAATTATATATCTAATGATCAAAGTGGCCAAATGGACCAGAGAAACACACTATTCCATCATATTAGTTGAAGATTAATTACAAGTAAAACAGGTAATTCTCTAAAATGTACAATGGTGCATAAGTACAGGAAACATTAAGGCCAGATCTTCTTTTGCTAATCTTCATTATATATGCAAAATAAAGTTAAAGTAAATATAAAGATAATTCTGACCTCTAAGTGCAAAAGGAGCATGTTCACCAAACGCATTCATTTGAGCCTTGTAGATACCTGAAATATAGTCATAATAACTATAATTTCACCACTATGTTTGATTCCTTGAATGAGTTGATAACAAGCTCAATTAACACAGTCAACAAAATGGATAGTAAAGAATCTAATATCTGATTCTGGTTGAAGTTGATAACAAACTCAATTTTAACTGTACTGAGGTTGAGGTTCAGCATAACACTAAATGGGTACCATTTCTCAGAAAAGCTGGTTTCCCTTGACAAAGGATACCAATTGTAAAACACACACACCAAATGGGTTCTTCCAATTCATAAATTCAAGATGGAACCAACAAATCGAATCAATTTTGAGCCTCATGAGAGGTCAGAAAACCCTCAAAATGGATCAAAAAGGGAACGAAACGAACAGCGATGAGGTGCGAAACTAATCAATCGATGTGGGAATAAATCGAGGAAAGGAAGAGTACCATTCGCCATGGATAATTCCAGTGTAGTTTCGCCTTGAAAGGAGCTCCGATCGATCTTACAAGCTAAAATGCAGAAAACCATGCGCTCTCTCTCTCTCTCTCTCTAGAAAACCTCGGCTGATGTGCGTTTCGATTCTGGTTTTGTTTTCTCTTCGGCTGATCATCTCCAGTCCTGTGCAAACTGGACTATTCCTCATTTGTTGCTTAGTTGCTTAGAGATAGTTCTCGTAGGCATTTCATCAATACCTTTCTTTAGTGGACCTATAAGAAATTAAGCATCCAATGTTATAACTAATAATAATTAATTTAAATCTATAATATATTAATTAAAAATTAGAAATGCATCAGTTTAATTTTAGACTCACTATGATTATTCAATTCAATAAGATAGTTTTTTTTTGGAAAACATTTTTCGTTACCACCTTACCTTACCATGTGCGGTTCGGAAATAAATCAAAATCAAATCAAAACATGTTGTAAAATAAAGTGAAAGGTGGAAGAGACAAAGATAAAAAAGAGAGTATTTCTAATTCTCAAATGTTCAATTGCCTCCTTTATACATCTTACATTCACTATTTATAAGCCAAAAACAAATCTTACAATTAATGCTAAAGATCTCATACAATTAATAGGAGTAATGAAAAATGGACAATCAATATATATAATTCCATTTATAACACTTCCCTTTTGTTCATCTTTCATTATACACTAGTAATATGATACTTCATGATTAATATTAATATGATACTTCTATATATCATTTATACTGTCTCATTAAAAATCTTACCAAGAAAAATTCATTGAGATAAAAACTTGAATAAGAAAAAAATAGTACAGCGTGTATAATGTTTTCCCTCATTTTGATATTATTAGACATCCTTCAGTCGGTGTAAACCTATCTTCTTTCTAAATTGTTCAAAAATTCTTGTGGGCAAAGACTTCGTGAATAGATCGGCCAAGTTGTTGCATGATTGAATTTTTTGAACATCTATTATACCATCCTTTTGTAGATCATGTGCCGAGAAGAACTTTGGCGCAATGTGTTTAGTTCGGTCTCCTTTGATATATTCTTCTTTAATTTGTACTATGCAACTTCATTATCTTCATATATTAGAGTATGATTTTTCTTAATGTTTTGAAGTCCACATTCTTCTTGAATATTTTGAATTATTGATCTCAACAGAACACATTCTCGACTCGCTTCATAGAGAGCAATTAGTTCAGCATGATTTGATGATGTAGCCGTTAGAGCTGGTTTTGTCGATCGCCATGAAATCGCAGCTCCACTATAAGTAAATATGTATCCTGATTGAGATCGTGCTTTATGCGGGTCTGATAAATATCCTGCATCTGCATATCCAACTAGATTAGATTTTATATCATTTTCATAGTATAGACTATAGTCCCATATTTCGAGTTTCGCAAAGATAGCGAAAAATAACTTTAATTCCATTGCATTGTCTTCGGGTTGGTTTGGAACTATATCTTGATAGTAAATTTACAACAAATGAAATATCTGGTCTGGTATTGTTTGCAAGATATAATAATGCTCCGATTGCACTTAAGTATGGCACTTTAGGACCAAATACTTCTTCATCATTTTCTTAGGGGCGAAAAGGATCATTTTCTATATTTAACGATCGTACAACCATTGGTATTTTCAAAGGATGAGTTTTATCCATATTAAACTTCTTTAATAATTTTTCAATATAATTTAACTGATGGATAAATATTCCATTTTTTAAATGCTCAATCTGCAGTCCGAGACAAAATTTAGTTACGCCAAGGTCTTTCATTTCAAACTCCTTTTTCAATAATTTTGCAGTATTTTCAATCTCTTCATGAGATCCTATAATGTTTAAATCATCAACATACACTGCAACGATTACAAAATCAAAATTTGATTTTTTAATAAAAACACACGGACTAATTGCATTATTCTTATATCCTTCTTTTAAAAGATATTCACTAAGTCGATTATACCACATTCGACCTGATTGTTTTAGTCCGTATAAAAAAATTTTCAACTTTATGGAGTATATTTCTCTAGGTTTTGATTTATATGCTTCAGCCATTTTTTAATCCTTCGGGAATTTTCATATATATGTCACTATCAAGTGAACCATATAGATAAGCTGTGACAACATCCATAAGTTGCATTTTAAGATTTTCTGTGACTGCGAGACCTATTAAAAATTTGAGAGTTGTCGCATCCACTACAAGTGAATACGTTTCTTCATAATCAATTCCATATATTTGTGTAAACCCTTGTGCCACTAGCCTTGCTTTATATCTCACAATCTCATTTTTCTCATTTCTTTTAATGACAAATACCCATTTGTAACCTACAGGGTTAACATGTTTGGGTGTCTGGATTACTGGTCCAAATAATTGTCTTTTATCAAGCGAATTTAATTCAGCTTGTATGGCATCTTTCCATTTATGCCAATTATTTCTTTGTCTACATTCTTCTATGGTTTTTGGCACATTATCTTCTTCGCTTATAACATCACTAGCTATAACGAATGCAAAAACTTCATCAACTTGAGTTTTATTCCTATTCAATGTTGTACTATTTTTCACATAATTTATAGAAATTTCATAATCATTTGATACTTCGGTTTCTTCTGGAACTTCATCAATCTCTTCAAAGATTTTAGTTTCTTCTAGAACTTTATTAGTCTCTTCTGGAGATTTAGTTTCTTCAGGAACTTTGTAAACCCCTTCTGAATTTGTACCAACTGCTTTATTCTGTTCTTTTCTTTTTCGTGGATTTACATCCTTAGAACCAATTGGTCTTTCATGTGATTTAGTGACTATTCGAGCAGGTGCATTAATAGCTAAAATATGTGATTTAGTGACTCTATTTATATCTGCGAATGCATCAGGCAATTCATTTGCAATTCTTTGCAAGTTTATAATCTTTTGAACTTCAAGTTCACATTGACCACTTCTAGGATTAAGATAAGACAACGATGAATTCCATGTCACTTGTTTATCCAGTTTTTGTTTTTCTTCCCCTAAATTTGGGAATATTGATTCATTAAAATGACAATCAGCAAATCTTGCTGTGAAAACATCTCCTGTTAATGGTTCTAAATATTTGACAATGGAAGGAGAGTTAAAACTAATATAAATTCCCAACTTTCTTTGAGATCTTTTATTTTGCGTTATGGAGGAGAAATTGGAACATATATTGCACAACCAAATATCTTTAAATGAGGCAAATTTGGTTATCTTCCGGAGACCAATTGTAATGGGGAATACTTATGATCAGTAGTTGGTCTTAATCTAATTAGTGCTGCAGCATGTAATATGGCATGTCCCCATGCTGAAGATGATAAACTAGATTTCATAAGTAATGGTCTAGCTATTAATTGTAATCTTTTAATCAATGATTCTGCTAGACCATTTTGTGTATGAACATGTGCTACTGAATGTTCTATAATAATTCCAATAGACATGCAATAATCATTAAAAGCTTGGGATATAAATTCTCCTGCATTATCGAGTCAGATTCTTTTGATTTGATAATCCGGAAAGTTAGCTCTCAAATAAATAATTTGTGCTAATAAGCTTGCAAATAGAACATTTCTTGTTGCTAAAAAATACACATGTGACCAACGTGTTGATGCATCAATTAAAACTATAAAATATCTAAATGGTCCACATGGTGGTGTAATAGGTTCACATATATCTCCTTGAATTCGTTCTAGAAACGATGGAGATTCAGGTCCAACTTTATTTGGAGATGGCCTAGTAATTAGTTTTCCAAGAGAGCATGCTTGGCATGTTAATTCTTTTGATAACAGGGTCTTCAAGTCCTTTAGGGGATGCCCATTTGTACTTTCAATTATTCTCCTCATCATTATATTTCCTGGATGGCCCAATCTATCATGCCATAGTGTAAATAATTTTGGATCAACTAACTTCTAGTTAGTCACCATATTTGATTCTATTGCACTTATATACGTACTATATAGTCCATTTGATAATGCTTGCAATTTCTCCATAATATTCTTCTGGCCATTTTTAATAGATATGATATGAAGATATTCACAATTTTTCTCATTCATAGTTTCAATATGATAACCATTTTTTCGAATATCTTTAAAATTTAGTATATTTCTTCTGGATCTACTCGAATAAAATGCATCATCTATCATTAATTTTGTTCCTTTCGGTAACAAAATACAAGCTCTTCCGGAACCTTCAATAATATTACTTTGACCAGATATTGTATGGATATAAATCTCATTAGGATGCAGATGTAGAAAATATTTTCAATATTGTATTTGTAGTTCCGCTGTCTACTAGACATGAATCTTCTTTACTTATCATTGCGTCAGTCATTTCCTTAAAATAAAATAAATGAAATAAAATTAACTTTATTTTATGCCCGTGCACAAAAACAAAAAAGAAAAAAATACTTTATTATGTACATGTATTCATTCCCATAAACAAAAAAAAATAAACAAAATTTATTCATTAACCTTTATTCCTTTTTATTCCCGTACACGAAATAAAAAAAAAACTTAAAACTAATTAAGTAAACCAATTTTTTTTTTTTTGCATAAGTCACAAACATCTTCAAGATGATTTTTCTTTTTCATTGCAAAAATTAATGTGACAATGCCAATGGCATCTGTTCATATAAAATCAAATTCGCTTTAGGGAATAGATTTTCACATGATTGATTAATTTATTAGGAACTCGTTCTTTCGCATTAGGATACATGATTCTAACTTAAAGTATCTTTTGCTACTACTGGAGTAAATTTGAAACATAAAATATGGATAATTATACTAAAAAAATTATAACGAGCTTTCTATTTTGATGGTCACATTTTTCTTTAGAAAAACTCTTCAAGAGTACTAACATGCTTTTATCATAACTTCAGGTTATTAATATCGTAACTTCAGGTTACAATAAATAAATAGAGATAAATAAAAAATAAATAAATAAAATGAATGAAGAAAGTAAATAAAATAACATACAATAACTTAATTATAACTTCATGTTAGTAAAATTTTATTTAATAACTTCTAGTTATTGAATTGTTTGACTGCACTAGAAAAAAAAATTTAAATGAAATAACTTCAAGTTATTTTCTTATCCAATGTCTAATAATAACTTCTGGTTATTAAGAATAGAACTTCAGGCTCTTTGAAACAAAATTTCAACTTTGAATAATAACTGCAGGTTATATAATAATATTTAGTGGTGTTCTATGACTTCTGGTTATATTTAATTTATAATAGAACTTCATGTTCTAAGCAAATAAACTCGAAAAATCAAGAACTTCAAGTTCTAAACAATTCTAATCGAAATTTAAATTTCAGATTGTTGATGTCATAACTTCAAGTTATGATAAATAAAATAAATAAAAACAAACTACAACATAATAAATAAAAAATAAAATAAAATATAATTCATATGATTATAACTTCGTGTTATAATACTCAATAACTTCTAGTTGTTAAAATTTTTGACTACTCAATTAGAAGAATAACTTCAAGTTATTTTTCATTCAATAACTTATAAATAAAATTTTAGGTTTTAAACAAATAAATTTAAGCATTAAGAACTACAGGTTCTAAATAAATTATTTTAATGATTAAGAACTTCGGGTTCTTGATAAAATTTCAAGTTTGAATAATATCATCAAATAATTATTTTCATCCAATAAATTCTGGTTATTATTGAGATATAAAACTTCAAACTTTTCGAAAGAAATATATATTATGTGCTGTCAAAACGTAGGTAACTCATTTAGAAATTATTTAGTTAAACAGATTTAAATATCTCAACAAAAAAAATTGCGTAGTTATTATAAACATTTAAACATATCTAATAATCTTCACAACAAAATAAAAAAAATACCTACGGAATTTAAACAGATCTAAACAAAGAATGGATCTCAACATATATAAACAGATCTAAACAGATTGTAATAGTTACGGTTTGAATTACAAATAACTACGTACCTACTGTTTAGGTTTGTGATTCCAGAAAAAAGAAAAAAGATACGAAAAGAAAATTAATCAATTTCAACCAAACTTTTTACCTTTTTCTCCTGAGCGATTCATGCTGATAACGTGTTATAAAATAAAGTGAAAGGTGAAAGAGACAAAGATAAAAGAGAGAGTATTTCAAATGTTCAATTGCCTCCAATATACATCTTACATTCACTATTTATAAGCCAAAAACAAATCTTACAATTAATGCTAAAGATCTCATACAATTAATAGGAGTAATGAAAATGGACAATCAATATATATAATTCCATTTATAACAAAACATATATTATTCCGCAGAATTAGATCCGCATAATTCCATTTGATTCCAATTCTTCTCCTCAATCACTTCTCCTCATTAATTGCTCTTCTCGATTCCTATTTTCCTTTTACTTTCCTTTTTTTTCTGTTGATTGCAATTTTTTACGGTATATTCTCCTTTGCTTCTCCAATTTCTTTCAATTTTGTTCTTAACAACCTTTTTTATCAAGGATCTCAGGGATTGGAGTAATCTCGCCATTGTGCCTGTGTGCTCCTATAGTAAGGTTTGGTGCTCTTAGGCTGTGCTCCAGGAATCACGTATTAAAAGAAGGGTAAGGGATGGAGAGATCGGGAGAGGAAGGATAGAGCGTGGAAAGAAGTAAAGTAATCGGTTTTACTTGCTCCAGAGATTAAAATAAGGAGAAAGGAAGGAAGAATCAATAATAATTAAATTGACTATTTTGCCCTTTACAGTCATGTCTATGTCAAAAGCTTTGGAGGTTATTTACGTAATTAATAGATTTTACTCTGTCTCCACTCCGATTTGGGAGTAACAAATATCAAGCTTTCGATGGAACTGACGCACCTTCTCTTTCCCTCCGTCCCCCTCTCATTTTGATACTAGGGCGAGTCAACGAAGTCCTGAACCCTTACCTTCCGTCCTCTTATCTCTAAAATCGTCTCCTGGAGCAAAGCCTTATGCTCTCATTATTTTTTTTTTAAATTTACAACATTGATAGTTTTAGGCCTCTCTAAATTTGTGTATGCTTTTGCTTACGAAGCATTTCGAGAGTACATGTCAAAGAGAAACATAATTTTCAGTCAAAGAGAAACATGATTTTCAGCAAGGTTTAGTTTGTTGATTAAGATTGGCTACATATGAAATAATAATAGATAATTTTTTAATTCAAGATGGCTCATTTTTACAAAAAAAAATAATAGCATAATGTGTTATTTGGCCTGAGAATGACTTTATCGAGCAAGATTTGTTGATCTAGAATATTTGACTATTTGTTGATCAAAATACACTGTAATAAGTATAGGTATGCATTATTTGGTGGAAAGGTTTTGTTGGGATTTTCTATACTTTTTAGAGGATCAAAACTTTGCAGCTATAAAGATTTGTTTATTATTTTCTAATGGAATCTCTTATTTGTGTTCAGTCTTAGTAGTCTTACACTAATTGACTTTGCTTCTTTGCAGGTTGCTTTGCTTCTAATGTAATTTGCATGCTGCTTGGTTGAAAACTGAGTGACTGCTGCCAGGCCACTGTTGTCTATATAGGTTACCGTGCTGAGGTTTTTTCGGTTTGATCATCTTCAGGTCAATCTTATTTTTACTTTTCTTCTTCTTATTGACCTTTCTTCTGATCAAATTGGAATTCAGGGAATTGAGTAAAGACAACTACTGGAGTATGATTCTTGAGTTAGATCAGGATGTCACAATTTTTTTACTTTGCTAATTGATCCTTCATTCATGGATGCAACCTGGGTTAGTTTGCTACTATTCTTCGTTGTTTATTCGATAACTATTCATGCCATCATTTAAAGAAAGTTCCTGGCATAATCTCAACTAGAGATTTTGTTAGCTTAGATATTGTTATCTTCCTTAGTCTTTTCAAAAATGCTAAAATGTCCTTACATATTTTCTGTCAGTTTGGAGGGGGGGGGGGGGGGGCACAGAATAAGAGTAATGGATAGGTAACTTTTGTGCTTTAGATAGTAATGGCAATGGGTTACGTTTGCATGTTTATGGGAGTATATCAAATATATAGAACACTCGAAACCTTATAACATAATCTAATCGAAAACATATAACAAGTGTACGATATAAAAAATAAAATAAAAGTAGTAGTACATAAGTACGACAATAGCAACAACAAGAACATAAGTACCATACATGCATCTTTTCAGCTCAAAAGCTATGTTTAGATGCTACCTCCGTACCTCCGTTTCCACCGCAAAAGACCGCAACAAGTTTTTTTCTCAAAATAATTACACTGAAGTCTATATTCCTCATTGACTTCATAGATTAAAACATAGTCATCGTCCTCATCATCATCTTCATCATAGTTGCAATTATAAGTGAATTCATCACCACGTACTAATGTCAAAAATCACGAGGATGCCTCGCCTATTATCAAAACCCATCAAATGTAAATTAGTAAATAAAAAAAATCATAACCGATAAACATCTATATCATCTACTTTTCAAAATTTTATTTATTTAAAATTGGTGGTCTTGCTTGTGGTCATATGTGGTCAAACTACCTAGTTTTTTTTTAATCAAATTTTGTAGTCAACAAATTCAAGCATTAATGTTTCTTTTGTTTTGTTGGTGTCTTGATTCCTGAGGTTGGTCCATGTGTGTATATGCACGTGCATCTTTTGCATCGGAACCTTGTGTGCACACATTCATGTATGTTTTTCTTTTCTTGTGAAGATATCACTCATAAAATTTTGCTGACTTTTAACACCATGGCTTGCCATCAATCGTAAAAAAAAAAATAATAATAACTGCTATATGTATCTCTTATACCTATCATACCTGATGTTCTGACAATTTTAGTTTCCGCTCGGCCACCCTACCAAAATGAACAAAAATAGTTGTCAGCGTAAGGCAATAGGGCGAGT
The DNA here is from genome assembly GCA_028095005.1 of Rhynchospora pubera. Lineage (NCBI taxonomy): Eukaryota > Viridiplantae > Streptophyta > Magnoliopsida > Poales > Cyperaceae > Rhynchospora > Rhynchospora pubera. The sequence continues at coordinate 68,560,098 of CM051461.1, read as the reverse complement.
ATCCTCTGGATGGTTGAATACAACCATCCAGTGGACGTCTTTTGATCCGAGCCGTCCGATTTAATCTTAACGGTTATGTTTTTTCGGGTCTATCAATCTTGGTATCATGCACGGGGCATCTATAGCCGTTGAGATTAAATCAGACGGCTGAGATCGAAAGCTATTTATGAATGACTATCCAGAGGATGCAGTTCTTAAGGCAATAAACTATATATATATATAACAGGATTCCAAGACAATTAAACAATTACTTCATAATTCACCTTTTGATCCATTAAAGGTCCAATGTGAGCTCTGTTTGGTGTCTGATAAAATGATAAATTGAGCTGTGCGTTTGGTGTCTGATAAAGTGATAAATTGAGTTGTGCGTTTGTCCGGTTTTGAAGTGGACGGTTAGTCCCACGAGGAAAAAATAATTTATACATGGGTACCATATATTTGAAATGAGTTAGTGTTTGATGAGACTGAGTTAAATGTCCTTCTCTGCGGTAGCTGACCCATCCTAATCAGATCCATGACGGCGTAGTTCGTATCGCACGGTAAAATGGAGTTATCCAGCTAACATATATTAGATATAGCTAGACTAGACTAGATAGAAATATAGAGTAATGCTAGAATCAAATATATAGGACGTCAAACACGATCCAAACGTAGCACATTAAAATTTTAAACGGTCGATCCAAACCGCTCAATATGATCTCTATATATATTAAAATATTTTTGATAATCAAATTTTATATTTTTTCATATTTTCTAATCATTTTTTTCGAATTTTCAAAATTGAAGGGTTCAGAACTTTTTAGATTGAGCATATTGAAAAATTCCAAAAAAATAGTAAAAAAAATTGAAAAAATATAAAATTTGGTCTCCAAGGAGATTTTAAAACACAGAACAATTTGAGCGGTTTGGATCCGCCATTCCAATTTTAAAAATTAAAATTTTATCGTGTTGGACAAGTGTACGTGTCCTATATGTTTGACACTAGCAACTCCCAGAAATATATCGTATTTTTTTTTAAATATTCTTATATTTTAGTTGTTGTGTAATTTCCAAGGTTTTAAAATGCGATTTGTGCGGTTTAGCGGTTGAATGGTGATTTAGCGTTTATCAGTGATAAAACAGTGATATAACGGATAAAACGGTTGTGCGGTATGAACAAAAATTCTGATAAAACGGTGAAAAAAACGAAGTTTTTCAAAAGCTTGGTAATTTCACTAATTTTCATAATCTATACTTACATATTAAAGCACGCATACCAAAAGGTGTAACACACTAGATCTAGGACGTAAACAAATATTTCTGCCGTTCGATTGATTTGATCTGCGGTTGGATATCAATCGCCAGCCGAAACAACACCATTGCTTGGTTTTCCATCTAATATAGAAATAAATTGAATAACACATCTATTTGTATCGCTGGCAAATTAAGAAACATATTCTTATTGTCTAATATTATTTTATTTCTTTATTTGTCCACATATGAGGACATCTTATGCTAGTTCAATATAATAATTAAAATGCTCTATATATATCTGTTAAAATCCTCACGATATTTATATGACCTATAAATGAAAAGTATTATTACTAAATTTTCCAAATTTTCTCTAATATATAAAAGCATAAAAATATGTTTCCCTCGAAAAATCCGAGTTTCTAATCTGATTCATCCGATTCTGCTTGCCCAAGCTTGATTCTGATTCTGATTTTTAAAACCACGTACGTGTTTATTAGAACACATTTCCTAGCTTATGAAATTGTTATAATTAAGGCAACTTCATTACTACACCAGCACAAGCAAGAAATAACAATAACTATACCTTGACATAAACTCCAAGGGCATCAATGAAGTGTCCTGAACGCGCATGGAAACCGATAATTTGACCACCTTGAACTGAAAATTCAAAAGAAAATTGCCCTTCTTCCGCACCAAATGGTCCATAAGTGCGCAGGTTCGTCTGCAATCTGAGTGATTTCAAAATTGTGTAGCCATTGTCGATACCAACGTGGCCACTCACATCTAAAAGGTATTCATTTGCTTCAAGCGAGATCTATAGAGAGGTGTAACATATTTGTTATTAAAAATGTACTTTATTTAATTTGTTGTGGTCAATTTTTCGAGATGGAAAAATATTACTGCTTTTGTTATGTACTTCAAATATTTATTTTGAGAGTTCTTAGATGTGTTGTTCTTTGAAGTCATGCATACAGTACCTCACAAATGGGACGGCATGATATATGTGGGTCGCTGATCTCAATACGATGTATATCAATTTGGTCAAATACTCAAATATCCACTTTTCATACATGCATACTGTCATTAATATCAATTTAGCACATAAGTTGTTAACATAACTAATTAAGGAGTCACAGGAATAGAAGTTCACTCTTGGTTACTTGAGAGTTGAGAAAAATATGCTATCTATAACGGTTTGGATCTCCAATGATATTTTAATATGATGATCAATTTAAATAGTTTGAATTGACCGTTTGAATTTTGGATCATGAAAAATGTGTTAATAAAAAATGAGTGACACTTGACACAGCACATTAACCATCCTCATATAACAAAATGTGGAAGACTGTACATACTTCTGTCAGTTCTCCTTCCTCTGTGCCCCATAGTTCGGTGCTTTCCACGTGCCCATTACGCTCATAATGCACAACAATACTGTCAATAACACCACCATGGCGAACACCAATCTTAACAATGCGAGAGATGTCAGAAGGATCCATATCTTTTAGAAACCCACCACTACCTCCCAGTGGTCCCAACTTTACAAAAGCCTTCATTAAATAAGCAACGCAGGACAAAACTTAATTAATCAATATATCGTACCTATCTAGCACACATGAATATACTAATTAAGAAAACACAAGTCACAAGTAGGTTTTTTTTTAAAAAAAAAAAAGAGAGGAAGAAATATTGTTTTAAGATATAGTTGAACTGCGCGCTAAGCAGTTAACCAGAATACTGCACACCATATATATATATATTTTTTTTGAAAGAGGAATCCTGTAGGCAGGAGTATCATTAGTCAGTATTAAGAGAGTCAAATCCTCAAATTAATTGTATCTTGATGATTGACATAGTCCTCAAAAACAAATAATAATAATAATAATAATAATAATAATAATAATAATAATAATAATAATAATAATAATAATCGACTAATTGTACCTTGACATAAACTCCAATGGCAAGGAGTAATTGCCCTGAACGTCCATGGAAGCCAATAATTTCACCACCTTCAGCTGAAAGTTCAAAAGATTGTCCTTCTTCGACACCATATGGTCCATAACTACGCAAGTTTGTCTCCAGCACGAGAGATCTTAAACTTTTATAGTTATTGTGTCTGTATGTACCAACGTGGCCTTTCACAGCCATTATGTACTCTTGTTCTTCAAACGAGATCTATATATAATAATAAAATTATATCACGTGCTTGTTATGTATCAAACTATTTTCAAACTGTCTTCCGTTTCATAATTAAAGTGATCCTTTATTTGAAACTTGGAAGATCTGTTTTCCAAACTGACTAGTGTTTCATGATATATATACATATTCACTATAAAGTACGTTAACATTATCACTTTAAATAAATGCACACAATATATATACCTTCGTGCTGCACTGGTCTTATATATGATCATTTCTAAATTTCTTAGGTAAATTCCACATGAAATCTATATTATAATTTCTTAATTTTCAGTTTCGTGCATTATTTTGAAAATAAAACCATATTTTAGATAATTTATTAAATGGAAGTGGGATGTCTGATCAATTTAACAGGAGCTGAAGAAGCTATACATGTAAATATGTAATTAAGGAATCACACGAAACGGAAATTTGTCAATCTATAGCTATATATATATATATATATACACATACATACAGGTTACTTGAGAAAAACAGTTCATCGATCTATTACACAAAAAAGTACTCAACAATATTATTATTATTATTATTATTATAGAAATAATGCAACAATAATATTCATACCTCCGTAAGTTTTCCTCCGTCACCGCCCCAAAGGTCAGTACTCTCCTCGTGGCCATTACGGTCAAAATGAACAATGAGAGCATCAATTGCACCACCATGACGAATACCAATCTTAACAATGCGAGTGATGCCGGAGGGATCCATATCTCTTATTTCTCCACCATCACCGCCGTATGGTCCCACCTTCTTAAGAGCAGCATTGGAAGCTGATGCCTTCATGAAACAATATAATATATTGCAATCAATGAACTAAAAGGATTAATATCTGTTTATTCTATATAACGACGACTAATCAAAACTATAAGTGAAAGTTCATACCATTAACGATCTATCTGTATAACGTACAACGAGAGAGAAAAAAATGTTGCTCTGGTTTTTTTTATTCGACGGAGACTAATTTGTTAAGATGGAAGCTCGTTGTTGGTTATATATACACACACCACTGTGGGATGTTTAAAATTTCAAATTTGACCCCGAGAAACTTTTAAATTTTTGAAACCACAGAAAATTTGCCCGGTGAAATATATAGTTCCTGTTATTTACAGCCTTAACTACAACCAATTGATTAGAAGCACGTGGTTTTGTTGGAGGTCAAAGTTAATTTACTATTTCCCAGTCAATAAGTAATTTTGAGGGAATGCATAATTGCATTCTTTTAGATATATTGATAATCTTGGTTATTATAAAAAAAATGACTAAAAGTAGAATTAATGTTAGAGATATATTTTCATGTGAGAGCTCACATTGGTTCCGTTTGGATTGCTTAGGAATAAGAGGAATAGCCTATTCTTAGACGGAAAGTATTGAAAAGTGTGTAACTTTGTGAAGAGTTTGTATTATTTATAATAAATTTATACCTAGGAAAAAGATATTCCTCCTATTCCCATACGATCCAAATGGGGCCATTAAAATTTTTGTAATGATAATTATTTTTCATCTCTTCATTAGATCTATGCACCATATAGCACATCCTTTATTCGTTTTTCCCTAATCATATGTATGTATATATATATATATAGTTTAGCTATGGTGAGATGCATCACAAAAAAACTTCTGTGAGATGCGATCAAAACACATGAGTCTAGTTCAAAATGACTGATCCAAATCGTCTAATATGATCTGTCTATTGAAATCTCTATGCAGACTAAAATTTACATTTTTTTCGAATTTTTTAAGTATTTTTTCGAAATTTTAGAAAATTGTTAATCTAATTAGTTCTGAACAGTTCAACAACCGTCATTTTAAAAAATCCAAAAATAATCAAATTCTAAAAAAATATATAAAATTTGGTCTGCAAAAAGATTTCAATAGCGAGATCATATTGAACGATTTGGATCGATCATTTTGAACCAAATTCATGAGTTTTGATCGCATCTCACGGAAGATTTTTTGTGATGCATTTCATCATAGCTAAACTCTATATATATATATATATATATATATATATATATATATATATATATATATATATATATATATAGAGAGAGAGAGAGAGAGAGAATCTATTGTGAACCATGGTTCATATAAGCTTTCGTGCACCATGACCATTTTGGTTGGTGGTTTCACAAATTGTCAAATCTAATTTAACCAACAGAATTTATATATTGAAATCGCAAAGCAAACAAAATTTTACATTTTTTCAATTTTTTTTATTTTTTTCGGAATTTTTAAAACTTGCCATTTTTTGCTACAAATACACTAGTTTGTAGGCAAAAAATGACAAGCTTTAAAAAAATTGAAAAAAATAGTAAAAAATTTAAAAAATTGTAAAATTTTGTTTCTATGAGATTTCAATATATAGATTGGCTTGGTTAATTTAGATTTGTCAATTTGCAAAATCACCGATCAAACGGTCGTGGTGCACGGAGCGCTCTATGCATCATGGTTCACAATAGATTTACTATATATATATATATATATAATGGCTAATGTGCCATAGATGACACAAGAGTGTCCTATACACTATGGTAATTAATTAGTCTCACAAATTTTTCAATTTCCATTTATATATATATTAACTGACAATTCGATTATTACATATAATTCAAAATTTTCGAATCTATGAAGATTTTTGTATTTTTTTTAATTAAAGATGATGTACGAAAAATATCAATAGAAAAACTCTCCCTAATTACAGTTAGTTAAGACATCCAAAATATCTTAATTTTTTTGAATTATAACAGACGCGCAATCCTTGGGTGACCTTTTCTAATATATATAATCAATCAATTAATTTATTTGTAGCTAGATATATGTCATTATTAATTAGGATCAATTCATGCTCAAGTGGTTCTTATAATTATTCACAAATTGATGGATAACTGCAGGTTTGTTCGTACACCATCTAATTAATAACAGGAAACTGCAAAGCTAACATATAAATAATAACTTATGCTATGCATAATTTTTTATTTTTTTATTTTTTGCCAATGTTGATGGCGTTTTACGAGCACACATTCTAATCCTGTTTAGGCCTCAAATTACTTTTGAATAATTTTTTTACTTAAATTTGTTGATTTTAGGTTAGAAAAGGTGTAGTCCCGATTTTATTTTTTTCTATAGAATTTTTATGATGCGATGACTCGACAAATATCCAAAGTAGAGTCGCATGTGCAATCGAAGCGGGCAGACTCACTCTTAGACGAATGACTCACATCAGCACTTTAACCACGTGGAACGAGAAAGTTATTAGACAGTTTTTCAAAACATGTTTTTCTCTATTAGTAGAGAAGAGAAAGAAGAAAAACTTTAATTAATTGCTGTAATATCTTTTCTATTACATGAGTAGTTTATTTGAAGAAACATACTTATCTCGTATATATGACGAATTTGTAAGGTTAGACTTATTTTAGGGATTATGGTGGAAAATCTTCTTTCTACTACTATAAGAATTACTATATTTATAATTTAGTTAAGTTAATTATTAGTTTATGATTAATCTCTTGTAATACATGCACTAACAAATTTACTGGACCATCCGATCAAGGAAAAGCCATATATGGCCCTATGCCCTTCGTCATTAAGTGCTATGTACATCGGCTAATTAATACAATGAGTATTACTATTTTCCCTTATAATGTCAGAAAATATGTTTTATTTAATACAATTTCCTTTTACAACTATCATGACAAGTGACAACCAACACTGTACATTTCGAAACAATTAATAATGATAGATCTAAACTAGCTAACTCCAATAATTGAATACAAAATTATCTAGAAAAGTTTGGTATATTAAAAGCTAACTCCAATAATGATAGATCTAGCTACCCAACTCCAATAATGATAGATCTTGCTATATGCACTGTCTTTTAAATAGTTTGGTCGTCATATCAAATGCTGACAAGTCTGAATATAAAATCTTAAACATATCCCAATGGATAATAATAAATGAAGTTTTATAAAATTAATTTTATACATATACATAATCAATCAAACATACGCATAAATCTAAAGATATATATTAAAAGCCGTGGCCGCTATTGATTTTGGCCACGGCATTTAATTTAAAATAGTTTTTTTATAGTTTTTTTTTAAAATAAATTAAAACATCTATAACAATTAAAAATAATCTTACCAATCATCAATATTAGCAAGATTTTTTTGGGCATAAAATTTATGTCAAATTTATATAGCGACTTTCTATGGAAAAAATTATTAATTTTGAATTTACAAATTTTTGTCTATAAATTTTGACAAGTTTTTTAAGGCAGAGTTTTTATATTTTACATTGGAAATTTTGACAAATTTGATGAAATAGATTGAATTATTCTTTAATCTAAAATGTATAGCGTATGGTTGGTTGTCACCTGTCATGATGGTTGTAAAAGGAAATTGTATTAAATAAAACATATTTTCTGCCACTTGTCCGTAGCACTTAATGACGAAGGGCCATATGGCGCTTTTCCTTGATCGGATGGTCCAGTACGTAAATTTTAGCGTAAATCACTGGTTTTGCCTCCTCTTTAAGTGGATTTTATATTGTACTATTTTTACTCCAAGCTAAACCAATTGCTTTGAGTTTAAATAGTTTAGATAATTTTGATGAGTTTAGATTAGTTTAATTAGAATTTGTGTTAAGAATGAGTTACTATCATAGTTTCTAATTTTCTTACAGATTCTGGACAAAAAATGACTTGGGATGATTTTATGAAGTTGAAGAGCTTGTTCTAAACTTTCCAACAATTCTTGAATCACCTCAAACGGAGTCCGGATGAAGAAAATATGCCCAAAATACTGACAGGACACAGTGTTGCAATTTTCCAGCGACCCGCCAGACTTGGAACTGCCAAATTTATCAGAACTAGTGGTTTTTTCGCACATTGCGCGAACTATTTTTAAAAATTTTATATCAGCCATTGAATTTTTTTAATAATTAGCATGTTTTATTTAAAATATTGACATATCTGGTATTTTTAAAGGCAAACATAAAAGATAAAAAAATTAAAATTGTTAATTGTTAATAAATTGGTACTCCATCGCCATTATCATATTACGCGAACTATTTTTTTTTTCTCAAAACTTATGCTATATGTTTTAAAAAAAAATGTAAATAAAAAATTTTAACACTCCCGAATTCGTCATTATTTTGTGAGCATGTATATAAAATATTATGCAAAAATGAGTTTTAGAATGCTTTCAAATAAGAAACTGAAATATAATTTTCTGAAAAATCGGAAATGGATATGTCCATTTGAAACGCAATTGAGATGATTAAAAAAATGGGAGACCTTGGCTTGTCCGGTTTTCTCGTCACCACTTAGTCCCACAATAAAAATTTAAATATTTTTTAAAGAATATATAGGCCGGGTTTGAAGGAGAAAGTGAGGGTTTCAAGGACAAAGTGAAGGTTTGTGGTTCTGCCTATGTGGCGCTCCGCGTGCGTGAGTGGTGAAGTACCCATGTGCGTGCATTGTATGATATGGACATCGGATCCTCTGCGACCAATATGACAATTGATTGAAATTTTTTTTTTATTCTTATTTTCTCTTGTGTTTGGGTGAGCATACAATTACCTTGAATGAATCCTCCATTCATTCAGAAAAAAATACAATGCTTTATTAACTCCTCTATCTCAAACTTATTCTTATTCACGCACTTGAGTTTTTAACAAAGAGCCTTATATGAATAGAAAAAAAAAAATGTAAACGGTAAAATCATAAAGGCACAACCAAATCAACTACAATTTAAATGTAAAAAATAATGCTAATGAATCTATTTGCTACTGTATCCAAATATTGCGAAAAATTATTAAGGTTCTACAACACTTATCAATTACTTGTAGCAAATTTTGATGCTTCTAAAACAGGAATTGACCTAAGTACTGAAGTTCTAAAAGGCTGACCTAAGTACTAAAGTTCTAAAAGGCTGAAGTGGCCTTAGGTGTCGATGGTAATGAATGCATGGTATATATCAATAAATAAAGATGAGTTTATTTTTATTTTGCTAAATTCTATCTAAAGATAATTTGCTAAACCCCACAATTATAAATATAAAAATGGAAAAAAAGATCACCAAGGTTCCCTTGTTGTCCAATATGTCAAATTCTATATTCATCAAATTTTTTATCCAATCACATTGTATCGGATAAGATAAAATGTAACAAAACAAATATAGCTACTCACAACAAAATGATTAACTGAAACTTAAAGCTAGGCTATCTGAGATATAAGGTATCTTAGGAAAGTGGCGGCAAGCACTATTAGTATCGGTTTTTTATAAAAAACCGGTACTAAAGATATTATATTTAGTACCAGTTTTTTTATAAAAAACCGGTACTAATTTAATTAAAAAAAACCGAAATTTTTTTATTCAATTTAGTACCGGTTTTTTGTAAAAAACCGAAACTAAATTAATTAAAAAAACTGAAATTTTTTAATTAATTTAGTTTTTTTAATTGAATAAAAAAATTTCGGTTTTTTTAATTAATTTAGTTTCGGTTTTTTACAAAAAACCGGTACTAAATTGAATAAAAAAATTTCGGTTTTTTTTAATTAAATTAGTACCGGTTTTTTATAAAAAAACTGGTACTAAATATAATATCTTTAGTACCGGTTTTTTATAAAAAACCGATACTAATAGTGCTTGCCGCCACTTTCCTAAGATACCTTATATCTCAGATAGCCTAGCTTTAAGTTTCAGTTAATCATTTTGTTGTGAGTAGCTATATTTGTTTTGTTACATTTTATCTTATCCGATACAATGTGATTGGATAAAAAATTTGATGAATATAGAATTTGACATATTGGACAACAAGGGAACCTTGGTGATCTTTTTTTCCATTTTTATATTTATAATTGTGGGGTTTAGCAAATTATCTTTAGATAGAATTTAGCAAAATAAAAATAAACTCATCTTTATTTATTGATATATACCATGCATTCATTACCATCGACACCTAAGGCCACTTCAGCCTTTTAGAACTTTAGTACTTAGGTCAGCCTTTTAGAACTTCAGTACTTAGGTCAATTCCTGTTTTAGAAGCATCAAAATTTGCTACAAGTAATTGATAAGTGTTGTAGATACGGTGATAACTGATTCCATTTTGTTTTTAGATCTAATGATATCCTGGATATTCAATTTTCTAATATATTTTGCTTTTATGAAATAGGACGCATATTCATTCATAAAGAGAAAAAGGACGCATATTCATTCATAAAAAAAAAATGACGCATATCCGACAGAACATACTCCGAGACCAAAGAAAAAAAGAAAAATTATGGCGCACAAGCTTACCAAAACCCTTTGGAATAATATTAAAAGGTGTTGAGCCCTAATGGAAATTATAATATTAATTTAGACCTTTTGGAAAAAAGTCCAATAATCGCCTCTTCTAGTTTCCCACGATGGCCTAACATGTTAATTGCTACACAAAAATTGAATTTCAGCGATGAAAGAACAAAGAGAAACAAAAAAATATATAAAAAATATAGGCAAACATTAAACAGATTGGAGAATATACCAACGTAGGAGAAGATGAAAAGAGGCAGAGAAATCGATCGGCTATGGCAAAGGAGCATAGTTGAGAGAGATGGAGAAGCTTTTGTGTTAGTTCGGGATGAGGGAAAGAATGAGAGAGAAGGTTGTTTTCCTCATCGCCACGCAGAAATCGAAGAAACCAACGCGCCATAGTTCCTGGACCAGTAGCAGAGAAAATCAACGGTGAAGAAGAAGCAATAAAGGGGACGGCTCACAGTACCAAGAGTAGCTTCCGGATACGCCTCCGTACAGCACCACATGGGTGATCCTATTTGCCCGGTCCGTGGAAGGCATATGCGAGAAATGATCGGAGAGAGCGGATAAACGAAGAAACCTATTGGAACTCTCGAGAAGAAGCAGATCTGAGTAACGGAGCATTCAATTTCTGGGCAGAGTCGTACATAGCTCGCATGGAGACGCTGCACGATTTGAGGAGAGAGAACGACAGTGGATCCGCATCCGATAAATGTCAGTGGCTCATCTGTCAGCCAAATTGTTTACCAACCGTGCTTAGCTACAGTGTCGAATCCGGATCTAAATAGTCCGTATTAATATATGTTTCGATATATAGGGTGCGTTGTTAGAAAGTGTAGTAATTTTCATTTTTATGCTAATTACTAATTAATTAACCAAGCAAACAAAGCACACATAAGGATCTAGTACAAAAGCTATTTAACATAAGAGAAAAAGGTTGTAAATATACCTCTCTTGGTATCGCAACCAAGAGCCTTGTTCCAACGGCTTTGGTGTCGGTGGCGAGCTCTCCAAGCACCTCCTAATAGCACGCCTCGAGTCCACTAAGGAATTAACCACCTTCTCTACTAATTATGCTAGTAATTAGGAGAAAGAAACTAATTCCTAAGCTTCCCCTCTTCTAGTTAATTCTCCAATTAATTTTTAGGTGGAAAGTTTGCTCAACACATGAGCTAGGTGGTGTATAGAAGAGAGAAAGAGGAATAGAAAATTCTGAAATTTTCTTCCCCTCTTGTGAGGTGCGGCCAAAGAGAGAAGGAGAGAGAGAGGTGTGTGGAGGCTAGAGTTTGCTCCCAAAGAACACCCCTTTATATAGACCTCATACCCTAACTCTCATCCAAATTTTGATGGACAAAATTGCCCCTATGGTAGCCGCACCTACCAACCCCATATATGGGTTGGGCCTCAAGTTAAGTTGAGCCCAATACTCTTCCATTTAATTGCACATTCCATTGGACATTAAATTAACTAATTAATTTAAAGCCCAATTAGCTCAAATAATTAAATGTTTTGATTATAATTAATTATTAACTATTTAATAATTAATATGGAATTAGTCAATGCATTAAATTATTTCTATATGATCTATTTGACTTAATTAATCATAACGGTCCATAACGGTATATGATTAATTAATCAACTTATCATATTTTGCAAAACCAATTGTTGCAAATAAACAATTAATGCATGTGTGGTTAAACACCTTATTATGTGTGACCCTTTGAGGATTTATGCTATGTTGGACATGGAATTAAATCGCTATTTAATTCCAATAATCATAAGCGGTATCTAGCAACACGTTATGATTCCCAATTCGCATAAATAATGTACTGCTACAAAATTTCAATCCTGCATAAGAGAACAATTATGTTTCTCTATTTTGATTCTTATGTCACACGATATCATCGTATAATCCAAGATAGGAACGTGTCATTCTTGCAGATTATACGTTTCTTGATCTAAAGATAATTGTATCAGTTGCTAGCAAACAATCTATCTCCATCAAGGGGCCCAAATAGATATCGTCACTCACTAAGTGAATTAATGAGGGACATACGGTTTTCTTGATAATTAGCTTTTCCCCGCACAATTCAAGAATACTTAAATCAAGTCCGTATAGCAGCCTTTATCAGGAATCAGCGGTAGACATGATTTATAGCATCTATCCTCATGTGGAAAAGATAATCATCTCAAATTTAGAACCAAAATCATAACGAAATAAATAATGACACGTAACACAATCCATATATTTATTTCGTGGGGTCTAGTCATGTACTATGTTCTATAACATATACATATGCAATTAAGTTGGTTACTCTTAACCTATAATTTATAGAACTTAATCATCACTTAACTTGCATACTAATCTTATTGATAATTAATGTTCTTTGTTAATTATCAAGATTATTAACAATTACTTCTAAATGAATAACAGTGATCTATAATTTAGATCCTCAACCTGAATGAACTGTCAACGATTAAATCAAAGAACAAATGATCTGAAATCACCAATAACATAAACTATAGAAGTAGCCTAAATAAGATTGGCTTCTAGGACATAACTCTAACATGCGTTTGGATAGGTGTGAGAAGAAGGGAAGAAGTATTAGAAAGTGTGTAACTTTGTGAAGAGTTTGGATTGTTTATAATTTTTTTTCTTTTTCTTCTTCCTTCTTCCAACGTTCCAAACGCACCCATAATGCAGACTTAAGATAGAGTTTTTTAACTTTTAATAACACAGATCCTTTCAGAGATTGGACACTTCTCTGAAACGTAAAACAACTCTTTAATTTCTTTGTTTATAGAATGTAAATAGTCATGTATATATAAGATAAAATTAGAAAACCTATAACGGGTGTTCCAAATTAAGGCTATTACATTTAATGAAGAACATATGTCGGTACAAATCTTAACTTGTAGTATCTTCTAACTAGAAAATTCGTGTCGGCTCGCTATTAAATCAAAATTTGGAAAATCAAGTTAATTAAGAAACGAGAAGCATAAATAAATGCGTGAGATTTTGAAAACGTACGGACCAGATCGAACATGAGAAGCGAAAGGACCAGAACCAGATCATCAGATCAATACGAAGCTCTTCGGGTGTGCGCACCGCACTGCGGATCTATATTCAAAATTGGATACGTTGCAGGCTTGCAGCTTACTATGTGCAGGCAGTGCAGCCAATGGTGACGTCAACATTAATATTTAGTTTTTGAATTGTTTTTGAATGATTTTGTTGTTTTATATGAGGGATCAAATTATTATAAAACATTCAATTCCAAGCTGAGATTTTACTGTTCATTTAGAGTCTATCCCAGCCGTCCGATTAATGGATCGGATCTTCTCCCTTCGATCTGCGCCATTCATTTGCATTTTGTCCTTTATCGTCGTTCTTTTGTTGTTTCTGCATGTGGTCTCCTGTGATGCATCCCCTACTTTACCCTTTTTTACAATGGGTTGCACTGAAAGAGGCAGTGAAAAGTTCATAGAAAAAATAACAAAACTTTTCACATGTGCTATGACATACCATATGCTAGGGCACACCATCCATCTATGTGGAACTGGATCACATAAACAAAAGGAGAAGAGGATCAGAAAAAAACGGCGGTGTATCTGATCCAGTTCCAATCTGATTATTTTTTGCTTCCATCGTGAGCACCTTTTTCTCGGCCCATTCCCTTCTCGATGGGACCAGTATCGAATATCGATACATCTCTCCTCCTTTCAGTGTTGCAAACCAAAGGAAGAAAAAAAAAATACCAGTGTGGAGTGATTGGGCGAGAAAGAGAGCAATTATTACCGTCGGCAGCCAGGGAAGGGGAGCGATTGGATGACTCGAGGAGCGATTGCTGCTGCAGTTTGTTCTCCGATTGACTGTCCAGTCTTTCATCTCTTTTGCTTCGGGCATGTTTTTTTTTCTTCCTTTTTATGTTGTTCCGGTTTAGGTTTTTCCTTTTCTATTGCTAGATGGGAAAGAAATAGATTTTTTTTCTGAATTTAGTAGGTTTTTTCCCTAAAATCTGAGGCTTCATTGGTGCATTCCTATTGTTATTCCATGTTTCTATTATTGTTATTTGATGTTTTGCTTTTTCTGTCTGCCTATTTGTTCTTTCATTTTTAAGGTTTGTTGCGGCTGTTGATGTTGTATTGTTGTAGATTGTTTGGTTTTCGGTTGCTGGACTGGCTGATCTGACATTGTCTTCAATGAGGTATGCTATTGTTTTTTCTTATTTTGTTGCCAGAAAATTGTTGTTGCTATACTGTTACAAAATCATCTTGCTATGCTGTTGTATTGTCTTCGCTTGGTGGTGTGTTATACTGAATGGCCTCTGTTGGTTCTTGCGCGTCCTTTTTTAGCTTTTCAGCTTCCATTCTGTTATTCAGTCAGTTCATGTTCTTTTCTTATGTCTATCAAAGAGAGGTTTGGTTTACTTGGTGGTCAGTGCATACATTACTTCCTGTGTTTCTATTTCTCTTCTTATTGTTTCTTGGGATTAATTGGATCATTGCTTACATTGTTACTCAATGGCCTCTTCCATACTATGCTTTAATTTCCTTCAACACCAAAATGGGTCTTAATATAGAATAATTCTTGCATGTCAGGCGAGTCATCTACATAATTTTAATTTAGTGTTATTGATGCGCCGATTTGGTGCTATTATTGAACTACAGTTTCTTAATGGCAATATTTACAGTATTCTGTTTGCTATTTGCCATTTATCAAACCAACTTATTAAGGCTTTGAGTGGTTAAACTTGCGTTAAAAAATTTAAAGGATTTTATAACAAACAAACTGCGTAGATAAAATTACATAATGAATGATAAACTAGGTAACCTCAGTAGAACTTCAATGAAATGCAGCGTCTCGACAGAAATTATCGATTCTGACAAGGGGGGCTTTCAGAAGGTGGGTTTGTTGATTCTTTTTCCCCTTTGAAATCCATCATAAGGATCTATATATTTGGCTTTCATTTTTTTAAGTTCGTTTTCTTTTTTTTCTGAAATTAAGGTCCATGTTGGATAAACTGTGTTGTCATAAGTTATACAACAAGAAATTAATATCTACGTGTTCATTTTTACGTTGGTCAGATCTGTCTGGTAATTAGTGTTTTACGTGAACTTCTCTATTTCGTGTGGTATCTATGTATAAAACTTATTGATTTGGCTTAATTTGACTCAGATTTGCAATGACGTTGTCTCCAGATTCAAATTTGCTCAAGTCCGTCAATCTGGTACTAATTCCTCTTGCCCTTCCCTGATTAAGCTTAGTTATCTTGCTCTTTATATGGCTAAGTGTATTATTTAGTTGAGATTGCAAGATAGTTGTGAAAGGAGAAACATTCCTTATTTTCTTTTGTTCAATTTAAATTTGAAAATTTCTTCCTGATGTTGTGCAATGCTCTGAAATATTAGAAGTAATGTTTGAAGCTTTTGGAAATTAAAAAAATTTAGGTGCTGCTCTCAGGGGACGTCTATGTCTTTGAGCGAGCTCATCCTTTCTCTAGGTTTCTCTAAGTTCTCTTCCTCTTTACAGATTTTAGGCGTCTTTTCCTTTTCATTTCTGCTCTTTTCTCTTATTTCAACTTCTTATTTCTTTTGCAGGTTGCGTGCTTCAAAATTTCAGCATTTGGAAGATGCGGTCAGCTAAATCTTCTAGGTCATTTCTATTTATCGTGTTCTATAGAGTCTCATATGTACTATTATTACCTTTATCTTTTTTCTCTCTTATCCCTTGCCTCTTATCAGTATGTATCATCTTTTCTTTTTATTTTATAATTTACCTTCCATTTTCACTCAGTGTCTCCTGCCATTTAGATTTGCTGATTTTGATTACATTAAAATTATTTCACTTTTGGTTCATGAACATAGTGCTTTGGCCGACACACTACAGAAGACACATGTTGTTTGGCCGACAACACAACATAGACTTTCTTAGTATGTGATAATTTTTCAGATTTAAGTATGGGGTCCTCAAATTTTCATATCAAGGGAATAAATAATTTAATTTCCAAGGTCAAGGTGCTTATTAGGTTCTTTGTCTTCTAATATATGAATGTTAAAAAATGTGGGAATAGTACGTTCTATTATAGGCTCCGTTTGGATAGGTGTGAGAAGAAGTGAGAAGAAGTATTGGGAAGTGTGTAACTTTGTGAAAAAATTGGATTGTTTATAATTTTTTTTCTTCCTTCTTCCTTCTTCCTCCTTCTTCTTCTCTCATCCAAACGGAGGCATATATATTATTATTATTATTATTATTTATGTAAAGTTGTGTTGTATTTTCCTCTGAGCATTGTTATTTTAATTTTTTGGTTAAATGTAAGTTTTAAGCTTAAGTAAAATATATGTCTTCTATTGCATATTAATTTTTCCTTTCTACCATTAAATAATAAACATATATTAACCTGATTAACTTTTTTTGAAATTTCAGGTTTATGATGAATGAGTTGAGAATCGGTATTCTGCTGAATGCACTGCAAACTTTAGATTTGTTGAAAACATTTAAATTATAAACATTATACATTTCTCGATTGTATTCATGTGTCTTGAGGTAGGCAGTTTGTTGGAGGTGAAGAGGTAAGTGTCTTTTTATTTCAATTGTAATATACCGACATTAAACCATTACCTCTATGCATTGAACACCATGGGTTCTTAGTTAATATTGTCTAATAAATTAGCTTTCATTTTCCATCATTTGTGCTTTTGATAAGGTGCTATACAGATCAAATTGATACGAATATGACTGGTAGCCTTGTTGAAATTATAATACACAATGTAACTCTTATAATTTGTGATCATATATATATATTTTACTATCATATGTGATATGTTTTACTAAAATGTTGAACATTTTTTTTAACATGATACAGACGTTTCAAGATGCTGATCTTGATGTGGTGTTGAAAAAATAATAATCAACATCTTAACCACTTGAACATGAAAGATGTTCTCTGGTAAAATAACTATTTGGCTCCAGATTTTTATTTTATTTTTTGGTTGAACAAAAATTCATATTGTATTTAATCTGTTGTTATTAATTGAAACATATCATGTTGACCATTCATCGCGCGAAGGGCGATGCATTCACTAGTTATTGTTCAAATTTAGTACTAGTTTTCATCATTTATTTAAGCATTTGTATAGTTATTATTATAATATTATGTCATCTTACAAAACTATTTAACTGAACACATAACACACGTTAACTCGGGACTTGTTGTAATTAACAAAAAATATTTAACAAATTAACTCATCCCTTGCCTTAAGGGCATCAAGCTAAACATAAAAACTGCTGACGTGTACACATTTTGATGACGATAATTTTTCCACACGGTGCATCAAAAATTGCTGACGTCACATTGTGATGTCACTGGTCCACAGAAAGACGGATAAGACCATTAATGCGGCCCAATTTCAGTCGGATGGTTTGGATTGTAATATCCTGGATAGTGTATATCACCCGAAGATATTATCCAATGGTATAATTAATTAATAATTAATTTAAAGCTATAATATATTAATTAAAAATTAGAAATGCATCAGTTTAAGTAATTTCAGACTCACTATGTTTATTTAATAAGGCTCCGTTTGGATGGTGTGGGAATAAGAGGAATAAGGAAAGAAATATTAGGAAGTGTGTAACTTTGTGAAGAGTTTGGATTGTTTATAATAAATTTGAGAGTAAAAAAAACTATTCTCTTATTCTCTCACTCATCCAAACACAGTCTAAGATAGTTTTTTTGGAAAACGTTTTTCGTTCAAATTGTTACCAACTTACCATGTGCGTTTTGATCATGAAAAGCAAATTGTTATGATATTGTTAATTTGGTTTTGCTTTCTTCTAAATAAATAATGGACTGAAAGTCAGTGTGAAAAGTCCAAGTCATAAAAAGTATTTGGATTTTATATTTATACTATAAGTACATTTGGAGTACATGACTACATGGTAAGTATCAACCTTCAACCAATTTGATTATCTAAACTAACTCTTAATAAGAATTTTTTAATCTAAATTTACTTTGTATTAAGCAAACACTTACAAGTTAAGAGTTATGACGCGACCCACAACAAAAAAGCTCACTTTATTACTTATTATTATTATTATTATTATTATTATTATTATTATTTTATTTTTGTTATTCTCGCGAGTCCTTGACTAAACCTAAACCACTATGTTCGGTTGGGTAGGTGTAAGGTGGTATAAGGTATAAGAACTCTTAGGTCATGATCAAAATAGTTTTACACGGAATTTTATTTCATTTCAATTCAATTGATTTGATAGGATTTCGTTGGTCTAGTTAAATGGGACTTTTAATCAAATGACATTAAATCTGTTCATTTTGATCGTAAATTTTCTAACAAAATAAAATAAAATAAAATTCCATGTTAAAATAAAATAAAATTTTGATGAGGGCCCTTATACTTTATTGTGAACACATCCAAACACAAAATTAAAATAAGAGATAGTTCTTATTCCTTATTCCTCCATACTAGAGGTATAAAGAGGCATAACCGTTTAAGAAAGACCACACAATTGAAATGCATTGTTATCCTTAGTTATACTCAATGCAACATCCAAATATAATTGAAGAATAAAATATAATCTCTATAGTCTATCAAAGTTATCCACACTCTTCCCTCTTCTCTTTTCTTTATTCTTGCTTATACTTGTGCAAGCTTCAACTCTATGTACAAGGGGGCGTTTGTTTGTGTAGTAAGGAGTTGCATAAGTTAGAAATGCATAAATGTTTATGTAGTGTTATGTAATGTGTGTTTGGTTGTGTAGTAAGGATGAGTAACTTAATGCATGCATATATTCATGTCAAAAGACTAAAATGACCTTCAATTTGAATTAGTATTATATATTAATAATATGTTGTGACCTAATTATTATTATGTATTAATAATAATTAAATATTATTAAATACTAATTATTATTATAAATTAATTATTAATGATAATAATAAATTAATTTTATTATTATGAAATATAAAAAATTAATTTTAATTAAATATTATAAATATTATTAATTGTTTAATAATAATAATTATTATTATTATTGATTAATAAATTGTAATTAATAATAATTATTATTAAACCGTTATTTTTAATAATTAATATTACTTGTTAAATATTATTAATTGTTATTATTTAATTATTAGTTATAATAATTAATCTTTATTATTAATTATGATTTTTTTAATAATTATTGTTACTTATTAAATATTTTTATTTATTATTTATTATTAATTATTTATTAATTATTAAATATTATTTTTAATTATTTCTGAGGGGTATTGTTGAAAGAAAAATTAAAGCAGACCAATGCATAACTTATGCAACCTCTTTAGGTGTAATAAGTTATGCACCCTTAAGGCATCTTATGTAAGAGGTGTTTGGTGACTTAAGGATGCATAACTTAATTTATGCACCCATTAAGTCACAAATAAACGCCTCCAAAATTAGTCCGTAACTTATGTACATGAGTCAATAGTAAAAATAATCTTTCTAAAGTTAATGATAAATTGAAATTGAATGACTAAAATTAGATCCATTAATGTCTACTAGCCTAACATGCCCTCATGTGTGGGCAAATAAAGAAACAAAATAGTGTTAGATAATAAAAATATGTTCCTTAATCTACCAGCGATACAAATAGATATGTTATTTAATTTATTTTTTTATCAATCAGAAAATCAAAACATATTGTTGTTTCGTCTAGCGATTGATATCCAACAACAAATCAAATCGATCAAATGACATAAATACATGTTTATATGTTAGATCTAGTATGTAACACATCGTCCACAGTGGCGGAGCCAGAAATTTTTAAAATGGGGTTCAAAAAATTTATAATATGAAATGTAGTTGCTATTGTTTAAAAGTTTTTTTCATAGATGATGAAATGAAAAAATGTATATAATTTATTTTATAGAGTTCATAAAAAGTTATTTTTTAAAACTAATTTTGATAGAAATATTATTTTATTTTGAATAACAATACTATTAATATTAATTTTATTTAATAAAACCTGGTGGAAAAAGCAAAATGCTAAATTGATTGATGAAAAGCAATTTTGGTAATTGAATATACTTTGTCTTTTGGCACATCAAATAAAAAAAATCTACATATTAAAGGTTTCTCTATAACACGGAGACAACAACTTAAATATTTAATTTAAATTCAATTTAGAAATATGTATCTAATTAAAAAAGTAATTAGTATAAATATCACACAAAAATAATTAGGTTAATTTTATGAAATATGTAATAGAAATCATTCATCAATTTGCATTGGTGCTAATTATTACTAAATGTCAAAGCTCATAAATTATTGATGTGAAAAAATCAAGACTATCAATATTTGTGACACTTGAAGATATATTTGTTATTTAATTATTTTTTCAACAAGAATAAATTGGGCGAATCACATATGGGGTTCACTAGTGGAATTTTTATTTAATACATATGGGGTTCAAATATTAAAATTTCTAATAAACATTCACATTTGTGAGTATAAATTTATATGTATAGTGGTAATTTTCATAAATCAATGGGGTCAATTGACCCCCATTTCTTCCATTTAACTCCGGCACTGATCCTCCATCCGTGCTTTTATAATGGTAGAGATAGAGATAGAGATAGAGATATTTCAATTGCAAACGGATAAAATAGACGGAGAATAAAAATGCTTTCTCAATTATGGAAAGTCTCTCCTGATTCCTGAAATAGAATGTGCATATTTGAAATAATTATGGGGCCGTTTGGATCGCTTAGGAATTTGAGAAATTTGAGGAATTTCATATTCCTAGGCATAAATTTATTAAAAATTATGTAACTTTGTGAAAAATTTATGACGGTTTATGATAAATTTATGACTAAAAATTAGAAATTATCCAAATTCTCCGTCCATCCAAACGGCCCCGAGTAATGGGAAATGGGAATAGCAATGGTTTTGTCCTATTTGGAAAGGGCAAGGGCCTACATATATTTAATTAAGAGTGAATTAATCACTACTAAGGTCTAAAGTACGGAGTGGATCAAAAGCACGAATCTCAAGCAGGCCATCTTTATTTTATTTGGAAATTAATAATTATTAAATATTAATGAACCGAACCGCCGTTACCATGAATCAGAATCAGGGGTTTTAGCTTTTCCGAGAACTAGATTTTTCCGTCGCGGCTCCGCCGCGACATCTAATTTTGCTATTATGTATGTCCATATTTTTGTTGTATGTTAATTATATGAATGTCAGTTTAGATTATGAGTTAATATTTTTTGCACTCCTTGTATATGTTTCTATTATTAGGTTAGAGTTAGACTCTTTATTTGTTTTTTTATTTTTTGAAGGACATATTTTGAATAATATTCAGCTTGTCGGTTGTCAGTTCTCGATAATTTTGTGACCATAGATCATTTTAAGAGATATCACAGACATATTATTGATATGTGCCCTTCTATTTCCTTGCGTGACATGTTGTGCCAATTAAAAAAAAAAAAGGAAAGTCATGGTCTTTATATAATTTATTATAGTGCTAGACCTGAAGCGAGAGCTATATTAATTATTGATGAAGATGTTAGTATACTATTTGCAAGTAAGAAAAATAATAAATTATATATGGAATATAAAAAAAATCTTAAAATAGTAAAATCATGTAATGAGGACAAAATCATGCGAGTAATTGTAAATGAATGTATATATAGTAATAGCATCGTGTGCGAATATTAAATTGGTATGTTTAACTCTCCTTTGACCCTTTTTATATCACCGTGCGATGTTTCTATATTTCTAATTTATGTGCCAATTTATTCCTCAAAGCAAAGAATATGACCTTAAACAGGAAGCGAATGTGTACTTTGCAATTAATTAATGTGACCCTCAATTTTTTAAGACACCACAATTTAGCTAATTTTAAGTTCTGGAACCATAATAAAAAAAATCACAATGAATGCAACCATCAATGAAAAGCCCAAGCTGCACATTATTATGCGATATATAAGATTTTTAGTTCACACTTACTCTCACTGACATAGATAGAAATAATAAACAGAAAGATCTCTGTCAACTAAAATGCTTGGTTGTATATAAATTAAACCACTCGGTGACTGAAACATGATTGATTCCCAAGAGAAACAAATTAGTCGATTTTTTTAAGGAGAAAAGATGTACGACAATAATTAAAAAAAAAAAGAATAAAGGAACCATTTTTATTTGTTATTTTAAAAGGGCGGTATACCATTTAGTATAGAACATCATATGAGGAGCTAGCGACCCCCACATAGAAAAATAGTAAGAAGAGGGTGACATTCAGTTGTAGAATAGAAGCAGGCAAAATAAAAGTGACCTAAATGCTCATGAATCCAATTCCATGCAGTCTAACATGTAACAGAGCATAATAACAATAAAATTCGACTTACAGTCATTCAATATCCTACAGAAAAATTGGTCACGATAAATCTCAAACATTGTAATGTGTATGCACATGGACATAGTGCACCATCTAATTTCACAAACACCCATATAGGCATGGGCCACCTCGCAGTATTCACCTAAATGGTCCAACTAAGGCTTGTTGCACCATGATGCACACAAACCCAACGAAGCGCACATCTCATCCTCTTAAAGGCCATCTGAGTCCACCTTCATGCCATCCTTTGTGTAATGGCACAACTACATTATTTTATGGGTAAATACAATCTGCCACATATAAATTACACGAAGAATGCCAAAGAGAACAAAGCTACGCACTGTTCATCTTTCATTCAGGATATATAGTTTTTTCAATACCTCGAGGTATTAATCTCCGGACTGGCATCCTCTACAGCCAGTCTCTACAGCCATCCTCTACAGCCAGCCATTTTTTTTTAATTTTTAAAAATTTTAAAATTCAAATGTTGAATCCAAACCGTTGATCTTGTTCAATTTTACGAGCGATGCGTTTTCATATAAGTTTTATAAAATTTGGAGTTGATTTGATACTAGATTAAGTGACCAAATTATGAACGTATTAGAATTAATCAGTGATAGTTAACCATATTCGTTCATTTGTTGACCACTTGATCTAGTATCAAATCAACTCCAAATTTTATAAAACTTATATCAAAACGCATCGCTCGTAAAATTGAACAAGATCAACGGTTTGGATTCAACATTTGAATTTTAAAATTTTTAAAAATTAAAAAAAATTTGCTGGCTGTAGAGGATGGCTGTAGAGACCGGCTGTAGAGGATGCCAATCCATTAATCTCCGGGTTCAAAGATCAAAGAACCACATTATTATCTCTATACAACCGGAGAAGGAAAGGAGAGGAGAGGAGAAGCTGAGGGGAGACGAAATTACAAACCGTTTGTTTTCCCTTATCGGAATCTCGGAACTCGGGAAGGGAGAGAGAGAAGGGATTTGAGCGCTTCGCTTCCGATCCAACGCCCCCCCGAAGCAAATGGAAGGGATCGGAAGAGAACCAGAGATACAAAGGAAGAGGAAAAGTGGAGAGAACGGGAGAAGATGGAAAGAAAAAGGGAGAGAAAAACTGACAGGCACCTGCCACCTCCTCCCCCACCAATTCCTGATGGCCGCGATGGCAGCATCTACATCCCGCGGTGCCTCAGGGAGCAGATGATGCGGGATTTTCAAGACAAGTCGAGTGAGGCCTTCCAGCGGCTGAGTTGGGATGCTCTGAGAAACAGCATCAACAGTCTGGTCAACAAGGTCAAACACACTAACATTAAGAACATCATACCAGAGCTCTTCTCAGAAAATCTTGTCAGGGACGAGGGCTATTTTGTAGATCCTGCATCAAGTCTCAGCTTGTATCTCCAGCTTTTACTGATGTCCTTGCAGCTCTTGTGTCTCTGGTAAATACCAAATTTCCTCAGGTGGGGAAACTGTTACTTACTAGGATAGTGTTGCAGCTGAAGAGGGCCTGCAAGAGAAATGATATGGTAAGCATTTTAGTTCAATTTATACTTTGTCTTCTGTTGAGAAATTGTTGTTGAATACCACAAATGTGTTTGTAATACTAATACCCTTTGTATTCATAGCATTGTTTAAGTTGGCCTTCTTACAATTATTTAATTGGTAGAAATGAACAGCATAGCGTTCAAAAAAAAATGAGCATGTTTTTTCATTTTTGTCTTCTACTGTTGTATAAGAGTTGCCTTTAATTATTCTTAGTTTAGGACCAATCAATAGGACTGGTGCATGCTTAGTTGGTCTAAATTTGATTACTTACATTTGTGTTCTTAAATTATTTGTGTTCATGAAGCCTCAACTTCTTGCTGCCACAAAGTTTGTAGCACACTTGGTGAACTAGACTGTGCTCTTGGAAATTCCAACCGATGATAGTGTGGAGGTGAAGCATTTGAATTCTATTCCTTTAGTTTGAACTTAATAGCATTGAAGTGATACTGATATAAATTCCACCCTGGTTATGGCAGGGATGGGACTGGTTGGATATTAAGAACCATGTTTAAATAATTATTGGAATCCGGTAGGATAGTCCTTAGCATTAAGTATGTCCTATGAGATAAATAATCTAAATGCATACATATTTGATTCTGTGTAAATTCAGGTAGCAGTGGGTTTTGTGAAGGAAAGCGGTGCGTTGCTTCAAGACATCACATCTCTTGGCCTCCGTGGTGAGATTTTGAATTCTAAGCTGAAATTTATTTCTTGTGTTTTGAATCAATGCACGTGTTTTAAATTTTGTGTGTTACCAGTAATTTTTTGGTTGGCATTGTGTTGTTTGCATTAGTTTAATTGATGTCTGTCCCTGTATATGATGTGACCACCAGTAAATTTTGCATGTACACGTTGTAGGTGTTTTTGAGAGATTTCGTGGCATATTGCACGAGGGGGAAATTAGCAAGCGTGTTCAGTTCCTGATTGAAGGCCTGTTTGCAATCAGAAAGGCCAAATTTCAGGTACTGTTAAGCATTTTTGAAACCCATCAATATCAGATTTTTCCTTTTGTACTGGACTGGTTAGTACATAACGCACAGTGCTTCTTGTCATTATCATCTCCTGTTTGTGTCTTACAATGTAATTGGTTGAGGTTTTAATGAAGGAAATGGAGTCCTACTGCAGTCAATCAACATCGGAGGTGACTGAATTATTGTGCTTTGATGGTCAAAGATGAAAGATATGAGTCTACTCTAACCTATTGATATTGAAGAAAAACCGACTTGTGTCCTAATTTTGTTCTGTATTCAAAAGTCCATACAGTCCAGATTCATACTTCCAAAATTAGTATGGTGCAGTATATACTATTATATGTCGCATTTAAGTGGAATGAATTTACCTTTCTTTTCTTTTAAAAAGGTTAAAACCTAGTAACATTATGTGATGTTATTTTGAATTTGAACATGCAGGGTTCCCAGCTATTCGTCACGAACTTGATCTTGTTGAGCAAGAACATCAGATCACTCATGAGATCTCTCTTGATGATAACTTGGATCCTGAGACCGACCTTGCTAATGTACAAGACTGCTGATCTTATTTCTTGCGTTTATACATATTCAATCCCCTCACCCTCCTAGTCAGAATTGGTTTAATTTATATTATGCATTCATTTTTTATATTAATTGTGATGTTATAATCAGCTATTATACTGCCTTCTTAATTAAGTTCACTGAAAACAAGGGTTCCTTTTTATATTCTTACAATCAACTTTAATTATTTAATGCTGTAGAAGCTGCATATAAAATCTCCCAACTACGTATGTTGTTTCACCTAATATTATGTAATTTTCACTGTCGATGTGTTCAAGGCAAATCAGAATTTCCTGGAGGATGAGATGGCTTATGAAAGCCTGAAGAAGAGCATTCTCAGTGAGGAGTCCTCAGAAGATGAGGGAGGCTCTCCACGGTGATGAGAATGAGACTGATGAGGTAGAAGAAGAGGAGAGTATGAAGATTAAAGATGAAACTGAGACTAATCTTGTCAATCTCAGAAGAACGATTTATCTGACCATCATGTCAATCTCAGAAGAACGATTTCTCTATTTCCTACTGATTTGTGTGTGTGTGTGTGTGTGTTTTTTTTAATAGTTTCTGCCTTTCTGGAGATTATGTGCATATCCTTTGAAAAGTCATATCTATGCCCTTCAAAAATTTGGAAATATGTACAAATTGGAAAAAGATAGCAAACAACTACACTTCAAGAAGCTCAAGGGGGAGATTTTATATATTTTTTGTTCGACATATAAGGAGTTTCATTTAGGTACTGCTAGATATACAATAATTTTCTTGATGTTTCTCTTAGAATTACGTGAGATAATTCTAGTGGGCATGTGAGGGTGTCTCTATTATGGTCAGTCAGGGGGAAGAGATGACAGTGTGTTTGTGTGCAATAGTTCTAGGATATGCTGGTGTTTTCCTTTCATTTTGCAATTTGCACCAATGAATGTATCTTTATTCTGATTAAATTTGCTGTTGCGAATATCTTTTTTTACTGGAAAATTTAAAGATTCCCTGTGAAGAAATGACTTTCGATAACTCGTTTGTAGTTGAACTCTAAATTAAACATTGCTTTTCCTCTCTTACATGACAGATGGAATTGTGCATAATGCTGCTCGAGTGCTGCAGTCAGGAGAGAACATACCTGCCTTACTATGGGCTTCTGGGACAGCGTCTCTGTATGATAAACAAAGTCCACCAAGAGAACTTTGAGAAGTGCTTTGTGCAGCAGTATTCCATGATTCACAGGCTGGAGACAAACAAGCTGCTTAACGTGGCGAAGTTCTTTTCTCATTTGTTCGGAACAGATGCACTACCCTGGCATGTACTTGCATACATCCGTCTCACAGAAGAGGACCACATTGTCCTCGAGAATCTTCATAAAGATTCTTTTCCAGGTATATTGTTGTCAGTTTGCATCAAGATTTTGGTATGGATACTTACTGCTAGTGTTCGTGGTTTTGGCTCTGTATGTTGGATAATTTTGTTCAGTTTTCTCTTGTTTATTCTAAAGTTTTGCTTCGGTGTTTTGGAACTTCCTAAAAATGGATAGATCAATGTTTCAGAAGTTTTCCTATTTTTTTTCTCACAGGAGTTGTCCAAGCAGTTAGGCTTATGGCTTCTAAAAAAACGACTTGAGGATCCCACCATGGAGGACTCATTCGAGTCCATTTTCCCCAAAGATGACCCCAATAGCACGCAATTCGCCATCAACTTCTATACATCCATAGGTTTGGGGGGTCTCACTGAAAGACTGAGAGATAATCTGAAGAGCCTACCTCAGCAGGTGCCTGCCACTGCGCCGCTGGAGAGTTGGGGTCAATTTGGGTTGATGCTGGTGGGTCTGACTACGAATTTGATTAAGAGTTGGAATCAAAGTGTCAGTGTGTACAGAAGTTGACTGTGGCTGAGAGAGGAATATCTCTTTTTTGGTTCATTAGTAGTTCTTTTTGGGCATCGTAAATAGTATTTGAATTTTGAGTAATAGAATGAAGTTGACTGTGGCCGAGAGGAATTGCATATATTTTACCTCTATCAAATCCCCCCCCCTTCCTTTTCCAGTTTGGAAGTTCTGGAAAATATGGTTGTTCTTAAAAGACCATACAGATTAATAAGACCTAGTAAAAAGGGTCCAAATTTGTTCTTCAATTGTGCAGTTTCTCGAGCTATTATATTGAAACCAGTAAAGATGTGATTGTCACTTCCATCTATTTTTGAATGTTGTGTGATATATCACAAAATTAATGAAAATAAGTGTAAAAAAAAAGAAAAAAAATCTTTTTCTTCACACGTTGGCTGCAACATAAAATTCTGAAGAGTGACGAGAGCTAGATTGGCAGTTGATCCCACTATAAAAGATAATTTGAAAGATGGTTTAATAATTGTGTTGTTACAAAATTATTAAAGACGGCTCACAGAATGATGGATGTTTCAATCTAAATAGAATTATCTTAGAAAGTCAGGGACTGGCATTCTCAAAATTTTTTTTATCGCATCAACTATTTCCTATTGTTTACCGTACATTATGTCAGATTTAAATTGATTGAAAAGATTTCTTAAAAGACAATAATTAGGTTTATATATATATTGCAATCTTAATAAGTTTTTGTATAAGCTCAACAATAAATAAAATCTCATCATTCACAAATATTTTTTATACTTTCGTATTAGGCGGCGACGCTTGCCGAGTGGAAAACAGCAGTGATTATCAGTGTTACGTACTGGGAGATGCCAAAATGGGTTCGGTTAGCAGCCCTCCTTATTTTTAACACAATATTCGCACATAAGCTTTTTACACACTAGTAGAGTAGATTCTACCAACCTCGAAAATTTTCAAATAATTAAACGTTTGAAGGAATCGAAAATAGGGCTGTCAATGAAACTCGTTTATCCAATTCGTACTGTACCGTATAAGACAAGTATGGGTAAAGTTTTATTTTCGTTAAGTTAACGGGTACGAGTAAGGAAAATTTTTCGTTAATTTTACGGGTATGGGTACGGATAAAAACTATTTCGTACCGTTTTCATAACGGTTAATTGCCACAATTAAAAAGATACAATTACATGATACATATAGCATCTTATATTGCATGATTGGTAAAAAAAATATTGTTAGATTTTATTTAAGAATTATAATTCTTTCCATTCAGTGTACAAAAAAATAAAAAAGCATAAACCTAAAATATTCGCCACCATTGTTGCACTTTATTAATATACTTATTGATTATTGATATAATTTATTTATACAGAGTGTACAAATTTTATTATTATTATATTCATTTTTTACCGTTATCGTATCCGTACCGTTAATTCTTAACGGATACGGGTAAAGTTATTTTTAACGGGTACGGATAAAGAAAATTTTAACGGATACGATAATGAAAATACTTTATACCGTACCGTACCCATTGACAGCCCTAATCGAAAAGTGTGAGGACAATCGTATTAACTATCCAGGGAAGGAACCGCCGCTTAAAAAGAGATTTACATGATTAAATTTTCTTTTCCAAAGCAATTGACCTCTTAACTTCTACGTGCAAAATTGCTATGTGCTATAATCTCGATTTCCAAAGTCGGCTTGATTCTTTCTCCCAAATTAAAAATTAATTAATATAAATAAATAATAATACTTAATAAGTAACAATAATTATTAAAAAATCATAATTAATAACAAAGATTAATTATTATAATTAATAATATTTAACAAGTAATATTAATTATTAATAATAAAAATTGAAGATAATTAATCAATAATAATTTTTATTATAAAATAAATAATAATATTTATAATATTTAATTAAAAGTAATTATTAATATTTCATAATAGTAAAAATGATTTTTTATCATCATTAATAATTAATTTTTATAATAATTAATAATTAACAATAATTAGGTCACAAAATATAATACATAATACTAATTCAAATTTAAGGGCATTTTAGTCTTTTGACATGAATATATGCATGCATTAAGTTAGTCATCCTTACTACACAACCAAACATCTATTACATAATACTACATAAACACTTAGACATCCTTAAGTTATGCAACTCTTTACTATACAAACAAACGCCCCCTAAATAAATTATGCGCTGTTTCCAACGAAAACTTTTCTATTGATCTTCTCTTATTTCCCCTCTTGCTATATAATTTGAGAAGAACATTTATACCTCGTGTGTGTATATATGCAACGAGGGTCCTGAGCCTCTTTCTGGTCCCAGCCAACAGCCCAACACATCACAGTGCATAGAAAAAGGCTGATCAGAAGGACATCCCGCTTGTACCCGCTGCTTCGGTTCAAACTGATAAATGGTACATATTTTTTACATTGGTCTGGTGCATAGGTCACAAGTTATTTTCTTTTCTTTGGTACCGTTTGGATGCGTTGAGAAGAAGTAGGAAGAAGAAAGAAGAGAAGAAATAAATTATAAACAATCCAAACTCTTCACAAAGTTACACACTTCCCAATAGAAATTGATTACTTTCATTTGCAGTTTTGTCATCCCTGTCATCGCTAAATATAAAGTCAACATATACAACAAACAAAGTGAACATATAGACGATCTAAGTGAACACATACAAACAAATAAGTTCAATGAAAATTAGTTGAATATGCATGTAAACTTCTGAACAAGTGATGACAACACTTATTTGTTTGTAAGTGTTCACTTAAATAGTCTATATGTTCACCTTATTTGTTGTATATGTTCACTTTGTATTTAGCGATGACTGGAATGGTATATTTGTCGATGACACTTATAATTCACTACGCCATTTTTTATTATTTGTACCGATTTTTTAATGATTATTACTACCGATTTTGCAGCGGTACTAATAATAGGGGTACTAAAATTAATAAAAAACCGATACTAATAAGCCGGTAGTAACAGGGATTAGAATTGGTGGGAAACGCTATTAGTACCTATAAAAAACCGATACTAAAAATAATTAAATAAAAAACTAAAAAATTTAATTAATTTTAGTACCAATTTTAAAAAAAAAATTGATTTTTTTAAAAAAAAATTAATTTAGTACTAAATTAATTAACATTTTTCGAATGGTATAGGGCCTGATAAATTAACATTTTTAGTACTAAATTAATTAACATTATTCCACAGAAAGTTGTAAAACAAAATGAGACTTTTTCTTTGTTTGCTTTGTGCTAATTAAAAAACTAATTTCAAGTTATTAATTATGTTGTATGGTATTGGGTCTTATCTCATAACACAATGTACTTAATTTTGATCAATGAAGCTAATCTACATTAGTAACTAGCAACAAAATTCTAATTACAAAAAATTAATAACACATGGTCTATACAAAAGAAGGATTGTGGGATTCGCATAGAGAAAATCAACTCTAAACTCATTGTATAAGAGATGAGAGGAGGAGAAGCTTACTTGAGGTGGAGGCAGCGGCGACAGCGGAGGAGGCGACATCGGACAGAGGCGATTGCAGTGACAGCGGACAGAGGCGGAGGAGGCGAGTGGAGAGATAGAGGGTTTTGAAGCAGTTTAAAACTGAAGATTAGTGAAGGGAAGACTTTGAGAGATAGAACAGTGGTATAAGAACTTGAGAGGCAAAGGAATAGTGAAGGGAAGACATATAATTCAGTAAAAATATCTATGTATTTTTAGTACCGGTTTTTTTATAAAAAACTGGTATTAAAAATCGCCTGAAAAATTAAAAAAAGTTTTGAAATTAGTACAAAAACCGGTACTAAATTAAATAATAAATCTGACAATTACGAAATTGCCATGATTTATTATTAGTACCGATTTTCTTAAAAACCGGTACTAATAATCCTTTTTATTGTAGTGATTCCTACTTTCCAATACTTCTTCCCACTTCTTCCCTTCTTCCAACACCTATCCAAAAAGAGCCTTTTGGAAAGACATACTTGGAGAAACTAATTATATACACAAAGAGTAAGATGAGAAATCATACAGTACATATGTAGATTATTACTGCTTGACGCATTTTAAATATTGTGTTTCCTATTTGGTATATGAAGGCATACATTTTAGTATCGTACGATTCACGGTGCGAATCGTACGTAGCGTTACGAGTCAAATCCCTATCGAGACGAACCGTAGCTTTGTATCGATGGCGATGGGAATCGACGGAATCGCGAGCGAGACGGAGAGCGAGTCGCGTATCGTATCGAGATGCACGATACGAACGATACTCTATCGGCCAATCAAAACGCATCCTTCTCAGCGACGATTCAGTTTCCTCATTAAAATATTACCTTCCCCTTTTATTTCGCGCGCAAGAGAGGAAATACAGAAGGTAGACAGTCACGGAATTAGGCCTAGGAGAGAGAATTTGAGAGAAAAGTTGAAGTCGTGAGAAGAAAAAGAGAAGATCGTGTGCCAACTGCCAAACTCCATCGCCTCCCTCTCTCCTAACTCACAGGTATCCTTCTTTATCATTTTTTGCGCCTCTTTGTTGTTGAATGTTGAGTTCTTATCTCCATCTGAGTCACTGAGAGTCTGAGTCTCTGAGACACTGACTCAAACTTGCTACTTGCAATAGAAAAACTCAATTGCATTGAGACACTGAGTCACTGAGTCTCTTGTGTCCAGAACTTGCTACTTGCTACTTGTGTCCAGAACTTGATTCAGTAAGGTATTGCAAGTAAGTTGAGTCACTGATTCAACTTGCTACTTGCTACTTGTGTCCAGAACTTGATTCAGTAAGGTATTGCTCTGAGACACTGAGTCTCTTTGCCTATGGTTTTTCTAATTGCATTTTTCGGTTCTTGAGTTTTGCCAAATTAATTGTCCCCTCAAGAATGCAACTGCCAACTGGTGTTCAGGCAAAGATTTGGACAGTTCATCAAATCATTAGTGAATATCACATCAGTGAATACTAGACACTAGTTCTCTGAATCTTTTCTGACTTTGGGCTTCTAAATTGTTAAATTGTACAGAAATGGATAGAAGGAAAGGGACATCACAAAAAGATGTTTGCTGGTCTCATTGCACTCGACTTGGCGACAATAGATTGCATATAAAATGTAATTACTGTAAAAAAGATATGTGGGGCGGGGTGGCTCGTTTGAAACATCATTTTGCTGGGACTCACAAAGATGTTGAACCATGTGAGAATTGCCCTGAAGGATTGAAAGAAACTTATAAGAATTTGTTAAAGAAACATTTTGAAAAAGAGAGTGGTGTACAGATCATTGAAAATCATGGAGAAGAAGAGGGCCCAAGTGTTGACAAAAGGAGGAGATCCACAATGGATGGATTCGTGATTCGGACGGATGGGGGAGCTCGTGCTAAGAAGAAGCTTGCTCAAACCACCATGAATGAAATAGCAAAAAGTCGCATCCCGGCTTGTAGAGCTATCATGAGATGTATCTATGTGGAGGGGCTGCCATTGAACCTTGTCAACAGTCCATTTTTCAAGGAAATGATTAATGAATGTATCCTATATGGTTTGGGATTGAAAACTCCAACAACTCATGAAGCAAGGGTTACCTTTTTGAAAGATGAAGTAAAGGATGTGCAATCTATGCTAGAGAAATACAAGAAAGAGTGGGCTATAACTGGCTGTACTTTGATGTCCGATGGATGGACTGATGCTCGGCAAAGGTCAATTACTAACTTTCTAGTTAATAGTCTGAAGGGGACTGTTTTTCTTAAATCTGTTGATTCTTCAAGTGAAGCTAAAGATGCAAAGATGTTGTGTGATTTGATTGATGGTGTGATAGATGAAATAGGCGAAGAAAAGATTGTGCAAGTAGTAACTGATAGTGCAGCCAATTATGTGAGTGCTGGTAAACTTTTGATGAAAAAGAGAAAGAAGTTGTTTTCGAATCCATGCGCAGCACACATCTTGGACTTGATGCTAGAGGATATTGGAAAAATATCAGCTTTTCAAGAGGTGATTCGCAAAGCAAAATATGTGTCCAATTTTGTCTACAACCACACTTGGGTGCTGAATTTATTTCGGCAACAAACAGGGCAAAGAGAATTGAAGAGGCCGGGTGTTACAAGATTTGCGACATGCTTTCTAACCTTGGAGAGTTTTGAAAGGAATAAACTTTCATTGAAAGCAATGTTTGGTGGTGTAAAATGGTTGGGTAGTTCATTTGCAAAGGCCAAAGATGGTGAAAAAGTGGCTGAAATTATAACCTCGGATAAGAGGTTCTGGACACAAGTCAAATATTGCATTATGGCTACAAAACCTCTTGTTAAGGTGCTAAAACTTGTTGATGGTGATGTCAAACCAGCCATGGGGTACATTTATGAAGCCATGGATCGAGCTAAGGAGGAAATTGCTAGAAGTTTTGATTACAAGGCAAGATTTTATCAACAGATTTGGGAAATTATTGATGAAAGGTGGGAAATGCAACTTCATCGACCACTTCATGCGGCTGCATATTATCTCAATCCAAAGTAACTTTTTTATATTTTATTATATATATATATGATATATCTATTATCTATTTTATAACATGTCATTTGCTGCCATTTTTTGACAATGCACTATTTTAAAAATTTAAGGTTTCATTATAGTGAAAACTTCAATGCTGATGAGGAGGTTAAAAGGGGCCTAATTGAGACCATTGAAAAAATGTACCCTGATGATCCAGTCACACGATTTAACATTGAGACTCAGCTTGAAAAGTTCAAGCGATCTGAAGGTTTATTTGGATCAAAGATGGCCATCTATGCTCGAGACAAGAAGCAACCTGGTATGCATCTTTAACTCTTTATTCTTTACTGCCAAGTGCCAACAAAATTTATAATTTTCTTGTGTCTGATTTTTTGTTATGTTTTGCAAATATTAAAAAGCACATTGGTGGGAACTATATGGTGAGGGCAAGGTTGCTAAGGAATTTGCTGTACGTGTCTTGAGCCTCACTTGCAGTGCAACTGGATGTGAAAGGAATTGGAGTGTTTTTGATCAAATTCATTCAAAGAGGAGAGCAAAATTAGAGCATGAACGATTGAGCAACATCGTTTTTGTGAAGTATAACCTTAAACTGGAAAGGAGACAAAAAGAAAGGGAATTGAAAGGTGATCATTATGATCCAATTGAATTATCGGATATGGAATCCGATGATGAATGGTTAATTGAAAAGGAACAACCGGTTCTTCAAGATGAAACAAATATTGAAACACCTATTCCTTCTATTCCTCCTGTTCCTCCTATTGACTTTACTCCAGAGTTCTCATGGATGGAATTAAGTGAATGTTTAATGGAAGAAGATGTCGGTGCTAGTAGTAGCAAGAAAAGAAAGCGAGGACCAAGAGATTTGAGACTAGGCAAGGAAAAAAAATGATGATGAAATTAGAAATAAAAGTAAAGGAAAAGATGTACAAGTACAACAAGAAGAACCAGAATTGGAAGAAGAGGATGAAACCAGTGAAGATGAGGAGCTTCTCATTCTTGATGATGAAAGTGATAGTAGTGCTAGTGCTGATGATAACAACGATTTAGATGATATCGTTGTTTGATAAATTGATAGTTGATAGGTCATAGGTTTAAGTTTAACCGTTTAAATAGCTTATTTTGTTCTTTTTGGAAGTTGATATATCGAGTTCTAGATTGCAGTAGCTTATTTTGTTATGGTTAAATAGTTAGTTACTTAGTTAAACTTAAAAGATGTCTTACTTTTGAACGATATGATACAATATGTTATATTATGCTATTCAGGTTGATTTATAATGAAATTTATCACATATATGTTATAACAAGTTATTATATTCTATTGTAAGAGTAACTTATCGTATCTTTGACGATTCGTTACGATACACGATTCACGGTTCGATACTAAATCCATCGATACACGATACACTTTACGATTCTAAAAGTATGTATGAAGGTACCAGCTCTTGGAATAAAAAAGGTGGGGCCATGTGGCGGCATTGATGGGGATGTAAAAGACATGGATCCCTCTGGGGTCACTCGTATAGTTCAGATCGGTATTCGCCATGGACATGCTATTGATGCTCTCCTTGTGAATTTTGAGCGTAATGGTGGCCATGAAAGCACCGGCCAGTGGGGATGCAACGGTGGAGAACTGACAGAGGTATTGCCGTAAATACTTATGAACAGTTCAAATTAAATTTTACAGAAAATACAACTTGATTAAATTCTCTTCACCAGTATTTTTGGGAGTTGTACCTTAAAACTGAAAAGTGAAGCATTGAATGCCAGAGTATCTCAGATTGAAACTTTAGTAAAATCATAAGATCAATGTCAAGTGAAATTATCTGATTGAAACTCAGTAAAATCATGTCTCCGTTTGGATGCGTTGAGAATAAGGTAGGAAGAAGGAAGAAGGGAAGAAATTTATTGGGAAGGGGTAAATTTATTGGGAAGTGTGTAACTTTTGTGAAGAGTTTGGATGGTTAGAAATAAATTTATTGGTAAAAAGTGATTATTACTTATTCCTTATTCCGAAAAGAAGCCATCCAAACGGAGCCATAAGACCAATGTTATCAAGTAAAGACAAATATACCATGTGAAACTTCAAGTGGTGTTCTTTGTCTAATGATTTTTCCATCAAAATGAATGTCTTGCTTAGTGCAATTAGTACTGTATAAATCAAATAAATCTTTACGCAATTAAATATTGAATAAAAAACCAACCACATGCAATACTTTCTTGTTTTTTGTCGTACTGGGTGCATTTATTCAAAAAAGAAAGCAATCTTGATCACAATCAAATGAATTTCAAAATTAAGCAGAGGATATTTACCATGCTTCAAAAAATTTTAAATACAATTTTTTTTAAGGTCAGGTGGCAATTACCACACCAACAATTATGTTAATAAAAAAATATTTACAAAGAGATTTAAGAGAGAAATGGAAAAAAAGAAAAAAGAAAAAAGAGAAAAACTATACGATGAAAAAAAATCCAAAAATCTAAAAACCTAAGCATGCTTAAAATTTTTAAATATTGACCAGCATATACTTCAGTAAGCTACTAAGCTATAAATATGATATATGGTTTAATTAATAGATCTTGTTTGAAGAAGATGAGCACATAATGGCTGTCAGCGGCCACATTGGTACTTTCCAGAAATACACAGTTTTGAGATCCTTCAAACTGGAAACAACATTGAACACTTATGGACCATACGGTGTGGAAGAAGGGCGACCTGTTGAACTTCCAGCTCAAGGTGGTCGAATTATTGGCTTCCATGGGCGATCGGGATATTTTGTCGATGCTATTGGAGTTTATGTCAAGGTATGTTGTCAGTACAACTAGTAATTATGCAGTTTTTTAAAGCTGGTCAACAACTTCTTTGTGTTCATTTGGGACCTAATCTCCAAGCCAAATTAATCTGGAACAATTAGGTGCCTGACCAAATGTTGCACATGCTGAGAGTATTAATAACATGCATAGGCATCAATCTCTTAACAACATTAATTAGTTTCTCCATGCATGATTGATAGTTTAGGCAAAAGACCTACATAGCAATTTTTCCAAGACTAATTCGTCACAGATAGGTTTGGTGATTCTATTCAATTTGAGTTGATTTATGAAACAAATTGTTTGTCTTATCAATCTTTTTTACATAGATAAACCAAAATTATGAATAAAAAATTAGTTACTTGATATATATAAGCTAAGTAGCTAACAAACATGTTTGTTGATTTTGGTGACATAGGCTGACATAGTTGTGCAGGTGACACCCAACTTACATCAGCAATTAATATATCTATTCACTACGGGAAAAAGGACCTTCTGTAACGGCACTTCTGTAACGGTTTTTGAAATAACCGTTACAGAATAGTGAGGCATTAGGCGGGAAAATTGGCGCCACAAATCTGTAACGGTTATTATGAAACAACCGTAATAACATTTCCGTCATGGTCAGGAAAAAAAATGCATCAAGCTTCTGTAACGGTTGTTGGATAATAACCGTTACAGATTTCTAATATTCTGTAACGGTTATTATCCAGCAACCGTTACAGAAAAGAAAAAAGAAATATATAAATATCAACCATCTTTTGTAACGGTTATTAGTAAATAACCGTTACAGTAGGTTAACGTTTTTTTTTATTTTTTATTGATTCTGTAACGGTTATTTTTAATAACCGTTACAGAAAAGTTCTGTATTTAATTAGGTCTTCTTCCCATCCCAACAAACTCACAGCTAGCGCCGCACTTAACTCTTTTCTGATCTTCTCATTTATTGCGATTTGTGGTGTCCTACTTCACTCCAAAAAAATAGCAAAAATTTTCTAAAAATTCTGAAAAAATAATAATTAGAAAGAGAATAAGAAGGAGAGCAGATTTAAGGTAAAAAAAATTAATTTTGAACCGTATCTTTTATTTTTACATTTTTTTCTTATTTATTTCGATTTTTTCATTAATTCATGATTATTTTTGTTTTTTTATATATTTTAAGATCTCATTGAATAGGAGAAGATCTTACATCGGCCGGATAAGTCGCACGATTCAACGGATCGGAAGTCACACGATTGAAAGTATATATTTTCATGAACTTCTCTTTTTTTAAATTATTTGCATTTGGTTAATAATTTGCATATATATATAGGCATGGATTTTGTATTGTCATATAGGAACCAAATACCGGAACTCAACTGAATTTAGGTCATTGCCCGTCCGAGATTAATCCATTAGGGATTAATCTCGGATAGTACTCCCGGTCGGGAGTACTGCTCTTTGGATACGATCTGTCTCATTTAGGACAGCGAGTTGTACGTTAGATGCAATGTGTTGTCTGAGAAAAATTCGGCGGCATTTCCCTTGTGTTCCCACGGATACGTACGCACGAGCAATCGTGTGTTGGCGTATTCAGGGAACATAAGGGGAAATGCTGCCGAATTTTTCTCAGATAGCACATTGCATCTAACGTACGCTCGCTAATGAGACAGAGTATCCAAAGAGCGGGCTAGGATGGTGACCGGTCCGAAAACCTAATATGACAAATTGGTCCGAAACCCTAATAATTTGCATAAATTTTATTGCTCAGATGAATCGGACGTGGATGTACTCAAGTAATCGATGCTCGTCTACATTTTTGAGAGGACTTGAAGAATTTATGGTTTGTGCTAAAGAGAATTTGAAAATGAAAGAAGATGATAAAATGTATTGTCCTTGTCGTGTTTGTCAGAATTTGTTGAAGTGGTCTAATTTTGAAGAAGTGAAGGCTCATTTGATTATAAATGGATTTCAACCGGATTATAGTCGGTGGACACTCCATGGAGAGAATGGGGGGGATAGTACTAGCACAAATGTATTGGATTCTGTGTATGAGGAAGAAAATGTATCATTGGATGATGAAATTGATGATGTCAATGTATTTGATGATGAGAATGTAGATGATGATAGAAATGTAGATAACTCAGAATTTAATGCCGATTTAGATGAAATTGTGAACAATGTGGATGAAAATTTTGTTGATAATGTTGAAATTTTTGGTATGTTACGTGAAGAAGATAAAATAGCTTTATATCCTGGTTGTGAATTGTCAAAACTTAATGCTGTTTTCAAACTGTTCAATCTTAAAGCCAAAAATGGATGGAGTGATGCAAGTTTCACATCTTTGCTCAAACTATTACATAAAGAATTTCTTCCAAAAGATAACCAGTTGCCAGATTCAATTTATAAGGCTAAAAAGATGTTATGTCCTTTAAAAATTGGAGTTGAGAGAATTCATGCATGTCCAAATGACTGCATATTATTCCGGAATGAGTACGGAGACTTGCATAAATGTCCAAAGTGTAATGCGTCACGGTATAAACCGAGGGACGATCAAATTGAAGATGAAGGTAGTAAGGGACCAGCTGCGAAAGTGGTGTTTTATCTACCAATAATACCAAGATTCCAGCGGCTTTTCTCTAACGCGAAGGATGCCAAATTGTTAAGATGGCACGCAGACTGCAGGAAAAAAGGCGATGGCATGCTCAGACACTCAGCAGACTCTCCAGATTGGATAAATATAGATAGGGAATTTGAAGATTTCGGCAGTGAACCTAGAAATTTGAGATTGGGTTTATGTACAGACGGGATGAATTCTTACGGCAACATGAGTAGCCGGCAGACTACGTGGCCGGTCTTGTTGTGTATTTACAATCTTCCTCCCTGGCTATGCATGAAAAGGAGATACATGATGATGCCCTTGTTGATTTCTGGTCCCAAGCAACCAGGTAATGATATAGATGTGTACTTGGCTCCATTAATAGATGACCTTGGTGAATTGTGGCAGAATGGAGTGAAAATATATGATGCACACTCTAGAAGTGAGTTTAACCTCCGTGCCATGATATTTTGCACAATTAATGATTTTCCTGCATACGGAAACCTGTCAGGGTATAGGAATAAAGGAGCGAAAGCGTGTCCTATTTGCATGGAAAACACCCATTCTGTGTACCTGAAAAACTCCAGAAAAAATGTTTACTTGGGACACCGGAGGTTTATTAAGAACCGCAACCACCCTTACCGTCGAGACAAGGAAAGGTTTGACGGTACTGTAGAAAAAGACAAGGCCCCAATACCGTTATCCGGTTCATGGGTGTATCGACAGGTGAAGGACATTAATGTAAAATTTGGTAAGAAATTTGCAAATGAGATACCCAAGGGGATATGGAAGAAGAAGTCTATATTCTGGAATCTTGAATATTGGCAGAGTTTGGAGATTAGGCATTGCTTAGATGCGATGCACATAATAAAGAACATATGTGAAGCTTTGATCGGTTGCATGTTGGAAATTCAAGGGAAAACTAAAGATGGCGTAAATGCGAGGAAGGACATGGTTGAAATGGGGATCCGGCAAGAACTAGCGGCACAAGATAAGGGAAAAAGCCAAACTTGGCTGCCTGCAGCACAATTTAATTTATCAAAGCAAGAGAAAAAAAGCTTATTAGAATGCCTGAAATCTATTAAGGTTCCTACTGGTTATTCCTCGAATATATCAAGAAAGGTTTCTATTAAGGACAACAAATTACTTGGTATGAAGTCACATGATTATCACGTCCTACTGACCCAGTTACTTCCGGTCGCAATTCGAGGAATTCTAAGGGAAGAAGTGAGGAAAACCATCACTAAGTTGTGTTTTTTCTTTAATTCCATTTGCTCTAAAGTGATTGATCCGAATAGTTTGGACAAGTTACAAGAAGGTATTGTACTAACCCTATGTGAGCTGGAAATGTACTTTCCGCCATCGTTTTTTGACTCCATGGTGCATTTGACCATTCATTTAGTTAGAGAGATAAAAATGTGTGGTCCTGTATTTCTACGATACATGTATCCTTTCGAAAGAGCCATGGGTCAATTGAAGGGGCTTGTTCGTAGCCGATCTAAACCAGAAGGAAGCATAGTGGAAGGATATGTGGCCGAGGAGGTTATTGAGTACTACACCGATTATTTGCAGGATGTACAACCAATCGGTCTTCCAAAGTCTCGACATGAGGGTAGACTTGAAGGAAAAGGTTATACATTAACTTCCAATGTTCACCTTATTTAGCACAAATGTTCACTTAAAGCACAATATTTGTTCACCTTATTTAGCACAAATGTTCACCTAATTTAGCACATTTGTTCACCTTATTTAGCACAAATGTTCACCTTATTTAGCACAAATGTTCACTTAAAGCACAATATTTGTTCACCTTATTTAGCACAAATGTTCACCTAATTTAGCACATTTGTTCACCTTATTTAGCACAAATGTTCACCTTATTTAGCACAAATGTTCACTTAAAGCACAATATTTGTTCACCTTATTTAGCACAAATGTTCACCTAATTTAGCACATTTGTTCACCTTATTTAGCACAAATGTTCACTTAAAGCACAATATTTGTTCACCTTATTTAGCACAAATGTTCACTTAAAGCACAATATTTGTTCACCTTTCAGGTACAATTGGAGCTAGTACTCATATACCGGATCTTGCAATGAGAACCAAAGCACATATGAAAGTTCTCCAACATCTTGCTATTGTGGCGCCTTACATCAATGAACATCTAATCGAGTTACGTGAACAATACCCTTCTTACACCGAAAACTTGATTACCATAGAGCATGAAATAAAATTTGTCCAATGGCTAGAAGATAAAGTACAGTCCCAGTTGAAAGAAGGAACAGAGGTCGATGAAACCGTGAAATGGTTATCAAGACGTCCTGATGCCGTGGTCGAGACATACCAAGGGTATGACTTGAATGGATTTACCTGGTACACAAGGAAACAGGATGGTAAAAGTGCTGTGCAAAATAGTGGAGTCACTGTTGTAGCTTTATCTAGTGATAATGTTAGGTCGGCTAATTATTATGGGTGGATCGAGGAGATTTGGGAACTAGATTACCTGAAATTTAAGATACCCTTATTCAAGTGTGCATGGATCGACAACGGTCACGGTGGAGTTAAAAAAGACAAGATGGGATTTATAACTGTTGACTTCAATAAAAGGGCTTATCGAGACGATCCCTTTATACTTGCAAATAAGCAAGCAATGCAAGTTTTTTACATTCAAGATCCGGCGGATAAGAAAAGACATGTTGTGCTTCAAGGTAAATGTTCATCTTATTTAAGTACAAATGTTCACCTTATTGAGTACAAATGTTCATCTTATTTATTACTTGCCACTTTCAGGAAAAAGACGTATTGTCGGTGTTGGTGATGTCGTAGATGAAGAAGCATACGACCACTTCGAGGAAATACCTCCTTTTTCTATCGGTATCGACGATACACCACAGCCAGTATCGATCAGTTGTAGGCGTACAGATAACACCGAAGGCGTGTGGGTCGACACACGAAGGAAAAAAAAGAAAGTAGCTACATAGATATGCTAAATTGTTAAGTTAATAATTTTATTTTTATTTTTTGCAGGTCATTAATTGGTGAAATATTTTGTTAACAAGGAGCTAATGTATTTTTATTTTTTGTTAATTTTCTAAATTGTAATTTTATTTTGTTAGAAAAAATGTAAAACAAAATTAAATTCATGTGTAACCAACACAAAAATTAAATTCAGTCAAAACACTTAATAACATGCATGGATAAACCAACACTGAAAATATCAGTACTAAATGAAATTAAAACAGACACAAACTTTAAAGTTAAAAAAAAAATGAAATTAAACTAATCTGTAACGGTTATTAGCTAATAACCGTTACAGATTAGGCTGGGATAATAATATAAAGGGTTTGAACCTTCTGTAACGGTTATTAGCTAATAACCGTTACAGAAGAGCCTAATCTGTAACGGTTATTAGCTAATAACCGTTACAGAAGGTTATTAGTAAAAACGTTTGACCTTCTGTAACGGTTATTAGCTAATAACCGTTACAGATTAGGCTCTTCTGTAACGGTTATTAGCTAATAACCGTTACAGAAGGTTCAAACCCTTTATATTATTATCCCAGCCTGGCGTCTGTCCGTCACTTCTTTCCTTTCTCGATCTCGCCTCTTTCTTAAAACCCTAGCTCTCGACAGAAGCACTCAGCTCTCTCGGCGCCTCTCTGACTCCCTCTCGGCGGCCCTCTCTCGTAAAAGGTAATCCCTCTCCCCTCCTTCCCCCTCTCACTCCCTCGCTCTCTCTGAGTCCCTCTCATTCTCTGTCTCTCTTTGTTGTGCAGTTTCGATCCCTCTCTCTCTGCCGCTCTCTCAACTCCTACAGCCAGCAACTCCCCTCTCTCTCTCGAAGGTAAACCCCTCTTCCTTTCCCTCTCTGTCTCCTCTTCCTTTCCCTCTCTGTCTCCTCTCTCTCTCTCTCACTGACTCCCTTTCACTGTTTCTCTGTTAGCAATCCCTTTGTCGCTCTCTCAGCTGTGACAGCCAGCCAGCAACTCTCAACCCCCAACTCTCAAGTAATCCCTCTCTTTTTTCTCTCAAAATTTGAACTGTTTAAATTAGGGACTATTTTGCATAATTTGAACTGTTTTATTTTGGACTGAAATGCACAATTTGAACTGTTTTGGGGTTGATATGGGGCTGTGGTGCATAAATCACAATTTTATGGACTAATGTGCATAAATTTGAACTGTTTGGGGGCTGTTTTGGGGATGATATTGGGCTGTTTGTTGCTATGGTGCATAAAGCACAATTTTAGGGACTAATGTGTATAAATTTGAACTGTTTGGGGGCTGTTTTGGGGATGATATTGGGCTGTTTGTTGCTATGGTGCATAAAGCACAATTTTAGGGACTAATGTGCATAAATTTGAACTGTTTGGGGGCTGTTTTGGGATAATATTGGGCTGTTTTGTGGTGCATAAAGCACAATTTATTTAATATGGACTAAACTGCAAAAAATGCTAGAAATTGATTATGCAAATAATAGGGACTGAAATGCAAAAAAGCTAGGAATTGATTATGGATAAGGAACTATGCTAGGAATAGATGTGCATATGAATTGATTATGGATAAGGAATTGTGAATTGATTATTAGATATATATATGCATTGTGAATTGATTATGGATAAGGAGTTATGAATTTTATTTAAAATGGAAATTAGATGGAGAAGGATCAAAACGTCAATAAGGTGGGGGAGGAATCCAAGGTGGGGGAGGAAACACCTAAGGTGGTGTCAAAAAGGGTCCCGTTTTACGGACCTCTCAAAAGAAGGGCTGTCTCGGCTGTACGTCGTCTTCCTCCAGGCTGTGAAAGGGGCCCTGATTTTAGTATGGGAGTTCAAATAGATGAGGGATCCAGTGAGAATAAGGAGGTGGAGAAGAATAAGGAAGAGAAGAATTAGGGTTGAATTGTCTTAGGAATTAATA
Organism: Rhynchospora pubera; assembly: GCA_028095005.1. NCBI lineage: Eukaryota > Viridiplantae > Streptophyta > Magnoliopsida > Poales > Cyperaceae > Rhynchospora > Rhynchospora pubera. Next base: position 68,515,201 of record CM051461.1, on the reverse strand, counting down.
AAATTATCTATGTTATTTTGTGTGAACTTTATTTATGTAATTTGAAGTTTATGTTATTTGTGTATGAATTCATGTTTGAATATTAGTGTGTTTTAATTAAATGAATTTTAAATTTATGTATTTTTAATTATTTGAATATTTATGTAATTTGAAGTTTATGTTATTTGTTTATGTTTATGTTTGTTTATGTTTATGTTTATGTTAACTTGATTTGATTGCTTTCATTGTTGTTAATTATTTGTTAATAGATATGTCTGGAGACCAAGATAGAGATTTACAGGGTGAACAGGCTACAGAATCCAGCGATGGGGAGGTCACAACGTTCGAAATAAAGAAAAGGAGCAGAACGACAATGGAAGAGTTTAGGAGGAAAAAAGCTGCTGGGGAAAAGTTTGAGATTAAATTTGACAAAGAAGGAGTGCCAATTGGTACTGAAGAGGCGGTGAACAAATTTGCATCATATTGCGGGTATCTGGCTAGAACAAGAGTGCCAATCACAATTAATGATTGGCGGAAGGACGTTTCAAAGGAAACCAGACTTGAGTTGTGGTTGGACATCAAGGTGAATAAATTTTAACTTAAATCATCTAATTTAAATTTTTATGCTACCAATTAACTAACGTTTCGTTATGTTTCAGAAAATGTTCAACATCGAAGATGATAAAGCCATGAACAATACTCTCAAAGCGATGGGCATAAGTCACAGGGCTTATAGAAGTAGGATTGCTGAGGAGTACATCACAAATGCCGATCCAAACAATCCAAAAAATCCATGCGATAAACACCCAATCTCACAAAAGGAATGGGAAGAATTTTTCAAGAAAAGGACGGGTGCAGATTTTGTACAAAAGAGCAACAAAGCGAAGGAGTTGAGAAAGAAATGGAAAGAGCCTCATAGGATGGGTTCCACTGGCTATAGAGGAAAAAAAAGTTCATGGAAACCTACAGACAAGATTGTCATACCAGGAGATTCTGAAGGGGCCGGTTCCACGAGCATTACCATCGGCGATTTGGAACCGAGGAGTCAAAGGTATTTCATGGGAAGGACTGTGGCTACGAAGGATAAAGGTACTTACACATGTAAAGACTTGTTATATATGCTAACTTCAAATTCTGTTTTGTGATTATTAATAAGATTTGTTTGTTGCTTGTTAGATACTTACACGTTCCATAGCTCTGATTCGTCGACTATTGAGGCATTCAGTCGGTTGAGTGCCATGTCTGGTGAAATCAATTCCGGGTCAATACCGGAACAAGAAGTCTTAAATCGGGCGGTTGACAGGCCGGAACATCCAGGAAGAATCAGGGGATATCCTTTATGGACCAAGAAGGAAGATGTGTATAAAAGAAAATCTAGAAAGGATGCGCATGAAGGATGGATGGCACCAGACCAGATTGAAGAATTGATGAGCAGGGTCGCAGCTGAAGCCGCTGAGAAAACCAAAAGGGACTTGATTCACTCTGAGGAGATAATGAATGCGGCGAGACAACAAGCTTTTCAGGTAATCCTTTTTGATAATCAAAATGTAATCAAAATGAATGAAAACTATTCTTCATTATCCAGTTGCTTCATAATTTTCAGGACGTGAAACAATGGTTGGCCAGTAGCGGATTGCAGATTCAAGCACCACAGCAATTTGTGACGCCGTATCAGCCATTCGTTGAAGCTGAGGTAGACTCAGGAATGCCAAACGAAGAGTTATTCCGAACGGTTGCCTCAAGCTATATGCCTCCGGATCCGAGAAGCGTTGTTCAGGTTCATATTGATCATTTTTCTCTTTTCTCTTTATATTTATTTTTGGCAGCATTAGAGTTTCTGATTGAACTGAATTTCAGGAAGAAATGCCGTGCGATCTCTTTTCTCTTGATCACAACAACCAGAGGATTAAGGTGGCCGAAGGAAATATTATTCCGAGTGTTGTTGGTCAGATCGTACACGGCGTGCCTCTAACTGATCAACAATTGTATGTCCATCTTCTCCGAGTAGGCGATTAATTTCGTGAATGGCAAGTCCCTGGTAGGTCAGATGAGCTATTGGGAAATAATATAGGGGGCCGATTCCCATGGCCGTCATTTTTGGTGGACATAGGCCACAAGGTATCGTTTTATTTAATTATGACAATCTGTTTCATACATTTCTCCTAATGACTTATTAATATGATGTCATTGAATGCAGAGTTTGACCAAAAAGAAGCCGGCCAAAAAGAAGGCAAAGGCGAAGGAGGCGGCGAAGAATGTGGAGGAGAGTCCAAAGGTCCCAAGTGCGGGGTCGTTTGTTACTCGTGATCCACTCCTCCCTAAGGATATTATTGACAGGCTGAGCCCATCCGAACAAGCAGTATACAGACTGTTGATGCTCCAACCAGAAGAAGAGAAGAACTTTGAGCTGCCTAATTGCAATCCTTGGGGTACGCACGATGGCGATGTTAAGTTCAACGTTAATGTCGACGATATTGTCGAATGTTTTAAAAGGGAGGAGCTATCTCAATCGATTGTGAAATTTTACTGCTGGTTTGAATTTTTCAACTTTAATGTTTATTTTTTTCTTCATTCAATTCATTCAAAATTGAAATTGTTGAACTTTGATATCCATGTTTGCAGGTTTTGGATGGAAGAACTTTCAACAAGGCAAGAAGAGAATGAGTTCTCCAAGAGCATCACCGTACTGGATCCAGAGTTATTGGCTGAGTGGAAGTTCAAACACGAAGAACTCGGTGCGGTGAATTACCTAACGAGAGCATTCATGGAGAATCCATCCTCCTATCTTGTTTTGCCGTATAGTCAGCAGTAAGAAATATAACCAATATGGCTACTAATGAAAGAATTTTGTAGTTTCCTTTAATTCCACCAAAATAATAAATCTCTATTAATTACAGGTTTCATTGGGTTGTCCTTGTTATTAATGTCGAGAAGCGCACCGTTCACTTTGTTGATTCTCTGGAACGCAAGAATCCAAAGTTATATATTAAGCCATTCATATCTTCGTAAGTTTCCATTTCTGAATTAAGTTAAAGCATGATGAGATTTTTCAAATTAAAAAATATTAGATTTTGTTGTTTTAAATAATATTGCATGCAGGGTATACAAGCGGTATTTAGTGGAAGCCGGAAGATATAGCCAAAAGAGCAGAACAGGATTTGATTGGTACCGAATTAAGGTACAGAACTTATCAGTTTAAGATATTATTTGTTTGTGAAATTGAAATTAACTAAAAAAGATTGTGTTTCTTTTGTTGAAATCTTAATTAGGGACCGATACAAAGGGGCGGCACAGAGTGTGGATATTTCACAATGCTCAACATGAGGGCGATATTAAGTAGTTGGACTACGGTCGGAGAATTCCCTGAGGTAATGTTAAGCCGATTTATTATTTTAGGATTTTATATTTTTATTGGTTTAGGGCTTAGGGTTTACAAAATTATTTGACTTTATCAATTGTTAATGATCAAATTGCAGTATATCGAGCCGGTTGGACAACCATATAAAAACGAAGACGTTGATGCAGTCGTTTCGGAGGTTATGGACTTCATGTATGGGGTATTATTTTAGGAAAATTTTGACTTGATTTGGTGTTAACTCTATGTATAGTTACTTTGTTAATTTTTGCTACATATTGATATATGTTTTGTGCTTGGTATATATATGTGACATCTAATATATGCATGATATATGTTTGTCTGCTGCATGTTGGATTGTATAATGTAAATTGGGTACCAATTTGGTACCAATTCGGCTAGCAAAACTGGGCTAGCCAATAAAACAGGCCAAATTCAAAAAAAAAAGAAGGTCTTTTGTAACGGTTATTAAGGAATAACCGTTACAGAATTCATAATTTCATTTCTTTTATATCAACAATATCTGTAACGGTTATTCCTTAATAACCGTTACAAAAGACTGGATTCTGTAACGGTTATTAGATTATAACCGTTACACTGGATCTAAAAAAATAGTAAAAATGTATTTCCGTCAATAATAGGATAACGGTTATTATATAACAACCGTTATAGAAGCCAGTCTTCTGTAACGGTTGTTATCTATTAACCGTTACAAATGTTCTCAATAAAACCGTAACCACATTTTCCGTCCACTATACCATAACGGTTATTAGATAATAACCGTTACAGAAGCCATTCTTCTGTAACGGTTATTAGATAATAACCGTTATAGATCTGTAACGGTTATTAGACATTCTGTAACGGGGGCTACTGTAACGTTACGTGTACCGTTACAAATGCCTTTTATTAACCGTTACAGAAGTCGAAATTTCGCGTAGTGATTAGAACACGGAGATGGTTCAGATGTGTCCTTTAATGTGAGCGGAGTGACTTTTAATGCACACCGCTGCGTTCTTGCAGCAAGATCACCGGTTTTCAGGGCACAACTCTTTGGTCCAATGAAAGTTAAGACGAATGAAATTGTAGAAATTGAGGACATGGAAGCACCGATTTTCAAGTCGATGCTTCATTTCATATATTCTGATTTGGTACCCGACCTGGAGGAGCTAAAAGATGACAAAGATGCCTCAGTTGCAATGGCTCAACTTTTGCTGGTTGCTGCTGATCGGTATAATTTAGAGAGGCTAAAAAAGCTCTGTCAAATAAGAATATGTGATTTAATTGATGTAAACAATGTAGCAATCACATTGACTTTGGCAGAGCAGCATAATTGTTCTGAGCTTAAAGCTGCATGCCTTAAATTCATTAAACCGCCTGAAGTTCTTGCTGCTGTTGCGCTAACTGATGGGTTTAAGCATATGATTCTAAATTGCTCGGAAAATATAGAGGAGTTGAGGAAAATTACGAAGTACAGCATCTAAAACTTTTTTAATTTTAATTTTAATTTTTCTTTTATGTAACTTCTTGTTACTTTTTGTACTTACTTTTTATTCTTATAATATAAAGATAAGGGTCAGACCCTTGTTTTTGTTCAAAAAAAAAAAAAAACCTGTTACTTATATTCAGGCTTTTTATTTTTTTGTTTAAAATTTATGCATCCATCAGAAAGTATGCTAGTATTTGGAAAGCACTGTATGTTTCTTAGTGAAATGCTCTGTTGACTTCATTTTTCATTTTAATTTGGTTGCTTTTATTTCTATTTTCACTTTTCAGTGTTAAAATCTTTATAATTATGTTAAAAGGACGAAGTTTCTAATTGGTTTATTATATCAACATGCAAGTACTTCCATGTTTATAAATCTGTTTTTAAGATCTGGTATTTACTTTTACTTTAATTTCTTTGCAACGTTTATTTATTTATTTATTATATATTTTTGAAATCATAATTTTGAGATAATCTTTTAAAATGCAATTAATAATATTTATTATTGTCTGCATTGTTTCGGACACGTTTGCTTTGCAGGTGGCACATTGCATACAGAGTTAAAAGTCAAAAGTCGAGAGTCTTTTATCCTAAAAAGTTGGGTAGACTAGAAATGATACTTTAGGACTCGTCAAGTCTATCACAAACATGTAGATTTGAATTCTGGATTTCTTAAACGAGAGTCAAGTGCTCTTATCATTTGAGCTATTAGACCACACGCTGCATATAGAGTTTAAAAAAAAAATAGAAGTTGACATTTTCCTTTCATGATATTTTCTTGATCGTACATGCTTTTCATTCCTTCAATAAAAATAAAATATTTTAGCCACTTTAACGATGAATTGGATAACTCGTTACCGGTGTCTAACATAGTGGACGCGAATAAATAAGGATTAATTTCGTCGAACACGTCGGATATAAATCAATACCTGTAAGAATAAAGTAATGATGGTAACACATAAAAACTAAACAACAATCACACAATCAATAACAAGAATATATATAAGAGACAAAATTTTACGCAAAAATCTTAATTGAAAAAAAATTACGGAAACGATGGTGCGAATCCACTAAATCAAGATATTATTTTATAAATATATGAAGATTATCAAGCTATTAATTTTTTTTCCCTCTTTTTATTTACGGCTCCATTTGGATGCGTTGAGAATAAAGTAGGAAGAAGAAAGAAGGGAAGAAATTTATTGGGAATGGGTAAATTTATTGGGAAGTGTGTAACTTTTGTGAAGAATTTAGATGATTAGAAATAAATTTATTGATAAAAAGTGATTATTCCTTATTCCTTATTCCAAAAAAAAACCATCCAAATGGAGCCTACGCTCTCTCACAGTTTAAGATGAAATTAACAAGATATATAGAAAAAAAATAATAAACTCTAGATAGCTTCTGCAAGCGAGACCAGACAAAAAAAAGCTTCAAAAGATTAGATGCGTTGGACTCCTCTGTGGAGAGACACGCAACCCTTCTTTTTCCTTTTCTTTTCTTCTCCGCGTCGGCCAATTTGGACTGAACCCATATAACATGCATAAAATAAAGTAATGGAAATTGATTATTGTCATATGTATTTTTGTTATTTCTGCCATCGTTAAATATAAAGTGAACATATACTTCAAACAAAATGAACATATAGACGATCTAAGTGAACACATACAAATAAATAAGTTCAATAAAAATAAGTTGAATATGTATGTAAACTTCTGAACAAGTGATAACAATACTTATTTGTTTGTAAGTGTTAACTTAGATCGTCTATATGTTCACTTTATTTACTGTATATGTTCACTTTGTATTTAGCGATGGATGGGATGGTATATTTGCCGATGACACTTATAATTCCTGTAAAGTAATCATGAAATAGATTCTTATTCTGGCCTTCGGTGTGCTAAACGAGCATGTTGACCAGAAAAACAGAATCATATATGATACGGTCAGATCAGAATATGGGCCTAATAGTTGCAAAAAGTCTTGTGTAAGGCCTCTTTAGAGAAAGGAGCCCACGAGTTGTTATGATAAAAGTGGACCCGAAGCCGTTGCGCTCGGAATAGGGTCAGGGTCAGAAACCGTTAGAGGGAACTCCCTCTGGTGGGCCCCCAAGAGGAAACGATTTCTGAGCACGGGTGTTCTTTCCATAACGGTCGCGGGATGTTCTGTGACCTTTGGGCGACAGCCGTTCAGGAAGCCTCGACTCAACCTCGCACTCAGCTTCGCACGGATGAACGCTGGCCATAAGTGAGAAAGGAGCATGCCGAGGTTGAGGGAGGTCACAGCGACCTTCGTGCCGCAGTCGAATGAGGAAGATGAGAACACGAGGAGGCCACAAAAGATCTGATGCAATGGGGGACCACCAGATGACTATAAATAGGAACCCCCCTCCATAAGGAAGGGGGGTTAGACATTCTGTAAACAAAAAGAAACTATGTATTAAACTAGTGAAATATAATGAGAAATTCCTACTCTTTCTTATCTAAACTCTTTGTTGAGATCTATGAGCTAGATAGTAGGTTATCAATATAAATATAGGTGTGTTTGGATGGAGAAGAATAAAATTTGGATAAAAATAAGAATCAATTTTTTTATTTTTGTATAACTCAAATAATATAAGAATAAGAAATTTGAATTCTTATTCTTATATTAACAAAATCATAATATAAAAATAAAAAATTTGGTACATTTTCTCAAAATACTCGTTTACGGTTTCCCGTTGACACAGGATGCCAATTGAAACACACCAAATCGGCTCTGGCAATGCATAAATTCAAGACGGAGTCAACAAATTATAACATTTTAAGTGTAGTGAGACCTCAGAAATCCCTCAAATGGAGCAAAAAAAAGGAACGAATCAAACAGTGAAAAAGCACGTAAACAATTAATTAATCAGACCTTTGTAACTAGACGTTTCACGATCTTTCTTTTTTTTTTTTTTTTTTTGAAATTTTTACAGAGGCTGCCAAAGAGAAAACGTAACAGAAAAAACAGATAAAAACAGAAAGAAAAACCTACGCCTGCACCAGTATCAGCAAAATTTCATGTAGAGCCTTGCTTCATTGAGAACCCACCTGCACACCAAATCTTCATTTCTGCTGCACCCTCTGAAAAGTCTATTGTTCTGTTCCGTCCATGTAGCCCAGAAGAAAGTTGCAAGAAGGGTACGTCTGGAAAGATTTGTCTGTGCTCCTCTGTTGTAAGGTTCGTAGGATGGCCTCTCGAACTGAATAAGATCCAACTAGAGGAGGCAGGCAGAAGAAAGTTCTTAGCTTGCGCCATACTACTGTGGAGAACTGGCAGGAAAAGAATAGGTGGAGGCTGTCCTCGTGAATATTCTGGTTGCACAGTACACACTGTGGTTTCAGTGACAGGAGGTTTCTTCTCAGTATCTGCTGCTGTGTCAGCAGCTTGTTGTTGGAAACTAGAAACATGAAAAATTTGAGGGAAGGTGGGATCTTAAAGCTCCAGAGGCCAAAGAATTTGTTTGATATCTTCCCTGCTTTAGAGATGGTATTGTAGAAAGAAGAAACTGAGAAGTTGCCATCAGCTGTCCAGCGCCAAATTATGTCATCTCCCTCATCAGTCTGTGTCAAGGCTTGCTGGTCTTGTAAAAGCAACATAGTGGACTGGTCCCAAGGCCTTGGTAAAAGAGAGTTCAGTGCAGCTAAACCCTGTCTGTAGTTGATCTTTCACTAACACTTATTTGGAAAAATTAAGATAAGGCCCAATTTGACCTTCGACTACTTAAAAGGCCTTAAATAATTAAATTTGTGTAAAGAGATCTAACAAAATTCAAAATGGAATGTGCAAAATGTATATTTTTCGTTCTTCGCCTCTCAAGTCTCAACCCGACACAAATTGCGATCCCTTGGTTTACAAAAGAAAAAGCATCGAGGATGTCAATTCTGGTCAGCAACAGCCATTTCTATGAGCATGAGCACTGACGGACTGAAATCCTAATCCTAGCTCTGTAAATTCCGTGAATTTGGCTCTAGTAAGTCTTTCTCTCTCTCTCTCAGTCTCTCTCTTTGCATTTGCGTGCTTACTCAATCTGGTTCCATCTCTTCTTCTCTCACTGTTTGACTGGGGACTGGTAATAAGTATATATATGTCTCATCTATACTCAATTAAGAGGATCTGGAACATAAATATTGGCCATTTACTTGTCAACTATGCTTCTCACCGACTTCAATTGGATAGTGATTTCTCGTGTTCTACACAATTTTTCTTTCTATTACTGTGGATAAAATTTTTGGAGCACGTCTCGGTTACTGCTTGAGAAATTGTGGTCACCGAATACATCAAATACCTTGTACCCCTAATACTTGCTAATTTACAAACTTTGTGTAACCAAATGTATCAAAAGGATCTCTCAAAAAAATATGTATATCAAAAGGCAACAAAGGGAAAAAAAAATGAAAATTTGGGAAAACAAAATTAAGCCATACAAACTGTTGGAAAGTGTTGAAAATAGTCCATTCGGCCAGGTGTTCGACCAGGTCCAGCCGAATGGTTGGCAGAACAGACGCGTTTTTCATACAAGGAAAGGTCCAGGCTGCACCAAAGTTGGAAATACGTGTATGGCACGTCCAGGGGTGTGGTTCTAGTATGTTGGGATAGTTTCCTTGTAAATAAAAGGTCAAATGTAACAAATAAAGAAAGAAATAATGGGGAATTATGGAAAGGGGGTGTGTGCCTCTATAGGATAGTTTTCCTATTTATTATTCATCTTCTCCATGTAACAATTAACCAGAAAATCAATAAAAAAGTGAGACGTGTGCGTGTGTGAGGACGTAGGCATCAAATTGGTGCTGAACCTCGTTAAAATCGTGTGTCTCTTTATTGTTTTATCTGTTTTCTACATGGTATCAGAGCCAGGTTCGATCCGAGACCAAAACAAACCCTAAAACCATACCATTCGGCCTAGTGTTCGGCCAAATACCCAGCCGAACAGTACCCAAATCAGGCAAATTTCACCATGCCAGACACCGAAACTGAAATCAAATCAATTCTGGAGAAGTTAACAGAGCTAGTCATTGCTCAACAAGCCCAGATGACCCAACTCATAACTATCCAAACCCAAACACCAATCCCAACTCCCGTAGCTCAAAGCTCAGATGTTTCAGCCTCACCGATCACAGTAAAACTAGATGGTACAAACTACTCGATCTGGTCTGAAGTAGTAAGCATCCATGTTAAGGGACGAAACAAGATGCACCATCTCACCTGTGACCCACCTGCTCCGTCGATAGATCATCCATCCTACCCTAAGTGGAGTGCAGACGACTCCGTGGTTAAAGGGTGGTTGATTAGCTCTCTTGAACCAGCTCTCTTGCCTACCTACTTGCGCCACAAGACGGCAGGAGAGATGTGGAAAGCTCTAGCAACTACCTACTATGATGGAAATGACGAGTCACAAGTCTTTGATCTCAACCGTCAAGTGTCTCGTCTCAAACATACAGGTAGAATTGAAGATTACTATAATGGTTTACAGGGACTATGGAGGGAAATTGACTATCGACGTCCAAATCCTATGACTAGTGCACCAGATATTGAGAGATTCAATGAATACCTAGAGAAGTCAAGGGTGTACATCTTCTTGGACGGTCTTGATGATCGCCTGGACAATCTCAGGGCCCAAGTGCTGCGACTCACACCATTTCCAACAGTGGAGCAAGCTTATGGGTTAGTAAGAAGGGAGGTCTCAAGGCAATCAGTCATGTTGAAAAGTGAGGAAGGTAACCATCAAAACTCTATGGTTATGTATTCTAAAGGTGTTTCTAGTATAAACTATCAGGATAAATCCAAGATGAAGTGTACTCACTGTGGAAAAAGCGGGCACGTGCGTGAAACTTGCTTTGAGATTGTGGGCTATCCAGAATGGTTCAAGGGAAGAAAGGGGAAGATGCAGAGAAGGCCTCAGGCAAATATGGTGGCAAACAACACAACTGGAGAAGCAAAAACCAACCATTCGGCCGACTGTTTGGCTGGAGCAGGCCGAACAACAAGCCGAACAGTGGCGACAGACAGCCAAACAGAGGAAACAGCCAACCGAACGGACCTGGCAGAGGGCAGTACGGGTCGGGCGCAGCTGTGTGCAGCCCGAGAAATTAACTCAACTCATCATGACACAGGTTTGATAAGTAACACGTCCAACCAAGGTAGGTCTCTCTTCTCATGTTGTGACTTGGACTGGGTAATTGACTCTGGTGCTACAGACCATATGACCTTTGATAAAAATGACCTCAAGGAATCTAGGGAACCAAGGGTGAAGAATATCTATAATGCTAATGGTTTTGAGTATCCAGTAAGAGGGGCAGGAAATGTAGAGATTTCACCATCATTAGTTCTCCATAACACACTTCTTGTACCATCCTTGAAAAATCGGTTGATTTCAATTGGACAAATAACAGAAGAGTTAAATTGTGTGGTTCTAATGTTCCCTGATTTCTGTATTTTCCAGGATGTCCTCACGAAGGAGATCATTGGGCGTGGTACTAAAAGAGGTCGTCTGTATCACTTGGAGGACCTTAAGATTGGGAGAACTAACTTGGCTACTAGAAGTTCATCACGGGAAGAAAAGATTTGGACTTGGCATAGGCGGTTAGGACACCCATCTTTTGGATATATGAGAAGGATTTTACCTGATTTGTTTTGTGGGTTAGATTTATCTAAGTTGAATTGTGAAACTTGTGTAAGGGCTAAAAGTCACCGTATGACGTACCATATCAGTTTGAATAAATGTGAAAGACCTTTTGATTTAATTCACTCAGATGTTTGGGGCCCCTCCCCAGTTGAGTCAATCTTTGGATATAAGTACTTTGTTTTATTTGTGGATGATTGCACTAGAATGACCTGGTCTTTTTTATTGAAAAGAAAAGATGAAGTGGGTGAAGTGTTTAAAAATTTTCATGCTATGGTGCAAACTCAGTTTGGGACTAATATAAAAATGTTTAGAAGTGACAATGGAGGTGAATTTGTGAATTGGAACCTAAAGGATTTTTTCAAGGAAAAAGGCATTATTCATGAGACATCGTGTGTTGGAACACCACAACAAAATGGGATAGCTGAAAGAAAAAATAGGCATGTTCTTGAGACTGCTAGGGCACTGTTATTTGAAAATAACGTGCCTCAGAAATTTTGGGATTGTGCCATAATGATGGCAGTGTATGTCATAAATCGGTTACCCTCAGTGATCAACAAATTCCAAACCCCCTTGAAGACACTTAGTACCTTTCACTCTATTCCATCTGTTTTAAGTCTTCAACCAAAAATATTTGGGTGTGTAGCATATGTTCACATTCAAAAAAATAATAGGACCAAACTAGATCCCTGTGCTGTTAAGTGTATATCCTTAGGAGTAGGACTCAACCAAAAAGGGTATAGGTGTTTTGAACCAAAGTCTCACAAGTGGTATGTAACAAAGGATGTGACTTTCTTAGAAAATGAAGCCTTCTACCAAGACACCACGTGTTTTCCTCAGGGGGAGACAGAAAATGAGAGAAACCAGTGGTATCAACTAAGAGAAGACTCCTATGAGATGGATGGTTGTCCAGATCTCAGAGAACAAGAGAATTTGACTCGTTTGGGTGTCCATTCGGGCAACCATTCGGCCGAACAGATAGTAGAACATGGTCGCTTGGTCAGAACTCGGACCAAGATGGCTCGGACTCGGACCGAGCAGGGTGAACATACAGAGGAACATGGTCATTCGGCTGAACATTCGGCCGAACAAGAGACCGAACGGCTCACAGATTGGGCCGAACAGCTAAGAGAATCTGACTTTACTGCTGAACTTGACTCACATGGTGACCCAGATGCAGGTGAGGAAGAAGTGGAGGAAGAAGTGATACAGACTGACCGTCCACAGCCCTTAGCATCTCCAGAGGACACTCCTGAGGTAAGTGGTTCTAACTCTAGATATGTACTTCCACCACGGCACAATCGTGGCAAACCACCAAAGAGGTATGTACCTGAGGACGGGACTAGTAAAGAGGTTATCTACCCGATTGCAAACTATGTTACCACAGAGAGTTTACCAGAACCACTAAGAAAGTTCAGTGAAGAAGCATTAACTATACCTATACCTGGAACTGTGAATGAGGCCTTAAATGATCCTATGTGGGTAGGAGCTATGAATGAAGAGATGAAAGCCCTGTATAAAAATGAAACTTGGTCTTTAGTAGATTTGCCAAATGGTAAGAAACCTGTAGGATGTAAATGGGTATTTTCAATCAAGTATGGTGCTGATGGTAATATTGAAAGGTACAAGGCTAGGTTAGTAGCTAAGGGGTATACTCAAACCTATGGAATTGATTATCAGGAGACCTTTTCTCCTGTTGCAAAACTAAATACGATTCGAGTATTGTTGTCTCTTGCAGCTAACTTAGATTGGCCACTTCACCAATTTGATGTAAAAAATGCCTTTCTACATGGAAACTTGGAAGAAGAAATCTACATGGAGCTACCACCAGGATTTGATGAGCTAAGGGCATTCAACATGGAAAAACAAGGTGGACAGAGCCTCTGTTCGGTTCACTGTTCGGCCAGGAGCAGGCCGAATGACCAGCCGAACAGTAAGAAAAGAGGGTCAGAAACAAAAGTTTGCAAATTGAGGAAGGCTCTGTATGGGCTAAAACAGTCTCCACGTGCCTGGTTTGGAAGATTTTGTCAAGCAATGAGAAAATATGGCTTTGTTCAAGGAGAATCAGATCATACCCTCTTTTATAAAAGAAAATATGAAAGGTTAACAGTATTAATTATCTATGTTGATGACATGATAATCACAGGTGATGACACAGAGGAAATCCAGCGACTTGAGGAGAAACTTTCCAAAGAGTTTGAGATGAAGAATCTGGGAGGTCTGAAATACTTTCTTGGAATTGAAGTGGCTCGATCAAGCGAAGGTATAGTTCTATCTCAGAGGAAATACATCTTAGACTTATTGGCAGAAGTGGGCATGCTAGATTGTCGTCCAGCAGACACACCAGTGGTGCAAAATGAGAAGTTGGGTGAATTCTCAGATCAAATACCAACCAACAAGGAAGGATATCAAAGATTGGTAGGGAAGCTAATATACCTGTCTCATACAAGACCGGACATAGCATTTGCCGTGAGTTTGGTAAGTCAATTCATGCATAACCCAAGTGAAGCTCATAGGGAAGCGGTGATAAGAATCATCAGATACTTGAAAGGTACTCCTGGAAAAGGAATACACTTCAGAAGGAATGGGCATCTTGATATTATGGGCTACACTGATGCAGATTGGGCTGGTAGTGTCACTGATAGGAAGTCAACCTCAGGGTACTTTGCTTTTGTAGGAGGAAATCTCGTTACATGGCGAAGTAAGAAGCAAGGGGTAGTGGCTCTTTCAAGTGCAGAAGCTGAACTCATTGGTGTTGTGAAGGGTGTGTGTGAGTTGTTGTGGATAAGGAAACTCATGAAAGAACTAGGCTTCAAGTCAGGGGGAGCCATGACATTGTGTGTTGATAATAAGGCGGCCATTGACATGTCTCACAATCCGGTCCAGCATGACAGAACTAAACATGTTGGAGTTAACAGGCACTTCCTCAAGCAGAGCATAGACTTGAAGATTATCCAGTTGAAGTTTGTGAAATCAGAAAATCAACTGGCTGACATTTTGACCAAGGGGGTAACAAGCAATGCCTTCAAGAATGTGATTATCAAGTTAGGTATGACAGATCTGTACATACCAACTTGAGGGGGAGTGTTGGAAAGTGTTGAAAATAGTCCATTCGGCCAGGTGTTCGACCAGGTCCAGCCGAATGGTTGGCAGAACAGACGCGTTTTTCATACAAGGAAAGGTCCAGGCTGCACCAAAGTTGGAAATACGTGTATGGCACGTCCAGGGGTGTGGTTCTAGTATGTTGGGATAGTTTCCTTGTAAATAAAAGGTCAAATGTAACAAATAAAGAAAGAAATAATGGGGAATTATGGAAAGGGGGTGTGTGCCTCTATAGGATATTTTTCCTATTTATTATTCATCTTCTCCATGTAACAATTAACCAGAAAATCAATAAAAAAGTGAGACGTGCGCGTGTGTGAGGACGTAGGCATCAAATTGGTGCTGAACCTCGTTAAAATCGTGTGTCTCTTTATTGTTTTATATGTTTTCTACACAAACATTTATCCTTCTTAAACAAAAAGTTACAACGACTTTCAATTTCAATTTAGGGAAAAAAAAGAACATTCTGCAGTAATTCAGAATAAAGAAAAAGACAACAAAACAAGAAATATTTTCCAAACAAAAAAAAAGGTAAAAACAAAATTAAAAACAATCAAAACATCACCCCAAATCATATTATTCTCCTACATGTATATATTACGACTCCCCACAATTACGCATCAGGAGCTGGCTGCTTCTTGTTCCTTGAAAGAAATTATTTTCCTTTCTTAATTGAAGTTGATGGAGTAAACAGGTGTCTGATCTGGATAGAATAATCCGAAATGTTGCTCGACAGCATCACCCGTCTTCTGATTTTCATTGAACATTGCAAAAATATAGGTCTCCAGTTTCCCAAGGCCTCTTCGGTGTGCCATTTCGGACATGATTAATCAAATTTTGAATGTAAGTACGAGCATTTTCAATTGTTGTGTTGAACCCGCCAGCTGTCGGCCAGCCGCTTTCTGACACAACAATCCCGACATTGGGGCCTCCTGCCTTCTCAAGGGCATAGTACATTTTCTCTGCATGACTGCATTGCCCGGTCCAAACCACGTCGAAGTTTAATAAACACAGACATCATTATATTTAATCATAGTTTTCTCTAAAATCTTAATATTATTGCAACAAAAGTAATCATCAACTATTTTTAAGGATAATACGAAATGAGTTTTGTTTCGCTTTATTCAAAATTAGTTATATATTGAAAGCCCCTAGTCCGAAATACAGCACAACACGATGAAATATGTACAGGTCCTGTCATGTAAAATGTACCAAGGATTTTTCACACGCATTCTGTCTTGCATGAGCACAGTAGTTGAGAAACAATTTATTTTTCCATCACGATATTCTTCTTTTTTTCTTTTTTTCTTTTTTATCGAGAAGGTATTGGGATGAATCCGCGCTAAAAAAAACAATAGATAAGTTTAGAAAAAAAAATAAAACAAAAAAGACAAAAAGAAAGTATAGAAATCTGTGCAGTAAATAATGTCACGCATTCCGGTATATCTTTTGTCCCCAAATACACAATCTGCTTCTCCTGGTCTCAGAAATAAATTGTGAAATTATGATATTTTTATCTACATTGAATTACACAGAGTCTTTAAGAAAAATGAACTACGATTCATTTTCAATGAATGGTCTCGATAACTCTGACAATACTTTTATAAAGTAAGCCAGAATAATTTTTTTTTTAGAGTCGGTGGTAAAGCACCACAACCGCAACAAATTTTATTTCTTTTAAGAAAAATAGAAGTCAAACCCCAATTTTATCAATTGAATAAATAAAGTTCAATAAAATATAAGGAAAAACAAGTAGCCAGAGGCTAATTAAACAAAACTAGCAGACCTAAGAAAGAAAAAAAAAAACTTTCCGTAGCTTTACAGGAATAGAGAAAAGAGAAAAGCAAAAAAGAAAAATCTCTAAGATTTCTTGCGAAAAAAATCCCACTTCAGGAGCACCTCTTCCAACAAGTCTGAATGTTGTTTGAAAGTTTCTCTGAAAGTTCTGGTACATCTCTCTCTTCAAATGACAAAAAAAGAAATTGCAAAAAGATCCTTGCAATTTCCTGAAATTGAAGAATTGAGTAAAAGTGCAATATGAGTCATGGGCAAAGTAGCTCCCCAAAGTACAGAAGAGACAGGATGACAATGTAACATCAGGTCCCTTAATTGCTTGAAGAATCCACAAGAATTGAAGAGGTGATGCACTGATTCCAAGTCAGAGCAACAAAGAATGCACCTGTTAGTTAAGTTTCAACCTCTCCTTTGCATGTTATACAAAGTATCTATTTTGTTTTGGAACATCAACCAGAGAAAGATTTTGAACCTTGGATGGATTTTCATACCCCAAATTGCAGCAAGTGAAGAAGAATGGTGAGGACAGCACATTACCAGTTTGTAGAAATGACTTGTAGAGAGAGAACCAGAGTTGTTGAACAGCTTCCAGTAAACAGTATCCTTGCCAGAACCAGGTATGTTATTGAGTAGTGGCGTAACCAATTGCAGAAGAGAGTTAAGCAACCCTAAACCTCCTATTTTCTTTGGCTTAATGACACAGTTCCAAGAAATCATGATTAGCTTTTTTTTGTCGGAATCAGTTCCATGCCAAAGAAAGCTCCTTCTGATTGAGTCAATCCTTTTAATCACTCAAGCATGCAATTTAAAGACCGACATAAAGTAGGTAGGTAAGGAAGAGAGAGAAGAATTTATTAAAACAATCCTACCAACAATTGATAGCAATGAAGCAGACCAGTCCTGAAGTTTATTATGAAACCTTGCCAAAAGGTTGTGAAAATCACTTCTAAGTAAAGGTTTGTCAGATAGAGGTAGCCCTAGATAAGTCAGAGGGAAAGTCGAGACCTTGCAGTTTAGAATTAAAGCAATATCCTGGGTCAAAGAAGGTTGACAGTGAATTGTAATCAAATCTGACTTACTAGAGTTGAGCAACAAGCCAGAATGACTGTCAAAAATCTGAAAAATAGTCTTCAAGAATAAAGCTTGTTGGAAGGAGGGCTTAAGGAAGATGATTGCATCATCTGCATAATAGAGACTAGAAAACATGCCTTCCAAAGAAACTGCCATGGCTCCTAAAAAGTTAAGCTTAGCTAGCCACCTTGAGAGGAAATCAAAATCCATGATGAACAAATAAGGAGAAAGAGGGTCTCCCTGGCACACCCCTCTTTTCAAAAAAATTCTTTTCCCAACAACACCGTTTAAAACCACTCTTGAAGAACCCTGAAGAACACAACCAAGAATAGTAGAAGTGAAGGAAGGATGGAAGCCCAGAGCTAAAAGGATCTTCTTCAGAAAAGTCCAACTAATGGTGTTAGAGGCCTTATGGATGTCAGCCTTAAAAACTGCTAGAGGAGTCTTTGTCTTGGAGCAATGATTAATCACCTCCTAAGCATAAACAAAATTTTCCAACAAATTTTATTAATAAAAAATATTTACAAACTAGGAGAAAATAAAATAAAAAATATATAAAAAATAGATCTAGAACCTATACAAAGAGAAATGCTAGAGTCCAATATATTGGACGGATGGGGTCCGTCCAATACGATGGTTTTCGCGTTTTTAAATTTTAAATAACATATCCGAAACGTTCAATATGTTCTCTGTATTGAAAACTTATAAGAAATCAATTTTTTAATTTTTTTCGAAAATTTTTACTATTTTTTGGTATTTTTGAAAATTGTCGTTTGGACGATCCATAATATTTATATCATAAATTTTCAAAAATACTAAAAAAATAGTAAAGAATTTCGAAAAAAATGTACAAATTGGTTTCTTGTAAGTTTTCAATATGGAGAATATATTGAACGGTTCACATAGGTCATTTGAAATATAAAAATATGAAAACGATCATATTGGACGGACCCATCCGTCCAATATATTGAACACTAGCATTTCTCTATACAAAATAACTAAAATCTAAATAAAAAGAAGTTTAAAGATAGCTAAGCATGTTTCATCCAAGAGTGTACACATGTGCAAATTTCTTTCAGCACAAGGTCCGGGAGAGTATAATTGTTCGAGAAGATTCGTCTGCTGTGTGTCTTTCAAATATTCTAGGAGGTGGCGACCCAAATAGTGTCCCATAGTTTAATTCCAGAATTTTTGCGATAGCCAGAAATCAACAATATCGAGATTGAAATTGAGAAAGGGGAGTCTAATTAAACTGAATTTGGACCCGAGACCAAATTGAGGTTGCGTACCAACAATGTATAAAGAGGTGGTGAACATACTCTATGGTAGTAGCGCTGCAGCAATGGCACGAAGTTGAACAAGGCCATCCGCTTAACATAAGCTAGAATATTTTTAAATTATAAAAAAAATTATGTAAACCTATTGTAGTTGAGATGGGCTAAAATCAGTCATAATTGACGGATGGACCTGTCAGCTGCAATTATATCTCAATTTTTGAGATTTTAATGTTTTCTTCGTATTGAAATCTCATTGGAGACCAAATTTTATATTCTTTTATTTTATTTACTATTTTTTTTGAGATTTTTAAAAATCATAGTTATTGAAGGGTACAGAATTATTTAGATTAAGAATTTTGTAAAATACCAAACAAATACTAAATAATTTTCGAAAATACAAAATTTTGTCTCCAACGAGATTTCAATACGGAAAACACATTGAACGATTCTGATCGACTGTTAGAATCTCGAAAATTGAAATTTGATCGTAAATGACGGTTCCATTCGTCAGTCGTGGCTAATTTTAGCCCATCTCAAATTATAAACTAAGTATTGTAATTCTAACCTCATGGATATATAACTTGCATCAAATTTATAAAATTTTTATAGATAAAAAATATATAATAAATAACATCATAAGTATAATATTTAAAAATTATGAATTAATTTTTAACCGTTATTACGATAGTCAAACTAGTTTAACCCTCAAAGAAAACAATATAAAAAAAAAGGTGGATCTCCAAAGTGACTTCGCATCCTCTGGATGACCATCCAGTGGATGGTTTCGATCTCAGCCGTCTGATTAAATCTCAATGGCTATAGATGCCCCGTGCATGATACTAAAATTGATAGGCTCGAAAAAAATCTAACCGTTTAGATTAAATCAGACGGCTCGGATAGAAAGACGTTTAAATTGAATACAACCATCCAGAGGATACGGATCCCTGCAAAGCAATCCGGATTCGCTGTTGCGCTACACCGCGTGTCGCGCACTACGAGCCGTCTGATCTTGATCGGACGGTTCACTTTTTACGGGCCTACCAATCTAGGTTACATGCACGGGGCTCCCTTGTCCATTGGATCTTAATCAAACGGCCAGCATACCGCGCGACACGCTGTGTCGCGCGGCAGCTGATCTCAATTTCCTGCAAAGTGGCCAATTTCAGCAATTGACGCTGCCTCCCGGCGCTCCCGCTCTAAAAGCGCTAAAAAAAAGCCTCCTTGGCGCCATCACCCCCTGACCCCCTCCCCTCAGTGTCTCCTTTCTGATTGATTGCCATGGCCGATTGTGGATTCCACTCGCCTCATTTCTCCGAGGTTTGGATCCTCCTCTCTTTCTCCTTTTTCTTAGCTCCGACCAATCAGGAACAGGAAGAAATGCAAGATCCAACACTGGGGGTTTTGAACCATTGACCTCAATAGCTCTCTCTTTCTATCTCATAACTGTTTAATTCTTTCTATCCCCTTTTTGTTAATGCGTATGGCTTTTTGAAATTGGGGTTATATTCAGGAAATAGCTTATCTGCCACCATGGCTTCAGCCACATCAGCTTCCCATTGTACTTACAGCCGTTAAAGCCAATAGTAGCACTCCCATGCAAACTTTCCAGGTTCTTTTCCTTCTTAACCTTAACCTTATCACTCTATCAGTGTGTTTTTATTTAATTTGTTCAATTTTATTTTTATTTTTATTTTTCTTGCTTCTAAGTAACTGCCTAGTTCAAATGTACTGGATAATTTTAACTGTTGATCCTAATTGAATGAGGGCTAACAGTAGGCTTTAGTACTGAAACTGTATCATTGGACCCATCTAGTACATTATTGAGCTTTCACTGCAATACTTGCTCACCTGAGTATGTCCATATCTTGAACTTTGCAGAAAGTCTATTTTGGGGAGAATACATGCTTTCAACAAAATGGCCAACAATGCTCTAATAGTGAAGCTGGGTATAATAGCTGCCATTTGTATTTATCTGGAGATGACAATTCACTCCCTGGAAGCATTCCTTCGACTGGAAATGTGAGAATTTGGCTTATATCTTATTGAACAATTGTGGGCTACATGGTAAAATTCGAGGGCTGATTCAAATCTAATGGACATAATCACACTAGCGCTGGTTGATTGGGGTAAGATCGGGACAGTGAGGGTTAATTGATACTCCTTTTTTGCAAATGGAACTAATCTTATCAGGATTGCACATTTCAGTTCCTATTGGGACATTTGTTAGATTAAATTGAATGAGTTCTATGACTGAAGCTTATTTATAGTGCAATTGGGGGTTAACATCTGCATAACTGGGACTAACAGTTGAAAAGGTTAGTTGAAAACGTTTAATCTGGACGAAACTGACAGTAAATAGAATCCTTAAGCATGGCCGCAAATTGATGTATAAAATAATCCTAATTTACAACTAAGATTATTAAGACAAGTAGTTGGGAATTCATATAATTAAATTAAGGAAAATAGGTGTTTGATTTCTACCTGCTTTTTCTCTTGACATTTCTTACAAGTCAGATGCATTCTCACAATCTCACTCAACAGGCACTTCATCTCTCCTTGCACCTTTCTTGTACAGCATCTCAAGGCAAAAGCCCACCTCTAAGCATAAATAATGAAGCAAGCAGAAACACTAGGGCTAAACCTGATATAGAGGTAAAAGAAACCCATACAGACCAAACAAGGTACCACATAAAAACTACTAAAAGAGACACCCTGACCCTCTCACAAGCTGGCATTAAGGAGGCAATTAAGCTCTCCATAGCCGCCTCTGAAGCTATGGTAATTACAGAAGTGGTCTCACTTGATTCAGAGGCATCTCATTTTCCTGTATCCAATGCACTCCAATCAGCACTTCGAGTAAAGGAGACACGAGAAGAGCTGTTTTCAGGTGGAGAAGATGTTTCATGTGCATCCCTAGAGCAGGAGAATGATGAGTCAGATTCTCTCTCTGAGTTAGATGAATCTGTTATGGCTGTTGCTTATGCTGATGTTGGTTTATCAGACAATGGTGCCCCAGATAGCAATTCTCATGCTCATAGATTAACTAGTTGTCCTGATTCTGCTTTGGTCCCTTGTTCCATAAAAGAAAGTACATCTGAACCTCAGATTTTCAGTTTTAGAAATATGAGTTCGAAGAGAGTAACTGCTGCTGCTATGGAAATTGAAAAGCGAGGTTCAGATGCTTTTGGTGGAACTGACAGGAACTTGGAAGAATTTGAAGATAATCTTGAGGTAAACTAGTTCTATTTCAAATATGACAATTTTACTTGCATTAGATTGGCATAATATGTCCTTAACTGTTCTTATTTTTGCTTAAAAGTGAACAATACTTTTTACACAAATATGTTTTTCGATAAAATGGTTCATTGGGTTTGTTTGTAGATGTTACCAAACAAATATCACAAGAGGTTTCAAACTTTTTTGCATTTTCCGAATATGGACTTCACAAAAGATGTCTATCCTTTATTGTTGTGTCAGATTTCAATCTTTTATATAAACATTTGAATTTCAGAAGGATCAAGAAATTGCCATTCAAGGAAATACCTCCACAAGAAAGATAATCAAAGAATTATTTGTTCGGGAATCGAGCTCTATTTCAGAATCGATGGACACCTCAGGAATCTTTCCATTTGCGCCCTTAGAAGAGCCTCAAAATGAGATAGTTGCTTCAAGCACACCAACTAATGCAAGAAACAGATGCCTTAATGAAAGTGTACATTCATCCATGGATGCCCTTTGTTCTGTAGTGCCATACAGTCTTTCTAATCCTTGCATGGATCAACCCGCAAATGAAGATTTGGTGGGTTTGCAAGAAAATTTGTCTACCTCCCAAAATGCACTAGATGGATCTGGTGTGGTTACAAGAATAACACGTACACTTAAGGAATATAGTATGGTGCCAAGAGATGTACAGTTTAACAAAGCACCTCAAACTTTTGACACAAAACATCTAGATGATTCTGTTGCTACGTTAAATGAGGTTCGTGAAGAAATAAATTCTAAAAGGTGCTCAGAGTTGCAGACAATAGAGGTGGATGAAGGTGTGGGAACTAATAGTAAAAGAGTTAGGTTTTTAGAGGCACAGTGTGTTGACAAGGAGGTTAAGAAAAGTGAAAGGTTGAAGCATAGAAAAGGGCATCTTGGTAAGTTCACATTTTTCTTTTACTTCATTACTAAGTCCTGATTACTTGAAGCTTAAGTTCATTGAAAGCAATTAATTAGGCAGAAGTCCTCCAAGAAGCCCTAAGTAAACTTAATTTACTGTTCACTCCAAAATTCAAAAGGATTTAGGTTCGGACCCCAAATGTAGAATAAAATTATTCCCAAAGGCATATAACTTTTGAATTTGTCAAAGGGGCAGTGGCTTAATTGTACAATTTCCAAAAACAACAGAAATTTAAGGTACCTTCGTGAAACATAGTTATTTAAAGGGGCTATGTTGGGATTTTGGAAATTTAAACTTTGCTCACAGAAAAAATATTTCTAACACATTTCCTGCTAGGTATGAAGTATTTTTGTTTTGTTATTTTAATGAAATTTCAGCTTCAAAATCTAGTAGGCTAAAAGGAGCAAAATATGGTTTGAACTGTAATTCTCAAGTCAGGAGAAGGAAATGCAGTTCTTTTGCTGGGAATAGTAGAGAAAGGAAGGAGATGATATTTCTAGGTTTAGACTTTTTACTGACTGGACTCTCCAATAAGAAGTTGAGGGAATTGCATGTCCTCATCAGACAATATGGAGGTTGTGTTCTTACAAAATTACCAGACTGCCCTTCAAATCTAAGAGCAAAGTTGGTTGAGGCTACTCACTGGAGGCCACCTGTAGTTATTTGTCCTAAAAAGGTTGGTACTTTTGACTTGAAATGATTTTAGTTCTCCATTATTAATTTTTTTCCTTTCCTTTCAATAGGCTTGACATAAGATACTAATTTTTCTTACTACGTCCTTTAACACAGTTGGGAACAAACAAATTTCTATATGGCTGCGCAGTTGATTCCTGGGTGTTGCATGACCAATGGCTAGTTGATTCAGTTGAAGTTGGTCATCTTTTGCCTCCTTCCAAGTAAGTTCAATTAAAATGTCTTTATTGAATAAAGCTTAAAAAGAATTTTTTTTATACTCTAGGCTCAACTGTGCTATTACATTCCAGTTACGCCTTGACAGCCCTCAATTATGCACTATACCTGCTTACATTGCACCCATTCATCATCAAATACTCTACTCTTTTTCTTTTTTCTTTCTTTTTTGTAAAAATAAAGGATCAAGAAATCTTAAAAGAAACATATAAACAAAGGAGATAAAGTCCATCCTCTCCAAACGTGATGCAGCTTCTAAAACAAACTACTTATACACACTTTTGCTACAAACTAGCTATTTCTGTCTAATGGTAGATCTTGTTGGCCCAATGACTTTTTGCACAATTATAGATACATGATCGTGTACTTGTTTGGTGCTCTTGATATAGCATCTTGTTTATTTGTTTATTTATTGCGAATGAAAGAATGGCGCTAAGGTTTCTTTATTATATCACTAGGTACGTAATTAAGCAACTAAGAGCATCTGCACAGAGTTATTCAGACGGAGATATCTTTTGCTTTAAACGCCATACTTACATTTTTCACGGCATGGGCTTCTTTCTCTACGGGAAACCCAGCTTCTGTTCTAAATTTTTTAATATTATAAAGGTGAGTCTGCCAACCATTCTGTTATCTGAGTACACACTACATTTTATCGTTGTTGCGAATGGCATCAATATTTCTGATGCTTTCAACTAGAAGAAAATACTTTGAGGTTGTTTTGAAGTTCATAATGCAGGGCCCAGAACCATTTTTCTTATTATTATTATTATTATTGGTCACCTCATCCCAAACAGAACTAGTAGAAAGCCAAAGAAGAATGAGGAGGGTTTCAATACCACAGGTTTTTTGGTGCCACAAAAATTCCACAATCTCTCTTTTGCATTACGATTTTACAATCCAAAATCTAAATGACCCTACAAATTTTAACAATTGCGCAGTTTGCTTTCTATGAGATCAGGAGGCCAAAACTGAAAGCACAGACATTAATCTATAACAGCTCAGTTTGAAACTGTTCATTTCATGATTTCTTATGAAAAAACAAAATCAGTGGTTTGGTTTCATTCTTTTAAGTTTAAAATAATAAATGTAAATATCACAAAAGAGTTGGGACAACTTATGGCACAAAGCCTAGGTCAGCACAATTAATCCAGGTTTGAATGAACTTCTTGATATGACTTGTGCATTTCTTTCTTTTTATATTTAGCATTTGTGCTTGAAGCATCAGCCAGTTAAATGTTAGGTGTAACCTCACGAGAGTAAAACAGTAGAATGTTTTTGTTATTAAGTCAATGTGATATTTTACTTAAAATATGCTAATGAGATGGAAAGTATAAGTTCTGTAAAAAATGAAAATAAAAGATATTCTTACTTTGGAGTAAAAATTTAGGGTGTTCACAAAACTGTGTCTTCTTGTTCCAGCATGGAGGAGGTCAGGTCTTTCAATCTTTGCAAAGCCTAGTTCACAGCTTGACAGCGAAGAATATAAAAAATGGTGTCATTTTAGTAGAGGAGGCAAGGTCATCTCGCCATCTCAAGTCGTGTGCCCTTGAGCACAATATACAGACTCTGGTCGGTACTTGCTAATATCTTACTATAATTAGGTCATTATTCCCTGCTAGTTTCAGGCACTTATTTTTCCTGATAATTTTTTTAAAAACTACCATAAATATAGGTGCATTTTAAATTGGTTTTGGCCAATATGCTAGGTGGTAATTCAACCAGGACCAAGTTAGACTTGTCCTTTATTATTGTATAATTGATATTTATTTATTTATTAATTCTCTTCCCATGCAGCCAGTCAATTGGATAATCGAAACACTTTACACGGGGGAGTTGGCTCCTCTCAAGGAAGAAAGGTATCCTCACTTTCGTAGAACCAAAGTTCCAAAACCACGAGCTAATGATGACGGATTTGACATGAGCCAAGAGATATGATTTGTGACGTTGCTATGAAAATGATAGATATACGATCATTGCGTATGCTGAATGTGTCCAAGGACCGCAAATTGATTGTAGGTGCACCGAGTTTGAATTATTCCTTTTTAGTTTTTAACGAAGAATCAGAAAAAAATAGAAAAAGAAGGGGGTATTCAATCACATACACTGTAAAGAGGCATGGCATATAAACCAATTGTTGAATATTCATTTAGGTTGCAATATGCAGTAGCTTTAAATAGTAAAGAGGGCAAGAGGCTCAGTTAGATGTCAAAATACAATAATAGCTCGGAATTGAATCCTGCAAATCTCAACAGATATTTTAATTAAGCCAGCAAAGATGAGAGAAGGAATGGAGAGGCCTAGAAACCAGAAGCAATCAATAAGCAGCACCTGGAAGTTCTAAACATTGTTTCTCTTCAGCATACAGAAACGAGCCTTTATTTAGTATTTTTTTTCCATTTTTCATTCCTATTCTTTACTCTAAATTGATCACATAAAATCAAGAAGTTATCAAAAATCCACTTGGATATTCGGCGGGTCAATCCGACGGTTCTGACTCGAAAAATAAGAATATTGTGCTATCTAAAATTCAAAATCACAAATAAATGGGAATATATAAATGTGCATGAGCCCGGCTACTGTAGAGGCAACACTATATTAACCCTATTTCTATTTCACAGATTATCTGGGGAATAGAAAAGGTGAAGCGGACTTTTTTGTAAACTAGTGGGGGCGTCGCGCGTTGCGCGACCTATTTTTATCACATATAAGTAGTGTGAACCTGTCACTTACAATAGAAGTAAAATCTGTTATATAAGATGAATGTGACTGAAAAAAAAGGATAATATGAAAGTGGAAATCCCATGCAAATTTGAAAGAAAAGAGAACAAAGTGAAGATTAAACTAAAATATCAAGCAGGTTGATAGCCACCCTTGCAAGCTATTGTCTTTTCTACATCAGTTCTCACAGGTCCCATGAGGAGTTAAGTAAGAAGAAAAAAGAATCAGAAGCATAGAAATGTGCAAGAAATCAGAAATTAGGCATAAATGAATAACCTAGAAGAGGAAAGGAATAAGCGGCGCAAGCAGAGTAGAGAATCAACGATAGGAGTAGACTTGTATACCCCACAGGAATCGAAGAGCCACCTCCCTACAGTAAATTGCGTGCACCCATACAGAGGAATCATTGCACAAATGGGGCATATAAGTGAAGCAAGGCACAGATTTGAGCCTATCGAAAAAAAAATTGCTCAATCTACAGAGATAGTTAATTGATAATCGGGGCATATAAGTGAGGTAAGGCAAAGATTTGTGCTGTCCAGAAACATGATTACCTAACTAATTGATAACTCACAGTATGATTCATTACTGGTTCCTGAACATTCTCCTAGTTGATGGACTATCAAATGATATAGGAAACATATAGAGACATGAAGACATGTATCTAAGAAAAAATTAAACTCGGCATACATGTTGTCACTTGAAAGACAAACAACTGCATAGCCTGCAAAAAAAAGAAAGACAAATAAATATAAATAATACACATACCAGACACAAAATAATAGCAAAAAGCTGTCGTTTGAAGAACTAAATATATTTTACCTGAGTGAAGGAAAACAAAAGAAGAAGCAAATACAGGACCTTTGACCCACTGCGACTCCACCAATTATGCCAATTTAATTTTGGATATTCAATTCAATGCGATTATAAACCTAAAGTTATGTTGATTTCTCCTTTTTTTTTGTGTACCATTGTTTGAGCACCAACAATAAAAAAAAAATTAGAATCAATAAAAAAAACAAAATCAGTGAAATTGTAGATGAAATTGAAATTGGTGACCTGCAAATTAAAGATATAAAATGAAGAAGAGATACTCAAGAAGCCACTCGATGATTCCCTGGATCCAATCAACCGCCAACTTGAACCAATTCAGCCATTATCTCATTGCGTCCGACCAGACTAAACTTGAGGCTTAGCACCACCAAGGATGTTCATATTACGAAATTGAAGCTATCAGAAGTACAATGGAACTCCTAAGATTCTTCAGGGATAATTTCTAGCAAGAGAGGATCATTTCGTTAAATTAATTTTGATAATATTTTCATAATTAAGTTATGTATAATTTAGGATTGACCCTTGCGCATGTTGTTTGTTGGAACCAGATTCCGCTAATAGTTCTTCTCCTCCCCAACCCAGATCAAATAACATATCTAAATCTTACCCCAGTTTGTCTCTAGAATTTCACATTCAACCATGACATCATTTTGATTGTTCATTCACAGGGTTATAGTAACCTCAGATAGTATTCACCACAAAAACTACACGGGGCATTTGCAGTATATGCCCATGTTTAAAATTCGATGTCGAACATTTATTCATGCTTGCTATATCTATCTATTCATGAAATTCAAACTTGAAATGAAACAATTATCATGCATTTATTTGATAGCCAAATTAAATTCTTCACTAAATTTGTTCTGTGAAATCTTTCCAAATATTTAAACAGTTGACTCGCAAAATGCAAATCCACCACCATAAGATTAAAGCCCATACCAGTAAATATGACTGAGAAAACAGTAGCCAATCGATGCTTCGTTTTCCTTTGTGCTCTACATGCATTATGCATTGCTTAAGTGTTTATTCCTTATTCTCCCCGGCACCAGCTATATTCTATTCACAATGTATTCTCAAGAAAGAGGGAAAGAAGTGTATTTATAGAAAGAGGGAAAGAGGCACTTCAAGAAAGAGGTTGATGGGGTTGATGGGCAGGTGTGTTTCATAGCTCCTCACTATCTTGTTTTACCACATTCCAAGAAAAAGGAAAGAAGTGTATTTATAGAAACCGAACTGTCCTTCCCATGATCCAGCAAATTAAGTTTTTTTTCTGAGCATCTAAGAAATACAAAATAAATAAATAAATCAACATACATACCTGCACTATTTTATAGGGACAATTCCGACATTACACTTAAAAATAGAACATGCAAATTATATGTATATTATGCACATAAGAAATCAATAGAACATTAAACATTTTAATTGACCATTGAATATTTAATTTGAAATTTGTAGTGGCAAGTTTTTATAGCTGCTGGAAATATCAATGACCATAGTCACATAAAAAAAAAATTTCACACACAGATAATGCACAATGTTAATAATACACCAAACTTTTTTGGACATACCAAAATATTTATTTACTTGGTTTGAAGACACTGATGGTTAGGTAGCTAAGGCAGCTTAAAAAATATCAAATTTTTAAAAAACCAGAGATAAATTAGAAGCAACAGGTTTCAGAAATGGAAAACGTAAAGATTGCCATGATAAAAAAAAATTCTAAGTTAATCTATAGAAGCACAAATATTACCATAGGACACTCTTCATCTCTGACCAGTTACTTTTCTATAACTTAGGAAATTGAGAAGATAAAACTTGCTTGTCAATGGTAGACAAAGGTGGATAACGATATACTATTATACCGAGTAATCCAAATAAAGAAACACAGACAATTAGAAAAACGTTTTTTTTTAAATATTATTAAAATATAGAATGTGTATTATGTTGCCTCCAAAAAAAGAGCATACATTTTGATTCTGTCATGTTAAATTCGATAAGAAATCAGACCTTAGGAAACTGTGCAAAATGTTACAGGCAGCAAACAACATAGATTCAATTTTTATTATGTATAATCTGTTACATTATTAATTCTTAAAATATATAAAAAAATAGCAGTTGTTCTTTCGCATCGCAATAAAAGAACTAAGAATATAATTCAATAAAATGAAGTATGAAAGCATTGACCACTGAATTACTGATTGCGCGTTCTCAAAATGCATCTAAACATCCGGCACTGAATAGTCCTTGAACTATATGAAATAGGTATATATAGTTGAGATGAAAAATGCATAAAGGAATATGTTTAATATTTGTCATTATATTTATAAAAATAAACAGGATGTGTTCCTCACTCATGCAATCCAGTGCCTAAGTGATGAGGATGGCAATATCATTATATGAGCTGCTTGCAATTCTTCCAGGTGCTGCGGAAAAACAAAGAAATTTAATCAACCAATTAGACTATGAACAAAAAGATAAAAAATATTCTCATGAAAAGAAATCTGAAAAGCAGCCAAACACTATTTTCATGGACGTTCAGGTTTTGCATCCTTCAGTTTTCTAACTACATAAACCAACACAGACAATCGAAAAAAGACAAAAGGCTACCTCTTAATTATTGTACCATTTGCAAATATAGAAACAGATTTTTATTGTGCTTGATTCACTCTCTGTGCATGCAATTATATCAGATTGTACTTATCAATAATTCTTTTGTTCGCTCTATAAATCATAACACATTTTTAAGTTTAACTAAATAGTCAGTACCTTATCATTCAGTTGAGTTGCTACAAAGAGAGTTTCTTCAAACCAACCTAGGAAATTCCAAAGATTTTCTGCAAAATGGATAATTCATCCAGACTTTAATAACAGTGTACTACATGTGTTACATATCGGTATTATAATAGTATTAAAATATTAAAATGACACACACCGTCACATACTGGTATCATAAGAGTATTAAAATGACACACCCTATAATTGATGATGACGTTTGGCGAAATTAAAACAATTTTGTTAAACGATGAAGGTCGGTAATTTATTTCAAATGAGAAACCACCCGTAATATTTTTTATTGAATAAGTGGAAATAACGATCGCTTTATACCCTCTTTTATCAAACCGGAAAGTGACCCCTTACATCAAATAGAAAAAGGATTTAACTTTCTTTGAACATTTTTTATAAAAATGGCTTAATAAAAATTTTTTATCAAACATACAACAATTGTCCTTTCTTTTGATATTTCTTATAAAACGCAAAGAAAGACTGCTTGACACAGAGAAATGCAAGCCTTCTTTTAAGCAAGCATGGAGAAAAATCTCCATTGACCTGTTTGGCAAGCACAATCGTTTCAAATGAAAAGAAACATTAATCTCTTATTTTGGCAAGAATACTCACCTAGACAAAACCCAACAAAAGAGCAGATCAAAGCACTGGCGATGACAGCAGCATTGGTACAACGGCAATCTGCAAAGTACAAATTGAACCATGAACTCAAAGAAATCTTCGAGGAGAAACAAACAGCAGTCAATTAGTACTAATGCAAGTTTCTTTATCCAACCATAAACTCAATCTGGTTCGTCCGATCAAAAATTACATTCGTAACATTGTCTTCAGACAGTGTTTCAATCAGTACTAATGCAAGTTTCTTTATCCAACCAGAACACTGTCTGAAAAAAAATTACATTCATAACATTATCTGTGAACCTACCTCCAAAATTGAGTTAGATTTTATACTGATTACATTGACAATCGATTGCAAAGTGATTGCCAACCAGTATCCATGACATCTCCCTATCAGATTACAATCAATTGACAAAAAAGTTCACAGAATCACATTTTCTGTCTCTCGAATACATCTATACCAGTATCTCTGAACATCTTCAATTGATGTTCAATTGTTGATCGGATATTCTGAGGATTCCTTGAAGCATACGGAGAGAATTAAATACACATTAAGGTGCTGCATAGAAGATTTACCTTGTCTTGGATTCTGCAATGCCTGTATAGCAACCTTTCATGACTGAGACTGCAATATATGGCCCGATATGCCTCACCTGAAAATTGATGGCATAGAATAATACATTGGTAGTTAAATTTGAGAGAAAAATCGTCAGACCTAAAAATTAAGTTAAATTGGAAGGAACAAAAACAACCAAAAAGGATGGTACAAAAAAAAAATACCGTGTTTAATATTGAAATGACTCAAGAGGAGAAGCATACATGAAGGAGAAATAGAAGGGGGAAAAAAAAGTTAAAATTGAGGTTCGAAAGTCACCTGAAGAAGGAACCACGATCATAAAGCACAAATCCAGGGCCGTAAACCTAGAACGGAAAAATAAAAGAACAAAAAGAAAATGAGATTGAACCTGATGAAATCAATTGACTGGAACCAAATCGGACAAATTGGTCGATTGAAAACGAAGGAGAAACGAAGGCGGAGAAGGAAGCATCACCTGAGAAACTAAGAGGGAGAACCGAGACCAGGTTGCAAGCAAATCTCCGTACGCTGCCCACGCGGAAACCCACAGTATGGAGATCACATGGCCATTGACTTGAGGCCATTCCTGAGGACAGAAAGTAGGAACGTAAGGGAGAAAAGCTGGGCCTAGAACAAAACCCACATCAACAACTGTAGGGTTGTAGAAACCCTAGAACCAGGGTTATCCATCACAGGCGCGGCGGTTGGTTGAGATCGGAGATGGAGAGGAGAAGTATTTAGATAAGAGAAAGCGAAAGACAAAAAGGGACAGAAAAAGAGGATCGGAAGAGAGGGGGAGAGAGAGAAGCCAGCGAGAGTACAGATAGCTATTGAGTATTGACCCTTCAGAAGTCGAAAGAACGGCCCTAGAAAGATCGAAGAGGCGTGAGATGGACGGACAGATCTAACTTGATCGGACGAACTGGATTAATCTGAACAAAAACGAACGGCCAGGATCCGACACTGTTCCAACAACTGTTTACCCACAGTTGGTCAACCCAGAGTCAACATGCGGGTGTTAATATATTAAATGATGATAAATGGTAATCGCTACTCAAAATATTACATGTTTTAATCACAGAAGACCACTTACACAAAAGATAAGAAAAATAAAATAAAATCGGCTGGGCGTTGGCGTGAAGCACGTGCCGTCGGTGCCGATCGCCTTTGGCCTGTTATGTTTGATTTTCTGTCTCATATATGGTGTAGACTTCTATCTGACGAGATTCGATTTTAGTGTTCTTTCACTTGCTCCAATTTGTTAGACGGTTTGATCCGTTAATTCCTCCTACGATTGGATATCAAGGAAACTACACAAGGAACTAGAACACAGTAATCAGCAAATGAAATTTGTCTCTCTCTATAGTAAGCATAGAAATTCATTGACAATTGGCATTTGTCACAATGCAATTTCAATTCAAGTAAAAAAAAAAAATTTAGAAACCGAAAACATATTATAGGCATATTGTCAGTCTTGTAGAAGGTGTGTATCAAATTTTATACGATCTAATTCGAGATTTTATTTTATCAAACGCAATTAATTTTGTATCATTGCGAAATTATTTTTTTTAAATAAATTCAATCAACATTATTTTATATGACTAAATAGTCAGATTGTTCTATTACCAACAAAAAAGATTTCTATCCTTTTAAATAGCATGAACATTCGACTAGTTTCCTTGTTATGTCCCTCCATTCGGGGAGTTACAGCAATCACAAATAATAATGTTGGGAATTAAGCTCACGAAACAATTTTAGTATTTTACGAACCCAAAAAAATGTAACTATATGCAAGCATGTAAACGTGTGGTGATGTCAACTATATCAAATCCCTTTAAAACTGTTGGAATCTGTGGAGTCATTGTCCAGCGGGTCGCTTAAAACTTGCACCCTCTGGTCGCATCCACTGGACTGGATAGTCTCCTCTCCTTTATATTCACCATCTGAATAGAATTGGGATAGATAGCTTATATACTGCAAAGGTTTGTCTTAAAAACTACTGTCTGCAGAATAGTAAAACAAATTGGCAAACTACTTAGTCCCTCTCTATTGTGATCTTCTGCAATGTCTTGACTAAGAGGTTCCCGCAGGCTTCCTGCAATTCCTATACCTCTGAGGGTCTCAGCTCTCTTTTTCCCTACAGATGAGTACAAGTGAGAACTCTCATGAGCTGAGGCTGCAGGTCTGTGAGATTCTTCTCATTCTCTCGCTCATTAAACCTGACAGTGTGGGTCCCTGCTGTCAATGGCAAGTTGTTTGAGCTTAATGTTGCTTGAGGTCAACAGAGAAAACAGACAGCTCAACAGTCTCCTCTTCCTTTTCGATCACAACCAACCGTCTCAATGGTTGCTCCCTAATCTGGTATTCTGGTACATGACCAAAACTGGAATTAGCGAAGATTACCCCTAATCAACCAGAGGCAGGATTTTCAAAACATCAAAGTGGAGGCAAAACCTGTTAGATAAGAGGCATGAACATTAGCAGTCTCCAAAGCCATACCAAAGATACAACATGAGAACAAGATGTTGGTGCTGAACAGCGGCTTCTTGATAGCAGGTGGTTCAACATTAGACCTGGCAAGGCCAGATCCACACGCAAGGTCCTGCTGGTGCCTATTGAAGCAGTCTGATGAAAGTTCTGCTTCCCCTGACTTGTCTATTCAAGGAAACCTGAAAGGGATGCTCTTCATTTATTTCATGACTTTTAAAAATACAATAAAGCACGTGTATACAAAAATTTTCCTTAATTTAAACTGTTCCTCGATATATAACATCTTTCACTTCTTTCCTTTTTTTAAGTAATTGTTAACCGAAGTCACCATGCATGAGGAAGAAAGGGCTACAAGGATATTTTGATAATTTAATGGATATACAGACACATTGGGTTTGGTAGGGTACATATGAAAATTTACAATACAATTATGCATATTTGGAAAAAGTCTTAAGAAATACCCCTAAAAGATCTTGTGCCAAGCAGTCCAGTTCTTTCTCGCTGCATAAAACGTGTCGCAATTCCCATTATAAGAGAACCGCATGCTAATTTCCAAAACCTTCTATTTTAGATCTGGAAGAATTCCAATAAAGTTGAATTAAGCAACAGGAGGCTGCACTTTCCTACATGTACACATTTACTTGATCAATCTCATTCTGATTCCAATCAGATTCCAATTCCAAATCTAAAACCTCCACCTGACACCTTACCTATTGTTCTCTCTCTTCTGTATATGGCAGCCTTTGGCAGGTCTAAATCCAAACCCTATCCCAGCACATGCTCAAATTCTCCCATTTCCCCAACCAACATACACAAAACCTCATGCAACTCCTCTATTCTAGGGTGATTCACATCCCCAGCAACAAATGTGTGCATCTCACCGGTTACCTCAATCCAACTACAACCTGGTTCTTTTTTCAGCCCATTCTCTCTAATCAACTTTCTCACCCTGGAAACCTTGCCCCACTCTCCCAACTCCCCGTAGATGTGCAACAATAACAAATATGCTGAAGAATCCTCGGGCTCCTTTTGTAGAACTTGTTGGGCTGCCAGCTCAGCAATGGGTAATTCAGCTGCATGTCCCTTGCAAATTTTTGAAACACTCAACAGGGTGCGCCAAATTATTGCATCAGGCTCGAATGGTATGTTGTTTATAATTTTTAGGGCTTCAAACGGACCCTTAGATCTACCCACAATGTCCACCATGCACGTATAGTGCTCCAATTGGGGTTCCAAACTGTACCGGTTGCGCATCAAATCAAAATATCGCATGCCTGCATCGTACAGGCCTATATGGCCACATGCACGAAGAATTGAAACAAATGTAGCATGATTAGGCTCAACATTATCACCTTGCATTCTCTCAAACATGCTAATGGCCTCCCAGCCATGTCCATGGGAAGCATAGCCACATACTATGGCATTCCAAGTGACCAGATCTCTCTCGGGCATTCTGTCAAATATCGAGAGTGTATCTTTCAAGTTGCCACATTTTGCATACATGTCCATGAGAGTGCTAGCCACATATACATCTCCAACCATACTTTTCTTTAAGATCTGAGCATGGATTTGCCTCCCCAATCCAGCTGTACCAAGATCAGCACAGCTGCTTAGCACCGTGGCATAGGTGAAATTATCGGGTTTCAATCCTGATTCAAGCATTTTCAAAAATAAAGTTTGAGCCTCTTTGCTCTGTTTT
This sequence comes from Rhynchospora pubera, assembly GCA_028095005.1. Classification (NCBI taxonomy): domain Eukaryota; kingdom Viridiplantae; phylum Streptophyta; class Magnoliopsida; order Poales; family Cyperaceae; genus Rhynchospora; species Rhynchospora pubera. The sequence continues at coordinate 68,479,694 of CM051461.1, read as the reverse complement.
TGGGCTGAAAAGCCTGCAAGTATTGCATTCCAGGACACCAGCTGTCGTGTGCCGATTCTTTCATGGAGTTTTAAGGCTTCACCAATCATCCCGCACTTGCAATACATGTCAACTAGGGAACACCCTAAAAATGTATCAAACCCTAGTCCAGATTTAATTACCTTACCATGAACCGTAACTCCATAATTCAAAGATTTCAATCCTATACAAGCCTTGATCACACTACCATATGTAAAATTATTAGGCACCAGGCCCAGCTCTAAACCTAATCTTAGCATATTGTTGAAACACACCAAAGTGCCAACTGGCTGTCCGTTTTGCTCGAGAGATGCTATGATAGCATTCCATGAAACCAAATCTCTTGTTCCCATTTCTTGAAAAACACATGATGCCTCCAACAAACGCTTGCATTTCCCATAAAAGTCCAAAAGCGCATTTGCCACACACACATTTGAGTTAAATCCACATTTTACGATGATAGAATGGATCTGTGAACCAGGTAAGGATGCTTTAATCTCTGCACAAGCACTAAGTACCCCGGATAAGGTTATATCGTTGAACCCACCATTTGATCTAACCATGAGTCTAAATAGTTGAACTGCCTCCAACCCATATGCATTTCTTGCAAAACCTACAAGCATTGCATTCCATGTTGGTATTCCAGGCTTGTGAAAAGACCAAAGCACCCTCAAAGCGCAATCGAAACTACCGCAATTTGCATACATGTCAACAATAGCAGTACCAACCACAATATCATATTCAAAATTATTTTTTATTGCATGAGCGTGAATCTCCTGACCTAAAGTTAGAGAAGACAATTCAGCACAAGAATGAAACACACTCGCATAGGCTGACTGATTAGTGCCATATCCAGACCGCTGCATCAGTATAAACAAATTCAACCCGTAAATATAATTCTCATTTTGTATGCACCCAGCTATAAGTGCACTCCATGAAACATGGTTTTTGTTTGGCATTTCACGAAATAATTGAACTGCATCATATAAGTACCCACATTTTGCATACATGTCCAAAAGGGAACTACCAGTTACCACGTCTAGATCAAAACCTGACTTAGTAACTAACACATGAACTTGGATGCCCAAGTTGAAATTCTTCAATGAACTGCATAATTTGAGTATTATTGCAAAAGTGGTACGATCCGGACTGCTCTCACTATGGATCATCTCCAAGAAAAGGTCAATAGACTCACTCAAGTTCTGTTTTTGGCTGTAGCCCGAAATAATACAGTTCCACGAGATGACATCCCTCTGAGGCATTTTATCAAATAATTTCCGTGCCATTTGCATTGAGCCATTGTTTGCATTACCCGCAATTACTGTATTCCATGAAACCAGATCCCTGACACAAGCAACAAAAAAACAAATTGGTATTTACCTTTTTTTTATATTCTTGTTTAACATAATCAAACCTGGGCATGAGCTATAGATAGTAAAAAGTAAGATTTTGCATAAAGGTTTCTTCGGTTAACAACAACTATAACTATCTATGGTTTCAACAATTTAAAATAATCACTTAACATTTAGTAACTCAACACTATTGCGTTCGCTATATTTAATTGTCATGCACCAAGGGAACAATCCCATTCAAAAACGGAATAGACTTACCTGCAAGGCATTCGATCAAACACCTTGTGTGCATGATCAAGGTCTGAGCACTTGACATACATATGCATCAAGCAGTTCAACACATGCGTAGTTGGGACGAATCCGGATGTAAGCATCCGAGCATGGGCTGATCTCCCTGACAGATGGGCCCCAGTCTCGGCGTATTGCTGGAATATTTGCGAGAACTTCTGCCCGTTTGGTAAGAAGAATGACGAACCAGAGGAAAAGAATTTCCGAAAGAAAGAGTGGTATCTTTGTACATAACAAGAAATAGAGGGAGGCTTGAATTGAAGTGGTGCATGGCATAGGCCATGGATGGTGGCTGACATGGCATCGTATCTGATTGTTTTGTTACTGTGAATTCCTAGAGGGAAAGAAACGAGGGTACATATGTCATTTCACGTTGCATCAATTAAAAGGTGGACGCTGGATTTGCACGTTTATAACTGGCCGTTTGATTTATCACTAACACGAATCGCTTCCCTGTGGAAGAATCTGAATTTCAATTTTTAAACAACGATAATAGTGCTGATCCCTCCTCACCTAACAAGGCGGCAATTGATACTCAACTGTCAGGGTAAGGCTAAGACAATGCTGTTGTCATTGTTTTGTCCGGTTTGTACCATTTCATATTTTAAAATAATAAGAACCAGGATTTCGCTTATGCAAGCCATCTGGATCAAAGTTCAAACAGAACAAATTTTTACGTTATTTATATCACACAACACAATAAGCGTTGTAACTTAACACGAGCAGAGATCACCTGATTGCAAGCATCATAACACGGGGCTTGCTGAGCCATGGATAAGCCCGCCTCTTTTAAACAAGAAAACGGCAAATTAGAGTGCAACAGATATAAATTCGTTACCAGGTAGTCACACATCTGTCATTCTTTTTATTTCTTTTTTTTGTTTTTTTACGTAGGTCGTTAATTCGGCGGGGGGAAAAACGTACACTCGCCAAAAAAAAAAAAAATGCTCATCGAGGCCCCAAAATAGCATACATACAAATCTTTAAAAAAAAACTCAAGCCCCACTCAACCTAATTCAAATAAACAAAACTATCTTCAATAATGGGACCAAACGAACCTGACAATTGCTATCAACTGAAGAATTACCCTTGATCCCTCGTATTTCCTTTCCTTTTTTTTTACCCCCAAATTGAACTATAAATAATTTCCTAAGAGACCTAGCTAGGGTACAAAAGAATCACACTAACAGTTCAAACTTTCACTTCTATAAATGGATTCCTGATGGGAAAATTGGACCAAGACCCGGCTGGCATCAGTCGGCATGGCGTCGGCCATCTCACTGGCAAATATCTGACTCCTTTTCTTGGTGCACAAACAAAGAGAAGAAATAAAATATGATCTGAGATCTGCAGTCAAACGCCATATATGGTCAATTTCTGAGCAATTTGAGGCTCCAGTGTAGCCATGCACTGCTCCCATCCTGTTCCCAGCATCTGCCAACACAAAAAAAAGGATAAAAACATTTATTACATATCATCGTATTTACTTGAATCAAGGGTGTATTGTCACTCTCTGTCAAGACTCATGATTGTATTAATTCAAACAAAGACCTCGCATCGTACCAGCTTCTCTTTGAGTTGTGCTTTGTTTATTGTTAAAAGATCTTTTTAAAAAATAAGTTGATAAAATGAAGGATACCTGCTTATAAGCAGCCAAAACTTGGCATACTTCTGCGTGTAAATCTTGACTTCTTATCTCCTGACAAATAATACAGTAGAGAGTTAAGCCTATATGTATAATCATTTATATACTGCACAAATCTGGTTAAAATAATATAAAACTAATAACAATTATCAAACGCGAGAACAACAACAACAACAAAGCCCTCAGTCCCAAACAAATTGGGGAGGCTAGAATAAAACCTGGTAACTTAGATATACCTGGCAAAAGAAGAAAGGATAAAGAAACCCCAAATTATTTGGAACTGAAGGCTTTCATGTTGTTGTTGTTTACCTTTAAAGGACGAGGAAGTCACATATATTTATAAAGGTCACATATACTTATCTTCTACATATTAAGGAATGAACATTTTCGACAATCTAATATAACAGATTGAAATCCTTACATGCCAACTAGCACATGCTCTGCAGATGTAGGGAAGGGAGGCTGCAGCTAATTGTGGATTGGCTCTCACCTAATGTTGACAATAAAACACGATGCCCATGAAAAAATATAAATTTGTATTTTCCAAAAAAAATTAGCCCTTCCACCAAGAAGTCAAAAATATAAGGAAAAAAAGGGTATGAAATAGTCACCAGTGCACATAGACCACGGAAAGCATCCTCTTTCTCAAAATCATCCCTAATCCTGCATCAGTAATAAATCATACAGAACAATTTCAAAACACTACTGATCCAGCCCAATTTCAGAACAAATTACCTTAGAGCAAGTTCAAATATCAAATTTTCCCTATACAATACAGGATTTGGCATATGCCCAAAATTATTAGAACAGGACTAACTACAAATTTCTGATAGATTTTAGATGATAAATTCTTTTCTGCTGATAGGATTTCCCTCTTCTTTGGTTACAGAAGACATGAAAACCATACTTACGCGCATAAAACATCACACCAAGGTTGCATGAAGTGATTGAGATGAGGTGCGACAACATCAGGGCAGACCCAACCCAGCCTACCTAGTGTAATTGCACTATTTTCTAGAAGTGATTTGTGTAGGCCCTGACATTACAATAAATAAATAAATAAGAATTTAGAACATCCAAAAGATAGAAATAAAAATGTTCATAATTAAAACCCAGAAAATCAAAAGTAATAATCAATTTAAGAATGCTTTGATGATCAACCCCAAAGATGGTTCACTTAAATTTGCTCTCTATTGATGGACACCAATAGAATAAGGTCAGTGCTAACATACCTCTGGGCTTTTGAGAATGGGAATGAGGCACGAGATGACTGTTAAGACCACAGGAGACATCTCCTGGCCCACCTGCAGAAAGAACATTCACTTCTCTATTCACATCATTTTCTCAGTTACAAGCTAGAATTGAAGCTGAAGATTAGTTACAATACAATTACATGCTAGAATTGAAGCTGAACATTCGTACTGTCTAAGTCATATCAGGAACCAGTGTAAACAGAATTAAATTAAAATAAATTAGGCTAAATAGTTTTTCCAACATTCAGCTCAGTCTATCATGCATTTTATGAGCCTAATTATAACAATTAAGGGTACAAAATGAAGCTAAATTAAATTCCACTTAAGGAAAAACTGACTCGGTTGCTACTTGTTCTCCGAATGAAAGTAACTAAAACCAATTAATACAATGGGGTGTTTATTATAAACATATGCACAGACCTTGATAGCTATTTCTCCAATAGCCCAACAAGCATTGTTTGCAACAGAGACAGCCTCCTTGACAGCTATAGGACTCTGTGGAAGAATTAAAACAAAATAAGTTTACAAGTAAACAAACTAAAAGCATATAAAAGGTATCAGAAGAAATTGAAAAGCATAAGCTATATTAGATACCAGTTGTTTCGCTGCAACATTAAGGAAATCCAGAAGACGAGGACGCAAATGTACAGGGCAAACCTAATTAACAAAAGAAAAAAGATAAAGTTGATGAGGGAAAAAATTAAAATAATATTCGAGAAATAGCAATTTTCCCAAGAAAGAGGAAAGGAAAATCATCCATTAAGGTTACACTTCAAAGATAAATGGCACATTCACACCATATCAGTAATATCAATATCACATTGGTCTGTGAGATCCACCAATAACATCAATAAATTTGGTGGCAACCTCTAAAGAGTGACTGTTCTGCTACCGGGAACTGCAAATTGTATATCAATTGAACCATACAAATTGAAATTCGGGTCCCAAGTTTGCTTTCATGGTTTGGGGTCAGTATACACACTTTTTAGCTAAAAAAAATCAACTTGGTACTGATGTTTGGTTGTCCTTTGCAAATTCCCACAGAGCTGCAGTATGTCCAATTGTCATATATCAGAGACTGACAAAGAAAAATGGTAAGATAACACACCCTCGCAAGGTCCCCTAGGAGTGCAAGAGCACTTTGTCGAATATCAGCTGCCTCATCCATGCAACTTTGCAAAAGCAAGTCCGTTAAATTACTTTTCGCAACCTACAAGGGCAATAACCAGAATTGCTCATTAACAAATATCCAGTCAAAACTGACTAAATAAATAGTAGCAATACAGAATTAAGAACCATACCAGGCTTTCAATACCACCCCCAAGGCCTTCAGTCAAGCCTGACAAAAGATCGAGTGAGCATACAATAAACTCTTTATCATATAATACACCAGCTGCCGCCTGATCAACCTGCTCATCAAAACGAAAGTTGCATATATGCCTTGAGAAAAATATAACATATCCAAGTTGCAAGAGTTCATTGTGGTCTGATATTTAATTTTTTTTATCAGCACGACCAACATGTATTTTGCATTAGCAGCAAGTACTTACTCAGACACCTTCAGCAACAATTGGACAGTACTCACATATAGCACAAGAAATGTTCTCCTTAACGTGACAAACCAAAAGTATCATTCGTATGATAAACTAGAGTCAACTAAAATTAGGACCTTAGCCAACTGCTGGGACTGAATAAGACCGATACACCTCTGGAACACTGGTTCAGCAAATTGAGAAAAGCCAGGACCGAGTGCCTGAAAAAACATGAAGTAAAAAACACTATCAACATATTTATAAACTAAAGAGGCCTGCCAATGATTGCAACAAGAAAGTCATCACACCATTGCAAAACTGCAAGCCATGATGAGTAATAAAAACCAAAAGGTATGCTATGTCAGATCAAAAGAAGATATTATATCATTTCAAACAACATACATAGAAACAGAGTTAAAACCAGAGAGAAAGGTTAAGTTCATATAATGTAAAACTCCTAACTTTACAAAGAATAATTTGCAAACAAAAATACTAAAAACAACTAATGTGTTGTTCTCAATTTATAGAATGAAATACATGCCTGGGCTATGGAAGTAAAACACTCAAGTAAAGGAAAAAGATCCTTGTCAGCATTTGACAGTTGCTGCCACTTTGATATTAGTGGTGGCATTAATATTTCGAGATACTTCGGCTGCATAAATTAATGAACAAAATTAGGAATACACAACCGTCACTTATAAAACTGAATTTAAATACTTGTTTCATAATTTGGATTTCTCTTGGCCATATCCTGTCCTTAATAATATTTACTGACATGCACCCAATGGTCGCAAAGCTATTTAAATTAGATCAAAGAAAAGTTATTAAACATATATAAAACAGTTTTTGTAATAAACCCTCCTCTTAAAGCTTAAAAAATAAGGATCAATTATTCAAATTTGACACCAAAATAGTGGAAACTAAGAAATAAACCTGGTTCAACTCTGCACCAACTGCATCAGCAAGTGTGCCAATAGCATCGTATAAAATTCGAAGATTTTTTCTCTACATTGATAAGAACAAAAATAAGGTATACAAAAATAAAAATCAGAACAATAACTCTCTGTACTATATAATGGTAAGGCAATGGCAACTAAAGGAAAGAGAGAACAAAGTGTCAATAAATAATATATTTTCTGTCTAAAATTCAAGTAGAATGTGCTAAAAACACCAAGAATAAGTGTTCAAAAAATTAAACCTGATATTTCCCATATGCATGCAACAGATGTTGTAAAATGACTTCCAAGCGTGGTACCAGTTCCTCAGCTGCGTCCTGTTATAACAGGGCGCATATTGCAAAATAGGATTAAATAAATCAATAAATGCACATAAAAGGAAAAACTTCCCGTGTACTCTAGACATGATAATATACTTACTAAACAACAAGCAATTCCCTATCCTCCCAACCCCCACCGCCGGCTCAAAGAAAAAAAAAAAAAGGAACATCCTCCATAGTTAATAGAATATTTTCTTTGGCATTTGATAAAGATAATAGGTGTGGAATTAAAAAGAAAGGAAAAAAGAACCTCTTCAAGTGTAGCAAAAGCAGAGCAGGCAGCCTCCTGGACACGCTTGTTAGTGTCCAATATTCTCCTAAGTAATCCCATGAGAATCTTTTCAAATTGTTCTTGGCCTTTTGGATGTTCAGTGCTCTACATCAATGAACAAAAATATGAGACTGATCGCATGCTATGACCCAGTTTGTGGTTTTGCCTCTAAACATTCAGGTTGTACAGTAAACCAAGCCAGCAAGCTTTGTTCCAAAAAATGGATCAATATCCTAGACAGGACTGATGCACAAGAAAATATAAGTTATATTGGAATTTACCTATGTTGCCTCTTATCCAAATAACCAATATTTAGATCCATTTTTACATAGAAACTTGAAGACAAGGAAAGAATTTTGGGATGAAAATAGGAATAGGAACTTAAAAAAGTTATGTATCCTACTAGAAACTATAATAAAATTCAGCAACCATATGATTTACTGTTTATATTAAATTTATGTTTTCCTGTAAATAATATGCAACTTTGTGGGTACAATATTAATAATTATTTGTCACTAAAGTACCAGTAGAAAATCAATTAAGCTTACAAAATAGCTAAAGTAAATAAAAGCCTTTTTATAAGTTTTACCTGAATAATAAATCGGCTAAAGCGAGAAAGTGTCCAGCAAGTGATGCTCCTTATCAGCGGGAATTTATCATCAAGCAAAGGGATTAGGAACGTCACAATCTACAGAAGTATGCAGAAAAAGAAAGAAAATTAAATCAACTCTGAGAATCCATCTTAAAATCCTAATATGTAATAACATTAACACATCTAAAAAATAAACAACCAAAAGTTCAGAGCTAAGATCCCAGATTGCATCTGCAAATCCAAGCAAACCAGATCCATGATCTGCTTTCAGACATTTTGAACAACTAAATTAAGTTAATTGTACTTTCTGAAAATAAAATTTCTAATGAGTGTTTTTCATGAGAAAGTAAGTGGGCCCACAGCCAACTTTTGAAACTTCCAATCCCAGAGTAGACGAAGGCTGTTGTTAAATACATATTTAATTTGAAAGCCTCTGATTTCTCACCTCCCTTAAACTCCATTCAAAATTCTTTGGTAGTATTCGCAAAAAGAAATATTAATGGCCACTGGATTGCGCATTATGTTAGCCCTTATATATACCAAAGAGTAAAATCCACGCTCTAACACAGATGATAATACAGGACTGCAATATTTGTGTTTGATGTTATCCATAACAATTTACTAAAGAAGCAGCAAAGCAACCTCGTGAAATATAAACCGGATGGTGCACTTTGTCTTAGAATCCATTTGCAATCTTCCTATTCGCAAAAAAATTTGCATTTGGGGTTCCAGTCTCCTCGCTTCTCATGTCAGATTACCAAATATAAATAACTAATACAATATAACATACCTCAGGAAGGAGGTGATATAGACCATTAATGCAGCCTTCAGCTACAGCTCCTATGGCCAACACAGCTGCTTCTCTATCTTTCCAAGATGCATCATCCATTCTGGAGAGGTTTTGCTTGAGAGAGGAAGACGGATAGAGAGAGAGAGATGATTTAGTCTTTTATGCTTGAAAATTGCAAAAGAATATAAATTGGATTGAAGTTATCAAGAAATTACTAACCTGAATCAAAGGCATCAATGAGGGAAGGATTGCATCATGAAATACAGTAGAAAGGACATCCAGACCAGCAGCACTACATTTTCTCAAGTTCCACATATTTACAGCATCGTCATCCTGCTTTGACAACAATATGAATATCATGAATAATTAAAGGTTCAAGAGAAAAAAACGTAAAAAAATAAAAAATAAATAGTAAACTCAATTAAGCTTCATCACTGGTTCAACTGGGATCATTCAGTGCAATCGAGATATTGCTTTAAAAAATCAAATAAAAATGAACAAGATTTTAGTTTAAGGCAAAGGAAACAATACATCATCCTCTCCAGCTTCAGAACCATGAAAGCGTGACGAATGAAACCGTGGTTTTAGATCCTTTCATGAAAAAAAAAAACTTAATATTGTTACTGCTTCACCAAGAATGCATGATAATTTTCATCTGAAAGAAATAGATTAATTACCTGATCCCTATCTGGAAAAGATTCATCTTCCTGTAGACATAAACAGCAAAACAAAAAATAAATAAATAAGTTCTCAGCTACAATAAAGAATAATGTTAGAAAGCTAATTTTACAGCATTAACCTGAGCATCATCAAGTGCCTCGTCGTCATCAGCATACACCATATTTGACAACAAGATCTACATGACACCACATGTAATATAAATGTATCATAATAAACAGTAGTCAATAGTCGCAATTTAGAAGTATTTTAAGTAGGGACCAATTTAACCATACTGGAATAATGCGAGGTAAGTATTCTCGCAATCCATCAGGAGGCATATTCCCATCACAATATGCAGACCTGAAACAATGCCCCCATCATCAGATCAAATAAAGCAAAAAAATAGCAAAAATATTCTTAAACCTTATGCTCCATATTTTTGGCATAAGCAGGCAGAATGCCAACTTAAAAAGTTCATTAAAAAAAAAAATTACAAGTCAACAGCAATAGAGGATGCCAGAAAAACCATTATTTAAATGCTAGCAGTGTCTGAAAACACAATGCTTAGGTGCCTTCTTTAGATTCAAATATTTAGATGAATATAGAACATAGGAAAAACATACCAGAATTCACAAGCCTCAAGTGCAACTTCATCATCCTGATCTTTGTTAGCTCTTAAAATTATTTCAATTATGTTTCGCAGATGCGGCTGAAAAAAAAGTCATTTGAAAGAAAATCAGGAAAATAGTTACATCTTATTAGTAATGACAGAGAAAATCCTGCTTGGCTGCCACTGGAAATAACAAACAATGAAATTCTCCCAAACAACATTGGAGAAAAGATATGTCTTGCAGATAATATGCAGAAATGGTGAGATGTGGCTTATTATAGTTGCAAAAACATAAAATTTAATAAGTCAAAACATAAGACACTAGAATACTAATAATGTAATAGAAGTCACGGAAAGAATAATAAGTTCAGAATTATGCTTACCTCCAAGAAGGATGGTCTAACTTCAACTAGTTGGACCCACGCTGAACAAACCTAAATCAAACCAAATGGGATTAATGAAGCTTAAAGAAATAGGATAATTATAGCGGCATCTGTTGACCAGATATTAAAGGATAACTAAACAATTAAAGGAAGAAGAAAAATAGATACCAATTTCCTGACATCAGGTGTTGGATCCTGAGCTAGAAGAAATAAACCCTGAAGATACTGGTCCATTGACATGTACAGTGCCTAACAGTAAAATATATAACACATAAGCAAATAGTATCTTTTAAAACTCAAAATTAGAGAGAGGGAGAACAAGTTATACTTACCGATGGCATGACCACTATGTATTGATTAATACATCCCAGTGCTAGCTTTCTAAGATTTGCATGTGGAGATTGGAAAAACTGAGTAAAATTATCAAAACAGAAGGTCATTTAAAAGGGGAAGGAAGACTGAATAGGAAAATGAATTTAATAACAGTTTCTATAAGTTGTGTGTGTGTGTGTGCGCGTGTGTGTGTGTATGAGAGAGAGACCTGTAAAAGTCTAGGCAAGAACACGTTGATAGGCCTCTCAGTTAAACCAGGAACATCCACATCTAAATCTTCTGGGACATCTTCACATATCTGATAATAAACAAATGCAATGAGAACTGCTCTTAGGAAAACCAAAAATACATGCAGTATCTCCAATGTAAGTATGGTAACAAACAACGAGCAATTGAAGTTTTTGGTACCATTTCAGCGAAGTTGAAATTTGAAGGCACAATTTTAGCAGTATATTGTTTCCTGTTTTTGCAATTTTTCTTTTTCTTCTTTTTTCTTGGGTTGTTTTGTGTCTAATTGCAAGGTTAATTAATACAATTGAAACTAATAATGTGCCTAGAAACTAAGTTGAGGCTCAGATACATTGTTGACAATTAAAAGTGACATTTTGGATATATAGTTGAAGCTCAGATACAAAGTTGACATGTTGCACTTAAAGTGGCATTTTGGATATATTTGCCACATGATGCATGTGAGGTCTCAATTAGTATAGGAGCAACTTAGAATACCAGCTTTACCAGTCCATTCTATGTTTTTCATTGCTTATGTCTTGCTTACAACTTAATTCAGCAACTTAAGATAGTATTGGCAAATTTAAGCTCTTCACAGTGTTTACAAGGGGCGAGCTTAATTGCACAAATCATGGTAAAGGAGTCAATCACATGATATCCAGATAATTATAGATTAATCAGGCAGAAAGGGGAAAAACCCATAAAACCCTCGACAATTGCATAGAAAGATTATAAAAAATACTAACAATTAGTACCTTATAAATAGCATCAAGAGCACCTTCCATGTGATTCAAATCATTGCTCTCCAAGCACTGTAAAAGTGCTTGAAGCAACTCAGGCCAGCCAGCTACTCGTACCAGTTGAAAAAGCACACTTACAACTGTACCTACTGTTGACCGAATGGCACGATCGCTCGCACCGAGACAAGGCAAGATCTGTGTCTTTATGTATTGCTGATTTGGAGGAGAAAGTGAGCTGAAAGTTGGACGTAAGTTGTTTTTGAGTAAGAGACCAGCAGCCTGTCTCACTTCAATTCTAGCATCCTGGATTAATTGTTTTTTTTTTTAAAAAGAAAGCATTAGAACCACCAATCATTACTATTATTAACTTATTATCATTAAGGAGACTCATTAATACAGAAGGTTGAATTTTTTAAAATTTTCATTTCAGACCTCAATACGGTTAATTTCTCTCTTTTCTTACCTCGCAAAGGGTACTGTTTCTCATTGACCAGAAACATTGAACAAAACTAGCAAATAATCAGAATTTTTCTACAATAATTCCATTAAGGTACAAAACCCTGGTCTTCTGACAGCCTCAGCAGGTAAAAAAGAAATAAGCAAAAATCAATCAAAGTTTTTTTCTACTCCATTCATCCAAGGTTCTAATATTCATTACCAAACAAAATCACATCTAAATCCTAAATGCTTATGGAACCAGCAGCAAGTAAAGCTTCAATCAGCGTAAAAACACCTTTCGCTATACTTCTAACTAGATAACTACGAAATAAACATGGAAACAAAAGAAAATTTGACACAATCTCCACCTAGCGTCTACGCTCGTCACAAAAAATATAGAGAGAACAAAGCGAACTTGAAGAAACCAAACCTGAGCGCGAGAGAGAATGAAAACGAGATAATTATTGAAATCGGGGAACTGGCTGAGTTGTTGTAGCTGTTGCCAAATCCTGGCCTGATCGGAACCCGGCGTGATCTGCTGCTCTAGAAGAGCACAGATCTCTCTCAAACCCTGCTCCTGCGGCTGCCACGTGTCCGCCGCCGCCGCCGCCGCCATTGTCGCCTGATCGGCGCTGTCTGTGCTCGTGCAAGCGAAGTCGAGAGAGAAGAAAAGAGAGAGATGGAAAGCAAGGAATCTGTAAAGACTACTTGGGTTTTTTCTTTTCTTTTTATTTTTGTAGTTTTGAAAGTGGATTTTATTTATGACATGAGCAGAGAGAGAGACAGAGAAGGGATGATGATTTTGGGAATTTCTCTTTTCTATTTTTTTTCTCTTTTAGAAAGAAGAAAATAGATAGTTGGATACTGTTTGGAAATTAATAGTTTGGTTTCCGACAATCCAAAGAGGCTGCTGGTGTTTTTGAGGAGCCCCGCACGGCGAGCCCAAGTCGGCTGTAAACAAGTGTAAACGGATCAGGTTCCGTTCAACCATTTCGGATTCAGTTAGGGTCGACGAAATTGAATCCGTTTTTGCCTTTTCGTATCGGACTTTGGTCAAAGCTGCACGGAACTGGTGTGATCAAGGCCATGTGTATAATTATAATACGAGGGACTAATTTCACATAGATATATGTTCCTAAGCTGAAAACCATTGCACGGATAAAGTTGTAATCTAGTTTGCTTTAGCTCTAGGGTTTGAAGAGAGCAAAAGCAAATGCTGTGAATTTCAAAAATGACAAGGAATATTAGCACGTGACTGTGATCATTATAATGGCGTAACCTATTCTCAAAAATTGTACAATTTGATGATCTCATCAATGTAACACGACTACATATGTGCATAATTTGCTCTTCGTTTCCGAAGGAAAACAGTTCGAAGTGTATGTGATGATCGAATAATAGCAAAAATAATGCAATCCCCTCCATATGCACTGATAAAAATTATGACAATTTATTTTTATTATCATGAAACTAAGGACCACAAAAAAAATAATATCTAGAAATTATCTATATTGGCAAATTTTTATAATCTCGCAATGTTAATCTCAGGAAAAAAAATTCAAATGCTAAGGTACGAGACTACGATAGTTTGTTTAAAAAAAATAGAGAATATTAGAACAGGGTAAAGAAATAAATAATAATTTAAAGGAAAATTAAATGCTCGCTCGACAGACTATAAAATCTGGGAAAATTTAGTACATTGATTGTACTTTGGCAGCCACAGAGGCAGATGCCGAAATATTTTCAAGTCTTAATAACATATCACTTGAGAATTGAATGGTACATTTAATAATATTTACCATTTTATAATATAAAAGTGACGAATAATATTATACAATATGGAAGTCAAAGAAAAATTATATATATATAGCATTTTTTTCTTACAAACGATGCAAAAATCAATGAAATACATACGGTACAATTTTCTTAAAAATCATTAGAAAAGAAAAATTCAATGCTGCTCGCTAATAAGTCTGTCACTTGCTCTGGCAACTCAGGTTAAGCGCTAGTAAGATCTATGAGCTATTAGTATCGACACGTGTCCTGTACAGTGAAAATTTGGTTGCAAAATTCGGCGTGAGCTATAAAATAGAATTGAAATTTTTCTAGGACTTGTTTAAGGGTGCGTTTGGATCGTTGAAAAAAAGAAGAAGAAGAAGGAAGAAGAAAAAAAAATTATAAACAATCCAAACTCTTCACAAAGTTACAAACTTCTCAATACTTCTTCTCACTTCTTCCCTTCTTCCCACACCTATCCAAACAGAGCCTAAGTGTCCATACTTGGAGATCATATCGGTTATCGGTATCTGCATTTAATTTTAGGAAAAATTGAGTGCATATCTCTCTAATCTTCTCTAATTGAATATTATACCCTTCTATTCTTTAAAATCGGATATATAACCCTTTAAATTATCGTTCAAATAATTAATAAGGGTCTAGAGGGGTATCTGCAGTCTGCACTTTTAGACTTTTCTGACGCTAATTGTTCCTCTGCGTCATATCGGTATCTGCATTTATTTAATTTATAGAACGGGATGGAGATGATATATATTCGTATATAAGAAAAATATATATAAAAAAAAAGAAAAAGAAGAAGAAGTAAATGAAAATAAGTCTTCTTGTGCATTTTGAGAAACGGAGCTGACGACGAGAATTGTCAGTCCGGCGGTGTTTAGAAGCAGCAGCTTGTGAGTTGTGAATAACCAACAAATGTGGGATTGAGTTTAGAGATTAAGATTAGGGGAACTGGGGAAGTTACATTATATGGACTGATGCGGGTGATTTGGATTTTTTGCTGCCTGCCTTCTTTATTGTTCTCTCTCTCTCTCTCTCTCTCTCTCACAGTCGCACAATTTGACAACCAAAAAATCCGGTCAGTGTCACAGGGAGAGCAGAGATTTATCATCCTTCTTTCTTTCATCCCTCATCTCGTGGGTTTCAGTAAAACTACAACATAGCTTTATTTTGTCTTTTTTTTTCTTTTTTCTTTTTGCCCCCTCTCTCTTTTTTTTTTTTTGCTTAATTAATTAACTAAATAGCTAACACACTTTCCAAAATCTTAATTTCGAAGGATAAATTAATCTAATGAATACGATTATTATCTCATTAAGTGTCGTAAAATACAGTTTCCATTCGTGAACACGTTCTATGCAACCAAGGCAAGTTAGATTTTGAATTGATTATTTTTATACTGAAAGTTCCAATACTTAATTTGAAGTGCCATACAGTACTGACATAGTGACATTCTTCATGATAGTGACTTAATTTCTTTCTCGTATTATGTTCTCGATTATTTCCCCATTAATTTATTTAACATACAAAAAAAATCTATAATTGACAATAATACGATTTCATGGGACTTGAAAGTACCTCTTTCGACGTGTTTAAATAAATAGTAAGAACTTAATTAGTGAAAACCATATTAACTCTAAAATAATATTATTTTAAATTTTTGACGATTAAAAAAAGCAGTATTATACCGACAGTTATTTCATTATTTGTGTTCGACAAACAAAATGTTAAGTATTAAATTGTCGCTATCCGACTAAATCATTTTTTTATATTAGGTTCTGGATAATATTATAAATTTATATATCAATATTATATTTTATAGAGGAAGGATTCAATCAAAGCGCTTTGACCGGAGTCTCGGTTAAACCCCGTCAGATCTCAATATTGAAAGTTCAAATGACCGATCCAAATCGTCAAATATGATCTCTATATTGAAATCTCCTTGCCGACCATTTTTTAAATTTTTTTGAAAATTTTAAATATTTTTTTCGGATTTTTAAAAACAACAGTTTTGTAGGATTCAGTACAAATTAGATTAATGATTTTCTAAAATACAAAAAAATACTTAAAATTTAAAAAAAATGTAAAATTTGGTGTGCAAGGAGATTTCAATATGGATATCATATTGAACTGTTTGGATCGGTCATTTAAATTTTCAAAATTGAGATCTGACAGGGTTTAACCGGGACTCCAGTCAAAGCGCTTTGATTGAAGACTTTCTCATATTTTATATTACTTTTGGACAACCTTGAAATAGCACTGGTATCACTTTCTTTTTAGTGTAATGGGAGAAAATATCTGCTTTATTTGGTCACATTGTATGTATGGACTAACAATCATTAATTCAACGAGAAGAAAATGATTGCCTTTCATTGACGAGTGACAAGTAAGCACAACACAAAAAATTGCAAATAAAATAAAAGAACACAATCATCTGTTCAATCCTCTGAAAAGAAACCAGTTTCACTGTGGCACTTACAAGCTTGGACCACCGTGCACCACAGTGTAACAACTATTCTACCAAACAAACTCAAAAAGTAACTGAAAATGAAATTAGATAAAAAAAAAGGAAAAATATATGTTAATAACATAAGTGGAATAAAATGATCTCAATTTTTCCACACCTCAATCAGATACATGAAAATGGTATCATTTTTCGTTAGGCTTTACATTTGTTTCCATTTCGTTTTTTTTCGTTCGGTTTTTAAATTTTTAATGATGATCATCAAGCCAGTATAGAAAGGGGAAGTAAAAATTTTAGAAAACTAAAAATGAAGCACACGCACGCGTAAAAATTGCCCGTGGCAGAGGACTTTTGCACTTTAGCCCTTTGGCATGCGAAGAGCACAGCTAGTGTCTCTTTCTATCCTCGCCTCTCTCTTTGCTTTTGAGAAAAGGCTGACACCAAAAATGAAAGGATTTGATGTACTCTGACACAAATATCGATAACTGGGAGGGACCCTTTAGGAAAAAACAAAAAGAAGCGTTTAAAAGCCCCTCTCCTTTTGCCAAGCGCCTCTGGACAAACCTATCACTGGAGCACATCCGTCAAAACTCACAACTCAGTCACTGGTACTGGTACAAGTGCACATTTCATTTACACCCCCCAGGGAGCAACATATTATTTTGTCTACACTAGGAACAATTTTGGTCTGGATCCTCTCCATTTATGAAAGCATATTCATTTGAACAAGGCATTTATTTCGGTCAAAGATGATGTAGATCGGTGATTGGTCCAGTGTGGCACTGTTACTGCTGTAGGCTCTGTAATGGATAGATAAATAATACATAAATTACCCATAAATATAGTACCAGTTCTTATCCGTAAAACTGGAGAGGAACGGAGCACATTAAAAGTTGGATTGGAGAACTGATTAAAAGCTGGTTTCTGTTTACACGACCAACTTATTGTAGGTTTCGTAAGGCCGGTATAAATAGACAACACTATGTCGCAAATCTCTGGGGAAACTCTTTTTTGGTGTTTTTGAAAAGAAAAAAAACGAAATTTAGAAATTGAATTGAAAATGTGTTAAAATATAATTTTTATTTTAAGCCAGTCCAAAGTCATTGGCTTTTTAAAAAATAAAGATGTGGCCGGTATATATAAAAATAAAGATTATATTTTAAAAAATATGGCTTTTTATTAAAATTGCTGAGTCAAGTTAGTTCTATACTTCATTGACTTTTTAACGCAAAAAGATGTGGACCAGTTTTTTTAATTTTTCAACATCAATCTGAAGTAGTGAATTACAATCTTGTCATATCGTGATATGTCATGTCAAACACTATCATGTTTGGCATTGTATCGTGTCGTGTTAACATGAGTTGGATTTGAAACCGTGTCATGTTATGTCGTCTTCAATAGGAGAGAAGACTGACATAACACGAAAATTAATAGTCACGGTTGATATTGTGTGTTAACACGACACAACACAACTATGTCAATCGTGTCGAACCGTGTCAAGAGTTTATTTTATTTTATCTCTAGAAAAAGTTAAATATATTTCAAAATTATTTAAAATTAGAGAATCATTTTGAAAAAATATAAAAATTTATAAATTGATTATATAGTTGATAAAATAATTTGTACATTTCATGATAAAATATAATAATTAGATAATAAAATATGAATTACGTAATATATATTAATTAGAATTTTTTAGTATGTATTTTCTTTATGATATTTTTTTCTTGAAATTTTAAATCATCCTCAGTTTTTTTTATGATATATTAATATTATTTCGAATTTAAAATTAAAAATATATATAGAACTGTCTCGTGTCGTGTCAAAGGATCGTGTTGAACCGTACGGTGTTAAAACTTGTCACTTTTTTAAAAAAGCCAACACGATACAATTTTAATATGACACACCAACACACGCGTGTCGTGTTAAATCTAAATGTAACATGTCGTGGTACCGCTGGTTTATAGCGTGCCAGCATACCGCCACAAATTCGAAGTGTGTATATATATATAGAGAGAGAGAGAGAGAGAGTAAATCTATTGTGAATAATGATGCATAGAGCTCTCTGTGCACTACGGTCGTTTGATCTGTGGTTTTGCAAATTGATAAATCTAAATTAACCAATCCAATCTATATATTGAAATCTCATAGCAAACAAAATTTTACAATTTTTAAAATTTTTTAACTATTTTTTTTCGAAATTTTTAAAGTTTGTCATTTTTGGCCTACAAATTAGTGTATTTATAGCAAAAAATGACAAGATTTAAAAAATTCAAAAAAATAATAAAAAATTGTAAAAATTGTAAAATTTTATTTGTTATGAGATTTCAATATATAGATTGGGTTGGTTAAATTAGATTTGATAATTTATGAAACCACCGACCAAAATGGTCATGGTACACGAAAGCTTATATGAACCATGGTTCACAATAAATTTTATATATATGTATGGCTATTGTCCTTTGGATAGGACTTAGAGATTTTCCTATTCAGTTTCAGACCATTAGATAGTGTTAAGATTCGTGCCAAGAGTTAGATACGCGGTTGAGATGGATGCGCTAAGGAGGGATAATTGCGTTAAAATTTTCTGTTCCGCACCTCCGTTAGGACCGTTACTCGTCTCTGCCTCCGTCTCCAAAAATTGCGCGCCTATCCTCTCCCTCAAAATCCGTACGCAGAGTCTCTCTCTCTCTCTCTAACTGAAATTCAAAGAAAGGAACTCATTTTTTGAAAATCGAAGGTAACCTCGCCATATCTCTCTCTCAAATTCCTTGAATTTTTTACTCAAACAATAGACTGGCCTGACTGGACTGAAATCAAAGTCTGGAGTTACTCTTTTGAGCTCCAGACAAATATTTTACTTTTTACTCTTTTGAGCTCGAAACAAATATTTTACTTTTTCTCATCCGTTATTAATTATTGATAATCGAACACTGGGGCAGTAAAATTTGAGGTACAAAATTGGCACCGAAGAGAACAAATTGGCAATGAAATTGTATAATCAACCACAAATTACACATGTTTGAGGAGAAACGAGGGGAAAATTACTTTTAACCACCGATTTCGACTTCCGACAAAGCTAGGTTTTCTTAAAAGAAGGGCAGGAGGTGAGGGATATGATATTTCATTGAAGGCAGAGAGGGTCGCGAACTGTGTATGCCAGATAGAGTTATGAGAAGTCGGGGAGATGGTGAGAAGCACAGAGTTGCAGGATATCCCAGTCCAGGTTACCTCTTTCTTTGACTCGAAGAGTAAAGAGAGGGACGCAATCGGAGGGGATGTAGAAATTGACGGAAGTTGAGGGACTTAAGATGGAGAGCGAACTTGTAAATTAAAGGAAACAGAAGGAATCGCTCTATCAGCGCAAAAAATGTAAACCTTCGGATTTAATCTCTACACCAATCTAAACGTGATCTGACGGTAGAAAACTGAATAGGAGAGGGGCTCAGTCCTATCCAAAAGACGTTAGCCCATCTCTCTCTCTATATATATATATATATATATATATATATATATATATATATATTGGCTAAAGTATACTCCAGCATACAGATAGTCCGTATGCTGGAGTCATTTCTCAAAATCTAAAATGCATACAGTCGATCCGAACCTTTCAAATTGTTCTCAATATTGAAATCTCCTAAGAAACCAAAATTTATATTTTTTTCGATTTTTTTTACTATGTATTATGCTATTTAAAAAAACACTATAAAGGAGTTGTAAATGAGTATTTCTGACCATTCAATTTGAAAATAGTATAATATATAGCAAAAAAATTCGAAAAAAATATAAAATTTGGTCTTGAAGGATATTTTTACATGGAGAGCAACTTGAACAGTTTGGATAAATTGCCTTTTTTTCAAATTGAATGGAGTACACTTTAGCCTATTTTTAAAATCTGCTGGAGTATACTTTAGCCAATCTATATATATATAGAATTTTGCTTTGGTGAGTTGCAACTTACCAGAGTTTCATAGCAAAACTCTCAAATGTATGCTCGCGCGTTAAGAGATAAATTGCCTTTTTTTTCGCACTAGCATCCGAGTATAATAGTCTAATAGACAGCAGCAACGTGTTACATATTGTCATGATCCTACCCGCCACAGAAGATCATATAAACTAAGAAAGCCTAATCGGCTCTTTTTATTTCTTTTTTTCCGCAGGATGGAAACACTCTTGAAAAAGTCGATCCAGTTACTGTTAACATGTTAAATGGCCGAATTTCTTGTCAGACATTATTCACCCAACAACTCAAAAACAACATGGTGCATGATGAGACGCTCGTTCTCAATTTATGAAAACAAAGTAGAAAACAGGAAATCTATTGCCTCCTCCTCGGGATATGCAAGGCAATTCGGTACTAAATGAAACATTGGATACATCTTGTTCCCTCGAGCATCGGAGGACAATATCGCAGATTTGATCAGCAAAGCTTGGTGTCGTTTTGTATTTTCCGCTGACAAACTAAAATTTAGGTGTATTTTTAACAAAATTCGTGCGCTATTTTCAATTTAACACAGCATGTCTAGACATATTGACACCACGGCACATTCATAGAATCATACAAATAATTATTTAATATTGCTTTCAGTTAGTTTTTCGTCATTTTTAAATCTATACGATTTTCATTTAAGAAAAACTATTATTTATTGTAGAAAATTGCAAACAACATTTTCCGACTACATAAATTAAATTATTCGAGTAAAAAAGAACTCGACATGGCCTCTAATTTTTTGAGTAAAAACTTTTTCCCTAATTTTCCCTTTTTTTATACAAAATTTAACGATGTTTTCTAATTTCCGAGTAAAAATTTAAACTCGACATGTGTTGGCACGTGAATATTTTATTTCGTTTTCAATAAAATTTAAATAATTACAATCTGTTATGGTGCATTTTTAACATATGAACAGAAGCTATAATAATTATTTAAAAACATTAATATTCCACGCAATTTTGACGTGATAAATGATTAAAGTATGTTTGCAAAATAAATAAATTACATCTTCATTGAACTTGTCAGATAACCATTTCATCTCATCGTAAATTGAATTTGGACTATAATAAAGCCAGATTATTCACTGGTTATGCTTCTCTAAATGAACGACGTTAATTAAAAGGGACGTTTTAGCTGACGCCACTGCAAAAATTTAAAATTCATATGCCATCATTAAATTATTAATTGTTTTTATGCCACTACAAAACAGGTAAAATTGTTTTTATGCCATTGGTTTGTTTAAATGACCATCCGGTCCTTTTCAATATGCCATTGTAAAATATTAAATTTAAGATGTGTCATTGCAACTAAAGAAATCGATTTTATGTCACTATAATAATAATAAATTCATACCACTACAAAAATAATAAACATTGGTTTTATGTCACTTTGGGTCTAAAAAAGTTGATTTATGCAAATACAAAAATTATGTTTCACACATCAGTAACGAATATAAAATTTAATGATGATTTTTCCATTTGCGGTAAATTTATTAGCTAAATTGTAATGCTCCCGTTTCCACTTATGGTTTTTTAATTTTTTAGCAAATAACGTTTGTGCATATTTAGACGAAATAAAAACTATTACTCAAATAGTACAGTCAAAATTTTTAAAAATATCGTGAATCTGTTCAACAAATAAAAAGAAATTTAAGTAGATTTTAAGAAGATTCAGAATTCACCATGCCATAGAGAGGAGATGGACATAGAGATTTACACTATGTTTGGTTAAGTGGAGGGGAATGGAAATGGAAGGAAAATATTATATTTTTCTTGTTTGGATGAAAAATGAAGAGGAAAGAATCATTTAACTCCGTCACCAATCTTTACTGCATAACAATTATTATTTTTATTACAGGCAGTCTAGTTAACAATAGGGGTGAGCAAAAAACTCGTAAGTCGTGAGCTAACTCGAACTCGATTCAGAAAAGCTCGATTGCAACTCAAGCCAACGGAACTCGAGTTGGAAGAACTCGAGCTGAACTAACTCGGTTGGTTAACGAGTCGAGTTTGAGTTGAAGTCAACTCAGCTCGCAACTCGTGAGCTGACTCGTGACATAATAAATTTATATTTCAAATATATATTATTAACATAATTTATGAGTATTAAAAATTTATAAATTAATAAAAATAATTTTCTTCTTCTATATTTATATTTTAGATAATATTACATATGATAGATTGAGTTTCAAGACATATTTTGTTTCAAATCAATAAAAAGAATATAAAGACAACAATTTTATTGTTTACAATATTGTATATGTCAAAAAAATTTAATACTAAAATAACATATGAATTAAATAAATAAAAATTTAAAGGATATATGTTTATTTCAAGCTAGCTCGTGAGCCCACGAGCTAGCTCGAGTTTGGGATGAGTCGAGTTTGAGCTAGCTTACAAAACTCGAAAGTATTTCTAACTCAGCTCAACTCAACTCGAGTTACAGCTGAGTTGAGTTTGAGTTGTCCCCGACTCGCTCGAACTCAGCTCATATACAGCCCTAGTTAACAAGCTTTTCAAATGGAAAAATTGCTTCAAAGCTATGTTGCATTGGTACGGGTACGAGTACCGTATCCGTTACGATTCGGGTACGACGGTACGAAAACTTTCAAAAATCTCCGGTACGGGTACGACGATATATATTATTTGAATAATTTATTGATCTATAATTATATTATATTATAAAATATAATGTATATAGCGTAATTTTGTGTAGTTAAGGTTTGAATTTACACAAATAAATGATATAAACTTGAAGTTTACATAAATAAATATCATAAACACTAATATCAACACATTAAATATTAACTGTTGATCATTGACTGTATCGGTAAGTACCGGGTACGGTACCAGTACCCGGTTCGTACCCGGTATGGGTACGGCTGACAGGGGCGAAGCTACATGGTTTTGGACCCACCCCAAAAAAAAATTACTTGATATTATATTTGTTTGTAATTAAAAAAACATACACAAGAAGTTAGGGACCCATCTCAAAAATTTAAAAGACCCAGATGAACATGTCGTGTTTGATTTGAATTGCATAACGACACCTAAAAAATCGCATAGTGACTCAGGTAGTATTTGTTCCTAGCTAATCGTCTTCTTTCCTCCTAACCAATAAATTTTATTAAGACAAAACTTAGAATATAATGAAATATTTGGGTGAAAAATTATTTGTAGCATATATATACTAGTGCGAATCTTGCACATTACATGATTCGTGTATATATATTTTGTGAATTTTAGGACATTATAAACAAAAATATGCCACAAATGATCAAAAATAAAACTCTGATATTATATAACAACTACCGCTAAAAATAAAAAAAATAAGAGCTTAATGAGATTTCTAAAGAACTTATTATGCAAAATTATGAAAAAAATAAAAATTCATAGAAAATTATTGTATTTTTTTGTTGTCTTGACTTTTGAATTATTATCTTGTATATTAAACATATTATTTTAGATTTTCTATTGTTACTATAATATATATATTTGATTTCTGGTGATTTTTTTTATCTAACATTATTTTAGAGTTGTTTATTTAAGAATTATTATTATATTATGTCTATATTAGATGTTACATTATACATATAATTTCAAAAAAAAAATTTACGGACCCTGCTGATACGAAATCCTAGCTTCGCCACTGACGGCTGATGTTTCAAAGTACCAGGATAACCTAGCTTCAAAGCCTCTGAAATCAAAGTTTTTTTTTAAAAAAAAATAATAAATTCAATACAAAAGTTAGTATACATCAGTGAGCACGTAATCATCAGTGAACCAGTAATCTAAACCTTGAATTGACATAAAATCCTTACAGTTTGAGCAACAAATAAGAATTATAAACAGTACGAAAAATTACATCGTCTTTAACTTGCATTGTTATTTGCAATTGTAAAAGTCAACTAATATTAACAATAATAGACTTTGTAAATGTAAACATTGTTCGTGGACCTAATTCACATATAGCGTCTTCAATTAGTATTATTATTTTTGGGGTAGCGCAGAACGCACATAAATAAAATTCGAACAAAACAAAGATGACTTCGGTCTTCGGTCTACACACTTCTATATCTCCACCTTCTATGGGCCTTATTGTTTATCCAATATAAAATTTCCCTTCGATTTTTTGTCATCCAAACACGCTAAAATTTGAAATTCCCATCCCCTTCCCTTCATTATCTTCAATCCAATCACAGTGTTAGGGGAGACGATCCATTCCATAGGATTTTCTAATCTAACCTAATTAACATGCCTCATTAGTTAAGGGTTAATCGAGTTTTTGAAATTTATAAAATGGCATATATAGAATTTACTATATTTTGGAAAGCATTAGTGGTATAAAACTAATTTTGATAATTTTATGGTGGCAAATTTTCAATTTGTCATTTAAGGATGGAATATTTGAAAATTGAAATTGACAAGTTTTATAGTGTTATAAAACAAATTTTCTCTAATTTAAAAGGAAAATACATTATAGTTTGACATTAGGCAAGAATTAATAAAAAAATTGAACGTGCACGAAAATGCATGCATTTTCATGTAGGCTCTGTTTGAATGGCTTCTTTCCGGAATAAGGAATAACCACTTTTTACCAATAAATTTATTTCTAATCATCTAAACTCTTCACAAAAGTTACACACTTCCCAATAAATTTACCCCTTCCTAATAAATTTCTTCCCTTCTTCTTTCTTCCTACTTTATTCTCAACGCATCCAAACCGTAATTCGGGCCAGTGGATACTTGATACTTCCATCCGTTGAAGAGAAGTAAATTTACAGCTCATTTAGATCGGTCGTAGGTAATTTCAACTTTTCAAGTAGTGTTAGAAGCATTTTATAGTTCCTATAAATCTATAACCACATGCTGACATACGCTGATAAGTGGGAAGATGAAAAAGAATTTTTGTCCTTGATACAAAAGTCTTAGGGAGCGTTTGGATAAAGTGAGAATTTGGAAAATTTTTTATTCTTAGACATAAATTTATTATAAATAATCTAAATTCTTCATAAAATTACACACTTTCCAATACTTTATGCTTAGGAATAGAAAATGGAAATTGATTAGTGCCATCTGCAGTTTTTCCATCCCTGCCATCGCTAAATATAAAGTGAACATATACAACAAACAAAGTGAACATATAGACGATCTAAGTAAACACATACAAACAATTAAGTTCAATGAAAATAAGTTGAATATGTATGTAAAATTCTAAACAAATGATGACAACACTTATTTGTTTGTAAATGTTCACTTAGATAGTCTATATGTTCATCTTGTTTGCTGTATATGTTCACTTTATATTTAGCGATGGCTGTGATGATATATTTATCGATGACACTTATAATTCTTAATAGAAAATTCATCATATTCCTAAGCGATCCAAACGACCCCTAACGACTTTGACAAGCGGGCTCTGAAGCCCACAAAGGCCCATAAAAAATTCTCATTCTTTACCTCGGAATTCGGAAACTCCAGAAGAAAATAAGAAAGCGTTGGGCAAAAAAGAAGAAGAAAAATCGGAAAAAGAAAAAAAATTGCTTTCTCCTTCAGACTTCAGTAACTCGAGCTCCTTTGATGGAAGAATATCAGATGAAAGGTCGGTGAAGGATATAATAATAAATTTGTAATTAATTAATGCATATATATAATTTTAGATTTATTTCATTAAATTGAATGATCTGTTTCCTTTTTTTTCGAAGGAAACAGCTCCTATACGTTCTACGCGCGACAGATTGAATGTGTGTGTTTTACTCATTGAAATTATTATTATTTTCGTGATTTGGTCTCATGAATATGTTTCTACTTTTATATTTTGTGGCTTCTTGCATGGGGATGGGGGATCAAGGAAACATCTCCCATACGTACCCCGACAGGCGACAGATTGAATATAGGTGTTTTACTCATTGAAATTATTATTATTATTTCCGTGATTTCGTATCATGAATATGTTTGTACTTTGTACTTTCCCTTTACTAAATCGATTGTAGTTTGTAGGGTTTAGCGGGTGTGGTTGCAAGTCGCAACTTTGACCATACATATACATGGGAGCGTATCCTCTACCAACTTTTTGAGGTTGGTAGAGGGCCAACGTTTGATCCGAGCTGTTAGATCTAATCTCGACGGTTAAAATTTTTCGGGCCTATCAATCTAGGTTACATGCACGGGGCTCCCTTAACCATTGAGATTAGATCTAACGGTTTAGATCAAACGTTGGTCCTCTACCAACCATTAATGGTTGGCAGAGGATGTGATTCCACATATACATGCACGTGAAGTTGTTAGTTAGTTTAAGTCCATTTTATTTTAATATCCTGGATTTATTTATGTCTTTACCTTCACAGGTTTCAACAGGTTATTTATTTTATTATTAATTATAATTAATAATCCTCATCATTTTATTTCTGTACACCACGGCACCACTTGAAACCCAAAAGCAAATAAGCTCCCCAACAAGAGCAATCAGGATTTTTGCATTTGTCATAAATACTGCCTACGCCTTAAATAGGCACCAGTATCATGGCTCAGTTTGGATGGTTTCTTTTCGGAATAAGGAATAAGGAATAACCACTTTTTACCAATAAATTTATTTCTAACCATCCAAACTCTTCACAAAAGTTACACACTTTCCAATAAATTTACCCCTTCCTAATAAATTTCTTCCATTCTTCCTTCTTCCTACTTATTCTCAACGCATCCAAACGGAGCCCATATGAAGCAAGAATTAATATCTCATAAATTACCCCCCCCCCTAAAAAAAAAATAATAAGAATACAAAAACATGAAAATCTATCCCTTGCTTTCCCACTGCGTATCTCTGTGAATTGAGGAGGAACAAGGGATAATGTTTATAGGCTAATCAAAATTTTGCCATGCAGTTTCCAAGAGGTATTTACTTCTTTTGTTCAGTATGTATGACAATTGAACTTTGCAAGGTCATATATTGACCTTTTTTTATTTCGTGTCCTGGCATTTTCAGCTAATTAAAAATAAATTTCTTTCCAGGTGGCACAACTGTTCATCAAGAAAGATTGTGAGGACGACTTTGTCGATTTTGGAATTGTGCAACGTCTTACTTTCGGGTGCTTGGAGGTTATAATTTGCTTTCTTACAAACTTGGATTGAGTTTATGCACCCCTATCTACTTGAGAATTTTGATGAAATTTACCCTGACTTGTGTATTACTGCGGCTGGTCGTTGGTTTTTATATCATAATCATAAATACCTAAATTCCAAATCATTGGAGAACCGTAGAAATAATATTGCATTCCAGCCGTTCATTTTTTTCGCTGCATCTGATAGATTTCATCTCGCCCCTTTCTGTCCACTATCGCTCAGCTGGCTCTGTTGCTTTCATTTTTCTATTGTCGTTTCTTTGGGGCATCAGTGTGTCTCTTTGTTTTTAGGCCGTTTGGATGTTGTAGGAATTTGGGGAATTTGCAATTCTAGACATAAATTTATTGAGAAGTGTGTAACATTGTGAAGAGTTTGGATTGTTTATAATAAATTTGATATATGAAATTCTGAAAATTTGCAATTCTCTCTTATTCCAACCCCATCCAAACGCCCCCTTTGTGACTTGCGCCTTGCAGTACTTTGCATATTTTCAAACAGATGTACAAATGATCAAATGAAAAAGCTCATAAAGGATGTATTCCCACAATAAGGTACCAATTCACGTGTTGGCCATTCCCACTTTCTTTCTTTCAGTGAGCACGGATCACTTGAACCGATAAATAAAAGGGGTGAGGATATATGGTCGGTGCACATGCTCCATTTCTTTAGGGTTTCTGAAACTCATTCGTCATTCCAGAGAGTTCTGCCTCTCTCCAACTCCGTCCTTTCCACTCTGCCTCTAATTCTTTACTCCCATTTTTTTCTTCGAAGGCCATGGTAAAACCAGTATGACCTCGCTCTCTGCTCTTTTGGTTCCATGTAGGCTGTAGTTTGTTTTTCAGATTTTGCTTTTATTGTACCATTAATTTGTCCTTTACTCTTTTGGTTACTTTTGCAGTTTTCTGTTGTGTTATTTTGCACAGGAAATTGAGAGAAAAAATATAGATCAAGTCGAGTTAGATGGATCTACAATAATTATGGTGGAGGCATTTTAATTACATTTTAATTATGGTGTAGTCATATTATGTGAAAATAAGATGAAGCTGACTCATGATGATTGGGCCTTTGTCAAATGACTTACCAGTTAGGACCACCACTCTATCATAGATCTCATTGATATTTTAATTTTTTTTTTTTTGCAAATGGATTATTTTTTATAATCTTGGTTTCAATCAAGTAGTGGTCTGGCAGCAGTTTACTAGACTGGTCGGAGGTGAAACCTAAGTCAAATTATACCTCAAATCTAATCTAATGCAGTATAGCTTGAGGGTCGAATCCACGGGGACGGTTATTCTAAACTATTTAAGTAACTAAGTTTGATTAATCTAAGGGTAAACAAGTAAAAAAGTTGATTAATTGATTAAGAGGATTAAATTTAAACTAAAGGAATTAATCTAAATTCTAATTAATGTCTAAATTACTCTAAAAAATAAAGTAAAGATCTAAACTCGAATTAAGAACTTAAACTAGGGTCAATTGATCGGGTTCCACTTCGAGGCATTATCCTGGCGGGTCGCCAGAGCAGTACGATAATTCAGTTTAATTAGTTTCTAAGTTCTCTAAGTTTAGGTCTTTGGCTTAAACTCTGGTCCAAATACTAACTCTCGTTCTTGATTTGGTATTGCTAAGTTTTAACCTTTAAACCTCCCTAAAAACCTAAGTTTCAACTCTCGTTCCTTGGCTTAAGTTTTAGGGTTTGCTTTAACTATTCGGTAGGATATCCCAAATCTCTCGATCTTAGGAGGGAATAAACCTCTCGGCTAAGTTCCGGTTTCACCTTTTGGGTATACTAACTATCCTATGGTATGGGAATACAAATTGTTTTGTATTTAGGGAACTTGGTGCTTATCTATTAGGCAAGGCCTTAACCTAATGAGCGAACCTTCAAGACAATTCAATTCATATTCTCAATTCAAGCAATTAAACTTAAGAAAAGCAAAGCAACTTAGAAAGATTAGAAAACTAAATTAAACTTCATAAATCTACCAAGTTATGGTTCCCTACAATTGCCCCTAAACTAAACTACTCACTACAAGTCATATTAAAATAAAGACAACAGGTTTCAGCAGACTAAACATCAAAAGACAGAAAATAGAGAAATAATACAACAAAGAACTAGAAGAAACTCTTTCAGCTTGAATCTTGGCGGGTCGACAGGAGACAGGCTGGGCGCGATTTCTGCTAACTCCTCTTGAATCTTGCTCTAAAATCTGACTTTTCTTACTTCCCCCTTCTTGGTGCCCTTCGACATGATTAAATAGGCTTCAAGGACGGTTCCCATGCGTGGAGATCATGTCTGGTTCTTCCGAAAATAGGAAACACGCTCTGCCAGAAATATCGTCTCCAAATTGGGCATGTCTATTTGAGTTTGGCGGGGTCGACAGGATCCTGGCGAGGTCGCCAGAACAGGGGCCTTGTCTGGTTTGACCCTGTTCCTTTGCTCCATTCGCTTGGATCTTGACTTGCTCCGTTTGAACTCTACCTAGGGCCCAATTTTGCACCAAATTGTCATTGAACCTGAAATTAAACAAGGACAAATAGCAGTACCACGTTTCTAACCTAAATTGCATTAAAATCTAACTAAAACACAAGCATTTAATTGAATTTAAGGCCTAAAAGGGTTGAATATTTCGATGCGAAACCCGCCTATCATAGACCAACTCCTTATCAGCCACTGCTTTATAAAGAAAGGGAAAGGGATGTGATACTTAAAGGTATGATCTAATAACTTCATGCCTGAATAATTCTCTTTTAAAAGTTTTTGGGTTAATTTATATAAACATGGTTTTTAGATTTTCCTTCTTATGTAGTATTCATCCCGATAGAATAATCTGAGTAGAAATGACGTTACACTTGCATCCCAATACTATGCATTCCTTTTTATTGATATGAATGACCTAAATAGTCTGCATGTTAAAAAAAAGTAAAAAACTACATTTGCAGCCACAACTTGATTTTGAAAATTTTATTACTAACTAGGGTTGAGTTAGTGACACGATAAATGAAAATCTAAGTATAATTTTTATTGTTTATTGTGTGGAATTGCGTTACTGGGAGTTTTGCTCTTTAGATGATAAATTTGGCCTGCTAATAGAATTGCTCTGGACTTTCTTCCTACATTTGTAATGGTACCATTAGAACATCTAAATTTTGTTAGTCTCCTAAAGAACTATTGAAAGTGCTTCTGTTGTGAGAATTAGAACGATTATATTTTAGGGTTCGTCATTGTTTAAGAACTGCATAATTAGTGTTTGATTAATATTATAGCCAAAATTAGTCTGTTCCCACCACACCAGATAATTATGTTGACCAGAAATCATACTCTTTTTTTTCTATTATTTTTTTTTCATCCTATTGTTTATACTTATTATATATATTATATTTTTTCAGCATTACCCATAACACCGATCCAAGGTCTTATTGAAAATCTGTCGATATCTTCTGAGTTTGGTATGTTTCATACTTCCATGGTTTGGTCTTCAACGCATCCCAATAAAATGGATATGCCATGATTTGTTTCTTTTTTGTTAGATCTTCTGGCACTATACTTTGATTTATTTTCATTATTTCGATGTGGTTTGTCTATCACTGTATGTTACCAACATTGCCTGAACAGTCGAGAGTTATGCCTCTCTTTTATATATTTTCATTCATGTCTGGGTATTTTTATTAATTGACATATTTAATAGGAAGGCAGAACTGCATGATCATGGAATTCTCAATTGCTGATTCTGTATTAAACATACTATCTTTTCAAGCGTTATATTTAGATTTCCTGCCATGTATTTTATTTTATTTTACAGTATCCATCATTATGCTACTAATTAAAACATAACTAAATAATTAATAATTGAACGTAGGAAACTATCATCTTTTGATGTTAATAATATGCCATAGCTCATGACAAAACATACGACATAACTCATGAATGCCACTATTTACTGCATTGGCAATTAACCTCTCCAAGCAAAATGCTTTCCAACCATAAATACTAATTTCGTTCACAATCAACCTTTCGCATCCATATATATATGAAAAAAGAAATGACATCAATGAACATACTGTTTAACAAAACTCTTTGGTAACCATACTTATTAAATATTTGACTGCTATGTCTCTTTTATCTATCTATTTAGTCCTTGTACTCCTTTTATTTTTCCACTCAGATAGCGTATCCATTTATCCAGATCATAGCACCACACACTCATTTAAAATTATCCAAATCATAACACTACAAACTCATTTAAAATTATACATATCCGCTACATATTGATTTTTAAATTTCAAAAGAAAAAAAAATACTATATGGAGACAAACAACATTATCACTGGAAGTTAATCTTACATCGCGCGTAGCGCGATGCATTAGCTAGTTTATATCAATTCCCTACTCTCATGATGACACAATACCAGATAACTGTACTCGTGAAAGAACGTCATGGCATTAATTTGGCTTTCTCTTGTGTTAATTTGGCTTTTGTGCACGATCCGTTGTGTGTGATGTTTAATTGCTTAATTAAATTGTAATTAGCACTAAAAAATTGAAAAGTACACACTTCCTAACACTTGCACCTCTCGCCTTTCATATTTCTCTCTTATGAACAAGAAAATTACAAAAAAGAACATACTACGCACATAAAATGAACATATATAACAACAGAGTAGACATATAGAATAAACAAATGAATGCGTAGTAAACCAAAATAAAAAATTTAATAGAGAGAAAAAGTAAATACTTATAGCAATAAAAATGAACACTTATAACAATATATAGAACAAGAGTAAATCTATTGTGAACCATGGTTCATATAAGCTTCCGTACACCATGACCGTTTTGGTCGGTGGTTACACAAATTGTCAAATCTAATTTAAGAAACCCAATCTATATATTGAAATCTCATAGCAAACAAAATTTTATAATTTTTGAAATTTTTTTACTATTTTTTTCGAATTTTTTAACACTTGCCATTTTTTACTATAAATATACTAATTTATATGACAAAAATGGCAAGTTTTAAAAAATTCGAAAAAAATAGTAAAAAATTTCTAAAAATTGTAAAATTTTGTTTGTTATGAGATTTCAATATATAGATTGGATTGGTTAATTTAGATTTGTCAATTTGCAAAATCACCGATCAAACGGTCGTGGTGCACGGAGCGCTCTATGCATCATGGTTCACAATAGATTTACTCTATAGAACAAATAGTCAAATACAATAGAGAGAAAAAGATACAATAAAACAATACAAATATTAGTTATAATAACAACACTTATAACACAAAAAGTTTATATAAAAATAAAATAACAAACATAAGATATAAATTGAATAAGAAGTAAAAAAAAAAAACGGATGGAACAAATATAGTGAACATTTAAAAATAATACAAGTGAACAATTATGATACATAAAATAAACACTTATATAACAAATAACAGAGCGAACAAATAAGTTGAATGAGAGATCAAAATTATAACAAAAAATAATAAAAAGACTTGATAAGGAGAGGGTGATGAAACACGAAAGAGGAGGGGAGTGCATGAAATTGAGGGAGAGAAGAAAGGAACACGCGAAAAGAAAGGAAGAAAAGAAAGGGGCTTTGGGTGGAAGAATTATTCCAGAAAGAAGAAAATATTATTTAAATGGTGAGTTGAGAATAAAAATAGAAGAGAAAAATAAAATAATCATTCGTTTAGTTTTGTTCAACCAATGCGTGTAATAAAATAATTAAATAAAGAAATCGATTTTATGTCGCTACAGTAATAATAAAAACTGGTTTTTATGTCACTTTGGGTTTAAAAAATAGATTTATGCAAATATAAAAAGCTTTGTTCTTACATCACTAACAAAAATAAACTTTAAAGTTTAAATGATGATTTTCCATTTGCGGTAAAGTTATTAGCTGAATTGTAAAGTTTCATAATTTTGTTGAAATAATTAAGCCCCGCATTCATGCTCCTTCCAATCCCATGTAAAGTAAAGAATTATATATTATACATTAAATATTAAGCCCCGCAATTTTAATTTTTAAAATCTAAATGGCGGATCCAAACCGTTCAAATTGTTCTACGTTATACAATTTCTTTAGAGATCAAATTTTATTTTTTTCAAAATTTTTACTATTTTTTTTTTAAATTTTTGAATATGCTCAATTTAAAAAGTTATGAGACGTCCAATTTTGAAAATTCGAAAAAAATAACTAAAAAATTTGAAAAAATATAAAATTTGATTTTCAAGAATATTTTAATATAAAGATCATATTGAGCGGTTTGAATTGGTCATCTGAAATTTTAGTGGTCAGCATTTGAATCGTATTTGACATCCTATATGTTTGATTCTAGTATTACTCTAAAATAAAAAGCAGATATTTTTTTGTTTTTCTGTTTGCTTTACATGAGCTTAATTAAATATAAAATAATTAAGCCCCACAGCAGAAACGCTCGTTTCAGTACGGAGGCGGTCGGCTGACAAGAAGGAAAATAAGAGAGGATAGAAGCTTGCTGCTTGCTGCTGCGGCTGCTTGTTTACCACCAATCGCTTTCTGGAAGCCACTAAATGAGCACTCCTCTTCGTTCGCTCTCTCTCTCCTCAGCTTTCTCATCGCCCTGTGCTCATCGTAAAACCCTAAGAGCGCAACCTTGGCATGCCCTCTTTTCTGAATCGCTTTTTCCTCGCATACCTTGCTTTCCCAATCCTAAGCTCAAATCCCCGCTGAATCTTTCATTAATGGCTTCCGTCAATTCTCACACCACGGAAACAAACAACGTTACAGCTGCTGCTCACCAAACCCCGTGTAAGTCAGTCCCTTTTATTCGAAATTTTTAACTAATTTAATTTGCTTTTTATTTGACAGAAATCAATGAAATTGGAATTAAATTGAGTACTTTGATATAAAACAGCTTGTAGGATTGCTGAAGTTAGGAGAGTAACAAAGGAAACCAATGTGCATGTTAAGATAAACCTCGATGGTTCTGGGATTTCAGATTCCACCACTGGGATACCTTTCTTGGATCATATGCTCGATGTAAGTTAAGTATATTACTTTCGTCATCTACACATTCATTGTTTATGGTGATCATAACTAATCAACTCTTCTCTTCTCTCTAGCAACTTGCTTCACATGGGTTATTTGATGTCTATGTAAAGGCGTCAGGTGATACCCACATTGACGATCACCATACAAATGAAGATGTTGCGCTTGCTATCGGCACAGTAATTACACATACATAAGAGTTCTGAAAGACAAAATTCAGAAAACAGAAATTTATCTATTTTGTTCCTTTGTGTATCAAAAAGGCTTGGCATTTTTCCAATCTGTGTATAATGTAGTGCTTTTGTGCAGATTTCTCCTCTTTTAGTTATAGAATTTTAGTATAGTTGACATCTTGTTTAATTACACCTACAGGCGTTGCTTCAGGCACTGGGCGACAGAAAAGGAATAAACAGATTTGGCCATTTTTCAGCTCCGCTTGATGAAGCCGCAATTGAAGTTATATTGGTAGAGGGTGTTGTATATTTAACAGTTATACTTTTGTACTTTTAGTAACGTGTATCAATAAAGATATGCATATTTTTCTTGCAAAATGCATATTTATCTTTTATTTTTCTTTTGTACTTACAGGATTTATCAGGGAGGCCACATCTGAGTTGTGGCCTGATTATACCAACTGAAAGAGTTGGTACATATGACACTCAGGTATCACACATTCTTTTACTAATTATGAAGATTGGATGATTATCTGGAGCAAATTTTTATTGATTCCTTTGTTGCTTAGCTAGTGGAGCATTTTTTCCAGTCTTTGGTTAATACATCTGGCATGACACTTCACATCCGTCAGGTAACGTTCCACCCTAATACATGAAGATGTCAGATAAAGCACTAATATCATTGTTTTTTCATTAGTTAATGTACAGTTTGCTGTATGATGAACCTAGATGTTTTCCTCAAATAACTGCAACTGCAAACAGATTGTGCTTTTAAAAAAAAAATTATAAGAAGTAAATTAAACAAATGGTTCCTTGAGTTATCAGCCATTTGACGTTTTGGTCCTTAAAAGTTTTCAATTTGTACCAAATTGTCCCTACCTTTAGCTTTTTGGAAATTATATTTTCAGCTATTATAGCATCAATTTTAAGCATTGCAATTAGTGTTGATTTAAAAACATAAACAAAATGAATATTGTACAAACTAATAATTATCAATGAAATGTTATAGTAATTCACTCAATACTAATATATGTTGTTGCTGTCATAAATTAATTTTAAAAAATATTCACATACATCTGAACATATGTGTTATTATTATGCATGGATGCTAACGTGGATTTTAATCTAATATCTGAACAATGATAAGGTAGGACCATTCTGGCACAAATTTGAGAACTTTTAGGTTCCAAAATGTTACTTTTCATAATTGAAATATTCAAGGACCAAAATGGTAAGTACAGGTAAACACATGTTACTTTATGGACTATTTGTGTAATGTACTCTTTTTATGAATTATAGACAAATTGAAGAGCTACATAATGCTTTTGAGACTAAAACTGAAAAATCAGTAGGGTAAGTTAAAAGGAGCATATTTGGACCTATATGAAGCTGGAATTGGTACTGGTATCTGGTCTAGCAACCTTTAGTTTCAAAAGTTATATTCTGAAGGCTTTAAATGTTTAAATTTCAAAAGCTTGCTGGGAAGAACTCACATCATATAATAGAAGCAACTTTCAAGGCATTTGCTAGGGCTCTTCGTCAAGCTACTGAATTTGACTTGCGTCGCCACGGGTCTATTCCTAGGTTCGCCTTCTCTGACTTTTTGTTATTTCTTTCAGTTCAAAGTTAATATTTTGCGCTTGACAGTTTGCAAAAATAAGAGCATATCACATTTGACTGCCAGAATAGTTGTGAAATCATTTTGCCTGTTTCTCTTAAAATTTGCAGCTCTAAAGGTGTTCTGTCGCGGTCATAACTAGTTTGAATGTTGAGACAGTTGCCTTATAATTGAGGTATTTTCACAAATGAGGGCAAAAAAAAAAGGTTGTTCATGTTTAGAGTAGATTTATGCATCTTTTTAGTGCTTTAATAAAAATTAATGGGCCACTCTTTAGAGCATTAATAATGTTAATTGGCCCCATTGTGTCTTTTATTATAGTTTTACTGTGGATACTCTTTGATATATATCTAAGCGAGCACCGCAGATTTGTGTGGAAAAAATATTCTTATCATCTGTAATGTGTTCGCTTGAACATTTGTTCTATTTTTTAGTCTTTAGATCTTTACCTTTTAGTTTTCTTCTTTGCTAATTATTGGTGTAATTTTTACAATCTTCATATTATATTAGAAAGTCCAATTGTGAAACAAATAGTATTTTCGTGCACGATTTGGATGGAATAAGCACTGCTCTCATTTGGTACGCTGTATTTCATTATACAATCTCTACGGAAAATACCCCCAATTTCTGAATGGAGCCATTTCACATTTAGGCAAGGTTTCAAAGTACTCTATATGCCTTGTTATCCATACAAGCGTGCAGCGGGTCTTGTCTGAGTGACCTAATAGGAAATCAGATGGCAAACACGAGTTCCGTAAACACATAAAATGGCTGAATCATAAAAACGGCATGGGAGCGTCAACAGGATGCGTTTTAAATATTTTTTCTTTAAATTTTGACACAGATCTGCTTAGTTTATTGGTAGGGTTCGATCTTTACGATACTTTTAAACTTAAATCTCCTATAAACTAAGTTCTGGTTTTCTCCTTAGTCGCTTTTTCAGATCACTCTTACACTCTACAATCTGCTGTGCAATCTGGATTGATTACACATTTACACTTATCAGTTCCGTTTCTCTCCTTCGTACAGAAGGGAAATTGATTAGTACCATCTACTCTGACCATCGCTATCGCTAGCGAAGCGCTCTTCTCTCCTCACCTAGCGGATCGCTCCCCTCTCTTCACTCAGCGAAGCGCTCCTCTCTCCTCATCCGGGTACGCTCGCTCTTCCTCCTACGCACTCTTCCGTATCTCTCCCTTCCTTCTGTGCATCTCTCTCCTTTCCCCTCCCTTCTTTCTGTGCGTCAGATTTTGTTCATTTTGTTTATTGCATCTGTTCAATTTGTTATTTTAAGTGTTCATTTTGTTATGCTGTGCATCTGACTTTTGTGTTTATTTTATAAGTCTCACTTTGTTGGTGTGGATGTTCACTTTGTTCATTCATATATTCAATTTTCTACTTTTATGTGTTCAATTTATTTTGTTGTGCGTCAGACTTATGCATTTATTTTAGGGAAATTTGGATATAACCCCCTACAATCTTGCTCATCTGGAAATAACCCCTTGTAATCTTTAAAACTGGATATAACCCCTGTAATCTTGTTTGTGTTGGATATAACCCTTATGATTAAATTTATTCATATTTATACTTAAAAAAAATATTTTTTACATATTATGACTAAAATACCCTTATCATGGAACCTTCAAATCAAAGCTGTTTTATACTCCAGTTTTTCTCGTGCGAAATTAAAAAAATAATAAAGGAAGCAAAGACAAAAATCTATTTTTTCTTTATTTTCAAATCGCTTATGTATAGATGGTACAAATATAGTACTTATTTCATTTTTTTCAAGTTGATATTGTACCATACTGTTTTCATTGGCTAGCGAAGACACCCAGCAACAAACCATTGATTGTCCATTCCATTTTTTTTTTCCTTAGAAAATTGTTCAT
The DNA here is from genome assembly GCA_028095005.1 of Rhynchospora pubera. Lineage (NCBI taxonomy): Eukaryota > Viridiplantae > Streptophyta > Magnoliopsida > Poales > Cyperaceae > Rhynchospora > Rhynchospora pubera. Next base: position 68,441,205 of record CM051461.1, on the reverse strand, counting down.
TCCAATTAGTAATTTGAGTGCACAACTATATCAAAGCAGCGTTCTTCCAAAAAAATCAGAGATAATCAGTAATGATGAAAGAAAATATAATACCTAGATGTAGCAAGCATACGAAAGGTTGTCCTTACAATCTGAACGGGGAAGTAAAATAAGTAAATAACCCCCTCAATCTAGATATAAACGTCAAATCTGACTTCGTTCCTATTGTTCCTTACAATTAGCCGGAGGAAAGAGAAGAATACGAAAGGTTGTTCCTTACATTCGTTGGAGGAAGGAGAAGAATACGAAAGGTCTGTTGAATGAAGATCGGGCGATAAGGGTATATTGGTCATAACATTTAAAAAATATTTTTTTTAAATAAAATATGATTAGATTTAATTAGAAGGGGTTATATCCAACACAAACAAGATTAGAGGGTGTTATATCCGATTTTGAAGATTACAGGGGTTTATATCCAGATGAGCAAGATTGTAGGGGGTTATATCCAATTTTACCTTTATTTTATATCTCACTTTGTTGGTGTATGTGTTCAATTTGTTTTGCTGTGCGTCAGATTTCTGTGTTTATTTTATATATCTCACTTTGTTGGTGTATATGTCCACTTTGTTCATTAATATGTTCAATTTGTTTTGTTGTGCGTCAGATTTCTGTGTTTATTTTATATGTCTCACTTTATTTCTCTATATGTTCACTTTATTTGCTTTAAGTGTTCATTTTGTTCAACGTATTATGAATATGAAGCAAAAAAATAAATCATACTAAGAGGTGAGAGAGAAAAAGACAAGGAAGAAAGGAGAGGCGAGGTTCAAGAGAGGCAGAAAAGAGAGATAGTGCTCGAAAAGACAGCGTCGGGAGTAGGAGATGGGATCAAAGGGGAGGAGAGCGCATCTGAAGAATGAAGAGATGTGGAGGGGAGGGCGCACCAGAGAGAAGGGGGGAAATAAGAATAGCGATGTTAGCGATGATACAAAACGTGATGGTGGTTATAATTCCTGGTACAAAAGTCTGGCAACTTAGGGTGTGTTTGGAATGTGTCACGAACAGCTAGTTCGTGAACTAGCGCTGTTCGCACAAACCAAACAACCCACGAACAACCATAGTTCGTGAACTTCTTCCTAGTTCTTAGTTTCCCGATTTTCACGAACTAGTTTTGTTCGTGAGTCTATTCGTGGGCTTTTGTTCTTCCCCTTGTTCATCCCTTGTTCGTGAAGCATCCAAACACACCCTTAGACCACAAGTCCACAAGTGTTACAATCGGGCCGGAAGCCCACTAGAATAGGTCCAACTAGTTACCTTCACAGGAGGCCTGTTTGTGTATCCCATATAATTAATTCATCTACTCTACTCGTCTCTCTTTCTTTTACTTCTAAAAAAGAAACATCCGAGAAAAGCAAGTAAGCAACGACATAAAGAAAGAAAAATAATCCGAATCCGAAAAGAAATTAAAATCTCCTTCTTCCACAAAGCAGCTGGTTCGACCTCTTAAACCCTAGCCGATTCCGATTCCCACTGAAACAAAACCCTGATTTTATACGATTTCTACCTATCGCCATTGAATTCTAGGCATCTTAAGTCGAAATCTAGCACAACTGAGAGTTCCACTTTGGCGCAATATTGTGCTAGATATGAAGGTTAAGGTAATTTCGCGGTCCACGGAGGATTTCACTCGAGAACGCAGCAAGGATTTACAGGTAAAATTTTCATTGATTCGAGATTTTTTTGTTAGAAATTTAAAAATATTCATCTGCTCATGTTAATTTATGGATAAACTGGAGCAGAAAGTGTTCAGAAACTATGATCCAAATTTGCACACGCAAGAGAAAGCTGTGGAGTACACCAGAGCTCTTAATGCTGCCAAATTAGAAAAGGTAAAACACCTTTTTGTCTCTTCCCTTATTTTTTTCATGTGCATGCAAATCATTTGTTTCAATTGTTGATTCGAATTTGAAGTTGCTGAGAAAAAAAAAAGTTTAGTAGCTTTGTCAATTTTTATTAGAAACCTGTGCAACTTACATGTTGTATTTTGTTATTATATGTTTTTTCCTATATATTTGTACTTTTTGTTCATTTTGTAGATATTTGCAAAACCATTTATCGGTGCAATGGATGGACATATTGATGCGGTCTCTTGCATGGCCAAAAACCCTAATCATTTAAAAGCAATTTTCTCTGGATCCATGGATGGAGGTATTATATTACAGTACAATTAAGTTCTTGTAATTGTACAACATAAATGTGACAGGCATAATTCCTTGACAGCTTCTTTTAAGTCTTTCGAAAAAATATGACTGGCATAAAGAAATATTTTGGTTGTTACATCGCTTCTAATTTCATTTTAATTCATATGAGATCTCAAGTTGGTTGGTTACTTAGGCCCTGAAACATCGACGCGAGTCACGTGACCATATCAGTTATTTCATTTTATAATTCATTTACTTCTTTCGGCAGATATTCGCCTTTGGGACTTGGCTACAAGGTAACCTTACTAAAGATTTTGTTATTATTGAAGTTAGTTCTTGAAAATTTTCATTAAACTCAGACAATTTATTGTGGTTCTGGCCCCAACAGACAAGCAGGACAAACTACACAAAAGAAGAAATAGCATGCCATATATTTTTACAATACTAGAAAATATGGGATAATTTTCCTCAGTTGCAAATATTCCATCAGAAGCCTCTATCACCAGTCTTTAATCTATCTTCATTATTAATATCTAGCAGCTTGAGTTTGACTTAGACATACTGTGGTTTGGGCATATTTGAAAAATCTGAAAAAAGTGTGTCGGTGTTTCTATAGTTGTGGGCACACCACATATTGCAAGAGATCCGGGTGTACTTTTAACTCTTTCTGAGAATAATGCAACTAGACAAAACCTTAAAATATGTAATAATCATATTGACATTTTTGTGAAAAAAAAAACAGGAAAACAGTTTGTCAATTCCCAGGACACCAGGGGGCTGTGAAAGGTTTGACATCATCAACCAATGGAGAGCTTCTTGTGTCATGTGGCACTGATTGCACGTACGTCAAGTTACAACCTTTTCATTTTCTAATTCCTGTGCATCAGAATGTATTATCTTCTTGCATTGCTAATAAATAGACATTTTTCTCTTATTATGCTTATTTGAGTGTAATTTATTTCTGAAGTTCGAACTGATAAATTTTCAACCATTCAAGAGGCAAATGTCTCGACAGGATAGTTACCTCGGTAGCCCTTAGCCAGCATCTGTCAGGAGAAAATGTATAATATTCTCACACAGGAAATATTTTAAAGATAAACAAAAATAAAATAAAAAAAATAAAAAATCCACCTTTTCTGCTGTTTTTGTGCATGTGTTGGGTGGGTTTTTGTATAATTTAGATAGCGATTTAAATATATTGGATGGAGGACTGTATGTATGGATTATAACCAGAAATGTCCTATTTTAGTGAAAATATTGGAGTTGCTTTTTTTTCCCCTCCTGATTCACTCATCTTTGTACCCCTTGTTGAATGCAGAGTTAGACTGTGGAAAGTTCCTTCCCTAAATTTTGATTCAACTGTAGACACTTCAAAGGTATTGTGCTTGTTCTTTGTTGCTGCTGAATTACTCGAAAGTTTTGTTTACATGTCTCTTTGGACTCAATTTGTCAATAGTCAATACCAGCCGATCCATATTGCTCCTTGGTTAATAATTAGAGTTCACACTTAGTGTTTACTTTTGATTTGTCCTTTTGCTTCTCTGTTGCGGTGTTCATTGTTATTAATCCTTTTCTTTTCTTTCATTTCCAGCCATCGGCAATCTACACTTGGAAGCATGCTTTCAGGTGAGTAGCTGTTAAAAGCTTGACATACAATTGATCTTTTGACCAAATACAGGAGCTGTGTTGTAGGCTGTGTTGTGGGGTATGATCATGTCTTCATAAAGCATGCTCTATTCTCTGCCTCTTTATGTCACCCTTATTCCTTAGTGATTGGGTGAGATAAAATCTGAGTTTACACCTAAACCACTGAATTCAATAAAAGTAATTTAAGAAGGTTAAGAGCCTTTTTTTTTGTTATCTTGTTGGTTCGAATGTATGTTACTGCCAGAAATTTGAATTCTATAGACCAATGTAAGTAATTAGAACTTGGTGACTAATGTTCTTCATGGTACTGTTGGAACTCAGTGTTTCTCAATTAGAACCTGGTGACTAATATTCTACATGGTACTATTAAAACTCAGTGTTTCTCAATTTTTGGTTTTCCACTTAAACATAAATAGGGGTGTGGATCATCAGTGGAACAGTAGTATTTTTGCCACAGCTGGTGCGCAAGTTGATATATGGGATCACAACAGGTACATATATTTTTTCTTTATTTACTTTCGTTGTACTCGCAAATAAAATCAGATTTCTTTCAACTTTTTTCACCCTTTTGAGGACAGGTCGGAGCCAATAAACACATTCCAGTGGGGAAATGATTCGGTGATTTCTATTCGGTTTAATCCTGGTGAGCCCAACTTGTTGGCAACCTCTTCTAGGTATATAATCTGTTTCTCTTTTCTTTTCTTTTTTCTTTTTTTTTTGAAGTCCATTCAACTGTAATATTTCTAATTGATAGTTTTGTAATGGCAACCTTGATTATAAAGGCACTGTGAGATTATTCCCTTAACATATGAAGTATGTGACTAAATATAATCTAGAAGCTACTTAACTTAACTGTTGAAGTACTTTACAGTTTATGTGAAATTTGAATTTAAGAGGAGACTGATTAATTTGGATAAACTATGAAATCAATTGACTAAAACCAGATAATTCGAAGTTGAATGATAAAAAACGAACAAGGGATCAACTCAAGTGACTTCCTGAAAACTGTACCCTTCAAAATACTATCACGTCTTTATGTTAGGAATAGGTACCATATTGCTTCTTGTCAGTATATATAATGTAACTGCTAAACAACCAATGATCGTGCTATAAGTTTAAGCTGATTAAATTGCACCCAACCTTATTGCACACATGTATTCTAAGTTTTTTCTTTGTATGATTTTTTAAATGTTTTTGTAGTGATCGTGGGGTTGTACTATATGACTTGCGCACTTCTTCTCCATTCAAAAAAATTATAATGCAGGTAAATCTTCTCTTCCTATATTCTTAGCTAAAATTTCATGTATACATTGGTCGACCTCATCCTTCGGTCTTATTTTAATGCAGACAAAAACTAACTCCATATGTTGGAACCCAATGGAGCCTATTAACTTCACTGCGGTACATCCCCCATCATTGACAAGGATAATGTTTACCATTAGTTCACACTTACTGGTGATTTTGTTTTATATATAAATTTATCTTATACAGGCAAACGAGGATTGCAATTGTTATACTTTTGATGCAAGGAAACTTGATGAGGCCAAGGTGGTGCATAAGGATCATGTCTCGGCAGTGTGAGTACAGAAAGCGTTTTTCAACATTTTCCTTGTATGCTTTTATTGCATTTATTTGCTTGTGCAATGGGCAATAAAGTTAATGCATGTTAAGATGATTTCAGGATGGATGTGGATTACTCTCCAACAGGCCGTGAATTTGTTACAGGCTCTTATGATAGAACTGTAATTTTTTTTCCCCATCTCTTATTTTTAGGCATTAAATGTTATTAGTACTTTTTTGTTGGAAAATCGATTAAACTTAACAATTTACAGGTTAGGATATTTAATTACAATGGAGATCATAGTCGAGAGATTTACCATACCAAGCGAATGCAAAGGTTTTCCATCCCTCAACTCATTCTGTTATTTATTTACTGCCAAAATGTTTAGTTATTATAAAGATTTTTTTCTTTTACTCCTTTGGCTAAAGCCAAAAAAAAAACAAAGAAAAAATAGAAAAAAACAACTTCATTTATTGTGAATTGTTAACATAGAAGGCAAATGAGAAAAAAAAGAAGAAAAAGAGTCAGAAGTAACAATAACATTACCACAATTTATGCATTTTTTTTTGCTTTTAATCGTTGGACATCAGGCTTTGTGGCTAAAACTATGATATATTGTATACTTGTAGGGTGTTTTGTGTAAGATATAGCTGTGATGCTTCATATGTAATATCTGGAAGTGATGACACAAATCTTCGGCTTTGGAAGTCAAAAGCCGCCGAACAACTTGGAGTTGTATGTCTCGTTTCTTTGATGCATTATTTAAGTATGAGTTTGGTGCTGATACCAGTTTTGACTGCTTTAGTTTTCTTTAAGGGTTTATTTGAGCTTAACTCTAGGAATTTGATCAAGGTTGACCGGTTAAGGATGTGAAATTACACCAAATGAGTGTCCATTCTCGCAAAAATTTGGTTAAGTGGAAGCATAGCCTCAGGATTGAGGTTTGATTGGGGGGCTTATTTTACTGGATTTTGGTTCTTATTGATTGTTTAGTGGAAACACAAGTCAGTAAAAATTAGTAATATCTATCATCTTTATTTAAAATCTCGAGTGTTTGAGTGGTGACAATTGCCAGCGCCAATGCACCAAAATGCTTATGTGATGCAGTTTATAATTTCAGTTATTACCTAGAGAGAGGAAGAAGCATGAGTACCATGATGCATTGAAGGCACGATTTAAGCATCTACCTGAGATCAGACGCATTGTCAAGTCAGTCTCTCTCTCTCTCTCTCTCACACACACACACACACACAGCAGTTTGATCTTTTTATTGATGTTGAGTCTCTGAGAATAACATACTATAACTCAATTTCACATCCTAAAACTTTGGTTGCACTTCGTCCTTAATGCATGGAATTGTTTATGCTTAAAATTTTACTTTCTGAAGTTTGCAGAAAGAACAAAATTAATCCCCGACTTACAAAAGAAAGCAGCATAATTAGTCCTCAGTTTGCTTTAATTTGAATAGAAATAAAGAGATCTTTTATGACATTATGTAAAAGTTGAATATAGAATGCTGTTTTTGGTTAAAAAATAAAGACTATCCGTGTAAAACACAAGTGTAATATCAGTACAAATTTTGTTGTTTCAGGCATAGACACTTGCCTAAACCTGTATACAAGGCAGCTATCTTGAGGCGCACAGTTACTGAAGCAGAAAACCGCAAAGAACAGAGGCGTCAGGCCCACAGTGCTCCTGGTAGCTCTTCAAGGAAGCCGTTCAGAAAGAGAAAAATCATAAAAGAAGAATCTTAAAGTGATATCATTTTTCGTTTTAGGAGCGAGCCAGCTGCCCTGGGTGTGGTTGATGTGGGCTGAAACCTTTGTAGATGTAACTTCTCTCAAGGAAACGAGCTAGTTGTGTTTTTTGCCCCTTCCCCATGAAAAATTTTGTTTGCTTGTAATTTTTATTTTTAGTAGGATTTTGGATTATTTGTTGGATTTTACGACAAGGTTTAGAGATTAGTAATGAGTAAAAGGGCCTTCGCTTTTTAGTTAGAAATGCTCGTCTGTATAAGGCTGAGTCTCCTTGCCTAATGTATCATATGAGAATGTAAAACCAGGACAGAGAATTCTTGAATTGTGCATTCTTTCGCCTGCATTATTAAAGTCATAATCAAATAGATACGGTTGCTTTTTTATGACAATGTATTAGCAGGGGCGGAAACAAGAACACTCCAAATTGTTGGCATATGCCAATTTTCTAAAAAAACTCTTATAAGTTTGAAAATTCTATATTAATCCTTCTAAAATTTGTAAAAATTCTTATTTGACACCTCTAAAAACTCAAAAAAATCTATGCTATAAATTTCCACCCCCTCTAATTGAAGATTCTTGTATTAGCACTAATTGGAAGAGGCTAAAATAGGCCGACCTTATTTAGAATCGTCACATGGAGTTTTGAGAAATTCATTGAGAAAACATAAGAAATGGCACAGCAACTAAGGATTATCAACTAGATACAAGGGCAAGAAGCTTTTTCGCAAAGTATTCAAACGAATAATCACTACCTAATGCACACAAAAATAAATACATATGCTACTCAGCCACGCTGCACATTACATACACTCAGAAGCCTATTAAATAAGTCAAAACCCCAAAACATCTCACCTAAAAGATCAGAATTTTAGTTACTAATTCACAATCTGACATTTACAGAAACAGAACTCCATTTCTAATCAAACCAGCTTCCTTTGCTAGCCGCTGTCAACTCATACCAACAACGTCCATTTCCATGATTTTGTTGGTACGTCAATTTCCATGATTTGTCATGTGTAGAACAAAAACTTGAAGCTTTGAGGGAATGCTTTCATGCAATATGTTTCATTTCCTCAAAACAGACATTTTTAACACCCTGGCAGTGACTGTGCTGATGCCATTCCAGATATGCTTGTGCCAGACTCACCACAGTGCCGCAGATATGATTGCGGTGGGCCTGATGATCCAACAAGATAGCCTGAGGAGCTGATGCTCGACCCAGGGACATTATATGGGGATGCATACCGATTGTTGGTTGGTGATGATGAAGGCATAAAACCCAAAGAGTGAGGTGACGCAAGATGTAAAGATGATGCATTGGGCCCACGATATGAGTGAAATGAAGACATGGCTCGGAAGTCAGCATAGCTTTGGGAGCTTGACATGCCACGGAAATCAGCATAGCTTCTACTGATGGAAATTGGAGGAGATTGATGGTGGTGAGTCCCGTGGTATGAGTTAAAAGGAGATGGAGTACTATGTCTAGGAGGGGGGTAACGGTTCTGGGGTGGAGTAGAAATAGGAGTGTACATGCGGGAGATGGATTGGGAACGAGGGGGGCGGCCAATTTGAAGGGAGTGGGAGGAGGAGAGGTTGGAATGGAAGGATTGGGACGGTGAGGAGAGAAGAGGGGTAGATTCAGTAGGGGGAGGGGGTAACGATGAGCCGGCCATTGCATCACGCTTGCAAACAGGACAGAATGTTCGCCAAGAGGTGAGCCACAAGTCTACGCACATTGCATGGAATTCTGTACAGTAAAAGTTTCAGATATTATGCAGTTTACATATTTTTCTCAAAGATAAGTACCTTAAATGCAAACATTAGTTACCCTGAATGAAAGCTCATCTTTTTTTTTGGTAAAAATTTAAAGCTTGTCCTTGGAAAATATGCACACCAGTAAGAACTAGTATTATCTAGTCAAGTCGTGCTTGGAACTGGATCATACCAGCATAACTTTATTAAAGATTCCTCCCTTTATTTTCTTTATGTTTTTTTCCCTCTGGAATGGATTGTTTTGTGGGTTTTATTTGCTCTTATTGGTTGAAGTGCTAAATTCTCATATATGGTATTGATTGCATCGAATTCCCAAATAGGAATAGCTTGAGAACTAAGGTTCAAGACAATGTCCTATGTATATTGTTGGGAATAGCATTGAATGGGTTTTTGTGTGGGTATAGCTATTCTTCGTATAGCTACACTTGGAACTATGTATCTATAACATCCAAACACGCGTAAACCAAGACCTTTTTCCTCTCAAAGAGAAAGAAATAGAAAATCTGTAACAATTTTAGAATTTGATGAGTTACAAAAAGGAACTAAGTATAAGGTACAGATCAAATAAGAAGTTTCAATGAATATGGTATAAAATTTATCCCGCAAAATATAAATAAAATCCTAACGGGAAAAATAAAATTCCTTCAATGTAAAAGAAAAGAATCGATGCTTACTGTGACGGCATGGTAAGATCCTCAATTTATCCCCAACAGAATAATCCTCAAGACAAATGGCACAGGTACTAGCAGTACAACTTTCCTCCGTAACCACAGTAAAAACCACACTTGGCATGGCTTTCACGAGCTGACTGCTCATGCCATGAAATTCTCTGACATCTGGGTCCTGTCCTGGTCTTGTTCTCCTTATCCTGTGTCTTCTGACAAAGAAACAGGTTGCCAAGACTGCTGACATGGCGAGAAGGGAGATGAAGGAGATTGCCAAAATCGACCATGCTGAGTTCTCAAATGTTGGTATGATCCAGACTTCGACATCGGACCGATTAGCATACCGAGCTAGGGTTTCACCAGAGGACTTGGAGACAAATACAGCATATATGTGTATATTAGAAGAGCTACCAGCCACTGCAAGTTGTTTTACTATGCATGAGATAAGGCATCAAACACACATAGGGATTCAGGGCTTATACGCCATATATCATATCTAAATCCAAAGAAGTCCATTTTGCAAACAGAAGTATTTCTCATTTGAAAAAAAAAAAAAACGAATGATAAACCAAAATTTTATTGACTGAGAGCACAACTTGACCTAATTATGTGTAGTTCATTCTTATAATCACATCTTAAGAAAAGAATTAGTAAGGAAATAAAGAAGGAAGATGTATCGTTAGTTTGTTACTTGAGACCAAAGCACCATCGTCTTCATTGTCATACACTATAGCAGCCTTGTATCCTGCATTTTGGGCATTTCTGACCTTCTCATCAAACGTGCAATTCCCCCTAATCAACAGGGAAAATGGAAGAACCTGACCATGACTTTTCGGTGCCTCCTTTGTAAACTTGTGGCATGCATCCAGAGGCTCTGCTATGTGAATTGAACCACATATGCCTGACCCTTTTACTGTAGGAGCTGTAAATTTTCAAAAGTCAACAGTTTTATTATGTAGACATAAATCACAATCGCACTACAGAAGGACAAACGAGAATATTTAGGCCAACGTAGCTGGTGCACGGATAACTAAAAACAAGAAAATTACTCATTCCTAGTTCATGCCTTGTTTAATGCCTGAGTTATCCTTCCTACCAGAGTTCTTGGTTTTTGAATGAATACAGCAGAAGGAGACACTACTTTGTTTTGCTTGCATTTGGAATTAGAGTATGTGGGATAAGGCTGAGGTTAAGGGAAGCAATAAAATAATTACAGAAATTAAACGATGAGCTAAAGTTACAATGCCATATTCTAAGCAAATTGAACCAGGATAACCAAGTTGTGAAAAGTAAGCTAATTAAAATTGAGATCAATTACCAAAGTTTGCTGCCACATCATCAAAAGATAAAGTGAGGTTGTCCCCCATAAGCACCACATTGGAAGAAACCAAATCCACCTTTAAGCATAGAATTATTACGAGAATCACCGGAACCCAATCCCTCAAACCTCTCCCTTTTAGCTTCACAAAAGCCATGATTCCTCCTCAAATCCAGACAACAAAACCTCTACTTGAGCAACTTGATATAATAATATAAAATTACGCGCTCTTAATTAGATCCAACTTCGAAATATCCGCAAATCTTAAATTAATCTATAGAATGATACACCTTCCAATTCTGCAATTTGAGAGCATTGTGTTAGAACAGGAAAGATCGTTATAATTTAGCATGAAATTTGGGATCTTTTGAATTTAAAAAACAAAACATGAAGATTGAGAGGAGGATACCTGGAATTGAAAGAAGAGCTCCGAAGAGTCGAGAGAGAATTGAGACATCAGCTGCCATGACCATGAGAGAAAGAGAGAGAGAGAGAGAGGCGGTTTGAGAGAGAGTGGAGGTGGGGTTCAGGTCTCGGTTTCGAGCATATCCATCCCAAATTCGATGTCACTAGAATTATCCGTTTTTGCAAATATAACCTTCTAATTAACTAAAATAGGACAGAAATATTTAAATCGTACTTATAATTTAATGATTATGTCGCTCTTTCACAAATACCTGACATTTTTAATTTCATTTACGCTTTAAATATCTGCTGACGCCGTAGGGTCGTTTTCTTAGGAGTTTCCTTGATATTTTTATATATTCTGGTAAAAGATTTCGTTTTAAAACAACGTATATATGGAGTGCGATATTTGGAAGACATGTCAAATTAGAAATTGACCCATTGATGTATTTGACTATTGGTGGTCATTGTTAGCACACTAGCAAATGTAACCATCTAAAAAATTGATAAAATTATTATACTTCAACAAAAAAAAAAATAGACATCACAATAAAAATAATTTCATAGAAAATATTTATTTTATTAAATCGATATTTCAATAAAAAAATTTTAATAAAAATATTTATTTATTAAAATTAAAATATTTGAAAATTAAATATGATGAAATTTTACATATGTTATGTATTTTCAAAATGAAAGAAATATCATTTTTTAAGTAAGTTTTTCATACGTGTTGTGCTCTCTTTTCAAACAATTTCTATTACAACCAATCAGTGATAATTTTTTTTTCTATTAAAAATAAAGAGCCAATAAACTTATATCCATCGCTAACATTCAACCACGGATTTACATAATCAATGGTGTTAAAAATGCATAGAGTAAATAATTATTTACACTCTTCGTCTAATGTTTTAGCCTTTGGATACACGCGTTTATAAGTAAAATAGAGCAATAGGATGGAAAATATCATCATAAATTAAAGCGTGTGATATATTTAGACGAACAATATTACATTATTACTTTTGACAGCAAAAAAAAAAAAAAAAGCTATGCTTGATAAGACACTGGAAATATGCTAAATTTTTGCGAAGTTCCTGCATTTTCTTTCTATAATCCATATTTTCTCATTACAAATCGATTCATCATTTCCGATCATTGAACTTATTTAATAAGATTGGTCTGCCTTCATCATTACATTTTTATTTGGATCGATTCATTAATGTATTTCCTGAAGTGGCAACGAACGATTAGATCTAGATAAGTATAAAATCAGTAATTTTAAAGTCATATCTAAATTTAATGACCGAATACAAATTTTAGAAAAAAAATATATATTGTTCAAGAAAAATAATAGTTTGTCGAATCTTTTAAATCTAACTGAGAAAGTTATTTTACATACTAATTTCTGCAAAGCAACAAACTGGTTAATCATTGGAATTGTAATAATTTGAAGATGTTATAATACAACATGACCAAATTTATTTTTAAGCGATTTTAGATTTATTTGAAGTCATTTGATCAAAATAGTCTATATTTAATTTTTTATACAATCTATAATATAATTCGGATCTTATTTATTCAAGATATTGCATTATGCTTAAAAAATACAGCTATACAATTTGAATAAAACTTGTTTGGGCATCACATGAGCATTTCATTCATTTGAAATAGTTTGATCACAATAATCTATATTTAAGTTTTTTATATCGTCATAATTCAGATCTTACTTGTTTAACAATTAGATCATACAAAGAAAATATGCATGTAAAATGCAAATAAATATCATTCTATGGTCATTTTGAGTTTTTTTAAGCGATTCTAGATTCATTTGAAATCATTTATATTTAAGCTCTTTATATGGTATATAATATAGTTAAGAACTTATTCTTACATGATATTGCATTAGACATAAAGAAGGATATAGATATAAAGTGTAAATAAAGCTTATTCTGACTATCGGTTGAGAATTTAAAGCAATTCTCAGTTCCATTCGAAGTCATTTATTCATTGTAACTTACATTTAAGCTCTTTATAGGATCAAGAATAGAATTCAGTTCTTGCTTATTCAAGATAATGCATTACGCTTTGAGAGTACGCTTATAAATTGCAAGTAAAGCTTATTATGAACATCAATTGAACATTTTAAACGATTTTGGATTCATTCAAAGTCATTTATTCACAATCATGATATTGCATTACACATAAAAACTATAAAGCGCAAATGAATCTTATCTTGAGCATCTGTTGAGAATTTGAAGCGATTATGGATTCATTATGGGTGCGTTCGGATGGGTGTGGGAAGAAGGGAAGAAGGGAAGAAGTGGGAAGAAGTATTAGAAAATGTGTAATTTTGTGAAGAGTTTGGATTGTTTATAATTTTTTTTTCTTTTTCTTCCTTCTTCTTCTTCTTTCTTCCAACAATCCAAACACACCCTATAAGTCATTTGATCACAACAATCAATATTTAGTCTCTAAAGATGGTTTAGAATATAATTGAATAATTACTGTATTATGCTTAAAAAATACGCCTATAAAGTGCTAATAAATCTTGTTTGGGCATCGGATGAGCATTTCAAGCGATTTTAGGTGCATTAAAAATTGTTCTGACCTCAACAATCAATATTTATAAGCTCTTTAAATAGTCTACGATATAATTCATATCTTATATATTTAAAAATTAGATTATACAAAAAAAAGTATGCATATAAAATTCAAATAAAGATCATTCTATACTCATTTGAGTTTTTAAGGCGATTCTGGAATCATTCGAAGTGATTTATTCACAATGATTAGATTAAGATTATACTAAAAAATACGACGGAGATGTTTTGCTTTGAAAAGAGAGGGGTTTGAATGAGAAAATGCCGCGAGGGATCTTAATCATCACACTAAATAATTTATCTTTATCTTAATGCATCTTCAACCAAATACCCACTTGGCAGCGCCGCAGCGTTGGGAGTTGACGAGTTGTGAACTTGTGATTTGTGAATGATTTGAAATGGATGAGGATGGAGGAATGAGGATCCCTCCAAAGTTTGGATCTTCTGTGGCATTTTCTCTGCTACCTTGACCAGTAACATTGCCGACATCAACATGTCAAGAGCAGCTCAACATTGATTAGGAAATGATCGCATTTTGAGGAAAGAGAAGTATCAAGCCTTGATAAAGCTGGATTGTTTTTAAGAATAAAAAGGAACTGGAGAAAAATATTTTGAGAAGCGAACTAGGTCGAATTTTATTTTAGAAAAAAAAAATTCAATAAGTTTGCATTTTTTAAAATTGACTCGATGAAAATTGAGAACAAGGTACTTTTGCTTGCTTGCTTGCATTTTATTTTTTATTTTTTAAAAAAAGAGTATTGTTTGTTCATGTCATTTCTGAGATGCGGGCCACGACAGCATGGTTTCTCCAACCGATTTTGTTTGTTTTGTGGAACCTTCTTTTTTTTTTCGTCTGAATAAGTGAATAATTGATAGAATGCCAATCTATCCAAGTTGTCCATGGATTCGGCTTTGTAAATTCACAAAACCATTTCGATTTGACTCAAATTTTTTTTTTTTGAATTGTTTAATTTATTCAACAAGTCACTGGTGTTATCACATGCTACAAAGACCGTTAAATCTGGAAACCTCCATTCGTTGAAAAATTTGTGATCGATTTCCATTCATTATAATTTAATTATTCTTACTTAACATGGATTGCTGAACATGCAAAGACGGTTTTAACATTAGAAACTGGATCGATTGAAATGGCTATATTAAAGTCTTTGAAGTTTCAAGGGTTAATAATAAAAAAAATTTATTAATTTCTTTTTGTAATAAGTATACATAACTCTCCGAAAAGTAAAAGAAGAGCACTAATCCATATCCCTCAACATTCAACAAGGCAAGAAGTCGGTAGAAAGAACCAAAGTAAGCTCTATTGAAATTACTGGAGAACTAACTTAATTTTCTCCACTTTCATTAGTTACCGTTTATGTATCAATGAAAATGAGGATGCTAAACTACACTTACTATCCAATAGCGGATTTAGTCTCCAGACCCGAATGCCATGAGATGCAAATGACCACGGTCTCCCGATGAACTCTGGCAGGGGACCGGGTCAGCAGCCGGGATGTCGGTAAAGTGTAGGTTTGTACATGAAAGGCACACATGGCTGATACCTGATACTGATAGGGTAAGCATTAGAATGGCACATAACATAGCGTAGCTCTGACATTGTATATTGAATAATTGTAACAGTTTCTCAATTCTCATATAGCGAATTCATTATAAATTGGGTTATTCTATGGGCTGACCTATGTGTTGAATTTTGGGCCCAAAGCTTATAGTTTGTGTTTTCCGGTCCCAACTCCCAAAGAGGTTTATGTTATATTTTCTTTTTTCCAATTAGAAGATTGTCGACCAGTTGGTCCAGTTTCGAACCATATTTATTTATCGTTTTTTTTTTTACTTTTAGACCATTTTAATATTTCTTTTCTTTCAAATTTTAGGAAAACCAACAAATATTTATTAGAATTGTATAGAATCGAAGTAATTTCGTTGAGTAACCCCTTGAGAAAAGGTTTCGTGTACTCGGCACTTCCTGTTCTTTTTAAGATAACGAATTAACGAGCCATTACTGAAGCCTCTGGCGGTACAAAAATCCAAGTGGTTTGGTGAGAGGTTGCAGCTTTTTTAAATATCATAATAGCCCATCTGTCCTTGTTATTCATTATTGTACAAAATTAGGGGCTAAATTAAGTAAGTTTTTCACATGCTTGGTGGTGTTTATCATCATCACTAGTTAACTACACTACTACTACTACAGCATTATCTTTATTTTATTTAATTTTTTTATGATTACGTACTAGGAAAACGTCCCTTTTCTTTTTGTAGAGTCCACACAATCAAGCATGTATATTGTATAAGTAGATTATTCTTCTTCTTCATTTTTTTTTTGTTTGAGATGGGAAGTTTTTTTTTTTTTTTTTTTACTGTCGAGCTAATCTATTTCTATTGTAATTTTAATAAGGATGAAAAAAATCAAAAGGGCTACTTATAAAATAAAAACAATGGGCCAATTATTTGAAATATTTTTTGAGAATACAAAAAAAATGTGCCAATTATTCAAATTGATTACTTTCGGTTATTAAATGTGTAATACCTACCATATAATAACGACCTGAGAAAAGGATTGCACATGACGAGTTTCTGTATTTACTATTTGAAGTAGAACAAATTTAGCAACAATCTGAGCCGTTGGTAGTTAGAAACACTGATGCGACTCATGTTGCCTCTCACATGTCACTTACATTTAATAATCAGAAAATGACTAGTCGCATGTGGCTTTGGCGAGCAAGCAACTACACGGTCGGGTTGGGTCGGATCGGGTCTACCCCCACACTGACACCGAACTCCCAATCCCATTTTTTAGCGATTTCTCTATTCCCATCTCCATCGACCATCTATTCGGAATTTGAATTCAAATTTCGAACTGGAGAAGAACCCAAAAGGAAAGAACTTGAACCTACACTTCAATAGCATCTCTCTCTCTCTCTCTCTTCATCCCACCAAACAAACTACAGGGTTTTAACACATCCCTTTCGCTCTTCTTTCTCAGCTCAAGGTAACATTCCTACTTTCTTTGTTCAATTTTTTCAATTTTTGCAATTTGCCTTCTGTGGGGTTTTACTTTAAAACAAATGTTTTCTTTCTTATGCAATATGCGCTGTATTAAGATCTGTGTCTATACTCTGTAGCAGCAACTTGCCAATCATCTACGCTCAATAATTCTATTGTTTTTTTTTTCTCTTTTCTTATAATTTATGTACGACACTTAGGTTAAGTTTTATACTTGCAACTCAGTTGGATGAATTACTTATAGAACAGGAATATTTTGAAGCTAGTTTCTCTTACCTTGGAACTGATGAACAATTTTCCAACATTAATCAACACTGCTGTTCGGATCACTGTTCAATTTTTTAGTTATGTTTAAGAAGGTTTTCATATCATGATCCAATTGGTGTTTTTCGTAATGTAAATTGAAAGCAATTTAGTTTCTGGTACCACTTTGGTATCGGGTATAATTAATGGTATTGGTATGTTCTACCAGTACTGATTAGGGTGTACTTTTACAAGTACCATGAATATAAATTTTGATTATTTTATTGCTTTCTTTTACCAGTGCATCTACTTTTACTAGATGATGCTCTTTTTCTTCATAATGGCATTATGATGTAGTTATTGGGATGTTTCAGTTATTGCCTTTCTGATTATTTTTGCTCTCAGATAAGGTAGTGTTTTTTTGGTCAAAATTTGTGGTCAATGTAATTTTTTATCCATAGATAAAGGCTATATCTTTTTTTTCTTCCTATTTTGGTTCTCGCGAATTCTTTTTATTTGCTACAGCTCACAAAAATCGTGATGTATGACAAAAGAAACTTACTATTGTAGATCCTCATAGCAGTTGGATATTTCAAATTGGAAGGAATTTTGGTTTTCTTTTACAGATTAGCTACTTGCTAATCTTTTGTTGTAAATTTTTACTTAATTAAAGGGCTTGACCCCTATTTTTCTTCAAAAAAAAAAGTCATTTGTATTGATATCTTGATTTGGAAATCTTCTATTATTAATATGCATCTGATATCTAAATGTACATGCCTTTCTCTTTTTCAGTGCGTGTGTGACCAATGTGATGGTTGTGTACATACGCACATTCGAGGCTAGTTGAGCTTGATTGAGGCAAAACACAAACAATAATCTAATAAAACAATACAAATTTGTAGGTTGGATCACTAAGTGGCGAAGAAGTGATAAATTATATCCGCTAAGCTAGAAGCCTGGCCTAGAGAGAACCAATGTGCCAGAAAAGCTGGCAAAGGTATTGTATTTTATTTGCTCTTTTGGGCATGGAAGTGAATTTTCCAAATCATGGCAATTATGTCGCATAGAAAATTCAGATATGGTTCCTGCATCATTTTGGATAGTATTAGTACATGATTAATTTTGTAATAGAACCAACACTTTTGAATGATGTTAGACATAACATAGAATATTATTATAATGGAAGCGTAAGTTATGGAAAATGGCAGTTTTGCCCCTAATGGCCTAATTACATGAATAAAGTATCTAAGCTTTCTATGTATGTTAATGTCTGATTTCTGATCTATTTTTTTTTTAAATTAATTGTATATTGTCACTGTATGATTAATTTTTGTTCTGCTATCAAGCAATTACTGACGAGTTCATGTTGTTCTGAATGACGTTTAATCAATGTAAAAGACTCTTTATCATGTTTGGATATCAGAAATTAGACACTGAATTCGGGATGTTGTCTGTAATTAACTTTGTTTTGCAGGCTAGGTCAAGTAGTGGAATAAGCACTGATTACAAGAAGAGAAAGCACAAGTCTCTTCAGGAACAAATTCCATCAGACCTATTCAACAACAAGACCTAAGGTTGGATATTAATTTTGTGGTAAGAGGATTTAAAAGTTAAACTTGAGTTACTTTCAGTTTACCATTTTCTTTGTGTCAGTTTTTATGTATACCCCAGACCTAGTGCACCTAGGCACCTAGCAAATGAAATCAAAGTTTTATTCCTACGTTAGAAACATTAACTTTGAGCCTAGTTGGAAGTCCTTTTGCTTGTAATTGTTGTTACTGGATTTTTCTTTTTACATTATTCTGATTTTTCTATGAAATACTTATCACTTTACAGAAGTGGAAAATTGGATCTTGTCCTGTAGTGGTAAGAACCCAATAGTAACCATGTTTTGGTTTTTAATTGTTTTCTGAATTATTTTGTTGCGAATCCATGCTACCAACTGAAATAATTTTCCTGAGATGGTCAAGACTCAAGAGTAAGTTTATTAACATGTGCAAAACACATCCATAAGTGTTTCCAAATTTTAATTTTGCCAGTGTTTCCATATATGTTTACTTTATTATTTCCTTGATTACAATTTCAATTATAAAATCCAAACAACATTTGCAGTACTATGAATGTACAAGATTAGCACTGTTCTCACACAATGCAAATTAGCACTAAATTTACACTATTCTTACCCACTATCTTGAATAACATTATTCTAGCACTCCTTAGAAAAAGAAAAAGTGAAAACCTATTCTCTCTAGTCACACTGCGTTGTTGTTTCTTTACAGATCAAGAAGACTATACTGCTGGATCCATGGCCGACAATCTAGAACCTGTCACTGAATCTGTGTTATCAGCTGATCACTGGCTGACCCATGCTCGGCAACTAATACCCACCGCAATTGAGAGGGCCCATGCCACCACTGTCTTTCCAGTTAGGTGGAAATCAATAATTTCCAAGCTGGAGAGTGTCCCGACCAGCTTATCTGACCTTGCCAGTCACCCCTGCTTCTTGAAAAATACGCTCTGCAGAGAAACTCTTCAGTCGGTGGCAAGCACACTCTCCGAGGCCATTGGCCTGGCTGAGCTATGCGAGTCCGGTGATGCAGTCCGACATGGAAAGCTCCAGATGCAGAGTGATATTGACTCACTAGCTGCGAAACTTGACCTCAACCTTCGTGACTGTGCACTCCTTGTAAAAACAGGCGTGCTTAGTGATGCAACTGTACCTGTGGTACCTGCTCCTGGGCTTGCAGTGGCATCTGTACCAGTACTTAACCAGCAATTGAATGTGGGGGAATTGCTAGCCAGGTTGCATATTGGGAATGCTGAGGCAAAGCACCGGGTTGTCGATAGTCTTTTGGAAGTCATCAGGGAAGACGAGAAAAGCGTGCTTTCAGTTCTCAGCAGAAGCAGCATTTTGGCTATGATTCAGCTTCTCAGTGCTGGTAAACCAAAAGTTAGAGAGAAAGCTGCCACAATAATATGTCTCCTGGCTGAGTCAGCAAGTTTCGAAACTTTACTTGTCTCTGAAGGCGTGCTTCCACCTCTGATTAGGCTAGCAGAATCTGGTAGCCTAGTTGGCCGGGAAAAGGCGGTGATTACACTCCAGAGGCTATCCATGTCCTCTGATGCTGCTTGCGCAATTGTTCGCCATGGCGGTATCAGGCCATTGATTGATATTTGCCAGGCTGGTGATTCGGTCACTCAATCAGCAGCTGCTGGTGCACTGAAGAATCTCTCCGTGTTGTCCGAGGTGCGACAGACATTGGCTGATGAGGGGATTGTAAAAGTCATGATTAACTTACTTGATTGTGGTACTGTTCTGGGTTCAAAGGAGTATGCTGCTGAGTGCTTGAAAAATCTCACAGCAACTAATGATCATTTAAGACAATCTATTGTCACTGAAGGAGGATTAAAGAGTTTATTGACCTACCTCAACAACCCAATACCACAGGAAGCAGCAGTAGGTGCTTTGAGAAATTTGGTTAGGTCGGTACCTGTCGATAGTCTCTTGTCATTTGGTCTATTGCCATGCTTGGTGCATGTGTTGAAAGAGGGTGTGCTCGGTACAAAGCAAGCAGCAGCTTCAGTCATTTACAAGGTGTCGGGCCCGGCTGAGGTGAAGAAATTGGTCGGTGAATTTGGTTGTATTCCTTTACTTGTAACTCTTCTCGAGGCAAAATCAACAGGTGCCAGAGTGGCTGCTGCTCAGGCCATCACAATTCTCATGAACTGCCCACAAAATGCTCGAGAACTTAAAAAAGATGAGAAAAGTATCCCAAATTTGGTTCAATTGCTGGACCCAAGCCCATCCAACACGGCGAAGAAGTATGCAATTGCTTGTTTGTTGATGCTTTCATCAAGTAAGAAGTGTAAGAAGCTGATGATTTCCCATGGCGCTATTGGTTATCTGAAGAAATTGTCAGAGGTGGAGGTATCTGGCGCGAAGAAGCTGCTTGAGAGATTAGAGAGGGGGAAATTGAGGAGCTTGTTCATTAGGAAATGAGAGTTGTTCAGTAACTTGTATAAAGTTCTGTTTCACGTTCTCAATGAAGTAGCGCTGAATTAATAACAGTTAATGGTTTGTGTCTCTTCATTTTTTTTGTGTCTCTACTCTCAGAATTAGAAACAATTAAGTCCAAAGTCCAAACTAACACTAATACCATGTTAAATCATATCTAACAAGTATGTTAATATTCGCATTATATGCATGAAACTGGAGCGTCCATGGGAAAAATTTGTTTGAGAAACAAATGATTTCATGCACATATGGCTCATTACCGTCACATGCTTGAAAGGCCACTTTTCTGGATTAATTTTTATTCTCTCTGACAATGTATAAGTAAATTAATTATAATGCACATAATAAGTATATAAGATTGAATTCTAATTTTAATATTTTATGAAACATGCAGAGCTTCGGCAAAAATCCTAAACCGAATAGACAGATATTGCAGGCGAGTGCAATTTGAATTGACTGCTCTCCGTTCCGTTGTAACTTGTAAGTTGTAACTACCCAAAAATTGCAGAAAATACAATTTAAACTCACGCCTCTCTGTCTCATCTTTCTTTCCCCTATTATTTTATTTTCTTTCTTCTCCTCACTCCCCCATTCCATATTTCCATTCCATCCAATAACAATGTCCATGTCGGATTCACCGCCGTTCCCATTCCTTTACCTCCCGATCCACCTCCAAGAGAGAATCCTCTCTCTGCTTCCAATCTCCTACCTCCTCCCGTTCCTCTCCGTCTCTCGTTCCTTCCTCTCCCTCCTCCACTCCCCCACCTTCCCTCCCCCTCCCCCGGACCTCTTCTTCCTCCTCTTCTGCCCCGTCTCCCCTCCCTTCCCTTCCCTCCTCTCCTTCCACGCCTCCTCTTTCCGATGGATCTCCCTCCCCATCCCTTCCAATTCCCCTCTCTCCCTCTCCCGCCCCTTCGCCACCTCCTCTTCCCTCGCTGTCTCCTCCTTTCCTTTCACTGGACCCCTCCATGGATGCCATCCCACTGGAGAATCGCTAGTTGCTGCGCGCATGTTCTCCACTCGACCTTATCAGCAGATCCCTCCCATGATCCGCGTCGGAGATCCCTACGTGCTTGCTGTCATCCCTGTTGGTGCTGACGCGGCCCCTTCTGCTCCGTCCGATCATTTCCAGGTCATTGCTGCCAGCTCCTCCAAGGGTGGCGTCTTTTCCCAGGTTTATTAATTTTCCCATCATCTGATTTTGCAATTTTTATTTTTTTTCCCACCTTTTCAATTTAGGCTCTTCTCTAAATTCTATAATTTAGTTTAGCCTCAATGTACTCATTTTCTTTTTTTGAGGATAAAGCCCATAGGCATCAATTTACTCAAATTTGCTGTCAACCAATGTTCAAATTACAGTTTCATTTTGAATTAACTGTATGGTCAATGGCTAGGCTTCAAACTGAAGTCCTTGAGTTGGATACGATTTTTGAGATGATTGAAGTAAATTTCTATGTTTTGTTTAAAAAAAAAGAAATAAAAAGGAGTTGGATAAGACTGCAGATACTTTAAAGGTTGCAAAAATAAGAGAGGTACACTAATTCCTTTAAATAAAAATGTAGGTCTATGACTCTAGACATGGGGAATGGGTGCCGACGGGTGAAATACTGTGCCAATTTGTAGTACTGGGCAACACTGCATTGGTAGACAGGTCATTGTACGTGCATGCTTACATGCCTGATCAGCTCTTACAGTTTGATCTGATCTCGTATAAGTGGAAGTTTATTATAGCCATGCCAGAAAATATGATGTCCTCGCACATATTCTCATACAACCAGAACATTTACTTGGTTGCGGGCTTTGAGGATTTAGGGGTTATATCTGCAATAAAGGTTCTTTTGCTTGATTGGGGTGAGAACCGTGAGCCTTTGGGGTGGAGGGAGATCTCCATTTTGTCTGAAAGGGATGAGGTATTTTTGGGATTTACAGGCGGTTGCTGTTGGTTGTTTCATTTTGAGGCGGTGGATCGAGACGGGTTGGTTTGTTTGCACAACTCCTTGACTAATGAGATCCTGTTTTTTGATGTAAGAGACAGGAGCTGGGTGTTGATACCGCCTTGTTCCCTGGCATCAAAGGATACAAAGTGGTACGGTCATGCAACCGAGATGGGTTTGGAGGTTTTGAGGCCGGTTGGAGCGTGATGGCATGATTATAAGGTTGGTAATGAGGTTTCTGTAGATTAAGCAACTCATACCCAAACTTTTTATACCTTTTCCTTCCTACCATTCCTGTGTGGTATGTGAGGAAATGCCATAATAAATTAGTTTAGCAATGAATATATTTGTGGAAATGCTGCTGCAATGTAGTTTACAATATTACGATAGTTGAATGGGAATAATATCTCTGTGTAATCTTGTTAAAGTTTTTACCATTTGTTTCAAAGAAGTTTCTTATTTTTGGTATCTGATGTGTATATTGACAATTGCTATGAAAGATTCATCATGTTATGCTTCCTCAAACTTTGGCTTCTACTGATTGATCAACACTGAAAAGCTCGATGAAACATATGAAGGAACTGTCTTTTGTAATTGCCTTCATTTTCCTTGAAAGAGTGATCTTTTCAATTTTGAAAGAGTGAATTATAATGAAATAAGATTTAATACACTAGAGGTGTTTGGTATACAATTGTACAATTTCTGGTTGGTACCAGTATCCATTCTGGGTTAGTTTACTGGTCTGACATGTCTCGTTCAGGATCTTTTTAGTTATTTCTCCAACAATTCCAGTATTAGATGTGTGGGTTGTGGAATTTGCGTAATAAACTTTCTCAATGCCAATTGACTCCACAGGCCAAACCCTCAAACTAACATCGTGTTTCATGTTTTATGTATTTTTCTTGGTTACTGGATTTCTATAGGTCTCTGAAATAATAATTCAAGCATTTAACTCCACGGACCCAGCCCTAACGCTAATATCATGTTTTTATGATGTCTGCAAAATGTATGTAATTATTGCATTACATAAGTAAAAATACTCAGTTGCATTTAATTATTGCATTACTTCTAAGGTCGTCATTCTCCATAAACAAGTTAGAGAAATCTGAAGCACGTTGACAAAATTAACATGAAGCAGGATGAATGAACATAATTAGTTTTGCTTGAAATTAGTCTTCTTAATTTTTTTTTCCAAAAAATGTAGTGCGTTTATTTACTATTTTTTATGTTTCTTTATAAAAGTTAGGTAAAGGATGAGCATTTCTAGATGATTTTAATGGCAGAAAAGCCTTCTCATCGCCAATCAATATATGTAGGAGTAATGAACACGTATTGATGTATATAGTGAATGAGTCAGTTGTCATGCTCTGAATCATCATAAATCAAGAAATCAAGAAACAACTAACAAGTTGAAGTAGGCTCCTCCACACTCCACAGTCCACACAGCATGTATAGTCAGACGGAGTGAAGTCCAGTCCAGTATACAACTAATTTAAATTCATTCTTCTCTCCGTCCCTTCCCTCTCATTTCATTCTTGCTCCCTCAATCCTCATTCCATTCCAAGACTGCAAGACAATGTGTCTTTCCGATCCATCTCCGTTCCCCTTCCTTTCCCTTCCGATCGAACTCCAAGAAAGAATCCTCTCTCTCCTCCCAGTCTCCGACCTCCTTCCTCTCCTCTCTGTCTCCCACGGCATTCGTTCCCTCATCCAGTCCCCCACCTTCCCTTCCCCGCCCCCCGACCTCTTCTTCCTCCTCTTCTCCTCCATCGACCCTCCTTTCCCCAAACTCCTTTCGTACCACCCCGCCTCCCACCGATGGGTCTCCCTCCCAATCTCCTCTCATTCCCCTCTCTACCACTCCCGCCCCTATGCAACCTCCTCCTCCCTTGCTATCACCCTCTCTTCTCCTGCCGGACCCGACTACGAGGATGAAGACGTTCCTCCTGAAGCATCGCTCGCCGCCATGCGTATGTTCTCCAGTCTCCCTCATCAGGAGATCCCTCCCATGATTCCCCTTGGATATTGCTTCGTGTATGCTGTCATCCCTGATGGGGACGTTTCTCTTTCTGGTCCCTCTGATCATTTCAGGATCTTAGGTCACAGCTACTTCAATCATGGAATCTTTTCCCAGGTAAATTTTTCTGCTATCAATTCTTGCAATTTCAAGATTACATTTCACTTGTAATCATGTTATTACCTCTGCAATTTAAACCGTTCTTCTCTCATTTCTACAATCAAGCCTCGATTTACTCAAATTTGCTTTCTATCTATGTTCCGTATTTTAATTCTAGCTGTAAGTTGAGTTTCAATTTGATAACTTAGCCTCAGTGGTATGTATGGTTAGTGACTAGCGACTGAACTCACTTAAATTGGAATGGCCTGCACCTAAGAAAAATTCAAAGGTTGTACAACAGGCACACTAATTTCTTTTAATTTCTTGCAAATAAAAATGTAGGTGTATGATTCGAGGCTTGGGAGGTGGTCCCTGACTGGTAAAATACCATGCCAAACTGCATTATGCACAAACACTGCATTGGTAAATAGGTCCTTATATGTGTCTGATTTCATGCCCCATCAGTGTCAGCTATTAAAATTTGACCTTACCTTCTATACATGGGAGATTATTTTACCCATGCCAGAAATGATCCTGTCCGCGAGCATATTCTCACATGACCAGAACGTATACTTGGTCGCGGGCTTCGAGGACGAGCCGGGAAGGATTATTACTGCAATAAGGGTTCTTATACTTGATTGGGGCGAGAACAATGAGTCTCGGGAGTGGAAGGAGACCTCTATCTTGTCTGGAACGGAGGAGGCATTTGTGGGATTCACAAATGGTGCCTGTTGGCTGTATGGTTTTGAGACGGTGGCTCGAAATGGGTTGGTTTGTTTGCACAGCCCCTATACTAGTCGGGTTCTATTATTTGATGTGAGAGACAGGAGCTGGGTGTTGCTACCGCGTAGCTCCTTGGAACCAGAGTATACGATGTGGTATGGGCATGCAACTGAGATGGGTCAGGAGGTGTTGAGGCCGGTTGGAGCGTGATAGCATGATTATACAGTTGGTGATGAGGTTTCTGCAGATTAACCAACTCTTATCCATACTGTTTTCTGTTTTTTCCTCCTACCATTCTAATGTTGGATGTGAGAATATTGCATAATAAATTTTGCTTAGAAATAAATAACTCTGTGGAAATGCTACTGCAATGTAGTTGAAAACAAGAGTTGCATGGTTGAGACTTGAGAGTATCTCTTCATATTTTCGTTTGGAATTAACCATGCATTGTATGTCTTGTGTTGAAGAATTGTGTCACTTTTTGGTATTTGAGTGTATTTGCTGTTGCTATGAAAACTTTAGGTAATGCTTCCTCAAACTTTGGCTTCCCCTGATTGAGTAATAGCTGTGCCCTTATAGGAACAATATAATACAATACTTCGATGGAAGTACTCAGTACTGGATAGGAACATGTTTAGCACTATGACTGTCATTTCTCTTAGAACATGTTAAGCGCATAAGCACAATTAATAACTGTTCGGGTTCAACTTCAAAAAAAAAAAAAAAAAAAAAAAAAAAAAAAACTGTTCATGTTACATATTTAACGCAGATATGCTAGACTGCATAGCAAATCTTGAGAGGTAAACCTTGTAAATGAAGCGCACTTTTTGATAAACATTTTGTCACAATATATGTGCCTGGATTAATGGATTCAAAAGAAAAAAAAATCACAAATAATGGGTTTGTAGCGTTAATGGTCTCTTAAGCGATCTTCCTAGCTACCTGATTCCATTATAGGGCCTCCATCTTCGGAGCAGATTCTGTCATGGGCCTGTAATATGATATTTCTTTTTCCTCCTTTCTAACATTGAGCACTAGGCCTGCAAACAGAAGCCCGTTTAACTGTTTTCCGTTTCGTTTCGTCCGGAAGAAACGATTAACGAAATAATAAAATGATTTTATTTGGTTGGACTAAACGGTTAATGAAATAATGAAACAGTTCGTCAATGCGTAAATTATGAAAATTTTGTTAATTTCGATCGTTTCGTTCAGATGAAATGGTTAACAAAATTGAAAATCTGCATGTATAGTCAGAAGTAGGGCTGTGGCTGAAAAGAAATCACGGTACAGTCCATACCGTTTGATGTTCCGTTAAGATAACAGTTTTAACATTTCATTCTGTTAACCATTTCGCTTACAACACGACACAAAAATTCGTTTCGTCAATCGTTCTACTTCACAAATTGAAATTACACACCAAATAGTTTGAAATTAAACTGAAACCGTTGAAACGGTACATACTTATATTTCATTTGGTATCAACGAAACGGCATCACGTGTTTTTTCTCGCCGTTGACACCTCTAGTCAGGAGTGAAATCCAGTGAAGTCCAGTACAACTAATTTTCTCCGTCTCTTCCCTGTTATTTCGCTCTTGCTCCTCCCTCCTCAATCCTCATTCCATTCCAAGACCCCAAGACAATGTGCCTTTCCGATCCATCTCCGTTCCCCTTCCTTTCCCTTCCGATCGAACTCCAAGTGAGAATCCTCTCTCTCTTCCCAGTTTCCGACCTCCTTCCTCTCCTCTCTGTCTCCCACGGCATTCGTTCCCTCATCCAGTCCCCCACCTTCCCTTCCCCGCCCCCCGACCTCTTTTTCCTCCTCCTCTCCTCCATCGACCCTCCTTTCCCCAAACTCCTTTCGTACCACCCCGCCTCCCGCCGATGGTTCTCCCTCCCAATCCCCTCCCATTCTCCCCTCTACCACTCCCGCCCCTATGCAACCTCCTCCTCCCTTGCTATCACCCTCTCTTCTCCCGCCGGATCCGACTACGAGGATGAAGACGTTCCTCCTGAAGCATCTTTCGTCGCCGTGCAGATGTTCTCCAGTCTCCCGCATCGGGAGATCCCTCCCATGATTCCCCTTGAATATTGCCAAGTGTATGCTGTCATCCCTGATGGGGACATGTCTCTCTCTGGTCCCTCTGATCATTTCAGGATCTTAGGTTACAGCCACTTCAATCATAGCATCTTTTCCCAGGTAAATTTTCCTGCTATCAATTCTTGCAATTTCAAGATTACATTTCACTTGTAATCATGTTTTCACCTCTGCAATTTAGGCTCATTCATCTCTCAATTTTACAATCAAGCCTCGATTTACTCAAATTTCTTTCAATCTATGTTCTGTATTTTAATTCTAGCTGTAAGTTGAGTTTCAATTTGATTTAACTTAGCCTCAGTGGTATGTATGGCCAGTGACTAGTGAGTAGTGACCGCACTCACTTGAATTGAAATAGCCTGCAGCTAAGAAAAATTCAGAGGTTGTAAAACAGACACACTAATTTCTTGCAAATAAAAATGTAGGTGTATGACTCAAGGCTTGGGAGGTGGTCCCTGACTGGTAAAATACCGTGCCAAACTGGAGTATGCAAAAACACTGCGTTGGTAAATGGGTCCTTATATGTGCATGCTTTCCCGCCCTATCAGCTATTAAAATTTGACCTTACCTCCTATACATGGGAGATTATTTTACCCATGCCAGAAATGATCATGTCCACACGCATATTCTCATATGACCAGAACATATACCTGGTCATGGGCTTCCAGGAGCCGGGAGGGATTATTACTGCAATAAGGGTTCATATACTTGATTGGGGCGAGAACCGTGAGTCTCGGGAGTGGAAGGAGATCTCCATTTTGTCTGGAACGGAGGAGGCATTTGTGGGATTCACAGATGGTGCCTGTTGGCTGTATGGTTTTGAAACGGTGGCTCGAAACGGGTTGGTTTGTTTGCACAGCCCCTATACTAGTCGGGTTCTATTATTTGATGTGAGAGACAGGAGCTGGGTGTTGCTACCGCGTTGCTCGCTGGAACCCGAGTATACGATGTGGTATGGGCATGCAACTGAGATGGCTCAGGAGGTGTTGAGGCCGGTTGGAGCGTGATAGCATGATTATACAGTTAGTGATGAGGTTTCTGCAGATTAACCAACTCTTATCCAAACTGTTTTCTGTTTTTTCTCCTACCATTCCAATGTTGGATGTGAGAATATTGCATAATAAATTTTGCTTAGAAATAAATAACTTTAAATGCTACTGCAATGTAGTTGAAAACATGACAAGAGTTGCATGGTTGAGAGTATCTCTTTGTATTTTTGCTTGGAATTAACCATGTATTGTATGTCTTGTGTTGAAGAATTGTGTTACTTTTTGGTATTTGAGTGTATTTGCTGTTGCTATGAAAAATTTAGGTAATGCTTCCTCAAACATCGGTTTCCCCTGATTGAGTAACAGCTGTGTCCTTATAGGAACAATAATACAATACAATACTGTCATGTTAATCACATTTAATAACTGTTCATGTTCAACTTAAAAAAAAAAGGGGCTGTTCATGTTACACAATATTTAACGCAGATATGCTAGACTTGCATAGCAAATCTTGAGAGGTAAACCTTGTAAATGAAGCGCACTTTTTGATAAACATTTTGTCACAATATATGTGCTTGGATTAATGGATTAAAAAAAAAAGAGAATCACAAATAATGGGTTTGTAGCGTTAATGGTCTCTTAACTCTTAAGCGATCTTCCTAGCTACCTGATTCCATTCCTGGGCCTCCATCTTCGGAGCAGATTCTATCATGGGCCTGTAAATTGTAATATGATATTTCGTTTTCTTCCTTTCTAAGTTTCTAACATTGAGCACTTTCAGCTGTAGAACTTTTTATTTGGACATTCCGGTTTCTTAAAAAATGAAATCAATTTTTTTTCAGTTTTAAAATTATAATATCACTATATATAAACTTGAATGAATGTGTTCACTTCAACGATATTTTAACTGCACTCGTGCATTTTATATAGCAATAATAAAAAAAAATTTAAGTACGAAATGAAGGCATCGAATCAGGACTGACATTTTTTTAATTAAGAATATTGATTTTTATAAAAGACTTAAAAAATTTCCAGCTCTCATTGTTTTTGCCATGTAATCGAAAGCTCGATACATGGGCGAAGCTACGTATGCTTTAGTGGGTACATGGACCCACCTAAAATTTTTTTTATATGATATTACACTTGTTTGTAATTAAAAAAAATCACAAAAAATTATGGATCCACTCAAAAATTTGAAGGACCCAGCTGAACATGTCGTGTTTGATTTGAATTGCATAATGATGCTTACAAAATTGCATAAGGACTCAGGTAGCATTTGTTGCCGACTAATATCGCCTTCTTTCTTTTTCCCCAATGAATCTTATTAAGCCAAAACTTAGAATAGAATGAAATAATTTGATTAATAATTATTTATAGCATATATATACTAGCGCGAATCTCACGCATTGGGTGATTTGTCTATATAATATTTTGTGAACTTTAGGACATTATAAACAAAATCTACCGTAAAAGATCAAAAATACAATTCAGATATTTTTATAAAAACTGCCACTAAAAATCCTAAATATTGTTCCTGTTAAAAAATTCCAATCATCACAAAAGATCAGAAATATTGTGGTTTGAATAGTGACCGAACTCATCCATGTGCCTTCCATCTGTATATATCTATAATATAGAAAAAATAAGTGTTCGATGAGATTTATAATGAACCTATTATCCAAAATTATGAGAAAAATAAAAATTTATAGGAAATTGGTGTATTTTTTTATTGCCTTGGATTTTGAATTATTATTTTGTATATTAAATATGTTATTTTATATTTTTTGTTGTTATTATAATAAATATTTGATTTCTCATAAAAAATTCATTTTTTAAGAATTGTTTATTTAAAAATTATTATTATATGATGTCTATATTAGATGTTGCATCATACATATGATTTCCAAAAAAAATTTTACGGACCCTACTGATACGAAATTCTAACTTCGCTACTGGCTCGATACTTATAGGATTCCTAGAGGGTTTATATATTATATTGAATTTTCAATACATATATAGTCGAGCACTATAGCTCAATGTTTTTTAATTGTATATATTATAGAACCTTTTCTCATCTTGCGTATCATATTTCTGCCAAAAACCAAGCTAAGAATTATAATATTCGACCGATTGGTTGGGGTCCATTTTTATTCCCTTTTTTCTTTTTCCCTGACGAAGTCTGTCTTTTTCTATTTTTCATCGTCAACATTATTACTTAGGTTTGCATATCAATTTGTTTATGCATTCACCAACCACAAACGCCAAAGAAGTAAAATGTTGTGTAAATCTTTTGGAGAAGACGACATTTAAATTTTGTATCATTATTTTTTCTGAACAAGAAGGAACTTGTACATAGCATCTCTTCTATATATTTGAGGCCAACCACATTACAAATATAATTTTATATTGTTAATACTCATGTATACACTAAGTATATGTCATTTATGTATTCTTAACTCATTCTAAACTAAAGCAATTGACTATACAAAACTGCATTGAAATTTCACGTGATGAAGTCATCCCCCCCCCCCCCCCCCCCATAGTTGTTCCTTTTCATCATGGCTGGAAAATTCATTAATTAATCGTCAACTTTCAGCACTCAGTTTGTAGTTGCATTAATTAACCGCACAAAAATTGCATTTTATGATTTTGATTTCTCGGTGCCCCTTTTTCATTCGGAAGTTAGATGTGAATAAAGAATTCCATGTTAGTAATTGTTTATTATATTATCTTTCTGAGATTGCATATAATATTTACGTTTATACAGCAATCTAAGAATATAAAATTGGACCTAGTTGCTGGTTCACTTCATTCTTCTTTTTTCTTTTGTTTCAATTATATTAAAAGTACATCTTCACCATCAACGTGATTGTTTACTTGTATATCTGTTTATTTAATATTATATTTGTTTTTTCATTCACCAACCACAAACTCACCAAAAAGTTATTAGGAATTGAGACGTTAATTTTAGCATTTCCTTAGCCATTTTATGGGACCGTTGCAACTCTTGACCTCAAATCAACATCAAGTAAAAGGAAAAAAGAATATGTACAAATTTGGAGCCGTCTCGTCTTTGAATTTATATAGTCAAGAAGAAGAAAAAGAAAGTTTGAAAAGAGGTACCATAGTAATGTAGTCTTATCCAATTTTGAGTTAGCTTCCGGATAAATATCTTTGGGACAAGATAGATTTCAAACTCAAGACCTACCTTTTGAATGAAGATTTCACATAAAGAGGACTTAGAACCTAAGTCTCTCCAACCATGATAAAAATTATCAAATTAATATATTGCTTTGCCTGATTTTACAAGAAAATAGAATGAAGATTCCAAATTACTGTTTGGTTATGATGAATTTAAAATTGTCTCATAAGTCAATTTGTTTGGATGAGCTAAAATATAATGAAAAAGGATTCAGTCCGATTCTCCCCAAATAAATTCTACATTCCCAGGCATGATCAAATGAAAAGTACATTGCATTTTTATGCATGCATCATTGTAAACAAAAGTCAAAATAAGGATGGAATATCCTAGTCTTTTCCATCAAAAAGAAAATGTCAAAATAATTTCAAATATTTCCAAAAGGTAGTGTGGTGCGACTTTGGTATCGTAGATAAGTTGTACCAATTATCAAGTCGCAATCAACCCAATTTGCTAATGACAAGGGCATGATGGGGAAAACAAATACATTTAGGGTATTTGTGCAAAATTGCAAAATAAAAACATAATACCTCGAGAATTGTACAGAGTGCAAAAATGGAATCAAAAGGCTCTTCTGACATTTTTGGCAGCCTAGAATTTGTTGGCGGTGTTAATGTTCTGATATTGTTCGTATCATTTGTGCATTATCCAAATTTTTTATATGCAAAAATCACGTTTCGGATAGGATTGGGTCCACAATTTTGGATTGGATCTTAATTTGCACAATTAATTTCATTTATTAAGCCTCAAAACAAAACCATGGGCTGATATGCTGATATGGTTACGGACAAGCAATGCATGCTTGTGTCTAAGAAATCAAATTTATCTTTTGTAAGAAAAGAAAAATATTTGGCTGATTCTCAACAAATAAATATCTAGCTAGACCAAAATGCATTGAATCCAAAAACTTATTATTTTATCAAACCATTTTTCCTCAGTCTTATAAATTATTACATTTTTCCCCCTTTTATACAGTTACATTTATTTTATTTTCTTGGTATGCCCTCCAAGAAAGTAGAAAACTAGGCACAATTACTTATTTAATATTTCCAAGGACATGAATGAAAAAAAAAGAGGGACAACCAAACTACAGTTTCCAGTTTGACCGGATGCTGACGTGTGATAGACAGGCTGCTTCCGGTTGCCTCTCTCTTTTTCTGATTTTCTGATTTTCTCACACAGTGAAAATAAGAAGCTATTAATTATTTTTTAAAAGCAAAGCTTATAATTAATAAATAAAATGTAATAACCCTCTATAAAACCCCCACCAAACACATTTCTCCTCTCCTTACCTCTCCTTTCTCTCTATCCATCCAATATTCCAATCGGATCTCCTTCAAATTTGTGAGATTTCTCAACTGATATCTTCGAGGTACGATTTCCTCGATTCCCCATCGGGGAATTTTCCAAACTTTTTCTGTAAAAAATGTGTGGATTTAAGTAGAAATTGATGATTTGTAGCGAATTGTTTGCCCTTTGATTCTTCTTTTACTCTCTACTCTCTATGTGCATGTGCCTGATTTTTTTTAATTTTTATTTTTGAAGTATTGTGGCTAGTTGATGTGATATCTATTCCTTTCCTAGATTTACTTGTTATATCTGGAAATTATTTCTGTCTTTTTTTTTTTTTTCTTCCCCCCCCCCTAGTTTCTATCTTTCAATGCACTCATACATCCCCTTGAGAAAACAATGAACAGAGCGAAAACATTGATAATTAATTAAAACCACCCATATTATGTTTGGTTTGTGGAATTTTTTAATTTACAACTGATCATTTGTTTGGTCAAACCCTTAATCTCTGAAATGACTTTTGGTAATTTGATCTGGTAGCTCTGTAATTCTATGCACCATCTACAAGAAGATGAAATTAATTTGCTAAACTGGATTTATAATTGTGATCACTGTGTAGAATGCACAATCCCTCTTGTACCTAACTAACACTGTCACACCTTTGGCCCAGCACCGCCACCTCGGCTAACCCCACCAGTCTCTCCAGTCAATGGATGGTCCAGTTAATTCCAAAGGGGGGTCTACCACATCGGTGGATGTTGATGACCTTGATTTGTCAAAGCTCTTAGATAAGCCGAAACTCAAGATAGAGAGAAAGAGGTCATTTGATGAGAGATCCTTCAGTGAGCTCTCAATAAATGTGCGACAACTGGAGAGCTATGATAGCTTGTACTCACCGGGATACAGGTCATCAGGCATTGGGACCCCTTTATCGGCCAGAGGCGAGGCATTTGATCCTCATCCCATGGTGGGTGAGGCTTGGGAGGCACTTAGGAGATCTATAGTGTACTTTAAGGAGCTGCCGGTGGGAACCATCGCTGCTTATGATCATGCCTCAGAGGAGGTTCTTAATTATGATCAGGTGATTATATTTATATTTTCTTTGCTTTTTGATTTTTCCATATGCAATCAGTTTTATGTATCGCATCTAGTTTATTTGACTCTTGATTGTGCAATTAAGCCTCAACCTAGTTTGCAACAGTTATTTTGTTTCTGTAAAATGCCTCACATAGAAGTCTTAGTATACTGTAGTTTGCCTGCATTGTTATTTGTATGCAAATTAACTATAGAAGAAAAATTGAATCCAAAAGAAAAAATGGTTTACAATTCGTATAATGAATTTCACTCAGAAAATAATTGCAAAATAATCCTCAGGATGCAGAAAGGAAAACAGGAAATAGAGTAAAATAAATATAACACATATGAATTGTGTGTTATTTAGCCTACAATTATGTCTTATTTGCATAGTTTAAGCACCTACATCAGAGAAAAGGTCGAGAAGAAATTAAAATTACCATTTGTAAAACTGACATCACAGTGGCAAAAAAAAAAACCAAATAACATCATGATCAATCCACTGAGACAATTAAGCTCAATCAATCGTTATTAACGAACTTATATCTCATTT
The DNA here is from genome assembly GCA_028095005.1 of Rhynchospora pubera. Classification (NCBI taxonomy): domain Eukaryota; kingdom Viridiplantae; phylum Streptophyta; class Magnoliopsida; order Poales; family Cyperaceae; genus Rhynchospora; species Rhynchospora pubera. The sequence continues at coordinate 68,406,047 of CM051461.1, read as the reverse complement.
AGTTCATCCTAATTTACGTTAACTTGTTTGAGTAACACTAATTCTCCGCACATATCAGGTGTTTGTTCGTGATTTTGTACCAAGCGCATTAGCGTTTCTAATGAATGGCGAGCCTGAAATAGTGAAAAACTTCCTGCTAAAAACCCTATATTTGCAAGGCTGGGAAAAGCGGGTCGACCGTTTCAAACTTGGTGAAGGTGTCATGCCTGCCTCTTTCAAGGTGCTTCACAATCCAACCCGCAAGACTGAAACTCTCATAGCGGATTTCGGAGAGAGCGCTATTGGACGGGTTGCACCCGTAGATTCAGGTTTCTGGTGGATTATACTGCTGAGGGCATACACCAAGCACACAGGGGACACGACTTTGGCTGAGGCACCTGAGTGCCAGAGGGGCATGAGGCTAATTTTGTCTTTATGTTTGTCTGAGGGGTTTGACACCTTCCCTACCTTGCTCTGTGCTGATGGTTGTTCTATGATTGATCGAAGGATGGTTAGTAACAATTGTTTTCTTTGGTAGAAAATATTTAACTTTTTGGTTGTTTGTATATGTTCTTCCTTTTCTCCAAAGTGGGTTTTGGCTCTAGGTTCAGTAGTTTATTCTTTTGACTTTTAGAAAAATATGCCAAACCGTACTGAGAATTGAGAAATGGTTAAGTTACAGACTATCTTTTCTAATATGATGCAACTTTTATGGATGAAGGATTTTGGATGCTTGTTTTATGTGCTTATTCAGATTTCGTCCTTATACAAGTACTTTTTATAGCTCTATAAGAATAAACCAAATTAGAAGTATTTTTAGGGCTTATCCCCTGGGCCTTATTTTGGTATTGATATAGGTTGTACTGTACTGAGTGTAGGTGACTGATATGTTCCTTTCTATATTTGGGTTCTGTATAGGTGAGTTTGTGGCCAAGTGTTTTAGATTACCTTTTCCATTAACAAATTTAAGTAGAGGCAAGGTACAAGTCCTATATTGTTAAGACTCTTCAATTTTAGAGACTGACTTGGTTATTCTTTTAATATATGTTCTCAAAATCAAAGCACTGTGAAATTAAACAACATCCCATTGTTTGGTACAATCAGAAACTCATCAGTCAATCAGTATGCCATCTTATTATCTTAATATTTTTTGTTTTTCATTTCAGGGCATTTATGGTTACCCGATTGAAATTCAAGCCTTATTTTTCATGTCCTTGAGATGTGCCCTTCTAATGTTGAAACATGACGCGGAGGGGAAAGAAATCATTGAGCGAATCGTGAAGAGATTACATGCACTGAGTTATCACATGAGGAGTTACTTCTGGCTTAACTTCCAGCAACTAAATGACATTTACCGTTACAAGACTGAAGAGTATTCGCACACAGCCACAAACAAATTCAATGTCATTCCTGACTCTATCCCTGATTGGGTCTTTGACTTTATGCCTTGTCGAGGTGGATATTTCATAGGTACGAGTGAGCTTGCTTCTCCTGGGACAATTTTAGGTATGGTTAAGTGGTACACCACAGCAGTACCAGGCCCAGTCAATCCATGGCACACATGACAATCCCCCAAAGCCAACACTCGACTCATGGGAGAAGACTAATAGGAGGTAGAACAAACACACATTAAGTAATAGAAGACTTAGAAAGCCACCCCATAAATCCAGTGAACCACTCAACCAGTAAAATAAATAAATAAATAAAAATAAACATTTTATACAAACAACACTATGGTTCTAAAATGAAAGGAAACAGGAAATGTGAGCCCGGCTCGGATGGACTTCAGGTGGTTTGCACTGGGCAACTTTGTGGCCATCCTGTCATCACTGGCAACACCAGAGCAGTCGACGGCGATAATGGACTTGATAGAGGAGCGGTGGGAGGAGCTTATTGGGGAGGTGCCCCTCAAGATAACATACCCTGCTATTGAAAGCCATGAGTGGCGCATTGTCACTGGCTGCGATCCCAAGAACACCCGCTGGAGCTACCACAATGGTGGATCCTGGCCAGGTAATATTCATAGAGGTTCTTATATTCTTGTTATTGTGATGATGTTTGCAAGTTGCGAGAATCCTCTAAAGCACCTGGCCTCCCCTTAAATTTGAATTTCTCAAATTGGCCCCCTTCAAATTTTTTTTTCTGGTCCGACATAAGTATCAGAATATCATTAGATAATGTGCATACTCGTATGACTGAAGATCTCATATGTGATATGATGCATATGACTTGGGAACAATAAAATATTCCCCTTGGTTTCAGATTATCTCTCTCTTCTTACTTAAGTAGGGTGATGGAAATGACTGCAACAGAAGCATCATTAACAATGATATATAACCTATTATTAAATTTAGTTAATCTCTCGCTTTCTCTACCTATGATGCTTTATATTCAGGCAATAATTTAGTTCTTCTGATTTTCTTATAGAAAAGTTCATAATTAATAACATCTTTTAATGTATATAAGCTATTTTCTAATGAGCTTATTAATGGCACTCATTTAAAAATTGGGCGTTGTGATATTATATATTTTTTTGAAGTAGATAGGAAATTAGAAATTTAGAACTGAAGACTTCTTTTCAGGCATGTTTATAATATTATCGTTGTAATTAGGATATGCATGTTTATATTATTTGTTAGTTCAGTAAAATGTTTTTTTTAATATGTACTTTCTCATGGATAAATAATGTAACCTAATGTCTCTCTTGTTTACTTTTTTAGTGCTTCTATGGCTACTAACAGCTGCGTGCATAAAGACTGGTCGACCTCAAATTGCAAGAAAGGCCATTGAACTTGCTGAGTCCCGGCTTCAGAAGGACAGTTGGCCAGAGTACTATGACGGTACACTCGGTAGGTATGTGGGCAAACAAGCACGAAAATTCCAAACATGGTCGATTGCAGGGTATCTAGTGTCCAAGATGATGCTTGAAGACCCGTCTCATCTCGGCATGATATCTCTAGAAGAAGACAAGGCCATGAAACCCCTGATTAAGAGATCTGCCTCTTGGACCTGTGTCAAACCTAAAGAAGACATGTAATCTGTATTTTTAGAGCTAATTAATGATCTTTTTTTTTCCCAATTCTATTTCTTTTTCTTTATATCTTAAAAAGACAATATACCATAATAGGGTATAATCCGTCTCGAGTCCAGCCTTTGCTTAACAAATTGTGGACTTTATTCCCCCCCCCCCCCCCATTTTTTTATGGTTTCCCGTCGTTTTTTTTCTCATTTAATTGCAAGATATATGGTGACTTTGAGCTGCTAATAAAAACAAGTTTTGTTTAGACAATTTTGGTCATTGCATTCACAGTGTTTTACAATTTAAGTTGTTGGGAAGTAAAAAAGGCATTTAAGGGATTGCTGAACAAAATTTTAATACTACTTACGGCTCTTCTAAGAATTTCTGTGAGAAAAATATAACAAAAATAAAAGGCTCCGCAAAGGAGTAGATACTGGTCGTTGGTATTAAGCACATATACATCAGCAAAGGAAGAACATGCCGAGAAGAACGCATATATTTCAAAAAAATTAAATTCCTACTACATAAATAAGACACGCGGAAATTATTTCACGGTCCAACAATTGAAATCCTGCTTATCGACAAACCCATATATGCTAGCTAAATTATTCCAAACCTCGAATACAACATCTCACCCTCAATATATTCATAATTATACTGCTACAACAACAACCAAGATCACAGTTGCTTTATGCTGAACTTTGTGAAACTTCTAACTGATAACCTAACTTCTATATAATGTATATTTAGACAATGACAGGAGGTTTGAGAAGCGCCATGGCTTCTTTCATCTTATTCATTGCTGCTTCCAGTGTTGTCAGAGATGCTGCATAAGAGATTCTAATGCATCTGTCATCACCGAATGCATCTCCAGGTACAAGAGCAACCTAATTTCATAGAAAGAAACCATACAAAAATTAAAATACTTTGAGAAATAACTGCATTTTAAGCATCTCTTTTCATTAGTTCCAAAAAGCTCTGAGCTTGATAGACGAGACTCTGCTTCAAGGAATGGCCAAATGACCCTCAGTTTACACAGTTTCTAATAAACATTAATAGGTACATTTCCCATAGTTTATGGGGGGTCACAATATTTAGGTATAAATTTTCTAAAAATGAAAAAAAAAGAATCATTTATAAGCAATCAAGAAACAAAATAGAATATACTGGACTGAACCTGAGCCTTGTCAAGGAAGAAACGGCAGAGAGACTCTGAATCTTTTATGATGCCAAAACCTTCAACCTCGGAGCCATAATGGGAGCTGAAATCAATAAATAGATAGAATGCCCCCTGCATTTGTAACAAAATACTTTGAACACTAAGAAACATGGAATATACACAAATACATAATACCCTTGAAAGTTGACTAATTATGATAGTTGTAGTCCTTGAGAAAAATCAATCTTTGATGATGGTTCTGTATGCACATGCTTTACCAATTTCAAACAGTACAAATATTTAGTAATTAACCAGGTTCCTGCTTCTGACCTTTTAGCTTTAACCGGGTTCCTGCATTTTAAGTTCCAATTTTGGTCCAAAAATTGAGAACTACAGATGAATCCTCCCAATTTTCAGTTCAGCATCTATTTTCTCCCAATATATCCCGATGCTGTGTAAATTTGTGCAACTCCATTCCACCTCTGCAACACCACTCCACCTCTCGAACCGTAAACAGGGGGAAACTTTATTCAGTTCTCAACAAAGTAGACCAAACCATTCAAATTATTACCTGGGGTTCTGCAATCTTAACACCTGGTAGTTCCCTGAAGCTCTTGACTAAGAAATCCCGGCGTTCACGGAAAGCCTTAACCATAGTTGCAACAGCTTCACCACCAGCATAGCCCAAGTTGAGAGCTGCTAACCCTGCTTTCTGTGAGATGCTACTTGCACCAGAAGTGTTCTGACATTTTAAAAATTATCTAGTTAAAGCATTACTAATGTTGACCAAGCAAAATGTAAGGAGGATTGCATGTCCCTAAAAGAATAATTATCTTTTAATCCTATTAAAATATGCCCAATATTACCTGTCTCAATGAACAACTATTACTCTTTTCATACTTTGTAGAAACAAATAATAATACCAGGGACAGAAAGGCAAAAGGGGGAAGATAACAGTGCCTGTAGGGGGTCCTGTGTGCATGGTACATTGGTACTTATGAAATAGGTGTTCAAAGTTATTTCTAAAGCACAACTCAATCTTGGTAGTTCAGGTTAGTAGAGAGCTATCATGAGATTTTAAGAGAATTCTCAAATAGACCAACAGCATACAACTTTCTGGAGCCAACTAGAGAGCAGTGCCAGAAAAAGAGAGAGAGGGTACCTGACTTTGAATTTTTGCACATGCAGAAAGAAAATGTTTTGGACATGCAAGATATCCCAGCCTCCAACCTGTCATTGCAAATGCCTGCAAAATAAAAGAAATGTATTGTAATACTTCACAGATTTGCCCCCAAAGACATTTTGACAATACCAGTCTACCAGATAAAGAGCTCCCTATCTGGGTCATTGCAAATTTCATGCATCATTATTTGCATCCTTCTGTTATATCAGGTAAATGATAAGTTTAACAACAATTAACTGTAAATTGACATGTTAATTTATCAAATTAGAATATTTACCTTTGAAAATCCGTTGACAGTCAAAGTTCTGTCATACATTCCTGGCAAAGATGCAAAACTGGTGTGTTTAGCTGGCGAATATATAATGTGCTCATATATCTCGTCAGACAATACCTGTTAAGTTAAAGTAACGTTGATATTTAAATATTTTTGGTAAATTTCCATGCACATGTGCGCAAACCTTAAAAGTATAATGCACATATGCAAAAGCCTTTACTGATCTAGCACAACCATACATGAAAATATCAGCATCTATAACTTCTTCAACTATGTTCAAAATTATTCAAACAAGACTCCAGCCTTGCTCATTTATGTGATTGGAAAATTAAGGCTGAAGTGTATGGGGCAGGAGTATTACAGGGCTTCAGGCTTTTGAATAAAACTGAGAAGATATGTGCATAAAAACACATTCTGATATTTTTCCAATGTTTCACAAGTATAGGTGTCATATGCACGATGTTCTTCAAGTTTTAAACTGAAACACGAAATGCCCCTTTGAATGTATAATAAACTTACCAGAATGAAATGTGAAAAACTTACCAGAAGTCTGGGGTGTTTCCTAACAATGTCAGCAATTTGTTCTAGAAGCTCTTTTGGGTAGACAGATCCAGTAGGGTTTGAAGGTGAGCAGAGGATAAGAAGCCTCGATTTTTCATTTATTTTAGATGCGAGTAATTCAGGTTTGAGTAAGAAGTTGTCAGATATGCCAGTTGGAAGGATAACAGGTTCTGCTTCTGCCAACCGAGCCATTTCTGGATAGCTCACCCAAAATGGGGCAGGGATCAGAACCTACAAAAAAGTTGAGAAAGATCAATTTTCAGATTACAATGTAGAAGTTTACGGATTTTCATTTGTCAATCATTCAATTATAATTACTTAGTATTTCTCACAATATCTCACAAAAAGTATATATTGCCTGTCATGTCCTAAAGGAAACCAGCATTAAGGACTAACAGCAAAAGAAGTCATTAGGTTCCTTTAGGTTAAGACTAAAAAAGTACAAACAATGTTTTAGAACGGATTACTGTTAGGGTATATGCAAATCATAGATCTTTTGTAGGATAGATATCAATTGGTTCCTTTGCATGTTGCACAGAGTCTCTAGTAAATATCACAAAATATGAATACTCAGAGAGTTGCAATCGGCTGCACTGAAATGACAAAAAAAATACCTTATTTTGAAAAAGGTATTCATGGTCAAAAAGAACATTTATTCAAAATATCTATTATATTCACAGCATTTACCATTTAAAAGGGTCAGCCAGTAATAAAAAGTAGTTTGAGGTCAATATATGGTGCATTCCTGAAGCTAACAAAATGCTAAAACTGAACTGAACTGAGACGATCTTAAAGGTAAAAGAAAATATTTACCTCATCACCAGGTGAGCAAACAGCTAGCACTGCTTGCAAAATACACTGTTTCGCACCATTACTGACCATTATCTGATCTGATGCATAGTCCAAGCCATTTTCCTCTAATAAGTCACAAAAGATGATAATTTTACTAAATGCTGGGGGAACAAAGAAAAGGTAACTACATTTATACAAAAAATAACACGAAGTATAAAAACTCACCTTTTAGTTTATGGCAAATAGCCTTTCTCAGTTCCATTGTACCAGTGTTTGGAGTGTATCTTGTCTGACCTTCCCTTATTGCACTGATACCAGCCTGAGAAAACACAAAAAATAACAACATAGGTAAAATACCTACGAGACTTAAACGACAAATACAATATTAAATTCTGGAACTGTTCCTAAGCACATCATAATCCATCCTATTACACGTCAAAGTGCTTATCTCAGTTAGGTCGAATAAATTATCGAAAATTGAATAAAGAGGTTACAGTAGTTACCTCAGCAATGACAGCTGGTGTGTCGAAATCTGGTTCACCAGCTGCAAGTCGAATCACAGGAACTCCAGCTTGTACAAGTGCAGTTGCATGATCTGTAATAGCCATAGTCTTTGATGGTTTTACAGATTTCACTCTTGGATTGATCGAGTCGTCAACTGGTACAATCGGCTCAGTACCATTTTGTGAAATTGCCATAACCTTGACTGATAAAAGGTTTACCCTCTTCTCCCAAGATCTACGCCAAACATAAAATAACCCAATTAATTTCTCATAAAATATGAAACTTCTGTCTAACAGAAAAGCACAAGCTATATTCTGTAATTTCCACAAAATTTCAGGAAAAAGAGGAACACCCATTAAAATTCTAAGTTTCCATACCTCACTGAACAACTCCAATCAAAATGTGGATTAAAAACAGCTCTTAATTTTTAGAAATTACTATGCATGTGCAAAGAAGCAATTTTGGACCCAACTGGATTTGTTAACTTACTTGGAGAAGGAGACTGATTTGGGGTGGGTGGAGTGAGAGAGAAAGTGAGAAGAAGCGGGTTTAGAGAGAAGAGAGCGCGAAGGAGAAGAGAGCGTAGAGGCCTCCATTACTGGATTCAGCGATTGGTCTGAGACTCTGAGGTGAGGTAGGTGGATCCAACTCCAAGTACTTTTTGAACCCTTTGTAGTAGGTAGGTAGGTACTGGTTTCTTTTTTTTTTTTTCTTCCCTCATTTTTCATGCTCTTAAAATTGGAAAAATCAACTTATACCCCTCTAGGTTTTCTAATTGAAAATTTAACCCTCAATTCATTAGTTTTGAAGAAGTTTTTTTTTTTAAACTTTTTTTTTGAAGATAGATTGGGATCTAAGTCACCAAACTTATTTTTAAATTAAATGTCTATGAAAGATTCAAGTCGGATTTCGAACCTAATGAAATTTTTACCTTTTATAATCTAATCAAATTAGGATATTTACCTCTTTTTATATTTTAACTGTTTTTTTTATATTTTAAAAAGTCAATTTATTAATATTAATGGAATCTCTTATCCTATTCTCTTCCCCCATCTACCTCTTTCGAAACGAAAAATATCTTTTAGTTATATAACTGACGAAGAGGAATATTAAGGCCCTGTTCAAAATATTTTTTACACGAGAATTCACAACAACAACAACAACAACAACTAAGCTTTTTGTCCCAAACAAGTTGGGGTAGGCTAGAAAGAAACCCAACAAGAGAACACATCCAAGAAAAAAAAAATACAAAACATAAAAATACTAATAGTAAGACTAGCCATACTAATAATAATACCTCTAATAATAATAGTAATAGTAGAAACCTAGACCTCGACTGTGACCTAATAGAGGGACCTACAAACCTATGGCATCGCTCCTATCCCTAAGTTCCTACGTCATGGCTCCGGTACATGAATTGCTAACTTCCAAGCGCTCCTATCGATCGCCAACTCCTTGGAGACGTTCCATTCTTTAAGGTCTCTTTTCACCGCTTCTTCCCATGTCAATTTTGGTCTCCCTCTCCCCCTCCGGGTGTTCTCGAAATGATTAAGAATTCCGGTACGTACCGGTGCCTCTGGAGGTCTGCGTTGGATATGTCCAAACCATCCCAAACGATGTTGGATCAGCTTCTCCTCTATTGGTGCGACCCCAACCATCTCTCGTATGTCATCATTTCTAATCCGATCTTTCCTCGTGTGACCGCAGATCCACCTCAACATACGCATCTCAGCTACACTCATCTTCTGGACATGTCGTCTTTTAGTAGCCCAACATTCTGCGCCATACAACATCGCAGGTCTAATCGCTGTCCTGTAGAACTTGCCTTTTAGCTTCTGCGGGACTTTCTTATCGCATAAGACGCCTGATGCTTGTCGCCATTTCACCCACCCCGCTCTTATCCTGTGACTAACATCTTCATCTATCTCGCCATCGCTCTGCAGTATCGACCCTAAATATCGAAAAGTATCCTTCGTAGGTACTACCTGCCCGTCTAGACAGACATCTCCGTCCACTGGTCGTATCCCACTAAACTCACACCCCATATACTCCGTCTTAGTTCTACTAAGCCTAAACCCTTTGGACTCTAGAGTTCGTCTCCACAATTCCAATTTCCTATCGACCTCCGTCCTACTCTCATCGACTAATACCACATCGTCCGCAAAGAGCATACACCAAGGAATCTCTCCCTGTATATCCTTCGTGATCTCATCCATCACTAAGGCAAAAATATACGGGCTCAAAGCTGATCCCTGATGTAGTCCTATTTTAATAGGAAAGTCACTAGTTACACTATCACATGTCCTGATGCAAGTAACGGCACCATCATACATGTCTTGGATGAGGGTAACATACTTTGTGGGGACTTTCTTCTTTTCTAGTGCCCACCACATAACTTTCCTTGGCACTTTGTCGTATGCTTTCTCCAAATCAATGAAAACCATATGTAGATCCTTCTTTCGCTCCCGATATCTCTCCATCAATTGCCTTATTAGGAAGATGGCCTCCATGGTTGACCTCCCAGGCATAAAACCAAATTGGTTTTTCGAAACGTTTGTCATCCGTCTCAAGCGATGTTCTATCACTCTCTCCCAAAGCTTCATTGTATGACTCATAAGCTTAATCCCTCTATAGTTTGTACAGCTTTGAGCATCCCCTTTATTCTTGAAGATTGGTACTAGAGTGCTTCTCCTCCATGCATCTGGCATCCTATTTGATCGGAAAATGCTATTGAATAGTTTGGTTAACCAAACTACAGCCACATCTCCGAGGCACCTCCATACTTCGATTGGTATGTTATCAGGTCCTAGAGCCTTACCTACTTTCATTCGTTTTAAGGCTTCTTTCACCTCGGACTCTTGAATTCTCCTAACAAAACGTCTATTGGAGTCATCAAAGGAGTCGTTCAACACAATTCCTAAGTCGTCATCCTCTCCATTGAATAACTTGTTGAAGTAATCCCTCCACCTATTCTTGATCTCGTCGTCCCTCACTAAAAGCCTATCAGTCTCGTCCTTGATGCACTTCACTTGGTTTAAGTCTCTCGTCTTCCTATCTCGAAGCTTGGCTATCTTATACACGTCCTTCTCACCCTCCTTCGTACTCAGCTTCTGGTATAGATCCTCATAAGTCCGACCTCTTGCTTCGCTCACAGCTTTCTTTGCATTCTTCTTGGCCAATTTGTACTTCTGCGCATTGTCGTCGGTCTTGTCATGGTGCAAGCGTTTGTAGCATTCTTTCTTTTCTTTAATAGCTTTCTGCACTTTGTCGTTCCACCACCACGTATCTTTGGATTCGCGGTTGCTTCCTCTAGTAACTCCAAGCACTTCCGTAGCTACCTTTTGAATGCTAGCTGACATATCTTCCCACATCTTGTTTGCTTCTTCACCTGCTTTCCACGGACCTTCTTCAATCATTCTGCCCCTAAAAGTATGAGACACGTCTCCTTTGAGCTTCCACCACTTCGTCTTCACAACTCGAGCGCCTCTACCTACTCTAGAACGCAGCGGAAAGCGAAAATCAGCCACCACAAGTTTGTGTTGTGAGACGACACATTCCCCAGGTATAACCTTGCAATCCATGCAGGCTCGTCTGTCCTCTCTCCTAGCAAGAACAAACTCAATCTGGGAAAAGTGTTGGGCACTACTAAAGGTAACTAAGTGGGATTGTCTTTTTCTAAAGAAGGTGTTAGCTATCATGAGGTCGTAAGCTATGGCCAAGTTCAAGAAGTCCTCACCTTCTTGGTTCCTATCGCCATACCCAAAACCCCCATGCACCCTCTCAAACCCTCCACTAGTTTCACCTACATGTCCATTGAAGTCTCCTCCGATGAAGAGCTTTTCAGTGGTTGGCACACTTCTAATCATACCATCTAAATCTTCCCAGAATTGAATTTTGATGGATTCACTTAGTCCTACTTGTGGTGCATAAGCACTAATGATGTTCAAAACTAAGTCCCCCAAAACTAGCTCCACTAGAATGATCCTATCCCCTTGTCTCCGTACGTCGACAACTCCACTCTTAAGGCTCTTGTCGATTAAGATACCTACTCCATTCCTGCCCCGTTCTTTTCCAGTGTACCACAGCTTGAAACCGGTGTTCTCCACTTCCTTTGCTTTTTGGCCCGTCCACTTTGTCTCTTGTACGCACAAAATGTTCACACGCCTCCTAATCGCCGTATACACTAACTCTCTTAACTTTCCTGTTAGAGACACTACATTCCAACTACCTAAACGAATCCTACTCTCACTGACTATCTTCCTTGCCCCCCGCACCCGTCGTGAAAAGTGCGAAGACCCTTGCTTACTGCCACTACATCCGGGCGCTGATGTAGCGCGCCACTAAAGGAGTGACGATCCGGCCCTTGCTCACTTATCACCTTATCCGGGTTCCGATAAGGCGCGCCACTAAAGAGGTGGCGACCCGGCCCTTGCTCATTTATCATCTCATCCGGGTTCCGATAAGACGCGTCGCTAAGAGGGTTACGCCCCAACGAAAAGTAATTGGGTTTCATTTCCATAGAGATGACTGGAATTTTTACGTTGGCTCGCCTAGCCTATCACAACCCTCCTCCTTTTACCCGGGTTTGGGACCGGGCTATACTAAACAATGCAACCAAAGCTTAGTATAAGCGGAGTTTTTTACACGAGAATTCATTTCATTTAAATTGATTTCTCTCGTTAGATCTAATTACGTGAAAAATTCATCCAAATGACATCAAATATATTAATTTTGATAAAAAATCTAATATAATGAAATGAAATCCCACGTTAAGAAAAAAAGGGATTTTGATGAGAGCCTAAAGGAAACACCAGCCAGAAACCAAAGAAGAAAGCATACTTACGAAAGAATATTATGTTACATAAATGTGACCATGCTGCAATTATCATGGTCCTACAATTGTGCAATTTTGCTTATCAGAAAACCAATATAACCTGCCTAAATTATTCCAAATCTTGACTAAGACACACTCAATATATACATAATTATACTGTTACAACTTACAACAACCAAGATCACAATTGCTTTGTGCTAAAATTTGTGAAATTCTAACTGATGACCTAATTTTCATATATATCTAGACTGTGACAGGAGGCTTGAGAAGTGCCATGGCGTCTTTTATTCTATTCATAGCTGCTTCGAGTGTTGTCAAAGATGCCGCATAAGAGATTCTAATGCATCTATCATCACCAAATGCATCTCCAGGTACAAGAGCAACCTAACATGATAGAAAGAAAACACAAAAAAGTTTACATATTTTGAGTATTTGGCTATATTATAAGCATCTCTTTTCATTAGTTCCGTAAAATTCTCAGTCTGAGAGTAGAGACTCTGCTTAAAAGAAATGAACAAATCACCCTTATTTTAGGCAGTTTTTAATAAACATTAAAAGTAAAAGGGCACAAGTTTTTCATGGTTTATGAGGGTACAGAACATGTAGAATAGAATACTAGAATGTTTCTAAAATTGACAAAAAAGATAATTTATTAATAATAGATAAATTTTATAAGGAACAAATAGAATATATTGGACCAAACCTGAGCCTTATCAAGTAAGAAACGGCACAGAGACTCAGAATCATTTATGACACCAAAACCTTCAACCTCAGAACCATAATGGGAGCTGAAGTCAATAAATAGATAAAATGCCCCCTGCATTTTTAACAAAATATTATGAACACTTGACCAAGAAACTTTTAATTCAGATCCTCACCAAAATAGACCCAACTATAAATTGTTACCTGAGGTTCTGAAATCTTAACACCTGGTAATTCCCTGAAGCTCTTGACCAAGAAATCCCGGCGTTCACGGAAAGCTTTAACCATAGTTGCGACAGCTTCGCCACCAGCATAGCCCAAGTTGAGAGCTGCTAACCCTGCTTTCTGTGAGATGCTACTCGCGCCAGAAGTATTCTGGCATTTACAAAGAAACAAAAAAAGAAGGAAAATCTAATTAAAGCATGAACTTGTGCGTGACCCTACAAAATGTCACCTAGTTCTCAAAAAACACCCAAATATTTCTCCTTTCCATACTTTGTACTTGTAGAAAGATATAGTAACAGGGGAAACAAGGAAGCCAAAGAAGGGAACATAGGGGTTAGCTACAGGAGGTTTTAACAAAATTATCAGAAGAATGATGGTATGCAACTATCTGGACCCAACTGGAGAGCAGAACCCCAGAGAGAGAGAGAGAGTACCTGACTTTGAAGTTTTGCACATGCAGACAGAAAATGTTTCGGGCCTGCAAGATATCCCAGCCTCCAACCCGTCATTGCGAATGTCTACAAAATAAAGATATATAATGTAATACTTCACAAATTTGTCCCCAAAGACATTTTGACTGCACCGTGATACAAGAATCCCTTTCTGGGTTATTGCAAAAAATTCATGCATCCTTATTTGCCATACTTCTTTTATGTCATGCAAATGATAAGTGTATTAACAATGGATCATCAAATTGACATGTTGAATTGTCACAATATTTACCTTTGAAAATCCATTGATTGTCAAAGTTCTGTCATACATTCCTGGCAAAGATGCAATGCTAATGTGTTTAGCTGGTGAAAATATAATGTGCTCATAAATCTCATCAGACAATACCTGTCAAGTTAAAATTGAAGAAATATTGATTAGCATTTTTTAGGGAAAGTTCCATGCATACATACATACACAGAGTAAAAGCAAAACTGATCTAGCACACTAATGCATAGCAGATGTCAGCTTCTGTTAGATCTTCAACTATGCTAAAAATTGTTCAAACAAACAAGCCAGCCTTCCATTTATATGTGATTGGAAAATTTGGGGTAGGGGCCAGGTGTGTGTGGTGGGTGGGGGGTGGGTTGGTGTTTCAGGACTTCAAGCTTAAGGTAAACGTTTGAATAAAATGGTAAGATATGCGCATGAAACTTGTTCTGATATTTTCCAGACACCACATCAAATTTTCCTATGTTTCAGTAGTATACATGATATTTTTCAAGTTTTAAAAGCAAAAACAACCCCCTTCAACTGTAAATTAGAATTACCAGAAGAATAAATGAATTGTGAAAAAACATACCAAAAGTCTAGGGTGTTTCCTAACAATGTCAGCAATTTGTTCCAGAAGCTCTTTCGGGTAAACAGATCCTGTAGGGTTTGAAGGCGAGCAGAGGATAAGAAGCCTCGAATTTTCATTTATTTTAGAGGCAAGTATTTCGGGTTTAAGTAAGAAGTTGTCAGATATGTCAGTTGGGAGGATAATAGGTTCAGCATCTGCTAACCGAGCCATTTCTGGATAGCTCACATAAAATGGGGCAGGGATCAGAACCTGTAAAAATGTTCAGAAAGATCATTTTTCAGATTATAAATCCAGAAAATTTGGGATTTTCATTTGTCAATGAGTAAACATTAGATACTTAGTATTTCGTGCAAAAAACATTTGATACCTGTAAAGTCGTAAAAGAAACCAGCATGAAGGACTCATCGCAAGAGGCAATCATTTTTTTTTTGTCTTGATTGAGACAATCTTAATGTAAAAGAAAATATTTACCTCATCACCGGGTGAGCAAACAGCTAGCACCGCTTGCAAAGCGCATTGTTTGGCACCATTACTAACCATTATCTGATCCGGTGCATAGTCCAAACCATTTTCCTCTGATGAGTCGCATAATATAACAATTATGTTACATGTTGGAGGAATAAAGAAACTCAAACTACATTTATACAGAAATAGCAGAAACTATAGAAACTTACCTTTGAGTTTATGGCAAATAGCCTTTCTAAGCTCCATTGTACCAGTGTTTGGAGTGTATCTTGTCTGACCTTCCCTTATTGCATTGATGCCGGCCTGACAAAACACGATATTATTCTTAATAACAACATGAAATTAAGAAGCTGTCTGTCTTTTCAAAAATAGATAAAGTACAAGCACTTAATAGCAAATTCAATAGGAAATTCTGGAATCTTTCCTAAGCACATCATAATTCATCCTGTTAAAAGTCAAGGTATTTACCGTGATTTTTAATAATAGCATTTAGTGTATATGGAATTTTAATGATAAACGTAAGAAAAACGAATTAAAAAAATAAACATGTCAAAGTGTAGGTTTTTTTTTTTGAATGTATGTCAAAGTGTAGGTATACTGGCGTCGTGGCGGCGTCAGGTATGAACAATAACCACACTGGTCATGATTTTCAATTTTCTTATAAATAGTCATGACATTTTCAAAAAAAAAAAATGTAAAAAGATAAGGTGATGCTCCATTAACACTTTAGAGGAATTTATTTTTTATAAATAAAAAATAATTTCCTAATTTTGAAAATTAGTAACGTGCCAGTGGGACCATGGCCCTTGACCCACCACTTGTGCCAGTGACACCGGTGCCCTTTACTCAGAGCTAGTGGTGTCAAACGTGCGAAATGGAAGCGGAACTGGTATGTTCCGTTCCAGCTAACATAACTGAATTCAATTTCGTTTTCGTTCCGTTCGTAAAACGGAACAGTTTTCCATTTCGTTAGCTGTTTCGTTCAGCATTTTCTATTGATTTCAACCCATTTTTCATTGATTTCAACCAATTTTTCGGTAACGGAACACTAACGTTTAGCTGCGTTCGTTCCGTTTCCGTTCAGTTTTCAGAAACGAAACTGAAAACTCTCCCATTAGCTTTTCCGTTCAGACGGAACGGAATGAAAACGTGCGAAACGGCACACTTTTGACAGCCCTACTCATAGTGCCAATGGACCTGGCACTGCTGTGGTGATGCCTGACGTTTATTTTTTAAATTAATTTTCAAATTAACACCTGTGCTCTAACGTTTATTTTTAAATTTTGATTTGATCATGTTTATTGTTGAAATTTCAAATACATTAAATACAATAAAGAATTCACAGTATTTGTCGAGTCAGAGTGAATAAAGTATCTGAATAGAATAAAGAATTGACAGTAGGCACCTCAGCAATAGCAGCTGGTGTATCAAAATCAGGCTCACCAGCTGCAAGTCGGATTACAGGAACTCCAGCTTGTACAAGTGCAGTTGCATGATCTGAAATAGCCATAGTCTTTGATGGTTTTACAGATTTCACTCTCGGGTTGATCGAATCGTCAACAGGTAAAATTGGCTCACCACCATTATGTGAAATTGCCATGACCTTGACTGATGCAAGGTTTATTCTCTTCTCCCAAGTTCTTCATGAAACCAAATGAAAATTACGTTAAATATTGCAGCTTTGAAACCAGTGAAGTTTCTTAAAAGAAAAAAAAAAAATGAAACTCTCTCGAATAGAAAAGCACAGAATACATTCTGCTATTTTCATATTCATTGAATAAGGAATATGAAAAGCAACATGCAAAGAAGCAATTTGGTGACAACTGGATATATATGTTAACTTACTTGGAGAAGGAGACTTGTTTGGGTGAGATGGAGTGAGAAAGAAAACGAAAAGAAGAGGGTTTGGAGAGAAGAGAGCGCGAAGGAGAGGTGAGAGCAGATGCCTCCATTACTAGATTCAGAGATTCTGATGTGGAATCCAAATAGATTCTAGTTAATTTGTGAACTTTGAGATACACCAATGCTCTGTCTCGTCCTGTTTATAATTTTTTTGTATTAGATACTGTTTTTCTCTCCTTTTCTCTAGTTTTTTAATCTTCTACCAAACCCGCCAAACCACACCTACTACTATACTTATGCGAAGAAGAATACAAGATGGACCCAGTTCTGCAATGGCGACGCACCCGATTCTACGACTTTCTACGTGAAAAGCTGCGGCGGCTGCACGAATATTGAAATGCTTATTTTCATTTAGTATTCAGTGATTATATGCATGGAATATCAAACTGTGCATCGTGCAATAATTAAAATATAAATTGATGGAATATAAAAAGTGAGTTTATATAGAAAGTAAATATTGCGAGAGGGTTCGTCGACGAGAGAGGTCTAGCATGGGTGGGGATGATCAGAGAAAAAATAATTAAGGTGGAGGTTAAGGAACGTGAATGAATTAGGGTGGAAAAGTGCTAAAAATATATGCATACTTAAAATGACAATTTCTAAAAAAATAAAAACATGTCCTTTTTTAGTATGGTGATAATTGTGGCGATAAGAATATGTGATGGTCCTTGTGAGTCTAGTTTTTCATATATTAGCTCTACGAAAAATATTATATTGTTCATGAAGAATATTTTTATAAAATTAGATGAGGTTATCTTACCACTAGATAATAGTATGTCATATCTATAAGAAAAAATTTTTATTTGTCTCTCCGTTGGTCCCTCTTTTAAAAGTCCAGATTAAATTTTTAACTTCATGCATATGTCTTATATCAAGAAAAAAAAAAAACTTCATGCATACGTCATTGCTCAAGAGTTCTTGATTGCTACATTTAAAATGTTCAAAGAACATGATATGATTATTTTTTTGGTGTGATATTTAAGATGTGATGACAAATTGTTTATTTGTGTATTTTAAGTTGAAAAGTAAAACTTTTTTTTATTGCAAAACTAAAATATCATTATATTATGTAGGTTATCTTGATTGCACGTGAATATAACAGTGTATGATTGATAGTTAGATGTAATTTAGCAACTTTTTTGAACCGGAAACAATTTAGTGTTTTGATAAATAAGGGTAATACATATATAGTGCAGATAGGTTTAAACATATCACATTGAATTAGAAATTGAAACATTCAAATCTCAGTCTCACCTACCTAGCTTTGGTAGTTTAAAATGTTATATTGATAAATGGTACCACGCTGAATGACAACCTAATTATTTGACTCACCAACCCACCATTTGCGAGGCAAAAAGTAAAATGAAGTAGAATTGAACCGTGGAGCATCCTTTTAGTTTTACAAAAGAGTGCCGAAGGAAACGAGCTACTGAAGTGGAAGCTGACCAAACCTCTCTTTAGTCTAAGTTTTATTTGCATTTTATACCCTTTTTCTTTGGAAATAAGCGGTCAACTGACCATCTATTTTAGTTGGATCATTTTCTTAGTAATATATTATCTTTAGTTCTCTTTTCTTAACTTTTTCTCTGTCTTTTTCATTTCTTTATCTCAACAACCTCTTCATTGTTTCTATCATGTAGACCTTCTAATTAATCTACATCATATTAAAGTTTTTAGCTGCAGTCAGTTTCATGCATGATGATCAAGCAGCACACCAATTTTGTCTCTTCAATACAAAAAATTAAGAAGTTCATCAATTCAGTATAAAAAGAATATTATAGCACTGCCTGTTGAAATGATTGATTGTTACCTCGTGTGTCTAAAAAATTATTTGCTGTCTTCGAAATAAATGTTTTAGTTGTTGTTGTAATGAAAGAGAACTAGAAAAAAAATGAACTAGGTTACTTGAAAAGTCCAATAAAATGAAGATTAATAGAGAAAAATTAGGCAACTCCATTAATTACTGTCGTATGTACAAGATAAGAAGAGACCTTTGAAGATGAGCTTAAACGCCAACAGCAACTAACCCATTTGACATTAGTTTAAGCACATTTGCCTTTCTTTTTAATAGTTCTTTTATATTTTCCGACCTATTTTGAGATATTTCCTTAAAAATATGATAAAAGCAAAAGAAATATTTGACAAGTAAAAGTGGACAAATATGCTAATTTCTTGATCATATTTGTTTGGGTTATTACAGGCTCTCGTTAGCGTCAGTGCGTCAAACTAATATTCCCGAAAAAATTAATAGTAACGTTACTGTTCATCTAAAATTTGATAATAATAAAAAAAAATTTGAAATTTTAATATTAATGTTGCTGGATCGTCGTTTGAAATGACGATGGTCTGAAACACTTGGATCGTGTTGGATCGTCGTTTCGAACAACAATCCAACAATTCAAACTTTTACGTTATATACTTTTGTTTTATATAGTTTTTGTTTTATATAATATACTTTTTGTTTTATATAGTTTTTGTTTTATATAGTTTTTGTCGTTTATTATTATAATTCTACAAATTTCATTTTTAAATTTAATTTTTGTCGTTTATTATTATAACATCTGTACATAGTATTTTCAATCGTGCGTGTCGTGTCAAATACGATCGTGTTAGAGTCTCGTGTCGTGTCGTGTTGACACGAACTAATTTTTTAATCGTGTCGTGTCGTGTCGTGCTTAGTGGTGAGAAAAGGTAACACGACACACATTTTGAAACGACACGACTGACACGATCGTATCGCGTCGTGTTAGTCGTGTCAAATCGTATATATTATTTTATTATTTTTAAAATTAAAAAATATTAAAAAATTAAAAGTGAGAGAAAAATTACTAAACATAATAATTTATTATTTGATAATTTTAAATTTTTTATAAAAAATAATAATTATATTAGAACACTATTATGATTTAAATAATGATAAATAATATGATATAGTATTATAAATTGAAATTAAATTATTAATTTTGATTAAATAATCAACATTAATAATTAAATTTGTGTTGAGGTGTCGTGTTAATTCGTGATTGTGTCGAATCGTGTCGTGTTGAATCGTGTCAAACTTTCTAATGTCCTAACACGACACGATTATGACGTGACACTAGGCCTAATTTGATCTTGTGATTCATTTTTTAGCAATCGTGTTATCGTGTCGTGCCATAATCGTGTCGTGTTGGGATATTAGAAAGTTTGACACGATTCAACACAACACGATTCGACACGCAACACGACACCTCAACACAAATTTAATTATTAATGTTGATTATTTAATCAAAATTAATAATTTAATTTCAATTTATAATACTATACTCTTGCTCACGTACCTGAAAAGAAGGAAACATGGTGATAGAAAATATTTTTGGTTTTTTTAAGATAAGACAAAATAAGTAAGATACAAGGATACAAGGGTGTCTATGCTAAATTACTAAAGCAAAATACCAATATTCGAGCAAACCGTCCCCGGCAACAGCGCCAATTTTGATCGAAGGAAAAACCAAGTCTCAAAATAAAAACCTCGTGTCTACCGATCTAATCGTTTGTAGAACAGCTTGAGGGTCGAATCCACAGGGACGGTGTTGGAATATTAGTCTTTTACTTTACTAAACTAGTTAGACGGTTCAACTCTTATGTGAATTAAGGGTTGAAGGTGGGTCTAAATCCTAAGTCTAGTTTCAAGGTTAAAACAAGAATTAATGAGAGAGATTCAACAAGTCACGTAATTCTAGGGTTTTTGGTTGCTAACACTTCTCCTTAGTCCCAATTCCAGCGGCCCGCTGACTCTCGTAGCGGCCCGCTAAAAGAACTTAGGTCGCTAATCTGTTAGACTGGTCGCTGGCTACTTGGCGGGCATAGACAACCTCGCTGATTCACTCAGCGGTCCGCTAGGATTAGCGATGTGATTGCAAATTGACTTAATTCAGTTGATAATTGTGTAGGGATAATGGCTTAATTAAGGTTCCTTGATCAAACTCTCGTTTTAGGTCTGGTTATCAATTAATTAACCCAATTTCCCTCGTATAGAATCTAGATTTCAACTAGCGTTTCTTGGTCTAGTTTCTACAAATTTATACCTTTCTAACCTATGAAATCCTTGAGTTTTCACTCTTGGAAAGGACTTAACTCTCGTTAACTAGTCCTGGTTTAACCTTTCAGTTTACAACCTTCATGTTAATCATAACCATGCCTAATAATCTAAGTTTATTTGGACTTAACCACCTAGCAATTAAGCGAGCTCTACTTAACGGGTGTAAACAAATCTACTTAAATAATCATGGCATAATCAATTCAAGCAATTCAAGCAAGGTATAAAACACAAAGATATCAAATAAACTAAATAAACATGCAATCAACAACTAAGAATTCGAGTTTACAACCATAGCCCTAGAACAAACAATCAACAACTAAGAGACATCATACAAACACAAGCGAAAATGAGAATAAGGAAAGATTACAACCAATTGCTCTTGCGTGTGTCGAAATCTCCAATCAAACACGTCTCTTGCTGTCGCAATCAACCTGCTTAGCGCTGCCACGATCTGAACTTGAGACCTAACTCTCAAATAACTCAATGTATAACCCTAACTTGACCTTGGATTTGGTCTCCTTCTTATTCTCCCTCTTGTTCTCCCTCAAACAGGTCTTTAATAGGCATTGGGAAGGTGTAGAAACACTGGAAATAACTGAAGACGTTATCTGGATGCACCTGGAGTCGGTAGAAACCGCCATCCAAATATAGAATTGCTAAATCGGGCGATTCTGCTAAATCTGGCAGTTCCAGGTCTGCGGGCCACTGGGACTTTCAGCGGGTCGCAGGAAAATGTCAGCACTGCGTCCTGTTAGTATTTTGGGCATATCTCCTTCATCCGAACTCCGTTTGAGGTGATTCAAGATCCGTTGGAAAGTTTAGAACGAGTTCTTCAACTTTATTGACTCATCCAAGTCATTTCTTATCCAGAATCTGCAATAAAATTAGAAACTATGGTAGTAACTCATTCTTGACACAAAAACCTAATTAAACTAATCTAAACTATGTAAACTATGTAAACTCAAGGCAATTGATTTAGTTTGGAGACAAAATGGTACCTGAATATGCATATAAAATCCACTCATCAGATAGTCAAGGATATCCTCGAGTACCTTATGAGAAAGAGTGATATAATGTTTCATCTTTTAAGATGAAAGAGAGCTTGTGTAAATTAATTACACTAATGTTAGTTTTTCGAAAGATTGATATAATCAAAATTGAGCTACATATTTTGCTTAAAGGTGGTGTTGTAAGTTTAGAAAGTGTTCTAAATGGAATATTACAACCGTTTCCGTCACCAAAGCAAAATACATGGCAACTTGTGAAGCAATAAAAGAAGTTTATATTGGATCGAGTTCTTAGTCGAGCTATTATGGTTCTATGCATCTCGAACCACAACTTACTCCTAAAGAACCCAATGTTACATTGGAGATTCAAGTATGATCTATAACGATATCACTTGATATCATATGATGATGATCAAGAACATATATATAGTAGTATATATATATAGAGAGAGAGAGAGAGATTGGCTAAAGTATACTCCAGCATACGGATCAAACCCGTATGCTAGAGTCGTTTCTGAAAATCTAAAATTCAAACAGTCGATCCAAACCGTTCAAGTTGTTCTCCATGTAAAAATATCCTTCAAAACCAAATTTTACATTTTTTCGAATTTTTTTGCTATATATTATGCTATTTTCAAATTGAAGGGCCAGAAATACTCCTTTACAACTCCTTTACAATGTTTTTTTAAAATAGCATAATATATAGTAAAAAAATTTGAAAAAATATAAATTTTAGTTTCCTAGGAGATTTCAATATGGAGAACAATTTGAAAGCTTCGGATCGACTGTATGCACTTTAGATTGTGAGAAACGACTCCAGCATACGGGCTATCTATATGCTGGAGTATACTTTAGCCAATCTCTCTCTATATATATATATATGGTCGAACAAATTTGGATAGGTTCGCGAACACAGCGAACACTCTAGCATGACCTCTACCTTGAGCAGTATACGAGATGCACTTATGCATCCATACGTGGTGGACGTATGTGTAACTCGCTTTAAGCGTATTATTTATTTTGAGGTCCGAGACATGTATATATGTAGATATGTGACATTGTTCTCAATTCTTCGTTGGTTAGAAGTCACTACTGATTGACTCTAGGCCAAGTGGGAGATTGTTGGAGTTATGTCCTAGAAGTCAATAATTTAATGACTTAAATATTAGTTTATGTTATGGATGATATATTATCATCTGTTCCTAGGTTTATTATTGACAGATTATTCAGGTTGAGGATCTGAATTGTAGATCTATGTGGATCATTCTTTAGAATGACAATAATAAATCTAAACGGTCCATAATCTTGATAATTAACAAGGAACATTAATTATCATATAAGATTAGCATGCAAGTTAAGTGATGATTAAGTTTTACTAATCATAGGTAAAGAGTTACCAACTTAATTGCATATGTATATGTTATGGAACATAGTACAGGACTTGACCCAATGAAATAAACATATGGATTGTGTTAAGTGTCATGGTTTATTTCGTTATGATTTTGGTTCTAAGTTTGAGATTATCTTTTCCACATGAGGATAGGTTCAATAAATATTGTCTACCGCTGATTCCCGATAAGGACTGCTATACGGATTTTATTTATGATCTCTTGAATTGTGCGGGAAAAAGCTAATCATCAAGAAAACCGTATGTCCCTCATTAATTCACTTAGTGAGTGACGATATCTATTTGGACCCCTTGATGGAGTTGGATCGTATGCGCGCAACTAAGCGATCAACTCTAGATCAAGAAACGTATAATCTGCAAGAATGACACATTCCTATCTTGGATTATACGATGATATCGTGAGACATAAGTGTTTGCCTCTAAATTTTGCTGCATAAAACAAAAATAAATAAAATCCGCAATCAAGATCCAACCAACACAACCAACAGGCCAACAAAATAGCCTCGACAAGTGGTCATAATGCATGAAAGGAAAATAAAAAAATTCTTAAAAATGGACGGTAAACTAATTAATTACGAGGAATGCCATTATGCGCCTGTGATATCCTTATAATTAATTACTGGAGTCCTAAAGAAAAATAGAAAATTTGCAGCAGTCAAATTCCTCGTATTTTTATGAGGAACTCTGCAAAATTTTGTGTCGGATTGACCTATGGAAGGGCACCAAACAATTTTTCTCAAAATGAAGCAGCTTAATTATCCTCAAAATTCAGTCAAATGGACGCTTCCATTATTGAAGCAAATGGAGATGAACCCCCATCGGAACCAGGCAAAAATGGGCCTCTAAATCAACAATAAAACCCATATTGGGCCGAAACTGAGGCCCATTTGAATTATGATAGACCCAATTCGGCAAATAACCACCATATAAATCCTCATCGATCTGACGGCTCTGATAAATCCTCATCATATTATCCGAAATCAACGGACAGATCTTGATCTAAAATCAAAACAATTGATGGAATTTTCTGATTGGTTGAAAGAGGGTGGGTCCCATAATTTAAAAGAAAAGAAAAAAAGAAAAGGATGGATGGAACAGTACCGTCTGACACGGCTTCGTACACCGACGTGGAGAAGAGCTCCGCCGCCGCTCTGCGCCGTTTCAGCCCCAACTAACCTCACCGCTAGATAGGCGATGCTTCCACGATCTCAGCGACACCAAATTTGTAGAGAATTGGAGAAGGAATGGCCTAATTTGGGGGAATAAGGAGGCCGACTGTCGGAGGAAGAATGTCTGAAATTAGAAACAATGGGTGATGCAATTGTGCAATTAAAGCATGCTACATCTTCTTGAAGGGTTTAATAACACACCTGATGAAGCAATTCTAAGCAAAGAAGCTTGTAGGGAAGGATGGGCTATCTCAGCTTCGAGCAAAAATGGCGATGTTGTGCAAATGGAGAAGAGAGGGTTGAATGCGCCGTGGGAGGCAATAATTGAGCTTCGCTTCGAGTAGGGAGCATGCACAGATGCTGTATGTGGCTTCTAATGCTACCACAGTCGAAATGCCTTCTAACTGGAGGTCTCCAATGAAATGGGAGGGAAAAGACAAAGGAGATTGAAGGACTGGAGGGTATGGTGACTGCCTCTCGTCAGACTACACCCTGAAAAGAAAAAAACCTAGTATGGTCCCTTAGTACCAAAACCTCAGAGATAACAGAATGGTGACGTTGCCTTTTGATTCAAGGAGAGCCGTCTGATGGGGCAGGAGATGAAATGAAAGGCTATGATGGACGATCACTTTGTATGATGAAGATACCATGTGGTTAGGTACAGGTGTAGGCTTGAGGAATCAGGTGCATGGATCACATCTGGCCGTTCCTTTACATGCCTGACTGGATGAATTGAGGGATGTAGATATTGGCAACACTGCCTCAAACACTGTTGCAGCCAAGGATGCATAACATCTCATGATGCATCAAAGTAGCACAATGCGCTTGAAAATGACATCACAAAGTAACCATTGGCATATCTGTCAATTGGGGCATGAGACAAAGCAATATGGAGCATAGTTCAATAGGGAATGAACATAAAATTCCCACTGTACCCCTCTGGACCCTGCCACATGCTCCAAATTATCAATAATTGGTGACAAAATTGGGATTAAAAAAACGCATAATGCTTACATGGCAGGCACCAACAAAACCCAGTAACTCATGAGAAACGCTTGTTAAAGCTAAAGTTGACTGTGGTCAAAGCTGCAGTTGTGTAAATATAAAACAAGGCATGGAGCTACTTAATGACTTCAAAAATAGAAGAATTAGCCCAATTAAGAGTGCTAAGCCCTTCAAATTCATTGTTAGCTGGATCATAACATCCAACAGCAAGAGCAACAAATCAAATTAGGCCACACATGCCTATACACAGCATTGATGATTTAAACCATGGTAAAAACATAAAGTTTACCAAGCAAGTACACTGCCTCAGGCCCAATTAAAGCGCTAGGTAATTTTGCACCCAGACCCCTGAGATAGCCAGAAATGATATTTGGAAAAATACAAAGTAGCTACTCCCCTAGATCCTAACATTCAAAAGCCATCACAACCTTTCACCAATTGATAGATAAAGGGAGATATGCCACATGTACATCAAAGTGCTTGGCGCCAAAATCAACCCCTCCCTCAAGCATATCAGAGACAAGTGTATTTACCAAAAACATGGGGCCCACTTGTCATATTAATCCACTATAGCATGTAGAAGAAAGTAGAAATGTAAACAGTCAAGCCACTGCAATTCCATTGGATGGTATACCTGGATAGTAAAAATCAAGACTGAAGAAAGAAGTGTAGAAGTAAGGCGGCAGCTCCATGATATATCTTGTCCCTTCATCAAGAATCAAAACGAAGAGATGTTGCCATGTGTTAAGGAAGAGAAGCTAAACCCTAGAGACCCTCCTTTATAAAAGAAGATCATCTCAACAGAAGAAGGGGGTTAGAAGAAGGAGAGAAAAAAAAAAGATAGTGAAAAAAAAAACTTAGTTATTTTTCTGTGCTTGAAAAAACTAGAAGCTTAGTTACAAAAAAGGGAGTTTTCTGTAAGAGGAGAAAAATATTAAGAGAAGGTAACGAATATGTCACTGTACCTGTTATGAAATGAAAAATCAAACTCTCTTTTAAGCCTGTTTAGTTTGCTTGAAATCTCTTTACAACTGTTCTGTTATTTCCTTTTTTCTTCCTCTCTATACTCCATGGTAAAGGAGTTCTTCTACTCCCTGGTAAAGGAGTTCTTCAATTACAAGGAGGTTACAATCGAGAGGAAGTTACAAGATTGGCAGCATGGTGATGCCGTTAAAGGTTTGGTTGTCAAGAACGCCGACCTGGTGTCACCTTGTTGCCATGGCTCATGATGATCTCCTGTGGTTCTTACAAATAAAGTCTTAAGACGTGCTATGGTTTGATTGTCAAGAACGTCGACCATAGCACGAGTCAAAGAAAAAAAACTAAGGCAAATAAAAAAAAAACAACCTAAACAAACAGTTTTGTAAATCAACAATAAACACACAGCTCTAAAAAAAAATGAATCAAAAAGTATGCTCAAATACTTGTCTTGTTTTTAAAAGAGGGAAGTAAAAAGATAGATCTTAGGTTGCTTTGCAAAAAAAAAAACAATATAAACACAAAGTGTTAGTTGGATTTGTCTCGAGTGAGAGGAATTTACCCTTAAAACAAAATGCAGAAATGCTGTTAAAAAAAAAAAAGAAAAGAGAAGGAAAGATGCATAGGTTCAAACTATATCAGGTCTTGAGTGAAAGAAATACATCAAACCTTCTTAAAATAAGCAAAAAAAAAAAGAAAGGAAGAGGGACTAAAGGCTTTTCAGTTCAGAAATAAAATGGTAACAAGTTGGTGTGTCAAAATAACCGTTTGCCAGTCTACTCTGGCCCTTCTCTAAAAAAATATATAATAAAAAAAACATGCAACATAAAGATGAGGGTTATTCTGCAAGAAAATGGAAAAGTGTGGGCTAGGTTCTTTGTCAGTTTCAAAATAATGAAATAACAATGAAAACAGGATGAACAATGCATGGCTCAAAGTAAAAAAAAAAAGAGGGGGGAGAAGGGAATGACAGGTAAGTATAATGACAAATCAATTTGGATTAACAGTGATTCTGAAAGTATATAAAAAATATATATATATATATGTAGTGAAACGACGTTGGAAATTTGGAGAAAGAAGATATAAACATAACAAATGATCCAGGTTTCTTTAAAAAAAAAAAAAATTGAAATGAGTAGCTAGTTTATGAAATCAGAAGTAAAAACTGTATAAGACAAAAAGGGGAAGGCAAAAATTTAACTTTTAACCTCAAAGGATGAGAAATTAAGCCATGAAACTCAAGTAATAAGGCAAAATTGACATGTCACGTCTGCTGTAATTGAGATGTTGTTGGTGATAGTATACTACTTTCCAAGATATTAAAAATTTTGGCCTCAAGTTTGCGCACCTAATTCCGGAACTTAATTGGCCACTGTGGTCAGTCGATAGATTAATCAATCACTCAACACTAGTTAGTGATAAAACCAAAACACATGGTACATCTCAATTAAGCCCGAAAATCAACAAGGCAAAGTTGTGAAAACCACAGAACCAGACCTAACTGATGTGCAAAATCAAAATTGACAAAATGAAAGGTTTTACTCGCTTAATTGAGACTATCGATAGCTCTGTGAGATTACTTCAATGGAAGCCAGGCCACCTCTTGCAATAAAACTCATCCATGGCCTCCAATTTGCCTCTTCATCTCATCAACAACTAAGCAAGAAAGGGAGGACAAAACTCTCTCCAATGGTTGAAAGTAAGTCAAATTGGAGGTACCAATCAAAAGAGGGAGCATGCACGACAACAGCCCGCTCCCCACTTGTGAGAGCTGTGCACTCAGAGCCCGAAACCTCGCAAGAGCCACGAGTTAGATTCTCGTCGGAAGGGATGAAGAAGAAAGGGGGAAAAGAAAGAAAGTTTGACTCGTTTAACTAGCGCGAATCTTGACAAGAATGAACAGATGGATTTCAAGAAAGGGGGAAAAGAAAGAAAGTTTGACTCGTTTATCATTTGAAGGCCTGAATAAACCTGGAGCATCTTGAGCCGACTCACAGACTGTGGGCCCGTAAATCAGACGCAGATCGGATTCAGGCTCGTACGGTTTACCAACCCGAGCGTGAACCATGTGACTCAGCCACCCCAACCCAATGTTCGTCTCTGATCTTCTGCGGCAACCAGCCTGTAGCGAATCCCTGACGAATACAACACGAAACAGCGAGGTCTCAACCAATCAGAAAATTCTGCGAAGCAGAACTTCAAAAATGCACTAAAAATAGCTAGATTGTCAGAAAAATTCTCATAAAATATCAAAATGTCAAGAAAAATATGAGGAATATTTTGATGTGCCATGTTATGCTGAAACACCAAAGTATAAAATATTTTAAAATTAATAGGTTTAAGGGATGACCATAAGTAAAAAAAAAATAACAATGATACTAATAATAATAATAATGAATTTATATTTATATGGTTAAATGAAAAGGGAGAAAAAGAAATAAATCAAAAGAAAGTCATTTTGAATATTCTATGTCCTGGACAGCAGGTACATTTGAACAGATTATGTTCTGGACAGCAGGTACATTTGAACATTTTATGTTCTGGATAGCAGGTACACCTGACATTCCTTGTTCTGAACAACAGGCACAGTCAAGCATTAAGATTTGCAAACAAAATTGAAAAAAAAAGTATCACCAAAAAGGTCAAAGACAGAAGTTTAGAAGTGCAAATTTAAAAGCCCAAACTCAAAAGCCCGACCAAAGGTTGAGAATCTGAAACTCAAAAGTCATAACCCAAAGGTCTAACTCAAAGGTCCAACTCAAAGTCCAGAATGCCAAAATTCAAAAGTCCAAACCAAGTTCAAACTTTAAAACAAAGTCCGAAAAAAACCAAAACTCAAAAGTCAAACCCGAAAGTTAAAATCCCAAAAGATGAACTCAAAAGTCCAAGATCCTAAAGTGAAAATTAAAAGTCCAAACCTGAAAATGACACAAAGTCTAAAAGCGACAAAAAGTCAAAATGATTCAAAATCTAAAAAAAATGACACAAAGTCTAAAAGTGACATAAAGTCAAAATGATTCAAAATCTAAAAAACGACACAAAGTCCCAAAGTGACTCAGGAGACACAAAGTCAAAAGTGACATAAAGTCTTAAAAGTCAAAAGTTCGTCCCTTTAAGACCGCATAGTGTTTCACCTTGAAGGAGACACCCTCGTGACATTCAGATTGAGATAAAGGAAAAATCAACTCTGAATTATCATTCAAGTTCCTGTCAAGAGAAGGCATAGCGCATCTGTACTCAAGACTTGAACGAAACCCCAAAATCCCTAAATCTCCAAACGATCGAGGATTAACCTAGGATACTAAACTTCCTAGCATTAAATTCGAAATCTCTGTGATGGCACTAAGCCTGATCCAGTATAGCAAAAGCAACCTAAATGTCTTAAAATGCGAAATAAAAAAATTAAATTGCATCATTCGAGGCACTGTTAGAATGACTGCCTTTCTGCTTTGTTGTCACTCTGGAACTCTCTGTCAAGACACAATCCTTTTATTAAAATGGACTTCATCTACTTACGACATTTAAACTTTGATTATCCCGATCTAGAGGTGCTCTTGGCTCAGTTCGTAACTGAGTCCGGAGGTAATTAACAGTAGGAGCCCGCGCCTATTGGAAAAAAAGGACCTACTACAAACAATCAACTCTCGAGGTACTTAGAACCGCATTAGTGCCCTTCGCTCATTCGGAATGGGCAATAACGACGGGTCTCAAGATGCTCGAGGGGTATCTGATCCGCATTTTCTTCGCCCCATAGAGGACTATCTGATCTTCCGTGGTTGGACTGAAAAAGTGCGAGACAATAAGAATCAAAATAGAGAAACATATTTATTCTCTTATGCAGGATTGAAATATTGTAGCAGTACACTATTTATGCGAATTAGGAATCATAACATGTTGCTAGATACCACTTATGATTATTGGAATTAAATAACGATTTAATCCCATGTCCAACGTAGCATAAATCCTCAAAGGGTCACACAAAATTGGTGTTTAACCATACATGCATTATTTATTTATTTGCAAGAATGAGTATCGCAAAATATGATAAGTTGATTAATTAATTAAATAACGTTATGGACCGTTATAATTAATTAAGTCAAATGGATCATATAGAAATAAATTAATGCATTGTCTAATCTCTAAATAATAATTATTAAGTTAATAATTATTTATAAACAACACACTTAATTTAATTAAGTTATTTGGGTTTTAATTTATTAGTAAATTAAATGTCCAAATTAAATAGCTTTGAGTGGGCCTTTAATTAATAGAATTAAGGGACTAATTGGAGATGGACTAGTGGGCCAAAGAGGCCCACTAGTAGGTCGGCCATAAAGGGTGGTAGGTAGGAATGGCACACCTGTAAATAGTGTGAACTTCTAGCTAGGGTTAAGAGGCTATATAATGCACCATATGGAGGCTCTTTGTTTTCTTCTCTCTCCCCTCTACCTAGCCGCCACCACACCCTAGTGGTGCGCCGCCCCCCTCCTCTCCTCTCCACTCAAAGCTCATGTGTTGAGCAACCCTTCTTCCACAAATTAGTTTGGTGATTTGTTTGAAGAAAGAGAAAGCTAGGGATTAGACTTATTCTCGAAACTACTAGCATAGTTTTGTTGAGAATATGGTTAATACCATAGTGGACTCGAGGCGTTCGACTTGGAGGTGCTTGGAGGGCTCGCCATCGACATCTAAGCCGTTGGAACGAGCCTCTTGGTTGCTATACTAAGAGAGGTAAATTCCACCCCTTTCTCTTTGTGTAAACTAGCTTGAGTGCAAGATCCATTTGTATGTGTTGTTTCATTGGATTAATTAGGTGTAATTAGTCACTAAAATGAAAATTACACACTCTCTAACAAGCACGACATGACATGATTAAAAAATTAGTTCGTGTCAACACGACACGAGACTCTAACACGATCGTGTTTGATACGACACGATATAACACGCACGATTGGAAAATACAATGTACAAATGTTATAATAATAAACGACAAAAACTAAATTTAAAAATGAAATTTGTAGAATTATAACAATAAACTACAAAAACTATATAAAACAAAAAGTATATCATATAAAACAAAAAGTATAAAAAGTATATCACATAAAACAAAAACTATATAAAACAAAAAGTATATAAAAAGCAAAACGTAAAAGGTTGAATTGTTGGATCGTTGTTCCAAACGACGATCCAATTGGAATGACGATCTAAGAGTTCAGACCATTCGCCAAACGACGCTCCAGCAACGTTAGTATTAAAATTTCAAATTTTTTTGTTATTATCAAAATTTAGATGAACAGCAACGTTACTATTAATTTTTTCGGCTAATATTCTCGGAGCGTTTGGGCTTATTAAGAAAAAACAAATTGGCCCATTAATAAAAATGGGCTGAAAAAACAAATTAGCCCAATAATAAAAATCAAGCACACACAACACTAAGAAGTGGGTCCCATAAGTCAGGAATCATGGTTCCTTTCTCTCGTCTTCTAAGCACTTCTCTTGCACCTTCTCGCGCTCTCTCTCTCTCTCTACCCCTCAGATCTCAGTTGTCCATTTCATTTCTCCTTCTGGCACAGAATCGGAGAAGTGAGAAATGGATCAAGTGTACCAAGCCATGGATGAGATGAAGGCAGCGATGAACGAGCATGTCGATCTCGTGTCGGATCTGCTCCAGCGGCTCTCCTCCGAGCTCCGATCCGGATTCGGACCAGCCGTTGATAATTTCATCGGCTTCTTCCATGCCATCGATTGGAAGGTGCATCGTCTTCGTCTTTTTTACTTATTTTTGTATGCTATTTTAATGTTTCTTACTGATATCGCGCCCATTCGGCATTTCGGAAATTTTCCAGATTAGGTATTGACTGATTTAGAGACAAACGGATTTGATTCATTTATTTTGCTATGTTTTTGGAAAAATTAGATATAAAGTTTATTACTTTCAGTACTGATAACACATCATGAAGATGAAATTTATGTGCTGATTCATTTGTTTGTTTTGATTTTGGAAATGTTGCAAGAAGAAATCAAACCAACACAACAAGATCATCTCTGAAAATGTTAATAACATGTAGGGGAAAATGTTAAATTTATTGATGCCATAATAAATTTTCTGATAAAAGTGGTACTTTGTTGGTTTACAGGAGCCATGGCTGATTGGCTTGTTAGCATTTCATGTGCTTCTTCTGATTGTGGTAATCCTTTCCAGGAGAAAAGTGAATTTTCAGCTTTCCCTCTCATTTCTTGCTTGTAAGTTAAGCCCCCCCCCCCGCTCCCCCACAACACACGCACACACGCCCATGAAGAAAAAGTTTATTTTTATTTTTTAAGTCTATTTGACACTTATTTGAAGTACTTGATGAGCATTACTTGAGTCCAGTCAAAGAGTCAGATTAGAAAACCAGAAGGAAGAAATGAGAGAAATTTTCATTGAAAATGTTATAAATTACATTTTTTTTTGTGCAACCACATGCGACCAGTCCTTAATGGTACCAATCTGATATTTTGGTATAATACTGTGTGGTATCAGCAAGTTTCAATCTCTATTTTGTTTTCACCTTTTTTGTCGATATTG
This sequence comes from Rhynchospora pubera, assembly GCA_028095005.1. Classification (NCBI taxonomy): domain Eukaryota; kingdom Viridiplantae; phylum Streptophyta; class Magnoliopsida; order Poales; family Cyperaceae; genus Rhynchospora; species Rhynchospora pubera. The sequence goes on along the minus strand of CM051461.1, from coordinate 68,372,941 downwards.
TTTATATTACCCCAACAGTTTCATTGAATAATGCCTGATGTGCACTGCTACTTACATATATTTTATTTTATGGAATTGTAGTTGTTGGAGTTTATATGGCTGAGAGGATAAATAGGTTCTTGGGAGAGAATTGGAAAAGCTTTTCAAGCCAGAATTATTTTGATCCAAATGGACTCTTCATCTCAGTGCTTTGGTCTGGCCCGCTTCTTGTTATCACCATCCTTATTGTGGTATGTTTGTCTTTGTCTTGAAAATAATTTCTGTCCATATTATCAGCTAAGTCATTATCAGATTATTAAATTTTGCCACACCATTTACTTCACATCTACAGTGAATTGGTGCGGCATATGGCTTGGTATGTACCTGATGGAACTGGGATTTATTATGTACTGGTATCCAGATGGCATTAAACTCTGATTTTAAAAACTTATGTTGGTGCCCCAGTCCGTCCTTACTAAGTATAGCAACTAGTGAAATGAAAGAAATGAAAGCACAATTAACATGAATGGAATAATTTACCTAAGAGAGAGGTAGAGCAGTGCTGAGTACTGGTGAAGATACTACCATTATTTGTACTGACAATTAATGGATCGACTTGTAAGTAAGATCGCTGGTTTGTCTCAATATCTGTACTGGAAACTCAGCACTGAGATACTTGTGGTGCTCTTCTGAGTAGTAAGGTCGTTGTGGTATTTATGGAAGCAATGCAGTTTTCAGTTATAAGCAACAGTACAGTAGGACAATCATTAATCATAACATGGCTTCTTAGTGAACTGTTAGGTATTAACACATTTATCATTTTTTTTTGTTTCTTCTACAAAACTTAGGTGAATACTTTGATCACATTATGTGGATTGATTGTGAAATGGAAGAGAGCTGAACTAAAGCATCGTGCCAGACAGGCTCGTGCCAAGAAGGACTAATAAATATTTTATTTTTCTCTGCTGATTCGAACCTAGGTGTAAGATTTTGCTTGTTAGCTCAAATCTATCAGTTAGGGCTACATTTTGATCCAGTAGTGTAGTGGTGTACCTTTCCTTTCATATGTTACGTTTGTTATTAGTTGTAATGATATATTGGTCTGATTTGTTTGGTAGCAGATGTTCAAGTGATAAAACCTAACAAGTTTTGTAGTATAGACCACATTTTGGGAACATCTACTCCTAATTAAAAAAAAAATACACTTTTAGAACAAATGTGGTGCCTTCTTATCTGTGAAAATATGTTCCATTTGTGCTATTATCTGTTCTGTTTTATGGTTGATTCAATGTATTTTTACTTATAACCCAAAAACAAAAAGCTTTCTTATGCTACTATGCCAAATAGTTTTTCATTTTGTGATCTAGACCAATTTAAAAATGTTATCGATTAGAGGAAAGTTAAGATTTTTGGTCGGGGCCTAAACTATTGGTTATTGATGATTCCTATTACCATCAATTCATGTGCAACTTTGGACATGCAGGCAATGGATTTCCTTTCTTTATTCGCTTTTGCTGAAATAAGCTTGGTAGTGAAGTACTAATTTTGGTTTTTAAGATGGTGTTGATAGCTGCAAATAAAACAAACTGGACAGACACATAAGCCTTGTTATAAAAAGAGAGTTGGTAGTGCCTACCAAGGTTCTTATTCTGACTGATAAGCCTTGTACATGCTTGGATCGAATATTTAGACGGTGTACATATAAAGTTCTCTAATTTTGAGTTTAATTTGTTCATTCTGTTCGTTTTATCGTTATGCTAAGCTGGTATGATATTGCATTTTGGTGATATCAGGTGAGCTGTCATTTAAAAAACACAAGCATTGAACCGTTGAACTGGGACATGATAAATTGGTCATTTATATATTTAACTAATGCTACTAACTTCACAAATCAGAAAGAATGGAATGGACTTCATATCTGCTGCCAAGGTATTTTATGGGAGCATACTGCTACTGAGAGTATTACAGGTGGGTTTCACAAAAGTAGAAACGAAATAACAATCTTTTAAAATATTCTACGTATTTGGACCATGTACATTTGATCAGAAAGTGTAGATGAGCTATGGATCCTTCCGAATACTATAAATAAATCTGATGTATATTCAAACTATTCACAATTTTTTTAAAACTTCTGTTTTCTTTCAGATAATTTATGTTTTTTTTTATTGTTAACATACGACCCATAGGCCCTCTGATAATTTATGTTTACTTCATTACTTGTACGACAAAATATCTCTTTTCTCCTCTTTCTGCTACAGAGGAGAGTCTAGAAGGTGTTGGTAGCACAAAGGCATGCAAAGTAGATAAGAGGAGACCGTAGGCTCCACAAACCGACTCAAAAGGACATCATCCAACTTTTCCTCCCTGACCCCAGGCTTTTTCTTTTTCTTTGTTTTTTTTTTTTCCTGGATATCTCTAACATATACACACTACTAAATTAAATCAAATCTATCTGCTTATAACTTAAACGCCACCCCATTCGTGTCTACAAGTGTGGTCCAAACATGGGCGGCATTAAATCCAATAAAATACTTGGATCGGATCTGTATCAGATGCGCCTTTGCAAGGATTCAAAACATGCTGGTTAAAGTAATAAAAAAGAAAATGCTCCAAAATTTTTCTTTTTTCTTTGTTAACTTTAATGGGTACTACCGTACTAAATTTATCTGCAAGTTTAACTAATAAATTCGAAGTTCGTACCTGGTTAATTAAAAATTAACTCGTTTTATTAATTTATTTTACTACCTTAATATCCGGTTCAAACTGAAAATCATTTAGTACGACCTACTCAATCCAAAGTAATCATGTTACTTAACATTTTTCTTTAACAGTTTGGACTATAAGAGCATATTTTTTTTTTGAGGGCCAGCAAAATACTGGCAAATTTTCATTAATAAGAAAAAAAGTTTACAGAATACCAGCATCTATCCTGGTACAAACAGTAAAAAAAACAACATAAACTGTTAACAAAGTTTATGCTCCAATACACCAATACCATATCGGACTTGCACAAACCCAGTCCGTAACCTAACCTGATAGGCGCTGTTACGGGTTGCAAGAGAGACATATTGTTGGTAAAATGTTGCTTCGGGTTTTGTCATGGCCTCATAGCATTACTTCAACATATTTTTGGTAAAATTTTGCATGGATTTTGTCATTTCACATGATGAGTTTCACATGTTGGAACGAATCATTTTTAAAACATGAGGACTCTTTTTAATTGCGTTCAGAGCAAATTTGAGAAATAAATTCATCGATTATTCTTTTTTCTTTTCTTTTTAATTTGGATGAGAGATTGAAAATAGCTCTTGGACGTAAATAGCATGTTGAAGTAATGCTATATGTGGTTGTTCTCCATCAATCATGACAAAAGAAATGTACAAAATTTGGTACAAGACAAACTTGTGAAAGGAAATTTAGTTCCAGATTTCGGCTACTTTATAGTTTATTTGTCATGTATTTCTTAAATAATGACTTATTTTTATTAATGTTTGTCATGTATTTCAATTCTTAATATTTGTCATGTATTTCTTAATTAATGACTTATTTTTGAGCAAGGTTCTAGTGCCACCACTTTTGGTTGCCACAAGTTGCCACAACTTCATATTTTAACAATAATTAAAAATTTTAAAATTCAAATGTCGAATCTAAACCATTGATCTTGTTAAATATAAGGAGCGATGTGTTTCTATATAAGTTTTATAAATTTTGAAGTTGATTTGATACTCGATCAAGTGGTCAACAAATGAACGAATCTGGTTAACTATGACTGATTTATTCTAATACGTTCATTGTTCAATCACTTGATCGAGTATCAAATCAACTCTAAAATTTATAAATCTTATATGAAAACGCATCGCTCGTTAAATTGAACAAGATCAACGGTTTGGATTCGATATTTGAAATTTGAAATTTTAAAATAATGATTCAATATGAAGTTGTGGCAACTTGTGGCAACCAAAAATGGTGGCACCAGAACCTTGCTCCTTATTTTTATTAGCTTTATGATTATTGTTTAATTATTAACTGTATTAAGCCATGCTAAGTCGTGATTTACTATTTTACTTCAGATCGATTGAGTTCTTATAAGCCAGGGTCGTCGTAAAAAAGATTCAGATTTGGGTCGGGATATATTCCAAATCTTTTCCAGATAGTTGCAATACGTAAGCGAAGTTTCTAGAAACTAAAAAGATACAAAGCAAAGAATCAGAAATCAAACGAATCTATACATGAAAATGAAAGTCACCCTGTTGTCACGCCTTTGGTCTGTTGGAAGGAGTTCTTTTTGTTCAAAGATGCACAGTTGCACTTTATATAAATATATGTGATTTTTCTTGAATCAATTTGTTTGCTTTAGTATTGTTGGAAAGTTTTTTTTTTTTTTTTTGAAGGATTTGTATATTAATTGGCATGATTGTTAGGCGAATCTCGGTGCTAGCTGATTCATGCTTTTATTAAACCATGATTTTCTACGGGCGAAGTCATTTTTTTTCTTTTTTCAATTAAGACACAATTATCTTTTAATTAGTGGAAGTGTTGTACCTTATTAATTTATTAATTAGTAAATAATTGTGGGAGAGTTAATTAAACGAACAGTGAGTGATTTTTTTTTAAGATAAGATGAGAGTCAAGATATGAGATTTCCAACTTATTTCAAAATTAAATTTTACAAAGGACCCCAGTCAAATTTTGAACCAGTAACTTTCATTGAAAATGCGTTGCTCTTTGCCACTAGATCAAAAGCCGGTTCTCTATAATAGGTAATTTTTATTAAGGAATTAATTAATTAATATATCATACAAACGGAGTACTGCTTTAATTAGATGAGTGCAAATCATGAAACAAATTTTGTGTTGGGAAACTTCTTCAAGGAACAAATCACAAATGGTATATACTTCAGTTCAGGTGTGTGCCTCTTTGTAGTTTGTACCATCCTAATTCCTAGATTTCTCCACGAAATTCGACAAGCAAGAGGCAACTGGGTGGGTCGCACATCAATAATCAATTCCCTTTTTCCCATTTCCTTTTTACCTTAAAAAGAAACAGACGGTGATTTATTTATTTTTGTCTGTGCTTACTAATAAGTAATAACAATTAACAAAGTATGATGTTTAAGAGTCTTAAATTATAACTTTTTTAGATATTTTTATATTAAATTTATTATTATTTAATTTAATTCTCAAATAATATTAAAAACAATGATTCAATTTTTTAAAAGAAATTACAGGTCCTTTCAACCAAAAAAAAAAAAAAATCATTACAGGTCCGGAACCATATGAAAATCAAGAGAGAAGACTACTATTTTTCCCCTATTAACTAATGCCCTTAGCCAGAACAAGTGGTATAATATTACATGCACGCAATGGTAACACGACACGTGGCACTCTAATACTCTATTTATGGTCCCATACACAGACACCTATCGTAATTGCCAAATTAAAATTCAAACTTGTGTTCCAAGTAGATAAAGTCTTGCAATGCAATATAACGGCGGTGGTAAATTAAAGAGGAGGTGGTAGTGGCTTGGGGGTTGCTCCTCTCTCTGCCGCCCAAATAGACCCCTCCTGTTAATTTTCTGAGTGTAAAGGTTGGCAACACAGTCCTATATCTAAAACTAGACAATTTAAATAGCCATGTGTTTAACATCATATAAGAGACAATTAAGTGGAACAAAATGTACGTATTAAATTAATAATACTATCAACTGCATAAATAATATAATATTTTTCAACATAAGATATATATTTTTAAAATCACCATAATATTTTGTTAAAATTATTCCTCTATTAGATCAATAAAGTTTTAAATTAAAATAAAAATCAACTATAATTGTTAACTATTTTAGAGGTTGGACTACGTGTCTATAGACTCGATCCATCGATCGACTAACAAGAGAATCAAATTAGAATAGGACCAAGTTGTTTGAATGTGATTCATTTTCAATTCTAATACGTTGCATTAGTGGACTTAATATCAGGTACATAGTCATAAAAAACTTAAATAAACAAAAATTGGCAAGTAACAACTTATCATGGTTAATAATCAAAGCTCTCGCTCCAGGTGTGTGCTGAGTAATTAAGATGATTGAGATAAAACAGATGATCAGGTGCTTCAAGTTAGTTGGTAGGCCAATTTAATTAAGTTGGAATCTATATAGTATATATATATAACATCATGAAAAAACAACAACAAAAACAAAAAGAAGGTATGTATAGAAAATCTATCCCTTTCTAACTTTGGCTAACGCATGCGCACTTCATGATGGGGATACGAACATTCTCATATGTAACTATCAATGTGATTACACGCATTTATTAATATGCTTCCATAACTTACCACTAATCTATATATATGCAAAGGTCCCATGTTCCCCTAATCTCATATTATTAATTTCCTTCAAGTACAAAGCAACACAAGCTAGCGTCTTCTCCTATCCTCATATTTTACTCCTTCCTGGGATTACTGTTTGGTGAGTGTCAATTGCTTTTTAATTATTAACATTATTTTCTTTGATTCATCTGTCGGTTTTAAAATTAGTTTTGGTTTCTGATGATTTGGTCGCATTACACAAATAATTATGGATGGTTGCTAGGTTGTTGCTATAGTATGTGCATGCATACCAGACTATTAAATGCTTTATCCTAGTAATAATTAATAACTTTGCAGTTAATTATAGGCTTGTCCATTGTTTTATAATAATGAAGTGTTCCATAATACCAATTCGCTTAATTTTGCAGTAATTTATTTTTTCCGGTTTCTGAAGAAATTAACTACTTTTGATGCTAAAATTAATTCAGAATAAATCAATCCAAAAGAATATAGGTGGAACATAAGTTATCTATCATGTATATATAGGAAAGCTAACAATTCTTGTTTGAAAGAATTAACTAACCAACAAGAATATTTTGAATTATCAATATATCCCTAAAAAGTAAAATGTAATATAATATAATATAAAATGGACACTTGAATAGGTGTCGACAATGTATACCATTGGTGGCGACCTATAGCTACTTTTGGGAATTTTGAGTTAGAAATACTGGTGGTGTGGCGAGTCACACAAATCCGAACGACAAACTTTTATTTTTATTGGAGTTAGTTTTATCAGTATAATTCCTATGACCCGTCACATGATGAGATTCGCATATATGTGCCACATAGAATCAGAATTTGTGTATAGGATGGTGGATATGAAAGCAACCTAGCTAGCCAGCTATAGTATTGAAGTACACTCAAAGAAACATGTATACACAACCTAGCTTCCACTGTACATGTCTAAACTCATTCCATTTTTATTGTGTACATGAACTTTACAACATGCATGGCCTTTGCAGGCGTATAAGAAGTAAAACTCAGTATACACACTTATGGTTGAATCATGTAGATACATCTTCCTAAGCTTAAAATAATATTAATTAATTGATTCGTCCAAAAACAAATCTTTTTCCACAGATGCCCTTTTGAGGTGGCAATGCTTATATACAGTGGACATTTTCAGTGAGAAGCTAAGAACTACATACTAAGAAAATCATATATATAAAGCTAGCTGGTCTATATTCGTGCAAGGGCTGGTCCATTAATAAAGATATATTGGAGGGTGTTTAAGTAAAAGATTTTTTCTTTCTCCTGTAATGTACTTTACAGGATAGGAGACCCCTTACAATGTGAATTTAAACTAGCAAAATGTAGAATTTCCACAATGATGTTATTTCTATAGTAGACTTAATCATGATAAAGATATGCTGCAATTTGCATGTTTTTTTTTTTGCATGAGTGCTCCTAGATTCTCATAGGGGCCCATATATTCTCTACTTGTTTACTTGTCTAGAATCGTTTTCCTGTCTTTAGTAATGCATCTTCTTACTTTATTTTTGCCTCTTATGTATCAATATACATAGTCATATTTATAGAGGATACAATTCTGAAAGTTAGATATTTGATCCATTCATTATTAAAGAACATCAGATTGAAATTCATCTGTCCTGCATCTTTTCTGACCATCTTAAATCTTGGTTGCGATCAAATTACTCCAAAGCAAATGAACTATCCAAAATTTGGAACAATAGTAACCACATCTTTCAGTATAAAAAAATGGTGCAATTTTATAATCGAAAAGGGTAAAGACAAGCAGAGAGTGTGAGGGCTGTAGGTATGACACCTAAGATCTCCTTCCCTTTTTTGGCTCTAAAGGCTTCTATGCCCCACACCTCTCTCTTTCAACCGCTAAACATAAAAGAGGCTATGCTTTCACAGATTGCACTAGCTAGCAATGGAAGAGGAGTATTGTTCTGTGCCTCCTGGGTTTAGATTTCACCCCACAGAGGAAGAGCTTGTAGGCTACTATCTCATGCGCAAGATCACGTCACAGAAGATCGATTTTGATATAATTCGGGACGTCGATCTCTACCGCATTGAGCCATGGGATCTCCAAGGTAATTTATTAAGTTTTTCTATTGATTATCTATGCATCATGGAAAATCAAGAATTAATCATTATGATTTTCATTTTGTATATTTGAATAAAGAATTCCGAACCTACTTAAGATCTGAGATTATACAACATGGAAAGATATCTATAAATTAACTATATGTTTCCAAAATGCTCTTTTAGTTTTTTTTTTATTAAAAAGATATATGCGGCCATTGTATAACTATTTTGATGGATGATGATGGACATATAATAATTATGGTGCAATTTGAATGTATAGAGAGGTGTAAACATGGCCATGAAGAGCAAAGTGAATGGTACTTCTTTAGTTACAAGGATCGTAAGTACCCGAGCGGAACCCGTACAAATAGGGCAACTACAGCCGGATTTTGGAAAGCCACAGGCCGTGACAAGCCAGTGATTTCGAATTCTAGGGTCATAGGGATGAGAAAAACACTGGTGTTCTACAAGGGACGTGCACCGAACGGGAGAAAGACCGATTGGATTATGCATGAGTTCCGTCTTCAATCAAGCGAACATGCACCTCCTCAGGCAAGTTAAAATTTCTCTAGTTCAATGTGTTTGATGTTGGAAGAGAATCCATTGCTAGCAAAGTAGGTGAATGAAATAGATTTGCTAACTTATCTGCGTTGAGACTTATCATCATGACTAGTTCGCCATCATCATAACCAATATAGTTTTCAATTGAGTAGAAATCTTCGAGTTTTTAATTCTAACACTTTAAGAAAAAAAATATGGCAAAAACGAAGATGAATATATAATTATCTATGATCTTATTTTGCTTTTGTAGTCCCACTTACATATCTACATTCCATGACATTTTTAGTGTTAATTATATATACAGGTATTTTTGTTAATTACTTACCAAGAAACATGCAAATTGTGATCATAATAGGATCAAATCATACTAATTCATCTTCATTCATGAATTAAATTATTTTTCAGGAAGAAGGATGGGTGGTGTGCCGTGCATTTCGGAAACCTACCCCAAACCAAAGGCCATATTTCAACAATTTTAACCCATATTACTACAATCAAGCTAACTTCTCTGGACCATGCAACTCCATGCTCTCTTATCAAGGTTCAGAATCGCTTGGAGAGTCCTTGAATTGCACCAAACAACTCCAAAAGAAACAAAATTTTCTGGATCAGTACACCGAAATGCCACAATTGGATAGCCCAAGTTTGTCAAATGGCTTTGATGGCATGATGACAACCTCGATTGGCGAAGAACAAAGCAGTCAAAGAATTGATTGGAAGTTTATCGATAGTCTTCTTACATCTAATTCTGACGAGTTGGGTCTGTCAAGCAGTGCACCAGTAGTTTCGCTTGATTAATTGGAAGTTAACTGGGATTTTATATAATTGTTATTATTTGTCGTAATTACTTTTTATTTTGAATAATAAAAAAAAGTGTATGTAGAAGACTAATGTGGAAACTTTAGGGATATTAATTAATTGTAAAATCATGTAACTTTTCTATGTCATTAGTCGAACTGTTGTGTATTGAATATTGATTTAAAAGAAAACCACTAATTAGTCAGTGAATTTCGGACTCATGTAACTTCACATGACATTAATTAATTGTAAAATCATGTAACTTCGCATCTCAAAATCTGAATTTCGGGCTTCTGTTTCTGAGCCTGATTAATATTTACCAGCCATCATATATACATATGCTAACCGTATGTGTGTTTACTGTAGAATTTATTTCTCTAATTAGTCAGTGAGTTCATTACCAGAGATTACTATCTTAATTAATTATTATGCACTATTAATTAATCATCATATATTTAATTTTATTTAATTTCATTACTGGGTTAATTAACTAACTTTTTTACTGTAGTTAATCATATGTTAACTAAGTTTCACTGGTACTTAACTTAGTGGTGTAATTATTGGATCATACAGTAATATTGATATCGTGCTAACTGTTCAATTAAAAGAAGGCTAATTAAACCTGTTAATCTATCGCTAGAACATAAAGTAATATTTTTCCATCGAGATGAATAATTAATTTGCTATCTTTATAATGCTAAAATGTATAAATAGCCTTGTGATATTAACTGTGCAGTTATTATATTATAATATAGATCATAGTTTTAACTCAGTTATGGTTATTAATTAATTAATTAACTGTGCGGCTCCATCGAATGATCACACGAGATATCTCGCAATCCAAGCCTAAGTTGTTACAGTGCATCCAACCTTTTATTTTGTTACGGTGAAAGTGACTTTCAAGCACCTCTAAGTTCCAATTAACATTTATATACATATACTTTGCAGTAAAGATTGACTTCAGAAAAGTAAACACATATATAAAAAAGAAAACTATAAATTTAGTTTGCTTTTCGAGATTTTTTCTCTCTTCTCTCTCTTATCTCTAAATTTATAATTATATGTTATGTAAGAAATAATTGAGGCAATCACGAAGATAGCGACAGCCACATCTACATGAAATATATATCCTGACAACATAAAACATATACAAACGTATACAACAAAATGATTGTTCTTATTCAGGTGTGTTGTAAATTCACTTTCTTTATTATTATTTCTCTAACTAATTATGTAAGAACACTTCATTTCTTGTTTTCAAATCCTTACAATCAACTTTCCGTTAAACCAATTGTTACTCAGAATTTTCTCTTCTTTACGATGTCGGTTTGCCGGCATAATCATCGCTAGACCTAATTTATCTATATCCCCCTTGCATGAAAATGACTTGCATGAAGTGGCGGTTGTGACATCGAAAGGTGGTGTAGTGTTGAGAGTGACAAGCTCAGAACAAACTCAAGTTGCATGTACTAATCACAGGTTTGTTGCAATCAATATATATGGTTCATATGTAAAGAGGGGAGATTTGCTTTCAGTAATGGTTTCTCTAGTGGAGTGGTACCTAGGCGGTGACGGGCGGTGATCTAGGAGCCCTTAGTTGCAGGAAAACCACAAACAAGCACAATTAATTTGAAGAAGCGTAAGTGGTCGTTAATCATGTTTGTTTGAGCCATGGGATTCTGTTTGTGATACACTCACATGTATATAAATTAATTTGTTGAAAGATCTTTTATGTATAGAGGTCTCTTGGAAAATCTTTTATGTATATATAAAAAAATGAATATAAAATGAATTAAGAAAAATGAAAGAACATGATGATCGCTTATTGAAGGAAAAAAAAAAGGAAAGAAATAGGTTGGCACCAATTACTCCGGAATATTTGAAAAACAGGTGAAGTTCATTGAACGGATAAGCTCCAGAATATTTCAAATGGATAAGCCAGTTTTTTTAAAAAACGGGCTGTCTTATTTTCTGTTTTGTAAAGGGCCTAGTAGAAAAACAAGAAATGGGCCTCATTTTTGGGTACTATGCTGGCCTGTATGTATCCGGCGTTTCCCTTTAGTAGCTTGCATTGCATTTTTAACCCTAACAAAGCGCCACGTGAAATCTTTATAATAGAATTCTTTTTCACTTTTAAATAAAATTGTGTTCATGACCTATAATTTAGAAAGTAGACATTCTAATTTAGACAAGAAGTATTAAATAAGGATACTTTTTTATATAAAAAATACTTCAATTTCATTATTTATTTTCTTAAAAATTTGTTTGCTGTCTTTAACAAATAAGGTAAACATAAACAAACATATTCATTCATAAATTAGCACAACATCTCAACCTTCGTCTCAAAAATATAAAGTCCAAAAACAAAAATCAAACAATTAAGTTTGGCAAAACACAAAACTTACAAATTTTTGATAAGATTTTCTTTCATAAGTGAAGGGGGAAAAAAAACATAATACTCATATTTTGTTATCCTCTGTTTCTTTTTAATTCCTCCATTAAATACAGTCATAGCGGCAAAGGACAATACGAAGTGATAGTACCATACTACCATATATTTTACTAATGAAATAAAAAACTCAAAAGTTACTATAAGCTCGGACACCAAATATAAAATGCAATACATAATTCATAATTGCATACCGTTGCTTCCAGAAAGGACTGGAACGGAGTATATTAACCATCATCTCTACAGGCATTGGTGGTCCGAGAGCAACCAATAAAATAATAAATAATTAAATGGTTCCTGCGATACATCATACCCCAGAAGCCGGTGCTCTCTAGGTTTACAAATTAAGCTAACTTCTCTTCGTCTTCTTCTTCCTCCTCCTTTTTCCCTCTCTCTCTCTCTCTCTCTTTCCTTGAAAACCCTAACCCTAGATTCTCGCTCTACTCTCTATCTATTTCTGCGCGATTTCTAGAGGCCATGGCGGAGCCGACACCTCCAGCTGCTGCCCAGGCTGCCACGGCTGAGGCGGCGGCGGAGGGAGGAGGAGGAGACGAGGTGGAGGATGTAGCAGTGGAGAAAGCACATAAGTTAATTAATCGAATATTAGAGACCCAAACAAACCCTAATCCTAAGCTTATTCACAGCCTTGCCACATTGCTCGAGGTGCATGGAGCTAGGTACTGGTTCTATTTTTAGGTGATTTTTAGGGAATTTTCTGAGAATTTTAGGGGTATATTTGAATTTCTCATCAATGCATCTGAGAATTTTTTTTATTAATATATATTGCTTTGTTTTAAATTAGTGTTATGTTGCTTAGTACTGTGTAAGTGATTTTTGCTGCATCATTTTTTCTCTGCTAAAATGGGATTGTACTAATATCTTAATTCTTCTTTCTTGCTTGTAATCTGTTAGCAATTTGAAAATTTAAAATTTAGGTGGGTGTGGGGAATCAAGATCATGATTATTAAGATCCTTTTACTCTTCTAATATTTGGTTAATTCATGAGATGACGTGCTTATTCAAAGGTTTCACTTGCTAATCTTATCTCATTCTAGGTACTGGAAAGAATCAAATTATTTGCCCAACAATGGAAGAGGTACCGATACCATGGGGAAACTAGCTAATATGATTCGGGTAAGTGAATTTTCAATTACCACATACAATATGTATTTGAACTTTGGTAGGTCTGACAACTTTTCTATATTTACTTTTCAGGATAATGATGATTTTTACGAATTGCTGTTCTCAAAATTTCTGTCGGAGAATCGATATGCTGTCAGTGTCAGCTCAGCTGCTGCTCGATTACTCATAATCTGCTCTTCTGGTTGGCCGGTTTGTTATTTTCCCTTTTTCTTTTCACCTTTATTTAATTCCTTTATATCTTTATGTTATCATATAATGTAGTATATTGGCTGTATGTGTATTCTGTGATATTTCATGTAGCTTAGGCACTATACCTTCTCGATATCTAGAGAATCAGCTTGTCTTTTGACTTGAATATGATTACAGTATTGCCTTTGTAGTCTAGAATCAATATAATGCACTTACTATATTAAGTTATTAACCTTTATGGTTTGCTGGTACTTATTATATATCATACAAAGTAAAGCAAACAGTAGAGTTAATAGACCATTTGTTTTCCACTGGTCAGTTCCCACACGTGTTTGAGGATGCAGTTTTGGATAATATAAAAAGATGGGTGATGGATGATGCTGCCACCTCTGGCGCCAAGAATGAAAGCAACTGGATGCACTTGGGGAAGGACAAACCAACTGATGCTGAACTCTTGAGAACCTATTCTGTGGGGCTTCTTGCTATAGCTTTAAACAGGTAATAATCCTATGTATTACAGCTATTCATTAGTTGTTGTGGATATTGATGATGTGCCCCTTCAAATTTAAAACTCTGAAGTATTTACTCAGAATTAATACCATTACTTTAATGAGAACGAGGAACCAGTGAATTTTTAAACAGTGATGTGCAAGTCGGTGGGAAGCAAAGCTTAATTAATTTTATTCTCCTACAAATCTGCTGGCTTTTCTGAAATGTACAACATCATAAAAGACATAAAATGATGATAGAGGTTTTATATTGGATGCTTATTTTTGATGTGTGTTTTCATGATCCATGAGATAAAAGTTATATGTGCTACCCACCAGGAGTAAATTGCCTAAGTTGCCTTTGTTAGTATTAATTCTTTTGTTTACTGTTAAATCCAGCGGCGGGCCAGTCGTAGAAGATATCTTGACATTAGGTGTCTCAGCCAAGCTCATGCACTTCTTACGGGTACGAGTCCTTGGAGAGGCCTCCTCTAGTCAGAAAGACAAATCTACCCTTCCAGGTGGTGTCTCTGTCAGGGCGAAGGATGAGGGCAGGGGAAAATCTCGGGTAGGTGATCCAGTTTCTGACAAAGGTAGCATCCCAAGACTGTTTGGAGATGCTAATGGTGACTTGTTGAGGTCAGAGTTGACTGATTCTTCACCAGAGATGGTTGGTGCGTATGACATATCAGAAGAAAATTCCAATAGCTTGGAGGTGCTGGAGGGGAAGGGACAATTAGCTGATGATAACTCACTAAGGATTAGAAAAGGAAAGAACAGAGGAAAAGGGAAGGCTGGTGAGGGCATTTTAGGAAATGAGAGAACACTAATGTCACCAGGTTCGAATCGTGGGTCAAGAGACAGGTCCATGGGCAAGGGTGAGGAGGTCAACAAGAGAAATTTTGATTCAAAAAGGACCTCGGACTGTGTTGATTTGAATGGTGGGCCTATCTTTGGGCAAAACAATGATGAGAGGCTGAGAGATTGTGTGATTGGATCAAAGGATATTTCAGAGATTGTCTTGAAAGCTATCGAAGCAGCTGAGTCTGAGGCCAGGGAAGCTGGAGCACCTCATGAAGCAGTTAAAGCTGCCGGTGATGCTGCAGCAGAACTTGTGAAAAGTGCTGCATTGGAGGTAATAAAACAACAATCTTGGTTAATTTCTTGCTGTTTTATTTGCTCGTAAATTAAATCTGTGCAATTCTTCTTATAATATGTTACCTTTCTAACATAAGCAAGTGACTTTGCTTGTCCTAATATTGGGTCCGAGCTTTTATATAGCGGCAATATCCCGTTTGTAATTTATTGTTTGGTCCTTACACAAAATTGCTATAAAATAGTTCCACAGAGAAGATCTGGTAATTCGAATTATTGTCAATCGTTGCCAATGTAGCAGTTGAATAAAGTTTTATTTAGCATTCATGTAATATAATAAGCGAGTGCTTGTAATTTTAAGATGATGTAGGAATTGAACCAAGCTATTATTTGTTTAATCTGTAAAAATGTAAGTATTTTAATGACAGGGCTCTTTAGTCTCTACTTCTATGTCCTTTCTTAGTGTATTAAAAAACTATTATATAATGATATTGTTTTATTAATTTAATCTTATTTGTTATTGCTAACCAGGTGTTTTAAAACTTGAAAATTAGTTTTGAAAAATGTACTGGTATCGTGGTTTGATGGAGTTCTATCATGATAGAACACTAATTGTTACATTACTCACTGTCTTCAAAGGCTGCCAAATGTTATTTCCAATCTTGGTAATACATGCCTGAGTTCTGTCTTTTACTCATCATCTCACTCTCACGCGATATGCTATCCTGGTATGGGTTAAACACCTATGGAATCTGCATCTGAGATGTATCTGATATGGATTCACACACAGTATGTGTATGATTTATTTCCGACATGCCATATGGTGCAATTTTTTTTTCTTTGACTTTTATGTTTTGTTCTGAATTATGGCGATTCAGGTGTGGGGGTGGGTGGGTGGGTGGTTGTGTGTGTATGCTCTCTGTAATCATGCAAAATATGGTTTTCAAGTAGTCTGAGACTCTGAGGAGTGGAGCACAACCTCGATGTGTTGAATTCTCAAGCATTTAGTGTTACAAGCTTCAGTAAAATAAAACTTATCTGTAGATTTTGAGAAGCGCTGTGACTGGTACTTGTATCACATATTTGCAACGTAGTTCACTTGTTTTGGGTAGTACTTACACTATCTCTTTGCTCGAAGTTTCTTGTGTAATGAAAATGGAAGTTGTCAGTATTTTTATTTTGGAGGAACATAGTTATTGTGTGCTAAATCCATTTAATTAATTTATTTGCATTTTTAGGTTTGGAATAATAAAAATGATGAGGATGCTGCACTGGAAGCAGCTAATAATGCTGCATCTACTGTTATTGATGCTGCCATGTCAACTGATGTCTCTCGGTAAGAAACTGTTCTCTGAAAATAACCATAGCACATCCCTCATAAAAGAGCATTCAATGTACCACCCCCCCCAACCCCTCTCCAGATAATGCAAAGTACTGGTTTACCTTTTTATTTTAATTCTATTTTTGCTGATATTTCTTCATTGCCATATAACTTTATTGTTCTCCATTACACAGCTCTGATCAATCCAACAACATCATGCCTGATGAACCAAAACCTGAAGACACAAGTGAGGATGCGGCTTTAGAAGACTTTACTATTCTTGACCGGGAGCCCCTCAATCAGCTTCATGAAATATACTGTATACAGTGCCTAGAAATTCTGGGTGAGTATGTCGAGGCGCTGGGTCCAATCTTACAGGAAAAGGGAGTTGATGTGTGTCTTGCATTATTACAACGTACCATGAAGGATGATGAGACAGTTACACTGTTACTTCCTGAGTTGCTCAAGCTCATTAATGCTCTTGGTGCGCACAAAAAATTTGCTGCTCTTTTTGTTGACCGAGGTGGAATCCAGAAGCTTCTAGAAGTAAGAAGGTCGCCTCTTACTTTTGTGGGTCTGTCATTGTGCTTGTTCACCATTGGTTCTCTTCAGGTGAGTCGAGTTTCGTGTTTTGGTCAATTATGAATTATAATAGAAATAGTACAAAGACTTTAAATTTGTGGAAGGTCATCTCTAGTACTATTTTAACCAAAATATTTGGAACAATGGTTGTTTATATGCAATTAATATGTACAGGGTATCATGGAGCGTGTTTCTGCGTTGTCGCCTGATGTGGTGAACCGCGTGGTTGAGCTTGCCCTTCAACTGCTTGAATGTCAGCAAGACCAGGCTAGAAAAAACTCAGCAATTTTTTTTGCGTCAGCCTTCGTGTTTCGTGCAATATTGGATTCCTTTGACTCAAAAGACGGTCTTCAGAAATTCCTCAACATTCTTCAAAGTGCTGCCTCTGTTCGATCAGGTGCAGGTGGGGGTAATGCTACCCCTAATCCTAATCCAGAGGTATTGACGACGTCAGAAAAACAGATTGCGTACCACACATGTGTTGCTTTAAGACAGTACTTTCGGGCTCACCTTCTACTCTTAGTGGATTCCTTGAGACCAAACAAGGGCACACGCAGTGCGGCTCGGAGTGGGTCAGGGGCCAGGGTGGCATACAAACCACTGGATATCAGCAATGAGGCAATAGATGCAGTTTCTGTGCAGATACAGAGGGATCGAAAGCTTGGCACAAATTTGGTCCGGGCACGCTGGGCTGTGGTTGATCGGTTCTTGGCGTTAAATGGCCATAGTACTGTGTTGGAGTTGTGTCAGGTATGTTTCTTTTGCATTTTTAGGTGAGATACTTGCAGGTCAAACCCCCTAAACTCACCTAAATTGAGCATATGAAGGTTATCCTTACTGTTTGTTTCCCAGTCAGTACTTGTGTATTCTGTTTCTGTGCCTCACCATCTTATGACATTGTACAGGCACCCCCAGTGGAACGATATCTACATGACTTGGCGCAGTATGCATTTGGAATCCTTCATATTGTGACATTTGTACCATGCACCCGGAAATTAATTGTTAATGCACAACTAAGCAACAATCGTGTAGGCATGGCCATCATTCTAGATGCCGCCAATGCTGTTGGTTTTGTTGATCCTGAGGTTACTTTCTATTGCCTTTTTTTTTTTTGTGAGATGCACAACTTTAGTTAAATTCAAGGGTTCCTTATGTTTTTCTTATAAATTCATTTGATACTTATTTAGATATATAAATTCAAGGATTCCTTATTTAGATAAACTCAAGAAATTCTGTAAGCTTTCCTTATCTTGATGTCAAGACTAGAAACATTGTACTATCCAGCACCAAAACAGTATTTTCTTGATACTTAGTGTTGTTAGTTTATTTTTTCCAGTTTAGTCAAACCTATGGCTTAGAAGTACTACTGTTTTAGCTTTATCAGTCCTGGGCTTGTTTTGTATTGTATGTCAACTATTATTTATCTTTCTGGAGTTATTTTGTTGAAAACAAACCTCACATCAATGTGTATAATAACGCACCAGGTGATCCGACCGGCTTTAAATGTACTCATAAACCTCGTGTGCCCCCCACCTTCAATCAGCAACAAACCCTTAACTATACCCTCTGGCAACAATGCACCTCCTGTTTCTCTTCCCACATTAGACAAGACTAGTACATCAAATCCTTCCAATGCCAACACAGCTGCTTCTGCACCAGCGCCAACATCAGCAGTGGTCGGGGACCGCCGCATCACTCTTGGTTCAGGTGCTGGATGCGCAGGACTTGCTGCCCAGCTGGAGCAGGGATACCGTCAGGCCCGTGAGGCAGTCAGGACTAATAATGGGATTAAGGTGCTCTTGAATTTGTTGAACTCTCGTATGATCATGCCACCTGGCACTGTTGAATCCATCCGCGCACTCGCATGTCGTGTGCTACTCGGGCTTGCTATTGATGATACAATTGCACATATATTGACCAAGCTCCAGGTATGTTTTCTTTGGATATGTGTAGAACAAAAAGGAATAAAAAATAACGTGTTGTGCAAACTTTTGTAGAGAGAATGTTGTTACATTTGTCAACTGCTAAAGTAAGATATCTTATGTTGACCATCTCTTGTAATTTCTTTAGAAGTACAAATTTATACCTATGTTCTCCCATATATACCACTCTAGTCAAATGCGCAAAGAAAATACTGGAGGCTGTCCCTCTTGTGTAGTTTGTTAGTAGGCCATTGACAATCTGCCCCTAAGTTTTTACTGTATATCATAGATTATTCACAATTATAATAATTTTCAGGTTTTGGAGGAGGGAGCCTATAGATATACATTTTATTGTTTTCTAGGGTTTTGGTATGCTGTACAAGACAATTCCTAGAATTGTGAGCTCTTGTATTTTTCTATAGATAGATTTCAATAAATACTCTGTTATCTTCATTTCTCAGGTGGGGAAGAAATTATCTGAACTAATTAGGGACTCGACTGGACAGCCTTCAGGGGGTGACCAGGGCAGGTGGCAAAAAGAGCTTACTAATGTGGCTATTGAGCTTATAGCAATTCTCACCAACTCTGGAAAGGCTACCACTCTTGCTGCCACCGATGCTGCAGCCCCTGCTCTTAGGCGTATTGAGCGAGCTGCCATTGCTGCTGCCACTCCAATTTCTTACCATTCCAGGTCTGAAATGTGCCTTACCTACTTTTGTAAGATTCTAGAAACTGAGAAATATTTTGTTGTCACACTGGAAATATCACCTGTACGGCTGTACCCCTTCTTTTGTCAGTTCTTAATAATACTAGTAAGAACTCCTACCTGTCAGTTCTCAACTGAGAAACAGTGTGGCAGAGAGCTCAATTCTTATACTTCTATAGGGGTACATGTGGTATATCCTTTTGCAGGTAATGGTGACCTTGATAATTTAGCAAGTACACATTCTCAATTTGTTCACCATCCAATGTGTACCTTGTTATTGGAGGGGTGAATGAATTAGTGAAATTTGAGCTGGCTAACACTCTTAAATTCCTGTGTACAGGGAGTTGTTGCTATTGATACATGAGCATCTCCAAGCATCAGGTCTAAAATCAACTGCTGACACACTATTGAAGGAGGCTGATATAGCGCCCCTTCCATCATCAGGTAGTGGGTTGGGCCCACCTCCCCCCCTTCACCAGACATCACTTAAGGAACCACTACCTCTCCCTATGCAATGGCCTTCAAGCCGTACTAATTGTGGCTTCCTCCAAGATGCATCAAAATCAGTGACGCCTGATGATGACATTACCCTCAAACGATCAGACTCATCCCTTAAAAGGAAACCCTTGGTGTTTTCTTCTAATGCCAAACCAAATGCTGGTGTGAAACTTTCAGAACCTGTGTTTGCTACAACGCATGATTCTGGTGCTGACATGGAAAGCCAACATAAATCCCCAATAGTTTTGCCAATGAAAAGGAAATTCAACGAATTAAAAGATTCCCTCTCTGCAACACCAACTGTCGCTAAGAGGATTGCGACAGGGGATCTTGCTTCATACCAGTCACCACTTTGCCAGACACCAGGGCCCAGTCGTAGACCGACTGATGGTTTCTCCATAGTATCTCCTACATCTTTAACCCTCTCTGGCCGTGCAAATTTCAATAGTATACCCGTGGATAATTTAGATGATGTTAATTATACCCCTGGCATGCCAGGCATACCGACCACCAGTACAGCCAGCTCATCCCATCTTGTGCCTGCATCAACCGACCAGCAACTTGGTAACAGCGAAAGAATGACACTAGATTCTCTAGTGGTACAGTACCTAAAACACCAGCACCGGCAGTGCCCTGCACCAATTACAACCTTACCGCCTTTGTCTCTCCTACAACCTCATGTATGTCCTGAGCCCAGCCGTGCCCTTGGGGCACCAACCAATGTGACTTCAAGAATGGCTGCAAGGGAAATAAAGAAACAGTTCAGTACTGCTCAGTGCCCTCGTCGTGATCGGCAGTTCATATATAGCAGGTTTAGGCCGTGTCGCACCTGTCGTGATGATGTCACTCTTCTGACATGTTTGACCTTCCTAGGCGACTCATCCCGAATTGCTACTGGTAACCATTCTGGCGAGTTGAAGATTTTTGATTGTAATACTGGTAACATGCTTGAGTCGTACTCAGCTCACCAGACCCATGTAACCCTACTTCAGTCGGTGGATCAGTTATTGCTTTCTTCCACAGTTTTTGAAGTGAGATTATGGGATGCATATGCTATGTCAGGTGGGCCCCTCCATTCATTTGATAGGTGTAAGGCTGCGCGGTTCAGCCATTCTGGTGCACACTTTGCTGCCCTTTCAGTAGAGCAGGCTCAAAGGGAGGTATTGTTGTATGATGTGCAGACATGCAATTTGGAGCTTAGGTTGCAGGATAATGGGTTGGGTAGTCGTGCTGGTGGAGTATCGGGCAAAACTGCACCTTCACTTATTCACTTTAGTCCTTGTGATGATATGCTTTTGTGGAATGGAGTCTTGTGGGATAGGCGTAGTGCCAGTGCGGTGCACCGGTTTGACCAGTTCACAGATTATGGCGGGGGTGGCTTTCATCCTTCTGGCAATGAGGTGAGCATTGAGCATCTTTATTATAATTTACAATTTCGAAAATTTGAAGAATATTTGCATTGAACCTTGTATTTACATAGAAACTTTTGGGCTGGCTTGTTCACCACTTAACATTACCTTGCTTTAAAATTTAACTGTCTTGATAACTACTTCAGTCGAGATTAGTAAAAACAGCCAGAGTTCCCAAGCCTATGAATAGAACTAGCACCAGAACGAGGTATAGATAGCAAAGGAAATTTTTTAGCATATTGAGAAAACCCTTAAAAATGACAAAAAAGTTATTTTTCATATCTGTTTTGCACCCTATATATAATGAGTTATCAGGGGCAACAGGCAATCTTGTAAACTAAATTCTAAGATGGTTTGGTGAATCATGACAGGTGATACTGAATTCAGAGGTGTGGGACCTGAGGAAGTTCAAGCTGTTGAGGAGTGTGCCATCTCTGGATCAGACTGTGATAACATTTAACGGGGCAGGGGATGTGATCTATGCCATCCTGCGGCGCAACCTGGAGGAAACGTCGTCGGCAATCAACACCCGTCGTGTGCGCCACCCCCTCTTCCCTGCCTTCCGCACCATTGACTCCTCCAATTATTCTGAGATTGCCACCGTCCAGGTGTGTACTTTTTCTGAGTCCTTACTGTATTGTAGTCTCTAGTCTTTACTATAGCTTTAAGTTTTGCATACCATTGTTTGGTTCTGCACCATTGACTCCAATTACTCTGAGATTGCCACCATCCAGGTGTCTGCTTTTTCTGAATCCTTGCTATATTGTTGTCTCTAGTCTTCACTATAGCTGTAAGTTTTGCATACCATTGTTTGGTTCTTCATTTTCCATATGCAAATTTTGTGGTATCTCAGATGTACACAAAGTGCATTAGGATGGGGGTTAAATGGGAGGGCTGTTTTGCATGGTAGGTCCACTTAGTTATTTGGCGTTAAATGGGGTGGGGACACAAAAAATTTACCTTTGTTATCATATTTTGGGGGATATACGTTTTCATTTGATGCCATTTTTAGTTCATATTTTTTTTTATTCAATTCTACATTCTTCTATCAATTAGCATCCCAAAATGCAATTACTAGGCATAAAGAGATTCAAGGTACTACATATATAGATAGATTATGTCAACTTGCTACCATCACATTTCTTTTCCTCTCTTTAGTAATATGAAACTGTAGTGTCTGTGAATTATTTGCAATTTGGGATAGGAAATGTTGAAAATAAGTAGTGTCTGTAACTCACAGATTTTGAAAGATAGGGAGGCCCTTATTAAAATCACTTTTTTTTTTCACGTGGGATTTCCTTTCATTGGAAATTTTTTGATCAAAATAAACAGATTTCTTTTCATTTGATCGGGATTTCCATAATTATTAGACCCAATGAAATCCTGAGAAATCAATTCTAATGAAATGAAATAAAATAAAATCCCTACTGAAAATCATTTTGATCAAAGCCAAAATGTTCTACTTTAGTAGATATAGGAGCTTAGATTTTATCGGTGAATTATTTGCCTTCTTCAAAAATTGTCCTATTGAGAGCCTGAACACCTCAATTGCTAGTTTATCATTATATTAAGAAAAAGAAGAATCTTAACACACAACCGAAAGGGATTTGTTGACACGACTTGTCTGCAGGTGGACCGTTGTGTGCTTGACCTGGCGGTGGATCCTGCTGACTCACTTGTGGGTGTAGTGGCCATGGATGACCATGAGGAAATGTTCTCCTCTGCACGGCTTTATGATGTTGGGCGGAGGCGAGCAGCCGATGATGACTCTGATCCCGATGATGGCGGTGAGACTGAAGAGGAGGAATCTGATGATGAGGAATCAGACACCGATCATGTAAATGCAATGCTTGACCTGGCTGCAGCCGGGGAAGACTCTGATGATGTCCTCAGCGCTAGCGACAATGATGATATGGACGATGAGTTGGATAGCGACAGTGAGAATGATGATGGGGAATTCAATGATGTGGATGATTTGGATCTTGAGGCCGCACAGGATTTGTTTGGTTTGATGGCAGACGACGGGGAAGGAGACGATGAAGATGATGATAGTGATGGAGTCTCATATAGTAGTGGTGATGAATTGGATCTTTGAAAGTAGAACGGAGGGTATTTTGTAGTTAAATGCCTTGGGTTATTTTATATCTTAATTTAGGTGATCTGGTGATTTCGTAAAAAGAATCACAGTCGACCTGGTGTAATTAACTGTTTGGAGTTAGGTTTAGTGTTGGCTGAGGAGAAAGGGTAAGAAAGGGTGTAATTAGTGTCAGGGGAAGAAGGTTAAAAGAAATGAGGAAGCATTTGTGCCTAAAATTTTGATAAACCATAGTTCTATTGCTCCAAATCTTTTTTTTGGTTGGTTATTTGCATTTGTTTCTCCAGTAGGTATATGTGGCTTACAGGTTATACATTTTCACTCGGTCGCCTGGATGCTGGATATTTATGTTTGTTTCAAGAGGCATCAGGGGCGTCCATTTAGAACAATAGTTAATGAGGCGATCAATTGACAATTTAGACGATCTTTCATAATAAAGTTTAATTTAATATCTAACACCATAGATATGATATCACTAGCAAATTCTTGCATTGTACAATCTAGATTGCGCCAATCCAACAGACAGGATGTCTATAATCGGTTGGCTAGGATTGATGGATGATGGGGTACTTTTATACTATAGATTGGGGCAGCAAATTTTGAATTAGTTTTGGATGGATTTGGATTTTGGATAAACTCATGCATTGCTTCTTGCTTAGAAACTAGAAAATCAACTTTTGGATTCCTAATTAGAAATCCTGAATTTAAAGAGTTGATATGCATTGCCATAATATGTCCGCTTTTCATACGTTACCAACATGACAATAAACAATTGTAAAGAGTTGATAACTTGATATCATATTTATTTATTTATTTTCTTATTTTATGAATATAATAATATACATATAATTTTTTCCAAAAAAAATCACAATGTATGATTTTTCCTTTTAAACGATTAAATAGTTCAATCATATGTATGCGTATCCAAATTTGTCTTTTTTCGGAAAGGTCTTGCACTGTTTGGTTGAGACATGAGAGGGAGGGCGTGGAAAGGGAAGGGAAAAGTTTCCATTTTATTTTTTTGTTTGGATTGTGTTTGAAGGGGAAAGGAAAATTGAATTTCCTTTTCTTGTTTTCTCGTGTATGTTTCAAGTAATTTAACAAAGGTAAAATAGAATGATTGACTATTTTATCCTTGACAGACTATTTATTTTTCGACACAATGATCTGAGTATGTACTCGAGATATCGAGGCCATTGAAAAAATTGTTTTCTTAAAAAATATTGTTTATGACAAATTAGTACCAATAACAATTTTGGTCGCGTATATAATTTTGGGCTTGAGACCTTGAGTAAGTCCAATGAGAAATGTGCCCCTATAATTGTCCAAGATTGTTTAAATAACAACACTGCTTACTACTTGGTACCCTCGATTTCTATCAGAACAAAGAATTAGGGGATAAAACACTTGTCCCAAATTTCGCTCGGCATTGAAGTTTTGTGCCTATGGGTATACTTACCTGCACCAAATGAATTACAAAAAAATAATAACTAAGGACCAGTAACATCGTTGAGAATTTGCCCAGCGAGTACCCCTGAGAACAGATGAATTTCGATACTTGCGAGTTCTCGTACCAGCACCATCTCCATTTCGATACTTGAACCGTTGCCTCATCTCGGCTGGGGTTTCAGCACCATCTTCATTTGCTCTATCATTTCCAAAGGGATGTTTCAGACTTTCATAAAGCGGAACTGGCTTATTTATCCAGTCTTTTGCTTGTGGATATTCCTAGAAAACAACATTAATTAAAAGTGGTTATATTCTACTTAACTATTTTTTGAGCTCTTAGCTAAGAACCCTACTTGTCAACAGGCAACCCTTGTTAAGAAGGGATGATAAGAAAAGAACTACAACTTAACCACAATATTATTTTTAGTAATTTTGTAGCGAAACTTACGTTTATAGTCACGCACAGTGATTTTAAAACATCGATGTACCATGCTAGCTAGCGGAAGAGAATATATTAGTAAATTACAAATTATAATCACACTAAGAGAAATATAAGGTTAAATAATATGAAATATCCTATCGTCATAAAAATTATCGAATATATTACACAACTACATATGCACAAGTAATTACACGCACACATGCATGTACGATATTTGTATTTAATATTTCCTAGAAAACAACTGATCTGATATTTATGCTTTTAAATTGTCGTACATCTTTTTTTTTTTTAAAAGAAAATTATTTACAGATCAATAAATATAAAGGTAGCTCCTATTCAAACTATTGAAATCTCATTGAAGTAAAAATAGCACAAATTTTATAGAATTTATGGTACCCTCTATCATATGTACATATAAGAATATAGTTTACTAAAACGCCAATGATTTTCCATAATATCGTGTGCAGCCTTCTTGAAATTTTGCACAAATTAGCTTTTT
The DNA here is from genome assembly GCA_028095005.1 of Rhynchospora pubera. Lineage (NCBI taxonomy): Eukaryota > Viridiplantae > Streptophyta > Magnoliopsida > Poales > Cyperaceae > Rhynchospora > Rhynchospora pubera. The sequence continues at coordinate 68,346,889 of CM051461.1, read as the reverse complement.
GCATACTATTTTCCATAATTTACTTATCTGCTTAAAAAGGAAGCTTGCAAGTATCTGATACATAGTTCAATTTCTGGTGAAGAAGCTGTAATAGCTCCAATCTTGTTACTTCAGAAATACATAATATACACATTACCATATCTTACAACTTGATAGAAAAATTTTCTTTATACTACTAGATACGCAACGCAGCAATGTCAAATTCACCACTTTCATGCACTTGTCGAACTGTCCTGTCATACACATCCTCATCTTCCTCTTCCTCTTCCTCTTCCTCTTCCTCTCCATGCTCGTCATCCGAGTCATTGAAGCCCCAACCATACCCTGGGGTGGATGGTACCAGTTTCGGTATGGTCTGAGCTTCATGTACTATCCTGCGTATCTCATCTATGCTTTGAACAGAGTATGCTGCAGTTTGATTGTTATTCCTTCTGTAAAAAACTGCTTGTGCCTCTGGTTTCAATTCCCTTGGAAGGTTCTTTAAGAACCATGGGTGGTTTTTTATATCATTAATTGCGATCCTCTGTAAAATTTTAAAATTTATATGAATTAAACTTCTTTTTAGAACTCTATAGTTAAGATATCAGCATTTCTGTTTCCAATTACATGGTGAAATTATTAGTAAACACGATAGTTTCCTTGTTGAGTGCTGTGCATTTTGAGATAAAAAAACAAATTGTTAATTTTAATTAAATTGATGTTTCCTTTTAATTTTTTTAAAAAAAATTAAGTCTTCAACAAAAGTTTCTAGGAATGAAGGAATGATACTCTTGTCGGGTTGGAAATGAAGATGCGTGAAATGAGACTCCTGCAGTTATCAGAGATGTGAACATTTTCTGGTATCCTGTACTTTGCTGACACAATTCTCTGCACAGAAAACAGAATCAGCCAAACTGAAGTGCAACCGTGATAAATAGAAAGGAAAAAGAAAAGAGTTGATGAATCTTTTTCTCTTGAAATTGGTAATAATTGAAGTTTATGACACTTACTGTGATCGTTTTCCTGAAATTTCTAGGGTCTCTTGGGTCTTCAAAAGGATAGGCCCCAACTAGCATCACAAACAATGTAACGCCACAAGACCATACATCTGCAGCCTACATTTTTGGGTGCCTTTCTTTAATAAAAGGAAAGTGGTGGAGTCATCTCCACTTATTTCAAAAAAAAAAAAAAGATTAAATAAATTGAATCAATGTTTCTTGCTCTATATTTTAGACCAAATAAAACAGACTTCAGAGTTTGATCTTGTCTATTTTACTTTTGAGTACCAAATCACCCCAATTTTTTCCAAAACTTGAGAAGCGATAATTCTAAATGAAAATGGAGGACTAGTTGTCTAGTTTGGAAGAGTGTCAAGTTTGCTGGGGTCCTGGGGATATGAGTATATATGATTTGAGGGTTTGCATTTTGATTCTTAACATAACGGAAGCAAAATATTTAAACATATTACAGAGGCATAAGAAGAAATTTCCCTGTTTTAGAAGTGTAATGAACTGTGCTTGGGTTGTTGGTCACTATAGATGGTATCATGGTAACATAGTAGTTGGATTTGACATAACTTGCATTATCTATGCTGACATTAGTATAGTACCGCACTGTTTAACTGAAATCAACATTTAACACTAACGATAGTAAAGTAAAATGCAAGTGGGAGACAAAGCGTCACATATACTAACTTGTTAATTAAGTAGATGATTATATATTGAGTGATTGATGCTATGATTGAGTAAAAGAATCAGAAAATGACAGGGGAGACTACTTTACATGGTCCAATGGCATGCTTCTTTTGTTTGTAGATAAAACCAATGAAAAATCCAACAGACAGCATAGAGACAAAATAATAATCACTATTTTTTGTGAAGACTTTTAAAAGAGTTGCGGATTAACAAATGCAAAACTTGTTCTTTTGACGGTTTTAATTATTTTTATCTTTTCAGCAGGGATATTAATTAGTATATTACTGTTAGGTTCCATAACTGAGCTATATCTTATTAAAAACTTAATTAGTCAAGAAGCCAGTTTCTAAATGCAGAGTCATGCACTTTCTTAGTTGAAAGTAAAAATATTATATGAAAGAAGATAAAAAGCAATTACAAAAGTGAAAATATTTTATGGTTAACAAAATTTTATTTATTTTTTTTTCATTTTTTACAGTTTGTGAAGAACCCACTTTTTCTCTACATTTTGTAGTAAAAAATTCTCCTCTGAAATAAGCCTGTTAAGATAAAAAGATCGAGAATAATACTGAAGGAGAAAGAACAAGGGTAGATTAAAAGCTAACCTTCCCTTCATACCCTTCATATCCACGAGGAGACAAAACTTCAGGTGCAATGTAGGCCGGAGTTCCGACAACACTTCTCGGTCTCGAGTGAAGCACCGATGACTGAACATATTTACAAATGCACCAATAAGGTTTTCTGTTTTGCACTGAGTGAAAAAAGAAAAGTTAAATTTCAAGTGGAAAAACATATGAATGACCTTAGAATAACCGAAATCACAAATCTTGAGCCTCGGCGCCGGACTACCGTCCAGAAGAGTGTTTTCAAGCTTCAGGTCTCTATGGCAAATATTCTATAAAAAGTGGAAAATGTGAGTTAATTAAACTTAAAATCTACCCCCGTTGCTCTTATGAGTTGAATAATTTTGGTTAATTTTAAACTGCATTTGTTTACCATGTAATGGCAATAACTGACACCACAAATGAGCTGCTGAAAGAAGTACCTCGCCTGGAATAACACATGAGGAAACTAAAATAAGGAAATGGTTTCAATTCCAAAAAAAGTATCAAAATGAAAGTTTTAAATAATAGACCTCATCTTCGTGGAACCTTCCAGCATCTTGGATCCTCTCAAATAGCTCTCCACCAGCGGCATATTCCATTACTATCGCTAGATGTATTGGTGTTAAAACCACCTAATTTTTATTATGAGAAGAAAAATAAATAAATATCCAAATCGAAATAACTGTTTCAGAGTCAATTACATCACCATGTTACAAAAATTATCCAACGTTTCAGTTAGCACACACGGTACATATATCTTACATTCTTTGGTATTTTAGAAAATGTGGTCCTAATAAGCTAAATTATTTTTTAATAAAGCTAGGGTACTTACAAATGCAAAACTGCAATAGTGGAATTATTGTGGATAGTCCAATTACATCACATCAGTGTTTTTCAAATAGTTGAAAGTGTCAATTTTTTCCTTTTCTTCTTTTTTGATATAACACAAATATCAACAAATAAATACATTGCATGGAAATTCAATATTATAGTTTCAGCATCCACATGCCTCTTTTATTTGAAATATTCTTTTCACAATTTTAGTAATACTCTACAACTAAAATCAGATTGAAACAATAATTTATTTTTGGCAACGGAGGATTATTTTTTCACGCCATCTTAATCAAAATATTGTGGTTTTGAGATCAAATTTCTTCTTTAAAAGTAATTTAAGCATTATAAAAAGATAAATAATTGTTTTATTACAAAAGAATACCTCCTTGAAACGAATAATATTTGGGTGCTGGAGAGAGCGGTGGTTTATTATCTCCCTGAAAACATTCTCGTCAATCTAACAAGTAACAATTACAACAGTAATAAGAATTAAAATTAAGGATAATTAAAATTAAATAATATCTGCACTCTGATAATTTAGTACACCGTGTATCTTACCACTGCTTCTATGTAACTCAGCCGAGATACTAGATTTATAACATTTTTTATTAATTTTTTTTTCTTTTCAATACTACCTTTGTTCTGGGTTGAACTGGCAAGGTGAACTTCTTCAAGACAACCAAAACGAAAAACAATTATGGAAAAGCACCATGAGTAGAGAGGAAGTCACATATTTGGTGTTTTACCTTTTTCATTACTCGAATCCAATGGCAAGTACAAAGGCAAATATTATATTAGAAAGAGAAAATTGTTGCTCTTACAATGGCAAGTACTATATTCACTACTCATTATGAACTGACGAAACAGAACAGTTGTAGTTGTTGTAGCAAAATTTTCTGGAGCAGTTAACTGTAAAGAAAATAGCACTTCATATAGAAAATATTGACCCGGTGGCCGCGGTCGATGAACTTCACAGCAACGAGCTCACGTGTCTGTTTGTGGCGCATCAGCCTAGCGACGCCGAAATTCCCCGACCCAATCTCTCTGACCGGCTCATACTTCTCCATCCTCCCTTTCTAATTCTCCTAGTCTGGAAGAGATGGGAAACAGAGTAGGATGAAAGGAAATATGGTGTTTCCAATAGAAAAGCATAAGTTGAGTTGGTCTTAAGCACATGGGAGCATTTTCGCATGTGTCCCTCTAATATGGAATTATTGCGAAAAAGCCATTCTATTGGGATAATTAATTAATAGTTTTAGGTACTTTTTTTATTGTTTAATTAATCTAGCAAGGATGAACCTAAAGACAAGGCATGTGTCAAGGTGGTTTCTAAAATGATACTAATTTGTATTTAGCGTGACTTGTATATACTTTGAAGGATTCAATACGTGGCATTGATGTCTAGCTAGGTTAAATAATAGTGTAATTTTATTTCCTGGTTGTTATTTATTGTTTATTTGAAGTGACCCATGTCAGTATTACAATGGATCTCTTGCAAAATGATTCCCAGTTGTATTGTGTCTTCACAAATTATACACAATATTATTTGCTAATAATGCCAGTGGAGTGGACAGTGTTAGTATCTGAGAAATATCTTGGCATGTTTCCCGGAATAGGAGTAAATTTTGTAGAAAATTATGTTATGTAAGGCTTCTCAAAATTCGGCGGATTACTCTTAAAAAGTAATACGCTCTGAGATAAGTGGAGTCAGAAATTTTGTAACAAGATTTAAATACTAAATTAACTATTGATATAATTTTATATGATCATGTCTATAGCACATATTGTAGTTACGGGGTCAACAAATAACAATATACACTTACATGGGTCAAATTAATATGATTTTTTAATTAAATACAATATAATACTAACTTACTACATATATGATTAAAAACAAAAGAGGAGAGACACTGCACCCGATTCAACAAATACTGATCCGGTTATATATGCACGCCAGTGACAATAAAAAATCAAGTTGGTAGCCATAACAGCCCCTATGAAGTGAAAACGAAAACGAAATGTCATTGCCTCCCTTTTCTTTACACAAGGTTAAACACTTCATTGCCTTTCACGGGTTGCATGTAATTAACTTGTTGTTAATCTACTAATTGGACCATGCACACACAAATAGTTACTCTATATGTGATATTTTTTCTCTCGTCGATCTTAATTTGTTTCATTTGCATGAAAGTAACATCTCCTCTGATTGTATTAGTTAAATATTGGAATAGTTAAGTTAATGATATGGCGATAGCTTTTCCTTAGTGGTGAAGGCAATAATGAATTTGGTACGACCCCTTCCACCTGTCAACTATATATGTTGTTGTCAATAATGGAGGTGATAATTGGATATTGAAAAATGAAAAATACATGTTTCTCCGATTTATTCCTCTTTTGGAAAGAGGAATCTTTATGGTAGTGTTTGGATTGGGGTGGGAAGAAGAGAATAAGGGAAGAAGGGCCTAAATTTATTATTAAACAATCCAAACTCTTCACAAAATTACACACTTTCCAATACTTATTTTCACTTCTTCCATTTTTTCCCTTCTTCCCACACCTATCTATTAATTTAGTCTGAATTCAGTCTGCTATGATATATTTTTTTATTAATTTATTCCTCGCTGTTTAATTTCATTTTTTTCCATATTATTATATTATGGTTCAAATATTTGTTGGTTGGCTTTGAATTCTGAATAAATGTAATTTAAAGAAAAGTTGAGGTCAAAAAATAGAAATAGCCAATGCGGATTTCTTGAAGGGGATTATGAAAATTAATAACAATATGAAAAAAAAATGGGTCAATGAAGTCAATATATTTAGGTATAAAATACAAGGTTAGGTTTGATTATTCTAAATTCAGCGTATATTGTAGTCAAGGTCCAATTGAGAAGGACACTTATTTTTTGTATTCATTTTTTCTTCATATATTGGTAAAAATGACAGCGATGTTCTTACTTCTAACCAAACACTTGGAACTTATTTTATCTTTTCAATAAAGGTTGAAATTAAAACAACAATAATTTGTTGTCGAACTTTAATTAGCCCTTTTTTGTTTCCTAATCTTGTACTTCATTACTCCTTTTGACATTGTAAACTACTGCATACAATTAGATACTAACAAAAGTGGCATGATAAAAAACCAGATGTTTATCCTTTAAAATAATTTACACAGTAACCATTAAACAATTATAAACAATAAAATTCTACAAGTTCGCTACTCCTTACTGTAAAGTAATTAATAATCCTTGTAAAAAAAATAATAAAATAAAAAGAGGCACTGAATGTCATACCAGGGCTTATACACTACGCCATTTTTTTATACCGGTTTATTATGCATCTTTAGTACCAGTTTTGCAGTGGTACTAATAATAGGGGGTGCTAAAGATATTTAAAAACCGGTACTAACAAGGCGGTACTAAAGATAGGTCCCAATTCGCGAGAAAAACAGGCGGCTCACATTAGTAAATAAAAAGCGGTACTAAAAATAATACTTTTAGTACTGGTTTTTAAATAAAAACAAATACTAATGTGAGCCGCCTGTTTTATTTTAAAAATATAAAATTTTTGGTATCTTTAATACCGGTTTTTAGTCTAAAAACCGTACAAAATAACTCTTTAGTACCGGTTTATTATTAAAAACCGGTACTAATAATCATTATAAAAATATATATATATTTTTGTTTCTGGGGCTAGCGTCATTTTTGCTAGCCATCAATTAACAATACCGATATGTACCAGCAATTTACATCATATACAAATCACATGCATCATACACAGAATAATATTTATCAAATCACATGCAAATTAACATTTATCATAACATCTAATATATTAATATCACAAATTTTGTAGTCATCAATTATTGTTAGTACCTAAATGTCCAAGTAAAAAGCCAAACCACTCATTTACAGTGAAATTAAGCTCGTCCTCGCTATAACGCTTCCCCATCGGTTGCAACAACTGCATTTTATTGACATTTCATATAGTTAGTAACCTATGAAAATTAGATACTAAGATTAATTATAAACTCTAAACTCTAAACTCCACAATATAATATACATTAAACTCCACTGAGGCACGTATCTCTGACGAGTGACATCAAACTCCGTCTTGGTGTCCGTTTTCGTCTCCGTCTCCTTCTTGGTGTCTTTCTCCTTCTTCTTGTCATTTTTCTTATTTTGTCGGACATAAACTTGTTCAACAGATTTTTTTCCCCTTATTCCCCTTTTGGTTGCTGCCTTCGGCTTTCTCCATTACTAAATTTTAATTTATATACACATTTCAATTTCAATTTCAATTCAATTTCCTAATCAATTTGCATTCCTAATCAATTTTCATTCCTAATCAATTTGCATTCCTACTTCAATCCTAATCAATCAATTCTAATCAATTTCAATTCTAATCAATTATCAATCACAATTGTCAATCCATTAACCCAAACCCATTATCAATTCTCAATTTCACAATTGTCAATCTATTAACCCACAATTATCAATCAATCACAATTCACAATTATCAATGGACATAAAATTTTGAGTTTTCAGTCAACTTTCGATGTTCTTCTGCACATTTTATGAACTCATCAACAAGTCCAACAAATTCATCTGATATTTTTTAATAGTCAAACATGTACTTCTCCCTCAGATCCATCTGTATATATCCAAAAGCCAAGGTTTAGGGTTTATAGATTTAATGCAACATATTAGATTTTTGGGCCGGTTACCATCCTAGCCCGCTCTTTGGATACTCTTGTCTCATTAGCGAGCGTACGTTAGATGCAATGTGTTGTCTGAGAAAAATTCGACAGCATTTTTCCTTATGTTCCCTGAATACGCAAACACACGATTGCTCGTGCGTACGTACCCGTGGGAACATAAGAGGAAATGCCGTCGAAATTTTCTCAAACAACACATTGCATCTAACGTACAGCTCGTTGTCCAAAATGAGACAAGATAGTTGTGACACCCCGTCGAATACTGTAACTGGACAATACACGATGGAGTGCCCGCCGCGGATGCCTGCTGCACCCGCAAGGCTTACTAATACTTAATTTACCAATTAATATTGATTCTACTCAAATAATATACCGATAAATTAGAAATTCATAATTTATTTACTTAAATATAAAGTAAATCCTATAAAGGTCTGGTATATTTGGATTACTAACCACGATATCCAATGGTCTGCTACTCGTCTTGCAGTCCAGCACTTGATCTGAAACCTGGAACCCACAACCAATCGTGGAAACAATGCAAAAAGCACGGAATGAGATAAATAAAATTTATCTCAGTACGGTATTCAGTTCCAGCCACTTGAGTTTTGATTATCATGTGTTGGAACTAAACACAAGACTGAGTCAAATCAATTCCAAATCAAATTTCATTTCTTTTTATTTCAAATAACATTAAAACTAGACTTTCGATCAAGCAATGCAATTAGACAAATAAATTCAATACTCTTAAAAATCAATTTTCCTTTCTTTGAATTCAAAATATGACAATTATCATTTCAATTACTTGAACAAATAATTAATAGCATATAATAACTAACGTGCAAATTAAAAGCAACCCTTACAACTTGTTTCCAATAGAAATAGCAAGGTCAAATCAATTCAATCAATGCAATATGAAATGTGAGCTCGGCATCAATTCCATAACAATTCAAATATCAATGTATAGCAAAAGCCGACTCATTTGGTTGGGCAATTACCTAATATGCAAGTCTGGTTTATCACAAGTCAATCATTTCAGTCATTTCCTTCAGATACCGCGAACCACCCTATAGATGGATGCCAACGGCCAATTCAATTCATACATAATTCAATCAATTAAATCATCAAAATGTACAAGCAAGCTGGGAACACTCACACTCCGGTCCATTCCAGACTAGACCTACTGAGTCCCGGTACATAAGCGCTTATTACACGGTGCTTGGTAGGATGGGTCATGACTCCACCTCCAAACATTACGAGTGTCTATCTCAACCACACAAGCTGTACTTACCTCAATCAATCACATTTCAATCGGATACCATTCAATATGCCACTTTCCAACATTTCAATCGGATACCATTCAATATGTCACTTTCCGATCATGCATCAATATACAATTTCACAAAATGATCTCATGAACAAAATTCCAATTATGAATTCAGAATGCATAATGATAATAATAATAATAACAACAACAACAACAATCCGAATATATATCACATATAATTAAAACTCAAGTGAAATCCGTACCTGATAACACAATAACATCAGCTAGCCAACAATAATCATACAGACCCTCAGTTGTACCAGCCATATCCGGCTCGAAAACCTGCCCCGACTCTACATTAACAATACTAGGCTAAGTCCTTATTTAAGCAAGCAAACAATAACAATTTACATTCAACAAATTCGTAGATAAAGTTAGGGGTTTGATTAGTCCTTTGATTACCTCATACAATTATAGTACACCTTATTAGTTGTACCAGTAGATGATTTGAAACACTAAACAGTGGTTAACAACTCTAGAAATCAATACACAACGGTAAAACAATAGTGCTGGACAATTTTCTGGCACAACCCGTGAAGGGTATTTTCGACAGTTTACAAAATCCTTTTTATTTCAAGAACGGCTGAACAGAATCAAATGAAAATTTAACTGTGGATGAAACATAATAGGACTCATCTACTGTAAAAATTTCATGATGTTTGGACATACAGATTAATTATAGTGAATTTTCGAAATCAGACAGAATCAGGTTTCAGAAAATCCGTTCCAGCAAATTGTGCCAGTAAATACGTCTGAAAGTTCCTGCCTTGAAACCCTTCAAATAAATCTCTAAAAATTTTGTAAAATTTACAGAAGCTGCCTCTAGATGTCTAGTTTCATACCTAAAAGTTTCAAGTCCTAAATGCAAACAGAGAATAAATGAAAAATGAAAAACCACACTGGGGTCTGTCTGTTCCAGAAACTGATTTTCAAAAGTTGCCCTGGTTTCAAAAATCTTGTAAAAATACCAACCAATCTCAGAAAAATTCACTTTAGATACCAAAATTTTCATCTGGAAGTCTAGTTTCAAACAAAACTATTCTCACATCCAAATTCGGAACAAAATAACAACAGTTACTTAAAGACTGATGCAAGGTCACAGCGGTAACAGAAAAACTGCAAATGACTTTATTCAATTTGGCCCTTTGAAATTAATATGAGTAACAAAAGGGTATAAATCTAATACAACTCAACAAATTTACTTACTCAGTATGTGTAACGAGTTAGAAGTTTGCAAGAAAAATCGGAAGAGACCTTCCCGGATTTGATTTCCGAAAAACTTCCATCGAAAAATACGACGAGAAGAGGCCTCCAATCGATGATCCAAAGGTAGATAATAAGAGCGGGTGGTGAGACGAACGCGAAGGTACTTTGATCCGATGAAATGGTGTAGGAATGGTGAAGATCAACTTTGAGAGGTGTGGTTCGGTTTTGGAGAGAAGAGGAGGCACCTAAGCTCTCTGTTGGGAGTGGAATAAAAAGTGGGATATTGGAGGCGTATAGAACCAGAGCCCAAAGTCAAAAAGATGACTCTCCCAATTTCTAAACTACTTTACTTCATTTATACATGGTGCACCATTGAACATTTAACCATGGACACAAAATGACACTTGGGTCCCAATTGTCAATCACTTGATTCGAAGTATGTAAATGGAAATCCCATACAGTTAGGTTTATAACAAAATAACAAATTCAATTATGAGAATAACATTAGAAATTGTCTACATCCTTAAAAAAATTTTGAGGTATTAAAAATCGTATCTAATTTCAAGCAAACTATAAATTAACGTGTAAATAAGAAATCAATCACTCCAACTAAATTCAAAAAAATTACCAATTATTATTTCACCATATACATCCAAGTGTTTCAGTTTGTAGAAATTTATGACACATAATCTTTATAACACAAAATAGAAAGTTACAATTTCTACGTTCTTATTCCAAAAATAACAGTAACTATATTAAAAAATTAAATCTCATGAAATAAAATCACTCATATAAAATATCAAGCAAGTGTACCCAATTTTATATATAAAAAAAATAATTTCAGAAACAGTAAAAATTTCGGGTGTCACAACCTTCCCTCCTTAAAAAAAATTTCGACCTCGAAATTTGTCTAAATACATAGCAATCATACAATCAATAATACAATTAGATAGAATGAACATATTATGCAACAATTATCAAGAAATTCTAAATTAGTGCAATGCAAGAGAGCCTGACATTTTATTCAATTCAAAATTAAAATACTAATGATTATCATAGAATGTCGGTCCAATCTCGGTAACTTAAATGCAAGCATGGCAATCCTAAGTCAGAATCAGAGATCAATCAATTCAGAGTCAGATATCGCGAGTCTCTTTCTCAGAGAGCAACCAGCGATTACAGATATTCGGATACCATGAATCACCTCTAAAGAGGGTTGCCAACGGTCAATCAATTCCATTTACAATTCAGACAATTTTGTATCACATCATTATAACAATCCGAGTAACAAATATACCACAAGCAGAAAACACTAGCACTCCTTATGTTACCTTTTTTTTAAAAAAAAAAAATCTTTCAATTCTTGTATATTTTGAAAGGTCTAGTTCATTTCTTATCTTTTAGGAAGCACGGTAATATCAAAATTATTCTTGGCTGCCTTGGTGATCAGTCAAGGAAGTAAGGATAATTCTGGTATTTTTGAGATTCAATTAACAAGTCAGATGATCAGTCAGCTTGTTTGAGCCTTATGCCAACAAAAGATAAGAAGATCTTTACTCAAAAGTACAAAAGTTTCAAAATAACTGAAATTCTTGCTTTCTGTAGAAGACGTGACATAAAAAAAACTTCATGCAAAAAGTATCTTTACATCTTTCTCAATAGAAAAAATATATTTTTCAAAACATCAACAGATATCTTATGGAATCATATCATGAAAACTAAAATCTAAACAAACTCCGAATTTTCCATACTAGATCCTTAAGTTATCTCAATTCAAACTATGCACAATAAAACAATCGAAGAAAGTCTAATTTATGCTCCTTTTTGACTAAAATGAGTCACACTCGACAAACAATGTTCACCAAAGAGTATATTTAAATATAATAGAAAATATCATCTTGAGTTGTGACTTTAACTTGAAATTATAACATATCACACCAAATTTTTAGAACCGACATATACAGTCAAACTATCAAAGAGTTTCGAACTAGCTCATATAAAATATTAAACTATGAATTCATATATACTACAGCTTAAAACTATGCAATACAAGTATGAAACTTAATTCAATTGCTCAACACGCAAAAATAAGAACAATTATCAAAGAAAGTTTTTTTTAAGAATCCAATTTAGTTGCTAAAGTAAGCACTAGTTAAAGCACTAGAGCAACATGGTAATCAAACATAAAGCAATCAATCAATATATATATATATATATATTCTAGTATATACAAATACAAAGCATCATTAGTACATCATATCACAGTTATAAATAAGTTAAACAAATAAAGAACATTCTCACATGAGCAAACTTATCCATAAGTTAAACAAATTTTAAATCTACCGTCACAAATACTATGAAATAAAATCTACTTACAAGAACACCCATTAGACTTACCTCACTCACGTGTTCTATTGGTCTGGTTCAGTTGCTAAACCATTCTCTGATACCATCTGTGACACCCCGTCGAATACTGTAACTGGACAATACACGATGGAGTGCCCGCCGCGGATGCCTGCTGCACCCGCAAGGCTTACTAATACTTAATTTACCAATTAATATTGATTCTACTCAAATAATATACCGATAAATTAGAAATTCATAATTTATTTACTTAAATATAAAGTAAATCCTATAAAGGTCTGGTATATTTGGATTACTAACCACGATATCCAATGGTCTGTTACTCGTCTTGCAGTCCAGCACTTGATCTGAAACCTGGAACCCACAACCAATCGTGGAAACAATGCAAAAAGCACGGAATGAGATAAATAAAATTTATCTCAGTACGGTATTCAGTTCCAGCCACTTGAGTTTTGATTATCATGTGTTGGAACTAAACACAAGACTGAGTCAAATCAATTCCAAATCAAATTTCATTTCTTTTTATTTCAAATAACATTAAAACTAGACTTTCGATCAAGCAATGCAATTAGACAAATAAATTCAATACTCTTAAAAATCAATTTTCCTTTCTTTGAATTCAAAATATGACAATTATCATTTCAATTACTTGAACAAATAATTAATAGCATATAATAACTAACGTGCAAATTAAAAGCAACCCTTACAACTTGTTTCCAATAGAAATAGCAAGGTCAAATCAATTCAATCAATGCAATATGAAATGTGAGCTCGGCATCAATTCCATAACAATTCAAATATCAATGTATAGCAAAAGCCGACTCATTTGGTTGGGCAATTACCTAATATGCAAGTCTGGTTTATCACAAGTCAATCATTTCAGTCATTTCCTTCAGATACCGCGAACCACCCTATAGATGGATGCCAACGGCCAATTCAATTCATACATAATTCAATCAATTAAATCATCAAAATGTACAAGCAAGCTGGGAACACTCACACTCCGGTCCATTCCAGACTAGACCTACTGAGTCCCGGTACATAAGCGCTTATTACACGGTGCTTGGTAGGATGGGTCATGACTCCACCTCCAAACATTACGAGTGTCTATCTCAACCACACAAGCTGTACTTACCTCAATCAATCACATTTCAATCGGATACCATTCAATATGCCACTTTCCAACATTTCAATCGGATACCATTCAATATGTCACTTTCCGATCATGCATCAATATACAATTTCACAAAATGATCTCATGAACAAAATTCCAATTATGAATTCAGAATGCATAATGATAATAATAATAATAACAACAACAACAACAATCCGAATATATATCACATATAATTAAAACTCAAGTGAAATCCGTACCTGATAACACAATAACATCAGCTAGCCAACAATAATCATACAGACCCTCAGTTGTACCAGCCATATCCGGCTCGAAAACCTGCCCCGACTCTACATTAACAATACTAGGCTAAGTCCTTATTTAAGCAAGCAAACAATAACAATTTACATTCAACAAATTCGTAGATAAAGTTAGGGGTTTGATTAGTCCTTTGATTACCTCATACAATTATAGTACACCTTATTAGTTGTACCAGTAGATGATTTGAAACACTAAACAGTGGTTAACAACTCTAGAAATCAATACACAACGGTAAAACAATAGTGCTGGACAATTTTCTGGCACAACCCGTGAAGGGTATTTTCGACAGTTTACAAAATCCTTTTTATTTCAAGAACGGCTGAACAGAATCAAATGAAAATTTAACTGTGGATGAAACATAATAGGACTCATCTACTGTAAAAATTTCATGATGTTTGGACATACAGATTAATTATAGTGAATTTTCGAAATCAGACAGAATCAGGTTTCAGAAAATCCGTTCCAGCAAATTGTGCCAGTAAATACGTCTGAAAGTTCCTGCCTTGAAACCCTTCAAATAAATCTCTAAAAATTTTGTAAAATTTACAGAAGCTGCCTCTAGATGTCTAGTTTCATACCTAAAAGTTTCAAGTCCTAAATGCAAACAGAGAATAAATGAAAAATGAAAAACCACACTGGGGTCTGTCTGTTCCAGAAACTGATTTTCAAAAGTTGCCCTGGTTTCAAAAATCTTGTAAAAATACCAACCAATCTCAGAAAAATTCACTTTAGATACCAAAATTTTCATCTGGAAGTCTAGTTTCAAACAAAACTATTCTCACATCCAAATTCGGAACAAACTAACAACAGTTACTTAAAGACTGATGCAAGGTCACAGCGGTAACAGAAAAACTGCAAATGACTTTATTCAATTTGGCCCTTTGAAATTAATATGAGTAACAAAAGGGTATAAATCTAATACAACTCAACAAATTTACTTACTCAGTATGTGTAACGAGTTAGAAGTTTGCAAGAAAAATCGGAAGAGACCTTCCCGGATTTGATTTCCGAAAAACTTCCATCGAAAAATACGACGAGAAGAGGCCTCCAATCGATGATCCAAAGGTAGATAATAAGAGCGGGTGGTGAGACGAACGCGAAGGTACTTTGATCCGATGAAATGGTGTAGGAATGGTGAAGATCAACTTTGAGAGGTGTGGTTCGGTTTTGGAGAGAAGAGGAGGCACCTAAGCTCTCTGTTGGGAGTGGAATAAAAAGTGGGATATTGGAGGCGTATAGAACCAGAGCCCAAAGTCAAAAAGATGACTCTCCCAATTTCTAAACTACTTTACTTCATTTATACATGGTGCACCATTGAACATTTAACCATGGACACAAAATGACACTTGGGTCCCAATTGTCAATCACTTGATTCGAAGTATGTAAATGGAAATCCCATACAGTTAGGTTTATAACAAAATAACAAATTCAATTATGAGAATAACATTAGAAATTGTCTACATCCTTAAAAAAAATTTTGAGGTATTAAAAATCGTATCTAATTTCAAGCAAACTATAAATTAACGTGTAAATAAGAAATCAATCACTCCAACTAAATTCAAAAAAATTACCAATTATTATTTCACCATATACATCCAAGTGTTTCAGTTTGTAGAAATTTATGACACATAATCTTTATAACACAAAATAGAAAGTTACAATTTCTACGTTCTTATTCCAAAAATAACAGTAACTATATTAAAAAATTAAATCTCATGAAATAAAATCACTCATATAAAATATCAAGCAAGTGTACCCAATTTTATATATAAAAAAAATAATTTCAGAAACAGTAAAAATTTCGGGTGTCACAATAGTATCCAAAGAGCAGTACTCCCGACCAGAAGTACTATCCGAGATTAATCCATTATGGATTAATCTCGGACGGGCAAGACCTAAAATAGTTCAAATTCCAGCAATTTGGTCCTACATGACAATACTTAACTAATAGATGCAAATGCCAATTAACCAATATGTATATGCAAATACAAATCGATAAAAAACCAAAAAAAAATTATTGAGGCTTAAAATAGAAATTACCAAAATTGTCTTCTCTTGATCCTCTTCCTCTTCAATAGAAAAACTTTCTCTTCCTCTTTGATCTCCTTTGCTTTCTCTATTTATTTTGCAATTTTTCGGAAATTTTAACAATTTTTAGCTATTTTTTTATGAGGTTTTATAAAGAGAAAAAAACTTTCGATTTTAGAGGGAAAATATCAGCCATGAATAGTGAAGATGAGTAATATACGAAGGGAAGGAGGAGGAGATATACCCCTTGAACTGAAAATATCTGCGTATTATTAGTACCGGTTTTTTATAAAAAATCGGTACTAATAGTTGGCAGATAAATAAAAAAATGGGTTAGCATTAGTACCGGTTTTTCTAAAAAATCGATACTAAAGATGCAATTATTAGTACCGATTTTTTAGAAAAGTCGATACTAATGCTAACCCATTTTTTAAGGTTTTTTCCAGAAACATTTAGTACCGGGTTTTTTAAAAAACCGGTACTAAAAATATTGACTAACAATTACGAAATTGCCATCTGCTAATATTTATATCAGTTTTCTTAAAAATCGGTACTAAAGGACTGGTACTAAAGCTTTTTTTTGGCGTAGTGAATTAATTTTCTCTTTTTTGGAGTAGGAGAATGCGGGGAGGTGCTTTGGACACGAAAGTTTTCAGCGGGAGCATTCCAATATTTGTAAAATGAAAGTTTGTCCTCCAACGCTACCAATTTCCTTTGAGATACATAATTTAAGTTTGCTTTATTAATTTGAATCAACATAATAAATTTACGTCTAATATAGCTGTCCAACTTTGCCTACGGCCTATACGGTTTATATTTGCTAAAAAAAAGCTTCCCAACAACATATTTAAAATAATAATATTAACAAGAGAAACATAATTTAATAAAAATGGAAAATTTTATAACAAAAATATTTGACAAATTATAGGTGATGAAAGTTTTTCATATGTATTTTTTTCAAAAATAAAAAAATATTATTTTAATTAATGATCTTTCCATTCTAGACAAAATGATAATATGTTTGGTCTACTAATTGACATTCAGCCAGAAATCAAATTGATCAAACGGTACATAAAGTGGGTACATGCTAGATATAGAGGCGATACATTTTTTAATACGTGCATTTATAAGATGTAATGATTAAATGAAATAATTAACTTATTAAGAGTGTTAAAAAATCCTGTAAGATTTGGCTCTTCAAATGACAGGTTAGAAATTCGTTTATTATTGTGTAAATGGTAATTCAATTAAGGAAAAATAATAACCGGAAGGAAAGGACAAAGAGTTCTTGCTTGATTTATCCAAAGTTAGTTCTTGCTTCATATTTGTCCAAAAAATTATAGCGGAATGCTCCCAGTGAAAAGTTTCGTGTCCAAAGCATCTCCCGGAGAATGCCCCTGAAATTATGCATTTACTTGATAGGCTTGGATCAAAATATTTCATATCATTTATTAGCGTAATAAGTGCAACTAAGAGTATTTTGTGGAGTTAATTACATTTGATTCGAAAACAATAAATTCCAAGATCGTCTTTTAGCTTGAAACTCATGGAGCGCATTCAAGTGTTTGCGGCATTTCAGTACTCTACCGGCATCTCTATTGGCTAGTGGTCTAAATCCGTTATTTTTCTGAAATTTCATAGTATTTCATCTATAAATTCCAGTAACCATATTATCGAAATTTTCTGATAACGGGTAGGGCATCAAAAACGCTGATTCTTAGTCAAATTAGTCGGTCAATAAAGAACTAGCCGCTTCGATTATATTTGAATAATAAAGTTCCATAAAAGATGCTTCAAGTATTTGAGTGAGCATTTGACAGCCACCGTCAAAATTTCAAAAAAAAAAAAAAAAAAAGTATTTGAGGGAGCTACAGCGACAACTCCAGTTTTCATCTCGAGTAACTTATCTCTATGACGATAAAAAAAAGAATTATGTTCCTCAAGTTTCATCTCAATGACGATAAATTTTTAAAATAAAATAATTTTATAAAAGTCTGTACATTTATCTAAAAATATACGTGGACAATCGGATTTTAAAATGAATTTATTTTTAAGAATATACATTTTGCTAATTTTGTGCAAAATTGGATATTCTATATATATATAGAGAGAGAGAGAATGGATATAGTATACTAATGTGCATATGGGTTTTATGCACAGCATTTTCTTACCATAAGATTAGCTTTAAATTTCGTGTAGATATTTAGATGGAGGGCTTAGATTTAGGCGCTGGTGCTGTCTGATCTCTCCGTTATTTTAATTTTTTTCGTTGCTTCTCCGTCTCCTTAATATCTATTCCGACAACACCTCAGAGCTTCTCCATGGCGACAAAACAAATCCTAACTTTACGATCTCTGCCTCCTCTCCAGAGCTCCTCCTACGCGGTTACGCCTCCTCTCGAAGCACTCGATCTGCTTCTCCGCGCACTCTGGAGGAATCCCGTTCAGCACCTCCTTCCTCCTTCCTCTCCATTGCAGCACGAAACCATTTATGCTCGGACATCTCTTTCAAAATTCAAAAATCACAAAAAAGCTGAAGCACACGCATCATTTCTACTTTTTTTCTTAACCTGTACACACCACGTACACATTCTCTCTCCTCTATTTGCTCGCATCTGTTGATGTCTGTTGATGCCATCCCCGTGAAAACTAAGACTCACTAAATCCTCATAAAGGTACTTTTCCTATTTGATGCCATTTGTGCTCGCAAAACCATTATAAGATTATGAAATGTGTAATTGAATTCCAGAGTATACCAAATACACCCAACCGTACTATCTCTGAATAACTTAATACCCAAAATAAATTAGCTTCAAGTAACTCTTTCACTCAAAGGAAGAGGGAGATAAGCCAATATAGGGTTTCTACTCCGAGAAAGGTGTTGATCGAGGTGCTCAGAGAGGGGGCGGCAGCAGAGGTGTTGATTAAGGCGGAGGTATAGGTGCTTCGAGAAGAGGCGAAGGCAGAGGTGCTTCAAGAGGAGGCATAAGCAGAGGTGCTTCGAGAGGAGGCGGAGGTGCTTCAAGAAGAGGCGAAGGCGGAGGTTTCGTCTGAGGTGCTCCAAGAGGAGACGGGAGAGCAAAACTAGAAGCCTAGAAGTTGAGTTTTGTTTCTGTTACTAGAGAGAGAAGCAGAAGTTGAAGGTAAAAGGGAACAGAGTTGAAGGTAGGATCCACATCCTCTACTGCCGAGGAGTTTGGCTGTATCGTCCAGCCAGGATGGTTTTTTAAAATATTTAAAAATTTTAAAATTTAAATATTAAATCCAAACCGTTGAATTTGTTCAAATTTACGGACGATGCATTTTTATGTAAGTTTTATAAAATTTGGAGTCGATTTGATACTTGATTAAATGATCAAATTATGAACGTATTAGAATTAATCAGTGATAGTTAACTATATTCGTTCATTTGTTAACCATTTGATCTAGTATCAAAGCAAGTCCAAATTTTATAAAACTTATATAAAAATGCATCGCCCGTCAAATTGAACAAGATCAACGGTTTAAATTTAACATTTGAATTTTAAAATTTTTTAAAATCGCTTGGCTGGACGGTACAGCCAAGACATTTGGCTGTAGAGGATGTGAATCGGTTGAAGGTATGGCTGTCAAACGTTAACAACGGAAGCGGAACAGGGTGTTCCGTTTTCCGTTCCGTTCCAGCACACGGAAATGAAATTCATTCCGTTTTCGTTCCGTTTCGTAACACGGAACATAAAACTGTTCCGTTCCTCATTTTCCACTGATTTCAGTAATTTTTCATTAAAACGGTACATTAACGTGCAGTACCGTATGTTCCGTTTCTGTTCCGTATGCACATTAGTGTACTATATCCATTCTCTTGCCGACTAATTTTTTCATTTTTTTTAAATTTTTAAGTATTTTTTCGGATTTTAGAAACTCATTAATCTAATTTGTTCTGAACTTTACAAAAACTGCAGTTTTTAAAAATCCGAAAAAGATACTTAAAAATTTCAAAAAAATAAAAAATTAGTCAGCAAGGAGATTTCAATATGGAGATCATATTTGACGGTTTGGATCGGTCATTTGAACTTTCAATATTGAGATCTGACGAGGTTTAACCGAGACTCCGGTCAAAGTGCTTTGATTGAATCCTTCCTTATATATATTAAAAAATAAATCATTAAAAATAATAAACAACATAGTTATTATAAGATAATTCCTATATAGGATAAAAAATATTATTCGAAATTGTTTTGCATCTAAATTCATAAAATATAATTTTTAAAATATAAAAAAGGCATGATTACTTTATTCATGCAATCAGAATGTAAACAAAAAAAAAAGAAAGAAACATAACTGAACGAATTCCACAACTAAAAGTACAGAAATCCAATATAATTTGTTATAGATGTTAGCTTTTTTTGATGGGGAGGAGTGTTCACTGTTCAGGCTGCCAGCAAACACGAAATGCACAGGCGAGCAAGGTGACATTGGAACTTATTGGTCAGTAACTCAGTGGTGCTTCCGATCTCATCCCCAAAGCCCCAGAGTCGAGTGGCAATACTGAATACTGTCCCTTTCACTTCTAAGTTCTTACGAGCCACAAGCCACAGCCCACAGGCCACAACACCCAATTAGTTAACGCTCAACAGTCTAATTCCAAAATTTTTCCCAGTCTTACCTATGGGCTATGGGTTACAACCTTTCCCAAAAAAATGTAAAAATAATATTAAAATAATATAATATATTAATAATAATATCAATATAATAAAAATTATTTAAATAGTATCATAAGTACGGAATCCCAGATTCCGACCTTAATTACGGAATTTGAGATTCCGTAACAAGCTAGTTACGGAAACCAGAGTACCCATTTTGTCTTTAGGGATTTTGTGTTTCAACTTAAAAAAAATTTCGTACAGTGAGTACCCATTAAGTAGTCCAAGATAATTTGTTATTTTTAATTCACTTTGATGTTGACTTAATGTCTCAACTATTTTTACAAATTAAACATTAATTCGATTTTACCAAATTAAATATTAGTTCCTTTTTTTTACAAACTAAACATTAGTTCGATTTTAACAAATTAAATATTAGTTCATTTTTTTATAAATTATAAACATTCGCAATTATATGTACCATTATTTAAATCATAATATTGTTTTAATCCAATTATTTTTTAAAAAATATTAATAAAAAATTTAAACTCAATCAAATAATAATTACGACGTTTAGTAATTTTTTCCTTACTTTTAGTTTTTTTAATTAAAAAAATAATAAAATAATCTGACAAGATTTGACATGACTGACACGACACGATCGTGTCAATCGTGTCGTGTTGGGATGCGTATCGTGTTGTCTCTTTTCACCACTAAGCAAGACACTACACGATTTAAAAAATAGTTTGTGTCAATACGACACGATTAGAAATAATAGTTCGTGTCAATACGACACAATTAGAAATAATAGTTCGTGTCAACATGACACGACACGAGACTCTGACATGATCGTGTTTGACACGATGCGACACGACGCGCACGATTGGAGAACACTACTTGACACACAAACGATAAAAAATAAAAAATCAAGTGGCTTCTTAATAATTATATGATTCAGACACAAATAACTTTAGAAGTAAAATGGGAATTGTCATATTGTAAGTGTCCTGAGGTGGCAAATTAAAAGCGTTGACACATTCAATAAATGTGTACTAAGAGTTGTACTTCAAACATCATCCCAAACCCAAAAGATGTTTTTTTCTAAAAATTTCTAAAACAAAGACAATAACTAGAAAAATACATTCAATAAATCTTGAGCAAAAATAAATAGTTGTGAAACGCTAGAAACTATCTGATTTAATTAAAAAACTTGCATGAACGATTATTTAGTTCCAAAAACCTATTCTAGCTCGAAGGGTACATTTTTTTTGCCCCAGAAAAATGACACAGAAACTGTCACGGATTGAAAGGTGCATTTTTGCAATACTAATTTCCGAATATAAACTGTTTGTCAAAAGCCAAAATATATACGGATTTAAATTTAGGCTTGAAAATATATAACTAATCGGTCAATCAAGTAATTAACTGTATAACTTTTATCATAGGTCAATCCTTTTCTCTTTCTACATTAAAAGTTTTGTCCTTCTCCATTTTCAATTATAATGTTTGTGCATTATTCTCCGATTATATTTTTACTATTTATTTCTACAAATTTATCTTTTGTATTTTAGCCTCTCTATTTTTTATTTACAAAAAGATAAAATAATATTTCAAACAAAATTATATTATTCACATGTTAAAAAAAATATGCATAGTGAAATACATATAAAGTATGTGTAATATGCTCATTATATCAATTTAATACATATTTAAATTGAAATATTTGTTTAGGAATGTTATAAATATAAAACATACAGGAACTTTGATGCAAAATATTTTTTTAAGAAGTCAAAATTTTCGTCTTAACGTCTCTGATTTTAAACAGTTTTTTTCTTCCGTTCATTATAAATATAAAACATACAAGGGTGCGTTTGGATGGTAAGTGAATAGGCTTATTCACGAATAGTATGAATAGTGGTCATCCAAACAACTCATGAATAGAATGAATAGGCCTATTCACATGTGAATAGATATTCTAGCAAAATGTTGGAATAGAAACCTATAACCTTCATTTAATATTAAAAAATTAGCTACTAAAAAATCTTATTCTCCTTTTTGCATCCAAACATCCTTTCCATATTCATGAATATGCCTATTCTCAATGTAGTATATTCACAAAACTTATTCATGAATATGTCTATTCATATCTATTCACCGTGAATCAAAACGTGCCCCAGGGACTATAGTGGAAAGTTAGCATAGGATTTTAAACAATATTTTTCTTCCGTCCAATGAAGCAAGGCTCTTATGTTTATTTACTTATGTGGATCTAATTGACTTCATAATTCTGTGTAATTGAGGTTCACCTATTCAATCACAAAGTAATATTTTTTATTATTTTCTCATATAATTTGAAACTCAGTATATGAAGGAAAATATACATTTTGTTAGTCTTTTTTTTTTCAGAAAACTACATATATAGTACATAGCACATACTACTGTACATGTTTGCGATAAAATGTTATATATATATATACTTACTTGATCGTCATCTTTCTTTTGAAATATATATTCCTAGATTGAATCCCATGTACAGAATTTAAAAGATAAACAATATCAGTAATTCTATATACATGTTAATCCCTATAGTTCATATTTGCACCTCTGCTTTTGGTAGTCACATCGTTGTTAAACTTTTCATTTTAATTTAATGACAGAGCAATAGCATTGATTGAGTCTCCGAAAATACTATTAAAAAGGAAAATTCGTAGTTAATGTATGCAATATGTATTAACTATTAAGTGCTTCTCAGCTAGGGTTATGTTATGTATAAAAAAATAGATTTTTTATTATATATATATATATATAGAGAAAACATATCGTGCATGCTAATGTACGGAAGCTTCGGTGCATACTGATCCAAATTCTTGGATCCACTTCAAAATGACCGATCCAAACCGTCCAATATGATCTCCTTGTTATAATCTCCTTACCGACCAAATTTTATATTTTTTCGAAATTTTTAAGTATTTTTTTCAAATTTTAAAAAATCGCTAATCTAATTTTTTCTGAACCGTTCAAAAATAGCAGTTTTTAAAAATCCGAAAAAAATACTTAAAAATATCGAAAAAATGTAAAATTTGGTCGGCAAGGAGATTTCAATAGAGAGATCATATTGGATGGTTTGGATCGGTCATTTTGAAGCAGATCCAAGAATTCGGATTAGTATGCACCGAAACTTCCGTACATTAGTATGCACCATAGGTTTTCTCTCTATATATATATATATGTACTATATATGAATTTTCCGTATTAACTCTAGAGAAGTCTTTGAAGAAGAGACAAAATATCACCTATTAACATATATAGATAACATGGAAAACTACTTTTATTAAAACTTCAAATCTGGTAGAGTGCAAAATTATCACTATATGTTTCTATATGAAAGTTTTTGGCATACTAGAGAAAATTCTAAGCCAACGAATGTTGATTTTACGATCACAGCAATTTTTAAAAGAAAAGCTAAATAAAGTGTTCTCATTTCCATAGTCTTTAATATCAGCTTAATCTGATGCATGAGCAAATAAATACAGTGATATTATTCAGACAATTAATTGATTCTTAAATTGTACTAGAAAATTATACCAACAAAATCAAATTTTTAAGAGACTGAACCTGCTGCCAAATTCAAAGTATTCTAAAACATAAAACTAATTTTATAATAAAAAAAATGTTTGTCTCGGACCGTCTAATGTGGAGCACGTACGTAAGGGATGCACTTCCCTAACTGGTTGAAAAAGATCTTTAAGTTTTGAATGGCCAGACGGCAAATTTGTTGACTTCAAACCTTATTGTTCTCCTTCAGGGTCCACCAGGGTCCAGGGACAATCCCGTGGCCGGGGGTTGTACACTTGTACTTGTACTCATTCCAAGTAGGGGTGGGCGCGGTATACCGCGAATATGCGAAATCGTTCCGTTCCGTCCATGTGGAACGTATAATGAAACGAAATTTCATTATGTTTCGCAAACGGAACGGAAAACAGAATGTAATTCGTGATTCATTTATGTGAAATACAATGTAAATTATATCGTTCCGCTACATTTCGTCCAAACGGAACGAATACGAATCAGTCGATACATACCGTTTATTGAAACCGAACAGAATACGGAACGCCTCATTCCGTTTCCGTTATATATGTTGCCCAGGTCTAATTCCAAGGGAAGATAACCTAGTGGCTAGTAGCAGATCAGTAGTCTAGCTAGATATATGATAGGATACATAGGATTAGATAGTTACACGGGTTATACACTACCAATGTTTCCTTGCCTCTCCTAATTTATATTTTTTCCTTTCTTATCCAATTCCATGTGAAAAAAAAAAACAAAACGCCGTAAATGTTAATTATAGGAGTTCCAGCGTGCTTGGACATGATGAATGCTTTTTATTATTCCTTTTTTCTTTCAATATATATGTTATTCTCTTGTATCGAAATTAATTAAGGCATCACGCTTGTGATATGTTAATAATATCAGTAGTTCCAGCTATCAGCCCAGAATTATAGCACATGCATGCTAATTAATCTGTTTGGAAACAGGGACATGTATGTACCTGCAGGCAACCTAGTGTTATGCTACTCTCAATCCCAATTAGATCGTTAACCTTGGCTTTTATGGGGTCACGTGGAAGTTAGCTAGTAATAATTTTGGGTATTTACATTTTTTTTTTGATGAACATAGTCAAAAAAGGTCTCCACAACTTGAGGGGTATACTGATTAATTAATTATTCCTGTTTCTCCTTATAGAAACAGACAGAAATCAACTAGTGTTTATATATATTATATAAGTTATTAAGTGAAATCTACTTTTAAATATGTAGACTTGAACAAGGAATCAACCTACCCTTTAATTATTAATCAATTATCAGAGGTCAATATATACGAGATTATAGCCTATGCTGCGCTGTCGCAATTTTTCCTACGGGGAGCATAGAGGGAATCAAGTAGCATTAGATAGGATGTTGTGTGGGTTGTGGTGTGCAAGCTCACGGGCGTGTAAATAAAAAATAAATACATGCAAACATAATTTTGGGTACAAAAACAATATTAAGCACTATATATATATAGGCTCCGTTTGGATAGGTGTGGGAAGAAGGGAAGAAGGAAAGAAGTGGAAAGAAGTATTGGGAAGTGTGTAACTTTGTGAAGAGTTTGAATTGTTTATAATTTTTTTTCTTCTTCTTCTTCTTTCTTCCAACGATCCAAACGCATCCATAGGTATAATTAGCACAGGTGATACTAGCTAGCTACTCTGTTATAAGCATATATTTAGGTAAAATTATGCACTTTTTTTGTGCTCACAGAGTGACAGAATAAAGGAGCATCTACTATAAAATCAAAATGGGAGCTAGGTTTGGACAGCTTAACGTAAGAGTCATGTTGCATGTAGCTTCTAGGAAAGGATGGATGGTATTGATATATATACATAGTGGCGGTAACGTTTGTTCTTTTATTTTTTTTTTTTTGAGAACCATAACGTTTGTTCTTTAACGGGGACCAGGAGAGTATCCTCTGGATTTCTCTTTAAGAATTGTTCTCGGCAGTTCTTCATAACGATCGTTCGATTTAATTTCAATGGTTAAGATTTATGGGCTGTATAGATCTGATATTAATCACGAGATATTCATTATTGATCAGACTGTTGTGATGCAGAACTGCAAAGGAAATTGAGCAGGATAGGGGTTCTAGGTGACTTGTGGGCTTGTGGCAAATAAGCACTAAAGCACATGGGTCAGTTAGGGCTGCATAACGTTTAAAAACGACCACGAAAACGATTTGTTTCGTTGATCGTTTCGTTTTAAAAACAAAATTGACTATCATTTGCGTTAATCGTCCAAATCATAAAAATATCACGAAAAATATACATGAATGAAATTATTTTAAACTTTCGTTAACCGTTTCGTTTTTGAAACGCAACTAAAATCTTTAATCGTTTTCACCCTGCAGCTGAGCTGATCCCGTAGGCCCAGACAAACCATAGCAGACCTTACTCTTTTCTGCTCTCAACACATCGGTACACTAGCGGTTACGGGCTGTTGTCTTTAACTATTGTAATCCCTTCAGGCTTTATGGGTTTGTCGGCCCATGATCCTAACACCATGTAAAGCTAAATGTTTTTTTTTTTTTTTTTGTCCCCTCCTTTTTTGCGTGGGTGAGCGGTGAGGGGACCTCAGGTTTGAGTTGTTCATTATTATCATTTAAGTACCGTTTGGATGCATTGAGAAAAAAGTAGAAAGAAGAAAGAAGGAAAGAAATAAATTATAAATAATTCAAACTCTTCACAAAGTTACACATTTCCCAATACTTCTTCCCACACCTATCCAAACGGAGCCTTATAGAAAAAATGAGAATATATATATGTTAAGAAAATAAGCATCAGAAGTTTATCATCATAGGTTTCTATGGATTAGGGAGCTAATGCTCCCCACCCCCCTCCCCAAAACAAAAAAGAAGGAATTAGGGGTACTTTATTTTTCTTTAGAGAAATGCACCTCTATCTATGTTTTAATTTCGAGGGAGTAGCCGTTATCCAATGAGAAAAGTTACAGTCATGATGCCAACGGTAAAAAAAAAGCATCGCCTTTAAAAATCCCGTAAATACTATATCAGAATAATCATTAGAAATTATTCATTATTTCTGTGAAAATTTTAAGAAAAATATTCAAGAAATTTCTTTTTTGAAAATTATTTTAATTTATTTTGTTGCAAAAAAATATGAAGTAATTAGTTTCAACATTTAAACTTAGTGTGCTAGTATATATTCTATACGATCATCCATGATGCCTATATGAAAATCAAAGTAAGGTCTTCGAATATCTTTTATTACATATGAACAGTGGCGAAGTTAGGATTTCGTGTCAGTAGGGTCCGCAAAATTTTTTTTTAACTAAAAACATATGTATGATGTAACTTTTAATATGGACATAGTATCGTAATAATTTTTAAATAAAGAACTCTAAATAATGTGACATAAAAAAATTCATGAGAAATCAATATATATTATAATAATAATAGAAAATATAAAATAATATATTTAATATACAAAATAATAATAATAAATCAAGACAATAAAAAAATACAACAATTTCCTATGAATTTTTTTTTCATAATTTTACATAATAGATTCATTATAAATCTTATTGAACACCTATTTATTCTATATTATAGATATATAAAGATAGAAGGCATACAGAGGAATTTGGGCACTATTCAAACCACAATATTTTTTATCTTTTGTGGTGCTCGGAATTGTTTTGATAGGAATAGTATTTACGATTTTTAGTGAAATTTTTTATATAATATACTAATTATATATATATATATATATATATATATATATATTTTGTGGTATTTTTGTTTATAATTTCTTAAAGTTCACAAAATATTATATAGATAAATCATGCAATGCACATAATTCGCGTTAGTATATATATACTATAAATAATTATTCATCCAAATATTCAATTCTATTCTAAATTTTGTCTTAATAAAATTCACTAGGGAGGAAGGAAGAAGGCAATTAGTCATGAACAAATGCTACCTAGGTTCCTATGCGAATTTTTAGGCGTCGTTATGCAATTCAAATCAAACACGACATGTCCAGCTGGGTCCTTCAAATTTTTGAGATGGATTCCTAACTTCTTGTGACTTTTTTTTTATAATTACAAACAAATACAATATTAAGAAATTTTTTTTTAGGTGGGTCCATGGACCCACCATACTCCACATAGCTTCAACTCTGCGTATGGAACACCAGAACAGGTTACAACAGCTTGTAAAGAAGAGTAATCACGCAGAAAATATTGAATTTTTACATGGTTTGATACAACTTGTTCCTACATCCAACGACTCACATACACCACCATTTCTTATTCTTTTTTAATGATTTTAGTGCATGCGACTCGAAGAAGGTAAAGACAGAAAAAAAGAAGAGCACCTTTATAGAAATACAAACATCCATATTTATTTCTTTCAATTTTTTCTATGAAGCAATAAAAGAAAAACATAAAACTTGCACAATCCGATCTTTTTCGGACTGAAATTAATTTCCTTCGGACCGAAATTCCGCGCCTCTTGTCCACACAGCTCACCATTTTTCAGAAAATAAAAATGAACAGTACATTCTTCCTAAATTGGCAGTATTATTATCCCTCTAACATTGAGTTTGCCTGACAATTAAATAACTAACATGATCTTTAATGTTTGTTTTTTTTTTATTGTTGTAGTGTTATACTGTTTATTTCTTTGTTGCGTATTAAAAAAGAACGATAACATAAACAGAACTCTTTTATCCTTATAAATTATGTACCATGCATGAGGGTCGCAATTAAACTCTAACAGTTGCATAATTATTACAATTAACTTGGCCTACGCAACTCCACACTACAACAAAAACATCAAAAGGAAAAAAATGAAAGGAACCGAAAGTGCCATGTCTGTTATCATCTCACTCTTCGTCATCAGTAATAAATTTTCCGGTACCAGGGTTTATGGCCGCTACAAAGAAGAAGATGATGTTGAGTAGCAACAGGGGCTCGATTTCGTTGATTGGTACGCCAGTTTCAATGTTAAGTTGAGCAAGTGCTCCTTTTCCTGTGACGACCTCTCCAATCAAGGAAAATGCAATGCCCAGCTGTGCAAGTCTTCCCACGAAGAGCTCATTTGCCTTGGTAAAGCCAAAGAGAGGACCTACAAATTATTTAATTGCATGTCCATTGTTAGCATTATTTAAAATTGGAATTTAGTTGTCATATTTAAAAAAGAACAAAAAAAAGGGAACTTTGAATTCCGCTAACTATTGGATCGATGCATTGTTAACTTTTGGGTTAGTTTTTATGCGTGTAGAAGGCCGTCGCTTACATAATACTATGTAGTTGTGTGCTAACTAGCCAGGAAAAACATAATCTAGCTACTATATTCATGTTGGAGTGAAATTAGAACGTCCCATTTAAATAAATCAAAGATGAATGTGATGTTTTTTTTAATGAATATCATGAATGTGTGACATGATTGTGTGTAACTCCACTCCTGCATTTTTATTTTTCTAGAAGGTACCGTTAGTAAAGTTTAGGTTGGCGAGGTTCGACTTGATTCTCCATTACAGTCAATTTTCACATACAAAAAACAATAAACATTAACAAAATTGTTAATGTCTACTAAGCTAACTTTACCTCCTTCAGGCAGTCCAAGTGCACCTCTAAAGCCCTTTCCAGGCGCGATAACGGCACGCTCCAACCCAGTTGCATCATCAACAAATCGACCACGGTCACCAAGAGCACCAATGGCACCAAGGAGTGTAAACAGGATGAAGAAAAGCAGAAGTGGTTCGGCTTCATAAATCGGGATACCAGTCTCAAGGTTCAACTGAGCCAGTATTCCTTTTCCTGTAATTGCCTCTCCCAACAATGATGCCTGAGTTCAAACCATTGCGAGACAATTAGTTGTGCAGAAGAATTATTTGTTCTTCTTGTTTTTATAGTTGGAAGAAGGAAGTTATGAATTCATTTATAGTCTGTTTGAATTGGTTTACATATGGAATTCAACTTACTGCAAATCCAATCATCGCAACTCGACCTACAAAAAGCTCATTTTCTTTTGTGAACCCGATCCCACCAGATGTGCCGAAAATACCATCCTCTACCTTGGGCTTGACCTTTTCTACCTGCAGAACAAACAGGTTCAAGCTTAAAACAAAACTTAGTTTGCTTTGGACAACAGGAAGTAGTATTCTCCATCAATTTTCATATAAATAACTTCTGTTAATTGCTTCATTTGGATAAATATTTTTTTAAGTGGAAACTGTCCCTACATTCATACGCAAATACACCATGGTCCGTTCTAAAACTTAAATTTCGCTTCCATAATTCATAATATTATATCTGTACTTCTCAATTTTAAAAATTGGGAGCTCAACTCCTTTTTTCATTAAAAAATTAAAAAAAATGGGGTATGCTTAATTTGTGTAAGAATGTTAAAATGTGTCAATGTTGTTCAACAATGACAAGTAAATTGTTGCGCCAGAGCACACAGTGTCTGTCTTGGCTAGAGTTTTCAAACATTAAAAGGCTAAACATGATACTATGAATATTGAAGGAGAAAACATGTAATTTAAGGTTTTGAAGGATATACATGATTTTAGAAACAGAAAAAAAAAATTATACATTTCCTCGCGTGCTATTAGTCCTATTTCCCAATGTATGTAATCACTGCTTTCTATTGCAATATTTCCCATCTAACAGTCAACATTTTTGGATTCAAAAATTGTCTTACAAACACAAGTGCTGCTGAATTAATTACATTCTATTATTCTAATCAAGATAAGCACAGGCTATGCCACATGACAAAATTAAATAGTAGACAAATTGTATCAATACCTTCTTTACTGCTGGTTTGGCCTTCGCTTTGAATAATGCGAGAACAGGAATGTAAGAAGGATGCGATTGCATCCGTCTCAGAGAAGGCTGTGAAACTGTGAGACGAGACAAAAATGAACTCGGCTCGACAGATGCGCGAGATGAAACATCCTTCTTTGAGGCTAAGAATTGCCCGCTAAGAGAGCTAGACAAGAACATGGATTGTGCCATGTCAATGCAATAAAATTTGTTTTGAAGAGTGAGTGTGTGTGTCTGAGACTCTGTTTTGTTTGATGCTAGAGGAAAGCTTGATCAAGGTACAAAGTCTAGTCTGTAGAGTGAGTGTTGCACATTTATTGTTAGAGATGGGGGATAGGGTTCATGGGCTGTTGATGGACTCTGAAGTGGCCACGTTTGCACATGTAATCTATGGTGCTGATTTTATTGGCTGCAGATGCAATTGTATCTGGGCCAATACAAGGAGCACAAAAAGAGCATAATGGGTTCAGATCCGAATTCGTCTCATTGATGGTACTTAATTTAACAATTTAATAATTGAATGTGTAGTTATAGTTCCTTGCCAAATAGCAATGGTATTCAGTCAAGAAATAGGACATGACACGCATGCCATTATGCCAAGGTTTAGATTTTAAAACCGATACTGTAAGACCAATCAGCATTTAAGATCCGTTAAGAGAATCTACACCCGACCTAGAGGGAACCGACACCGTGGCACCCAAGTGTGTGATCGAACCCAAGTAAATCCAAATGAACCAATAGCTGTGCCTCCTTTTTACATAAAACTTACACGTGGAATGATTTATAAGCATCAAATTTTATGATAGTGAGATCTTCAGAGAATGATGCGAACATTGCACTGCCACATCTGATTTGTATCAATATTTTTTTTTTTAAATATCAGTATCAAATTTCACCACAATAAACAGAAATAACCAGTGAGAAATTATACAATACTGGCAAGTGGAACCCCCAGTCATCTTTAATTTGACATACTTATTATATAGATATTTAGTGGCGGATCTAAAATTCTAAATTGGCTAATGCAGTGCGCTGTTCTTCATATTTCTTTGATCAATGAAATATGATGGCACATATATTTTTTAAAATATGTAAGTATTTAAAAGAAAAAGATTCTTCAATAAATCCTATAAAACTTTTATTCTATTTTTCGTGTCTATAGTTGAAAATTTCATATTTTAAAATGATAATTATTGATATTTATACAAAAGTATCAATTAATTTTCTGTCGATTACTTCAGTGAACTTCCTTGAAAATTTTTTAGACACCGTCAATGTGCATACTAGCATACTGGTATTTAATTCCTCGGTGTTGTCTACTGGTCAATGTTGGTCCGAAGCCGCACAGTTTATTGTTTTGGTATCAGTCTCAGAGAACCCACACATAAATTGAAGAAAATATCATGGTCAATGTCTCGCTTTGGTTGAAAAAGAATCTCCAGAACATTCCCTGCATCTGGAAGGTTCTTCTATCCACAAGCGACTCAGATCGCACCACGTTAGCCAAATCAGACAAGTTAGAGGCCGGGATTTTCTCCCACACGGCGAATCGAATCCCCATCTAATGGAGCACGTTAAAAAAAGCTTATATTACATTCTATCAGAACTAAAAATTGCTGCTTTTATGGAACAATATAAAGTACTTAATTGGTGATATATTAATTGATACAGCAAACCACCCAAAACTCTCGGTACCAGTAGTACCATTGGTACTTTTTTTTTTTTGCCAATGGTCGTCTTTATTCTTAGGACTTCATTTTTTTTATCCTATCAATATGTTCCTCCATTTTGATTGTGATTACATCTTGTTTCTATTTTTTTTTGTCTTGGATTAATTTATTTTTCGTATTTTTCTAATATGGATCAAAAGAGGAAGGTTAGAAGTAGTATAGTCTTTTCTTTCGATAGAACTAGATAGCGGCTATCTAGGAAAAACAAAAAGAAAGAAAAACAGAAAAAGAGGAAAAAGAAAAAGGAAAAAGGAAAAAGGAAATTTAGAAGTAGTATAGTCAGAGGAATAAATTTAAAAGAGAAATTTTGTCATGAGAATCAATTTCTGAATCGGATATTAATCTCAATCATACATTTTCAAGAAAGATTAATTCATTTGCACTCATCAACGGTTCCGATTAAAGTCTCGATTCAAATTGATTCTCATGGAAGAATTTCCCAATTTAGAAATTCATACGACCTAAGAAATATGACTGGACTTACGTCCTAAATAATTTTAAGAATTAAAAATTCATTAAAAATAAATAAAAGGACATAATTATGATTAGAGGGGTAAATAACAAATTATAAAAATTATAGGGGTAAATATTCAATTAGAGAACATGTGAGGGATATATGAATAATTTTCTCAAAAAAATGGGTGCACTGCTCCTTTTCCTGTTCAATAAACAATAAATGATATTTTCTGCATCCCATTATGGGGATATAACAACTTTATCACGGTGCTTTGATGATTAATCATACAAACATTTTCATGATTACATATTATCAATATCATCTTGATGTTCTTAACTAAAAATACAAAAGAAATAATGTTCCGATTTCTTGCTTTCCCGAGTATTACTGAGTTCCATCTACAGTTGCTAAGATACTGAAGGAAATTGATGTAGTAGTAGACTAGCAGCTGCAAAATATCCTCAAGAATGTACATAACTGATTAATGTTGGGAAAGTTTAATCATGAATCACTTTTACTTAAGTTGGTATGTAGGCGACATCCGCGACAATTAAAGACGACTAGCAGGTTTCGCGCGTTACGCGATCTTTTTTTTTTTATGATTTGGACGGATAAAATAGTATATTATTTGATAGATTATTTTTTGTCATCATATAATTTATATTGCAAAAATAAATTCAGAGAAACAACCAAATATTTATAAGGTAAAAAATATTTTTGCGCTATTTTTAATGAAAATTACACGTCGCGTGATCTTATCTTTTTTACCTTTTATTTTTGGATCGATAAAATAATTTAATAAACTGGTGTCGCACATTGTGAATATGGAATATATATATATATATATAGAGAAAGCCTTCAATCAAAGCGCTTTGACCGGAGTCTCAGTTAAACCCCGTCAGATCTCAATTTTGAAAGTTCAAACGACCGATCCGAACCGTCAAATATGATCTCCATATTTAAATCTCCTTGCCGACCAAAATTTTCATTTTTGTGAATTTTTTTCAGATTTTCAAAAATCGTTAATCTAATTTGTTCTGAACCCTACAAAAATTGCTGTTTTTGAAAATTCGAAAAAAATACTTAAAAAATTCAAAAAAATGAAAATTTTGGTCGGCAAAGAGATTTCAATATGGAGATCATATTTGACGGTTCGGATCGGTCGTTTGAACTTTCAAAATTGAGAACCGACGGGGTTTAACTGAGACTCCGGTCAAAGCGCTTTGATTGAATCCATTCTCTATATATATATATATTCATATTACAATGATAGTATAGCTATTAAATTGATGGTGTAATTATAATTACATATAATGTTTGATTTAATTATAATTTTGTGAGGCTATAAAAATAGGAAAAAAAAATAAAAGGGTGCGAATGTTTTTTTTTGTTACCTCTCTTTCATCATTCATATTAAATTCGTTGGAAAAAATCAATTAAGAAGTACCACCAAGTAATTCAAAAGTTATAATACAATTTGTGAAATTTCTAAAATTTTAGAACCATGAAAACTGTTGTAAACATTGAAAAATAGAAAATTCGATATCATTGGATCATGTATAATTTTGTATGCATATAAATATAATTTGATCAAAAAAATAAATCTAGAAAGCTCTTTGAACAATCTAGCATTTAAATATGATGTTTTAAATTTGTTGGGGTAAAAAAATTATATAAAAAGTTGGGAAAGAATACAATTTAAAAAAGTTTGTATCATTAGATCTTTTGTTATTGTTATTATGTATATAAAATTTTACAGATAAATAAATTTGCAAAGGCTTGGAAACAGTTAAAAAAATATATTTCTTTAATCATAGAATGAAGTCATGAAATTTAAAAATTCGAAGAATAAAGAAAAACATCAAATTATATTAAAGATTCTGTCATCAAATTTCATGCAAGGAAAATTTAGGAAGGGATTGAAGCAATTTAAAAGTAAAAAGATATTTTCCTTAATCACATTAATAAAATAACATGAGCAAAACAAATATCATAAAAAATTCTGAAAGCGAAAAAAGAATTATCATCATTAGATTATACTTAGTTTCCTGTAACATATATTAAATTTGAAAAGAAATCAAATATGGATAAGATTTTAATATTAAAATAATGTATAACAGTATTTAAAAAAACATCCATAAACACATCAAATAACTTGATATATTTTGAAAGCTCAAAACGAAAAACATTGTACTAACAAATTTTTCATAATTTTGCGGGTATCCATATAAAATTTCATTGAAAATATAGTTTGAAAGGCCGTAAAAGTAATTCATGAACTAAACATAAGTTTTTAAACCATAAAAATAAAATATGATGATGTTTGTAAAATTATTTAAATTAATTTAAAAGTTTAATTAAAAAAAATTATGTTCCAAAATTGTTTCTATTTGTTTGAGCATGGATATAAATTTTTATGGCGAAATAAAATTTTCAGGGGCTTGGAATAATTAAAAACAACATATATTTTTCAGTGGAGGCGCCCATTTATTATTCTTAATTTTTTTTTTTTGGTTTAGTGAGCTTATTCTTGCATGTGTGATTAAAATGAGCGAGATTTTTTTCATTGAAATTGAAATGACTGTTTTTTTTAATGAAATTAAAAAATGACTGTGATAATCGAATCCATGCATAGGGGAGAGCGAGAGACCTATATCTCGTGTGAATTGTGAAGCACCCCTGTTATTCCTGTAGCGGGTCATTTAATGAATATTGATTCTTTTCACTGCAGAGTCACATAAAACGGTCTTGCAAAAAATCTGAAAAAAAAAAGGACAGACGATGCACATGGAGCCTGCGAGAAGGACCCTTCCACTTGCGTTGAGGTGAGAGAACGCTACCGTTTGAAAAGACACAAAGAAGGAAAATCGGACAGCCTGGATCAAGCAAAGAAGAACAGACAGTTCAGATTCAATATCGCCCAAAAATAAAAACGT
Organism: Rhynchospora pubera; assembly: GCA_028095005.1. Classification (NCBI taxonomy): domain Eukaryota; kingdom Viridiplantae; phylum Streptophyta; class Magnoliopsida; order Poales; family Cyperaceae; genus Rhynchospora; species Rhynchospora pubera. Next base: position 68,310,574 of record CM051461.1, on the reverse strand, counting down.
GACCTGTCAAGTGGGCTCCATCTGTCAGCCACACTATTTTCGCAACAGTGCTTATAAATAGTGTTCGCCATTCGGATCGGATCCGATTACCCTGGATTAATATATGGAGTGATTTCAATGTTCCAGACAAAAATGTTAAAAGTGCTGACAATTGCAAATGAAAGAAGAAGACGCTATAGAAAAGATGTTAGACAACATTGAGCAATTTTGACTTTTATAAAATTGTACAAGAATATAAAATCTTACCAGCAGAGAGGCAGAGGATTAGAGAATCTATAGAAATATAGATAATCAATGTTTAAAATATTTTTTTAAGACCAACAACTTTTGTAACAAATTATGTTTTATTTTGAAAATTTCGATTTTTTTTGTTTTGATCATTGAATTCGGTGTTGAATTGTTGATATAACATAAACTAATTTTGCTATTTTATCATTATTATTCAACCTAACTGAATGAACAACTTCAAATTCCTTTTTTTTTATCTGTAATAAAATTCGGTCTCTATTGTCTCTCACTCTATACTTCCATTCTCTTTCTTCTGCATTAGAATATTGTGTCGTGTTGTATCAAATACATGCATGTTGTTTGTCGTGTTCGTATTGAGTGCAAAATTAACTGACACGACATGCATAATGACACGACACGTTTGACACTATGTGTTAAATGTGGCAAGTCATGTGAAATCTTATATTCTTATTTCAATTTTTTAGCTAAAAGTTTATTAAAAATATTTAAAAACTTTTTTTATATAAAAATATATAGCAAATTATTAAAGTTCATTTTAACCAGATATATTTTTTATCATAAGAATTGATGATTAAATAAAAAGATTATGAATTGACATCACTAAATTTATAATATAAACTTATTTCAATTTAATAAATTCTATATAATGCATTGAATAAATAAATAACATCAATTTTGTCATGACAACTTGAGCCACAGTCATGTCGTGTTAAAAACATGTCATTGTTCGGAAGTCTACAACATGATACAATTTTGACACGATACGTCGACACTATCTTACCGTATTATTTTCTTATACGTATCGTGTTTATGTCGTACCAATACGTCTACATATCATGCCGACACGATCGTATTGGATTATTTTGGAGAACACTATTCTACGTCATGTTCTCTTCTTTGCGTGAGACTCTTTAAAAAAAAAAAAAGATAAAAATTGGCCTCTACCAAGACCTTTCGGGAACAAAAGGGGGGTAAAGTAGTACTTTAAAGAGATTAGGAGAAGTTTTACTTATTGCAAGCTAGGATTATGGGCCAATTATAATTAGTAATTTGCAATGATCATGTCATCGTTTGTAATTTATTTATTACCTCATGTACATCATTTATAGTATTATAATCATGAATAAATAACAAAAACGTGCCAAGAACACGACAACGGTTCCATAGTGTAGTGGTTAGCACTCCAGACTTTGAATCTGGCAACCTGGGTTCGAATCCCGGTGGGACCTCTTGATATTACTATAAAGTAATTTTCTCTCTTTTTTAAAACAGCCCTTTTGTTTTTCATTTTCACAAAATTAGTTGTTTCAAAAACATCTTCCATTTTTTTTTTTTTGAGATGTAGCAGTTTCAAAAACCTCTTGATTACTATAAAGCATTTATTTTATTTTATTCTTCTAAATATAAACTAGTGATTATTTTTATCGTTTCTCTTCTTAAGGCAACAGAAATGAGAAAAAGAAAAAAACAGTTTCAGTCAACATTGACTTTGTTGCCTTTAAAATCACACAATAATTCCAACTAATAACGATGAGATTTATGAGGAGAGAACTTGAACGTGAAAGATCCCTTCTCCCCATGACGGCATGACCCCATTCCTTAATGCAAAGGTGAAAAGGGATATCATATGGTCGTTTGCTCTACACTTTAATTTCCTCTTCCATAAGGTAAGTGTTCTCCTCTTATTTGTGTTCTTGTTTTTTTTTTTTTTAAATGCCACTATTTATACAGTAAGTTAGAAACAATTCACTTGACAATTAAAAAAAAAACGCCTCAAATTAATTTTACAATTTTTTTTTAAATTAGAAAACATAAGACTAGCTGCGTGTTTTTTGAGACTTCAGAGACTCTTTTGGTGAAGTTTGCATTGAGTTTGGATTACTTTCTAGGTTTAACAAATTTATTTCAAAGCTGCGAGTATCAAGTTTAAGAACTCGTCTCTGACAAGTTATTAAAAAAATTAGCAAACAGCACTCAAAAGCTGCTAATATTTATAATAGCTGCATTGTAATTAATCATCTCCATTTTTTTTTTTTTTGTTAGTTCTTAGTCTCTTTTTGTTGGACGGGGAGTACCCACTAGATTTATTGACAACAAATTAGTCATCGCCATTTAAAAAAAAAATCATGGAATTTAACTTTTGGCGTCTGTTGTTTGTATTTCTCAGAATCTGAACAAAGAAGTTCAATAGCAATAATCTCTCTTATAGCATATTTATTTTATGAGAAAATATACATAGAACGGTAGCAAGAATACTTTTAAAGTTTGTGTTCGTGTTCAATATTGCAACATTCTATATCCGATATGGTATTAATAATTCTAATTGTTTTCTGATTTATGAAACTGACATTCATTTAATAAAAATATATAATCTTGTACTATGTTAGAATCTCATATTTGTGGTTGTGGATGTACATTACAGGACACGAAAATAAAAATAAATTGTGACATGCCGAGATTAATCCATGCAATTAAACATGAATGCCCAATTGTAGACTTGGGCTAATATTTCATGCTTATCTTTCGTAGTGCGGCCCAATTGTGTACATGTTTTATGCTGTAGAAACTAGAAAGTATATCAATATCATCCTTGTGTGAATGACTGAATTATTGAAATGAAGGCAAAAATAAAAAGAGTAGAATAAAATCGCTTTGCTTTCAGCTCTTCAATAATTAAATAATCAGAAAAAACTGACTGTTTTGTATTTTTTAACAAAGATTCAAATAAATTATTAACAAATAATCGTACAGTAATTGTGAGGAACAACTTTACATCTTTAAAGCATTCTAAAAAAAAAAAAAAAACCTTTACATCTTTAAAGCAAGCAGAAATTAAAGACTGAAAACAAAAAAGCGCTTTTGTCCAGTACTTTTTTGTGCATAGAGAACTTTTTTTTTTTTTTTTTTTTTGAGAGAAGCAAAGAGAACTCACAGTTCGCTCTCGGCAATCGAATAATAGAGTCTCGTTACAAAAATGCATATCCAAGTTACGTTGCTTATTAGATATTATCCAATCAAGCCTTCTTAGTCAAATACATATCTAATCATCTCCAACCATATTGCGCCAACTCATACATTAGTAGAAAGTAGTATATATATATAACTGACTTATAATAAATAGCACCGATTAAAAAGTCGCTTTATTTCTTTCTTCCTCGCTTCTTCTTCCACACTTCTTTCTTCACTAATAAAACCAAACACAAAAATCACGAAAATAGAAAAAGAAAAGAGATGAGCACAGGATCAACGGGAAGCGCAGGAGATTCCAAAGTGGAGACGATAGCTCGATTGGGACAATGGCGAATCGAATCCTTTGGTCCCTGTTCGTACCGTCGATCTGATTCGTTCAAGCTTGGAATTTGGAACTGGTAACTTCTCTCCCGCTCTTTAATTTTTCCAATTTTTCTTTTCCCTTAAGAAATATTGCATTTGCAACTACATTTAACAACTTGATATGAGTGCTTGGTGCTTGTTTAGACTTCAATTTGGAACTGGTACTTTTATTCAAGTTTAGTATGTCATAATTGTACTGATTAAATTGATCTTGTAATGCTTTATTACAATTGTGCTAAATTTACCTCTGAAGTAGTTATTATTCACCTCCTTATAGAAGTCTTACCTTGACCCGTTGACCGCGAGATGTACTTTAAAACCATTTTTGTGAAAATTGCACAAATAGGCACCTGTCGGTGGAGAAAAATCGGGTTATGTTGATTAGGTTGTACCCAGAGCCATGCCGTCTCACCAAGGAGCAGCCTCCGTTGGCTCGGTTTGTCCTTCGTGTCTCCAACACAGCACCTGGCCGCCGCTGCTGTGTTTCTCCTGGTATTTGGGCATAGTTTGTTCTGATAATTAGGATTTTGTTTATTTTGCTCATGAAAATATTTAATACTAAATTTATTTTTATCTTTTAGTTCATGAGAAAGTATTGCGTGGAAGTGATGACTTTGTATGGCAAGTAGATTCCATGTTTCATGGGCGTTTCACGGTTGATGTAGAGTTTCTTGACCTCAAGATTGCCAGCATCATTGTAAATTATCCATACTTCCTTTTAAACATCTTTTCCTAAATTTGTCATCGAACCACTTATGTAGAGTACCAAGTACCAGCAACTATTTTATTATCATGAACTCAATTGGTTGTTGGGTAAGATGTAAATTATTGTGTAATTGTGACAGTTTCCCCTTGAACTATTAATTTTGTATTCTGAATTTTCCAACAACATAGTAACGGTTATGTAATTAATTTTCCAAAGAACATCTTTTTTTTTTCATCTTATGTAATTGAAAACTGTTGATAAATTATGGGTCTTTTGGCAAATTTTATCCAGGGAGGTGAGCCGAGCCCAATATGGCCTGATGAAGGCATGCTGCAATCTTTGGCAAGCCGAAGCAGCCTCTGTTGCCTCTCACGCATGCTTTCAGAGTCCATCCACACTGATGTAATGATTCACACCTCTGACGGGAACCTACTGGCCCACAAGGCAGTGCTCTCTGCAACATCCCCCGTCTTTGCAAGTATGTTCCTCCACGACCTCAGAGAGAACCAATCCTCGACCATAGACATCAATGACATGTCGCTCGGCTCCTGCTCCGCTCTCCTTGGGTACATCTATGGAGACATCAACCAGGACGATTTCTGGAAGCACCGTGTGGCTCTTCTGGCGGCAGCCGACAAGTATGATATCACTGACCTGAAGAACTGTTGTGAGGAGAGTCTGGTCGAGGACATTGGGCTGGAGAATGTGCTTGAGCGGCTGCAGGAGGCATGGCTGTATCGTCTTGCTAGACTGAAGAAGGCATGCATGAGTTATCTGTTCGAGTTTGGTAAGATTCATGATTTGAGAGACGAGATTGATGTGTTCTTCAGGCAGGCTGACCGGGAGCTGATGGTCGAGATGTTTCATGAGATACTGGCTGCTTGGAAACCTATCTAGTTGTTTAAATTACGTAAGTAGAGAGAGTCCATGTTAATAGGAAGAGTTATATATTCTTTATGCATATTTTTCTTTTTCTGTACGATGTCTATATATGTATGTTGCTGGCGGTTATGTATGGAGATTTGGATGTTTGAAATGGCGGCAAAAAGGCAATTGATCCATGAATGCAGGGTTGAAAGGCCAGCGGGCCTGGTGAATTATGCTTTGAGCTAAACCAAGTGCCACTTAACTGATTAGCATATTATTTTGTCAAAAGGTTTTTTTTTTGTGTAGTATATTCTTTCTTCTACCATGTCTTTTCTAGATATTATTTTTTTTTCTTGAATGATGGATTGATATCTATTGGTATTTACTTGTTAGAGTATGATTGATTGATTGTATTAAATAGGAGATATCGAGATTGTATGATGGTTGGAGATTAATAACAATAGAGACTATAGAGGGTAGATATGAGATGGAGAGATGCTTATCATTACATTTAAGGTTGGTCTAACACTACTCCATGTGTTTTCATGAATTCATATTGGTATTTGTCATTAAATCAGTGGCATAGCAAAGTGACTTCTATAAACCCACATTTATATTCTTTTTCCTTAATTTGTCTCTACCTTTTTAACTGTCTATCTATACAGTAATGAGCATGAGAATAACTCAATAACAGACGAAATTGCAGGGTTATCATCAGCAGAGTTTTAGTCTATTTTCTTTCACTTGAGATGTTGTGCTTCATCATAAGTTCAATTTCGATAAGACACAAATGATGTTCCATGTAGGACCTGCATAAATTTTTTTTTGTTTTTTTTGTTTTTTGTTTTTTGTTTTTTTTTTTTTAGAAATCGACATATATTTCCTGTATCATTTCTTATTGCGATCTTTCAGTTGGTCTAATATTTACAATTGTAATAACTATTTCACATTAGCTTTTAGTAATTTATGAATCATGATAAATCTCTTATCAGCTAGGTTCAAAATGAACAAATAGGAAGAGTATCGACTGGACTTAATTTAAGAGAGAAGAGATAGCATCAGATATTGACGCTGTATCCTTTTCCAAGACTCCAGGGCCTGAACACCCCTCATTGGTGCCCAAGTCAGATAGCCTAGTAAATCCGCTAAAACACAAATTTTATCGGATGTCTCCGAAGAGACTAAAACACAAATTAATTTACACACGTTCCTACTAACTACATATCACCAATTCACTTCCTATGTACACTCTAGGCACTGACCACTTTTCTTTTTCCATTTTTGCCCCCACTTTGCAATTACAAACAAGTGAAATATGAAAAAAAAAAAAAAAACAAAGAGTGCACATAACTCAAATCTATGAAGGTGGGAGTTATCATCCAAGTGTCCATCAATGTGTAGCTGTTTCTTCTTTCGCGACTGTATAGCATGCTGAAAATTAAAACGGTATAACCCAAAAAAAAATTCTGTCAAATCGGTATGTTTGAATTATAAGATAGAAACTGAGTTTGAATTAATTAAGCATTGCTTGCTACAAGCCTACAGCAATTCCAAAGTTCAACATAAAAGAACGTTAAGACTTAAGATAGACAAAGGTGTACCTAATAAGCCAAAGCAGGAGGATTTATTTCGGTGCAGCATGAGTGCTGACTCAATTTCCTTATACTTGATGTCAGAAATCTGTGGCCAGTCCTCTCCATTACGCTGACACCTCTTCTTCAACACAGGGCAACATTTTATTACAATGTGTGTAACTGACTTTGGCAACTCTGGCAACGCTAAGATATCTGGGCAATACTTGAACGAGATGACTTGCAGAGAGGAAAGGTTTTTGAAGCTGGTTGGTATGAACTTGATTTTGCAGCGAAAAAAATATAAGCCCTCAAGAGAATCAAGAAACGACAGGTTTTCAAGTGTGATGGTTTCTTCTTGTAAATACTGTAGTATTAAGTTTCTTGGGTGAATGGAAGTTTTGGATGAGAACATCTTAAGCATATCCAGGTTGTCTATGTAGAGCTCCTCTGTGCAACTGGACCACGACTGCAAGTGATCTTCTACCTTCAGCTTGGGAAGAGATCTTAAATCTAATTTTTCAAGGTTATGAAGTAAGTGCAGACCAGTCAAAGAACAAACATCTGGACAGTCAAACAGTTCCAGACTTGTTACTGATGTAAGCTTCTCAACTGATAGGGATGCTGAGGTACGACAGAATAATAATTTAACATCACTAAGTTCTGGGAATTCACCAAAAAGGGTTACACTTGAAATTGCACATCCACATAGTTTTAACTTATGGAGTGATGAGGGTAGGGGAGAACCACGAATATCGTTTCTAATTTCCAGACAAGGACAACTATTCACCTCAAATTCGTTCAGGTAAAGTTTATAAAGAGCACCAAGTGATCTTAAGAGCCAGCATGATTTGATTCTTAAAAATCGAAGCCTACTCAGTTGTGACATGGTGTCTTCCAATGGTAGAGTAACCAAAGACATTATTTCCTTCAAATGAAGATGTTCAAGGGAGCAAAGGCTTCTAAGACAATCTGACAATGCCCTATCTGTTATGTTGCAGTGATAAAGGTTGAGTTCCTTGAGCAAGGATGGTAACTCAAATTGTTTTGCCTGAAGGACTCTTGTCCTGGTATAAATGAATTTTACCCTCTCTTCATGGCAATTCCACCATGCTTTTAATTGTTCTTCACACTTTGGCAATGTTTTGTCTTGGACGCAACCTAGGATTTGGAGCTCTTTTGATAAGTTCATTTCTGTGAGCTTCCCAATTTGCTGGAACATGTCACATTCATCACACATCATTTCCTGATAATACTTCTTACCTCCAGTCCAGTCATTAAATGGTTCTAAAAATAAGCCTATCTTAGAAAATACGAACTCCTTTTCCAACAAGGGTCTGTAATTTGATTCTACCTCTTGATTAGACTTGATACACTCTTGCTTAGATATTAGGACCAGAGAGGAACATTTAGCAATTGACAATTTTTTAAGACATGGCGGAAGAGCTGGGAGTTCTTTAAGATTTTGGAGCTTGGTGAGCTTTATTTCTTTACAGTATTTCCAAAAATGAAGATTTGTCAAATTATTTGAGAAAAGAGAAGATGAATAATTTCTAGTATTCTAATTTTTTAATGAAAAAATACAAGAGGTATATATAACCAGTACACACAATTGTACCGTTGCCTAGTCTTAATTACAAGATTTACCAAAGAATTATTTCCTATTATGTTACTAACGGCTATATGCCTTTGGATCCTGGATGACTTTCTATGTTGATCCACGATGATATCTTTCCGAGATTAGATAATTATTTCTTTTCCTCAACACTCCCCCTCAAGCTAGGATTGTAGATATCATATAATCCTAACTTGCATGAAATATCTTCGAAGTATTTGATGCTTAATCCTTTTGTGAACACATCCGCCAATTGCTCTTTGCTCCTAACAAAAGGAGTTTCAATTTCTTTGGCTTGAACTTTTTCTCTTATGAAATGACAATCCACTTCAATGTGTTTAGTTCGTTCATGAAATACAGGATTTGCTGCAATGTGTCTTGCCGCTTGATTATCACAAAACATCTTAATTGGTTCTTCATGGTTGATCTTCAAGTCGAGCAACAATCGCTTGATCCATGTCAATTCACTTGCAGTAGACGCCATGGCTCGATATTCTGCTTCTGCGCTGGATCTAGCCACGACTTGTTGTTTCTTACTTTTTCATGTGACTAAGTTTCCGCCTACAAATGTGCAAAAACCGGTTGTCGACTTTCTATCAAAACTTCCGGCCCAATCTGCATCGGAATAGCCACATATCGCATTAGTTCCATTTTTTCTCATCCAAATTCCCTTTCCGGGTGAACCTTTTAAATACCTTAGTATTCTATTAATGGCATCCAAATGTGGTGTTCTTGGTGCATGCATAAATCGACTAATTTGGCTTACCGCAAATGACAAATCTGGTCGTGTAACAGTTAAGTATATTAATTTACCTACAAGTCTTTGAAATTGGTTTATGTCTTCTAAAGGTTTTCCTTTTTCACTATCAAGTTTCTCATTCATAACAATTGGAGTTTTGGCTGGCTTACATCCTAATTTACCGATTTCTTTAAGCTAGTCAAGAACATATTTTCTTTGAGATATAAACAACCCTTTTGAAGAATGAGCTATTTCTATTCCAAGAAAATATTTTAACTTGCCTAAATCTTTAATATCAAATTTTTGTTTTAGATTCTTTTTGACATTGTCAATTTCCATAAGGTTATTTCCAGTTATGATTATGTCATCGACATAAACTAAAACCGCGGTGGTACCATTGGTATTATGTCTAACAAATAATGAATAATCGGCTCCACTTATTTTAAAATTACAAGATAATAAAAATTGAGAAAGTTTATCATACCATGCCCTCGGAGATTGTTTTAATCCATAAATAGATTTTTTTAACCTACACACAATGTTAGAAATATTCTCCTTTTTGTGACCCGGGGGTAAAGTCATATACACTTCTTCTTCAAGTGTTCCTTGAAGGAAAGCATTTTTGACATCCATTTGATGAAGGGTCCAATTATTATTTACCGCTATAGAAAAGAGTATCCTAACAGTATTCATTTTGACCACAGGTGCAAAGGTTTCATGGTAATCTATACCATAAGTTTGGGTATACCCTTTGGCAACTAACCTAGCCTTATACCGTTCTATGGTACCATCACTGTGGTATTTGATTTTGTACACCCATTTACAACCAACCGGTTTTTTATTTTTTGGTAAAGTGCACAATTCCCATGTTTGATTTTTTCTAAGGCATGGAGTTCCTCTTCCATTGCTTTACACCATTTTGGATCATTTTTTGCTGCCAAATAGTTGGATGGTTCCTCGATTTTAGTCAAAGAATTTATAAATGCATAATGCTCATTAGAAATATTTTTGTAAGAGATATAATCTTGGATAGGATATTGTATCGAATAAGTAACAAAGTCCTTTAGTCTTGTAGAAGGTTGAGGTTGTCGACTTGATCTTCTCAATGGCATCTCTTGCTCTCGAGTTTCTTCTTCATTCTCAATGCGTCCTTCTTGCTCAATTTCTTCAAGTTCTTCATTTTGATTTTCTTCACTTTGTAGGCTTCCTTCAATTTCTTCTTGTGATTCTTCACCTACAATATTTCTGACTTCACTTCGAAATTCACTTGTTTCGATATTAGTAGCACAGGGATATATAAAATCATTTGGAAAACAATTTTCAACATTATTCTCATTATTATTTTCATAAAAAGATTCATTTTCGAGAAAACTAACGTCTCTAGAAATGTAAAGTTTTTTATTTTTTGGATCATAACACTTATACCCCTTTTTTTCAGAAGAATATCCAACAAAAATAGTTTTAATAGAAGTAAAATCAAATTTGTCAATCTTTTTGTTGTGCACAAAACATTTGCAACCAAAAGTTCTCAAATGGCTAATATCTAATTTTCTACCATAAAGAATTTCTAACGGGCTTTTAAAATCTAAGATGGCACTTGGCAATCTATTTATCAAATAAGTTGCGGTTAAAACAACATCCGACCAAAAAACTTTTGGAACATTATTTTGAAACAAAAGTGACCTAGTAACCTCCAAAAGATGACGATTTTTCCTTTCGGAAACGCCGTTTTGTTGAGGGGTATAAACACAAGTAGTTTGATGTAAAATACCTTTTTGTTTAAGAAAATTAGAAAAATTTTGATTAACATATTCGGTACCATTGTCCGTTCTCAAAATTTTAATTTTTTTCTCAAATTGATTTTCAACAAAATTCATAAAAGTTTGAAAATGCGAAAAAATCTCATTTTTATTTTTCATCAAATATAACCAAGTGGTCTTTGAAAAATCATCGATAAAAATAACAAAATATCTAAAATTATTGTAAGAGGTTATAGGCGCTGGACCCCAAACATCAAAGTGAATAAGTTCAAAAAAATCATTACTTTTAGAATTAGAGATAGGAAAAGGGGATCTAGTATGTTTCGCAAGCTTACAAATTTCACAATTGCTACAATCTAAATTAGAGAAATTAAATATTTTGTTTAAAACTCTATCGGAAGGATGCCCAACAGATGAAAACGGATCGGATACGGAGCGGATGTTGGTCTTCCCATATTCGCATCCGCATTTTTTTTCCGGATACGGATACGAATACGAATGCATTCGGATACGGATACGGTTCGGATATTAAACGGATACGAATACGGTTCGGATATTGTCGGATACGGAGTCGAATACGAATATATTTTATCGGATACGGATTGCATTTTAATCTTTATTATTTATTTATAATAGTAGTTTCTATAAATATAATGATATTCAATATACTCATGTCTATGTTAGTATTTTGTCAATATTAGAGAAAAAAATTAATTTCAGTATTGTTATCATTTATAATCGTCTCAATTAATAGAAAGTAAAAATAATTTTATGTTACTAGTCCAAATAAAAATATTTATTATAAGAAAATTTATTTAATAAAAATTAAGTATTATCTAATTAAAAGTATTCTCTAATATAGAGAAGTAATTATATTATATTAATCATCTTATGACGTTAAAGATACGGATAAACGGATTAATATTTATCGGATACGGATAATATCCATGTCGGATACGGATAAAGAGCGGATATTGGTCTTCCCATATCCGCATCCATATTTTTTTGACGGATACGGTTACGAATACGGATATGTTCGGATACGAATATGGTTCGGATATTACGCGTATTTTTCGGATTCGGATACGGATCGGAGCGGATTTTATCCGCTCCGTTTTCATCCCTACGCTTGTGCCAAAGTTTACTCAAATCTTCATCTTTACTAGTTTTGAAAATAAATTTATTGCTATTTAAAAAATAAAGACCATTTTCAAGGAAGCCTTCACCGATTTTTTCTTTAGTGTTTAAATCTAGAAAAACAACACTTTTCTTTTTGAAAATAATTTCACAATTCAATTCTTTCGAAAGCTTACTAATCGATAATAAATTTATGGAACAATTCTCTACATAAAAAACATCTTGTAAAAAATTTTTAGAAAAGATACTAATCAAGCCCCAACCTTTAATTTTGACTTTTTCATTATTAGCAACAGTAAAGAATTGTTCATCACTAATGGTACGGTAATTTCTCAACAAGTTTAAGTTTCCTGTCATATGATCAGTAACACCAGAATCAAGAATCCATTTGGTATAATTATTTCGAGCATTAATGGTTGTAAATCCTATGGTCAAACATTGATTCTCATTTTGTTTTTCTAAGTTGAATATCTTCGGACTTGGTTTTGGTTTGACCAAATTTAAGTCATTGCATTTTGGATTGGGCTCATAAAAACTTGAACCGGTTTTGTTAATCTCTATTTTACTTAATGAATTTAAAGGAAAATAATTTAACGCATGGGATTTACCAAGCCCATTATAGTATTCAGAATTTGGACCTTTATCAAGGAAAGAGGAGAGCAACGCTATTTTTGCTTCGATGTTATCGAGCCTTGTTGTGAATTCTGAACCGATTGCATCGTTCGACTCACTCGGCGCCGTCTTTTTCTCCCCCTCTCGCAAAGTATCCTTCCTTGTTCTTTCTGGCTTTGGTTTTGATTCTGTGGTTGGTTGTTTTTCTGTACCCGAATAAGATTTATGATTTGTTGGTATTGAAACAACTTGTACCCATGAAAGGGTTTTCTTTGGAATTGGTTCTGTCATTTGGCAGTGAAGAATGAATTTCAAATTTGATTTTTTCTTGCGGAAGCTTTGGTTCAGAACCTGGCTCTGATACTATGTCAAATTATTTGAGAAAAGAGAAGATGAATAATTTCTAGTATTCTAATTTTTTAATGAAAAAATACAAGAGGTATATATAACCAGTACACACAATTGTACCGTTGCCTAGTCTTAATTACAAGATTTACCAAAGAATTATTTCCTATTATGTTACTAACGGCTATATGCCTTTGGATCCTGGATGACTTTCTATGTTGATCCACGATGATATCTTTCCGAGATTAGATAATTATTTCTTTTCCTCAACAAGATTTGATGGAAGAACTTGCAGAAAATTGCAACCATCAAGCATAAGCATACAAAGATGTCTAATTAATTCATCTTCTAACCACGTAGGATATCCATCAGCTGAATATCCAACAATAGTGAGATCATTCAGAGAATTGGGGGGTTGAAGCGCCTGTATGGTTTCAAAATCTGAATTTCTTCCATTCAAATCTTGACTCCACTCATACACCAATTCATCTAAATTTTTATCTTTCATTTTGCACTCAACTGCCTCATCCTTATGGTTGACATTCTCAAGACCGGAGATATATAGACATCCTTTTAGTTCTCTTAAGTTCCGCAATTGTTGCAACTCGTAACCTTTTTCTTTTCTTACATGGAACTCTAGTAGGGTTTGGAGTGTCGTAAGCTTTCCAACATCACATAAAGGAGGTAGTCCCCTACAGATATGGCGATTTTCCTTGTCATAAACACCAACATCCCTCAAGTTACGCAGGTTGCTTATGGATTTTGGTAAGCTGTGTATCCCAAAAGGTAATATAAAAGGTGGAGGCTGGACAAAGATTCAGGAACCTGGGTAATTGAGGACCAAAAGAAGTCCAAGTACTTTAAGTATTTCAACTCGCACACTTTTCTAGGTAACTGTGTAATACTAGGTGACAGCAGCAAAACCAATATTCTTAATTTCTTTAATTTATTTAAAATTTCATCAAAACCTTCTATTGAATCTTCTTCAAAAGGTTTAAGAAAGATTAAGGTTTTCAGTCTTTTCAGCTTGCAAATGCCTGGGATATGCTCTTGTATATTCCCAACTGCAATAGACAAATGATGGACAGTCGATGGAATTATACCAGGCTGTTCATCTTCTATCCTGAAACATTCTCCCCTGGTAAGACTTTCTGCCAAATCATGAAATGCATCGTGCATAATGAAGTATCCAACCTTATCAGCTGGATGAAAGAAAAATAGGGATACCAACTTATCAAAATATTTAAATCCAATGTTTTCAACGTTTTTATAATCAGAAGATTTTATGTAGTTTAATGCTAGCCACCTGGTAAGCAAACCATCTTTTGTAAATTGGTGTCCTTTTGGAAAAATACTACAAGAAAGGAAGCATTGTTGCAATGCTTTGTCTAGTTGCTGGTAACTCCACATTAAGGCCATATTTAGTTCAATTAAATTGCTTCCTTTTAGGATATCTCTTACCTTATTTACATCCCGTATACTACGTAACTGGGAGGCAACACTTTTTATTGCCAGAGGAATTCGTTTCAGCTTTTATACAATCTGAAAACTAATATCCTCAAGCTCTTTTCTTAGGAGCGAGTCATCAATCTTATCAAAACTGGCATGATGCCTAAACAATGCCATAGAGTCATCATTTGTTAATTCTCCCAAGTTAAAAAATTTGGTTTCACTTTCCAGGACTTTAGGCAATTTTTTGGAACGAGAAGTAACTAATATGACCTTGGATTCATTAGTAAAATTGAGGGGAGCAAGCAGGCTTCCCCAATTCTCATCCTCATTTCTTTTGCACCTGATATATCCGTCCTCACTTTTATCGTACCAGAGGTCATCTAACACAATAAGTGCCCTTTTGGATCGGGACAATATTTTCACAAGTTCTGAATGCAATACAGTCAATGAGGATGATTGTGTGCATTCCTTATTAATTCAAAGATGCACTTTCAATCATTGCCTTTGTATGCTTAATTACATCCATCTTGCGTGTTAGAGAAATCCACATCCTGATGTCAAAATTATTTTTCACATGATGATCATGATAGATGTGTTGAGCAAGGGTGGTCTTGCCAGCACCACCTATGCCGACAATGGCAACAACTGGATATGATTTCCTTTCGGAGGTAATGGGCTCTTTTAATAACTCCTCAACTATAATTTTATGTTCAGCATTACGGCCAACAAATATGGTGTCAATTGGCACCCAGGATGTTTCTTCAACAAAAGTTTCATTCGGTTGTACCTGTACAGCATACAAATCTTTCGCAACCTCTACGAGACCTTTAACATCATTTTTTAGTTTGTTTAGCCGGGACCATACTTCCTTTTCTTAGAGGACAAAAAACTGAGCTTCTTGCCACTGAACCCAGCTAAAGGTTTAGTAACACGTACCATAAATGCCCTCTTCTCATGTTTTATCTTCTTTGCAATTGTCTGGTACTCGACCTCATCCAGTATGTCATCTGCTTCATCATAAGTGTCCTTGAGCTTTTGTAGCCATGGCATGAGCTCGTCCATGTTGATGCTGGTTTCTTCTGATACTCTCGTGGCAATGGCAAGTTGAGGAAGGATCCTATCCACGAGATCTTTCAGATCGCGTGGCACATCCATCCCAACATAGGAAAAGGCTTTATCCACAAGCTTTTTCATGACAGGAGAGGCAATCACTCGAAGCCCTGCAAGGGCAAGTGTTTCAGCAGTTGCCATTTTTCTGAGATTGTTAACACAGGTTTGATAAAGAGGAAAAGTTGAGAGAGAAATTGGTGAGTGAGATAAGGAGATGAAATCTATGTTATATATGAACTTAATAATTAAGCGCGGATGGACAATTAACAGCTAGTGCAGTCATTTGATAGATATCTAGCTGTTCCTGGCTCATCACTTTTAAGTCCTCTGTGATAATTAATAGCAACTGATTAAAGGGTCTAGCCAGTCTTCACTCTTCAGCAGACAGCAGTGGATCCGTCGGTCCGTCATTCCATTGTTAGTCAATGCACCAGAAGTTCTCATTTCTTCCTTGTCGCATAAATAAACTGTATTATTTTAAGCTGTTCTAGATTAATTAACGAAAATGTGACGTGACCTTTTGCGTACAGAGTGAGAGCACCACTATTATTTTGAGTAGTTTCCAACTCATTAATTGATCCAAACAATTACAAAACTTTATCATTTGTATCCTTCCATTCTCAGCAAAAGCTATATGCCTTCGAAGGAGGTAATTGCAATTAATGATGTCTTTAAGTTGGTCTCATTAAACAAAAATATGTTTCCAAATAAATTGAATTTACAAATTGAGATACAGACTCATAAAGTATATCAATATAGATGCATAAAAGTATATAATTTTAACTGACCTGAGGAATCTCTATATTTGCGTTTAACTTTTTTTTTTTTTTTGTTAATACAAATGCAGTTGGCCACTGCCCAACTAGCCTTAAAAAAAATAATAATAATAAAAAGGTCGGCAGAAAATCATATAATGTAGTTATTTATTTTATGCATTTAACTATATGCGATTGAGTATTATTAGTTACAGATAAATTGTCTTCAACCTTAAAATATTAAATTAAAAGTTTGATATAATGAATGTTAATGAATTCGATAGCATAGCTTATCTCATAGGTGTTGAAGCTTAACAACTTTAATGTTTTCATTTTTTAATTTTTTTGTGGCTCAAATTAAAATATTTTTCCTCTCTTTTTTTAAGGGAAATCGTAGAGAGGCCTATCGAAGCTACCAAATATATATATATATAATTAAATGACAGATGTAGAGGGTACGATGTGGTCCCCCCCCCTATGCATACACTAACGTATCCATATTAACAGAGTTTAAGGATAAATATCCAAGTTCATAGGGATTAAGGGGTACGATGTGGTTATTTGTTTTCTATTAGAATACATTAATATCCCCAATTAACTAGACTCTAAGGATTAATATCCAAATTATAAGATTATAGGGATTTCCGAATTGAGAAGATTTTAAGGGGTATATTTCAATTTATTCCTTCATCTTGTCATTTTCTTAACTTAATCTTTCAATTTCACTGACGTAATTAGGAACAAAGTTTAATTAGAGTCAATGTGAAAATTACAATAAAAAATGCCCGCCCCTGGAAAGAGACAGGGGTTTTGAAAAATTAAACTTTTCGATTTATTTAATTTCATGTTGCATATTTGTAATTAAAATTTCAGGAGTACATGTTATAATTTTTATTTTATTTTAGAAATGTAAACTTTCTAATCATCGCGGTTCTAATTTTCTTCACACAACAATAGCGTAATTAACGGAGTTGGAATTTGTTTCTTAAAGATAAAGATAAACGGTGGAGTCATTGAATAGCCACGATGGACCCCACATTCGCAATATATAATAGGCTTTCTTGAAAAAGTTGCATGACAACTTAACTAATTGGATTAAAAGTTCATGACTAGATGCCCTTGTAATAATCTCTGGTTTTAGAAGATTAGGGAAATATATATATATATATATATATATATATATATATATATATCGCTTTATATATATGTACTTGTTTGACCAAACAATAAATAGCATAAATTGGAATTGTTGTGGTAACAAAAGTAGGATATGATCATTGGAAGAATGGGAAAAAAAAATAGTGCTATTCTTGTATATTGGAAAAGGTAAATTTGATACTTTCGAATTTTATTCCAGTAAGATGAATTGACTCCATTATTACTCCAAAATAAAAAAAAGGAAAAAATATTTTTTGCAATTTCTAAATTTTATGTTATATTTTATATCATATTCGAATAGAATATTATTCTGTCATTTCAGTTAGAATTAAGATTGTTGAAAATTTAAGCACGGATGCATTTTTTTTAGGGTTAATTAGATTTATGCCACTGTGAAAATTTAAAATTAATAAAATGCCATCACTAAATGACAAATTAGTTTTATGCCATTACGAAATAGTAAAAATTAGTTTTTTGCCACCGAAAAATTGATTTTCCAATTTTACCCTTTTAAATATACCACTATAAAAATTTAAAATTAGAAAAATACCATCACTAAATGACAAATTAGTTTTATGCCACTACAAAACTTTGAAATTAGAAAAATGCCATGTCTTTTGATATAGAACAATTTTTAAGGACGTTTGTGAATGCGTGTATTTCAATCCAAGACTAAGTTATTATATTTATTTCAAAATAATTCAAACAAAAAATATTTATATGTTTGGATAAACAATCGTAATAACGAGAATAATGATAGGTAAATTACATTTTAAACGGATGTTAGATAAATAACGAGAATAGTCATGACATAAAAATTAAAGAAAAAAAATAAATAACAACTACAGAAGTTTTGTGACTTCAAGCCAATGAAATTATTAAGTAATCTAAATTCAATGTTTAATTAGTACTCTCAAGTTCTCAACCTTTACCAAGTATCAATTTTAAATCTCAAGTAATAATTGTTTTACGGTTGGGTCCTCCAATTGCTCGGTTCAGAGAATAGACAGTACCATAAACATCTCTTCAAATCATACACGGCGCCCGTCTTGTCATAGACACATAGTTAACAATTATACAACCGCAAATTGGAGTTCTAACCTGTCCATGGTTTATGGCTGACCGCCGATGGCAAGTAGAGGCTGCAAGTAGAGGCAGCAAGTAGATCGTGCGCTTTTTTTTCCTATATTTTTCTTACCTAGGTTTGTTAAGAAGGGTAATTTAGGATTTTGAAAAATATTGAAAGCATTAATGATGGTATTTTTAGAATTAAATCTTTTTTGGAATGAGATAATGACATATTTCTAATTTACATAATTTGATGGTGGCATAAATCTAATTTGTAATTTAACAATAACATATTCCTAATTAGCTAATTTTCATAGTGACATAAAACCAATTAATCCTTTTTTTTAACACCCACAAAGGAACATAGGCCGAACTGATGCATTTACAAATGGCCTACCCGCCTAGTTACTTTATTTGTCAGTTGGGAGTTGGGACTTCTTTTTTCGATCAAGCTGTCCTGAGACCCAATCTGCTGCGCATGAATTCAGGCGTACTTTACAACGCAAGTGAAATTAAGGAAGTGTTCCGATGCATGAGGAAACATTGAGTTGGTGAATAATAGAGTCTATCTTTCTAAAAAAAATAATAATAAATGCTGTTTAATTGGATGGTATATCAGAAAATTATTTATTTCTACAAACAAAATTTTAATTCAATATGTTCTCTTTTGATTTCGTTTGTCTTTGAAACCGCAGATGTTATTCATAAAACAAAATAATTCAGTACACAAAAAGAATAAATCGGATGTAATTTAATCCCCTCGTGACATGCATCCCCACACTCATCCAACGGCCCAGTGAGAGTCCCCTCATCTCTTCCCATTCCTCTGAGAAAAAAAAAATAGCTCTCACTCTGTCACCCAAAAGATCTTTCCAAATTCCAATAGGGTGAGAAATCATAGACCAACGGTCGTGGATCAATCCACTCCACTGTAGTCCGTTCCTTTAAACCATCCAAACCACATTCGCCATAAGATGGGACTCGTGCATCGCCTCTCTTGTGGCGTATCGCATCTCCAATTTGCCCCCAAGGTAACATCGTTTAATCTGCATTTTCAATTGCAATTACCAGTGTGTAGCAAATCAGTGTATAAGCACAATTTATCTTACGCGCGTATGTACCGATATCCCCAATTGTTGTCCCCTTGCCTCACTAATGACACAGTACCGGTTCCAGCCTTAATTTGCCCTTCATGACCTCCTAGTTATCTGGTCATCCATATTTATTTCAGAACAAAGTAACCTCCTCATATTCTAGTTGTCTGGCTTTATGCATGTATGAACACAATGGAAAAATGCAGTGGTAGGCCATCTACTTTCATATATGGCAGAATGTACATAGCAGAAGTGATGCCATTAGTCCTGTAGGTAAAGCCATGTATGAACACAATGGAAAAATGCAGTGGTAGGCCATCTACTTTCATATATGGCAGAATGTCACTACGGGAAAAAGGACCTTCTGTAACGACACTTCTGTAACGGTTTTTGAAATAACCGTTACAGAATAGTGAGGCATTAGGCGGGAAAATTGGCGCCACAAATCTGTAACGGTTATTATTAAACAACCGTAATAACATTTCCGTCATGGTCAGGGAAAAAAATGCATCAACCTTCTGTAACGGTTGTTGGATTGGAACCGTTACAGATTTCTTATATTCTGTAACGGTTATTATCTATCAACCGTTACAGAAAAGAAAAAAGAAATATATTAATATCAACCATCTTCTGTAACGGTTATTAGCAAATAACCGTTACAGTAGGTTAACGTTTTTTTTATTTTTTTAATGATTCTGTAACGGTTATTTTCTAATAACCGTTACATATTTTAGCACGAATTTTATTAATGTTTTTATGATTCTGTAACGGCTTTTTTTTTATATTTTTATGATTCTGTAACGGTTATTTTTTAATAACCGTTACAGAATAGTTTGTTCTGTATTTAGGTCTTCTCCCCATCCCAACAAACTCACAGCTAGAGCGCCGCATCACTTAACTCTTTTCTGATCTTCTCATTTATTGCGAATTTGTGGTGGTGGCTTCACTCCAAAAAAATAGCCAAAAATTTCTAAAAATTCTGAAAAAATAATAATTAGAAAGAGAATAAGAAGGAGAGCAGATTTAAGGTAAAAAAAATTAAATTTGAACCGTAATTTATTTTTTACATTTTTTTCTTATTTATTTCGATTTTTTCATTAATTTAATGGTTATTTTTGTTTTTTTATATATTTCAAGATATCATTGAATAGGAGAAGATCTTACATCGGCCGGATAAGTCGCACGATTCAACGGATCGGAAGGCACGCAATTGAAAGTATATTTTCATGAACTTCTCTTTTTTTAAATTATTTGCATTTCGTTAATAATTTGCATATATATATATATATAGGCATGAATTTCGTATTGTCATATAGGAACCAAATACCGGAACTCAACTGAATTTAGGTCATTGCCCGTCCGAGATTAATCCATTAGGGATTAATCTCGGATAGTACTCCCGGTCGGGAGTACTGCTCTTTGGATACGATCTGTCTCATTTAGGACAGCGAGTTGTACGTTAGATGCAATGTGTTGTCTGAGAAAAATTCGGCGGCATTTCCCTTGTGTTCCCACGGATACGTACGCACGAGCAATCGTGTGTTGGCGTATTCAGGGAACATAAGGGGAAATGCTGCCGAATTTTTCTCAGATAGCACATTGCATCTAACGTACGCTCGCTAATGAGGCAGAGTATCCAAAGAGCGGGCTAGGATGGTGACCGGTCCGAAAACCTAATATGACAAATTGGTCCGAAACCCTAATAATTTGCCTAAATTTTATTGTTCAGATGGATCGGACGTGGATGTACTCAAGTAATCGATGCTCGTCTACATTTTTGAGAGGACTTGAAGAATTTATGGTTTGTGCTAAAGAGAATTTGAAAATGAAAGAAGATGATAAAATGTATTGTCCTTGTCGTGTTTGTCAGAATTTGTTGAAGTGGTCTAATTTTGAAGAAGTGAAGGCTCATTTGATTATAAATGGATTTCAACCGGATTATAGTCGGTGGACACTCCATGGAGAGAATGGGGGGGATAGTACTAGCACAAATGTATTGGATTCTGTGTATGAGGAAGAAAATGTATCATTGGATGATGAAATTGATGATGTCAATGTATTTGATGATGAGAATGTAGATGATGATAGAAATGTAGATAACTCAGAATTTAATGCCGATTTAGATGAAATTGTGAACAATGTGGATGAAAATTTTGTTGATAATGTTGAAATTTTTGGTATGTTACGTGAAGAAGATAAAATAGCTTTATATCCTGGTTGTGAATTGTCAAAACTTAATGCTGTTTTCAAACTGTTCAATCTTAAAGCCAAAAATGGATGGAGTGATGCGAGTTTCACATCTTTGCTCAAACTATTACATAAAGAATTTCTTCCAAAAGATAACCAGTTGCCAGATTCAATTTATAAGGCTAAAAAGATGTTATGTCCTTTAAAAATTGGAGTTGAGAGAATTCATGCATGTCCAAATGACTGCATATTATTCCGGAATGAGTACGGAGACTTGCATAAATGTCCAAAGTGTAATGCGTCACGGTATAAACCGAGGGACGATCAAATTGAAGATGAAGGTAGTAAGGGACCAGCTGCAAAAGTGGTGTTTTATCTACCAATAATACCAAGATTTCAGCGGCTTTTCTCTAACGCGAAGGATGCCAAATTGTTAAGATGGCACGCTGACTGCAGGAAAAAAGGCGATGGCATGCTCAGACACCCAGCAGACTTTCCAGATTGGATAAATATAGATATGGAATTTGAAGATTTCGGCAGTGAACCTAGAAATTTGAGATTGGGTTTATGTACAGACGGGATGAATCCTTACGGCAACATGAGTAGCCGGCAGACTACATGGCCGGTTTTATTGTGTATTTACAATCTTCCTCCCTGGCTATGCATGAAAAGGAGATACATGATGATGCCCTTGTTGATTTCTGGTCCCAAGCAACCAGGCAATGATATAGATGTGTACTTGGCTCTATTAATAGATGACCTTGGTGAATTGTGGCAGAATGGAGTGAAAATATACGATGCACACTCTAGAAGTGAGTTTAACCTCCGTGCCATGATATTTTGCACAATCAATGATTTTCCTGCATACGGAAACCTGTCAGGGTATAGGAATAAAGGAGCGAAAGCGTGTCCTATTTGCATGGAAAACACCCATTCTGTGTACTTGAAAAACTCCAGAAAAAATGTTTACTTGGGACACCGGAGGTTTATTAAGAACCGCAATCACCCTTACCGTCGAGACAAGGAAAGGTTTGACGGTACTGTAGAAAAAGACAAGGCCCCAATACCGTTATCCGGTTCAGGGGTGTATCGACAGGTGAAGGACATTAATGTAAAATTTGGTAAGAAATTTGCAAATGAGATACCCAAGGGGATATGGAAGAAGAAGTCTATATTCTGGAATCTTGAATATTGGCAGAGTTTGGAGATTAGGCATTGCTTAGATGCGATGCACATAATAAAGAACATATGTGAAGCTTTGATTGGTTGCATGTTGGAAATTCAAGGGAAAACTAAAGATGGCGTAAATGCGAGGAAGGACATGGTTGAAATGGGGATCTGGCAAGAACTAGCGGCACAAGATAAGGGAAAAAGTCGAACTTGGCTACCTGCAGCACAATTTAATTTATCAAAGCAAGAGAAAAAAAGCTTATTAGAATGCCTGAAATCTATTAAGGTTCCTACTGGTTATTCCTCGAATATATCAAGAAAAGTTTCTATTAAGGACAACAAATTACTTGGTATGAAGTCACATGATTATCACGTCCTACTGACCCAGTTACTTCCGGTCGCAATTAGAGGAATTCTAAGGGAAGAAGTGAGGAAAACCATTACTAAGTTGTGTTTTTTCTTTAATTCCATTTGCTCTAAAGTGATTGATCCGAATAGTTTGGACAAGTTACAAGAAGGTGTTGTACTAACCCTATGTGAGCTGGAGATGTACTTTCCGTCATCGTTTTTTGACTCCATGGTGCATTTGACCATTCATTTAGTTAGAGAGATAAAAATGTGTGGTCCTGTATTTCTACGATACATGTATCCTTTCGAAAGAGCCATGGGTCAATTGAAGGGGCTTGTTCGTAGCCGATCTAAACCAGAAGGAAGCATAGTGGAAGGATATGTGGCCGAGGAGGTTATTGAGTACTACACCGATTATTTGCAGGATGTACAACCAATCGGTCTTCCAAAGTCTCGACATGAGGGTAGACTTGAAGGAAAAGGTTATATATTAACTTCCAATGTTCACCTTATTTAGCACAAATGTTCACTTAAAGCACAATATTTGTTCACCTTATTTAGCACAAATGTTCACTTAAAGCACAATATTTGTTCACCTTATTTAGCACAAATGTTCACTTAAAGCACAATATTTGTTCACCTTATTTAGCACAAATGTTCACTTAAAGCACAATATTTATTCACCTTATTTAGCACAAATGTTCACCTTTCAGGTACAATTGGAGCTAGTACTCATATACCGGATCTTGCAATGAGAACCAAAGCACATATGAAAGTTCTCCAACATCTTGCTATTGTGGCGCCTTACATCAATGAACATCTAATCGAGTTACGTGAACAATACCCTTCTTACACCGAAAACTTGATTACCATAGAGCATGAAATAAAATTTGTCCAATGGCTAGAAGATAAAGTCCAGTCCCAGTTGAAAGAAGGAACAGAGGTCGATGAAACCGTGAAATGGTTATCCAGACGTCCTGATGCCGTGGTCGAGACATACCAAGGGTATGACTTGAATGGATTTACCTGGTACACAAGGAAACAGGATGGTAAAAGTGCCGTGCAAAATAGTGGAGTCACTGTTGTAGCTTTATCTAGTGATAATGTTAGGTCGGCTACTTATTATGGGTGGATCGAGGAGATTTGGGAACTAGATTACCTGAAATTTAAGATACCCTTATTCAAGTGTGCATGGATCGACAACGGTCACGGTGGAGTTAAAAAAGACAAGATGGGGTTTATAACTGTTGACTTCAATAAAAGGGCTTATCGAGACGATCCGTTTATACTTGCAAATAAGCAAGCAATGCAAGTTTTTTACATTCAAGATCCGGCGGATAAGAAAAGACATGTTGTGCTTCAAGGTAAATGTTCATCTTATTTAAGTACAAATGTTCACCTTATTGAGTACAAATGTTCATCTTATTTATTACTTGCCACTTTCAGGAAAAAGACGTATTGTCGGTGTTGGTGATGTCGTAGATGAAGAAGCATACGACCACTTCGAGGAAATACCTCCTTTTTCTATCGGTATCGACGATACATCACAGCCAGTATCGATCAGTTATAGGCGTACAGATAACACCGAAGGCGTGTGGGTCGATACGCGGAGGAAAAAAAAGAAAGTAGCTACATAATCACATGTGAGTTAAAAAACTAATATAAATTATTCTTAACATATATGTGCTAAATTGTTATATATGTTAATATTTTTATTTTTATTTTTGCAGGTCATTAATTGGTGAAATTTAACATATATGTGCTAATTTATTTTTAATTTTTGTTTAACATTCTAAATTGTTGAACTTATTATTTAACATTTTGTTGAACAATATTATTTAACATTTCAAAATTATTATTTGTTGAACTTAAATGTAACAGTCAGTCAAAATCACTTAATTAAATTTTCAAAATCACTTAATTAAATGTAACATTTCAAAATTATTTTTAACATTTTATTATATAAAAACGTTTGGACTTCTGTAACGGTTACTAGCTAATACCCGTTACAGAAGAGGTCTAATCTGTAACGGTTATTAGCTAATAACCGTTACAGAATGTTATATATATAAAAACGTTTGGACTTCTGTAACGGTTACTAGCTAATAACCGTTACAGAAGAGGTCTAATCTGTAACGGTTATTAGCTAATAACCGTTACAGAAGTCCAAACGTTTTTATATAATAAAATGTTAAAAATAATGAAATTAAACTAATCTGTAACGGTTATTAGCTAATAACCGTTACAGATTAGCCTCTTCTGTAACGGTTATTAGCTAATAACCATTACAGAAGGTTGAACCCTTTATTAATAACCAGCCTGGCTTGCGTCTCTTCGTCACTGCTTTCTAAACTCGATCGAGCACCTCTTTCTTAAGCCTCTCTCGAACGACAGAAGCAAAACCCTAACTCTCTCTCGTGACACTCGGCGGCTTCCCTCTCTCTCTCTCAAAGGTAAACCCCTCTCTGCCTCCTTCCTCCTTCCTCTCCTTCTTTGTCTCCTCTTCCTCTCTCTCTCTCACTGACTCCCTCTCACTCTTTGTCTTTCTCTCAACTCCGACAGCACCTCCGACAGCACCTCCGACAGCACCTACTCTCTCAACTCCGACAACACCTCCCCTCTCTCTCTCAGGTAAACTCTCTGTCTCCTCTTCCTCTCCCTCTGTCTCCTTTTCCTCTCTCTCTCTTTGTCTCCTCTTCCTCTCTCTCTCCCACTGACTCCATCTCACTCGATTACAGATCAACCTCCATCTCGCTCTCTCAACTCCGACAGCAACTCCTCTCTCTCTCTCATCTGGTTAGCCTCATCTCTCTCAAATTTTAATTTAATAGGGACTGAAATGCAAATGCTAGGAATCGTGGTTTTTTGTGCTTGGGGCTGAAATGCAAATGCTAGGAATTGTGGCTGTTTGTGCTTTGATTTACTAAATGTTAGGAATTAATTGAACTGTTTGTGCTTTGATTAATGGAATTTGGGGCTGTTTTGGGGCTAATATGCACATGTCAATTTTTAGAACTGTTTGTGCTTTGATTTACTAAATGTTAGGAATTAATTGAACTGTTTGTGCTTTGATTAATGGAATTTGGGGCTGTTTTGGGGCTAATATGCACATGTCAATTTTTAGAACTGTTTGTGCTTTGATTTACTAAATGTTAGGAATTAATTGAACTGTTTGTGCTTTGATTAATGGAATTTGGGGCTGTTTTGGGGCTAATATGCACATGTCAATTTTTAGAAATATGATATGCAAATTTTAGAAATGCGGGGACTAATATGCAAATGTCACTTACAATTGATTATTGAAAATATGCTTGATAATTTAGAATTTAATTTAATTAGATATATATGCATTGTGAATTGATTATGAATAAGGAGTTAAGAAATTTATTTAAAATGAAAATTAGATGGAGAAGGATCAAAACGACAATAAGGTGGGGGAGGAATCCAAGGTGGGGGAGGAAACACCTAAGGTGGTGTCAAAAAGGGTCCCGTTTTACGGACCTCTCAAAAGAAGGGCTGTGTCGGCTGTACGTCGTCTTCCTCCAGGCTGTGAAAGGGGTCCTGATTTTAGTATGGGAATTAAAATAGATGAGGGATCCAGTGAGAATAAGGAGGTGGAGAAGAATAAGGAGGAGAAGAATAAGGAAGAGAAGAATTAGGGTTGAATTGTCTTAGGAATTAATAAAATTATCTATGTTATTTTGTGTGAACTTTATTTATGTAATTTGAAGTTTATGTTATTTGTGTATGAATTCATGTTTGAATATTAGTGTGTTTTAATTAAATGAATTTTAAATTTATGTATTTTTAATTATTTGAATTTTAAACTTGTTCATGTTTGAATAAATTGAACATTGCGCCAAACATTAATATATATTATATATGGTGTTTTAATTAGGTAGTAATGGAGAAAGGTGAAGGAAGCAATTCAAAGGGGAAAAAGCCCATCGAACGAGTCTATGTTAGGCGCAATGTTCGTGCCAATCCATC
This sequence comes from Rhynchospora pubera, assembly GCA_028095005.1. Classification (NCBI taxonomy): domain Eukaryota; kingdom Viridiplantae; phylum Streptophyta; class Magnoliopsida; order Poales; family Cyperaceae; genus Rhynchospora; species Rhynchospora pubera. The sequence continues at coordinate 68,283,308 of CM051461.1, read as the reverse complement.
CTCTCAAAACCAGACGAACCAAAACCAAGCCTCTCAAAACCAAAACCAAGCCTCTCAAAACCAGGGGCAACCGAGCCTCTCAAAATATGAAAAACATGCAATTTTTTTCAAGCTTTTGATTGACAAGTTTGTGGCACCGTACACAGAATGGAGAGAAGAAGTCATTGTTTTGTCGGATGATGATGATGAAGTCATTGTTTTGTCGGATGATGAAGACTAGTTTTAGAATTTAGATTTATGTTTGGTTTAGTATTAGGGTTTCTTATCCAACTGAATGTTTATGTTTATGTTAATGTATTTTGTTATTTGAGATTGAACTTGTCGTTTAATGTTTATGTTTATGTTAATATATTTTGTTTATGTTGTTAATGTTTATGTTTATGTTTGTTTATGTTTATGTTTATGTTTGTTTATGTTTATGTTAACTTGATTGATTGTTTTCATTGTTGTTAATTATTTGTTAATAGATATGTCTGGAGATCAAGATAGAGATTTACAGGGTGAACAGACTGGTACAGAATCCGGCGATGAGGAGGTCACAACGTTCGAAATAAAGAAAAGGAGCAGAACGACAATGGAAGAGTTTAGGAGAAAAAAAGCTGCTGGGGAAAAGTATGAGATTAAATTTGACAAAGAAGGAGTGCCAATTGGTACTGAAGAGGCGGTGAACAAATTTGCATCATATTGCGGGTATCTGGCTAGAGTAAGAGTGCCAATCACAATTAATGATTGGCGGAAGGACGTTTCAAAGGAAACCAGACTTGAGTTGTGGTTGGACATCAAGGTGAATAATTTTTCACTTAAATCATCTAATTTAAATTTCTATGCTACCAATTAACTAACGTTTCGTTATGTTTCAGAAAATGTTCAACATCGAAGATGATAAAGCCATGAACAATACTCTCAAAGCGATGGGCATAAGTCACAGGGCTTATAGAAGTAGGATTGCTGAGGAGTACATCACAAATGCCGATCCAAACAATCCAAAAAATCCATGCGATAAACACCCAATCTCACAAAAGGAATGGGAAGAATTTTTCAACAAAAGGACGGGTGCAGATTTTGTACAAAAGAGCAACAAAGCGAAGGAGTTGAGAAAGAAATGGAAAGAGCCTCATAGGATGGGTTCCACTGGCTATAGAGGAAAAAAAGGTTCATGGAAACCTACAGACAAGATTGTCATACCCGGAGATTCTGAAGGGGCCGGTTCCACGAGCATTACCATCGGCGATTTGGAACCGAGGAGTCAAAGGTATTTCATGGGAAGGACTGTGGCTACGAAGGATAAAGGTACTTACACATGTAAATACTTATTATATATGCTAACTTCAAATTCTGTTTTGTGATTATTAATAAGATTTGTTTGTTGCTTGTTAGATACTTACACGTTCCATAGCTCTGATTCGTCGACTATTGAGGCATTCAGTCGGTTGAGTGCCATGTCTGGTGAAATCAATTCCGGGTCAATACCGGAACAAGAAATCTTAAATCGGGCGGTTGACAGGCCAGAACATCCAGGAAGAATCAGGGGATATCCTTTATGGACCAAGAAGGAAGATGTGTATAAAAGAAAGCCTAGAAAGGATGCGCATGAAGGATGGATGGCACCAGACCAGATTGAAGAATTGATGAGCAGGGTTGCAGCTGAAGCCGCTGAGAAAACCAAAAGGGACTTGATTCACTCCGAGGAGATAATGAATGCGGCGAGACAAGAAGCTTTTCAGGTAATCCTTTTTGACAGTCAAAATGTAATCAAAATGAATGAAAACTATTATTCATCATCCGGTTGCTTGATAATTTTCAGGAGGTGAAACAATGGTTGGCCAGTAGCGGATTGCAGTTTCAAGCTCCGCAACAATTTGTGACGCCGTACCAGCCATTCGTTAAAGCTGAGGTAGACTCAGGAATGCCAAACGAGCAGTTATTCCGAACGGTTGCCTCAAGCTATATGCCTCCGGATCCGAGAAGCGTTGTTCAGGTTCATATTGATCACTTTTCTCTTTTCTATTTAGATTTATGTTTGGCTTAGCATTAGGGTTTCTGATCGAACTGAATTTCAGGAAGAAACGCCGTGCGATCTCTTTTCCCTTGATCATCTTAACCAGAAGATTAAGGTGGCCGAGGGAAATATTATTCCGAGTGTTGTTGGTCAGATCGTACACGGCGTGCCACTAACTGATCAACAACTCTATATCCATCTTCTCCGAGTAGGCGATGATTTTCGTCAGTGGCAAGTCCCAGGTAGGTCAGATGAGCTATTAGGAAATAATATAGGAGGGCGATTCCCATGGCCGTCATTTTTGGTGGAGATAGGCCACAAGGTATCGTTTTATTTAATTATGATAATTTATTTCATCCATCTCTAGTAGAACTCACTAATTAATTATGTGATGACATTGAATGCAGAGTTTGATAAAAAAGAAGCCAGATGCGAGCAAGGCGGTGGCGAAAAAGGTGATCGAGAGTCCAAAGGTTCCAAGTGCAGGTTCATCCAAAACCTAATTAGTTCAATTGATTGTTTCAGGGTAGATTGGTGCTCAACGTCGAATAATCTATTCTTTTGTGTCTGATTATTTCAGGGTCGATTGTTGCTCGCGATCCGCTACTTGAGCAGGATGCAATTGAAAAGCTTACCCCATCCGAATGAGAATTGTATGAACTATTGATGCTCCAACCAGAGCTTGAGAAAAATTTTGAGTTGCATAAATGTGATGTTTGGGGTACACACAGCGGCGAGGTTAAGTTCAACGTTGAATTGTGCGACATCCTCCAATGCTTTAGAAGAGAATCTCTAAACGTGTCGATCGTCAAGTTGTACTCTTGGTATGAATTTTCAACCTTTAAAATATTTTTTTAAAGTACCGTATTCAATTGGAGGTGAAAAATGTATGAATTAATATCCGTGAGTGTAGGTTTTGGATGAATGAACTTTCAGAGGGAGAAAACAACATCACCATATTAGATCCAGAGATGTTGTCTGCTCCTAAAATCAAACAAGAACAAAACCAAGCTGCGGACTACTTGATGAAGTCATTCGCGCAATATTCATCCAATTATATGGTTCTGCCTTATTTACAAGAGTAAGGACAATTATAACTAATAAAATATCAATTATCTCGTTTACATGTTTGTTTCATTTTCATGAAAACAATAATCTCTATTCTTGCAGCTTTCATTGGGTCCTTCTTGTTATTAATGTCGAGAAGCGCACCGTTCAAATAGCAGATTCTATCGAGCGCAAGAATCCAAAGATATTGATTAAGGGATTCATAACCCAGTAAGTTTTCGTTTCTAAATGAAATTTTGATATTGAGATAAGGACTAAGTACGGTTCTATTTAAGCTATTAATGATATTGTATGCAGGATATACAAGCGATACCTTATGGAAAATGGAAAATATAATGCAAGGACCCGAACAACATTTGATTGGTACAAAATTCAGGTACGAGACTTAAAAAAATATATTAGCTACCTAGGGTTTCTGAAACTGTGCAAAATCTTAACTATCTTTCTTGTTGGATCTTTAATTAGTGTCCGATACAAAAGGGCTGCACAGAATGTGGATATTTCACAATGCTCGCCATGAAAAACGTATTATCTTATTGGATAGCAATTCAGGAAATACCTCATGTAAGTAACTTATTCTTTTAACTAATAACATTTGATCAAACAATTAGATTTTAGAATTTCATGATCTAACTAATAATATTTTTGACTTGTTTATCATAATATGCAGATGATCGACCCGGTTGGAGTACCATACAACAAAGAAATGATTGATGGTGTCGTGACAGAAGTTATGGACTTCATGCAAGGGGTATTATTTTGATTAAAATGTGTTATTTGATGACTTGCCATGTTTGATTATACTTGTAATATATGTAAATACTTTGTTTATTGTTTGTGTGATATGCATGATTATATATGTTTGATATATGTGTGCTTTGTGATATATATATATGCTGCATTTGTTAATGTAAATTGGGTACCAATTTGGTACCAATTTCGGTTAGCAAATTGGGGCTAGCCAATCAAACAGGCAAAACTCAAAAAAAAATTAAGACTTTTGTAACGGTTATTAGATAATAACCGTTACAGAATATTATAATTTCATTTTTTTTAATTATAAATATTATCTGTAACGGTTATTATCTAATAACCGTTACAGAATCAAGTCTTCTGTAACGGTTATTACCTAATAACCGTTACAGAAGTTCTCCAAACACCACACCTGTTCCGTCCACAATACCATAACGGTTATTAGATAATAACCGTTACAGAAGACTGGATTCTGTAACGGTTATTATCTAATAACCGTTACACATGTTCTACAAAAAACAGTACCAGATTTTCCCTTGCGTATACCATAACGGTTATTAGATAATAACCGTTACAGAAGAGGGGGCTACTGTAACGGTTGTTGTCTAATAACCGTTATAGATCTGTAACGGTTATTAGACATTCTGTAACGGGGGCTACAGTAACGTTTCGTGTACCGTTACAGAAGTCTTTTATTAACCGTTACAGAAACCAAAATTTCGCATAGTGTGTACATAGCAGAAGTGATGCCATTAGTCCTGTATACCTACAGCGCTGATTCCATAACGAAGATCCCGTGCACATTCTCTAACCATGTCCATCTCCACATGCTGTGCGGCTTTTGTCAGCATTTCTAAAAGTGTAATATAGTCCAGTGTTACTAACAGATTAACAATGTATATACCAGTAGGTTTATGATAGATTTGGTCCGTGTTTTTGCTTTACATTTATTTTATTCCACTTCAGATATGTTGCAGTTTATAATGTGTACATTTCAGATAAACAAAAATGGAGAAGAATATAAAAGCATTTGAAAAGGGCATTTGAAATTGCAAAGCATTGCTCTCCAACGGTAATCCAAAGACGGGAGTAAACATGCAAGCATCAGTCAACATACAAAGGGCATTCGAAAATTTTAGATCTGCCATTTCTGGTTTATCTCTTGTATTTTGAATAGGACTCATCTGTTGAGTTTAGTTTCCTTAATTAATTAGTGAACTAATTTAAAAAGAGAAACAAAGAATTAGACTATCTCCACTGATTTACTAGCATAAATCAATTTGGAGGTTGGTTAATTGTTGTGTCGTACTTGTGTACCTTAAAGGCCGCAAGGAGGAGGAGCACGCCAACACATCCAAAGTTGTGGTTCGAACCTTCCCTATACGATTCGGGGAGAGGTACGAATCGTTCTTCCATCTCATTTGTTATTTATGCACAATGACGATTCAGTGACGGAACTAGAAAATTTTGAAATGGGGTTCACTTAAATATTAATGTTTAAATGGAAATGCTATAGTCAAATGATATGGATGAAGTGTTTAGTCAAATCCGACCAAATTTCAATTCAGAAGTTCAAATGACCAATCCAAGCCGTTAAATATGATCTTCATATTAAAATCTTTTTTTAAATCAAATTGTACATTTGAAAATTTTTATACTAGATTTTTAAAAATTTTCAAAAATTTCGATCTAATTAGTTTTAAAATTTTGAAAATCCTAATAAATACTTAAAAATAGAAAAAAAATTGTAAAATTTGTCATGCAAGAAAATTTCAATATGAAGAACATATTGAGTGGTTTGAATTGATCAATTGAAGTTTTGAATTTGAGACCTAATCGAATTTGATGGAGCTATTCGTCAAATTGCTTTGACTCTATATCTTCATTTCACATCCATTACTTCAAAATTGAAATATTAATCATAATAATTAAACAAAATACATGTTTCCATCAAACATCCATTACTTCCAAAAAATAATACAACTGCAAATATTTTTTATTTTAGTCAACTGTCATAAAAATGAAATAATACGAACTAGAATATGATATGTTTTAGACTTGTTATAGACTCGAATTTAACTTTCAAACCAAACTTTCAATATAATACAGCTAAAAAAAGAGAAAAGGATGATCAGAGGAGGGAAGTTTTGGATAAAATTTTTTCCGACTGTTCTCGCGAGTTACAAAGAGAAGAGAATCACTAGAGTTTAGCTTTCACTAGATAAAAAAGAGTTTAGCTTTATTTTCTGATTTGCTGAAGTGGTTAGGCTAAATTCCATTTGTTACCTGGTTTGGCTACGAGGCCCAAAAACGACAGCGGAAGTAACAATAAGTGCAACTAATTCCATTTTATTATAGTAACATAAAACTTTTGCAAATAAATTGTTCATCTTCCAAAAAAATTCTCAGAAAAATTATATTATAAAATATATGGGGTTCAACAATGAAAAAATCATCTAAATATTTTGGGGTTCAAACATGTTGTGCATATAACAAATTTACATTTTTTTAGCTAAATATATTAATATTAGTATTATTATTTTTAACAAATAGGGGTGACATTGACATCATCAAACCTTTGATGAAATGTAAATCCGTCCCTCGTGTCGCTTAATTCCACATGTTTTTTTATTGTGTGTGTTTTAGTCACTCATAAATTTGATTAGCACAAACCACATAAATAAAAGTTTCTTCAGGAGTGAGTTGGGAGAGTTGAAGGACGAGCAACCATCATAAACGTCAGATCAAGAGGCTGAAATCGAGATAAGTGGCTCAGATCTCTTCGAGCATTAATGAAAGAGGACAAAATTGGAGGCCAGTCGAAACTGTATTGTCACTCATCTTCTATCGTTCGTGCTTCAATCGGACGGAGGTCATTGCGAAGAAATCAAATTCCATCAAATTTCATCATTTTGACGAAAATTTCCGTACGGAATTTCAAGGCTTAAAACTCCCATCGAATTCAATTAACATGCATTTATTAGTTCTGATCAAGGTGTTAATGTTTTTTTTTTCCGACAAGCTAGACAGTGGGTGTCTGGTGAAAAATCAAGGTGTTAATGTTGCATAAAGTAATAACAAAAAAAAAACTAAAATGGAATTAAACATTAGGCCTTCTTTTTTATCTAACTCAAGTTCACTAATTAAGCCGATATTGTTGCAGATATGTCCTAAAAGTTAATTATTTAATGAATTATTTTAGTTTATATTATTGATGATATTAGATCGTCTGTTTCTTGAGTTATTATTGACAGATCATTCTGGTTGAAAATCTGAATTATAAATCTTTATGAATCATTTTCTTGGAATGACAATAATATCTCTATAAAAATTCCTAATTTTGATAATTGAACATTGATTATCATAAATATTAGTATGCAAGTTAAATGATGGTTAAGTTCTACAAATTAAGGATAAGGAGTTACCAACTTAATTGCATATGTGTATGTTGGCGGAACATAGCATAGGACTTGATCCAATGAAATAAATATATAGATTGTGTTATGTGTTATTATTTATTTAATTCGAGTTTAATTCTAAGTTTGAGATAATTCACCTTTTCCACATTAGTATTTGTTCAATGAATATTGCCTAACGCTAATTCCTAATAAAGGTTGTAATACAAAATCTATTTAAGTTTGCATGAATTGTGCGGAAAAAAAATTGTTCATCAAGAAAACTGTATGTCCTTCATTAGTAGACCTAATGAGTGATAATATCTATTGGGGTCCCTTGATGGAGTTGGTTTCAAAAGAGATCCTCCCATTTAGAAAACATTCTTCTCATGTATCAAATTGTTTCCAAACAACTTGACACAATTAACTCTAGATCAAGAAAAGTGTAATCTGCAAGAATAACACGATCATATCTTGGATTACACAGTGATATCATGAGACAAAAGAATCATACAAGGAAATTATATATTTTATGCATAATTGAAATATTATAATAATATAGTATTTATTTATGTCGATTGAGAATCATAATGTGTTGTTAAATACCACTAATGATTATTGAAAATAAATGATAATTTATTTCTTTGGCCAACATAACATAAATCCTCCGAGGACACAGTACGAACCTCTTAATCAACACATCATGAGTTTAGTTTATTTGTATTGAAGAATTCAAAATATAATAAGTTGAATAATTAATTATAAATCATTATAATTAATTATTTCAAGAGACCAAATAAAACTAAATTAATATTAAATCTAATTCATTAATAATTATTAAGGAGTTGATATTTATTTTTATCTCGACACAATTATTATAATTATGAAATTTATATATCAAATTGGGCCTAATTTTAAATGCAATTAAAGAGATAATTTAAAAGACCAAATTGCATTTAACAATTTGGTCTTTTAAGCCCTTTTAATGGCCGACTAAATAGTGGGAGGGGACCACTAATCTATGGATTAGACGAGGTCTATATATACACCTCTAATTGGAGAGTTAAGGCAACCTTTTCTCTTTCTCTCTCTTTCTTTGTGAGGCCGCCAATTTAGGGAGAATTCAGATCTGGTGCCGCGCGGCACACCGTGTAGCGCGGCATCAGAGCCGTCTGATCAAGATCCAATGGACAAGGGAGCCCCGTGCATGTAACCTAGATTGATAGGCCCGTAAAAAATGAACCGTCCGATCAAGATCAGACGGCTCGGACGCGTGCTACACGGTGTCCCGCGCTACACCAGATTCGGGTCCATTTAGGGATCCATATCCTCTCCAGCCGTATAAACCGGCTGGACCGTGCAGCCATCTTTATTTTTTGTAATATTTAAAAAGTTTAAAATTTAAATACTGAATTTAAACCGTTGATCTTGTTCAATTTTATAGACGATGCGTTTTTATGTAAGTTTTATAAATTTTGGAGTTGATTTGATACTAAATCAAGTGACCAAATAATAAACGTATTAGAATTAATCAGTGCTGGTTAATCAGATTCGTTCATTGATTGACCACTTGATTTAGTATTAAATCGATTTCAAATTTTAGAAAACTTACATAAAAACGCATCGTCTATAAAATTGAACAAGATCAACGGTTTAAATTCTATATTTAAATTTTAAAATTTTTAAATATTAAAAAAAATGTGGTTGGCTTCCCGGTTCAGCCACATAAAGCGGCTAGAGAGGATGTGGATTCGCCAATTTAGAGGGTGGAGGAAAAATTCTCATCTGTCGTTTTTCCTCTTATTTCTTGCTTTTAAGTTAGGGCTCATGTGTTAAGTATAATTTTTTTAAGTAATTAGTGAATTAATTGAAGCATAAATCAAATAAGAAGTTGATTAATTTTTGTGGACCTTACGTGCAAGGAGGAGAGCACGCCACCACTTCAAAACAGTGGTTCAAGCCTTCCCGATACGATTCGGGAAGAGGTATGAATTTGATTTTCCATCTTTTGATTTTCAAATAAACTTCAAGGAAAAAAACCTTTTCTTCAAATCAGTAAAATATACGAGTACATTTCAAAACATTAAATATAGAAGTTTCCGAAAGTTATTTAGCAGCAAATCATTCTACTTTTACTTTTTGGTCTTGTCACTTATCAGGACACCTTATATCTGCTCAATTTCATCCGTTCTAAATTGTCCTAAGTTCTTTCTCTATTTTTCTATGCCAATCATGTCATGATATTCACAAAAGGATTTCATATCATATATGATTGCTAAAAGAGAAGAGCTGTATAAAAAGTGACTATGCTTGCACCAATCTCTACTTTTTAACTAGTAAGAGAGCTTACTTTGCAACAAATTGATAAAAATTTGATCGTCAATTTCATGTCATTCCCGTTAACTCTGTTCATCTTTCCTAAGCAACCAGTCCCTACTCTTGGATCTGAAAATTCAAAATTATGTGTAAAAGGAAAATAGTCTGTCCATCATTCAAGAAGAAAACAAATACAAAACAGAAAAAAAATGAAATAAACAAAGAAGCCCACAAATCATATATGAGAAGGTGATACTATCACTGCCTCCCTAGTAGAATCGTTTAAGTCTCAATTAGTTTTTTTTTCTGGGCAAGCAGACTTGCCAGATATGATAAAAAAAAAAAGAGATGGGCTAAAATCAGCCACGGCTGACGGATGCAACCGTCAGCTACGATCAAATCTCAATTTTCGAGATTCTAACAATCGATCTGAACCGTTCAATGTGTTCTCCATATTTAAATCTCATTGGAGACCAAATTTTATATTTTTCTAATTTTATTTACTATTTTTTTGAGATTTTTAAAAATCATAGTTATTGAAGGGTCAAGAATTGTTTAGATTAAGAATTTTGTAAAATATCAAACAAATACTAAAAAATTTCAGAAAAATGTAAAAATTGGTCTCCAATGAGATTTCAATATGGAGAACACATTGAACGGTTCAGATCGACTGTTAGATTCTCGAAAATTGAAATTTGATCGTAGCTGACGGTTGCATTCGTCAGTCGTGGCTGATTTTAGCCCATCTAAAAAAAAATGGATTTACATTAGTCAAAGCAATAAATAGAAATCAATTCTAATTTGGGTTTTTTTTTTCTAACTTGCAAAATGATATCATTACAACCTGAAATGTTATACCAGTATTATATAAAGGTTTTGTACTTCATGACTGGTACATCAAGTAGAATATTAAACCAATGAAGCTAGAACAAAGAAACCATTTGTACATGTCATATTTATTAAATTTCAGAGCCAAAAATGAAATAATAAATCTAAAATTAATTGAAAATAAATGAAAGTGAAGAAAGAGGTACCTATTCCGATCTGAAGGAGAATTTACACTTCCTGTGCAGTGTGCACACGGGAAAAAAAAGGATGCAGACAAAATCAAAAGTTGCAGTCTTTTGGTGCTCCCTGAATGGTACAATAGGATAAAACTGACATGATTATCTTTAACCGTGTCAACAGTTCTCTGCTTCACATCTAGCCAAAGCTACATAACAATTGAATAACAAAATATATAACATAAGAAGTATCTATATCCAATTTACCTTTTCATGTTAATATTGAAATATCTATATCCAATTTACCTTTTGGTGCCAACGAATCAAAATACAAAACAAAAGAAAACTATTATGCTGATCCTATATAAAAATTTTCTTTCATCACCATATTCACTTAACTTGCTTATTTCAAATGAATTTCTGCATGAAATGGAGAGCTCACCTGAGAAGAAGGGTAATCGATCAAAGGTGGTTGTACTCATTGAAACATTCAATTTGGAAATAATTGCAAATTCTAGTTATCAGTACACCAAAAGATTGTTTTAACGACAAATTGAATAGACTGTTTAGACACACATGCAAAGGTCAATATTCCCCGATTCCATTTACAATTTTTTTTTTTTATTTGGAGATCAAAGACGTTATTCTAATATGATTGGAATTCTGTCTGTCCCAATACATGTATTCCAATTGAACTACCCATGATCGACACTTGTCAGTCAGGGGGTGGGGATGAGGCCTACCTCACCTGTGTTGCAAAAGGAGGCGAGAAGCAAGTGAGACAGAAGGGAATCACGACTGATAGACAAGAATTGGAGATTGAGAGGAAAAAGAGATGGTACGGACCAGACCCCACTTGAAAAGAGAGTACGCTGGGAAGAAGAAATGACAAGTAGCTAACAATGTAACGGGTCAAAATTGCATATAATAACGCCGAACAAAACAAGCACATAATAGAATGTTAAATGTAGCCATAGAAAACAACAAAAAAAATTAAAGGGCCTTAGATCGAGCGACCAGATTGTAGCGGATAGAAAAATCTACGGCGTGGATGCCGTGTCCAACGTCGAAATAGACCAAAAACCAGTTCGATACCCGCACATCTTTATTTATAATAATAATAATGAATATTGATATTGATTAATAAAAAACTGGTTGCTACTGTAATTCCAAAGTTCTACATAAAAGAAGTATAAAATAGGCAAGGGCGTACCTAATAGAGCCATAGCAGAGATGTTTGTTCAGTGCAGGATTAGTGCTCACTCAATGACCTTAATATGAATGTCAGCAATCTTTGGCCAGTCCTCTCCGTTGCGTTGGCACCTTTCCTTCAACATTGGACAGCCTATTATTTTAATCATTGTAACCGACTTTGGCAACTCTGGCAACTGTGAGATGTTTGGGCAATATTGGAATGAGATAACTCGCAGGGAGGAAAGATTCGTGAAGTTGGGTGGTATTGACTTGATTTTCGAGTGATAAAAGTATAGGCCTTCAAGAGAATGAAGAACTGACAGATCTTCAGAACTGAAGGTTTCTACTTTTAAAAGCTCTAGTACCAACATTCTTGGAGGAATGGAAGTTTTGGATGAGAAAATCTTGAGCATTTTCAGGTTGTCTGTGTGGAGCTCGTCTATGCAACCGTGCCATGACTGCACGTTATCTTCTACGTTCAGATTGGGAAGTCGTTTTAAGCGCAACATTTCTAGTTTAAAAAGAAAGTGCAATCCGTTCAAAGAACAAATGTCTGGACAGTTTAGCACTTGTAGTTTTGTTACTGATGTCAATTTATCAATTGACAGGGATGCCAAGCTGCGACAGGCCTCTAAATAAACATGTTTAAGTTTTGGGAAGTCGCCACAAAAGATACCACTTGAAAATCTGCACCCAGATAGTCGTAACCATTGGAGTGATGATGGTAGAGGAGAATTATGTTTTTCATTTCCAAATTCCAGACAAGGACAAAAATTTACGACAAGTTTCTCTAGGTGAAGTTTATGTAGAGCTCCGAGTGATCTAAGGAGCCAGCATGATCCGATTGTTAAAACCCGCAGTCGTCTCAGTTGCGACATGGTTTCTTCAGAAGGTAGAGTAACCAAAGACATTATACCATGCAAATTAAGATGTTGAAGAGAGCAAAGTTTTCCCAGGCTATCGGACAATGCCATTTCTGTTATGTTGCAGTGACCTAGGGTTAGGGTAATAAGTGAGGATGGCATGTCCAATTTCCTTGATACAGAAACTCTTGTATAAATGAAATTTATCCTCTCCTCGTGGAAATTCCACCATGCTTGTAATAGGTTCTCAATTTGTAACGATGCATTATCTTGGGCACAATCTAGAATTTTTAGCTCTTCGGATAACTCCTTTTCTGTGAGCTTCCCAATCTGCTTGAACATCATACGTTCGGCTTCCATTATTTCCTGATAGTAACGAATACTGTCTGGTATTGAGGCCAACTTAGATAATACATAATCTTTTTCCAATAAGAGCTGATGGTTTAATTGTACCTCTTGATTAGAGACCAATTCTTGCTCACAGATAAGCACTAGAGAGAGGCATCCACGGATAGATAATCTTTCAAGACATGGTGGAAAATCTGGGAGTTCTTTAAGATTTTTGAGCTCGCCCAATTCTATATCTTTACAATATTTCAATAAACGAAGATTTGATGGAAGGACTTCCAGAAAGTTGCATTGCACAAGATTTATCGAACGAACATTTATAATTGATTCATTTCCTAACCATGTAGGATATCTATTAGCTGAATACCCACCCATAGTGAGATGTTCCAGATTTTGGGGTGGTTGGAGGGTCTGTATAGTTTCAAAATCTGAATTTCTTCCATTTGAATCATCACTCCACACAAGTTCCAAAATAGATAAATTTTTATCAATCAATTTGGCTTTCTCTGCCTCATCCTTATCGCTGACATCCTCAAGACCAGAGATGATTAAACGTCCTTTAAGTTCTTTCAGGTTCCCTAATTGTTGCAACTCAAATCCTTTTTCTTTTTTAACGTGGAATTCTGGTAGGGCCTGGAGTGAAGTAATCTTCCCAACATTGCTAAGTGGAGGTGATCTACAAAATAGCCCATTTTTGTCAATAACATGAAGATGCCTCATGTTACGTAGGTTGCTCATGGATTTTGGTAAGCTTGCCATTCCAAGAGGTAAATGAAGTACACATAAAATGCGGAGCCGGGATATGGATTCAGGAATTTCAGTAATTGATGACCTAACAAAGTCCAAGTACTTTAAGTACTTCAACTTGCACACAGTTTTAGGTAATTGTGTAATACTAGGTGACAAGGCCAATACCAATACTCTTAGGTACTTTAATTTTCTTAAAATTTCATCCAAACTTTTGTCTGAATCTTTTTCAAGACATTGAAGAGATTAAGGTCCTCAGCCTTTCCAGCTTGCATATGTTTGGGACATGCTCTTTAATATTCTTGATTGCTATAGACAAATGATGGACAGTTGATGGAATTTCCACCACCTGTTCATTGTCTATCCTAAAACATTCTTCTTGGGTAAGACTTTCTGCCAAATCATGAAATGCATCATGCATGACAAATTTGAACCCGCTCCTAGCAACACGTTGAAAGAAAAGTCGAGACACTAACTCATAGAAATATTTAGATCCATTGTGCTCTAAACTTCTGTTATCAGAAGACGTAACATAATTTAGTGCTAGCCACATTAAACACACACCAACCTTTGTAAAAGTATATCCTTTTGGAAAAATACTACAAAAGAGAAAGCATCTTTGCAATGCTTTATTTAGTTGTTGGTAACTCCACATTAAGGTCGTGTCTAGTCTATTTAAATTTCTTCCTGTTAGGAGATCTCTCCACTTGCTGACCTCCCTTTGCCCACGTAATTGTGAAGCTACACTTTCTATCGCCAGAGGGAATGGAGGCAGCTTTTGTACAATCTGCAGACTAATTTCCTCAAGTTCATTTTTGAGAGGTGTCTCATGCATCTTATCAAGACAGGCATAATGCCTGAACAATGCAATGGAGACATCATTTGTTAATTTTCTCAATTTTACAATAATTTTTTCATTTCCCAAGAGCCCAGGCAATTTTTCAGAACGGGAAGTCAATAAAATTGTTGTTGATCCACTAATTGAATTGAAGGGAGCAAGCAGGCGTTTCCATTCCTCATCCTCATTTTTGTTGCACCAATCATCTTCCTCACTTTTGTTGTACCAAAGGTCATCTAACACGACAAGAACCTTTTTAGACCGGGACAATGTTTCAACAAGTATCGAATGCAATGCTTCCAAAGTGGATGATTGTGGATGTTCCTTGCTTAGGGAAGCACTTTCAATCATCGCCTTTGTGTGCTTAATTACATCCAACTTGCGTGTTAGAGAAACCCACATCCTCATGTCAAAATGTTTCTCCACATCAGGATCACGATAGATGTGTTGTGCAAGGGTGGTCTTACCAGCCCCTCCTATGCCAACAATAGCTACAACTGAGTACAATTTATTTTCGGAAGAATCTGGCTCTTTTAATAGCTCACCAACTACACTCCCATATTCCTGATCACGACCAATGAAAATGGGGCTTTGAGGAAACGAGGATGTTTCTCCGATGGGATTTTCATTTGATTGGATTGGAATTGCATATAAAATTTTGGCTATCTCTACACAACCATTTACATCATTTTTCAATTTGTTTAGCCGGAAGCACAGGTTCCTTTTCTTAGAAGACAAGAAACTAAATTTCTCGCCATTCTTGTTAGTGTACTTAGCTAATGGTTTAATTAAAGGTAAAGAAGAAATGCCCTCTTCTCATGCTTTATCTTCTTTGTAATTGTCTGGTACTCTACCTCATCCAGTATGTCCTCTGCATCATCGTATGTATCCTTGAGCTTTTGGAGCCATGCCTTGAGCTCAGGCATGTCCATGCGGATCTCTTCTGATGCTTTTGTGGCGATAGCAAGCTGTGGAAGGACCCTGTCCACGAGATCTTTTAGCTCGTTGGAAAAGCCCTTGTCCACAAGCTTTTTCATGACAGGAGAGGCAATCACTCGAAGCCCTGCAAGCGCAATAGTTGCAGCAGTTGCCATTTTTCTGATAATATTAACACAAGTTGGATAAGAGCAAAAGTTGTGAGATTGCAAATGGTGAGATAAGAAGATGAAAACACAATAATGTTAAGGACTTTGATGATTATGATTAAGCGGGGTAGCACCGTAGCAGGTAGCTAGCTAGGGACCCCCGACCTACTGGAATCGTTTGATAGATCTGTCTAGCTGTGCCTGGCTCATGACATTAATTTAAGTCTTCTATATGATCATTAATGAGAGCTGTAGCGGGCCCGTTATTCAGCAATACAAATATAAGTCGATTAATGCTCCAGGAGTAGTTTCCGTTTGATTAGTCAAATGTCGCTGGGAAGGCTTTTCCTCGATATTTTGGTCATTTAATGCTACACGAAATCAGCATGTGATGTTGTCTTTAGTTCTAGGCCAGGGAGAGCGCAATTGTTATATTTGACTGGTTCAACTCAAAATTTATGACGTCAACAATCACATTTTGGTACCTTTCCATTCTGCTTCCTCTTAATTACCATTGACGCAACGAATATAAAATTTAAATTTTCATATTGACCAAAACTTTTTCTCTTCTCAAATTTTCATATTTTTAAATTTTGAATTATAAAATTTGTGATTTCAAATTTGGAATTTTTTTTAAAGTTTGAATTTCAATTAAATATCAAATTTTGAAAATTTTAAATTTTAAATTTATAATTCTGAAAATAAGGATGGAGCCAGGATTTTAGAAAACAGAGTAAATAGATCTAATCCGAAGATCTTTCCTTCCAGTAGTGATATCATCGAGCCAGTTGTCATGGATCGATCCATTGTAGTCCTTCCTTTGAACCATTGGAGCCATATTCTCTATGGCTGTGTTTGGATGAGTGAGGGAATAAGGGAATAGCTTCACAAAGTTACACACTTTTCAATACTTCTTTCTTTATTCCTCTTATTCCACACCATCCAAACGGAGCCATAAGATGGGACTCATGTATCGCTTCCCTTGTCGCGTATGTTATCTCCAATTTAACCCCGAAGCTGTTGCATAATCCATCAAACATTAAGAAGGTAATGTCGTTTAATCGGCATTTGCAGTTGCAGTCAGTATTGTGTAGCAATTAGTGTATAATCACAACTTGTATTGCGTATGTACGGTCCATTATGGCTTTGTTCAAAATAATTTTTACGAGGGCTTTCATTCTGCAGATTTCATTGGATCTAATAAAATGAAAATTCTGATCAAATGACATCAAATGCATCCACTTTGAACAAAAAATTTCTAATGAAATGAAATTCAATGTTACAAAAAAGGTGATCCTAAAACTCATAATTAAGTATCCTTGAGCCTTTGAAGCCATGCCTTCAGCTCGGGCATCTCGATGTCGGTCCCTTCTGATGCTCTTGTGGCGATCACAATCTGTGGAAGGTAAATGCCCACGAGATCTTTCAGCTCGCTTGGCGCATCCATCCCAACATACAAAAAGCCCTTATTATTGATGAGCATTTCCATAAAAGGAGAGGCAATTAGTTGAAGGCCTGCAAGCGCTTCACCAATTGTCATTTTTCTGAGATTATTATCACAAATTCACAAGCTTGATAAGAGCAAAAATTTGTGAGATTGCAAATGGTGACATAAGAGGACAAAAACAGAATAGTTTACGGGCTTAATTAATTTAGCGCGTTAGAACTGGTGGATTTGATAGATGTGCAGTTGTGACTGGCTCGTGACATACATACAAGTCTTCTAGGATCATTATTAAGTGCTGTAGTGGGTCCGTTGTTCCACAAGACCATTACTAATTCAATGCACCAGAGGTTCCCATTTCTACCTGTTTATTTAAACTTTAATTTATATATAGAGAGATATATTGATTCAACTGCATCGGAACCGTTCTGGTCAATAATTTGTTTCTAAATTACGTCTACCTTGTCAATTAGTGTGTTAAGAGGAGAGCTATAGTGTTTTCTCTTTTTTAATAAAAGTGAGGATCAAGCGCTCATTTAATAGTACAAGTGTTTCTATTAAAAATAATAGTACAAGTGTTTAGCCAGTGGTTAAATGAAAAATTTTAGAAGTTCAAAAATCAAAAAGAGAGAGCTGGGTGTTATCCTGAGTTCAACTCAGCAATTGATCCCAACTATTACAAAACTTTATCATTTGGACCCTTCCATTCTGCTTCTCCTTACCATGGACACAGCAAAAGCAAGCCCCTCCAAGGAGCTAATGACAATTAATGATATCTTTTGGATGATATCTGAGCAAGCCCCAACGAGCGTCACTACGACAGGTGCTGTCAGACATACAATCCAACACTAGGCTTTGGATACTCAGTTAGACTTAGGGAGCTTTTTTGGTTTTCCCTCTATTGTTAGCTTTTTTCTGTTACGTAGTGAGAGAGACGGGATTTTCTATTTCTTGGTTGTACATTTGTAAACATTCTTTTTTTCCTTAAATTAAATTTGCCGTTGGCAATTTGCCAGCAGCCCTCAAAACAAGAAAAAAAAAAAGATATCTGAGCATGAGATACTGTCCAGTTGTTATCGTCCACATGCCCTCTTAATTAAATGTTAATTGCTTCTCCAATCTAGAGAAGGATGCTTGGGCAAGCCAATTTACTATCCCAGTGGTAAAAAGGATAAGAAGGTGGTTTTTGGTATATAGAAACTACGCTAAATATAATTATTGATGAAAAAAAGTGTAAGAAAAACAAGTCAGAGTTCATACAATACAGCGGAAGACTTGGATTGTTCTTCTTTCACAATTTCGCACCACAGCGCCTTGCTTGCCTTCTCCTTGTGCTCTCCTTGCTCCTACCACTGGTGGATCGCTATAAGAAACCACACTATTCACAGTCCAAGTGCCTACTAGACTGCTCAAACCGAAATCACTCGAATCGGTGTAGGAATCACTCTCTAATGGTGATTTGTGCCTTTTTGAAGAAAAGCACAAATGATGTGGAGTTTCTCTCTCTCTTAATTCTGTCTAACACCCACTGAAATGACCATATCAGTGTATATATTAAAGACAATTCGCACCCTTTAGCAAAGAGATGCAATTGACTGGGTCTTATCCAATTGGATCCTTTCAGCCCATTATTGTTTATGGTCCACAGGCCCACAAACATCTCCACAATTCCTACAATCTCCCTCTTGGAGATGTTTCTCTTGCAGTCAAGTATTCATACAGCAAATGGACCGTGCGACCAGTGATACCTGCAAACCTGTATCCTAGAGGAAGCCGGTTAAGACTATCTAGGACATTTAACAAATTGTTAAGTAAAGCAGTATCTCATTCCCTAGGCTAATTTGACATACACCTGACTAAGCACTTCACACTCCCTCTTGGACAATGCTTAATCACTAATTATTTACATGTATTCCCAATTTATGTCCCAAATGACATAATTTGGCTGCGCAGTGAATCACAAGTAAATCAAATGGTGTAATCACAATTACCTTCCTTTTGCACTCATGTCACTAAATTAGAAACTGACAGCTTTCCGAGAAATGCCCCGACAGACGGTATCAATGCTTCGCCATTGGTAGCATAACGTAGTAGCATTCATCAGCTCCCTCTCTTATGACATAGTCAAGAGTAATAAGGGTATGATAATATTATGGGACTCACACAATGAGAAGGCAGGGATTGACTAATAAAAGTCACTTAACTCATTTCCCATACGTCGCTAAGCGCGTGCAGTATGAAATGCATGCTACAGTGTTTTTCTGCCTTAAGCAGACGCATGTCTCCTTAATATAAACACTGTACAAGTCTAAGTTCAGTTACAAACTATGCATCTATGGTCTAGATTGCATCCATTGTAACTAACTCTGAGTGACTTCGCAACCACACTTCTAAAGTGTCCAGCAAGTCCACTCACCTTGGCTAAATAGGCTACATGAATTGCGGGGAACAAATCATGTTGACCACATAATTGTAGTCTCATCTCAGTCCTTGACTAAGGCGACATTGACTTACGCTCATTCCCAGAATGCAAATAGGTCAATATAGTCTAATCTCTGCACATCCTGGATGTCAGAGTCGATTGCTCATGTGAGAGAGCCAATCACAGCTTATGACATGCTACCATCTGTGCTAACATTTAATTGAACAATATAATTAACTTGTAAGCAACAAAGCATCAAATTTATTAACTATATCAATCATGTTCAAATATATACATACAACAATCAAGTCAAATATAGTAGCAAATATAATCACATTCTACGAAGACCTAGCGCCTTCACATGCGCTATAAACTGATCCCTTGGGATGGGTTTTGTAAGCGGATCAGCAATCATCTTCTTAGTAGAAATATATTCTAAAGCTACTTTTCTATGTGTTAATCTGTCTCTAACAAAATGATATCTCATTTGAATGTGTTTGGTTTTTCCATGATACTTGGGATCTTTAGAGTATGCAATTGCTGCCATACTATCACAATAAAGAGTCACTGGTTTCTCACAAACCGCGACAATCCCTAAGTGTTTCAGGAAACGTCTCAACCAAATAGCATCTTTTACAGCTTCTGCACATGCTATATACTCCGCTTCCATAGTGGATAAAGCAATGCACTCTTGCTTTGTGCTTCTCCAAGAGATAGCACCGTTACCAAGTATGAACACATAACCCGAAGTTGACTTGCGTTCATCAGGGTCCCCGCCCCAATCGGCATCACTATAACCGATTAGTTTCACATCTTTTCCTTGATAACATAGCATGTAATCTGCGGTGCCTTTGAGATATCTAAATATCCTCTTCACAGCTTTCCAGTGCTCAGGACCTGGATTGACTTGGAAGCGACTTACCAAGCCCACTGCATGGCAGATGTCAGGTCTTGTACACATCATAGCGTACATTAGACTTCCCACGGCACTAGAATAAGACATTCCTTTCATAATGTCTTTCATATTCTGCTTTTCCTCTTCAGTCTTGGGACACATACTTACACTAAGGCCAATATTTCTTTCAACGGGAGTGTCAAAAGGTTTACACCTGTCCATCTTGAACTTCTCAAGTACCTTCTTAATGTAAGTCTCTTGAGACAAACCAAGAAACTTCTTAGAACGGTCCCTTGATATTTTGACACCCAGCACATAGCTGGCTTCACCCATATCCTTCATGTCAAATGTAGACGAGAGCATTTCTTGAGTTGAAGTAATCAACTCCATATCATTTCCAGCCAACAATATGTCATCTACATATAGAGTTAGAACTATGAAACTACCTTTGGACCGTTTAATATACACGCAATGGTCTTCCTCAATCATCTCAAATTCATTTGACAAAATGGCTTGGTGAAATTTGAGGTACCACTGACGTGAAGCCTGCTTGAGACCGTATATGGAACGGCGGAGTTTGCACACCTTGTGCTCCTCCCCTTTAGCTTCAAACCCAGTGGGCTGATCCATATATATCTCCTCATCAAGTTCTCCATTGAGAAAAGCAGTCTTTACGTCCATTTGGTAAAGTTCTAAATCCATAGATGCAACCAATGCTAGAATGATACGGATAGAGGCAAATCTTACTACCGGTGAGAAAGTTTCCTCATAATCCACTCCCTCTACTTGGGTGTATCCCTTCGCAACTAAGCGAGCCTTATATCTGTCGATTGACCCATCTGCCTTGCGCTTAACCTTGAGAACCCACTTGTTCCCAACTGTCTTGCGCCCCGACGGTAATACGACCAAGTCCCAAACCTGATTCTTTTTCATTGAATCCATCTCCTCTTTTAATGCAGCAAGCCACTCTTTGGCTTCCGGACTAGACAGTGCATCTGCAACTGTTCTAGGTTCAATAATATCCTCGACTGCAGCAAGGAAACATTCACCTTCCTCGATTTCAAATCGACGGCGAGGTACTTTTCCTCGTGCACTTTTGCGAGGTTCCGGATGTCTCTGCTGACTTTCCTGCGGATCGCAGTCACTGGCCACGGATCCCAATTGCGGGTCGCGGCTTGTTGCCGTTGACCGCGAATCATCAACCCGAGAGACATTCTGCTCTAACTCTTCACGAGAAACTATATCTTTAGTAGCAGGAACTAATTCAAACAATTCTAATGTACTAACCTCCCTCTGTCTCGGGAATTCCTCCTCGAGGAATGTGGCATCTCTTGCTTCAAATTCTGTGACCGTACCGCTAAGATCCTCTCCAATAAATACATAACCCTTGGATTGTTCAGAGTATCTAATAAAAATACACTTCTTTCCACGAGGGCCAAGTTTTCCGTATTTATGAGATGAATCTAGAACATACACCATTGACCCCCAAGGACGCAGATCAACCAAACTTGGTTTTCTGCTAGTCCATAGTTCATAAGGCGTTGTTGACACAGATTTTGTTGTTACACGGTTTAGTACATATGCCGCAGTTAACAACGCATCTCCCCAAAAGGAAATCGGAAGTTTAGCCTGCGCCATCATGGAACGGACCATTTCCAATAATGTCCTATTCCTTCTCTCCGCTACTCCATTTTGTTATGGAGTTCCAGGAATTGTAAGCTGTCTTACTATTCCTTTTTCATCACACAGCTTCTTGAATTCATCTGATAGGTACTCACGACCTCGATCAGTTCTAAGAGCCTTTATAGTTGTACCTAATTGATTCTCAACTAAAGTCATATAGCTCTTGAAACAACTCAAGGCATCAGACTTGTGAGAAATCAAATAGACTTGACTATACCTCGTGTAGTCATCTATAAAGGTGATGAAATAAACTCCACCATGTCTAGCTCTCACATTCATTGGACCACAAATGTCCGAATGAATCAATTGTAGAGGAGAAGTGGCTCGAATAGCCTTGCCAAAAGGCTTTCGAATTGCTTTACGTGCTAGACAGTGCTCACATGTTGGAAGATTGAACTTAGCTGTCGATCCTAAAAGACCGTCCTTAGCCAATCTATTCATTCTATCCACACCAATGTGACACAGTCTTGCGTGCCACTTTTTAACATTACAATCATTATCAGATATCACATAAGAAGAAGAATCATAAGCAGCAGAATAATTAATTGTATCTAGAATCATAAAATTATCTTTTAAGTAGCCATTACCAATAAGACAATCATTCAGATACAATTCAACACATGTTCCAACAAAAACAACACGAAATCCAAGTTTAACAAGCAAACACACTGATACAAGACTCCGCCTAATTTCTGGAGCATACAACACATCATGCAATAACAATTTGTGTCCACTATTAAACACAAGTTCGCAAGTTCCAATCCCTAGGACTTCAACCTTGCTGTTGTTACCCATGTATATGTGTCGACTACCCGCTGGAATGCGACGGAAGTCCACAAATGCATATCTGTCCCTAGTTATGTGGTCTGTTGCTGCTGAGTCTACAGTCCAAACAGGAAATGTCTCAGCCAATAAAGCGCAACTAGATACATAAACATCAGATTTACAACAAGAGGATTGGGCTCTTACCTTCTTCGGCTTCGTGCATTCACGAGCGAAGTGCCCCAACTGCTCACAGTTGTAACAAATCATCTTTGATTTGTCTCTCCTCTTTTCTTGCTTGTTTTTCTTCTTCTTTCCGCCACCGGCACCACTCGGTTTGGAAGAAGAAGCACCAGCCGAAGAAGAAGCCCCATCGGACTTTCCTCTCTTGCGCTTGCCATGTTTCTTTTGGGCCTCCGATGAAACCACAAAGGCTTCTTCGGTTCCCTTCTCAGAAATCAACCGCTCCTCCTCGAGCTCAACATGACGAGCCACATCCTCAAACTTGCGGATGTTATCATTGTGAGTCAGGTTAAGCCTCATATGATCCCAAGACTTGGGCAATGAGCGAATAACTGCCTGCACTTCTTGCTCATCAGTCATGTTGTTACCCGCTGCCTTTAACTCACTTATCATGTTTGACATGGTCATAAGATGCTCCCGCATGGTGTGCTCGGGACGCTTCTTATACCATTCAAACCTAAGTGTCAGTTGGCGTAGACGGGTGGTTGATGTACCACCAAACTCTAGCTTCACAGCATCCCAGAGCTGTTTAGCGTGTTTGAACTTCTCAAAGCGCAAAATTAGAGGATTAGACATGCTGCTCAACAACAGGACACGAGCAACCTTGTCTTTCATCTTCCAGGCATCATATTCCGTGCGTACCTCACCCGACTTGGGTTCAGTCATGTGCTTCTCAATGCCTTCGAGCACCCCCTCATTGTCTAAGAGATACTGAACCTTCCTGTGCCACATATCCCAGTTGTGGAGGCTCAGTTTCTCTCCTTGGTTAAGGTCATTGATAATGCTCTTGCTAACCGACATCTCCAACTACATATCAGAGACAACACATAGTGTATGCATGTTAGCACAAACACAATAGATTCTGCCACACAATTTCTAATCAACTTAGAAATAATATTATCTTGGTCGATCAATCGAAAGTGCCTAGGGCAACAAACATCTCTCACGACCGAGAAATATTATCCTACTTGATTTAATTTGTGCAAAATCACAGAATATGGATGAGACCCATCATCTACCAATCCATATTCACCCATCAGAATGCACTACTTTGCAACTTGTATGACAAATACCTTATGTACCGTCATATAATCAAGGTTGTTGGACATAATAGTACTCACTTGTACCATTCAAACAAACCATTGGTTAAAGGTAACCATTAAATACAGAATTATCACCAAGATAATCTTTTAGTTGTTGGTCAGGCATATACATACCATCTCTGGTTCAATTGTGTTCAAATTTCGTGAAAAATACAAGTCTCAGACCAAAACTATACTCCACGAGTCGCAACATGCATCTTGTCCAGAAATCTGATTCGCACCCTTTCGGTAAATCGGCAATAACTTTCTGTACACTGATCTGATTTTCGAGTTCTTGGACATTCTGGAAAGTAGACTCGAAGCACTTTCCAATAGAACAAACCTCACTCGAATCGGAGTTACAGATCTTAAGTTATGCCCAAAACAATCCGACTGTACGAGTTTACATAATCTGATTCGCACCCTTTCGGTAAATCGGCAATAACTTTCTGTACACCGATCTGATTTTCGAGTTCTTGGACATTCTGGAAAGTAGACTCGAAGCACTTTCCAATAGAACAAACCTCACTCGAATCGGAGTTACAGATCTTAAGTTATGCCCAAAACAATCAGACTGTACGAGTTTACAAATTCTGGACTGCACTAATTCGAGTTTTTCTCAAAGTTTTCATACAAAACCACGAAATTAAAGTCTTATGAACACAAAATTGCAACCAGAACTTAAAGTAAGACTCTAATGGTGCATTAGAATCGAAAAGAAGAGTCTGGCTCTGATACCAATGTAAGAAAAACAAGTTAGAGTTCATACAATACAGCGGAAGACTTGGATTGTTCTTCTTTCACAATTTCGCACCACAGCGCCTTACTTGCCTTCTCCTTGTGCTCTCCTTGCTCCTACCACTGGTGGATCGCTATAAGAAACCACACTATTCACAGTCCAAGTGCCTACTAGACTGCTCAAACCGAAATCACTCGAATCGGTGTAGGAATCACTCTCTAATGGTGATTTGTGCCTTTTTGAAGAAAAGCACAAATGATGTGGAGTTTCTCTCTCTCTTAATTTTGTCTAACACCCACTGAAATGACCATATCAGTGTATATATTAAAGACAATTCGCACCCTTTAGCAAAGAGATGCAATTGATTGGGTCTTATTCAATTGGATCCTTTCAGCCCATTATTGTTTATGGTCCACAGGCCCACAAACATCTCCACAATTCCTACAAAAAGAATATAAGTTTACTGCAGAGCATTGGCGCAAATTGCTAAGAATTTGCAATGCAAATACCAAAATAACTTCTAGATGTCAATATGGGTCCAAAGATCTTTGAGCACCATGTATGCATTTGGGATATACAAGCATTCTCCATTTAATATAAAATATAAATAATATCAGAGAGCTAGAAAGGAATAAATATTCAAGGCCAATAATGTCACATCATGTATTTTGTTACAAATGATTTTTACTATTTCATATACACGACAATTGTGCTGATTAATTTTGTAATTACTAGCATGAACCTCCGACTTTCGAATATTCTGGGAAATTTCTTTCAAGGCTTAATTAACAGAAAGTTTTCCGCACAATCTTATACAGATATTATTATAATTAACAGAAGGATGTAGCTTTATAAAATTATTCTTGCACTAAAACATCACAAAACAAAATTGGACTCGTAACTCGTAAGCACTATTCCAAACAATCACAAGACAAAACAAATAAAGTTTTTTTTTTTTTGTCTTTCGATAGAGATATTGATCTGTTAGTGTGTAATATGTTATAATTTGATAGACTTATTTGCGTTGGGGTTGTGTACGACAAGTCGACAATGCCTGTATCCGCGTAATGATATTTTCAAAAGGCGAGCACGCAAAGAAGAAACAACAAGTAAAATAATAAAAAAGACAATAAAAAGAAAGAGTGCAACAAAAGGTCTGGATACGTTTCTAATGAAATGGCAATTATAAAGAGCATGAAGCATGATATTTCTTTTTGGTCTCTAATTTTATGCAAAGAGTACAACACAGCTTTCCACCGGACCACAGTCCGCAGCACTAAAACTCAATTTGAGATTGGGCTACCTTGATCTGGCCCGTTTGAAGTAGGCCACCTCTTGCCCCACTACTGGACCATACTCGCTCCAATAATATTTCACAGCCCCATGGGCCATGGCCATGATTATTAACTTCATAATTTCATTTGCAGGCCTAATTATAAGAAACTCTTTTGTAAGTTATCGTGCAGCATAACTAGCTTAAACTTGAATTCATTAGTCAGCAATATGTTGTACTTGAGTCAACAAATTTTGCACAGTCTATGAATTTTACTTAGAAATTTTAGAGGAAAATAGTCATTTTTGCCTTTTTGAGCCGATAAATATCTACAATTGAGAGCAATATGCTGCGCTTGCACATTTTTTTGAGTGAAAGGTTGCAAAGTTCGAAATCCGATTTGGGAGTCTTTCATAGATATTTAATTTAAAAATAAATTGTGTGGCTTAGACCCCCAATTTATCTTAAAAAAAATACGTGCATGGGAGTTGTCGATCTTATAATATCGTGTATTAAAATTATTCCAAAAAAAATAAAGTCCAATGATAATCCAAGAAAAAAGATTCTCTTAGAGTAGTAATTAATTCAAATTTTCATAGAAATACAGAGACCTTTTGTTAAAAAAATTTCAGATCTGTATCTTTAACTTTTTCAGCTTTTGTAATACAAGTATAATGTTGTTCCTTTTCATGTAAAATATCTTTTTTTGTGACTTTGTGATATGACGTAGCATTGGGGGAAATTGTTGATGAAATACTGAAACAATCAGGACATTCACAAGGAACCGAGGTTTTGTCGGTTCTGGTAAGATTAGTGAAAGATGAGAGAGAATTACAAAAAGAAAATTGATAACTGAAATAACGCTCGATAATTACAAGTAGTTGTGTATAGTTGTTGATTAAGACTAATTTATTATCAACATGAGATATTTTTTGTAGTATGACATGTGAATAATTTGATTTATGGGTAAATTAAATTTTGTACTTGGAAGCAAGAAATTTGAGAGAGGCTGCTGTACAATCTATATAGTCCTAAAATAGGAAAAAGTTTTTAAAATTTATTAACAAAATAATTCAAATTCTACTTTGTATATAATTAATAATGAACTCAACAAAGTTAATAGCGCAAAGAAAATAAAGAAATGAAGCATATTTAATTGAGAAATAATATATCTTTTGCCCCATGAAAATTTTTCTGATTCCTCCATCACTCCTAGCATGTCACATATGAACTCTTTAAAATATAAAATGATAAATTTATACAGATGTTAAGAAAGTGCAATTTATTTATATATTAGTATACAAATACAATATACGGATATGATAGGAATTTTATTATTCAACCAAGATAGGAGGACAAAATAGTCAGGATAAAATTTAATTTTGGAATCGTAACAGAACTTTGTACCCTAGCAAAACCTCTGAGCGCCAGCCTCAACGGTTGAGTGGCATTGACGTAAATATCTGGGAATATCAGGACCGTTTATTCCGACAAGTTCTGTTGCTGCTGTCTGCCTCGCTGGTTCCCGCAGAGAGTCGTCTCGTCTCCATCCTGGCGTCAGCATTTCGTCACGCGCGACAGTTTTCGAAATGGCTACAGTGCTGACGTGGTGCGTTTTTATTGCATAAAGAGGGGATGTTTGTTTTTGTCCTTTTAATGATAAATAAATACATTCCTGTGCTTTTTGGTGTCACCTTTCCGTTGTGACGTCGTTGCAAATTCGTGATTGGTTCAGAGTTAAAAATGCAAGTTTGGCTACATTACACTTTTTTTTTATATATATTTGCTACATTACACAAGGTGCCGTGTTGTTGTAGGCTTGTAGCGTTCTCTTTGGGGGGCGTTTGGATGGGGTTGGAATAAGAGGGAATTGCAAATTCTCGGAATTTCATATGTCAAATTTATTATAAATAATTCAAACTCTTCACAAAGTTACACACTTCCCAATAAATTTATGCCTAGAATTACAAATTCCCCAAATTCCTACAACATCCAAACGGCCCCTTTAGCATTTTGATGCTATGTTCTGAAACGCCAAAGCAAAAGCAGCTGAACAGAAAATGCTTGCGCAAATGACTTCTTTTCATTTTCTTTTCTACTGAGAAAAGTGAATTCTTGCTGAAAAAGTTAGTTTATATAAGTTGAGATCCGCTGCTGCGCGACACATGGTGTAGCGCGGCATGCTGGTCATCTGATCAAGATCCAATGGACAATGGAGTTCCGTGCATGTAACCTAGATTGATAGGCCCGTAAAAAATGAACCGTCCGATCAAGATCAGACGGCTCGTAGTGCGCTACACCGTGTGTCGCGCAACAGCGAATCCAGATTGTAGTTTATATAATACGAAGCCAAGCGTTTGTTTCTTGCAAGTATGGCATAAGATGCTTTGAATATTCCAATCTCACAGTAAGAAATCAGGAATTTCACACTGTAAACATAATGTAATAAACATCATAAAAAACATTTCAAAAGTAGCTCGACGCCCTTGCAAAAAAAAATAATAATAAATAAATCTTTTCTTAGAAAGTTTGTTATTACATTTTGGTGATAATTTTAAATATCAGAAGCATCAAAAGAAATATAATATCTACTTCAAGGTTAATGTCCATTTTGGGTTGTGAAGATTTTCAATTGAAGATGACGATTCAATTCGATTAAAATCACATCACAAGCTGGCACCAAACATTAAGTATTAATGGCACTTAAAGCATTAAATTTCGTTTAATATAAGATTAAGATGTTATATAATGAATACAATAAATTTCTCTTCATAATAACTTGATTTTATTTTCTTTTTTGACATCTTGATTTAGTATAAAATCGAATTAAAAATTTTAAAATTTTATGTGGATATCATGAAACTAGACAAAATTTCAAGATTGCATTTGATATTTAAATGTGTTTTTGTAAAGCATATAGAAAATAAGAAAAGTGAACTTACAATATAATTTAGTACCAGATAGAAGATGGGATTAAACTCCTCTTTTAACATAATGTAAATGTAACTATAAGGCCCTTTTATAATTTACACTGGGAATTGTTTACAGGAATAAAAAAAAAGAAAGGAATAATCCTACGTGGACATTAAAGCTAATCATGTTCATTTTATAGATAATAAATAATAATTTGCACCGAACACGTGATTTAAAGCGCAGCCGTTATTCCACTCAGAACACCATCCTCCCCGGACCACCGAATTCGGTGCTTGCTCCCGGTCCAAATTCTTCTATGTTTTACGAAGGTCGTGACGATTGACCAATGAAAAAACTGGATTTAAATCCATAAACTAACTGTAAAAATTATTCGAAAATTGTATTTTTTATTTATATTGTTTCAAAAAAATTTATGATTTATAAATCTTATTTAAATTGTAAAATCTTCATTCACAAATTTAAAGATTTCATATTATTATTTTATTTACTAACAAACTAGTATTATTGAACTCAGTTCTAATAGTACATTTAATTTAAATTTTATCTCAATGATTAATGGTATACATTCTTTCTTTTTTTTCCATTTTTGGAGTGAGTGCCGATTTAATAAACGATTTTAACAGATAGTGTAATAGTTGTATAGAAAAATTTTGTAAGATGCTTTAGCGATTGCACGTAATTGGTGTTATATAAAAATTATATAATTTGTAAATAACCTTATAATGATACATGTTAAAATCCAATTTTATATACTATTATAATATATTAATATACAAAGAAAAAAAATAAATTGTCATTGATAAATTTTTTTCATATATTTTATAAAAGAAATATATACACTGTAGACATTTTATATTTCAGGAGCATACAATAATAAAATATAATATTATTAAATGAAAAAAATTTGTTCTTTCTGCTTTTGTCTTATCATTGATTTCGACTTCCACAAGTTTTCATTTATTTTTTGTTAAAAATGTATATTTTTATGAATGCATATTTAGAAATTCAGCTTTTAACCTCACTCGATCATAATTTTATTTTGACTAGAACTTAAATATACAATGTAACATTTGTTAGGATTCATTGATTTCATTCAAAACACTTGGCTATTAATGATTAGTAAATGCATTGTCTGATTAGATCAAAATAAAAAAAAAATCCATAATTCTGCTTTAACGTTGTAAGCATTTAATGGTGGACTAGACATAAAATTCCCGCAAAAACAAACTCTCCTCTCTCCAGTTCCATTATATCTTATAATCACCTACAGCTACAAGGCTTGTTACAATCTCCTCTGTAGCTCCGTATAAATACCTCCGTCTACTCCATCAGTTCATCACTCATCTCCATCTGCACTCACACTGTCACACAAAACTTAACACACCCAAAAGAAAAGTAAAATTAAACAGTAAATAAAGGAGAAACCAAACCGATGATGGCGACGCCGCCAGCAGCTGCTCGCACGGAAATGCCTCCTCACATGTGGCGCGCGTGCGGAGGTCCGTCGGCGCGTGCGCCTCACGTGGGCTCACTCGTCTACTACTTCCCCGAAGGCCACCTGGAGCAATGCGCCTCCGTACCGTCCGATCTCCCTCTAACGCATCTCCGCCGTCCGTTCTTCCTCTGCACCGTCACATCCGTGCACCTCCTGGCCGATCCCTATTCAGACGAGGTCTACTCCATCATCTCGCTCGACCCCACCGCTTCATCCCCGATTAACGGCTATTATTTCGCCACGTCGCCACCTCAGACCCAGACCCATCAGTGCGCGTGCTTTTCCAAGGTGTTGACTCAGAGCGACGCGAACAATGGTGGAGGGTTCTCTGTCCCTCGATTCTGCGCCGACTCCATCTTCCCACCGTTGGATTTGGGAAATGACCCTCCGGTGCAGACTCTGACCATGCGCGATGTCCATGAGAAGAGCTTCGAGTTCAGGCATATATACCGTGGGACCCCCAGGAGACACCTGTTGACCACCGGGTGGTCCCGCTTTGTCAATGACAAGAAGCTCGTCGCTGGAGACACTGTTGTGTTTATCAGGAATGGAACCAACCTTCATATTGGTAACACTTTTTCAAATTTAAGGGATTAATTTTCTAGTATTATTGTATGTCAAATCTCATGTTTGGTCTTAGAGTTCTAATTAACTAATTCTTTGTTTCATATGTTTTGTATTGATTTTAAGTTGTAGTGCATAGGGCTGTCAACGGTGTCTCATTTATCGTTATGCCGTTTCGCTTAATCGAAATGGAACGGTTTGTGGCATAGAAAATTATACCGTTTTTTAAGTGGCACGGTTGATGGCACAGTTGGTTATACCGTTTCGACCATTTCAATCTCATTTCAAACCGTTTTATGTGTAATATACGGTTGATGGCACATAAATTTATTTCGTTTAATAAATGAAACTGTAAGTGGCATGCCGGTATTGTGCCGTTTAATAAGTGGCACGGTAACGGTTTAGTGTCATTCCGTGTCACTTACCACGTTTTGACAGCCCTAGTAGTGCACTGGAGAGAAATTTGGTCTGAAATGAATTAAGATTTCCGGTTCATAATTTCATTTATTGCTTTCTCTGTAGTTAGTTTTAGCTAGTAAGTTCATATAGTAGGTATGAAGCATAATAAAACTTCGTTTTTATCTTGTGCTATGGTAGGAATACGGCGCGGGCCCCGCTATGTCAGATCCATGGTGACGGCTGAGGAGGTGTTGGATGCGGTGGAGGCAGCTGCTGCTGGGAGGAGCTTTCAGGTCAGTTAAACAGGAATCCGAACATTACATGTAATCTCATTATACTGTTTATTATTGCTTTACTTTTTACTGTTGATCAGTTTTAGTATCATTTGTAATGATGATCCAATGTTCTGTTGAGATATTTGTGAGAACCTGTTGTTTAATAGTTCTGTAAATATAAAATATACAACTGTGCAGTACATTTTATAAGAGAATTTTATTGGGTACTGAATAATGAAGGTGGTGTACTACCCAAGGAGTGGGGATACAACTGGGTTGTTTGTGGTGGAGAAAGAGACTGTTGAGCGGGCCCTGATGGCAGGCTATTGGTCCACTGGTGTCAGAGTCAAGTTGGCTATTGAGGTTGCCGACTCGGTTCACACCGCCATGTACCAGGGCACTCTAGCCAAGGTTCTCTCAAAGCCTTCTCCATGGCTCGGATCTCCTTGGCGTGCTCTTCAGGTACAGTCTCTGTTTAAGTGAATCCGTGCTGTGTATATGAACTGTTTATTTTGAAATTGGAATAGCTTCCAGTGCAATATGATATTATTATTATACTTGCATATACATAAAACATGATGAATGTTGTATCATTGTTCAATTTCTTTGAAGGATGTTGAAACAATTCATTCTCCATGTTGACTAGAGTTAACATGGAAAATAGATGATTTGGGTATTTGAGGAAGTTTTGGTGGAGCAGAGGTGTAGTCGGTATTTCTCATGTTTTATGGGTTTTTGTGAATTTGGTTTCAAAAGGCTTTGTGTAATACTTGGAAATAGAACATCGCACAGGAAAGCAGCAGATAAGTCATACTTGTTCTATTTACTTTATTAGCAAATATTTATGCACAGTAGTCTTGGATGAATTTATTCTATCTGTTTTGGTACCGGGATAGAGAGATCATTTTGTTGGGACTATTGTAGAAAGGTTGCCGGACATAATCACATGAGATAATGGTTCCTATCTTGACTATATAGGTTAGGCATATATCAGAATTGGTACATTGTGTTGGGCAATATATGGGAAATGCATGCAAAACATCGCATGGCATGAGGAAGTTTTATGAGAACAACCATGTGATCACTGGGCCCTCTTTAAACTGTTACCGTTGTAACATTATGCTTTGAAAATCTTCCGTGCTTCCAATTTGAAACTGTCAACTTGTGCAACTTTATACCTTGAACAGTAGTTGTCGTTCTGAATTTAGTTTTACATAGTTATTCCTATTCACTGTGCATGTAATACAACTAGAGAGTAGGAATCGATAATTTAAAAGAGGAAGATGCATAAATTGATAAACCAAGAAAATTCCATGTCACCACAGTTGCTTACCCAAGCTGCCAAATAATGAAAGAAACATATTTTCTTTCCATTGTTCTGCTTTTTAATAAATTGATATATCATTACAAGCAAGCTGTTCAGAATTTGTAGTTGCCTATTTAGTCAAACATATGAATTTCTTTTGCTTAAATGAATAATCTGGAATGGAATAATTACTCCACACTTGTCTTATTTACTTCGGTACCAGGTTATATGGGATGATCCTGAAATGCTTCAATCGGCACAGTATGTGTGCCCATGGCATGTCAAAATGACCTCCCCTAATCCTCTTCATGATACCATTGAAACCCCATACACCACCCGTCCCCTGAAGCGGGTCCGTGGAGCTTCATGTAACATATACCAGCACTCTCCCGAAACATGTGAAATGACATCAACTACCCCTCTGCTCCATTTCACTCAAGCTCCATACACCACCCCTTCTCTGGAGCAATTTCCTACCGCTTCCTACGCCGTATACGAACAATTTACTGAAGAATTCAAACCTGAACCCATCCTACCATTCATGCTAAACCAGAGTACCACAATTCCTGCTGGCATGCAGGGAGCCAGGCATCATTACCACCACCTCCCTTCAGTTTATACACCAGGTCCATCGACTCATTTAACCCCATATCAGGTCTTATCTGAGAACCCTCTTGAAGGTTCCTCTGAGACTGGCACTGACCAGTCCAGAAGCTCGGGGAAGAATGTGGCAACTGGAACAATAATGCTTTTTGGCAAGTTGATAGAATTTGAACAAGATTCTGATGAGGGTGTTAATGAAGCGGGAGATGAGTTTTTCTTACCGGATTTTGTGGAACAAAACTTGGATGCTAGTATTGGCACCCATACCTGCTATTTCACTGATCTTGTACTGCAGAGTGAAGGAGCCTGACAGGTCTAGATTTTCCTTCAATAATTACTGCTGCATTTGTGTTTAGCAAAGTCCAAAAAGATATGAAATGGCATGAGATTGGATACCTTTAGAAAAATATAATGTTATTTGTTTGAAAGAATTATCATATGAAGATGCATCTTAGAACTGTCTTGTGAATTTAGAGGACTGGTACTCGTGAATTTAGAGGTCTGGTACTCTCAGAAATTTCTACAAAAATTTAATTGTGTAACATATTTGTCCTCTGTGTTGTACAGGTGAAATTTATTATCACCACAAGACTTGCTTGACAAAATCAACTAAGCCCCTCTGCAAATTTACATTGGTCTCTTTGGAGCTTCAGAAAGCAGTTTCACCTTTTCTAGGCTTTTCTGTTCTTATTTAGGCACTGCCCAGAGGGTAACTTAGCTGTTTTAATTTGTTAGATAATTATGTGTAGAAATTTCTTTCTTAAGTTTTATTAATGTGGCATGATGCTCGTTGCTCTGCTAATTGGTGACGTAATGGTGATATATGCAGAAAATCTCTTCACTTTGATGCTGTGTTTTTCTTAAAAACCCTTCTTTATTTTGTTTTTGCTTGTACATAATGATGTGGTACAAGTACTTGGCCATGCATTTTCTTTTGTGCTGTTCAATTACTCTGCGTGACAACAAAAGAAAAATTATCAAGTAACATGCGGTCTAGCTGATTGAAAATTGTACTTTGAGTCAAGAAAGAACTCAAAGCAAAAACCTTTGGCAAGATGATGCTATTTTTCCTCCTTGACACTCTAAAAGATCGCTCTTTATCCCTTTTTAAGGACACTTCACTTTGATTTGAGGCCAATATTAGCAACCTCTCTCTCAAACATAGTGCACATACTCCTACAACCATTTCTTGTGGATGAAGATGGCACCCAAATTCATGATCTCTATACGCATTCATCTTTGTATGGTTTGTAGTATCAGCTTGTAACTAAGGTATTATGCTTGTACTATGAAATGGGGAGATAAGAAAGGAGCCAACAAAAGGGCGTCAATAAAGAGGTAAAAAGATGAGTAAAGTTGGGTAAAATTGGGTCTAGAGGCTTTTGGTTTTGGTGCATTTGGGTGGAAAATTCAGATTTGGTTGACATAGTAGCTAGCGTGCATGTTTGCTTTTGAGTTAGGATAGATTTTGAGATAAGAAGAGAGGAGGAGAGGTCAATGTAAAGTAAAAGCGGGATTAAAGTTGAGTAGTGTTGAGGTCCAACAGCTTCAACTTTTTTTGTGTGAAAAAGAGGGAATTAAAAGGAGATCAAGATTGGTTGTTAAAGTCCTTTCAAAGGTGTGGGAAGGGAGAGAGTCCTTCTCGAAAAATAAAATAAAAGGGGAGAGAGAGAGAGAGAGAGAGAGAGAGAGAGAGAGAGAGGAGCACTAGTGTGTCTGAAAAAGAAAAGACTTTCAAGTGTGCAGGGATGGATATGAGGAGTTTTATAACACAAAATAATTGAAACTTTATTTTCCTTTTTTTTTTTTTGAATTTATGCTCCAGCTTTTTTAATTTTGAAAAAGGTCATGCGACAGGGAGATTAAATAAGGTTTTAATGACTACTTTCAAACAATGAAAATGCTTTAATGAGATAGTAATTACCTAACCTGGTTTTCCGTGGCAAAGGAGGAAATAAGTACATACCTTCATAATCGTTACAAGCCTACAACACATAGTCTTTATTACGGCTGTGTTTGGATAGGAGTGAGAATAAGAGAATAAAGAAAGATGAGAATAAATTTATTATTAAACAATCTAAACTCTTCACAAAATTACACACTTCTCAATATTTTTTCTCTACTTCTTCTCTTATTTTTTTTTATTCCCACACCATTCAAAGTCAAACGGAGGCTACAAGTAATTGTGACGAGAATTTCTGGATGACTGAGACTGATCTTCCATTTGACTTATAGAACCTTTTGTTTTGACTAAATCTAATATAAAATTTTCCTTTCATGAAAAAAGATCTAAAAGAGCTTTTGTTTTTTGTTGACTGCAATGAAAATTTAGATGATCAATCATTACGCTACAGAAACTTTTTTCGGGGAAAAAAAACTAATTCTTACTATTATTTCATGAATGAGCGAGCTATAATCAACAATCAAATTGTAAATATGAGGATCAACAATAATTTTATATTGTACTTATGTTGGAGGCAAATATGACATTTTAAGATACATACTAACTAAAAAGTTATCGTAAAATTTTTAAAAAAAATGAAAGACAATTAGTACATTTTGAATAATTTAATTCTCCCAAGACCTTACGATCATCTCAACTAAAAAAAAATGAAAGGAAAAGTATTTCATTCGAAAAAGCTAATTTCCTTAGTATGTTGCTCATAAAACTTAAATACGTTATAAATCGAAAGTTACTAAACTTACAATTTTATATTCTTAAAGAATCCTCTCAATTAAATGATTGTTATTTTACTAATAAAAAATAATACTTCTGATTCATACAATCATACTATCTATTCATTCCAATGTCTACAAGTTTTCTTCTCAATTTATGTTGTTGTAATCCGATCCAAAACTATTTAACCAAATCCATAGTGATCAAGACTAAAAGTCTCAATTAGTCATTATCGATTTAGTTCCATTCATTCCTCGTCTTACATCTAAAGTATAAGATCATGTATTTATTAGATGTAACAGTAAGATTTTATTTCAATTACCCAAAGAAGAAGAAAAAAACTTAAATACAGTTCCAATCAAGCTCTTTTGTAAAAAATAAAAATTGTTACTTCTGATTTATACATAAAAAAAAAACATTTACTCCTACCCCCGCCACCACCACCAAAAAAAAGAAACGCTACATTTTTTTCCCAAAAAAAAAAAATCATACCTGAGTTTAACTAGGTTTTCTTAAGCACTATTTTACTATACAATGTTCGAAGACAAGTTTCAGCAAAAAAACACAAGTAACTCTGGAATTCTGAAAAAAAAAACCATAATTCATAAATTACATGTACTAGTGGAATTTCGCGCGTTGCGCGATCTATTTTTGTTTTTTTATATTTTTTGTTAGATTTAATACATAATGCTATTCTCATAAGTTGTGTAATTTATTTTTCTCTCTTCATTTGGACAATGCTATAATAAAGAATTAGATATATCAAAATTATTTTAAAATTTGATAAGAAGTCACTCAGGTCATCAATTAATAAATAAAAAATGACTTATGTTTGTTTATAAGAACAACGAACGCCTTTACTTATATTACAACATCATCAGAAATGAACACTTTAATAATCTGAATGAGGAAACGATTTTTGTTTGTTTAAAGCAGCACATCCATCCTTTTGCTCCTGATCTCTCCATTATTTCTTTCCTAAAAATATTAGAAATATAGTTAAAAAGAAAGCATAGACTAATCAGTACAATATGTTGTTATGTTGTTATTGTTGTACCCTTTATGAAACCCACAAAAATTCTAGCAATGAACTTATGTAGATATATTTTTTTTATTGTTTCAAATTAGGAGGCAATGTCCACTTTTTAGAGAAGGCAATGGTAAAGTGCAAAAGTGAGCACAAAGAATGGGTACTATTAAAATCTTTTACGGAGGGGCAACCTAAAAGTGCAATATTACTGCTTGTGTTTTGCCACTGTTCAAAGTTCGTCCAAAATAGCTAATAATCAAACCATGCACACCAAGTTTAAACAATGTTATTTATTTCATTCCTAATTTAACCTTGCCATCCAAACATTGCTATGCTAATGAAGTTTTCTTTTGATTTCATGAACGAAAAAATTAAAAGGGGAGATGAGTCTATCTTGTACCAGTTTTCAGCAAGAGAGAAAGATTCCGTAGTCTATCTTGTTGATCATTCACTTTGCTCTTTTACCCCACCATCCTCCAATCACTGTCTGCAGCTCCCTGTCGTATCATCCTCAATAGTTGCTAAAGAAAATTGACAACCTCAACTGTATTAACCTAAGTCCAAGTGACATGGCAGGAAAACTAACTAAAGTGCATCAAGGCCTGAAGGTTATCAATCCCAGATTTATCTAAAAAATACTACAGTTCATAGGATATAATTTAGTACAAATACGAAAGAAAAATCATATGATACTCCACGGTAAGGTTCTTGAGCTTTCTTTGTATTGATAAGTTGGTTGAAAATGAAGGATTTTACAAAAAAAAAAAATGTTAATTTTATCATCGCTTTGCAAACGGGTCACTAAAAAAAGTGCCTGGATAAAAAAGGTCATGGAATTTATCAATGAACCACAGCTCATAATCAATTGCAATGTATATACCATAATCGAATAATCAAATCAGAACCTATTTGTCAACAATTATATATCACTCAGATCGAATGATCAGTTAATCCCAAATACTGGCACAAATTACGATTTAGAAAACCATACCAGTAATTCAGATAAAGACATGCAGCTAGTGCGAAGTCCGACAGCCATTATATGAAGACAAATGCAACAAATCTAAAGACATCCAGACCAACAATGATGACAGTTGTGTCCTTCAAAATTGTACATTGAACAAACATAAAATTACTTATTTTGATCAATACCTTTCATCATATTTCAACGTGGAAATATATAATTCATTGCATAAACTGTGGTCTTTTACCAGTTTTGCAAGAAGCCTGAGATCACATTATCATAAAAGAAACTAAATGAAAAAATAGATGTAATACCTAACTGGAAAGTCCAATCTGATATCAACAGTATATGAAACTAACCTTCTGCAAATTGAGTGTTGAGGAGAATCTGAAAAAAAATTAATGAATTTAAAATTTAATAAAGATACAAAGATGACAAAAATTAGGGATAGTTATACCATGGTTGTCATATTTCAGTAGAAAAGGCATAAAGAGGGACATCGAAAACTGAAACTCATCAGAATAAAATCGTCTGGAAAAAAAATTCTACAAATTAAAGCCAGAGATTAAATCGCGTGCTTACATAATAAGACTTCCTAATCTATTTCCCTTGCAAAGCAAAGGCAAAGAACAATTTTTTATTAAATATATATAGTCCTTTTCTTTGCTTAACGAATCATTTTGAGAACACATACATAATCTAATACATTAATCAGTAGTACTATATATGGATATTTCAGTTTCACCAATAAAAAAAATAAACACAGAAGAGATACTCAACACATCAACACACGATTGAAAATCAACATATAATTAAAAGAAATTAATCCAGGAAATAAAATTATATGCTAATGTGCAATTGTACCAAATTACACTGCATATAACGTAACTTGGCTTGTAAATAAATGAACTAAGCATGTGGTAGAAAAACTTTATAAAAATTCATGATACATGTTATGTTTATTTGGAATGAAACTAAGAAATTTAATTGAAAGAAATAGCTAATTTAATATGCGTTGATAATCTTAATCTATTCTTCTTCTTTGCAAAAGAGGAGCACACGGTGATCGGTTCATTGTAAATGTAAAAAAATGAAGTTCATTTGCCTAATCAATAAACAAATCGACCATCAAAGACAATCAATTAAGCTAAAATCTACATATATTCTTATCTACATTTGTCACTGAAACTCTGAAGGTCACATGCAGGAATAGAGGTTTATTTCTGAGGCCAAGAGAAAAATATCAAAGATCAAGGTTTTCTAAGTCATGGTCTACCAACACAACAAAGAAACAATAAAGCAAGAAGAACTATGCAAAAAAACTAAAAAAAATGAGCAAAAATGAATGTCAAATTCTGACCTTGTGATTTACAAAAAGGGACAACAACCAATTATCGGAGAGCAACATTTATGGAGCTTCCTGAAAAACAATTAGTATAAGATATTTTTTTAGCCCTTTCTAGCGCCACAATGAAAAAAAAAATGAAGAAATGGAAAAATAAATTAAGATGAAATCTAAAACACATACCAGAAAAAGGAATGGATGAGCATTGAAGCCACACAAACAAGTTTGCAAGGAGAAATGACAGACTGAAATTTTATATTTTCTGTTTGGATTTAAGAGGCAAGAATAGCGTGAGCATAAGATAGGAATGAAATTGAAAATTCCTTAGGAAAACCATCTAAATACCTTATCGCTGCTGCCCTGCTAGCTCTTTATCGCCCTTGATCTGGTCTCTTTCCTCAAAAATAGAAATAAAATTCCAAACAAAAATTAAAGAGAAAGAAAAGATCAGCGAGGGGAAAAAGAAACGATCAGCAGAAGAAAGGGAAAAAGAGAAGCAATACAACCTAAAATCAGTATGAGATCGGAGATTCTTCGTACTGCCTTTGATTGGAGAAACCAAGTCAGAGGAGCGAGACACAAAGAAGAGACAGGAAATCGAAGAAGATAGAAAAAGAGAAATACACAATTGCATAGGCATAGGGAAGAACGCAACGCAGGGGAAAAAGGAACACGGACCAAAAGCAGCAGGAACCATCCCGAGAAGGAACAATTCCGATTGGGCAGACCATGAGAACCGAGCGCAGGCCAAAAGAAAACAGTACAGAAGAGGCGTACACCAGAACCGGAAAGAGAAGCAAAGAGCAGCGAGAAAGAGAGACGGCGCACGGACCAGTAGCAGGATGAAAGGAGAAACCGTACAGGAGCCACATGACCCGCCCCACCGCGTCGATCCTTCGAGAGCATGGAAGAAAAAATAGGAGAGAGAAGCAGTGGGCGCAAGAAATCGAGGCAAAAGAACAGGAAAAACCCCCAACGAAACAATGGAGGCCAGGTGAATTTGAATGGCCAAGATAAATCAGAAAAAACGAACGATCCAAGATGAGAAGAAAATCCATGAACAGTTCTAAGAACAGTGTCATAGGGGAAGATAGTGGAACGGCATTTAATATATAGATAGATGACCAGTAGGAGCGGTTGATTGATACTTCGATATAATCAAATTGGATATACACATTCTATAGCCACAAAAGATCTAGGGGACCCACGAGGTGAGATTGCTAGTCTGGACTCTGGACTATGGACATGTTCTGAGGAATACTAATCTGCTGTTGCGCTACAAGTTTTGTAGCGCACTAAAAGACAAATTTTATAATCCTGATTAATAAGTAGCCCCTAAATGTGTACCCATATAATCCATGTTATTAGTTTAAAGTTTGATGTTTTCTGTCTAGTTTTAGCAAAACCTCACCTCATCGTGTTTTTCCGTGATCTTCCCTCTTTTTAGGTACTGTACGGCAGGATGGTTCTTTTGGTTGAACTAAAATTTTTCAAGAAATTTTTCATACCAAAAACTATTATCCTTAGTTATTTCATTATTTATACTTTTTATTTTCAGGTTTTAAACAGTTTTAGTGCTTAGGTATAACCTTCCTTAATTGCCTTCCTAGAAAATTGAACTTAGAAAGTCATAAGATAATTAAGAAACAAACCTTGCTCTGATACCAAAGTGGAAGCGAAACTGATCGACTTTGAAACTTCGGATTATAATTAATGCTGGCTTCAAAGATTTTTATGAAAGTGGAAAGAAAGATTTTATTGATAGGGTAAGATAAGAGAAGAAGTAAGACTTCAGAATTTTTCTGTGTGTCGTGCAACTTCTGAATGACACTCTTTTATAGAGACTCGAGTCTGGTATCTCAATAATGCATCGGGTGCTCATTGGGCCCCATCGTCATGCAATTAATTGGATTACCACATACTTTTGTCTCCCACTCAAATAAAAAGATGCGCACTGACACACTTAGTGCGATCTGAAAATGGAATAAAGGAAAGCACTACCTCAGTGCTGTCCAAAAGCAAAATAAAGAAAAGCGCACTACTTCAATAATGCACCTAAAGATGCACCAAGTGGCGCACTAAAACACACCAGTACAATTATTACATACTGGCACCATTATAAAGATGCCTTTTAGAAAAGAAAAGATGCCCACTAACCCATGTGGTGGAGAATCAAACCAAACAAGTTGGTATCAAAAGTAAGCATACTACCTAATAATAGACGCTCTGTTGGATCATTTGAAGCCTATTGTGAGCTTCAATCATCTTTTCGATATTATTGTTAACAGGCCCGAGGGCATCCTTGCCCAATTATCCTTACTAGCATGTTGTTCAAGTCTGACCTTTTGCAAATTGCTCATGACTAGCAACTTTTCAAGCTCCGTAAGGGATTTTTGAATTTGGGCTTGGTGTAATTCCATGAGCCTTGCTCTCATTCCTCCTTCCATATTTAAAGTTGGCCTCGAAAACAATAAATCACAAGTGATTATCTCATAGTCTTCTATTTCTTCTGTTTGGCCACATGATGCTCCCCAGCGAACAGCGTTGTTGAGCGCTATCCTGGAATCTGGCCTAAGACTATAACGTGGGGATCCTTCATAGCTTCTAA
Source organism: Rhynchospora pubera (assembly GCA_028095005.1). Lineage (NCBI taxonomy): Eukaryota > Viridiplantae > Streptophyta > Magnoliopsida > Poales > Cyperaceae > Rhynchospora > Rhynchospora pubera. The sequence goes on along the minus strand of CM051461.1, from coordinate 68,240,955 downwards.
AAATATGGGTTAAATATTCTAGCACCATTTTTCTGCAAAATAGAAACAAACTGAAACTATTAAACAAAAGACAGTTTTCCGTAGATTACTGCCAAAGATCAATGGTTTTCCGTAGATTACCATCAGACCTGAAAAAGAAACAAAAATAATTAAATATTTATTTGAATTTTAAAGGGGAATCAGAGTAAAGAGCTAATTTTTAAAATTAGCTCATTCATCTGCTTGTTTAGGCTGTCACTAAATTGGTTTGCTTCTTCGAATGCTCCTTCGAGATGTGCTAGGAATAGCTCTTGCTGTTCTTGTATCTTACTGGTGACAGCCAACTTTATTGTTAATCGGGAGAGTGCATCTGCTAAGCTGTTCAGCTTACCATCTATGTGCTCAAAGTTAATCTGCACTCTCGTCCCTGTTACATAATCAACAAAGTTTATCCATCTAACCCTTGATGGTTTATTTTGGGCTGACTTATTGAAAAAGGATATTATTGCTTGACAGTCAGTCCTCAGCGTTATCTCCTGCTGATCAAGATAGTGGATTTTTAGTGCCTTCAATGTTTCCATGCAAGCGTGTATTTCTGCATCAATGGTTGACTTGATCACCGGGAATTTACCGCTAGCATAGGCACAAATCTTTTCTATGGATCTGGGGTCATGCTTCTTTGGTTTCCATTTGCATATGCCACCCCATCCTTCCATACATCCGTCTGTTTCAAGGATGATATAGCTCCCTGTTGGTGGAAGCTCCAAGTCTGGCAGGTTTTGTACCTTTTCCTTGATTTTTCTGATCAGTTCATAATCAGATGGTTTAAGGCGCTTATCTCCATGAGGGCTGGTTTTTGTGTACAAGGGACCTAGAAGAGTCCCAAGTTTCGGAATGTAACTCCTAGCGTATTCTAGGCCAGTCAGGTCGAGCTCAGGAATTGCGGCTTGCACCACCTCAGCATCTGTTGTGGTTGCAATTGTCGTGATATTTTTGTAAAAAGTCACATTCTGGCCTTCGATTCGTAATCCACCTTGCATGGATCGGATAAAATTACACCAGATCAGCATCTGAACTCCCTCCTTCTTCCCCATCGAAAAAGAATAGGTGAAGGGAATTCTGAACCTATTCGACTCAATTAGCATACTACCATTTTTGAGTTTTAGACTGGCTATCTGAGTTGAGTTTACCCCATTTATTTGTATGGGATAGGCACTTGGCTCTAATGCCTCTTGTGGGACAATTTCTTGGTTGACACAGCAAACAGTTGCTCATGTGTCAAGAATTGCTTGAACCTTGAATGGGTTGACTCCTGGAATTTCAAAGGTTATCTCCATGTTGTAGAGTCTGTTTAGGACTCTTTTGCCCCTTACAGGGTCTTGGACCACTGTATTAAATCGCTCAATTTCCTCAGTAGAGATAGTATTGGCAGAAGCTATTCGAAGAGCTCCTGTTGAATTTTTAGGTTCCATCTCTATTTCTTCATCTACCTCTTCGTCTTCAAACCGTAGTTTGGTTTTTCCTTTATCTTTCTTCATTAATTCATCAAACTCGGCTTCGAGGTCCTCTGTTCTGGCCTCAAACAGTTGTTGTTTGAGTTTTCTATTTTCTGCCAAGAGGTATTGAACATAAGACATCAGCTCATTGATTAGCTGATCCTTACTATCATAAGGTGCTATTGGCTGCACCTTAGCTCGTATTCGTCTGCCCAGCCTGAATCTTGAACACATAGGACATACTGTTAGGCGGCAGTTTTTACAGTATGCCCTTGTTGATTCAGTCGTTATTTCCTTACACATGGAACATTTTTCATGTCCTGTTGGAACGGAATCATTGTCCTGCCAGTCATGGGGACAATCTCTTTGATCTTCAGGCAGTTGTATGTAACTCCGCCAGCTCAATTGCTCTGCCTGCATCATGAGTGATTGCTCGCCAAATGGTAAATCGTTGATTACGGCTGAAGCAACATTTCCAACTTCTCCTTCAGATAATGAGCAAATTGCATCACTATCAGGTTCATTTAGATCAACTGAGAGGACATCCCAGCTATCTGACAGCTCCATATTTTCAATAATGGCTGCCCTGGCAATGTTTCCTGTTTTGCGGTTACAATCTCGCGCGAAATGTCCTTCTTCTCCGCAAATGAAACACTTGCATTTACGAACTTTGTCAGCATGCTTTCTCTTGAATACACGCACATGAGATTCGTGAGGTTTGCCTTTGTAAGTTTTGGACTTGCGAAGTCCATACTTCTTTCTTTCTCCATAGTAGCCTGGTAATGGGATTTTGCTACAAAAGGAGAGATCTTTCAAGCTCCTTTGGAGTGCAGCTTGTTGGCATCTTTCAGCCAGGTACTGGTATGAGAAATTTATTCTTGGCATAACGCCTATCGCTGCTCCAGGGTATTTGTCTAAAAATGCCTTTTCTAGCTCTTGCCCAATTAGAGGTGGCATTTTTCTGAAGAATTTTTCCGAGAGTTCTGAGGAAATGTACATCCTCCCGGATTTTGCTGCAAGGATCTTGTAATCATTCATGTAATTGAACAGATCCTTAACATGGTTGCATGACAAGCGTTCAAGGTCTTGGTAAGCGCGTGTCTGCTCTTCAGTGGACCCTTGGTATGGGTCCTCTAGCAGTATCATCCTTCGAATGCAGGAGATTACGTTTTGGGGGTCATCTGCAACTGCTATTAATTCTTCATATTCATGGGGATACGCCATTCTCCATTGGATGAACATCTTTTTCTCTACATCCCCTAGGAGATTTTCAATGAAAATCACCTTACTCTTGTTGTCTGTCCAGTTGCGGTCATTAACCACATTGAGAGTAATTGATTCCCATCGAGAAATTACATCACTGTATTGCCCGATATCTTCTGGTAATACCAGAATTGCACCTTTATCACTTTGAGCATCTGGAAGGTTGAATCTTCCACTATGTTGTTGTGCATAACCTCCTTTGAGTCTGCCAACATGATCTCTGATTTCATGTATTATTGGCATTGATGTTTGTCGAGATGTGCTTGCCGGTGGGTAATTAACAGGACCCATTACTGGTTCTGTTGGCCTTCTTTGGGTGAGTGAACTCTCAGCTGTTGAAAAGGCTGATTCCATCATTTTTGTGAAAGCCTTCATCTTAGGATATTCTAGTTCTGTTTCTTCTGCCGCGTATGCAAAATGCGACAGTTTATCTTTATCGCCTTCGGAGGCGAAAGGATTGAGCCATTCTTCCTCTGATTCATCATCTTTATCCCAGATTGGACAATAATCTAGCATCGGTCCTTCTCTAGACAGGGATGCCAATAGTTGGATTGATTTCAGTTCTTCTTCAAATGAGGTTTATGGTTCCTCGATTGTAACCATCAAGGCCATTTCTCCATCTAGTTCTTCTTCATCATTGGGCCCGACAACTGCTAGTTCTGCTGGTGCAGCTGCCGTATATCCACCAAATCTAATGGCTAGGGAGCCATCAGTTCTTGATCTGACTCTGATTGTCTGTGGGGTGTTGCACCTCTGGAATTGCTGGTGGCCTGATTATCCATCGTTGGCCTCTCAATTCTTCGGTTGATCTCGGTTGTCCCAGTATAGCCCTTATGCCTCTGCTTGCTAGGTGTTCTGTTACACCTTGGACATTGTACCGGAAGTTGGTGTGGCTGGTGTTTGATAACCTCCCTATTAAAGATCGAGAGATTAAGAGGTTGCTTTCTCCACCTCGCCATGATTCATACCCATGAGTTTGTACAACCAATTGGATGTGATTGTAAAAATCATGAATACTAACCATCATGTCAGGAACTGCGTATGCCAGCTGTGTGTTGTCTGTTAAGTCCATTTCCATGGAACTTATCAGTGAGGTATCGTTCCCCCATCTTGTGTCTCTCAAAACAACTAGAGCATTTACCCATGCACTTCTTCTGTGCAGAGCGTATAGCCTGACCATTACAACACCTATATGTAAGTGCTGTAATCCTTCTTCTACGAGCCTGTTGTAGCTTTCTTGGGAGATAAAGGGGATTTCCCTTTGATTTCCAACCACCAAAATTCTTTCATCGGAATAATGTTGGTATACCTGATGATTTCTTTCACTCCATCCGGCTTGGTATAGTGTTTCTGCTGGAACTTGTTGTGCTCTGCGAAACTGTGAGACGCTTAGTTCCGCATCAGGACTTAGTTGAGATTCTAGTGTCCTTCGATATTGCCTACGCCTTGGCAATCTTCTTTGTGCCTCATACCGTAACCGACTTCTGAGTCTATAATCTCGAATTTGATCTTCAACAGTCGGTATTTGGTTTTCGTGGCCTGATACAGATGGTCTACCCACTGTTTCTGTTTGAGTATGACTCATTGTATCTTTTTCTTTTCTTCTTCGTATATTTTCTTTGGGTCTCGATATACGAAAAATTTGCCTGTTATGGTTGGCCGTTTTGAGGTTGTTGGCGGTCCGAGACTCAAGTTTTTGAGTTGATTTTGGATTTGTTCTAGGGCCTCGGATGTGTCAGACCCTTCAGGTGCTTTTGTCCTTCTGAGGTCTCTTATTTGATCCTTGCAATCTTCGAGTTCTTCCTTGATTTTAACAAGCAATTGAATGATTGTGTTGTTCTGCTTGATAATTGTTGAGGTGCCCTTTTGTGTTGCTTCAGATGGTTTAACGAAACCAAGGGCTGGCTCTTCTAATGATTCTGTTGCTCGCAGGGCTTCTCTGTATACTGAACTTTCAGCAGTGAGACGCCAGTCGCTCATAAATAAAAATAATTTTATGAGTATTTAAATCAAGATTTATCCTTAATTTCTAAATGACTTTTTATCTCAAATATTTCTAGGTCGGCTTTTAGGTTTGATTATACCATTCATGAATATTTTATCCCAAAATTTAAGTATAAACTATGATTGTTCATCTTGATTTTTCTGGGTGCAATTATGGGGTTCCTTTAATTTTCTTTCATACTACAATTTTTGTCCTCACGTGCGCTACACCATTGTGTTGCGCGACACATGAATTGATTTATGTTCTGAGTGCATGTGTGCTGGTCACTGTTGGTATTGGGGCACTAACTCTTCTCCCTTGGCATAATGATAATTATCGAACTGTTTAAGGCGGATACGAATCACAGCTTAATCATGTCTAAATAATGATAATTATACGAGATTTGGTTCTCAAATATCTATTTTTTCTACGGTGCCAATATCTTAATTTCAAATGTTTAAAAAAAAATATCAGTGAATAAACACCAAATAAACAATTATAAATGATTTTTATTGCTTCCTTATATACAAAATACGTACATTGCAAAGTTCTAGATATATCATGATGATCATTATTTAAAATATAAGTCTTAAGAAATTGATAAACAGTACTCTACATGTTTTGTTTTGTATATTGCAGTATTTTCAAAGCAACCCAAAAGTTGTTGGATCTTTGCTTAGGCCCAAAAGTAAGATATATGCTCAATGCTCATATATTTTTATGTTAGTTTGAGTTATTTCTTCGATATTTACATAAAAACATGGTAAAATGGGGAGATGAGTCTTAGAAGTTAGAACAATAAAGACTTTAGATAATTTACGTACACAGACAGGAGGATGTTACAAAAATTCCAACTTGGTAATTTTATTGCAATTTGAACATCTAATTGGTTTCTTTTGGATTCCATTTGGAAAGAAGGGAAGAAGAGAATAAAGGAATAAATTTATTATAAACAATCCAAACTTTTCACAAAGTTACACACTTCTCAATACTTCTTCCCTTCTTCCCACACCTTATCCAAATTGAGCCATTATTTATTATTACTTGAATATATCTGTATAATTATGGTCATTTCAAACAGGGGCGGATCTACCACCGGGGCGGGTGGGGCTAGAGCCCCACCTCACGCCGTCGAGTCCTTGGAGCCCTCCTTTAGCCCCAGCTAATTTTTTCTGCCATTGGAGCACTCAAAAGTGGGGCTGAAGACTTAAACAGAGGTTGTCAGACCCACCTAGATATTTTTTCTAGATCCGCCAATGATTTCAAAGGAAATAGAAATTGCGAAATTCTTAGTCGTTTTCGTTGAAAGAATTGATGATCATAACCAGGGAAAACCTAAATTGGAAACATTCACATGTCCGCTTCTAAAAATGGTACGACGACAAAACATGAAAGAGGAGAAGAGAATGCACCTAGACCTAGTTGTGAGGGAGTGAAATATTTAACAAAGAGGCCAAAAGGGTTAGGTGAGGAGGCAACTAAAAAAGAGGACTTGTTCCAATCAAGTCTTAAACGATTGCATAATTCTTGGTTTCAAAGATATCCAACACCACACGAGGTTCATTTTCACTTAATTGGACCAACATATCTCATTGAGATGTTGATTTGATATGAACTGTACTACTGTTCTCTCTGTCTTTTTCAATCTTCATTCCGATCCAATATTTTTCTTTTTCCCTTTTTTGAGGCATCTTAGTTTTGAATTTTGGGCTTTGAGATGTAAAATTTATGCTACATTTTTTGAACCGTCAGTTCAAAATCTTGCATTCAGATAATGTTGAGATATTTTAGGGTTTTTTTTATCTAGGCCGTTGGATTTTAATCCAATGGTCCATAAAAGATACAATATTTGTTGATAACACTCGACGTGAATATTAAAATGGGTACAATCTCATTATTTCATTCATAGTTGTATATTCTAGCGCGTATTTTGTTAATTAAATTGTCCCTAGCTGTATTAGTAAGCGTTCCCAGATATAAATTATTCAAAATATGGAATTTTACTTTAAAAAAAAATGTGCACATGTATGTCGTGGGGCTTTTAGTGCCAGAGTTTGCACTAATAAAAGTGCTTTGTGAAATTGTACTCTCTACTACGGAAGCAAAAATTTAAAACGCAGCAACGAGAAGGAAGAAATATTTTAAAATCCGAAGGATAACATCGAAAGGTTTGAAAATCAACTTTTTTTTTTTGTGTGTGTTAAACTTTCATATTTTCCTTAATTAGAAAAATTTAACTTGAAATATTCCGAGGAATTGTTTTAGTAAAAATAATTAGGCACTTTTTTCGAAATTAAAATAATATCAAAGTATATACGTAATAGAAAAATGCAATGAAAAATTCTAAACTTTATACTCTAATTTTGTGGTTGAGTAATTAGAAACTTCTATGAAATTATTAAAAATAAATGACTAGCAGCTAAAAATATAAAAAAAAAGTAAAATTGATTAAATATAATATGATACGTCAAATAATGACGTGATGTATGTCCTCAATTGCAGTTCAATACTAAATTCTCGTTGTGATTTGTTCGAGTGGAAATTCCACCGTATATGCATGTCATTCGTTCATGTTAAAAAATATTCCTCGTCAAAACAAACATGTACTGAACTCATTTAAGGATTAAGAGACCGGCTAGAGTCTTCTAGCATTACGGGAATAGCTTAATTGGATTTCATTGTAAAACTTTAAGAACTCTCATGATTTTATTTATTGGGTTTACTTGTTGAACAAATACTAACAATGTTAGTACAAATATGATGACCAGGCCATGATGACTTAAACTCTTCAAATGTACTCATGGAAACAAATTAAATATACCGCCATAGTACCCAAAAATAAAATTCAAATAAATTTGTGACTAAAGTAGAAACCTTAAATCCGTCAGGTCACACCTAAATCAAACAAATAAAAGTAGTCAGTAGAAAATGGGAATTGCTACCGACAACAGCTTTTTTGCTGGTTGCAACATAATTAATTTTCTAATGACTAAACTGCCCTTTATATCAACCGTTATGTAATTTTCAATCAATCAACCTTTGCAATTCTTTTATAATTTTCTTTTTTCAGTTTGCAAAATCGGAAACATTAGTCTAAAAGAATCCAAACGAAAATGGAACATCGATTAAAACAACACTGTACTACTAACGAAACAAAAATATTGGCATAGATATTGTTCCATCTGGAAGGAGGATACAGTTATTGTAAATTTACAAAATTTTTAGAAGATAGGAAAGAGGATATGATTGTTGCAAATCCAAATCCTTATAATATTTTGTGGTTATATTGTTTATAAAAGAAGATGTAACTTAATACTAATCAAGAACAAACATGGCTCAATATTTACCCTGTATAAATTTCGTATTTATATTATGGCCATTTCAAGCAACAAGAGAGGTAACATACCTATTCACCATATCCTACAACCAAGGTATCATATAAAGTGACTAAACTCGCGTGCAATTTTGCCACCGCTTCTGTAGAGAAAACCATCAGTTGCACTATGGCCCGTTAGTGTGGAGATAAAGTAAGGTTGATTCAGATATTCCATGCACCTACAAGATCAACATTGATAATGCAATTCTGAGCATCATCTGACCATTTCAATCGTTTCTGGATTCATTCTAAATCATTTCATCATAATATTCTATATTTAAATTCTTTATTATGTCTAGAATATGATTCATATGTTATTTATTTAAAAATATTGGATTATACATGATAATTACGCATATAAAGTGCAAATAATGAAATTCTGAGCATTATTTGACCATTTCAATCATTTCTGGATTCATTCTAAATTATTTCATCACAATAATCTACATTTAAACTCTTTAATCAGTCTAGAATAAGGTTCATATGTTATTTATTAAAAAAGATTAGATTATACAAGGTAATTACGCATAAAAGTGCAAATAATGCACAAAAAGTGCAAATAATGCAATTCTGAGCATCATTTGACCATTTCAATCATTTCTGGATGCATTCTAAGTCATATCGTCACAATAATACACATTTAAACTCTTTGTTATGAGTAAAATATAATTCATATGTTATTTATTCAAAAAGATTGGATTATACAAGGTAATTACGCATATAAAGTGCAAATAATGCAAATCTGAGCATCATTTGAACATTTCAATAGTTTCTGGATTTATTCTAACTCATTTCAACACAATAATCTACATTTCAACTCTTTATTCTTTCTAGAATACGATTCATATGTTATTTATTCAATAAGATTGGATTATAAATGGTAATTACGCATATAAAGTGCAAATAATAAAATTCTGAGCACCATTTGACCATTTCAATCGTTTCTGGATTCATTCTATGTTATTTCATCATAATAATATACATTTAAACTTTTTATTCTATCTAGAATACGATTCATATGTTATTTATTAAAAAAGATTGGATTATACATGGTAATTATGCATATAAAATGAAAATAATGCAAATCTGAGCATCATTTGAACATTTCAAAATAATAAGATTGGATTCTAAATGGTAATTACGCATAGAAAGTGCAAATAGTGCAATTCTGAGCATCATTTGAACATTTCCATCGATTCTGGATTAATTCTAAGTCTTCTCATCACAATAATATATATTTAAATTCTTTATTCTATCTAAAATATGATTCATATGGCATTAATTCCAAAAAAATTAGATTATACATTGTAATTTCGCGTATAAAGTGCCAATAATGTACAGAAAGTGCAAATAATGCAATTGTGAGCATCATTTGACCATTTCAATCGTTTCTGGTTACAGTCTAAGTCATTTCATAACAATAATCTACATTTAAACTCTTTATTCTGTCTATAATACGATTCATATGTTATTTCTTCAAAAGATTGGATTATACAAGGTAATTACGCACATAAAGTGCAAATAATGCAAATCTGAGCATCATTTGAACATTTCAATAGTTTCTGGATTTATTCGAATTCATTTCAATACAATAATCTACATTTAAACTTTTAATTCTTTCTAGATTACGATTCATTTGTTATTTATTCAATAAGATTGGATTATAAATGTTAATTACGCATATAAAGTACAAATAATGCAATTCTGAGAATCATTTGACCATATCAATCGTTTCTGGATTAATTCTAAGTCATTTCATAACAATAATCAACATTTAAACTCTTTAGTCTGTCTAGAATATGATTCATATGTTATTTATTCAAAAAAGATAGGATTATACATGGTAATTACGCATATAAAGTGCAAATAATGCAATTCTGAGCATCATTTGACCATTTCAATCGTTTTTGGATTCATTCGATATAATTTTATCGCAATAATCTACATTTAAACTATTTATTCTGTCTATAATTCGATTCATATGTTATTTATTAAAAAATATATGATTATACATGGTAATTACGCATATAAAGTGCAAATAATGCAAATCTGAGCATCATTTGAACATTCAATAGTTTCTGGATTTATTCTAAGTCATTTCAACACAATAATCAATATTTAAACTCTTAATTGTTTCTAGAATACGATTCATTTGTTATTTATTCAATAAGATTGGATTATAGATAGTAATAACACATATAAAATGCAAATAATGCAATTCTGAGCATCATTTGTCCATTTTAATCGTTTCTGGAATAATTCTAAGTTATTTCATCAATATAATCTACATTTATACTCTTTATTCTGTCTAGAATATGATTCATATGGTATTTATTCAAAAAGATTAGATTATACATTGTAAATACGCATTTAAATTGCAAATAATGCACAGAAAATGCAATTAATGCAATTCTGAGCATCATTTGACCATTTCAGTCGTTTCTGAATTCATTCTAAGTCATTTAATAACAATAATCTACATTTATACTATTTATTCTGTCTAAAATACGATTCATAAGTTATTTATTCAAAAAGTATGAATTATACTTGGTAATTACGCATATAACTTGCAAATAATACTATTCTAAGCAACACTTGACCATTTTCAATCATTTCTGGATTCATTCAAAGTCATTTCGTCACAAGAATCTACATTTAAACTCCTTAATCTTTGTATAATACGAATAAAATGTTATTTATTCAAAAAGATTGGATTATACATGGTAATTATGCATATAAAATGCAAATAATGCAATTCTGAGAATCATTTGACCATTTCAATCGTTTTTGGATTCATTCGATATAATTTTATCGCAATAATCTACATTTAAACACTTTATTCTGTCTAGAATACGATTCATATGTTATTTATTCAAAAATATATGATTATACAAGGTAAATACGCATATAAATTGCAAATAATGCAATTTTGAGCATCATTTGACCATTTCAATCGTTTCTGGATTCATTCTAAGTCATTTCTTCACAATAATCTTTATTTAAACTCTTTATTCTATCTAGAATACGATTCATAGGTTATTTTTTTCAAAAAAATTTGGATTATACATGATAATTACGCATATAAAGTGCAAATAATGCAATTCTGAGCATCATTTGACCATTTCAATCGTTTATGGATTCATTCTACGTCATTTCATCCCAATAATCTACCTGTAAACTTTTTATTCTGTCTAGAATACGATTCATATGTTATTTATTCAAAAATATTGAATTATGTATGGTAATTAAGCATACAAAGAGCAAATATAGCATAGAAAGTGCAAATAACGCAATTCTGAGCATCATTTGACCTTTTCAATACTTTCCGAATTCATTCTAAGTCATCTCATCACAATAATCTATATTTAAACTCTTTATTCTTTCTATAATACGATTCGTATGTTATTTATACGAAAATATTAGTGTATAGATGGTAATTATGCTTAGGAATTTCAAATAATGCAATACGGAGCATCGTTTTACCATTTCAGTCGTTTCTTGATTCATTCTATTCATCACAGTAATCTATATTTAAACTCTTAATTCTGTCTAGAATACGATTCATATGGTATTTATTCAAAAAGATTGGATTATACTTGGTAATTACGCATATAAATTGCAAATAATGCCATTCTGAGCAACACTTGACCATTTTCAATCATTTCTGGATTCATTCAAAGTCATTTCGTCACAAGAATCTACATTTAAACTCCTTATTCTGTGAACAATTCGAATCAAATGTTATTTATTCAAAGTAATTACGCCTATAAATTTAAATAATGCATTTTTTAGCATTATTTGAACATTTAATTCGTTTCTGGATTCAATCTAAGTATTTCATCTCAATAATCTACATATAAACTCTATATTCTGTCTGAAATATGGGTCATATGTTATTTATTCAAAAAGATTTGACTATACAAGGTAATTAATGCACATAAAATGCAAATAATGCAATTTTGAGCATCATCTGACCATTTCAATCGTGGCTGGATTCATTCTAAGTCATTTCATCACAATAATCTGCAATTAAACTCTTTATTCTTTCTGGATTCCGATTCATATTTTATTTATTCTAAAAGATCGGATTATACATGATAATTTCACATATAAAGTTCAAAAAAAGCAATTCTGAGCATAATTTGACCATTTCAATCGTTTCTGAATTCATTCTAAGATGTTTGAACTGAATAATCTACATATAAACTCTTTATTCTATCTAGAATACGATTCATATGTTAATTATTCAAAAATATTGGATTATACATGGTAATCACGCATATAAAGTGCAAATAATTCAATTACGAGCATCATTTGAACAATTCAATCGTTTCTGGATTCATCCCAAGTCATTTCGTCACAATAATCTACATTTAAACTCTTTATTCTCTTTAGTATATGATTCATATCTTATTTATTCAAAAATATTAGATTATACACGGTAATTACACATATATAGTGGAAATAATGCAATTCTAATCATCAATGAAACTCATCCATACAACATTGGAAAACATTCGAGAACTATTACGGCATATTGGTTCAAGTGGATCAAGACTGACGCCGATCAGATAGAGGTTTCAAGTAGTAAAGAAGTGTAAGGATAAAATTCACTCAAGGAGGAGTAACACTCAGCTCTCAAGAGAAAGAACATAGAGATAAAACTCAGAAATTCGTATTCATTTCATAATCTCTCTATTACATCATCATCTTTTGCTTATAAAGCAATCTATTACATTTAAAACTCACTACCCATTAATACATAACCTCAACCACTTTTTCTAATATCAAAACACATTAAATAAAGTCCTAGAAGACCACAAAAGAAAGCACAAAACACAACAACAGAATAATAACTTTTTTTGACTAATTAAAACAAAAGATAACTCTTAACCAACTAATTAATTTATTGGCTGCTTCTTTGACTGAATGACATGGCTGGGATGATTAGTCAGCATCTGACGTGGCTCGAACGGTGTCATTCGCTTTTGCTGCGCGGTAACTCGTCCCTGAGTTCAATTCATTATATCCATGGTTAAGAGACAGATCCTTCACATTAAAAGTAGTGGATACACCATAGTTTGCTGGCAGCTCAACCTTGTATGCATTATCGTTGATGCGTTGCAGAATTTTAAATGGTCCTTTTGAACATTCTTCAATCACTTTGCAAAAGTAATCATCTTTTTTGTACAGCTCCTTAATTTCTTCAAACCCCACAACTTTTGCTTGCAAAGTGATCAGCAAGGAACGCCTAAGGCTCAAAGCACCAGCCACCTGATTTAGAACCCCACTTTTGTGCTTGATATGAAAAGTATACTCCTGCAAAAATTCAACCCAGCGTGCATGCCTCGGTTTGAGCTTGTGTTGCCCATTGATGTACTTCAAAGCCTCATGATCAGAGTACAGAACAAACTCCTTTGAAATGAGATAATGTCTCCAATGTGATAGTGCTCGAACTATAGCATAGAATTCTTTGTCATATGTCGAGTAGTTCTTGCGTGAATCTGACAGCTTTTCACTAAAGAAAACGATTGGCCGTCCTTCTTGGCTGAGGACAGCACCAATTCCCACACCAAATGCATCACATTCAAGATCAAATACCTGCTCAAAGTTCGGCAATACAAGTAAAGGAGCCTCCATCATTTTCGACTTGAGAAGTTCAAAACTGTTTTCAGCATCTCTTGTCCATCGAAACACACCTCCCGTCAAACACTCAGTGATTGGTGCTGCAATGGTGCTGAAACTTCGAATAAATCGGCGATAGAAAGACGCCAACTCGAGAAAGCTGCGAACTTCATGAACTGAAGTTGGAACTGGCCAAGAGAGAATTGCCTCCACCTTTGATGGATCAACATGAATGCCTCCATTTGAAACAACATAGCCAAGAAACACCAAGTTGCTGGTCATGAACTCGCACTTCTTTAAGTTGACATACAACTTCTGCTCATTTAGCACCTCGAAAATTTTGCGAAGATGTTTGATGTGTTCATCTGGACCTTTGTTGTACACAAGAATATCATCAAAATAGACCACCACAAACCTGCCAATAAACGACTTGAAAACAAAGTTCATTAGTCGCATAAATGTGCTAGGAGTATTAGAAAGCCCAAATGGCATTACAAGCCATTCATACAGCCCATCACGAGTTTTAAAGGCTGTTTTCCACTCATCACCAGGTCGCATCCGAATCTGATGATAGCCACTTCGAAGATCAATCTTTGAGAACACATTTGCACCATGAAGCTGGTCCAACATGTCATCAAGGCGAGGAATAGGAAAGCGGTATTTGATGGTGATTTTATTAACCGCTCTACTATCGACACACATTCTAAAAGAACCATCTTTCTTCGGAACCAAAAGAGCTGGAACTGCAGAAGGGCTCATGCTTTCTCGCACCAAACCTTTTTTTAAAAGCTCATCTACCTGCCGCTGTAATTCGGCATTCTCCATTGGATTCATTCGATATGCCGCTTTATTCGGCAAAACTGCTCCAGGAACAAAATCAATGCAATGTTGTATGTTGCGCATAGGAGGAACCCCTACTGGAATTTCATCTGGAATGATATTCTGAAATTCTGCAAGTAAAGGTTCTAACAATTCCAAATTTGTTGTTACATCATTTGCAACCTCTTTCACCACAAGTGCATAAAATAATTCAGATTTTGAGATAAAGAAATTACTGTCTCCACTTGCAGATTTTGATGCACTTTTATGTTTGGAAGGACCCAAAGTCACCTTGATATCATCTTTCATGAAAGAATAGGTGTTTCTAAATCCATCATGCATTGCCTTCTTATCATACTGCCATGGACGACCCAAAAGTAAATGGCATGCATCCATAGGAACCACATCACACCATACTTCATCACGATAATTTTCTCCAATGGAAAAATTCACTAAACACCTCTGGTCTACACGAACTGAATTACCCTTTTGTAGCCAAGAAAGTTTATAAGGTTGAGGGTGTTTTTCAGGTTTTAGAGGCAGTTTTTCAACCATAGTTTTAGAAACAACATTTTCACAACTCCCGCTATCAATAACAACCTCACATACCTTGCCATATGATGTGCACCGTGTCTGAAAGATGTTGTTGCGCAGCCATGCTTCGTTAGGTTCTGAACTTGCATTCAACACCCTTCGAATCATCAACAATTCTCCCACATCTCCATACGTGACTTCTTCTTCCTCACATGGCTCATCAAAAACTGGTGGCAACTCCAAATTGAAATTTTCATTCTCCAAAGGTTCTTCAACAATTGCAAAAACCCGCTGGTTTGGACATTCAGAGGCTATATGTCCATAACCTTGGCACTTGTAACACTGCACAGATTTCGGTTTCACTCGGGATGAACCCGCAACACTTTCTTGCATCGGAACAATTCTGGTGGTTTTGGTTGCTGCTGGTTTTGCTGTTTGAGAGCTACTACTACGGTTAGTCGAATAACCGCGGGTTGTTACACGAGAACCACCAAAACTAGTTGATTTTCTGCCTTCCTTCTCCTTCAATTGCTTTTCAATTTTTGTGGCCAGCTTAAAAACATCATGATAAGAGCAAAAAGATTGAAGAGTTACCATATCATGAATCTCTTTTTGGAGCCCGCGAAGATAACGGGCAATGGTCTGCTCCTCGGGTTCTACAACCCCACACTTCAACATTAGATAATCAAACTGCTCTGTGTAATCAGCCACGGTTAACTCGCGTTGAGTAAAGTCATGTAGCTGAAGGAATGCCTCTTGTAAGTAACCATCAGGTAAAAACTTCTTGCGCAACTCTTTTTTCATCTTTTCCCAAGTTCGAATTTTTGACTTGTGAGTTGAGTTTATCTCCTCTTTTATCCACTGTTGGGTCGAGTTCTTACTCCTCTTCTAGTGATGTATCGTTATGCTTGCTGGTTTCTCTAAGTCTTCCGATCCGAACGGCGTCATTTGGTATCAGAGCACTCTAGGTTGCGATGGCTGGTCGTGGTAGGCCGCGAACGCAAGGGGGCCAAGACCAGCGAGATGCAGAGATCCAGGCACTTAGAAATCTGGTGCAGGATCGAGATCGTGAGGTGAATCAGTTGGTACAGATTGTGCAACAACTCCGAGAGCGTATTGAGCACTTGGAGGTCGCTGGGCGTGACCGCGATACATCGAATCGTGGCTCAGATGACAATCAATCCAGCGGTGAAGATGATGAGACCAACCCCTTCCACGACCATGGGTCCAGTGATGAAGAGGCTCGACATCGACACCCACCCCGAAGGAACACTGGTTTCCGACGGGCTTTTGATTTGAAAGGTGATATTCCTGTGTATGAAGGTCGAATTAATCCTGATGAGATTATTGAATTATTACGAATTTTACTTGTGAGTTGAGTTTATCTCCTCTTTTATCCACTGTTGGGTCGAGTTCTTACTCCTCTTCTAGTGATGTATCGTTATGCTTGCTGGTTTCTCTAAGTCTTCCGATCCGAACGGCGTCAAAGACTTCAAGTTCTCAATTCTATTTTGGATGAGCTCAACTTGTCACCTAAAAAGGGTTTGGCACTAGATTGCCCAACAAGATGGAATTCAACACTTTTAATGATCAAGGAAGCATTGATGTTGAAAGGGGCCTTGAAGAGGTATGTCAATGATCAAGGAAGCATAAAAGGTCCAAGTCTAGAGGAGTGGAACAATGCTGAAGACATGGCTACATTTTTGGAGCCATTTCTTGATGCGACAAAAATATTCTCGAGTGTTAGAAAACATTCTTCTCACACCTACATTAAGGAGGTTTGGACTATTCGTAGGTTGTTGCTGCTTGAGAATCACAAAGATAGTGCAATTTTGAGGGAATTGGCAATACGAATGCAAAAGAAATTTGACAAATATTGGGAAAACCCGAATCTGATTCTAACACTAGCAACTATCTTTGATCCTCGGTACAAGCTCATATTTTTGGCATTTTGCTTCAAGAAAGCTTATGGAGAGGGGAGTGAAGCAAATGCAAGGTTGGATTATGTTCGTGATTGGTTGAAAAAGTACTATGAGGAATATGAGAAGGCTTGTATGGACCAAGATTCAGGTGTTGGTTCCTCTCAAGGTGAAAGGCAGATTTCTAAAAAACGAAAGCTCGATGAGGAATTTGCTCAATTCAAGTCTGAAAATTTGGATTTGCACTCGACAATGTCCGAGTTGGAGAAATATATGCAAGAGAAGCCCATAGACACTGATGAAGAAAATTTCAACATTTTGCAATACTGGAAACAAAATTGTGGATTATATCCCACACTTGCAAAGATGGATAGGGATTTCTTGTCGGTGCAAGCATCAAGTGTTGCTTCCGAGTCTGCTTTTAGCACAGCGGGCCGACTGACCGATCATCTCCGCACCTCAATGAATAGTGAAACCATCGAGTGTCTCGTGTGCTCAAAGGATTGGTTTGGTCCAAAGGAGGAAGCATTTGATTTGAACAAATACCTACCTTTAATACGAAGGTCTGATCAGTGAAGGTACAATAGCTTAACACTACTTTTTTGAAGAAAATAGCTTAACACTACTTAATTTTTAATTTATGTTGGTAGTAAAAGCGCATGGTATTAATGAATACAAAAATTTTTAATTTCTGTTTTGATTTTAATGCATAGGTCATTACTGCAATGGTGATTATGGTGTGCTACTGGATGATGTAAGTTATCATTTCTGCAATTACACTTATGACTTACTATTATAATAATTTCTACTGGTCCTTATTTTGATACACTTATGAGTATACAGTAAAGGTTTATCCTTAATTTTTTGAAATAACATTTTGCAATTTCAAATACCCAAACAATCAAACTGAAATTGTTCAAAATTATAAAAATTATGAAAGTCAAACAAAATGCCAATTTTTTGTGGCCTTGTTGTTCTGACATATGATCTATTTTCTATTGTATGCATAGTCTGAACATTTGTATTCATATGATGCACTTTATGTGAAAAGATAGCTGGTGCTCAAAGCTTTTGTACCAGTATAGAACAGTGTAGTAAATTTTTTGTCTACTGATACTTGATTATTATTTTTAATCTTTGAACCTGATGTTTGTGCACTGTTACAGTGTCTTGTTAGCACATAACTTGTACCAAGGAACTCTATTGGTTGGTACAGCTTGATATTATAGCTTTCAGTATTTCACCTCTGTTCTCTCTTTTCTTCTTTGATAGGTCGTTCTATAATAGAAATACAATAGATAACTTTGTCAAACAGCTGAAAGATCGACAGGTTAGATATTTATTTGTTCTGAACAAGCTCTTAGAACAATCAGGTGTCTAGATGATTGTAAGAGCACAGCGTTGCCTTGCCTTGCATAAAAAACTGTGTTTGTAACAAGCAACAGAGAGCCCATAGTGGCAAAGTCTGAACGTCAGATTAAATAGCTCATGGTATTTTGTAATGAAACAATGTTAATGAATTCATCAGATTATGCATATTCAATCTGGATATTTGTTTTTGTCTTTTACTCGTTTTATTACTATATGTCAGTATGAACTTGTAATTTTGGTTGGATTAATGAGATATGAAACGCTTGATCCGTGCCTTTTCTTCATAAAAATTTCTAGACTGGTGTAGACAACGATTAGAATTAAAAAAATGTTAGCCGAAGAAACTACATTTCAAAAAAAACGTACAATCCGTCTCGTATTTGTGAAAAATATTTTTTTTAATTAACGTGAAAATATTTGATACCACATACTTATAGGCTTAAAGTAATTCCTAACAACATCAGTCCGAGGTATTCTGTTTTTTAAAAAAAAATTGTCAAAGGATTATAGGGCTTTTGTATATTAGTATCGAATAGCTTCTGTAAAAATCGCTAACCCAGGCCCCAGGGATTGGCTCGAGGGCTTTTCTGGACATGACCGAGAATTAGAGAGAGGGTCGATTATTTGCCGGAAAAAAGAGGGCTGGACTCGATTCGGACAGAAATTTTTTCTTAAGCGGGCCGAGCCAGTTATCCAGCTCGGACTGGCCCATCAGCAGCGCTAATCATCATTTGACCATTTCAATCGTTCTTGGATTCATTCTAAGTAATTTCATCACATTAATCTACATTTAAACTCTTTATTCTGTCTAGAATACGATTCATATGGTATTCATTCAAAACTATAGGATTATACATAGTAATTATGCATATAAAGTGGAAATAATGCACAGAATTTGCAAATAATGCAATTCTGAGCATCATTTGACCATTTCAATCGTTTCTGGATTCATTCGATATAATTTTATCGCAATAATCTCCATTTAAATTCTTTATTCTGTCAAGAATATGATTCATATGTTATTTATTCAAAAAGATAGGATTATACTTGGTAATTACGCATATATAGTGCAAATAATGCAAATCTGAGCATCATTTGAACATTTCAATAGTGTCTGGATTTATTGAAAGTAATTTCAACACAATAATCTACATTTAAACTCTTTATTCTATCTAGAATACGATTCATTTGCTATTTATTCAATAAGATTGGATTATAATTGGTAATTACGCATATAAAGTGCACATAATGCAGAAAAAATGCAAATAATGCAATTCTGAGCATCATTTGACCATTTGATTCATTTATTGATATATTCTAAGTCATTTAATCACAATAACCTTCATTTAAAATTTATACTGTCTAGAATACGATTCATATGTAATTTATTCAAAAAGATTGGATTATACAAGTTAAATACGCATATAAAGTGCAAATAATGCAATTCTGAGCATCATTTGAGCATTTCAACCATTTTTGGATTCATTCTAAGTCATTTCTTCACAATAATCTTCAATGAAATTCTTTATTCTATCTAGAATACGATTCATATGTTATTTTTTTCAAAAAAGATTGGATTACATGATAATTACGCATATAATGTGCAAATAATGCAATTCTGAGGATCATTTGACCATTTCAATCGTTTATGGATTCATTCTAAGTCATTTCGTCACAATAATCTACATTTAAACTCTTTATTCTGTCTAGAATACGATTCATATGTTATTTCTTCAAAAGATTGGATTATACAAGGAAAATTTTTATAAAAGACAAAAATATCCCTAATAATTTTAAAAAAGACAAAAGACCCTCTAAAATTTTAAAAAGAGCACAGAGCCCAATCTTATGGCGGTAATTCTGCCGCTATACCATTTTTTTTTTTGGCTGACACATTCTGTTTTTTTTTTTTTTTTTGCTTTTACAAGAGTGGGTGGGGAGTAGTGAATTAGTAAAGAGGGTAGCTAATAGATATAGTTATTAGATTTTTAGTTATTAATGTTTAGATATAAATATTTTAATTATAAAATGCTTTAGTTACAAAATTTTTTTAGTTATAAAATTTTTTTATTATATTTTTAAATTTGTCATTTTTGTTTCAAATAAAATTTAATTCTACTCATTAAAGTTTTAAATTTGCATAATATTCTCTGTATTATAGTTTTAAATTTAATAACCATCTCATACAGTTTTAAATTTGGATAATATTCTCTGTATTATATGGTTATTTAAATATAAATGAATTTTATTTATGTAATATATTGGATAATTTGAATGACTTGATTGAGTTTGAGATGGTTATTAAATTTAAAACTATAATACAGATAATACTATTCAAATTTAAAACTATATTGAGATGGTTCCTAAATTTAAAACTATAATACAAAAACTATTATGCAAATTTAAAACTATAATAAGAAAAATTAAATTTTATTTGAAACTAAAATGACAAATTTAAAAATATAATAAAAAATTTTATAACTAAAAAAATTTTGTAACTAAAGCATTTTATAACTAAAATATTTATATCTAAAAATCTAATAACTAAATGTGAAATTGTAGAAAAAAAACTGAATTAAACACTCTATCTACTCCCCACCCACTCTCGTAAAAGTAGCACATAGAAAAAAAAAACAGAATTTGTCAGCCAAAAAAAAAAAAATAGAAAAATGCTATAGCGGCAATAGCATTGCCACTATAGCCCCCTATAGCGGCAATAGCATTACCGCTATAAGGCTGGACTATAGCGGCAATGCTATTGCCGCTATAGCTGTGCTCTTTTTAAAATTTCAGAGGATCCTTTGTCCTTTTTAAAATTATTAGGGGTATTTTTGTCATTGATAAAAATTTTCCATTATACAAGGTAATTACGCATATAAAGTGCCAATAATGCAAATCTGAGCATCATTTGAACATTTCAATAGTTTCTGGATTTATTCGAATTCATTTCAATACAATAATCTAAATTTAAACTCTTAATTCTTTCTAGAATACGATTCATTTGTTATTTATTCAATAAAATTAGATTATAAATGGTAATTACGCATATAAAGTACAAATAATGCAATTCTGAGAATCATTTGACCATTTCAATCGTTTCTGGATTAATTCTAAGTCATTTTATAACAATAATCAACATTTAAACTCTTTATTCTGTCTAGAATATGATTCATATGTTATTTATTCAAAAAAGATAGGATTATACATGGTAATTACACATATAAAGTGCAAATAATGCAATTCTGAGCATCATTTGACCATTTCAATCGTTTTTGGATTCATTCGATATAATTTTATCGCAATGATCTACATTTAAACTCTTTTCTGTCTATAATACGATTCATATGTTATTTATTCAAAAATATATGATTATACATGGTAATTACGCATATAAAGTGCAAATAATGCAAATCTGAGCATCATTTGAACATTTCAATAGTTTCTGGATTTATTCTAAGTCATTTCAACAAAATAATCAATATTTAAACTCTTAATTCGTTCTAGAATACAATTCATTTGTTATTTATTCAATAAGATTGGATTATAGATAGCAATAACACATATAAAATGCAAATAATGCAATTCTGAGCATCATTTGTCCATTTCAATCGTTTCTGGACAAATTCTAAGTTATTTTATCAATATAATCTACATTTATACTCTTCATTCTGTCTAGAATATGATTCATATGGTATTTATTCAAAAAGATTAGATTATACATTGTAAATACGCATTTAAATTGCAAATAATGCACAGAAAGTGCAATTAATGCAATTCTGAGCATCATTTGACCATTTCAGTCGTTTCTGAATTCATTCTAAGTCTTTTAATAACAATAATCTACATTTATACTCCTTATTCTGTCTAAAAAACGATTCATAAGTTATTTATTCAAAAAGAATGAATTATACTTGGTAATTACGCATATAACTTGCAAATAATGCTATTCTAAGCAACACTTGACCATACTCTATCATTTATGGATTCATTCAAAGTCATTTCATCACAAGAATCTACATTTAAACTCCTTAATCTTTGTATAATACGAATCAAATGTTATTTATTCAAAAAGATTGGATTATACATGGTAATTACGCATATAAAGTGCAAATAATGCAATTCTGAGCATCATTTGACCATTTCAATCGTTTTTGGATTCATTCGATATAAATTTATCGCAATAATCTACATTTAAACTCTTTATTCTGTCTAGAATACAATTCATATGTTATTTATTCAAAAATATATGATTATACAAGGTAAATACGCATATAAATTTCAAATAATGAAATTCTGAGCATCATTTGACCATTTCAATCGTTTCTGGATTCATTCTAAGTCATTTCTTCACAATAATCTTCATTTAAACTCTTTATTCTATCTAGAATACGATTCATATGTTATTTTTTTCAAAAAAAATTGGATTATACATGATAATTACGCATATAAAGTGCAAATATTGCAATTCTGAGCATCATTTTACCATTTTCAATCGTTTATGGATTCATTCTACGTCATTTCATCCCAATAATCGACCTGTAAACTCGTTATTCTGTCTAGAATACGATTCATTTGTTATTTATTCAAAAATATTGAATTATGTATGGTAATTATGCATACAAAGAGCAAATATAGCATAGAAAGTGCAAATAATGCAATTCTGAGCATCATTTGACCTTTTCAACACTTTCAGAATTCATTCTAAGTCATCTCATCACAATAATCTATATTTAAACTCTTTATTCTTTCTATAATACGATTCATATGTTATTTATACGAAAATACTAGTGTATAGATGGTAATTATGCTTATGAATTTCAAATAATGCAATACGGAGCATCGTTTTACCATTTCAGTCGTTTCTTGATTCATTCTATATAAATTCATCACAATAATCTACATTTAAACTCTTAATTCTGTATAGAATACGATTCATATGGTATTTATTCAAAAAGATTGGATTATACTTGGTAATTACGCATATAAATTGCAAATAATGCCATTCTGAGCAACAGTTGACCATTTTCAATCATTTCTGGATTCATTCAAAGTCATTTCGTCACAAGAATCTACATTTAAACTCCTTATTCTGTGTACAATTCGAATCAAATGTTATTTATTCAAAATAATTGGATTATACATGGTAATTACGCCTATAAATGCAAATAATGCATTTTTTAGCATCATTTTAACATTTAATTCGTTTCTGGATTCAATCTAAGTATTTCATCTCAATAATCTACATATAAACTCTATATTCTGTCTGAAATATGGGTCATATGTTATTTATTCAAAAAGATTTGACTATACAAGGTAATTAATGCAAATAAAATGCAAATAATGCAATTTTGAGCATCATCTGACCATTTCAATCGTGGCTGGATTCATTCTAAGTCATTTCATCACAATAATCTGCAATTAAACTCTTAATTCTTTCTAGATTCCGATTCATATTTTATTTACTCTAAAAGATCAGATTATACATGATAATTTCGCATATAAAGTGCAAAAAAAGCAATTCTGGGCATGATTTGAACATTTCAATCATTTCTGAATTCATTCTAAAATGTTTGAACTGAATAATCTACATATAAACTGATGCACGAACGATAGAGAAAGACAGTGGGAAAATATGAACAAGAGAGATTTTGATTGAGATCACACAGATTCTCAAATTAACAAATGGCTAATGCTGAATTTCAAAATTAATATCTTCCTGTCTCTTACAGCTGAATCATCTATATATAGTTGCATAATAATCAAAATGCTAATACATTTCCTAATTCAACATATTAAAATTTAGAAATAAATAACATGGTAATAAATAGAAATATGCTAATTAAAACTTGGAAATGAATAATTTGGAAATAAATAGAAATAGGCTGATTCTGTTGGTTTCCTTTTTTGCATCATTCTCCCTCCCTAAGAAAAGATTCGTCCTCGAATCTGCCACTTCATCCTCTGCTTCAGATGATGCATCATTCAAATTGCATCGCAAGACTAGAATCGAGTGGTGTAATCCACAAATAGGTAATCTCGCACATAATTCTTCTATTTGATCAAAAACAGCACAAAACTGAGTATTGCAACCGCTCAAGAATGTAAAATACCTTGCATTTGTTTTCAAGGGGATTAGTTGTATGAATGGATCGCTAAATTCTGAACTCATGATCTCGCTGTTAATTAAATGCAAAGTTCCCAGCCCAAACATTACACTCGTTATTTCCAAAGAATTACTCTCCAAGGTTGAACTCTTTGAAAGGGCAGTAGGATAGGTTGGGGGCAGCGATAAGTTATCAAAATCCTCTTCATCAAAGATTATAGGACTATCAAAAAGCACCACTTTTGTCTCGATTTCACTCGTCCCAATAAATATATCGCCATCGTCATCGTCAGGATACTTATCAAAGATCGGTGGTGAATCAAATGATACACTTTCTTTCACAACACTTTCAGAAAAGTCAATGAAGCTTGATGAATCGTGCCTCGTTCGGCGATCTCGACTCACACAAGTGTTACTTGTGACATAATCGTGCCTCGGTCGGCGATCTCGATTCTCACAAGGTATGCTTCTCGAAGGACCATGCCTCATTCGGTGATCTTGGTTTCGATTAGCCTCTAATTGTGCAACAACTCCATGAGCGGAGTTGGCACTTGCTTCAGAAGAGTCGAGGGTCTTTGACTCCTCTTCTTCTCCTTCATTTGTAGAGCCCATCCTTGCCATTGCGAGTCGGCGCTCTAATTCTCGAATCCGTCTTTCCATCGTAGCAATCTCTAGATCTCGCCAGTCTCCGCGGCGCGGCTCTTCTTCTTCGAGATCAACTCCACGACCACGACCTCTAGCACGATCACGATTCACATCCGTCATCCTGGCTCTGATACCAAATGATGCACGAACGATAGAGAAAGACAGTGGGAAAATATGAACAAGAGAGATTTTGATTGAGATCACACAGATTCTCAAATTAACAAATGGCTAATGCTGAATTTCAAAATTAATATCTTCCTGTCTCTTACAGCTGAATCATCTATATATAGTTGCATAATAATCAAAATGCTAATACATTTCCTAATTCAACATATTAAAATTTAGAAATAAATAACATGGTAATAAATAGAAATATGCTAATTAAAACTTGGAAATGAATAATTTGGAAATAAATAGAAATAGGCTGATTCTGTTGGTTTCCTTTTTTGCATCATAAACTCTTTATTCTATCTAGAATACGATTCATCTGTTAATTATTCAAAAATATTGGATTATACATGGTAATCATGCATATAAAGTGCAAATAATTCAATTACGAGCATCATTTGAACAATTCAATTGTTTCTGGATTAATCCCAAGCCATTTCATCACAATAATCTACATTTAAACTCTTTATTCTCTTTAGTATATGATTCATATCTTATTTATTCAAAAATATTGGATTATACACGGTAATTACACATATATAGTGGAAATAATGCAATTCTAATCATCATTTGACCATTTCAATCGTTCTGGGATTCATTCTAAGTAATTTCATCACATTAATCAACATTTAAACTCTTTATTCTGTCTAAAATACGATTCATATGGTATTCATTCCAAACTATAGGATTCTACATAGTAATTATGCATATAAAGTGCAAATAATGCACAGAATTTGCAAATAATGCAATTCTGAGCATCATTTGACCATTTCAATCGTTTCTGGATTCATTCGATATAATTTTATCGCAATAATCTCCATTTAAATTCTTTATTCTGTCAAGAATACGATTCATATGTTATTTATTCAAAAAGATAGGATTATACATGGTAATTACGCATATATAGTGCAAATAATGCAAATCTGAGCATCATTTGAACATTTCAATAGTGTCTGGATTTATTGAAAGTAATTTCAACACAATAATCTACATTTAAACTCTTTGTTCTTTATTCAATAAGATTGGATTATAATTGGTAATTACGCATATAACGTGCACATAATGCAGAAAAAGTGCAAATAATGCAATTCTGAGCATCATTTGACCATTTGATTCGTTTATGGATTTATTCTAAGTCATTTAATCACAATAACCTTCATTTAAAATTTATACTGTCTAGAATACGATTCATATGTAATTTATTCAAAAAGATTGGATTATACAAGGTAAATACGCATATAAAGTGCAAATAATGCAATTCTGAGCATCATTTGACCATTTCAACCATTTCTGGATTCATTCTAAGTCATTTCTTCACAATAATCTTCAATGAAACTCTTTATTCTATCTAGAATACGATTCATATGTTATTTTTTCAAAAAAGATTGGATTACATGATAATTACGCATATAATGTGAAAATAATGCAATTCTGAGGATCATTTGACCATTTCAATCGTTTATGGATTCATTCTAAGTCATTTCGTCACAATAATCTACATTTAAACTCTTTATTCTGTCTAGAATACGATTCATATATTATTTATTCAAAAATATTGGATTATACATGATAATTAAGCATACAAATAGCAAATATAGCATAGAAAGTGCAAATAATGCAATTCTGAGCATCATTTGACCATTTCAATAGTTTCCGAATTCATTCTAAGTCATTTCATCACAATAATCTATATTTAAACTCTTTATTCTTTTTATAATACGATTCATATGTTATTTATTCAAAAATATTAGACTATAGATGGTAATTACGTTTATAAATTTCAAATAATGCAATACTGAGCATCGTTTTACCATTTCAGTCATTTCTTGATTCATTCTATATAAATTCATCACAATAATCAACATTTATACTCTTTATTCTGTCTAGAATACGATTCATATGTTATTTATTTAAAAAGATTGGATTATACATGGTAATTACGCATATAAAGTGCAAATAATGCATAGAAAGTGGAAATAATGCAATTCTGAGCATCATTTGAGCATTTCAATAGTTTCTGGATTAATTCTAAGTCATTTCATCACAAGAATCTACATTTAAACTCTTTATTCTTTCTAGAATACGATTCAATTGTTATTTACTCAAAAAGATTGAATTATACATGGTAATTACGCCTATAAAATACAAATAATGAGATACACTACAAAAAAACGATTATTGTGATGCATCATCCCTTCTAACCTACAGGATGTACAAACTATCATGAGAGATACACTATAAAAAAAACGATTCTGGCAAGGCTATTATTCTCACGGTTTTTTGGGCTCTTTGCCTGGAAAGAAACAATAGAATTTTTAGGACGGAAGAAAAAGGAGTCAACTCTCTGCTTCACTGGCTGTTGATGCAACACAGCCTGTTCGACAAGTTCTGTTAACTTAGTTTTTGCTTTTTCAGTTGTTGTTCCTTTGTTTTTGTTTTTAGCTTCTCTTTTCGTGTTACTTGATAGCCGCTATCAAGACTTACTCTAAAAAAAAAGTGCCAATAATATAATTCTGAGCATCATTTGACCATTTCAATCGTATATAAATTCATTCTATGTAATTTCATCACAATAATCTACATTAAAACTCTTTATTCTATCTAGAATACGATTCATATGTTATTAATTCAAAAAGATCGGATTATACATAGTAATTACGCTTATAACGTGCAAAGAATGCATATAAATTACAAATAATGTAATTCAGAGCATCATTTGAACATTTTCAATCATTTCTGGATTTCTTCTTAGTCATTTCGTCACAACAATCTACATTTAAACTCTTTATTCTGTGTACAAAATGATTCATATGTCATTTATTAAAAAAGATTGGATTATACATGTTAATTGCGCATATAAATTGCAAATAATGCAAATCTGAGCATCATTTGAACATTTCAATAGTTTTGGGATTTACTCTAAGTCATTTCAACACAATAATATACATTTAAACTCTTTATTCTTTTCTATAATATGATTCATTTGTTATTTATTCAAAAAGATTAGATTATACAGGGTAATTACACATATAAAATCCAAATAATGCAATTCTGAGCATCATTTGAACATTTCAATCGTTTCTGGATTCATTCTAAATCATTTAATCACAATAATCGACATTTAAACTCTTTATTCTGTGTAGAGTATGATTCATATGTTATTTATTCAAAAAGAGTGTATCATACATGGTAATTACGTATATAAATGGCAAATAATGCAATTATGTGCATCATTTGACCATATCAATCGTTTGCGGATTCTAAGTCATTTCATCTCAATAATCAACATTTAAACATTTTATTCTGTCTAGAATACGATTAATAACTTATTTATTAAAAAAGATCAGATTATATTTGGTAATTACGCATATAATTGCAAATAATGCACATAAAGTGCAAATAATGCAATTCTGAGCATCATTTGACCATTTCAATCGTTTCTAGATTAATTCTAAGTCATCTCATCACAATAATATATATTTAAATTCTTTATTCTGTCTAAAATACGATTCATGTGGTATTTATTCAAAAAAATTCGATTATACATTGTAATTTCGCATATAAAGTGCCAATAATGCACAGAAAGTGCAAATAATGCAATTCTGAACATCATTAGACCATTTCAATGATTTCTGGATGCAGTATAAGTCATTTCATAACAATGTTCTACATTTAAACTCTTTATTCTGTCTAGAATACGATTCACATGTTATTTCTTCAAAAGATTGGATTATACATGGTAATTACGCATATAAAGTGCAAAATAATGCACATAAAGTGCAAATAATGCAAATCTGAGCATCATTTGAACTTTTCAATAGTTTCTGGATTTATTCGAAGTCATTTAAATACAATAATCCATGTTTAAACTCTTAATTCTTTCTAGAATACGATTCATTTGTTATATATTCAATAATATTGGATTATAAATGGTAATTACGCATATAAAGTGCAAATAATGCAATTCTGAGCATCTACATTTAAACTCCTTATTCTGTGTATAATACAAATCAAATGTTATGTATTAAAAAAGATTAGATTATACATGGTAATTACGCATATAAAGTGCAAATAATGCAATTTTGAGCATCATTTGAACATTTCAATCGCTTCTGGATTCATTCTAAGTTATTTCATCTCAATAATCTACATATAAACTCTTTATTCTGTCTAAAATATGGGTCATATGTTATTTATTCAAAAAGATTTGACTATACATGGTAATTACGCATATAAAATGCAAATAATGCACAAAAAGTGCAAATAATGCAATTCTGAGCATCATCTGACCATTTCAATCGGGGCTGAATTCATTCTAAGTCATTTCATCATAATAATCTACAATTAAACTCTTTATTCTTTCTAGATTACGATTCATATTTTATTTATTCTAAAAGATCGGATTATACATGGTAATTTAGCATATAAATTGCAAAAAATACAATTCTGAGTATGATTTGATCATTTCAATCGTTTCTGAATTCATTCTAAGTTATTTGAACTGAATAATCTACATATAAACTCTTTATTCTATCTAGAATACGATTCATATGTTAATTATTCAAAAATATTGGATTATACATGGTAATCACGCATATAAAATTCAAATAATGCAATTACGAGCATCATTTGAACAATCAATCGTTTCTGGATTCATCCCAAGCCATTTCGTCACAATAACATTTAAACTCTTTATTCTCTGTAGTATAAGATTCATATGTTATTTATTCAAAAATATTGGATTATACACGGTAATTAAGCATATATAGTGGAAGTAATGCAATTATGATCATCATTTGACCATTTCAATCGTTCTTGGATTCATTCTAAGTCATTTCATTACATTAATCTACATTTAAACTCTTTATTCTGTCTAGAATACGATTCATATGGTATTTATTCAAAAATATAGGATTATACATAGTAATTATGCATATAAAGGGCAAATAATGCACAGAAAGTGCAAGTAATGCAATTCTGAGCATCATTTGACCATTTCAATCGTTTCTGGATTTATTCTAAGTTATTTCATAACAATAATCTACAATTAAACTCTTTATTCTGTATAGAATACGATTAATATGTTATTTATTCAAAAGATTAGATTATACATGGTAATTACACATATAAAGTGCAAATAATGCACAGAAAGTGCAAATAATGCAAATCTGAGCATCATTGAACATTTCAATAGTTTCTGGATTTATTCAAAGTAATTTCAACACAATAATCTACATTTAAACTCTTTATTCTTTCTAGAATACGATTCATTTGTTATTTATACAATATGATTGGATTATAATTGGTAATTACGCATATAAAGTGCAAATAATACAGAGAAAGTGCAAATAATGCAATTCTGAGCATCATTTGACCATTTACATCATTTATGGATTCATTCTAAGTCATTTAATCACTATAATCTACATTTAAAATTTTATGCTGTCTAGAATACGATTCATATGTAATCTATTAAATAAGATTGGATTATACAAGTTAAATACGCATATAAAGTGCAAATAATGCAATTCTGAGCATCATTTGACCATTTCAATTGTTTCTGGATTCATTCAGTCATTTCTTCACAATAATCTTCATTTAAACTCTTTATTCTCTCTAGAATATGATTCATATGTTATGTTTTTCAAAAAAGATTGGATTATACATGATAATTACGCATATAAAGTGCAAATAATGCAATTCTGATAATCATTTGACCATTTCAATCGTTTATGGATTCATTATAAGTCATTTCATCACAATAATCTACACTTAAACTCTTTATTCTGTCTAGAATACGATTCATATGTTATTTATTCAAAAATATTGGATTATACATGGTAATTAAGCATACAAAGTGCAAATAGCATAGAAATTGCAAATAATGCAATTCTGGCATCATTTGACCATTTCAATAGTTTCCGAATTTATTCTAAGTCATTTCATCACAATAATATATATTTAAACTCTTTATTCTTTCTTTAATATGATTCATATGTTATTTATTCGAAAATATTAGAATATAGATGGTAATTACGCTTATAAATTTCAAATAATGCAATACTGAGCATCGTTTTATAATTTCAGTCGTTTCTTGATTCATTCTATATAAATTCATCACAATAATCTACATTTAAACTCTTTATTCTGTCTATAATTCGATTCATATGTTATTTATTCAAAAAGATTGGATTATACATGGTAATTATGCATATAAAGTGCAAATAATGCATAGAAAGTGGAAATAATGCAATTCTGAGCATCATTTGAGCATTTCAAAGTTTCTGGATTCATTCTAAGTCATTTCAACACAATAATCTACATTTAAACTCTTTATTCTTTGTAGAATATGATTCATATGTTATTTATTCAAAAAGAGTGGATTATACATGGTAATTACGCATATAAATTGCTAATAATGCAATTATGTGCATCATTTGACCATATCAATCGTTTACGGATTCTTAGTCATTTCATCACAATAATCAACATTTAAACATTTTATTCTATCTAGAATACGATTAATAACTTATTTATTAAAAAAGATCAAATTATATTTGGTAATTACGCATATAAATTGCAAATAATGCACATAAATTGTAAAGAATGCAATTCTGAGCATCATTTCACCATTTCAATCGTTTCAGGATTCATTCTAAGTCATTTCATCACAATAATCTATATTTTAACTATTTATTCTGACAAGAATAGGAGTTTAAGAGTTTTTCGTGATTCAGATAGAACAGCTATTATCGTGTTATTCAATTTTTAAAATTTGTATGTACTTGTAAACAGAGGGGGAGCCAGAAATTGATAGTAGAGAGACAAATTACTCATTCATATTTTATTAGGAGACAAATTATACAAGTGTTATGTAATGTATGTTTGGTTGTGTAGTAAGGATGAGTAACTTAATGCATGCATATATTCATGTAAAAAGGCTAAAATGTCCTTAAATTTAAATTAGTATTATGTTTTAATAATACGTTGTGACCTAATTATTATTATGTATTAATTATAACTAAATATTATTAAATACTAATTATTAATTATTAATGATAATAATAAATTATTTTTATTATTATGAAATATTAATAATTACTTTTAATTAAATATTACAAATATTATAAATTATTTAATAATAAAAATTATTATTGATTAATTATTTGTAATTAATAATAATAATAATTAAATCATTATTATTATTAATAATTAATATTACTTGTTAAATATTATTAATTATTAGTATTTAATTAATAATTATAATAATTACTCTTTATTATTAATTATGATATTTAATAATTATTGTTACTTATTAAATATTATTATTTATTAATTATTAAATATTATTGTTAATTAATTCTGAGGGTATTGTTGGAAGAAAAATTAAAGGGAACCAATACATAACTTATGCAATTTTTTTAGGTGCAATAAGTTATGCACACTTAAGACATCTTATGTAAGAGATGTTTGGTGACTTAAAAATGTATAACTTAAGTTATGCACCACTGACTCACAAGCAAACGGCCCCATGGAAATTAAACAAATTTTGACGTATAAGGACAAATTCCCCCTTCAGCCTCCACGTGCTCTGCCACTGGTATACAAATTTGAAACTTTATGACTATTCATTTCATATAATCATATAAAACATCAGGATTCAGGACCTTGAAACTTTCCAGTGTTGGTTTAGGAGTTTAACTTGGTTGGAGTCAAAAGTTCAAGTGGGCTTGTTTGGCATGGAATATAGGCCTTCTTTTGTCGGAGTGGATAAAAAATGGGCCGAAGATGTTGTCTAGTAAACGAATAGCAGAATACTTGGATGTTCATATGACGAGTTAGATTTCTGTTTGGATTTTTGCTTGATCTGGATAAAAAATGTATTGAAAATTCATTACTATTATTATAAAGAATAACTATGGTTGTCTCAGCGATATATATCATGCGTCTCTACAAAGAGACTAAATTGAAATTTATCCATAAAAATTCTCTTAATTTAAGCCGTTGCGCTTAATTTTCACTATGATAATACAAATTAATTATTTTCCCCTGTTGTTCCTGTAATTTTATATTTCATTTGCATCGTCAGTTTATTGAATATGAAAGCACAGAGAGCGACCTCGTTAACAATATCACCAATAACAATAAAAGACAAACGTATGTTGAAATTGCTATAAATCACCATGTCAAGCAGCAGCACAAAGATCAAGTTACTAAGAAAGCATACATAACATGGTCATGCATGTATTATTGCTATTTACATTCTTGATAATACTCTCCATCTTGACAAACAAGTCATTTTAGTCAACAAATTAAGCAGTAGATGATTCAATAACTTATTTCTGTCACCAGTGATCATACGATGAGAGATACATAATTAATTATACCAAGGACTAAGGAAGAAGACGAAGAAAAGCGGGATTGTGGACACCCACATAAGAACCTTAGCAACAGGAGGTGGGATTCGACTCGGGACCCAGAAACTCACACCGATCAGAAGAAATCCATAAAAAAACTGGAACAATATCCAATTGAGGCTAACACGCGTGAGCAGACAATTTGGTTTCCATAGAGGTGCCCTGGCGGCAAATATGGCGAGAAATGCTCCAAGTTTTATCATGTCAAGTGAAATTCGATAGTCATCAGGTATGGGAGATTCTGGTATTTCACAGCCACCGTCAGCCACGGAAAACATGGCAGCCATTGTTGCAGTCCTGTCACTATTAGCAACGATGGTGTGATCTAGACTTGTAATGCATATATTGTGCGGCACATCTTCAATTTACTTAACTCGTAATGTCCTAAAAATAAAGAAAGAGGGTTCAAGCTATCTTATGAAAATCCACAAACCTATACATTTACCTTAATTAAGTATACTTATATATCTCGATTGAAATTTACTTATAGCTATAAAGGGAGGGCCAACTATATAATTAGTCTGATTTATCCCGCTCCATAGTTTGCTGCATGTCCATCGTCTCCACAGATGAAGAGTTTTGATGAAATCCTATATTTTAATTTAACCCAATTATTTATCGTCCCTAAACTTAGCATATCGTATATGCTCGATAGGCTATAAATTAAGTAATTGTTAATTCTAATTATGAAACACCATCTGTGCCAAAAGAGTAATCATTCACAAAGAACAAAATCACTTGCTCCGTACATTTATATATATAATGTTGCCTTTATCGGTTTCAAAGGATTCAAAGGAGCCCATTTGGGCCTATGAGACACCAGATTTCAGGGTTAAGGAGACTACAGATAAGTTTTCCAGGTTGTTCTTATTCGGCATAGCCTTTGCTTTGTTCGCACATGCGCCTCCAAAAAGACTGGTCGGATTACATGCTCTTCCTAGCTACATTTTGGAGGCCTACCACGCCATCTTTTTGTTGGTATTTCTATATGGGGTGCTGCTTCTTCCTGTGTCCAGCTTCATCCTCTGCAAAGACAGTCTTTATTATGCTAGATTCTTTACTTTTGTATCAGTTTGCGTTCTGTTGCTCTGTGCATTTCTCGGTGCTGCTGCTATCATCCTCTCATATATCTATATCTAAACAGTGTCAAGAGATAGATGGTACTCAGTAATCAATTAAACTGCAAGTTTTTAAGTAACCCAACTACTAATTGGTAATTGGTGTCAATTACTTTAATTTGATTTTATCTTTGCATAGTACGTAGCTAATTTGGTATAATTACTGTTTTTCCCCTTATAAGTAATCAAGGTGTCAATTGCGTTTTATTTAGTACAACACAACTTCTAAATGGTGTAATTTTTTAAAAATATTTTTCCTTCAAAATAGTATGCAGACTAATATTATTATTGGACTTTATCTGGTGGTTTAATATGAAATCTAGGTGTATGAATCTGAAGATAATTATGTTACAATTCAGGCAGTATATTTTTCAGGGTCATCCATTTATATATACAATAACAATTTGAAAATATAAAATTGCAAAGACAAATTAGATACATCGATCGTTGAAAAAAGAAATCCCTTTTTTTTTTTTTTGAAATTAAAAAGAAATCCCTTTGGACAATTGCTGCAGATCGCATGTCGCTCAAATCGAGAAATTTTATTCCGGACGTGATTTTTTTTTTAAAAAAGTACATCTCAAAATTTGGTCTACTTTAATAAATTATTACGAATTGTTAGCTCAAAATCCATTCAATAATAACAAAAAAAGTATATATCAAAATTTGGTCTACTTTATAAATTGTTTACTCAAAATCCATTCAATAATCCAATTTGATTTTTTTGTTAATTATAAGAAAAATTAAATTTGGCGTACATTGATCAAAATAATTACGAATAATGGATACTGCATTACTGCTATAACTTTGATCTTTTGAGTTATTTTGTCGCAACAATCATAGGGTGCGTTTGGATAGGTGTGGGAAGAAGGGAAGAAGGGAAGAAGTGGGAAGAAGTATTGGGAAGTGTGTAACTTTGTGAAGAGTTTGGATTGTTTATAATTTTTTTCTTCTTCTTCTTCCTTCTTCTTCTTCTTTCTTCCAACGATCCAAACGCACCCATAAGAAACGCCAACTTCTGGGAATTTTGGGCATTTCAAAGGATTTTGCTTTATACAGAAAGAGAATCCGAGGAAACATAATCAGTACACGGATCCAAAAAAAATTGTAATGGGGTTGAATGATAAATTTACGGTACTGATATTAGTTTACCATGTTATATTTGAACAAATTAGTACATCATTATACATCAACTGATCCTTAAATTTACAATTTCAATTATAATTATATCAAGGTTTAAAGATACGAAAAAAAAACATATAAAAACTATCTATCTAATTAGATAATACACAAAGAAAAATTAAAGCTCAAACATATATAGCATATTTTACTCAGATTAATAATGAAATAATACTTTCGGGCATTTTCATGCTAGGCCTGTCAAATGTGCATATATAACATGCACGGAAATTAACCATTTTATTTCCGTTCCGTTCCAATCAACGAAATAGAAAAGCATTTCGTTTCCGTTGTTCCAGTCAACGAAATAGAAAAACATTCATTTTCCATTCCGTCTGTCATTTACCATTGATTTCAGCCCATTTTGTATTCCGTTTCAGGTATTTTCATTCCGTCCTTCATTTATGCGTTCTGTTTCTGTTCTATTCTCAAAAACGAAACTAGTTTTCTCTTCTGCTTCTCCCTTTTAGATGGAACGGAGCGAAATGTGCAAAACTCAACAAAATTGACAGGCCTAGGCGCGAGTGCCACTTTTGAAAAGATAATAATTTTTGGTAAGGAGCCGCATAGAGATGCACAATTTAGAATTGGAGAGGCTATAAATACATTTCGGTTACAGATGCTCGTTAATAAAAAAAATACTGAAGTAGATGAATGAATAAATAAGTTGGCAGATTTAATTTTTAACATCCAACTTTTGTTTTTTTTTTTTTAGAATATGCGATGGTATACAAAACTTTTGGTTAATGTCATATTTTGGTTTACTAAAAAAGTAGACTCTTAGTACGTTCTCATTAGTACTCTGCATTGGGAAACTAAGATTAAACAAAAATTTTTGTAAAGAATCACATATAATAAAGAATAAAAGAAACTAGCTGCTGCATCGTGCGATGAATGACGAACTTAAGGTTGTTTAAAAATTTGAGAGAATGTCATGTGTTTCACAACCTATTTTTTCTCATTCTATCAGATTTTATAATCACGATAGTTTATTTGTAGTCCAGCTGATTACATGTATTGACTATATACAACAAAAAAAGATATAGCATACAAAAAAGAGAGCAAAACATTATCTTAGGCACAAAGCAAAAAAATGTTAACCAAATAGTACTTGACTATAAGCATTACAAAAAAAAAAGGATTAAATGAAAGTGATCCTTAAATAGAACATAAGCAAGAAATAATTCAATGATGTGTCTGAAATGATAACTCACAAACACAAAAAAAAAATACATTCCAGCATTCTAAAACATACGGAATGAAGTTATGCACACTCGCTCCAATTTTCAGAAAAGAAATATAGCTTATCCATAATTTTGAAAAGAAAACACCATTATAGACAGTGAATGATGCGGATCTTAAGTTCTAGTCTCCAAATCCAAACTACACAACAATTAATCAAAAGAGAAAAAAAAAAAGAAAAACAGAGATCAACATTGCTTTCAATGGCTTTAGAAATCTGAATTGAATCAGAACTATACACATAAATTCAAGTATAATATAAAAGAACTATTATGTTGTTTGAGCCAATCAGTACTATACACAAAATTTTATATACGCTCAGTTTCGTGTTAGATATCTGATGATCAAATTATACACACATAGGATAAAGTGTACCAACTTCTAAGGAACAATAAAAATTGTTGTTAAAAGAAGCTAAAGGCCTATATATATTGCATCTAAATTGTGCACACGTATGACCAACTCAATACATGATTGAGAGATCAATTGCCTGTTCAGTTCCATACAATATTTGACATATTTCTAAGGGTAGAAATGCTTTTACAAATTTTAAGGTAAAGCATGAAATTAGCCTAGAAAAGAGCAGTAATTAGATTATAAAGGAGAATGGATAAATGAATACATCCACTGAGTCAAGGCAGCACTTTTGTTGAGTATAATTGACAGTGAACTATAATGGAACATATTTGTATTCTTATACTTCTCTTTAAATAATAATCTCCTAAAATCAGATGGCTCTGCTTCCTATCCTATATGGAACAATGTCATGTAAAACAATAAAACTACATTCTGTAACTATTCTAGTACTGTAAGATGTAGTTAGCAAATAAAAAAAATTTCATTCTCAGAAACTTGCCTCTTTGTAAGATGTAGACAGTAGCAGCAGTACCGAAAACTCCTACAAGCACTCAAGTAGTGTTTGATAGACACAATACTCTCGATGACATGCAATTTTCATATAATTAACCTGACAAATAGATAAAGATTTATGTGGACAACGTTACGATGAGAACCACCTTCTTGAAAAATATAGCAACATATTTAACCGGCATCAATCACTTCAGCAGTTCTTATTTACATTTGGTACCCATTTCTATTGATAAATGAGCTGATACTATTATAGATAAGATTATAGAATGAAGAAATGTGATGCCTTTACCGCGTATCTTGGCCCCTGTGTAAAAAAAGATCGGATTGGAAAATTGTGTCGCATCCCTAAAAAAACAAATAACAATCAGATAAATTAATCAATAAACTCTGGTATGAGATACCTTGATATAAGAAAAATTCTATGAAGACCCAAACGAAGATAAATAACAAACCTGGCTACATGCCATGCATAGAACCGCTAAAGCAGGAGTTCTAACATGGCTCAATTATGTCAGAAAGAAAGCAGGCCCGAGAAAGCCGATTGACTGCATGATCTGAAATATGAGATCGATAGTTGAACAATCAGTATCAGTATTGAGTTTAGCACCAGTTGAGTTATTTCTTATTATTATAGGATATCTTGGTATAATGCCAAGGTGATTGGAGGATAATGTCACTGAATCAAACAGTAACATCCGACGTGATACACAATAGTTAAATTTGGGATTGACTTAAGTAAACATGGTTAAAATTTGAAATTGACTAAGTAAACAGGGTTAAATTAACATTTTATTGATTAGAGACGTGATATAACCAAAATAATCACTTGTTTTAACTCAGATGCGGTTCCTTCATCATAGCAAAACCTGAATTTATCTATATGAAAATCAAAATCAATGGTAAAAGGAAAATTGACTTAGCTAGTTGATCAACGTACAATATGATGCTCATTATCCATCCAATCATGATTGCCGGAGCACTCAGCCACGATATATTTATATATCATTTGATCCCATTATAGTTACGTACAGTTTTCTATCATGAATGAATCAAGGAAGAAACAATTAAGTATTGCACATCAATTGGATTTGGATAAAATACCATATTAGTAAGGCCATCAGGGCATGTCCATATGGATACTAATCATTCATATTATATATCTATAATTTTTTTGTTTTAAACTTAACTCGAAGGTCTACATCTGATAATTTTGTGGTTCAGTTACAACTATCATACTTTAGAGCTTGAAATACTTTTATGAGTACCTGATCATCTTATAATATCCAGTCCAGTGACAGTCAACCCCATCTTAAACACGTTTTTCCATTACGGCATTTGACGACAAGTCCATCATAAACGTTGTGCATTGCTTGGATCTATAGGGAACAACTAAAAAAAATCATAACTCCGAAAAAGCAGTGCCATTTAACATCAGGGGCGGAGCCAGAGTTTTAGGACAAGAGGGCAAATGACGCTTACAATGAAATTTTTAGATTTCTAGGGGGCAAATTGAATAAAACAAATTGTTTTGCATGCAATTTTGCATTTTTAAGGGGTTATTTTGATAGCATGAGGGAGACATTACCCAGTTTTCACTGCACTTACCTCTGCCCCATGTTTAAGATAAAAAGAGATTCTTAAAAGGATGATAACACCTCTTTCATTTGTGCAACCATCATTTAGATAAGAAGTATTGATTTTCAGTTTTAAAATTAGATAAAGAAAACCTGATTTAAAGTATTGACTGATTCGAATAATATAGGTAGGCTAACTAAAATATTTTAAGCTGGTCAATTAGTTAGGCAAAACTATGAACTGATTAGAAGAAATAGAAAAATGAAAGAAGAAATGTTCTTACCGGATAACACTGGCCACCAAATTTGTTGCGCCACTTTATTGAGAACTAAGAATACAAAAGTTTCATTTCCATTGTAGTTCTTTCATATGTCTTGGGTTTAACATAAAGCACCTTAGAATTGACAAACAATGAAAATAACGATAATAACACACCTTGACATCGATGCCATTGGCCCATCGCGTTTTGCAGGTAAGTGCCTTGTATCCTAACTTTCATTAATCAATGGTTTAATAAGCCAGATCGCATAGAAAAAAGGGAAAAAAAGTCGGCAACAGTTAAAATTGCTCATTGAGGGATAATCTGAGCAAGAAAATTTGATCAAACAATGAATAAAATTTCAACCAAAGTTGCTTACTCAGTTCGCAAGTGCAAAAGAAAAAAGACTTATTTTTTTGCAAGGGGCACAAACAATTGTCATAATACTACATGTATAGAGCATTAGATATGGAGGAACTAATGCATAGCAACTAAAACAAAATACTAGAAATCTAACCATATCCTATGGCTCATTGTTATTGAGCTACTTAGATGTAAATGATAGAAGGACCATGTATGCATAAATTTATTTTGATACCAATTTCAACGTTAGATGCTGCAAACAAATCAGCATATATTGGTTAAACTGACCATAAGATGAAGC
Source organism: Rhynchospora pubera (assembly GCA_028095005.1). Classification (NCBI taxonomy): domain Eukaryota; kingdom Viridiplantae; phylum Streptophyta; class Magnoliopsida; order Poales; family Cyperaceae; genus Rhynchospora; species Rhynchospora pubera. The sequence continues at coordinate 68,200,349 of CM051461.1, read as the reverse complement.
ACTCACAAAATGAAAAGGCTCTTTTCTATCTTTTGACTTATTTATTTATGCAATGTGCGATAATAGATAACATTGAAGGATAAATAATACCTCCTATATCACATATTAGCTCTTCCTTGCTAGCACAACAACTGAGGTTTTGGCAGCCTATCTATCTACCAATCGAGCTCATGATTCAATATAGTTCAGCACCATAGCTATAGAGGAAGCATCAAGACGACAACATCCCTCGCCCCGTGAAAGGAACATGCAATCGATAGAAATACAAAAGCGATCAGCACAAAATTGAAGGCAACTTGGTGACATGAAGGAAAAATAAAATGTCAAAAAGGTATTAGTAAGGAAAATATTTAAAACCAAATTCAGTCATGAAGGAGCAACAGCAACAACACCAAAATCAAACCGAAGACCCTCAGCAAGGCAACAATCCGACGTGAGCTATAGGATCCTCCAAATCCTGAAGCGGCCAACCAGCAAAGTAACTTTTGTGTATTTATATGTGACTAGGAATCTAGGATAGTGAACTCTGAACTGTATATATAAACTGTTGATAATAAATTAAAAGTGGTGATCTGAATTGTTTTGTGAATATAGAAATAGCCCATAATTAACGCATGAATTTACTACACTTAACTAGAATAAAAGATGGTTGATGTGTCTTCGACTTCGTGAGAGATGTTGCCTTTTTAACTTTCTTTTTATTTTATTTTATTTTATTGGATATAGTAGGATTGTAGGAATAGTGGGTAGCTGTTTAAAAAGATTTCTCATAAATATTTCTAGTGTGATTATATGAATGAAGATTGGGATACCATAAATGTTTCTTTCTGATCACGCAACCTCTGGAAATTTATGTATAGTAGGATTATAAATTTATTATTGTGATGTTTAATTGCAGATTGGGATGAAAGGTTTGGTGTTCATGATTTAGTTCATGTTTATGGGCCCCTATGGGATAGAAATCTTGTGTCGCGCAGCAAATTGTGTAGCGCACAAAACGATAAAGGTGTAGAAACAGTGCAGTCTAGCCCATGTTCACCCACCGTGATATTTATTCCTTTTATAAAACAAGAAAATGGTACGTGGAGTCTAGTACGTCATCAATCTAAATTGCTAATTGATACTGTAGTTACAAAACTGTATAATAGAATATATAAAGTATTAAAGTTACAATTGTATAATTTGGATTTAACAACTGGGAGTCAAGTTATGGCTTTTTTATTTAACAATTGTATAATTTAGATTTGAGAGTGAATTTAATAGAATAATTATAAAGTTATAGTTATTAAAATTAATTAAAATTCATGAGATCATAATTAATTAAAATTTATCTTAAATTTAGCGAAATAAATTTATTAGCCGAGCTTAACTAAAAATAGACAATCCAAATTTATTAAAACACTGACGAACATTATTTTTTGCTATATATATAAAGGATTAGTAATCATACTAAATTCGTAACAGAAAGAATCAAGTTTATTGGAAAATTTTCTTTATAAATAATTTCTTTTTGTGTTGATGAGGCATTGAAAACGAATTTTACTTAATTTTTTTTTGTGCAAATAAAAAGATGGTGGATTAGGTCAATAAAGTATATGCAAAACATAAACAAATTATACAGTTGTAACTATATAAATATTCTATTAAATTCACTCTCAAATCCAAATTATACAGTGGTCAAATTCACTCTCAAATCCAAATTGCTAACGTTACTTGGCCCGCGTACCATTCTCTTGTTTCATAAAAGGGATAAATTCATGGTGAACGTGGACTATACTACACTATTTCTGCACCTGTGTCGTTTTGGGCACTACACAAGATTTCTATCCGCCCCTATGTGGTGCATTCTCACTTTTGATTGTTCCCATTTCTCTAATTTGTCTTCCCAAGAAGTGCCAATTTGTTGTTTTCATCGTATGTGGTGGAGCATGCATTCTTATTCTCACTCTCATTAGAGCAAGGGTAGCACCAAACTTCACAGCTGCTGTGGAAGCGTGGGATGCTATTGTCAACAACAAGACGGTCCCTTGCACATGTTAGATGACTTAGAAATTTGATAGATAAAATCTGTTTAGCTATCTATCAATTGATACTAGAGATACTGTGACTAGGAGTAGGATTGCGTATCTTTTTCTATGGGAGCTTCGTTTTTGTACTAGTGGTATGTCGTGGCTATGATTGCCTTATTCTATTGCAGTTTCTCTTTTTTTTTTTTTTTTTTGAACTTATTGCAGTTTCTACTTGATTTATTTTTTCCCTTATTTTTTATGTGGAGGCAAGATTGGGCACGTCGTCCCTTATTTTTTTTCCGAGTTGCTTGTATTCTAAATCCGATTACTCTGATATGAGAATAAAAAAGGTGGTTTAGGCAGTGAAGAATCGAAGATGATGCGAAGGTAATAGTGGGAATAGATAAATATGAAATTTCATAAATGATCAAAATGCATGGATGAAGTCACGTCTCGTTTCTGAAAAATATATTTTTGTTTGGAGAATAATCCTCTACTAACGGATATGGGTACGGGTAAAGAAAAATTTCCGTTAACTTATCGGATACGGGTACGGGTAAGGGTTATTTCGTACTCATTATCTAACGAGTAATATTTTACAAACATATATGTATATATAATCAAGTTTTTAGCATATTTCGAAAGATATGTTATTAATTTCGATCTTCATCCAAATTTATTATGATGATGATTTTTCATTCTATATTATATTATAATTTATAATTAGTTATATAGATTTTTTGAATTCAATTGATATGAGAATAAATTTCATAATTTTTGTTATATTTAAAATATTATCTTAATATTTTACTTTATCTATATATTTATTTGATTATTTATTTATCACATTATATATTTTTATTAAATTAATAATATTATTATTACCCGTTATGTACCGTTACCCTACCCTTACCGTTAATTCTTAACGGACACGGATAAACTTTTTTTTAACGGGTACGGGTACGGGTATGGGTAAAGAAAATTTTAACGGGTACGGGTATGAAAATACCTTCTACCGTACCGTACCGTATCCATTGACAGCCTTAGAAGAATTTGACCGAGACTAAGGGTGGCCGGGTGGGTAACGTTGATAACGGAAACAGAATGGGGCATTCCGTATTCCGTTCCATTTTAATAAACGGTATGTAGCAGAACTGTAATATTTACACTGTATTTCACATAGATGAATCACGAATTGCATTTTGTTTTCCGTTCTAAATGCGAAACGGAATAAAATTTCGTTCCGTTATACATTCCACATGGACGGAACGGAACGGTTTCGCTTATTCGCTGTATACCGTTTCTTTTGGAGTTAAGTCCAAGAAGTCAATAATTTAATGACTTAAATATTAATTTATGTTATGGATGATATTTTATCATCTGTTCTTAGGTTTATTATTAATGGATTATTCAGGTTCAGGATCTGAATTGTAGATCTCTGTGGATCATTCTTTAGAATGACAATAATAAATCTAAACGGTCCATAATCATGATAATTAACAAGGAACATTAATTATCATATAAGATTAGTATGCAATTTATCTGATGATTAAGTTCTACAAATCATAGGTAAAGAGTTACCAACTTAATTGCATATGTACATGTTATGGAACATAGTACATGACTTGACCCAACGAAATAAATATTTGGATTGTGTTATGTGTCATTATTTATTTCGTTATGATTTTGGTTCTAAGTTTGAGATGTTTATCTTTTCCACATGAGGATAGATTCAATAAATATTGTCTACCGTTGATTCCTGATAAGAGCTGCTATACGGACTTTATTGTTCTCTTGAATTGTGCGGAAAAAAGCTAATCATCAAGAAAACTGTATGTCCCTCATTAATTCACTTAGTGAGTGACGATATCTGTTTGGGCCCCTTGATGGAGTTGGATCGTATGCGCGCAACTAACCGATCAACTCTAGATCAAGAAACGTATAATCTGTAAGAATAATACATTCCTATCTTGGATTATACGATGATATCGTGTGACATAAGAATCAAAATAGAGAAATATTTTTATTCTCTTATGCAGGATTTAAATACTGTAGTAGTACTTTATTTATGCGAATTGGTAATCATAACGTGTTGCTAGATACCGCTTATGATTATTGGAATTAAATAACGATTTAATTCCATATCCAACATAGCATAAATCCTCAAAGGGTCACAAATAATAAGGTATTTAACCAAACGTGCATTATTTATTTATTTGCAACAGTGAGTATTGCAAAAATATGATAAGTTGATTAATTAATTATATACCGTTGTAGACCGTTATAATTAATTAAGTCAAATGGATCATATTGAAATAAATTAATGTATTGTCTAATCTCTAAATAATTATTTAAGTTAATAATTTTTTATAAACAACACACTTAATTTAATTAAGTTAATTGTGTTTTTATTTATTGGTAAATTAAATGTCCAATTTAAGTAGCAATTAAATGTGCCTTTAATTAATTGAATTGAGGTACTAAAGAGATGAGCTTGTGGCCCATCAAAGCCCAATACAAGGCCAGCCTATTAAGGGTGGTAGGTGGGGTGGCACACTTGTAATTAGTGTGTACTTTATGCTAAGATTTGGAGGCTATATAAGGACCTATATGGAGGCTCCTTTGGATGGTTCTCTTCTCCTTTCTCCTAACCGCCACCTCTCCCCCTTGGTGCGCCGCCCACCACTCTTTTTTCTCTCCATTCAATAGCTCATGTGTTGAGCAATCCCTTCTACAAATTAATTGGTGAATTGATTGAAGAAAAATAAAGTTTTGGGATTGGACTTGTTATTCTCATCGCTAGCACGATTCAAAAATAACTTGGTTAATACCTTAGTGGACTTGAGACGTTTCAATTTGGAGGAGTTTGGAGAGCACCCATCGATTTCTAAGCCGTAGGATCGAGTCTCTTGATTACAATATCAAGAGATGTATACTTTTTTCTACCTTTCTCTTATGTCGAATTTTTTTTTTTTGACGAGAAAGCCCGTAGGCATTTCAAATTAAACAAAAGAGAGTTTGATACAGAGGGAATAAATTCACCAAGTACACCTGAAAAAAATTAAAATAGCCTGCCTTTCGTAGCTATAAATACCAACCCAAAAAGAAAGACATTTATATTTAAACATACTCTAATTAACAGTATAATTTTCCATGGCTAGCTTTTCCATACAAACGCTTCTGGTAGTTGATATTGCTCCGTCCTCACATTTTGAGTAATGGTACCCCTTCTTGCAGAATTTGCCAATTTATGCACATGTTCCAAGTGCTCCCTTCTAGCATATCTGATTTTAAACGCTGGTTTATCTCTGAGTATGTCAACACAACCCTGAAGAGTTGTATTTGAGGCCCAAGAAGGAAGATTCTGCAAAATCATAGTATTAGCAATTTGAACTAAATTTTTCGAGTCAGTAAAAATATGCACTACAGAGTTTATAAAAGGGGTTTGTAAAATGTGATTCAAGGATTTAAGTAAAGCCATGGCTTCTGCAGTGAAAGCATCAGGCGCTGTCTCTGAGAAAAATTTAACAGTGTGCAATAAGCCCCCTGGTTTATATAAAATAACAGCAGCACCCATTTTGGATGATTGATCCCATGAACCATCAATGGTGACAAGGGCCGCCTCCTGTGGAATTATGTACTTATCTATGAAGTGTTTTTTTGATCTCTGCAATGCCATCCCTTGCTGAGGTGAAAAATCCATTCCTTGGGCTTTAATAAGAATTTTTCTGACTTCAATAGGCACCCCCCTGAAAACCCAATCACACCTAGCCTTCCATATATCTGCCACATAATGTTGAAAAAAAATTTTGCTTGCTCTGAGCCAAAATGAGTAAAAACAAATTGAAAAAGACTTTCTAAGTCATGTGGCAAATCTTCAACCCTTATAGCTAGAGAAGAAGCAAACCAAGTTGCTCTTGAAGAAGGGAATAGGAATAATAAGTGTATTATATCCTTCTTTTCTGATCCACATCTAGGGCACTGTGGAGAAATGTTTGAAAAAATTCTATTTAATCTATTTGCAGTTGGCAGAGCACTATGCATTATTCTCCACAAGAAAGTTGTAACTCTTGGAATAACATATTTAAAATCCCAGATTTTTCTCCAAATATTTTCTCCCTGGTGAGGCAATAAATTTGAGTTTAACTGATTCTGGGAAAGTTTGTTGTAAGCTATCTTAGTGACATAAAGCCCAGATTTTGCAGGTAACCATATGAGCTGATCTTCTTCACCAGGATAAAGTCTAACATTTTGAATTATAAATTGCATAAGATCTTGACCATATATATGGGTTAAAGCATGTATATTCCAAGAGAGGCCATTTTCATTTAGCAAATTTCTCACCATGATTTTATTAAACTCAGTGCCCCTATTGAGATGTTGCTGCCATCGAAGGAACCAAGGAGTTCCTACTGCTTTTATCTTTATACCCTGGCCTATCTTCCACATGACATCGTCTTTTAAAGTTTCTCTTACTTTGAGCACACATCTCCAAAAATCACTAACTCTTCCTGTTGACCTAGCATTCCAGAAACCAACTCTTGAAAAATATTTTGCCTTTACTACTTGGATCCAAAGTTTATCCTTTTCTGCTGCTAGCTCCCATGCCATTCTAGTTATAAGGGCTTCATTAAATTTTTGTAAGTCTCTCAGTCCCAAACCCCCTTCATCAACTGACTTACACACTTTTTCCCATGAGATAAAAGATAGGTACCTATCTTTATCATGTTTCCCCCATAAAAATGTCCTCATCATTCTGTGTATTTCTTCAATGGTATTTTTCCTCAAACAGGTGGTCATCATGTAAAAAATTGGCAAAGCATAAAATACTGATTTTAATAAAACAATTCTCCCTGCCAAAGACAATATGTTCATTTTCCACCCAGCTAGTCTTTTCCACATCTTATCCAGTATATCTCTATGAGCTAGTTTGCTTGGTGATTCGACTTGTGAAAGATGGACTCCCAAATATCTTTCTCTAATTTCAGCTTCATTCACTGCCAGTTGACTTAAAACCATTTCCTTACAATACTGATCACAAAACCTAGTGAACCAAATTTTTTATTTTGCAGGGTTTATCACAAGTCCTGCTTTCTCTCCAAATTGGTAAAGGATATTTTTAACCATCTGTACTTCCTCATTCCTTGCCTGTCCTAGAACAATCAAATCATCTGCAAATAAAACATGTGAAATTGCAGGTGCAGTATTTGCCAATTTCACTCCTTGATAAGATCCCAAGTTTTTTACCTTTGTGAACATTCTAGTGAGTACCTCCATTGCCAAAATAAAAATAAAGGGTGACATTGGGCATCCTTGTCTCACACCCCTCTGAGGTTTTATAAAGCCATCTTTCTGACCATTTATCATCAAGGTAATTGTGCGATTTTCAAGAACTTTGTTTCCAATTAACGATTTTCAAGCATCTTTGCGATTTGTTTGCCATAAGTAAATTCCGTGTACAAATTCTCAATTTTAAACAACAAAACTTGTTTAAATTCATTTAGAAAGTTCTTTCAACATCCCATAACTGAAAGGAGATCAAACAAGGAGTTTTCTAATTAATTTCAACTAGTTTGAATATTTAGAAAAACAGTAATTTATTAAAAAACGTAACTAATGGAATCCAATAAAAGCAAAGGTTTTAGGTCTCCAAAAATTCTCAAATAAATTACTTAAGCTCCTTATCATAGTTGTGATTACCAGTAAAAATTTCAAGAAGAGATCTTACACCATCTGGGAGAATAAAAAATGACAAATCTCTTACAAGTGCACGAAACACCGTTATGAGATTTTCAGATTATCCTCTCAACCATTTGGTCTGTTAGACCACCTTCTAATTAGTTTTTATATATACAATATACATAGAAAAACTAGTTTAGTCTATAGGCTAACTATCTATGAAAAGAAAACCACCAAGTTCAGTTCAAAAGGTTCGAGTTACAAACTAAACAATCAACAAATTCTGTACTGGAACAGACAGTCGATTGAAAAGTTCTAACCTAGTTGAAGGTCCTAACTTCCACGAAAAATTATGAAATTAATTTTCCTGGAGTCCTAACTCAAAATAGAACAACTCCATTTAAACAGAATTTTTAAAGGAGTTCTCAGTTGGTACAGTTTATTAGAACAATCGATTTGCTCAACAAACTGGATCTGACAAGTTCTTCCTTTTCATACTTGAAAACCCACAAATTAATCCAAGTCATGCAACAATTTATACATGCTCAGAAAGAGCTTCAAGTCCTCTTTAAATCTAGCCATAGAACACTGGTACTTATATTCAAAATATAAATCTTTCAAGCCATTCAAACAGGACAGTGCGAGCAGAAACTGGTTCTGCGCACTGTCGCCATTTTATTCACAGTAAATCCATACTAATTCAGAAAAATGTGAATCTAACTCCAAAAGAATCACAATCCACAGATCTACAACTTTCATGTAGATGAAAAAAACTTCCAGAGAACTTATCAAAGCGAAAAACGCGAAACAACACAGAAAATACCATTTCCAGACAGCAAACAAACGCATCATCTCTACTAATCCGTTAATTAGCCAATTTCTCTTAATTAAGTGTCAAAATAGCTTAAGTACGACCATGTGCTCTGATACCACTGTTAGTAATTGTGTAATTTTCGATTTTTATGCTAATTACAAGTTAATTAAGCCATCGAAACAACACACACAACGAATCGTGCACAAAAGCCAAGTTAACACAAAGAGATAGGTGGAAATTGTTACCTCCCGCGAAATCGTATTCGCGGGGCTCGATCCTACGGCATGGGAATCGATGGGGTGCTCTCCTTCGCCTCCTCCATGGCGCCCTCGAGTCCACCAAGGAATTTGGCCATGTCCCAATTCTTGTGCTAGCAAGAGAAAGGAGATAGCTAATCCTTTTCACCATTCTTCAAGTAATTCTAGCAATTAACCTTTTGGAATAGCTATTCTCAACACATGAGACCTATGGGAATGCAAGAGAGAGAGAGACCACCATGGGAGAATCAAAATTCTGCCCATGGATGGTGGTGGCGGCTAGGGAGAAGAAGGGAGGCAAAGTGAGAAGGTTAGGTTTTGCTTCTTCAAGTGGTCCTTATATAGACCACTCTCCACCAACCTTTGCTTGACCTTTTTACCCCTCTATGGCCGGCCATATACATGGGCCTTATGGGCCATGTGTTAGGTTTGTTCAATCTCTCTTAGTCCATATCAAATCAATTATTTAATAGGCCTTTCAAGTTGCATTCAATTTAGGCTCAAATAGACTATTAAATTAAAAGCCTATACTTTAATTTAATTCTCTTAATTAAATTAAAGTGTGATGAATAAAATTAATTATCAACATGTTGATAATCAATTTAGGATTAGCATGTACATTAATTTATTTCTATATGATCCATTTGACTTAATTAATTATAACGGTCCATAACGTTATTTAATTAATTAATCAACTTATCATATTTTGCAATACTCACTATTGCAAATAAATAAATAATGCACGTATGGTCAAAGTCCTATTTGTGTGACCCTTTGAGGATTTATGCTACGTTGGACATGGAGTTAAATCGCTATTTAATTCCAATAATCATAAGTGGTATCTAGCAACACGTTATGATTCCCAATTCGCATAAATAGTGTACTACTACAGTATTTAAATCCTGCATAAGAGAATAAATGAATTTCCCTATTTTGATTCTTATGTCACACGATATCATCGTATAATCCAAGATAGGAATGTGTCATTCTTGCAGATTATACGTTTCTTGATCTAGAGATAATTGTATAAAGTTGCATGCAAACAATCTATCTCCATCAAGGGGCCCAAACAGATATCGTCACTCACTAAGTGAATTAATGAGGGACATACGGTTTTCTTGATGATTAGCTTTTCCCCGCACAATTCAAGAGAACATAAATAAAGTCCGTATAGCAGCCCTTATCGGGAATCAGCGGTAGACGATATTTATTGAACCTATCCTCATGTGGAAAAGATAAACATCTCAAACTTAGAACCAAAATCATTACGAAATAAACAATGACACATAACACAATCCATATGTTTATTTCGATGGGTCAAGTCCTGTGCTATGTTCCATAACATACACATATGCAATTAAGTTGGTAACTCTTTACCTATGATTTGTAGAACTTAATCATCACTTAACTTGCATACTAATCTTATATGATAATTAATGTTCCTTGTTAATTATCAAGATTATGGACCGTTTAGATTTATTATTGTCATTCTAAAGAATGATCCACAGAGATCTACAATTCAGATCCTCAACCTGAATAATCTGTCAATAATAAACCTAGGAACAGATGATAAATTATCATCCAAAACATAAACTAATAATTAAGTCATTAAATTATTGACTTCTAAGACATAACTCCAACAATCTCCCACTTGGCCTAGAGTCAATCAGTAGTGACTTCTAGCCAACGAAGAATTGAGAACAATGTCATATATCTACATATATACATGTCTCGGACCTCAATATAAATAATACGCTTAAAGCTAGTTACTCATACGTCCACCACGTATGGATGCATAACTGCATCTCGTATACTGCTCAAGGTAGAGGTCATGCTAGAGTGTTCGTTGTGTTCGCGAACCTATCCAAAAATTGTTTGACCCTATATATATATACTACTATATATATGTTCTTGATCATCATCATATGATATCAAGTGATATCGTTATAGATCATATTTGAATCTCCAATGTAACATTGGGTTCTTTAGGAGTAAGTTGTGGTTCGAGATGCATAGAACCATAATAACTCGACTAAGAACTTGATCCGAAATAAACTTCTTTTATTGCTTCACAAGTTGCTATGTACTTTGCTTTGGTGACGGAAACGGTTGTAATATTCCATTTAGAACACTTTCTAAACTTACAACACCACCTCTTCTGCAAAATATGTAGCTCAATCGTGATTATATCAATCTTTTGAAAAATTTTTATTGGTGTAACAACTTACACTAGATTTCTTTCATCTCAAGAGATGAAATTTTATATCACTCTTTCTCATAAGGTACTCGAGGATATCCTTGATTATCGTCCAAATGTGTCTCTCTTGTATCCATTTGACAACTGTTTGTCATATCCTTTGGATACTACACATTGGGGCATATGCATAAATATGGCGTACGAAATGAAACTCATAATGAAAGAATGCTTGAACTATTTCATGCACTTTCTTGAATTGAGTTGCAATAGACCGAGATAAACACTCAAGTCATGCCATATGACGTACCGTTAGACATCCTATCTTGGAGTGTAACTTTCGTGTTTCTAGAACACTTCGTCAACATATGCATATTTGCTCAAACCTAACATCCATCATAATCTATCTTCATAGATTTGTTTCCTAGGATCAGGTGATTTCGCCCAAGTTCTCATTTTAGAAAGCATTCTCCAAAGAGATCTTGACAATATTCATTTTCTTAATGTTATTCCCAATTAATGAATTGTTATCTTGAACAATACAAGTAATACAATTATGCTCCCACTGAATATCTTGTATATACAAGATACTTTTGACGAAGTTCAACTCCTTGACTTCATTGTCAAAACTTTTATTCCAATCTCCACAACACTTGCTTTAATCCATTAATGGATCCTTGAAGCATGCGTATGTTTTTAGCAATATAAAACCTCGATTTGTGTCAAATGCACAACATCATCCTTCATTCATACGAAGAAGGCGGTTTTATGTGTTTTTCCATATATCGACATATATAAAATACAACTATTGCTAGAATGATCTTTATTGACTTATACATAGCCACAAGCAAGAAGTTGTGCTTTGTACGTAGTCAACTAGTCATCGACTTAGACATAGCTACAAGCGAGAAGCCGCGCTTTGTACATAGTCGATTTGTTATCCATGTCGATCTTTCCTTTTTAAGATCTAAACGTTCTTGATGGATTGCTCCTTCATGAACATCAACCAAGGTCTATACCTTGTTGTTATACATAGATTGCTCTTTAAAGATCATATGAATTCAAAACATATATGTGGAATTGGATCATTCCATCGTTTCTTTGTTTATCAACGGATTCTCATATGCTAAGTACGAGAATGTTGTGACAACCCATGCACCAAAACGGCTTAGGAAATCATCTCTCGTTGATCTTTTGTAGGATTGGTACTTGAGGTTCATGAACTTCTTCCACAACGATTTGTTGAATGAGTTCTTGACTCCTTATATATATTTCATGAGTTTCTCGAATCATCATCAACTCGTGAGATGGTTGAGTCCTCATTGGAAGGAGCATACTATTAAACTTCTTTCAAAACAACTTGTGAATGAAGTTTCGCTCAACTCCCACTAAGTACCATGTATGGAGTGACAAGTTTCCCATAAGAGTACTTCTTGTAGTGACGCATAAACTATTTTAATGCTCACTTTACTCCCACTACTTCTTCTTGAGAATTTCAATTCATCAAGACTACATTATGATTAGCAACAACTACTTTGTTCTTATCATATTCGTGGAAATAGTGCCTTTTAATATAAAGCATCCTACAAATATATAGTGTCTTATTTGGTTTAAGCCTACAAGTCCACAATACTTGAAATAAGCTTCTCAACACCAAATCTCGAGAAGTATTATACTTAGAGATCAAAATCTCCTAAGATATCTTCTTCAATAGACTTCGATGGAACATTATTCAGTGTAAACAATATTGTTCTCAAACATAATTCCCTAATACGAGTCGAATAAGTCAATTTGATTTATTACCGATCGAACTATACAAAATATTGTTCGATACCTCCATTCTTGGACATATTATTCCTCATGGAGTGAGTTATGAAACTACTTTCATACTCTTTAGATAATACTTCAAATCATATGACTTAATTACTTATTTTCCACGATTAATTGTAAGACTTCCATTTTTCTTGAAAGGTCTTTTAAACTTTACTCTTGAACCCCTTTGAACTAGTCAAAAAGTTCATACTTATACCTTATCAAATAGATATGTTAATATCTACAATGATCGTTGGTTAAGTAGTAAAGTATCAACAACCTTTCATGACACAAGTACTTATAGGTCTTTGTACATCGATATGTAAAAGTCCTAATCAAGACACTTGTCCTTAAACCTTCGTAGGTTAAAGGCGCTTTTGTCATTTAACAAACATGATTCGCATATCAATCGATTTGAAATCGAATTGAATTACGAGCTCTACGTTACGAAGACTCTCGTAATGCGATTCTCGTTTATGTATGTGACTAAGCGGTTATATATAACATTAAAGTCAAATACTTTATGTCAAGTCTTACGCATCCTATTTGTCATTCAAAACTTGCTTATCTATTTCAAGCAAATTCAATCAAGATGCATGAAATCATATAAACAAATTCAGAATAAAAAAAACTTGTCTTTTATTAAACATAATCATCCATTTCATCGAATATGAAGTGGAGATGTTTTGAGAAGTTAGGATTAAGGTATGCAACCTTCAATTCCTAAACAAACTCTTAATAAAGATAACTCTACGTATTCAATAGTAATGACTTAGACGAACAAGTCATTGCCTATACGGAGTTTACTTTACATCTCTCGAACATTCTCTTATTTTTCATTGCTAACACATTTCGTCAAATGCGAGCATATGAACTAGTATCAAGTTACTAGTGTAAATTAGAGATAGTGAAATAATTTGAGCGACAAATACATTTTAGAATTAGAATATTTCTAATCGTCACAATCATGGTATTTCGGACAACTTTTCAAATGCCTCCCATAAACGGCAAATGAAACATCTCATGTGACGTATGGTCATAAATGAGAGTCTCGAAATTTCAACTCATACCATGGTGAAGTATTTCTTGAATACTTAACCAATTACCTTTTTGCATCAACAAGTGTGCGAAGAAGGTAACATTATATCCTTTATAATTTTAAAGAGATCGTATGACAATATCAACAATCCTTGATATCGGAGATCAATATCTCTAGTTATCAATTAGCTACTTAAATCTTTCGATTTGTAAGCCAATGAAACGTTCATGTATAAAAGAAGAATCTCTTTGTCAACTCATACTCTTTATACTCGATCATAAATGATGGAGTTAATATCTACTTTCTCCAAGAACGCTTTCTTGAGTAAGTGGATGAGAGCGTACGAGTTAAATCTAGTCCATATGAATTCTCTAATTCAAAGGTCTTAGAACTTTCAAATGAGGATATTAGCCACACGCTTTATTGAATAACTTTTCGCCAAAAGTCAATCAATCATCGCGTTGCTACGTTCGGGTAGTTTGAGAAAAGTTTTGGGAATTGACATACTCAAGTTTCTCTTCGCTAAGATCGTGTCTTAGAAATCGGTATTACTTCTTTAAGTGAATACTTTTAGAAACGAGTTTGTTCATTTTCAAAGATTGATCGCAACAAAATTAACAATTTTAACATCTATAACAAAATCAATTTAAGGTCAATTAGTTTATGCAATTGTTTTATTTATAACAAATAAAACTCCCACTACATTCATTTAATGTCCCAAATGTAGTTGGTTTTTCCAAGATCCCGGTTTTCATCAAGTAGAGCCTGCTATGGCACGTCACCCTACTTAATTAGACAAGGTAGGTTCTCCAACCAATCATATCGTTCCATATGATTCTTGGTTTGTGAATATCTAAGTATATTTACAAACTTCGCCCCGATGTCCAAACTCTAGTTGGGTCCATCGAAAAGTAACCTCTCACTATTTGCTCCTTGCAAATCTTAGCTATTTGCACCCCGACTACCGAATTGGCAATCATGACGTCCGCTTGGGCGGACCGCGCCATGAGTGACAATCGGCGTGAAGGGGATAGAGAGAAGGAGGGCGATTTCACTTAATCGAGTTTTAGTTGGGACTATCAATCATATGACACTTGTTTGGTGGTCGTGTAAGCATACACCCATACCTAGCCTATGACAATTCATAGCAATCACAAGCAATCACATATAAGCATCTCATAGTTGTGGGTTTGTATGGCTCCCGCTTGCATTAGTTTCGCCACATCGTCCATGGAGCAAAACTAATCTAATCCTTGTCCCTCCCACTAAATTCTATAAGGATCTAAATCCTATATAAAATAAAAGTGCAAAATACATGTGAAAAATACCCTATTCCCATCCTAACCTTAGGGGCATGCAAGCCTCACAAGTTACATCAAAAATTAATCAACAAATTAATTAATTAATGACACCAAAGGCCGCATTACAAACATTCACACATGCATTCAAATACAACCACAAGGCATTGAGTCTTGAGCCATACTAAACCCACTATCCACCTACAAAACAAAGTTAGCACATACAAGAACTTTGTTTCCAATTAACGATTTTCAAGCATCTTTGCGATTTGTTTGCCATAAGTAAATTCCGTGTACAAATTCTCAATTTTAAACAACAAAACTTGTTTAAATTCATTTAGAAAGTTCTTTCAACATCCCATAACTGAAAGGAGATCAAACAAGGAGTTTTCTAATTAATTTCAACTAGTTTGAATATTTAGAAAAACAGTAATTTATTAAAAAACGTAACTAATGGAATCCAATAAAAGCAAAGGTTTTAGGTCTCCAAAAATTCTCAAATAAATTATTTAAGCTCCTTATCATAGTTGTGATTACCAGTAAAAATTTCAAGAAGAGATCTTACACCATCTGGGAGAATAAAAAATGACAAATCTCTTACAAGTGCACGAAACACCGTTATGAGATTTTCAGATTATCCTCTCAACCATTTGGTCTGTTAGACCACCTTCTAATTAGTTTTTATATATACAATATACATAGAAAAACTAGTTTAGTCTATAGGCTAACTATCTATGAAAAGAAAACCACCAAGTTCAGTTCAAAAGGTTCGAGTTACAAACTAAACAATCAACAAATTCTGTACTGGAACAGACAGTCGATTGAAAAGTTCTAACCTAGTTGAAGGTCCTAACTTCCACGAAAAATTATGAAATTAATTTTCCTGGAGTCCTAACTCAAAATAGAACAACTCCATTTAAACAGAATTTTTAAAGGAGTTCTCAGTTGGTACAGTTTATTAGAACAATCGATTTGCTCAACAAACTGGATCTGACAAGTTCTTCCTTTTCATACTTGAAAACCCACAAATTAATCCAAGTCATGCAACAATTTATACATGCTCAGAAAGAGCTTCAAGTCCTCTTTAAATCTAGCCATAGAACACTGGTACTTATATTCAAAATATAAATCTTTCAAGCCATTCAAACAGGACAGTGCGAGCAGAAACTGGTTCTGCGCACTGTCGCCATTTTATTCACAGTAAATCCATACTAATTCAGAAAAATGTGAATCTAACGCCAAAAGAATCACAATCCACAGATCTACAACTTTCATGTAGATGAAAAAAACTTCCAGAGAACTTATCAAAGCGAAAAACGCGAAACAACACAGAAAATACCATTTCCAGACAGCAAACAAACGCATCATCTCTACTAATCCGTTAATTAGCCAATTTCTCTTAATTAAGTGTCAAAATAGCTTAAGTACGACCATGTGCTCTGATACCACTGTTAGTAATTGTGTAATTTTCGATTTTTATGCTAATTACAAGTTAATTAAGCCATCGAAACAACACACACAACGAATCGTGCACAAAAGCCAAGTTAACACAAAGAGATAGGTGGAAATTGTTACCTCCCGCGAAATCGTATTCGCGGGGCTCGATCCTACGGCATGGGAATCGATGGGGTGCTCTCCTTCGCCTCCTCCATGGCGCCCTCGAGTCCACCAAGGAATTTGGCCATGTCCCAATTCTTGTGCTAGCAAGAGAAAGGAGATAGCTAATCCTTTTCACCATTCTTCAAGTAATTCTAGCAATTAACCTTTTGGAATAGCTATTCTCAACACATGAGACCTATGGGAATGCAAGAGAGAGAGAGACCACCATGGGAGAATCAAAATTCTGCCCATGGATGGTGGTGGCGGCTAGGGAGAAGAAGGGAGGCAAAGTGAGAAGGTTAGGTTTTGCTTCTTCAAGTGGTCCTTATATAGACCACTCTCCACCAACCTTTGCTTGACCTTTTTACCCCTCTATGGCCGGCCATATACATGGGCCTTATGGGCCATGTGTTAGGTTTGTTCAATCTCTCTTAGTCCATATCAAATCAATTATTTAATAGGCCTTTCAAGTTGCATTCAATTTAGGCTCAAATAGACTGTTAAATTAAAAGCCTATACTTTAATTTAATTCTCTTAATTAAATTAAAGTGTGATGAATAAAATTAATTATCAACATGTTGATAATCAATTTAGGATTAGCATGTACATTAATTTATTTCTATATGATCCATTTGACTTAATTAATTATAACGGTCCATAACGTTATTTAATTAATTAATCAACTTATCATATTTTGCAATACTCACTATTGCAAATAAATAAATAATGCACGTATGGTCAAAGTCCTATTTGTGTGACCCTTTGAGGATTTATGCTACGTTGGACATGGAGTTAAATCGCTATTTAATTCCAATAATCATAAGTGGTATCTAGCAACACGTTATGATTCCCAATTCGCATAAATAGTGTACTACTACAGTATTTAAATCCTGCATAAGAGAATAAATGAATTTCCCTATTTTGATTCTTATGTCACACGATATCATCGTATAATCCAAGATAGGAATGTGTCATTCTTGCAGATTATACGTTTCTTGATCTAGAGATAATTGTATAAAGTTGCATGCAAACAATCTATCTCCATCAAGGGGCCCAAACAGATATCGTCACTCACTAAGTGAATTAATGAGGGACATACGGTTTTCTTGATGATTAGCTTTTCCCCGCACAATTCAAGAGAACATAAATAAAGTCCGTATAGCAGCCCTTATCGGGAATCAGCGGTAGACGATATTTATTGAACCTATCCTCATGTGGAAAAGATAAACATCTCAAACTTAGAACCAAAATCATTACGAAATAAACAATGACACATAACACAATCCATATGTTTATTTCGATGGGTCAAGTCCTGTGCTATGTTCCATAACATACACATATGCAATTAAGTTGGTAACTCTTTACCTATGATTTGTAGAACTTAATCATCACTTAACTTGCATACTAATCTTATATGATAATTAATGTTCCTTGTTAATTATCAAGATTATGGACCGTTTAGATTTATTATTGTCATTCTAAAGAATGATCCACAGAGATCTACAATTCAGATCCTCAACCTGAATAATCTGTCAATAATAAACCTAGGAACAGATGATAAATTATCATCCAAAACATAAACTAATAATTAAGTCATTAAATTATTGACTTCTAAGACATAACTCCAACAATCTCCCACTTGGCCTAGAGTCAATCAGTAGTGACTTCTAGCCAACGAAGAATTGAGAACAATGTCATATATCTACATATATACATGTCTCGGACCTCAATATAAATAATACGCTTAAAGCTAGTTACTCATACGTCCACCACGTATGGATGCATAACTGCATCTCGTATACTGCTCAAGGTAGAGGTCATGCTAGAGTGTTCGTTGTGTTCGCGAACCTATCCAAAAATTGTTTGACCCTATATATATATACTACTATATATATGTTCTTGATCATCATCATATGATATCAAGTGATATCGTTATAGATCATATTTGAATCTCCAATGTAACATTGGGTTCTTTAGGAGTAAGTTGTGGTTCGAGATGCATAGAACCATAATAACTCGACTAAGAACTTGATCCGAAATAAACTTCTTTTATTGCTTCACAAGTTGCTATGTACTTTGCTTTGGTGACGGAAACGGTTGTAATATTCCATTTAGAACACTTTCTAAACTTACAACACCACCTCTTCTGCAAAATATGTAGCTCAATCGTGATTATATCAATCTTTTGAAAAATTTTTATTGGTGTAACAACTTACACTAGATTTCTTTCATCTCAAGAGATGAAATTTTATATCACTCTTTCTCATAAGGTACTCGAGGATATCCTTGATTATCGTCCAAATGTGTCTCTCTTGTATCCATTTGACAATTGTTTGTCATATCCTTTGGATACTACACATTGGGGCATATGCATAAATATGGCGTACGAAATGAAACTCATAATGAAAGAATGCTTGAACTATTTCATGCACTTTCTTGAATTGAGTTGCAATAGACCGAGATAAACACTCAAGTCATGCCATATGACGTACCGTTAGACATCCTATCTTGGAGTGTAACTTTCGTGTTTCTAGAACACTTCGTCAACATATGCATATTTGCTCAAACCTAACATCCATCATAATCTATCTTCATAGATTTGTTTCCTAGGATCAGGTGATTTCGCCCAAGTTCTCATTTTAGAAAGCATTCTCCAAAGAGATCTTGACAATATTCATTTTCTTAATGTTATTCCCAATTAATGAATTGTTATCTTGAACAATACAAGTAATACAATTATGCTCCCACTGAATATCTTGTATATACAAGATACTTTTGACGAAGTTCAACTCCTTGACTTCATTGTCAAAACTTTTATTCCAATCTCCACAACACTTGCTTTAATCCATTAATGGATCCTTGAAGCATGCGTATGTTTTTAGCAATATAAAACCTCGATTTGTGTCAAATGCACAACATCATCCTTCATTCATACGAAGAAGGCGGTTTTATGTGTTTTTCCATATATCGACATATATAAAATACAACTATTGCTAGAATGATCTTTATTGACTTATACATAGCCACAAGCAAGAAGTTGTGCTTTGTACGTAGTCAACTAGTCATCGACTTAGACATAGCTACAAGCGAGAAGCCGCGCTTTGTACATAGTCGATTTGTTATCCATGTCGATCTTTCCTTTTTAAGATCTAAACGTTCTTGATGGATTGCTCCTTCATGAACATCAACCAAGGTCTATACCTTGTTGTTATACATAGATTGCTCTTTAAAGATCATATGAATTCAAAACATATATGTGGAATTGGATCATTCCATCGTTTCTTTGTTTATCAACGGATTCTCATATGCTAAGTACGAGAATGTTGTGACAACCCATGCACCAAAACGGCTTAGGAAATCATCTCTCGTTGATCTTTTGTAGGATTGGTACTTGAGGTTCATGAACTTCTTCCACAACGATTTGTTGAATGAGTTCTTGACTCCTTATATATATTTCATGAGTTTCTCGAATCATCATCAACTCGTGAGATGGTTGAGTCCTCATTGGAAGGAGCATACTATTAAACTTCTTTCAAAACAACTTGTGAATGAAGTTTCGCTCAACTCCCACTAAGTACCATGTATGGAGTGACAAGTTTCCCATAAGAGTACTTCTTGTAGTGACGCATAAACTATTTTAATGCTCACTTTACTCCCACTACTTCTTCTTGAGAATTTCAATTCATCAAGACTACATTATGATTAGCAACAACTACTTTGTTCTTATCATATTCGTGGAAATAGTGCCTTTTAATATAAAGCATCCTACAAATATATAGTGTCTTATTTGGTTTAAGCCTACAAGTCCACAATACTTGAAATAAGCTTCTCAACACCAAATCTCGAGAAGTATTATACTTAGAGATCAAAATCTCCTAAGATATCTTCTTCAATAGACTTCGATGGAACATTATTCAGTGTAAACAATATTGTTCTCAAACATAATTCCCTAATACGAGTCGAATAAGTCAATTTGATTTATTACCGATCGAACTATACAAAATATTGTTCGATACCTCCATTCTTGGACATATTATTCCTCATGGAGTGAGTTATGAAACTACTTTCATACTCTTTAGATAATACTTCAAATCATATGACTTAATTACTTATTTTCCACGATTAATTGTAAGACTTCCATTTTTCTTGAAAGGTCTTTTAAACTTTACTCTTGAACCCCTTTGAACTAGTCAAAAAGTTCATACTTATACCTTATCAAATAGATATGTTAATATCTACAATGATCGTTGGTTAAGTAGTAAAGTATCAACAACCTTTCATGACACAAGTACTTATAGGTCTTTGTACATCGATATGTAAAAGTCCTAATCAAGACACTTGTCCTTAAACCTTCGTAGGTTAAAGGCGCTTTTGTCATTTAACAAACATGATTCGCATATCAATCGATTTGAAATCGAATTGAATTACGAGCTCTACGTTACGAAGACTCTCGTAATGCGATTCTCGTTTATGTATGTGACTAAGCGGTTATATATAACATTAAAGTCAAATACTTTATGTCAAGTCTTACGCATCCTATTTGTCATTCAAAATTTGCTTATCTATTTCAAGCAAATTCAATCAAGATGCATGAAATCATATAAACAAATTCAGAATAAAAAAAACTTGTCTTTTATTAAACATAATCATCCATTTCATCGAATATGAAGTGGAGATGTTTTGAGAAGTTAGGATTAAGGTATGCAACCTTCAATTCCTAAACAAACTCTTAATAAAGATAACTCTACGTATTCAATAGTAATGACTTAGACGAACAAGTCATTGCCTATACGGAGTTTACTTTACATCTCTCGAACATTCTCTTATTTTTCATTGCTAACACATTTCGTCAAATGCGAGCATATGAACTAGTATCAAGTTACTAGTGTAAATTAGAGATAGTGAAATAATTTGAGCGACAAATACATTTTAGAATTAGAATATTTCTAATCGTCACAATCATGGTATTTCGGACAACTTTTCAAATGCCTCCCATAAACGGCAAATGAAACATCTCATGTGACGTATGGTCATAAATGAGAGTCTCGAAATTTCAACTCATACCATGGTGAAGTATTTCTTGAATACTTAACCAATTACCTTTTTGCATCAACAAGTGTGCGAAGAAGGTAACATTATATCCTTTTTAATTTTAAAGAGATCGTATGACAATATCAACAATCCTTGATATCGGAGATCAATATCTCTAGTTATCAATTAGCTACTTAAATCTTTCGATTTGTAAGCCAATGAAACGTTCATGTATAAAAGAAGAATCTCTTTGTCAACTCATACTCTTTATACTCGATCATAAATGATGGAGTTAATATCTACTTTCTCCAAGAACGCTTTCTTGAGTAAGTGGATGAGAGCGTACGAGTTAAATCTAGTCCATATGAATTCTCTAATTCAAAGGTCTTAGAACTTTCAAATGAGGATATTAGCCACACGCTTTATTGAATAACTTTTCGCCAAAAGTCAATCAATCATCGCGTTGCTACGTTCGGGTAGTTTGAGAAAAGTTTTGGGAATTGACATACTCAAGTTTCTCTTCGCTAAGATCGTGTCTTAGAAATCGGTATTACTTCTTTAAGTGAATTCTTTTAGAAACGAGTTTGTTCATTTTCAAAGATTGATCGCAACAAAATTAACAATTTTAACATCTATAACAAAATCAATTTAAGGTCAATTAGTTTATGCAATTGTTTTATTTATAACAAATAAAACTCCCACTACATTCATTTAATGTCCCAAATGTAGTTGGTTTTTCCAAGATCCCGGTTTTCATCAAGTAGAGCCTGCTATGGCACGTCACCCTACTTAATTAGACAAGGTAGGTTCTCCAACCAATCATATCGTTCCATATGATTCTTGGTTTGTGAATATCTAAGTATATTTACAAACTTCGCCCCGATGTCCAAACTCTAGTTGGGTCCATCGAAAAGTAACCTCTCACTATTTGCTCCTTGCAAATCTTAGCTATTTGCACCCCGACTACCGAATTGGCAATCATGACGTCCGCTTGGGCGGACCGCGCCATGAGTGACAATCGGCGTGAAGGGGATAGAGAGAAGGAGGGCGATTTCACTTAATCGAGTTTTAGTTGGGACTATCAATCATATGACACTTGTTTGGTGGTCGTGTAAGCATACACCCATACCTAGCCTATGACAATTCATAGCAATCACAAGCAATCACATATAAGCATCTCATAGTTGTGGGTTTGTATGGCTCCCGCTTGCATTAGTTTCGCCACATCGTCCATGGAGCAAAACTAATCTAATCCTTGTCCCTCCCACTAAATTCTATAAGGATCTAAATCCTATATAAAATAAAAGTGCAAAATACATGTGAAAAATACCCTATTCCCATCCTAACCTTAGGGGCATGCAAGCCTCACAAGTTACATCAAAAATTAATCAACAAATTAATTAATTAATGGCACCAAAGGCCGCATTACAAACATTCACACATGCATTCAAATACAACCACAAGGCATTGAGTCTTGAGCCATACTAAACCCACTATCCACCTACAAAACAAAGTTAGCACATACAAGAACTTTGTTTCCAATTAACGATTTTCAAGCATCTTTGCGATTTGTTTGCCATAAGTAAATTCCGTGTACAAATTCTCAATTTTAAACAACAAAACTTGTTTAAATTCATTTAGAAAGTTCTTTCAACATCCCATAACTGAAAGGAGATCAAACAAGGAGTTTTCTAATTAATTTCAACTAGTTTGAATATTTAGAAAAACAGTAATTTATTAAAAAACGTAACTAATGGAATCCAATAAAAGCAAAGGTTTTAGGTCTCCAAAAATTCTCAAATAAATTACTTAAGCTCCTTATCATAGTTGTGATTACCAGTAAAAATTTCAAGAAGAGATCTTACACCATCTGGGAGAATAAAAAATGACAAATCTCTTACAAGTGCACGAAACACCGTTATGAGATTTTCAGATTATCCTCTCAACCATTTGGTCTGTTAGACCACCTTCTAATTAGTTTTTATATATACAATATACATAGAAAAACTAGTTTAGTCTATAGGCTAACTATCTATGAAAAGAAAACCACCAAGTTCAGTTCAAAAGGTTCGAGTTACAAACTAAACAATCAACAAATTCTGTACTGGAACAGACAGTCGATTGAAAAGTTCTAACCTAGTTGAAGGTCCTAACTTCCACGAAAAATTATGAAATTAATTTTCCTGGAGTCCTAACTCAAAATAGAACAACTCCATTTAAACAGAATTTTTAAAGGAGTTCTCAGTTGGTACAGTTTATTAGAACAATCGATTTGCTCAACAAACTGGATCTGACAAGTTCTTCCTTTTCATACTTGAAAACCCACAAATTAATCCAAGTCATGCAACAATTTATACATGCTCAGAAAGAGCTTCAAGTCCTCTTTAAATCTAGCCATAGAACACTGGTACTTATATTCAAAATATAAATCTTTCAAGCCATTCAAACAGGACAGTGCGAGCAGAAACTGGTTCTGCGCACTGTCGCCATTTTATTCACAGTAAATCCATACTAATTCAGAAAAATGTGAATCTAACGCCAAAAGAATCACAATCCACAGATCTACAACTTTCATGTAGATGAAAAAAACTTCCAGAGAACTTATCAAAGCGAAAAACGCGAAACAACACAGAAAATACCATTTCCAGACAGCAAACAAACGCATCATCTCTACTAATCCGTTAATTAGCCAATTTCTCTTAATTAAGTGTCAAAATAGCTTAAGTACGACCATGTGCTCTGATACCACTGTTAGTAATTGTGTAATTTTCGATTTTTATGCTAATTACAAGTTAATTAAGCCATCGAAACAACACACACAACGAATCGTGCACAAAAGCCAAGTTAACACAAAGAGATAGGTGGAAATTGTTACCTCCCGCGAAATCGTATTCGCGGGGCTCGATCCTACGGCATGGGAATCGATGGGGTGCTCTCCTTCGCCTCCTCCATGGCGCCCTCGAGTCCACCAAGGAATTTGGCCATGTCCCAATTCTTGTGCTAGCAAGAGAAAGGAGATAGCTAATCCTTTTCACCATTCTTCAAGTAATTCTAGCAATTAACCTTTTGGAATAGCTATTCTCAACACATGAGACCTATGGGAATGCAAGAGAGAGAGAGACCACCATGGGAGAATCAAAATTCTGCCCATGGATGGTGGTGGCGGCTAGGGAGAAGAAGGGAGGCAAAGTGAGAAGGTTAGGTTTTGCTTCTTCAAGTGGTCTTTATATAGACCACTCTCCACCAACCTTTGCTTGACCTTTTTACCCCTCTATGGCCGGCCATATACATGGGCCTTATGGGCCATGTGTTAGGTTTGTTCAATCTCTCTTAGTCCATATCAAATCAATTATTTAATAGGCCTTTCAAGTTGCATTCAATTTAGGCTCAAATAGACTGTTAAATTAAAAGCCTATACTTTAATTTAATTCTCTTAATTAAATTAAAGTGTGATGAATAAAATTAATTATCAACATGTTGATAATCAATTTAGGATTAGCATGTACATTAATTTATTTCTATATGATCCATTTGACTTAATTAATTATAACGGTCCATAACGTTATTTAATTAATTAATCAACTTATCATATTTTGCAATACTCACTATTGCAAATAAATAAATAATGCACGTATGGTCAAAGTCCTATTTGTGTGACCCTTTGAGGATTTATGCTACGTTGGACATGGAGTTAAATCGCTATTTAATTCCAATAATCATAAGTGGTATCTAGCAACACGTTATGATTCCCAATTCGCATAAATAGTGTACTACTACAGTATTTAAATCCTGCATAAGAGAATAAATGAATTTCCCTATTTTGATTCTTATGTCACACGATATCATCGTATAATCCAAGATAGGAATGTGTCATTCTTGCAGATTATACGTTTCTTGATCTAGAGATAATTGTATAAAGTTGCATGCAAACAATCTATCTCCATCAAGGGGCCCAAACAGATATCGTCACTCACTAAGTGAATTAATGAGGAACATACGGTTTTCTTGATGATTAGCTTTTCCCCGCACAATTCAAGAGAACATAAATAAAGTCCGTATAGCAGCCCTTATCGGGAATCAGCGGTAGACGATATTTATTGAACCTATCCTCATGTGGAAAAGATAAACATCTCAAACTTAGAACCAAAATCATTACGAAATAAACAATGACACATAACACAATCCATATGTTTATTTCGATGGGTCAAGTCCTGTGCTATGTTCCATAACATACACATATGCAATTAAGTTGGTAACTCTTTACCTATGATTTGTAGAACTTAATCATCACTTAACTTGCATACTAATCTTATATGATAATTAATGTTCCTTGTTAATTATCAAGATTATGGACCGTTTAGATTTATTATTGTCATTCTAAAGAATGATCCACAGAGATCTACAATTCAGATCCTCAACCTGAATAATCTGTCAATAATAAACCTAGGAACAGATGATAAATTATCATCCAAAACATAAACTAATAATTAAGTCATTAAATTATTGACTTCTAGGACATAACTCCAACAGAATCTCGCATTTATACCATCTGGCCCCGGCGCCTTATCTGGACCCATGTTGAAAAGAGTGTCTGTGATCTCATTTTCATTTGGTGGTTCTCCTAATTTTTGTATTGCCCATTGAGGAAGCACTGGCCCTTCTTGAAAACCCCAATCTATCATCCATTGCCTCAACTGCTGTGACCTATCTTCTTGCTGGTCAGTAAAAAGGTTTTTAAAATAGTTCACAAAAATCTTTCTAACTTCTTTTTCTTCACTGACCATATCTCCCTCCTCATTTTGTATTGAAGTGATATTATTGATCCTCCTTCTCTGCGTGGCAACTGTGTGGAAAAAAGTAGTGTTCTTATCACCATACAAATGCCAATTTATCCTCGATCTTTGCCTCCAGTACTCCTCCAATTGCGCCTCTGCCTTTGTGTATCTCCTCTTTAACTGAACTTCTGTATCTAAAAACTGATCCTTTGGTGGTAAAGTCTGAAAATTTAAAATCTCCTCCTCAAGCAGCTGTAGTTTTTTCTTTGGTGTTTGCAGTTTGACAACCCATGATTTGATTGTATTTCTATATTGCTTCCATCTTTGATCCCAATTTTGCCCTTGTATCTGCATCCAACTTTGCTCACAAAATTTGTTGAAATCTTTTTCCATAAACCACCAATTTTCAATCCTAAAGTTTCTATTTTTTGGTTGTGATTTCTCAGTGTTTAACATAATAGGTGCATGGTCACTATAAATCCTTGGCATATGATTTACATAAGCCTCATTAAAATTTTCTATCCATTTTACTGAGGCAAGGGCCCTATCTAATCTTTGGTATATTGCATTTGATACATGTTGTCTATTTGTCCAAGTATAAGCCGGCCCTTTAAATCCCAAATCTACAAGACCCATATCATTTACAAACTGTCTAAAACCCCTGCTATTTGAATTTAAATCAAGCCTTCCTCCATATTTATCATGGGTGTCTAAGATTGCATTAAAGTCCCCAATTACACAAACCAAATTTTCCCTCTGTAGATGATATTTTATTTCATTCCAGATTCTATGATTTTGATTATGATAAGGATCCCCATATATCGCAATTAATAACCAAGGTGTTTTCCCTCTTTGTTCTACCCATGCTGTAATATAATTTTTACAAAAAGAAAATATATTTACATGTAATTCACTATCCCAAAGTAAACACAGGCCACCCGAATTCTTTTTTGGAGGGACCAAAAAGTAATTATTTAGGGGGAGTTGACTCACATAGTTTTCTGCTTTTTGTTTTGATTTTTTAATTTTAGACAGGAACAACATCTTTGTACCAGTAGCTTGGAGTAACCTAGCCATAAACCGTCTCTTCCGCGGCCCCCCCAAACCGCGGCAGTTCCATGCAATTAGCTTCATTGGGACGGTGGAGGCGAGTTTGGGGTCGCCTCCCTGGCCCTTCTCTTGTTTAAATGGTGGCCTTCTTCCCCATCATCATTGTCTCCTTGGGATAACATCTCCACTTCTCCAATAAAAACAGAAGATGATCTTTCTCTGGAAGACCTCTTAATCCCTCCCTTTGCCAGAAATATATCTTGGTTCAGGTTTGCTAACTGCATAGATTTCGCTTCCTTATTTTTATTCCAATTTCCATCCATTTCATACCTTCCTTTTCCTTCGCCTAAAACAGATGCAACATCCTCTTCTTCCCTTCCCCTTGAGTGTAAACTATGTTGCTCAGAACTCCCCACTAAAGGAACTTTTGATTTATCAATCACCCATGGTTTAAAATTTATATCCGGCAAATTCCACAGTTCCTTATTTTCCTTATATTTATCAGATTCTTTAAGCCTAAGCATCATTCTTCTGTCAGCACACTGTTCTTTGACATGTCCAATAAAGCCACAAAACAAACATATTTTTTTAATATTTTCATAAACCAGATACACCTTATATTTTCCAATCACCTCATTTTGCAAACAAAGTATATCAATTATTGGTTTTTGCAGTGATACTATGAATTTGACTTTATAAGTCTTAATGCCACAATGATATATGAGTTGGGGGTCAGAAATTGGTTTACCAACTATCCTCATCAGTTCTGTAACAGCTTGTGGCTGAATAAGCCCCATTGGAAATCCATGTGCTTGGACCCACACTTCAATTGTATCGACCTCAGCTCCGAAATTAATTAATATAAAAATTTCGACCCAAAAAAATTTAATATACAGAATTATTTATTTTTTTTTTTAATAAGAAGAAAGTTCCAACGCGTTTCAGAAGCGAGCATTCGAATTCCCCTCCGTACGCGTTTATAAAACGCGCTCCAACCCTTCCAACGCGTTTTATAAACGCGTACGAAGGGGAGATGCTGTCCACTTTCCTCTCGTTTGTCAGAGCTTCGTACGCGTTTATAAAACGCGTTGGGTGGGTTGGAGCGCGTTTATAAAACGCGTTCGAAGGTATATTATTTATTTTTTAGGAAAAAAAGTACAAGCATGCTCTGATAAAGACTGCAAAAGACATGACAAGATTTGATTTTACAATGTCATTTTTGAACTGCTGAAATTATTTATAAAAGCAGTCATTGTTGAATTAGAATGCACAAACACCCACTACCTCCTTCTTGTTAAAACCTTCAGTACAATGGACAAAGGAAATAGCTCTAACTCAAATAATGATGTTCTAGACTATCGAAGAGCAACCCGCATTGAGTATTGGCCAACTTTCTACCATTACCCTGCCAATAGAAATCAACCAGAAAACGGAGAATACGAGGCAATTTGTCGCTCTTGTTATCGCACTTTGAAATACAACATCCATGAAGACACGACTGAAGAGGGAGACGTGCTCGAGTTAAAAATACACTACCAATGGCACATTAATGGTGGGCCGGAAAGAGAACAGAAGGAGTACCAGGAGCGGCGATGGCGGGAACACGAAAAGAATCTGAACCGACAAAGGCGATATGACTGGTACAAAAAATATTACACAGAACCTCAACCCATCCCCCAACAACAACCGAAACCCTACCTCTCGTCTGAACCAACTCACTGGACTGTTTACGAGAAAATATACAACTTTAATGGAGACCACACAGTGACCTGTACAAGGTGTGCTCAAGTTTTCAATTACAAAGAAAACATATTGCGTGACCACTACCATGAGCACAAACGTCACGACGAGAATGAACAAAGAGCTCGGGACATAGAGACGCAGAGGATTATTAAAGAAAGAAATGAAGAAATGGATCGTAAACAAAAAATTAGGGAAGAAGAGGCAAGGAAAAAAAGGCTCAAAAAATCAGAGCAAAAATTGAGAGAAATGAATAAGAGGGATGAACTTCGACAAATTGCGGCAAGCCGAATGGCAGAGATAGAAAAAGAAGAAACCGAAGCGGCTTTTTGGAACGAAGCCGCTCAATTCGTTGACAACAGTGTTCCGAGTAATCAACAAGAAGATGATGCTGCTTTTTGGAACGAAGTCGCTCAGTTCGCTGACAACACTGGTGCGAGTAATCAACAACAACCGAATGATGAAGATGAGCAACCATGGTGGGATGAAATTCTACAACATGTAGATAGTCAAAATCTCTAAATATTTATATCATTGTAATATTTATGTGTTTTATTATTATGGTTGTTAATGTAATTTAGTTGGAATTGTTAATGCAATGTTTTATTTTTATGGTTGTCTTTTATTTCCTCTATTTTTTGTAGTGCTTTGCACTAAAAGTTGTGGTTTTAATGTGTTGACGTTTAATGGATAAAAGTTGTTGTTTGGAGTATTTCATTTATTGGCGTTTCAATACATAAACGTTTGGAGTGCTTTGCACTCCGAATTTTCAAGTCATAATAATACACAAGTCAATCATCACAAGTCATAATAAACAATCCAATAAATACACAAGTCAATCACAAGTCATAAACGAAAAATAGTCAATCAACATCAGTAATACACAAGTCAATCACAAGTCCATAAACGAAAAATAAAATCAACATCAGTAATACACAAGTCCATAAAAAAAAACTGTCATCATCAGCAATAAAATCAGTCCATCATCATAACTAATGCCGCCGCCTCCTCCTAGGTCCCGAAGGTGAAAATCTGTCAATCACCTTCACTGCACGCCTATCTCGTCCAGCCGGGGCAGTAACGTCTCCTGAGTCAGTGGACTCTGTATCCCCATCGTCCTCCTCCTGGAGGTCCTCCTGCTGGTCCTGCTGAGCCTCCTGCTGTATGGGCCCAAACTCAACAGGCTGCCCAGCCTCCTGAGGAGTCGCTATAGGGACATAATCACCCTCCTCATCTCCGGCCGTCCGTAGCAATGTGCTGAACGAGTCTGTCCCTCCCATACTACCAGACGGAGTGCCAAATGATGGAATAGAAGAAGGCGTAGGCACTGACGGTACAGTAAATGGGGGAACAGTAAATGCAGGAAAAGAGGAAGGCATACCAAATGGTGCAAAGGAGTACGGTGGAGGATCATGAGGCTGGAAAATGCCAATGGGATCCTGAGAAATGCCAGCAAACTGCGAGGTCGATGCTGATGCACTATGCATGGATGGAGTAGGACCTGAGGATGGAAACTGAGTAGGAAAGAACGTGCGTGGTCCTAAAATATCATCTAATCGCCCGGTATTCAGTCGACCATCCTATAATATTAAAAAAAACAATGTGAATATAAATAAATTAGTATCTAAAATTGAAACTTGCATATAAACGAATACTAACCGCATGCATCAGATCCTCCGCCTGAAGGTCTGTGGGTACAGTCGGACGTGCAGAAGAAGACTCGTCCCCAGAATCTGGTATGTCCTCAATATTTGTTGGAAGTCCTCGCTGCTCCAACAAATCCTCCAACCTGTAATTTTTAAATTATTGAATTGAAAATGCAAAAAACGCAATCAAAAAATTAAATTATTTAAAATTACCTCAGAGGGATGGAAGCATCATGCAACTGCGAACGACAGTTGGCGAGAATTGCCTTTCCCACCCTTCTGCACCCCTTCTTCACAACCAGTCCCAATGCATGAAGTGCATTCTTCAGCGCAGAGTTGCCCTGCAATTTACGAGAATAATGACATATTGCACAATTCCATTTACCAATCATACATTTCCATATTTAAAAAATTAAGATGTACCGTATTGCGAAGTCTGGACCCCATGTTTGTGTACTGCCTCTGAGCAAGAGGCAGCTGCTGAGTGCGCTGGAGACGTGCCTCGGCATCCTCTCGTGGCGTGGGTCTCTCGGAGGCACCGTATCGCCAAAACCATCGGAAGTACCGAAGCGTATCAGTATCAGTCCAGGATCGAGTCTCCAGCTGGCGTGTCTGTAATGCCTCGTCAGTCCACTCAGCATATGCACTCGCAAAAATGGTAGCAAAATCTGGACGATCTCGATAGGTACCGTGCTGGAAACCCAGCAGGTTGTGTGTCACGTCCCAACTCTGTTAAAATAAACACGTTAGTTCTTTACTCTAATTAAATTGAAGTTGATCGTATGATAAATCAGAAAAATATAGCAAACGTACCACAGGTAGTGGAGGAGGAGTAAACTGGTACAGCCCAAACTGATGCCTACAACGGTCGGGGTAGTAGTAGGCAACAATGTGGTAGAAAATGAGCGGCAACCGAACATGCTCCGCTATGGAACCCTGCTGTGCTACCCGTGGCATAAGAGCTATGTCGAGTACGTACGGAAACCAGTTGACGTCTTCAACGTTCAACACGGCTAGGTAGTCCCGTGCGTTCTCCACTGCCCCGCGGTGCTGGCTCCGTGAGAAAGACCGAGCTTCGCCCCATTTCCTGAAAATTTTGAAGGTTAGGATTGATGTGTTGTAATTTGCATAATATTATTGAAAAATTATTATAAGTTATTACCTGCCATACGGCACACATGAATCTAGGTCAGGCTGTCCTAATCCACCGATAGGAGCAACCTCTGGGCGACAAACAGGGAGGTATGACCATGCCCAAAACAATAGTAGCATCCAAGGTCCCGTCACAACCTTGAAACGCATGGAGGCACGGTCCAAAGCACGATATAGACAAGCAAGCGTGGCACCTCCCCAATTGAAGTCCGGAACTTCATTCAAATTGCCCTGCATTTAAATTAAACAACGCATTGAAAAAAAAATAATTTCAACACTGAAAATAACAAAATTAAATTGCAACATTCAAAATAATTTCAACATTTCAGTGTATTAACAAAAGTATTATGTGTTAACAAATACTAATTGAATTCTACTATTTTCGTAAAGAAAAAAAAAATTATTTAAGTTAAGAAAATTATACCGATACGAGCTCTAAAAAGTATGCTGGGACGGAATTCTGAGAAATATCGGGAAACATCAACGTCCCAAATAGCTCTAGAGCCACTGCACGCGTATATCGGTCTAACTCCTCACCAGGAGCATCTGCCGGTGGCGCCACCCCGCAATTTTGCCGCAACCATTTCAACTTGATGTTGTTGATAAGGGAATTAAAACCTAGGTCAAATAAATTTATAACCTTGTTCTACCTTACTAATCGTTCTGGTAAAGCTAAGGGTCGAACCCAAGGGACGGTAAAAATGAGTACCGGACTTAGTTTTTCTTAAAAGCTAGACAAATAAAAATTGTGAGGATTTAATTTAAAGGAAACAACTAAATAACAATTGAAAACTAATAAAATAATTATGAAATATTTTTGGGTTGATTTTTCTGCTTTAAAATGTCCAATAAATGCAAGCGATGTCCTAGGAGCTTAGCGTTCGATTAGTTTGGCCCTAAAGCACCTCAGCCTTCGATTTTCATCCAGACAGAGGCTTATTTCGGTCCGAAATGTAAGGGTTTCGGTCCGAAATCCTTACTGTTTTGATCCGAAATTGCTTTAGAGTTAATGTTTCGACTTGTTTTCTCTACACAATGCTATGCGAAGGATATTAAACAACCAGACCTAAGTTAAGACCTCAGCTTTCGCGATTTCGACTCTAACTTGGTTTGGAACTTGCTTTTCGCCTCATAAACAATCAAACATGTACTTTCGTCCTAATTTGATTGTTTAGGTGAGTTAAATCGGGGTTCTAGAAATATTTAAAGTCCTATCGGATCAATAAAAATTGCACCTGTCGGTCACAACTAACCTCCTCTTTCAAGTGATTGGTTTATTTCATATACTTAACTATTCAATTAATTGTTTTTGTCTAATGCCCTAACGGTGCTGCAGACATCATTAAGTAGACAATAAAGCAAGTAATTAAACTAACTAAGCAAACGATAAATCTCAACATAACTCATCACATAAACATAGCATAAATGATCAAGTCATCACATAATATCAAAATAATCTACTAGCTATCCCTAGAACATCATAAAGGAGTCTAGCCTAACATGCTCATAACAGAAATAAAAAGTATCATGCAAATAAGTAAGATACAGGCCATAAAACAACGAAACATAAGCATAAAGGAGTAAACCGAGGTATCCAATGCAAATACTCGCTGTCCTAAGGCCAAGGAAGCGATGTGGAGATGCAAGATCGCTGCCGTCGCACACAAACACTGCTGCTCCTCAAGAAAACCCGTAAAAAGAGCCAAAAACGCCTAAAATCAATCGTGAATTGTGGAGAAAATCAAAAAGTGGAAGAAGAGACCCCCTCTGGTCGAGAACATGTGCCTATATACTCCCCCTGGTCGGTCCAGAGGCGGCTAGGGCAAGAAACGCGCTTTCCCTCCTTGAAACTTGCCAAAATTTACTTTCCATAACCAGATTTCGGACCGAAATCAGAACATTTCGGACCGAAATGGAAAGCAAGTGGGGTGAAATGGGCTGAAACCAGGGCCTATGATCTATCTCGGCCCATGGTGATGTAGTCTAGGTCTAGGCACGCATGTGTGAGCCAGGAATGAGTCGTCTGGCTGAGGGTTGGGCTCCACTCTTCATGTCTTAGGCGTCTTGTCTTCAATTTCCACGGAAATTCTACAAAATAGAGATAGAAGCGACGGCAGTACAAAATCCTGGAAAACACAATTAATAATGAGACATTTATAATGGTTTGAGTGCTATTTTGGTGCTAAGTTTGGCCAAAAATATGTATATAAATATGAGACATCAAATCCCCCCAAACTTAAATCTTTGTTTGTCCCCAAACAAAATCCTAAGTTTAAAAGAATCACTATACTTAGACCTAAAATCGAATCATCTCAAACCAAATCAAACGTCTATGTTTTACTCAAAATTTCACACGAAATTGGAATATTTAAAGCAAGTTTGGAATTTCAAATCAAGACCAAGGGCTTAGTTTTCTTTTGGATTGAACTTGTGCCTCTCTTAGCCCTAATGGATTTCATTTGTCAAGTCAAGCATCCTAGCTTCTCTATGTCAATTCAATTGCAAACTCAATTTTATTCATCCGTTCTTTTTTATTTCTCACAAAAGTTTGTAAAAAGAATTTTATCCAAGTCGAAAATTTTACAATGAATCCTTCTCAAAGCAATTTTTATTTTCACCAATTTAATTTGCGCAAGTCGAGTCGTGGGGCTTTACACCCTAGAGGATATAATGCGGTGTCATTGGCCTTAAGTTTGCTACTAGCACATGTCGCGCTAGGGAGGTTGGACGGGTGTTGCTCGACTATAGCCACGGTACACTTGGGCCATAATACTCAACAACTCCTTTACCAATGCTTTCGCACCGGGTCCGATAGGAACTAATTATAAACTACCCAATTATAACTCGAGATCTTTGAGTTATAATTCCTGACAACTTATAATTAACCCCAATACCCTCCAATTTGTGGCTAAGTTGGTGGAAGAAGGCCTCGGTGCATCCTCGTTTTCACAACTATTTAAATTTTTGTCAATTTAGAATTTTGCTCGTTGGTGATTCAAGCATTTACACACATCCGGATTCATCCTATAATTTTCAAAGTTCATAAAATCCTTTTAACAAAAATTTGCAAGATATAAAATCGTTCACTCGACAAACACTTGTGAGAATTGACTTAGATTGTTTTGACATTTTTTTTTTTAGCATCCATTTTCAGATTATAGACTTTTGAACTAGTTTCCAATTTGGTCTATTGGTGCACAAGTCAAGTTAAAGCATTCTAAACATCGAAAGTCCTTGAAAAAAAATTCTTAAAAATGCTTTTAAAATTCCAAAAAGTGTAAAACAGAGAAGAACTTCATTAAATTGATTAAACCAGAGACAAATCACGCATCAAAATTAAGTTCAACAATTTCTAGGTAATTCTATGCAAAAATCCACTTTCCAGAAGGTGATTTCGGTCCGAAATGGTGCCATTTCGGACCGAAATGAGACAGAAAAAATCGAAGTTTGACCGAAACAGAGACAAACAAAATTACCAAAATTTTGCAACACATCCAGAATTCCATTTTATTGCTGATCCCCCCCCAAACTTGAATTAAGCACTGTCCCTAGTGCTAGACGTTCATCTCATAAAGAAAAATAAAGAGAAAAAGGAGGAGAAATTACCAAATCAAGAGGGCGGAGAAGCTGGGCCATCAACCGGCCCGTCATGTGGCTGCTGTGCTGGTGAATGGGCAGATGGCAAGCTCGAGGAAGAAGGTGAGGAGATCCACTCTGGTGGCCAGTGTCCATGCCGCAAGTAGTGATGATTCGCATTGGCAAGGCGACTCAATTCCTCTAGCTGCTGCCCCTGTCGTGTGACTGCTGCCTGAGTCGCCGTGGTGGTGTCAACGAGGGTCCTCATCATCCCACTCCACTCCCCATACCACGGAGGGTACTCAATAGGAACATCACGTCTCTGGGAGCTCTCTGGTATGTCTGCATGTGGGGGCTCCGGAGCTGGTGGAACTGCACCCATCTGAGGTGCTCCCTCAACATAATCAAGTGGGACCAACCAGGTGCGACGGTCCCTGAGATCAATCCTGTGAGGATAAGGTAAGAAGAACCCAGGGCGGTTCTTCATGAGCCATCTATACCGGCAATCAGAAGCAGACCTCACAATATCGAGAAAACGCATCTCCCTATATCTATCAATGGTGGCTCTGGACCATGCAGTGCAGTCAGTCCTAGCAGGGAGGCGTAATCCAGCAGCCTGTGCAATAAGGGTAACATAAGCTCCGATAGAAATGGCCCCAGAACTAATCTCATCACGCTGCTCAAGCCAATGCTCTACCATCAACCTAGGGATACAAATCCTCTCTGTAGTCAACCTCATAATAGCATCCATGAGTACAAGGTCACTAACAGTGCACCGTCTGACTGTCTCCCCACGAGCGAAGACAGTGGAAGCTAAACACCTATGCATCAATCGCAAAGTAGGATGCTCAATCCATGTGGCAAGAGTATCTGACCCTGGGGACCGTGTAATCCCACTCCATACATCCTCCCTATCCAGAAGGCCTCCTACCTCAGCAATCCTCCGAACAGGGTGTCCCTCCTCTGTCCCAAAAAGCACACTCAACGCATCTATCTCTGATCTCCACTCCCTATCCATCAACCTGTACTGAATGTACTCAATGCCATCCAAAGCAAACACATCCAAAGAAGAGAGAAACTCCATGGTGAGCCTCTTGTAGGACTTAACATTGATATTCCAAAAATCTGGTGTAAAACCAACTCGCGCAGTCAACTCCAAGAACTCGTCCCTAACCCCAAAAGTAGCCAAGACATCCAAGTCCACTAATCTGGTATGCTGAAACTCACGGCGGTAAATCTTCCTGAAATTCTCAAATTGCCTCTTGGTAGGCATGTGAAAACCATATTCTCGCTCAAATGGGGCGGCCGCCGGGTCATACTCTTCCATAGGGTCATTTTGAGGTGGTTGGGGTGGTGGTGCTGCCCCCTGGCGCCCCTGGGACCTAGTGACTCTCCTAGAGGGGTTCATGGTCACTCAAAACGGTCAATCCAGAGAAGGGTTTCGGACCGAAATGGTATAGTTTCGGACCGAAATGGGACGAAAATGTGCAGAAAAGTCCCTGGAAGTGAGCAAATCACACCAAACTTTCGGGTACACCCAATGAATCACAAGCACGAAGCGGCAGCAATTTTCTTAGCCCCTTATTCAGTCCAAAGAAGTGAAACCAAGAGGAAAAAGGAGGAATCCGACCTTAATGTCCATGGAAGTCGGTGAAAACAAGATGGGTGGCAAGAGAAAGCCGTCCTAGTCCCTGGTGAGTCAGACTAGAGGCTGAGATGCTGCTGGAGGCCCTATAGGAGTCAATTTCGGACCAAAACAACCTCTAGGCCGCCACTTTCGTCGGAAAAATCTGCCGTCGAGAGGCCTCTTCACGCGAAACCAAGGGTACCAATGGAGGGAGGGTGGTGAGGTGGTTCTGATGGTGGGTCGATCTCGTGGAGAGGTGGAGAAGTGGGGGTTGCGTGGTGGTTATTGGTGTGGTTTCGGTTGGAAGAGAGGAGAGACGAAGGGGTGGGAGGGGTTTTCGAATGGGGAAAAGAGGGAGACGGAAAGGGGTGGGTTTTAGGTCAGTGGATCGGGTTTGGGTTAAGGGGTAATGGGTGTCGGGTTTGGAGAAAATCACCTCCATCAAGAGATGGGCCGTCATTTCGGATTGGGCCTGCAAAATATGTGGTCAAACCAAGTTAGTCAGGCCCAGCAAATAATGAAAATAATCAAAGGCCCAAAAATCAACCCAAAACAGTTGAGACAGCCGTAATTTCGTACCGAAATGATAAGATTTCGGACCGAAATGCACGATCAGATGCACAATTTTGAATTTCTGTGGGTCATTTTGCAATGAGAATTTTTCAGTAAGTGCACAGAGAGAAAAGGGAGATTTTGGTGCAAAGAAAATCCTGATTTTATCGCCGAAATTTCAAAATTTGACGTGAGGGTTCTTCTCTTCTTGTGTTTCCTAAGTCGTTCAATGTTGCAACTCGCATGAGGTCGTGCGTAGGCCATCGTTCATGACCAGGGGTGCTCTAGCACGAGTTGCGTCCTCAGTCATTCTCCAATCAACCAGTGATTTGCCTACAGTAACAAAAATCAAACAAATTAAAAGTAGAAATAACCATATTTATTTATTATTTTTTTGTTTATATTTTCTGATTTTTTTTTTTTTTCTGATTTTTGTATTTTTTTTTTGTTTGTTTTTTTTTTTTTTTTTTTTTTTTTTTAATAAATGAGGAGGAATGACAATGACAATTAAAATTAAAAATAAAGAAAAAGAAATTGAAGGAGAATCTTGGGTTGCCTCCCAAGAAGCGCTTGTTTTGGGTCATTAGCTTGACCGTTGTTGGCTAGGCTTCTATTGGAGGTTCGGAGAAGTAAACACTAGCCACTTTTTCCATATCCTCGTCGGCGATGTAGTGCTTAAGTCTTTGGCCATTGACTTTGAAAGGCTCCGAATCCTTGTCACAAATATCAATAGCACCGAAAGGATAGACCTTCACCACTCGAAATGGGCCAGACCAACGCGATCTCAACTTGCCAGGAAAAAGCCTCAATCTCGAATTGAATAATAGCACCAAATCGCCTTCCTTGAATTCTCTCCTTGAGATTCTCCTATCATGCACATGTTTCGTTTTTTCTTTATAAAATTTAGCATTTTCATAGGAGTTTAGGCGTACCTCATCCAATTCATGTAGGTCCAATATTCGCTTTTCACCACATTTTAGCAAATCCATGTTGATGGCGCGAGTTGCCCAATACGCCTTGTGCTCAAGTTCGACTGGCAAATGACACGGCTTGCCATAGACTAGCTTGAAAGGGCTCATGCCAATGGGTGTCTTGAAAGCGGTTCGATAAGCCCAAAGTGCATCATCAAGTTTGCTTGCCCAATCCTTGCGTGAGCGAGCCACCGTCTTTTCCAAGATGCTTTTGATTTCTCTGTTGGACACCTCAACTTGCCCACTTGTTTGAGGGTGATAGGCAGTGGCCACTTTGTGAATGACACCATGTTTCTTCAAGAGGCCATCAAAGTGTCGATTGATGAAATGCTTGCCACCGTCGCTTATCACCGCCCTTGGCACACCAAATCGAGGGAAGATGATTTTGGAGAAAAGGCGAATGACTGAGCTTGAATCTGCTGCCTTGCATGCAATTGCTTCCACCCACTTTGAGACATAGTCAACAGCTACCAAGATGTACTCGAATCCATGTGAACTTGGAAACGGCCCCATGAAATCCACGCCCCATACATCAAAAATTTCAACTTCAAGAATAGGGTTAAGAGGCATTTCATTCCTTTTGGATATGTTGCCTGTTCTTTGACATTGATCACAAGAAGAAACAAAAGAATGGGCATCTTTGAAAAGAGAGGGCCAGTAAAAACCTGATTGGAGTACTTTGGCTGCGGTTTTAGAAAAAGAAGCATGGCCACCATAGGCAGAGGAATGGCAACTTGCAAGAATGGCTCGAACCTCATCATAGGGCACACACCTTCTAAAGACATTGTCGATTCCAAGCTTGAAAAGATATGGCTCCTCCCAAAAGTAATACTTCGAGTCGGATTTGAGCTTCTTCCTCTGTTGTGGGGTCATGTCAGAAGGCACATACCCACTTGCCAAAAAATTAGCCAGATCCGCATACCAGGGCTCCTCTGTTCTGCGCTTTGCCTTTTCATTTCGGTCCGAAATAGGGGCATTTCGGTCCGAAATGGTTGTTGTCGCCATGATTTCTGCCACCAGATCATCATATTTCGGTCCGAAATGGTTTGGTTTCGCCCCGAAATGTGCCTGTACAGAGAACAACTTTTCATCTGGAAAGAAATCATTGATAGGGGTTGGGTTACCTTGTTCCTCTTCCCAATGAAGACGAGATAAGTGGTCTGCCACTGAATTTTCTGAGCCTTTCTTGTCCTTGATCTCAAGGTCAAATTCTTGAAGAAGCAACACCCATCGGATCAATCTAGGCTTGGCATCCTTCTTGCTTAGGAGATATCGGATAGCGGCATGGTCAGTGTACACGATCACCTTAGAACCCACCAGGTATGACCTAAACTTGTCAAGCGCAAAGACTATGGCGAGAAGTTCCTTTTCTGTGGTTGTATAGTTGACTTGGGCAGGGTCTAGCACCTTGCTAGCATAGTATATGGCCACTGGTTTCTTGTCCCTTCGCTGCCCAAGAACTGCCCCTACTGCATAGTCACTTGCGTCGCACATAAGCTCAAATGGTTGGCTCCAATCTGGTGGTTGTAGGATGGGTGCTGAAATGAGAGCCTCCTTCAACCTACGAAAAGCATCAAGACATTCATTATTGACATTGAATTCATTATCTTTGATCAAAAGATTAGTTAGAGGTTTGGCAATTTTTGAAAAATCTTTGATGAATCGGCGATAGAATCCGGCGTGCCCCAAGAAACTTCTGACATCCTTGACACTTTTAGGCATATCAAGCTTCTCTATCACCTCGATCTTTGCCTTGTCAACCTCTATGCCCTTCGATGTTACCACGTGCCCCAGTACGACTCCTTGTTGCACCATGAAATGGCACTTTTCCCAATTCAAGACCAAGTTAACTTCTTCGCATCTCTGCAAGATTTTAGAAAGATTAGCAAGGCATGAATCAAAGCAAGTGCCATAAACAGAAAAATCATCCATAAACACTTCCATTTCTTTTTCAATAAAATCTGAGAATATGGCCATCATAGCTCTTTGGAAGGTTGCAGGTGCATTACAAAGACCAAAAGGCATACGCCTATACGCATAGGTACCATAAGGACAAGTGAAAGTGGTTTTTTCTTGGTCATTTGGATGGATAGGTATTTGGAAGAAACCAGAGTAACCATCTAAATAACAAAAATATGAGTGATTAGCAAGTCTTTCAAGCAATTGGTCGACAAATGGAAGTGGGAAGTGATCTTTTCGTGTCGCGGTGTTGAGCTTGCGATAGTCGATACACATCCGCCATCCAGTCACCATTCTTGTTTGAATCATCTCATCTTTTTCGTTCTTGACCACTGTTGTACCTCCCTTCTTGGGCACCACATGCACTGGGCTCACCCACTTGCTGTCAGAAATCGGATAGATGATGCCTGCGTCGAGAAGTTTGAGAATCTCCTTTTTGACCACGTCCTTGAGATTAGGGTTGAGTCGCCTTTGCCCTTCAATGGACGGTTTGTGCCCTTCTTCCAAGAGAATTCTATGCGTGCAAATGGAGGGATCGATACCCTTTAAGTCGTCGATGGAATAGCCAATCGCACCCTTGTGAGCTCTTAATTCTACCAAAAGTTTCTCTGTTTGATCTGCATTCAGCCCAGCATTAACAATAACAGGGAATGTTTGATCTGAGCCAAGAAATTCATACCTTAAAGTCGCTGGAAGGGGCTTTAATTCGACCTGAGGTGGAGGTTTCGGACCGAAATTGATAGGTTTCGGACCGAAATCCTCTGCTGTTGCTGCTCTGGCCTCCTCCAGGGACAGGTTTCGGTCCGAAACTGGGCAATTTTGGTCCGAAATCACCTCTGGCAGGGGAATTTTTCCATGTTCATGGTCAGGTTCGAGCTCCTCCATGGTCTCCTCGACTCCTATGGCTTCCTGCATGTCAGAGAGAAAAGATTGGTACAAGTTAATAGCAGTTTCATATTGGATTTCAAGGGATTCTTCAATCGTGTGTTCAATCTCTTCAATCATGAAGCATGATCCGTTGGTGGTATTAGGACACTTCATGGCGTGCTTGATGGAGAAGCGAAGTGTTTCCCCTCCCACTCTAACCAAAATCGTGCCTTCTCTGGCATCCATCATGACTCCCGCGGTACTCAGGAAAGGACGCCCCAAAATAATTGGAACCTCACTGTCTTCTTCCATGTCCATCACCACAAAGTCGCCTGGAACAAGGAATTTGCCAACTTGCACTGGGATATCTTTGATTTCACCCATAGGCAAACGCTTGGATGAGTCAGCAAGCTGGATTGTAATATTTGTGGGCAACAATTCACCAAATCCTATTCTTTCAAAAACTGACTTGGGC
Source organism: Rhynchospora pubera (assembly GCA_028095005.1). NCBI lineage: Eukaryota > Viridiplantae > Streptophyta > Magnoliopsida > Poales > Cyperaceae > Rhynchospora > Rhynchospora pubera. Next base: position 68,158,227 of record CM051461.1, on the reverse strand, counting down.
ATCAAGCTTACACTTGCCCCCATATCACATAAAGCTTGTTTGATGAACTCCTTTCCAATCACACAAGGCAAGACAAACCTGCCTGGATCACTTAACTTAGGTGGCATTTTACTTTTTAAGGCCTCACTGCTTATCCTTGTCAGAACTATCGCTTTCAACTCTTCCAAGGACCTCTTTCCAGTGCATAATTCCTTGAGAAACTTGGCATAAATGGGCACCTTAGTGAACACGTCAGAGAAAGGGATGGTGATATGGACCTCCTTTAGCATCTCCCAAAATCGCATGAACAAAACGTCATCTTTCTCTTTGCCCAACCTTCTGGGGAAAGGAACAGGGGGTTGGTATGCAACCTCTGGGTTTGAACTCGCGGTCTTTTCCTTCCCTGGATGCTCTTTCTGGGCCTCTGGAGCTGACATTTCGGACCGAAATGTGTTGGTTTCGGACCGAAGTGTAGGCTCTGTCAGCCCCTTTTGTGCAGTTGATGCATCGGTTTGAGTCCCATTTGGTCCTGCTGCGTCCTGGAGAGGGGGGAAAGGTAGCACTTGCACCAGAAGCGGTCCTCCATGCTCGTTTTGGTGTGTGTTATTCGCCTCGGCTTCATTTGGCATAGGAGGGTCCTTGTATTGCATGCCACTTCGCAAGGTGTGCAAAGCTTTGCATTGGTGGGCATTTGGATTCACCTCCGATTGGCTGGGCAGCTTCCCTTGTTGCCTTGAAAAATGCGACTCCATCATTTGCTCCAACCTAGTCAAAGTCCCTGCGTTATTTTTGAGTTCCTCAGTCAACATTTGATTAAATTTGCCTTGTTCATGCATAAAGTTTTGGACAACTGACGGTATACCCTCCCTATTGTAAACAGATTTTCTTAGAAAGGGTTGGTCACGACCATTGTTGTTAAAATGATTATTTTTGTACAAGGTTGGTGGGTTGGTGTTTTTGTACTGGTTCTTTGGCACAAATGGTCTATCCTCATTGTTGTGATAATTAGGGTGGTTCATGTCTGCCCAATTGGCCTGCTCTCTATCACTCAAAGAATAACTGCGACTAAAAATATGTCCAGGAAAGTAAGAAGGCTCGCTGTTAAGCGAGTTGACTTGATGCCCCTCGCTGCCTCCTCGCGCAAGCGGACAATCAATTGACCTATGCCCTTCTTCGCCGCATGCACCACAAAGGTTGGAATTGAGGTGAGTGCCCTGAAGTGAGTGATATGACGCTAATTCCGCTTCGAGCTCGGCAATCCTTGTGTCTCTTGCTGTGATTTCATGTACTTGTTCCTTGCTAGATGAGCGACGATTGTTGGGAATCGGATACCACTCGTAGTTCCTGGCGCATTCATCAATCTTGTCACGTGCATGCGCTGCATCTAGTCGCTTAAAGGCTCCACCTGAAAGGGAATCAAGGTTAATTTTAATATTGTCATAAAGACCACTGTGGAATGCCTTAATTACCATCCAGTCTTGGATACCATGATGTGGACAAGAGTTTTCTAAATCTCTAAATCTTTCCCATGCATCCCTCATTGTTTCATTGTCTTTTTGTTGAAAATTGTTAATTTCCTTCCTAATTGTGTCTGCTCTGTCAGAAGAGAAATACCTATCAAGGAAGGTTTGTGCCATTTGGTCCCAACTCCTAATAGACCCTTTTTTTAAAGTTTTGTACCATTTGATGGCTCGATCCTTAAGAGTAAACCTAAATAACAAAAGTCTAATGGCTTGTTGAGGGACACCGTTACACTTAATTAAACGAGTGCATTCAATAAAACTTTGTAAATGAGCATGGGGGTCCTCTTTATCATCTCCGTAAAACGGATTCTGTTGCACAAGTGCCACATGGTTGGCTGTGATTATCATGTTATTGGCTTCAATTCCTGGGATCACCACTGGCCCGCCTATGTGGCTAGCTTTTGGGGCTGCAAAGTCCATGAGAGATCTGTTTTGCCCCCCTTGCTCCTCTCCATCTGAGTTATCATGAACGCTCTCGTCGTCATTCTCCCATCGCCGCCGATCGTCTTCAAGTGCTCGCCTTTGATTCTCAAGGTTAGTACGATCGTTGGCTAATCTGGCCTCCCTTTGCTCGAGTTGGAGCCTCAGGTTCTCAAGCCTCTGGGCCTCTGCTTCGGCGTTGATGGGCCCTTGGTTTGCCGCCATTTCCCTTGCTGTTTCCTCCTCTGGCTGTGGATTTCGAACCGAAATCAGAGGGTTTCGGACCGAAATTGGTGTGTTCAGGGGTGCTGGTTGAGTTACAGAGGGAGTCTGGCTAGAGGTAGCTTGGTCAATCAGTTCTGGGTCTGAGTCAAGTCCCCTGGTGAAGTACTTGCGCACAATTGGGGGCTTTGACTTGCCTTTCTTTGGTTTCCCGGCCAGTTCTCAACCTGAAAGTAGGAAGAAACAATGAAAAGATTAAATAAAATAGAAAAATCTAGTCTCTTAATACTAAAATAAGTACTCGATATCAAAACCGTCCCCGGCAACGGCGCCAATTTGATAAGGGAATTAAAACCTAGGTCAAATAAATTTATAACCTTGTTCTACCTTACTAATCGTTCTGGTAAAGCTAAGGGTCGAACCCAAGGGACGGTAAAAATGAGTACCGGACTTAGTTTTTCTTAAAAGCTAGACAAATAAAAATTGTGAGGATTTAATTTAAAGGAAACAACTAAATAACAATTGAAAACTAATAAAATAATTATGAAATATTTTTGGGTTGATTTTTCTGCTTTAAAATGTCCAATAAATGCAAGCGATGTCCTAGGAGCTTAGCGTTCGATTAGTTTGGCCCTAAAGCACCTCAGCCTTCGATTTTCATCCAGACAGAGGCTTATTTCGGTCCGAAATGTAAGGGTTTCGGTCCGAAATCCTTACTGTTTTGATCCGAAATTGCTTTAGAGTTAATGTTTCGACTTGTTTTCTCTACACAATGCTATGCGAAGGATATTAAACAACCAGACCTAAGTTAAGACCTCAGCTTTCGCGATTTCGACTCTAACTTGGTTTGGAACTTGCTTTTCGCCTCATAAACAATCAAACATGTACTTTCGTCCTAATTTGATTGTTTAGGTGAGTTAAATCGGGGTTCTAGAAATATTTAAAGTCCTATCGGATCAATAAAAATTGCACCTGTCGGTCACAACTAACCTCCTCTTTCAAGTGATTGGTTTATTTCATATACTTAACTATTCAATTAATTGTTTTTGTCTAATGCCCTAACGGTGCTGCAGACATCATTAAGTAGACAATAAAGCAAGTAATTAAACTAACTAAGCAAACGATAAATCTCAACATAACTCATCACATAAACATAGCATAAATGATCAAGTCATCACATAATATCAAAATAATCTACTAGCTATCCCTAGAACATCATAAAGGAGTCTAGCCTAACATGCTCATAACAGAAATAAAAAGTATCATGCAAATAAGTAAGATACAGGCCATAAAACAACGAAACATAAGCATAAAGGAGTAAACCGAGGTATCCAATGCAAATACTCGCTGTCCTAAGGCCAAGGAAGCGATGTGGAGATGCAAGATCGCTGCCGTCGCACACAAACACTGCTGCTCCTCAAGAAAACCCGTAAAAAGAGCCAAAAACGCCTAAAATCAATCGTGAATTGTGGAGAAAATCAAAAAGTGGAAGAAGAGACCCCCTCTGGTCGAGAACATGCGCCTATATACTCCCCCTGGTCGGTCCAGAGGCGGCTAGGGCAAGAAACGCGCTTTCCCTCCTTGAAACTTGCCAAAATTTACTTTCCATAACCAGATTTCGGACCGAAATCAGAACATTTCGGACCGAAATGGAAAGCAAGTGGGGTGAAATGGGCTGAAACCAGGGCCTATGATCTATCTCGGCCCATGGTGATGTAGTCTAGGTCTAGGCACGCATGTGTGAGCCAGGAATGAGTCGTCTGGCTGAGGGTTGGGCTCCACTCTTCATGTCTTAGGCGTCTTGTCTTCAATTTCCACGGAAATTCTACAAAATAGAGATAGAAGCGACGGCAGTACAAAATCCTGGAAAACACAATTAATAATGAGACATTTATAATGGTTTGAGTGCTATTTTGGTGCTAAGTTTGGCCAAAAATATGTATATAAATATGAGACATCAGTTGTTGCCCACAACAACATTGCCCCTGCATTGTACAAATTTAGAATAATCAATACAAGTAAGCAATGCATATATTGAATATGCAAAATCAATATTGCATTCGTATTTTTTTCACTTACTCCCTGCTACTCCTTTCTCGGTGCCACTCTCCCAAATCTTCATGAGGATAAAGATTTGCACGAATCTTTTCCTCCCAGGGCCCTCTCGTATTCGATCTAACTGGAATGCCAGTCGAGCGCAAACCATATAAGAAGGCAACATCCTGGTAACAATTACAAAATACGTTAATATTACGAAAATATAACATTTAATATTACGAAAATTAATATTCAAATTTGAATTTTAAATATAAAGTTTAAATTAATGTTAGAATTAATTGTGAAAATTAATACGAAAATTATATGTTAGAATTAATTGTGATAATTAATACGAAAATTATATTAAAAAAAAAATAATATCAAGTTTAAATAAATTACCTGTAGAGTAACGGTCATCTCTCCAACGGGAAAATGGAAAGTATGCGTCTCTGGACGCCAAAACTCGACCATTGCCTTCAGTAATGGCATGTCGATGTTGACATGCTTCACCTTCATAATGTGACTGAGCCCCAGTTTGATCAGCCTTCCCTCAATCCGTTCGTCCACCTTAATTGTTCGCTTGTGCGATCTCAACTCCAAATGTTTTTCACGCTGCAATTTTTAATACAATTTTTAAGTATTTACAAGCATTTAAAATAAATACAATTTATAATACAATTTATAATAAGCATTTTCGATTAATTTTTTACTACAAATTATAATAAAAATTTAATATACAATTTATAAGTCTATTAAGAAATCTAAATTATTAAATAAAAAAAATATAAATTAACATAAAAAAATCTATTACCTCCTCAAAAGACAAACCAACGAGATGGTCGTTATCCGTAACGAACAAAACCTGTTGGTTTTCTGCGTTGGCCGGTTGCACAGGTGGAATGACATTTTGCGCGCTCGGACGGGCTGCGCGACGCCTACGTCTTTTTGGCCGCTGGGTGGAGGCTGCTTCGGTGGGGGGTGCTTCAGTGGGAGGTGGTGAAGCACCAGAAGGACCAGCCTCATCTTCTGCTGAACTCATCTGATTCAAATAATATAAGAACAACAATTTAAAACAAAAATTAATGTAATAATTTTTTAGCTAATTGGACAAAAAACGAACAAAACCAAAATTTTTTTTCTATATAATTGACATTTTTACAATAATTACTTTTGCATACAATTTCCACTAATTCCATACAATTTACTAAAATTTCGACTAATTTCCATTCAATTTGCATACGAATTACAGTAATTTGATAATAAATTCCTACACAATTTCCATACAAATTCCACTAAATTCCGTAAAAATTCCATGAACATTTTACTAAAATGTCCAATAATATTTCCAATAATTCCATACAATTTATGTTACTAAAATTGTGTACTCACTTTATTAAAATGTCCAATTTCCATACAAATTCCATACAAATTTCCATACAAATTTCCACAATTTCCACAATTTCCATAATAATCCATACAAATAGGTAAATGCACAATTTCCATAATCATCCATACAATTTCAATAATTTCCATAACAATTTTCCACAATTTCCAAAATTTCCATAATCATCCATACAATTTCCACAATTTCCATACAAATTTCAATAATAATCCACAATAATAATCCACTAATTTCCACAATTTCAATAATATCCATAATTTTCAGTAAATGCAAAATCAAAACCTCGATATCGGCGTACGTTGTCTTTCGAACTCCTCTTCTCTTCGCACGGTAACCACCTCCGGCCTCCTCTTCTCTTTCGACGGCCGCAACCTCTTTTCTCCGGCGAACTCTACTCTTTCTCCGGCCGCAACTTTCTTTCTCTTCGCCCTTCTCTTCTTCTCTTCTCCCTTCTCTTCTCTCTTCTTCCTTCTCTTCTCCCTTCTCTTCTCTTCTCCCTTCTCTTCTCTTCTCTCTTTTTTTCTTTTTCTCTTTCTCTGGACTGACTGAAGCGACGAAGAAAGGAAAAAAAACGGTCAGAACTGGTTTTCGAAAAATTACCACCTTCCTACGCGTTTATAAAACGCGCTCCAGGGCTCCGAACGCGTTTTATAAACGCGTACGAAGGTGTCAGCTCCTCAAAAGGCGTAACTGAAGGGGCGAACTTATCTCTCCCTCGTACGCGTTTATAAAACGCGTTCGGAGGGCTGGAGCGCGTTTTATAAACGCGTACGGAGGGGAATTCGATTGCTCGCTTCTGAAACGCGTTAGAACTTTCTTCTTATTAAAAAAAAAATAAATAATTCTGTATATTAAAATTTTTTGTGTATTAATTTTTATATTAATTAATTTCGGACCTCAGCTTCCTCAGCTTCTTGCATGCTATATATTCTTTTCATGGCAATCAGTTCACCTCTGTAGTGCCAGCACCCATCAAGAACTTTGAATAAATCTCTTTCATTCGTGAATTCTACTAGAAAGGTTTTTTCCTTCTTTTCTTCTATCACTGTATTTTGGTGTACCCTCCGTGCATTCCTCATTGCAACAGAGAAATTTTGTTCAGTGACCCTCCCATCCGTAAGCACCTTTACTAAAACACATTTTCTCCAATTTTTTTGAACAACCGCATGATCAGGCACCTTGATCACGTGTTCTCTTTCTTCACTTACCTTTGCTTGCTGAATCAACTTTTCCACTAGCTTGTCTTCCTCCATCTCAAAATCCTTAGCCATCTCGTTATGTTGGTCCCTTCTTTCTGGGAAGAACAAATTTTCCTCACAGTTTCTTTGTTTTTCTTTAGTTTGAACAAAAAGTTGCTTCTTTTTTAAAACAGAAAATTCATTTTCCTTTTTACTCCTATTTAAACAGTGACCATAAATTGACTTGTTTACCTTCCCAATGCAGTAAAAGTGCGACGTATCTTTTGGTTCAACCGAAAGGCTTCCATCTGTGCCACATTCTTTTAAACGGTCCATAGGTTGCTCTTTCTTAAAATAACTTTCCATATCAACTTTCATCCTCTCCATTTGTATTTCGATCAGTTTTCTCCTTTGATTCTCCCTTGAAGGCTTTGTGGTTTCACCTTCTTCAATTGAGCCCAAAAACTCTTTAATTCTTGTCCAATCATAAAATTTATTTGTACGGCCCATATTTCCTTTTGCATCTTTTGCTTGGAAAGGTCCTGACAAGTCCATAATCTTTTCTTCATGAGACCCTTCTAGAAAGAATTTATTACGGGACTGTACTGTTTGTACAGATTTTTCTAGATGTTTCTGAGTTTCTTTTTTGTGTAAACCCGGTCTTTGTGGACCCAAGTACAAAATTTCCTTCTTCCTCCTGGATTTTTGTTCAGTAAGGTTTTCCGGTAGCACAGATGTAGGACTATCCGGGCAATCCGATGGTTGTGATGATCTACTTGACGGGGCACTTCTTGAAGCATAGTACCTCTGTAATCTATCATGGGCATTTACTAACTCTCTTCTTTTATTAATATCTTGCTGATCTTCTTCATCATCATCATCACTGCTCCATCCATGTTCATATCTATCATCCTCCCCATTTCTAACTGAAACAGGTACCCAGGTATCGAAATCCCAGTCTAAAACAATAACTCTACAACTTCTCCATCTATTCCTTCCATAAAACACATCCAAAAACTTTGGTATATTTCGGGGATCATCACAGCTTATACCCATTTCAATAAATCTCCTGTCTTCTCCTTCCAAATTTTCGTCTTTTATATATTCTACATACCCCATCGGTGAAACTGCTTTTACAATTTTGTCCCTATTCCAACACTGGAGAGGAAAATTTAGGATCCTAATACGGGCCTTATATTTCACACAATGAACATATTCTCCACTATGCTGATCATAATTTAAAAACCACCATCTATTTCTCAATCCCCATAAAAACATATCTTCAACAACCTCTTCTTTAGCCAATGCCAAAGGTAATTTAATAAGAAAAGACCTATTTGACATCCTCATGACAGTAAAAGAACTCCTCAATAATCCATACCTTTGTGCTAATCTTGCAAGTACCTGGTTTATATTTCCATTTATGCCTCGATTTTCATCAATTACAGTAATTACCTGCTCCAATTCTTCAACTTGCTCTTGATATTCATCATCTTTATCAATATGCACCGTAAGTCTCTTCACAGGGGGGTTTTTATACTGGTACCCCCTCGACATCCTACTCCCCCTTTTTTTCTCTTTAGAATCGATCTCTATTTTTTAGCAGAGACTTCTTTAGAGAGATTTAGTGGATCGAAATCAAGGGAAAAAAATTTTCTTCTTTTTTTTCCTTTTCCAGAGCGGACCGAAAAAAAAGTTTTAGAGAGAGAAACTCTCAAACAGTAACCTAACAAGAAAGATCTCTTATGTCGAATTGAGCTTTTGCACTAGATCTACTTTGTTCTTTATTTAATTAGATTAATTAAATGTAATTAGTCACAAAAATTAAAATTCAGCGATTTCCTAACGGTTCCCACCCATAACCGAGACCAAGCACAGAAACTGGTGGACCCGGGGTGGAACGGTGTTCTGAGTGGAAAAACGGACGCGCAAAAAATCATGTGCATTTCTCTGTGAAAAATTTGCAAAATATAACGATGTGAATCTTGTGAATATGTGATCTTATTTTATTAGTAGCTATTGGCCTATTGCCAAAGCATTTGACCAATAAAAAGGACCTCACTTTATTATCTATAAAATGGACATGACTACAATGTCCACGTACGTTATTCCTTTCTCTTTTATTCCTAAAACAAAAATAATTGCCAGTATAAATTATAAAAGGGCCAGAGTTATCTTTTTACGTAATTTTAAAAGTATATATAGTGCAATGCCATCATCTTTTACTACTGAATCGTATTGTAACTTGTAAAGTTTACTTTTCTTATTTACATATGTTTTAGAATTTAATATTTAAATATCAAATGAAATCTGTAAATTTGTTAATTTTCGTGATATCCCAATCAAATTTCATTATTTTTTAATTCGATTTTATACTTAAATTAAGTTGTCAAAAAGTGAAAAAAATCAAGTTATTTGTGAGAGATAATATTATGCGTTAGTTTTGTAACCACTTAATCTAATATTAAACATACTTGAAATGCCATAAACTTTTAGGGGTCGTTTCGTTTGGATCGCTTAGGAATAAGAGGAATTTTCTATTCCTGGCATAAAGTATTGAGAAATGTGTAATTTTGTGAAGAGTTTGGATTGTTTATAATAAATTTATGCCTCCCATGTGATCCAAACAGCCCTTAATGTTTTTTGAAGTAAGAGGAGGTCTTTGTCATTCAATTTTTTTTTTCGAAATTAAAAATACATCAGGGGGTTTGAAATAAAACTTGTTTTTTGCTTGCCAGCCTGTAGTATCATGCGATTTTAAGAGGCCGTGCCCGTGGATTAAAATCGTTTTGTTGATTTTGAGAAATTTAACCACAACTGGCATTGACAGCGAAATAGAGATCAGTTTTGTTTGTGATTCTTCTGATATTTAAATTATCGTCAAAAAGTGATGACAAACTTTCTTAAACATTTTTTATCTAAGGGCACCGAACTTTATGCTGCTTATCATATTATATGATTATATCTACACTCTGGCACCGTTTGGATGCGTTGAGAAAAATGTAGGAAGAAGAAAGAAAGAAATAAATAAATTATAAACAATTCAAACTCTTTACAAAGTTACACACTTTCCATTACTTCTTTTCACTTCTTTCCTTCTTCTTTTTTTCCCACACATATCCAAACGAAACCTCTGAGATTCCATAACTCTTAATGTGAGATTATTCAAAGCATCGTATGCCCCGGTAGCAAAATAATTGCTTGGCTTCAAAGCATCTTATTTTTTAATTTGATTACAATAATTGCCCACACAAAAATAACTAAATAAGATTAACACGTGACAAAATCAAAACTATTTTTTCATTTTTATACGAGGGACATTGACCAGTAGAAAAACTTTTAAATAACAAATCACTTAATTACTTTACTGAATTCATAAACGATTCCAAAATACCGACCATATTTTCCACATATTAATCCAACCCAAACAAGCTAGCCATTTACTGTTCCACAAATGTCCCCCAATGCGTGGTGCGAGAAATCGACTGAGAAATAGGCGTTGTTATGTTCTATTGGAGTCTGGAGGGAGTAGTGCACAATGGAAGAATAAAGGAGCGATAAACCTGGAAACAGGTGGACTCAATGTGAAGGAAAACCTGAAGTGACGAGCTCGGTTGATAATGCAAATTGGGCCGACATTTAATATAGGATTTGTATCTCTTATTTCTTTTAAATGACGTGTGGTTAGGGCTGAAAACGGAGATCGTATCAACCGTGAGATCGTTTCGTTTCGTCTAAAACGAAACGATAACGGTATGGGATATCAGTTTCATTTCAGAGATGAAACAATTAACGAAAATAGAATAGTATTTCGTCATACTAACGAAACAACTAACGGAACGTACCTGTTTCGTCACCGTTATTTCGTCCGTTTCGTTTTTAATTTTACGGGAGTGTAATTATTCGGAATGCAGAGAAAAAAAGCGGAGCGAACGATGCCCTTTCATTTCTCCCTCTTTAAGTCTTTCTCCGCCTCACATGAGTCACATCTATCCTCTCTATTTCTCTCTCTCTCGCAAATCATGGATCTAGGGTTTAGGGTTACAGCAGCACAAATCATCTCTCTTACATCTATCTTCTCCGATGGGCCGATGGCTCCTCTCACAACACCTCTCTCACGACACCTCTTCTCCGATTGCAAACACCTCTCTTCACAGCACCTCATCTCCGATGGCTTCGTCTCACAACACCTCTTCTCTGATTGCAAGCACCTCTTCTCTGATGGCTCCTCTTACAGCTTCTCTTCTTTGATCGCTATTGTCTCTCACAACATTGACTCTTCCCACCTCCACCTGAGGTAACTGCCATGGCCAGCAGGGAAGTCCCTTCTTACCTCAGCCAGCAAGAGACACGACTGTCCAGAGTTCGATCTGAAGGATTGATGTAGTAAGATTACTCGTTCAAGGGTGGACTTTGGTTTAAAAACATGTAACATTTTTCCTTTTTGATTTTTGTTGAGAAATTGGGTCACGACTAGTGCTCAGGTGTGAAATTGAGAAAAGATAAAGAAATTTGCTGATTTCAGTTTTCTAGATTTTTTGGGTAAAAACAGAGGGAAATTGAAGGTTTTGAGACTTTTTTCCTTGGCTGAATGATTATTCATAGCTAGAGAGTACAATACTGAAGCTCACCTATTGGCAAGTCATGCAAGCATTAAATCTTTATCGACTTTTTGTTTTGCTTAATCGTTGTTTAGATTTTAGGCTTTACTGATTTTTTAATTTGCTTACTAGTTGTTTAGCTTTTAGGATTTTTTTTTTGCATTAATTTAATGGTTTATTATCGGTAGATTTAGTATGCAAACTTTGATTAATGAATGTTTGCCTTACGTTATATATTTGGTTATGTTAGAAATGAAAAAAATGGGGGTAAAACAGTTGACACGGTTGGACCGTTTCGATCGTCTAAGTTAACAAAATGATTAACGCAATGATTATTGCTTGCGTTCACATGACGGAACGAAACACGAAAACAAGAAAATTTTCCTCCCTTAGGACGAAACGATCAACGCAACATTGCAGTTGCGTGATCGTTAAATCCGTTTTGCAGCCCTACCGTGTGGTCTCAGTAGGCTAACAGAGTAACAGTTCTTAATAGGGAAATTCTGCCATGAGGGCTGATTAACGCCCGAATAAAATCCGGATTTTGCAATTCATAATCACAGCCGTTCAAAATGTGAGAGGTATTATTGGAATTGCACAGTTCCGTTATTTTTTTGTTCTCTGCGTTATCCATTCTCCGTTCAGTCTCTCTTCTTCTCTCTCAACTTATTTTCTCTGACGACAAATCGATTGACGCCTCTCTTCTCAACAAATCAGACCAATTTTACTCGCCGTGTTTCCTTCTTTTCGGATCAGCAATCAATATCGCCTCCAGTCTCTCCTCCCTCATCACGAACGCCGGAGTTCAGATTCCTCGCGCCTCTTCCACGATTCCGAGTGAGCTTTTTCAATACTGAACCGAAGTAGTAGGTCTAATTGATTTCTCTACTTTCTTTTTTTCTTATTTTCTATTTCTATTAGGGTCAATAAACTAGTTCTGGCACTCCGTAATTCTTAAACTTTTGGAAGATGACAGGTCTCTTTTGCAATTTAGTTAGTTTATCTTGTCTGCACACATTTCTAGGTGCTCGTCGGGGCTCATTTTCATGTCACCGGAGGTGTGCTGAGGGGAGGTCGATCTATTGAGGGTGAAGGTTCCATTGCAGGTAAGTTATGTACCTTGTGTTTTGTTTTTGGTTTGCCTTCATTCTGATTTATATTCTGATAAATATTGCTATGACATTAGAACAAAAGGGTATTGGAACTAGGCCTGTGATAACCACACTCATTATTAATGTAGTTGTCTTACTTTTACTGTTTTACTGAAGATGTGTGGCACCATTGTTCATATGATTCTGTATAATATGTAAAGTTCTAGATACTGCTAAGGTAAAATCACACATCCTTGAAGCGAAGCCTTCCATACAAGGTCAGAAAATTGTTCAGTCACATTTCAAGTAAAATACTTGCTAGCTCTTTCATTTGTGGCTATTGCTCACATACTATACAAGTTTTTTTTTAAATAAAGCACCCAAAATTGGGGCCCAATATTAAAAACAAAAAAAGATTTGATACAATCCTAAAGAACCAGGCCTCGATACTTGTACAATACACATACTGTATAAGTTGTGTGGTACTAATTTCTTCTCAAATGCAAATAGGCATCGACACATCTTTCGTAAAAAGGTAAATAACAGAAGCTTCTAGTTCAAAACTACATATCATTCTTTAGTTCAAAACAAAAATTACAGAAATTCAAATGCTCTAAAAAAGTATTTAGTCGAATTCCACCATCTTCAATTCTGAAACAAAAGCTGAAACTTAGCATAGTTCAATTTGAAATTGTGCCAATCAAGTTGTTAAAAAAAAAAGGAAATGTAACGCAAATGTTAAAAAATATCTGTTACTTCACAAAAGCGCATGTACTTTTTCTTGATTTTTGTTTTTATATTCTCATTTTTATTGACCTCCGAGAATATCATTCGAACAAGTACTTCTTTCCGAAACTGTTCAATATCAACCTGCAAATGTAACACAAATGCACAATAAGTTCGGTGCAAATGAAGTTAACTATATGAAGGTTACAGTAATTAGAAATCACCTTTGTTAATTTATAGATATTTGTTTTAATATCTATAATATATTCTTATTCATATTTGTATCTAACAATATCTGATTGGTATTTGTATCACGATCTGAGCCTTCTTTCATGGACTTTTGGAGTTTTCTTTACAATTTTAGTAGTTTTTGGGGTTGTCTTTAGTAATTTTTATGTATTTTGATTTTTTAGGGTTTTGTATTTGCTATTTAAGACATCCATCATGTCTTCTTAAAGTTTGTGATGTTTTCGAATTAAACTTTATCAATAAAATTGAGAATTTGAGTGATCCCAAAATTTAAATATCTCTTTTTCGTACTTTTCCATTATATATCTCTATCGTTTGTGCATCATCTGTCTTTGTTAATCTTCTTTCGGATCCGTATTCATGGCGATGTACTACTTTTCTTCCTGTCTTTATCAATCTTCATCCTGATCCAAATTTTCTTTTCCCCCCTCTGAGGGATCTTATTTTTTAAAATTTGAGCTTGAGATGTAAACTTTGTACTACAATGAGTGAACTGTCGGATCAAAATCTCACACTGTTAAATTATGAGAAAATATTTTTAAGGGTGTTTTAAACGAGGCCTTTTTTTCGGATCCAATGGTCCTCAGACCACAAAAGAGAATTGTTTTGATAGAACTCAACGTGAATAAATGAAAAATGGTATGAATCTCAATCCTATATTGTAAATTCAGGCGCGCATTTTGTTAATTAAAATGTCCCTAGTATGAGTAAGCGTTCTCAGATAAATTATTCAAGACATGGAATTTAGTTAAACAATGTGCACATGTACGTATTTCGTGGGCTTTTAGTGTGTCAGCGTTTGCACTAATAAATGAGTCCCTTGTGAAGTTGTAGCTTATTATACGGAAACAAAAATAATAAAACGCAGCAAGGAAAGAAATATTTTAAAATCCGAAGGATAAAATCGAAAGGTTACTTTTTCTTTTTTGAAACTTCCATATTGTCCTTTAAAAATGTAATTTGAAATATTTCGAGGAATTGTTTTATTTAAAATAATAAAGTACCTTTTTTAAAATTAAAAATAACAAAGTAATAGAAAAATGAAAAAATATATAATTTTAAACTTTATGCTCTAATTTCTTGGTTGAGTAATTTCAAACTTCAATGAAATTATTAAAAATAAATGATTAACAGTTACAAATAAAAAGGTAAAACTTAAATATAATTTGAGACATCCCAAATAATGATGTGATGAGTCTCCTCAATTGCAGTTCAATACCAAATTCTCGATGCAAGTTGTACCAGTAGAAATTCCACCGTATAGGCAAGTCATTCGCACATGTTAAAAATATTTTCTTGTTAAAATAAAATAAAATAAACCGGTACTCAACTAATCTAAGAGGCTTGATCATCTAGATTTACGAGAACATACGCTATTAATAACTGGCTTACATTCAAAATGTTTGAGAACTTTTACGATTTTATACTTTACTTTATTTGTACCTCATACTAACATTAATACGTCCAATATTAAATGATCTCTCTTATACTCACTGATATTTCGACCGTATTTGGCACCGAAATTGTACCCAAACTATTAAATTGCTTAACAAATACTTGCTATTTTTCAAGAATATGGCTCTACCGCTGCTTGTACTTGTGTTTTACAGGGTTTGATGACGACAGACTTGAAGGAAGACTTCTACGGTCGCACGCACGCTAGACGACTCATTTCTGACGCAAGGGACATATTCCAGACTGTCATGCGGGCCACATGCCACCTAGATGACTCATTCCTAAACCTTATTCGACCCACAATTCGACCTCATCTCCTCACTTTGGACCAAAGGCTTACCATTCGGACCGAAGGCCTCAGCGGATCTTCTTCCAACCAGTTCGACCCCATCTCAAGGCCGAGCTCTCTCTATTCGGGTCAAACCACCTCTCTCCAGGTCGAACATGTTATATATGTCATGAATTTCATTGAAGGAAAGTTGTATTTTGGCAAGATTTGGCAGCAAGCAAACCCTAGCCTCTCTCCCACAAGCGACCTAGATGGTATAAAAGGCCTATCCCTCGGCTAAGAAGATAATTTTTGATTCGAGACATGCATAGCCACCTTTCTTAAAACAATTTTGGAGTGATTCTTCATCAACACGGTGACTTCTCTCTTGTTAGAGGCGACGACAATAACAAGAAGTAGTTCCACCATCTCTACCTTTATTCACATCCTTGGAGAAAATTGTTCTAGCATGAAAGGAGTAGACTTTACTTTCTTTTATGCTCTTATATTCTTGTTCTATGTGTTTGTATCTTTATTACGCTTATAGTATGTTTATTTACTATTTTGAGAACATGTTAGAGTAGTTTATTTCATGTCTTAGGGTATGGATGTAGTGTAGGTTTAGTTTGATGTGACTTGATGTTTGGTTTAATGATCTATTTATTGAGTAGCATTTTCACTGCTTGTTTAATTCTCTTGATTTGACCTGATTTACTTATAAATCAAGGCCTGTTTAGTTAAGTTATAAGGTTAGATTAAACAATTAGTATTGAATTAAGTACTTGGGATAAGTTGAAGATTTGAAAGAGAAAATTAGCTCGCACTGAAAGGTGTAGCTTCTAAGTTGGCTGAAAGGTAACTTAGATATCTCTAAGAAAAAAAAATAAATAAGACATAGGTTAATTCAAATACCAACACGAAAGTTTAGGTTTAATTGGCTTATGTGGGCAAAGTAGTGTACTATACTAATTTCTAGTCCAAAAGACGACAGTTGAGGATTAGGTAATGTAGCTATAGCCAATCTGAGCCCTTCATAAAGTTAAAACTCAAGTTGTACAATCATAACTCAATATACTAGTCTCAGTTCAGACCGAACATGTCTTGTCCAGACCAAACCGACGGCAGTTACTTCGATTGGTTGGTATTCAGCGCGACAGCGAGCGATTCGACAAATCGAAGGCAAACCCATGTGAATCCTAACTCCTAAGACGTCTTATTATACCTGAAAATCACCAAAATTTACCTACCTTAGTTTATCTTATTTAGATCATCAATTAATTCTCAAAATACCCAAAAATATTTACTTGATTGTCATGTAATTTAGTTTTTTTAATTTGCAACATTTCCTACCTTATTTTATTGTTTAACTTCAGAAAAAGAACAAGTCCGGTAATCGTTAATCCGTCATGTGGGTTCGACCCTAAACTTAACTTGAACGACTAGTGAGGTTAAGTTTTATGGAAAAATTGGACAAAATAGAGATACGAGGGACAAAACACGGTTTGGGGAAATTTCATGAATTTGGGGTTTGCTTGAATTTTCTGAAAAAATTGGACAAAACAGAGAAGTGAGGCGTTCTTTTTCGAAAATTTCATAGCCTCAGTTCAGATCAAACTCCTTCTGTTTGGACCGAACTATGTAATTTCCTCACAAAGGGGCCGTTTGGATCCCCATGGGATTTTGGGGAATTTCATCTTCCTACCATAAATTTATTATAAACAATCCAAACTCTTCACAAAATTACACACTTCCCAATAAATTTATTCCTAGGAATTACAACTTCCCCAAATTTCCCAACTTCCTAAGCGATCCAAACGGCCCCATATTTTTCCACAACTTCAGTTCGGTCTGAGCGCTGGTTGCTCAGTCCGAACTGAACATTTGAACTAACTTCCATACTTGACACTTCACTTCGGTTCGAACTCCACTTTGTTGGGGTCGAACGGAGAGCCAAATAGATAAAAGATGCTAAGTTTTGGTAAAAAATTAACTGCTTTTGCCTACCACCATCCGTTTTGGTTTTAATTGAATAAAATCACACTGTTTTTTATTTTCAAGCTGGTCAACAGAACCTTTCCAAATGATTTTTTTGTTTAAACTTCTCTCTTGACTTGTGCACGAATGGGCCAATTTGAGTGTATTTAATCATGATTGAACTCGAATAAAGATGCTTAGAATTTGTCAAAATAGTCACAGTCAATTCTCACAACTATTCATTGAGTGAACGAATTTATGGTTTGCAAGTTTTTGTTCAAAAAGAATTTTTATCAACTTTGGAACTTATAAAATGAATCTTGGTGATTGAATTTGTTCTTAAAATGCTTGAATCACCAACGAGCAAACTTAATAGGACTTTAAATTCAAAATAGTTGTGAAAACGAGGATGCACAGAGACCTTTTCCACAACCTTAGCCACAAATCGAAGGGGATTGAGATTAATTATAAATTGTCAGGAATTATAACTCAAAACTCTCGAGGTATAATTGGATAGTTTATAATTAGTTTCTACCGGACCCGGTGCAAAAGCATTGGTAAAAGAGTTGTTGGGTATTATGGCCCAAGTGTACCGTGGCCATAGTCGAACAACACTCGTCCGACCTCCCTAGCATTTCATGTGCTAGTAGCAAACTCAGACCATTGACACCGCATTATATCCTCTAGGATGTAAAGCCCCACGACTCGATTTACACAAATAAAAATTGGTGAAAAATCGAAAAAGTTGAAATTTGGAGATAAGATTCATTATAAAATTTTCAACTTTGATAAATTGACTTTACAATTTTTTTCAAAACATAGAAAAGAATGAATGAATGATTTTGAGTTTGTAATTGTTATGACATGATAGAAGCTAAAGTTCTTGAATTATTAAAATGTTCAATTAGACCAAGTAAGGCACACTTTAATTTGTAGAATTTCAAATACTTGATCTTTGAGAAAATTTTATTGACTTAGCTTGTTTGATTTTTGTGTGATTACTTTTGTAGGCATAAGCAATTAATCCCTTGACATTTCTCAGTTTTGATAGCTTGATTCTCCTAAGTTTAAGTATAGTCAATAATTTTAAGTTTGGGCTCTTGCTTGATGACAAACAAAGTTTAAGTTTGGGGGGATTTGATATCTCTTATATTCATTGGTATATTGACCGTACTTGGCAACGAAATTGTACCCAAACCATTAAATTGCTTAACAAATACTTACTAATTTCTCATGATATGGCTCTGTCGCTGCTTCTACTTGTGTTTTATAGGGTTTGATGAAGATAGACTTGAAGGAAGACTTCTACAGTCGCACGCATGCCAGATGATTCATTCCTGGTGCTAGGGACATATTCCAGTCCGTCATGCGGGTCACATGCCACCTAGATGACTCATTCCTAGGCCATGTTCAACCCACAGTTCGACCCCATCTCCTCACTTTGGATTGAATTAAGTACTTGGGATAAGTTGGGATTAAGTTACAAGGTTAGGTTAAACAATTAGGATTGAATCAAGTACTTTGGATAAGTTGAAGATTCGAAAGCACTGAAAGGTGTAAATTCTAAGTTGGCTGAAAGGCAACTTAGATATCCCTAATAAAATAAATAAATAGGATATAGGTTAATAAAAATACCGACATGAAAGTTTAGGTTTAATTAGCCTATGTGGGCAAAGTAGAGTACTGTACTAATTTTTAGTCTAAAAGACGACAGCTGAGGATTAGGTAATGTAGCTATAGCCAATTTGAGCCCTTCATAAAGTTAAAACTCAAGTTGTCTCAGTTCGAACCAAACCGACGGTAGTTACTTCGATTGGTTGGTATTCAGCGCGACAGCGAGCGATTTGACAAATCAAAGGCTAAATCTAAGTGAATCCTTACTCCTAAGACGCCTTATTATACCTGAAAAACTATCAAAATTTACCTACCTTAGTTTATCTTATTTAGATCATCAATTAATTCTCAAAATACCCCAAAATATTTACTTGATTGACTTGTGAATAGTTGTCATTTACTTTCTTTAATTTGCAACATTTCCTACCTTATTTTATCGTTTAGTTTCAGAAAAAGAACAAGTCTGGTAATCGTTAATCCGTCCTGTGGGTTCGACCCTAAACTTATCTTGAACAACAAGTCCAGGTACAAATTTATTTGGTACTAGAACATAAAGTCTTCATCAAATTGACGCCGTTGTCGGGGACGGTGTTGATATCAGATACTTGTTTAAGTATTTGGAGACTAGACCTTTATTTTTTCTTTTTCACCTCACGCTTTCTCTCTCATTATTGCAGGACTGGCCGGTAGAACTCGAAGGAAGAAGTCCCCACCACCCAAGGTCAAAGACTACTCCTTTCGGAGTAGAACAAGTCCGGTAATCGTCAATCCGTCATGTGGGTTCGACCCTAAGTTTAACTTGAACGAGTAATGAGGTGAAGTCTAGATACAAATTTATTTGGTACAACGACATAAAGCCTTCATCATTAAACCTAAAAAAAAAAAAGGTTCAATATATGTATTTTTTTCCTAGTACGTTATGACGCGAATTATTGAAATAATTAAAAATTAAGAAATTATGTTGGAGTTTTCTTGATTCAGATATAACAACTATTATAAATTTAATTTAATTTTAAAAAATTGTATATACTTGTTGTAAACAAATTTAAAATTTCAAGACGATTCATATAAAACATTAGGACTTTGAAACTTTCTATTTTCTAAAGTTGGTTTAGGAGTCGGAAAAAATAAAAAAATAATATTAAAATAATCATGAATTTGGGGGGGGGGGGGGGGGGGACAACAAAAATCAGAATTTTTTAAATGGTGTTGCGATATTAGATTAATATCGGTTTTCCAAAAACCAATACTTGCTAGTATCGTTTTTTAGAAAACCAATACTAGCCCTTTTAATTTTTTAGCGAATTGCACAGTAAAGTGAATGGCTCTAAAAAAAAAAAAAACTCTGCCCGAGGAGAGAGAAATGATAAAAAAAAAATTGTTGCACGTCGTTGATAAAAAAAAATGTGCATGTTCCATCGTTGAAAACGATTTCACTTTTGCCCGAATGAAATTCCTTTTATTATTTCAATATATTTATTGTTATTATTATTTATTATTATGATAATTATAATATTTATCATTGTGACAAATATTATCTTGTAGTATATTTGTCATTAATATTATCATTGCATTACATTTATTATTGCAATTAATTAATTATTATATTATACAATAATTATTAATTAATTATTATATTATATTACGATTTAAGCCATTGCTCTCAATTTTTACTATGATAATATAAATTAATTGTATTCCCATGTGGTTCCTGTATTTTCCTTTTTCATTTTTACTATTATTTATTATACAAATAATGAGAGTTTTATTGAATATGAAACCACAGAGAATGACCCGATAACAATAGCAGCAATTAATAACAACAATAAAAGACAAAGGGATGATGTGGAACTATTCATAAATCACCATATGTATCAAGAAGCAGGCACACAAATTAAGAAAGTATACATAGTCATGTATTATTGCTAGACCTGTCAACGGAAACCAATTATCGTTATTCCGTTACGTTAAAAATTAACGTAACGAATAACGGAAGGACAAAATGTTGCGTTAATTAAATGAAACACAAACGATTTCAGCAAATTAATATCGTTTAATATACGTAACAGAAACGGTTTGGTCTTTTGTCGTTTTCGTTATTTCGTTTCTGCGTCAAGTATTCTACAGGTTTAGAATTTAAGGATAACAGATGATTTAGGCGGAGAAATAGAGGAGAGTAGTCGATAAAACCCTAACTTATTCAATCGCGCCGACCAGTTCTTCTTTTTTTTCCTCTCTTTCTCGCACGCTGTCGGCGACCCCTTTCTCTCAACGATAAACCCATGATTCCTACTGCACAGCCACAAGCGACACCTTTCTTCTCTCGGCGACAAACCCCCTTACCACTGCTATTGCATAGTCACAACCGACACCTCTCTTCTCTCGGCGACAAACCCTCCTATCACTCCAATTGTGCATCCACAATGACTATCACCACCCTCAACTGCTCGACGGCAGTGGAAAGATGGAAGCCAAGGAGGAGTTAGCCTAGAGGAAGGAGATCGGGTGGCGGAGCCCACATGCCAGTGCTGACAAGGAAGATCGAGGGAGTTTGACTGGACGGGGTGGGGTGGGACTCTGCTCTGACAATAGGATGGGGTTCAACGATGAAGACGGACTGGTGATCTGATTACGTGAGGGTTCTATACAATTTGGGAATGATCTTTTTTTTTTTTTTTTTTTTTTTTTTTTTACGGCTGGATGGCAAAGGAAATTTGGGCATGATTGGTTATTCATTTTATTTATGCTTTTTTGGTCGAGATGTTTATGTAAAGTTATTTCTCAAAGGAGAATTGAATTTTTCTTGACAAATTGTTTAGATGATTTATGCACTAATTTTATTTATTCATCTATTTTCTCCCTTCTTTATGTTACGAAAAATTGACTGAAATATTTTTTGAGAATTAATAAAATCTCCATTTCAATATTCATAATTTAATATATCATTCATTATTTTGGCAAATATAAACGTGAAATCATTTGTTCCGTTTATTTAAACAAAACGATAAACGTAATTGATTTTTGTGCCGTTTGAAAAATGATGTGGTTAACGACAAATTAATCTGTGCTGTTTAGTTAAACATAACGATAACGGTTATGGTCATTTCCGTGATCGTTAACCACGTTTGACAGGTCTAAATTTATTGCTATATATAACAAACAAGTCATTGTAGGTCAACAAATTCAGCAGTAGATGGTTCAATAACTTGTTTGCTGTCAGGCCAGAGATAATAGGTGTGAGTTCTAATAATTAACTAATTAATTACCAATGACTAAGAAAGAAAACAAACAGAAGAGGGACTGCGGCCACCCACATAAGAACCTTAGCAACAAGAGGTGGGATTCGACTCGGGACCCAAAAACTCACGCCGATCAGAAGAAATCCACACAAAAACTGCATCAATATCCAATTGAAGCTAACACGCGTGAGGCGGGATGTGAAGGGAGGATCTGGTTTCCATAGAGGTGCCCTAGCTGCAAATATGGCAAGAAATGCTCCAAAATATACCATGGCAAATGAAATCCTATATTCATCTGGCATGGGCGGTTCTGATTCGGACTCACTGTCAGCCTTAGTAGATACGGCACTCATCGCTGCAACCTTGTAAGTTGTAACTACTGGCAAAGATGGGGAGACTTGTTAGACAAGGTCACATGTTGTATATATTGTCCGGCATATCTTCAATTTACTTAACTTGCAATATATACTAAATATAATGAAAGAGGGTTCAAGCTATCTTAAGAGAACCCACAAATCTATACATTTACCTTAATTAAGTAAAATTTGTCCCCAAGGATGATCGATGAATTTCGATAAAATCATGCATTAATTAACCCATTTTATCATCTCTAATCTTAGCATGTCTTTTATGCTCTATATGCTATAAAGTAATCGCTAGTGCAAATTATGAATCACAATCTATATATGTGCCCTGCCAGAATAATAAACATTCACAAAGAACACAATCACTTGCTCGATCCATACATAAATGTTACCTTTATCTGTTTCAAATGATGCAAAGGAATCTGTTTGGGCGTACAATACCCCAGATTACAGGATTAAGAAGACTACAGATAAGTTTCTTAGGTTGTTCCAATTAGGAATATTCTTTGCTTTGTTCGCACATGCGCCTCCAAAAAGACTAGTCGGATTACATGCTCTTCCTCGCTATGTTTTGGAGGCCTACTACGCCATCTTTTTCTTTGTATTCCTTTATGGGGTGCTGCTGCTTCCTGCGTCCTGCTTCATCAGTAGAGACGACAGTAAGCATTATGCTAGATTCCTCACTTCTGTAACAGTTGGGGTTCTGCTGCTTTGTGCCTGTCTTGGTGCTGCTGCTATCATCCTCTCATATATTTATATCTAAACAGTATCATGAGATACTTAGTACTCAGCAATTAATTAAATTGCAAGTTTTTAAGTAGTCCAACTTTCAATTGTTGTCGAATGAGTTTAATTCGATTTTTATCTTCGCGTAGTAGCTAATCAGGTATATGTCCCCCCCAATTAAAAAATTAAGGTGTCAATTGCGTTTTATTTAGTCCAACAACTTTTAAATGGTGTAAAATTTTTTTTTAATATGCAGACTAATAATATTATTGGACTTTGTCTGCTGGTTTAATATGAAATAATCTAGGTTTATGAATCTGAAGATAATTATATTACAATTTAAGCAGTATTTTTTTTATGGTCATGAATTTATATGTACAGTAACAATTTGAAAAGATTAAATTGCAAAGACAAATTAAGTACATCGATCCTTGAAAAATAAAAATCCCTTTAATGAAAAACTCTTTATCCTAGTGCTGATACAATATATAATTCAAGTATTCCATAGTTATCCTCGATTATTTGGCTTATTATCCAACAAAAAACTTAGTCACATTCGTAAGCGTTATGTGGAATTACATAATAATCGTAACATTATTTAAGCACACAATTTGCCTCAGGTAACATGAAGAAACTAAAAAACAAATTGAAAGAGGAACAAATTGAGAATAGTCGGTGCCCGAGTTGCATCTGCACAAGAGAATTTAACCGGAAATTTAGAGGCTTTTCTGAGAAGGAATACATACAACTTCATTATTAATTGAGGTATGAGGTATAGAGTAAGGTTGCAAATGCAATTTTCCTCCAATGCAAAAATCAGGCTAGGGAAAAAGAAAGAATAAAATGTACTAGACAATTTTCCTTTTACATAAACGCCCTTTGTTTACAAAATTAATCACGACGCACTACCCTCACCAAAAACTTCAGAATTGTCCTTGTGGGGTCAGGCAATCAGGCTGGACTGCTGGAGCAAACATTTTGAGTTTTTTGTTGTCAGTCACACCCATACATAATCAACAAATCATCATTGGGCCGTTTGGATCGCTTAAGAATTTGGAGAATTTGAGAAATTTTCTATTTCTAGGCATAAATTTATTGGGAAGTGTGTAACTTTATGAAGAGTTTGAATTGTTTATAATAAATTTATGTCTAGTAATTGAAAAATTCTCAAATTCCGGCACCATCCAAACAGGCCCATTAAGGCTGTGTTTGAATGAGAGTGAGAATAAGAGAATAAGAAAAGATGAGAATAAATTTATTATTAAACAATCCAAACTCTTCACAAAGTTACATAATTCCCAATACTTCTTCCCTACTTTTTTCCTTATTCCTTATTCTCACATCATCCAAACGGAGCCTTAGTGAAGCTATTGTTCAGATGCCTCATCAGTTTCTAGCAATGTTATCATATTTAAAAAAATTATCATTTTCTCTTCATAATTACGTTTTATTTGCACTTCTGCAATTAGAGTCTTCAGTAGCAATTTTTTTGTCTTCCCAGAAAATTGCTTCGATCTGTACTTCATTTTCAATAATGTTCTCGCTTATCGACTGATGAATTTAAAAAAAAAATACCCTTATTTTATAAGATGTGCCACTCAGATTAATTTTTGATGATTTTTTTTATTTGGAAGTTTTTATGTTTGTCAAAAAAATAATAAACATTAAATAATTATTTTATTTGTAGTGCTTTCAATCTTAAGATTGTGCTAACAGAAACCGTCGTCGAAATGTGAGATATTGATATGTGTATGCTCTGTTTCCATATAAATCTTCGTAGCGTTTGTGTTTTGCGGTGTGTGCATGCACAAATTATGAGTTCAACACGGTTTAGCTTTATATATAGAATAATTCCCTTAACCAGTGGCGAAGTCAGGGTTGAAGAATAACGGGGTCAAAATCTGACTAAATGAAATCGAGATCCAAAAAAATTACAAGTTTAAATATTAATTACCTAAAATAATACTAGCAACCATTAATTTTTCTTAACCAAAGCATCATTGAGCATAATATTTTGATTCTAGAGAAGGACCATGAAACTTAATTATATAAATTATCTTAATAAATTAACATATGGTTGGAAATTATTCTAATTATTAGGGGGGGCTGGCCCTTGCCAGTCCCCCTCTGTCTTCGCCACTTCCCTCAACAAACCAAGTCTGCGTGGTAGCTTATTCGAAAAGTTAAATCGTGATTTTATATGAGTAGTTGGTTGATTTCCCAAAATTATAATTTACCATTATATATATGTTTTTTACCTCTAAATTTATTCTAAGTGCCATGATATCTTGCACACCATTGTTTCTTTTTTTAATCATGAACTAAAGACAGAATCCAGTTTTGTAATTTTGAACGAAATTATTTAGAGAAGAATTTGTGTCTCTAAAATTTTAATAAGAAGAATGATTTATTTTTTATTTTAATAAGAAGTAAGTAATTACTCGTTTTATAATAGCATTATTCTCTCTCACCTAATTACCCGTTTATAAAAGGGGTAAAAATCTTTTTACCCGTTTGTTGAATGCGTTATTTTCTCTCTCACCTAATTACCCGTTCATAAAACGGGTAAAAAGACTTTTTACCCCTTTTATGATGGGATAATTAGGTGAGAAAAGAAGCATGCATGACTTTTAATAAAATATCTTTTGTGATGGCCTAATTACCTGTTTATAAAATGGGTAAAAAGATTTTTTTACCCCTTTTATGATGGGGTAATTAGGTGAGAGAAGAAACATGCAGGATATTTAATACATATTTAAATTACATGTCAAGCACGGATTTAATACATATTTAAATTAAACATGCAAGATATTTAACACATTTAAATTATATATTTATATTTTGATCATATTTTAAAACAATATGTACGACTATACGCGCATAATGTATGTATACTATTTTTACTACATTCATTTAATACATATTTAAATTATAATAAATTTTGAATGTGTTGTAAATAAGAAACATGCAGGGTCATCAGTGAATATTTACTATAAAAATAGTTACATAAATACAAAGGGTCAACGGTCATAGCAAAAATATGTAACTATTTTTTTAGCAAATATTCACCGATGACCCTGCATATTTCTTATTTACAACACATTCAAAATTTTATTATAAGTTAAATATGTATTAAATGCATGTAGTAAAAATAGTATACATACATTATGTGTGTATAGTAGTACATATTATTTTAGAACATGTAAATATGTAATTTAAATATGTATTAAATATGTGTTAAATATCTTGCATGTTTAATTTAAATACGTATTAAATCCGTGCTTGACATGTAATTTAATATATGTATTAAATATCATGCATGTTTTTTCTCTCACCTAATTACTCCATCATAAAAGGGGTAAAAAGCTTTTTTACCCATTTTATTAACGGGTAATTAGACCATCACAAAAGACATTTTATTAAAAGTCATGCACGCTTCTTCTCTCACCTAATTACCCCATCATAAAAGGGATAAAAAGTCTTTTTACCCGCTTTATGAACGCGTTATTAAAACGGGTAAAAAAGTTTTTTACTCTTTTTATGAACGGGTAATTAGGTGAGAGAGAATAACGCGGTTATAAAACAGGTAATTGCTTGCTTCTTATTAAAATAAAAAATAAATCATTCTTTCTATTAAAACTTTAGAGGCACAAATTCTTCTTTAAAATAATTTCGGTAATTTTGAATTTATACAAGAATATCTTCTTTAGATTTTGAACTTGAAGTTTGTCAAAAATTTTATACAAATCCTATTATCAACGCATACCCAATGAAATATAAGTCCCGCATATAATTTGTCATTAATTAGATGCACAATGCTTTACATATTTACCCGAAATTATTTAATATAAAAATTCAGACACAAAAAAATTTAATAGAAAGAATTATTTATTTATTTATTTAATAAGAAGAAAGTTCCAACGCGTTTATAAATCGCGCATCTCTCTCTCCTCTCGAACGTGTTTTATAAACGCGTTACAAGCCTTAAAACGCGTTTATAAAACGCGCTAGAAGACTGGAATATTGGAATAGTTAAAACGCAATTAACGCGTTTATAAAACGGGTAAGAAGACTTCTTGCCTTCTTACCCGTTTATAAAACGCGTTGGGAGGAACTTCTGTCACTTCGATCAAACTTTAGTCATTTCGATCGAACTTTAGTCATTTCTATCTATAAGTTTGTGAATTTATAACCGCGTTATTTGAAGTTATATAAGACTATACCCTCTCGCAGAATTGAAATCGTCCACAACAGATTATCTCTTTCAATCTCATTTGCAAACCTATCAATCAAGTCCAAAAATGTCTACAATTACAATATATGTCAACCAATATCCAACTTTTGGTGCTTCTTACTTCCACATCGGTTGTAGTATGCATACCACATTTGCTGATATTCGAAATGAATTATACAGCAGGCTACAGATTTTAGAAACCCAGTACACTTTGAATATCCATGGTCGTTACAACGATATTGTAAATGGGAGATATGAATCGCTATTTCTTCCTGTAAATTCTGAAGATCAATGGCGCCTTTTTTACCACGAGACATTCGAGACGAGAGGGTTACCGATTATTGAGTTGCATGTTGATTTCATCCTCGTATATGGCACGGGACCAGATCTGAACCTAACACCCCTTGACGAGCCCGGTAGCAGTGAGCCAAACACTTCCTTAAACCTTATGTGTGGCCAGCAATCCACCCCTTACCAATATACTGGCGAACAGTCCGTTCCTACGCAAGACAATAACACATCAGGAGATGAAGTCGAGGTTGCCGATGGTGATGAAGATGAGGGTCCGGCGACTTACTCCGACCTTCCTACCGGAGAAGAATATACCGATGTGGAGGACTTCTCCGAGAGAGAAGTGCCTTTTTATGCAAACTACGACCAGCCGTACGTTTCAGGAAGGACGGACTTGCACCATCCTGTAAGTGAATTGTGTGATATTTCCACGTTTGAGTATGCTGGTATGTCGGAGCGTAGTTTAGGGCCACAAGGCGAACTTGCTGCTTGTAAACGATTCGGTTCCAAAAAACAACTAATTCTAGCTGTCTGTGATGTTTCATGCAAAACAAATCGAGAAGTTCGAACGAAAACTAGCAATAAACAAAAAATTGTAATGGTTTGCATGCAAAAACCGAATTGTAAGTGGCGATTGTATGGTAGACGTGAGAGTTATAATACAAATTGGAAGATCTCTACCAATCCAAATGAGCATATTCGTTCGAGACCCCCGGGCCAAAAAGGTCACGCAAACCTTACAGCTAGTCTCATTGCCGAACACGTTAGGGACGAATTGAAAAAAAATTTAGGAAAAAGTGTCCAGGACATAGGAAGTCTCATAAGGGCTAGATATCCACGTATTGAACCGACTTATAATACACTATGGCGTGGGAGGGAGCGAGCATTGGAGCAATTGTTTGGGTCTTGGGAAGGGGCCTACAATAAACTTCCACGCCTTCTGGAGGCAATGAAGGCGACAACCCCAGGGACGAAATACACAATAGTTTCTTGGCCTACAGACGATCCTAACGTTGGCGTCTTCAAGATGGCAGCATGGGCTTTTGGTCCGTGCATAGAAGCGATGAAATATGCCTGACCTGTTATCTCAATTGATGCTAGTTTTTTATCGGGCCGATACAAAGGTAGATTGTTCTCAGTGTGTGGTTATGATCCAGAAAATCGATTAATTCCGGTTGCATTCGGATTGGGCGAGAAAGAAGATAAGGATACTTGGGGATGGTTTGTGTCTTGGGTTAGATGGGAAGTTTTAGGGCGGAACAATAAATACTGTGTCATATCTGACCGTCATAAGGCAATAAAAGCGGTATTTGCATCCGTAGATTACGGTTGGAAGGCACAAGGGACGCATGCAACAGCGATTCATCGGTTCTGCATGCAGCATGTTGCGGAAAACTTATGGAAGGAGGCTGGCGGGTCACAAGATGGTGATTTGAAAAACTTTTTCAAGTGTAGACTTGCTAACAAGAAAAACCCTAGACGTTTTAGGGAGAATTGGGGAGTACTGAAGGAAAACAACCCGAGGGCTTATCAGTACCTAAGAAATTGTGGTAAAATCAATGAAAATGACAACAACGAGCGGCCAAAACTATATAAATGGGCTCAGAGTTTTGACAAGGGGCATCGGTGGGGTATAATGACAAGTAATGGATCGGAGAGTCTGAATAATGTGTTTAGAATAGAGAGAAGATTACCAGTGACAGCACTTATAGAAGGCACGTGGTATAAATGTGCCAACTGGATGAACAAGCGAACACAAGAAGCACTTCAAAGGTTGAGTTTAGGAGAAAGATGGCCGGAAGGAGTAAAGAATAAATTGATCAAGCATGATGGAAAATCACGTAAGTACTTAAAGAAAAAGAATTCAATTCATTCATTCATTTTAATTCATTTTGAACTAACTTCATCTTTTTGTTGCAATCTCAGAGTAGTTTATGAGCACATTCGTGTTAAGATTGGACCTTGGAGAATTTCGCGTGAAAGTTCGCGAGGAGTACCGTGATGGTGTAGGCTACGATTATTCCCATTACACAGTTCAAATTCCACCTGACATGGAGCAAACCGATGTGCAATTGCCCTTCACTCGAACCACATGTGAGTGCAAAAAACCACAATTGACGGGTATCCCTTGCGCACATGTCATTGCTGTTTGCAGGGAGACAAATTACAATGTAGATCAATTTGTGGATGGTCACTATAGCATGCAAAACCAGCACATGATTTGGTCAGCAGGTCGGTTTCATTGTTACAAAGATGAGGAAGAATGGCCAGTTTATACAGGTCCGATAATTGTCCCCGACAAGAGTTTGGTCAATCGAGGAAGGCGCAAAATCATTCGTGCAGAGATGTGGATGGATAGGATGGAAGGAAGGAAAGGTGGAGGTTCCACAAGAAAAACAAAAAAGAAAAATCAAGGTGAAGCTTCAACCAGTCAACCGCGACAAGCAGCACCTCAACCGCCATATCCGATGGACGCATTGCAATCCGGTCGATACACCAGTAGACCACCAACAAGGGCCAACAGTCCAAGAAGGGCAGCGAGTACTGAACGTACGGTTCGGACTCGTCAAACACCCATTCAACCAGGACGAATGTCATTGCATGTTGATCCACGAAGCAACAATAATAGGGAGGACCATGGATCTGTACAACCACAGAGAAATTCTATAAGCATTGATCCACGGGTAAGAGATGTCGCATCTGGAAATATGAGAAGTGAGTCGGCTAGATTTCCAACCAGCTCAACAGATCAAGGCAATACATCAGGGGATAGAGGACGAAAAGGATTGTTTGGGGGGAAATTTCGCAATGTACTGTCTTTCGGTAGGAAGAAAAAATGAAAAAATTGAAGATTAAGTGTTGTCGTAATTTTATATATTGTAATGGAATGTATTGTAAGAGAATATACTATTAATCTATGTATTGGCATTTTTAGTTTGAATTTCGAAATTATGTATTATAATTTTTATGCATTCTAATTTTAGTTTTAATTTAGTATTATTTTATGTATTATTATTTTATGTATTATTATTTTATTTTATGTATTCTAAATGTTGAAAAGTTTAGTGTTAGCTTGAGGGATTTTATTGTGCCGAAGGAAATCCTTCGATCTGTCAAGAAGAGCATTGACAGACAGGCATTCTTGTTATCTACAAAAAGCCCTAATCCTAAAAGGCTTTGTACTCATTAGTTCATCCGACCTTCATGCAAAGACTGAGGCACTTGAACTGTTTAGCGTTGAGAAATAGTTAATTAACTCGTATAATGGGACCCTCAGCATTCAAGTGGCACATGATACACTCCTCGGCTTAAAGTTCCTCCTGAAGCACTTCCTCTTGAGCAAGCCCATGTCTCCACAGGTTTAAACGCGCTAAAAGGCGTTGTACCCTTTTATAAAATGCGCTAAAAGGCTTTGTACCCTTTCTACCCTTTTATAAAACGCGTTAAAAGGCTTTCTACCCTTTTATAAAACGCGTTAAAAGGCTTTCTACCCTTTTATAAAACGCGTTAAAAGGCTTTGTACCCGTTTTAAGAACGTGTTCAAGCCCTACTTTCTTGTCTTTTTCTTTCATCATATCAATTTATAAACCGAACCCAAGCCGCAAATCTCATCTCACATCTCTCATTCTCACCTCTGAATGTCATTCTCATCTCTCATTCTCACCTCTCTCATTCTCACCTCTCAATGTTAATAAGTGCAAAATTATAATAAGAGATTTTCCTGTGGAATCTGTTATTATGTACGAAGGTCGGCCCAGATAGACAGCTCGTTAACTTCATCATCATCTGAGGTAGACCAACAGTCTGCTGCCTACGATCATGGATAATGGGCGGTAGAGTTCTGCCGACCCAATTAGGGAAGAACTCGACGACTGTCGAAGGCTCTCGCAGAATTGGGCAACTGTCCATGAGTCTCCGCAAATCCTTGTTTTCATATTAATGAGAATTATTGTAATGGAAATTGTTATTAATTTAAATCGTTGTTTTCATATTAATGAGAGTTATTGTAATGAAAATTATTATTATTTTTTATATTAATGGGTTCTGAATATTGGAAATTTTTATTAATTTTTATATTAATGAGTTATGAATATTAAAACAGAGATAAAACATAAATTCATACACAATAATTTAGATAAATAATTATAACATAGATAAAATATAAATTCATACAATAACATAAATTCTAGATATGAAGTTCAAATTACAAATTAAAGTTCATAGAAAATAAAATAGATAAATTCAATTATTCTAGCACAATTAAACTCTAATTTTTCTCCACTTCCTTAACCTCTTTATTCTTCTCCTACTCCTTATTCTCACTAGAACTCTCATTTATTTTAACCCCCATACTAAAATCAGGACTCCTGCCACAGCCTGGAGGGAGACGACATACAGCCGAGACGGCCCTTCTCTTCGGAGGTCCGTATAATGGGATCCTTTTTGCTACCACATTAGGTGTTCCCTCCCCAACCTTGGATGTTTCGTCCCCCATCTTATTATTTGTGTTTTCTAAAGTTGTTGGATAAAGGCTACGTGTCTTTTGTTTGTGATTTTGTGATACGAAATAGGAGAACGAATTGAGATATACATAGGCAATTATTTAGCCGTTTATAAAACGCGCTAGAATAGGGGTCTGCCGAAATTTACTGTGTTTCACGCTGCGCAAACAGAGTATCACGCTGCTAAAAAATGGACTCCACCTTCGTACGCGTTTATAAAACGCGTTGGAAGACTTGGAACGCGTTTTATAAACGCGTACGAAGGTGGAGTCCAGGTAAAACAGTAAAACAGACTGACAACCTGCGAAAGTATTGAATTCCATTAACTTATCCCTTCTTACGCGTTTATAAAACGCGCTCCAACCCTTATTACGCGTTTTATAAACGAGTAATAAGGGTTGAGTTTATTTATAGTCCTCCTTCTCCGCAAATTCACGTCGAAAATTCAGAAATCAAAAACCAAAACTTTAGAGAAGTTACGCAGAGAAGAGAAACCGAGAAAACATAATGTCAACTAAACCACGTCATGTTTGTACCGGTGTGCTTCTCCAAAGAGATGGACGAATAAGTAAACGAGATATTCTTCGGCACGTCTACTTGCACTATCCTTCCGACAAATTTTACGTGAAAGTTTTTCAACGCGACGTTTTTGAAGTGAGAGGGCCGAAATATTGGACTGATGTAGTTAAGAGGGATGGAGGATACCATGTCCGACGTGGAGATGGAATCGTTTGGTTGCGTTTGCAACAGGCATGTCCTCCTGGATTTGAAAATCATCCGTTAAATGGAAATGACATATATCATTTGGACTGATTATTAGGTTTTCTATAATTAGATGTTTTTATTATTGTGTGTTCTATTATTATCCGTTTTCTTTTATGTATTAATTCGTGTAGTATTCGTGTATTATTATCTATTTTCGTTTTTTTTGTGAAATTCGAAATATTAATATTAAGAGACTTAATATTTATTTAAATTATATTACACATTACAACTCAATGAACATTATAATAAAAAACACAATACAAATTAAAAATTACAATTTATTAAAATTTTGAACCACACAATACACAACAAAAAAAATTACAAAATACATGATATTAAAATTTTGAACCACATAAAAAAAATTGTAGAAGATCCATTGCTAAGGGTGGGTCGAGATAAGAGCACCGCAACTAATAGACAATAGTCGGGCGACTGATTGTCATATTGACTCTCTCTTTTTCTGAGACTTGGATGAAGATGACTGCATGTATGCAGATTCTGATCCAAGGATGTCGGCTGCGGTGTTATGGCTCGTAGACCCAGCCCAACAAACCGCCCTCTACACGTAATAACAGATTCCATGGGAAAGTTTTTATTTTAAAGTTGGTGGAATATTAATAGCCATAAGGATTGTGTGCGACTCTGTATCACTGAATAATTGTGCCGCATACAACCCTTATGGCTATTAGTTTCGCACCAACTAATATTATTTTGTATTCTACAATCCAACTCTTCTTTCTCTCTTATTTTCTCTTTTTTTCTGATCTTTTTCCTTTTTTTTTTTTTGGTCTTGGACGACAGAAGGTAAGGTATTTATAGGAAAATTAGATCCTCTCCAACGCGTTTTATAAAAGGGTAAGAAGGCTTCTTACGTGTTTTATAAACGCGTAAAATCAGAAAAATAACGCGCAAAGTCAGAAACTTTCGCCGCAATCACTGCAGCCTTCTAGCGCGTTTTATAAACGCGTTTTAAGGCTTGTAACGCGTTCGAGAGGAGAGAGAGAGGCGCGGTTTATAAACGCGTTGGAACTTTCTTCTTATTAAAAAAAAATAATAATTCTTTCTATTAAATTTTTTTGTGTCTGAATTTTTATATTAAATAATTTCGGCATATTTACATGCAAACCGACTGCCATACATTTTCTGCACCTAAGTGGGGCTCCAACAAGACAATTAGATAACTAGTTCGTACAGATTCGAGTGCCAAGAAATTAATTTTGTCCGTATTAGACTGTTGGAAAAATTAGATATAACTAGAGGTGAGCAAAAAACTCGTAACTCGTGAGTTACTCGAACTCGACTCGAAAAAAGCTCGATGAAAACTCGAGTTAGAAGAACTCGAGTTATAACAACTCGAGTTATGCCATCTCGTTAATTTTATGAGCCGAGTTCGAGTTGGGCCCAACTCGACTCGGCTCAACTCGAGTCAGAATATACTGGCTGCAAAAAAAATAAAATGTTATCTTATTAATATACAGCCCAATAATTTTACTGATTTGCAACATAATAATTCGTTCACTAAGACGACTAGTACCTGAACACCCTCATGACTGCTCCTCTTTTTCTATTTTCGAGCAAAATTCTAAGACGACTAGTACCTCAACACCTTCTCACGAGCTCGTTGCCGAGTCACGAGTTGGCTCGAGTTAAAATGAGCCGAGTTCGAGTTAGCTCGAATAGCTCGGAATTGCTTTGCTGTCGAGTCACGAGTTGGCTCGAGTTGTGACGAGTTCGAGTTCGAGTTGAGGCTAACTCGCTCGAACTCGGCTCGTATACAGCCCTAGATATAACCCCTCGAAACATTTCTAATTAGAAATAACCTCTTTGAAACGTCAAATTTAGATATAACCCCTTTTAATCATCTCATTAATAGATACAACCCCTTTTAATCATTTTTATCTACGTTAACAATATATTTTTTAAAAATAATAAACTGTACAAAGTTTGGACGAAAATGTCCTCTTCCCATGACCTTTCATCTTCCCGCTTCAACCAATTTGGCGCGTAGAGAGAAATAGAGAGGTATCGATCTTTCAATAGATTTAGTTGAGTATTACGAAGGGTCTGATATATATCTACAAGATGCACCTCCGTAAATTTGATGTTTTTTTTTATGTTTTAACTCCACCTGGCTAGTTTTTTTTTTGTCCATTAGGTTTATTGCGTTTAATAGAAGTTAGGTACATTTTTACTGTTTTCATTTTCCTTCTAGTGTTTGCTTAGGTAGCGGTACACTGTACGAAACCAGGTTAGTAGGGGATGTTTCAATTTGATTGTTATTGATCTCTGTTGTACCATTTAAAACTATTTTAATGAAAGCCCATGGGCGTTTATAACCTTCAAAAAAAAAAAAAGAGTCTGATATCTTAGTATACAAAGGTGCTTTAAAAAGCCATGTTACTCGTGAATGGTATAAAGCTCAATATGAGGATGGAAGTATGAAAAAAGACTATTTGAGATCACCAATCCCTTCCGTGTTGGGGAAGAGGGCATTGTCGTCCAAAATTTGTACATCTCATTATTTTTTAAAAAAGAGATTGTTAAAATATATAAAAATGATTAAAAAGGGGGTTATATCTAAGAATGAGATGATTAAAAGGAGTTATATCTAAATTTGATGTTTTGAGGGAGTTATTTTTAATTGAAGATGTTTCGAGAGGTTATATCTAATTTTGCCTAGACTGTTTAACTGTTCCTTTTTTTTTTTTTTTGGCGCTCGGAAAGGCCGGTAACTTCTGTCGGGAAGCCATTTTCACAAAGTTATTAAATAAATAAACGAAACTTTCATATCCTATTATTAAAACA
The DNA here is from genome assembly GCA_028095005.1 of Rhynchospora pubera. Lineage (NCBI taxonomy): Eukaryota > Viridiplantae > Streptophyta > Magnoliopsida > Poales > Cyperaceae > Rhynchospora > Rhynchospora pubera. Next base: position 68,122,561 of record CM051461.1, on the reverse strand, counting down.
AATCTAAGATATATACAAATTGTAGTCGAAATCGAACAATTTGCTGGAATTTATGGGGGAAAAAACTCTAAATTCTTCGTTCAATTTAAAAGAAAGAGAGAAAAATAAACATTTTGATGAATATCTATATTGTAGAATTGCCCTTAAATGTTGTTCAAGAAAATTTTAAATATTGTTGTTCAAAATGCAGAAAATCATTCATTTCATTTCTGATTTCTGAGCTAAACCGAAAAGGAAATTACAGTCATTATGAGATAAAATTGCACATGTGCCTCGAAAAGGAAATTACAGACATTATAAGATAAAATTGGACAAGTGTCTGGCATGTGGACCCATTATGACCATCACACAGCCTTGGTCTCAGCCGGAGGAATTCAAATCAAGTGTTGCGCGACACCACGTGTTGCGCGACACCACGTGTCGCGCAGCTCCTGGCCGTCTGATCAAGATCACATGGATAAGGGAGCTCCGTGCATGTAACCTAGATTGATAGGCCCGTCAAAAATGAACCGTCCGATCAAGATCAGACGGCTCGTAGGTGCGCGACACGTGGTGTAGCGCGCCACCAGATCAGGATTGCAGCCGGAGTGCCAGCAGCAGCAACATCCCGTTCGTAGGAATGAAGCAAGGATCAGGATTCAGGCGCATGAGATCTGCTATCTATACCAAGTCATTGTTGTGTTGGAGCCCACCATACGAAATTTTTCTTTTTTTAATTTTGATCCCAAACCTTTTTGAATTTTGAAGGGCTATGCGCCTATGCCTATGTTCCTTTTATTTTATTATATTTTTTTTTTCTGAAGGGAAGGTGAAGTGATAACAATTAATTGCGCTGAAGTACCTGATTTTCTTCTGTTTCCATATGTTCTAACTTTTATGTTGGATTGAAAATAGATGGTTTCTAGCCATACATGCAAATTTGAAAAAATTTTATTAACAAGCTAAATATTTGCAGCCACTCTCGGTTTGGATTGTTTATAGTTCGGCTGGACCGGTTCAGGGGAAGAGATTTTGGGCTAGAAATCTCTATGTTGTGCCGCTTGAAAATTTTGGGTAGTTGCCGGTCTCTCGCTACTGGCGACATGCTGACATGCACATTGTGCAAAACAAAAATAAGGGCCATACAGGGCTGTAAACAACATAAAATTATATTTTTTTAATGAAATCTGCATGACGAAAATTTTATTTGAACTGATAAAAAAAATGTAAAATTAATTACTAAAAAGTAATAAAATAAATGTGAAAAATGAATAAATTGAAATTTTATATTCCGACCTGATTAATTTTTCACACATATAAAAAAATTGAAAAAAGATGGGACAGAACTTAATTTGCTACCTAAAGGACATGGCAATTACACAACACTGCCTTTGTTTTTTTTTCCCCATTCTTTATCACAGAACGTAAAATGAAATTTGCTGTCCAGCATGGGGTAGGACCTTAAAATATGTCCGAAGTACATGTATTCTTTTTTTTTTTATCATCTCAAATCGATATGCACCATTGCACCAAGATTCAAAATTATATTCCATTATATGTGAACATTTTGTTATTACATTTCCCAAAAAAAAAAAATTGAACAATGTATGTAAATTCTCTGTGCAGAAGTTAACACAAGACACTGAAGACGGTTTCTCCTCTCCGCTTCTTGTTTTTTTTTCTTAATAGTGTGTATCCCTCCTATATATTTTAAGTTGAATCCAATCAAAGTGCAAATCTTGTCGCAGGGCTTTGAGCTTGTAGTTTTATTACAATTGAAAAAAGATGGAAGCCCAGGCCGCCAGGCGCAATTAATTAATTATTCAAACATCAATAGCCCAACTAAATAAACTATTCACTTATTGGATTTCATTATCGGACTCGGAGCTTGTAATGAATGACTAGTTCATTAAAAATGCCATCACTTTGTCTTTTACGTTCACTAAATTAGCTAATCATTATACTTGAGAGCATTTCCTGCAGATCACTCAACCTTATTAAAAGCATTAAAGCAAAAGCATTTGGGTTGCTTGCTTTTTCTATTTGTAGTGTACCACGCCACCATTGATACTATTCCTTCACCACATTACAAGACATGACTTTTGAGATATCTAAAGCAATCTTCCATTCCATTGGTTCAGAGCCCTGACACAGTTTATCATTTCTTCTAAATTAATCCTGTCTAAAACCAAATTATTCAAGTCTGAAAATGGCCATTGTTGAATCCATAGCGGTTCAAGGGTTGCAATGGGTTGCCTCAGAAATTGTGAGCAGGCTTATCCGGCAAGGCTTCTCATATGTCGGTATGGATGTGCCGAAAGAGCTCACCGAACTCGAGACAGACATCCTCCCTAAGATCTCTCTTGTCATGAAGACATTGCCGAGGGGCTCAACAAATAACCTACCTGAACTCAAGCCATGGCTGCAGCGTCTCCAAGATGCCTACTAAGAGGCAGAGGATCTGCTGGACGAGGCAGAGTATCAAAGAGTTGCTAAACTGGTGAAGCAAGAGAAGAGAAAATTGTTGGTGCGTATCTCATCTCACCCTGTTATTAAACCATTAACAAACTTTTCTCACAAGGTGAGCAGAAATCTGTCTTTCATGTCCCCTCAAAAGAGAAAGTTGTGGCGGCGGCTTACTAATTTCAAAAATAATGTCAAAAAACTCACAGAGGATGCCCAATTTTTTCATGGTTTATTGAAAAACCTACCGCAAATTGCCAGTATAAATGCAAACACACCAATTGTTCCAGACACTTCATCGTTGCCTCTGAACAAAGTGTTTGGTCGTGATGAGGACCGGGACCATGTAGTTAAGTTGCTACTGAAGGAGCGAGTGGGCGAGAGTTCAAAACAAAGTTACTCTGTTGTTGCAGTTGTGGGCAGAGGAGGGGCTGGCAAGACTACACTTGCACAGTATGTGTTTAATGATGAGAGAGTGGTTGAACATTTCGATACAAGAATTTGGGTTTGTTTGAAACGCAAGTTGGATATCATTGAGAACACCAAGGAGATGATTGAATCTGCGTCCAAAAAAGAGAGCCCACAACAGTCTAATTTGGATGCATTACAATATGATCTCAGAAAAATATTGATTGCATCAAAAAATATCCTGGTTGTGTTAGATGATGTCTGGTATAATAAAAACGAATCGCACGTAGAGGAGAGTTGGGAAGGACTGATGGCTCCCTTCACTTCGATTGGTGAATGCAAGGTTCTTTTGACTTCCAGGTCAGCCGAACTACCAGTGGCCTTAGATGCCAGAAATCTTATCCCTTTGAGAGATCCAGAGAAACACGAGCTTATTTCACTATTTAGACATTATTCACATCTTGATGAGATATGTAGCTCTAATATACAAATACAACATGAGCTTGAGGCAATCAGTGTGAAGATTGTAGAAAAGCTAGGTCTCTCTCCGTTGGCAACCAAAGCTGTTGCAAGCCAGCTGCGAAATCAGCGAGATGCCAATGTATGGAGAAGAACCCTTGAAATAGCTGATTTTAAAGATTCCAGAGATGCATTGATGTGGAGTTTCCAGCAGCTTGAAGAGCCACTGCAACGATGCTTCCTGTATTGTGCTGTGTTTCCTAGAGGTATAGCAATGTATAAGAACACAATAGTCACTCATTGGTGTGCTCTAAATCTTATATTGTTTGCTGACACGAGGAGACCTATTGAGGAGATTGTAGGGGAATATTTTGACAAGTTACTTGCAAGTTTTTTCCTACAACCAATAACTAATAACACTTCTCATGAATTACTGTATACCATCCATGATAACTTCTATGATTTAGCAGAAAACCTCTCCAGAGAAGATTGTTTCAAGATTGAAGACGATAAGGTGATAGAGATCCCATTAACTGTGCGTCACCTATCCATTTCAGTTGGTAACATAGAACAACATACAAAGAATATATGTAAATTGGAAAACCTACGAAGCCTATTATTCATTGCCCCAACAGAAATGGAAGATTCAAGTACAAAGTTTAACGAAATATTTGGAACTTTCAAGAAACTAAGAATACTTGAATTTTTCAGAGGTATACAATATGTAACAAATTTACCGGAGGCCATCGGTACTTTGAAGTTTTTGAAAGTGTTAACTATTGGATTTTATTCCTCAATTAAACAACTTCCGGAATCATTGTCGAACCTTTATAATTTGCGCATACTAGGAATACCTGAGGTCATGAGTTTACCTAGGAACATGAGCAATCTAATCAATTTGCAGAATGTGTTCTGTTTTGGTGAACAAAATAAATTGGTTTCAAGTGTTCCCCCAATACGAAACTTAGGGAAGATGAGTTCACTATATTATTTACTAGAATTCCATGTAAAAAAAGAAAAAGGATTTGAGATACAACAGCTAGGACAGCTGAGGTAACTCCAAGGACATCTAAGCATCAGGGGTCTTGAAAATGTCCAACACGAAGCTGAGGCAGCTCAAGCCAAACTGCCTGAGAAGATAGGATTAGAAAGTTTGGAATTGCACTGGAAGGTCGTAAACTGGTATGAAAATAATAGAGTTTTAGATTCACAAGTAAGTAATGCCCTCCAACCTCCTTTGAACCTTAAAAAGCTCATAATCTACGGATATGCAGGTGTTGGATATCCTGGCTGGTTTGCAAACACTTTGGTTATTCAGAATTTAAGTTATATTTATCTCTGTTGGTGCACTGCTCTGGAACTCCTGCCATCAAATTTTTATTCATGGAGAAACTGTTATGAGCTTATTTTGGAAGGTAACTTGGCTCTTAAGGCATTGCCTCATCTTCCAGAAAATCTGAAAAAACTAACCATCAGTGTGTCCCCGAGTCTTGTTCTTTTATCAGTGGAAGATTTTAATCAACAGAGTGTCTTCTTATTAAATGAACAGTTTGTTATATCAATGATTGCCTCATGTATAGAGTGTGTGAATCGTAATGAAGCGTTCATAAACATCATTTGTACTGAATGCAATAGCTTTAAGCAAATATCCAACATTATGAAAAGAGAATATTCTGAGCACATGCAAGTTCTTGAAAGAAACTTGAGAGGGAACACATTGTCATTCGGGATAGATCAATTAAAAGCTTGGTGGAATTGTCATATAGAGAGGATGGAATTTATTTACAACAGTGCCATTCAGGAAAACAAGATAAAATCTTTATCTAATCTTCGATTCATGAATCTCTGTTCATGCAACATAACAAATGGGGCGTTATCAGATTGCCTCTTAGGTCTCTGTTCACTTGAAGAATTGCAATTGAAGGGCATAATGAGTTTGACAGCGCTGCCAAGTGAGGATATTCTAGGGAATCTAAAATGCCTTCGAGTTTTAAGAATTTATTGTTGCTGGTTGCTCCAGTCAATTGGTGCTTTGTACGCTCTTCCTTCTCTAGAAAAACTCGATGTGGCTTTCTGCCCTTGTTTGGATTTCAAAAAAGAAAACAACACTAATTTCGGCTTACCCTCCTCACTGCAATCGCTTGAGATACACCTGTGCTCCATTTCAAGTGACATCCTAAAATGTAATTTGCCACGCCTCAGTACACTTGATTTTCGATATTGCCATAGTGCTCCGTCCCTATCACACTACAGGAAACTGTAGCAATGGCATCAACTTTTTAACAATAGCATGGGACTTTTATCAAAGGCATCAGTACATTTTGGATGCCTACTCGGAAAATAATTTTATGTCACTTGCATCAATTTTGCGGATGCTACCAAAAGCAATTGCATCAATTTAACCGGTGCCAATTTATTTTTTTCCTATGGAATGGGTTTTGTCGATGCAACTGATTTTTAGTTGCATGTAAACAGCTAGCGCTAATAAAGTTTACACTATTGAATGAGTTTTACCAATGCAATTTATTTTTTCTCAATCGAACAAGTTTAGTTGATATTGTTAAAAGTATTGGAATCAAAATAACTAGTGTCAATAGAATTTACCGTGTGAATTGATATTGATAAAAGTATTGATAAATAGTTTTTTTTTTAAAACATCATGTTAATAATTAAGGCCTCCGAATATATACATAGTTGCATGAGTTTAGGTTTTTTTTTTCTTTTTCTCTTTTTATCCCATACTTTGCTTCTCAGGACCTACACACTTCCAAAGCCCACATGGCATTTGTACGAAAGACTTATCCTCCAATATTGATCCCTTTTAGATTTTGCTTACAATTTATTCTTTTTTCTGTTCCATCTCAGCCGCTCCGAGTAATATCGAACAGGCAAAATTTCTTTCCCTTAAATTTCCCAAATTTTTATTTCCCTGATCCCTCATTTATTTCTCCAAATATCACTTCCCTCCTTTTCTTCCCTCCAAATCTCACTTCCCTCCTTTTCTTCCCTCCAAATCTTACTTCTATCATTCATTTTCCCTCCAAATTCTACTCTCTTTTTTTCGTTTTCCGTCTGAAATTTCCATTATACCTAAAAAAATTCAATAACTACAGTTCCTCATCGCAAGTTTTCCCTTCCCTTCTCAAAAATCCCTACATCTCTCTTTCACAATACCTTTTTTTTTCATCCATGAGAAATCAAAATCACCTTTGACCATGATTGAAATTAAAGTCCCCTATGGTTATATTCTCTCTCAATTGGATGCCTCACCATTCCCCTCATACTATCGAATCGAAGTAAAAAGTCGATCTTGTTTCAGAAAAGAAGGGACCCCATCAGTCTTAAGAGGAGGGGGGATGCACGACGAGTGGTTGACTTTGCAAAATACTCAGCCTTTGTGGCTGCTACCACTTTGTCTCTAACCCACAGGCAAGCAGTGTTTCTGCTTTATGTTTGTCTCTTTGGATCTCTCTCGTTTCAGGTTTCATTATTGTTCTTGTGCCACTAAGTTGTTTTATTACTGTTTTTGTACCACAGTACTAGTACTACAATTTTCTATATTTAATCGCTATTACATTATCTAGTAATCTGCTCGATCAAGTGCTTGTGAGACATTTTAATATTTTGTATTGTTATCTTACCAAGTTACAACTATCTGGCTCTTCAATTTTTTGTTAGGTTATTTTTTTCAAATTACTACATATAACTAATATAATTTTATTTCATAGATATATCACATCTGATGTGATTTGTCATTTGTCTGTGGTGGAACATCCATTACGAGTTCTTCTACAATAACAGTAGTAGTACCAATTAGTTTTAAAAATCTGTGTTGGATCTCAGCATGATAGTTGAGAAAGCTTAATGAAATATAGTATTTGTTGGTTTGTGAACCAATCATGAAGTTCACTTTTTTTACTATTTTTCTTGGTTCTGTCATTGGGTTTAAACCCCAACTAGTATGAGTGTACCAGTGGTCATTTAACCATATATTTATTTGTGAGTAGCTAATTGCCTGTGTATTTTTTAACTTTTATTCTGGATCAATGCAGGTTATCTACTTAGTCAATTGTCGAATAGATGCAAATGAGTTTTCTACTCAGACAAGTAGAATTAGTTGGTAACTATGCAATCTTTGTTTTTATTTTGTGCGAATTTCACAATTAAATGATAGCTATCTCATCTACAAAATCTGTATATTATCAAGTACTATATTATTATTATATAAACAAATTATGTGAAGATTTATTAAGTTACTGTAATAGATGATGTGATTTAACAAATATTTATTCACACAGTCAAATAAGCAAATATTTTTTTATGGATGGTACTAGTTTGGTAAAAAAATACTGATGCATCATCATTTAAACTAGCTAAGGTAAATTGAACGTTGATAAGAATTTTAAAAGGGATGTTAAACATGGAAATAAGCCCATATTACTTATTTAGTTATTTTACAACTAATCATACTTCATCACTTTCAGGTTTCATCTAAGCTGGGGCTGAGAAAAGAGTTTATACAAACAATGGGATAGGTACCAGAAGTTAATTCCCTTTTAAGCCATTGATGAATTTTGGAGGATAAACTGTAGTGGATGCTAAATCTGTGTTGGAAATACTATTTTTAAAATGCAAGAATTTTATAAACTTTGAAGGACCTTTTCGTTATTTATCTTTTTGAAGGACATGTCCCTTATTTTCTTTTCTTTCAGATTTGCAAGAAGCTAAACGATCTTGAATTGTTTGATTTCTCAGGGGTGCAGGCTCACTGGTACTTGGTATAGCTGAGTGAAACTTGGGTATTTGATTTAGCTTGATAGATGTTAATTTGAAACTAGTTCTTTCAGTGGTGCCTTCGGCACAACTTTTTATCCAGATTGGATAATTTGTATTGTTTATTGAGTTAATTATTTTTAAATATCTTGTAGGTGGGTTTTTTTTCTGTTGTTGGTTAAGAATTTATAGATATGTTAGTATGAGTGATTGTTTATATATTTTTAAATATCTAGGTGTTTCTTGGTAATGATGACAGCTATTCGGTGCGTGTTTATGTCATAGGCCGGTATTTGTTCTGGCCAGGAAACTTTAGCGCTCCATTTAGGGGCAAATTACAATATTTTTTTTTTAGAAAAAACAAGGATCTAGCCCTTGTCTTTTAGTTTTAAGGGCAAATTATAATAACTATTGTTTGCATTAGGTATTTGCCATATGCCGGTACATAACAAACTTTAGCGCTCCATATATTTACTTTTGGTTTCGGCCATAGGCCAGCCAGAACAAAGAAGAAACCCAAGTCGCAACTGTATAGTAAAGGGAATGCACGTATCACTTGAATAGAAGCGAAATGAAACTTTCTAGACATAATTATCATATAGTTTTAAACCTTTTTGATGAATGCAATTAAACAATTTATCATATGATATAATGTATATTTTAAGGTTTTATTTTTAACATATTAAAAAGTTATAGGACTTTAACTTCATTTTGTGAAAATTGACACTATTTAGTCTATTGATTTATTAGCTATGAATCTATGATACATATTAGAATAATGATAGAATGATATAGTTTTTGTGCACGGAGCATATATGTATGTATGTATGTATGTAAATATCCAATAAATTGATTTTTATTTAAAAATTTAACTCATAGTTTCTGTTGGTACGTGTCAAGTTTAATAAGCTGGTAATAATACACTTATATTTTCTAAAAAGTAAATGAAACAACCATAAATTGAAAATTATAAGCTGATACACTTATATTTTTTTTAACAACTTTAAAAATTGAATTTATGATGACAAATATTTCATATCAGTAACCGTAACTTAAATGCCATGATATGCAACTTTTTTAAAATCTATTTATATGTAATAATAATATTACTAATATGTACAACTCAATATGACAATAATATTAGTAGTACCATATAAGTTCATATGTACAACTCAATATGACAATTAATTTTTTTTAATGAAACAATTAATTTAGGTAAATTTCTTGTCAAATTTTTGTTTGAAAAAATTGTGGGTATGAAATCAATTGTCTATTTATTTTTATTTTAGATGGAAAACTAGCACAATTAGGTGTGAAAACAGAGCAAATACGGATCGGATAGTGGTGAAACCATATTCGTATCTATATTTTTTATGAGATACATATACAAATACGAATAAGTTCGGATACGGATACGGTTCGGATATTAAACGGATACAAATACGGATCAGATATTTTCGAATACAGATACAAATGCGGATATATTTCAAATATTAAAACGGATATTTATAAATTAACAAACTAATAGAAATAAAAAAATAAGCAAGATATAATATATGTATCAAATGTCATCATACATTAAAATAGTATATTAATCATATATATAATCATGATTAGAAAAAAAATTAATTTTAGTGTTGTTATCATATATATCATCTCAATAATAGAAAAAAAATTGTATGTTACTAAACCAAATGAAAATATTATTGTAAGAGAATTTATTCTTAGTTCCTTACCACTTATAAAAGCACCTAGAGAAAGGATTAAACATTTTAGATAAAAAAGTAAACATGTCAGATGAAGGGGTGTAAATAATTTTTATATCAATTATGGACCATTGATTTGTATAATTTGATATGATTAGTGGTTTAGATCAAGATCAGACTTTTTATTAGAAAAGTTTAAGTTACTATCAAATTAGCTATTTATTTAAAAGGAAAGACCAAAATTTTTTATTTTATCATATCTTTATTGTCTAACATGTAAAGTTCTATATGAAACAATAATGATATCAATATTTTATTTTCTTATTTGTCCACGTATTGAGGGCATTTTTGCTAGTTTAATAAAAATTAAGTAGTATCTAATTAAAATTATTCTCTAATGTAGAGAAGTAATTATATTAATCATCTTATGTCATTGAAGATACAAATAAACTGATAATATATATCAGATACGAATACGGATCGGATAGTGTCAAAACCATATCTGCATCCATATTTTTTGACGAATACGGATATGTTCGGATACGGATACGATTCGAAGGATCGAAGCAGATAAAATTCGCTCTGTTTTCATCGCTAAGCGCAACCCAATTGACAGACCTTGTTGACACAACACAACACATTCGTGACAATCGTGTTGACATGAAAACTTACATGGTTTTTAATGAAATGAAATAAAATATAAAAAATTTACCAGTAATATTGTGTATTTGGAAAAATGATAATTTCGAAATAAATCACTATATAACATTTAATCGATGATTTTTCTAAGAAAATGCATCCAACAATTTAGTTTAAATACTTCAACAATTTCATTTCATTCAGAATACTTGATCAATTTCTATCACTAAGTCCTTTAATTAATTCCAAGTTAATTTTATTTTATGAAAAAATAAACCAATTTAAATAAAATCGCAAGATATTAATTTACATCAATTTTATTTTCAAATTTCAAGTTAAAGTTTAATTGTTCAGGCGCTGAGTATTCCCCCCAAAAATTCTAGGCATACATTTCGTATAATTAAAATAATTGTAACAGTGTACAATGATATGAATATAACAGTGTACGATGATATGAATATAATTCTAGGCATACATTTTGTATAAGTGTTCTCCTCTCTCGGTAGAATTTATGAGTGCCAGCGGCTAGCCTATTCCGCCTTCTTATATGAAAATCCATCATTTTCTTAGTATTTATTATTTTCATTTTCCCAACCTTCTCTCTAGGGTTATCTCTCGCCGCTCTCTTCTCACCGTAAAACCCCCCTACGAGGAAGGTCCCCCTCCTCTCTCTCCATCTTTGACTAGGGTTATTCCGATCGAGACAATGTACGCGAACCGCCACGATGGCGGCGCCTCACATTTCTTTGGTGGCGGTTTCATGCCCTCGCAAGCTACTCAGACACCCGATCAAGCTGGCTCCTCTAAGGTCTTACTTTGTTTGTTTGTCTTTTACTTTCCCAAGCTATCTGTATTTTCTTTAATTAGTTCTGATAGCTCTATGCGCCAGAGATTTGTTCTTGTTTTTTTTTTTTTTTGGTATTGGGTGAAATCGAGATTACATTGGAATTGAAATCTTTTGTTTTGATAGTAGCAATAGCGCGTCATCGTGAACTTGAGTTTTTATGGTGAGCGACGATGGTGAATCCTGTCGTGATTCCCGCAACTTCCAGGATCAAATTCGGAACCCCCACCATCCCCCCCCCCCTCTCTCTCACCGGCCCTTTTGGTACAATAGATCGCACACTACAAGTACGAACCATCTTTACTACATGTAAGCAATTTCTTTCCATGTTATTTGCAAATTTTCTTCTAATGTTATTTGCCTCAAATCTCTTCTCTGTTAATTTTAGGACTGAAGTACAATTGGTTGTAAAAATTTAGGGCTATAAGTACAAAATTTCAGGATTAATAAAATGTAAAATGTGACTGATTTTGATATCGTGTTTTTTTCCATTTCAGTTTACAATTGGCATCAAGTAATCACGCCAAATACTATTTGAGGAGGTTGCTGTCTATCCGGTTCCAACTTAGAACAATTTTATTATGCAATCTCATACTGTTTGATTGACAATTGGTAAATGATAATAATTAGTTCAAAATCTTAGTTGTTTTACTTCAGTATTATCCAAATTGACAATTACTAAAATATTTTTAGGAGCAATATGAAACAATGATAACTAAAGAGTAGGGCTGAGACAATTACCATTACATGCAAGTGTGACAGGTTAAAGTGATATATCAGGTTAGAGTCAAATAATACAATTTTGGTTTTAGTAAATAAAAAGGATTTGAGTTTATTGGTATTACCAGTTCAGGCTTCTTTTAACTCCTACATTTGTAATTGATCTTTTGAAAGCCATGTTATGTTGAAGCACAAAACTTGAAGTTTTATATGATAAATCCAGGTTTATTTAGAAGTAGCCATCATGAGATTTAATTAAGTCTGCAAAATTCTGGGCATGCATTTAATATCTATTTATTTTATTTTTTTGGGTGAACCTTATTCTAATGGTCTGGTGATATTTGTGTGCTTGCATAAATGCGAAAGAGAAAAGTACTACAAATCACTGTTAGCAAAATTGGAACGGTACTTTAAAGAGTGTCAAAATCAATTGCCATAGAAGATGCTGGGTGTAGGTGTACTAGTCCCTGCATCTCCCTTAGTACAAAGTACTTTTGACAAGTGCTGTGAAAACTTGGTACTGAAAATAAACAGATGGGGTATTTGGAATCATCTTAAAAAATTTGCATTCCCAACTTGTAAATAGATGCTCAATTGAGCTTCTTAGTTGCATGATCAATAGTTTCATATTATGTAGATGGATTAATATTGATGGAGTGGGTATTATAATGGTCACCTCATAAGTGTATTGGGGTGCTTGCCTATTACTGTTTGCCTATTACTCTGTACTGCAACAAAGTATCTGTGCTTGCCTATTACTTGTGTGTTTCGACTAAATTAAGTATATAATTTGATGTTTCGTTCACATTCACAGGATGTTGAGCAGCATAGATCTTTAGTCATTAGGAGTCATAATCGATTGATCCATTACAGCGATGACGATGATGATTATGTTCCACCTTTTGAAAGAGAGAAGGTACGCAAGCTTATTTATGATGACGATGAAGAAGATATTGATTATGTTCCATGTTTTGAAAGAAAGAAGGCACACAAAATTAAAAAAAGAAATGAGATGGTGAATCAGATTATGAGGAGCCATAATTAGAAAATGATGAAAGTGGTGATGACGAGGCAGAATTTGAGTGACGGAAGTGATGACAAAGAAGATGATATTATTATATTTGAATTTGGGATTTGGGTAGATAATAGAATATAGGGGTTTTGTTTGGTACGTAATGTTTTGATTGGTATTGTTTGGTATGTCTATTATGGATGATATTATTATATTTTTATTTTGGTATTCGGATTATCTAGAAATGTTTTGTATGGTATCAATGTAATTTGGTTAAGTATTATGGATAATGGTTGTTTGAAAATTAAAATTTTGATAATTATATATTATTTTTTGTGCTTAAAAGTATTTTATGTTATTTAATTTGTGATGCTAAACGAAAAATAATACGTTGCCAAATTATTCAAATGCATCAACATGCTTGATGCTAATTGAAAGAATAGCATTTGCTTGGTGGATTGTCAAACCATGTAATTGCATCATCATGGTTGTTGCTAATTGAAGCAATGACATCTATTTATTTGATGCAAAGAACTTATATTGCCATTCACTCGGTTGATGCTAACATAATCAATTACATCCGCTTTGTGCATGTAAAGAATGGACTTTGGCATCCGCTTTAGTTCATGCTAATAAAAATAGTAGCATTCGTTTTTTTGATGCAAAGAATATATATTGTCATCCACTTGGTTGATGCTAGCGGAATCAATTACATCCGCTTATTGGATGCAAAGAATAGACCTTGGCATCCGTTAAGTTGATGCTAACAAAATAGTAGCATCTGATTTTTTGATGTAAAAAAATATTTTGCCATCCACATAATTGATGCTAACGAAACCAATTGCATGTGTTCTACGGATGCAAAACAACAAGCACATGCATCAGACATATTGATGCCACTGAAAATTGCAGGTGCATCGAATTAATGCCCATGCTATCGAAATACTGATGCTATTGAATCAGTAGCATCCATGGCAGTTGCACCAGAAAAAAACTGATGCCACAGATCTGTGGCATCAACAAACGGATGCAACTGGCCTCGATAGCATCAGAACGATTTGATGCACTTAAAACAGTTTCCTGTAGTGTCAGTCGGGTGCCTTACCTCACTCAGAAATCTAAAGTTGGTTTACTGTAAGGATATCTGCTTTTTGGAGGGATTGCAATTACTCTGCAATCTAGAAAAACTACGCTTAACTGGAGTTCCCAAGCTGGAAGTAAATAAATCTGTCTTGGAGTCATGGCCGGGCTGCAGAGAGGGCCTTCATATCAATAACATGCAATTACTGAAGATCCTTTTCTTTCTGGATGCTTTTGTTGCTCCAAGAGAATTGTATCTCGATTACATTGAAGAAGAGGCCATCACGTTTGATTCTGAGTTTGAGTCTGAAGGGAGTGTTCTACACCAAAAACTCGCTTCTGTGGACCACCTGTACTTCTACAAATGCAAAACCAAGTCCCTGCCAACTAGTTTGAGAACTGTCTTCTCCTCCCTTGATGGGATTGCATTTACGGATTGCCCAGACCTCTCATCGTTGCCAGAGCTGCCCGAGTCTGTAACCGAAATTGAAATAAAAGGATGCCCGGTGCTTAAGGAGAGGTGTCGCTATAATGGTGAGGACTGGCCAAAGATCGCACATATCCGATGGAAAAACATTCCATGATTTGTAAGTGCACAATTTTCATCTTCTTTCGGATTTTATTTTTGGTTTTGTTTAGTTCAAAATTACAATATTTGGTCCACGTGTTAATTTTTTAACTTTGGACTTTGAGTGTGTTGTACAGCCTCGTACCGATCAACTTTTGGATGTGACATTGATGCCGGTTAGATATAAAATTACCCAATCGTTCATTTGCTTTTGTCCAGTGTAATTTACCACCAGCCTCGTACCTTTCATTCATTCCAAAGTGGTACCATTGCGGGGAATGATGTATGCTCAATAAAACTTGAAATGCTTGCTTAATATTTTCCAATTACCTCAAATAAATAAAAAACCCTCACCAATTATTTATTATTTTTAAAATTAATAATTAAATCGGAAATTATTGCAATAAGCAATGTCCATTTGCAGGATATTATGGGTTTTGCAATCACCAATCTGGAGTGAGCAGTGTTCTCTCTTTGTCAAAGGAATTCAGGTTGCATTTTTTTTTTAACTACGTTCCTTCATTTTGCATTTCCTTTTGTAATGTAATAAAATATTTGTTTAATTTACATTTTGTTGACCCGATTCCAAACTATTAAACTAATTAATGTTATCTTTCATGGACACAGTGACTTTTGGCTTCGTTTGGATTTCAATTGGAAAGAAGAGAGAAAAAAATAAGGGAATAAATTTATAATAAACAATCCAAACTCTTCACAAAGTTACACACTTCTCAATACTTCTTCCAACTTCTTTCCTTCTTCCCACATTTTATCCAAACGGAGCCTCTAATAAAGGTTATCTTTATTTTCCTTTTTCTGATTTTTTTAGCATGTTTATTATTTTCTTATAATAACACGCTCTCTTTTAATTGCAGGTCTGCTAGGATGATTGTTTTATTGGTTATTGTAAAGTTTCAAGCCGTTTGTGTTCTGCTTAATTGGATTGAATCTGAATGTTCATAAATGTATTCCCTTAGTTTTATGTGCTTTATTTATTATTATTATTATTTGGTGGGTTCATTATGGTCATGATGATCCTGGTGACCACTGTAGGTAATCCTGAGTTGTGATGTTATGTAGTTATCTCATATTGTTTCTTCGTACATGTAATTTTCGTATTGCATGTTTAATTTCAATTTGCAATTGCTCTGTTTGTTTGCTCTGAATTTGTTCTCTTCATGTATGGGATTATTTCAATTTAACTTTTTCCGTTGTTGCATAACGAGAATTTTTCTTGGAGTTTTTTCTTATCCTTCTAATCCTCCTATCTCAAGAAAGAGCTAAAAGGTACAACAGGTACAACAGAAACTTAAACTTTTTTTCGTGTACAATAGAAACAAAACATTCAGCCACCTCCTTTCACACCACAAATAATGTATAATGTAACTTAATGAGCATGTCTAAAGCAACACCCGAACCAATCAATTATAAAAACAAACACGCCCTAAACATTTCCCTTGCAAATTTTTTTTTTAAAAAAAAAGAAAAAAAAGAATAATAATAAATACTTTCTTTCTTTGAGGACATCAAATTTATGGACATCTTCTCATCTCACTACCACAAAAAAACTTTTGCAACTGTACATTAGCAACCGTTCTTTATAAAAATAGTCATTTGCTAAATCTGTGACATTATGGTGATATAAAGTTCAAACCTTTACCACTGTTTTAAAATAAAACAGTTATTGAAAGTTGAGCGTGAGAAAAAAAGAATACGAAATTCCTAGAAACATTGTGACTGTTAATATTAAATAACAGTGACAAAATACTTTAATGACTGTTAAATAAAAATAACAATTGTTGTAAATCCTGCCACAATTGACTGATAATTGGACTACTTGTGCTCTGACAATTGGGTCCGATTCTATTGCAACTGTCTACATTTAATAACGGTTGTCAGACCATTTTTCCGGCCTTTTATGACCGTTTTTATTAAAATAACAGATGCAGAACATCATTTAAAACATTCACACTTTGGATTACCAACGAGTGAGTTGAAGCCAACACTTGTACCTGTGCATCAAGTCAAGGCAATTTAAAAAATGGATTACCAATAAGAAAAGCATAAGGGCTCCGTTTGGATAGGTGTGGGAAGAAGGGAAGAAGGGAAGAAGTGGGAAGAAGTATTGGAAAGTGTGTAATTTTGTGAAGAGTTTGGATTGTTTATAATTTTTTTTCTTCCCTTCTTCTTTCTTCCTCTTCTTCTTCTTGCATCCAAACGGAGCCAAGATGAAGCACTAAAAGATAGGGAATGTACATGAGGAATCTACTTATTTTGGCAGCACATCATTATGATGCAATTTAAAGCATGCTTAATTTAATACAAGCCCAAATGGGGAAAAATGAACTGTTTTTTTTTTTGAGAAAAAAAATGAACTGTTGATTGTCCATTTTTTTTTTAACAAGCAACACATACATGCGAGTTAAGCGTTCATTTAGTACAATATCAAATTTTTAATATCCAACAATAACAGTTTTTACAGTTTATTCTGTAAATTATTCTTTTCATCAATCGATCTTATGCAGATAGAATTCTAAATTTTATAATTTTTGTCAACATATAGTCCAAGTGACAAGGAAACAAGCAAACTAAAGCACCATGCATGCCTGTTTTCCCTTCCGTACAGCAGTACAACAACAATACAAGAATAACTTTCTGGCATATTCTCAGCCTATTGATAGCAAGTCAAGCCATCAATTACCACAAATCACCTTAATAAATAGTGTTCCCAATTATAAGCTCCAGCATGCCTCTTTTCTCTTCAAAAAGCTATAATGAAAGTAAAAAAAATACTCTTAGAAGTATCATATGGACCGATATACCTCACTATCCCAAAGGATGAACCGATTTTCAATGCAAGATTTAGTTCTTGACTTTTCAATTTTTAAAACCTTAAGAAATACAAAAATACTTTTTCCACTAATTCTACTGGCCCAGTTCATGTAATTCACCATATCATTTTGAATCTTGAAAATACAAAGGGTAACTGCATGAGATAATTCATTTCTTAAACTTGCATAGCTGGTTTATGGATTTCAGGGTTCAGTTCACAAATTGTCTACATCTCACAACTATGCAAAAGGTTAACTTTAATTAAATAATGTAATAGAGTAAAACTCACCTCTTCAGACATTGACTTCCACTTATTCCCTCTGATGTGTTAATTATAAAAAGAATTGACAATGTAATTCAGCTGTCAGAGATCATATTTGAAAAAGAAATGAATTTGAACACGACCCAAGAAAACTGATATATCCAAGTATAATAAAAAGGATCCAGAAATATTTTCTGTTTCTGCAAAGCTTAAGGGGCAAATATGTCCAGAAAATAGCTCTAAAATATGTTGTGTGAAACATTCCTTTCAATTGAAAAGTCGGTGTTCTCAGAAAATACCAAATGATATTTATAACCTTTGTGAATTCACCTTCAAGGTTACCAGCGAGACATTGTTGAGCCTTAGCCTTGCCCATCAAAGCTGGCATCTCTTCTTGTATGCATGTATCTTAGGAGCTCTGGCACACATCACAAACACATTTATCTTTGTTTATTATTGTATTCCGTTAGGCAAGAGAAACAAACTGCGAATAGATAGATATACGAGATTACAAGTAATATTCCATAGCCTATTCACTCGTTGTTAACAGAAAAAGTATTATAGTAAAAATATCTTACACTTTCACCCATGAGATTATTATAGAGGCCGATTATATATACAAGATTCTTCTGTATCACTCTGATGTTGCTAAGATGCTTTCTTGGATCTGCTGAAGTCTTTGGCTTCACCTTCTGAGGTTTCTGCTTTTTCTCTGCATTTACCTCAGCCAATACTACAAAACATCAGGCATATAAAAGTTCCTAGTTGAAGGTTAACTTGAAGAATTTATCTAAATAGAAGAAGAACCTTTCACAGTTGGCAACCATTTTGATAATTTTGATGCTTAGTCCACTTAACTCGGCCTTGTGCCTGCAAGACAAAAATTAATATAGAAATAAACAAACATATATCAGTTTCATACACAAAAAAAATACAGGAATTTTGAACAGTTCAGTTTTCGTTGGATTTTACTTTTACAATTTGAAACACATCTTTTTTTTTTGCCAATAAAGAAACGAATCTTCAAAATTTGCTCCTTTGTATAAAATTAACATTTAAATTTATTTAATAAATATAGCCAGTGCAATATGGTTAGTAAATTCCACTTCACTATCCCCAAAAGTACGATATCAGTAAAAACAATATCTTGTATCTGAGTGCCTCCTACCAAAACCAGTAAAATTATAAACAGAACCTAATAAGAGTAATTATCGCGGATCAGTCCAAAAATAGTTCATAGAAGTTTATACTTTAGTCCCTGAGAATGAAATAACCTCGCAAACAAGCCCTTAGATCGCTAGTAAGCAACAAAGACGGAAATAGGATTGGTACCAAGCTCGTACCAATTCCGTAAGTTATCGCAAACATTACACAAGCAGATACAAGAGAAAACGACTGTAACAAAAAAAACCAGCCTGAAAAATCCTAATCCAAATGATCAAACAAGAAAATTGAAAGGAAAATAATTGATCTTAACCACGACCGAGCACCTTTTAAACAAATCACATACCATATCTTTATTTCTCTTTTTTAAGTTGAAAACAATGCGGGAATGATTGCGATATCATTTCAGCTCCGTTTGGATACGTGTGGGAAGAAGGAAGAAGGGAAGAAGGGAAGAAAATTTATTATAAACAATCTAAACTCTTCATAAAATTACACACTTCCCAATACTTTTTCCCACTTCTTCCCTTCTTTCCTTCTTCCCACACCTATCCAAAACGGAGCCTTTCGAAAGAAAGTATAGTGCGCAATATTTTAAAAGAAATTTCTTACCAGACTTCTATTCACTGGACCACCTAAATTTAATAAAATACACAATTCCGCATCAAGTTAACAAAAAATTATAAGAAGTACCTTCATGAAATGTAACCTCAGATCGGTTAGTTTGACCCCTACAATGCACTTCATTCAAATGTCAGATAGTAGGTCAGTAACATTAGTACTCGCTTGTTTCATTTGAACTGTCTATGTAAAATTACGAAAATTTTCACCATTGCAAAGATTATGAGAAATTGAGTATGGTGTAAAAAGTAAAAACACATCAAATTGAAGTAATCTAAAAACTAAACCAATAAAAGATATGTGCTTACAAATAAAATCTAAGAAGGGCTGGATGAGGGTGTTGTCGTGATCGAGGATGTAGTGGTCACTTAAGATCGTGATGATGGCAACCTTCCATGACGACAACAACAGCCTCATTGCGATCAAGGAGGAGGAAAAGGGCAGATAAGCTTCGCCTTGAAGATTGAGTAGGCTGCGATCTCCGTGCAGTGTGTGAAGACCATGTTGCCAAAGAAGGAGATGAGCTTTTTTTATGTGTGGTGACCACCATGTGCGGAGGAAGCTTGATGCTGTAATTGGGACACAAAGAAAACAAATTTACAAGCCAATCAATGATCAATATATAGAAATCAAATAGAAAAGGAGAGCTCACCCAAAAAAAGAGGGGAAGAGGGCTCCGTCGGACAACCTCGCGACTGCTTGCTCTCCAGCACCTTCAACCTTCAAGGTGAGAAGGTTGTAAGTTCGAGGGATAAGCATTGAGTGAAAGAGAGCACGATTTCGAGACGGCGTTGATCTAGGTTTACCAAGAGATAAAGGACATCCATAAAATCGAGACGGCAAACAACGTCGGAGATTGCGAAGATTTGAGATGAAGTTCTCATGTGCTTTAGACGCAAAACCAAGAGTCCTACAGTCCAGCACTCTGACTTATTTGTGTGTAGGTCGACTTCTTATTTGAAATAGTGATCCACACCACAATTGTTTCTATCTCTTTTTTGAAAATATTCTGATCTTGTTAAGGATGCTTTAATAAATAGTATAGATTAATTATCCCCAACATTGTCGATATATAGTAATTCCACTGTATCAGGTCCATCAAAATCTGATTGGTTGGTTACAACTTGCAATATAGATTCAAACTCCCTTTATAATATAAAAAGATTAGATGGTAGGTGCTCCGTTCTGTCAAGATAGTCTAATACGCGCATATTATATTTATCGACACTCGCACATG
Organism: Rhynchospora pubera; assembly: GCA_028095005.1. Lineage (NCBI taxonomy): Eukaryota > Viridiplantae > Streptophyta > Magnoliopsida > Poales > Cyperaceae > Rhynchospora > Rhynchospora pubera. Next base: position 68,101,794 of record CM051461.1, on the reverse strand, counting down.
CACAAAATATTATTTCTGTTTCACACTCAGATTTGTACAATTAGTTGGAACGTCGGCATCCCACTTAAATGCCGAAACAATACAAATCAATTTCACTCAAATGCGTGGTTAATTTGGTTTACATAAAACCCATGAGAAGGTTTGCGAGATATCCGAAAGATTGCTGGGTAAATTATAGTGACCAGTTAAAAATAAAAATTTTAATGATAAAATGAAGATTTTCTCCTTTTCTTTTCACAAGGATTGCGTAAAAATTAATGAAGGTTTTTGAGAAATCAATCCTGCAATCCATAAAATCATCAATTAAATTATCCAAGAAATTACACTGGTAAGATCTTAAATCACGTATCATTTAACTTAGGCTCCGTTTGGATGCAAGAAGAAGAAGAGAAAGAAGGAAGAAGGAAAGAAAAAAAAATTATAAACAATTCAAACTCTTCACAAAGTTATACACTTCCCAATACTTCTTCCCTTCTTCCCTTCTTCTCACACCTATCCAAACGGAGCCTTAACGAAGTTATATTTGCTTAAAACCAAATCCAACCTATAAGTGTCTCTGTCAGGATCTCAGCATTGTATAGGTAGCCTGGTGGCTAACGGGAATAAAACGGAAGGTGTTATGTTCCTTTCTATGACAGGTGGACCAAAGGAGATAGATAACAGGGCAGACGGGAAGCTGAGTCCCGTTTGTTAAGTGTCTGTGGTGCAGACAGCTGGGTCCCACTCCCATGGGGTTTCCGTTAAAGAGGAGAAGACGATATCGGTGCTGAACTAAATAGTCTAAATGAGGTGTAATTGTGTAAAGGGTATTCCTCTTGCAAACTTACTCATATCTGAATATCTGATCACTAGCTCAACCCTTTTAGTTTTACTTTGCTTTTTTAATGTTTTTTATATAAACAGGAGAGAAAAAAGTCGTAATGCGTATTCTAGATCTGAATCCAAATTATCTCATGTTATATTTTTTTTTTCTATTTTGCAAAGAATTAGAATTTATATTTTCAATTTATGTTGGCTTTATTACTGAATATTATTCAAATCTTATCGTTTATCCATTCATTCACTTTTCAATTCTAATTAATTTTTATCCATTATGCTTATTGTGCCATATTAGACCAAATCTAAATTACTTTTATTTGTATGTTCTACGCATTTAATATCCATCATACGGACTGTATGAATAAATTATTCACAAAATATTAAGAAACTTATCTGAAACGTCTCTTATAAATATAAAACTTAATTCCGGCACTAATAACTAAAATTTCTGATGTAAAGCTCCATCCATCACATTCTTCTAATCTAAAGCACATTTGGAAGTTCAGAATTCCTCCAAGGTTCAAGGTTTTCTTATGGCTTATGTTTTTGGATAAAATTGCAACTATTGATAATTTGCAAAAGAGGGGGTGGTTTTTGGCAAATAGATATTCTCTGTGTCTACAAGAGAGTGAATCTATTGCTCACCTATTTAACTCCTGCATTTTCTATCAGCATCTCAAGTCTCTATTACTAGCAAAAAGTTCAGTGATCGCAGCTACTCTCAATTCGACCATACCAGTTTTACATTCCGACATCTTGCTTGTTTTTGAGATTAAAAAACAAGTCAAGGACCTTTTTGCCATCTCTTTTTTTGTGCTCTGGAGAGAGAGATGCAGCCGAATCTTCAATGATGTATTAAGATCAGAAGAGGAGTTAATTCAAGAGATACTTCTGGAATGGAAAATTCTCAAAAGATGACTTCTTCGTGTTCTTACTTTTGAGTTTTAGTTTATATTTTGGTTTTCAGATTTTTGCTTTTTCTGTCAAAGTCAGTTACCGGCTGACTATCTTTGTATTTGTACTTCTACATCTAAAATACTTCAATTTCAATTCGGAGGTTTACTGTCCAATTATCTGAGCCGTTCAGTTTTTTCTGTCTGTGCGATAGATCGAATCTCACCCGTTCGTTTCCACTGAAATGTTCAGACTCCTTTCCCCCATGATTTTCTGTTTCCGTGACATGATATCTTTTGTGTTTCTTTTCCATACTAGGCAAATTATTCTCTTCCATCTATTTTGATTGCACGCGCACTAGAAAAGGTTACAAGGAGCTCTTCGTATGGGATAATTTCACGATTCATAAGGGTGCATGTGATGAGTTCCATTTCTTCAAATGGCCACGGATCACATGAACCAAAAAAGAACAAGAGGGGAAAAGTACACGGTGTGCGTGCTCCAGGTGCTGCTGAACATATGTTGAGTAGGAGCTTCTAGCTTCTTCTCCTTCTTTACGACTGCCAGGCAATCCAGCAATTATGAAAAAAAAAATCTACCTACACCTTACTGGAAAAGAGAGGGGGAAGAAAGATATTAGGGAAGGGCCTGAAAAACAAGCGGCTGTGCTTCTCTCGCTTTCTTCCTGTGCCGCTTCCCTCGCGGTTCCTTCTGCTGCTGTCAGCGACGGCCCATTGCCGCCGCCACAGTTTCTCCTGCGGCTACTCCTCAGGGAAATTAGAGTGAAGAAAAGGAGAGGAGGAAAAGGAGGGGAATAGCAGGAACAACTTTGTCAGAGAGGCAGCTGAGGCCCTCGATTTACAGGTGGTGAATCGGTTCTCATGGCCTAGAGCCATCCCGAGGCTGATTTGGGAGAACGAAGTACCTGCCTAGGCCCTAGGAAGGGAGGTGGAGAGGCTCCGATCTGATTATTTTCAGGCACGACTTTTCTTATTTCGCTTTTAGCAGCTTTTGCTTCGATATTTTGCAATTTTTTGTAGTTCCTTTTGTTATGTTCTCTGATTTTTTATTGCTGCAGGTTTCTTGCTTTTTTTCTCTTGATTCCTCTGGTGGGAGCTTAGATGAGAGAATCCTTCATGAATGCAAGGTATTTATGTTTCTTTCAGGATGACACATTCGGCTCGAATTAGGTCGATTTTTGTACTGAAAAGTTTGCCTTGCATGATTAAAGGAGTCGTTTCTTTTACTTCTGCATTTTATTTCCATCCAATAAAAACTATTTTATTTCCTTTTGTTTCCTTTAGAATAATTATGTGATCATTTTGTATGCTACCGATTGCCGATTTATACTTTTAATAATCTTGATTTTTTTATTTTTTTACTTTTGGATATCAATTCAACTTCTCTTGGTTGTTATGACAGAATTTGGAGGTTGTATTGTTTCTTTGTCGTTCTTGCTGGTAAAAGTTTTCTTTCTGGTCCCTATCTTGCTTTCTTTTAAGTATAGTGAAGTTGTGAAGTTGTGATACCTGCACACAACATGACCTTTTGATGCTTATTTTGTTTATTAATAGGTGAATGCAGTGTCTAAAATTGCCCAAGGGACTATTAGTGCAGATCCAAACTCCATTACTGTAAATCAGATGAATTCTGTCAAGGGCTCATCCCTTCAGGTTCGTTTCATGCTATAGTAACTTTTTATTGTAGTAGGGTTTGTTGGGCATTTCAACTTTTTTAGCCAATTACTTTCAAGCTTCAGTTATATAATTTGAAGACGTCAAATACATGCTTTAAAAACAGAGAAATGATCGGGTTACATGCAATTAAGCCAACGTAATTTCAGGAAAAACCTGATCAGATTCCATCCCGCAAAAAACAATACTTATCATTTGTGTCAACATGGTCCTGGAAGTTGCCTGATTAATTGTTTAAGGCGAGGATTTTGTCATGGATTAAGGTTAGAAGGTAATTCTATAATTTTGATCCTCTACTTTCTTAGTCTCTTCTTAATCATTTTCTAAATTGTGCTGACAAACTTAGGAGTAAAAAGCTTTTCTTGGAAGTTAAGGTCTCCTTACCTCGCAAGTTTCCTTTGATCAGTAATAATGCTTGCTGTTGGACTGTGCTATTAGAGGTGATTAATTTTTTTACAATTTATGTTTCTTTTTTTGAGTTCTTTACTCCGTTGGTATTTACTGTTCTGAAATTTTTTTTTTCTGCAAAGCCATTTTCAAGAGTCAAATAAGTAGCAAGATATGATTATTAATAACGTCTGAATTATATCTACTTTTCTTCTCCACTAGCCATCCCATAAAATCATTTTGTAATTATGTCTGTTGACTACATGTAGTTGGACAAACATGACATGATATTTATAAAAGAATAGGAGGTCAAAATATTTTCAAGCCTAATTTTTCCACAGGAAAAACCAAAAATCAGATCAAGAGAGCAACAATAGACCTGATCCGGAGAATCAAGTGAATAAGTAACATGCTATGTCCAATTGTAACCTCAATAAGAATTATAGACATAAATTACCGAGGCAGAAGTTTCTTTATACGCATGTTCCTAAATTATTATTGTTTTTTTTTTCATTTTTATTAGTTATTGACTGGCTATCGATCAATACAGTGCATCAAATTAACGATTTCCAACCAAGACATGGTTTTGTGGGAACATCGGCCTTTTTAGTTTTGTCGAAAGTGATCTCACATTTGTTACCAAGATTGGTTCAAGATTGTCGAATAACGTGTTCAGCATGGACGACTCCTTCAAAGGGCAATAATGATTTTGTGAGCACAAGATAACAATCACGTGCCAGAAAATCATTTCCAGTAATTTATATGTTTTAGCTAATACCTAACCAATGAATTATATTTTTTTTTTGGTGTCAACAAAAATTATATATCTAAATCCTCGATTTTATTTTTATTGTCAGCACACCTAATATGTATTTAGTTCATTTTGGGAGTGTGGTGCTTTCTTAGCCCTACCACATTGACTGTCAATGACCGTTTGTGTACCAAACACAAAAATAAGAGCTTCGTCTCATCATTGGAAGGAATTATAAACAAAAATTTCTAATCTGACTTATTGTATATAAGAGGTATATAAATTTGAAGCTGGATAAATAACAGTCCTCAAAATTTATTGATACATTGCTGCGTGCTCATGTGAGTACTGCAAATAAAGTAACTAAACTGAACAGATTTTGCCTCGATTTCCTACACAGAACCATCACGTTTTGGTCCCCGTTACCCTAGAATGAGACATGCTTGCCACTAGAAGTATTGTTTATATTTTTTTTTTAACTTCTGTTTATAGGCCATCTTATTGTTCTTTCTCTGCTCTTTTGATTTGATGAAGAAGATATCTGGAATCCAAGAGAGTGATAAATCAGATAGGGAACAACCGTGCCTAATTGATGCAAATTATCAGGCTTAGTCCAGTATAGGTATGTTGCTTTTTCTTTTGCTTGGTTTCATTCTTTTGTTTAAATGTTTCAGTTATTTGTTTGTTTGTCCTCTTTTGTTTTGATACGACCGAGACAACATTTTAGTGAGGTAGATGCAGTCTTTTTAGATTCATTTTGAAGGGTGTTACTGTAAGATAGTGCATATAAGAAATTTATATTGTTGACATCTTTCAAATATTTGTTTTGTTGCCTACTTATTTCTCTTTTTCTTTGCGGTTTCGGTGGTTAGTCACACAAAAGAGAGACGCACCCTTGATTGCTTCTCTTTTATTTGATTTAAATCATCGTGGCATATATTGCAGTGCTCCACAATCAAACATGAGAGTTATGATGAAGGGTTTCTTCAGCTTCTCAATTTGGTAATTATTATTGTTAATTTAATTTTTTTCGCTAAAAAAGAATTGAGGTAGACACTTAAGTTCAAGCTTCGTTTCCATTCTACTGAGTACAAAAAACTTTGTTTTTCGCTAAGAACGTAATTTCATTTGATTGGATTTGTGTTCTTCCATGTTATTATAGCAGAAAAAAGTAATTGACACAATTTTTCTCTTTTGATATGGATTGAACAATATTATAGTTTCTATTTAAATTAGTTTTCTATCAAATTTATCCAACTGAAAAAGTATCGAGTACAAATTAAAATTAAGTTTTTATCACGCGAAGCGCGATATTATAGCTAGTTTTTATTAATATAAGATAGGGGCTTGACCCTATTTTTCTTCAAAAAAAAAATTTCTGATGTAGGAAAGATGAAATTCTAGATTCCGTTCGTCATCGCCTTTTCCGATTGTGAAAAAGCAAAAAGAAAAATGTACTACGAAGTACGAACAGATTTTAAAAAATATCTGTGAGAAATTCATGTCTCGTTCTGTGGCAAAAAGCACTCGTCTATAAGTCCATTCAAAGTGGATTGGGGGTTCAAAAGCGCAACGTGTCACATTGACGTTCACATAAACCTTTCCATCAGTAGCAAAACACGCAATTGATTATTTCACCGACTCGACATGCTGACATGAACCTAGTCGTTCACCTTGACCTTTTGGTTTGGCGCGTTTCCATCAGAGATCAGATGATCAGATCCCATTTCTCTTACCACGTACGACTCCACAAATCCATCCTGTTAACGAAGTTTAGTCCAAAATTTCTCCATCTTACTTACCTTTCTCACCGACTATCCTTGAAATAAAATTTTCTCCATCATACTACTCCCTTCCATTGATTTCATTCCCTGATCTAATTGGTCATTTGTTCTTCATCTTCCAAGTAATATTGTCAAAGTCCATTAAAATTTAAATAAATTTGAAATCTGAAAATGGCGTTAGTTGAAACCATAGGGGTTAAAGGACTGGGATGGGTTGCCTCCCCAATTGTGAGCAGGCTTATCAGCCATGGATTCTCCTATGTCGGCATGGATGTGCCCAAAGAGCTCTCTGAACTCGAGACCATCCTCCTCCCCAAGATCTCTCTTTTCATCAAGTCTTTGCCGAGGAGCTCAACAAACAACATACCCGAGCTTAAGCCTTGGCTGCAGCGCCTCCAAGATGCCTACTACGAAGCAGAGGATTTGTTGGATGAGGCGAGTACTTGAGGGTCGGCAAACTGGTGAAGCAAGAGAGGAGAAAATTATTGGTACGTGTCTCATCTTATCCTGTTGTTAAACCTTTGACAAAGTTTTCTCGCAAGATGAGCAGAAAGCTGTCTTTCATGTCCCCTCAAAAGAGAAAATTTTGGCGGCGGCTTGCAAATTTCAGAGATAATGTTAAAAAACTCGTCGAGGATGCCCAAATTTTTCATGGTTTATTGCAAAATCTACAGCAAATTGCCACTATAAATGCAAACACACCTATTGTTCCAGTCACCTCATCGCTGCCTCTGAACGAAGTGTTTGGTCGTGATGAGGACCGCGACCATTTAGTTAAGTTGTTACAGGAGGAGCCAAAAGGAGAGAGTTCAAAACAAAGTTACTCCGTTGTTGCAGTTGTGGGCAGAGGTGGGGCTGGCAAGACAACACTTGCACAGTATGTGTTTAATGATAATAGAGTGGTTGAACATTTCGATACAAGAATTTGGGTTTGTTTGAAACGTAAGTTAGATATCATTGAACACACAAAGGAGATGATTCAATCTGCAGCAAAAAGAGAGAGCCCACAACAATTTAATTTGGATGCATTACAATATGATCTAAGAAAAATATTGCTTGCATCAAAAAATATTCTGGTGGTGTTAGATGATGTCTGGTATAATAGAAAAGAATCACAGAGAGAAGAAGATTGGGAGGGGTTAATGGCTCCCTTCATTTCGGTTGGTAAATGCAAAGTTCTACTGACTTCGCGATCGGCAGAATGTCCTGTGGCCTTATATACTAAAAATCTTATTTTTTTGAGAGATCTAGAGAAACACGAGCTTTTTTCAATATTTAGGCATTATTCACGCCTTGATGAGCTCTATAACTCTAATTTACAACACGATCTTGAGGCAATTGGTTTGAAAATTGTAGCAAAGCTAGGACAATCTCCATTGGCAACCAAAGCAGTTGCAAGTCAGCTGCGATATCGGCGAGATGTCAATGAATGGAGAAGAACCCTTGAAATAGCTGATTTTAAAGATTCAAGAGATCCATTGATATGGAGTTTCCAGCAGCTTGAAGAGCCACTCCAACGATGCTTCCTGTATTGTGGTGTGTTACCCAGAGGTTTAAAATTCAGTAAGGTCATGCTAGTTACTCATTGGTGTGCTCTGAATCTTATCGTGTCTAATGACACGAGGATACCGATTGAGGAGATTGGTGGGGAATATTTTGAAAAGTTACTTGCAAGTTTTTTCCTACAACCATTCACTAATAAAACTTCTAATACATTATGGTATACCATCCATGATAACTTCTATGATTTAGCCGAAAACCTATCCAGAGACGATTGTTTTAGGATTGAAGATGATAAGGCGATAGAGATCCCACTCACTGTGCGTCATCTATCCATTTCAGTTGGTAACATAGAACAATATGTAGCCAATATATGTAAATTGGAAAACCTACGGAGCCTAACATTCCTTGCCCCAGTAGAAGTAGAAGATTCAAGTACAACGTTGAACGAAATATTTGAAACTTTGACGAAACTAAGAATACTTGAATTTTGCGGTGGTATACCATATAAAAAAAATTTACCAGAGGTAATCGGTACTTTGAAGTATTTAAAAGTATTACACATCGGATTTTGTTCCTCAATTAAACAACTCAGAGAATCATTCTCGAACCTTTATAATTTGCGTGAACTAGTAATGCCTGAGATCATGAGTTTACCAAGGCACATGAGTAATCTAATCAACTTGCAGAATGTGGAGTTTTTAGATAAGAACAACCAAAAAGGTCCAAATGTTCCCCCAATACAAAACTTAGGGAAGATGAGTTCACTACATCATTTACCAGAATTTCATGTTAAAAATGAAAAAGGATTTGAGATACAGCAGCTAGGACAGCTGAGGCAACTCCAAGGACACCTAAGCATTAGGGGCCTCGAAAATGTCCAACACGAAGTTGAGGCAGCTAAAGCCAAATTGGCAGAGAAGATAGGGTTAGAAAGTTTGGAATTGGACTGGAATGTTTGCGAAAACTGGTATGAAAATAGAGATTTAGATTCAGAAGTAATTAATGCCCTCCAACCCCCTTCAAACCTTAAAAATCTCATAATCAAGGGATATGCTGGTGCTAGATATCCTGAATGGTTTGCAAACACTTTGATAGTTCAGAATTTATATTTTATTAATCTCTATTGGTGCACTGCTCTGGAACTCCTGCCATCAATTTTTTGTTCATGGAGAAACTGTTATGAGCTTATTCTGGATGGCAACTTGGCTCTCAAGGCGTTGCTTCATCTTCCAGGAAATTTGAACAAACTAACCATCTCACTGTCACCCAGTCTTGTACTTATATCAGAGGAAGATTTACACTCTAATCAACGGAGTGTCTTATTAAATGAACAATTTGTTATATCAATGATTGCCTCGTGTATAGAGTGTACAAATCCTGACAAAGATTTCATGAATATCCATTATAATGAATGGATTAGCTTTATGCAAATATCTATCATTACGAAAAAAGAATATTCTGAGCACATGCTAGTTCTTGAAAGAATCTTGGAGGGTAACACATTATCATTCGGGATAGATCAATTAAAAGCTTGGTGGAATTGCCATACAGAAAGGATAAAGTTTATTTATAGCAGTGCCATTCAGGAAAATCGAATAAAGTCCCTATCCAATCTTCGATTCCTCAATCTCACTTCATGCAACATAACAAATGGGGCGTTATCAGAGTGCCTATTTGGTCTCAATTCACTTGAAGAACTGCAATTACATTGCATAATGAGTTTGACAACGCTTCCAAGTGAGGATATTCTAAGGAACCTAAAATGCCTTAGAATTTTAAGAATTTATAATTGCTGGTTGCTCCAGTCACTTGGTAGTTTGTACGCTTTTTCTTCCTTAGAGGAACTTGAAGTGAGTTTTTGCCCTTGTTTGGATCTCAAAAAAGAAAACAATCCGAATTTCGGTTTACCCTCCTCACTGCAATCACTTAAGATATCCCTGTGCTCCATTTCAAGTGACATCCTAAAATGTAATTTGCCAGACCTCAGTACACTTGGTTTTCAAAGTTGCTGCAGTCCACCATCCCTATCAATCGGGCACCTTACCTCACTCATATCTCTAAAGTTGGTTGACTGTAGGGATATTTGCTTTTTGGAGGGATTGCAATTACTTTGCAATCTAGAAGAACTCCGCTTAACACAAGTTCCCAAGCTGGAAGTGAAAAAATCTGTCTTGGAGTCATGGCCGGGCTGCAGAGAGAGCCTCTACATCAATAGCATGCAATGGCTGAAGATCCTTCTCTCTCTAGATGCTTTTTTTCCTCCAAGAATGTTGTTTCTCGAATACATTGAAGAAGAGGCCATCTCGCTTGATTCTGACTTTGAGTCTGAAGGAAGTGTTCTATACCAAAAGCTCGGTTTTGTGGAGCGCCTGCACTTTTTCAAATGCAAAACCAAGTGCCTGCCAACTAGTTTGAGAAATGTCTTCTCTTCCCTTAAATCGATTTCATTTCAGGATTGCCCAAAGCTCTCATCGTTGCCAGAGCTGCCCGAGTCTATAACCGGAATTGAAATAAAGGGATGCCCGGTGCTTAAGGAGAGGTGTCGCTACAACGGTGAGGACTGGCCAAAGATCGCACATATCCGATGGAAAGACGTTGCATAATTTGTAAGTGCGCAATTCTTCATCTTCTTTCAGATTGTATTTCTGGTTTTGTTGAGTGCAAATGTACAATTTTTAGTCCCACCTGTTAATTTTTACTCCAGATTTTGAGTGTGTTAGACAGCCTCGTACCTATCAAGTTTTGGATTTAACATTGATGTCCGTTAGATATAAACCTGACCGTTCATTTTTTTATTTTATTTTGCTTGTCTAGTGTAATTTAGCATGTGCTTCGTACCTTTTATTCATTCCAGACATACCATTTTGGGCAGCCTGAGCCTGCTGTATTAAGCATGCAGTATGCTCAATAAAACTTGGAATGCTTGCTTAATTAACTCCTTTTCAGGAAAAAAGAAAAAAAGAAATTCTTGCTTGATGTTTTCCGATTACCAAAATTAATGTATGAAGTAAATAAGACTAAAAACTTCACCAGTTATTTATCATTTTCGAAAGCTAATAATTAAATCGGGAATTATTCGCCAACCAACAGCACTGTCTATCATGGGTTTTGTAATTACCAATCTGGAATGAGCAGCGTCTCTTGGTCAAAGTAATTCAGGTTGCACTCTTTTATTCCATTCCTTTATTATTTTTCCCAACTTTTGCAACGTAAAATATTTGTTTAGTTAAATTTGTTTGACCCGATAGGCCGATTCCCAACTAATGTTATCTTTCATTCACACAGTGACTTTTGACTCTCTTGCAATTATGGTGAATTTCCCGCAACATTACTAGACTTATAATTCCTCGACCGCACATTCTTTCTAATAAAGGTTATTTTTATTTTTTTTTTCTCTGATTTTCTTTAACATGTTTTTGTTATTGTAAAGTTTCAAGCCGTTTGTGTGTTGCTTAATTGGATTAGATCTGAACGTTCAAAAATTTAATTAATGTTATGTGCTTTATTATTATTATTTTTGGCTAATTATACTTATGATGATGATCATGAGACCACTGCTAGTGCTAGGTAATGCTGAGTTGCTGACTTATGAGTTATGATGTTACGTAATTATCTCATGTTTGTTTCTTCATATATGTTATTTTCCTATTTCATGTTTGATTGCAAGTTGCAATTGATCTGTTTGTTTGCACTGGATTTGTTCTCATCATACATGAATTATTTCAATTTAGTTTTTTTCTTATGCTACATAACAATATTTTCCTTGGAATTTATTTTTCTTCCAATTCTTTCAAGAAATGAGTTGACGCAAAACCAGATCTCAACATTGCTTACAGAAACCAAATCTTTTTTTCGCATACAACAGAAACAAAATATTCAGCCACCTCCTTCCACACCACAAATAATGCATAATGCAACTTAATGAGCAAGTCTAAAGCAACAAAACCCCAACCAATCAATCAAAATCAAAGCACGCCCTAAACATTTCCCGTGCAAAACACAAAACGAGTAAAAGAATAATAATAAATATTTCTTTCTTTGAGGACATCAAATTTATGGACAAGTTCTTATCTAATGGGTCACTAAGGCTCTAGTCTTCAATCAGTGAGTTAAAGCCACCACTTGTACCTGTGCATCAAGTCAAGGTAATAAGAAAGCCATAAGATGAAGCACTAAAAGATAAATAATGTATACGAGTTGTCTATTTATTTTGGCAGCACATAATTAGGATGCAATTTAATGCATGTATAATTTAACATTTCAAACCCAAATACAAAAAAATGAACTGTTGATTACCCTTCTATCTTTTTATTTTAAAAGCAACCATACATATGAGTTAAAGAGTTCATTTAGTAGAACAACTTTTTAACATCCATCTCTTGACAGCTGCTGTCAGTGTCAAGTTTTTTTTAAAAAAAAAAAACACTTTTTAACATCCAAAATTTAACAGCTTTTGCAGTTAATTCTGAGCATTATTCTTGTCATTAATCAATCTTACATAAAGGAAATTCTAAATTTATAACTTTTGTAAACGTATACTCCAAGTGGCATACAAACAAGCAAACTTGAGCATCATGCCTGTATTCCCTTCAGTACAGCTGTACAGCTAGAATACAAGAACAGCTTACTGGCATATTCTCAGCCAATTCATAGCTAGTCGACCCCTCAAATACTACAAATCACCTTAAATAAATAGTGTTCCCAATTTTTTAGCTCCAGCATCACTCTATAAAATTTAATGTTTAAACTAACGCTCCAAGTAACTAAACTCAGAAAAATGAGGCAGAAAGCTTTATGACAAACTGGATAGGCAATACTAGTACCAAACCTTTCTAAAATCTTTCAACTTCCAGCTACTAATAAAAAATGGGACAGTCAAGATAAAAGATGGTACCTTTTCGTGAATGCATCAAATCTTCCCCATTATCATCATCTTCGATATCACTTTCGCTTGCTGTCTCCCACTCAGAATCCTCTCCTTCCTGTCCCAACCCTAACCCTAATCCTAGAAGCACGTCCTCACTCGCAGCTCCATGTTTCACTGCCGCATCTCTAAACAGCCATGCCTTCCTCATTTGCTTCTTCACAAGCCTCTCGGCATAATCAGGAACTTTACTCCCGGTATTTTTCACTGATAACTCTGGGTCGGTTGACCCATTGCACTCATTAATGAACAAAATAGCATCCAATAAGCTTTCCTTAGCCAACCCAATCATATCATATGCTTGTGCCCTCCTCCAGAGGCTCTTTGCATGGCGATTTACTGGGCTATGCATGCAAAGTGCATGTGTGGCATCATTTATAGCTAACCAGGGTTGTTGTAACAGCAAGTAACACTGTGCTCGATTACTATATAGTACAACTCTCTCTCTTTTGGATTTTAAAGGACAGATCTCTAGTGCTTCAGTGTATTTCTTTACGGCACCTGTTATGTTACCAGATGAGAACAAAGAGTTCCCTTCGAGTTTTACTACTAAGGCTGCCGCTTGTTTTATGCGGAGATCCTCCTTTGGCATGGTTTTCTCAAGCTTCGCCCTCTGACGGGACTGTATCAGATCATCAAGGAGTTCTTGTGTGCGATTGGAAGGGGTGCTTGATGGAGCTATAGATTGAAGGGTGTTGAAAATTGTATCACCAAGCCGTTTGTGATCTCCAAGTGAGGATAGATCTGACAAGTCAACTAGCGTTGGAGCCGCTTTATCTATCACCTATCAATTAAAAAGTGTGATGACTGATCAGTAAAATTCTTGCAGGACATCCAAGGAAGAACCTATAAGCCATCTCAATTTATTGTGTGGTATTATGATGCAATTGAATATTTAATTAGGTACATTACAATAATAAACAGAAAAGGGCGGAATCAAGGAAGCAAATGTTGCAATTCAAATATCCTAAATTAAACATATGAATGTTTTAGAAAGTAATAAACAGAAAAGGGCAGAAGCAAGGCAGCAAATGTTGCAATTCAAATATCCTAAATTAAACATATGAATGATTTAGAAAGTATATTATAGAAAACTATTAGTTAAGAGTTAAAAGAGTAATAACTCATAACAGTGACTCAAAATATTTTTTTCCTTTGAAGTTTTAAATATTAAAGAAATAGCATGCAATCAAATAAATTGCTCAAATAATTAAACATGCACAAAAAACAATAAAGCATCTTACCTTATGGCAAGTACTTGAATCTTGAACCAACCAAAGAAGGCAATCTATTGCCATGTACTGCCAATCATCTGATGAGCGTGCAATATTACACAAAGCATCAATAACACCAGGGCAATCTGCCACCGGGCCCCGCCCCAGTCTATGCTGGCAAATTGTGCGCAGCAACCCAACCCCTGCTGGTGAACTCTCGTTGACCAAGCCTCCCCACATGCCAGGCAACTCCATCAAAAGAGTAGGGTTGCAGATATCAGAAACAAACTCTGACTTGAAAGCAAAGCAGTTTATCAGCTGAAGTGACCAGCACTGCAGCTGGCTGGCCCACTCCTCAGCCTTCCTCGACTCCATCTCAGACCCACCCATGCCACGTGTCAATAAATCACAGTGGTACCCTGGCCGCCTATCAGTGGAACGATAGAAATGTGAATAAACAATTTCCAAAGAGCTCAACGCCAGTTGCATAGCTAGATCAAGAACCTCCCCATTCTCAGCAACAGATGGAAAAGTGCTTGGATAAGTTGCCAGGTGTCCCAGTGCCCGTACAGCCACTCTTTGCTCAACCCAAGTCAATCTTCCCCTCAAAAGCTCAACCAGAGGTGGTACGACCCCAGCTTGAACTGCACTCTGTGCAAACTCCTCTAGATTCATAGTATATGAGCCAATGATATGCGCTGCATAGTAAGGGATGTACACATTTTGGTCTTGAGAGAGCCAGCGCCGATTTTTGAGGCCTTTCCAAATGAGAGCAGCCATGCACTCAAAAATACCGAGATCTATGAATTCAGGGTCATTGGGATGTGACATGGCTGTGTTCCAGATTCCACTAATTGGCAGGACTTGGCCATCGGTGTCTTGATTTGGGAGGTCACGAAAGAATTTTCGAATGTTGGATCTTCTTTTGGTGGGGTTGGTTTCTTTCATTACACAGAAGAAACACTCTCGGCACGGGCAGTCAGAATGGATCTTCTCCATTTCAGGTTCTTTTTTAATGTTTCTTCAAGTAGTTTGGCTTCAGATAGACCTAGATTGCATATAGTATTGCTAATGCGGTTAATACAGTGAAATTCAAGAGGAAGAAATGATGCAAATGAAGCTACAAACTGCATCTGATATTCCATTTGTCATGAGTGATCAAACTTTTAAGATAGCAATCACTATAAACTTGGCTGCTGGTAGTATAATATTTTTGGAGCACATGTGGCGCCAACACAAATTGGTTGGTGCTGTAGTACCCGACATTCAAATACTATATCCACAAAATGGTTAAGAAGTACATAATTATAAATTTAGAAATGATGAAGCTATGATAATGGAACCTCAGTATAATGTAAGAGGTTTGACTAAGCAAATAATTCAGTCATGGTCAAACAAATATACTCTAAAACTTGCTTCCATTAAGGTCTTGACATATATCACGTTAAGCAGCTTCAGTCAACCTTATGGACTTGAATAGTATGATTAAACACTTTAGCATTTCAAATAACAAAAGTGTTTTCCAATAGGCGTGTGTAATATGAAAATTGGCAGTTAATATTCTTGAAATAAAGACCAATTCATCCTTTTCTGTTCACGTTTCACCAAACCAGTCAAAGTTAGGGGGTATTGGTACTTGGTAGAGAGAGAGAGAGAGATTAGGGTATTGTACCTGTTAAAAGCAGCGAAATTGAAGCAATGAGGTGGCAAATCTGAGGAGATAGAGAAGAGAGTGGATGCCAAGGTTCCACCTTCTTCCACCGTGGAGTGAGGACGGCAAGGATGCGATTCCGACGAAAAAAAGAAAAAGAAAAAGAAAAAGAAAACACCTGAGAAAGCAGACGAGAAGAAGAGAGAGCTCCGCGAAACGGAACTGGCAGCACCGATCTGAGTGAGTAGTGGGTACCACCACCGCTTAGAACCAGCAGTGAAGCGAGAGAGAGACAGAGCACTGATAGAGCGACTAGTAGAGTAAAGTAGCTTAGGCTTAGCTTGGGATGCTGAAATCAAATCGGAGCTACAGCTCACTGTTTTGTTTACAGATTGGACTCTTCTAGAAGGGATCAGGACGGATGAAAAACCGGATGGATGGATGGCTTTGATGGAGATTAGTTAACGGGCCAGATGGCTTTCTTTCTAGGGATTATTTATTTGGCGATTAATGTATTTATTACAATGGAATTTTTGCTAATATATGTTTTTATTTGAATGACCACAACGGTGAGATTGAATAAATAATAATGCATATTCAAGATCTTTCAATATAAACCATATCGACAAATTAATCATTCTGTCACAAACATAGGGAGCATTAATCATTAAGGGAAACTCTCCCAACTGCTTTTCAAAAACTAAAAAAGAAAATGGGGATACGATAATGGTCTCCTTTACCTCTCAGCTCACAAATAATGTACTATGTCTCTATGACCAAATTTTGCAGAGCGGCCGCATGTGAACATAGGAAAAAGCATAAAACCTGCTCGGTGTTTCTTCTTAAATAATAAACATAAATACACTTTTATATTTAAAAATATCAATTGTAAAGTTTAGATTTGCCTTCAAGAAGTGAACGGTTTAAATCGTGTGCATAAAAAAAGCATAATGACTTTGATATATAAAAAAAAAAAAACCAATTGCAACACTAGTCATCGTATTTTTTTTTTTTTTTTTGAAACTTTTGAAAAATTGCAATTCAAGAGATTATAGTTTTGTTATTTGCTTTTCCTTTGAAAATACTATTGCCGCTTTCAAATTCACAAGCAAATTTAAAATATTTGTATTTTTGGTGATGAGAATGTAGTTCCATTTTTTTTCTCCATGTTATCGCATGATTTCAACTATTACCTTAAACCAGGCTTCTACAGAAAATCTATTTTAAACGCTAATCTTAAATCGAATTATGTTTATGTGCGGAGTTGGTAAATACTGACCCTAATCCGATCTGTTGGCTTGGCCCAAGGCCTACATTTCAACCGACTTTAACACAAGCTGGGTACGGAGCTGATACGAGGCATCCTGCCATCCCACACCCACGTGCCAAAAATGGGCTGGCCCAAAAGTGATGCGCTGCAATTTGGGCATCATGACAGCACTGCTCGCTGACATTAGTTAGACACTGAGAGTATTTAAGTTGAAGTAAGGGAGTATATAAATATATTTTTTTAATAAAATTAAACAAATTTAATAACATTATAATGAATTAAATTCCACCATTTGACCCTATCAGTTGAAAATATAAAGAGTATATATTTGTGAATAAGGAATTTCATTATACATAACAATGCAGTATTTATTTTTTCAACATTTAGTGTTCAAAAAGTGCTTAAATGTTTATTAGGTGGCAAATATATTAACTAAAGGAGTATATAATTTTCCGTATGACAGCATATACTTCTTTATAAGAGATTTAAATATTCAAGATACAAATTTCAGCCAAAATGGTTCAAATGAGCATTCAAAATACAAAAAAAATTATATACTTCTTCATAAGGACTTCAAATAAGCATTAAAAAAAACAGTCAAGATTCTTCAAATAAGCATTCAATATACTTAAAGGAGTATATACTTCTTAATAAGAGAGTATAAAATTCTTCATAAGAGATTCAAATAAGCATTCAAGATACAAATTGCAACAAGATTGTTCAAATAAGCCACCAACATTACTGATCGATGGGAAAACCAAGTCTCACAATAAAAACCTCGTGTCTACCGATCTAATCGTTTGTAGAACAGCTTGAGGGTCGAATCCACAGGGACGGTGTTGGAATATTAATCTTTTACTTTACTAAACTAGCTAGACGGTTCAACTCTTTTGTAAATTAAGGGTTGCAGGTGGATTCAAATCTTAAGTCTAGTTTCAAGGACAAAACAAGAATTAATGAGAGAGATTCAACAAGTCACGAAATTCTAGGGTTTCTGGTTGCTAACACTTCATCTTAGTCCCAGTTCCAGCGGCCCGCTGACTCTCGTAGCGGCCCGCTAAAAGAACTTAGGTCGCTAATCTATTAGACTGGTCGCTGGCTACTTGGCGGGCATAGACAACCTCGCTGATTCACTCAGCGGCCCGCTAGGATTAGCGATGTGAATGAAAATTGACCTAATTCAGTTGATAATTGTGTAGGGATAATGACTTAATTAAGGTCCTAGATCAAACTCTCGTTTAGGTCTGGTTATCAATTAATTAACTCAATTTTCCTCGTATAGAATCTAGATTTCAACTATCGTTTCTTGGTCTAGTTTTTACAAGTTTATACCTTTCTAACCTATGAAATCCTTGAGTTTTCACTCTTGGAAAGGACTTAACTCTCGTTAATTAGTCCTGGTTTAACCTTTCAGTTTACAACCTTCATGTTAATCATAATCATGCCTAATAATCTAAGTTTATTTGGACTTAACCACCTAGCAATTAAGCGAGCTCTACTTAACAGGTGTAAACAAATCTATTTAGACAATCATGACATAATCAATTCAAGCAATTCAAGCAAGGTATAAAACACAAAGATATCAAATAAACTAAATAAACATGCAATCAACAACTAAGAATTCGAGTTTACAACCATAGCCCTAGAACAAACAATCAACAACTAAAAGACATCATACAAACACAAGAGAAAATGAGAATAAGGAAAGATTACAACCAATTGCTCTTGCGTGTGTCGAAATCTCCTATCAAACACGTCTCTTGCTGTCGCAAATGACCTGCTTGGCGCTGCTACGATCTGGACTTGAGACTCAACTCTCAAATAACTCTATGTCTAACCCTAAATTGACCTTGGATTTGGTCTCCTTCTTGTTCTCTCTTTGTTCCCCCTCAAACTGGTCTTTAATAGGCATTGGGAAGGTGTAGAAACGCTGGAAATAACTGAAGACGTGCTCTGGATGCACCTTGAGTCGGTAGAAACCGCCATCCAAATATAGAATTGCCAAATCGGGCGATTCTGCTAAATCTGGCAGTTCCAGGTCTGCGGGCCGCTGGGACTTTCAGCGGGTCGCAGGAAAATGTCAGCACTGCGTCCTGTCAGTATTTTGGGTATATCTCCTTCATCCGAACTCCGTTTGAGGTGATTTAAGATCCGTTGGAAAGCTTAGAACGAGCTCTTCAACTTTATGGACTCATCCAAGTCATTTCTTATCCAGAATCTGCAATAAAATTAGAAACTATTGGTAGTAACTCATTCTTGACACAAAACTCTAATTAAACTAACCTAAACTTATCTAAACTATGTAAACTATGTAAACTCAAGACAATTGGTCTAGTTTGGAGACAAAATGGTACCTGAATATACATATAAAATCCACTCATCAAATCCCCCCAAGTTTAACCTTTGCTTGTCCCCAAGCAAATATCTATCTTAGAAGTATGGTTTGGCTCTAAACTAAAACAATAACTTGAGACTTACAAGTTATGAAAATTCTTAACATGCACCAATATCGTGATTTGATTGAATTATTTAAATAATTTTACAAGCTTTTTCAAATTGAATTGAGTTGTCCCAAACGACCCATGCTTGCCCCACGGGTGAAACACTTAGGATACTTGTAACTATTGCTCATAACTTACCTTGTTTAATTCCTAAACTTATTGATTTTTCAAAAATTGACAATTGACTCGGCAAAGAGATTCGGGATCACACCCTACCAACACAAATAACATGTCATATCAATTTATTTCACAACCAAGTCTTTAAGTACTTAAACCGCTATATTGATTTTCGAAAACGCATTGGAAATTGAACTAAAGTGAGGCGGAAAAAAGGGTACAACTCCTCACCCATTCTATTCCAAAGTTTTGGGTTGGACTTTTCAACTTTTCTCCCGGGGCTAGGAGGGTTTTCCCACGGTGGAGAGGTTAGCCAAATTACGGTGGATTTATTTTCGAGATTTTTCTCGTTTTTTTTTTCTTTTTTTTTATGTCATGAGCCTTTCTGTTTTTACTCATGATTTATGGAAGTTCTTCTATCCACCATAACCTATAGCTTCCCGCAATGTCCATGGCATTGCACGCTTTTTAGTTCCCCTTTTTATTTACTTTTTTTTTATATACAAGGGTGTGTATTTACATCTTTGACTTTTAATAAACTTGAAAATAGCGATTGTTTGACTCTAGACTTAGTGTTTATTTCCTTAGTTGACATGCATTTGGGTCGGTAGAATCGATCTTGACAAAGTTTGGAAATTAATTCAATTGGTGGTTGTCTTGGTTTACCGATTTCTAATTGGTCAAGTCATTTATACTACTTATCAAATCATCAAATTTAAATTTCAATCAAGATAAATTATGATACAATACCTACTCATTTCCTAAGATCACAGGGGCTAGTCGATCAATTAGATGACCCACAATTCAAATCGAAATTTTTTCTAAAACTCCCTAAATAATTCATTCAATTCACGATATCAAAACTTATTAAGCATCTTCCTAACTTACCTAAATGCAAACTATATGAAATTATCGTGCAATAAAGACAATTCCTAAATGAAATGCACAATTATACCTGTCAGTTCCAGTTTCTGCTACCCACCGAAAATCTCAGCGGGTCGCCGATACTAGGACAGATACAAAATTAACACCTAATATGCATGATGCAAACTTAGATACAACTCCTATTCTCTCCCCCCAAGTTTAAAACTTTGCATTGTCCTCAATGCAAGGAAAACATAACTTAGAAGAGAGAAAGGAAAAGAAACTCATCAAATTATTGTAGTGGTTGTGAAGTTCGCATAGGGGTTGGTGCGACTTGCAAAACGGCTTGTATGCTCCTTCATGGTGTATTCCCCAAGTTTGAACTCTTGCATACAATTCATGTAATGGTGCTTCCAAAAGCTGATTTGTCACCTTTCTTCAAACCTAAAACCAACAACAACAATTATTAAGTTATAACTAACTAAAACAACTAAACCTAATTTAATCTAAATGAGAGAAAATGAAATTTTTGGGCCTTGGGTTGCCTCCCAAGAAGCGCTTGTTTTGGGTCACTAGCTTGACCACCTTGCATTTACTCATCTTATCTTCACTTTTCTCCCTCTCCACGCATCATAGTTCTCCCAAAAATGCTTGAGCGGGTCCTTTGAAATATGTTTGGAGTGTTCTTCTTTGGATGTCATTTTCCTTGGCTCAGTTATGATGTGATACTTGATTTGCGGTTTGTTGTCTTCCATCACATCAAGTTTCTCCAAACATCTTCTAAGAGTGCTCAAGTCAATTTGGTTGAACTTCTCATTCGTGTTGTCGGATGCCTCGACTTTGAGAGTAGTGTCACCATCTTTCTTCTCTTCAAGTTCATCGTTCATGTTCTCAATTGGAGGATGCTTCAATTCCAACTCATTAGATTTGACAATTTCAGTCCTAAACAATCTTTGTGGAAATGAAATTGGAGGGATATAGGGAGAAGGTGGTATGTACTTTGGTTCATCAAATTCCTCTTGTACCTCCCTATTCTCAACTTGTTTGCTTTCAGTTTTGTTGGTATCTAACCAAATTTGGGTCTTCTTGGAACTAGAGTTTTCAAATTCACAATCACTATGCAAAGTCAATTCATTGTTTTGTTCATTGTGTGGTCTATATGAAGAATTTTCAGTCTCTAACATCCTTTGATGATGAGTAATGAGAGTATTGAGAGAAGATGATATGGATTTCATTTCTTTCAAAAGCTTCTCATTAAATTCGATTTGGTTCATTTTAAATTCCTCAAACCTTGATTCAACACTTGACATTTGCGTAGATGATCGGAAATTATCAAAACTAGGAAAAAAAGTAGACCTATAGTATGGTTGAGACACTAAACCATGATCGTTGAAAGCAAAAGAAGGAAAATCACTCAAACCAGAATTGTATGTCTGTCTGTTGAGGTTCCAGCGGGTCGCAGGATCTCCCAGCGGGCCGCAGAAACTGGCAGTCATGTTTTGTGCTTCAGGTTCCCTCCATAGTAATTTCGAACGGTTTGTTTGACAGTCAAAAGGTTCGTTGAATCCGATGGGGTTGCTGAAGTTCTGGTTGTCTCCACATGCAATATTGATCGTGTTTTGCACGTTGTGAAAAGCACGCTCAAATTCACTCATGTTCGCATTAAGTCCAAATTGTCTATTCATGTGGTTGATTTCCTTCCAATTATCCTCCGTCTCTTGCTCACGTACCTGAAAAGAAGGAAACATGGTGATAGAATTTTTTTGGTTTTTTTTATAAGATAAGACAAAATAAGTAAGATACAATGATACAAGGGTGTCTATGCAAGTTACTAAAGCAAAATACCAATATTCGAGCAAACCGTCCCCGGCAACGGCGCCAATTTTGATCGATGGGAAAACCAAGTATCAAAATAAAAACCTCATGTCTACCGATCTAATCGTTTGTAGAACAGCTTGAGGGTCGAATCCACAGGGACGGTGTTGGAATATTAATCTTTTACTTTACTAAACTAGCTAGACGGTTCAACTCTTTTGTAAATTAAGGGTTGCAGGTGGATTCAAATCTTAAGTCTAGTTTCAAGGACAAAACAAGAATTAATGAGAGAGATTCAACAAGTCACGAAATTCTAGGGTTTCTGGTTGCTAACACTTCATCTTAGTCCCAGTTCCAGCGGCCCGCTAAAAGAACTTAGGTCGCTAATCTATTAGACTGGTCGCTGGCTACTTGGCGGGCATAGACAACCTCGCTGATTCACTCAGCGGCCCGCTAGGATTAGCGATGTGAATGCAAATTGACCTAATTCAGTTGATAATTGTGTAGGGATAATGACTTAATTAAGGTCCTAGATCAAACTCTCGTTTAGGTCTGGTTATCAATTAATTAACTCAATTTCCCTCGTATAGAATCTAGATTTCAACTATCGTTTCTTGGTCTAGTTTTTACAAGTTTATACCTTTCTAACCTATGAAATCCTTGAGTTTTCACTCTTGGAAAGGACTTAACTCTCGTTAATTAGTCCTGGTTTAACCTTTCAGTTTACAACCTTCATGTTAATCATAATCATGCCTAATAATCTAAGTTTATTTGGACTTAACCACCTAGCAATTAAGCGAGCTCTACTTAACGGGTGTAAACAAATCTATTTAGACAATCATGACATAATCAATTCAAGCAATTCAAGCAAGGTATAAAACACAAAGATATCAAATAAACTAAATAAACATGCAATCAACAACTAAGAATTCGAGTTTACAACCATAGCCCTAGAACAAACAATCAACAACTAAAAGACATCATACAAACACAAGAGAAAATGAGAATAAGGAAAGATTACAACCAATTGCTCTTGCGTGTGTCGAAATCTCCTATCAAACACGTCTCTTGCTGTCGCAAATGACCTGCTTGGCGCTGCTACGATCTGGACTTGAGACTCAACTCTCAAATAACTCTATGTCTAACCCTAAATTGACCTTGGATTTGGTCTCCTTCTTGTTCTCTCTTTGTTCCCCCTCAAACTGGTCTTTAATAGACATTGGGATGGTGTAGAAACGCTGGAAATAACTGAAGACGTGCTCTGGATGCACCTTGAGTCGGTAGAAACCGCCATCCAAATATAGAATTGCCAAATCGGGCGATTCTGCTAAATCTGGCAGTTCCAGGTCTGCGGGCCGCTGGGACTTTCAGCGGGTCGCAGGAAAATGTCAGCACTGCGTCCTGTCAGTATTTTGGGCATATGTCCTTCATCCGAACTCCGTTTGAGGTGATTTAAGATCCGTTGGAAAGCTTAGAACGATCTCTTCAACTTTATGGACTCATCCAAGTCATTTCTTGTCCAGAATCTGCAATAAAATTAGAAACTATTGGTAGTAACTCATTCTTGACACAAAACTCTAATTAAACTAACCTAAACTTATCTAAACTATGTAAACTATGTAAACTCAAGACAATTGGTCTAGTTTGGAGACAAAATGGTACCTGAATATACATATAAAATCCACTCATCAATTACCAATCTAATTGTATATCAATCCTAACAATAAATCAAGTTCAACTTAATATTCAGTCTAACCAACCATAAAATCATTACAACCAAATTCAAACGTGCTAACAAACTTAATAGAAACTGCAACAACAACCATCAATCATCTCAGTCAAAGACCAGGAGAAAATATTTTCTCACATTCTGAAATTTAGACTTCACTTGATTTATAGGGTTTAATAACAAACGGTAATCAACCACACACTCATCATCACATACATCAATCTGCAAAAGAAAAAAATATACAATTTTAGAATATATATTTCCTTGATCATACGTTTTGTACTCCGTTGTTAGATATTATTTACTCTCTTATCATATGTTTTGTACTCCTTTAAACCTATGCTAAAATACCAAATACACATGCCAGGTTCTTGATATGTACTCTCTTGTTAGATATTATTTACTCCCTTATCATATGTTTTGTACTCCTTTAAGCCTATGCTAAAATACCAAACACACATGCCAGATTCTTGATATGTACTCCCTTGTTAGATATTACTTACTCTCTTATGCTATATTTTGTACTCCTTTAAGATTATGCTAAAATACCAAATACACATGCCAGGTTCTTGATATGTACTCTCTTGTTAGATATTATTTACTCCCTTATCCTATATTTTGTACTCCTTTAAGATTATGTTAAAATACCAAACACACCTGTCAGGTTTTTTATTTGTACTCTCTTGTTATATATTATTTACTCCCTTATCCTATATTTTGTACTCCTTTAAGCCTATATTAGAATAACAAACAAACAACAAAACTTCTTGATATGTACTCCCTTGTAAGATATTATTTACTTCCTTATTCTATGTTTTGTACTCCTTTAAGACTATGCTAAAATACCAAACACACATGTCAGGTTCTTGATATGTACTCCCTTGTTAGATATTATTTACTCCCTTATCCTATATTTTGTACACCTTTAAGCCTATACTAAAACAGCAAACAAAACGCTTAAAGGAGTAGAAAAATTCAATAAATTTTATAATTAACAAATACATAATCCCTTATGTAAATTCAATACATTTTATAATTAACAAAGGATTTTTTTACGTACACAAATGAGACAACTAAATGCAAGACATCAGAATAGACATTTAAATACTCCCTTATATATAAATAAATAAACACATAAGTGAATAAATACTCCCTTATATATAAATAAATGAACACATATGTGAATAAATGCTCCCTTATATACTTCCTTTACATTTTATATTTACTTTATTGTTTTATAATAACTATACTTTCATTTATATCAATGATTTCAAAATAAAGATATATACTCTCTCACCTGAAATAAACAAAAAAAGTATTAACTTATTATCACCTGAAATAAAGATATATACCTCATTGATAGGATCTAGTAGTAGCCGGTAAGCAACAACTTGTTTATCATCATTGACATTAATCTGCAAAATATAGAATTGCCCAATGTTAGAACAAACACAACTGCCAGGTTCTTGATATGTACTCCCTTGTTAGATATTATTTACTCCCTTATCATATGTTTTGTACTCCTTTAAGGCTATGCTAAAATACCAAACACACATGCCAGATTCTTGATATGTACTCCCTTGTTAGATATTACTTACTCTCTTATGCTATATTTTGTACTCCTTTAAGATTATGCTAAAATACCAAACACACATGTCAGGTTCTTAATATGTACTCCATGTACATATTATTTACTCTCTTATACCATATTTTATACTCCTTTAAGCCTATGCTAAAATACCAAACACACTTGCCAGGTTCTTAATATGCACTCTCTTGTTAGATATTATTTACTCTCTTATACTATATTTTGTACTCCTTTAAGATTGTGCTAGAATACCAAACACACTTGTCAGGTTCTTGATATGTACTTCCTTGTTAGATATTATTTACTCTCTTATACTATATTTAGTACTCTTTTAAGATTATGCTAAAATACCAAACACATCTGCCAAGTTCTTGATATGTACTCCCTTGTTAAATATTATTTACTTTCTTATACTATGTTTTGTAATCCTTTAAGTTTATGCTAAAATACCAAACACACCTGTCAGATTGTTCATATGTACTCTCTTGTTAAATATTATTTACTCCCTTATTCTATATTTTGTACTCCTTTAAACCTATATTAGAACATCAAACAAACAACAAAGCTTTTTAATATGTACTCCGTTGTTAGATATTATTTACCCCCTTATCCTTTATTTTGTACTCCTTTAAGCCCATGCTAAAATACAAAACACACCTGCCAGGTTGTTGATATGTATTCCCTTGTTAGATATTATTTACTCTCTTATTCTATATTTTGTACTCTTTTAAGTCTATATTAGAACAACAAACAAACAACAAAGTTTCTTGATATGTACTCCCTTGTTAGATATTATTTACTCTATCATATGTTTTGTAATCTTTAAGCCTATGCTAAAATACCAAACAAACCTGTCAGGTTGTTAATATGTACTTCCTTGTTAGATATTATTTACTCCCTTATCCTATATTTTGTACTTCTTTAAGCCTATATTAGAACAGCAAACAAACAACAAAGTTTCTTGATATTTACTTCCTTGTTAGATATTTTGTATTTCTTTAAGCCTATATTAGAACAACAAACAAACAACATAGTTTCTACCAGGTGATACATTGTACGAAGGCTGAAAGCTGCATCAAAATAATGTAATAAATATGACTAATTGATTTAAAATTCCTTCAGACTACAAAAAAAAATGTAATAAAAATTACATAGTTACTTTAAATCACCTCAAATGACGTAAAATTTGTAGCATTAGATACACTTTTAAGGAGACAGAGATAACGAGGGTTTATTAATTTCAAAAGAGAGGATAAGTGAAGTACCGAAAAGCGTCGACAGTACGGACGATCGAGCGGTCGTCGCTTTCGTCGGTGGTAAGACTGGTACGGGCGAACTGTAACCCAGCGCAATGTAAGAGCGATAGTCGAGAGAATCGCGTTCGATCGTATTCTCGAATGAGAGATTGGGGATTTTGCTGTTAATGGCAATCTAGTATGCGCCGAGCGTCGAGATAGAAATTATTTTGGAGATCAAAGGAGAGGTCTGCTGCCATGGCGATACAAAGAGGAGTGAGGGATTAGATCTGGAAGGAGGGGAAATGAAGAAAGAGGTTTGATCTCTGTTTAGTTAGATTGAATGGAGAGAAGGTACCGTACGTCTCTTACTCTAGTTGTGGTTGTTGGATTTGGCCCATTTAAAAATATTTGTAATTAAACTTAGACCTGCTGGGATGACACGATGTCTCGAGAAATAGGATGGCAATTAGAATTTCCGAGCTGGGTAGGCTTTTCTCTATTTCAACCAACTTTTTCTGATTCAAAGATGGATCTTACCGACTGAATGGGAACCAAAATTAAGCAGTGATAATTTATGCAATATTGGACTTTTTTTAATTATATTATTATCATCGAACTCTGTTCTAAATACCACTACACCAAAAAGGGGATACGGCAAGACGAAGGTCGCAAGACGTTTTCATCCTCTTATCAATTATATGCTGTCACAAGATCTTTTAACAAGACCCATTGCTATGTTGGCAAATTAAAAATTCGCAAGACCAATTGACAAGATAAAATTTGATGTGGCAAGAGAAAATTTTGATATTGATATTTATAATTTTTTTATTCATCAAAAAAAAAATAAGATACGCAAATTATATGGCGCGAATCATTCTCGCGCGCGCGGTTCCTCCAAAAATTTTCCCTCGCTTCTGTAGTTATGTTGTCCAAAATATAAGTGAAATATTCTAAAATTTCAATTACAGGAAAAATAAAATCCTGTAGCGAGCAACCCATCTCCAATTTGTGCTTCTCTAATAACCCCTCCTCACCCACTGTCCCAAATTTCTGCCTTTCCTCATTTCTATCGCCTCCTCTAATCGCCTCGGCTTAACCTCGCCTCCCAGCGCCGCTCTCTTGCCTTGGCTCAACCTCGCCTCCCAACCGCCGCTCTCTCGCCTCACCTTCATTTACGGTACTACCCCTTTTATCATTGAGCCTCACCTTTATTTACGGTAATATCCTTTGCACCTTTTCTCTTTTATTTTGTTTTGATTTAAAGTAGGATTTGTGGTTTTTTTTTTTTTTTTGTCAGAACCTGATTTTGAACGCTATTCAAGTTATTAATTTCAAATAATTTTTTTTGTGAAATTTCGTGGTTCTTTGTAGTCATTACGGTTGGGTACATCAAGGATGTAATCAAAGATTGTGAAATAAATAAATTATTTTCTGATTTGCGAATAATGAATCACGGAGATCTTTGTTGGTATATTTTAAACTTTTAAGAGATATATTATGGGACTAATTAGGTGAATATTTGAAAAGATTTTGATAACATATACGGTTTAGCTGTAAATCACAAAGTTGAATAATGGTATTGAAAAACGATTGTAGAATTGCCAAAATTTCTACATGTGGCAGCTTCTAATAAAAGAGTAATTAGAAAGTGAGTTCTTTGGCATAAGGTTGGATGCATTTCTTATATGAATTTGTGTGATTGGCCTTTAGTACTTTATATTTCTCAACGGACTGCTTTCTATTTTTTTTAGAGTATTTATTTCTTTCTAATTTTTATTTATAATTGTTTGATTGTTATATGCAAACATGGTTGTTTTTTTTTTTTTTTTTTTTTAGGGTCGCAAACATGGTTGGCTGACTTACTTTCCTAGGACCTATCTCTAAGTAATAAAATCCAAAGATACTTTTCTAAATAAGAAAAGACATCACCTACAAGTTTATTGCCCGATAAGAAATTTTTGTGCATAATAATGCATTTTAAAGACACCTATAACTTTGAACTTTTAAATTGTTTAATAGATTAAAGTCATAGATAGAAGCAGAAACAAATACAAAAGGTTAATTATGCACATGTGAAATACAAACTAATTATTGCTTTACAAAAGTATCATTTCTAATTCATTTTTAACCATTATTAGGACAAATGGGTCAGAAGAGCATATCTTCGAAGAAAATGTCTCTAGGGAAGAGGTATGCAAAAATGTACCTGAAGGTGTGATAAAAGACCAATGGATCAGTTTAGTTCATTATTGGTATTCTCCAGAGGCAAAGCTAAGCCATAATTAGTTTTTGTCTAGTTGGTCATATTTCTTGCTTTTATGTTTACAATAATCTTGAAGTAGGTGCTTATCTACTTTGGCAAGCGACAACATAACATGTTCTTTATGAAATGCAGGCAATAAGTGAGGAACCGAAGAGCTCGGGCAATGCAAAAGATCCCTCGTACAGCAAGATAAAAAAGAACCCTCATACGATCATATCCCTATATTTTTCATAGTAACGAGGCTAGGCCATATCTATTAATGGACTAACATCTTTAGTAATTTTGTAGATGGATTTCTTGATTTGCTAAGATCAGGTGGTACTAACTGGACTATATAGTCTTTAAAGTTTTAAGTTTTGTTGCTGGATGTTGAAACAAATTGTGTGATGCAATAGTCAAATTATAGGGTTATAGTAGGTAATAGTCAATTTTTGAGTTTGACATCAATCTCTGATGAATTTCTTTGATCTGAAGTGACGAACTCAATTGCTGCCTAATAGGTTTGAAACTCATTGAAAAGAGTTATGGTTGGTTTGTGTAGAGTGCTGTAGAGAAATTTAATACTAGTGGTATCAAATCAGGTTGTTAAATGTTGATCTAACCTTGTTTTTTTTGTTTTGCTTGCTCGATATGATGCATGTATTACCCAAAACCGATGCAATAAAGGTTGCTTAGTATTGTACAACACATGTACCAATTGGTTTTACAGTGAACAAGGTGGGCTCTGGTAGAGCATACCCCGCATACCAAGATGCACCTGCAGATGCGCACAACATACTTTCACACATAAATTCAAACTAAAATTTTTTGAATGCGAATACGGATTAGATAGTGTCAAAATTATATATGTATCCATTTTCGGAATTAACTATAAAATTTTAGATTTCTCTCATTCCCTCTCTTCCATTTTTTATATTTCTCTATATTTAATTTTATTTTGGGAAACACAAAAACAAAAGAGGAGCAAGTACTACTCGAAAATAATTCAAGGATAAAAGAAGAAGTGAATAACAACAAAGGGACAAAACCAAATTGAAAATATATGCAAATAAATAGGGTAGTGGCTAGTGTCAAACATATTGTTCAACAAGATAAAATTTTAATTTTTAAGACTTGAATGACCGATCCAAACCGCTCAAATTGTTTTACGTTATAAAATTTTCTTGGAGACCAAATTTTATATATTTTTTTAATTTTTTTACTAATTGTTTGGAATTTTTGAATATGCTCAATCTAAAAATTTATGAACCCTCCACTTTTGAAAATTCTAAAAAAAAAATAGTTAGAAAATTTGAAAAATATAAAATTTAATTTTAAAAAATATTTTAATATAGAGATCATAATGAGCAGTTTGGATCAACCATTTGAAATTTTAATGGTCAACATTTGGGTCGTGTTTGACGTTCTATATGTTTGATTTTAGCACTACTCAATAAATAAAGCAATATAAAGCATATTTAATGATCCCAAATATTTCACATCTCAGTTGATATTATTCAGTTTGACGAAAATAATAAAATTTATAGAATAATAATAATGCACCATTATTATAGATATATCATTCATTTTATTACATTTTATTTTGTCATAAGATTTGAAGGAAAAAATAATAAATCTGATGTAGCATAGTCTGCATAAGAGAAACCATAAGGAAAAAAAGATATATCCTCGTCTCCAGTCTCCACCGTAGCCAAAAAAAAAAAAAAAAAAAACAGCGCCGCATATTTCTCTCCTCTTCAAAACCTAGATCTGATCTATCTATCGATAACTCAACCCACTATTGCAGCGGCTTAGTTCTCTCCAACGGCGATCTAGCTTTATCGCGACAACATTCTCTCTCGGACTTCTCGCTATCTCTCTCCGTCGAATGAACGAAATCAGACGTAACTCTAGTTTTGATTCCCCTCTCATGAGCGCTGCCCGGCGATTGAAGCCAACCCTAGCGACACCAAGTCACAGACCCCCATTGGCTGAGTTCGTTTCTAAGGTTTGGCCCTGTCGCTGGTTTTGCCTCTTCAAACCCTCCCCCGATACTCTCTCTTTTACCTTTTTGTGCCATTTGTCAATTGTGATCCCTTATCTCCTTACTCTATTTTATTTTCTTTTGCTAAGAACAGGTTAAGAAAGGTCACGAGAGGGTGCTGGTCTAGCGGTGGCTGTGAGTGAGGCGAACGACTGTGGTTGGTGTCCTCATCTCCCTCGGCTCTTTCCTATTGCTGAGCTGGTAAATAATTTCTCTTTTTCTCTGGTCTGGAAATTTATCTGAAATTGTTAGGTTTATCTGTGCAATCCATTGAGACAAATTGATAGACCATTCAAAATCAGCAGCATCATTCATTGGATGGCAATTGTAAATATAGCGCTAAGTAAGTGTTGCTCAGGCCACGCCATCGTTGGTGTATCAGTATGCTCTTTCTTCATTGATTGATTGATTTGGAGTTATAGAAATTTGGATTTTTTATGAATTGCTTTAGATATATATTTAGTTTTGACAGAAAACTCAATCAGCTCTCGAAGAAATAGCGATAATGCTCAACATGCTTTTTCTTTATGAATTGCTTTATAGAAGTTTGGGATTGATTTGTTTGGAATTTTAAACAATGAGAGAGTTATCCAACCTTTTTTTTTTTTTTTTTGCCTTTTCTCACTTTTGATGAGTTATATTTTGTCTTTTTTTTTTTTGTAGAGAACATACTACTGAAATTAAGAGGGCTGTAAGTTTTTAATTTCAATTACCTTTTAGTTGAATAAACATGAGAATTTAGTGATCCAATTAAACATTAACAAATGTCTTATTTAACTGTAGGAGTCATGCAGGGCCACTATGCTAGCATTATTTTTATGTATTGTTTGTAATGAATTATTTGCTACTGGAAGCTTTCTTCTAGAAGTTAATTGAACGCAATACAATTTTAGTACTATTGATTCATTGATCAACATCTGTATTAGCAATCAACAAAAATATCAATATGAAGTAGTTTTTAATGTCTAAATCATTCTCTTTCACTGTACAGGTGCTTAAATCAGAGAAGGAAGAAAGTATTGAAAGCTTAAATCATAGAAGGAAGAAAGCATTGAAATCTTGTCATTACTACTGCCTTTTGTTTGTTTGTAATGTCAAATAGAATAGTCGTATTTTGATGTTAATTTAAATTGATTTTAGATTTAGATTAAATATTTTTGTAGCGTTTTCTTTGTAATATTGTGTAATCATTTATGTTTTATAAATAATAATATCATTTCTTATAATTTCATTTTGTCGTAGCATCAATTTAATTGTGTTAATGTGGATGAATATAAAATTTTAAATGTTTTCTAATTGTCCCATTTAGTGTTGCCGGTAATATGTCTAGACTATTTGGTCTTGCTATTTGGTCTTGCAATGATAATGAGAATATTCTTTTGGGGCATATATAAAAAATACATTGACTAGACAATGGGGGTCTTGCAAAGTGGATGTTGCTAAGTGGCAAGACCGCTTGGTTCTTTACCAACACAGGCAAAGCACCTTGCCACAACACCTCGCTACATTGGCAAAGACAACATGAAAATCACTCTTGCTAAATAATTTGGCAAGACGTATATGGATGTATGGGAAGACTATCATGTGTTGCCATATGCCTTTTTTGTTGTAGTGTACTGGGTTTTTTTTTTTAGCTTAGCAAGCAAATTGATATTGGCAATGGTTTTCTAAGGAATTGCTCGGGACACTTCCTCTTTTGCAAAATACTCCACTTTTTAAAGTGAAAAAGTTTAAAATATTTTTAATTTCAGGATTTTTAATCAAATCCAACATCGTTTGAGATGGTTTGGACATATCCAACGCAGACCTCCAGAGGCACCGGTACGTATCGGAATTCTTAATCATTTCGAGAACACCCGGAGGGGGAGAGGGAGACCAAGATTGACATGGGAAGAAGCGGTGAAAAGAGACCTTAAAGAATGGAACGTCTCCAAGGAGTTGGCGATCGATAGGAGCGCTTGGAAGTTAGCAATTCATGTACCGGAGCCATGACGTAGGAACTTAGGGGTAATAGGTTGTTCTTGGATGTGTTCTCTTGTTGGGTTTCTTTCTAGCCTACCCCAACTTGTTTGGGACAAAAAGTTTAGTTGTTGTTGTTCAGGATTTTGATGTAAGAACAATTTAGGATAATTTGGTTTATTCACTTAAAAAATAAAAATAAAAATAGGAGGGAGTATCTTGAGCAATTCACGTTCTTCTTGTGAAAATTCCACCCAGAACTTTTTTGGTTCTTATTTTAAGCACCTCTTGCAATTGGTACTTGAGAAACTTAATTAAGGAGGTTTTTTTATTTGAAGATTGGTAATCTTACAAAACTTAATTTTTTTTAATTTTAATTTTATTTATATTTATTAATTTTTGATACAATAGTACTTTTAACCACATTTGGTCATGGATACGCATTGTAAATTTACAGCTGTACAGGTTCCTCCATAAATTAAGAGTAATACACCGTCCCTTGAAACCAAAAGTTGTACGTAGAAATTGGTTATCTAGTGTGGATTTTAAACAAAATTAAAAATACCTGACGGTTTCTTTTGAAAAATAATTGAATCAAAGAAATTCCTTTTTCGATCCTTTGATGGATCATTTATTACGGCGAATCATTTCACGCTTATAACATGAATCTGTATTCAATGCTATTTTATCTTGAGTTATTATACTAATAAAACCTATTATTAATTAAATTGTCAAGGAATTTAATTATGTTGTAGATTTAACGAAATTTTGTAAATTGCTATCTTTTTAAATTACAACATTATCATAAAAATATGTAAAAAAATGTCTTTTTTTAAATCAAATTGACTACTACAATGCACGATACTTCAGTACAACAGAAGCCTACTTTCTGAAGAATACAAATTTAAACACACTCAAATAAACGAAACTAATTAAGCCTTTTAAATTAACAAGTCTCATGCATGCGGTCAGAAATACATTTCTCACTCAGAGAATTAACAAACTAAAATTCACTCAAAAAAAAAATACAAAGGAAATAACAATTGACCAAATTAACTAGACCAAACGAAACAACTAACTTGCACTAAGTACTACTTCTAAGAAAAGCTTACTAACAAAAATAATAACCAGACAATGCTTGCATCGATCAAGCAAAGAGCAGAACCATGAAAGCCGCTGCCACGAAAACACCGTATCCAACTCTATCATCGAAAGAGGCACCAGAAAAATGGTGCCGGCTTGATGGATTTGATCCAGGCCCAGGAGAAGCCATGGGGGCTCCCGTCGGGCTCATGTCTCCAGGATGCGCCATGACCCGCACTATCATCCTCTGACCAGCCTCACAGTGTCCTGGTTGACCGCTGATGAAGTAAAAGAACCCTTCTCGGTCGAATTGAAATGTTGTGTTGCCATCAGTGAAATCGGCAACTGGATTAAAGGTTTCACAGCCTTTGTAGTCATCTCGGCTGACGAGTAGCACCGAGTCATTCTCATACTTGAAATCTGCATGGTCAAGTGACAAGTGACAACAGAAAACATTTTCACTTATTCATGTTTATTTCATCACAAAACATTTTGAATTAGGGTTTAAAGAGTTTGGTACATACACAAGGAGTCGCCGACATGACAGCGGGTGCGAAGGGCCCAGTGGTTGTAGTTAGACTCCGCTGCATTGCCTTCAGTGGGGATGGTCCAGCCAATGGGCCCACCGACAGTGTACTGGTCTGCGACTGCCGGGTTGAAAAGAAAGAGGGAAGTAGCGAGGGATAGCAAGAGGAAGTTGGCCATGGCAAAGCCGGGGGGCGGAGAGAGGGAAACCATATCACAGAGAGAGAGAGAGAGAGACAAGAAGGGAGAACCAGGGGAGTTGTGTAAAGGTGTTAAGAAAAGAGGGAAAGGGGTATATAGAAAAGGAGGCCGGAGGGAGGAAGTTATGTAGGGACTGGAGGCGAAGAGACAAGTGTGCACTGTGCACAGGGACGTGGGGGTGCGACGTGCGAGCGGAGAGCGGTTACTACTACTAGTAGTAATGGTGTGTGAGTGTGATGTGTGCAATGCTACCCGTTAGATAGGCGGCATGGTGATTTGGACGGCTGGGATTTGATTCAGGAAGGCGGATGGATGGTTTTATTGAACGTGCTTCTTTAATTAAGCAAATCAGCAATTTGGAATGAATCGAATGATGAGACCTTTGGGCTTAAGAAATGTTTGAATTTTGGTTTGGGATTGGTTTGATTATTTTCTCGTTTCACTATTCAAAATTATAAATAAATATTTAAAATTTATTGTTTTGTTACAGCACTAATTCTGTTGCCAACCAGATAGACATAACTCAAATGGTAATAACATAACCCCAACAAAATGGCCAAAACATAATAACAACGCACCAGCAAGTACTTCAGGTACATTTTTTTAAAAAAATGAGCAGCCTTATTTTTATTCTGGTTGAGTGCTTTGGGCTGAGAGTTTCAAATTTCATGATAATAATGTAATTTTATGCCATTTTATCGGATGCTCAACTTATTATTCTTGATAATGTTATGGTTAATAGTGTCCTACTTAATTAAACTGACAACTAAATAGAATTTTATTTTTTTTTCAAATTACCGCAGGAATTGCCTAAATAATATCAATATGAAATAGAGCGGCATTAGGC
Source organism: Rhynchospora pubera (assembly GCA_028095005.1). Lineage (NCBI taxonomy): Eukaryota > Viridiplantae > Streptophyta > Magnoliopsida > Poales > Cyperaceae > Rhynchospora > Rhynchospora pubera. The sequence goes on along the minus strand of CM051461.1, from coordinate 68,066,150 downwards.
ATAACATCCACATTTACAAATTACAAATGATGAATGCTATATTTGGGCTTGGGCTTTAAAATAACTGGGTCAAATGGTTTGGATTTACTACAATCCTTACTCTTCATAATCCGTGAAGTTGTGTATTTGATCTCGTTTGTTTAATATATTTTCAAATTTAGTCTTTGTATTTCTGTTGCGTCACTTGACAGTTTACAGTCAGTAAGCCACTGTCAAAACTTTAAAAAAAAAAATGTTCTATGAAGCTTATATGTTCCACCTGGTGACTGGTGTATGACAGCATGTAAATTGTGCTTTTTTCAATCATTAACAACCTTTTCACATGAATTGAAGTCATTCAATTTGCATACAGAGTTATGACAGGAGCAACATAAGTTGACATATTAATAAGCATATTAAAGTAGGAGTTACAAAATGTCAATTGAAGAAGATGCAATCTGCTTCATGTTTTAAATTTTGTTTCCTAAACACAGGAGGGAAAAAAAGGGTGAAATATCTACCAGCTAGCATACGCTGATTAATGGTCAAATTACTCTAATAATACACAAGCATCTAAGCGGATTGATTAAAGCACCATTTTAGATGTAAAACATTAACCCAATAAAACTACTAATGTTTACTCCGTACTTTTTTCAGATCAACTGACAATTCTTCTTCTTCTGCAAAACAAGGACAATTTTCAATCTTCACATTTTTTTATCTCCTGAAGAAATGAGATCTACTATGGCACTACAATTGTGGCATCCTGTGTTTGGAAATAGTTCAAGCCTTGTAAATGACAACAAAGCAAGGAAGGATTGCTCTTGGATTGAACACAAATAGCTCATCTAGATTGGAGTATGGTGCTGATGCACCGGCCAAGGAATCGTACTCTTCAGATGCGTCTTGAATTAATTGTGTCCGTCTCACTCTTCCAGCTATAACCCTAAAGAGGGGGGGGGGGGGGAACATAAATTGTTGAAGATTTATCAACAGGACTCATTTTCAGAAATTAAATACACGTATCAGCAATATAGCCCTGTATATATTTGCTATACATCTTTCAGTCAAACCTATATGAGCTTAAATTAGACAAACTTGGATTGATTTTTTATAATCTTTCATGAGATCTGTTGCACCGTGTATCAATATATCTTTATATTATACTCAAGGAACCCGTCAACAAAGTACTGAGTTTTACTAGACATCATTAAAAATGAATAATGCAGACATGTTTTCCAGCTATTATTTTATCAGAATCTTAATTTTATTTCCGTTTTCTTTACTTTTATGCAAGTCAGATGGTACCATGTGCTTGGAAATTATGAATCAATGTTTGCACTAATGCACATGCTCACATGTCCAACTTAAAAACATATGCTCTACACATTTTGTCATGTTTCAGGTCTTATAAAGAAATTCTAACTTGCATACAGGCATAAATCAGACTTGCTTATAGATACTACATGCATGTCTTAACAGGCAAGTGTATGGATCTCACCTACAGACGAGCATGGCCCGTCTTTCGTCAGAACTCTTCACAGCATCGTGAGCTCTGCCGCTGGTAGCCATGGTTAAGATCCTCCCATTTGGGTCGGGTTTAAATCCATCCTTTATGACATTACAGACATGGCAAACTGGGTTAGAGCTGCACAGGTTTGTGGACCCATTAAGGCCAAGGGTACATGCCAGGGTGGTGCAGTGAAATCTACAAATGTAAAAATTTCACGATTAGTCACCAAAGAACTATAAATTTATTTCTCCAGATAATTACTTTGCCACCTGATAGGAATATTTTAAAAGGCCTAGTACATCATCTTAGATAATTTAAAATATTGACGTTGCTATATAATGTCCATGTGGTATGTGCAAATTCAGTTGGCTTACAACAGGACAATAATATATGGGGAGGGAACTTGACACTGGTTATCTTCACTATTTTGATGATATTTTTTTCACAAAAAGGAAAAAATATCAAGTAAAAGATTGAAAAATTTAAAGGGTAATTTATAGATAAAATATTAAACTGATAGAAAGCTAGAATAAAATTTTATGGAATTTGATTGTCATTCGATGATGCATCAAAGAGTGTTAATTCAAATCACTTAATGGATGGTAACATATGCCGATGTTACTATATTTTCATTGGTTGTACAAACACCATGTAGATTTGTCTACACTGTAGGATTTCAAAGGTTTAGTACATATATATATTTCAAAATTGCGATGATAATTAATTGTCAAATGATCCCTCATAACATATAATTATATATCCCAACATATTTGAGAATTGATTTAGCCCCTTAAGTTATTGAACTCAAGATACAGTATACCAAATGCTGATATTACAAGGAATGAATTCTGCTGATATTTCCTTTATGAAAAGTAACATGTGCGGACCATTAACTATTCACATCAATTTAAAGAACCCCCTAAATAATATCAATCGATGGCATCTAGCTTGTTTGTTTTAAATCAGAAAGTCTGAACAGAGAAAGTAGAGCCCTGATTTTTAGTGAAGAGTGACAGCATATAGGGGCCCAATTTATGAGGGGTAAAGTTGAAACCTATTCTGAGATGTGGTACCAAAAGTGGCTGGATCATCACCAGCTTGGTAATTGTTGGACCTCAGAATTTTATAGTCTTTGATTTTTATTCCTTGAAACTTTCTGTTATTGCTGCTTGAAAATGAACCTTCAGTTTCAAACCATAAATACCATCCACTTTTGGTACGGGATCATAGTACCTGAGAAGCTCATTGCCATCAGCAATACATCTGGGGTACTTCTTTGCAAATTTGCTAGATTTGAGTTTGATCGAATCACGATAATCTTCAAATTTTGTTATGGTCTTCTGGGAATTTTGAACCTTCAAAATTCGCTCAATGGTGCAAATTGGGGAATTCTTTTTGAGCCAGCTTGATTGAAATATTATCTCTATTATATTCCTACTTGTGTCTTCAGGGCCCAGTTCTGAAACTAGATTGTACAATACAAATAAATTTAATCAACAAAGTTAGCTAATATCCCTTTAACTTTAAGTTGTCTAATGTTTTAGTCCCTTCATAATACTTTCAAACGAATTTGCTTTTATGAGGTAATGAAGAATTGGAGGAAACACATTTGGTACATCCATATTGTTCCAAATTAGTATCAGTCACTGATTATTGTACTATGGCTATTACGTCAGTCAACTTCTGGTACACAAGTTGGATGCATGCTAGTGAGGTCTGGTTTCATGGCATTTTCTGGCAATTGTACCAGTCAAATTATTGTTGATCCATACCAACCAGTTCGGTACTCTTAAATCTTAAATTTATTTTACAGTGATTATATGTGTCAACATATGAGAAATACTGAAATATTAAAGTTTTTCAGTTTTTTCTATTTTTGGAAAACAAGTTTCGATTTGCAAATATATATAATACTGGGTGTTATTTAAAAATATATTTAAATTAAGTTAAATCAGAAAAACAACTTTTTTAAAGAAGCTTTGGCAAGGGAAAATAATAATTGCATTGATGACTTCCATATTCATGTTTTTACTAATAATAAAACAATAAGCCAATACGATTGAAATTTATGAAAAGGTCCAAAATATTTAAAAAAATACCTGCATGCCTAATAGCTTGGTGATGCTCCAAGCTCTCACTTCTAACAAAAATCTCACCGCACTCATGACAAGTGCACATAACCCTCATGGATCCACCAAGGACCGGGTCCACCACACTGTGGCACTCATAGCAGCCAGAAAACCTCCTAAATTGTATGCCTCTGAAAGAGCCACCAATGGAATAACTAGAGGAATAAGAATTGGAAGATGTACTAGAAGCGCTAGAAGAGAACAAGCTGCTAGCTACAGGTTCACCATTTACCATCTCATTTAGGGGCTTTTTTGTAATTAGTCTTTCCTTGCTGGTGCAAGCACTGATTGATGCTCTCCTCTTCTCACAAGGCTCCTCCTCTGGCTTGCATAAGTTGGTTTCCTTTTGTTTGCAAAGAGACGCAGAGGCAGAGCAACCAGTATTCTTTTTACATCTTTTTCTGTGGTTTTCTGAGGAATCAAGGTGGCTTTTGCAATTGAAAATGCTTTTGAGGGCTAATCTGTAAGATGGGCTCTCTGGCTCTTGGTTAGCTTGGCGCTGTTGGGGCTTGATGGTTTCTTTTTCTCTCTTCTTCATGCATGGTTTCTCTCTTGGTTTCCTTGTTTCTCCCATTGGTGGTCTAGTAGAGAGAGAGAGAGAGAGAGAGAGACAGAGACTGGAGGTAGGGAGAGAAAGAGAGACAGAAGTGTGTGTGTTTTATTCTTTAGTTGAAGGAGGTATGATGAATGTATAGCAGCGATACTGTGATAGTCGTGGCATGGCAGGAAAAAGAAGAGTGCTGGTTTTGTTCCATCTTTTATTATTTTTATTTATTTCTTTTTGTTGGTAGTACTATAAAGCAAACTTCTTTATGTCTCGGAGTTTGGAGGGAAGCTCGTTGAATTTCTTTATGAAGTGTAGAATTTTCATTTTGTCCCTCCAAACATTTTATAATGCATATTCATATTGCCGTTGGAGGTCTGGTAAATTTACAATTTTACTTTACGAATGTGGTTTAAGAATTAAGGTCCTTTATTTTGTCTTATTATATTTATCACAATTCACAAACTGTCGAGATTGATTGCTGTTTGTCACTGTACAGATCGAATACTTATTCAGAATTCATTTTTGTATGATATCCATGTGATTTAGTTAAACAAAAAAAGTGAAATGAAGCATAGCTTTGCCATTATTCTGTGTCATTCAGGATTAGTGTACTTTTTATGATTACATGTGATTGTAGTTAAAAAGAAAGAAAAATGAAGAACAGCTTTTCTAAAAGAACTATTTAAAGTTAAAATCCAATATTGACTAAATATTCATATTGTACGAGAAGAATCTTAATTACCAAATAGATTTACATTAGCTATCTCGTTTAAACAAAGAAGAGAGATGCTTAATAATTATTCATCTTGATAATATTAGTAATATGTATGTGAATTCATAAAATATTGCCCGTTTACTAGTCTTATGTCGAAAAAATTATATACCTCGATTTTATTATTTAAAATTGTTAAAATAAATTGTTTTCAAGTTTTGCTTCCCTTTGAACAAGGTCGTTAGATACTAGACTTTCTTACAAGTAAAAGATGCAACTTTGAAGAAGGACGTAACTAAATTGGTAGTATTTTCTAGTTTGGCGACAAAACCATGGGATAAACCGTACATTATGAGTATAGTCAATTTGGGCACAGAATTTGTGTGAGGGTTTGAAAACAAGGACAAATGTGGTCCTTGTTTTGTGGATGGAGTCCGATCCCTTTTTTTTGAAACAATGCCTCATGGGCTTTCATTAATTAAACTTAAGTCCTTACAATACTCATTCTACATCTGATACATAACAACTATAACAAATTCCAAGCCCTTGCACATCCGAAACGACTTAAAAAAAAACAAACATCCAACATTAAAACACTGAAAGCAATAAAAAAGAAGAAAACTAAAAAGCTAATACATGCCAGTACCGCTAAAAAGTAAAAGTGAAGGGCTGAAACACATAACTAGTTCTCACTGTCGGGGAAAAAGTTCCTATCCAGAGCGGTACTTATTCCCCATGCCGCTAGTGTACCTTGATTCACCACTGTTACTGCTGTTGCAGTCATGCCTCCTCTTGCAAAATTGGCTAGTACGTGTGCTGGCCGAACCGCCTCCCTGCATACATAATTGATCCTGATTCTATTTTCCTTTTGTTTAATCATTTGAATGGACTGGTGCACTGCTGGTATAGCTTTCCAAGATGGCAAGTTGTCAATTTCTTCTTTCAGGATCGCATTTGCTAGAATTTGGCAATCTGTATTGATGCAAATTCTCTGATCATGTGGAGACCGTATCTCATTGCATAGTGCCTTGATTGCTTCCTGTACTGCAGTTGCCTCAGTATGGAAGGGGTCCGACATTTGATGATGGTTGTACGCAAAGCAATGTGCTATCCCTTCCTTATAAACAACAAAGGCTGTACCTGCTTTACCGGTAGAATCCCAGGAACCATCCACCAACATCTGCCATTCATCATTTGACACCTCATATTGTTGTTGTTCTTCCCTTTGAGATATCACCGTGTGTTGTGGATTGCTTTGATGCTCATCAGTAATCCATGCCATCACATTTTTTCTAATCTGAATTGGATTGAAAGTTTTGTGTTGCATTACTACCTCGTTCCTTCCTTTCCAAAGCTCCCACATGGTATAAGAGAAAATTACCATTCCTTGCTGATCCAGTGTTTGTGTTATATGGTTGAAAGCTTGGGTTATATTCAAGGGCAATTCATGAACTCTCAGCATCAAGGGACTGGTAAACCAAACTGCTCTAGAGCCAGGGCAGAAGAAAAAGCAATGACATTCAAACTCATTTTCTATGGTGCATCTCTGGCACATGGGTGATATGGCTCGGATCCTTTTATGTAGGTTCTGTGCTATCGGCAAAGTCCCCGCCAACAAACGCCAAAGAAAGATTTTGACCTTGGGTACTACATTTTTTAGTTTGGATATCCTTAGCCAGTGGGTTTCATTGACAGTATCAGTCCTTAAGCTATTCTCCAGCTTCATTCTCCATTCATAACCTTCCTTTACTGAGTACCTTCCCTCTTTTACTCTTTTCCAAATCAATGCATCATCCAAGTTCGAATTGAGGTCAGGTGCTGTGACTGTACTCAGTATCTGTATTGCCTCTTGTGGCCCAAATAATCTCACTAATTGATCCTCCCTCCACTGATTTGTTTGTGTATCTACCAGGTCTCGTACCTTTAATTTTTTATCTGCTGTTGATGCACCGCTTTGAGTTTGCCATCCTTGAAACCATGGCTGAGAGACTGCATATGCTTTCTGTCCATTCCAAATTTGCCAACATACCTCTTCCTTAAGCTCTCCCTTGAATTTGACAACCTCCCTCCATAAATGACTTGTACCTCTGGTGTTTGTGGCCCCCCAAAAACCTGCCCTAGGAAAGTATTTTGCTTTACAAATATCCACCCAGATCTTGTCCTGTCTTTCCATGAGTGACCATATGTTCTTCAGAAAAAGTGCCTCCCCAAATTTATAAAGATTCTTCACCCCTAGACCTCCCTCGTCTATCCTTGTGCATACCTTCCTCCATGCAATGAAGGATAAGTATTTTGCTTTTTCAGTTTTTCCCCAAAAGAATTTAGCCATTAAGCTCATCATCTGATCAATTAATCCTTTGGGTATCCTTTCTGTGCTCATGTAATAAACTGGTAAGGAAGTCAAAACTGATTTGATTAAAACCATTCGACCCGCATGTGATAGCATTGAGCATTTCCATCATGTCAGTTTAGACCACATTTTATCTAGCAACATTTGACCTGTTTTTCTGGCACTGTTCCTTCCAGCTAGGCATATTGGAGTCCGATCCCTGAAAAGAAGGAAAATTGGAGACCTTGCTTTTCCACTTTGGAAAGGTCACGTGCTTCCTTGCATGTTGCATCTGAATGAGTTGTTTGTGGGTCCCATTTTGTGACCCGATTACTCCCATTTCGACCCTACCCGGTAATTTATAAGGGTTAGCGGTTCGCGCATGACATCACGAACGCAAGCAAATCTGGTTTAAATGGATCAAGGTAAATGATTTCAAACAGAAAAATAGAAGAGAAAAGTTAGAAAGAGGACCAATATTATGAACAAATTGCATAATTTATTCAAAATCTACTATGTCTAATTGATAAAGAACCAAAATCTTGTTTTCCTTAGATCCGATCTCACATATATATTAGAACAATGTAATAACAGTAATATAATATTATAAGTTGTACGCGAATTTATAGCAGCTTTTTTATCTCAACCAAATGGAAAGAACGTAAAGCTTTGTATAAAAATTTAGTATCATAGGCAATTTTCTTTCTCTTAATAGCAATTGGTGATTTGTTTTTTTTGTTTTTAAACATGCTAGATAGCTACTATCTAGGTTAGCAATTGGTGATTTGTTAACTTGTAATTTTTGACAAATAGAAGATTCGGTGTTGGTTGACTATGTAATTATTACGTAGGTCGATGGAGGGTTTTTTTTTTTTTTTGTTATGAACTTAAATAGTGTAATGTATTTGCTGAAGATTTATATTTTGCATTTTTTTCATTATAAAAATCTTTGGTTGATATTTAATGCATGATTGTATATATGGGTCCTCCTAAATGGATCATACAGAAACCCGATCCGATACTGTTATGACTGTTGTGGCATTGATAAGAGGGAGAATAAAGGAGGAATATTGGCTTTTGCTCTTCATTTGAGAATTGAGACCAACTTCTAACACGAGTACAGTTTACTAAAGAAAACAAACATCTCGGTTCTAGGGTTCCATTATGGGTTTATCTGGCCATTTTTCAGTTCTTTTAAGGGAATCTTTTCATGTACTTCCTTTTTTCAGGGTGTTGGTGCTCCTGTCAGACTCAACTAAAACACTGAAAAAAATTTTATTAATAAACTAATCTAATTAATTGAAAAAGCACAAAAATTTGCTGTGTACAAAAAATTTAAATATCAAATTAACTCCGAAATCTCAATGGTCACTGGTCAACCGTAATGTTTGAATCTGAATGTAGTTTTTGTTAAAAAAAAAAAAAACTTGACAGTAGCTGCAAAAGTTAGTTTCTGAAAAATATCGAGGCCTATAATTAACATTTTCATCTGTAACTTTTAGACCCAAGTATTGTTTCAAAGCTCGATATTTATTTGTCATGAATTATTCGATACAAATGCATATGGTAATTTCGTGATTTTGTATTTTCAAACAAAAAAGTTGTTCAAATACAACAGTGGAATTATAACAAAACACATATATTTAAAATCATATGTGCAAGAATTTACCAGTTGATAAAAGGTAATTATAAATATCATGCCCTCATTATTTCCAAATAATATTATGCTTTAGAATTTCATTTCTTTTGAGGAACTCTTTAGATTACTTTATGTGACTGTGAGGACTGGTAATTTCTAAGGATGACAGCTTAAAAAGAGTTTGATATTGGATGTGTTATTTTACTCTTTTAAGTGATAGTGCCTATATATTTTTTTGAATTTATGAACTTTTGCTTTTCATAATGATTATTCTTTTTATTGAACTATTGCGAATGGTATATAGTTTGACATTTTGTTCTCTTTCGAGAGAATCTTGTATATGCAATTTTGCGGCATGTTTTATAGGAACTGAAAGGATGATTACATTTTCATTAGTTTTCCTTAATTAGTTATCTTTCCTAAAAAGTTATTTGTACATTATTTGACGTTATACCAATAAGCTATCACTTCATCAAACATGGAGCCATATTATGTTTTCAGTGTTTATAGTACTAATCATCAATGTTGTTACGAATAAGTAAAAAATAAAATAAAATAAATCGGTTATACTAACTTTTGTACATGCTTATCTATATACGTATAGCCATATATATAATCCAATGTTATCATGGATGTGTTCGGTTGCACCAAAAATAAAAGAATATAAATAAGGAGTAGAGACGAGAGAGAGAAAAATAAGCACAATCAAACAAGAATAAATATTAGAACAAGATTTTCTTTTCCGCTTCTCAAGAATAGGTGGTAGAAAAAATAAGCTTCATATCATTATTCTCTATTCCCCTTTCCCTCTTCTCTATTCTTGATGCAAAGAATAAAGCATCGTGGATATAATTTAACTACATGATTATCTTTGTTTTATTGTTATATAAAAATCAATTGTGAAGGTAGGGGCTTGGAAATCCAACTAGGGGTCCTACGTGACATTTAATTTCGAAATAAGTTGGACAGTTTGACTTTCATCTCATCTTCAAAAAAAAAAAAAAAAGTCCTTAAGAAATCCGACCACAAGATTAAAATTACCTTACCTAAGCTCCGTTTGGATGGTGTGGGAATAAGAGGAATAAGGGAAGAAGTATTGAGAAGTGTGTAATTTTGTGAAGAGTTTGGATTGTTTATAATAAATTTGGAAGTAAGAAAAAGCTATTTTCTTATTCTTGCATCCATCCAAACAGAGAGATGCTATCGGTGCTATCTTTGAGTGCTCTAAACGTGTCGGGATTCAAATTTTGATTCAATATCAAAATTTGAATCAACATAGTTCAAGTACGAAGTACGCACTAAAGTACTGAATTTTCAAGTCCAATTGTTTTGAAATCAGATAATCATATATTAATTATGTACCTGCTTCCTCTTTTTAAATGATCAGGTCAAGACAAGTCAGTAACATGCCATGTTTTAAATTGGTACATTTATATTTTATTTTAACTAAAATTTTCAAATATCAATGAATAATTGAATATAAAAAATTTCTATATTTTATTTTACATACACAACTCATACACGAAACAATTTCTATATTAGATTATTTATTTATACAACTAATTTCAACAAAACTGATATTCATTTCAGATTTCAGAACAAAATAAATGACTATTGCAATTTTCAATTTTTTTATGGTTTACCAAATTGAGTTGAAATGATTATATATCCACCGTTGTCCAAGTAATGTTCTAGTCTTCTAGATTGGATAAAGATACAAGTACCATGTTCTGTCCATCATAACATTTGGTCCAAATAGTGTCCAGGTGTGAGTTCCAATTATTAAATCTAAAATCACACCCCCCATGATTTCATTGGGTATATTATTTTACAAAATAATAACTATCCCTAATCCTTTTTCACTAAATCCAGATCAAATCCTGTTGAAGTTCTGACCCAAACCAGATCAGTACTAACTAATCTAATAAAAACAGTACCTCCAGAATAATCAAGGTTTCCATACCATTATAGTTGGTATTCTTTCAAGAATAAAAGACAAACTTTATACTAAAACAAGATGGTAAATGATGCATATATATTTTTTTTTTTTTGGTTGGAAAGCATTTTGTTAGAAAGACACTTTAATTAATTTGTCATTCATGACCTTCTATTTATTTGGTGTTGGTAATAGCGGGGCCGTTTGGATCCCCATGGGATTTTGAGGAATTTCATCTTTCTACCATAAATCATAAATTTATTATAAACAATCCAAACTCTTCACAAAATTACACACTTTCCAATAAATTTATTCCTAGGAATTGCAACTTCCCCAAATTCCTAAGCGATCCAAACGGCCCCAGCATGACAAGGACTAAATGCAATCATGAATTAAAACCAGTTTGCCATATGGGCAGGTAAGTTCATAGCCTTCATGTGATGTGCACTTGCTTGTTTATTATTTTATTTCATATCTCATTGATTTCACAAAGAAATGCTGTGCTTGTGAATTGTTTAATGATTAATTAGTCCGGTTAGAATTATTGCATAGGACTTGAAAATAAATATAGCCTACGGGCCTTAAAATGCCACCCAAAAAAAAAAATACTTGACAATGAAGGCAACCAAGCCAAACCTTATCTCTTGCTATCATTCATGCAAATAAAAATATATAAAGAGAAAAAAATGCATTACCTTCAGCAAGCATGATTCCCAAAGATTTTGCACTTCGTACCGCCTGCAAATAGCTGGTACTGGCAGTGACTATTTTTCTTTTCCCAATACAACCTCTAATTTGAACTAAACATCAAAAAGAAAAAAAATCATACACTCTCTCCCCTACAATTTTTCTTTTATCCCACAAGTAACACTCTGGAAAAAAAAAACTGAAAAATTCTTATTTCAGCTATTATTGCCTCTGATTTCACCCTTATCCTAAATATACTAAAAAAATACTAAATGTACAACAATTCATCTACCGCGTGTATCCTTATTATTCCACTTTCTTTTATTTACCGATCATTTGATATTGTTTAACCAAAATTTGTGCATAAAGAAGCTCATTCCAAGAATCTGGTACCCCTGGTAAGCACCAATGGCTGCAATCCTGGTACCGCTCTGGAGACCTCCTTTCTTCTTCAGTTAAATTTTGTTTGCGGTATATAGAAGGATGTGCATCTTTTCTATAATCAGTCATCCTTGTAATGTTCAAATAACCTACAGGTGTTTTCATACCATTTATCACATCTTCTAACACCCTCATTATTGGAGGATATGTAGTCAGGTATTTCTCGTCTTTTATTGGCTCGGTTTCCTTGTCGCAGGCTCCTCCCGAGTTCCATTGCCCTCCACTGGATAGATGATAATTTGTAAGGTCAGGTTAGGACAAGATAATGAGAAAATATATATATATATATATAGAAGGTAATACAGCAGTATCATGTAGCAATATAGTTTACATTGCTACTGGGAAGCCACCAACATTCACCATACAATAATACAACTATTTTGTATATTTCTGTTGACTATTGAGGTATAAAAAATATTCATGCAAGAATGACACTTAAGCATGGCAGATAGGAAATAGCACTGTATCAGTGATGTCCCAAATCATAATTCCAACACTTCTAAGACAAAATATATAAATTATACAGTAGAATCGAGGAAAAACCAAAAGAAATGTTAACCTGAAATGGGAGGCAGAGTAGCCTCTAAAAAGCACAAGAGTCTTCTTTGAATTCACATTTGTGTCAATCCATTTGGCCCATGTATTAACAGCCTTACGAAAAGCATCTAAAACATTTAATTCACTATATACATGGTTTCCTTCCTGATAGTAATCTTTCCTGCAAAATGTTAGACCAACATTAGCTTTGCCAAAAAATATCAGGTTATCGAATCAGAATTAAACAAAAAGAAAATTACTAGAATACCCTGCTGAGGTTTTCTCATGAGTCCACCAGTGACCAGTGTTGAAGACTAAAAAATCTGCATCCTTGTATTTAGAAGATGATTTCTCAATTAAATCAATCCTAAGAGTCTCCTTTTTAGTATTATTGCCGAGTGGCATCTCCCATTCTCGCACAAGAAAAGGTGATCGAAAGAACTCCACACTACAATTGTAATCCTAATCACACAGAAACATAAAAAATAGAAAGTTCTAATTTAATAATTGTAGTCCTGAGTTGGCGGGTGATTCAATGGTCGGGAAGAAGCATATTCCAAAATGTACTTAGTACAAGTGATTTTATTGTGGTATAATATGTTTTGTATTATAATAATTTTTGTATTATAATAATTCTTCTCATCATCCACAAGTTTCTTTTCTATTTTTCTTTTGATTAGTACATCAGACATAGAAACATTCAAATTTTATAATCACTGTGGCCCTACCAAAGAACATAAGAGAAACATATAGACAAAAAGCTAACCGTGAATAAGAAAGAGTAGGATCCCTCCGTCTTAAATTCATGCCTTCCTGATGCCTCAAAAACCTTCAACTTATCTTTTATAGAATGTCTCAAGGCACATACAAGAGACTCCCACATATTCCTATTGAGTGAATCCCCAACAAAAACAAGCCTCTTTCCTCTCAACCTCTCCAGCATATCGATGGCATTGAATCTATTACCCAGAGATTTAAAAGATTCACAAAAATAAAACTGAATTATTATATGCACCTAAATCAGTTCAAGAAAGATATGATAGTTCTAATGTACCTCTGTCTATGATACATCAATTAAATATCTTTGACAATTAAAAGAAATTAATGAGTGTACCAACAAAGATGCATGTTCAGTAGAAACTACCCAGGTACAAGCCTATGAATAAATTTGGAGAAAGTAATCAAATTTTCAGGGAAGCCAAATTTTACCTTGGGATTTTACAACCATGAGGCTGCCACCGTAACTTCTGATAATTACGATCAGGCCGGCCATTGTGATAGCAATCAAAGGGCTCGTCAATATGGGGACATGAACCCTCGGGGTATAGGGGGTATGAATCATCTTTTACCCATTTCCCATGAAACATGTCACAACCAATCATAGATTTTGTCAAATCAATTTTTCTTTCTGGTTCTGCATTTAGGGCAGTGTTGGCCGTTCCCTTCGAATTTTCATTTCCCTTTGCCAGTGATAAAGTAAGATTATTTGAGTTAGAATTTTCACTTGACTTGGTATTAATTGCTGCTTGTGAGCCACTTGCATTGGGAGTACTTTTTCCCGGGTTGTCTTTCTTGGTGCCTGATGAAGCACTACTCTTACTCCCAGATGGTACTGGTGCACTGCTCCCATAAGTATCACTACTGCCTTGACTCTTGGTTGCAGTAACTCCATTTTGGGAGGGCAAAGCAGCAATTCCAGTTTTATTTCCGGTTCCACCAGGTGCAGCTGAAACTGTACTTGCTGGATTCCTGGGTGCAGGCGAATTTCCTTGAGACCCATTGGTAAGCTGATTATTGCTAGTTGTCCCATTAGTTTCATTAGTATTTCCATCTTTCTTGGATCCACCTTCCTTTTTTACTTCCTGAGTGGGAGGCATAGCAACAGCAGGATCTCCATTGACGCTTTGCTTTTTTGTGTTACCGTCTTTCTTTACTGGAACTCCACTTGCAACTGGAGGGGCAGCAGTACTAGGCTGATTCCTGCTTTCACTCTGATTTTTCAGATTTAAGCTGCCATGTACTTTTGTTGAACTGCCATCTCCAGTACCATTCCTCAATGAAACATCTGAAGTCTCATTTCCTGAAACTTTACTTCCTTGTGACCCAACAATGCTCTCATTTTTCCTTTTCAAACCTTCATCTTTAGTAGGCTCAACCCTTGATGCTTCCTCTGACTTGTTTCTGCTATCTCCACTCGGTTGAAACTGATTTTCACTGTTTGGTACCCCTTTCTTATCAACAAAAGCTCCATTTTGGCCATATTGAATTCGCTGCTCAGGAGAAGGCAAAGATGACGAATTGGGTAGAAAATGGGAGAAAAAGCTGGAAACTTGGGATCTGTAAGGGGCTGTAGAGGAAGCTGCCGAGGAAAAAAGGTTATTGAACCATGGTACTTTAGTACCAAAGCTGGTACTGCCTGAAGGGTTAAATAAGGCAAGATATGCCGTACATGCAACAAAGGAAAGCACTAAGCCGTAAATGAACACCTTTGTTTTCCGACTGGGTATAACAGAGGAGAGTGCCTTCACATCAGAAATTATGCTACTACTCTTGTGGTGATTTATTGAATCTTTCATTCCACCTGTATAGTGAGTGAAGTGCAATTAAAACCAGTTAACTCACTTAGCTTAATTGTGATGTATTGGTGACTGCTAGTACGAGGGTCCAGTAATTAGACCAATCCGTGTTTTAAGGTTATAAAATGTTGTAAAAATGATAGAAAACGAAGATAGAAATACCTATTTTAATCAAACTCGCTGCAAGCTTGGCAGTTCCTGAAATGAATTCCAAGGTTATCCTGCAGATTGCATGTTCAAAACAGAAGCATCTCATTTTAGCAAAGGCAAATGGCATAAATGAGCAAAAAAAACAGAACTCAGAAAAGCACAGCTCATTTATTCATCAATCTACACTTTCTCAGACCAATACTGTCATTAGACTAACCAATCTACACCATCCAAAAAAAATTTTAATAAAAAAAAGAGATAAGGATGTTTCAGACTCATGTCTGTAATATGCAAAAGGGGAACTTGTTGAGGCTCTATGCATATTTAGCAACTGAGCTAACCATAAAAAGCATTAAAGATAAAACGATGCCCCTATAAAAAGCAAGTTCTAATTAATCAGAATTTATCCCCTAGAGAAATCTGCAAAGTTCAACGCAATGCCTCAAAGTTTTTTACAATTAAGTTTCAAACCACGATATCGGTGTTGGATAGAAAGAAAAATTGACGCATAAATGCCAGAAATTAACATTTAACAACCCAGTAGAAGAAAAATGGCACAGTGAGAGCAAGTAATCATAAAAGTGATGTAATTCGAACCGATTTTTCAAAATGCTTTCTGATTTAGTACCAATCCTGAGCAAGACTCAACTGAGACAAACGAACAAGCGATAAAGATCAGAAAATGTACCTGTCAGAGACGATGGATCCTAGAAAATTTCTAGTCTCGAAGGCAACAGCTTGTGCTAGAAGAGTATATCACCTGACAAAACAAAAGAAAATTACAACAATTATGAGATGCATCATCGATTCTTGAAGAACAAAGATGTAAAAGGCAAACTAATGAATTCTCTAGATAAGAATTACCAGTCCAAATCCCCAAATTGATCCCGAACGAGATCGAAAGGAAGAAAGAGAAGAAAAAGGAAAATTTCACCTATGCAAAGACACAGAAATAAAAAGAGAAAAGAAGCGAAGAAGAAAAGGAGTTCGCTGGCCTCACTTAAAAGAGCGGAGTGTGAAGAAGAGAGGTGTAAAAGGTTTCAGTTCCAAAGACGCGGAGCACAGGACCGTTGTAAGAAAACACTCTGTGTATAGTGGGACCCACAGGAAGATCAGAGTTTTCATGTGGTGTCAAAGGAGGTCTAGATTGGACCGACACGAGTCTCCGTTTCGAATTCCCAGACAAAAACATCGATCCGTAGTACGATCTGCTTGGGCTTTCAAAGGTAATTTGATCTTTTGTAGCATATGGAGATACCTTCTATGTGGTGGGTCATTTTCAAATTAGAATATTGGAACTTTTAAGAGTACCGGGTCGTTTTAGTCACACAGAGAATCGGTACTTATTGGACACGGACAGTTTATGCTGTTGTTTGCTTTTTTAAGCCCCAATTTTCGGCTATTTTTTGGGAATTGATATTGCAAGCAATTTTATTTCTTCATTTTACATTTTTTTTTAGTCACGCAGACCGGCTAAGGTAACTTTTTTTTAAAATAACCAATAATTTCTAATTTAAGCAAAGAAATTTATATATAGATTGATACAAATTAAAAAGGGAAAGTAAGCATAGGAAGATTGTGGAAACTCCAGGGACAAAAAGGTAATATCACGTGGTAGAACGCGCTAATTGTGTTATTGAGTGTGGGCCCACAGCTACGGCGTGTTTAGGCAAGGGCTATTAATGGGTTCGCTCCTTTCCAACTTTTTTGTATTGCATTAAATGTTGATATCCAAAGAATAAATTTCCAACGCGAATTAAATTACTAATAACAACAAGAATAGAATATAACAAATATTATTATGGTAATCAATTTAGAAGCGCGATTAATTGGATGTACTATATTCGATTCGAGCCTTAAACAAAAATAAGAAATGGGCATTAAACATAAGGGGGCCCCACCTTAGAGTAGGACACAACTTGATTAATTTTTCTTATAATGAAACCCATATAGGCAATAAATTAAGGATGTGTTACATCATTACATGGTGTAGCGCAACAAAAAACCAGGATTAATTTGTTACTATATTAAAAAATGAAAATGAATAAACCATAACTCATAACAGTACGGAATTTGTTAATTTGATGCTATATTCAAAGCAGTGAGTAAGAGGTATAGCCGTATAGGGCGGTGCAGCCGTGCAGGGTAGTAAAAGGTGAGATGTGGATAAAAGAAAAAAAAATTGTCTTAAAAGAAAATTAGTTTTGATAATTAATAAGAATCTAACTATCTAATTACTAACTGATGATGCAAATTAAAAAAGTTGATAATGTACGATATGATCTTCAAGTACTCATAGACAAAATAGTTCTATTAATTTTGTGTACCGACTCTTAGTGTTTATGTATTTTTCCTTTCGGTTTAGACCATTCTATTTAAAATTATAAACAAAATACATTATATTTATATAAATATATATATACACACATATGACATATATATATATCAGTGACGTCATCCATGCATCAGCCGTCCTTATGTGTTTGTTTTTTAACGACGAAAAAGTTGGATGGCAAAGACCAGTGGCGAAGCTAGAATTTCGTGTCAGCAGGGTCCGTAATTTTTTTTTACTGAAAACATACGTATGATGTAACGTATAATATAGACATAATATAATAGTAATTTTTAAATAAACAACTCTAAAATAATGTCATATGAAAAAATTCATAAGAAATCAAATATATATTATAATAACAATAAAAATTTTAAATAATATACTTAATATACAAAAATAATAATTCAGAAATCAAGACAATAAAAAAGTACAACAATTTCCTCTGAATTTTTATTTTTTTAAAAATTTTGCATAATAGGTTCATTAGAAATCTTATTGAACACTTATTTTTCTATATTATATATATATAAAGATGGGAGGCATACGAAGAAGCTCGGTCACTATTCAAACCACAGTATTTCTGATCTTTTGTGGCGTTTGGAATTTTTTTGACAGGAACAATATTTAGTATTTTTAGTGGCAGTTTGTATATAATATCCAAATTGTATTTTTGATCTTCTATGGTATATTTTGTTTATAATGTCCTAACAAATCATGCAATGCGTGAGATTCGCACTAGTATATATATGCTACAAATAATTATTCATCCAAATATTCCATTCGATTATAAAATTTGTCTTAATAAAATTTATTGGGAGGAAAAATAAGAAGATTAGTCAGGAACACATACTATATGGGGTCCATATGTAATTTTTTAGGCGTCGTTATGCAATTCAAATCAAACACGACATATTCAGCTGGGTCCTAACTTCTTGTGATATTATTTTTAATTACATACAAATACAATATCAATTGAAAAAAAAAAATTGAGGTGGGTCCATGGACCCACCAACTTTAACGTGGCTTCGCCCATGGCAAAGACCTCCCTCTTTCTTCAAAAAAAAAAAACAACGACATCGAAGCTGAAAAAAAAATAAAATAGTAAATAATAGGAAAATCAAAGCGTACGGACAATATATTTATTAGTTATGGTATATAATAAAGTTAAAATCAGAAATCTCCTATAAAATTAGACGAAGTTTTCTTTTTTTTTTAATATGATATGGAGGGAGAATAGTATTGCTAGGGTTTATTTAGAATCTTTTTCGCTCTACGATATCAATATAAAAAATTCTCAACGGAAAATTTTTACAACAATACTATATTTCATTGGATATTACGAAAAAACCAAATTGATTATATCGGCTTCATTGAAAATATTTCTGAATTGTAAAAAAAAAAAAAAAGAAAACTCTACGAGCAATGTAAGAAAAAAAAAAAGAAAAGAAAAGATAGACAGTCTTACAGAAAAGTTGGAGAATATGTATCTTCGTACTGTATGAAAATATTCGCAGTCCATATAATCGCTCCTTTCAGCCGTGATCCTGTCGGAGACGCCGTTCAATTTCACGAGGAATTCTTTGAGATTCGTATTGTGCTCTGGAGATGTCTTGATCAAACAGACTAGTAGTGATGTAACAAAAGAGGTAAAAACTCTCAAATCGTAATAAACTACAATTTTTTTTTCTAGTTATTCTTCAACCAGCTAGATAGAGAGAGATCAACATTGAATTTGAGATAAAATTAGTACTGATAAGATAATTTTTAGATAATACATAATTTAAATTAGAAAAAATAAATATACATTTTTATAATTTCTCAAAAAAAAAAGACATACTAAATTAATATTGCTATTTTTGAAAACAATATCATATCAGAGGCCAACCTTATCCTCACTCGTGAAAATTTTTCCTTACGTTGAACATTGTTAATGTATTCATAAAAGAAAAAACAAAGTATAATTGTTAATTGGAATCATCATCACATAGATTCCATCATCTCCATTATCTTCAGGATTCTAATTAATTATCTAACATCCTTATTAATAGAAATTCCAGAGATGAGAGGATGAGATAAAAAAAAATAGCAAATTCAAGGAATAAGTGGATTATCCGGCGCTCTCACCTCCTTCTTGTATATCCTTCCTCCATCTCCTGTGTTTCCCTTCCCTTTCGGGACTTTTTTTTTCCAGGTGAAATTTTTTTCCAAAACAATTATGTTCTAAAACTAGAACAATTAAGTTCTAAAACTAGAATAATTAAATTACAGAACAATTATGTTCTAAAACTAGAAAAAGGTTTTCATAACATTTATGTTCTGAATAATTATTTTTACAGAACAATTAGATATATTAAATAGAACATATACTTATATTAATTAGAACAATTAACATCCTACTTTTGTAACACAATTTTTCCAGGACAGAACTAAATTGTGTAGGCGTTGGATGGGGATGAGCGCTACATTAATTGCATCAATGAGGCAATTAATTTGGCGCTGTTGGGATGAAGGATGAAAAGCTTAATTAATCACATTCCAAAAATAAAAACACGTTTTCCAGAAAATGATGAAGATGAGAAATATTGGAGATGATCCTTATCAGTCTGACTTGTTAATTATTATACTGCATTTCCTATCTTTGTTGGGCTTCTTTCAAATTTCTTTCTTTTAAATTGAGTTCGTTTGAATATACGTGGATGACTTCTTTGTTAATTTGATATTTTTCATCATTGTAAAAATTAGAGAAAAAGTATATTAGGTTGCAGTTTGTATATATATTTTTCATCTTTAAGATATGTATGCACCAAGATGAGATCATTTTTTAAATTATTTAGCTACCTATATCGAACATTTTTATTTTTTATAGTTTTGAATCGTAAAAGTATTTAATATTTATATTATAATTTATGAAAGGCGTAGATAACGATTTCAGTTTGTTTTGATTATTTTCGGTATGGGGAGCATTTTAGATCGGTCGAGTGCAATAAATGTCCTATCAGAAATAATGAAATATGTAATAGATTCAAACAACTTCATTTTACGCAAGTAGCGTTTATAGGGCATATAGCCCATTGCGCAAAAGAACAAACAGAGATAAAAGCAAAATTAATTGCAAGATAATGACAGGCTTTGTACTTGTTGAGAAAAAGATAGTGATTATAGTGGTTGTCAGGTAACAGCACTTTATTATATAATTATAGTAGTATAATATAACAGTAGATGCAAGACAACGGCTGACGTTGTCAAAATCATAATAATATCAATATACAATGATGTTGCCAAGTTTCGGATTTTTTTCAAATAATCAAAATTAGGTTCAGAATTATTGCTGTAGAATTGCAAATTGTTTCTGCTTACTTTTTCTGACATAAAACTAAAAATTCAACATCGTCAAATTTAAAGGTTCCGGTTTCATTTATATCACAAAAAAAAATCATAAATCCATCCTTCTATATAAGGTTTAGACATTTTTTTAGAAGACCGACTTCGGGTGTGTCTATGCAAATATTTTCTTTTCTTTTTTCTTCAAGTATTTCCGCAAAAATGAAAGGTAGTGGAAACAGAGTTAAGAGTTTTCGTATTTATTTCTTGCAATTTGTAAATATTTGTAAGGAATAAATTTTGGGAATTAAAATTTTAACTGCATAACAAAATTTCAGCGTCAATTCCCTTACAAAAATCATGTACTAAAAATCTGCCCCAAGTCCCAAACACAACTCCAATTCGTGTACAGTTTTGGGCAATAGTATTATTTCACAAGATCAAACGTAGGAAAATTTACTTTTTATTTTATTTCGGACGATATCTATATCTCGATTACATTTATTATTATCGTCGTCTTCGTCTCTGTTTTTCCATTCAGGTTTCCCAAAACTGACATATTTATTATTCACGAAAACAGAAAAATTTTAAAATCTCTAAAATAAATCTTTAAATACAATTCAATTAGAATAATAGATTAATAGGGAATCAAAATCTGTTCGAGAAGTTCTTCACAAAAATAAAAAATTTAGATTCCTAGTTATTGTTATCTCAAATAAAATCCCCATCAGAAGGAATTGGAATCTGAAATTGAAAAGTTGAGTTTGTTCCCTCCAATTGTTTGGTATTCAATTATTCATTGGGGTCCCGAAGAGAGATGATTATGTTCACATGCCGGACTTCACTTCACGACTGTAACCATGCTACTGCATTTCCCATGATTTTAGCAACAGGTATCAGTCATTGGAGCTCTAATTGAGGCCCTCTGATGTAGAATGGACGATTCTGATTTGTCCAGAACAATTCAAGAGAATTCTGTATAACTGGAGAGGATCCAAATTTTGAAGCCTTTATTAAGTTTTGGATATGAAACAAAGACGTTTACATGATAGCAATGAGTTGCAAAGAAGAGACAAATAGAAGACCTCCTTTGAGATAAATTAATTAATTAAATGCCACCGACTCAAGTTTCTATGTTTTAACAACAAACAAAAACTTTCAACTACGACCCACTACCTACCCACTCACATTCTCTTCTATACTCCTGTGTTCTTTTCATTTATTTATTCATTTTATTGTTAAAAACAGGTACAAATGAACTCGGTACACTTGAATTACATAGGAAGGCCTGATTGCACTGGTTTTCACAACATAAAGAGCACTTAGCACATGCAATTATTCTTCATGCTTTTGTTTTTCCCCTTAATAAAGTCTCTGGGTCGCCTTTTATTCAACTTACTTTTATTACTTTTAACAAGTGTAAGCTTCACTGACCAACTAGGGTTCTGTACTTCTGTTGCATCTTATAATAATTAACTAATGGTTGAATCTCCACCATGACATCTCATCACTTCAACCCAATAGTCAAATTGTGTACTTCACAATCATATGGAGAATTTTTCAACTTTAGGAGATGCCATCGTAACTAAAAAGCACATAATCACATGCTGTAAATTTCAACTTTAAGGGTGCGTTTGGATCGTTGGAAGAAAGAAGAAGAAGAAGAAAAAAAAAAATTATAAACTATCCAAACTCTTCACAAAGTTACACACTTCCCAATACTTCTTCCCACTTCTTCCTTATTCCCTTCTTCCCACACCTATCCAAACGGAGCCTAAGAGATGCCATAGTAACTAAAAAGCAAGTAAATCCATCACCACGTCATGTTAGGCTTTGAGTTGAAAAGATACAAAGTGAAACTTGTCTCTTCTTTTTCTTTCCCCCCTTCTTTTATTAGACCAAACAATGTAATAATAATAATAATCTATTATAGATCCTTTATAGCTTTCCGAACCCAAAAATTACTAATTTGCATATAATCCGAAAAAAGTTATATTTTCCCCACTATACATAGTCATGTAGGTATCGGATAAGGCTTAAATTGAATTTTTTTTTTTTTTGGTTTCAACTCCTAAAGCCTTGTCTAATTTAATCTAGCTACTATTATATTCTGGAATCTAAGTTTTTTTTTTAATTGTACGTAAATATTTATTCTGGTACATTAAGCTGATAAATTGATACTGAAATTGTGTACTGAAAGATTTGTAAATAAAAACGATGAGGAGTCATAAAAATTGCAGATTTTGTGAAGCAAAATATTATAAAACTGTAGGTTATATAGCTTTTGATACTAAGAGTGAAGAAGGTGAAAGAGTATTTTACATTACTCTTTTTGATATATCTAACATTAAAAAAAAAAGAGGTAAACTTTTTTCAGAAGCTGCAACTAGGTAATAGGTACTCAAGTTAACTTTGTTTTTTACCTTTTTTTTTAAAAGAATTATTGGATCTTTTCTCATAAGCAAAAACTAGGGAGTTCATATAATTATTATATCCTCCGAAATAATCAACTGTGTCCGTGTGGATTGATCAGTTCATACGGTCCGAAGACCGAAGGTCAATTAATCTAAAGAAGGCGGTGAGCCTGAAATTAGTACCGAACAATACAAATGTTGTCCACATCAGTTAATTATTATTTTATTAGACGTGTAAGTATTATCAGTAGGAGTGCGCCGTGCGCATGCAACATCGCTCTCAATTACTGAACCGTGCTGTTAAAGAGAAATTGGGCGTGCTTCTCTCCACTTTGTCGCCTGTTTGGTTTCCAGGCATTTATGAATTTTGCTGAAATCTAGGGATCGACAGACAAGATAAGGAAATACTGGAAATGACCATTGAAGAAAAAAAATGTAACCGAGGTAGATTATGATTTTCGGACTTGATCACACTTACAGGCGGAAACTCTGGTGAAATTGTTGACAATGAAGCTAAGCCTACGGGCCTCATCAGGATCAGGTTTTAGTGTAAATTCTCAAGAGTCGAAAAGTATGAATTATGTAGCAGGCCTACAGCCTACAGGCTTCCCGTGCTAAAAAAAAATAATACTTTTCGACTCTAGATAAATAAAAAAAAAAGGAATGGGAGAAGAGCCAACGGTGATAACTCTTAACTTGGGTTTGTGCACGAACCTTTAGGTTAGTTTTAACTTAACGCCAACGGTGATATAATATGTTAAAACTCTAGCCCAATCCTATTTTTGTAAGGTTCTGTTGCTGCATGGAAAAGCATCATAAAATTCGAAAAAGGGAGCATAATTAATTGATATTATAGAAATAACAAAAATATGTTAATTAACCATCAAATTATTAACACTTGCGCGACAAGCAACAAAAAATAATCAAAATAAAAAGAAAACCGAAAATTCCGAATATACGTCATATTAACTTGTAGGCTTGGAATTAAATTACCCAATTTAATAATGAGAATCAATTAGCAAAATTGCGGAAGTTTGAGATACGCATACAAAAACCATAAATAAGCTATCAGAGAACGTAATTTTAATTTCTTTCTAAAACTATTTTTTGTTTGTTGTCAAGGTATAAATAGTTTTGTTACCAATATAAACTTTCATGAAATAAAAAAGTTTTAAAAGCCTATCAGCTCCCTCGGAATTTACCAGTTCAAAGTACATATCATTCAGAAACAACATTCAACAGACAAACATTCTACCACAACACAACCCTCCAATTAAATCCCTCAAAGTCATAAACCAAAGATGGAAAATTAAACTGACATAAAATCACCATATGTTTTAAATCCTAAAATAATCTAAGCCATGATGCGAGCCGACCTGACATAAAGGCTATCGACCACCTTGCCCATGTTGGAAATGGTCTCCAGGGCAGCAGGGAACATTTTATCAGTTTTTAAATCCTCAAATATAATCAAACAGCCTGCACCCTGATCGAGTGTACCAGCAAACTTCTTATCCAATATCATCTGAGAAAGCTTCTTTTCCACATGCTCGACCGGCAACTCAATCATGTTCGCCACATGGTTGATTTCAACCCTAGAATAGGGCTCGATTAACCTACACAGATTTTGTTCCAATAAAGTATCGTACAATGAGGACAGGTGGCGGTGTACAATTGGATCATCCTCCAGCTGAGTCTTATAGTCTCTGAGTGCAGTTTCAAAGAACTTGAGAGACCTTTTTGCATAAGCATCAGCAACAGCCTTCATGGCATCCAAGTCGGGTCCAAGATAGTTCAAACCTGCCTTGGATGATATTATACTCGCCACATCATCAGCCTGGTTCACCATAATCTTGCAGAGAAGCATGTACTTCAGACTGAACACAGCACGTGGATCTTCGAGTGCATTAAATGCTTCAAAGGCCTCAAAGAAATAACTATACGCGGTCTTGTAATCCTTCTCCTCAGCATGCAAAATACCACTCTGTAGGTCAATCGTGCCCTGCTGAGCTGGCGGCACATAGATAGCATTGGCTGCTGTGCGGGCTGCGGTAAGAGATGCCTTGGCCTTGGGTAAATTTCTGAGCGAAAAATGCAATTTGCTCTCCAAGAGGTCAATATCTACCAATAGCAACTTGTCATCTAGCCGTCTCACCTCCTTGATCAAACCTGACAGTAGACTCAATGCCTCAGAGTACTCCTTTTCCTCCATCAAAAGAGCAGCAAGTCTCGCCTCGACACGCTGGCGCAAGAAGGTTCGCTTCTCGAGGCGGGTCCACTCAACCATCTCTCTGCAGAGGGAAATCTGCAGAGCAGACGTCCCTGGAATCTTTGCAACTGCATCAATAATAGAGCGAACAATTTTTGCAGTTTTGGCCTTGGGGATGAGTGAGAAAAAGGGTCGGAGTTGGGTCAAGAGTAGACGCAACTCCTCAGCTTTCTTCTCTTGGGTTAGGAGGTCAGTGAGGTTGGTGATGGCTTGTTCTTTTATGCGAAGAGCATCTGGGGCTGAGCTGGGGTTCTGAAGCACACGGTAAAGGATGGAGATGGATTCAGGGCGTGTCGGGGCCTCCAATGCCTGTGCAATTGATTCTGTTGTGGCTGGGAGGTAGTCTGACGACATTTTTTACTGAAATAAAAACAGTAAATTCAATCGGTTGTTCTTAAATTGTAATTAAAAGATAATCTGATAACATTTTTCTTGCCATTTAAAATTTTTACTGAAATAAAGACAGGAGCATCAATTGGTTGTTCTAAATGTAATTAAAACTGTTTCTCTAGGCACTTCACCAATGCCACAAATAACTGTAAGAAATTTTGAAAAGTGGTTTCAATTGGTGTGTAAGAGCCATGCTGTCCAAATCACAACAAAACATGCTATTCATATGTTTGCAAAGGTATGGAACGAGCAGCAACCATGATAAAGACTGCCAGTCCCCCAA
This sequence comes from Rhynchospora pubera, assembly GCA_028095005.1. Classification (NCBI taxonomy): domain Eukaryota; kingdom Viridiplantae; phylum Streptophyta; class Magnoliopsida; order Poales; family Cyperaceae; genus Rhynchospora; species Rhynchospora pubera. The sequence continues at coordinate 68,039,963 of CM051461.1, read as the reverse complement.
AGAGTTGCAGCAATAAGAACAATTCTTCATGGTGGGGTAAAAATCAAGTTTTATTCATGATGGGGGCCAGCACACTATAAGAAGACATGTCTAAGAATCAGAATCTTTTGATTAACCAAGCTTGCTGTATGAAGAAAACCTCTACATTTGAGGGGTAACAATAGAAATTGGAACCCACCACCTAAAAATATTTTGTTGAATACATAATTCTGTATTAATCGGTCAAATAACAGAACAGAAAGACTCATGATTTAAAAGATGATGAAAGCAAAAACCATCAGAATCAATATTTAATAAATTGTAGTAATCCATTTCGTTACTGGTCGACTCTAGACCAAAATAAATATAGAAAAAACAAAGTTAACTCCGATTACATTACTGATAAAAAATAGAATATATTTCATAAAAGAAATAATGGTGCCGTAGTTGTATTCTCATGCTATTAACGATGCAACGGGTAGTAGGTTTTTAAAATAGAATGGGTTTGGTTAAGTAGAAACAAACCAGCTAAATGGCCCAGGGTTACTATGTAGATAAAAATAAAGAAATCAAACAAGCAAAACTACAACTAATTGCCACCTTCACTGTTTTTACGATACAGAAAACCAAGAGTTGTACAAAAGCATCCTCTTTGTGTACCAGTAATATTCTGTACTAAGTTTGTACTCATACTTGGATTACAAGTCACGTGACAATGTTGTACAGACTATGAAACCCAATTCAAACCTTATTGTAAGTAATGAAACCCTAATTAAGAACAGAACCACAACTATGACAATGACAAGATTGTACTGTTAGAGGAAACTAAAAAACAACGACACAACATGAAAGTATTGCACAGTTTAGAAAAAGAAATTAAGAAAACATCCACCTTATGAAGATTTGAATTTTTCTTTCAATTGTCGCCTGAGATTTGGTCTCAAGTAACAGGTTACTAAGTAGATAGATAGAGAGAGAGAGGCACCTGAAAGAGAACTTGATGGGACAAAGGGTTTCTCGGTCGGATCGCAGCTAGAGAGAGAGAGAGAGAGAGAGAGAGAGAGGCGAAGCAGGAGGAAGAGAGACTTGGATTGGGGCAGAAGAAAGTATAAATCGGGTTGATGGGTTTTGTTCCTAAATCCAACCCATATTAAGCCTCTGATAATTCTTTTATATTTATTATTATAAATACCATTGTTTATATCATATGTGTAGCGGGTAGAAATATTTTCCATTTGAAACCCGCCACAAAATATTTTGTAGAGGTAGTAATATAGGGAAACGGAGTTTGGCCCATTAAATCTTACGACAGATGGGCCTAAATCAAACCCACAAAACTGGACCTAAAATGAAGTGCTGATTTTGGGCCTAAATCAAACTCAAAAGTAAAAAATACTGATTTTGTGCCGCGAGTATGGCTGCATAACGTCTAAAACGACCACGAAAACGGTCGATTTCGTTAACCGTTTCGTTTTAAAACGAAATTGATCACCCATTTACGTTAACCGTTTCATTTTGGACGAAACGGTCGAAATCACGAAAATACCACGAAAATACACATGGACGAAACTGTTATAAGCTTTCGTTAACCGTTTCGTTTATAAAACGCAAAACGAAAGGACGGTCGAAACGGTGACCGTTTTCACCCCTAGCCGCGAGCTTAATTCACATTTTAAATATTCATCCTGAAAGCTTGAAACTCAAAATTAAAAATAAAAGAAGTTAGGTATAGAAATGGAATTTCTAACAATGAAATTATTTGAAAAGGCATCTATTTGAGAAAAAGTTATTTTTTAAAAAAATGAGGTGATGTTTCTATAAAATTAAAAACTATTTGAAAAGGTATCTATTCATCAGGCAAGCTTGAAACTCAAAATTAAAAATAAAAGAAGTTAGGTATATAAATGGAATTTCTAACAATGAAATTATTTGAAAAGGTATCTATTTAAGAAAAAGTTAAATTTTTAAATGAGGTGATGTTTCTATAAAATTTTCATTCAACACATATTGGACACAAATAATAGTGTGAACACTATAATAGAGTTTTTTTTTTTTTGGACAAACTAGATATGATTGTCTCCTTTGAGCGAGGGTAAATGAAAACACGAGTTGCATCATCAGAATAAATTAGAATAGAAAATTGAGAAGCATGATGGGACGAATGCATGATGGTGTGACATGGCTAAATATTTGAACACTGAATCCCTTTTATTTATTTATAATTTTTCAATTAATTTAAATTAAAATGCTGGAAGGCAAAAAGGAAAAACATTAGGCATATTTATCAAATTAAGTTCGATTTAAAGATTAAAATAAAATACATCGAGGATTTAAATTTAAATAACCCAAGTTCAATTAATTTGTTGTAGCGAAAAACAATCTTGTCGTGAATCTTCATGTGGTTGATGCTCTCTGTTTAAAAAGCCTAGAGAGTGGATGACCTATCACTGTATCTATAATAGTATGGTTGCATAATAGGATATTGGAGAACACCTTGAATTCATCTTTATTTTTATTACATTGACTAACTGTTATTATTAGTTTTAGTCTCATAGGATAAGTATCTGTTGTGTAGTCCTTTAAATCACCATAGTGCAATTTCTCTGGGGAAGTAAAGTTTGTTATTATTCAATAATGTCATTTATTTTTGCATGTGTCATCATGACTTCGTTAAGCACAAATAAGGATCTACTAAACATGAGAAGAGGATGTAACATGTATTTTCCAATTCAGTTCTATTGAATAGATGCTCTGATTTTTAGATTGTATAGAATTAAAGCACCATCTCAATCTAGGAGAGAAAATGGAGGAACCAATGTTGCTTAGAGAAGAAGATAACGATGGAGCTTAGTGAGTAACAAGTAGCAAATTAGCAAATTTTTTTAGATTTTATTATTAAGTATTATGTATTAAATAGTAAAAACTCAGCATCAAATTAAAATTATTCAAAATTTGTACTATTAAAATTTTAATTATAATTTAGTAATTAGAGTTTTATAATATTATATTATTTAACAGAAATGATAAAAATGAATAAAGTAAACAAATACAAGTGCAATAGCACGGGATGAAGCGTGGAGAGATGGTAGATAGTAATTTCTATTATTTAGTAATTTAAAATGAAACTATGGGTGCGTTTGGATGAGAGAAGAAGAAGAGGAAGAAGGAAGATGGGAAGAAAAAAAATTATAAACAATCCAAACTCTTCACAAAGTTACACACTTCCCAATACTTCTTCCCACTTCTTCCCTTCTTCTCTTCTTCCCACACCTATCCAAACGCACCCAGAGTACAGGACTCTCAAAGCCTAATTGAGGCCAGATTATTTTTTTTATAGATAAAAGAAATTGCACAGTAAAGTACGCAAAGATGAACAGAAATCTAAACCGGAATCTAAATAATTTAAAATGAATTTCATGTTGCAAATTTCTAAAGAACATCGACTAAGTATTTAAAATAAATCACAACCGTTTGGACCTCTTAGGAATAAGTGAGATGTGGGAAGAAGAGAAGAAAGGAAGAAGTGAGAAGAAGTATTGGGAAGTGTGTAACTTTGTGAAGAGTTTGGATTGTTTATAATTTTTTTTTGGGCCTTCTTCCTTCTTCCTTCTTCCTTCTTCCAACCCCATCCAAACAAGGCCTATTTGAACCCAATTGCGCAATGTCGTACATGCAAGAAGAAAATAAGAGAAACACGCTTATGATCTGTTAGGAGAAAAACTTTTAAATGCTTTTATTGCAAAAGCTGCAACTTCGATACTGCAATACTATGTTAGTTTGTTTCGAGAAAAAGTGCAATCTAAGTTGCGTTTAACGCAATTAATTAACAATATTTGAATTCCCAATGTAGGAATGAATAGTGTATATTCAGTTCATCAAAAAATAGTGTATATTCCAGATTTTCTGTGGCGGATGAGAGTGAACTCTTGTATCGACAGTGTTAAATAATATCATTTTCATTCTTTATCAAATCTTTTTTTTCGATGACGTTCTAATATAATTGTTACAAATTAATTATTTTATCAATTTATGACGTTTTGTTAATCTATTTTCCATTTTGCACCCTCGATCGAGTTAGAACTGATTCTTTTCGTGAAACGACCAATCATCATATGAAGAGTATCAAATAAAGATACTTACATCCCTACAAGAAGCAAGGATGTTTTGTATATATAAACAACAAATTCGTTGCTAGTAATTCACAAAAAATATAAACTGTGATGAATCTATCTATGTACACTTCTAAGAATTAAGAGAACTCGGATGCACACAATAGAAAAAAAAAAAGAACAACCAAAACATAAACGATCGGACAACCAAAACATAAACGAAATCAAAGATACTTACAACTGCTAACAATTTATGTGTTACAAATTTAATATTTTCTTCGGCCTTAAATATAAGAATCGATGAGATCGTTGTTGTTTTGCGATCAAAGTAATTGTAAGTACACGTCAATTACACTAAAATTAAAATGAATGCTTTACATATCGAACAAAAGCAGAAAATAAAGAACGAAAAAATGACATTTTCAATCATACAAAGAATAGTACAAGGAAAATAAAAGGTGAAAACAAATCCTATATCCAAATCCACAAGCTGATAATAGTGGCAAACATGGTAACAATCCAAGAAAAAAATGAGTTTATTATAGATGCACCACTGCAAACAAGCCTGTTTCCATGGTATGCGCACACCTTTTCCTTCCTGTATTTTCAACAGTTAACAAAAACAAATCAAATAAAGATGTTTTAATAAAAAATATTTTATAAAACAAACTTTATATATCACGATAATAAAGTGAGTCGAGAAAAGACAAAAGATCATGTTTATTCCTGCTCTGAATAAGTAATTACTAATACGAAATATAAATGAAACCCTTTGTACGTCCAGCATCTGTATTTTTACTTGTGAATAAATACGCACTTATTTTATTCATTATATTACACAATCAACAATTAATAATCATGCAGAGATTTGTATCATTAATTTCCCCAAAATTAAAAGGGCAGCAATTTATGTAGATTAAATTTATCACCTTGAAAAGTTTTTATCGTTCATGTAATGTGACAATTATAAATTTGTGGTAGAAAAAATCAAGATGGCGAACGGATAAGGTTCTAAGCGGTGTTTTCTACGTCCAATTTGTTTTATCTAAGTGTGAAAAATTGACTTAATTTGCACATAACGAAAGCGAATAAATATCATATATATTTTTTGTCCAGGTGTCAGAATACATCCTGGAGACGATTTGGTTTCACTTTATTTAAAGTCATGACAGTGATATTTTCATATAGGTTGAAATGTATGCTAAATTAATAATCAACTAAAATCAGAAGAGTAAGATAGTTCTGTTGCCAACTTGCCGTGTATATCAAATGGTCCAATTTTTTATGTCCTTTCTTCATGAATTTTTTAAGGCATAACTTTACCCTAATTTTTTTTTTTCCAAACCCAAATGATAATGACTGATAATTGAGTTTTTGTTCTTTACTTCTAGTACTTGATACCGCCGTAACAAATTCAAAAGCTCAAACTACATGAATTTAATTTCCATGTCATTTATAACTGAATTAGGTGATATTATCTCTTTCTATAATACTGTATATTTGAGAAATGAAAATAAAATTATAGCTGATGTGTCCATGACCATGAGCAGTTGCTCAATGTTGATCAACTTGCAAACAAGTAAAAAATTTCCATTTATTCCTTTTTTGTGACTATTTCTCTTTGCTAAATAAAATGTAAATTTCGTGGCAAAATCATTACTCACCTCTTGGAGCAGAAGGTAATAATATAATCAGCATCAGAGCATGTAAAAATGCTGGTAGGATCATCATATGCGTAGCTATATGCGCCAGGGCATGCGTCCTTGAAAATTTTCGAATAGTAGGTTGGTTGGCAAGTTACTGGGTTTCCATAGAGGCCCCGGCAACAGTACTGGTCGGTGTCAAACACATCGCATGCACTTCTGCATGCCACTGTCCTGCCATTAAACTGGCCAAAACATAAAACCCAGTCAATTTATTTCATGAAACCTGAAGATATATTTCTGATTAGTTATATTGAAAAAGTGAACTGTTGATGCATTGTATGGAAAATGGAAGAAATAACAAAAGAAGAAAATGATCCGTAGAGGGTTTATAAAAAATGGTTACTCTAGTCCCTCTTCTTTATACCAATAAATGATAGATATAAATGATGGTCGTGGTGTGCAGAGAATCTGAGAAAAAACAGCCTATACTACATCAACAAATTTTCATCAGAAAAAAAAACATCGACAATTTTTATTAAAATAGTTAATTTTGACATCATAAGCAAACCTTAACAGCGAGCTCATTGGGACAATTCAGCCTCAAGTCGCCATCACACCCAGCCACAGTGCAATTACCACCACCATTACTATTACCATTCACCGGTGTGACGACCACAGGCAGGTTGTATCCATCAACCAAGCTGACATCATAAAAATCAGCAGATGCAAGGGTAAACTCAGCCAGTGTAGCAGGTGGCTTGCCAGAGGCGCCACACTTTAGTGCTGAACCACAAGATCCTGTCTCGCATGTCCCATTCCCATCCTGGTCAAAGTTACAGCCGGTTCGGCCCCAGATACGTCCGCTCCACCCGACTGGGGCAGTGAAGATCCGGGATTGACCCGATTTTAAGGCAAAACCACCCCCCTCAAATTGCTCCCCAGGTGTAACTGCTGGCCATATGGTCTGCTTGCACTCGTTTATTATGGTAAAAACTCGCAATCCTTCAGACTGCTTTGCCACTGTTGTATATACATAGAACAGAATCTATAGTTAAAAAGTGTGACATTGATTATTTGATGGTCAATCTTGATGGTTTCCCCCTCCATAACTTATAGCGTCGCGTAGAAAGGTTTGGTGTTAGTTACATGCCAAAATGAATAAATCTAGCTGGCAGTCACTGAAATCAGGTTATGGATATACTGAAGTAGAAACCAAGTAACACCCCAAGTTAGGGATAATACTGTCATGTAGATAGGAATTGAGGACCTGTTCAGCTTGACTTGATTATGGATATATTCAAGCTCAGTTGGTAATGCACTAATGCTATTCCGACAATATGCATATAAATTACATATTACAAAAGAAAACTTGTAATCGTATTATATGTAGCATCATACAGTATATTCAAAACATGAAAAGCAATATATAAAGAAGAATGGGATATTTCATATACCTAATAAGAAGAAAATTACAAAAACCAAGTACACAGTTCCTGTTGAGAAGTTCCTCATTGTTTTCTACTATGAGACTTTTTATTTGTTCTCTCTACCTCATCACATTCATAAATTACTAACAGATGTTTGATGGATATAGAAGGGAATAGATAAGCAAAGCGGAGAAGAATACTTGATGCATAGGGCTTCTGGTACGGTACAAAGAGAAAAAGAAAAAGAAAATTGGTACCTTGCTTGTAGAAATGGAAGGTACCGAGTCTAGGGAGGAAGAGATTCCTTCCTTTCTATCATTGCTTTCTCATTTCTGTACTCTGGACCTGTTTGACACTGAAAGGTGCCTTTTCTCTTCTTCTCCTTAATATTCTTATGTTATTTTTGCTACTTTTCTATATAATATTTAACAATCAGTCTCTTATCTCTCCATATAAAGCTATGTGTTTGTCTTATGTTTAGATCAACAAGACATGATAGCTCCGGAAGGGACTTAAACAATTGCAATTACTAGAGAAGTAAAAAGGTGCAATTGTTGGGTCCCAATAGAAGGCACTTATTTGCTTCTTGAGTAAAAAGCACCTATATCATATTCTGAGTTGTTAGGGAAGAATTTCATGCATGTCCCCACAAAACCTCAAAACTTAACTAAAGGAGACACTGCTCTGGCCTCCGTAACAGTATATTCTGTCATGGTAAGCATGATAATTTTTGTTCCCATAAAGTAGATTTAGAGGATAGATATTGGGATAGAATATGACATTTCAACAATAATTAAACAAACAGAACAAATTGTGTAGGAATTGTTCGACACTAAAAAACAGGTTTTGTTAAACCTAGAGTACAGCACAATATATTAAACAAATTTCGGGGCCAACTGACTGAATTGTCTTTTTGTCAAAGGCTATTATAAGAAAATTCCCATTTTGATACAGAATATACAAAAACTCCCTCCAATTGTAGGGACTTACATTTATAGATGATTCTTACCCAAATCAAAGTTGCACAATTCAAATTTGACTGGTCTCAGATCATTTTTTTCCAAATTAACATGGCATAGGACAGCTTATGCAGACAAGAGCCTTACTACTGGAAAAGCTGAAATCCCACAACCAGGCAAAAGTAGCACAACAATTAAAGAAAACTTTCTCATCATACAATTAACCTTTAAATTTATTACTCTTAACAATAAAAATACAAGTAAAGAAAATGTCCGCAACCCTACCCATTCAATTTTATCTAGTATATTACCCAAATTTAATCATAGTAACTATTAAACAGAAAGAAACAATGATCTTCTCCCTCTCTTTAGCTCAAAAGTATTGGCAAGACTTGTCAAGTGCAATGGGCTTATTGAGCTTGTTAGCGTCCAATTTGACCGAGCACTGCACCTGTATTGTGAATTTGGGCTTGACCAAATGACCCAAGACATAGGCCCGAGATCGCACCGTGAAACTTAAGGTTAATGGTATCGGCGGGATGCTATTGGGCTTAGCCGGCGTGCTCATCAGGCTGGGCCCACCTCCATATAGTGGCACCTTGTTCCCCAGCACCACCACATTCACACTTCTCTGACTCTTCCTAGTTTGGTAGAAATTCTTCATCTGTACATACAATAATAAAAGCAGATAAAGATCCATTTGAAACTTCCATATAAAAGCCAACCATATTTTAAACCAAGCAAGGTATATTGCACTTGAAATTACTTGAAACTTGACAATGGAAGGCCTCTAGAAGAATGTTAAAGGATCACATAGCAGCCTAATGGTACCTGTGTAGTTTTCACATACCACTTTCAGGGTCACCAGTGTTTCTGTTACCAGTTTGGCAAAGGAATTTTCATATGGAACTCTTTTCTATTTTTTCCTAGTCTTATGTTACTTTGACACTATGCAATTTGAAGGTACATTTGGAAAATTGAGCCAAATCAGGTTGTCGTTGAGGTACAGTTGCAGAAAATTGAATAAATATATATACAATTGGATTAAATTGAAGCACAGTTGCACAGATATTCACACTTTCACAGTAAATTACACAACTATGCTTTGCTCAGGCTCACTTGGGAATTTGATACAAATTGAAGGTCAATGGCCAAAATGATAAGTTGGGTGTATCAACATTGCAAGTAAAATCAGATCCACCAACCATTTTTGAGATCCAAATCCAGCTGATCCCACCTGAACCATTAACAAAAATATAAACTAGGAAAACATAGAAAAGAGGAAAAAAATGCTTACATCACCACTAGCCAAGGTCAGCTGGTTGTATGTCAAGTCAAATGGAGTGGCTGCCACATGGATGCCGAAGAAGGTACCAGTGTTGCGGTATGTGAATTTTACAGTTGAATTCAAAGTTGACATGTCAGTAGGTACAAGTGATGCATCAGTTCCAGCTTGGATTATAAAATTCTGAAATGTGATACTCTGATACAAGAGAGAATAACACAAAATCAATCTCATTGCATAGAATTTGTATAAAGTTGTGTACTTGTGTCAGATCATAATTTTATTTGGTGGGATCTAAACCTTAACAATCTATTGTGTAAATCCAGCTAATTCTAATAGAGATCTCTGTTATACAATGTTTCTTAAGTGATAATCCAAATGGCTAATTGTATAACTAAATTCAACTCCGATCCCCAAAACACTCTAAATCTAGTTACTAACAAATCTAATTTCTAAACTAAAAATAACTGGAAAAAATAAACGAAAATTCAAACATTTAATTTAGTAATCTATAACGACTATAATACCTTCATGGAAACACGAGGCTTCTGAGATCGGCTGGCGCCCCACAAAATCAAGGCGAAAAAGGTGAAAAGCACGAAAAACCCAACAATAAAGGCGAGACAGTACCACCTCTTAGTATTCCTGCTTCGATACATCTCGTCGTCATCCAACAAGCCCTCCTCTTCGATGGCCTCGACCTCCTTCATCCAGTCGTTCTTGCCCTTGGCGACCTTCTCGTGGGCCCCAGCGAGGCCACGCGGCTTCTTGCTAGTGGCGGCGGAGAAGCGCGTGGAGGAGTCTCTGGAATGGGGGCCGACGGAGGAGTGGGAGTGGCGAGGGGGTGAAGTGGCGGGCGTGGAGTGGAAGGAAGTGGCTGTTTTGTGGTCCCCGCCGTCATGGGATGGGCTCTGAACGAAGTAGGCCGGAGCTCTGGCCGGAGAGGACGGCGCCAGGCTCGTCACTTCCGAATCTGTCTTTGCATGCATCTCTCCACTTACTACTTACAGGAACTGAAGAGAGAGAGAGAGGTGTGCTTGTGCTCGAAATGTATATCAGATCTTACAATTCGATTTAAGCTGGAGATTTGAGAAGGAGAAGATCAGAAGAAGTGTTTCCTTCTCTCTCGCTTCTCTCTCGCTTCTCTCTCTTCTCGCACACTGTCGCACACGGTCTTTCTCTCTGTGCGAGAGGAGAGATCGGATTGGCTGACACTTGATGTGACGTATAGTACAGTGCAAAGTGTAAACTGCGCTTGCTACCATTTGATCCTCTGTGCAAAATACTAGTGTATCATTTTGTGTAGGCCTTTGTCCTCCTAATAAAGTTGGTTAGTAATTCCTAATGTTATTGACTCGCCACACAGTACACAGTGTAATGGATGATATAAGTTACTAAGGATGAAGACTAACTTTACTATTTCGGTGCAATGGGGGCATAGGGTATCCAATTTTGTGTACCCAGATGACCTTTTCTTATCTTTCATTATTTCGTAGTATGCGGATCCCTATCCGGCCGCGCACCCATCCGAGCCGTACGATCTGATCTCGACGGTTAGATTTTTTCGGACCTTACAATCAGGTTACATGCACGGGACTCCCTTATCCATTGGATTTAATTTGGACGGTCTGAATTTCTGCGCTGCACGGTACCGCGCGGCACAGGATTTGGTTCCGTAGTATGCTAGTATGTGTAAATAATCTTTACTACTTATAAAAGCACCAGTCTAAAGGTCTATCCAATTTTGAGTCCAAAGGTGCAAACAATTGTTTACCCAATGTAATATGAATCATCTATTTTTATGATTTGATCAGATTAGTGGTGTAGATTTAATACTGACACGAAAGGTTTAAATCTTTCGTATAGACCTGTTAACATCTGCGCGGAGCGGAAGGACGCTGGCTTAAAACCACACGGTACGAGAGTTCGATTCTCCGTGCAGATTTTTTTTATGCTGAAAGTGTCTGGGCGGTGGGTCTGTTGTTTGGTCCGCTCCAGCGCATGAGTTCGATTCCGCGCAGGCGCCAATATTTTTTTTTTACTTTTCTTATTTCATGCGACCTGACGCCTCTTTTTTTCTATTTCAAGCGGCCTCCATTCCCTAACCTAACACAGTGAAAATTTCTTTCCTTCTGGGCGTCGCTATATTTCTTTCCTTCTCAATTCCATTTGCGAGATTAGCCGCCTCCTGATTGATATCCCATCTCATCCCATCTCCTTCGCTAGGGTTTGCTCTCAACCACGCCCCGCTCCCATTTTACATCTTATTCTCTGTCGATTGTTTCTGTTCACCTGTGCTTGAGCTGTTTTATTTTTTTCCGACTGTGTCGATTGTCCGGACCGATTCAACGATATCTTCTCTCGATTGGCATTCGAATTGTGTAGCTTGCTCACAATTAACGATGAAGAAAAATTCTAGATGTTTTCCCAAGTCTGCCGTACCCCGCCTCTGGCCCGACTACAATCTTACGTTCTGGGATTGAATTCGAGACATGGTCTGATTTCGACGGGCTGGGAGGTGCTAGATTGGCTGGACACCTCGAGGGCCTTGTATCCGGTGTTTCTGTCTCAAGACGTTGTGCTCCTTTTTCAGGTGGAAGTGTGGTGGCCTGCAGTCCTGGAGGAGGGGTTCTTAATTTCTCGGCTGTTCCAACCTCTGTAGAGCCAGCCAGAGATACACTTCTCATATCATGCTAATCCGTTGGAGGTACTAATCTCTTCTTATAAGTTCCCTCTTCTCCTTTTCTATTTAATTTCTATATCGTTCATTGATTTGCTTGTTTTTTTGTATTTTTTTCTTTTTTTCAGACAAATTTTTGTTGGGGGTTTGTTCCAACTACAAGCGCTTGTGAGAGGCACCTTCAATTGATCGGAAGATCTATAGATGGTGAAATTTTATATTTCATGGTAAATTCATTTGTATTTATGTAAGATTTGGGACAATTGATTAGTTTATTATTCTCAATTTTGGTAGATTAATCAGTTAAGCATTGTTGTAAATAAAATGACTGCATCCGGTTCTTACCAACATCATCTTTCTTATTGTTTTTTTATGGTGTTTCTTTTGTTTTTGATACTTTATCTCTTTATACACTGGCCAAATTCTTGATGGAATTAATCGCAATTGCAGTTGGATGGTCCACCCATGAGTAGTCACATTGGTACAAGTGCAACAAAGCAAACAATCTCTTATACAATTCATTTAGCCTCGACACAAGTAGGCCTCGTGGTACGTGCAAGCATTTTTATACTGAAAAATTCTTTTTAGAGGCATCTACTACTTTCTAATTTTGCTAAATGAGGATTATTTTCATATTTGCAAATATTATTCAGTTCAAAATTGGCACCGACTATGTGAAGGAGTATTTCTTGACCACCCCTTTGTTAAGGATGACTCCACAGTTCCTGATTATGTGGTGAGTACCTTTTATGGTTCCTTTTCTTTTACTTGGAATTGTTCTGTCGAAATCTGGAGTTTTTATAAATCTGTAGGAAAATTCAAGCATAGTTCTATTGAGGATGTTCAATAGAGTGGTGAAAAGAGAATCGTCATCAGTAGCAGAAGTCAGTAATAAGTACCCTAACTGCTAAGGATGGCACTGCCAAGTCAGGTGAGCAAAAATAGTTTACTCAATAATTTCTTTCTCATCTCTTTACCTTCTTTATGAATTATAGATCTGAAGGACTATTGCTTCCTTTTTCATTATTTTCTCGATTTCCTGCTCAATTAATTTCTATCGTTTTTGTTTTTTTTTATAGCAACTTTTGGCGTAAGAGGAAGAAATAAGGTGATTATTTACCCTGCCTAGGTCTGTTATTATTATTTTTTTTTTGGATTGAGATCCCAGTTCTCCTCGTAATTTTTTATTTGGTTTCATTTTATTTTTATGTTCTTTCCTAAACTGAATGTTGTAGTATCATTTTTCTGCAACCTGGCAGCCATGGCTCATTATCTTTGAAAAGAAAGGTTAATTATATTTTCTTTTCTGTCTGAACAGAAAATGGAGAGATATGATGGTGTTGCATAAGTAGCTTTCTTTTGAAAATCCTGCGACCACTATAAAAGGGGCAAAAGAATTCTCCAGTGGGTTTGAAGCTCTTCTGTCAGGTCACCTCTAATCTTCCAGGGCCAGAAACCCAACTTAAAATCTCTAAAATGAATGTATGATCCAGATTTTGAACTCACTTTGCTCTTACCAAGATGTCTAGGAATTTTGATGATAAATATGTAAGACTTTAGACTCTTTATTGTTGTTAAGAATACAGTTAAAAGTGTATAAACATGTTTTAACCTTAGAAAAACCACTTTTCTTTCTTTATTGTCGGGTTATTAAATTGGGCCATCTTTGATTTTTGGTGGTATAACAATCAATAAAAAATCATTTCGGTATAATTAGGTGCTATTAAGAATTGGATTTCTCTTTAGATTATGTTTTTTTTTCCAACAATTAAAAATTGTTGCTTATGTTTCCCTATTTTCCTAAAATTTATACAAGGGACAGTATCAATTCTGCCTGACTGCTTTTTTATTTTTTTTGGGTTCTTATTGGTTTCAGGATTTGTATGACTTTTCCTCCCCATTTTCGAAGAATTCTTCTTGCACTGATTCAGGTGAGCTAAAGCGATTGTATATATATTCCCTACTCTTTCTGTTGCTAAGCGATTGTATATTTTGGTTGTATCAATGACAGGATTTTGAAATATATTTCAATGTTTCCATTTAGCAGGTATGGACATTATGGAATGACTGGAACATTCTTAATCTGCTAAATTTCTCAATTTTGAAGAACTCATATGACTGAGTTAGGATCATAAGTTGCATCCAAGTAGGACTTCTGTGTGCTCAAGACAGACCAAAAGAATCGGCCTCACATGTTAGACTGATGTTAAACAGTCCAAACATAATTTATTCTCATTGTTCTTGTCAAATTTTGCCCACACATTGAGTGGGCGTGTATGCTAGTAATTAATAAATCACGCATCCTGCATTTACATTCTTTTCCATTTATGGTGAAAGATATGCCATTATTTCATTGTGCATTAAGAAGAGTAATAATAATAATTTTAAAAAAAAATGAAAAAGAAGAAAGCAATTGAATAGTTGCAGTCAATGAATAGTGACGATTTCTTCTTAAATATGGCTCCGTTTGGATGGTTGAGAATAAGGTAGGAAGAAGGAAGAAGGGAAGAAATTTATTGGGAAGGGGTAAATTTATTGGGAAGTGTGTAATTTTTGTGAAGAGTTTGGATGGTTAGAAATAAATTTATTGGTAAAAAGTGGTTATTCCTTATTCCTTATTCCGGGAAGAAGCTATCCAAACGGAGCCTATGAAATTACAAAGATAAATTAATGTCACTGACATGCATAAGATACACTATTCGGTGGTAGAATTTGAAATAAAATAGTAATCAAAACATTGATTGGACTGCAAAGCTATATGATATATTTATAAAAAATCATTATTTTTTCATAAATCTTAGGGTCTAATATTACATATATTAATAATTCAATGCTTTAATCGCCATCATATATGGAGCAATTTTTTTTTTTTCAAACCTTACATAATTTGGAGCAGTTGTATTAATGTGTAAAAAGTCATATGAATTCATTTTGGGTGCCTTGTGCAATACCCATAATTAAACGGAGCGAAGTTAGAGGAGAAGAAGAAAGAACCCATGTGTAGTGATTCCTTCATTTCATGTGACAGTTCATTAATGCTGGCCTCCAACAATTGAACGACATTGTGTTTTTCCACTTAATATAATCCCGCGAGCATAATTTAGACACATCTCGCAAATCAATAAAAAGTTTATTAGAAACTGCCAATTTCAGATCTGGAAGGATATTGTTGCACAATCGAGATAATAAAGTTCTAAAACCCTAAATATACTACTAGAAATTATTGCCAAAACATAATTTTTAAATTTATGACTTGTTTTATATATTTGGAAGATTAAGTGAAAAGGAAAAAAATTTTAAAAAAAAGTCCCACGCCAACTGAACTCCCGCCGCACTGCCGCAGCTCCGGTGAGTTTCCATT
The DNA here is from genome assembly GCA_028095005.1 of Rhynchospora pubera. Lineage (NCBI taxonomy): Eukaryota > Viridiplantae > Streptophyta > Magnoliopsida > Poales > Cyperaceae > Rhynchospora > Rhynchospora pubera. The sequence continues at coordinate 68,024,517 of CM051461.1, read as the reverse complement.
TTTTTTTTATTAAAGTTTGATCCTCTGTGGCTGATATGTTTATACACGGTGTAGCAATTAATGCAGAGGGCACTCCAGAGGGCCATAATACTTGAACCTCCAAAAGAATCCCAGATCATAACATTCGCTGTTCTGAACCGCCACAGAGGATCTATTAACGTTTGTTTTATTTTATGACGCATTGAGCTGTCTTTACGGGTCAAATTAGCCATGCACCGGCAAGGACTCTTGATTCTCTGCAGCTCTTTTAGTGTATCGATTGATGCAGCAGGTTGGTACTTAATTGAGCTATGACTCGCTATACAACTAATTATATTATGAGGACGTGTCGTTGGCTCGTTGCAATGAAATATAATGTGTGGTAAAGTTTCACTTAATGCATGACCAAAAAAGTTGCAGTTACAACTGCCATCATAAGGCCAATTAGACTGGTACTCGCATTATTTCAACATCATTCGTAACTTTCCTATACCCTAAACGCATCATTAACACGTTGAAATCAAGCAGACAATTTAATTTGTATTAATCATCAGTCATCATTAACACTATGTAGCTGGGCTGTTGTTAAACCATGTATATATTTTATGAAGTTGATGTCTTACGCAATTTTATTTAAATAAAATCATAGGAAACTATAAAAAAAAGGCGCCAAAAAGAAGGGGCGTAGTGCATTTGCAAAAGTTTGAAGTCATTTCGTAGGTACTAAAATATGAATTCAACCGGACAAAATAAAGTTAAGGATTGCACACAAAAAATTGGATAATACATTACATCACCTTGTTCGGTGTAGAACAATCATTACAAGCCCACAAAATTCACATGTTGGAATTAAGGATAGCAAAGCAAAGCGCAAAAAAAAAAAAGGAAAAACCAAGTATCAGAGAGAGAGAAGAGTATGGGGAGACTGGGGGGACCCACCGCTCTCGAGCAACACACTTCGGCTACAATATGATCGAGTCGTGCTCGAAGAAGATTGGAGACATCTCGTAGGGGATGGGATTCTTTCCTTGCATACCAGGTCTAACTACTTGGGTCCCTGTGAGAACAATAACATAGAAAAAGAATGTGAGAAATGTTTTTTTTTTAAATAGTTTTGCACGTGGAAGATACTCAAAATTGCCTGTACCTACTCACAGAACATAATAGTCCCTGATTGGTGATGGCAAATGCAAATATTATTGCTCTTCTGAATCCGTTTTATATCATTTTATTTGCCAACTTAAGAGCTTAATTATTGCTCACTAGGTGATTTAGGTACCAATAATCCAACAGAAAGCAATACAAAGAGGTTAAAAAAAAACTATCAGGTATTAGACAAACAGATGTAGCAATGCATTTGGATTCAAATTGGTTCAGACTTTTCAATGATCAGGTGGGTCTGTTTATTTTACCAGAACTAAAAGATAGCCACACACTATTGTTTTTATTTAGATATCAAATAGGATGAACATCTAAATACAATTTACTGAATGAGTGTACTCTTGTGTAGATTCGTAGTTTTTACAATCACCTATACAACTGTATTTGTCTGTGAGGTAGTTCAAAGAGCTCCATTTTTCATGCCTCCCCTATGCATCCATTTTTAGAACTTTAATAACTCAAAATTTAAAACTTCAATATCGAAATATAACCTCAGATATAATCCATATCATTTTCTCTATGCACATGTACAAATTTATGATTCTCCATTTTCATTGGAATCCAGAACTAGTAAAAGAAACACACTGATGTGGACAATTTTTGGATGTTGGATTTTCGAGTTCAAGAATCATATCAAATATATTCTCACAGATTTGCATGTGCATGTTGAGAAAATGAAACAAATCACATCTAACTGTTTTATTTTGAAATTTATAAAATTTTTATTATTAAGAATTTAAAAGATGAAAAATGGGGGCATTTGAACCTTCCTCTTTGTCTATAGTATTACTAAAAAATTTAAGTAACACATACTTTCAGATCAGGTTGGCACAAATGCAACCCTACCCACCAAAAGCATGGTCAGGTTGTGCATGGTAAGATTTGGAACATCTAAAAAACAGAACCTTCATCAGCATCCTCATAAACTGGATCCAATCTTTCAGAAAAAACCCTCAAAACTTGCTTGATTGATGGCCTTGTCCTCCCTTCCCTCTGAGTGCACCACCTCACTACACCAACCACCATATGCAACTGGTCCATGTCGCACCTGTCTCTGATCGTGGGGTCCAACATCTCAGGCACCATATCTTCAGATGCCATGTATTTCTGGGCCCACTCAACCAAATTTCTGTTATCTTGTATGGCTCTTCGGCCCGTCACAAGCTCTAGGAGTAGTACACCAAAGCTGTATATATCACTTTTCTCGGTCAATTCTTGTGAGACAACATACTCTGGGTCCATGTATCCTGTTGAATGTACAGTCTTTCTTTTAGGACAGAAAGTTCCATATGTGCCCAATTATATGAAAAATGGTTTTGATAAGTTAAAAAGGTTAGTTTAGGTATCTTTTAACATAAAAATAAGAAGGACAAAAAAAAAAAGCAGAGAATATCTTTCACATTCTATGCAGTGGTGCGCACAATCAGTAAGGTTTTTAGAGCAATAGAGGAATTCCCCACTGAACATGGAGGGTGCATGAACTAGGACAATATTAACATAAAATAAGTCGCACAAATGTATATAAGAAATTTATCCTCACCAGGTGTTCCACGTATATCAGTGCTAACAGGCTCAAAGCTGATGGCCCCACTTCTAGAAGCATGTGCAAGTCCAAAATCAGCTACCTGGAAGTCACATGTCAGCAAAATGACACTGAGTATCGCACATAAAAATTTAGGATGGACACAATTGCCCTCCATGTTACTATACATCAAATACAGGTACACTTTTTCCTTCTCTAACAATTTCAAAATTTTTACTAGAATTACTGCCTCTTTGAGTTGAATTTCTGACAGTATATATAATTGAAATTGGCCCTATTTGCATTAGCAAAAGCCCTGTTCTTATTATTAGTTCATTACCTTAGCAACAAAATTCTCGTCCAGTAGAATATTGCTAGATTTAATATCCCTGTGGCAAAGTGGCGGGTCACAATAGAAATGGAGATACTCCTGCAATTGAAAAGAATAATATGTGTGCCAATTGTTTTGTTAGTATTTGTGGTACATTTCAAATGGCTCAAAAATCAAACCCAAAATTTGATATAGTACTAGTTTCATAACAGAAAGAGAAGCATTTGAATCTCACCAGAGCATTTGCCACATCAATGGCAATTTGCAATCTAGTCTCCCACCTAAGCGCTTTCTGTCCAGATGCTGCCATCGTGTGCAAGGGTAAGCTCGGATCATAGGGTTACTCATGGAGATAGCAAGAGTATGGGGGGGCTCTATAATTGGTACCAGAGCTCTGATTTTTCTAATTCTTTAATTGGTAGAAGAGCTCTACGCAACATCATCTTTATCTCATTTGTTAATTGTCAAAATTTGTTGTTTAAAATTCAAAAGTATATATATATTTTTTGCATTTTTCAACATTCAGATCCAAAATAAAAATGAATGACAGACTATGCAATATGAAACCTAATGGACAGACATGTGTTCTAAATGTTGCTATATTTCTAACTGCTAAGATAATAAAAAAAAAAATTGGCATTAAAATATGATCATTCAATTAATAATTATCAAGCATGCGGTCTAGAAGCTCAAATGGTAAGAGCACTGAACTGACTTCTAAGAGGTCAAGGGTTCAAGCCCTGCATGCTTGCAATAGGCATGGCGAGCCAGCATAAAAATCTAGCCATATACAAAAGAAATGATCAGGGTCGAGGTATCATTTCTAGCCCACCCCAACTTGTATGCTGAACTTTTTTAACTTTTGAACAATTAATAATTATCAAGGTGCTGTAAATTTGGCCCGTCCAATGTTAATTGCCTAGCTTTGTAACCAGTGTTTAATACAATATAATAAATGAAGATATTAAAAAGGGAACAGCATACAATGGAGATGATCCTTTAGACTTCCATTTGCCATGTATTCGTACACAAGGAACCTGGAAGATAACTAATTGTCAACAAGTTTGATACATAAGTGATCAATTTGTCTCATTAGCTGGCCAGATTTGTCAGTAAGAATTATATTAGGAATCAGGTCCTTTTGATCAATACTACTGCACTAGTATGGTTTGTAATTAATACTCGGCTACTTACAGCAATAGTAAGAGAAATTTTCTCAGTTCTTTCAACTCAAACTTCATCCAGCCAATACCCAACCTCACTAATTGTTACTGTTACAAACCAAAAAGATGTTTTACCTTTCCTGCCCTTCGACACAAAACCCCTTGAGAGTAACAAGGTGACGATGGTGAAGCCGAGCTAGTAGCTCAATCTCTCGACAAAACTCTTCTTCACCTTGTTTAGACACCTTATCCATCCTTTTAACTGCAGCTATGGAACCATCACTAAATGTGGCTTTGAAAACAGTGCCAAAGCCACCTTTTCCTATCTCTGTGCTGAAGTTGTTTGTTGCAATTTTTGTTTCATTGTAGCTGTACCTTTTGAACATCTGTGATGGACCTAGATAATAGATACAACCAGAAAGAATTTTACTATTTGCAATTCTACAAGAAACACTTTGCAGTCGTGGGAATATCAGCTGGATTAAAATACTTACCTTGGTATTCAATGTAACAAAATGCTAAAAGTGTAGTATTAACATGAGTATATAAATTATAATGTTATCATCTTTCTAGCTGATTCTTCTTAACACATATATGGAGCAGTAGCAGTCTGTTTGGATTAGAGGAAACGGAGGGAAAAATTAGGAAGGGAAGGAAATTTATAAATTTACCCTATTTGATTAGTGAGTTTTAGGATGGAAAATTTTAAACCGATGGAAACTATTTCTCCTTTCTATACAAATTCATTACACTCCGATTTGGGGTGTACAGGAGGGAAAGAAAAATCATATCGCAAAATTTTCAGCCAAAAGACACTGATGCCCTCCACGTGCATGAACCTTTCGTCTTGCGATCTCCAAACTTTTCACAAGGACAAATTAATTAGGTTGCTAAAGCCAAGAGATCAAGAGATCCATAAAGAAAATTGAAAAACTGTTATCAATTGTCTGTTGAATGTGCTGTTTAGTCCAACTTATGGTATGCATGTCAACGTAAGAGGGCATCACATTTTTTAAGGTATTTTGTTGACTAATTTTTATGCTCCAACATCTTTCGAAGAGCCCATGGGGTTTCTGGAATCCCATCTCGAACATTTTTATGTAATGGACCCTGTTAATTTAAAACCTTTAAAACAGTTAACTTTGTACTCAACGACAAATTAATACAGTTTGGAATTGGTTCTCAAGTTTGCAAACTATTACCATTGACAGGATTTATTACAATTGGACTAGTCTCTCGTAGATTGGTTTTAATTATAAATTACAATACAGAGTCCTCTTATATTTTAGTACCACTACTTGGCACTATCAAAACTCAAATCCTTGATAACAAGGTCAAAATGGTCATTTGTAATTAATTACTCATAGTTTTACTTCCTTTTAATTTAATCATCCAAACAGGAAAAATAAAAAAAATGGTAATTATTTTCCTTTCCTTTCAATAATTATCCAAACAACCTGATGTAAATAATTTTCCTTTCCATCAATTTCCATTCCTTTCTTTTTTATATTTTTCTGTCCTTTCCATTCTTTTTCTCAAAACCAAACACGCTGTAAAGAGTAATTTAATTATACAAAATTCTCACGCTTTAAAAGCAATTATCTAAACTCGTGATTAACTTTGGTACTGAAATCATATATACAAGAAATTACACCTGCATATTAGATATGCAGGGGATTTAAATGCTTTAAATGCATACTTTAAAAGTCCTCACTCAGATAGTGTTTTTTTTTTGTTTGGAGGCGGGGGGGGGGGGGGGGGGGTTGACATGATTAATTAAGAAGAGGGGATTAAACTAGAGCCTAAAGTAGAACCCTTTAACCCTAGGAGAAGGTGTGGAACAAGAATCCGGAAAGGGAGCCCCTTAAGCTTAAGAAATGGGGCAAAAGGAGGCAGCTTCAATCCTTATTAGAAAGTGAGATTTGGATAAATTAGGCAGATAAACAGTGTAAGGAGGCTATGCCAACTAAAAGGTAATTTACTTTATGGCCATGAACCAGCAATCAGAATACCATATATCCTAGCATGGTCATAGAGTAAATTATGGACAATTGCACATCACATCTAACATCGTAATGGTGATTGGGAGTTCTAAATTGGACATTTAACCTCTCTTCAACTTAACCAAACCATTGTAAGAATAAAAGGTGAAAAAAAAAGTTACCATCTTGAACTATTCTAATTTGAGACTGAGGAAAAGCACCCCATGGTAATGTATCATTAGAAGATTTGACATTCTTTAATTCTTCACTTTTCCTTCGAATTAGTGACATTAGAATCAGAAGCAGAATTACAGATATCAGGATTATTCCAATTCCAATTCCTGGAATTATAGAGAGATGAAACGCCTGGTGTTGTGTTTGCTGTCTATTGGCAATGAGGCCAATGCTCTTTTGGGTCGGTGCTGGGGCAGAAACGAGATTTGGCGAAGATGGCTGAGTTGGCTTATCTGTCCCTTCAGATGAGCTGCCTGAAATATGAAACTTAAAACCATTAGTTAGTTATATGAAGTTTTTTATAGGATGGAGATGAAGGTACTATTTTAATTTTTACATAACCCTGCATTAGTCAGATACTTGAATTCTTGTGTTTCTGCTAGTGTTTACATTATTTCTCACTATATAATTTTTTTGGGAAATTAGTGGATATACTCCACCTCTTTTTATTTCTCATTATTTTTTTAATGTTGGTTTCTTTATCTTTCAGATATTTAATTTATTTTGTGATAAGTTGAGGTCTGCAAGAGAGTTGGAGTCATTTTTTAAGGCTTGAACATTAGCTAGTTATGAAATATGGAAAACAATGGGTCTCTAATACAAAAATTGCATATCAACATATAGTACCATTTGCAATACTAAGGCCCCCAACTCCAAAGAAGCAAGAGGACATGTCATCATCACTTGACAAACTGTCTCCTTGGTTAGCCAGCGTGGCAAAAACTGCATCTCGGCATACACTCAAAGCTACATTATCATCGGTGCCGATCAGTCGATGCAGGTACAGAATGCCCGAATTTAGGCATGTCTTGCAACCAACTTCTGATGAAAGCGGAACCTGCAATAAGCTAGTCATTACACAATTTTGGTGCTTGATTGCCTACTTGAGGGTAACTTGATCTAAGCCAGGTCGAAGAGGTATTGAATTGCACAATCGACCTCTAGTTAAGGTATACAAAGTTATGATTGGGTGAAATGATTGTTTTTCACTGACCAAATGCAAAATTTGGGTTACAAGGGGTTTAGTGAATATGTCAGAAATGACACCACAAGGTCTGGCATCATACTAGTCAAACCAAGTGCCAATGAGCTCCAATCAAACTCGGTAATTCTTTGCACGTATGCAGTCATCATGTGCTGTGCCGGTAGCTACACAGTCATGACCAACATGGTACAAATTGTAAGTATACCTGACAGTTTGAAATGACATCAGTAAATCCCGGGGACTGCATCATCTCCAGTATGGTGCCCCTGCCATCGCACTGGTACGTAACTCTAATCTTGGGGCCCACGCCGCAGGACTCCGTGGCACTCTGCGGAATCCCATACAACTGGAAAGTTTGAGTGACTGAGGTAAGACAGAGGTCAGAGAATGCAGGTGGGACCCCAAGCTTTCCAGTGGAGTTGGCATATCGCGCCACAGCAATAGCCACATAGGCATTGATGTACCGGCAACAGTTCCCCCGTTGAGACGGGTCGCTACAAACAGACCCGGCTGAGGTGAAGTTTGCCCAGGTGAACTCCAAAGGGCAATCTAGGAGGAAACAAATACAATAAGATTGTTGAACCAAATAACAATGGCAGCCACAAAAACAAGCAATAAAGAAGCTAAATACAATGCAGACAAATTATAAAAAAAAAAAACAAAGGTAAATGCAAGAGGAAATAACCAACCATAGCATCTAGGTAAATACCTGTAATAGCAAAGTAATAAACTTCCAAAAATAAAAAAAGGAAAAAAAAGATTAATGTTTCAAGGACTAATTAATGCAGGGCTTTAATAGGGCAAACAAAACAAGTAGGGGAGGAACCATACTAGCTAGTCCTTTAAATAGACCAAACAAAAGGGAGGGAACAGTGAAGTGAGTGGAATGGGGCCTACATGCTGAGAGAGAGAGAGAGATTACCTCCGGCGAGGGAAAGGAACGGGAAGGAGAGGAGAAGAGAGAAGATAAGAAGCGCAGTCATGTCGGAGAGAGTGGGAGTGGGAGTGTGAGTGTGCGCGCGTGTGTTAGTGTATGTGTTGGTGTGTGAACTGAATGGGGAAGTGATGATCGCGACTAGTGACGAGGAAGGTGGGGACTAACTCAAGGAGTGGGGCGCCGCTCTTGTTGTCTGTTGTGATTGTGATCGGACGATCCTGATGTTTCCTTCCTTTTTTCGGTTTTTTTTAAACGTTACCCCGTTTCAGTTCTCTTTGGTTCAGGAATCAATTACGGTCTTACGGAGAGTCGGAGTCTCGGAGACTACGGAGTGCTTTTGTTTGACCAGGGCGAGAAGGAATGCTTTTCATGCAAAGAAAACAGCTTTTTAAGTTTTAAGGATGGGCCGTATATTTTCATTAATCAGGAGGATAATTTATATATTTAGGTATTATGATCGATTCAAAAATCTTATGGAGATATATCCAGAATATACTATCAATTTTAATTTTAATTTTAAAATCTTGTCGGGAAAATATATAAACGAGGAATTCAATTACCGTAATTTTAGTGCATCGTTATGAATATAACTATTTTTATGAGTAATTTTTTAGTTAAATTTTAAGCAACAAACTCTTGTTATTTTTTTTTTAAAGCAATGAAAATGCGCTGAACAATTGTAACTATTGAATCTGTCACGTGTGATCGTAAGATCGAAAGGTTGATGGTGCAAAACTGCAAATTAAAATACTATAGACGGTTGATTTTTCAACTTTTTTTTTTAAATACTTGGTGTATGCTTTCAAGTTATAATTTCAACTTCTTGAATGAATTTATAATTTTATTTAAGCAAATAGATCATTTTATAAATAAAAATGACATCAACGATCTACATCTCTTGTTAAGATTTTAAATTTAGTTAATAAGGGAAAAAGTTATAATTGCGATAAAATATCATAAGGTGTAGTATTTGAATTCCCTTATTTAAAATTAAAATATATATATATTTTTTGCCATTGACAGTACTATCAGTCACACACCCATTTAATTACATTTATGATGTCAAAATTTTTTTGTTATAAACTTGTGTTTTATCAAGCCATCGTGTTATTTATGTCTCCTTTCACTCTTAATATTGTCATGCAATAATTTCCTCTCACGTCTTTGAGAAAAGACAAACAAAGAAGCAACTTTTTTAAGCCTCAAAATTATTTAATCCGGAAAACAGGTTAGAGAAAAACACTTTTTAAATGGGAAATGCTGATTTAAAACATAAAGGCTCCGTTTGGATGGTGTGGGAATAAGAGGAATAAGGGAAAAAGTATTAGGGGGCGTTTGGATCGCTTATGAATTGGGGGAATTGGGGGAATTTGCTATTCCTAGACATAAATTTATTGGAAAGTGTGTAACTTTGTGAAGAGTTTGAATTGTTTATATTAAAATTTATGCCCGGAATTGCTTATTCCCGAAATTTGGGACTCATCCAAACGACCCCTTAGAAAGTGTGTAACTTTGTGAAGAGTGTGAATTATTTATAATAAATTTAGAAGTAGAAAGAATCTATTATCTTATTTTTAGGCTCATTCAAACACAACCAAAGTTTCTTTGTAGATATTCAAAATTGAATTTATACCATGGTATCTAAAGAAATATGTAACATAATCTTTAAAAAGAGTTATGATCCATCGATAACATCTTATCTCGACAAGTTTAACAACACTTTCTCAAATCAGATAAAAAAAGAAGTTTATATACAATCTTGTTAGTAGCAATAGTGATTGGAATTTTGTCTGTAGTAATATATGCACATTAATTTTGTTTGTTGTAGCGAAGTTGTTATAATTCTTGTTACCACTACTGAAGATTGTTTTATTTAGTTTGTAACAAAAAGATTAAGAACATTTCCTCATTTCTTTTTTTTTTTTTTTTGGATGAAGATTTCCTCATTTCACGAATAACGGTTGGGAATTTGATCTCTTTCCATTTCATGTACAACAAAACCTTCATACGTTCTCTCGAAAGAAAATAATAATAATAATAATAAATAAATAAAGTAACAAACCCTTCCCACGATTACTCTCCCGATGTCCCAAACAGCAAACATCATCCAGTCCAAACCGGACCTCTTTTTTCTCATCGCCGCCGCTTTTCTTCCCCTAAAATCCAACCATGAGCGCTCGCCTCAGTCAACCACGCTGGCACCACTTGCGTTTTAGGCGGTACAGCCTCGCACGATATCTACTCGCGAGGTGTTCGACGAATTGTCTGAGAGAGCGTGGTAGGGTCTGGAGCGAGATCAATGGGGCAGAAATCAGCCATAGAAGAAAGTGTAAGGCAATGCACTGCCTATTAGTTTTGAAACATAAAAAGAAATAGTGGAGGCATCTATTCAGGTTCTTACTTCAGAATGTCACCTGTCAACACTCTCTTTGGTAAGCCTTTTCTTTTTATTAACTAACAAATTTTTATATATTAGACCCACTTTAACTTCACTTATCTGATATCTCTATGGAAAACATGTTTTGGTTAAACTAGAACATTCGAATGGATATGGTGATAATTATGTAAATTCAATTGCTAACCGGTTTCTCCACTTATAATTTAACACTCGAGATCAATGCTTCCAGGTTTAGTATTGTATTTGTGGCCAAGGGAGAAAGTATTCGGCTGAACCTGAACATATAAGTTTTGTGTGCAAGTTTGAAGTTTGAACTATTATATATATGCCTACATGATCCAAGGAACGAGTCCATTGGAAGAATTGAACTAGACTTAATTGGTATTAACATAGCTTATTTGTCCTTTATTAGCTTTTGGTCCAATTTGATTGTTTAGGTTGTGACTGACGTGGGGGATTAAACTTGAGAAATATTTGTCGAATTTTGGACAAAAAAATTGTGCATATTTGATTAATTAAGCTCACAAAATACATCAGTTAAGTGCCAGCTTTTTTCAGCGGTCTTGGAAGTTCTTCCCAGTACTTGTCTTTATTTGAGTGAAGCAGTATCTAAATTGTTGAACTAAATCTTTCTGCTAGTACCCTAGTCACTGTACTAGTTTCATAAAAGAGTGAATGTTTTTTGTTTGGTAATGGTGGCTTGCTATTGCCCTACTTCGAGCTCTATAAGCTCTATAATTCTAATTACGAATTTTGTTCTAGTAATGGAAAGTTTCATATGTATTTTCCTTTCATTGGAGAAAGTTTTTTTTTTTTTGGAGAAAGTCCTCTTGTAATATTGCTAATTCACGTTCCCTCCTATTGATGGAGGAAATATGGAAATGATTATATGTAGATCACTCGTATTTGTAAGAATTGAGTATTTACAAAAAACCGGTTGTGAATTGAGTATTTGTAAGAATATTAATATGTCCTTATTATAGTCCTTTATTATTCTTGTTGTACTTCTTTGCCCCATGGTTTATGTTTTGTGATTTTTAATGAAAAATTCCTGATTGTTTTTTATAAAACTTTCATTGGCTCTGCTGTGGTACCTTTAGTCACCTTTGAAAAAGTGGTGATTATCATCACACAAGTAGCAATCTATCTTCTTATCAATAGTTTGTTCTGTTGGCAATGAAAAAGAATGAACTCTTTCGAGAAGAACATCAAATTGATGGATAATAGTTAAATGATTTCAATCCAATTGCTCGGACATGTGGAGCATTTCATTGCGGCCTTTGAGTAAAGTATCTGACCTAAATTTCTTTGATACTTGTATCTTTCCTCGTTTTCCCCGATTCCTTTCTATTTGCGTAAAACAACTAAATCGTTACCAACAAAATCTTATCGCATGATTTGACGCCTTTCCACACATTGTTTTTTTCTATATTTCTACACCTTTATCTTCAATTAGTGGATCTAGGGTAATTTGCTCCTAAAGAACTTGTTCTCCTCTGCAAGGTTGAATCCCAGGAGTCAGGTATTTTGTTCCATTGTCCTATCAAAAATGGTACTTTTGATGTAGGTCTGGATTTGTTGCAGGCCCTTTGTGTTACTGTGATTGAATTTGTTCTATTTTTTTTTTATGCGATTTGCCCTTTTTCTTCCCTAATTTGTAATTTTGTAAGGCCATATTTTTTTTCATAGATCTATTCATATTATATATGGCATATAAACCCTAAAAGGCCTTAAGAATAGTAAAGTAGTAAACTACGGCTTTGACGATTAGTCGGCTATGATCAGATCTGACCGTCCATTCTATCTATTCTCCAGAATGTTCTTTAGATACCTATTCATTCTTCTTTTTCACTATTAGAACTTGGCAGCCGCCTTCCTGTGCTTCCTCTTAAACTCGCTCTTACGTTTATTCTCTCCTTCTTGAGGGGAACAAACACCACACCACAAGCCCATAGTCTTTCTTCCATCTACGAATCAAGATTAGAGCACTAAAAAGCACTGGTCTGTACATTACTTTTCCATCTTCCCTTCTATTATTGTTAAATTTCAACTATTAATTTTTTTAATGAATTCTCTTCCTTCTCATGCCAATATTTTGCTCCTCTATGGATCCAATACCTCAATCAAACCAATTACTTCTGAATTTTGTTGCCCCCAAAACCACCAATAAAATTGAGTCAAATCTTATTTATTAGTTTATTTTTAATTTTTTTGTGTTTCCACTATCATCTTTTAGATAGAAATTGAGTCTTAGTTGGTCCTTTGCATAGCTCGGCTACAGAAGGTTGTATCAGAGTACAATTTGCAAATAAGTTGATTCCTCCCCTTAAATATTATATACAGAATGCATAACTCTTTTTTAAGAGGTGAAACTAACTATTAATGTTGTTGTAGCATGAGGTTTGAGTTCCTCGATAATTTGGGCTCAGTTATTATTTAATTGCATTTTGATGCATTTAGTAAGAATATCATTGTTAAACAGTTAGCAGTCTTATCATAAAGTAATATGCCAGTTCGTCAATATGTTATTAATCATCAATTACATTTCCTAATTTTAAATGAATCTATTTTCTATTTTTCCATTGATATATGAGTTGTGAACATTATTTTTCCTTTTGAAGGTCTAAAAGTTTTCTGTGAATTGTCAAGGGGCATAATTGTCACAAATTTTTAGAAACCTCGATAGCTTTGTGGGTAATTTATTTCTCTTATGTCGTCTTATCTAATATCTATTTCTATTAGATCTTAACTGGTTTTTAAACTAGTTTCTGAGAAAATGGTTCAAGAGGCTGTCAAAGGACAGAATAGCATACCTGGAAGTTGAATAATTTTTACCATTGTATCCTATAAAACATATCTAGATACAAGCATTCGCTTGAAATAGGCCTTAACAGAGGCTTTTTAGATAGGCAAAGTAGTTGTTAAAGAAGCATATCTTAAAAAGTAAAGCTTTATCAAACATCACTTGGGATCAGACAATGGTGTTTTATAGTATATTGAACTTAGATATTCTTAATACTAGTATTCTCTTTAAAAAGTTCATAACAGTGCTTGTATTTTTTTTTCCCATCTAGTTTTAGCTTGCTTGCGTATATCAATTTAGAAAACTATGATGGCAACTTGTCCATGCCAGTATGTACAAGTAGACGTACTATTTATGCATGTTTTGTGCAGTAGATATCTTAGTACTGTCATTCTTCTTCTCTTATCTTAAGGAAAGAAGACAAAAACACAAATAAACATGACATCAGTGACAATTTGAAATAAGGAATAAAAAGAAAGATATCATCAATGATCTTGGAAGAAAATTTTTCTATTTGAAAATGTATTGATGATGGCTTCACTGGAGCAATATTTCGTAGGGCACTTGGTAGAAAAAAAAAGGTCTTCAATGTAAACTATATAGTAAACTGTTAAACTATAAGACTTCCAACCAATGTGGTTCTTATATAGTAAAAGACAGCAGGGTTTAAGTAGATTGTTTTTTTTTTTTTAAATTTTTTTCTTACTTATCTATCTATTTGCAGCTTTGCACACATAAATACATAATGACATTGAACTTTCTGATTTTTGTTTTAATAGTAAATCAGCATGCAATATACTGTTATTCTAACACCATACTTGAATTCACGAGTTTCTTATATGTGAAACTTATCTCTAAGTAAGTAATATTCAGCTATTTCTGATAACTTTATTTGAATTTGAATCAAATAAATAATTATCAAATTATTGGTCTTCTTGCGATAGGCTTGGCGAGCCAGCATAAAAACTCAGCCATATATACAAGACATGACCAGGGTAGGGGTGTCATTTCTAGCCTACCCCAACTTGTTTGGGATAGAAAGCTCTGACTTTTTGAGAAGTAGAATTGTCTATATTATGTTCCTGCAATCTATCAATTCGATGGCTTCATCTTAATTTTATTTAGCTGGCTTTTATGCATGAAGTTCCTAGTAGTCCTCGTCAAATGTCTGCTGTCAATTTAGATATTGTGACTAGAGTTGTAAGAAATTTTTTTTTTTTTGCGCAACATGTTGTAAATATGGTGAAGAATTCCATAACTTCTAACAGTTTATTTGGCTGTCTTAAATAATAGTCTCTTGCATTTGTTACATAATAATTGTACAATAAGATGAACAACCTCGTTTTAAGAACAAGGGATAAATGAAGTTGTGGCTACTCCGCAAATATAGTTCAACTTGATTTATTGAATATATAGTTCGAGAACATACAGAAGAGTAGAAGCGCACAAAACTAGCAGAAATATGGAAAGACATACAGTTGATATTAGAAACTTATGTATTTCCTGTAGAACCTTTTGATGTAAACAATGGAGATCATTTTAGTAGTAAAGTTGGAGTGAAAAATTGTATTGAGTATATTTTTGGGGTGAATTCATGTTGTTATCTGACCTAATTTTCTATTTAGCATGTAGAGTTGTAAAATTTGGCTGCTTAGAGGTTATGAAGAGTTTGATGGCATAAATAAGATATGGAACAACTCGTAATGCAAAATAATAGGTTATGTTTTTGAGGATCTATTGTCTAATTCTCACTATTCAGCTACATGCTAGCATTATCAGAGGAATTCTCTCCATCAAGGGACAGTACTGTTATGAGTTATTTTCTTCTAAACTTTTGTCTAAAAGGCGCTTTCATTGACCTCAACTGAGCTTGCTAACATAAGTCTCAATTTCCTTTCAGTTGACTTAAAGCTTCACATGTTGACGTGGAATTTTTGTTGAGGGATTCTCCGTAGCTTTTTCGCTGAATTTCTGTATTTGTGAGTGTTTACAAGTTTTTAACTTTTTGGTTAATGGTTGTTTATTATTCATTTGCAGCACAATTGTTGACAATGGAGAATACCCGTGGTGAGCAATCCTCAGAGAATAACATTTCAGGAAGGAAGCAGCCCCATGCACCAGCTCCTGATCCCCCTATTTCTGCAGGGCACACTGGCCAAAACAGCCTCGCTTCCCCAACCGGGCCCACTATACCCACCAGTTGTGCTGCACCCACCGACCATGTCACACTCACCGAACCTATCATATCCACTGGCAGCAGCACACCCAACTACAGCAGGGCGGTAAGACCCCTATAAAAATTGTATTATTTTAATTTTTACCTGCAATATTATTCTGACAATTTGAATCTGTTGATTGTAGGCTGAAACTACAACTCGGATTGCAATGAAATTGATAGAAATGTTTAGAGATGAGGTTGATGAGGACTTAAGGGCATTCCTTCGTGAACAGTTGCATACCTTGAGGGCTGTTATTGAGGACCTTCGTGAACCTATCAACGACTACAGCATATTTGCTGCTTTTGACGGTGAGCAACCCCAGCAGCAGGAGGAGGCCGGTCCAGTTCCTGATAGAGCTTTGGAAGAGTCAAACCATGCACGAACCAAGAGGGCCCGAGGTTCTGAATCTACTTCTCGCTGAAAATGGTTGGCAGGAAATGGTTCCTGGAGAGTCAGCTTGGTTATTTGTCATCCTCTTTTATTTATTGCTTTCTTCTAATGTTGACTTGGATGTGTCCCTATTGTCTGGAGAATCTGTGTTGTAATAGTTTGGCTTGTTTGTCGTGTGCTTGTGTGGTATCATGTGCCATACCTATGTGTTATTGTGTGTGGTGGGACAGAGTAGTTTCTTATCTATGACTTGCATGGTTGGATCAAGTACTTCTAGTTTTTTTTTTTGGTAATTTGTTTGTGTTGTTTGGTGTTCTGTTAAATCAATCAACGCATTGTGAACTAGTTTTCTGTTCAATCAATTTCTTTTTACTATCAATTGTGTTCGATTCCAAACAACACAAACTTTTTACTATTAATTTGTTTGTGTTGTTTGGTGTTCTGTTAAATCAATCAACGCATCGTGAACTAGTTTTCTGTTTAATCAATTTCTTTTTACTATCAATTGTGTTCGTGGAATCGGTTTATCCAAACATATTGGGAAAAGTGGTACCACAAACTTTTGGCATGGTATCTGGTGTGCTTATGATTTATTGGGTTAAAATTTCATATAAAATATTTACGATCCAAAAGGGTTTGGTTTAGAGTTTACTTCTTTTGCACCATTTGGTTTGATATCTGTGCTTTCTCTTATGATGGTGGTGATGATTCTAGAGCTGAAGATGGCGGTGATGATGTGTTCTTTCGTGGTACATGTATAATCCATTTTTTTAATTTATTAAGTTTTCGGTTTGTTTTGCATGGGATCATGATATGAAAATGTTGATGATGCAAATTAAATAACGGTTCAACTTTTTATTTAATACTTGACATAAAAATAAGATCAACGATTTCATCTTTAATTTGGTTTTTAAATTTCGAATTAATAATGGAAAAAGAAAAATTATAATCACGCTAAAAATATCAAAGTTGTAGCAATTGAATTCATTTTCAGAATTATAAGTATTTCCTACATTCATCAACTAGTTGAAAAATCTTCCCATATTTTAAATTTAAAGTATAACTTTTTCTTCTGTTTTTTTTTTCATTTGACAGAACTATCAGTCACACATCCTTTCAATTCTACTTTTTTTAAAGGTAGGGAGACCAAAGTTCTCCTACAATTTCATTGAAAGAAGAGGTTTCGTTACAGAAAAAAAGAAAGAAAAAATGACAAATCAAATCAAAATACAATTACAGAGCAACAACTAGAAAACGCTTGAGCACAGCCAGCGCCTGTTACCAATTTGCAATCCATGCCTTAATGTCCAGCAATGTGTTTGCGCACTATGAGTTGAACGCTTATATCATTGTCTTCGAAAATAACTGCGTTGCGTGCCTTCCCAGATATTTCACATTGCAGTCATCCAAATACTTGTTAAGAATTCGAACGTCTACGCAGCGGAAGTTAGATTTTAGATTCGAGAAGGCACGATCCAAGTGCAACTGCACAAGAACCGTGTCCCTTAGGGCTAGTCGCACGAGTATCTCACTACAAATAAAACACAAGTGAACACGATATTTAACGAGGTTCAGCACCAAATTGGTGCCTACGTCCTCCACACGCACGCACACATTTTCTATTATTTTCTATTAATGTCTGATATACATTTTAAGAGGAAGAAGAATGAATTAAATAGAAAAATTACAATGGAGATACACATCTCCTTCCCAAGATATTCCTTTATTTCTTTCCCTTTTTTCTTATTCATACCATATACATTAATCTGCTCACACAAGAAAACCTATTATTTTTACGCAAGGAAATATTTTCTGGACGTGCCATCCATTCCTTACCATCTTTGACAGGTTGGAGCCGACCTAGAGCCTTCCTTGTTATCAAATTTGACCCAGGATACCATTTGGGATACTGTTTGGATTACTGTTTGGATGAACACTCAGCCGAATGCTCTATTTTTTTATCTTCTATGACAACACACACTGTCAAACTTCATGATTTAACACTCCCCTCAAGTGTACAATTTGTAATGACAACTTATCAATTTTATTTTAATAATTTAGTGTCACGTATTCGATCCATAACCTCATAGCACTTTCTCACAACATTATCCCAATTTTCCCTGTATGCGATATTCAGAAGCCTTCTGTTTTATGTGAACCAGAATTCCAAAGACCGTCTTGAGGAACCAATTTAGCGTCTGCTTGGAGAAGGCACTCCCGCACATTGGTTGCGAATGGACAAAGCACAAAAATGTGCAAGCTCGTTCCAAGGCGTTTCGACACAGAGCACAGATAACCTCCACCTGCCATCCTTTCAATTCTATTAACGATGTCAAACTTATAAATTCGTGTTTTATCACGCCATCGTGTAATTTATTTCTCCTACCATTCTTAATAGTGTCATGCAATAATTCTTCGTCACATTTTAAAGCCTCAAACCCTTCAATGCGAAAACAGGTTTTGATTTAGTCATCATAGAGAAAAAAACATTTTCGAAATGGATAACAGAGATGCTGATTTTAATTAGAATTGTTTAGTATCATCCAAAAAATTATATCATCTCATCATCCCCTCCTATGATACATCTCCAAGCATTTAATTTGTTTTCGTTTAATTCTAATTGCTTAAGAGATGCGTTAATAACTATCAATGTTCTCATCCCATCTGTCGTTGATCTTATGTTCTCATCTTCATCTCCATCCTCTCTGTCGTTGATCTTATGTTCTCATTCCATCCTCCTCTTGAGGATGATCCTTATTATTCTCGGATTTTGAAATATTTATAAGTTTTTTGTAGATATTCAAAATTGACTTATCCCATTTTATCTAAAGAAATATTAAACCTAATTTTTGCAAAGACTTATGATCGATTGATTACATCTCATCTTGACAAATTTAACAACACTTTTTTCAAAGATGTCGAAAGAAAAAAAATAAACACCTTTTCAAATCGGGACAAAATATTTTGAAAATAAAAAGAGGTTAATACACATGTTGTTACTTGTTAGTAACAATATGGGTTGGAATTTTTGTTTGTAGAAATGAATGCACACTATTCTTTTTACGTTGAAATGAAGACGCTTTAACTTTGTTTCTACTGCTGAAACTTGTTTTACTTTGTTTGTAATAATCAAATCAAGAACATTTTCTCATTTCAAAGTCCCAATTAGGACTGTATATAGGCCGAGTTTGAGCGAGTTGGGGACAACTCAAACTCGATTCAGTTATAACTCGAGTCGGGTTAGATTAGAATTACTTTCGTGTTTTTAAGTGAAGAAATTTATTTATGTGATTGGTTAGAAATACCATGTTAATGCCATTTAAAATTAAAATTTATCAAGTCACGAGTTGACGAGTCAGAGTTGAGTCCAATTTATACTAGACTCATCATTTAGTTCTAAGTAGGGCTGTATACGAGCCGAGTTCGAGCGAGTTGGGGACAACTCAAACTCAACTCGGCTACAACTCAAGTTAGCTCGACTCGAGTTGGAAATACTTTCGAGTTTTTTAAATTAGCTCAAACTCAACTCGTCTCTAACTCGAGTTGGCTCACGAGTCATGAGCCAACTTGATATGAGTATGTCTACTTCAAATTTTTATTTTTTTTAATTGATACATTATTTCAAACTTAAAGTAATTGATATATACAATAATGTAAAAAATAAAATTTTATCATCAATTTTCTTTTCCATTGATTTGAAGCAAAATATGTCATGAAACTCAATATCAACCCTCATAAATCATGTTGATAATCTTCAAAAATTAAAATTTATTAAGTCACGAGTCAGCTCACGAGTCAACGAGCTGAGTTGAGCCTAACTCAAACTCGACTCGTCGATTAACCGAGTTGGTTCAACTCGAGTTCTTTTAGCTTGAGTTATAACTGAGTTTTTCTCGAGTCGAGTTCGAGTAACTCACGAGTTACGAGTTTTTTGCTCACCCCTAGTTCTAAGTTATTCTGACTCTCGAGTTACAACTGAGATTTTTATGAGTCAGAGTTCAAAATAAACTGACCGAGTTACTAGTTAATTTGGGGAATTGATCTCTACCATCTAGACTACTAGCATCCATAGAATCCACTGGACTCATCCAGTGGAATTAGGGACAATTTGGTCCTTTTAAAAAATCGCACCTAAATAATTTCGAATCTTCTCTCCCATCTCCAAACAGTTGCGTCTCACCTCTTTTCAGATCTAGGGTTTCTGAACCCTCTTTGTCGAAACCCTGCACGTGTCGAAATCCATCATGAAGAGCCAGAGAAAAGCGCTCTTGATCGCCGCGGCGCTTCTCCTCTACTGGCTTCTCTTCACTATCACATCTCTCGTTGTCAAGATCGAGCAACTCAACAAGCTCAAGCGCGACGATTGAGATTTCACGCCTAGATCGATCTTGTGCTTGATGTGGCGAGTCTCTCTGTAGGTTATCTGGTTTACTTTTGAATTTCTTTTGTTTTTATGGTGTTTTTTATTTAGGATTTGGATCTAAATTCGGACCTGTGGTTCTGTTCTATATCGTATCATTATGGTTTAGTAAAGGTGGATTGAAGTTCCAGTTTTGATTTGTGTGTTTTGTTTGAAATACCAACAATTGGAAGAAATGTTTGTTAATTTCACAGGATGAAATGGGATCATCTTATGTTCCATTGTCAGAAACTGTCTATGCAATTGCACAAAGGATGTGTTAAATACTGCTAATGTTATGTTAAATGACATAAGGGATCATCGTATTTCCATTGTTAGAAAATGTTTCTGCATAAAGTTGCATGAAATGATTATTTAGTATTAAATTGTGCTTGTCAATTGTTCAATTAGTTGCTTTGTATGTTATATTACATGCATCTAGGGATTAGATTATATTATATGATGTGTAAACAATTTACTTGTGCAAATGTTAACTTACTTTAAAATTTTCAGAAAGGATGTGTTAGATATTGCAAATGTTATGTTAAATGACTTAAGGGATCATCTTATGTTCAATTGGGTTGTTTAGTTGAGTTTTTGCAGCGTGGTTGCCAATTTGGGTCTGGGGATTCTAGTTTGATAGAAAATTTGGGTCTGGGGATTCTAGTTTGATAGAAAATTTGGGTCTGGGGATTAGTTAGTCATTATATATGTTAAGTTAGTACCTATAAGGATTCATCTTGTTTCATTATATATTTTTTAAAATAATTTAAAATATTGATGAAAAATTTGATTTGATTGGCAATTTTGCTTCCTGCATGTTGGCTTGATTTCTCAGTCGCATAATGAGTGCTTCTGTCAGTTTCCGTATAGCTAGATTCAATTGCTTGGAAGAGGAAGAAGGCGGCTTAAAGCAAAAAATGTTTTAATTGGTTGTACATATTTCTTTTGTATATGTGTTATGTTTATTATTGTAAATATCTGCTTTGTTGTTGTAAGTGTTGGGTTTGTTCGTTCAATTTGTTTATGTTGTTTATTTGTTAAATTAATATTTGTATTTACTCATTTTGTTATTGTAAGTGTTTGTTTTGTTGTTTTAAATGTTCATATTTATGTCATATCAGAATTAAATTTGTCATATTAGTATTACTCATGCATCTAACTGAACACATAACTCAATTTAACTCATCCCTTAATGTTGTCAATTGAGCACAAAAAACTATGAAATCAAATTAAAACTGAACATAAAACTTAAAAATGCATATTACGACTGCATCAAATTGAACACTTAATACAAATTAACCCATCCCTTGACTCATCTAACTGAAAAAAATTCCATCCATTTGATGACGTCAGCGAACAAAAAAAGTTTCGAAAAAAAATTTTCGAAATTTTTTTTATGACGTAAGCATGAAAATTGATAACGTTAGCAGCAAATTGATGATGTCATCACTCGCATTGATGACGTCATCAAGAAAAAAACTGAACTCATCCATTTGAATGCTTAGATGTTTTTTTGCTTGGATTCTGTATATCAGCTCCGGTTTTTTTGCTCACCCCTCCGGCAATACAACAAAACTACTTGATATATAAATTAGGCAAAATTGTCTGTATACCCCTCAAATCTTCTTCGTCCGTCTGTATACCCCTCAAATCTCTAAACTCGTTTGTATACCCCTCTAATCATGCGATTAACTTATATATACCCCTATTTATTTTTCTACTGATTTTTTAAATATTAAAAGTATGAATTATTTATTATGGACGAAAATGCCCATGCCCATTTAGCATCTTCTTCCCGGCAATAAAACCTTCTTCTTTCATGCCTATTTAATAGGAATTTTATATCTTTCTAAACCACTATTGATACTATAGGTAAGAAATATTTGCAATATCATAGAATGCGTTTATCATTTGTATAATGCAATTTGTATAATGCAACGAATAGATATAGTAATAATAAATGCAATTTCTTTCTGGTAATAGAGCGATACAGTATATGATCACTATTTAATTAATTGTTTTGACTTTTTGAATTGTCATTTAGGGCTTTATACAATTTGGGGATTGAAGATGACATTTCTAATTGAGGATATGCAATTTTCACTAATAAAGGACCAGAGTTATACAACACAAGGTCTGGAAAATAAAATGTTGTTTCTTCTCTAAAAAGATAAAGCTGACAAAAAGTAGCGTCGGGGTAGAATATTTCCTGCCGATTTAGTCCGTAATTAATAATTATTTAGGAAGATATTTATTGATGAATACGGGTTATCCGCCGGGCCAGATTGGCGATTGCCATGGGCAAGGGTATATTCGTCCAAAATAAAGTAAAAGTTTTTAAATATTTAAAAATTCAGTTGAAAAATAAATAAGGGTATATATAGGTTAATTACATGATTAGAGGGATATACAAGCTAGTTTAGAGATTTGAAGGGTATATAGACGGACGAAGAAGATTGGAGGGATATACAGACAATTTTGCCTATAAATTTAAAAAAAAGCTACTTGATATATTTTTTCCTATTTCATTTGCAACGAAAACCCTCTCTCTTTCTCTTTCTCTTTCCCATCTCCACCGCTGCTTTTCCCCCCAAACCCCAACCATGAGCGCTCGCCTCAATCAACCACGCTGCTACCACTTGAATACTCAACACCACCTGTTCGACGAATTGCCCGAGAGTGTGTTTGGGCTTATGTCTTCGTTTGTGCTCATTCGGAGCTTTGGAGGTGAAAGAAAGGAGGGTTTGGTCGGGGCTGTGAGGATCTCAACTGAGATCAATGGTGCAGAGCAGAGAAGAAAGCGTAAACAATCAGTATAGATGCTTCTTACTTCAGAATGTCACCTGTCAACACTCTCTTTGGTAACCCTTTAACTTTAGTTATCTCTATGGAAACAATGAGTATAGATGGTCTTTAAGCAAAATTTGACTGCATAACTGGGTTACTATGCTAGTTCCTAGTGCCTACATGCTTAAAGGCATGAGTTCATTGGAAGATAAAAGCCATACAATTGAACTGGTGATATAATTTTACAAGGCTTATTTGGTAGTTTTAACATAAATTATTTTTCCTTGTTAGCTTTCGGTACAATTTGTTTTTTTAGATTGTTACTGACTTGTGGGGGATTAATCCTGAGAAATATTTGTCAAATTCTGGATAAAAATTGTGTATGGTTGATCAATTTAAACTCACAAAAGACATTAGTTAAGTTCCTCCTTGTTTCACTGTACTTGGAAGTTGTTCCCAAGTTCTTGACTTTATGTAATTGAAGCAATATCTAAATTGTTGTTCTTTATCTTTCTGTCAGTACTTTAGTCACTGCACTAGTTTAAAAGAGTGAACCATTTTTGTTTGTTAATGGTGGCTTTGCAATTGCTCTACACCAAGCACTATCAGCTCTATGATTCGAATTATGAATTTTGGTCTACTAATGGAAAGTTTTTGTATGCAGTTTTTCTTTTGTACGAGAAAGTACACTCATAATATTGCTAATTCATATTCCCTCCTTTGGATGGAGATTATATGGAGAACATTATATGTGGATAACTCTTATTTATAAGAACTGAGGATATGCAGAAAGTATGGTTTCAATCCAACGGTTCACTGGTGAGAGGGCTTTGTTACCCTAAAAAAGTGTGATTTCAATCTAACGGCTCAGAAATGTGGAGCATTTCATTGCGGTCTTTGAGTAAAGTATCTGAATAAATTTCTTTGATACTTGTCTTTGTCCTTCTTCCCCCAATTCGTTTCTATTTGCTTAAAGCAATTAATTTTTACCAACAAAATCTTTCGCATGATCTGACCCCCACCAAAAATCCCTCGACTTCCCCTTAATGCTCACACCCCTTTCCAACACAGTTTTATCTATATTTCTGCACCTCATTTATCTTTGACTAGTAGATCGAGGGTATTTTGTTCCGAACGAGCTTGTTCTCCTCCGCAAGGTTTAATCCCAGGAGTCAGGTATTTTTATCTCATTTTTCTATTAAATTATGGTACTTTTGATTTAGGTCTTGATTTGTTGCAGACCCTTTGTGTTACTGTGATTAAATTTGTGCTATTCTTTCTCATGCGGTTTACCCTTTTTCTTTCCTAATTTGTAATTTCGTAAAGCAATATTTTTCTCATAGATCTATTCATATTATATATGGCATATAAACCCTAAAAGGCCTTAAGAATAGTAAAGTAGTTAACTATGGCTTTGATTATTGGTCTGCTATGCCATCAGATCTGACCGTCCATACTATCTATTGTCCAAAATGCTCTTTAGATACCTATTCATTCTTTTTCTCACTATTAGAACTTAGCAGCCGCCTTCCTTTGTTTCCTCTTATACTTGCTCTTAGGTTTACTCTCTCCTTCTTGAGGGGAACAAACACCTCACCACAAGTTCGTAGCCTTTCTTCCATCTACGAATCAAGATCATAGCACTAAAAAGCACTGGTATGTACATTACTTTCGCATCTCCCCTTCTATTATTGTTAAATTTCAACTATTAATTTGTATTTAATGAATTCAACATCCCTTTCATTTCTCTGTTCTCATAACAATATTTTGTTTTCCTCTATGAGTGCTATACCTCAATCAAACCTATTACTTCTGAACTTTGTTGGCCCCAAAATCACTAATTCCAAATAAATTTGAGTCAATCTTATTTCTCTGTGCATCCACTATCATCTGTTAGATAGAAATTGAGTCTTAGTTGGTCTTTTGCATAGCTCAGCTACAGAAGGTTGCATCAGAGTACAATTTGCAAATGAGTTGATTCCTCTCCTTAAATATTATATACAAAATGCATAATTCTTTTTTAAGGGTGAAACTTACTATAATAACTACTGTTATTATAAGAGGTTTGAGTTTCTCGACAATTTGGGCTCAGTTCTCATTTAATTGCATTTTGATGCATTTAGTAAGATATAGTAGTGAAACAGTTAGCAGTGTTATCATACATTAATATGCAAGTTAGTCAATATGTTATTATTTTTATCATCAGTTACATTTTCTAATTTTAAATGAATCTATTTTCTCATCGATGTATGAATTGTGAAAATTAATTTTTTCCTTTTGAAGGTCTAAAAGTTGTATGTGAATTGTTAAGGGGCAGAATTGTTGCAAAGTTTTAGCCAATATATCTCCTGTCTCAACAAATTAAACTAAGAGAGCTCCAGAATAATAATTACTATAGAAACCCTTGATAGCTTTTTTGTGTAATTTATTTATCTTATATCGTCTCATCTGATATTTATTCGTATTAGATCTTAACTGGGTCTTAAACTAGTTTCTAAAAAAGTAAAATGGTTAACTATTATGTAGGGCACTTGGTAGAAAAAACCTCTCAATTGTAAACTATATGGTAAACTGTTAGACTATGAGACTTCCAACCAATGTGGTTCTCATATAGTAAGATGGCGGGGTTTAGGTAGATTGTGTTCCCCCCCTTGTTTATCTATCTATTCGCACACAAGTTTCTGAATATTTTCTTATTGTAAATCAGCATGCAATGAACTGTAATTCTAACACCATACTTGAACTAACAAATCTGTTATAAGTGAAACATATTAAGTATATTCAGCTATTACTAACACCATAATGATACTACAATCCTGATTGAATATTCTAATTGAATTATAATGTATAGCCTAGTTGAACTAGAATTAAATAAATAATTAGAAAATTATAAAATTATCTGTCTGCTTGTGGTGCAGTCCAACTCAACATCTAGTTTGGTTGAAGTCCTAGACTACTAGCCATGGGCATTTTTTTTTCCTTGATCTCACATTTCTGATGAATTAATTTTAAATACTATATCCCTTTTTCTCAAATCTCACAAGTAAAACTGTCTTTGTTACATTGCTGCAATCCATTGTTCTTATGGCCTTATCTTAATATAATTTTAACTGTTTTCTCAATCTATTAGCTTTTACACATTAAACTAATATTGCAACTAGAGTTATTTTTCTTGAACATTTTTTTTTCTTCTACCAGGCATGTTGTAACCCTAGTGAAGAGCTTTAGAAGCTTTAGCAATTGATTAGGGCTATCTTGAATATTAGTTTCTTGTGCGTATTATATAATAATTGTATATTAAAGGTAAACAACCTAGATGTATGAAATAAGGGATAGATGAAGTTGTGCCTACTTCACCAACATATTTCCACTTGATTTATTGAATATATATAGTTTGCACACAAAAATAGTAGAAATACCGGAAGGCATACATTTTGATATCAGAAGCTCATATATTTCCTTTAGTGCCTTTTGATTTAAACAATGAAGATAATTTTAGTACTGAACTTGGACTGAAAAATTGTGTTGTGGTTATTTAGGGGTGAATTCATGGAGAAGTTAGCTGGCCTGTTTTCATACAGTATGTAGAGTTTTAAAGTTTGGCCACTTAAACGTACAGGTCATGAAGAGTTTGATGGCACAGGTGAGGACATTGAACTTGTAATGCAAAATAATAGTTTTTTATTTTGTTAGGTGATAGCGAAAAAACTTTTGGTGAAATTATACTACATTGCTAGCGGTGTAACAATCTTTTGAAGACCTCATTTTAAAATAGAAAGTTTTTATTTAGTCATAATTGGTGGAACTGTAGTTGATAATTTTTTTTTCTTTTTTTTTGACAAAGTAATGTTTTATGGCTAACTAGCCTTATTTGAAGCTCTATCAGTTTTGAGAATCTGCTAGCCAGATTACATAGTTAGCCAGCATTCTTAATGCTCTTTCATCAAGTGAAAGTACTGTTATATAACATCAAATTTCTTCTAACACTCCATGTCTAAAAGGCTTTTCATTGGCCTCGACTAAGCTTTCCAACATTGGTTCCAGTCTCCTTCCAGTTGATTTTGAGCCTCACAACTCACAAGTCACAAATCTTAGCGTGGGGCATGTATTGTATGTTATTCACTGAATTTCTGTATTTGTAAGTGTATACAAGTCTTTAATTTTTTAGTAATAGTATTTCTTTGTAGTAATATTATGTTGAATTGATTCGCAGCAGAATTGTTGAGAATGGAGAATAGTAGTGGTGAGCAATCCTCAGAGAAGAACATTTCAGGAAGGAAGCGGCCTTATCCCCATGCATCAGCTCCTGATCCCTCTTCTTCTGCTGGACCCATTTACCATGCTGCTGCAACTGACGTTTGTCCTCTCCTGACAGGCTCTACTACACCCAAGTGTCGCACTTTATCCACCACCAGCCATACCACACCAACAGGTTGCACCTCACCCACCGGCTTTACCTCACAGACCCCTCGCACTGGTCCCACCATACCCACATGCCACACCTCACAGACCACTCGCACTGGACCCACCATACCCACCAGCCACATTGCCTTCACTGGACCCACTGGATCCACCAGACCCACAGCTCCTGACCCTACTTCTGTAGGACACACTGGCCAAAACAGCCTTGCTTCCCCAACTGGACCCACCGACCGCAACACACTCACTGGTCCACCCTCCAGCCGTTTTGCACACACCAACTATGCTGCACCGACTGGACCCACCAGCAACAACACACTCACCGGTCCAACCACCGGCCGTGTTGCACCCACGAAACGCAACACACTCACTGGTCCACCCACCGGCCGTATTGCACATACCAACCATGCCGCACCCACTGGACCCACCAGCCGCAGCACACTCATCAGCTCACCCACCAGCCATTCTGCACCCTCTTACCGTGTTGCACCCACTGGACCCACCAGACCCACAGCTCCTGACCCCCTATTTCTGTAGGATACACTGGCCAAAACAACCTCACTTCCCCAACTGGACCCACCAGCTACCACACACTTACTGGCCCACCCACCAGCTGTGTTGCACACATGAACCATGCCGCACCAACTGGACCCACTGGCCGCAACATACTTACCGGTCCACCCACCAGCCGTGTTGCACCCAGTAATCGCAACACACTCGCTGGCCCACCCACCAGCCATGCACACACCAACCGAGCTGCATCCACTAGACCCACCAGCCATTCTGCAGCCACTAACCGTGTTGCACCCACTGGACCCACCAGACCCATAGCTCCTCAACCCCCTACTTCTGTAGGACACACTGGCCAAAACAGTCTCGCTTCCCCAACCGGACCCGCCAGCCGCAACACACTCACCTATCCACCCACCAGCCGTTTTGCACATACCAACCATGCCATTCCGACTGGACCCACCAGCCGCTACATACCCACTGGCCCTGCTGCACCAACCAGCCGTGCTGCATACATGGTCCATATTGCACCCACCGGACCCTCTGGCCGTGCCATGCCCACTGGCCATGTTGCACCCGCTGAACCTGTGATATCTACCAGCCACAGCACACTCAGCAGCAACACTTCTCCTACTGGCCCTGCCATCCAAATCGGTCCCGCCATCTCCAATGGCTCATCTGACTGTACTGGACCGACCTATCCACTTCTCCTGAAATTACAGGCTGACCATAGATCTCAATGCATAATTGACCGAGTACCCCTCAACTCTTTCATCACTCGGGAACATATTGTGCCTATACCATATTACCCCGCCTACGAGGAGTACGTCATTGCGGCCGGTCTTTATGGCGTCCACAAAATTGGACACATCCCGACCGACCATGCTCTCGTCAGTGCACTTGTCGAAAGGTGGCGTCAAGAGACGCACACCTTTCACTTCCCTGTAGGAGAAATGACAATCACTTTACAAGATGCTGCCCTTCTTTTAGGGTTACGGGTTGATGGCCGTCCAATCTGTCTACGAACGGATCGCAATTGGGAAACAGTAGTGCATTCCTTACTTGGGCGGGTAGACGAAATGACATTTCGACCAAGAAGCAGAGTGGCGATCAATATAAAATGGTTACAGCATCATTTCTCTGTATTGGACCCTCTTGCAGACGATCAAACTGTGCGGCGGTTTGCACGTGCATATTGTTTTGCTCTGGTCGGTTCTCTCCTCTTCACCGATCATTCAGGGGACTCTATTTCTGCAATTTATCTCCTGCTTTTTGCAAATTTCAATAGAGCTGGTGAATATAGTTGGGCCAGTGGTGTCTTGGCTTACTTATACAGGGAACTTTGCCTGGCTACCATGACAAGGCGCAAGCAGTTTGCTGGTTCAGTTATGTTACTACAACTGTGGTGTTGGGAGAGACTCCCCATGGGTCGTCCTGTGATCCGTCGAAATGTAGAACCACATCTACTAGGGGGTGATGACCTTGTCCGAAGACCCCCACTTGGCTATGTTTGGTCTACTAAGCATCAGTTTGCTGATTATGTCCCATGTAGAGTGACAGAGACGTACCGTCGCGAGATTGATGGCTTGACTGAGGCAAAGGTTAGATGGCTCCCTTATGAAGGCAAAATGGATTTGCTTCCTGCAAATTGTAGGGCACAAGATCGTGAATTGTGGAGAACAACTGCTCCATTGATTTTCTTTTGGATTGTGGAGATGCATAATCCAGGTAGAGTTGCGCGACAATTTGATCGTTTCCAAAAGATTCCACCTTATCTTCGTGATACCAACGAAAGTCTTCATGGCTTGATAAATGGCGTGGGAGATAATTGGCCCAGAAAGCATATAAAATATTTGCAATTGTGGGGTCTTAGGCAGTATTTTCGTATAAGGGACCAAAGACCTTATGATCATTCAAGGCATAAGGAGTACATGGCATGGTATTCCTCCGCTTCAATTTTGTACCTTACAGCCCCTGGTGGTGTACCAAACACAAGTGCCTCTGTAAGACCCTTATAAAAAAATGTATTATCTTTCTTAACTTTTGCATGCAATATTATTCTGACAATTTGAATCTGTTGATTGTTGTAGGCTGAAGACCTCACCCAGGTTGCAATGAGAATTGTAGAAAGGTTCAGAGATGTGGAGGATGAGGACTTGAGGGCATTCTTTTGTCAACAGTTGCGTACCATTAGGTCTTCAATTAAGAACCTCCTTGAACCCATAATTGACGAAAGCTTATTTACAGCTTTTGACAGTGAACAACCCCAACAGCAGGTGGTCAGACCAGTGCGTGGTAGAGGTCGAGGACGATCAAACCGTGCACCAGTTAGGAGGGCCCGAGGTTCTGCATCTACTTCTCGCTGAAAATGGATTGGCAGGAAATGATTCCTGCAGAGTCAGCTTAGTATTTGTCATCTTCTTCTATCTAGTGCCGTACCCCCCCCCCCCCTTATGTTGGCTTCTTTGTGTGCTTGTCTGGAGAATTCGTGTTGTAATAATTTGACTTGTTTGTTGTGTGCTTGTGTGGCATCGTGACCATACTAGTGCGTTAATGTGTGGTGGGACAGTAGTTTCTTACCTGTGACTTGTTGCATGGTTGGGTGGAGTACTTTTATTTATTTTTCTTTTTCTGTGACTTGTTTATGTAGTATCTGTGCTTGTTTCGGACAGAGTAGTCAATGCATCGTGAATTAGTTTGCTGTTCAATCAATTTCTTAATACTTTTTTTTTTTTGAAGGTTTGACAGCGGCTGTCAAACAACAATTTCTTAATACTTAATTGGTTCATTTGTCTTCTTCGAATCGCTTTATATAAACATATTGGGAATGGTGTTACCACAAACTTTTGACATGAGATCTGGTAGGAAAAAAGTTCTGTAAGAGGCGAGAGAGATGTAATATTACAACTGAGCAAGTTTGAAATAGGGACACTTAAAATAATGTTTAAATGAATACTTATTTCAAACTTAATGTACCGTACATTTCGAATCATTAGATTAGAAATATTAAGATTTCACAGTATTTAATTTTTTTTCCACCCTTTTTATAAACCTTTCCACGTTTTGTTTATTTCTTTTTTCTGTTTTGCCAGTTTGACATTTTCCAAGGGAAGGATATTTCAAAAAAGGCGCCTGGTTGGCATGCATATGACGATAATAATAAGAAATTTAAACATGACTACAGCTTTGATTAGCCTGTAAATATTATGTCTCATTTTTTTTTTATGTTGATTAAACTATTTGATTCCAACACACAGGTATGCAACGAGGAGGGAGTGTTAAATTTTGTTTATTAAGTAATATGTTTG
This sequence comes from Rhynchospora pubera, assembly GCA_028095005.1. NCBI lineage: Eukaryota > Viridiplantae > Streptophyta > Magnoliopsida > Poales > Cyperaceae > Rhynchospora > Rhynchospora pubera. The sequence continues at coordinate 67,992,987 of CM051461.1, read as the reverse complement.
TTGTAAATATCAACTGCAATATGAGAAAACAATCAAACATACATGTTGGATCTACAGATTATTTGCGGTCGTGGATACAATATTTGCGGTTTAGAAATTTCTGATACTGATGATTTTTGCATGAGATTAGTTGGTTCACATACTAAGCTAAAATTTTCTAAGAACGAGGAGAATTTAAATACCTTAATTTTATTTTTGTCTTCATTGTATAACCACTTTCTAAATTTTAATTAACAGAATAAAAACATTATAAGTATTTTAAACTATTTTCTCTGCACACAAATAAAAAATTATGACAATTCTAAATTATATTGATATGATTCATAAACTAAAAAATGAACGTGCAAAAATTGTCATTTTATACCAGCTTTGATTCCAATGAAAATACAACTGAAAAATCATAATTAATTTGCGTGTGCTTAGAAAAAAAGTAACCGATAATATCTAGGAAAATTATTTTGGTTTTGAATTTTGACCATCAATTTTTTTTTTAAAAAAATTAAACAATGAAGAAATGAGACAGATATCTGAACCCTCCTCTTTCTAGTACGGGTTACAAACTTTCTGGTAATTTATTTTACTTTGTCTAACAGAACATTTAATTTGTCTAACAGAGTGTTGTCGTCGCTGTTTATATTAATCAAATTAAGTCAATTGTTAATTTTAAAATAATTGTTCACATTAGCAAAAATATTTTTTTAGAAAAGCCATTAGCAAAAATATTGTCTATAATAATTAGAGAATTATCTTTGCAGTTCTTTTTGGGTGACATTCAGAATGGCGTCTAATTTGTGATAAGAGATAACTGCAGTAACTTCGCAAAAATTAATTTTATTTAACCAGTAAAAGATAATGTGTGGACTTTTGGATTAAATAGTTGAAGTTGGAAAAAATTTTATCATGTATCGTGATGCATGGAGATTTTTGTGCGTCGTAACTTTTTCGGTCGTATTTATTTTAAATTCGTCCATCAATTTAATCACTCCAATCGACATATTGAATTCTCATAACAAACCAAATTATAAAATTTTAACTAATTTTTTCGATTTTTTTTCCAACTTGCCATTTTTGAATATAACACTAATAAAAAGAACATTCCAAAAAATGACAAGTATGAAAAGATTCTAAAAAAAAGATAAAAATTTTAAAAAATTTAAAAATTGATTTGCTATGAGATTTTAATATGTAGATTGAATTGATTATATCAAATTTGTTAATGTGTAAAAATACCGAAGAATAAGGTCATGAAGCACAAAACTCTATACTATTGACTGATGGACATGAGTAGTAAACTTGCATTTTGTTTTCACCGTGAATTTTCGTCTGGATCAAATGACTTGTGGAAAAATTAAAATTTAATGTAATTATAAAACCGAGTGATATTAATTATCTATGAAAATAATATTGATAACAAATAGCGCGTGGACATTCATTTTCATCTATTGTTGTTGGTATTGTATGAGAAGTATTACTCACTTTTGTTTTGTCACATCCTTTGATTTAAGATGTGATCATATGAAACATAGTTTATTGACATGAATTTGACTAGTTCATTTGAATAAACAATTCAAACTAAAAAAGAACATCATATACAGTCTGACAGGCACTCAACATAAACAAGAAGCGATGGAATATAGCTGTAAAATATGTCACTAAAATTTTCTTCCAATTAAATTTTCGATTTTAATGAACTTTTTGCCTGTCATTGGTACGGGAAATATATGCATCTTACAAAATGTAACTTTCTGGAAGCCTTTCTTTCTCTTTGGCTTGCTATATACGCGCCACCTCAGTTGAATCCTTGTACAAAATACAAAATAATTCAAAGTTCCAAAACGAAATCGACGAGTATTCAAACCCTCCACCATAACAAACCTCCACGGCATTAGAGAAAACAAAGAGAGAAACTCAACTGCTCACACGCTTATACCTAATTCCCTTTTCTCTCTCTCTTTTTCTCTCTTCAACCTCTCTCCTCTCAGCGCCATTAATCGGCTCGAGATGCGACTCCACTGGTTGCTTTTGTTTCTCTCGCTCGTCCTTGCTCTTCCTCTCCGCATCCATGGCGCCGTGAGATATTCTCATTTTTTGTTGCATTTTTTTTTCCGAATTTTTTAATGATTTAGGATTGCAATTTCAAATTAGAGCACATTTCTTCATATTTCATTTCCAAACTTTCTTTCTTTTAACCTAGGTGTTTTTAGCGCAAACCATCTATTGCAACGAATTCTCCCTCAATTGTATTGTAATTGGGTTTGTCAAATTGAAGTCAGAAATCAGATCTTTTGCCTTTTTGGTTCTTACAATTTTCTTTTTATTTTGTGTTAAAAAATTTCAGGTGGGAGGCACATGTGGTGCTGACAAGGATTGCGGCTCGGGGCAGCATTGCGACAGCTGTAGCAACACACGTAAATCCATCTGCACTCGTGTCTCTCCGATTGATCCGGAAACACTGGTCTGAATTTCTTTCAACTTTAGTTTCATTTCTCCCTTGAGCAATCTGCAATTTTCATTTCAGAGTGGTTAGTAGTAGTTTGGTCAACCTTAGACTGAGTCTTAAAGCAAAACTGGTAATTTGGAAAAGGACAAAGAATAACAGAACATTTATGCCACCTTGTATGTTATGCGCTTTGTTTACCTTCTCTTTATGGTGTGATGTGGACATTTTCTTTTCTCTTTCTTTTTGCACTTTTAACTATGAAACCCTAGTGTGTACAATATACACATGCAAAACTACAAGGATGGAATTGAGAGTACCTGGCATTAATTATTAACATAATTTTGCATATGCCCCTTCAACATTAAATTTTTTGTAAAAAGAAGTACCTCACATGATTTGTGACTACCCAGAACAAGAAGTATCTTACATGCTAACAACAGGTTAATTAATTATGGACAGGGAACAGGTTTTCCATTTAACAGATACTCTTGGCTAACAACACACAACTCGTATGCCATTACCGGGGAAAAGTCCGCTACAGGGTCGGCACTAATTTCCCCCACAAACCAGGAGGATACTGTCACCTCCCAGCTCCAGGTTACTCTCCTTGTTTGTGTAATGTTAATATTTTATTCATAGTAAACTGCATCAAGTTGAGTTATTTTTATTTTTTGTTTGTTTTGCTTTTAGAGGTCGGAGTGTTAGGTTCTATCAATTTGGCCTTGTTTTTATTTAATTGAGTCAGGACTTGGAACTGAACAGTGAACACCAAGTTGTTGGGAGTTCCTGATCGATCTATAAACTTTTTTTGGTTGAGGTAGGATTTTGCTCAGTTTTACTGAATTCTGAAATTTTTTATTTATTTGGAATGTTTGTAGAATTCTTTTTTGCGGGGAAAATCATATAGGAGGAAAATTGGGATTAATAGGAAGTTTATGCCTTTTTATTTTACAAAAAGAATGAATTCATATAAATAGGCAGAAGCAAAAGGACCTAGCTCTTTTGTCAGTATGTTGAGAGGTCCTGACCAGTGAACCTGTCTTCTTAACAGGTCTCAAATACTAGGGTCAGGTTAGGTGGACACTGACAATATTATTTAATGAACTCCAAACAAGAATTTATTTTAACAAAAATTCTAGCTCGCTTGTTTTTCAATTTTTGAAAGAAGAAAGCTCGCTGACAGATTAAACAAAGCTGTAAAGTTAGCAATAGTATTTTTTTTTTATCAATTGCCATACACCAGCATTTACAATATATGGATGAATTGTTTTGTTTTTAGAAATTATTTGTTTGTATTTAGGGTAAGAACAATTTAGTCTAATTAATAACTTTTGGGGTAAAATCAGAAACTTTGAACTTGAAGGACAATAATGTGAGAGTGTTCTTATTTAAGGGTCAAGCGCGTAATTTGTTCCTTATTCTGAGTGTATTATAGAGGTGGGAAACTGAAACTACCACTTGAACCTATTTGACCCCTAAGTTCTGAATTTTCTGTTTTTATTGGGAGATAACTTAATTGTTAGTTTGTTACAGTTGGTATCTACAGTTATTATTCAATTCTAAAGAAATTGACTGAGATTCTACTGACATTGTACATATTGGCTGAAAAATATTCCACCAAAATGGGCTACCATTTTATGCTAAGTATGAATAATTTTTTTTTTTTTTTTTACGAAAAAAGGGGGAAGCAGGTTGGACAGAAGAACATTTGTGGATCAAAATGAGAAATTGACACTGTTGACGAGCCAAAAATGTAGTAGAACTTTGGATGGTCGTGTAGCTCTGTTATAGGGATCTTTCAATCTTTTAACTTTGACATAAATAAATTAAAGAAAGCTTAGCAGGGAGTAGTTAGCCCTTAGTCATCCATTTTCAGAATTTATGTAAGTCCTGTTGTACTTTTGATAAACAGAACTGCATGTCATGACCCCATGTGGTTCCTTTTTTAGCTTTTGAGCTGTGGCTTTGACAAGAACAATTATTTGTTCCAGTTGGACCCCATTATGTGAAATAAAGATGGTTGTTAGCAGACATCATTTTATAGACTAAAGATGGTTGTTAGGATAGATTTCTATAGAGATGTTTTTTCAACAAGATATCCATAAAGAAGTTAAATATTTTTTAAGTACTCTGTAATGGACTTAGTATTAGCATTTTACCAGAGAAAGCAAACTTCTGTGAGAAGTACTGTGAACGGGGATCAAAATAATTTAGATGATATCTCTACATGAATAAAATCCTTTGTTAAACATTCATCTAAAAAAAGCTTAAGTTTTAAGTGTTCCTTGTTGGGTTTAGGATCAAGATATTTTAATCTCAATGAGCTATAAAATATTCTTCTTGAGAAAAAAATTTTAAAGTATCCTCCATATTGTGGGGAAAAAGTTAACAGTTAGGACTAAGTACCATAAAGCATTCACTTTTCCCTGAGTTGTGGTTTTTTATTTTGCAGAATGGTGTGAGAGGACTAATGCTTGACATGTATGATTTCAATAATGATGTATGGTTGTGTCATTCCTATGGTGGAGTCTGCTACAACTACACTGCCTTTGTATCGCTCTTTCTCTCATATCAACATTTTGTTTTTGGAAATTCTATTTTTGTTCTCAATTCAAGAACTTTCAGACGAGTTATTTTTTATTTTATGATGCCTGAATTAAGCATGATATGTTAGGGATGAGACCATTGTCTAATATACTTATTTATTTTTTATCTTGTGAGAAATTTGCAGAACCCTATACAATCAAGCAATTACAAAAGTAACCAAACTTCGACCATTGCAAGGGATGCCCTAAGTTATTGGAGTACTTAAATTCCCCTTCTGGGGCTCTTTTTGCAATTGCTTAAAACACGAAATGGTCAGTTTTGCAATTTGCTTGACAGTATGGGACTTTCCTGCAGATTTCTTTTTCATGTCTAAATTTCAGCAACAAGCAGCCAACACTTTGCAAGAAATAAAGACATTTCTAGATGGAAACCCAAATGAAGTTGTAACCATCTTCATAGAAGACTACACTAAAATTGGATCTATCCCTACGCTTTTCAACTCCTCTGGCCTGATGAAATACTGGTTTCCTGTTTCACAAATGCCGCAAAAAGGAGGCGACTGGCCTCTCCTCAGTGATATGATTAAGAACAATTATCGTCTTCTGGTTTTCACCTCTAAATCAGCTAAGCAGGCTGCCGAGCAAGTAGCATATGAATGGAACTTTGTGGTAGAGAACCAATGTAAGTATCAGATAAAGATATTTGTAATTTGGTTTCTTTATTGTGAAGACTGTGAAGTTTATATCTATTGGTGCAGTGGTAAGGTGCTCTATTTCCAGGTACGAGATCTAACTGGTAATCAAGCATGGTATACTTATGGTAATTAATTGTCTTGTCCTAATATCTTAGTTGTATGTGTCATGTGAACTTCGCAATGGTACTTCATTGTAGTACAATGTGAATTGCTGGTCTTCTGCACACAGTGAAAATCTGTATACAAACACCTTGTATGGTTTTAATACCATATTATTGCGAGTATCCTCCTCCTCCCTTCAGAAATATTATAGGGAGCATCAGTATATCTGATATGTATTTTCTCCTTGAAGGCATGGTAGAGGTACATACCCAAACGGCCAAACTAGTATAGATCCAAAGACAATACCAGTGTTGGCGCTGATATATTATAACTACTGTGTCCCTTGACCTCCTCAGACAAGTTACTGCCATAAAAATCTTGTGAGGATCCACTAACATAATTATTATACTTGCATGTGCCTACCCTAAGGTGCCAAAAATCCAGTGTCTTTTCTAACTAAAAAGTTGTTTGTGAAAATGTTTAGATGGAGACTTAGGAATGGTGCCTGGCAAGTGTCCAAACCGGAATGAATCATCTTCCATGGACGACACTACAAAATCTCTGGTCTTGATTAATTTTTTCCCAGAGAATCCTAACTCGATTTCGGCATGCTCTAATAACTCAGCCCCACTGCTGAGTATGGTCAACACATGTCACAATGCATCGGCCAATCGGTGGGCAAATTACATTGCTGTTGATTTCTACAAGGTATACTTTTCATGTATACTTTTGGTTGCTTATTGATATTTCAATCTTTTTTTTTGTTATTTTAAGACCATTTGTTTTTATTTTAGAGGAGTGATGGAGGCGGTGCTCCCCTGGCTACTGATGTTGCAAATGGCCACTTGGTTTGTGGTTGTGACAACATTGCATATTGCAAGGTTTGTGCTTGTCACTTAATCATACTACGGTGTGGAAGTTAGGCTACTGAATCATTAGCTAGTTCAAAATTAGATTCCATTAGGATTAATTGCTTGGTTGAAGCCTAATTTGTACAATGTAAGCTCAATTGCATGATCAAATATTAGTTGGTGCTAAATTGCTAATTTGGTAAAAAATGCAAATAGGTGAAGTTTTTTAGAATAAATTGTCCTGACACTAATATTTCAAACATTTCTACAAAAATATCAGCCAAACATGTTTTGTTTTGTTTTTAACTCAAATACTGGTATGGTATAAAATTCTGTTTCAGGCTAATGCTACATATGGCACATGTGTAATTCCACCGCCGCCACCGCCATCACCGCCTCCACCACCCAATGCACCAAGTCCGCCTAGTGCTGCTTCCATCTTCGTCACAAATAAGTTTAATTGGTTCGTTCCAATTACTCTGGTTGCAGTGCTGCTGCTCAGTTGAGCTATTTTTATTTATTATTTGATCGAGTTCACACGGTGTATTATTCATTCTTTTTCCCTGAGACTATGCCATGATATATTATTTGTTTCATTATTTTATCTCATCTCCTTCTAAACATCTGCGTTCTTTTAATCTCGAACATAGAAACCAATTTTTGGTAGACGTAAGCCATATAGATGTGTACAAACGTTGCCACTCCGATAAATCGATTTTAGCGAACCTATTCAATTTTTTGGGTGGGCCTTGATTTCATAATTTTCATTTGATTTGAAAGAATTTGACAGTTGGATTTGTACCTATTGTGGTGCAAAAGTTCTGTACTAATGCCAATTTAGACGCTTTGAGCTAAGAAGAGCAGGAAACGTGTTTCCATCTTTAAACAAATTATAAATAAATAAGTCCTGAAAATAAATATTATTTGTTGGACCCAGTACAAGTTGAAGCCGCGAGCATCCTTGATATTATAAACTTTTTTTTGAAGAAAGATATTATTAACTTGATAAGATCGTTTGTTTTGCGTAAGGTCAATAATTGTAGCGTGTTTATTTTTCAAGGTTACATTACACAAGACGATGAGACAAACATACAAAGATAAATTTTACTAATTGAACAAATCATTATCAATGATTTGAACCCATATCTTGAAGTCAATCGGATGATAAACTCGCTAAAAACAATTTTCAATTCAACTTTTTGGTCTTACAAAACGATTCAAACATAATGTTATAACTAATAACATAAGCGCTTAGCCATTTAGCAGAAGATAAATAAATTAATTTGATCTAATAATTTTAAATCAAGTTCATAAAGTTTTTATATGAACGCAAATTCCTTTATCTTTTACTTAATAATAACCTAATCCCTGACAGGGGGACCCTTTGTCAGGTTGTATATTATTTTGGCTATTAACACATGGATGCCTTTTTAATAATAATTAATCTAAAGAGCACACCTCGTGAATGTCTCTATGAAATGAAAAATGAAAGGTGGTGCGCTAGTTCCAAAAATAATTTTCGAGAAATAGAGAACGCGAGAGCCGAGAGCAGAGGAGATGTTGGGCTTTTCCTTCCTGAGATTTGATTTCCGATTCTATTGTTTTTTATTTCTCCATTTCTACAAGATCGAGATCTTTCTTCTCAGACAGAGAAAAGGAGAGAGGGAGAGAGTTACTCAGAAGCCTCTCAATTTCGCACAGAGACATTTTTACATAGAGACCAGCGCTGTTTAGCAACTTGATTCGTGGATTCTCGGATGCGGATTGGTTCAAGAGAAGTACAATTTGACAATCGCCATGGCCAAGCGACAATATGAAGTCTGGCAAGGAAACAATGTAACACGTGCCTCAGCTTTCTATACTTTCTTTTAATTAATTGCTCTTTTCACCAGCTGATTTAAAGCAACAAGTGAGTAAAATAAATCAATTTGATGTATATATGTTAATACTTAAATCTTTTTTTTTATTATCTTTTTGTAATGTAGATTATACTCCTAAAAGGAAGACTGATATTCGGGCCAGATGCAAGATCAGTTATATTGACAGTTTTATTGATTGTTGCACCGGTTGTCGTATTTTGCATTTTTGTTGGACGAAATCTTCTGCACAAATTCTCATATATCTCTGGACTTGTCATTCTCTCTGTTGCTATTTCCTTAACTATTGTCGTGAGTACCATCTTCCTCATTAGTTTTTGTCTGATATTTTATTTGCATTCACAAAGTTACAACCTAGCTATACTTTATTCTTTCATTTGTATGCTGTTCATGTGTTAAATATTCATGCAAGACATCTTTCTTAGTATTCGGCAATGCTGGGGTAATTTTGATTTCTTTCAAGGGTTTATTTACCAAGCTAGTGCTTAACTGTGGTACCTATGTCTATACTACCAAAGTTTAGTGTATTAAAGGTATATCGGGCTTTCTTGCCCGTGACTGTACCTATCACTATTCACTAGTACTTATCTGGTGCAAAAAACACATCTGAAATAATTGATGAACAAATATTTGAATATATATATACACAAATTCTATGATGTGTTAAGCACCAAAAAATTATTTGAACATCTCCAATTGTTAAAGCAATATTTTGTTACACTAAAATACTCATATATTCACTTCGACTTATTTATTTTCCTCTGAAGAGCCTCAATCATGCATAGGTACTATTCTTTCTCTTCATGACAGCAGCATTCGACCCAGGATTCAGGAAGCGGGCTCCACATCCTCCATTAAATGATAATTTGTATCACACTCCAGTTCCTTCCCCTTCTAATGAAAATCAGTGCGCACCAATGACACCTAGGCGGGTCCCACGAACGCTGGAGTTGAGGGCAGAGGATGGGTCCTACTCACTGAAGCTGAAGTACTGTGAAACATGCATGATATACCGGCCCCCACGCTGCTCCCACTGTTCATTATGCAACAACTGTGTTGATCGCTTCGACCACCACTGCCCCTGGATTGGCCAATGCATCGGCCAGGTATGATTCTTATGAAGGTCAAGTTCAGCATGCTTGTTTTTTATTATTGTAAAACTGAAAAGATATTTCTCCTGTATTATTGGGCCAACGAGAGCTTGTTGTTTTGATTTTTGAAGAAAAAAATATGGTACTTTATTATATATCAGAAAGATAGAAAGGATTGGTAATTCTTTTTTTCCTATGATATTAATTAAGATAGGCATGGTTTATGTTTGAAATGTTCTCCAGGTGGGGTAGCAAACCCAAGATACTTCTTGCTTTCCATAGTTTAACATTGTATTAGTAAGTTTTATAGTGGTGGGTATGAAACTTTCCATAGAAACGTCAGGGGAAACAAATATATGAATATAAGAAGTTGAAGAAAGGAACATGTATCAATTTTGACTGATTAAAATTGTTATATATTTTGTAGAGGAACTACCGGGCTTTTATAGGTTTCATATCATGTGGGACACTACTATGCATATATGTGCTTTCTATGTGTGTGTTGAACATGGATTTTGTACTGAAGGAAGTAAAATGGATGGTGTTGAAGGCCATGAAGCAGTCTCCTGCTTCCACTGCTCTCATCATTTATTGCTTTGTATCTCTCTGGTTCATTGGCGGCCTCACTACCTTCCACCTTTATCTCATCTCTACTAACCAGGTCTCTCTCTCTCTCTCTCTCTCTCTATGAAATGTTGGATGAATATCCATAGAATCTGGAAAAAAAACACACCTCAATAAATAAGAAATGCCTCGTATTGACCCTCTAAAAGTTTGCTAGTTAACTCCTCCCTTAATTAATTCTAAAAAAAATAAGAAACGGAAATCTTAAGACTTCCTATCTTTTGTGGTGTCTGTGGTCAGTTTACAACTCTTTTGTACGATTAAACATTGGTCTGTACTTTTGAATATTGCATGTCACTTGTTAACAGTCCTGAATTACTGTTGAGTACAAATATCAGTATTGTTGGGTGTTGCAAGCAAATGCAGCAGCAAAAGGTGCATTAACAAATTCTTTCTGTAAGAAGTTATTATTATAATTATTATTTTCATTTTTCCAGACAAGTTATGAGCACTACAAACGAAAGCATAACAAGCCACTAAGTTGGGAACCCAACATTAACATCTTTAACAAAGGTTGTCTCATAAACTTCAAAGAACTTCTCTGCACCAAACCAAATCCTTCTGAAATCGACCTTCGTTCCTTTGTTGAAGAATACTCGCCATTGCGGATCTCATCTGCCGGTATCCAGTCCTGGAGAGAGGTCCCTCCTCATCAAGAAGAATCCTGTATGATAGTGGAAGGGGGAAACACCGAGCGTTCTGCGACCTCGAGGCCTGAACTAGATGAAGAGATGGGAATGAGTACTTCCAACTGGGGGCATGAATCAATTGAAGCAGGTCATAATTACCAGGAAAAGGAGTTGGCTATAACTATAGCTGGTGACACTGAGAATTTGGGTGGCAATAGAGACCTGCAGCCCAAGAATATTGAACCCATCAATGGTCTATAGTATTTATGCTGACTAATCTTAAAAAATAGTGCGGTTTTAACAATTTGTTGGATTTAGCACAGTAATAGAGGGAGCTGGTTGCAGAAAATACCTGTTTCTTTGTTATATTTTATTCTTGTTTCATTTCGTTTAAATATAGGTAAAAGAATAGCTACTGTGTTAGTGAACTTACTATAGTTGGTTCTCTGGCTTAGTGATTCTTGATAAATGCCCATGGGGCTTTCTTACGGAGCAAGGATTGTCGAAATTTAGTATATAGAAATAGTCGACAGAGGCAATGGAGTTGGGAAATCATAGAATTTTTTTTTCTTTTAGTATAAAATTTCTTTGTTTTTTTGACATGGCAACATTGATGACCTCCTTTGTGTAAACGGATCACAGAGTTTAATAGAGTTGAAATCAGTTGCAGTGATTTTTTTAGATTGCAATTTAGTGTTATATTTTGGTTAATCAGAATGGTTCTCATCTGACCGAGGCATTACATTTCCTTTTTTTTTTTTTTTCTTTTGTGCTTTTGCGGTCGTCCTGTGCAATTGGATTTTTAAACTGAGGTTTGCATGGCATATCGTGATAGATGTAACTTGTCGAACACATTAGTAACCAATGCACGTATATATAGGAAACACACGGATGGTCAATGAGCACAACTGCACAGGTATGGGGCATCTTATTTATAGTTTAAAATGCAGAGCAATTTACTAGTACAGCTTGAAGCTTCATAATAAGTTGAGTGGCTAACAATGTAGAAACATTTCGGACATGCTAAACAGAATTTTATTGGCAGCAGTCGAACAGTTTATTTTACGAATCAAATCTAGAATACAAGATTCCAAATATAGTGATGTTGTCAATCTAGCCAACTACCTAAATACACTGGTAAAACCAACAGGATCAACAACATATCAACTTTGGATCTTTGAAGCTAAAAACAGTTAATAGAACCATATATGTTGGCATTGAATGTCAAGACACTAACAATTCAAAGCTAGTTATACCAATCAAGCAACCAAAACTACTACAGTTTTAACTTGAAAGGGGGAGAGGGACAGAGGGAGGTCGATCAGAAGTAAAACTTAATGATGCTAAATTAAATGCTCTGCAGCTGAGAGAAGGAGATGCGGATGACAGAGCGGTCGAGAGTAGTGGCATGCTTACAAACAAGGGCCTCAGTAGCCTGCTCCTCATTCTCAAATTGAACAAGAGCTTGCTTCTTGCCATTGACCTCATAGAGCTTGGAGTTGACTACACGGCCGTGCTCCTCCACATGGGCCACCACCTCGTCCTCTGCAATCTCCGGTGGGAGGGAGGAAAGGTGGATCATCTTCGTCGGGGCACAGCAATACCTGTAGTTCTTTATGGCATTGTTGTGGAACCGGTTCAAGCTCGAGTTTGCATACTCATGAGCGTCAGGTGCAGGAGTTATGTTTGGGTACTTGGAGAAGTTCACCTCCATTTTATTTCCAAACAGCATTGCACCCTGTTCCAAAAAGGCAATGCACAAATAGAACATAAGCGTCAGAAACAGGAAGAAAGTTTTAATGTCCCAAGATAATGGTTAACCAGTTCACACAAATATGGAAAACAACCAACAGGCCTCTGCATTCTTGGAATGGTAACTGGCTATATCTGTACCTCCTTTATCTTTCAATTAACCAAAACTAAAAATTGGGAAAGAAAGGGTAGCTACAGACTAAGAGAAAGTTGGTAACATGGGAAATTGTGTCCTTCATAGGGGGTATACAGTTACACATCTATTAAGGAGTTGGTAATTCTGATTTGTCATGAGGACTGAATTAATTTCATTTCCAGAAAAGACTAAAGCAGAAAGGAATGAAAATTCCTCTTGATATTTTCTTTTATGAAATTGTTAAAATTAAATTGCACTTGCAAAGATTATGTAAAAGATAAGTGAAGAATGTGACCTTTAAGAAATGTGCAGCAAGTTCAGCTTGGAGACCTTCAGCCATCTGAACAAGTGCATGGTCTGGTTTATTTTTTAGTATTTTTATCCTTACTATATTGCCATACAGAGAGAACAAATTAAAAAGCTTATCCTCATCCACTTTCTGCAAAATAAACAACAAAGCCACAAAGAAAGGTTAAAATAAATATGAAATCTTTAGTTGGTAGCAATTTTTCATGACCTGAACCAGAAAAATAGAGTTATCTGATTAACCATCTCAGACCACTAAAATGTTCTACACATGACATCTCTTCGTTTTTTTTTTAAACCTCCTTTCACCATATGGGTAAAGAAAACAAAGGCAATGGAAGAATATGCAGGCACAGTGTAAGATGAACTATAGAATCAAAGCATGTTTTCTCCATCATCATCCCTTAGATGCATACAACTTGCACTTTCCTGATTGATTTTGGATATGCATGATACTCTTGCTTGGAAGGATCGGGCAATGAAAATTATTAAAAACAAGCGACATACCTCAGTATTCAAGTTAGTAGCAAGAATAGTACACCTATCATTAGTGCCAGTTATTCCAGGAGGTAAGCCTCCTCCAAAAGAAGCTGCTATTGCTGCTATATTCCCCATCTATAACAAAAAAAGAATGGTAAGCCCAAGTAAATACTTTTCATTTTAAACAACGAGGGACAAAAAAATTAATTCAATAAAACCTCTTCGCAGCTGAAACATAACCCACCTGAAATGCCACTGAAAAGGGGGAAAAAAAAAAGGAAAAAGTCAAGGACCTGCTAAAACTACCAAAAGCTGAGAAGGAAGAAAAGGAAAAACAGGTACCTCGGGAGCCAGGTGGAATAGTATATATGCTTCCAGCATCACCATATCCAACCTAATTTAAAAATAAAATTACACTGGATTAAGCATTAGCAGGTTAGTTTATGTAACGAGTAAAGAAACAGCATAGAGAAGAATTAACTTGTGATGATCTGCCTCTCTGTTCGGTTGGCAAAGAAGGGTTTGTGAAATCTCTGAAATTAATATTATAGAAACAAATGGTCAGGAAAACATTTGACACACAATTTCAACAATATTTTCCATAAACTATTTAATCCAGATATAATTGCGAACTTATTGCATGTGGTCTAGTAGCTCAAGTGGTAAGAGCACTGGGCTGACTTCTAAGAGGTCCAGGGTTCAGCCTGCATGCTTGCGATAGGCTTGGCGAGCCAGCGAAAAAACTCAGTCATACATACAAGAAATGACCAGGGTCGGGGTGTCATTTCTAGCCTATCCTAACTTGTTTGGGATAAAAGGCTCTGACTTTTATAATTGCGAACTTATTAACAAAGAAGCTTTAACAAGACAAACCTGGATCGGTCATTGTTGTAGTTGACTTGGAGCTCATTGAGACTGTAGTTAAGAAAACATAATAATAAAAATGAAGCTTATTGCATAGAAATAGAAATGAAGGGCACAATTACAATCAGGGTACTAACTTTGAAAATTGAATGTCAAGTTGGCAACAACCATCATATATATTCCTCCCCTGAGAAAAATAAAAGATTTTGACATTACTAGTCACATTTTCATACACCAAAGAAAACAACACACCCAAAAAAATTCAAATATGCATACTTGTAAAGAAGTCCTTGCTTGTAAAGCACTCTGACGAGATTGATACTGGATAAGGGCTTGAAAACCTAAAAATTTAAGGTGAAAAATAAATTACAAGATCATGCAGAAGAAAAAAAATGGTAAAGTTGAGTAGTTCACTTACCGGCAGTTTTCTGGAAAGTTACAATCTTTTCTACAAAACCATGAGGTGAAAAGACCTGATGCAACACTTCCACAGTTATCGGATAAATCATATGATGGATCGTCACTAAGAGGATGCGATTTGGCTGTGAATCCTAGGAGAGAGAAAGAAAGAGAGAGAATAGAGAGATAGAGAGAGAATAAATAGCTGGAAGATTTGATCGGGACAGAACAAGGGAAAATATAATGACATAAGCACACAATTTTGCAAAATGTATAACCAAACTATGTATTACAGC
This sequence comes from Rhynchospora pubera, assembly GCA_028095005.1. Taxonomy (NCBI): domain Eukaryota; kingdom Viridiplantae; phylum Streptophyta; class Magnoliopsida; order Poales; family Cyperaceae; genus Rhynchospora; species Rhynchospora pubera. The sequence continues at coordinate 67,977,899 of CM051461.1, read as the reverse complement.
AATAATAAGTGGGTAGTAAAAAAAAAAAAGAACAGTATCCTGGCACACCATTATATTATTGCGCAAGAGTTTTACCATCTATTACAGCAATAACTTGTAGTTGATTTAAAAGTTACTCAGAATTCTATCATAACATCATAGGTTATCTAATCAAATATCATTCTTTTTTCCTAAAAGAGAGCTAAAACCTGATTTCTTTTACTATGAAGCCCGTAGAAATTAACTTTATATTCCTTTTTGGATAAGAGTGAGGTGCGTCAGGCAGGATACAGATAATCCCAAACCCCAATCAAGCTACTATTGATTTAATCAAAGCGAGTTCATAATTTAAACAAAATTCATAGGGCAGTCATAATCTACACCAATATGCAAATTTCAAAAGGCACATGCCGTAACTTTGTATTGTGTCCTTTCTACTTCTCTACATTTGTGTCAACACCCATACTTAAATAAAATTAGTAGGTGTTAAGCCCGCTAACTAAAAAAAAAAGCAAATTTTTACCTGGTCTGTTTTCCTTCCTTGCGTACTTTGGTCAGCTGTAGTAAGCTCCTGGTGTGAAGAGAATTGAAGGTACACATTCCTTCCTCTTCGTAAAACAATTTCAAACAAAATAAAGGTCAAAGATTTTGTTCAAGTAAATATACAGCAAAGCAATCAAGAGGGATTGAGATAACATTCAATCTTTTATGTATAACAAATCAGAAATTCAATAAAATAAAACCATCTATTCTGAACTATGCAAAAAGAAAGTATTATATTATATTATTTAAATACAGTCGGTTGAAGTCACCTAACGCTAGGTTGAACAGTAGAATAATATTGCAAGGCACTAACAGCTGAAGCCATATCATTCAATTGCAGAAGTGCCTGTTGCACAAAAGATGACCAAAAAAAAATGAGCATCCTAATTACAAAATTACATACATGGAATGAAGTAGGGGATAATTAATTGAGATCTTTTATTGAAAAGTTACCTGATTCTTTGCACGAAGCATCACAATCTTAGTAACTGTACCAAAAGGATGAATCAACTGGAGAAGATCCGCCTATTGAATCAACCACACTGAATTGTATGAGATGAAATTCAACAGCAATCATCAGATATTAATTGTATTAGATCAAATCAAATCGAATTACCTCGGCAATCTCAAGCCCAACGTTACGAACATGAATCACCTTAGATGGTTCAGTCATTCTCGCTCGCTTTCCTTCTCAAATCAAGATAACAAATTAAGAAAATATGAGAAACAATTACATTTTTATAACACAACGAAATAGATAAGAGAAGTAAAAAGATACCTAGATGCAAGAACAACGAGGAGTGAGCTCCTAGGTTTAGGATTGGTACTACTAGGATTTGGAAAGTAGCAAGCTGTTTCAATCCCTCATGAACGATGGAGAGTGGAGAGTGGAGAGTGGAGATTGGAGAAACCCTAGGGTTTAATTTCCCTTCGGATCGATACCGTGCAGGCTTGGGGTATATTATTATTAGTTAAAAAAAAAAGGAAAAAAAGGGCGTGGGGGATGAGATGAGATGAGGAGATTCGAGAGAGAGAGAGAGAGAGAGGAGACATATATTCGGAAAAGTGAGAATTAGACTTATTCCAGGGGTATAATCGTACAAGTATGACACCTTCCAGTAAATTACGGCTCATTATGTAATTTTATTTATTTTTATTGTCACTGTAACTACAACTTGCTTTGTATATTAAATTATTAATCCAAAAATCGTTACTTATTAATCAATCCAGAAACTATTTTAATGTTATTTTCAATGAAAATTTAATTAATATTTTTCCTAAAAAAATAGTGAAGACTTCCGTGTTCTTGTAATTTATTTTTGTTATAACTTTGGTATCTGAAAAAAATAGTGTATTTTCGGTTACACTTCTATGTTTTTTTTTTTTTTAAACGTGCTTATATTATTGCAGTAATAATTATATCATAGTTGCAACAGTTACCAGTTGAACCTTCAAGTACATAATAATATTTTAAATATTTTGGTTAGGAAGAGGACTATTGTATTCTAAATATAGGATACAAAAGGTAACAGTTCTTTTGGATTTTCAGTAAATAAAAATCATGATTCACATCATTTTGAATTGTGCAGAAAAGAAAAAAAATTCTATTTTTATTTTAATGAACGTTGTACAAAATTAGGATCCTGTTGATAATAGACCCTTTGCACACAAAATGACAGCTGTACGCAAACATGCTAATCCGTTGGCTGCTTATACCAGCTAATTTTTTTTAATAGGAGTAATACTAGGATCAAACGCTTTTGACACTTGTGTCTATCAAACACAATCAAATTTTATTTTTCAAAATTACAACAATCAATCCGATCTGCTTAATTTGTTCACCATAATGAAATTTCCTTGGTGATCAAATTTTATATTTAAAAAAATTTTGTACTATTTTTTAATAGTTAAAATTTTCAAAAAAAATTATAAAAATTTTAGTCTTTAAAATATTTTCAATATTAAAATCACATTGAGCGGTTTGGAATCAACCGTATGAAATTTTGATAGTTGAGTCTTGAATTGTTTGCCGTCAAACACATTTGACTCAAGCATTACTATTTTAATAGTGGAATGCCCCCCCCCCCCCGATTTATTAATTTTTATGTATAAAAAAGATTATATTAATAGTTTTTTTTCTGTGCTTACAGAAATTAAATTATTATTAGACTAAATTTTCTGACCGAAAGTTAGCACGATTATTATATGGAGTACAATTTGTCTCACTGGACTTGTTGTAAGTACTAGTTGGGGGGGGGGGGGGGGTGGCCCTGCTACTTGTTAACAAGCAAGTTTTTCTCACCTGCTTTTACAACCTTTCAGCCATTCTGAGATTTTAAAAGTTAGTTCAAGAAAAATGTTTTTCAAACATAAACTTACAGAATACATCAACTCCAGTTCATAAAGCAGTCATAATGCATTAGATGGGGCCTTAAAATTGTTAAATGTTACCAATCCACAAGAGTCTACTTTTTTTTTTATTTATAGGCAACTCCCACAAAAGTCAGGTCATTGTTAGCCTTGTAAACAGAAATTGCAAAAAACAAATTGAATATAATAAACAAATATTTCACAAAGAGAAAAATCGAAACAAAGCATAAGCTAACATTAGACCAATTTCTGAATTTCACTGCTCCAAAAACCGAAAAAAAATGAAAAAAAAAACAGCTCCCTTGCATTCTTTACTTCATGCGGGTGCGTTTGGATTGTTGGAAGAAAGAAGAAGAAGAAGGAAGAAGAAGAAAAAAAATTATAAACAATCCAAACTCTTCACAAAGTTACACACTTCTCAATATTTCTTCCCACTTATTCTCTTCTTCCCTTCTTCCCACACCTATCCAAACGCACCCGAAGAAAAGATGCTGATTTAACCCTTTAATCTCAAATACATACAGTCATCAGGAAGCTAGCTACACATCGACTCCAAAATCAAATTAGAACCTTTTCTTCATCATGTCTTTAGTCCGAAGGCCGGTTCAAGGAATCCAAACCCTCAGTACGGCTTCTGACAAGCCGATTAAACACTTCTCTCACCTGCCTCTCGAGTGGATCCAATCCTTCCTTAATAACACTGCTAACCTTCTCCAGCTCGCCCGCCACCTCCTTTATCTCCACCTCTCTCTCCTTCTCTAATGGGAATTGGGCAGCATCAATGATCTCCCCCAGTTGCCTCGAGATCCGTTCTATCTCCCCAATCTCCTTCAACAAACCAGAGTTGCTCTTCTTTTCCCTCCTCTTCCACTCCTCTATCACTTTTTCGTAAATCGAGTAAACTGACGGTCCCCACAAGAAACCACGAGGTGGTGCCGTGAAATGGGCCCCACTTAAGCTTCCACTGCGGTCACATTGGCATGGGAGGGCAGCGGCGAGGGACAACATGGAGACAAAAAGCACAGAACCCATGGTGTACACCGTGGCTGACATGTCAGATGTCCCAACACCACGAGGTGGCGTAAGGCCGCTCCCAATAGCTTGAAGTTGTTTCGTTGCTGACCACCCCCTTGACACACTCCATGTAAGCGATCTACAAAACACAGGGCCAAAGATTATATTATAAATCACTTCATTCCAAGCAAGTGAAATTACATACTGAACTTTTTTAGTTTTGTTAAATATGGTCCCTGAATTTTTTTTGGGGACCTTTCGACAATGACTAATCTATGCTTGAGAACTGAAATTGAAGTGCTTTGTATTAGCCAAAATAGTAAAATGGTTTGCAACTTGTACTCAGAAAAGGACTAATCTATACTTATCAACTAAAATCTGATCTGGCAGCGATGTAACATTAATAGAATATGTGAATGATGTCTTATCAAGCTGTTTCCCCATTCAATGTTCTGAATTATGCAATACCATTTTCATATGAATAGACACAAAATACATCGATGTTCCAGCAAGTGGGGAGAAATTTTGGGTAGTTCCTGTAAAAGGACACTTTTTTAACTCAATAGGTCCTACTGTTCCAAATTCTCTCTGAGTTAGCTGTAGGATCCATAATGATAAGAAAGAAAATAATATAACAGAGAGTTCCAATGACACATGCCAACTGCTTGTCCTACATTTGAAATAACAAAAGCAAGCATTCACATGCTGCCTTTATCGTCTCAACTACCTACATGTATCTGAGAAATTGAGTTTTTTACTTCACTTTGATAGGCATCAAAAACATGAAAAGGTTAATTATTCTTTTTTTTTTTTTTTGGTCTTTTGATTAGATGGAGATATTGATGCATATCGAAATAAAGTGGAATGCCTCTCTTCTTTTGTATGCAAGTAGTGTATTCCATGTATAACATATCTAAATTTTGTTTATTATATGGAACCAGAAAAGAAATTTGTTATTTAAAATTTAGCTTTATAGGCATCAAAGCCTTGGTCATTGGGTTCTTCAATACAGAACATCACTTTTTAATTTGAATAAAATTTATACTTGGTCTGCATTTTTTCATGTTTGGTCTTCAATGTTAAAATATACAAGGTCCACGTAAGTGCATGTCACATCATAACTACAAATATCAAATGGAAAGACCTTATAAATATATAACTACAAGCGTATATTGATAAAATAAAATTATAGCAGGAATCACACTTCTTCTACAAGTAATGCAATCATTTAAAAAACTAAAGAATAACATTGGTCATAGGACCCATGATTATTATGCAATATTATATTATTTTATAAAAGGAACCATCAATATCAGTTGTACTAACAGGTCTTCTCTATGAACTGGCACATAGTGAGATTGTTCAGTACTGCAATATACTGTGGTACCGGCATAGTTTGTCTAAGGAAATATATACCATAAAATGAATAATAGTTTCACAAAATTAGAATAGCATTTTTAATACACTTACTTCACTGGACAAACATGATCTTGTACCAGTACTGGTATTGGTTTTACCTTAACAGCGTGTCTTTCTTTGTTTTCAAGTTCTTTCATTATTTTTCCTGTCATTTCAAATAGCATGGTCGGTATACAGGTATACAAAACAGCCAACAACCAATAGCCACGCAAGCAAGCAACATTTGAGAAAAATTGGGCAAAGAAATGAATGTGACACGTCACATAGCCAGAATTCAGTGACCAACCATTCCTAACATCTAAAATTCCATAATTAATAAAATAAATTCTGGCAAAAAAAAGCATACAACCTCTCCAGTTGAAACAGTACCTGAAATGTCCATTGCCGGAGCTCCCGCTGCCTCCACTGCTACTCCTCCTATGGTGCGGTCCGGTCCCATGACCATGGCCATGGCCATGACCGTGGTGGTGATCTTTATGATGGGAGCCGCGGGCAAAGGAGCGGTTTCTGAAGCCGGGCCCGGAACCCGATCCGGGCAGATCCCTGTCATCCAACATCATGATGGCGAGATCCCCAATCGCCTTCCTAGCGCGCCTGACGGGACCCTCGCCGAGCGGATCGGGACCGGTGAGAGAGCCAATAATGATCTGGACATGCTTCTGCCAGTTGCGGACGCGTTCGATGGCGTCGCGGACGGCAGTGCAGAGATCGAGGGATTTGACAGCGCGGTCGAAGAAGTCGGTGATGAAGCGGTCGGTGGGGGGGCGGGAGAGAGAGGCGCCGGAGGATTGGAGGATGAAGCGGAACTCTTCGAGGGAGATGAGGAAGGTGTCGAGGAGGCGGCGGGTCCAGGTGAGGGAGAGGACGGACGAGGAGGAGGAGTCGGAGGAGAGGTCGGAGAAGAGATCGGAGAGGTGGTGGTTGAAGGAGGAGAGATCCGAGGGATCGTGGCGATCCATTTCTGTTGTCAGCGCTGGCATTGGCTGGTCACTTCTGCATTTGAGAAAGAGAGAGGAGAGAGAGAGAAACCAAAGGGATTTGATCGAACCAAAGGATTTCGGATTTTCGTTGTCAGGTCTAAAATTGGCTTCTTTCTCACATTTATTTATATATTTCTCATCTCATGGATGATTATTATTATTATTTTTTGGGAACTTGGAAGCCGAAAACCGCCAGCTTGGTCTTTGGTCTTTGGAATGACAAATTATAAATAAAATAATGTGGTCAACAGTGTTAATTTTAACATGTTGTATTTAAACTTTGTTTAATTATACACTTATAACTAATTGTAAAAAAGGGTACAATATATGCACCCGGTTTTCGAATTTATTAGATTTGTGATGTAACACAGGTGCAAGAGGTACAATCTTGGATTTAGAAACTTCTAAGGTACTTAAAGCTGGTTTCAATTTTAATAAATGTTTTCAAATTTTGCTTCTGCTTTTAATATGTTATTGATATTTTTTCGGCATTTAAATGAATTTATTTTTAAATATGAAACTACGACAGTTCATATTAAATCCAAGTGTTCGAAGTTTTTCTTCGTGTCATGAAATATGATTTCTTCAAACTCTAGTTTTCCTTTATGAAATATTCATATACATTCGTCTTTCAAACTGTTTGAGTTTTTTTTTTTGTATAATGTCATGAAATTCATATAAAAAATTTCCTATAAATTAACATCAGTCATTTTGAAAACCAACTCTTGATCTAGTGACAAAAAACAATACATCTTGAGTGAAAGGTCGCAGGTTCGAAACTGGAGGTCTTTTATAGACATTTAATTTAAAAATAAATTAGATGGTTTAGATCCAAATTTATCTTTTTAAAAAAAAAAACATCAGTCATTTATCTCACCACACACGTCGCCTGATGCGGACTCATATATATCCAAGAAAGATATCTGAAAATAAGTACTAAGCCAAGAAAATTATTTATTAACATATGCAGATAAATATTATATTATATAACAGCAGAAAGTTCATTCCCTTCAATCTTCTTACCAGTTGCATGCTCAAATTCACATCAAATGGAGAGTTGGACAGGTAAAGTCAATAAGAACGTGTTTGATAGTGATGGAAGGGCACAAATTTTATTTTGTGAAAATTGAAATATCTAGAACTAGTACGTAACGTTCTATAGATAAACAAATTGCAACCAGATATGCACACTGGATTCTGCAAAAGAAGATTATATTTATAATAGAGTTTAGCTATATGGTGAGATGCATCACAAAATATTTCCGTGAGATGCGATCAAAACTCATGAATTTGGTAAAAAATGATCAATCCAAACCATGCAATATGATTTCGCTATTGGAATCTTCTTGTAGACCAAATTTTACATTTTTTCAGAATTTTTAAGTATTTTTTTCAGATTTTTAAAAATAACAGTTTTTGAACGGTTCAGAACTAATTAGATTAACGATTTTCTAAAATTTCAAAAAAATACTTAAAAAATTTGAAAAAATATAAAATATAGTCTGCATGGAGATTCAATAGAGAGATAATATTAGATGGTTTGGATTAGTCATTTTGAACTAAATTCATGAGCTTTGATCGCATCTCACGAAAAATTTTTTGTGATGCATCTCACCATAGCTAAACTCTATTTATATATATGGTTGTGAGTTATGGAAACATAACAATTTGATTGCTAATGATAACTGGAAAACGTACCACACTGATGAAGTGATGATTGATAAATAAATTACCAAATGAATATTTTTTCTGTCAAATTATATCCTACAATTAATAACTCTTCATTAGTTATCTTATCATATATATTCAGCATTTTTTTTTAATATTTTAGATGAAAAATCAACAGTTAATAACGCTTCATTTGAGGTTACCATCTACACCACAAATCAAATCATATTTTAAAAATCAATGATTCATATTTGATATAGAAAGTTAGCTACAGCCTTTGTTTGAAATTATTTACACCATTTAACAGATGCTTTGATAAGTAAGAATAGAGATAGAATATGCTTTTGTTAGAGATATGTCTTAGAAGCCAATCTTGTTAGGCTACTTTTATAGTTTATGTCATTGATGATTTCAGATCATTTGTTCTTTGATTTATTCGTTGACAGTTCATTCAGGTTGAGGATCTGAATTATAGATCATTGTTATTCATTTAGTAGTAAATGACAACGATAAATCTAAAAGTCCATAATCTTGATAATTAACAAAGGACATTAATTATCAATAAAATTAGTATGCAAGTTAAGTGATGATTAAGTTCTATAAATCATAGGTTAAGAGTAACCAACTTAATTGCATATGTGTATGTTATAGAACATAGTACAAGACTGGACCCCACGAAATAAATATATGGATTGTGTTACGTGTCATTATTTATTTCGTTATGATTTTGGTTCTAAGTTTGAGATGATTATCTTTTCCACATGAGGATAAGTTCTATAAATCATGTCTACCGCTGATTCCTGATAAGGGCTGCTATACGGACTTGATTTAAGTTCTCTTGAATTGTGCGGGGAAAAGCTAATTATCAAGAAAATCGTATGTCCCTCATTAATTCACTTAGTGAGTGACGATATCTGTTTGGGCCCCTTGATGGAGATAGATTGTTTGCTAGCAACTGATACAATTATCTCTAGATCAAGAAACGTATAATCTGCAAGAATGACACGTTCCTATCTTGGATTATACGACGATATCGTGTGACATAAGCATCAAAATAGAGAAACATAATTATTCTCTTATGCAGGATTGAAATATTGTAGCAATACACTAGTTATGCGAATTGGGAATCATAACGTGTTGCTAGATACCGCTTATGATTATTGGAATTAAATAGCGATTTAATTCCATGTCCAACATAGCATAAATCCTTAAAGGGTCACACAAAATTGGTATTTAACCATACGTGCATTATTTATTTATTTGCAATAATGAGTATTGCAAAATATGATAAGTTGATTAATTAATTAAATAACGTTATGGACCGTTATAATTAATTAAGTCATATGGATCATATAGAAATAAATTAATGCATTGTCTAATCTCTAAATAATTATTATTAAGTTAATAATTATTTATAAACAACACGCTTAATTTAATTAAGTTAATTGAGGTTTAATTTATTGGTAAATTAAATGTCCAATTTGAATAGCTTTTGAGTGGGCCTTAAAATAATAGAATTAAGGATCCAATTGGAGATGGATTAATGGCCCATTTAGGCCCATACAAGGCCGGCCACAAGAGGGTGGTAGGTAGGAGTGGCACACTTGTAATTTGTGTGAACTTCTAGTTAGGGTTTGGAGGCTATATAAGGTCTCATTTGGAGGCTCCTTAGGTTAGCCATTCTCTCTTCCTACCTAGCCGCCACCTACACCAATAGGTGCACCGCCCCCCTTCTCTCCTCTCCACTCAAAGCTCATGTGTTGAGCATCCCTTCTTCCACAAATTAGTTTGGTTGTTTGCAAAAAGAAAGGGAAAGCTAGGGATTAGACATATTCTCCAAACAACTAGCATAGTTTTGTTGAGAATTTGGTTAATTCCATAGTGGACTCGAGGTGTCAGGAATTGGAGGTGCTTGGAGGGCTCGCCATCGACATCTAAGCTGTTGGAATGAGCCTCTTGGTTGCTATACTAAGAGAGGTATAATTTTCCACCTATTCTCTATGTGTCTATTGAACTTGAGTACTAGATCTATTGTGTATTATTTTAATCGGTTAATTAAGAGTAATTAACACAAAAATTAAAATTAACACCTTTTCTAACAGCTTTCTCTACAAAACTTTTATATCAACTATAATAATAATATGTATTTCATTATTATGTTTACAGAAAATTGCTTTTTGTTCTCATAATCTCATTACAATTGAAATATTTTGCTCTTCTGATAAGATCGTTTGTGATCATAATTTCTTGCACAAGAATAAATATAATTCTTTATAAATTACATTATATATATATATATCTTATAAATTTGACTTAATTTTCTGGTATAATAGATTTAATATGAGATCGTGAGAAAAAGATCACAGGCATTTAGCATTCCTCTATTTGTGGGTTCGATAAATGTTGGGACACATAGGATAGAAAATTAATCATACACAAAATCTTCAAAAATTCCGTAAAATCTCATACATTCATTTAACATTTTTGGAACAAATAATAGGCTAACGGATGCAATGCGGACTAAATGTATCACACACATTAAACAAATTAAGTTTTTATTTTTCAAGTTTGTTCAGAGAAATTAATTGTGTGAGCAAATTATAGTGTTTGAATAATGCATGCATGCAGGTTAGTTAAATAAAGTATCAAAAGGAACCAACAAAATGCTCTTTATGTATTCTAGCTTCTTATATTTGTACACTTTGTTCATGCGCGCGTTTTGTTTAATTTGTACAAAAAATTTTATCCATTGTATTGTGTTCGCCGGATTTTGGCTAACGGTCACCGATTTGGGAAGTACGGTACTATTATCTATCTATACTATATATACTACTTACTTACAAAATCACCCATAAAAAAGTCATAACAATTTCACCAAAGGAGGTCTAAACAATTGTTATATCAATTATGAATCATTGATTTACGTGATTTGATCTGATAGGTGGTCTAAATGTTTATTTTAGATAAAAAGTCATACCCTTTGACAAAAAAGAGTCTGGTGTTAACAATTTATTTTGTTAGAAAGATATTCGTTGATTCACTGTATTTGAAAAGATTCGACTAGATAATTTTATATTTTTTAACATTATTATATTTGTTTATTTGCCCATATATTGAGTAGTGCATCTTTTGCTAGTATCTTTATATAACCATAACTATATGTGTATGTTACTTCTGACTCATTTTCTAAAGGGTGATTTAGATTTATGCCATGTAAATGTCTAAAATTACAGATATTCCATCATTAAATTAATAATTTATGCCATTATAGAATAATGAAAATTAGTTTTATGCCATCAATTCATTGATATTACCATTTTATTCTTTTGAATATGTCATTATAAAATATTAGAATTAGACGTATGCCATCATAAAAAAATAATTACTTTTATGCCACTATAAATCAATGATAATTAGTTTTATCCACTCTAAAATAGTAAAAATAAGTTATATGCCATTGATACATAAAATAACGCCATACATCTAATTTTATAGCAAGAGTTTATACCACTCTTATATAATTATACGTGTGTATAAATGTAATATGAATTTTGATAATATTTACATTGATGCCGTACTATTAGAAGCAATAATTATTTATAATTATATGCATATAGACACACACACGGTATACTTAAACAGCTATATTATTTATCTCATTATTATATATATAATAGTTTGATACGATAGGAAAGTATATAGAATTTGAGATGTTACCTTTTTAAATTCTATGCCGAATACAAGTTATATTCCTATATAAAAGATAAAAATTCCATAGCCTGTATTCAAACAAAAAAGGTATTACATGTTACTAAATACGTTAATAATTGTGATGAGGGCAATTTGGGAATTATAAAAATAATGACAAAATTAAGGATGGCATATTTAGAATTTATCCGGTTTCTGTAAAAAATAATGGCAGAAAACTAATTATGATAATTTTTCAGTGGTAAAAATATAATTATCAATTTAACAATGGCATATCTCGAATTAATAAGTTTTTGTAATGGCATAAATCTAACTAGCGGGGTCTCGCGCGTTGCGCGATCTACTTTTTTTTATTTTATCAATAAGTTCTATGATATTTTTAGTAATATATAAGTACAGGCATGATTTTACTATTATATTTTTTTGAAGTCTAAATTATAGTTTTGCAAATAAAAAGGATGATTAATCATGAAATGACTGACAGGTCAACCAATTATAGATTTATAAATATGTAGAGTGCAGAAGAACGTCAAAAATAAAAAATAATAGACAATCATTCAAAAAATTCTTGTGCATTGAAACTCGTGTAATCTGCTAATACTAAAGCTGGTACCAAAGAAAAATGTTGGATATGTGCATTCAACCCTGGTCTATATTTAGTATCATCGAACGATAAAAAAAATAGCAGGAAGCCTCTGATTTGAAAATCCAACCTCACACAATGTAAGAAAACATAAGAAAGAATAGATAGAGATATATATTTTATAGACCCATATAGTTTTGTCATAATTAATGCACATAGGTAAATCTAGAAATACCATAATATACAACTAATCTTCGAACGATTCGTACAACGGTAGCTGTACCCATAGCAGCCCTAAGGAGCAAGCAATGGCGACCTGGTGAGGAACATATCAGATGTAGTTAGTATCCTAAAATGCAGCTGAAAAAGAAATCTGACAATTTTTGTGCACAATTAAACACTAACTAAGAGAAAACTAAAACCATTACACACTTCTCCTGGTTCATTTCCAATTTAGTTTTGCAATGATCAATTAAGAATGCTTCTCTCAGAATTGAAGTCTGTTAAATTGTCTATATTGCAACTTTAATGTATTAGCCTCAAATATTTTTTAGTGCATTAGCATCTGACCTATTATCTTCTTGTCTCCATATTACACACAAATGTTTATTTTCAGGATAAGTCCTGACTGCGAAATAAACATGGATTCTGGGCCTCTGGTTGAATATAGATTAGCGCACTTACTGAAGCTGTAAATGAAGGCAATAAGTCCTCTCAACATCAAGTATACCAGCTGAAAATGTACAACATCCCAATCAAGTCAATTTTGAATGTTAGTTGATTTTTGCATTTTAGCAGCAGTTAACATTTTCTAGAAAAAAAAGAGGTGGAAATGTGTTTATGGAGTAAAATAAATGTATAATGAGTAAATAAATTAAGCAGCAGAAGAACAAAAAACAGACAATCGATATGAAAACATGAGATAAGAATTTGTAGACTGAGGTGAACAACATATGGTATTTAGGAAGTGAATCTTACCGTCCATCTTTAAATAGCTGCTATCATTGCTCTTGTGTATGCGACTACACAAATAAATTAGATCCAAAATTAATTTTTAAAGTAAACATATGAAAATTCAATCACATAGAATAGATATATCAACATAAATATCATCAGTCAATTAATATACAAACCACGGACATTAGATCATTTACCTGTAATGGAAATATTTCAGAAGATTCCTATTTTACCCGTCAATCATGTTGCTAAGTTGTATCGAACACCGTGCAATTGTTCAAGAAAGTGCAATATCTTGAAGCTATTTAATGAACTTCCTTTGCCATTTTAGGCAATGGCAAATCAAATTGCATTCCTTTTCTTTTTTTATATAGGTCAAAGAATCTGACATTGGATCATTTAAAAAGGGTTCCTACATAGTATATAATGGACTATCCTTGTGACATTTTTGTGTAATTAGAATTTCGAAGAGGCAGATTGCAACCACCATCACAAAATTCCTACTTGTTGCATTCTTTCATTTTTCTAATGTCTGATCAGACATGAATGAGACCAGCATTTTCTAGAAAAGGAAAGAAGAATTTATGTAAAATATGACAATAGACTTTTTACATGAAAATTTCTAACCTCAATTACACCATCCCAAAATACTATTTTATTCAGCACTCACATGTTCTTAATACTTATTGGAAAAGAATTATACCTGCATTCTGTAGCATAAAGGGGAAAAAATTATACAGTACAGCACAATAGAGTTTTTACATAAAAATCTGAGAGCCAAACTAAATAATGCCATCATTTGCAACTCACAACCAGGAATGGTACTGTTAATCTTTTAACAATAATGGTGCAACTAATCTTTAATCTTCAAACTGTACGGCCGATATGTGATGCTAGATAATAAACTTTTGAATTGCAAACGGTAAGGAAAGGGGAAAAAACTCACGTTTTTTACAACAATGGTTAATCAGCATAAAGGAATTTCATCTCTGAGTTGCTATGACTCAAATTTCATCTCTGCGTTAATTTTTGAAGTTGCAAGGTCAAGTGCTGCCAGGTGAGAAAGATAGCAAAATCCTAACAACACAGCAACGCAACTATAATGCATCCATACCCATCATTATAAGCTGAAATAAATACCAATAGAACTGAGCAGGATAATGGTAGACAAAACATAAATAATATCTAATTTAAAATGATCCAATTTTGCTCCCAAAAATCTGAAGCAAACTGATTTGTTAACCAAACCACAATTCCTTATTCGTAAAGTTATATATAAAGTTATTTATAACAAAAAAAAAAAAGATGCTAAATGAAGAAAGCAATAAATAAACAAAAGAAGCATGAAGACAGTTCAAAGCTGTGAGCATGTCTATGACACAGATATTTAAGCGGTATGTATAAGGCGATTATTTAAAAGATCTATTACCTCATTTTCGTGCAATACTACGAAATGAATCTTTTTAAGAGGAAGCTCATCCTTACATCAGTTGCATTTCTTCTAATTCCTCATGAACCGAGTGCAATAGACTTTCTGAAATTAGCAAGTAGCACAATTTATCAGCAAGTATTATGTACAGTACTCGTTAGTTCCTATCATAATCCAAAATTTGAAAATCAGAATTCCTCAATTGCATGCAGGTAAAAAAAAATTAGCAACATAGCTTCCTATCTGAAGGAATTTTAAGAAAGAATGATCCAAATTAATATGTTACACTATGGACACTGCAAATAAACATCACTTGCCTCATGGTATGTTGCATGTTAGCATTTGTATGTTGGTCAACAACCATCAGCTTACAAACTGCAAATTCAGTTAGAGACACTAAGTGAACCAAAATGTGAAAAGTATCATCATAAATCTATAGACTCATCTAGTCCTATCAACCATATTTTTTTTTTCTTGAAATAGACCGTAACAACTTGATAATGAATAAATTAAATACATAAATCAGAATATGCAGCAATAAGCCACCAAATTTAAGAAGTCTTGCGACAAACCTGCAAATGAGAAATTAAAAATAAAAAAATCAGTAGATAATCTCCGAAATCCATCTAAAAAAAATAGAAAGAAGGGATAAAGAAATGAAAATCAGAAAGAAAAAGGGGATAAAGAAAGGAACTCACCAGGCGACCAATAAATCAATCCTGAGCAGCTAAAACGATATAGGGTTTTCTTATTCGGTGAAAAAGAAAGAGAAAGAGAGAAGAGAGAAAAGACTGATGGCAGGGAAGTACTTACGGAACGAAGAAATCAAAGAGGCAAACCATGCGCGCTATACTCCCTGGACCAGTAGCACACGAAATCAATGAAGAAGCAGAGGGAATAAAAGGAATGGCTCACGAAACCAGTAGCGGCTAAGAAGGGTCTCCGTACACGACTCACATGGCGGTGCCATCTGACCGGTCCATAGAGAGCATCTGCGAGAGAGGGGGACAGAGAAGGTGAGCGAGAAAGAGAATCGAGAGTATATTCCCAGAACTTTCTCGAAGAAAGCCATCGAAGGGTTGAGATCGATGGAATCGGAGGGCCACGATGCAAACCATGCAATGGACGGTCCAGATCCGGTTACTGTTCTCCAACAGTGCTTATGAACAGTAACGGATCCAGATCTATTTACTCCGGATTAATATATGTTTCGATTAGTTCTATTCTAAAACCCCGAGTTTCAAACCATCAATTTAAATCGTTTAATTTGTCGTCTATAATAAATTTTTGTCAGAAAATGAATTTTTTTAAAATGTTTTACTAATTTACTAGCAAGTCATATTCATATTATTTATAAACTACAAATTTGACAATCATTTGTTTTGACAGAATTAGAGCTCTAAGCCTCTTAATATATAGTTTAGTTTAATTTTGAATTCGGTTTACTTGTTTATTTCCTCTCTTCATTTTCTACGTTAGCCAATGCCAAAAAAAAAAGGGGGTAGATTACACCTATTTCATTTCGATCTGAATCAAACCAACCATTTAAATCTTTTAATTACTTCTAATATTGTCTGATCAAATAATAAAAGAAAAACTATGGCTGTTGGTCAGACGTAGACGGAGAAAATCAAAGAGCTCGATGCTAAGATTATTTCTACAAACTCAAACTTTCAATGATTGAAGGAACCCAGCTGTCAGTGTCCATGTAGAAATGCTGCCGAAGGTTCTGCACAAACTAAATGGGGCAGAATTCTAGTTTTGACGCGGACTTAATCGCAGGGATTTTGAATTTGGCTTGTGATTTTGTCCGCTCACAGCGAGCGCAGTCACACGTGATTTACATGGCTACATGCACCTCGTAATTTGTTGAATCATAGAAGAAAGAAAAATTATATGATACTTGTACCATGTGATCCTGACTTCGTCTAAAGTCGCTAGTATATGTACACATGGGATACATCTTTCACAAAAGAGAGAGAGAGAGAGAGGAGAGAGGAAAAAAAACATATGGCACACGTATGCTGACAATACTAGTTAATTAGTTTTACAAAAAAAAATTATTTTGTGTTAATTTATCAAACCTGATATATTTTCAAAACCGATCATACAGGAACTGATTTGATAAACTAACAACTTAATTATCAATACATGATTGGTGATGAAATGAATAATTCTATCACAGCAAATTAATTAGATCAACAACATTTTAATACTAATTATACTAAAAATCTAAAATACAAATTCAAGTTTGATGACCGGTTATCTCGACAGATTTTGGTAACGTGTCATTTGGAGCATGCTCTAATCACTAAAATTGAATTTAAACTTTCAAATTTAATGATTAGTGATGTGTTATCATATACTATAAATTTGATAATTCATAATTGTCGTTTGTTGTTTGTAAATCTAAAAAGGCTCATATTTTCTACTTTGAAGTTTGAACTTGTTTAAGTTGTTGAGCAACGAATACATGGGGAAGTCTTAATTTTCCCCGGAATTGACCAATTTTGTCTAGAGACCTTACATGACTTTTGACTTTGACGTATACAATGGTAAACTTTATACAAATGCATTAGCAACAGCGTGCTATATATAAAATCATATCTAAAAAAAAATACTTATCAAATCGCCAAATTAATGCTAAAACACCCTTCAAATATTTCCAATTCAAACATAGTTAATTCCATTTAAATGCTTGCTATTATCTTACCGAACAGATGCACAATCAGAATCTTACACAATTTTGAAATGCTCGGTTCCAGACTTAAAGCTGTCAAAGAGGGCGACTAAGCTAGCTAGTGCAAAACGAGTTATTGGATTATTTCATTAATGAGTAAATAACTAGTAAAATAATAATTGACAGCAATTGCCGCCGTGAAAGAGAGAACAAGAAACAAACATAGCAGCTAAATGACACCAAATAACCAGACAACGTTAGAGTTGTCCAAGAATCCTGTCCCACTAAATATTTCTCAGTGATGTGTGAAAATTAAAGTCTGGTCAATGGCTTAACTGTCTGGTCCTTTCGTTGACCAATGTATCTAGGCCCCTTGTTCCAGCCTGGACGGCCTGGATTGTTTGCTATTCACCGGAGAAATTCATTAAATGTTTAATGAAAAAATATAAAATTTGATCTCCAAGGGTATTTTAATATTTTGATCAATTTGAACGGTTTGGATCGACTATTTGATTTTTGAATTTTGAAAAACAAATTGATAGAAAATTGATGGCACGTGTCATCGATGACGCATTAGCCATTCTCTCTCTCTCTCTCTCTATATATATAGGCCGGGTCATGTGATTATATTTATATTATCCCAATTTTCTGAGACACCTGGCCCTAAAAATAAATAAATAAATAAAAATAAAAATAATTCAGAGACAGAGTTTAGCATCCTAGCTGAATAGGACGTCAAAATCACTAAATTCCAAATTTATGAAAAAAAGGTACAAACATGTGATAGACTGGTACTCCAACTCTCCTAGTCCTAGTCAGTAATTGGAAACTCGATCAGGTAGTCTGTGCAGAGCTAAGTGTATGCTTGCTTAGACAGAAACGACTTAGCTAACAGATCAATCAGACCATCTAATTTAAACTCCCAAATTAAATTGGGGGCATAACTGAAACAGATATACATTTGGTTTTAATTTTTTGTTTGTGCCAGTGCCAGGCAAAGACTCAAAGCGCGGAGATACAAATATCTCTATATGTAGGAAGTAGGAACCATTAATTGGTTGGTATGAGTGGCCTCTTTCTTGAGAGTAGCTAGAATAAAGTTTCTAGGTGATTCAAACCCGGCTAGCAGTTCGGGTACTGGATTACCCTCGTTGCATTGTCTAAAAGGCGCGAGGCATGCATGCGAGCCTATCAAAAGAACTGGCAGCCAATTTTCATGCTGTTTTTGTGACGTTGCCAAGGGAACTCGCAAACTTACTCAGTAGAATGAATGATGGAAGAACTTCATTACCTCATACTAACAGCTAGCAAAATTAAAAGAGAAGAAAATTAAGAACCTTTACCTTAAATAGTGGACTGGAGGCTGAAGCGGGTGAAGAAACTATACCAATTTTTAGCAATGCTCATTGAAACAGCTTTTTAGCAATGCTCATTGAATCTCGGGTCGTAATTGTGATACTATTTAAATAATTTGAATTATTTGGATATTATTATTAATATTTGATATTATTTTATTATTATTTTTAAATTTTTCGGGAGATGGATGAGGTTTCGTTTGAGAAGTAGGCCATGAGCCCATATGTTTTGGGCTTTTATGGACTCAGCTGAAGATTTTGTTTCATTTAGGCCTTTAAGATTTCTGAAATTGATTAATCAGTTTTAGTAACGCTGCAATCCGTTCATAAAGAGCCCGTGACGGTTAGGTTGTGTTTTCTAGAACAAACAAGGGAAATTGATTAGTGCCATCGCACTTTGTGCCATCCGAGCCATCACGCTGCACAGCGCCTCAACTAGCGCTTTGACTCCTCTACTCATCCAGCGCGTATTTTTTGTTCATTATTTTATAAGTGTTCGCTAGACCAAATATGTTCATTTTGATTTTTTTTTTTGCCAAAAGTTCAGTTTGGTCAATACAAATGTTCAGTTAATTGAGTAGAACTGTTCAGTTAGTTGCAACAGAAAATATAAAAGTTATGAGCAAACATGTTTATTTTATTAAGTATAAATTTTTAGTTTAGTAAGTACGAATGTTCAGTTTAATAAGTACGAATGTTCAGTTTAATAAGTATGAATGTTCAGTTAGTTGCAACAGAAATACAACTGTTATAAGAAAAAAAACCAAGCGAAGGGGTCACGAACCGGACAAAAAATACTTGTAAAAATTAGAATTGGAAATGAACCGATCCGGTTCAAATTAATTTTTTTCCGATTCTACCCCTGCCTCCTAGCGCACCTCTTGACCACGCGCGACTCTGACTCTAGCGCGATTCTGACGCATTAAACTGAACACTTCTTATTATTAAACTGAACACTTCTTATTATTAAACTGAACATTTGTAACACATAGCAGCAATGGCTGGGATGGTATATTTACCGATGGCACTTATAATTCCTGACAAACAAGGGTTTACCTTTGAATCGTTAACTGGTCTGATATATAACTACCAACGTGTTTTCTTTTTCTCCGCTGAAGAACTGGAAAAGATCGCACCGTTGAATGAGAGGTACTAATTACAATTGACATTTCTTTCCGTTTTTTGTAACATGAGCTATTTAATATGAAATATGTATCGTACCAAATTCTGACTGGGATTATGCTTAACGAGTTGATTAGCTTATGCTCTTACTAATATGTAGAATAAATTTGCACAATATAATATCAAATCCGTTGCAATAATATCTGTCACAGCCCGCAGTGGGGTGGGGCAGTTTCCCCGCCACGAAAATACAAATTTATGTATTCTCGCAAGGCTTAAATTATTAAAATATCTATTGACGTTTCACACGTGTATTTTTACATGGTGATAAATGTATATATATATTTTTTTTTTCCATTTTAAATTCATTCGCAACAGATAATATAATAGAAATATTATCTTGCTCTAACTTAAGCAAAAATAATAAAAGAAGAAAGAAAGAAATACCAACACAGTAAGCATAGTGTCTACAACATAACAAGCACTACTGATAGTATCCATACATACCCCTCAAAATGTGACTACTGTTTTCCCCGGAAAACTAGAATCTATAAACAACTACACAGTCTAGTTCACACACAATATAAACAAGAACTAGTACTGGCGTAATAAAAAACTGATTCCAGTTTCTCACAACACAAAACATCACTACATCATAACTCAGAAAACATCGGGATCATCCTCATAATCACTATCTATATGGATAACGGGACTGGGTGCAACTGGCTCGGGAGTGGGTGGAGGTGCCGGGGGCATAGGTGGGACTGGAGCAGCAGGGGGATCAGGGTACTCAAAATACACATACATACCAGTAGGGGCAAGAGAAACATGGTAACCTATAGTAGCGTGGAGGTGGGGTACATAGAAACGAATATGTACATGGGATCCATCGAAAACTGCCAGTGGCTGTGACCTAACTGGATGGTGTGTCGCCTGGAACCCCCAACCATCGAGGAACATGCCAAAAACAAACGCGAGTGATAAATAATTTCTCAGTGCTAGTTTTAGCTCCAGACGTGGATTTCTAGTTGAAATCTTAATCCAGAACTAATACTCTTATATAATAAAGTAAATGATAATAAAATAATAATTAATTAAATAAATGAAAATGAATATGCGATGATGAAATAAAAAATGATGCAAGTCTGTAGTCAGCTGCATACCGAACAACGGAACAAAAAGGGTCCAATCAGAACCATGCTGCAAAATAGTTTGCAATAACAAACAAACAGTAAGTCACATAAGATCAATAATCAAATCATATCACAACACATCTCATCATATCTCAGACTCACTCAGATCCCCTAACCCAACCGGTTGGGCAAGCAGAGGAGACCTTTCCCTAACCCTAGGGCAGGCAGAGGGACGTATCCCTAACCTTGGTGCAAGCAGAGGGAATTCCAAATCCGTATAGCGCTATCGAACTGGCCGAAGCCGGGGGCCAACCGTCTCCGGAGAGTGGCTTTGATTTCACATCACATCCAAATTCCAGCGATCTTCTGGGTCTTATAAACTTTCACCTTTCAGGCAAGGATAATTGAGCTATGCCAGCTTATTAAATAACAAAGGAATATACGAACTTGCCTGATTCACTGAACAACTTGAAATGACATGTATTCATATTCAACATGAGTTGTAATATTTGTTCCTAAAGAAAAACAATGAATTTCATGCATTCAAAACGGATTGTCAACATGCCATGCAATATTTACTTTACCAGGATTCAGATTTCTATAAAAGTCCACATTTTCGCACCTGCGGGTGGGTCAAAACTCGGGTCCGTCAAGTCTCCTGTAATTTGGTTGAAAAGTTATTAAAATTATTTGGTTTCCCTATCTAATTCCTAGGTTCACAAGTTTGACTTACTTTATTAGGTTGACATTACTTATTATCTTATAGTAATTGCTTGTGTTATCAGAAATTTTATTATTATTATTACTGTTATTATTATTATTTTAATATTTAATGAAATTATGGTTTATTACAAATTTTAAGTTAATATTATTATTATTGGTATTGCTACTATTATTACTATCATAATTATCTTAATTATTTGTTAATGGTTTTTAGTATAAAATTTAAAATGTTTAGTGTTAGAATCTTATTTACTATTTATATATAAATATATATTTGTTATTTATAAATAGAAAAGTAAAAATAGAAAATAGAAAATATAAAATAGAAACACAATTAAAAACTGAAATTTTAAGTATTTGTTTGGGATCAGAAAGTCGGTGATTTGATTGTCATTGTATCTGTTCTTGACTCACTCAGACTATTCTCATCATCTCTCGAAAATCGAATCCCACATAATTAAAGGAATACCCAATTATTTCTAATGGCCTCTCCTTTAATTAATTAAATATTAAGCCCACATTTAATTTAACTTAATCAAGAATTAAGTTTCATAATTATCTTTTTAAATTTCTGAAATTTCAGCCCATACTCGAAAATTTGAGCCCAGCCCAATCTCTTTTTTTTCTTTCGGCCCAGAAAGTCTCGGCCTAAAAATCTCGGCCCATCTTCGAATGGACTGAGCCAGGTCAACCTGACCCAGTTGACCTGAGCCAGTCGTAATGGGTCCGCACGGATCCGATAAAAAGGGGTCAGGATCCGACCCGCTGTCACACATATTTTTCCCAGGGGTCCCTGAATCAAAATAATTTTTATTCCAATCCTTTTTCATATAAACATGCTCCTAGAAATTTACAAATAGGTCCTTTTTTCCTTACAAATCAGCCCCTGAGTCGACACAGCTTACCAGAAAAATACCAGAGGTACCACAGTGGTACCAAACACTGGTACCAAGCCTAAAACCCAGTCGTAAGACTCACACAAGTCTCCTCTATGCCCAACCAGAGTAATAAACCAAGATTATACTCAATTTCATTCAATTACATTCACAACAGGGTACACAGTACAAATTCCAGGGTTTAACTCAAATTCCACTAACAGATTCAATGTTTTAGGGTTTAAATGTGTCTGCCAAAGAGTCATTAAAGCATCCAGAACAAGTATAATACCATGCACAAACCATAAACTCAATTTCTGAGTTCCCCCCCAAATCAGCCAAGAAATCAAGAAATCCAACTTAATTAAATTCAATCACGAAACAAAGGAGGGATATACCTTGGATCTCTGGCAACTACTTCCTCCCTCTCTGGTCCTTCTTCTCTCTCCTGTCTTAGAAAGTGTTAGAGTTATGTCCTAGAAGTCAATAATTTAATGACTTAATTATTAGTTTATGTATGGGATGATATTTTATCATCTGTTCCTAGGTTTATTATTGACAGATCATTCAGGTTGAGGATCTGAATTGTAGATCTCTGTTGATCATTCTTTAGAATGACAATAATAAATCTAAACGGTCCATAATCTTGATAATTAACAAGGAACATTAATTATCTTATAAGATTAGTATGCAAGTTAAGTGATGATTAAGTTCTACAAATCATAGGTAAAGAGTTACCAACTTAATTGCATATGTGTATGTTATGGAACATAGCACATGACTTGACCCATCGAAATAAACATATGGATTGTGTTATGTGTCATTGTTTATTTCGTTATGATTTTGGTTCTAAGTTTGAGATGTTTATCTTTTCCACATGAGGATAGGTTCAATAAATATTGTCTACCGCTGATTCCCGATAAGGGCTGCTATACGGACTTTATTTATGTTCTCTTGAATTGTGCGGGGAAAAGTTAATCATCAAGAAAACCGTATGTCCCTCATTAATTCACTTAGTGAGTGACGATATCTGTTTGGGCCCCTTGATGGAGATAGATTGTTTGCATGCAACTTTATACAATTATCTCTAGATCAAGAAACGTATAATCTGCAAGAATGACACATTCCTATCTTGGATTATACGATGATATCGTGCGACATAAGAATCAAAATAGGGAAATACATTTATTCTCTTATGCAGGATTGAAATATTGTAGCGGTACACTATTTATGCGAATTGGGAGTCATAACGTGTTGCTAGATACCGCTTATGATTATTGGATTTAAATAGCGATTTAATTCCATGTCCAACTTAGCATAAATCCTCAAAGGGTCACACAAAATAGAGTTTTGACCAAGACAGTTCATTATTTATTTATTCGCAATAGTGCGTATTGCGAAAATATGATAAGTTGATTAATCAATTATATACCGTTATAATTAATTAAGTCAAATGGATCATATAGAAATAAATTAATGTATTAGCTAATCCTAGAATAATTATTAATTGGTTAATAATTATTTTAGTTCAACTCAATTTAATATAAATAGTTATATTAATTTATTGGGCCAATATTTATGTATTAAATGTATAGCCCAATTGAAGAGCATTTGGAGTAGCTTTTAATTATGTGAATTAGAGGCCTAATTAAATGAGATGAGAGGCCCATGTGAGCCCATAATGTGGCCGGCCCTAATGGTAGGTGAGAGTGGCAATCTTGTAAATAGATGGTTGGTGGTAGGTAGGGATCATGCACTATATATAGAGATGTATAGATGCAAAATTTGAGCTTCTCTCTTCCCTAACCCTAGCCGCCCCCCTCTCTCCCTCTCTTGGCCGGCGCCACCTCACCTCTCTCTCCCTCCATTAGCTCATGAGTTGAGCATATTCTCTCCACCTATTAAAATGTTAATTAAGGAAGAAGAGAGAATACCTTGGATTAGCTTTGTTCTAATCGAATCGCTAGCACGAATCGATTTAGACCTTGGTTAATCTCTAGGTGGACTCGAGGTGATTTGGAGACGAAGGAGAAGCACGCCATCGATTCCCATGCCGTAGGATCGAGCCCCGCGAATACGATTTCGCGGGAGGTACATTCCACCCCTTTCTCTTTGTGTCGATTTTGCTTGGTACTAGATCCTCTTGCTCTTTGTGTTTTAATTGGATTAATTAGTTAGTAATTAGTCACAAAATTAAAATTGGGCGATTTCCTAACAGTGGTATCAGAGCCTTGGTCGTACTTAAGCTATTTTGACACTTAATTAAGAGAAATTGGCTAATTAACGGATTAGTAGAGATGATGCGTTTGTTTGCTGTCTGGAAATGGTATTTTCTGTGTTGTTTCGCGTTTTTCGCTTTGATAAGTTCTCTGGAAGTTTTTTCCATCTACATGAAAGTTGTAGATCTGTTGATTGTGATTCTTTTGGCGTTAGATTCACATTTTTCTGAATTAGTATAGATTTACTGTGAATAAAACGGCGACAGTGCGCAGAACCAGTTTTTGCTTGCACTGTCCTGTTTGAATGGCTTGAAAGATTTATATTTTGAATATAAGTACCAGTGTTCTATGGCTAGAAATAAAGAGGACTTGAAGCTCTTTCTGAGCATGTATAAATTGTTGCATGACTCGGATTAATTTGTGGGTTTTCAAGTATGAAAAGGAAGATCTTGTCAGATCCAGTTTATTGAGCAAATCGATTGTTCTAATAAACTGTACCAACTGAGAACTCCTTTAAACATTCTGTTTAAATGGAGTTGTTCTATTTTGAGTTAGGATTCCAGGAAAATTAATTTCGTAATTTTTCGTGGATGTTTGGACCTTCAACTAGGTTAAAACCTTTCGATTGACAGTCCGTTCCAGTACAGAATTTGTTGATTGTTTAGGCTGCAACTTAATATTATTGAACTGAACTTGGTTGTTTTCTTTTCTTGAATGGATAGCCTGTAGTCTAAACAAGTTTTTCTATATATATTGTATATATAAAAACTGGATAGAAGGTGGTCTAACAGACCGAATGGTTGAGAGGATAAACTGAAAATCTCATAACGGTGTTTCGTGCACTTGTAAGAGATTTGTCATTTTTTATTCTCCCAGATGGTTTAAGATCTCTTCTTGAATTTTTTACTGGTAATCACAATTATGATAAGGACCTTAAGTAATTTATTTGAGAATTTTTGGAGACCGAAAACTGTTGTTTTTGTTGGATTCCATTAGTTACGTTTTTTGGTAAATTACTGTTTTTCTAAGTATTCAAATTAGTTGAAATTAATTAGAAAACTCCTTGTTTGATCTCCTTTCTGTTATGGGATGTTGAAAAAACTTTCTAAATGAATTTAAACAAGTTTGGTTGTTTAAAATTGAGGATTTGTACACGGAATTTACTTATAGCAAACGATACGCAAAGATGCTTGAAAATCGTTAATTGGAAACAAAGTTCTTGTATGTGCTAACTTTGTTTTGTAGGTGGATAGTGGGTTTAGTATGGCTCAAGACTCAATGCCTTGTGGTTGTAAATGAATGCATGTGTGAATGTTTGTAATGCGGCCTTTGGTGCCATTAATTAATTTTTGATTAATTTTTTATGTAACTTGTGAGGCTTGCATGCCCCTAAGGATAGGAAGGGAATAGGATGTTTTCACATGTATTTTGCACCTTTATTTTATATAGGATTTAGATCCTTATAGAATTTAGTGGGAGGACAAGGATTAGATTAGTTTTGCTCCATAGATGATGTGGCGAAACTAATGCAAGCGGGAGCCATACAAACCCACAACTATGAGATGCTTATATGTGATTGCTTGTGATTGCTATGAATTGTCATAGGCTAGGTATGGGTGTATGCTTACATGACCACCAAACAAGTGTCACTTAATTGATTGTCCCAAACAAAACATGATTAAGTTAAATCGCCCTCCTTCTCTCTATCCCCTTCTAACGTGTATGATCGTTCATTGATGCATTCTCGCCGACGCGGGACATCGTGTTCCATCATCCGTGTCGGGGTGTAAATCGGATTTACTAGGAGCAAATAGAGAAAGGTTACTTAACGATGTTTTCTAATCGGATTGGACATCGGGGCAAAGTTTGTGGATGTACATGTGATATTTCACAAACCAAGAATCATATGGAATGATTGGTTGGAGAACCTACCTTATCTAGTTGTTTTGGTGTCACGCCGACGCTAGCACCATCTCAACGAAAAATAGGGATCTTGGAAAACCTACTACATTAGGGACATTAAATAAATGTAGTGGGAGTTTTATTTGTTATAAATAAAACAATTGCATAAACTAAATGACCGTAAATTGATTTTGTTATAGATGTTTAAATTGTTAATTTTGTTGCGATCAATCTTTGAAAATTAACAAACTCGTTTCTAAAAGTATTCACTTAAAGAAGTAATACCGATTCCTAAGACACGATCTTAGTGAAGAGAAATTTGAGTATGTCAATTCCCAAAATTTTTCCTCAAACTACCCGAACGTAGCAACGCGGTGATTGATTGACTTTTGGCGAAAAGTTATTCAATAAAGCGTATGCTTAATATCCTCATTTGAAATTTCTAGACCTTTGAATTAGCGAATTCATATGGACTAAAATTAACTCGTATGTTCTCATCCGCTTACTCAAGAAAGTGTTCTTGGAGAAAGTAGATATTAACTCCATCATTTATGATTGAGTATAAAGAATATGAGTTGACCAAGAGATTATTCTTTTAAAAAGAAGTTATATTATATGAATGTTTCATTAGCTCACAAATCGAAAGATTGAAGTAGCTAATTGATGACTAGAGATATTAATCTCCGATATCAAGGATTGTTGATATTGTCATACGATCACTTTCTAGTATTAAAGGATATGGCGTTACCTTTTACGCACACTTATTGGTGAAAAAGGTAATTAGTTAAGTATTCAAGAAATACTTCACCAATGTATGAGTTGAAATTTCGAGACTCTCATTGATGACCATGTGTCACATGAGATGTTTCATTTGCCGTTTATGGGAGGCATTTGAAAGGTTGTCCGAAGTACCATGATTGTGACGATTAGAAATATTCTAATCCTAAAGTGTATTTGTCGTTCAAATTATCTCACTATCTCTAATTTACACTAGTAACTTGATACTAGTTCATATGCTCGCATTTAACGAAATGTGTTAGCAATAAAGAATAAGAGAATGTTCGAGGGATGCAAAGTTAACTCCGTATAAGAAATGACTTATTCATTTAAGTCATTACCATTGAATACGTAGAGTTATCTTTATTAAGAGTTTGTTTAGGAATTGAAGGTTGCATACCTTAATTCTAAAACCTCTCATAATATCTCCATTTCGATGATGGATGATTATGTTTTATAAAAGACAAGTTCTTTTGATTATGGGTTGTTTATATGATTTCATGCATCTTGATAGAATTTGCTTGAAATAGATAAACAATTTTGGAATGACAAATAGGATGCGTAAGACTTGACATAAAGTATTGGACTTTCATGTTATATATAACCGCTTAGTCACATACATAAACGAGAATCGCATTACGAGAGTCTACGTAACGTAGAGCTCGAAATTCAATTCGATTTCAAATCGATTGATATACGAATCACGTTTGTTAAATGACATAAGCGCCTTTTAACCTATGAAGGTTTAAGGACAAGTGAATTAATTAGGACTTATACATATCGATGTATAAAGACCTATAAGTACTTGTGCAATGGAAGGTTGTTGATACTTTACTACTTAACCAACGATCATTGTAGATATTAACATATCTATTTGATAAGGTATAAGTATGAACCTTTTGACTAGTTCAAAGGAGTTCAAGAGTGAAGTTTAAAAGACCGTTCAAGAAAAATAGAAGTCTTACAATTAATCGTGGTAAATAAGCAGTTAAGTCATATGATTTGAAATATTATCTAAAGAGTATGAAAATAGTTTCACAACTCACTCCATGAGGAACATTATGGAATAATGTGTCCAAGAGTGGAGGTATCGAACAATATTTCGTATAGTTCGATCGGTAATAAATCAAATGGACTTATTCGACTCGTATTAGGGAATTATGTTTGAGGACAATATTGTTTACACTGAATGATGTTCCATCGAAGTCTATTGAAGAAGATATCTTATGAGATTTTGATCTCTAAGTATAATGCTTCTTAAGATTTGGTGTTGATAAGCTTATTTCAAGATTGTTGATAAGCTTGTACCCAAATAAGACACTTAATATTTGTAGGATGCTTTATATTAAAAGGCACTACTTCCACGAATATGATAAGAACAAAGTAGTTGTTGCTAATCATAATGTAGTCTTGACGAATTGAAACTCTCAAGAAGAAGTAGTGGGAGTAAAGTGAGCATTAAAGGAGTTTATGCGTCACTACAAGAGGTACTTTTATAGGAAACTTGTCACTCCATGGTACTTAGTGGGAGTTGAGCGGAACTTCATTCACAAGTTGTTGTCAAAGAAGTTTAATGCGCTCCTTCCAATAAGGACTCAACCATCTCACGAGTTGATGATGATTCGAGAAACTCATGGAATATATGAGGAGTCAAGAACTCGTTCAACAAATCGTTGTAGAAGAAGTTCATGAACCTCAAGTACCAATCCTACAAAAGATCAACGAGAGTTGATTGCCTAAGCCGTTTGGTGCATTGGCTTCACGACATTCTAAAACTTAGCATATGAGAATCCGTTGATAAACAAGAAAAACGATGGAACGATCCGATTCCACATATATGGTTTGAATTCATATAATCTTTAAATAAAATCCATGTATAACAACAAGGTATAGACCTTGGTTGATGTTCATAAAGGAGCAATCCATCAAGAACATTTTAGATCTTCAAAAGGAAAGATCGACATGGATAACAGATCGACTATGTACAAAGCGCGGCTTCTCGCTTGTAGCTATGTTTAAGTCGATGACTAGTTGACTACGTACAAAGCACAACCTCTTGCTTGTGGCTATGTAAAAGTCAATAAAGATCATTCTAGCAATAGTTATATTTCATATATATTGATATATGGAAAAACACATAAATCGCCTTCTTCGTATGAATGAAGGAAGATGTTGTGCATTTGACACAAATCGAGGTTTATGTATTGCTAAAAACATATGCATGCTTCAAGGATCCATTAATGGATTAAAGCAAAGTTTTGTGGAGATTGGAATAAAAGTTTTGACAAGGAAGTCAAGGAGTTGAACTTCGTCAAAAGTATCTTGTATAGACAAGATATTCAGTGGGAGCATAATTGTATTACTTGTATTGTTCAAGATAACAATTCATTAATTGGGAATAACATTAAGAAAGTGAATATTGTCAAGATCTCTTTGGAGAATGCTTTCTCAAATGAGAACTTGGGCGAAATCACCTAATCCTAGGAAACAAAATCTATAAAGATAGATTATGATGGATGTCAGGTTTGAACAAATATGCATATATTGACGAAGTGTTCTAGAAACACAAAAGTTACACTCCAAGAAAGGATGTCTAACTGTACGTCACATAGCATGACTTGAGTGTTTTAACTCGGTCTATTGCAACTCAATTCAAGAAAGTGCATGAAATAGTTCAAGCATTCTTTCATTATGAGTTTCATTGTGTACGTCATATTTATGCATATGCCCCGATGTGTAGTATCCAAAGGATATGACAAACAGTTGTCAAATGGATACAAGAGAGACACATTAGGACGATAGTCAAGGATATCCTCGAGTACCTAGTGAGAAAGAGTGATATAATGTTTCATCTCTTAAGATGAAAGAGAACTCGTGTAAGTTAATTACACTAATGATAGTTTTTCGAAAGATTGATATAATCACAATTGAAATAAATATTTTGCTAAAATGTGGTGTTGTAAGTTTAGAAGGTGTTCTAAATGGAATATTACAACCGTTTCCGTCACCAAAGCAAAATACATAGCAACTTGTGAAGCAATAAAAGAAGTTTATTTCGGATCGATTTCTTAGTTGAGTTATTGTGGTTCTAAGCATCTCGAACCATAACTTACTCCTAAAGAGCCCAATGTTACATTGGAGATTCAAATATGATCTATAACGATATCACTTGATATCATATGATGGTGATCAAGAATATATATAGGAGTATATATATATATGGTCAAACAATTTTTGGATAGGTTCGCGAACACAGCGAACACTCTAACACGACCTCTACCTTGAGCAGTATACGAGATGCAGTTATGCATCCATACGTGGTGGACGTATGAGTAACTAGCTATAAGCGTATTATTTATTTTGAGGTCCGAGACAAGTATATATGTAGATATATGACATTGTTCTCAATTCTTCGTTGGCTAGAAGTCACTACTGATTGACTCTAGGCCAAGTGGGAGATTGTTAGAGTTATGTCCTAGAAGTCAATAATTTAATGACTTAATTATTAGTTTATGTATGGGATGATATTTTATCATCTGTTCCTAGGTTTATTATTGACAGATCATTCAGGTTGAGGATCTGAATTGTAGATCTCTGTTGATCATTCTTTAGAATGACAATAATAAATCTAAACGGTCCATAATCTTGATAATTAACAAGGAACATTAATTATCTTATAAGATTAGTATGCAAGTTAAGTGATGATTAAGTTCTACAAATCATAGGTAAAGAGTTACCAACTTAATTGCATATGTGTATGTTATGGAACATAGCACAGGACTTGACCCATCGAAATAAACATATGGATTGTGTTATGTGTCATTGTTTATTTCGTTATGATTTTGGTTCTAAGTTTGAGATGTTTATCTTTTCCACATGAGGATAGGTTCAATAAATACTGTCTACCGCTGATTCCCGATAAGGGCTGCTATACGGACTTTATTTATGTTCTCTTGAATTGTGCGGGGAAAAGTTAATCATCAAGAAAACCGTATGTCCCTCATTAATTCACTTAGTGAGTGACGATATCTGTTTGGGCCCCTTGATGGAGATAGATTGTTTGCATGCAACTTTATACAATTATCTCTAGATCAAGAAACGTATAATCTGCAAGAATGACACATTCCTATCTTGGATTATACGATGATATCGTGCGACATAAGAATCAAAATAGGGAAATACATTTATTCTCTTATGCAGGATTGAAATATTGTAGCAGTACACTATTTATGCGAATTGGGAGTCATAACGTGTTGCTAGATACCGCTTATGATTATTGGATTTAAATAGCGATTTAATTCCATGTCCAACTTAGCATAAATCCTCAAAGGGTCACACAAAATAGAGTTTTGACCAAGACAGTTCATTATTTATTTATTCGCAATAGTGCGTATTGCGAAAATATGATAAGTTGATTAATCAATTATATACCGTTATAATTAATTAAGTCAAATGGATCATATAGAAATAAATTAATGTATTAGCTAATCCTAGAATAATTATTAATTGGTTAATAATTATTTTAGTTCAACTCAATTTAATATAAATAGTTATATTAATTTATTGGGCCAATATTTATGTATTAAATGTATAGCCCAATTGAAGAGCATTTGGAGTAGCTTTTAATTATGTGAATTAGAGGCCTAATTAAATGAGATGAGAGGCCCATGTGAGCCCATAATGTGGCCGGCCCTAATGGTAGGTGAGAGTGGCAATCTTGTAAATAGATGGTTGGTGGTAGGTAGGGATCATGCACTATATATAGAGATGTATAGATGCAAAATTTGAGCTTCTCTCTTCCCTAACCCTAGCCGCCCCCCTCTCTCCCTCTCTTGGCCGGCGCCACCTCACCTCTCTCTCCCTCCATTAGCTCATGAGTTGAGCATATTCTCTCCACCTATTAAAATGTTAATTAAGGAAGAAGAGAGAATACCTTGGATTAGCTTTGTTCTAATCGAATCGCTAGCACGAATCGATTTAGACCTTGGTTAATCTCTAGGTGGACTCGAGGTGATTTGGAGACGAAGGAGAAGCACGCCATCGATTCCCATGCCGTAGGATCGAGCCCCGCGAATACGATTTCGCGGGAGGTACATTCCACCCCTTTCTCTTTGTGTCGATTTTGCTTGGTACTAGATCCTCTTGCTCTTTGTGTTTTAATTGGATTAATTAGTTAGTAATTAGTCACAAAATTAAAATTGGGCGATTTCCTAACAGAAAGGTGGAACCCTAATCGCTCAGTTAACCCTCAGAGGAGAGAGAAGAGGGAGGGGTTTATATATGGCTGGCAGAGAGAGAAGAGGGGAGGAAGAAGCCAACGGCAGAGATCCCTCAAGCTCGTATCTCAAAGCCACGTCATTCCCTACCATCTCAATCGGATAAGGACAAACGGAGCCAGCCAATCGGAGGAGGGAAGCTGGTGGCGCGATGGGATTGGCTGGTCACAGCCCATCCCTTCGACAATTTCAAAAATTTCTCTCGTCGGAGAAGAAGAGAGAAGAGAGGGGAATCGGACGGAGCGGAAAAAGGAACGAAAAAGAGAGAGAAAAGGGAGATGGTGCCACGGTGAAAATTTGATTTTTATCAAATTTTTACCCCTCTGATCTTCTGTGGTCACAACTTTATAACAAAGGATGCTGCAACTCATATGGGTTGACTAATGATTTGTTTTATTAGATTTTTAATTGTTTTGAATATTAGATTTGAATTTCAATCAGCTCTGATTTTGCTAGAATCATTTAATTTATTTTTAGATACTACACAAATTTAAAGATTTCGATTTCGAATAAGTTTTAATGTTATAATTAAATTAATGGTTTGAAGGTTATTAGTTTTAAAATTATATTTTTCCTAGTATTATTTTAAGAATTAATCTAACCGTCACAATTAAACTAGGTCGGGTATCTCTAGGTTGTTACAATATCAAATTTGAAACTTTTTAAATTTAACTTTTAAAAACAAAAATATTTGATCCAAAATTTCCAAGTATCACCACAGTTTTGACAAACTGATATCACACTGTTATCACACTGTTGCCAGATTTAGTACTGACAGAGCTTTTTCCCATACTATCTAGTTTTGTGTAGCTTTTGCTTTTTTCACGATTTCAATTAGCAATACACGCTAATTTTTTTATTTTTACCAAAATATCCTCATCTATTATCAATACAATCTCCGACCATCTCCGTATCTATACTACGAATCCCACCCTATATTTACGTCTGTAGCTATATCTCTTTTTTTTATTATTCTTACAGTAAACCACCAGAGGCAGATACCCCAAGTTCCAACCCTAGAAAAGCATGCATCTCTCTCCCACTGCTCAGTTCTCACAGGCTGCTCCCACCACATGATTTTCCTGTATTTTTTTCTGATGAAATAATTTTGTAATTATTACAAGTGCTTTTCTAGATTTTTTGGACCAATTTTGTAATATCTATTTCCATTTAAAAGATTAGTTAATTAAGCGATATGAATAGAAATTGAGTACGCGCATCCAACTTGCTTGCTCCATGGCCAGCACTATCGTTCCCTTTCTCATTTCAAATCCCCTTTATATTCGAAGCCCTTTTGAAATATATAATTTCGAAGTTAAAATTTGAATAAGCTATAGAAGACAAATATATAAAGGTCCATACTTTCATGGGCCAAAATTTTGCTATATTCTGCCATGCTAGTCTTACAATTGGGAATGGATATCATATAACAGAGTATACGGAGAGGGAGAGGGTCAGTGCGTGGTTATAAGTTCTCAGCGCGTGATGGATGAGGGCATATTGGTCAAATAAAAAGAATTGCCGTGTATTGCTAATTGAAGCCGTGGAAAAAGCAATTCCCAATACACAGTTGATCTGAATTGTAATCAGTATACAAAATTAAGTATAATCACCTATAATACCTCAGTAATACTCTGATAAACAAAAAAACATGGCACTAAGATTACTTACTTGTGGCACAACATTTTCGTCCTTGCATTTATGTTAGAACCAAATAAAATAAGTTAAAAGTTCAAGGTAACTTTTTTTTATCATTTTCTTCTTTTCCTAAGATTACTTACTTGAAGACCTACGACATAATCAGTAGCCAAGAGCATTATTAGGCCATAATCTGATTGAGCGCTAGCTCCATACTCACCTTATGAGGGATCAAGAAGCTCTAGCTTCTACGATTAAAAAATATTTTCATTTTCAAAATAATAGCTGGAGCTTTAAAAAATTGGTGAGACATACCTGTTCTGTTCCAAAGTGCAAAATCGGAGGAAATCACCAAGATCAACAGGAGGAGATCACCTCCGTCAGCGGCTAATCAAGCTTTGAGAGAGAAGAAGTGTTTCCATAAAAGAGTAAGAGATGAAGGAGAGGCGGCATTTGAGAGATCGCTCCATATATCTAGGTTTTCTGTGCGTTAAAAGAAAAAAAGAGGCGAAAAGAGAAGGAAAGAATCGGATGAATATCCAGCGCGCCCTGACTTACTTGTGTGAAGAGTCGACTTCTTATTTTAAATAGCGATCCACACTGTACATCATATTAATCAATGGTTTATAATGATGTTAACAAATGTTTCCATCTCTTTTTGTGAAAATTTGCTGACCTTGTTGAGGACGATAAGTAGTATAGATTAGAAATTTCACATCATTACTGTCTAATTATTCAAGCCAAACATATTTTATAATCGGTGCAACTTGAAATTAGAAACCTAACCGGTAAAACTAGCTTTCGACATTTTACATGTTTCTTGATTTTGGATGGTCAGCAATAAAATTCTATTTTTGGTAGATAAATTGTCCCAATATATGTAACCGTTCTAGTTACACGTGGAGTTGACTAATACCTGTTAATTAAATGAGATGTTGACCACTTGACTGTAAAGCTTGATTTAGGAAAAAGAACCATGCATGGAATCTTATAAATTGTTTACGTACGTTCGGTCAAACTTCAAATAAAAAACTTCTAGTCATTCCATTGTTTCAATCTATTCAGAGAAATTAAAATTTGAAACAAGAAGTAAAATGAAGGCTGCTTTTTTGGTGTCGCTTCTGCTGGTTTTTCTTATGCTATCTTCTGGTAATTTTCATGATATTTTTTTTTCTTGGTTTATATATTAATATATTTTTCCGTTTGTTGTTTTGCCATGAATTAATAAAAGAAACAGTGGTGATATTATTCATACAAAAGGGAAAAAAAAACTTTAGCATGCCATCAATTAATTAGTTCATCAATCATCACCATTATAATTGTTAATACTAATTATTAGTTATCGGTTACAGGTCCAGCGATGACAAATGCTCGCTTAGAGCCACAGTCGGCGAGAATCCCGTGCAGGAAGATAGACCATAAGTCCATAATGTAGGAAATTTTAAATTGTGCGTGGAAACCTGTGAACCCTCCTGCCCTATTAAGAGGTCCGACGATAGCACTTGTGTCAATTGTATGCGTTCTACCCCGGACTGCAGTTGCTGCAAAAATTAATTAGTATAATACTAACATGTAATCAACCTCAACCCCCAAGCGAGATAAGATGACATAGAAGTATGTCTTTGTATGCTCATGTATCCTAGCTACGTGTTGTGGGCTTCCTAATTATTAAACTTTTAAATGTTATATACATTAATACTTCATATTGTAACTTATTCAATTCTTTATAAGTTGTATTGTTTAGTGAATTTAATTAATTCCAGTGTTATACAAGGATTGTACAAGTGTGATAGATGCATGCATGCAGTATTATAGATGTATACAATGACTATATATATACATGCAACGGATACAAGTACAATGTATTAATTAAACACCTTAATTGTAAGAGTGCTATATATATATATTATTGTATGATCTTTACAGTTAATTAAGATGCCTGGTCAATTGCATGGTTGCTTTCTTTTGTTGAACTTGGTTGAATTATTATTCGCCTCTAAAATTTATGAGACTCGACTACTATCTGCAAATGATGCTTTTAAGACAAAATTGATACTGACGAAATATGAGAAAGAATTCCAACACGAATCGGGCCAGATTCTGACATGGATTCATTTCGGTACAACACTACCCTCGTCACATTGTCTAAAAGGTGTGAGGCATGCGAGCTTATCAAAAGAACTGACAATCAATTTTCATGCTGTTTTTCATAGATGTCGCCAAGGGAACTAGCAAACTTATTCTGTAGCTAGTAGTACTTGGGAATGAATGACAGAAGAACTTCATTACCTCATGCTGACAGCAAAATAGAAATCATCTCACAAAATTAAAGAGAGAATAACAGAAAGACAAAAATAATTCAAAGCATAGAAAAGTAAAAATCCTTTACCTTAAAGAGTAGCCTGCATGCTGATTTGGGTGCAGAACCTATGCCAGTTTTTAGCAAATGCTCATTGGAACAGATTTTTAGCCTATAATGTAGCAATTTATTCACTGACATTATTATATTTCAACTGGTTGACACAAAGTTTTACCCAAATATATTATATGCATGGTTTGCAGTGTACACACGTTGAGAAATACCGATGGAGATCGATGCGATTTTGTTTTGGGAAATAGGCCATGGGGCCCTTGAGTTTGGGCTTTTTAATGGACTCAGCTGAAGATTTTATTTCATTTATAGGGCTTTAAGATTTCTGAAATTGATTAATCGTTTTTAGCAACACTATATATCCGTTACCGTTCATAAAGGGTGTGTTTGGATGAGCCGGGAATAGGAAATAGGAATAAAAAATTTCAGTTTGCGTGCTTATCCTTATTTCTTATTCTTATACTATGGTTTTGTTAGTATAGGAATAAGGACTCAAATTCCTTATTCTTGTGTTGCACAAGAATAAAAATAAACACGCAAACCGAAATTTTTTATTTCTATTCCCTATTCATGGCTCATCCAAACACACCCAAAGAGCTCGAGACTAGGCCTGGCAAACGTGATAAACGGCTACGATTTTAGTCATTATTGTTTCCGTGCCGTTTGAAGAAACGATATATTTTTCTTTCCGTTTAACGTTTTGTTTATTAAACGATTCAGATTTCTATCTTGTTTTTGTATCGTTTAGAAATACGAATCAAACGGCAAAACGTTTGAAAAACGTTGTCCAATGAAAATTTCAGATTTTAAATATATAACCTAAGGAAAAATCCCAAAAAATAGGCAAAAATATATATTTTTTTGCAAAGTTACAAATTTCAAATAGATAGAAATACTGAATAACATTACAGAAGAAGCAATTGTTTCACATCAATTTTTCATAAAAATTAAATTTTACAACATAACCAACATGCTATATTCCAAAATCCTAACTTACAACATACTAACTTCAACCTCAAATCCTTACATACAACAAAACCCAACAAAACTCAAATATTCTTTTGGTTATGCTGACAACCCCTCAAGCTCAACCTAGACCTCAACCTATCTTCTCAGACTCATACCAATATCAGCCAATAGCTCAAAATTCATGCTTTTTAACATCATTGAAGCTCACTAGTTGAGGTCCAAGGAGCCAAAGAGAAAATACTGGTACAAGTACCAGCACTCCAGGCTTCATCATAACCAAAAGAACATTGAGTTTTGCCACATCACACATTACCAGCACTTCAGGTTCATTTGATGCACCAGCTTGTATTCTTTCAATATCCTCCTGTGTTTTTTCCCTTAACCCTGGTACTATGCTAATTTCAATTTCAAAGAGCATCAATACCAATTTCACATAAGCAATGCAATTTCAATATCACATAAACCAATTTCATCACTGATTAGGTACCAATTTCAAAGAGCAAGCAAGAAATTTCAATATTATATAGCATTAGTACCAATTTGAAAGAGCACAATTTCTATTTAAATTCATTTCAGATTAAGTACCAATCTCAAAGATCAAGTAAGCAATTACAAATTCACTGCATCTCAGTACCAATTTCAAAGATCAAGAAAGCAAGCAAAGACTACACCACTTACCATGGCTTGTTGATGCTCAAAGACTGAAAGCAACATGAAAAAAAAATTACATAAAGCTACAAAAGGAAAAATAGAAAACGTAGAAAAAAAGCAAAATAAAAGAACAGTACCTGTAATTGAATGCTTGCTCTTGCTCAGTTGATTGCTTGCTGGCCTGTTTTCTTGCTCTTCTCCTCTTCTTTATCTTCCTCTCTATTAAAAGAACTAACAGTAGCAGTCATGATAGGAGTCTGTGACAAGTATTGCTTGACGATCAACTCACTAGTCTCGAGAGATAGAGAGACAGAGCCACAGAGTTGACAAAGATGGAGAAGAAGGAACGACGCGCGTGAGAGAGAGAGGAAAAAAAAGGAGAGTATAGAGAGCGGCGCTGTGAAAGAGAGAGTAGGGTTTTATCAGATAACCATCGTTATCTTCATCCTTCTCTCTGCTATTGGCATAATTCTATCTTCGTAGAATAGAAAACGACAATACGAAAACGGAATGGTATGATTCCGTTTTCGTTCCGTATTATAAAGCGCCAATAATATAGATTTCGTCAGTGTTTCATTTTTGAAACGACATGGTAAATTGGTGCCATATTTTGTTTCGCACAAAAAAAAATGGAACGACATCACGTTTTTTTGGGCCGTTTTGCCAGGCCTACTTGAGACGGTTAGGTTGTGTACTTGTGTTTTTTTTTTAAGATAAATTGGGGTTAAGCCTTTTCAATTTATTTTTAAATTGAATGTTTATGAAAGACCTCTAGCCGGATTTCGAACTTGCGAACTTTCACTCAAGATGTATTATTTTTTGTCACTAGATCAAAAGTCGATGTACTTGTGTTTCTATTTTTTTACAATTAAATTCGTGTCTAGAACGAGGGTTTAATTTTGAATTGAATCGTTAAACGTACATAACTACCAATGTGTTATCTCCAGAAGAACTGGACAAGATCACGCCGTTGAATAAGAGGTACTGAAGAACAATATAATGTATGTTGCAGAACCGTTTGCTTCAAGAAAAAAAAATATATAATAATTATGTGTATATTCTTGGCATTTCTTTTCATTTTTTTTAGAACATGAGCAATTTAATTTTAAATATATTGTACCAATTTTTGACCGGGATTATACTTAACATGCAATGCGAGTTGATTAGTTTATGCTATTACTAATATGCAGAATAAATCTACACTATATACATTAAAATGCATTGTTAATTACCTTATGCATTTGCCTTCGATTTGTTGATTTATTTTCACAACTAGAAATAGAGAGAGTTCCACCACAGTGTGTGACTCCAACCTTGATTTTATTAATTTAGATTTAAAATTTTACATCATTACTTCCACTTTATTCAAGCCAAACACATTCTATAATCGATGCCACATTGAAATTAGAAAGCTAACTTGTAACACTTTCAACATTTTACATGTTTATTTGAATTGTTTTTTATGGTCAGCAATCAGCATTCAACGATAATCTCTATTTTTGGTATATAAATTTTCCTATTTTTGGAAATGGAAAACCATTGCTCCAAGGATTAAGGTCTTTTTGTGGAGGCTGTTGCACAAAAGGTTGCCTGTCGCAGTCAATATGCATGTCAGAATTGCGCGGTTTTCAAGGCAGGTTTTTTTGCAATTCCTCAAGACATGTCAGAGATGTTATGAGGAGAACCAGTATGAGATGCACTGTTTGTTTTTTTGCAATTCCTCAAGGCAGGTTTGGTTTGGTTCGATGTTGGGAATCAGAGTGCATGAGTTACCACTTGATATCACAAGTTCACAACTACTGTAGTAAATATCATGGAGAGATTAGATGAGGAAGGAAATAGGTTTGTTTGCATATACCTTGTGGGAGATCTGGAAGGAAAGATGTACAACAGTGATGGAGCATAAAAACTTCCAGGTCAGAGTATCCACATCAGCACAACAGGAGGTAAGTAGGTCACAACTAACCGTGGTCAGAGTTGAGGATAATGAAAGATACGATTACAAAATGAATGGCTGGCAACTGATTACTGATTCTTCCTGGGATATAACAAACAAGGCGGATGGGGGTTTTGTGATTTACAAGGATGGTAGTACACTAGCACTTGGGTATCAGTTTTTTCGAGCCCATGACCCGTTGCTGTCAGAAGGGATGGCGGTAATGAATGCAATTTCCTACTTTTATCAGCACTTTCATTTATCGGATGGAGAAACTGTTGAAATTTTTTCAGATTGCTGGAACTTGATACAAGCAATCAATCAGGAGGATACAATTGATTTACCATCCTGGAGAGCAGTCAGGGTTTTAGATGAGTTGATTGAAGCGTTGAAATCGAGGCAACCTGAACTGACTATCACCTATGCAAGAAGGGAGGCACTGGCACAAGCTCATGATCTGGCGAATCTGGCAAGAAGAACAGAGATGAGCTATCAGGGTCAACCTGACATGGTTGCGCAGCAAGGGATGCGGCTGAAACCCTCCTTGAGTGTATCTGTTTTTTACCGCGTTAAGCTGGTGCACTTTTTATGTAGTAGTTTTTAAGTTTTCCCTTTATTTTATTTCTTAGGTTTTTTTTTCCATTTTGATGTTGAGCTGTCTGTTCTCGTAGTTGTAGTTTTCTCAGTACTCAGTACTGGTAGGAGGTGTGCACCAGCTATTTTATTTGTTTGACTCTGATGGCATGTAATCTAACCTTTAATGTTATTTTATTTGCCTATGGGCGTTCATCAAAAAAAAAAAAAAAGTTGACTAATACCTATGGCTATTGAGTTAATTGAGGTGTTGACCCACTTTGACCGCAAAACTTTATTTAGAAAAAAAAAACATGGGAACTAATAAATTGCCATGTTTCGTTCGGTCAAACTTCAAAAAATAACAAGTCATCCTATTTTTTCAATTTATTGAGAGGGAAATTTTAAACAAGAACAAAAATGACAAGTGCTTTTATGGTGTCGTTTCAGCTGGTTCTTCTCATCTTCTCTTCGGCTCCGTTTGGATGGCTTCTTCCCGGAATAAGGAATAAGGAATAATCACTTTTTACCAATAAATTTATTTCTAACCATCCAAACTCTTCACAAAAGTTACACACTTCCCAATAAATTTACCCCTTCCCAATAAATTTCTTCCCTTCTTCCTTCTTCCTACCTTATTCTCAACGCATCCAAACGGAGCCTTCTAGTACATTTTATGACCTTCTTTTCTTGATGAATTTATTAATATATCTTTATTCGTTTGATCTTTTGGCTTGAATTTATATAAGAAATAGAGGTGATATTATTCAGACAGGGGAAAAAAAAAACTTTAGAGCGCCATCAATTATATAATAATCATCGATCATCACCATTATTATTGTTAATACTAATTATTAATTATCGTTTATAGGTCCAGCGATGACAAATGCTCGCTTAGGATTAAATTCAAATTCCAAGCTGCATTCCGTAATGAGGGGGGAAATCTCATGCAAAAGAGTTGACAGTTCCGTAGGAAATATAAGATTGTGCCAGGAATTGTGTGCACGCTCCTGCCCGTCTAAATGGTCCGACGACGACAGCACTTGTCTCAAATGTCTTCGTGATACCCGAAGCTGCGCTGGCTGCATAAATTAATTAGTACCATTGACATGTATGAATGAATAATCAACCTCTCAACCCCAAGCGGTGACAAAGAAGCTAGTATGTATTTGCACCGAAATTATTTTAAATGGAAATTTACACCCTAAAATTTTAATAGAAAGAATTAATTAAATTTTTTTTAATAAAAAGAAAGTTCTTACGTGGTTTATAAAGGGGTACACTCTCTCTCCTTTTTACTCGTTTTATAACCGGGTAAGAAGGCTTCTTACTCTTTTATAAAACGGGTACAAAAGCTTCTCTCTCCTCCTTTACTTATTATAAAATGGTGCATTCTCTCTTCTTTTAATCCGTTTTATAACCGGGTAAAAAGGCTTCTCTCTCCTCGTTACCCTTTATAATAGTTAATTAAGTAATAATAATTAATAATAATTAATTAATAATTAATAATTATGGTAATATTTATAATTATTAATAATTGATAATAGTTATAGTAACAATAACTAGTAAATAATAATAATCGTAAAATTATAATAATAACGATATTCAATAATAGTTATTATAATAATGATAATAATAATTAATAATAGTTTAATTTTTATAATTTATAGTTAATAATTAATAATAATTTTTTAAATTAATAATTATTAATAAAAGTTAATAATAATTACACCATTAATAGTTGTTAATCTTAATACTAACCTCAATATACCGCACCAAACAACATTTACTAATCTTAAATTATCTCTAATCCCATCAAATCACTACCCTTACCAATAATTAATATTACAATAACTATTATTAATTATTATAAATATTACTTTAATTATTAATTATTATTATTATTATTATTATTTTGAATTATTAATTATTAATTAATATAATTCTTATTATATTAACTATAATTAATTACTAATTAACTATGTCAAACTTACACGACTAACCATACTAACCTCTATTTTGCCAAACGCACCCTGTTGATGACTATTGGAACCAGTAACACTGTACTAGCTAGAAGTTGCTCCTAAAATGTACTAGAGAGATAGAATGGTAAGGGTAGTGATTTGATGGGGTTAGTGCTAATTTAAGGTTAGTAAATATTGTTTGGCGCGGTATATTGAGGTTAGTATTGACTATTAAGGTTAGCAACTATTAATGGTGTAATTATTAATATTAATAAAAATTATTATTAATTATTAACTATAAATTATAAAAATTAAACTATTATTAATTATTATTA
Source organism: Rhynchospora pubera (assembly GCA_028095005.1). Taxonomy (NCBI): domain Eukaryota; kingdom Viridiplantae; phylum Streptophyta; class Magnoliopsida; order Poales; family Cyperaceae; genus Rhynchospora; species Rhynchospora pubera. The sequence continues at coordinate 67,934,750 of CM051461.1, read as the reverse complement.
TCATTATTATAATAACTATTATTGAATATCGTTATTATTATAATTTTACGATTATTATTTACTAATTTTTACTATAACTATTATCAATTATTAATAATTATAAATATTACCATAATTATTAATTATTACTTAATTAACTATTATTAATTATTATTACTTAATTAACTATTATAAAGGATAAGGAGGAGAGAAGCCTTCTTACCCGTTTTATAAAAGGGTAAGAAGCCTTCTTACTCGATTGTAAAACGGATAAAAAGGAGAGAGAATGTACCACTTTATAATAAGTAAAGGAGGAGAGAGAAGTCTTCGTACCCATTTTATAAAAGGGTAAGAAGCCTTCTTACCCGATTATAAAACGGATAAAAAGGAGAGAGTGTACCCTTTATAAACCGCGTAAGAACTTTCTTCTTATTAAAAAAAATTAATTTATTCTTTTTATTATTAATTAATAATAGACCGCAGATCTCGCATCAAAATTCACGCTAAGATGAGAGGATTTTTAATATTAACGTTCTGTTAGTGTCACCGTCTATCTTTTTTATACTCTCGTCTCCTCTCTATTTTCCCTAGCGAGAATCAATCCTATTTATTTCCTCTCCGCGCCAGACACCCATAGCGACCCCTTGAGCGATCTCGTCGCACTTCTCCCCTCTTTGAGCAATCCCTTCTCCATCTCAGCTTGTCTTTCCTCTCAGCCGCCCGCCTAGAAATCTTGCTTTCCTTGACCAGGTATCTCTTTCTCCCTTCTATCCCTCACTTAAAGTTTTATTGAGAGAGCTACAATTTTCAATTGATCTCATTTGTTACTAAAATCCAACAATTCTTATCATAATTCTCACTATATGTGAGAAATTGGTTGGAAACCAATGCAAATTACGGGAGGGGTTGTTGCAAAATTTATATAGGCTGGGTCTTAAATGGTTAATTTTGAGGACAATGAAAGTTTATTATTTTTTTTTCCGTTTGGTTGTTGATAAACGCCAGTACTATAGTTATTGAACGGATCGTACTAAATTTGGCTGCAATGCTTGTACTTTAGTCAATGAAATTCAGTACTAAAATTAAAAGCAGTTAGCATACTTAAATAAAGTTCATATAGACATGACATGTACATGAATTGGAGGTCTTTTCAGAACTAGCAATGAATTGTCGTCAAGAATCCTTAATATGATATTAAAGAGATCATTTTCTACCACTTATAGTAAGATATATAGATAAAAAATCCTTAATATGTTATATTTCTATTTTTCCATGAATTTACATTACTAACCATTTGTTGTATTTGCATTAGCTACTTGAAGCTGAAAAGGACATGAAGAGAAGAATGTAGATTTATATCAAAACTGAAGTAGAAGAAAGTGTCAATTTTGATCAAATAGAAGAAGAGAATGTTGAAGAGGAAGACAATGATCAAATAGATTTATATCAAAACTTCATTTTGTTAGAGCTCGATAGTTTTCTTAGTTGAATTCAGATAACATATATTGTTCCTCTTTCATTAGACATGAAAATTGAAGAAGAAAATATATTACTTTAGGCCCTGATCAAAATGAAGTTTACATGGGATTTCATTTTATTTCATCTCATTTCAATTGAATTGATTTTATAGGATTTTTTTGGATCTACATGGGAATTCCAACCAATGACATCAAATTTCTTCATTTTGATCAAAAATTTTCCAACGAAATGAAATGAAATGAAATCCCACGTTAAAAAGGTGAGATTTTGATCAGGCCAGAGAAAGAAATGGGAAGGAATTGCAGGCGTGAAAAAAGATATAAAAATTGGATCAAAGGTATATACCTATATACCAAATAAATGACTAACTGATATTTTGCTATCCATTGTGGAGCACATTCGTTTTTTAATCTGAAGTCCCGACAACTTGTTTTAATATTGTATAAACGCAAATGCGTTTGACAGTTCAATGCATATTAAAAATACAAGAATATTAATTTAATTTCCAAATAGCAAATCTGTAACGATCTATTTGAGCATTGTATTAGAAAATTAAGAATAAATGTTTTATTTGTTGTGGGTTTTAATGATAGATAAAAAGAAATATACAATTCGGAAATGACAGGATATATGAGGAAACAATGATGTATTTTGTAAGCAGTACAATTACATATGTTTAAAATGACTTGTTCTTTTTGTTAAATTATCACTTATTTTAATTTTTGCTAATTTGAAAATTTATTGTATTATAATAATGCCTAGGCTGAAAAGTTTTTTGGATCCGCCCCAGAAAAGCTAGAAATTAATGAGGGCCCACTCATGACGCATGTAATTGCTACACTTTTTTGCTATAAATCTGAATAGAAACGGAGGATATTCATAGTCTTATCTATAGTCTATAGTTAGGGATGAAAACGGATCGGATACGGAGTGGATGTTGGTCTTCTTATATCCGCATCCATATTTTTTCTCGGATATGGATACGAATACGGATGCGTTCGGATACGGATACGGTTCGGATATTAAGCGAATACGAATACGGTTCGGATATTATCGGATACGGAGTCGAATACGAATATATTTTTTCGGATACGGGTTGCATTTTGATCGATTATTTTTTATTCATTTCTTCAGCACATTTTGTAAAATTCATAGTGCATATAGAAGCTTGCAGCGTATGAGAGGAGCTGAAACATAGAGGAATATATTATGTCATGCAATGAGTTAAGTTTTGAGAATATAAATTGTACGCTAATTATGTAAGTAGTACTTAGATTCATTCATTCAATCATTCAATCCAAATTCATATCAACATACTATATAATATGTATAAATTTAATTATTATTAATATTATTAATCATCATTTAGAACTTATAATTTATAATTTATATTAATCAGTATCACAATTTTCAAAATTGATGGATTGGATACATATAAATATATACAACAACCAACTTTATCAACAATTGTTAATTGGTTTGATGGTTGAGGTGTTTGGTTGATATCCAAATAACGTGGGTTCAATTCCCAGCTCAAGCAATTTTATTTAATAGCACTTAAAATTCGGATATCTGTTTAGCAAATAGTTTCGGATGCGGATTTTTATCCGTATCCGCACTAAAATGTGTTCCTATATTCGCATCCGTATTCGATTAAAATCCTCTTACAAGGGCAGGAGGGTCCACAGATTAATATCCGAATGCGGATCGGATTAGAAATTAGAAACCTAACAGGTAAAACTACTTTCAACATTTTACATGTTTCTTGATTTTGGATGGTCAGCAATAAAATTCTATTTTTGGTAGATAAATTGTCCCAATATATGTAACCGTCCCAGTTAGTAGTTACACGTGGAGTTGACTAATACCTGTTAATTAAATGAGATCTTGACCACTTGACTGTAAAGCTTGATTTAGGAAAAAGAACTATGCATGCATGGAAACTTATAAATTATTTACGTTCGCTCAAACATCAAATCAAAAACTTCTAGTCATTCCATTAATCTATTGAGAGAAAAATTTTAAACAAGAAGTAAAATGAAGGGTGCTTTTGTGGTGTCGCTTCTGCTGATTTTTCTTTTGCTATCTTCTGGTAATTTTCATGATATTTTTTTTTCTTGGTTTATATATATATCAATCTTTTTTTTCCGTTTGTTCTTTTGCCATGAATTAATATATAAAAGAAACAGTGGTGATATTAATTATTCATACAAAAGGGAAAAAAAAAACTTTAGCATGTCATCAATTAATTAATTCATGAATCGTCACCATTATAATTGTTAATACTAATTATTAATTATCGTTTACAGGTCCAGCGATGACAAATGCTCGCTCAGGATTAAATGCAATGGTGCATTCGTCGTTAGTGGAAAAGGGGGCGGATATCCCGTGCAGGAAGGGAAGAGACCCTAATGTAGGAATTTTTAGAGAATGCATGTTAACCTGTGGACGCTCCTGCCCTTATAAGAGGTCCGACGATAGCGCTTGTCTCAATTGTCTTCGTTCTACCCCGGACTGCCGTGGCTGCAAAAATTAATTAGCGATTTATTAGCACTAGCTACTAATATCTCTTCGCATGATACTTTGTTTCTGCAATGGAAACGGGCTCAATAGCCTTTTCTCAAAAAAAAAAAATATCTCTTCGCATGATCATGTTTCCTTGCTACGTGTTGTGGCCTTCTTAACTATCTTTTCCAAATATTATATACGTTAATGCTTTGCTTCATAATATTGTACCTTATTCAATTCTTATTAGTTGTATTGTTTGGTAAATTAATTTCCAGTGTTGCACAAGTATATATTATACAAGTGTGAATGTGTGATACAGCCATGCAGGCAGTATTACTTATATATGTATACTATTACTATGTACATGCAATGGATACAAGTACTACAATGTATATTAAATTATTAATTAATCACCTTGTTGGAGTGCCATATATTATTGTAACTAGTGGGACTTCGCGCGTTGCGCGAGCTATCTTTCCTTTTTACTTTTTTGTAAAAGCTTTTACTAACAAATATATAAACAATACAACTAAAAAAATTTTAATAGTCACAATGTCACATGGTCTCTAAAATTATAAATAGTGCTTATTTCAATATTGCATTAATTGTCAGCCATAAATAGAAGACCTATAGATTAAGAACTGATATTCGTACGTGTTCAATTTTCGATATTAAAAGTACAATATCAATACCCTCATCGTAAATAACACAATAGCTCTTCATAATCTATAAGTCAAATATATCAGTTCTTATTGAGAATTAATTAATGAAGCAAGAATGTAAAGCGCATCTCAATAAACTACGGTTATATTAGTGCAACTATCTGTAGCTTAGTTCTTTCATACGATGTTTTTCATCAGACTACCTCTTAATGGTAGCACTAATGATCTCAATTCAAGGAGCATATTCAGAGTCCCCTCTAGACATCTCATCCATCTGAAATGGTGAAATCCTAAAAGGCTTTTTTCTACAAAAAAAAAATAGTTTATTAGGTTTATCATCAATTGCATTTTAGTTTTTATACAGTGAAATACCGCTTCCTATATAAACTAAAATCATGTTATATATAAATAATCCCAAAGTATTTCAGGTGATTCCTAAGAGCAGATTAACTTGTCTCTAATTTCCAAGAAATCTGTTCCTCAACCTAATCAAAATTATAAGTGAACATGCATTTGCAAGATAAACAATCGTAATGATCCATATATAGGTCATAATCAATTGTAATGTATACACCATAATCTAATAATCATTTGGAAACCTATTTCTCAACAATTCCAGTTAACCCACATTGTATAATCGGCTAATCCCAAAATCTGACACAAACCAAGATTTAAAAAATCATACCAGTAAATTATCTAAAGAGATGTAGTTAGGGTGAAGTCCAGCTGTCAGTATGAGAATAAATGCATTGGACTAAACCATCCAGACCACCAAAAATGACAGTTGTGCCCTTCAAATCTGTACGTTGAACAGACATAAAATTTTATTGTTTTGGTCGATACCCTTCATTATATTTGAAGGCAAGTATAAATAATATGTGCTTTTGATTACTGAAACAAAATTATTAACAGAAGCAAAATGTGGAGAGGTCCAAGAAAAATAATTTTTATCATGTCTTTGGTTATTGAGCTAACTTTAGCAGTACCCTGTTGGGCTGCATATTCTGATGTCTCATCACATTTGTAATGCCATTTTAAAATTAAAAATGACAAAAGATAATGAAAGTGAGATCTCAAATTATAGAATTTATCAATGAGCAACATCATATGCATATTTAGTTTCATAAACTGGTACTAAACTGGTACAGAAGGCTTTTTGTAAGTTCTTACAAAATACAAATGGTAATCAGTATCATTAGTGAAAAATTAAACTCGAGAACAATCAACTAATAGAAATAGCGGAAAAAATAATTAGATTAAGGGAAAATTAGTTATTTGCCACCCAAAAACAAGGAAATTGGAATTTTGCCACTTTACCCACCTTTAAATGCTTTAGGAACCCCAAAAACTGTCCCCAAGAGAAACCAGATGTTGTAATAGAGAAAATTCAGGATTTTGAATTGAACACTAAATAAAATGGTATAATTGAACCCGAAATGCCAGCCTAGAATATTTTGAAATTAAAGGTCATTTAGAAATTAAGAATAAATCTTGATTAACTTAAAATTATTTTTATGAGCGACTGACGTCTCACTGCTGAAAGTTCAGTATACAGAGAAGCCTTACGAGCAACAGAATCATTAGAAGAGCCAGCCCTTGGTTTTGTTAAACCATCCGAAGCAACACAAAAGGGCACCTCAACAATTATCAAGCAGAACAACACAATCATTCAACTGCTTGTTAAAATCAAGGAAGAACTTGAAGATTGCAAGGACCAAATAAGAGAACTCAGAAGGACAAAAGCACCTGAAGGGTCTGACACATCCGAGGCCCTAGAGCAAATCCAAAATCAACTAAAAAATTTGAGTCTCGGTCCGCCAACAACCTCAAAACGGCCAACCATAACGAGCAAATTTTTCGTATACCGTGACCCAAAGAAGATATACGAAGAAGAAAAGAAAAAGATACAATGAGTCACACTGAAACAGAAACAGTGGGTAAACCATCTGTATCAGGCCACGAAAACCAAATACCAACCGTTGAAGATCAAATTCGAGATTATAGACTCGGAAGTCGGTTACGGTATGAGGCACAAAGAAGATTACCAAGGCGTAGGCGATATCGAAGGACATTAGAATCTCAACTAACTCATGATGCGGAGCTAAGCGTCTCACAGTTCCGCAGAGCACAGCAAGTCCCGGCAGAAACACTATACCAAGCCGGATGGAGCGAAAGAAATCATCGGGTGTACCAACATTATTCTGATGAAAGAATTTTGGTGGTTGCAGATCAAAGGGAAATTCCCTTTATCTCTCAAGAAAGTTACAACAGGCTCGTTGAAGAAGGATTACAGCACTTACACATAGGTGTTGTAATGGTCAGGTTATACGCTCTGCACAGAAGAAATGCAGGGGTAAATGCTCTAGTTGTTTTAAGAGACACAAGATGGGGGAATGATACCTCACTGATAAGTTCCATGGAAATGGACTTAACAGACAACACACAGCTGGCATACGCAGTTCCTGACATGATGGTTAGTATTCATGATTTTTACAATCACATCCAATTGGTTGTACAAACTCATGGGTATGAATCATGGCGAGGTGGAGAAAGCAACCTCTTAATCTCTCGATCTTTAATAGGGAGGTTATCAAATACTAGCCACACAAACTTCCGGTACAATGTCCAAGGTTAACAGAGCACCTAGCAAGCAGAGGTAAAAGGGCTATACCGGGACAACCGAGATCAACCGAAGAATTGAGAGGCCAACGATTTCGAGTCAGATCAAGAACTGATGGCTCCCTAGCCATTAGATTTGGTGGGTATACAGCAACTGCACCAACAGAACCAGTAGTTGTCGGGCCCGATGATGAAGAAGAACTAGATGAAGAAATGGCCCTGATGGTTACAATTGAAGAGCCAGAAACCTTGGAAGAGTTGGAATCAATCCAACTACTAGCATCTCTGTCTAGAGAAGGACCGATGCTAGATTATTGTCCAATCTGGGATAAAGATGAAGAATCAGAGGAAGAATGGCTCAATCCTTTCGCCTCCGAAGGTGATAAAGACAAACTGTCGCATTTTGCATACGCGACAGAAGAAACGGAACTAGAATATCCTAAGATGAAGGCTTTTACAAAAATGATGGAATCAGCTTTTTCAACAGCTGGGAGTTCACTCATCCAGAGAAGGCCAACAGAACCAGTAATGGGTCCTGTTAACTACCCTCCGGCGAGCACATCCCAGCAAACATCGATGCCAACGATACATGAAATCAGAGATCATGTTGGCAGACTCAAAGGAGGATATGCACAGCAATATAGTGGAAGATTCAACCTTCCAGATGCTCAAAGTGATAAAGGTGCAATTCTGGTATTACCAGAAGATATCGGGCAATACAGTGATGTAATTTCTCGATGGGAATCAATTACTCTCAATGTGGTAAATGACCGCAACTGGATAGATAACAAGAGTAAGGTGATTTTCATTGAAAATCTCCTAGGGGATGTAGAGAAAAAGATGTTCATCCAATGGAGAATGGAGTATCCCCATGAATATGAAGAATTAATAGCAGTTGCAGATTATCCCCAAAACGTAATCTCCTGCATTCGAAGGATGATACTGCTAGAGGACCCCTACCAAGGGTCCACTGAAAAACAGACACGCGCTTACCAAGACCTTGAACGCTTGTCATGCAACCACGTTAAGGATCTCTTCAATTACATGAATGATTACAAGATCCTTGCGGCAAAATCCGGAAGGATGTACATTTCCTCAGAACTCTCGGAAAAATTCTTCAGAAAAATGCCACCTCTAATTGGGCAAGAATTAGAAAAGGCATTCTTAGATAAATACCCTGGAGCAGCGATAGGTGTTATGCCAAGAATAAATTTCTCATACCAGTACCTGGCTGAAAGATGCAAACAAGCTGCACTCCAAAGGAGCTTGAAAGAGCTCTCCTTTTGCAGCAAAATCCCGTTACCAGGCTACTATGGAGAAAGAAAGAAGTATGGACTTCGCAAGTCCAAAACTTACAAAGGCAAACCCCACGAATCTCATGTGCGTGTGTTCAAAAGAAAACATGCTGACAAAGTCCGCAAATGCAAGTGTTTCATTTGCGGAGAAGAAGGACATTTCGCGCGAGATTGTAACTACAAAACAGGAAACATTGCCAGGACAGCCATTATTGAAAATATGGAGCTGTCAGATAGCTGGGATGTCCTCTCAGTTGATCTAGATGAACCTGATAGTGACGCAATTTGCTCATTATCTGAAGGAGAAGTTGGAAATGTTGCTTCAGCCGTAATCAATGATTTACCATTTGGCGAGCAATTACTCATGATGCAGGCAGAGCAATTGAGCTGGAGAAGTTATATACAACTGCCTGAAGACCAAAGAGATTGTCCCCATGACTGGCAGGACAATGATTCAGTTCCAACAGGACATGAAAAATGTTCCATGTGTAAAGAAATGACGACTAAATCAACAAGGGCATACTGTAAAAACTGCCGCCTAACAGTATGTCCTATGTGTTCAAGATTCAGGCTGGGCAGACGAATACGAGCTAAGGTGCAGCCAATAGCACCTAATGATAGTAAGGATCAGCTAATCAATGATCTGGTGTCTTATGTTCAATACCTCTTGGCAGAAAATGGGAAACTCAAACAACAACTGTTTGAGGCCAGAACAGAGGATCTCGAAGCCGAGTTTGATGAATTAATGAAGAAAGACAAAGAAAAAACCAAACTACGGTTCGAAGACGAAGAGGTGGATGAAGAAATAGAGATGGAACCTAAAAATCCAACAGGAGCTCTTCGAATAGCTTCTGCCAATACCATCTCTACTGAGGAAATTGAGTGATTCAATACAGTGGTCCAAGACCCTGTAAGGGGCAAAAGGGTCCTAAACAGACTCTACAATATGGAGATAACCTTTGAAATACCAGGAGTCAACCCATTCAAGGTTCAAGCAATTCTTGACACAGGAGCAACTGTCTGCTGTGTCAACCAAGAAATTGTCCCACAAGAGGCATTGGAGCCAAGTGCCTATCCCATACAAATCAATGGGGTAAACTCAACTCAGATAGCCAGTCTAAAACTCAAAAATGGTAGTATGCTGATTGAGTCGAATAGGTTCAGAATTCCCTTCACCTATTCTTTTTCGATGGGGAAGAAGGAGGGAGTTCAGATGCTGATCGGGTGCAATTTTATCCGATCCATGCAAGGCGGTTTACGAATCGAAGGCCAGAATGTAACTTTATACAAAAACATCACGACGATTGCAACCACAACAGATGCTGAGGTGGTACAAGCCGCAATTCCTGAGCTCGACCTGACGGGTTTAGAATACATTGAAGTAAGAGAGGCCGTAGCATACCACCAAGAGCTAGAGTCACAACAGTTTAAAGAAAAGTTTAGACCACTACTCAACAGACTAAAAGAACAAGGGTTCATTGGAGAAAACCCCTTGAAACACTGGTCTAAAAATCAGGTGACATGCTCCCTCGACATCATAAATCCTGACCTCCAAATTCAGGATAAACCTCTGAAGCATGTAACGCCTCAAATGAAGGAACAATTTGAAAAACATACAAAGGCGTTATTACAACTAGGAGTAATCGGGCCTAGTAAAAGCAGGCACAGAACCATGGCTATAATGGTCAATTCTGGAACTACCATTGACCCAGTCACTGGCAAAGAAATTAAAGGCAAAGAGCGCATGGTATTCAACTACAGGTCCCTCAATGATAATACTCATAAGGACCAGTATAGCCTCCCTGGCATCAATACTATCCTTAAAAAGGTCGGTCACTGCAAGATATACTCGAAATTCGACCTCAAGAGTGGATTTCATCAGGTGGCAATGGCACCTGAGTCAATTGAATGGACTGCTTTTGTGGTGCCTGGTGGGCTATATGAATGGCTCGTTATGCCATTTGGACTAAAGAACGCACCGGCTATTTTCCAAAGAAAGATGGATCAGTGTTTTGCTGGTACCGAAGATTTTATAGCGGTATATATTGATGATATTCTAGTATTTTCTGAGAATGAACAACAACATGCCGAGCATCTTAGAAAAATGCTAGAAATCTGTGAAAAATGGGGCCTCGTACTCTCTCCAACAAAGATGAAGATAGCAGTTAGAGAAATTGAATTCCTTGGAGCAATCATTGGAAGGAGTAAGGTGAAACTCCAACCCCATGTCATAAAGAAGATCGTCTCCTTTGATGAAGAGAAACTGAAAGAAAAGGCCGGACTCCGAGCATGGTTAGGCATACTCAATTATGCCAGGAGTTACATTCCAAAACTTGGGACTCTTTTAGGTCCCTTGTACACAAAAACCAGCCCTCATGGAGATAAGCGCCTTAAACCGTCTGATTATGAACTAATCAGAAAAATCAAGGAAAAAGTGCAAAACCTGCCAGATTTGGAGCTTCCACCAACAGGGAGCTATATCATCCTTGAAATAGACGGATGTATGGAAGGATGGGGTGGCATATGTAAATGGAAACCAAAGAAGCATGACCCCAGATCCATAGAAAAGATTTGTGCCTATGCTAGCGGCAAATTTCCGGTGATCAAGTCAACTATTGATGCAGAAATACACGCTTGCATGGAAACATTGAAGGCACTTAAAATCCACTATCTTGATCAACAGGAGATAACGCTAAGGACTGACTGTCAAGCGATAATATCCTTTTTCAATAAGTCAGCCCAAAATAAACCATAAAGGGTTAGATGGATAAATTTTGTTGATTATGTAACAGGGACAGGAGTGCAGATTAACTTTGAGCACATAGACGGTAAGCTAAACAGCTTAGCTGATGCACTCTCCCGATTAACAACAAAATTGGCTGTTACCAGTGAAATACAAGAACAACAAGAGCTATTCTTAGCACATCTCGAAGGAGCATTCGAAGAAGCAGACCGATTTAGTGACAGCCTAAACAAGCAGATAAATGAGCTAATTTTAAAAATTAGCTCCTTACTCTGATTCCCCTTTAAAATCCAAACAAATGTTTAATTATTTTGTTTCTTTTTTTCAGGTCTGATGGTAATCTACGGAAAATCATTGATCTTTGACAGTAATCTACGGAAAACTGTCTTTTGTTTAATAGTTTCAGTTTGTTTATATTTTTGCAGAAATGGTGCTGGAATATTTAACCCATATTTTTAGAAGCTATGAAGGATCTCCATGTTATAGTCTTAGGCCAGATTCCAGGATAGCGCTTAACAACGCTGTTCGCTGGGGAGCGTCATGTGGCCAAACAGAAGAAATAGAAGACTATGAGACAATCACTTGTGATTTATTGTTTTCAAGGCCGACTTTAAATATGGAGGGAGGAATGAGAACAAGGCTCATGGAATTACACCAAGCCCAAATTCAAAAGTCCCTTACGGAGCTTGAAAAATTGCTAGTCATAAGCAATTTGCAAAAGGTCAGACTTGAACAACATGCTAGCAAGGATAATTGGGCAAGAGATGCCCTCGAACCTGTTAACGATAATATCGAAAAGTTGATTGAAGCTCACAGTAAGCTTCGAATAATCCAGCAGAGCATCTATTATTAGGTAGTGTGCATAATATGCTTACTTTCGGCGCCAACCTGTTTGGTCTGTTAGTGGGAATCTTTTCTTTTCCAAAAGGCATCTTTATAATGGTGCCAGTATGTAATAATTGTACTGATGTGTTTTAGTGCGCCACTTGGTGCATCTTTAGGCGCATTATTGAAGTAGTGCGCTTTTCTTTATTTTGCTTTTGGACAGCACTGAGGTAGTGCTTTTCCTTTATTCCATTTTCAGATCGCACTAGGTGTGTCGGTGCGCATCTTTTTATTTGAGTGGGAGACAAAAGTATGAGGTAATCCAATTAATTGCATGACGATGGGGCCCAATGAGCACCCGATGCATTATTGAGATACCAGACTCGAGTCTCTATAAAAGAGTATCATTCAGAAGTTGCAAGACACACAGAAAAACTCTGAAGTCTTACTTCTTCTCTTGTAATCTTACTCTATCAATAAATACTTTCTCTTGCAATTCCATAAAAATCTTTGAAGCCAGCATTTCTTATAATCTGAAGTTTCAAAGTCGATCAGTCTGCTTCCTATTTGGTATCAGAGCAAGGTTTATTTCTTAACACTATTTATGGCTTTCTAAATTTTTGTGTGTTCTAGGTAGGCACTTAAGGGGGAGATTATACTAATCCTTAGAAAGTTCAAAACTTGAAACTTATGATCAATTATTAATTAAGTCTGAGAGCATTAATTTAAAGTTCGAAAATTCTAAAATTTTGGAAGAATCAAAAGAATCACACTGTCGTACAGTAATTTTTAGATAAATGAAGATCGCGGAAAAACACTGTGATGTGAGAGGAACCTGAAATTAATAGAGCCTGACAACTAAAAATTAAAATCTAAGACTATTAACCTGGGTGCACAATTGGAGTGACTCTAGTATAAATACCAAGGAATATTCCATCTAGAGTGGCAAAAACACAATTTTGAAGATTTCGGGTGGCACAAACAAAATTGCCCCTTAGATTAAAGTACTTCAATCTAATTAAGAGTAGATGGAAGAAATCATTTCTCTGTATTTTACGATGAGCCTTCAATTGAAACCAAAAAGGAAATCAAACATACCGATATCAACAGGAAAATTTGACCTACCTGTTATTGTTGGGTTGTTACTCGATAATTCTAAAGCAGGCAGATTATCGGAATACACATGAAAACGAAAACATGAAAATCCGTTTAGAAGAAAAAATTATCAGAATTTGTTTGTATGATTTCCCTATCAATTGTACAATTCAAATTACGATCTAAAGTAAAAATTAAGCTCAAGTCAAAAGTAAGGATCAAATTAATAAGAGATAACAAAATGAAACACTTTTTTCTTTTATTAGCTACTTTGTCTTCTACTGGTATTTTATGGGGCCAGTGCTGACACATATAGTATCGGTGAATGAAACCAGTAGAATTTTAGTACTGGTTTTCCTCCTAATTATTATTTTCCTCATCATCCTGCGATGCATGCTTTATTATTAACGTTATGACTTAAAAGATAAACTATAATAAAATATAGAAATCAGAATGGTAAAAAAAGGAGAAGATCTTAACATATAAAAAGAATACCTGACGCATGTTAGCTGACCAAAATGTCCTTGTTCCATATGTAAGCCTTTATTCTTGTATCTATCTTCAAATGGAGTAGTCCCAATAATCCTGGATTTCTCTCTGTAATGAAATTCAATTTTTTAATAACGGTATTTCTCATAGGTTAATGAAAACATATACTAACCACACATTATAATAGTGATCTAATATTATAAAACACCGATTTATAGACTATATCTAAAATATGGACTTACAATGTAAGCAAAAGAAGTACAACAAACTGACACTGTGGCTTTAATTTGCCAGAAAATACTGATATAGTAAGTTACCCTGCTAATTAAAGATCCGAAATTAATAACTAACTGAGCACACCAAAATATAAGAAAAACATAAATCTTAAAAACATAAAAAAAAGAAACCGAGTATCTGTAAATATCAATGGATGCACTAAGCAAAAATGATCTCATCCAAAGCTATTACCCGAGGAGCTCTGACTAACAGTACCAAAAAAATCCATAAAAGAAAACAAAACTAATCACTTTATTTTGTAATCAAGTCAATAAGAGAAAAATGACTTCATTGAGATTTGTTACCTGAGAAGACTTCATTCACGTTGCCATAAGGAGAAAGAGCTAGAGAGAGAGATTCACACTGGGTTCAACTTTCTCTGCATTCAAAACCACTGAGATGCTGGTCAAGCATAGCAAAAGAGAGAGAGACAGTAAGAGATCACCAAGAAAAATGGTACACGGCTAAAAGAGGATGAAATAATCACATGTTTACAAAAAAATCACATAAATTAAGGCATTAAAAAGAAATTTTAGCTCTTTGTGCTAAAAAAGGGAACTAAAAGGAGAAAAAACAGCTACCTAGCAAAGGGAAAGAACAGACCTATTTTCCAGACTGACCAACTCTTCAAGCCTGAGCCGAAAGGGAGAGAAGAAGTCATTAAGGAGCCCGATTGCCTAGTTGTAGCTTTGAGCCCCGAAAGAACCTGCAATCGACAAAAAAACTGATCAGCAAAAATCTGAAACCAAATCGAACCCATCAGAAAAAAAATACAGAGAAAAGAAAAATAACCCTAAAAGCCAAAGATAAACGAAGAACAGGAACTAAAATCAGAAATTTAAAAATTGCAGCCGTCCAAACCTGAAATAGCAACACCAGTAGAAGGAGAGAAAGATAGAAGAGCATGCGCTTTGAGAAATGAAAGGCAAAATTTCATTCAGGAAAAGAAGAGAGAGAGAGCGATGAGGAGAAGAATCGAGACGCCCACTTGCTTTTTTCTGCTCCTGTGAGAGGACTCCGTACACGACCCACATGCCTACTCTCATCGCCGACACCTATGTGGTCTGCAGAGGAGAAACCATACATGAGCCACATGACCTGCCCCACCGCGTCGATCCTTCGAGAGCATGAAGCAAAAAATGGGAGAGAGAAGCAGTGGGCGCAAGAAATCGAGGCAAAAGAACAGCGAAAACCCCCAACGAAACAATGGAGGCCAGCTGAATTTGAACGGCCAAGATAAATCAGAAAAAAGCAACGGCCCAGATGAACAGAAAATAGATGAACAGTTCTAAGAACAGTGTTGTAGAGGTCGGTAGTGGAACGGGATTTAATATATAGATAGATTGTATGATGATCTTTACACTTAGTTGAATTATTTTTACTTCTTGTTTTAAACAAGAAGTAAAATGAAGGGTGCTTTTGTGGTGTAGCTTGCTTTTTTTCCGTGAACTTTAGTTGGATTATTATTCGTCTCTAATTAAGTTTATCGGACTCAACTACTATATCCAAATGCTTTTAAGACATAATTGATGATCTTGATTTTTATTTAAATATATTGTTTTTGTAAATTACATTAAAAAAAATTTAAGTTTCACATCTGAAAAACTCAACTTAACCATCGACCTTGTGTAAAATAACTTGGAGTCTTTGTTTCACCAAAAATAGTAAAAATTTATTTGTCATCATTGACCTTGTGACTTTGTTGTGAGGTCAAACTCGATCGTCTTGTTTTCATTTTTCTGTTTCGCCCAGCTATTTCCTCTGTCATTTGTTATAGTTTGAAAGTTTTCTTGAATTTAGATGGCATATACTGTTTTTCTGTGTTCAAAAGAAATGAAAACTAAGAAGAAAAGTACATATGGTTTTCGAAAGAAATGAGCAGAAGTGCATGAAAAAGTTTAAAAAATTTTGGATCAAAATTATGGGTGCCTTAAGGGCAGCTTATCATTTGTAAAGAAATAAAAAGAAGTATTAAAAAAAAAAAAGAGGAAACCATATGTACATAGCATAAGATAAATTATCAATTTTGAAATTTTTTTTTTCGAATTTTGAAATTTCAAAATTCAAAGTTCATAATTTAAAATTCAAAATTTGAAATTTTTAAATTTCAATTTTTTTTATTTTCGCATTTTAAGATTCTAAAATTTCGAATATTAAAGTTTCAAAATTTCGTCCATTATAGTTATTTTATGGAGAAATAATGAAATTTATTTAATTAGAAGATAAACTGTACATGAACTGAAGAATACTATATACAATAGACATAGTTTGGTCATGGATTTCAATTTCTCTTCATTGGACAAACCTTGACATGGATGGAACCGGAACCCGTCCATTAGCAGAATGGACCTCCATCATTCTCATATAATTAATTTTTCCCTGTTAGAGCGAAAGCGAACTAATCAAATTAGAAATATAAATTACTTGGTTCGGCTTAACCACAATTTAAGTTTGAACTTACCTGGCAAGAGTCACATAATAACAGGCCACAAACACATAACAAATTCCCACCAAACAAATAAAAAATCTAAAGAAAAAACTAAGATAAAATTCTACCCAAATGACCCAAAAGAAACACAACAGCTGTCTAGTTTGAAGTTCTACACCAACAAAGCACACAAACATAAACACACAACAGTGACACTAGCACCACAAACCTACACCAAATAAACTGATCTGCACTCTGCCCATGAATTAATTAATAAACCCCACGTCATTGACCAATCCGCCCTTCCCCGGTCTATTCACATGCCAGCTTGGTATCAAAGCTGGTAAGGCAGATAGCAAAAGCCTGGAAAGCAGAAAGAGGATATCTATAGTCCATAGTGAACATATCTTTGGCCACCTTCCCAAATTGCAATATGATCTTATCATGGTCTGACGAAGAAGCTGACCCAGCACCAGATGGTGGTGGGGCAGGGCCAGCAGCTGGGAGAGGGTTTACTGCCCCAGTGTGCCCTGTGGGCCCGCTTGATCCAGCTGCAGCTATCAGCTGGAAGTTCTTTACCGAGGCCACAGTAACACGGCCCCGGAAATTCAGGCACCAGCACTGCAGCTGCTCGTGCCACCTCGGTGCCTTGTTCCGCAATACCAAGGGCAATACCTTGTGGGACCCACTGCTCCCCTCCCCTGTCTCGTCAGGCCCATTGAGCCTGCCAGACATGTCAGAAAACCTAGTGCTTGGGAAGTCAGTGAAGCGGTCGGCTACTGAGGCAGCAGTGGTGTTGCTTCTGAAAGATTCCTCAAAAGAGGGTCCTGCAAGAATCTGGTCCGGCTGGGTAGGGACAGAGCCTCCAGGGCCCACCGCAGAAGCAGGAATGGAGTTCATGACACAGTGCATGCGGCGTGGGCCTCGAGTCCCCAGAACATTCAGCTCATAGGAAACATCTGCAATCCGGTAGTTCCCTGAAGGTACCTTCGGGGAAACCTTCTTAGAGAACCGTTTACTGGACTTAACAGCCTGGGGTGGCACAATCGGCGAGGATGAGATGGTGACATTCGGTGGCTCAGCATCATAGATCATGAATTTGGTGCCGAGAAAGTTTGATCTGGAATATTATCATACAAAATAAAGTTATTTTAGTTGTTAATCTGTGGTATCATTCAGCTTGGTATTGACCAATTAATTCTGGTACATGATAGCTTAACCTTAATTGAACTCCTATTCAAATTTTTGGGTGCAGGATCAGAACTGATATAATTTGTAGTTTTTGAACTGAGCAATGTAAATTTGAGTTGTGCTAAACATACCTCATTTTGCCAATGTAAGAGCAGCTTGATCTCGATATGTTATCACTATCCATAGATATTATGTACTCCGTATAGGTAGTTCGCCTGGTCCTTTTGGCTGACAGTAGGAATTTCCCATTTTCAACAAGCACAGCTACATTGGCAAATATGTGGAAAGAGAAAGTAAAAGACAGAATCTCAGATTTAATAAAAGCCATACATTTAGGTATCCAAAGTCAATAAAGATAACAAAGGATTTGAGTTTTAAACAAAATGTAAGAAGATCATTTGCATAAACTATATATCAATAGCTATTGTAAAAGGAAACTGTAGCATATGGCTCCTTTAAACACCTTAAAACAGAGTTAAGGAATAGGCAAAAATAGTAAAGAAAAACTACAGATTGGATTTTCCTCAGAACAACTTTTGCAGGAAGACCATTCAGAATTTAACATCTTGGTATGGTGATAGTGATACTATGTACACAAAAAATATATTGTACAGGCTCCTTGTGTAACCAAGAGTGGAAAGGAGGAGAAGTTCAGAATTACCAGGACTGAGGCATAAGTAGAGATGATAAGTGAGTTTGGATTTGTCACGCATTATAAAGCACTGTATAGTACCATCACGTGGCCCAGGCTGTTTGTAAAGCATTAGAAGATGCATGGATCAGAATTTAGTCAAATTAACCAAAAGTAAAATCTTCTTTAAAGAATAACTCTCTCTCTTTATCGCTCATGCACATGCATGCACAAAAATCTAGAAGTGGCAAAATCCTTTTGCACTATAAGCAACAAATCAAGACATCTTTTCTTTCCATCCTTTTATTGTTCCATAAATCATATGTAGTTCAGCAGCCTTAAACAAAAAATAATGCACCACATTCACAAAACAAAATAAATAAACCAACCTGCTTAAGCGATACAGGGAAGGTGAGTTTTCCACATAACTCAGGACTCATAACCATCTCCTTGCACATCTCCCGCCATGACCTACACACAGCCGCACACGCCACCACATTCTTTCTATTGGGCCATGTGCCCTCACTTTCCTCTAGCCGCCGCACCACTTCTCTAAGCAGCTCCGGAGGAAGCCCTGCCCACCTGTTCTCGCTATCAAGTACCACTTCTGGCTCCTCGTGAGGACGCACGACCGGGGCTCCTGATCGGCCCCGGTGGCGCCCACCGACACCTGACAATCCACTTATTTTTACCTCGAAGCTCCGTCTAGATATGCTCCCAAGGCTCTCTTTCACATCACGCATTATGCTACGAAACGACATATTGGCTCAATCAACCTGTCATATTGAGATTTTATGAATGCACCCTTTCAGCAAAAATATATACATTATACTATTGGTTCCCGAGCAAAAAAAAATGTTTTTGAATAGAAGGCAATATTTGGTAACTCCTTGCCTGATTAGGATTGCTAGTTCTAGATGAAAACCCAGGTAACCAACAATTTGTTTCTCATTCCAAGTAAAAGTTGACAGTTTAATATGCAGAAAGTCAAGTTTTGACCGATAGGAACTTTGATAACAATTCCATTTGAGTTTTGATTTAATTGCATTTGCTCATTCCTCAACCCAATATGCAACTCCAGGTTGCCAATCTGAGGTCATTAATTAATCAAAATTGGCAAGGATATGTTGAGTAGACAATGAAATCTGTACCTCACAAAAAGATAGAATTTTATTTTAAATTTTGAATGGTATTAATTAAATGGCTGACATGAAGTTGACTATAACATTAACCAACTTTTCTCGTACTGGAATTTAAAAATGAACTATTAGAAATAACAGTATCATCAAGTCACTTTGATGTGAAAGACCGACTGAAGTTGGTAGCTTAAGAATACGGATACAAAACATTTGTAGGTCTATCTAAAAAAAACAGTCAAACTTATCATTTTGAAAATATACAGCTTAAGAATAAGGATACAAAACATTTGTAGGTCTATCTAATCAAAAGAAATTAGCAGAGAAGTAAATTGCAAACCAATGGACGCATTCCAAGGACCAAGTTCTGTAAATTTTAACATCAAGCCAATCAGCTTATAAAATGATTTGAGCTTGTAAAATATCCTCCAAAGACAATATATTTAAAAAAAAAAAAACTCCAAACTGGTTAAACCAGGGGCCGCAAAAGTAACATGCACCTTATAACTAGAAGGAATTTTCATAATAAGAAAGACTTTCTGACCAAATAAAGCACATATAAAACAGTAAAAAAAAAAAATGCCAGGACACTTGAGACAGAGATGCAACTTTTTTCACACTCAAGAGAGATAAATTGCAAATATTAGATCTAATAGGACTCAGTTACAGAAGCTTATTGCTTTTACACAAGAGGGAAGAATGGAACTGCACAGAATTCTGAAGAGCAAGTACTGTGAAAAGTTAATTCTGAGATGAACCAATGAACAACATTTTTGACAAAAGAGTAGCAGATGGTACCAGTTTCATTAGACAAACAAAACCCACGTTCCTTACACTTTCATAGATCCCTAAACTAGATTATGAAAATGAAATATCATGATTATTGGTACCAGAACTAAACACTTAGCAACTGGATCTACAGACTAATGCATCTACATTGGTTTATGATTAAGAAGTACAAAACAAAAACCTATCAGAGTACTTTTTACTACCAAGTTTAAACTGAGAACATAGTAATCCTACCTTCCGAGTACTTTTTACTACCAAGTTTAAACTGAGAACATAGTAATCCTACCTTCCCAGTTCCCACACAAGTATGTCCAGCACGAATTTATACAAAAGGTAAAAATTGAACTATACCCCCAAATAAGTTCACAAAAATATAATATAACATACCTAAACTTCCTTCCTTGTAATTAGAAGCTGAAACAGCAGATCCAACTCTACGCAGCTCAAAAGGTACCAGAATCTGCTGAAATAGACGAAACAAGACTCAAAAGTTGGGCCTTTTTTAGGTGCGAAATTGCTACTCCCAGAAAAGGAACTTAAAGCAAAGCAAGCTTTTTACACACAAAATCCAAATCGAACACAGATCCAGCTGAATTCAGTTAAGAATTCGCAGTGATTCAGAATAAAAAGGGCAAAAGAGCTCACATTGAAGCTCTATCAAGGCAGAAAGTCGCGCGCTTTGGCTTTGCGGTTTTAGCCTTGTAGTCGAATCTGAAGAAAGAGATCTAGCATATGTCTCCTCTTTACTCGCTCTCTCTCGCTCTCGGCTCGCTCTGAGCGCACAGGAGACTAGGCGACTAATGAAATGGCGAAGTCGAGAAGTAAGAGAGAGAGTGGGGAAAGGTAGGAGGAGGAGGAGGAGAGAACTCAGAAGGGAAAGGACAAGCACACAGCTCTACTTCACTTTTTTTTTCCTCTCATTAATTATTATGAATTCCATCTTATACTCTACAATTGCTTCGTGACATCCTTATTTGACACCCCAAGCTTTCTCTGGGACTGGAAGTGTTGTTTTTATTCTTCGTAGTTTCGTGCTTTTTCTTTAGTATTTAATTTTATTTTGTATTAAATAATATTATATTTCTCTCTTTCATGTGATATACTAAGGTTGATTGGAATTTTCTTAATTTACCGTGCAGTGTCTCAGGCTCTCATCTGAATTAGTATAATAATCTGATTTTTTTTTATAATATATATTCAGCGCTCTCTTAAGTTTTAAGATTAGCATGGGCAGAGGTTTGTTGACAATTTTAGAAGACTATTTCCAATTTTTTAATTGAAATTTGGACAAAATAAAAATTCCAATGTACTGATCTTTTAAATTTATGTAAACTTCAATTTATTAGTCTTTCCGAACTACTTAGGATAAACATTCGTTGGGATATGATCAGATATTCAGTATTCTTTTTATAGTTTGGATACAAATAACAAGAGGGCGAATGAACTGCAATTTCTCGTTAATAATTATATTATTTTATGAATTGCATATTATTGATGATTTAATGTTATTTTAAAATTTCAACTAATTTTAATTATGTATTTTTTTATTATCGCACAACGAATAATACTTAATTAATCATATAATGTTTCTTCACTTATATTACTTGAGCAGCAAATGATTAAAACAGACACATCATGACAACATTTAAATATAAGCTCACATCTTTGAAAATTATCATTTGCATGTGGATCATGATTAAAAATATTTACGGCCTAATTTGATACAGGTTGATTGTAAATGAAATGTCTTGTTAAAAAAAAAAAAACCAAACCAGTTAGCTTGGCTGCCTCCAGTCTTCAAGACAAAAATTCCAAATTACTCCGGCCGCTTTCGCAAACCCTTTTTAGTCTTGAATTGCATCTCGCTCCGCTTGTGAGTTGCAGCTTGTATCCTCCTTGGCTTTGCCTCCCTTGTACAACCTAACCCCTTTCTCCTTCTTTAATAACAATAAACTCAACAATGTTGCACAAAAAAAAATATTGTGAATTTATATACCCTAATTCAGGCAATTTTCAATCATATGAACTATGAATTCGTGATTATCGTGGGCGATGTGGATGGAATCTAAAATTTGAAATATCAAGTCAGTGATTCTTGTTAAATGACAAATTAATGCATAATCTGTGACCAGGTCCAGATGGGAGCTTCTGTGATCAACTTGTCCAATTTGATACTATAGAAAATGATAACTCTTTTTGCAGGTAAATGAAACTATATCTTTCGAGTAATTAATTGCCAATCTTGTAATCCTTGGGTATATTATGAGGGATATATATATATATATGCTAGATTAACCTCTATCAAAAATTGATAAAATATGTAAATGCAATAAAAATTTGTCTCGTCATTTGTTGAATTATTCTTACAAAGATATATTAATTTTTTCCCCTAATTACCAAGTAAATATTTTATTGTTAACAGCTAGTTATTCAATTAGTCAATTATATCAACATTTTTTTTTGTCATTTATCCATGTTTCAACTTTCAAGCTCTCAAACCTTGACCTCCAACGCCACAACTAGTCCATCCCTAACGAGATTATCATACTTGCTCGAACATTCATAATAGTCGCCAATTTAATTTTTTGTTTGAATAGTAGGACAACGGGTTTAGTATCAAACAAGTAAACGACTATCTATTTATCAAATTCTACATAGTATTTCAAAATAATTGCTAGTCTAAATTAGCGCATCATTGTCAATCCAAACGTAGAATTTAGAACAACCTACTTGTTTGTAATTGTGGTGCACGTTTTGAGTGTCTCAACCATTTCGCAAAAATATCAGGTCGGGTCCCATGCTGTCGTGGTGAGTTGACTTTCCGTTTCGTTCCGTTCCGTCACATTTGACGGAGAAATAGATGGCGACACTCATCTTCAATTCCTTCCAAACCGAACATGTCCATTTTAAGCCAATATAATATTCACCAATTTTTTTTTTTTAGAAAAATTAGGCAGTAGCTACCTAGAAAATTGTTTTTTTTCTATTCACCAATTTGTTTGGTTGCACAAAAATAAAAATAAATACGCATATCGAAATTTTTTATTCTTATTTTTTATTTCATACTCATCCAAACACACTACAATTGTTTAGCAGAGCATCTATATTTTTTTGGTATACGCAGCTTTTCTCTATCGTCTAGCCGTCTAGGTACAAACCTGGTCCAACGTATACTTTCCTCGAACTTTGATTGGCAAATGGCAATACGTGTCAAGTTTATATTTTCTAGTGATATAATCGGCGAAAAATTATTATTTAAGCTACTCATTTTTTATTGAACAACAAGCTGCCTTTGGCTTCCCGGTGGCTGTAAAAATTGATTCTCGTCGATACAAAAAATAAAAAAATAAAAAAATGGCTCACACCTCAAAACAGCACTTGATGCATCTATTCGTGGGCTCGTGGGTCGTGGCTTTCGTTTACTCGGCTTGACTCGTTGTATGACTTTTGATATTTTCTAATATATTTAAAAGGAAATCCTAACAGCCACGTCTTTATTTTATTAATAATTAATATTAATAAATTTCTAAGAACCTTGGGCTTTCGCCTTTTCCCACTGAAATTGTGAAATTAGAGCCTTGATTTTAAGTACTAGGAAGGAAACCAGGGTCAGTTACCCAAGACAACCTTCCCCTTTTTTATACCGTTGTCAGTCCAAACTTTTACCATGTAATTCGGCCACCAACCATGCATTACTTTTAGTATTTTCCTTTATAATTTTATAAGGAGTTAATTATTTTTAAATAGATTTAATATTATATTAAATACCAATATCAATATAATAACTATAAAAAACTATTGAATAATTTTTGTAGGTCAACAAATCGCATCATTTTTATGGAAGTTAATATGTTTTTTTTTAAAAAAAAAGTATATATATGTATCTAGCATTATTTAACATTACTTCAATTTCTTTTTACTAGATCCGCCAGTGTTCATATGTCTACGATTACTTTATTTTTGAAAAGGTTCAAATAGCAAGTCTAAATTTCAAAACAGCTATTTATTTACAACAATTAAGATATATTCTCTTCTATTTTACTTTTATTAAAAATGTGAAAACTGTTACATGTTGAAACTTGGATATGCTAGTGTTTTTATTGAGTTAACGAATGCACATTCCAACATACCCAAAAATATACTTTCTAAGATGCACTAGAAGAATGTGATCGAATTCGTATTGGGGAAAAAAAAAGTACAACATGTAACGGGAGAACTCACCATTTTTTTTTTCTGTTTAGAATCTTCATAATACTTTTCAAACTAATTCAATTTTTTTATTATATTTTAGAATTAAAATTATTATTCAAATATATAAAGTGTCTATATATTAAAATATTGTGCGATACGTGTATCATATTAAGGAATTGAAATTATGAAACATACAACAAATTTTTTCCCCATATTTTAGTGGACCTATATATGAACTATTTATTTAAATAAAGCCTACAAAATTAGAATTTTTACTTCATTTTTTTCTTTTAAAATTATTAAGATCTTGGAATTAAAATACTATTAATGAACGATAACTTGAAGATAGAATATCAAAACAAAAGTTTGACTATTCTAACATGGGTTCACTCCTAGATCCCAAAGCCATAGCCGAGGACTTCAAGCAGTCACGAAATCAGATTTAACAAGTAACAACATATACTGTGTAGATCACTCAATTGTATAACAAATACTTCAGAGCCTGACGTTTAGTTATCAGTATATACCAGAAGCTTAAGAATTATCTGTATTTCTTGGCAAATCATTTGTTTTGTTTAAACATTTTTGTTTTAATTTGAAAAAATGCAAAAAAAAAAAAGTTTAAAGGTGGGATGCAAGTCGTTTCAAGTACTTAATAAGTGTCTAATTTATGCCATTTAAGTATATTTAAACGGTTCATTTGTATAGGTCCTTGAGTGTAGAGTTTTTCGAATTTCAAATTGTTGATAAATGATAAAACATGTAATTGTGATGATTATTTTTATTATCCGGGCTAAACCAAAAAAACATAGTTGCTATTATTGTTTACAATCTAATTACAATTTTAATCATATGGCAGGTTTCATAATGGCATTTTTTAATTCAAAAGATTCATCAATCTCATGGCGCAAAGGTAAGACAAATGGACTAGTCTTTAGTGGAAATCCCCATTTAATGCCTTACCATCTGGAGGCCTGTCCCACATTACAAGCACAGTATACTTCAAAATCCAAGAACAATATTAAAATGAACCAAAAACTGCAACATAATTAAAACTGAATTAAAAATTTCAACGCCGGTTTGATCAGCAATTTCACCCTCGTCCACTTACATAGTTACATGCTCAAGGTAATCTTGGATCCTGCAAACAGCTCGTTGTACTTCAGATTTGACAATCTCATATATATTTCTCCCTGTTAAACAAATAGTTGTTTTCCTCCCCCGATTAACGAATTTAAGGCCACTACAATTTGCTTGAAATATATATATAATAAAATAATAAAATTGCAAATTTAGGAGTGATTGATTGATTAAGACTTGATTCAATACCACTAATTGAGTACTATCCTTCTCCATGACATGCGGGACAGCAAAATTGATATATAGTGTTACAATATGACGACAGATTCATTATGCTCGTAACAACTGAATATTCATGAAAAATTAAGCCAAAACCCAAATTGCTGTTCTACAATATACTGCTTCACATAGTAACATACCAATAATGGGTAGATATAATTGATTCATTGATTGTGCGCACATCATAGCACTAAAACAGAAATAAAACTTAATATACGATAAGAAAAGCAAATTGCCACTTGCTACTCAGGTTCAAATGCTACTTCTAGTTACAATTTTACGCCCAAGGCAAGCTATCTCCACCACAAACAAACAAAAATAATCTGACTAGCCTACTTTTTACCCTGCATAACAATTAACAAATTACCAAAAAAAAAAAAAGATTAGAATCTCTAAGAACCAGCCATTCAATACCATCTGATCTGACTTAGCAAAGCAAACACCTGCACCACTCGAAATACCTTGGGTGTAAATGATACAGGCAACCAATAATAATTGCCTCCAAAAGGTCCCCACCCCAAATGTCATTGTATAAAAGACTCGGGTAGCGCAGCAGGGTCCAGCTCCCAGTAACCACTCAGTTTACCACCTAACTGATTAGTGAGCCGGTGTCTCGGTATCCTATGCGAGAACCTTGCCAACTCTTTCCTTGGTATCTCCATAGGCTTCCTCTTATCATCCAACCTAAAAACAGTCCCATGACCTTCCACTTGGGTTAGCAGCAACACTTCAATTGCATTACTTGTGACCTTAGACACCCGTACCAGATCATATTGACAATTCTTAGTAAGATCATCTATTGACCAGTCAGGATTCCAGTTGCAGTACACAGCCCATATCTCAGTTACTTCTGGTACAATCTCAAATATGATCTTCTTCTTACCAGCGGCTACTTGCTCTGCCCTCACCTCCTGAGAGAATGCATCAACACTAAAAGTGTTGTCATAAGTGCTGTCCTCCTTCCTTCCAACTGCTATAAAGGTGCCGCAACCCAATGGGAGCCCGGAATTAATCCACCTTTTTGTCTCCCCAATCTCACCGCCCACATATGGCTCAAGCCACTTTATATTCACAGTCCGTTCTTTCAGTTGAACTTGTTTCACCTGTGCATAGTATTTCGGGAGCCGGTCAATATCACAATATAATGCCCATATCTGACCCAGCTTGAATTTTTCAATAGATCTATCATTTGAAAAAATGTAGAATTCAGAGTTAGGACACTCATATGTAGGAGACACAGGCGGGGATAGTGTTTCCTCTCTGTCTCCATTCTGGTCCCCAGAATGCTCATCAGTCTTTTGTTCTTTCTTCTCTTCTTTGTAATGTGCAGAGGAAAAATGGATATTAGATTGCTGCTGCTTTGGTTTTCCATTTAGGTCTAGGTCCAGGTCAATTGAAGAAAATGCACTGTCAAGGTTGGGAGGCAGAGATGCAGGATCCAATTCAAAAGCGCCTTGTGGGACCCCATCCCTCTCATTGCCCACGGTGCGATACAGTGGCACACTATGAGAGAACCTTAGAATTTCATTAGTGGGTATTACAACCGGCGCTGCCTCCCTTGATTGCATAAAGAGACTAACAAATCCATTAAGCTTCACCAAAGGCACCACGACAAACCCTGTACTGTGTGTGAAATCCGACACCACCTCAACCATCTCATACTTGAACTGTCTCTTTTGGCCCCCTGATTTGGAGCTCCAACCGATGTCCCAATCTTTGTACAACGCCCATATCTCCCCTTTCCTCGGGTATATTTCAAAACTAATCCTCCTCTTACTACTTTTTGTGCACTGAACAACATGGGAGAACGTTAACAGCTGATCAGTGGTTTCTTTCTTCCCAAGTTTAAACTTTCCCGTGGCAACAGGGAGGCCTGCACGGGACCACACCAAGGCAGATTGGTCGGGGTCTGACTCAAACCAGACATACTCCACCTGAAATTGAGGAGAGGTTCGCCGCACACTTACAATATGGGCATAGTAGCGAGGCATACCATCCCTGTCATCATACACTGCCCAGACCTGGCCCACTGCAAACTTGGTCTGCTCCCGGACCTTATCAAACTGAAAGAACTCTGGGTCCGGGTATGTAATCTCCTTTGAATCCGAACCCAAATGAGCTGCTTCCTCTTCATTGGGAATAACATCCTCCTCAGCTTCTTCGCTGGGCCCATTCATTGACTGTTTGTTCTCATTAGCGTTCAAGAAGTCGTTGTCAGCATAATCGTCCAAATCATCGTCAACATCATCAGCCTTCTCATTGTAGCTTACATTCTGTTTCTGACGAGATGACCGGCGTGGTGGGTGGTTGCTGCCATTTGGCAAAACTATTTCTTCTTCACTATCATCACTTGAACTCTCTGATTCTTCTTCTTCATCTTCCAAAACAACCTTTCCTTTTCTCTTTCTCTGCCTCTTCCTCTTATTCGATTTCACTGAGGGAACATTTGAAGTGTTTGCTTGTACAGATGCTGGTTGGGTTCCCACCCCAGGCTCAGTCTTAGTCCCACTTCCAAGGTTGACCCTTTCAAACTTCTTCTGATCAACATCAGCAGTGGTACCAGCACTGGTATTAGCATTAGCGGGACCACCTTTGGATTGGCTGGGATGTACACTAGCAGAATTCTGTAACGGGTCACTTGATGGACCATGGTTAGGTGGATTAAACCTGAGGTTCGGGTTAAGGTTTACACCATTACTGGTACCAAAGGGCCTCGCCTGTTCATGAATATCATAAGCAATAAATGGCTTGAGACAGTTCTGACATCTAAGCGCCTTCTTCAATATGCTCTTGTAGTACTGATAACGCATACCGCAAGAGTGGCAAGCAGTCCAGAAGGTTGGATTCGCACTTGCGGCAGGTGGTGGGCCTGTACCATGACTGGCCCTTGCAGCAGGTGATGGGGCACGCCTCATATTTACATGGCTTGGCCTTGCGTTCCTCTTCATGTCATGAAGAGATCTCTTCCCCTTGTCAGTTAGAATACCATTAGCCTCACCGATTAATTTAAAGGCCGCCTCAGCACCAGCAAATTTATTTTTGTCGGGATGAAGTAAGAGAGCAAGTTTACGGTACGCCTTTTTTATCACCAGGTCATCAGCGTTGGTACTGACCTGGAGTATACTGTACCAGTCTGTCTCGCCATTCACCTTGGTAATGGCTGAGGAATGCACTTCACACACGGTTACAATCTGATTTATGTTTTCTAGATCCGAGTACAGCTGTCGAGCTTTTAAGGCCCATTTATGGGCTGCTGTGTAGTCTTTTGCTTTCAGCTTGCATTCAGCTAGGTCCCGCGCTCTTATGGCCTCCTCTTTGTTGCATTCCATATTTTATGAAAACCTTTTACTGAACAAGTAATAATTGTATATGTGTGATTGGTCTACAACTAACTGTTCTTCATTCTTGAATCGGGTCCTGTGTGAAAAATTATCAGTAAAAGACTATTAGAGGTCATCAGTTTCAACACTTCTCCTAATTTTTTTATTCAATTTTAAATAAAAAAAGAATGAAAATATCTTACTAAAGAAAAAGAATAGTAAAAAAACAAAACCCCTGAAATAGCACAGCATTTGATATCATTTTTTTTTTCAAACAAGATTATGCATTTGACTCGCTTTGCTCTGCCTATATAGAACTAGAAACGAAAGATATTGATCGTATTGACAAATGCATTTAACAAATGTGATAACCAGCACAGCATTGTTGAAATCCTAGACATATAGCGCAATTTGAAAAACTATTACTCATACAACCGCAATTCAAAGAAAAATAATAATAATAATAATAACAAAAAAAAAGATTACGGTGCATTAGGCACCATTATAATTTCTATTTTCTAATTTTTATTTCATAAAACAGAAAACTGTTAGTGTTTTGCTTATTTTTGTTGTTGAAATTTCTAATTTCATCAACAACATTGGACACCAACAATACTCAATTTTTGAAACAAAGGCACTGAATTAAGTAACATTCTAAAGGATAAAAAACATGCACTGTATTAATGATTTGAGACTAACAAAAAAGGAGCAATTTCAGTGTATTGAACTTCTTTTCTAGTCATACAAGGTTAATTCCCAACTGAAACCATTGCTCTTATTTACTGACAACAAAGCATGAGGAAGCAAGCCCAATTTCTAAATTTGTAGTTGTCATTAAGCTTAGCAATATTATATTTAAACAAGAGTAAGAAAACTGAAGTACCAGAATCAAAAGAAGATAGCGAAGCATATGCTCTCCTCTTCCTCCTCCTCGGACAAACACCCCGACCTCAAAGGCACCGCGCAAACAAATCCTGACGAGAGAGAGTAAAAAATTAGTTCAGATAAAACCCTAGATTTGAGAATAGACTTGAAAATCGGGAACAGGAGAACATGGAAATCCACAGAAGACAGCAACGGCTGTACTTACCAGGTCAAGAAACAGTTCAAAAAACCCTAAAACAAGCGATGCGAAAAAGATTTGAGCGAGAGAGAATGAGAGAAATTGGTGGAAAGGGAAGAAAAATTTCATTAAGAACAAAGGGGCAGAGAAGAAATTCTGCGGTGCTGTGAATTTACGGAAAAGCCCGCTAGTCAATAGGAAAAGACCTAACTACCCCTACTTTTCACAATTTTTTCCTGCAGCGTCTCTCTATACAGAGTTCTTATTTCGGGAAAATGAGGGCAAAGTGTCAGGAGCAAAGGGCTTAGGGGGAAATGAAATTTCTAACTGAATTTACGGGACTACCCCTGCATCTTTAAAACAATTTCAACGATAACCCTCGTGGGAAAGGCGCCAATCTTAATCGGAAGTAGAGCGGAGGGGCAGAGGGAGGGAAATTGTTTTTGAACTGAATTTACGGATGTACCCTTTTCTTTGCAATATATGGGTGTGTTGGTCATTGTTGAATAAGTCTTATTCCGAATAAAACTTATTCAGGATGAAACCAAACGCGTTTTGAATAAGTCTTATTCCAAATAAGGACTTATTTAACTTCTTATTCTAATTCCACCATATTGTTGAAACAAAAGTGAATAAGAAAGAGGAGAGAGGAGAGAGAAAAGTTTATTCAATCCCTTATTCAAACCGGTGCCAAACACACCGGAAGTGGAGTGAATGAATAAGGAATATGAATAAATACAAATTTTTTTAATCCCTAATTCTATATTTTTACTAGAATATGAATAAGCATTAGAAATAGTACAAATTTCTTATTCATGTGTTGTTTAATTTCACACGAATAAAATTTATTGGCGAATAGGCTTATTCGTGCCCCATCTAAACACGCCCCAATGGTGTTTGGTTGAACAAGAAAAAAAAAAGAGAAGAGGGAATAATATTCCTTATTTTTTCTTTATGTGTTCATAACCACTCAAAGAGTAAAGTAAGGAAGATATCTTATTTTATTCTTCCTATGAAAATAAGGCGGAAGGAAGTAGAAATAAGGAAGAACTATTAATTATTGTGTTTACTCTATCTTTATACATCACACATCATCCGAAAAATATAAAATAATAAGGAATAAGCTTTTTTGTGTGTTATCACTCTTCTCTCTTCTCTATTTTTCTCTTATTCATGGACAGCTAAACCGTCAAATCCCGCTGCTTTAGGCATGGCAGATCCCGCCGCGACTTAAGCCAAACATTCTCCAAGGATGTTTGCTTCGGGCATGCAGTCGCAAGACTTACCATCCTATTTTCATCACTAGTTGTCATGTATTTACTATACTTAAGGCAACAATTCACATCCCAGAACCAAGCAACTCATGCTTGTGCATCACATAAATAAACACAACAATCGTCCATCCATCGTACTTATATGCATCCGGCCATATAGACACCCATCCTTTTCAGTCTCAACTTTGTTGCCAGCCCATGCATAAGTCATATTGTTCATATCAAACACAACATAAGGATTTATATAACATATAAGCATAGTTTACGCAATAAAACATCACATAAAAGTATAGCAAAACATGGCAAACACAATGCTTATTTCTCTCCTGCACTTGCACCCGGCTTCAACCTAGAATTATGAAAATATAGAAACGTGAGAAAGAAAACCATTTCTTAATGCGGTATTTAGTTCCAACTACGCATGAACCCGAAGTTTCATGCATAATTAAACTCGCAACCGAAATACTTTAAAAAATAGCTTTACATAATAGAAGTTTCAGCCATGAAATACTTTAAAACAATATGCAATGCATAGTACAGCCAAACTGAGGTTTGGTAATCAAATCACATAAGAACACAAAAGCCAACCCTTATTTTAGACACCTAACCATGCACTATAAGTCTATAACTAGAATAGTCCAATTAATGTAATACATTCCATTCCAATACCATAGACCGTGAATCACCTTCGTCAACAAGGGTTACCAACGATCTTACTAATCGATCCATCAAATTGTACTAAGAGGACATTTATCCCCTCAATATTGAGTCCCGAAATACAAGCACTTATCTTACGACCCTTGGAAAAATGGTTCATGACACCGATTTTCAAAGATGCAAATGTCATTCATCACACATTTAGCACAACCTTACCATACCAACCAATTCAATCATCCAATAAGAATACCATCAAATATGGCAATCATATATTTACCAATTCCATCAATACATAGCCTATTATCTGTCATACAACATAACAATTCACATATGCAAGCTATATGATTAGTCATGCACAATTAGTCATACAACATGCATAAATATAATAGCTTTTAGTTCCATTCATAAAATTTAGGGCTCATGTGGAATACGCACCTTTATACCTATTTACGAACCCTTGTCACTTAGGCGTTGTCGCTGCATCATCGCTCGGGTCCCCTGCTTCCTGGCTTACGAAGTTTGGTTCACAAGTATAAAATCCTTAAGTCATAGTTATGCATGACCAACCTATAACCCATGTTGCTTCGTGGTTGGGGCACAAACTTGACACCGATTCGTGGCTGGTTTGCAGTGGAAGCGTTGTTTCTATCGCCATACCCATGGTTTGGTTCCATGTTGCTCACCTTAACTACACCATTGCTTATATCATGCTACTGTTATACCATGCTCATGCTTTCTACATGCATGTAGTCTGTTAAGGTAGGGTCACAAGATCACGGTTTGCATTACAACAATACTGATTTGCACTACAACAACACTGGTTTGCACCATAATAGCTCCGTTAGGGCCTGGTTCATGTATGACAGCCATGATCCATAATAGAAATCCACTGCCAAGAGTTTTCTTAGCCTGATTTTAGTAAATCGTGGGCAAAACCATGCATCGTGCCTTGCTCTCAACTGCCCCAGCTAGCAATTTCATGCACTAGAGCTCTCAAACAATGTTATATGGATCTATTTGGGACCGAACATGGCTAACATGAATTTTTCTAAGGAAGAAACCTTGTGATGAGTAGGGATAGAGGTTAAGGGGTGTAGGACATGTGCCAATCAGTCCTTAATTCTCTTTGGCCCTACAGTTAAAACATGCCCCAATTCTATTGGTTGGTCAATTGGCAATTTATATTGTCTAACTAGACCTGACTATTTGTTTTACCTGTTGGAAAACTTGTCCAGGTCACTAAGTACCCAACGCACAGCAAGGAAAGTGGTTAACCGTCGTTCTAGCTTACGGTCTATAACTGACAGCCAATACAACATACTTTGGTCTATACAACAACAACCATGATTTAGGTCACCACATCAATTCATTTTTACCGTCGAATTCTCTATTTTTAGGCTATATGACATGAGCATAATATATGCAAGACTGTTCCATAGGCAACCGTTACTATAGCAGGACAAACACTGTTACATTATCTGGACACGGGCAACTCACTGTTTTCATGGTGTTACATGACTGGAACATTTGTCAAAATTGTCGTCACTCACACAAACACACTCTTAGTATATATTTTTTTGAATGTAGAGTCCAACACAGATGGTAAGTGCTTCGTTACTTCTTATTATATAACACATTCAAATCTTGCATGTCATAATGAAAAAATAATATCAAAGATACTAGATTAAGTGATATTGTAGAATGATTGCACGATTGATGAACATGTTGTTCATATGGTAAGAGCGATGTGGGTGAAATACCGACGTGTGTCTAATATCTTATATGATAGAAGAGTCTCACAAAAGCTAAATGATAAGTTCTACAAGACAACAATCAACATGTAATGTTATATGTTATTGTTACATAATGTTGGACTATCGAGAAACGTCTATAATTAATATAAGTGTGATAGTAATACATGCAGTTGATTTGTCATCATACAAGAAGGAACCAATCCATAATTAACAATACATATGACACGGTAGAATAACACCGATAGGGATGAAAATAAAGCAGATAAACTTCATTCTGAACTATATTCGGATACGAGAACTGTGTTCAATATCCGAAACTTTTTCTTATCCAAACATATCCATATATGTATTTTGTATTTAAAAATGGATATAAATATGGTTTGACAATTGTTGGATCTGTATCCATATCCAACAAAAAAAATGTTATCTGACCTGTATTTAATCCTTATCCGATCCTTTCATCTTTAATTGAATCAGATACACAAGATAATTAATGTAACTAATCCTTTTAATGCTATGGAAAATACTTTTTACTTGATGATACTGAGCTTTTATTTGAAAGCTTAGATTATAATAACATTTTGATTGGACTAGTAACATGATATAATGACGATATATAATTTTTTTTTTATCTTATTGTGATTGTTACATTTGACGGCATATGATCAATAATAAATTTTGATGTATGATGACATATGATATCGAAGTTAATATTTTATTAATTTTCTATTTATATTAGTTTGTTAATTTATAAATATTTGTTTTAATATCTAAAATATATTTGTATTTGTATCAAACAGTATCCAATAGTATTAGTATCCGCTTAACATTCAAACCATATCCGTATCTGAATCTAAAAAAAATACGAATACATATATGATTTGGCCACTATCCGATCAACTTTCATCCTTAAACACCGATTGAAAAGGAGCTCATCCAACATTAGTATTCAATAATTTAAAATATGATTCGCACACCGATTAAAGAAGAGCTCATCCAAGGTTAATATTCAATATCTTAAAAAATGATTCGCATGTGATAGGCAGTTTGTATGTATATTAGTATCACTTATTTATATAGGGATTTTGATCGTACTTGACACTCAAATATTATCAAAACTAATGAATTTACTCAATAATTACTATGGTTTCCTAAGATTTGGCTATGCCGTCGTATCTACTTGTATATTTGTAGGGTTTGATAAAGATTGGAGAGAAAATAAGTTCTGAAAGAATTTTAGCACTTGCACGTATGCCAAACGACTCATTCTTGGCACTGCTCGGATCGAATGACACACCACTCAGACCTAATGGCTTATACTCGGACCGAGTGCACTTGCAGTCAGCTCGAGCTCATTGCCCGGTGCCCTGTTCGGACTGAACAAATCTCATTCAGATCGAACAGGAACTGACCTAGTTGATTTGAAAAGTTTTTTATTGAAGGAAACTCGAGTTTTTGAAAAAAATTAGCAACCTGGTGCCCTAGTCTCCTCCCAAGCAGCCAAAAATCTTTTATTTAAGTCCCTCTTTGCCTGGGAAGAAGCATCAAGCCTCCACATATGATTTTTCTTTCTTCAAACCTCAATTCCCTCAAGTTCCTTTCCAATGTCCATAACTCCTTGCAAGTTAGATCTTATTTTGAAGTGATGGTCATATTATAAAGAAAACTAGCAAAAGATGCTCTCAATACATGGGCAAATAAAAAAATAAAATATTGATATTATTTTTTGTTATATATAAAATGTTACATGTTAGGCAATAAAGATATGGTAAAATCAATAATTTAGTCTTTCTTTTTAAATAAATAGCTAATTTGGTAGTAACTTAATTTTGTTTTAAGAAAAGTCTAACCTTAATCTAGACCACTGATCAAATCAAATTATACAAATCAATGGTTCATGATTGATATAAAAATTGTTTACACCTTTTTATATGACAAGTTTACTCCTTTTATATGGATACTTTATAAATAGTATAGATATAGATAGATATAGATACAGATGTTAGGACAACTTCTCCAATTTAAATGATCACACCCGACACCACCCCTCACAAATATGTCTTTGCTCTCATCCGCATCTCTATGTCAAAGAGACGACAAGTGATGGGCTCGCCCGTTTCCCTCTTGGCCCAAATGCTTCCTCGTGTTAATTTCCCTTATTTTCTCTTTAAAATAGGCCCCCAAAATAATATACATATTATATATCAATGTTAGTTTCATATTATCACTTGAAATAATTAATTATAATTAAAATTAGTCAATATTCGATGTATCATATTTGTATCCAATGTATAATAAATTAAAATCAGATGCAGTGGAAAGTTCAAAGCTTGTTGATGTAATCTAGAGGATCGTTCAAAAGTTAAAACTAAACGGTTCATGGGATAATGTTTAGATTAAAGTATTGATTTAGTATCTATTAGTATTCTTGCTATTTTCGAAAAATTTGCATGATATTATTTATGCTTTAATCAACATATATTTTTTGGAAATTCCTTATCATCATTGCATTCTCAGCGTCATCACCATTATCACGCGTATCTAATCCAACGATTTTAACTTACCTCACCCTAAATTCCATCCAACACCTACCCAACCCCTTTCCTCCTGACACATTTGCTTTCCTCCTCTCCTCCTGACGAAAGATCAAGCCCCCCCCCCCCCCCCCCCCCCCCCAACTCATCCGACTCCTCATCCCCCACCCCCACCTCATGCCAATCCCACATCCCTAAGATCTTGATTGTCTTACTAAATATTGATTTTCATGCTGATTGTCCTAGTTTTATATGCTGATTATGCTAGTTTTATGTTGAATGTCCTGGTAGTACATAATCTTGATTTTTATCCTAGGTTTTATGCTTTTGTCTTGGTTTTGTATGCTGCTTGTGCTAGTTTTTATACTAATTGTCCTGGTAGTACATTGTCTTGGCTTTTATCCGGGTGTTATGCAGGCGCGAAGCCAGAAAAATAATTTGAGTGGGATCAATATGTAAATTTTATTTTTGAAGGGACCATTCTACATATTTGTTTATACTTTTCATTAAATTTAGCTTGTGATTTTTAGTAAAAATAAAAGAAAATGTGGGGATGATAAGCCCACCATGGCCCCTGCCTTGGCTTCGCCTATGGTGTTATGCTGATTGTCCTGGTTTTTATATTGATTGTTTTTGTTTTTTTATGTTGATTGTCTTAATTTTTATATTGATTGTCTTGGTTTTATTTTGATATTGAACAGATTTGTCCTTATATATACTGTAAATTTATAATTGCATGCCCTGATTCTATGTCGATTGTACTCAAAGCGAAACCAGGATTATGACATAGGGAGTCCGAGTTTGAAAGATTGGAACTAAAAAAAATGCAATATGACGTGATATAATAAATTAATTAAATAATATTTTTAATAAAAACATTATTTACCAATCAAATAAAACAAAATAATTATTTTGTAAGTATATTCAACTAACAAAAAATTTTCTATTACACTCGCATGTTTCATGCATTTCTTATGAATATTTAATCCGACCGTATAAAATAACTATAGAAAGACAAATACAAAAACAAATATTTAAATGAGAATTATTATTTTTTTATTTTCATATTTCAAAGCAATGTTATACTATATGATATAAGGGCCCGTTTGGGAAGTGTGTAATTTTGTGAAGAGTTTGAATTGTTTATAATAAATTTATGTCTAGAAATAGTAAATTCCTCCTATTCCCAGAGCATCCAAACAGCCCCTAAATGAGTAATACTAGAGACAATGTGTCCGATATTGAAGTCCATTAAATGTGATCAGTTCTTGATTTTCGAGATTACAATAGTTAATCCGAGCTATTCAATTTGTTCTCCATAGTCAAATTTCCATGTATATCAAATTTTATACTTTTGAATTTTTTTACTATTATTTTTAAATTTTAGAAAATCATCAATTTAATTTGTTATGGACCTTCCAATTTTAAAAAATCTAGAAGTTAAATTTTGGAAAAAATTATAAAAATTTGTCTCAAAATTTTTTAATATGAAGATAACCTTGAATGGTTTGGATCGGTCATTTGAAATTTTGATAGTTGAGTCTTAAATCGTATTTGATGTCAAGTACGTTTGACGACGACGACGACCCTGAAAATGTAATGGTCGTAAGTAATTTCCATAAATAAACTCTACAAATCCATTTAAAAAAAACTATATTACATAATAAATTATATAACATCTTAAACAAACGAGAAATAATAGCAAAAGCGTGGGTTCGGCGGCCCTGTGAGGCTGTGACTCGCTCGAATAACCCGATAACTTTAAAACCCTATTTCGGCACCTGCGATCACTTCACTGTTCCGCTACCACCAACTGGGAACAGAGACTAGGGTTTTAAAACTTGTAAATTGTAATTGAAATTTCCCTCCGCCCGTGCTGCACTGCTGCTGTCTCAAAATGGAAAGGTCCGAGTATCGCGACTGGGCTCATCTCCCGCCCCTAGAGTTGTTCTCGGAGAAGGTGAAATCCATCGCCGACTATGTCCGATTTCGCGCTGTTTGTTCTCCCTGGCGCTCCGCCTCCCTTTCCAAGCCTCTTCTACGATCTATGGGAATCGAAGATGCGCAGGCTCCACCTTCCAGAGACCATTGGCACGTACTGCTTAGCCACCGACCGAGGCTGGCTTTTCCTTGTGGGTATTTATCATGAAGAGTTTTTCTTACTGAACCCACTAACCCGTACTCGCATCCAGCTCTAGGGCTGTATACGAGCCGAGTTCGAGCGAGTTGGACATAACTCGAACTCGAACTCGTTACAACTCGAGTCAACTCGTGACTCGTTCGGGAGACAGTTCCGAGCTATCCGAGCTAACTCGAACTCGTCATTTTGTAACTCGAGTCAACTCATGACTCGGTATTCAACTCGTGAATATAGTGAATAGATGAAATAATTATTTATGAGTATTACAATAATATAAAAGAATAAAATTTATTATCAATTTTATTCTTTTCCATTGATTTAAAGCACAATATGTCTTCAAACTCAATATTAATACTCATAAATCATAGTGATGATCTCTAAAAAATTAAAATTTATTATGTCACGAGTCAGCTCACGAGTCAACGAGCCGAGTTGAGCCTAACTCAAACTCGACTCGTTTATTAACCGAGTTGGTTCAACTCGAGTTATGCCAACTCGAGTTCTTTTAGCTCGAGTTATAATCGAGCTTTTTACGAATCGAGTTCGAGTAACTCACGAGTTACGAGCTTTTTGCTCACCCCTATCCAGCTCCCTCCCTTTACTACTCCTGTCAAATTTCTCGTGAATGATTGGGATGCTCCTGGCTGTGATGCTAGTGACTTGTTTGAGCCGCGCTTTGGCAAGTTTGTGATCACCAGGGTAACCTTCTCTGCCGATCTGACAGACCCAAAATGCCTGATCACGGTGTTTATTGAGAGGTTCTTGGGGTTTGTCTTCTGCTGTGTTGGGGATCCCTTCTGGACATCGGTCACCCTCAATCCGAGTCCTGCATCTTCCCTGAGTAATGCCCCTGGAGATGTTACATACTACGATGGATGTCTCGATATGCTTTCTAAGGGAACCATAAGAGTCATTGATATTGAGATACACAAACTCGAGAATTCGGGCACACGTCTTTTTGACAAGTTCCAAGGTGTCACCATCTATTTAGTGGAATGGAAATTTGGGTTTCACGTTGTTGCTGTCCATGATAGTGAAGAAGAGGAGGGAGAAACAGGTCAAAATGATCCATCAACAGATGGAACAACAGAGGGCGCTGAGAAGACGCTGAACGAAACATTTGAGCTGTACCAGTTATTTGACCTGAAGAAGACCCCAGGGCAGCTATTTGGCCTGAAGAAGTTCCCATGGCAACCTTTTAACCTGAAGGAGATC
This sequence comes from Rhynchospora pubera, assembly GCA_028095005.1. NCBI lineage: Eukaryota > Viridiplantae > Streptophyta > Magnoliopsida > Poales > Cyperaceae > Rhynchospora > Rhynchospora pubera. The sequence goes on along the minus strand of CM051461.1, from coordinate 67,895,098 downwards.
ACAAACCCAAGCAACACAACCATTTTCTATGGGGAGAACCACCAAATCCTGGCTGTCTGCTCTGATGATTGGGACTCGCTTGATGGGGGTTCTATGTACGTCGAGTACAAGTGTGCACCATCTCCAGGTAAAGACAGGGGTAGGGAATTTCATAACAATTATTATAGTGTCTCTTGTGCCAAGATTGATGATGCCAAGTTTAAGACAGTGGTGTGTGACCTTACCGGGAAGCCACCAATTTGGCCGCCTGCACCAGCTATGTGGTTTCAGCCAAGCTATGTTTAGGCTTACGAGGATGGATGTTTTTACAACATGCTTGTAGGCTGAAAAATCTAAGATTTTTTGTTTGTAAGTTCGGCTAAGTAAGTTCTATTAAGAAATAGTTTAATGGTGAAGTACTTTGAGTTATTTGAGATAATTAGGTGGTTTATTATCAGATTTAGATTGACTTATGGATGTTGGTTTCTTGCTTTTATGCTCGTTTCATCTGATGTTTAATAGTCATCAGAATTCAGAAATTAGACCAGCTCTTGATTAATGTTGCTTCTTTTTCTTTTATATATGCTATCTTAGTGTTTCATAATTTCTATCAGATATCAGAAAATGTTACTTTTTGGATATTGATGTTTAATGCTTTTGTCTTGTGAGTATTCTGAGATGTTTTTACCAGTCATTGACTTGGATTATCTACCATGTTTTCATTTGCGATTTACTAGTTGATCAAAAACCTTCATACAGCTGAAATATTTGTTTACAACTTTTTGATTCCCTTGAATCTGAATCTCGAGCACAACATGGGAGGACCCAGTTTGGCCTTAACCCACAAATGAAATAGAGACCTATTGTAATTTAGATATCTCACTTTGCGGTTGAATCTGGCAGGAAGTGCAGATGCGCCATGCAGGTAATTATAGGAAGAACAGTTTAGACAGCTTCATCAATAGAGTAAATACTGCTTCCAATCTCAATTTTTCACTGTTTGTAGTTTGTATACTGGCAAAATCAATACTTAGTTTCTAGTCAAAACTTCAGTAACACTTTTATAAACCTTTTGGACATATTGCTCTTAACATCATGACTTTCAAGTTCCATCTTTACCGGAGCTGCTTTTTTCTTTCTGTCATGAGCATGCTTGATCTGTTTCCATGCTTCCACAAGTTCTATGTTTTATTTTTGAAACTCTCCTGGTATGAATCAATTTAAACCTTGCGTTTCCAAAATGATAGAAATCCTTCATGTTAACAAGGATTTAATGGTCATTTTAAGTCTTCTGGCCTCGATAAGACCTATCTAAAAGTAAACTAATTTTTACTGAATTACATGACCTATTGGGAATGGGCACTTGTGCTGGTGAGGTTAAACTCGTTTCAGATTTTATATGAAGTGTGGAGTTTTGATTTGTATTATATTTTTCTTAAATTTTTCTTAGTGGTGAAAGATGAAGGGAAGTTGTCGCCATTGTATAATTAACTTTAGTAACTATACTTGAGGTTCTTAGGGAGATTCGATTCAATTGCTAAACTTATAAACCAGAGTTGCTATTCATAATAAAGCTAGTCATCTACAAGCTCTTTGTTGTTACTGTAGTAAATTGTAGTCATATGGAAGATTCCATTTACCAACATGGTACAAATTTTTAACTTTCAGTGTTTACATTCAACAAAACAGAACTTTGCATTCAAAAGCTCCACATGCATTCTTACTAACCTTATAAATTGAATAAGAATAGAAATAGTTAAACAAATGAAAATTAGAAACGAAGGATTATTAAATGACAGTCTCATGACATCCTACAATTTCATTGAACCTAATAGTTTCAGTATAAATTAAAATGTAAATAAACGAAAAAAGAGCTTAATGTACAACCACTACTTATATGTCGCCTATCACTACGGGAAAAAGGACCTTCTGTAACGGCACTTCTGTAACGGTTATTGAAATAACCGTTACAGAATAGTGAGGCATTAGGCGAGAAAATAGACGTCACAAATCTGTAACGGTTATTATGAAACAACCGTAATAACATTTCCGTCATGGTCAGGGAAAAAAATGCTTCAACCTTCTGTAACGGTTGTTGGATAATAACCGTTACAGATTTATTATATTCTGTAACGGTTATTATCCAACAACCGTTACATAGAGGCAAATAATTTTGTTTTTATTTTTTTAGTGATTCTGTAACGGTTATTTGGAAATAACCGTTACAGAAAGGTTATGTATAAATAAAATATCATCCTCACTCATCTAACTCTCAGTCGCGCGCACTTTTCAACATTCAAACGGATCAGAAGTTCAAAGTATATTTTCATGAACTCCTCTTTATTTAAATTATTTTGCATTTCGTTAATAATTTGAATATATATAGGCATCAATTTCGTTCATATAGTAAACGTCATCAAGTAGTAGCTAGCAATAATACACAGATCAGGTGAGAAAAGGAAGAGAGTGAAGGCAAAGTAAAGAAGAATGCTCTTTGTTGATATTCCAAGAAGAAAATTTAAGGATTACAGCCATAAAGCATACAGAGCTAAACAAAAAATTTAAGACAAAGAGAAGAAGCACTTAGAACTGCTGTACATTAAAGGAGGCATTAATAGCATTAAAGAACCAAGGCAGAAAACTTGAAGAGGCAATGGCTAAAAAGGGATCACCAGTAGCACAATGTACTGGCAAGGAGACACCAGAAGCTGATCCAGTAGGAGGAGCAACAGAAGCTGATTCAGTAGAAGTTGAATCGGTGTCAGTCGATGGTGGTGGAGGAGGTGGTGGAGGAGGTGGAGGAGGCACCCAAGGCCTGCCGGGGCCTACAAAAGGTGGTTCAGTGGGCCCTCCAACTTGTTCAAAACCTTCAATATGTACCCTAGCTCTGGCAGCTCGAGGGTCTGCAGAGATAACCAAATGATGAGGGATCTCTGAGGGATGAGCTCCTTTAATAAGCAAACGCAAATGAAGGAAGATCCCATCAGAGAAGTGAGGAGCAGTGAAAATTGGATAACCAAACCCAGACACCAGCATGTTAATGGCACTTCTATTCCAGAGATGAAGAGGGGGACCAGTAATTCTGATTCTGGTACGATAAAGAGGAGGTTCATAAACTGTACCAGCACGCTCAGTCCACCTTGTTAGAACCAATCTAACATTCTGCAGGTAAATGACACCTAGGCTGCAGATTTCATTCCTGACCCCTTGATTTGGGCAAACCAGAAGAAAATCTCCAGAGGTTGGGTGCACTGGAGAGAGACGATACTGGTGAACTGCAAAACCAAACTGACGTGCAAGTCTGAATCCCAAGCGGTGCTCAAGATCAGGCGGAAGTAATCCTTCTGCTTGGAATGTAACAATCGCCGCTCTGTGCAGAACTTCATTTTCAGGGTCAAGATCTTGTATAGGAGAGTAAAACACATTTAAATGATCAGGTCTGAGATCTTCAAACTCAGCAGCACTGTTCATAGGCACAAATTGCCAATCATGAAGGTTTGCCATATCTGAAGAAAGAACTAAAAAGGAGGAGAAGTGGAAGAGGCAGCAAGAGGGGATTGAGTATTAATAGATGGGGGAGGGAGAGGAGAAGGCAAAGAGATTAAAGGAAGAATTGAAGAAGTTCTCTGACAATTATGACCAAATTTAAGACAAACCAAGCACCTCTTCGGAAGACTACAACTTGATTCAGGTGTTCTGATATTGAGATTCTGATATTGATGATTCAGGTACGTTCTGACCAAATTTAAGACAAACCAAGCACTTCTATCTAAGCTATTAATGATATTGAGATTCTGATATTGTACGATTCTGATATTGAGATTCTGATTTGATTGATACTTGTGAGGCAAACTAAATACTTTGTTTATTGTTTGTGTAATATGCATGATTATATATATGTTTGATATATGTGTGATATGCTGCATGTGTTTAATGTAAATTGGGTACCAATCTGGTACCAATTCGGCTAGCAAATTGGGCTAGCCAATCAAACAGGCGAAACACAAAAAAAAGGACCTTCTGTAACGGTTATTAAGGAATAACCGTTACAGAATATTATAATTTCATTTTTTTTATTATAAACATTATCTGTATCGGTTATTACCTAATAACCGTTACAGAATATTATAATTTCATTTTTTTTATTATAAACATTATCTGTATCGGTTATTACGTAATAACCGTTACAGAAGCCAATCTTCTGTAATAAGTCTTCTGTAACGGTTTGTTTAAATAACCGTTACAGAAAGGTTATGTATTTAGGTTAAGTCTTCCCAGCCGCATTCCTTTCTCTCTTCTTTTCATTTTATTCAAAGAAATACCTCTCTTATTCCTTCTGTTTCACTCCAAAAAATAGCAAAGAATTTATAAAAATTCTGAAAAAAAGAGAACAAAAAGGAGAGCAAATTTGAGGTAAAAAAACAAAAAATTTGTATCGTATTTTTTCATATTTTTTCCTTATTTATTTCGGTTTTTTCATGAGAACGAGAGCAGATTCAACAGATCGATCGAAAGAACGAGAAGGAGAGCAGATTCAACGGATCGATCGAAAGAACGACAAGGAGAAGGAGAGCAGATTCAACGAATCGATCGAAAACTGGATAATTTTATATTTCTTCGGTACTTTCATAAACTCCTCTTTTTTCATATATATGCGATTTAGGGTTAACTGCTTTTTTTCCTTTTGCTTTTAAGTTGTAATTGACAAATAATTGAGCTAAATAATTGAGCTAAATAATTGAGCTGAATTACGGTTGACAAACAATGCAATTTACATAGGCTGACAAACAATGCTATGGTCAATAGTGTCTGCCAATTGCATACCAGAGGTGTACATGAAGGAATTTTGTGTGTTAAGTTTTGAATTTCTCCTTGCATATGTATTATTGACCTCTGGTATGCGCATGAATCAAATTGCCTGTTGGCCACAAATGTCAAATGTCAATAGAAACCTTTCTACTAAAGAGCAATTTATATTGTTTCAAGCTTGATTCTGTATCTAAACATCACAAACATACATCTAAACATCACACAATTCTTGCCATTAACAGTACAATACAACAATAAATAACTGAGAAGTAAAAAAAAAGGGCAGCATCTAGGTAGAGGATGTGTCATCAGTGGAGCCATTGCTCTTCTTTGCTGCTTCCTGCTTCTTTGCCAAATCCATGAAGGTTTTTTCCATGTCTGTTTTCAAGTCAGTGCAATTATTGAAAAAGTTAAATGTATATTTATGTAGACCTATTCTCTAAACTAGGATTTATGTAGAGCTATTCTCTAAACTAGGATTTATGTATTCTCTAAACTAGGATTTATGTAGGATTTAAACTATAGAAGTTATTTAGGGCTTTTGAACATATTGTCTAGAAAGAAGCTATTCTCTAAGCTATTTAGGACTTCTGCACATATTGTTACTAGAAAGAAATGTAGAGTTACCTTCTGTGGAGAATGACATCTTGCTGGGCTCCTCTGAGGGTGTCTTCATGAGTTCATCGACTGATTGGTCCTCAGTAGGAGTTGTATTGTCACTCTCTGTGTCAGTTTTTTCATCCTCATCAGTATCAGTCTCCTGAGAGCTTAGGTTGAACTCAGGGGGTACACTGGGCCCACTGGTGTGCCCTGGGCCCTCATGTTGAGCTCTGTGGCTCTCTTTCCTAGCCTGTTTCATCTCCTTCCTGAACTGTGCCTCAAGATCTTCTTGTACTCCTTTTCCTTTAGAAGTAGAGCTTGTAGGTTTGATTACCCTGGTGTCTCCAATGAGAACTCCTGTCTCCTTAGTTCTGCTTCCTCCCTTGGTTTGTGATCTAGTAATCATTGAGGGGATGACCTCATCTATCTTCCTTTTTTTTGCTTGAGTATTATTGGGGGTTGTGGTTTTTGCAGCCTTTTTCTTTGCTTTTCTCTTGCTCTGTCGCATGGTTGTAGTACTGCCAGAATCAACCCTATCAGGTGGATTGATACTTTGCAGTCTTGCCTCATCAGCAGGGGACCATTCAATCCTAGGCAAAGCTTTGATGTATTCATGACGTGGGTTTCTGATTTGTGGTTCCTCAACTACGTACTGAACACGAAGTAGGTCAATTTTTCCATTTCTTCTGTGTAATTCAAATGCACGAGAGGCTGGTATTCTATCCCTATGTTCAACCAATACTTCTACTCTAGCAAATCTGGCATCTATACCCATGTATGTTGGTGCATCAGCATGTAAAACTGTACCAAAAGGGAAAAAGATGTTTGCTCCATACCATGAGCACCATCCAAATGGAAGATCAGCAATTCTTACCCATAGCCTCACACTATCTGCTCTGGGGTCTAGTTCCCTTGGAGGATCAATGAGGATGGGAAATGGCCGCCTCATGTTGTTTCCATATGTGATTTCAATAGTGCCTTTTCTAAACATCTCATCGCGCCATTGCTCAGAGGGGCCGATGATGAGAAATCGGTTTTCTAGGAGTGTTGTCACTCTGTGTTGTCCTGCAGGGAGGCGTCTTCTCATCTCTATCATGACATCAAGCAAAGTTACACCTTCCATGGTTTGGATGACAATGGATTTGGTGATCTCTGCACTGGCCGGAGCAGTGATGTCGTCTTCATCAACTCTGATGGGATCAAGGTTTTCCATGGTTGGTTTTTGAGTAGAGAGATAGGAGGGAGAAGTGAGAAATTAGTTTGAAACTGAAAAGGCGTGGGGTTCTACAGTTTGGTCATTTATAGTACAAATGAGTTTGAAACTGAAAATATGAAGAGTTGCGTGCTTTAATTTTTGAATTGTTAATCATATGAAGAGTTGCGTGCTTTAATGAGTGTTCAGATAAGCATCTCTTGGAGTACTGGATTGTAACAGTATGCTGCATGTGTTATCTAATGTAAATTGGGTACCAATTTGGTACCAATTCGGCTAGCAAATTGGGCTAGCCAAATCAAAAAAAGCGAAACAAAAAAAAGGACCTTCTGTAACGGTTATTCCTTAATAACCGTTACAGAATAATATAATTTCATTTTTTTTATTATAAACATTATCTGTAACGGTTATTAAGGAATAACCGTTACAGAATATTATAATTTCATTTTTTTTTATTATAAATATTATCTGTAACGGTTATTAGAGAATAACCGTTACAGAAGAGTGGCTTCTGTAACGGTTATTAGAGAATAACCGTTACACATGTTCTCCAAAAAGCTGTACCAGATTTCCCTTGCATAATACTATAACGGTTATTGTCTAATAACCGTTATAGATCTGTAACGGTTATTAGACATTCTGTAACGGGGGCTACAGTAACGTTTCGTGTACCGTTACAGAAGTCTTTTATTAACCGTTACAGAAGCCAAAATTTCGCGTAGTGTATGCACAAGATCATTACAAGTATTTCAGAATTTTCTAAACAATTACCAATTTGCAATCCATACTTAAGATTCCTGGATTGTCTTTCGAACCGTTTTGTGAAAATCTAGCGGTGTTCCTTCAAATATTATCGCACATTGCGCCTTCCATATGCTCAGGGACGGAGCTATTAAGAGGCAAGGGGTGGCACTTGCCTACCCTTGTTTTTTTAAAATTAATTACCATATGTTAATTTCGCTATTCGTTCAGAACTTAGAAATGAAAGTGCCCATACTTAATTAGCGGAAGTGCCTATGCTTCTAATTTTCTTCTTCATGCTTTTGCCTCAAAAACGAGGCATCCTAAAATGGGTTTCTATTTTTTAATCATGATTTTACACTTTCTACAAACAATATGAAATATACCGGACAACTATCATTTTTTTTGGACCCATACAAGTTGGAGAGTTACTTTCTTATTAGTATTTTAACATCTATTGTGCTTATTTATGTAGTATTTTGTGTTGTCTTATTTTGTTCGTAGATCGTAGAATTACACTTTTATACCATAATTTATGTAGCTAGATATAGATATAAATGTATCATAAGTAATTTTTTTTTGGAAAAAAAAATAGGTAACCGATGTGATTAAAATTGATTATACGGATAGTTGGAGACATTCTTTAGTATGTCAGAACCTTGTATATTATCGTACAATCTAAAAGTCAAACAATTATTTCAATTTTATTTTTCTATGTTACATTTACTTGTACTATTTTAATATGTTATTGAATAATAAAATTTAACTATTTTAGGTTTATATATTTTATTAAAATTTTCTCCTTATGGATTTTTAATAGTGTTATATTTGAAAATTTATTTATCATATATTTTAGTTTTTATATTAATTATAGTATTGATTTAATAATTTTGTTATGTGCCCATACTTAAAATTTGTCTAGATCCGTCCCTGCATATGCTCCACATGCCTGCCATCCAAATCGTATTCCAGTCATCTATGTAGTCTGTCTTCAGAGATTGCATGTTTTGTAGCTAGAATACTATTTCGAGTCTCCCTGGTTAAAATAAATGCTGTTTACTCAAATATGTTATACCATCGCACAACTAAAAACATGAGAAACACTGTCTTTTTTCACATGGCATTTAATTTAAGGAAAATAATTTGGCAACAGGTCCAAGACACCAGTGTTAAGCTAAACACTTGAAGAGCAAGTTGTCCAGACTTGATCATTTATGAGTGTCTTGCTAACACTTGAAGAGTAAGTTATTCGTTCCAAATCTAGATGATATAATTCTTTTTGCTATTTGTATTTGTTATTTCTATTATCCTCATTATCACTTGCAGCAGCACCAGCAATGGTGGTGCTGGATCCTCTGATGATCCTAGTTCATGTTTTATATTCTTTCTGCTGCCTTACTTGTTTTATTTATTTAATTTGGTAGTTTGCACTTCTTGTGTAGAATTTTACATTACCTAGCTCCTAAAATATTTCATGTCTTAAATATGGAGAGCATGATTGATATACGGCTGTTTAAGTGTTTATTTATAGATTTGTGGCACAAGTGAATGCACAATTAAATTATAGGAGTTGACCATGGCTTTAAATAGGGTGGTCAGATTTAGGTGTCAGGTGCTATGTATGAAAGCTTAGATGGTTTTTGAATCGAACAACAATGCTCATCTCAGGTATATTCATCCTTATGGAAGGTTGGCAATTTTTTGTTTGCAATTTCAGTTCCAATTGTTTTTTCTTTTTAAATTTCAGCATAAATTGATTTTTGCAATTTCAAAATGGCCCTTTTATCCCAAGGTCATCTGTCGCAGGTCCATAAAACCAGAATCGGCTTACAATTACGCAAAATTAGGGAAAGAGAAAAAAAAAGAAAAGATATATTTCTAAGCAGTGAAGGAACAAAAGCTCGGCACTAGCATGAGCATGGCTATTGTCGTCAAGGGCCTCAAACGATAACTTGCCGAGTCAGGGAACACTAGTTCTGATTTTTTTTTTCCTTCAATTTTAAATGCCTGCTCCCCCAACTATTTTTAATTTTTTTTTCTTTTTAGTTATTTTATAATTTTTGTTCATTTTCGATTGCAGGCGAAGGTAATTACTTGGGTCAAATGTACCAGTAGAAGGCCGGTTGCATACTACTTAGAAGACAAACTCCAACTTCTGGTATATGAGATCATGCCTCGTGGAGAACCACCTTTTATGTCAAACGAACATGCTGATACAACAAAATCAAACTTGAAAGACCTATTTTTCTCAGACATTTGATAGATAAGATTTAATGTAGTTGACTTGTTCTTGTAACGAACTTGGCCGTCTTCACAGTCCACAGATTGACTGTGCAGTGCACTGAGCCAATTAAAAACTGTTTGCTCTTTTACTTCTAAAAAATTCTATTTTCAAATTACACAATAATGAGAAGTTGTAAGGATACTTTCAACAAATTATTAAGGGTGTTAAAAGAATAGAAAGCAAAGGAGAAATAAATAAGCCTTTAAATTTAACTGTCTCTTCCGAATCTCGTAAAAAATAGAAAAAAGGCATCTGTTAGTTGTGGCTTTGTGAGGTCTAAAAAGTAACTTCAAATTTTAATTATGTGAGACTACGTAGGTTTTATTAATTTATAATCCAGAACGATTGATGTTAATTTGTTAATTGAGGGGAAAGTAGAATTAATAGAGATCAAATAATGTCAAAAGTAAAATTTCAGATCTGGATTTTAAATACTTCCAAGCTCAAAAGAGTCAAAGAGTCAAAGGGTCAGGGTCACTGCCTCACTGGTAGTGGAAGTGGTCAAGTGGAACTGTGGAAGGTTTTAGTTCAACTTCAACATTTCAACCTCCCCCAACCCAACAAAACCCTCCTCAGTCCTCTCCTCAATGGAACGTTCACGGTCCGCATTTCCCGATTGGGCCCACCTCCCGTTGGAGCTCAAGAAGATCACCAACACAAGTGACACAGCCTTGTTTTTCACAGATTACTACTACTGCTTGGCTGTTTGCTCTGATGACTGGGACTCGCTTGATGGGGGTTCTGTGTACATCCAGAGCAAGCATGTGCCATCTACAGATACAGATGGGGATATAACATGTTATAACATCTTTTCTGGCAAGTTGAATGATTTCAAGTATGAGCGGGTGGCGAGTGAGGTCACCAAGAAGCCATCATTTGGGCCACGTCCACCAGCTATGTGGTTTCAGCCAAGCTTTGTTTAGAGGTGTTAGGTAGACTGTTATTACGACATGCTTTTTAGGTAAAACAATCTTAGTTTTGTGGGTTACTAATGCCAGCTAAGGCCTGTTAAGGAAACAGTGCAATGGAAAAGTACTTTTGATTTTGTTTGAGATGGTTTGGTGCTTTGTACGAGAATTTAGGCTAACTATTGAATGTTGGTTTTATACTTTTATGTCTGTTACCTCAGTTTCTTGATAGTCATCAGAATTTAGGCCAACTCTCCTACAACTCTTTTGAGTGAGCCCATTTCCTTAAATCTGGACAAGGCCTGGCATGGAGAGATGATCCAGTAAGGTCTTAAAACAATTGTTGAATGAGATCATTGTGATTCAAATCACCAGGCTACAATTTTATAAAAAAAAAAAATAATGCAGGTGTACATTCTTTGTAGCATAACAGTTTAGACAGCTTAAACATTACAGTTTAGACATTTTACATTAAAGTTTGTGTCCCCAATTCCTGCACACAGCTGGGTTTTAGTGATGAAACGTTTGATTGAGGCGTGCTTGTTTTCTTAACTTACCTGTTTCCATAACTTCTGTGATTTTGATTTTTTGAAAAGCTCATCCTATGAATTAATTAATTTTCTTGTTTTCAAAAGACAGATACAATTAATGGTGTATAATAATTTGTGTTGACAGATACTTTAATTTCGGCTTTTGGGCCTTGATAAAATCTGCAAAACTGTATACTACAATACTTTAATTTCTGATATATGGAATTGAATGAACTTCAGGTGTGTCCAGTGGCGGAGCCAGAAAATTTTCAAATGGGGTTCAATAAATTAGTAATATCAATATTATCACACAAAATTTAAATATATTCATACATATTGACATTTTAAATTTACATTTATAATCACAATGGTGTCGAAATTTCAAAAATAAAAATGGGGTTCAACAATAACATATCTTATGATTATTTATGGGGTTCAAATTAGTGTGTCAATATAAAAATTTATGTGATAAATATATTATTTTAGTGCAAAGTTGTATTTTTTCAAACAAGTGTGGGGTCAATTGACCCCCCTTTGTTGTATGTGGCTCCGCCACTGGGTGTGTCTGTGGGTGAGATTTGAAAATGGTTTGGATCTTATATGAGGTGGTGTTTTTTGTTTGTGTTGTATTATTGTGAAAAATATCCAAGCTGAAAAAGTTCATCTTCTATGAGGTTAACTTTGTCAATGATATTTCACTTCTTATTTTTTGTTGTTGAGCTCACAAGTGAATTTGATTGGGATGTTTTAAAACAGAATACACGAAATAAATTATATATTTGTGACATTTTAGCTTTTTTTTGTTTATATATTGCTGTCATAGGTGTGAATGGGTATGTTTCATTTTAGCATTTACTGTTATAGCAAACCTTCTGATTGTTAAGTTCTTATTTTCTATTTTTTTTTAATATGTTATAACAGAACCCAAGGATATACATTGCTTACAGGATTGGTGGTAAGACTAAGAGAGCATAAGTCTTCAGTTGGTTATTTGATTATGTTGAATTCTTGTGGTTCTGAACTTCTCATGGGTTGTTGGGTTAAATTTCTGTTACATGATGAACAGTGGAGAGATCATTTTATGGTTTATTAAGTGGGTATGAATGAATTGCTTTGTTGATTCTTGTTAATCTGCAAGGATCGATGTTTATTGTGTGGTTTTAATAATACTAACCACTCATCTAAGTTTTCAATTTTTCATTATTGGTCCAATTAATAAGCAAACATTCACTAACAAACACATGTAGGTTTCAATGATATTTGAACCTTTATTATTAGATTTGTTGCTAAAGCTGCATTGGTACAATGGCAAAATAAGTGTTTGGTGGAATGTCTGAAAGAAGTGCGGTACTAAAATGGTCCATGTGGGTTCGTAAAATGAGTAGATTTATTAACCCATCTAAAATTGCTGCTGAAACAGCAGTAGTAGGAAGTAATTAAATGAAAATTTTATTTTTTAATGTTTTGTTTTCGGCCCAGATAAGAATCAAATAGCTATCTCATGAATGATAAAACTGCCAGTATATATTGTTTGCAAAATTCACATTACCAAGTCATCAAAGTGAACTTCATTTGAATCTAATTGTTAAACTGAATGGAATGGAGGCAGATGTAGCAGCCGGCTGATCTGATCTTGACATGATGCCTTGCTACTCACCTGATCTAGTACATGCTTCCCCTTGTCAGTAAGAGATGTCACAGATTGAAAATCACTTAATTGAGTTTGGTTTCTTATTTCCTTTGTCCAGGTGTGGCCCGTTAAAGAAGTTTATGGTGATCTAGGCAATAGAGGTGAAATTTTCTGCTGATAAAATTCAGAGCTGCCGGTTTTTGTCGAGCAAGAATTTTCTATTTTTGAAGGTTTTTTATTTTTATTATTCTTATTTTTTTTCAATTTCTGGCAAAAGGGATTGAATCTGATAAACAGAAAAATTTTAGGTTTCGGTTACAATCAGAAGTCAGATCTGGTTTTGGCCGGCTATTACCGCAGGTAGAGGCGGAGTCAAGTGAGACAAATGAGGTGCAATTGACCCCATTTGTTTATTAATTAGACCTAAAGATATATAATTGTGTATGTTATTTTAGTAAATCATTAAAAAATGTTTATTTTTGAACCCCATAATTATGTACAAAATACTCTATCACGACCCCCATAGTTGGACTCTTGTGTTTTAAATATGATTATTAAATTGATTTCAATTTTTAATATTAATTTTGAATCCCATATCAATTTTCTGGCTCCCCTATTGGCCGCAGGGTCAGAAGGACGGTCAGGGACACTATTTCTGTTTTCCTTCTATTGTATATTACCAAACCATTTTGTTAAAATTTTCTTTATATTTATATGTATAACTTCCGTTGATTCTCATGCAAGCTGATAAGAGTTGGGTCAGTTGTATCACCCTAGTAAGGCTGGTCGGATACTTCCTGCATGATGTACACCAACCTCTGGTAAATGAGTTCAGGCCTCTCTAGCTTGGAGAACCATCCCTTTAGTAGTAAGCTCATCTGTTAGGATGATTTTTATACAAGGATCCACCAATACAATAATCAAACTTGGGGAAACTGATTTTTTCTATGAACATTTGATATAGTAGCATTTAATTTAGATGGCTTGTTCTTTTAAGTTGTAACCAATTATTAGCTGTGCTAGGCATACCAATGTCGACGATGCTGAATCAATGTCGATGATGTGATTTTTTTTTTTCCCCTCTGAGACTATAGGTAGGAATTATGCATCACATACTTCTGAACATAATTATTAGTGCAAGGCTAGGGTATAATTGGTGTTTAATGCAGAAAGTATAGCATAGGTTTAGCTTAAATGATTAAACTGAAATGGCCGAAATATACATAGGAAAATTGGATGTGAACATCTTTCTTCAAAAAGTAATACCATAAGTTTTTTATGCTGCAGATTAAAGAGGTCCCTAGTTTAACATACACATGAAATTCACTACTAACAATGATCTACTTCATTTTTCTTGGCCCCTTCGTCTTCAAATCTGTCTTTATTATCTTCAAATGTTTCAAATTGTTGGGGTGCATGCTAGGAATCATAGGATACCTAATGTGGTTAATTTCGCTTGAATAAAGTTCTCGAGTTTTGCCCACTCGGCCACTCCCACAATCTTGATTTCACGAAAAATTGAAATAAAAACGTATGATCATTCCAAAACTTACCCCATATGCATCTTAAGAATCCAAAATCGGATATGATCTCGGGGTTATTCTGCTGCCGGGTCAATGAACATAGCTGGGAAAGGGTCGATTGTCGTCCGAACAATTTCTCAGATGCAACATACTATAATGGACGGTTCTATGTGCTTTATGGGGAAGACATATGATTATTGATTCAAACAAACCAAAGAAAAGGATTGTCTATAATTTGAAGCCAGAGTTGGTAGCTGTCAGCAAGTATGTTCTGGAAGGGAAATCTGGGGTTTACGTGGTTGTTCCTTTCCGTGATAACAACAATTTTGTTCTGGATGAAAATGATCCAGCAGCTCATGATGCAAAGGAGGAGAAGAGTACGAAGCTAAAGATTGAGCTGTTGACGCTCAATAAGCTCACTGACACAAGCTATACAATCATTTTCTGCCCCAGTGATGCTTGCCCACGCCTGGCCATCTTCTCCGATGACTCGAATTCACTTGATGGAGGTTCTATGTATATGGTGTGCAAGTGTTTGTATGAAGACGGGTGTAAATCATCTTATAGCATCGATACAGCCAAGCTGGATGATGGCAAGCTTAAATCGGTGGCATGTGAAATTGGTAAGGAGCCACAATGTTGTCGATCTGCACAGCCTATGTGGTTTCAGCCGAGCTTTTTTTTAGCTGCTTGGGACTTTGTCACAATATGCCCTTAATGTAGAAAGTAATCACCTCTTTTGGCTCCTAATTTCAGCTAAATTCTGTTCAGAAAAAGGGAAATTAGAAAATCACCTTTCGCGTTGCTTGAGGATCTTAGGTGCGTTATTGTCAGAATTGTGGTTCACTGTTTAATGTTGCTGTTTGTGCCTCTAGATATATGCTAGAATATGTTAATAGTTACTAATACCACTTGTTATTAGAATCTCTGTTGCTTCTATGTTGGTGTTGTTTGTGACATGAGATGTTTTGACCATGTTTTAATTTCTGACCTGAGAAATCGGCATATGATGGCGGTGGAGATAAATATTGAGTTCTGATTTTTGGTTGATACTAACAATCTTTTATTCCTGTATTTTCTGATGGTTACTAATTGCATGTTAAATTTTGGCCTTCATTTTCTTTTATTTTTTGTTGGGTGTTGGGGGGTCGTTGGTTGCGTGGGGGCTATAATGGATGTTGAGATACTGCTAACTGAAGGGCACCGTATGATGTGTGGTTTTTAATGGACACAATCAGATGCTCTATTTTCACTTTAACAGGTTAACTTAATTAGAACCGATCCTGACATGCTCTAGGTCCGATGTGGTGGCATGGCATGGTGGATTTGCACGTGCAGTGTAGTTTAGATATCTTGTGATGTTTTGTCTCGTCTTCTATGACTGTAATTTTGGTTTCATTTAATGAAACGGTAACAAATTTATTATTCTTTTACAAGAAAAAAATATGATGTCTGCGAAGTGCAAACATTTGAAAAAGATGCATTAAAGGTATATTTTGGAATTATTTTCAAAAGACTCATGAGGGCATGACGAAACAAACTAGCACTCGCCGTATTATTCTGTTTTCTAGTGTGAAAGCACGAAAACTGAAAATTGTATTTGTACGACAGTACGACTACGAGTATACGACCTGAAGAAGATGGCCCAAATGTAGTGAACATCCAAAAGCACCCGGCCCTGGACCCGGCCTTGGCCAAGCCCTTCTAACACGAAGGGCCGGTCCGGCCTCTCTAAGCCCTTAAGAAGGGACATGGCTTAGAGAGGCCAGGCTTTGAAAGGGCCAGGCCACAATCTCAACTAAAAAGAGGTCTAGAGAGGCCATGCTTTGGAAGGGCCAGAGTCTAGAGAGGCCAGGCTTAGGAACGGTCTAAGGTCTAGAGAGACCGAAATTATGAATAATCAGGCACAATCTCAAGTGAAAAGTAAGATCCTATCTGATACAATGTAAATTGAACAGATCATTTCAAATAATATTTTAATTTTTGAACATGATGACAAGTTAAAAATATATACATATTTCTCAATCTTTTACGTTACATTATTTCATACATTTGTAATTTTAGTTTATTTTAATTCATTAATACATTAATATTTTTTTTATGTTATTATAATATAATCGGTCTTAAACCCAAATTAAAGATGGAAAAACTAAAAATATTATATATAATGAAAAATAAATGTGTAAAATTATATTTAAATAATTTATAGCATTTTTATTATCTTTTATAAATAAAATTATTCATTTTAAATATAGTTTTAATAAATATTTAAAGAAATATTTTATCTTTCCGTCGGCCCTTCAAGCCCTTAAGGCCCTTCAAGCCCGGCCTCTCGAAATCCGGAGGGCCTAAAAGGGCCAGGCTTGAGAAGGGTCAGGCTCGATCTTCATATTTAAGCCCTTCTAAGCCCGGCCCTTCCAAAAGCCTCCCTATGTTCGGCCCGGCCCGGACCTTGAGTAGTGTTGTCCCTAAGAAGGCGGCTTAATCAAGGTTTAGCGGAAGCAATTAAGGTTTTAGACCGGTTTGGTATGAACTACCCTAACACAATTCAATTGGTACCCAATACAAGCAAGCACACAAGCAATTCAAGTATAGCAAGATAATAAAGAGAAAAAGAGAGAGAGAAATTGAACACGCGATGTGATTACGGAGTTCCGACCCGCTAGAAGAAGCTAGCCTTAGTCGTACGTCTCCGGGAGTTTTGCTACCACCAAAGGGCGCGCTCCGTTCAATTCCAACAAGAACGGGACTACAACTTCGAACCGAATCACCTCGTCACAAGGACACTCGAGGCGGATCGGCCTAACTCTAATGGCACAACGGCCTCAAAGGAGAAGAGCTCTCAACCTATTCCAACCTACACCTAGCGACAATGTCGGGACGGTGGTGTTTGAGGCTACTAAATCTCTCAAGATGATCTAGCTATGAAAAGCTCAAGTGGGAGAGTATCTCTGTGCTCAAAGGCTCAATTCTGGTCTAATTTTGCAAAGTGAAGCTCTCTAACTCGTTAGTTGGAGAGAGAACAAGTGGTGGATATATATAGGGCTCGAAATGAGCAGTTCCCCAGCAAAAACAGGCCACAGCGTTGTACAACGCTGATTAGCGTTATACAACGCTGGAATATGACCGTTGTAAATTCTAACGGCTCTTTAATATAGCCGTTGGTCTGTCAGAGCGTTGTACAACGCTATTTGCCGTCGCACAACGAAGGAGTGTATAACCAAAGGAAAGCTCCGACAATTCCGTTGGAAATTGTCAGAGCGTTGCTTGCCACTGAATGGCGTTACACAACGCTAAAGGGAGACAAAAGGAACAACTCTGACAGATTCAACAGAGCGTTGTACAACTCTATATACCGTCACACAACGCTAACGTTACCCAACGCTGAAGGACGTTGGCTAACGTTACCAGAAACTTTGCATGTAAAAACGACTGTTTACATGGGACAGCTAACTTGGGATTTTTGTAGCGTTGTGCAACGCTATATGGCGTTGCACAATGGTACTCAGGAAATTTTCCAAGTTTTTTAACTGCCGCGTTGTACAACACTACTGAGCGTTGTACAACGTTGTGAATTAGCGTTGCCAAACTCTATATAGCGTTGTGCAACGTTGATTCACAAAAGTATGAATTTAGCTGTTCTAGCGTTGTGTGCCACTATCTAGCGTTGTACGACGCTAGGTCACTGAAAACAGGATTTTGCTGGTTTATTGAGCTTTTCGCTATCTAGACCATTTCAAGGATAAACAAGGACTAAAGTATACCTTCTATCCTAGTCTAAACTAGCCTACAAGCTCTCTAAAGACTTGATCTTGATCTTTCTTAAAGCTTTTATCCAAGTCCTCATAAATTGTATCTTCTCCCTATAAAACTCAAAAAAGATTGTTAATTGCCAAATGATATTGTTTTGTAATCGACAAACCTAGAGACCTTTAGTACAACAAGTAGGTCCTTTTAGACCCGACCTCCCGGGAGCCCGGCCCGGCCCTGGAAGGCGTTCACTACCCAAATGCAGCACACATTGTGGCCCAAATAAATATTTCAGGGATAAATGGAAACAAAATTCTTTAGTTAACGACGGATCCACGGTAGGACTATCAATGAAACCCGTTTACCCGTTTATCCAACATGTACCGTACCGTATAAGACGGGTATGGGTAAAGTTTTATTTTCGTTAAGTTAACGGGTACTGATACGGGTAAGGAAATTTTTTTGTTAATTTAACGGGTACGGATACGGGTAAAAGTTATTTCGTACCGTTTTCATAACGGGTAATTGCCACAATTAAAAAGATACAATTACATGATACATATGACATCTTATATTGCATGATTGGTAAAAAAATATTGCTAGATTTTATTTAAGATTTATTATTCTTTTCATTCAGTGTACGAAAAAATAAAAAGAGCATAAACCTAAAATATCCGTCACCATTGTTGCACTTTATTAATATACTTATTGATATAATTTATTTATACAGAGTGTACAAATTTTATTATTATTATATTTATTTTTTGTCGTTATCGTATCCGTACCGTTAATTCTTAACGGGTACGGATAAAATACGGATAAAGTTATTTTTAATGGATACGGATAAAGAAAATTTTAACGGATACGATAATGAATACCTTCTACCGTACCGTAGGCATCGACAGCCCTAATCCACGGGTCGGCTATTCAACATTGCTCTTCATCGACCGACAGAACACAGGACTACAGCCTACAGGAGTCACAAAACCAAAACCGCCTTTAACGCTGTAAATGTATACATAACATCGATTGATATATATCAGATGTCCGTCTGTCCGCCTCTCCCAAACCCTAACATGGATCCCCTTTCAGAGTTCCGGGATTGGGCTAATCTCCCACCTGAGATGGTGGAGTTGATATCGAGAAAGGTGAAATACATCGTCGACTATATGCGATTTCGTGCAGTTTGTTCCACCTGGCGCTCCGTCTCCTGTCCGAAGGGGCACCACCTCCCTCCCCAACGCCCGTGGTTGATGCTTCCGTACGACTGGGACTTATATAAAAAGAACGGCGGGACCCGCTTCTTCTACGATGTCTGGGAATCCAAGATGCGCGAATTCCATCTCCCGAAGACCATGGGCATGACGTGCTGTGCCTCCTACCGAGGCTGGCTCTTGCTTGTGTCCTATAAAGGAAGAGAGGTTTGTTTACTGAACCCCTTAACCCGGTCCCGCATCAAGCTCCCTCGCTTTATGGGATGGTTTGATCCATACTATATTTTTTTTGGGATGAGCAAGATGATTTTCTCTCCAGGCCAGCTGATAACTGTGTTCCTCGAAAATGACTGGGTGATCTCTTGCCGGGTCGGTGACCGGTCCTGGAAAAGGTATTATCCTAGTGAAGACCTGGTAGATGCCACACGTTACAAAGGGCGGTTATATTTGCTTTATAAGGGAAAGATGGAGATTATTAAGCCTAACAAACTTAAGCATAAGTGTGTCCTCAAGCCAAACTTCACAGTCGTCTTTGACCCAGATCTAACAGCTATTAAGAAGGGTTTTGTGCAAAGGAAAACTGGGGTTTGTATTGTTGGTGTTCATCCTGAGGGAAAGTTTGTGCTGTACGAGTTCCAGAAACAGCAGATGAAGCTTAGGAAAATCGCCACTGACACAAGCAACAGCACAGCCATTTTCTTTGGGGATAACTACCCCTGTCTGGCTCTATCCAGTGATGATTGGGACTCGCTTGATGGGGGTTCTTTGTACATGGAGCATAAGTGTGTACCAGGTGTATTGAAACTTGCCGCACTTAAATCTGGTTACAAATCCCGTTATGTCCATATGGTTGACGGAAATGTGATGATGAAGTATGAGGACGAATATTGCGAAGCTGAATCGGCTATGTGGTTTCAGCCAAGCTTATTTTAGCTGTCTGCCTAGAATGTTAGTAGCGTATGGTTTTAGGTAGAAAATTGTCTCTTGTGGTTACTAACTCATTTCTGTTAAAGAATAGTTGCACCAGAAAAAGTAAGTTTTGAGTTGTTTGAAGTTCTTGGGTGCTATTTTATCTGAATTAATTTTGGGAACATTTCGGATGTTAGTGTTTATGCTTTTTAGATATGCTTAGTAGTTTCTTATTTTTCCTGAATTGGCTTCTTGGGAGGTTACCAACAGCATGATTAAATTAAAGCAGATAGTATTTCATTAAGATGACTGAACTTGCATTCCATTTCTGATGTATTCTTTCATTAATGATTAGTAGTAAGTAGTAACATATATAATTTAGAATATATCTGTCAGCTTTTTATGACTTTTTGGTGATTGACCCAGCATCACCTAATTAAGATGAATCATGAAATCAAGAAAAATGAAGTTAGTTTCTAACATAGAGCCCTATACAACTCTTTAAAACAAATGTTAATTTTGCAGTGTATGTCTAATTTGCATTACTGTACACTTTACATTAGGGCATATGATGATAGTGACTAAATAAATGCATAGATATCTCATCATATCAGGTGGAATAACCTTGACTGAGCTGGTTTTCAAATAAGAGCAAGAGCAGCTGTTGACGCTCAATAAGGTCACTGACATGAGCAATACAATCATTTTCTGCCCCAGTGATGCTTGCCCCTGCCTGCCGTCTGCTCCGATGACTTGAATTTACTTGATGGAGGTTCTATGTACATGGTGCGCAAGTGTTTGTATGAAGACAGGCGTAAATCATCTTATAGCATCGATACAACTAAGCTGGATGATGGCAAGCTTAAATCGGTGGCATGTGAAATTGGTAAGGAGCCACAATTTTGTCGATCTGCACAGCCTATGTGGTTTCAGCCGAGCTTTTTTTAGCTGCCTTGGACTTTGTTACAATATGCCCTTAATGTAGAAAATAATCACCTCTTTTGGCTCCTAATTTCAGCTAAGTTCTGTTCAGAAAAAAAGAGAAAACAGAAAAGCACCTTTGTGAGTTGTTTGAGGATCTTAGGTGCGTTATTGTCAGAATTGTGGTTCACTGTTTGATGTTGCTGTTTGTGCCTTTAGATATATGATATGATAGTTACTAATACCACTTGTTATTAGATATCTCTAATGCTTCTATGTTGGTGTTGTTTGTGACCTGAGATGTTTTGACCATGTTTTAATTTCTGACATGAGAAATTGGCATATGATGGCGGTGGAGATAAATATTGAGTTCTGATTTTTGGTTAATACTAACAACCTTTTATTCCTGCATTTTCTGATGGTTACTTGCATGTTAAATTTAGCTTTTTTTTTCTTTAATTTTTTGTTGGGTATTGGAGGGTCGTTGGTTTTGTTGGGGTTATAATGGATGTTGAGATACTGCTAACTGAAGGGCACGGTATGATGTGTGGTTTTTAATGGACACAGTCAGATGCTCTATTTCAGGGATAAATGGAAACAAAATTCTTTAGTTAACGACAAAAATTGATCCACGCCACGGGTCGGCGAATCCGGATCTTCTGGTCGTTTCTGAAGCCGAGTCGTTCGATCAAAAAGGACGGTCAGATCTCAATCTTCATATGTTCCGTCCAAAAAAAAAAAAAGGCGTATAATACGCTTCTCATCGCAATTGGACCGAATCTTCTCCGTCTCTTTCCTATTTCTAAATTGCTCTCTCGAAATCGCTCTCTTGTTTCTTGATAGAGAATGGAATTTTGTATTGAATTGTGATGAAAATAATTACAATTACATTATATTTATAGGCTATTCTAAGTTTACTACTAACTATCTCCAATAGTGTATCTCCTACCAAACCTCTACAATCTCTATTGTTATCAATCTCCGACAATCATACAATCTTTATATCTCCTACCTAATACAACCATACTCTAACATCCCCCCTCAAGCTCATCGTAGTGACACACGATTGAGCTTGTCATTTTCGAATGGTTCAACCCTTGTCGAAATCGCCAATTTGCATTTGTACCCCTTAAAGAAAGAAAAGAGAAGAAAAGAGAACTCTTTTGGCTCAATTGAAAGAGAAGAAGATTGAGAGCTCTTGTGGCTCAATTGAAGAAGATAAGCTCTTTTGACTCGAGAAAGAAAAAAAAGGGAGCTCTTTTGGCTCAATTTTGAAGAAAGAAATTGAGTTCTTTTGACTCAAGGGAGAAGAGAATGAGCCTCTTTTTGGCTCAATTTGAAGGAGCTCTTGTGGCTCATGCATGCTTTTTCAATGGCTTTTCGCCTAGTATGTGTGTAAAGAGGCTCGTGGGAGTCCTCAAGAAAAGAAAAATTGAGAGCTCTTGGCTCAATTGACTTTTGCCAATACATGTTCATGGCTCGTTTGAGCATTGGACAAATGTTCATTGACTTTTGATGTCATTTTTGAGAAAATAATAAAGGAAAAGGAGATCATGCTTGTTTGGCATATATGTTTTTGCAGGAGGGATTTCACAAATTTTTCTTGGTTGAGTTTGTTAGGTGAGAGGATTTGGAATCTGGTTAGGTGTAGCAAATGAAGGTAATAGCACAAGTAGTCGAATGAACTTGACTGATCTTTCTACTCCTTAGCATTTCATACTGGTCTTTACCATTATAAACAACATACACTCAATGACCTGATTTCAAGTATTTACCAGTATGTGACCTTCGCATCAAACCTTGTCAGAGATGACACAACAAGAACCTTGTCGATAGCGGTACTGTTGTTGCTCGCCATAAGCTTGGATCAATGTTAATACTGAAACATTTGAGATTGGGTCTAAAAGCGGGTTTGAGCATGAAGCGGGTCGGATCTGAGTTGTGAAGAGCAATGATGTTGTTGCCGTGGTCGAGCACGTCGTTAGGCACCATCGTGGTAGGCTTCTCCGTTCAGGCGCCATAGAGGCGGCTCAAAGAGGTAATGAGACTTCGAGATGGCCCCTGATGTCGATGGAGGTGGTCGATGACACGTCTCGGTGCTCTCCGACGAGGTGGTTGCGCTCGCGACGATAATCGACTCGAATCTGTTGGATCTGTTAAATAGGCGCTGGAGAGCTCGGATTTGTGCTCGAAACAGCCTCGCGAGGCGCGATGTCGTTCACGTCGTCAGATCTGACCGGAGAAGAGAAACACTAGGCTTGTATTGAATTTTGTATTGAATTGTGATGAAAATGATTACAATTACATTGTATTTATAGGCTACTCTAAGTTTACTACTAACTATCTCCAATAGTGTATCTCCTACCAAACCTCTACAATCTCTATTGTTATCAATCTCCGACAATCATACAATCTTTATATCACCTACCTAATACAACCATACTCTAACATTTCTCCTTCGAAACCAGATATGCTTCCTCTCCTCAAGTCGTACTCTCTCTCTCTGCCTCTGACCCTCAACTGTTGGTTTCGACACATCCGCCTCAATCCTCATCTCATCTGACAGACGGTTCCAATGACAGACGGTTATCTCTGCCTCCCTAAACCCTAAATGCTCGATCCAAGTAAGAACTAGCTTTTTCTTGTACTTCTAAGTTATAATTTTGCTATTTTCATTTAATTTAAGGTTCACCGTTGTTCTCTATTTGGGATTAATTTATTTGCTATTTTGGTTATTTGTTTAATTTGTTCCCTGATTTTGGTATTTTGGTTAATTGGTTTTAAAACAGTAGAGAATCTAGTGTGATCATTTTGCAAAATTCTGATGTGATTCTAATTTTGATACTGGTAATATCAATAAGTTAAGTTCCAGTGTTGGATCACGACTTAGATATGAGCTTCCAGTGTGCTTAAATTAAGCTAGGTTGTATTTATGATAATAGTGAGCGTTCATCTGGCAATCCACGGGCTGGCCATTTGTAGTTGTACTATCCCATATCATTTATTTATTGTGAGATTTCTAAGATTAAACATTAACCGAATAAAGAATTTTTAAATGTTGTAGTTGTGTGCTTATTCAAGTTGGGCTGATAGGGCTGGCATTCTACAGAGAGTCACTCATAAAGAAGCACGATCATCTCTCCTGTCTTGATCAGACTTTGAAAACTATCAGAATTCGCTCGGAACATTTGGGTGTTGTCATGACCAGCATAACAGTGGTGAAATTCTTTATGTTGAATGCAAAAGTGCTTAAGTTAATGAAGATTGAATATGGTAGAGGTTCTGAGATTGAGCCAAGGATGGTAGAGGAGCTGCATGAGTCAGAGTTAAGTTCCTCAGATGCTGAGGTGATTATCGAAGGTTTGACAGAAACATACTATTTCTTTGGTGGCTGAATTTGGATTTGTTTGTAGGATTTTCTTCTCTCTGGCTGATTCTGTTTTGTGTGGATGTTTGGTTTTGGTTATGTTGGTCCTGGTAAGATGACTATTTGCAGGGTAGTATTGTTCTAAGTTTTTACGAAAACTGTTGATAGGTAGCTCTTTAGTTGTTGCTTCATGTGTAAATGTGAACTTATTTTATAGGTATTCTAGTGTAGATTTAAACTTAAAAATTTTAACTATTTTCATTTTATTGATCAATGAAGCGGATCTCTTACTTTTGGTCATATCTGCAAACTTATAATTGTTTAAGAAGAATGTTTTGTTTTGTTAGATAATTAATTTGGGAGGACGACATAATTTTCTTTCCCTGTGGAAGAACTTACAATTTATCTCCTGGACGTGGTCGTTTGAAATATCATCTAAGCAAAATTTACTAAGTTTTAAGAAAATCCACATTCATAAAGAGGCAGCAATTTAGAAAGAGGCGTGTGAGGTTAACCCAACAATCATTTGTAAAGTAAGAAGAAGAAATATTAAAACTTGAATCGTAAATTTGACTAATAGAAGTCATTTAACATAGGAAAGCGAAAAGAGGCAGGAAACCATATTTGTACCGGTTTTTTATAAAAAACCGGTATATAAAATAATACATTTAGTACCGGTTTTTTATAAAAAATCGGTACTAATAAAAAAAAATAAACTGAAAAATCTATAAATTTAATTTTATTTAATTAATTTAAGAAAAAATCGAAAATTTTAATTCATTTAGTACCGGTTTTTTATAAAAAACTGGTAATAATTTACATAAAAATAAATTTTTATTATTTTTAGTACCAACTTTTTATAAAATACCGGTACTAATTTAAAAAATAAACCGAAAAATCTTTAAATTTTGTTTCATTTAATTAATTAATTTAAGAAAAAACCAAAAATTTTAATTCATTTAGTACTGGTTTTTTATAAAAAACCGGTACTATTTAAATAAAAATAAATTTATATTATTTTTAGTACTGGTTTTTTATAAAAAACCGATACTGATTTAAAAAAAATAAACCAAAAAATCTGTAAATTTTATTTTATTTAATTAATTAATTTAAAAAAATCGAAAATTTTAATTCATTTAGTACCGTTTTTTATAAAAAACCGGTACTATTTAAATAAAAATTTTTTTTTTATTTTTAGTACCGATTTTTTATAAAAAACCGGTACTAATTTAAAAAAATAAACCGAAAAATCTGTAAATTTTATTTCATTTAATTAATTAATTTAAGAAAAACCGAAAATTTTAATTAAAAAAATTAAATCTGTTTTTGGGGCTAGCCCCCATTTTGCTAGCCATTTGTACCAATTAATTGTACCAATTGTACCAATTAATATACATATCACACAATATAAAAAATCACATGCATCGATCACAAATAATATCAAATCACAAACAATATCAAATCACATGCATCGATCACAAACATTTCCATATGAAATCATGCACATAGCTAGTTAATATTTCCATGCAAGCACAAATCACACATAGTTAATTGTATTAATTTACCACGACCTACAAGCGTAAGTAAATAACAAACAATATCAAATCACAAACAATATCAAATCACATGCATCAATCACAAACATTTCCATATGAAATCATGCACATAGCTAGTTAATATTTCCATGCAAGCACAAATCACACATAGTTAATTGTATTAATTTACCACGACCTACAAGCGTAAGTAAATAACGAAATCATTCATTTATCGTGTCATTGATATCTTTCTCACTATAACGCTTACCAATCGGTTGCAAAACCTGCATTTTGACATTTTATATAGTTAATAACCTATGAAAATTGCTACTAAACTCTAATCATATACATAGTAAGATTAAAATTTAATCCATACCGATGGGAGGTCCTCATGTAGCGTACAGTGATCAAGGATCTTGTGTAGGTTTACCATCGCATAAAAGCTGCAATATGTATTGTTTGGCTGTCGTGGACTCTACAAGTTCAAAACTAATACAATTAAGTTTAAATTCAATAAATTCCAAATGAAATGAAACTATATATATATATATATATATATATATATATATATATATATATATATATATATATATATATATATATATTAATTGCAAGTATGTACGGAAATCATTTGAACTTTAAAATTCGAAACTTTCACCAATCTTGACAAAGCTCTGCAAAATAAAATATATAATTATAAAAATTAGTTTCTAGATATTATTATATAACTAAATAGTTCATACACGTATTATATATGTGTTAATATTAAACTTATTGATCGTAATTTCCTATAATTGTAGACTGGTAGGCTTCCTTAGATTGGAGTGAATCTACTATCCACATCTTTCGTGTCGAGAGTTGAACTATAATAATCACAAAATGCGACCTGTAATTACATACATATATTTTTGTTGGTTAAATTAACAATAAACTGCAAATTCAAAATTATAATTAAAGTCAAAATTAGAAATTTTATAACAAACCGATTATGATGCACTAAAACATGATAGGGATCCCTTTTTGCATACTTCTTCAAAAGATTAAATATATAGCTTACAGTGCCGATTTGATTGTTCTCTACATCCGAACCCGAGCATCGTTCCGGATCCCAAAATACCCACTTCTTCATCAAAGTCTCAGCACAATACTCCCTGCACCGCCTGCACTTAAACGTAGTTAGGAACTAGAATACTTACAAGACATATCATATAATTAATAATCAACTATTGCAAAGTTAGGAGCTAGAATACTTACAAGACCCAAACTTTAATCACTTGAACGAAAAGTTCCTCCCGATTTAAGACATGGCAGATATCTTCAAAATCAAGAAGGAATGTCTTGACATCTTGTAACTCGAAATCACCTGAAAGATTGCTGAATGCAATGACTGACACGTTGAACATTCTCATATAGTCATGCATTTCTTTAGTGTGACGTCCGATCTGTGTCAATTTTTCCTCAGAGACGTACGGATCGTGTAATACAATTTCCTCCTCTGCAAAAAACTGATCCACGCTCGGTTCATCATCTTCGTCATTCTCTTGCGCCAACTGCTTTTCCTTATCTTGCGCCAACATGCCTTTTCTCCTTTATTTCGGTAACCCGACAAGTTCCCGTAAGCGGGAAAGTCATTAATCGTGCAGTATATCATGGTGCATCAAAGATTTTCACTCCGTCCTTCCACAACACATCAAGATCCTCTATTAACGGAGCCAAATAAACATCTATATCGTTGCCGGGTTGTTTTGGACCAGAAATGAGCAACGACATCATCAGATATTTTCTTTTCATGCATAACCAAGGAGGAAGGTTGTAAATAACCAACAAAACAGGCCAAACGCTTCGGTTGGTACTCACGAGACCGTAAGGATTCATTCTGTCCGTGCATAGTCTCAATCTCAAATTTCTAGGCTCACTGCCAAAATCAATGAAATGGCTGTCTATATTGTTCCACTAGGGTGAGTCTGCTGGATGTATGAGTTTTCCATCTTTCTTTCTGCCTTCTGCGTGCCATCTCAACAGGTTACCATCTTTTGAATTACTGAAAAGACGCTCAAACCTTTGTATTATTGGCAAATACCACAATATTTTTGCAGCTGGTCTTTTCTTACAACTTTCTTCTTCATCATCCAAATCACTGTCCCTTTGTTTGTACCGGGATGCATTACATTTTGGACATTTATTGAGGTTCTCATACTCCTTACGAAATAATATGCAATCATTCGGACATGCTGTAATTTTTACTACTTCTAATTTCAAAGGACATAGTAATTTTTTAGCCTTATAAGTTGTATCTGACAATGAATTATCTGCTAGAAGCATTTCTCGCAAAAGAACGAGCAAAGATGTGAAACTCTTATCGCAAAAAATCGGTACTAAAAATATAACGGTTTTTTTTATTCTTTAAATGTTTAGTATAAAAAACCGGTACTAATTAATTGATTTTTAGTACCGGTTTTTTATAAAAAATCGGTACTAATTTTAAACTGTTTTTTTTATTCATTCGAACCTTTAGTACTGGTTTTTTATAAAAAACCGGTACTAAAAATCAATAAATTAGTATCGATTTTTTTATAAAAAACTGGTACTAAATTAAAAACGTTTTTTTTTATTTTTCAGACGATTTTTAGTACCGGTTTTTTAAAAAAACCGGTACTAAATAATATATCTGACAATTACGAAAATGCCATGATTTATTATTAGTACCAATTTTCTTAAAAACTGGTACTAATGAGCCGGTACTAATAATCTTTTTTGTTGTCGTGACTACCCTGCCTGGCTCTATCAAGTGATGATTGGGACTCTCTTTATGGGGGTTCTTTGTACATGGAGCACAAGTGTATTGAAACTTGCCGCACTTAAATCTGGTTACAAGCCCCTTTCTGTTCAGCTGGTTGACAGAAATGTGACGATGACGTATGAGGAGGAATATGACGAAGATCAACCGGCTATGTGGTTTCAGCCAAGCTTATTTTAGCTGTCTGCTTAGAATGTTAGTAGCATATGATTTTAGGTAGAAAACTGTCTCTTGTGGTTACTAACTTTCAGCTTATTTCTGTTAAGGAATATATAGTTTCATTAGAAAAGTAAGTTTTGAGTTGTTTGAAGTTGTTGGGTGCTTGTTATCTGAATTCTTTTTTTTTTTTGGGGAATATCCGAATGGTTAGTGTTTATGATTTTTAGATATGCTTAGTAGTTTCTTGTTTTCCCTGAAGGCTTGTTGGCTAGTTACCAACAGCATGATTAAATTAAACTAGATATTCTTTCATTATGATGACTGAACATGCATTCCATTTCCGATGTATTCTTTCATTAATGATTAGTAAGTAGTAACCTATATAATTTAGAATAAATTTGTTAGCTTTTTATGACTTTTGGGTGACTGAATCTGGATCTTCAGCTGATGAGCCCAGCATCACCTAATGAAGATGATATCATGAAAATGAAGTTAGTCTCTAACTATGTTGCACGGGTACGGGTTCGAGTAACGTATCCGGTACGATTCGGGTACGGCGGTTCGGAAATTTAAAAAAAATCTCCGGTACGGGTACAGCGAGATATATATTATATATATAAAAATTTTAAATATGATGAGAATTGATATATATGAATTTTTTTACTTTTCTAATGAGATTTGGAAAATTATTTGAATTCTTTGTATATCTATAATTAGAAAATTTTATATCACTAAATATCTCATATTTTTGTCGGCATTCATATAAAATTCCACAGCCAAATGAATTTTTGAGACTTTGAAACAATTTAAAAAAAATAACACATCTTATTGAAAATTTAATTTATGAGTTTTAATACATTATTCGAATTTTTTGTAAGTCTATAATTAAAAAAATTTATATCAACAAATTTCTCATATTTATGGGAGTGTGCATATAAAATTTCATAGCCAAATGAAATTTTAAAGACCTCTAAACAATTAAAAAACGAAATTATATTTCATTAAATGGAGCTGTCCATTTACATCCGGTTTTGAAGTTGAAATATTTAGTCCCACATGAGGTATGGAACTTGTAGATGATAGTATATAACGATTGAGTTGCAATTAGCACATGAAAAATTTGTGAGTGCGTGGGCTGGGTTGAATTTTGGATTTTGGATGATGGGCTATTGTGTAATTTATATTTATACTACATATTAAAGCACCCTCAACTAGGGGTGCATAACGTGGAAAACGACCACGAAAGTGGTCATTTTCGTTAACCGTTGCATTTTGCATTGATGCACGAAATTTTTATACTTATTGCGTTGGTTGTTGCATTCGTTTAACGCATGTTGCGTTGATTGTTCCGTTGATGAGAACGATCAAAACGGTTATAACCGTCTTTGACTACCTAACTGTTTTGCATTTTATTAAGATGTAAGAAAATAAATTATTCTGCATTTTGTATGAAACAGAGATAGAGAAATGACAGGTTAGGTCACGCGGGAAAGGGGGAGGAGGCACTATAATCACCTGTTGCTCTCGACGGCGATTGTACTCGGTGGTGCAGAGGCGAGAGAGATAGATGTAACTGTGTTCGGCGGAGAAATGACGGAGCGACGCTGCAGAAATCTAATTTTACTCATTTCTCCCTCGATCTCTCTGCTGTGGTCCTCTGCAATCTAATAATAAAACCATAAAAAAAATTTAGACGAAATGCGCGAAATAAACGACCACGAAACGTACCAATTTCACTAATCATTCCGTTCTGAAACGAAACAATATTTCTATTTGCGTTGGTTGTTCCGTTCTTTAAACGAAACTGAAATCCTTATCCGTTATCGTTCAGTTCCGGACGAAATGAAACGAAAGAATGGTTGAAACGGCTACTGTTTTCAGCCCTACCCTCAACAAGGTTAGTCATAAATATTGTGTACTCTATACAACCTTAACAAGGTCGAAATAAAATAATTGTTAACATCGCTATAAACCTAAACACATCTCTCTCTGCGCACACAAGGAAAGAAATATCATGGTTTTGAATTGCTGCACAAAAGGAAAGATATTTCTTTGGATTAGATTTTTCAATTTTTCAATCTGCACGATTTTCTCAATCTATATCTGCTAGACTTAGTTCAGCGGGTCGCTTATATCACCAGTGGATCAATAATTGAGTCGACAGACTGGAACCTTTTCATGAATTGTTTAATCTGAACGTCTCTTATAAAAGAGACGATACAGACTTCTTTCAGAGAAAGTCTACTGTTCTAAAAAGTGATTTCATACAGAAAGAGAGTCAGAAGAAAGAGGGAGAGGGTGTTTGAAGACGAGGGGCAAGTGGTCCAACTCGACGTGAAAGAGGTCATCATCGATCCAAGACTTCCGCATAACGGTATATCTAACTTTATACTTAGATATATATTTCGTCCAAACTCTTACAACATCAAAAGAGAAAAAGAGCAATCCCTTCGCATCCTTAACCGCAATTTATTTTTGGTTGCCGCTTTTGTTCAGCACTGAACGTTATGTACCTTTGGTTCATCATTGTTCTCACTTGGTGTTGTTTACAATTCAGTGGTGATCTTGGCTTAAATCGCTAATATGAGAAATTTATGCAAACACTGTAAATTTGATTAAGTTCCTTTGACATTGTCTGTCCAATTGAATTTCAGGCATAGTGGTAAACGGCCTTCACAATCCCTAAAGGCTCACTCCAATCGAGTATTTAAGGCAGCGTGGCATTCTTCGCTACCTCTTCTCATCTCCATCTCTTCTACCTTCACATTGGCATGCACAATTACCAGTGAAGATGGAATGACTGAATCTGTTTTTTTTATTATTTTTTTTCTCTTGTAACTTCTGGATTTTTAGGGTCCTGTTTTGGCGCTAGAGGAGGGCCTTTGGGCTTTTGGAGAATTTCTTCTTGTATATATATTTTTTTGTTGTTTGGAATTGGAATTGTTGGTTAATAAATATTGTTTTTTTTTTCTATTTGACAGCTTTGAAGAGAGCTCTGATGAAGACATGCAAAGAGGCCTTTTGCTAAAGGTGATTCCATTATTTAAATGACATGCACAAAAGAACTAATGCTGATGTACATATTATCATGGATGACCCAAAAAAATCTTGTCCAAGTACCTCCCCAATTGTTTATTTTTGAGAAGCTTTTTGGTTTGGATGCTTTTAGTAATTAATTGGAAATTATTCAATTTTTATGATCAGAGTTTCTCTTAAAATCAAAATTAGGGAATTGAAAGAGAGGAATTCAATTGTCCATTTTAATTCTTATTTATTTTGAAATTAATAAACTATTCTATCTCTACAGAATTGAATAATTGTAATACTGCCCTGGTTCCAAAATCTGATTCCCTCATCACTTTTTTTGAAAATGAAATGCAAAAAGCAGCAGGCCTCTCTTGTTCCTTTTTGCAAGTAATCATGGCAATACATATATGATTTATTTATTTATTTATTTATTTATTTCTCACTTCTAAAACAAGCACTGTATATTGGAGTACCAGGAGACATGCATGCAATATGCATGCAAGTCAATTTTTCCAAAAAGAAGCTTCGCACGCAAGTGGACATAGATGATGTAAGACGGAAGGTTGAGATAATGCGACATATGCTGACACTCCTTGTCACCTTGAAGGATACCTATGAAGATGACAGTGCAGTGCATCTTGTCATGGAATTATGTGAAGGAGGCGACTTCTTTGATCAAATTGCAACAAAAATTATTGTTGAGGTGGTTCAGGTAAGTCTGTGATTGAATAAATAAATTGATTTGGGAAAATAATATTGGAGAAATTAACGATGCCCCTATATGTGAATAATATTGTATCCTGCTGGTAGCAAATGACAGTGCATCTTGCTACATTTGTCAATATATCTAATTCCTTGTCTCAACTTCACAGCTTGAAAGGTTTATTAAACTGTTAAAGCTTGAATGCAAGATATCTTTATCTCTTTATCAGACAGCAAAAATTGATATTACTTAAGTACCTGACTGGTTGAGTAAAAAAATAAAATAAAGCAAGATTCACTGTTTTGTTTTGTGAGAGGCACCATAAGGAATTCAGGTTGATTCAGAACCATCAATTATAAAAGAATAAGGCATGGAAATAAGTTTGATTCAGCTGAACCATCAATTTCGTGCATGTACATTTAGAATTCATGTACAAAGTACAAATAGCTTTTTACACGATCAAGAAAAATGGAAAGATATTAGACTGATTACAGAATTGTGGATGGTCAAAATAGAAGGAAACTAAAATGGCTTGAGAAGTAAATTAGCCGGCGCAATTTGCTTTCTTATGCTGGTACATCAAAATCTGTAGAAATAAATAAGGCAGCTCATTATTGCTTACCTGATAAATAAATGAGCCAGGACAATAATCACTCTCTTTACTATAATAAAAAAAACCAATACAAATGTAACAATGTAACACTGTTATGAAAATTGTTTCCTTCTATTTATCTCTTATAATCAATACCAATTTATTTATATCATTGGGTCAACAGATAGCATTTTTCTAAATCTTTTCCAACAACAGCGATTTGTGTCATTTTATTTTGTATCTGAGAATATATTATTATTGGAAAGTGCTCATGGAGTTTGATTTTATTAATATTGCTAAAAAGGCTGCCCTAGATTTTGTCTTTTTTTTATTGATTATTATTGATAGGTCTGAGGGTAGCTCACGAAAAATTATATAATGAAGTCCTTATTAGATAATGTGTAGTGCAATTTTTTTAAGAACAAAAAAAAAACTCAAATAAAAAATACATACTAAATAATTTTTATCTTTTTTAAATATATCGAATAAATAATTGTCCGCACATTGAGTGGGCACTGCTGCTAGAAATATATATATATATATATTATTTGTCAAATGTATTAATTAAATAAATGTTCTCGTACCAGACTGGTCAAACTGATTAAAATATTCGGTACAGGCTGGTCAAATTGATTAAAATATTCAGTACGCCACGTGGCGCACTCTAGGGGCGGAACCAAGTGTTAGTCAAAGTGTGCTGGGCACACTCCAACTTTTTAAAACAACCCCTAATATCTTTAAAAATTCTATACAAATCCTTTTAAAACATAACAAAATTACTATTTGACACACTCTAAAAACTCAAAAGGATCCATATTATAATCTTTCGCCCCTCCTATTTGAGAATCCTGATTCCGCCCCTGGCGCACTCGGTACCGGTACTCCTGCAGATATGGAGTACCGGGTAACATAGATAAATAGTCATTTCATTGGCTAGGATCAAGTGAAGGTTAATGGGTTCATACATGGCATAATTACCGAGAAATAAATTTCTTATTCTTCCGTTTCTTTGATTTTTTTTTATTTGAAGAATAAGAAGGCAACGAAAAAAACTCATGAATGCATAATTAATGAAACAAACTCAATATAGTGCAACCATCGTATTATTTTGTTTTTCTAGTATGAAAGCACAAACTGAAATTTGAGTCATGTAGCCCGTATTATGGTCCAAATAAAGATTACATGGATATAATAGAAGGAAACAAAATTCTATAATTAACGGGTTGGGTATTATTTATTAAATTTTCATGATCGACGGAAGTCGCAAAACCCTTTCAAGGCTTCAACTTCGCCTCTCCCAAACCCTAAAATGGATTCCTTTTCAGAGTTCCGCGATTGGGCTAATCTCCCACTTGAGATGGTGGAGTTGATCTCGAAAAAGGTGAAATACATCGTCGACTATATCCGATTTCGTGCAGTTTGTTCCACCTGGCGCTCCGTCCCCTGTCCGAAGCAGCACCGTCTGCCTCCCCAACTCCCGTGGTTGATGCTTCCTTATGACGGGTCCATATACAAAAATAACGACGAGGTCCACTTCTTCTATGATGTCTGGGAATCCAAGATGCGCAAACTTTACTTCCTGGCCGATACGTGCTGTGCCTCCTACCACGGCTGGCTTTTGCTTGTGTCGTATAAAGGGAGAGATGTTTCTTTGCTGAACCCCTTGACCCAGTCTGAGATCAAGCTCCCTGCCTTTGGGACATGGTTTGATCCATATTATATCAGTTTTGGGAAGAGCAAGATGACTTTCTCTGCAGATCTGACACATCCGAACTGTCTGATAACTGTTTTCCTCGAAAAATACTGGGTGATCTCCTGCCGGATCGGTGATCGGTCCTGGAAAAGATATTATCCTAGAAAAGAGTTGGTAGACGCGACACATTACAATGGACGATTATATTTGCTTTATGAAGGAGAGATGATGATTATTGAGTCCAATAAACGTGAGGAAAGGAGAGTCCTCGTGCCAGAATTGACAATGATAATCGTCCTTGAGCCAGAGTTGACAGCTGTTAAGAAGCGTTTTGTGGAAGGGAAATCTGGGGTTTATGTTGTTGGTGTTCATCATGAGGGAAAGTTTGTGCTGCACGAGTTCCTAGAGCAGCAGATGATGCTCAGGAAAATCACCACCGACACAAGTGACAGCACAGTCATTTTCTATGGGGATAACTACCCCTGCCTGGTTCTATCCAGTGATGATTGGGACAAGTTGGATGGCGGTTCTCTGTACTTGGAGCACAAGTGTGTACCAGATGAATTGAAGCTTGAGGCAGTTGAAGCTGGTTATAACATCTATTCTGCCCAGATCGTTGACGGAAATGTGATATTCATGTCCCACAAGGACCAGAAGCCACCATATTACCAAGCTAAACCGGCTATGTGGTTTCAGCCAAGCTTTTTTTAGCTATCTGCCAAGGATGTTACTAGCGTATGATTTTAGGTAGAACAATGTTTCTTTTGGTTACTAACTTTCAGCTTATTTCAGTTTCACTAGAAAATAAAGTTTTGAATTGTTTGATGTTCTTGGGTGCTATGATCAATTGATCACTATGTTATTTATCAAAATTCTTTTTGGGAACATTCAAATGTTAGTGATTATGCTTTTTAGATATGCTGCTCCCTCAGATGCTTAGTTGTTTCTTTTTTTACCAGAAGGCTTGTTGGCTAGTTACCAACAGTAGGATTTAATTATAGCAGATAGTATTTCATTGTGATGACTGAACATGCATTCCATTTCTGACGTATTGGCTAGTTACCAACAGCAGGATTAACTATAGCAGATAGTATTTCATTATGATGGCTCAACATTCATTCCATTTCTGACGTATTCTTTCATTAATGATTAGTAAGTAGTAACGTATATATGGCTTGATTTTCTGAAATAGTTCGCCTGTCCCTTTCCATAGGTTTTTTCCAAGGCTTTAAAATGTGATTTATGCGGTTTAGGGCTGTCAATTTCATGCCGTTTCGGACGTTTACGTTTCGTTGCGTCCGAAACGGAACGGAAACGGCATGAAATTTGTTTACGTTTTACTCAGCAGAACAAAAACGAAAACGAAACTGATTCCGTTGGTAAGAACGAAACGAAAACGAAATTATCGGCTTCCGTTCCGTCGACCCACGTTGTTCCGTCGGCCCAGTAATTTATTCGCGTAGAATACTTCGAATTGCAGAGACTCGTAGCGGAGGAGATATACTCGAGGCTGCATCTCTCTCTTCTCTCCTAACCCTAGCACCGCGCAGCAGCTCCATCTCTCTCGATTTGCATCTCCTACCTTTCCTCTTTTCAGCTTCTTCTCTCTCGCCTCTCCAATTGGAAAAACCCTGTCTCTCTCCCTCATGGCAGAAGCTCGCAACCCCACACCCCCTTGCTACTCTCTCCCCAATCAGCTCACTCTTCTCTCTCTCTCTCTCCTTTCGCAGAGCTCCCCCTTTCCAGGTTGAGGTATGATGTACACGGAGGAGCTCAACCCTACCTACTGATCCAAGTAATATTTTATTTTATTTTATTATTATTTTTTTTGTGACAAGCTAGGTAGAGACTTCCTAGAGGGGGAAAAAAATTCTTTTACAGGAATATTTTTTCAATTAACGAACGGATCGGGTCTTCGATAATTTCGTCGCCCGCCGCCCGCGTGGCCAAGTCAGTTTTAAGTTGGAAAAAATAAGATATAATGTCCGTAATCTTCACTGTCTAGATATAACTCCTTTCAATTTTTAAAATGAGATATAACTCTCTCCAATCATACTTATATTAGGGATATAATCCCTTCTTATCATCAGTTTTAATTATTTTTTAATTGAAAAAAATAGTTGTGATCAAACTACGTTCTTCAGAAACGAAGATCTTTCACCTTCCTAATATTTTTTTTAGGGCTGGTTGGCGATAACTAGCAGAAATTCATTAAATAAGGAAAAATTGTACAAGATTAAAATAAAAGGAATAAAAAAAGAGAGCTGTCTTTTCTTCTAATTACACCAATAAAAGCAAACTATAAAAGCTAAAAACTAAATAAACTGCTTCCAAAGATCCAAATAAGCCTTCCTAATATTAGACGACACCAAATCTCTTATGTATCATTGGACTTTGATCTCTCCCTCCCTCGCTCCATTTTTTTTTGTTAATAATTTGTTAGATAAAATTCAGGTAATGAATCCAGACCAATCTCAACATCTAAATTTTCTAAAAAAATCATCATTAAGGCTGAAACTTTATCAAATAATAAAAGATATTTATCAGTGTAGTGACGTCTAATCAAATTGCTGAAACTTTATCAAATACTTGTCTTGTCTATCATTTCTGGTGTCCCTTTGAAATTCCACATTTATTATTTGAAAAACATCGATAAAATGTATTTAAATATTACACAGTGCTCTATTTACTAGTATAGTGCACAATTAAATGGCTCAAACTTTACCAAGCAAGTGTTATGGATGTACAACGGGTGGATTGATGATATTTTAGAAAAGTATGGACCTAATCTAACAATACCGCGTTAGAAAATAAATTTAGTTAATCCACTCATAATCTAATCTAACCCGTTAAATTTTTTATATACGGGTTAAGCGGTTTAAACGAATTTAGTGGATTAAAATTTTGATCAAATAAAAATACACACAAAAATCATTTCGTGGCTATTACAATTTAGTTCAAGGCAAATTAGAGACACATTCGAAACATCTTTCAACTTTCGAGACCTTGTGAGAGGCATAGAGGGCGTGCATGGCTATGGAAGAGATCAAAACTTCGTGAAAGAAGAGATCTTTGAGTAAGGACATGAGAAAATATGAGACGAAGATAAGTAAATAGTGATAAATTGATGGGTTGAAATATAAACGGATTATTAGTACACAATCCGTAACCCAATCTGAAGTAACGGGTTTGTCAAAATTAGAATCCGTACCCGACCTAACATCATACTAACCCGATAAAAAATAGTTTGGATCGGGTGACTTGAACGGATTTACGATTTTTTTACACCCCTATCAATGTTAGGAAATGTCTAATTTTTAATTTTTAGCTAATTACAAGTTAATTAACCAACAAGCAAACAAGAATCTAGTGCAATAGGTCATCCAACACAAGAGAAGGTGGGAGAATGCATTACCACTTCTAGTATCGTAACTAGAAGGTAGTTCCTAGACATTGGAGTCGGTGGCATGCAACTCCTACGTCCTTCGATTCCACATCAGCCGTCTCGAGTCCACCAAGAGATTAACTGTGACACCCCATCATTTTGACTGAAATTGAGTAATGTTGACCAGAATTTTTACTATCTTTGACCAATATTGACCATGATTTTGAATGTTGACCAGTCAAAGCTTTTCACTTGTTTTGTGTGTCTCGACCGAATGAAATGAAAAAAAAATCTTGCTGACTAAAGCTTTTGCCACATGCCCTGTAAGCCCACGCGGCTAGTTCACATACCATATGGGCATTTATAAAACACCTTCCGTGACCGATTAACCTCTCTCTCTTTTTCATTTCGGTAGCCTCAAAATACAATGAAAGCTCACCCTCTCCTTTGTAATCAAATTCATAAAAATATGTTTTGAGAAAATAGTGAATCTCCATTAAAATTTCGAGTTGTACGTCGCAAGCAGATTGAATAGTCGTTATGATCTGTTCGTGATTTCTCAGGTAACCGGACTTCTCTATATTTAATTTCGTATTGATTGATTGATCTGATTATCGTTTGATTTTGATTGAATCGATGTAACCGGACTTCTCTGTGTTTAATTTCGTATTGTTTGATTGATTTGATTTATCGTTTGGTTTTGATTGAATATGTTTATTGTTTTGTGATTGGTATATTTTACGGGATATCAGAGTTTGGAATTGGATGTGAATTTGGATATGGAATTTGAATTTGAATTTTGAGCCCTGATCCTCCTGAGTTCGGGGAGGGGCTGGTCCTGATCCTCCTGAGATCGGGGAGGGACCACTGTGACTAACTGATTGACTGTCTAAACCCGATTATCTCCGTAAAATATATTATTTGTTTTGTGGATTAATCCGGTCTGGTTGAACTTTGTGATAATAATTAAATATGGAGAAACTGCGTCGTTAAATAACCGGTTACTGAGGTTTGTACCTGACTCTGTTTGCTTTTCTGTTGCGACGTAGGTTGACGGACCGTCGGATGGGTGCAGAAGATACCGTTTTCAGCTCGCGCCCCGCGACCCGTCGGTGCGGGACGTGACAGATGGTATCAGAGCATTCGTTCCTCGGACTGTGTTTGAGTCCATGTCCTTTCATTTGGAATTTGATTTCTGTTTGATTAGATTCGATTTGTCGTTCGTTTGAATTTCGCGGACGAAATTCTTTTGAAGGAGGAGAGAATGTGACACCCCATCATTTTGACTGAAATTGAGTAATGTTGACCAGAATTTTTACTATCTTTGCCCAATATTGACCATGATTTTGAATGTTGACCAGTCAAATCTTTTCACTTGTTTTGTGTGTCTCGACCGAATGAAATGAAAAAAAAATCTTGCTGACTAAAGCTTTTGCCACATGCCCTGTAAGCCCACGTGGCTAGTTCACATACCATATGGGCATTTATAAAACACCTTCCGTGACCGATTAACCTCTCTCCCTTTTTCATTTCGGTAGCCTCAAAATACAATGAAAGCTCACCCTCTCCTTTGTAATCAAATTCATAAAAATATATTTTGAGAAAATAGTGAATCTCCATTAAAATTTCGAGTTGTACGTCGCAAGCAGATTGAATAGTCGTTCTGATCTGTTCGTGATTTCTCAGGTAACCGGACTTCTCTATATTTAATTTCGTATTGATTGATTGATCTGATTATCGTTTGATTTTGATTAAATCGATGTAACCGGACTTCTCTGTGTTTAATTTCGTATTGTTTGATTGATTTGATTTATCGTTTGGTTTTGATTGAATATGTTTATTGTTTTGTGATTGGTATATTTTACGGGATATCGGAGTTTGGAATTGGATGTGAATTTGGATATGGAATTTGAATTTGAATTTTGAGCCCTGATCCTCCTGAGTTCGGGGAGGGGCTGGTCCTGATCCTCCTGAGATCGGGGAGGGACCACTGTGACTGACTGATTGACTGTCTAAACCCGATTATCTCCGTAAAATATATTATTTGTTTTGTGGATTAATCCGGTCTGGTTGAACTTTGTGATAATAATTAAATGTGGAGAAGCTGCGTCGTTAAATAACCGGTTACTGAGGTTTGTACCTGACTCTGTTTGCTTTTCTGTTGCGACGTAGGTTGACGGACCGTCGGATGGGTGCAGAAGATACCGTTTTCAGCTCGCGCTCCGCGACCCGTCGGTGCGGGACGTGACATTAACCAAACTCTAGTCGATTCGTGCTAGCGATTCGAAAGAGTTAAGCTAATCCAAAGGTATTTACTCCTTGTCTTAATCAACACACTTAATTAATGGAGAGGATTTAAGCTCAACATATGAGCAAATGATGGGAGAGAGATAGAAGAGGCGCTGGCCCTATGAGGGGAGAAGGGTGGCGGCTAGAGAAGGAAGAGAGAGAAAAGCTAGATTTTTGCATCTATACATCTCTATATAATATATATAGTGCACAAACCCTACCTACCACCAACCAACAATTTACATAAATGCCACTCCTACCTACTTCTTGTGGCCGGCCTCTTCATGGACCTTTTGGACCTCTCAAGTCCATCTAATTTATTTCTAATTCATTTAATTAGAATATCTTTTAAATGCTTTTCAATTGGACTATACATTTAATATATAAATAATGACCCAATAATTTAATATAACTATTTATGTTAAATTGTGTTGAACTAAAATAATTATTAACTAATTAATAATTCTTCTAGGATTAGCTAATACATTAATTCATTTCAATATGATCTATTTGACTTAATTAATTATAACGGTATTTAATTAATTAATCAACTTATCATATTTTCGCAATACAGACTGTTGCGAATAAATGAATAATGTATTGTATGGTTAAATCTCTATTTGTGTGACCCTTTGAAAATTTATGCTATATTGGACATGAAAATAAATCACCATTTATTTTCAATAATCATAAGCGGTATTTAGCAACACATTATGATTCCCAATTCGCATAAATAGTGTATTGCTATAGTATTTTAAATCCTGCATAAGAAAATAAGTATTTTTCTATTTTGATTCTTATGTCACACGATATCATCGTATAATCCAAGATATGAATGTGTCATTCTTGCAGATTATAGTTTTTTTGATTTAGAGATAATTGTATCAGTTGCTAGCAAACAATCTATCTCCATCAATGGACCAAAACAGATATCGTCACTCACTAAGTGAATTAATGAGGGACATACGGTTTTCTTGATGATTAGCTTTTCCTCACACAATTCAAGAGAACATAAATCAAATTTGTATAGCATCCCTTGTTGAGAATCAGCGGTAAACAAGATTTATAGAACATTTCCTCATGTGAAAAAGATATTTATCTCCAAATAAGCAATTTGATTCTCTGGTCTCCATTCTTATTTGGAGCAGAGAGAAGCGATTGAGAAAGAATTATGTATCGCCAATTTCAAAGCGATGGAAGATTAAACGATTTTAGGCAAGAGCGTACAATTTTGTTAGGGGCCGTTTGGATCGCTTAGGAATTTGGGGAATTTCTTATTTCTAGGCATAAATTTATTGAGAAGTGTATAACTTTGTGAAAAATTTGAATTGTTTATAATAAATTTATGCTTAGAAATAAGAAATTTTCCAAATTTCTCAAATTCCCACTTCAATCCAAACAGCCCCTTAGTGAATATATGAAATAGGAAGGTGAAATGATCTTTGGAAAGAAAAAGGATAATTTGGTCGTATTTTTTATGGTGCTGATTTTTTTTAATTAAAAAATATCTAAAACTGATAAAAAAGAGATTATATTTCTAATAAGTATGATTGGATGGGTTATACCTGAATTGGGAAGATTACTGGATTATATCCAATTTTTTTTTTAAGCTAAGGTTTAGCCTCTTGCCATCCGGAATCGTATCCTCTGCCAACCTTTTAGAATGCCTACCTCACTTATGGAGCGTTAGATTAGGATCCAACGGAGAGTGCAGAAATGAAGAAAATAGAACTCTCGACCCCTCTGCCCAGAACTGCCCACAAATTTTCCTTCTAAATTTTTTTTTTTAATTGCAATTTTCCTTCTAAAATTCTCCACAAGCTTTCGTCTCTTCCGTACAGTCGAAAGAAAAAGAGAAAGAAAGAAAGAGAGGCAGATTCTAACCTAGATTGAGAGTGAAAGATGATCGAGAGAGAGAGAGAAAGAGAAAGCGTTCAGCGATTCCAACCATAGATCGAGAGAGAAAGAGAAAGAGACAGAGAAAATCCGACGATTCTAACCCTAGAAGCACATCTCCGACTGGTTCGCCTCTAAACCCTAGCCACCTTCGATTTCGTAAATCAAGTTCGTTTAGGTAAGTTTGTTCTCTTCTTCTGATTTTGGTTAAAATTTAGTTCAGATTTGTTGCAATTCTTGGCTTATTTAGTTGAAATTTCTATATTCCTTTCATTTCTCTTCAATTTGCAAAATTTGTGTGTGTGTGTGATTAGAATTGCGAAATTTCTTAGCTCCTGTTGACAGCATGAGAACAATTTAATTAACAACCTTTGGGCTTGATTTAATTTTTCTTATTTTTGGGTTAGACTGAAAAAAGGGTGACACTAATATTCACACAAATAATCTTTTCAATCTGCGAAATTTGCCTCTGTGTGATTAGAATTGCTAAAAATTTTGTTGAAAATAGTTGCATGAATTTGCCGCTGTGTTAAAAATTTGTTGAAAATAGTTGCATGAAATTTGCCTCTGTGGTATTTTGTGATATTTTTCTAAGAAATCTACAAATTTGTGAACATGTTGGATGTAAAAAATTGGTTGTTGTTTTGGAGAGGCTAAACAAGTCACATTGAGAACTTATAGTACCAAGATTAAATTATTGCTGCCATATTAGGCAGGATTATGGCCCCCATCCCTCTCAAAGTACTACAGCTCTCAAAGAATGAAGAAATGCCTGCCTTTA
Organism: Rhynchospora pubera; assembly: GCA_028095005.1. Classification (NCBI taxonomy): domain Eukaryota; kingdom Viridiplantae; phylum Streptophyta; class Magnoliopsida; order Poales; family Cyperaceae; genus Rhynchospora; species Rhynchospora pubera. The sequence continues at coordinate 67,851,863 of CM051461.1, read as the reverse complement.
CAACTAGAATGGCGAGTGGAGATGGGGAATGCTCTGTTAATGGCAAGGGAACAAGAAACAGATACTGCACAGGTGGAAGTGGAAGGAGCTATTGTGGTTGCTTATGGCTGATGACAAGTTTTTACATGCTTCTTTGTTCTGGGCATGGAAAGCTGTGTTCCATGACCTTTTTGCTGCTTTGTTGTGTTTGCAGATTCAGTGGTTGTTTGAAATAATGTGTTCATTTTTCTTTTGCTTTTATATTAATATTTGGATTTATGTTTAATATCTTGGATTAATCATGCGTGTACAGATTCAACCAAAGTACTAACCTAAGTTACATGTGAAATATAAGCATCAAAGTAATTACTTGTGTGCAATATGCATGTATACAACTTCGCCTAAGTTAAAAAAAAAAAGTAATATTTTTGCACATATTAATGAAGAAAGGAAATCAATTAGAGAATGCAATCAGAAAGTCAATTGAAAAATCTCGATTCTAATTGGATAGAAGACTCTGACAAGAAGAATACTATTATATCAAAATTTACAGAATACGGCAATTAATCATGAGGGAAATGGACTACAGAAACAAGTGTCTACTAAATTTCATTCCTCGTATAAATTTCCATTAAAGACTTTTGGTATTTACCATGGTATTCAAATTGCAGCAGTTATTATTCGTGAGAGTTGTATGCGGTATGCACTATATAATTATTAAATTGATACATTGACACAGAAAAAAAGGAAGCAAGTTCTTCTGACAAGCCATATTGTACATGGTGATATCATCACATCCCAGCTAGGGCTGTCAATGAAACCCGTTTACCCGTATCGTACCGTACCCGTATAAGATAGGTATGGGTAAATTTTTATTTTCGTTAAGTTAACGGGTACGGGTACGAGTAAGAAAATTTTTTCGTTAATTTAACGGGTACGGGTAAAAGCTATTTCGTACCGTTTTCATAACGGGTAATTGCCACAATTAAAAAGATACAATTACATGATACATATGGCATCTTATATTGCATGATTGGTAAACAAATATTGCTAGATTTTATTTAAGATTTATAATTCTTTCCATTCAGTGTACGAAAAAATAAAAAAGCATAAACCTAAAATATTCGTCACCATTGTTGCACTTTATTAATATACTTATTGATATAATTTATTTATACAGAATGTACAAATTTTATTATTATTATATTCATTTTTTACCGTTATCGTACCCGTACCGTTAATTCTTAACGGGTACGGGTAAGGTACGGGTAAAACTATTTTTAACGGGTACGGGTAGGGTACGGGTAAAGAAAATTTTAACGGGTACGGTAATGAAAATACCTTCTACCGTACCGTACCGTACCCATTGACAGCCCTAATCCCAGCAGGTTACAACCACAATATTCGAATTCTTGTTCTTTTCCAGGGATGCCTTTTCTATGTATGATGGTAAATGGTAATATCAAATATTAGTCAACTATTAAGTATAATAACAAAAGCATTCATTAGCAATACCTGTCCAGGAGTCAAAGTCGGAGTTCTAGGATCTGGTTGCGGAGGACATGATGAAAGAATGAGGAGGGTGGAGCGATACTTGTGTTACTAGATTTTTATTTTTTTTAAAAAAAGAGGAATCCGAGAGGAGAAGAGGGAAGTCGGGCAGCTTCATTTCAGCGGTTTTTCCCTATATTCCTAGCGCGTCATTGGATCATGATCTAACGCTCCACAAGTGAGATGGACACTCTGCCAACCTTTGTTGGCAGAGGATACGATTCCCTGCCATCCTCCGACCGACAGAAGTCTTTCTTTAGAGCAAAATCTTTCGACAGAAGTCACAATCCCTTCTTCAACGCTATATATACAGCTCTCCGCCTGGCGCCTGTCCGATTTGGAGAGAAGAAAAAAGAGAAGCAAAACAATGCCTGAAACTCAAACTGAAACTGAAAGGGATTCGCTATCGGAGTTTCGCGATTGGGCTTATCTGCCACCTGAGATCGTCGACTTGATCTCGGTAGGGGTCAAATACATCGTCGACTATGTCCGATTTCGTGCCGTTTGTTCCACCTGGCGCTCCTCCTCCCGTCCGAAACCGCGCCACCTCCCTCCACAACTGCCGTGGTTGATGCTTCCGTACGAAGCGGAGGCACAGACAGACAATGGTGGGACCCGCTTCTTCTACGATGCCTGGGAATCCAAGATGCGCCAGATCCCCATCCCAGAGACCAGGGGAATGACGTGCTGTGCCTCCTGCCGAGGCTGGCTCTTGCTGGTGTCCTATAAAGGGAGAGAGGTTTCTTTACTGAACCCGTTAACCCGATGTGAGATTGAGCTCCCTCCCTTTAAGACATGGTTTGATCCATACTATATTAGTTTTGGGCAGAGCAAGATGATGTTCTCCGCAGATCTGACCCATCCGAACTGCTTGATAACTGTGTTCCTCGAAGAAGACTGGGTGATCTCCTGCCGGGTCGGTGATCGATCCTGGAAAAGGTTTTATCCTAGTGAAGAGCTGGTAGATGCGACACGTCGAAGTGGCCAGTTATTTTTGCTTTATAAGGGAAAGATGGTGATTATTGACTCGAACAAACTTAAGCATAAGGGTGTCCTCAAGCCGAAATCGACATTTGTCTTTGACCCAGAATTTGCAGCTCTTAGTAAGCGTTTTGTGGAAGGGAAATCTGGGGTTTATGTTGTTGGTGTTCATCCTGATGAAAAGTTGGTTCTGTATCGGTACCACGAACGGAAGATGAGGCTCAAGAAAGTTACTACTAACTCAAGTGATAGCACAGCCATTTTCTATGGGGATAACTACCCCTGCCTGACTCTATCCCGTAATGATTGGGACTTGCTTGATGGGGGTTCTCTATACATGGAACACAAGTGTGTACCAGATGAATTGAAACTTGAGGCAATTGAATCTGGTTATGATCTCCATTCTGCCAAGATGGTTGACGGAAATGTGATAATTTTGTACGCGGAGGACCAGTGGCCACCATATTCTGAAGCTGCCGCAGCTATGTGGTTTCAGCCAAGCTTTTTTTAGCTTCAACCAAGGATGTTACTAGGGTCTGATTTTAGGTAGAAAAAATGTCTCTTATGGAGATGAATTTTGATAAATATATATGTCCATGTATTAATCTATTTCATTAATACAATGTATTTTATATATTTGGTATGTGCTCGAGTTGGGGTATTGATCAATTAATATATGGAAATTTGGTGGCCAAATCAAAATTTACCCCCAACCACACTTTAGACTATCTTAGGACAAAGCAATGGTACCACTGGGGGTGGCTCCCTTGCACTACTGCTAGTGGTTTCCTCATGGCCGTGGCACTGGCAATGGTGTCATCAGTCTCCGTGCAGATACCTGCATCCTGACATGCTTATTTTGTAAGTCTATGGTTTTATCAATTTAAAAAAATTCACGTTTTCATTTTGTGTAGACATAGACAGATTTAATGTATGGCCATTCAGAATCTTCAGACCTCGATAAAATCTAACTCACAGTATTAGTATACTTTTAATTTTATAGTTGAATGAATTGTAGGAGCATGATGCTGGTGTGGTTTGCACCTGTTTTCAGTTCTTATATGAGGTATAAGGTTTTAATTTGTGTTGTATTATTGTGAAAATTTTCCTAAGTTATGAAAGGTGAAGGAAATATATAGTTATTGCATGGTTAACTTTTATAAATCAAGAGCAAGAGAAGATTATGTTTGTTACGCTAAGTTGGGAATGTTAATAGTTAGAGACATGAATAAAGTTCTTTTTTTTATTTTCCTATTCGGCATTGGCTTCATTCACCTCTATTATTTTATTATATTAAAACTCAATAACAAAACTAAAATAATGTGTCTTTTTCCGTTCCCTGTATTTTTTCCCCTTAGGTTAAATGTCAACCAATGCTTCTCCTGTGCTTTAAGGTTGGCAGTTCAAAATTTTCTTCATTAAGTGCTGTTAATTTCTATACAATCTGTGCTTAATGGGTATTCTGTACAACCTGTCTTTATATCATTTCAATTTCTTCATAGTTGATAAGGATAGCTTCAGTTAAGTGAATCAGTATATTGGCCTATTGACACAGAAGCACCACATGCGACTGACACCATTTGGACAATTCAAGTGACTACGTTGATTATACTTCACATTACATAATTACATTAATAAATCGGATATAGGTATGATCAGATTGGAGCTATGATTTGTTAACTAAAACTGCAACAATGACGAAAAGCTAGATAGAGACCATAATTGTACAAAATGATTGCATTTGTCTATTTTACCGAATCATGGACTCAGTCCGATAACCAGTATTCTAATTGAATTAAACCCCAATGACACCAGTCAAAAGCATAAGGTATATATTACATGAAAAATATTAATCGAAATTTAGATTTGTACCGAGCCATCTTTATTTATGGGCTCCGTTTGGATGCAAGAAGAAGAAGAGGAAGAAGGAAGAAGGGAAGAAAAAAAATTATAAACAATCCAAACTCTTCACAAAGTTATACACGTCCCAATACTTCTTTTCACTTCTTCCCTTCTTTCCTTCTTCCCACACCTATCCAAACGGAGCCATAATAAAGCAAGGAGTAGCAGCAATCCAAACCCAACTAATGCATCAAGAAACAGTTATAAACCAAGTTCCCGCCCGTAGAAGTTTCCATCTCTATTTTTCAATATATTAAAGAACAATATGAACTGCTTCAATTAATTCTTTAGAGTTCAGACCCCAGTTTCAAAATTGGTAGTCTAGTACCCAATCCGATAACTGTACACAGTCAGATGCTGCATAATCAAAACTACCCAGGAATGAATTTCAAAACAGATTAGCTGAGAACCGATCCTCGCACACTCACATAGGTACAGATGTCGTCCACGGTAGGTTCACGGTTTTAATTTAGGCATCCTGTGATGTGTTGCGGTCTCGTCCTTCACTTTAATTTTTGTTTCGTTTAATAAAATGGTAACCTAGTGTTACTTTTTTTCCCTCCAACAAAAAAGAATATCTGCAAACAACGGGAAAAGATAATGCATAAATTATATATTTTGGAATTATTTTTTTAAACAACATTATGGAATTATAAGTAGTTACTTGTGGCTCTTGCATTAAGCTCATTAAAGTGAAACAGAGTTGAAGTAGATAAAAAATAGACATGTCTAATTGCATTTCAGTTCTCAATTTCAAAATATTTTTGACATCGATGTAAATAATAGATGGATAGAATAAGCTAAAACAGGCGGGTAGAGCCGAATGAAGTTAGATTGTTTAGCGATTTAATTCAGAAGGCCTCCGTTTGGATGCGTTGAGAAGAAATAGGAAGAAGGAAGAAGGGAAGAAAAAAAATTATAAACAATCCAAACTCTTCACAAAGTTACACACTTCCCAATACTTCTTCCCACTTCTTCCTTTCTTTCATTCTTCCCACACCTATCCAAAACAGTTACCACAAAATAAGGTAGTACATTCTTCAAATAGGAGTAGTTATTCATATTAAAGATCATCATCCACATACTATTGTAAATGGTAGTTTCATATTTTTGGCATTTAGACCCTTGACGAAAATTAATTTGCGCGCTCTTAACTTTGATTCAACACTTATTTTTAAATGAAAATATCTCAATGATGATGTTTTTGTGAATAATATTCTCAAACAAAAATATTTCAATTAATGAGGGATTTTTTAGTTTTAAAAAGTATAATTATTGTAACAATTTTGGAGCTGTACAAATCAATTTCCGCCTATGACATACCTGAATGGAGACTTTTGTAATTTAATTAGTTCATGTAATTGACAGATGCAGCCCGGTCCAAGTTAATTTTAGGGGAATAATAGGTTTAACGTGTTCTTTTTTTTTTTTTAGACAAGCTGGATAGAGGCTATCCAGTACCATAGGTTTAACGGGTTCGGTCTTCAACATTTTTCATCACCCGCGTTGTTTAAGGTAAGGTTTAGCCGCCTCACATCCTCCGAGACCGACAGAAGTCGCAAAACCTCCTTCAACGCTTTACTATATAGAATATAGCTAGTATAGCATATAATAACTATAACTATGTATCCATCTCTCCGCCTCTCCCAAAAGCCTAAACTAGAATGGATTCGCCGTCGGAGTTTCGCGATTGGGCTAATCTACCGCCTCAGATCATCGACTTGATCTCGGAAAAGGTGAAATACATCGTCGACTATGTTCGGCTTCGCGCCATCTGTTCCACCTGGCGCTCTGCCTCCCGTCCAAGGCCACGCCACCTCCCTCCCCAACTCCCCTGGTTGATGCTTCCGTACGACGGGCACTCATGGACTACAAAGGAAGACACGACCCACTTCTTCTATGATGTTTGGGAATCCAAGATGCGCGAGATCCACCTCCTTGAGACCGAGACACTGACGTGCTGTGCCTCCTACCTAGGCTGGCTCTTGCTTGTGTCCTACAAAGGGAGATATGTTTCATTGTTGAACCCGTTAACCCGTTCTCAGATCAAGCTCCCTCGCTTTATGGCATGGTTTGATCCCTACATGATTTCTTTTGGGATGAGCAAGATGACTTTCTCTGCAGATCTGACTGACCCCAACTGCCTGATAACTGTATTCCTCGAAGATAACAGTGTGATCTCCTGCCAGGTCGGTGACCGGTTCTGGAAAAGATATTATTATCCAAGCAAAGATCTGGCAGATGTGACATGTTACAATGGTCGGTTATATTTTCTTGACGAAGGCGAGATGGTGATTATTGAGTATAATAAACCTGAGGATGAGGGTTTCCTTGAGCCAGGGTTAACAGGACATATTGTTGTGTTGGCAGACTTTGTCTTGCTTGACAATGACGAAGAGCCAGAGTACATAGCAGCTGTTGAGTTGACAGTCCTCCTTGAGCCAGAGTTAGCAGCTGCTGAGAAGTATTTTGTAGAAGGGAAATCTGGGGTTTGTGTTGTTGCTGTTCATCTTGAAGGAAAGTTTATGCTGTACCAGTTCCAAGAGCAGCAGATGAAGCTCGAGAAAATCACCACTGACTCATGTGACAGCACTGCCATTTTCTTTGGGGATAACAACACCTGCCTGGCTCTCTCCAGTGATGACTGGGACTCGCTGGATGGGGGTTCTCTGTACATGGAGGACAGGTGTGTACCAGATGGATTGAAACTTGCCGCGGTTAAATCTGGTTATCACGCCAAGTTTGCCGAGATGGTTGATGGAAATGTGATGTATTGGTACGAGAAAAATCAGAAGTCACCGTATCAGTATCACCAAGCTGCACCAGCTGTGTGGTTTCAGCCAAGCTTTTTTTAACTTCTGCCAAGGTTGTTATTAGGGTATATGCTTTTAGGCAGAAAAATGATTTTTTTGGTTATTAACCTTCAGCATAATTCTGTTAGGCTCTGTTTGGATCATATGAGAATAAGAGTATGATTAGTTATTCAGGATTAAAATTACTAATCTTAAATTCTTAAGAATAAGCTTAATCTCAGAATAAAAATTTTTGTTTGGATGATACAACGAATAAACAATGAGATTTATCTTTGACCGTTAACTTTAATGTAGTCGGATTAACTAATCTCATTTCTTATTCTAACATCTAGTCGGATTAACTAATCTTACTCTGATTCATAATAAGCTCTTAACCCTAGACTGTTTGGATTGTCTCTTAGTCCTAAATAGATATTTAGTCCAAAATAGTTCTTATTCTTGACTATTCAAACAGAGCCTATAGTTCACTGCAAAAGTTAGTTCGAGTTGTTTGAACTTTGAAGTTCTTAGGTGCTCTGTTATCTGAATTTTATTTTGGGTACTTTCAGATGTCACTGATTTATGCTCTTAGGTATGCTATCTTAGATGTTTAATAGTTATTACTTACTATGACTTTTTTTCAATTTATATTACTTTTGAGTGTTCGTGTTTATGGCCTTATGCTGTGCTCAATTTAGGTGTTTTATATAGTCTCAGGAACTGAAAGCACATAATATTTTTATTTCCGATTCTTGTGTTGTCAAGTATCTTCCGATCAGACCTTTAATGCGCATGCAGAGCCCAGATGGGCCAGATCTTTATTTTTTGGTTGTTATGAAAGTTTCACCCAATTTAATATATCTGTTGGCTATCTTTGACTTTTTGGTGATTGAATCTGGATCTGGGTCCAGCATGGAGTTAGACCCAGTTTGGTACAACATTTGGGATATGATACAAATCACGTAATTAAGATAAAAATGAAGCTGGTTTGTTTCATAATTGCTTGGAGCCTTACACTGCTCCTTAACACAAAAGTTAATTTTGCTGTATATGTCTTTTTTGCACTATGGCAGACTGACATTTTCATTAAATATTCTGGTCTTGATTATTGTAAAATGTTTCTGAAGACAAAGGTGATCAAGACGGTCTGTGGCGTTGCACGTCTAACTTTGCGAAGAACCAATTGCAGGTTTAACTTTGTGGGGAAAAAAATATAAATTTTATTTTTCAATTTTACGGATTTTCACAAATAGAATATTTCAAATTTAAGATTAATATGTCCGTCTTTTTCTCTCTGCTTTCCCCTTTAGACCATTTGACGATTATCTTATATGGAAATATATAATACAATACTGAAATAAAAATAACACATTCAACATATACTGTTATCAATAAAAATATTAATCATGGCACTGTTGGTTCAATAGAAGCGAACAAAGAATCGTTGATAACTTGATATAGATACTTTTTGAAGATAGGCAATTGATACAAGTCAAAATACATTGAAAACTTCGTTAAGTTTACTTTCCATGCGACCATGGATAATAGAATGAGTATATCAATTTTATTGTAATGGACAAAGTATACTGTATGTTGCATTTAATAATGACAAAAAGAAAATGTCGCAACTTTGAAAAAACTTCGTTTACAACGTGCAAGTTTGGAGATAACAATTCTACTACATAAAGGGCTCTTAACGATTATTTATTTTCATAATATCATCTCGTATCTTCCCATAGAAGATGCATCGCCAAGACAAAAAAAAAAAAAAAACTAAAGAGGGATGAAAATGGCTTCCTAAATTCCAAAAATTAAATATTCAGATTTATTATATCATTTTATTAATAAAAAGGGTAAATGTCATGTCACCAGATTTTTTTTTCTTAACTTTATAGTCTAGTCAGCACTTAAATAATATTACTAATTCAATTTTAAGACACATTGGGTGTCTTAACTCATCATTAACTTGAGTTAAAAATGATTTAAATTCCTATCAAACAGCTATTTAAAGAATATGAGAATATATGACTAATTGTAGAAGATTACGAGGGTATAGGGTTGATATTGCCTTTGTTTTGGTTTTTTTAGGTTAACGGGTTGGGTCTTCAACATTTTTCATCGCCCGCATGGGCCGCATCTGTTAAGGTGAATTCACATTCCTGCCGCGCGCGGCTGGCCGCAGTTTTTATTTCGACCGTCTGATCTAATTTCAACGGTCCCTAGAAAATATCTAGAAAATACCGGATTGATAGGCTCGAAAAATTTGAACCGTACAGATCAGATCTGACGGCTCGTATGAAAAACAGCCGCACGGCAGAGGATGCGAAGCCTGTTAAGGTAGGGTTTATCCTCCAACACAAGTCTCAAAACCTCTTCCAACGCTATATATGTCCATCTCTCAGCCTCACGAGTCATGGCCGTCTCCCAAAAGCCTAAACTAGAATGGATTCGCTGTCGGTGTCGGAGTTTCGCGATTGGGCTAATCTCCCGCCTGAGATCGTCGACTTGATCTCGGAAAAGGTGAAATACATCGTCGACTATGTTCGATTTCGCGCCGTTTGTTCCGCCTGGCGCTCTGCCTCCCGTCCAAGGCCACGCCACCTCCCTCCCCAACTCCCCTGGTTGATGCTTCCGTATAACGCGTACGCATGGTATGACAAAGGACCACACGACATGATCCGCTTCTTCTACGATGTCTGGGAATCCAAGATGCGCGAGATCCACCTCCCGGAGACCTTCGCAATGACGTGCTGTGCCTCCTACCGAGGCTGGCTTTTGCTTGTCTCCTATAAAGGGAGAGATGTTAATTTACTGAACCCCTTAACCCAGTCTCAGATTAAGCTCCCTCCCTTTAGCATATGGTTTAATCCCTACATGATTTTATTTGGGAAGAGCAAGATGACTTTCTCTGCAGATTTGACTGACCCAAACTGCCTGATAACTGTGTTCGTCGAAGACAACTGTGTGATCTCCTGCCAGGTCGGTGACCGGTCCTGGAGAAGGTATTATTTTCCAAGCAAAGGGCTGGCAGATGTGACATGTTACAATGGACGGTTATATTTGCTTTACGAAGGAAAGATGGTGATTATTGAGTGTAATAAACCTGAGCAAACGGGTGTCCTTGAGCCAGAGATAACAGTAGCTGTTGTTGAGGCAGACTTCCTTGAAGATTACCACGAGCCAGAGTTCATAGCAGCTGTTGTGTTGACAGTCCTCCTAGAGCCGGAGTTAGCAGCTGTTAAGAAGCGTTCTGTGGAAGGGAAAGCTGGGGTTTATGTTGTTGGTATTGAACCTGAGGGAAAGTTTGTGATGTACCAGTTCGAAGATCAGCAGATGAAGCTCAGCAAAATCAGCGCTGACTCAAGTTACAGCTCAGCCATTTTCTTTGGGGAGAACTACCCCTGCCTGGCTCTCTCCAGTGCTGACTGGGACTCGCTGGACAGGGGTTCTCTGTACATGGAGCACAGGCGTGTACCAGATGCATTGAAACTTGCCGCGGTTAAAGCTGGTTATATCACCGAGTTTGTTCACATGGTTGATGGAAATGCTATGTATTCTTGGGTCGAAAAGCCACCGTATTTCCAAGCTGTACCAGCAATGTGGTTTCAACCAAGTTTTTTTTAACTTCTGCTAAGGTTGTTATTAGGGTATGCTTTTAGGCAGAAATTTTTTATTTTTTTTTTGGTTCCTAACTTTCAGCATAATTCTGTTAAATAATAGTTACTGGAAAAGATAGTAGAGTTGTTTGAAGTTCTTAGGTTTTCTGTTATCTGAATTTTATTGTGGTACTTTCATATGTCAGTGTTTATGCTATTAGGTATGCTCATTTATATGTTTAATTGTTAATACTAACAAATTTTTTTTTCAAGTTATATTACTTCTGAGTGTTGGTGTTTATGGCCTTATGCTGTGCTCAATCTAGATGTTTTATATAGTCTTTGAGCCTCTTTTAAATCACGGAAACTAAAAGCACATAATATTTTTATCTCCGATTCTTGTGTTGTCAAGGAGCTTCAATCAGAGCTTTAATGCACATGCAGACCCCAAAGATTGAGTTTCCCTAGCCAGTTCAATCAACAAGAGCTCTTTTTTTTTTATCACAAAACATAATCAATGGGGTCTACATAAAGGATTAATTAATACCAAGTCGACCATAAAGTGCATTCGGTGTAGCTGAACTCGGAGTGAAGGAAGAAAGATTAGATCCTTTCGGTGGTTATGAAAGTTGTACGCAAGTTATATAACACTAGTAGTTGGGGAAGCGCGTCGACTCAGCTATCTTTTTGTATTTCAGTTTTAAAAATCACTAATAATGTGTCATTAAGATAAAATGTCATAAATTTTTTTTTCACATGAGTCGTAAAAAATTAAGTGCATAAGTATCATACATGATTTGCTTTAGCATCCATATACATTGAATTTGATAAAAAAAAAAACATATAAACAATTGAAGAGACTCAAATAGAGCCATAACCGTAGCCATTCCTTCTGACAAAAAGCGATGTAAAATTTTCAGTTTTTGAATAACTCAATAGAAACGCCAATTAAAATACATTTGTTAATATTCTTTCTACTTTTTGTTAATTTTGCATTCAACGTCAATTAAAATACATTTGTTAATATTCTTTCTACTTTTTGTTAATATTGCATTCAACGCCAATTAAAATCCATTATTTTGCTACTTCTCCTGGCAATGCCTTTTTTTATATGGTACGTGCACTTATAATGACATACTATATATTTAATTATCTTCTGACAACCGTGGATCAATTTTATAATGTTATTTTTCTCATTTCATATAATTTTATATATGCATCACTGTTTTGGAATTGTACATTTTTACAATGGAATCTTGCATCATAAACAGATTTGTATAGCACACAAACAAATTAGTGACGCGTAGAGTAATTAAATTTTGGTCCTCTCTATAATATCTGCATCCTTCAACCTTTTCGACCACACTGTGTATATTCTTCCCAGAACACTTCTCTTTTTATGCTCAAGGGTAAGTCTGAAATTTAAGAAAACAAAAGAAAGTTATTGGAGATGAAACTCTTCAAGATGATTAAGGGCTCCATTTGAATACGTCTAAAAATAAAAAAATAACCTCTTCTTAGACATAATTTTATTTCTAACCATCTAAATTCTTCACAAAGTTATACACTTTCCAATATTATTCCTCTTATTCTTCTTATCTTCTTATTCCTTAGCGATCCAAATGGAGCCAAGAAGAAGGCCTCGATCAGATTTAGATGAAATTTATGATAATCATATATCCCTAAAATTTATTAATCTTTCACCAGCAGCGAGACACAGTAATACTTCCTCCTTGTCCGCACTTAGAATAAAGTCAAATTAGTTATACTTTAAAATTTTATAAAGACAAATTACGTTAAAACTACCAACAATAAGAGACTGAGATTGAATATGATGGGCTCTGATAGAACAACTTTTGAACTTCTTTATTCCATGTCTTGACCTACAATCAGAATATTTATAATTAATAATAATATGATGAATCCAAGCAGCAGACGTGTTAACGAATAAGAAAGAACAATAAAAAAAAGAGAGAAAATTAATTGGAATCATATTGTTAATGAGAAATATTATTTCAAAAAAATAACAACATAGAAATTACACAACCAGAATGACCTCCAAACCTTAGAATATCAGATATTGATTTTCTTAATACCTACGAATTTGTATATGAGAAAAATTCAAACCACCTTCAATTCCCCGTTCACCCTCATTGTAGATTTTGGCATCTTAATTCATAAAATTTGCGTACCATCTGATGCTTCATGTGAATAAAAATGGGAAAAAAATAAAAAATAGAAAGGATTCAGATTTAATCTATTATAATTTTGAGATAGGGAGGCGCCGGTAGACGATTTTTAGCGATTTTGCAGTTCTCCCTCTCCCTCTTCCTTTCTGAGCTCGACGATCCCTCATGCTCCACCGCCTCCTAGCCACTCTGAAAACCCTATGCGGGGAGGCCGACGCTGGCCTTCCCGCCTTCTCCACCCTCTAGTTTTCTTTGTTTTTAGATCTGGTTTTTTCTTTCGTTTTCTTCTCTATTGGTGCAGTGCCGGGTTGGTCGGCGAATCCGATGTGGTCGCAAATGTGGCCTCCCCTGTGCTCCGCCGCCGTGACCGTCATTTGGTATTTCAGCCGTCGAATTTGGTGCCTTTGTATACTTTGTGCAACCGAAACCCACTGAGCAATGGCGGTTTGGCTGGTTCTTGAGGTCGTAGTTTGGTACGACCGGTGAGATGAGATCGGTGTAACTTTATGGTATTGCAAGTCCTGTCATGAAATCCTCAAATTGAAGAGTCAGTCTTCTCACGGAGGCGATCAAGATGATGTTTAGTTCGCGACTCTAGTGATGGTGGTTCTTGGGCACATCACTGTTGGTCTCTGCATAGAGGTGTTTGAGGCGAAGGCAGGTGGCAGCCATGGCATGCATAAGATCGTGTTGGTCTGCAAAGATTTCTTCGTAGGTACCGGTTAGGATTAGGTCGGGGTTGGATTTGGAAGAGCTATGTACCGGTATGTTAGGAATCAGTACTAGTTTTTGTTTTGTTTGTACCAGGCTGCTAGCTGATATTATTGTAGGACTTTGGCTGGGGCTGGGTTCAAGGATTGGTACCGGTTCGGTACTAGTATATTGGCAAGCTATGTTAGAAGCTTGGTGTTGATTATCGTTTTGTCATGGAATTTTTGTAAACTTTTTTTACCCTATTAATGCAAAATTGCCGGCACTTGTCGGCCCTAAAAAAAAAAATTCTGAGAATATCTAAATTGATAATTTGATATCTCCTTTTTCCTATTGACGACGGGTTTAATCAAGTTCTCAAAAGGAAAGTATGTCCATCCTGAACAATTAATGACAGGTTGTGAGGTTTTTATTTATCAAAAGATTTCATGAAAATCTGAAAAGACTTCAAAATCTAGCAATATTAAGACCCAATTAAGTAGCACCACGCATAATATTAAGACTTACCAATTCAAATACAACTTCTAATATCTACATGCTTTATGTGGGAAGAAAATTTAAAAACAAATACAAATAAAAAATTTAAGAATGCAACGAACCTCGTCATGATCCTCCAAGAATTAGAGAATTTCCAGCTCAAGCATCATATCATGCCTCTGCACAAACTTCCAACCATCCGATTCCTGCACATCCAAGAAATCCTTCGCCACCAGCTGCACACACTGTTGGATTTCCAGCTGTCAGTTGCACTGGCGCCGCCTCCTCACAGCTTCTCTTGAGCAATGGTACGCAATATTGGTGTGACATGTCAAGTAGCTGGAGGCAGTGCTGGTCCAGGACATTCTCAATTTCTCAGGAGGAACCATCCCGAACAATTGATGACGGGTTGTGAGGTTTTTATTTATCGAAAGATTTCATGAAATTGATTTTACTAATAAGATACTATCGAAGCAAGTTTGTCAATCTTAATTAATTGATATCTATAATAAAAAATTTAATCCCAGAAACCAAAAAGAATGGGAATGGATGAATAGAGGAGTTGGACAAAGGCATCAACAACATCAAATGGTACACCAAGCATTCTAATAGTACTTTCACTATTCCAACCTTTTCTGGCACGATCAATCATCCTCTCTAAAACCGGCAATGTCGATCATCATAACATCAAATTAATAAGCAGAATCAACACATAAATCAACTAACAATTGAATGAATATACGCTTCAAGCTCCAATGATGGAGTCATTTCTTTATTGTTTAAATTGGAAGCAGCCAGAGGCATTGGGGCATTAATGCATAGTATCTATCACAATTTTTTTGAAAGAAAATTAATGTATAGTATATTCAAATCCCAATAAGAGTTTTAAAAAGCTTTTGTAACGAGAAAATAAGCAGATCAAATAATCAATAAGGGGCCGTTTGGATGGAAGTGAGAATTTAGGAAATTTTCTATTCCTAAACATAAATTTATTATAAACAATCTAAATTCTTCACAAAGTTACACACTTCTCAATAAATTTATGTCTAGAAATAGAAAATTTTTCGAATTCTCCAAATTCCTAAGTGATCCAAACGGCCCCTAAAATATTAATAACTGCATTAAGTCTCGATTTCATAATAAAAGTAGATGAGACCAATGCAATCAAAACATATATTAATGCGGAGAATTGAATCCGCCTCCGAAACAACTGTGCGCGAACAGTTGTTGGAACAGTATTCAATCCTGACCGTTTGTTTTTGTTCCAACCAATCCAGTCCGTTCATCTGCGCATCTCTTCGATGTTTGGAGGGGCGTCTTTTCGGCATCTGAAAGGTCAATAGCGATCTGTGATACTTATTGTGTACTCGAGCTTTTCTCTCTCTCCCTTTTTCTCTCTCTTTTCTCTTCCGATCTTTCTGCCCATGCTTGCCCCATTCCTCCCTCTTTTCGCCTGCCATGCCGATCAACTTCTCTCTCTCTCTCTCAAGATCTTTCACGATTTGTTTTACATATGGGAAGAACAAGAAAGCGAAGAGACTTCTCGAAGCAGCTTCGTTTTGAAACCTTCGTCTTCACGATGGTACTGATCGATCTGTTTTTCTTTTGATCTACTTTCATCTCTGATAAGAAGACTTAGATCTAATTAGGTCAATTGATGCTTAGCTTTTTGCTCTATGAACAGAAAAGGAAGATCTTCGACATCAATTAGAGGAATGGAAGCAACAATCGGAAGCTGGCAAAGTTCATGCAGTTTTCTTTCGATTTGGTCGGTACTCATGTTTCTATTTTGTTTTAAATTTTTTTTGTTAAAAATAATCAGGTTAGCTTTCCATTTGAGTTGATGTATTTTCTATTTGTTTTTCAACTTGGATTTATCAAATAACATTTGATTTTTAGTTTTCCACTTGCAAACGAAAAGAAAATCATTTTCAGCTGTCAAATAGAAGTCAAATTGGAAATCCAATACTCCATTGAGTAAACCATTTTGTACTTTACATAGTGTGTAGATCATATTCAGTGCAGTTTGTGAGCCGATCTGTCATCAATCAAGTGGTTTGAAGAATTGAGGTTTCAATTTAGGTGTCACTTGACTGGTGTCCAAATTATACCCATCCTATCTGGATGTCAATCAAGAATTAACATATGCACTATTCTTTCTTATTTTGACAACTATTTTATTTGATTCATGGATTTCAGTTAACTTTGGATGTCAGTATATCCTATTCTCAACTCGCATGTCTCACCTATCTTACCCTAACACTGAATTAAATTATTGTACCAAGCACCTATCAATATAAAATATATATTGTCCAATAAAAAGACGTAATTTAGATGGAACCCTGTTGGATGACACAAATCTTGATAAGATATGACTTATGAGGAGACAAAATGAAAAGAAATCCAGAAAAGACCCAAATTCAATTTTAACCAAACTTGAGTAATCCTATGTTGTTCTGATAGTGGTTGCTATAATTTCAGTCACTGATTTTTTTTTTGGATAAAAATGCAGCAAGAGAAGCAAAAGGCCATGATAACTGAGATGGTAGGAAAGCTGACAGATCTGTCCTGGGACAAATGCATCACTGGTACACCAGGGAGCAAGTTCAATTCCAGCGAAACCACTTCTCTCACAAATTGCGCACAACGATTCCTTGACATAAGCATGATTATTGCGAAACGGTTCGAATCAATGCAGTAATATCTTCCACTTCATTTAATTTTTGTTTCGTTAAACCTTACTGGGATGACATAGGTAGCTTTTATTGCCATTTTCGTCAATAATTAATGCTTATTGAAGCCTTTGAGCTCTTTAGATGTTATTTAATATACCAAATTAGATTAAATTTTCTGATGTTGCTCAATTGAGCATTATTAGTGGATGGACTTGATGATTGAAAGAAGCTTAAACTTTTTTATCGATCTGTTGAATTGTTTATAGATTGCAACAAGTTTTTTTTGGTAGAATATTACTTATGTTTGATAAGTTTGGCAGAAATGTGCTTTGTAGTCGGCGAAAATTCAATAATGCATGTGGCATGGAGCTTATTATTATGAGATCCACTTTTTCTCACAAATAGCTTTCTTAATCCCTTTTTCCATGTGTGATCCTTTTATTTTCTTTCTCTGTTATGTTTTTAAAAGAGTAAAATCTTCATGGTAAATTTTTAATTTCGAAAGTATATTTTCCTTATTGTATTTATATTTTTGTCACTTTCAACGAAGCTTTGTTTTGCTGGATGGATCATTTTCTACCATTTGCAAAATTGGGACAGGAATATAAAATTAATGATTGAACAAATCAAAATTTCTCTTAATCTTTACTTATTTTATTTAGTTTTGCGGCAATATCTATTGTTTCTTTTTTAGTGTTAATAGTGGATTCAATATATTTGACTTTGGTTAGGTTCTTACTGCTAGCACCATCTGAAGAAATCGTTGGAGTTTTGCAAATAATGATATGTCAAAAACAAAAATGCTGGTTGAAAAATCTGAACAGGTAACCAATTGTCTCTCTTTATTTCTTTTACTTTTGCCTTCGTCTCTTTATTTTGTGCCAAAAGAATGTGATATATTGCTTTGGTAGATTTTTTGTGGTAGCTACAGTTGAAGAAATCAGTCAAACTTCAAAAACGAGAATTCGACAAAATAAAAGATCTTGCTCAAAAAAGCTGAATAGGTAACTATTCCTCCCTTTTTTCACTTTTTCTGTTTTGATATCTAGACTTTTGTCATCCTAATTTTTATTTGTGTTGTTGCTGGGGACTTGCTCTCTGCCATATTTTTACAGATATTTTGAGGCTCTGAGATTAAATATTTAATTGTCAATTTAAAATACTCATACTAATAAATCTATCATACTGCAACTCTATAAAAGCAATTTTACATAGAATTTTTCCAAAAAAAATTTGCTCCTTCCTTTTTTCCTTTTGATGTCTGAGTATTGAGAATGTTCGTGGAAGATTTAAAAATTATAACTAAGGTTCACACATTATTAGCACATTCATTATATTAATCAATGTTTTCAAATATATTTATTGGAAATTATTATGAGAACATCACGTATGTTTAAATTATTTGATCTTTTTTCAGGTCATGCCATGCTTAATTGATGAGTTTATCTGAATGTCACTGCCCCAACTAGCCTTGAGTTTGAAATGTACAAAAGCAAGAAATTTGAGGAACACACATAAGGTATCACTTTATCTAAAGCATAATTAAGTGTATGTATTACGCCCACACAAAAAGATGTATATATAATAGGCGAAGAATTACCCTTAATATAAAGGTTTACTGACATAGTAAGATATAAATCCATAAGGCTGATTCTTACTAATAGAATGTTTATGCTTCCAGCCAAGTTACGTACTTTTGTAGGATAATAGTTGGTAAAATATTTTTCTCTAACACATAATATAAAAAATTAGACACCTAGCACATAGTTTAGAAGGATATTGTTAACTGGCTCAAAGTGAAGGACCTTGATAATAGAATCAAAATTGTAAACACTTTATTTTTGTTTTTATATATTAAAGAAAAAGCTAAGATGCATGTGTAAAATTGTATCAGTATATATTATTTATGATTTGATACATCATTTTTCTTCCAAACGATTTTTGACAGAGCAGCCTTCACGAGCCCTTCTTACCTTGGTCATGCAATCTATATGACATTGCAACTGTTCTTAAAAAGTTTATGGATGGTGAATACTGAAAATCTAATGGATGGCATACCAGTATAAGGTCCAACCAATCTGCTCCAGATTCAAGTAATTTTTCAGGACTTTTGTTTAAGAAACGAGTAACTCAGCCATATTACAAGGAATGAGAGACAAAAAAAGAAACAGAGATGAAGAAATAAGGCATGAGGAGTTGAGACTTGAGAGTTTTACCAATTATAATGTTATCTATTAAATGATTTTTATATCCAAGCATTCACCTTAACGTTTTGCTTTATATTTTTGCATATTAAATCTACTAACATTATGATTATAGATGTAATAAGTTTAACTACAATTAGAACTATTATAATATTAAATTTTAATAGAATAAAAAAAATTAGGTCGCGCAACGCGCGACAAACCCACTAGTACCACTAAAAGCTCATGTAAGCCCAGAGGAGCAGTTACAACATAGAATACTCTTGTATGCTCCTTGCACACTTCAGCCACTAAAGCAGGAATATCCTGTAATAACTACTGTGAACTCAATTAAGAATAAGAAAAATATTAACACAAATTTCTCCAACAAAGCAATTCCAATGTAAGAAATTAGAAATTATTGTGATTTCTACAAAAAAAAATGTGAAATTGACCTAGTAAATAGCCACAATACCAAGTTCAAGAAAACACCTTTTTTTCATCCATTTCCAGGTCAGATCACCTTGGTTCTATTGTAGCAGATCATAGCTTGAAGCTTTGAACTGACTTGTTAGCATTTGTAATGTTATATCACTTTAAAATGCAATTTAATGAATTATTGTCAAAAATCACATGAAATTTTCAATTGCAATGATTAAGTATTCTTGTGAACTTTGTAAAACAACTATGACTTGAGGAATTCCAATTTCCAGATCCAGCAAATCACCAATCAACATGTTATCTAATATTCCAATTTTTCTTCCTAAAATTCTTATTCCTTCCTTATTTTCATACTATCCAAACGACCCTATAGAGAAAAAGCCATTTTGAGGTTTGGAGGAGGGTTTTGAGGTGACGCAAGTTTGGCAGAGAAGAAAAGCGGAGCGTCGCGAGGTGGGGCACGATTAGAAGAGGAAGAGTCAAGAAGGCGGAGAGACGGTAAAAGGGCTGCGAATGAGATGCTGGAGGTTTGGCGTGGTCTTTTGTAGACATGCTTGGTAGCGGCTACCAAGTGTTTTTGCCTTTTTGGCGTGGTCGGCAGAAGAGGAAGAGGAGAGAAAAATTGAGTACGAGAGGCAATGAGGTCCTAGTTCATTTTAGAGAAAATCAGCCCTATACCTTTCAAATCTTAGTTAATTGAAAATATCCCCTCTAACTTTAAGATTTGAAAATAGCCCCCTCTAAATATATTTATAATAGATATATATCCTTTTGTTGCATTTTAAATAGTACAAAAGTATTTTAAAAAAATTTGGACTAAAACACCCTCAACCTTGACGATTCATCTTCCCAATATTTTTCGTTGTTTAATTGGAAGAAAATATATGATATTTGTATTCTACTCTATTTGCAGAGTTTTTCTAAATGTCTGGCCTATCAGGCTAGACTCGCATATATTCTTTGCCCAAATATAGGTTGTATGACTATACGAACGAGAAATGAAAGTTGAATTCAAAATCCATTTTTCTTTTTTTTACCCCAAAGTAATTGTACATAGGCCAAACTTCATCTATTCACTCAGGCTACGAAAGTGAAAAAACTCCATTTAATAATGACTAAGTTTGGATGGTGTGGGAATAAGAGGAATAGGAAAAGAAGTGGTAAGAAGTATTGGAATGTGTATAATTTTGTGAAGAGTTTGGATTGTTTATAATAAATTTATTCCGTTATTCTCACACCTCATCCAAACGGAGCCAATAGAAAGAAAAACTAATCCATCTATTTAATAGCCTTTTGATGTCCTTACTTACACTACAACAAAAAAGATTATTAGTACCGGCTCATTAGTACCGGTTTTTAAGAAAACCGGTACTAATAATAAATCATGGCATTTTCGTAATTGTCAGATATATTATTTAGTACCGGTTTTTTTAAAAAACCGGTACTAAAAATCGTCTGAAAAAAAAAAAAAAAAACGTTTTTAATTTAGTACCGATTTTTTATAAAAAAACCGGTACTAATTTATTGATTTTTAGTACCGGTTTTTTTTATAAAAAATCGGTACTAAACGTTTGAATTTATTAAAAAAAACTGTTTAATATTAGTACCGGTTTTTTATAAAAACCGGTACTAAAAATCAATTGATTAGTACCTGTTTTTTATAAAAAACTAAAAAAAAACCGGTACTAAACATTTAAAGAATAAAAAAAACAGTTATATCTTTAGTACCGGTTTTTTATAAAAAACGGTACTAATTAGAGACACAAGAATAAGAGGATATATTAGGTTCCCTAACAATCTAAGCCGTCTCTCCTCTTTTCTCCACTCTATCTACCTAGCTAATATAAGTTTCAAATTCCTAACAAGTCCTAATCTTTAAATGGTGTATCCTGTTTTTTTTCTATGCATTTCCAATGGATGAACTTCCACGAAAGAGAATATCTCGGCATTGGTGATCTAGGAAAGGAAGGAGACAGGTAGCCACCACAGGTACAAACAACATCGTTTTCAAATTCATTCATTTATTTTGTTTATTTTTGTTTTATCTAGCAAAGGTGGTTGCAATCTCATCATCCATAACATTGATCTATTTTATGCATAAAAAACATGAGAGGTTCATGGAAACAATGATGGATATTAAAGTTAATGTTGATGAGGACACCTTGTTTGATCTCATGCAGGCTGCAAATTAATTAACTATCTCAACATAAGGGGACTACTGGATTTGGGTTGCCGCACCGTGGCAGTGGCAGATATGATGAAACAGAAGTCGGTTGAAGAAATACAGGAGACATTTACTCGAAGGATGACTACTCGGAGGCTTGGGCTTTTGAGAATATGTAATCTTACTATTAATTTGATTATTGTATAGGGCAAAAATTAGGGATTAAACTTTTGTGTATTCAGTCGATTTGTTTGCGTTAATGGGCCATCGCCCTAATGTGGTATATAAGTTGATAGATATTTTTTAGGCACTCCGAACAAATGAGTGCATGGTTTAGTCATTAATTCAACTTTCAGGTTTTTATTAAATGAATTTGTTTTCTGTTTTGATTAAATAAATAAATAAATAAGAAAAAAGAAAAAAGTTAAATACAAGTAATGTTTAGCTGTTTTTTAGAGGAGAGAGAGAGAGAGAGAGAGCATGTTAGATTAATTAAATACTTATGGATGTTTGGATTTCATAAGATAGAGCATGTTAGATTAATTAAAGATTTTTCGATTTACTTTTTTTAAATTAGTATCGAAAATAATAAAATTTATTTTTATTTAAATTAGTATCGGTTTTTTATAAAAAATCGGTACTAAATGAATTAAAATTTTCGGTTTTTTCTTAAATTAATTAAATGATTTTTCGGTTTATTTTGTTTTAAATTAGTACCGGTTTTTTATAAAAAACCGGTACTAAATGTATTATTTTTAGTACCGGTTTTTTATAAAAAACCGGTACTAATATGATTTCCTTCCTCCTTTACTACCGGCTCATTAGTAGCGGTATTTTGTTGCTGTTAGTACCCCTATTATTAGTATCGCTGCAAAACCGGTACTAATAATTTTATTTGGCGTAGTGTTATTTGACTAAAAGAAGATTTTGAAGATATGCAATATATTGACAGGATGTTGTTCCCGACAAATTCTAAAATGATAAAAGCCAATTTCATTAGAATAAGTTTGGATTGTTTATAATAAATTTATTTTCCTATTTCTTTCTTCTCACACGATATCCAAACGGAGTCTTAGAGTGCTTGAAGTGTGTTTTTAACTTGTCATGTTTAAGCCTATGACATCTCTTTGAACATCATTTTTGTATAAATTAGTGTTATGGCAGAGCAAAATAAAGATGAGCAACAAAATTAAAAAATAGTTTGTTGTGAACAAGTCAAAAGAAAATGCTTTGCCCGCTCAAGCGATGAGATAGAGAGGAAGGGAAAATTTTTCTACGGAATATTTCTTTTTGAATAAACAGAGTTAGCAGCAGTGAGAAGATGAATCGGTACGGATGTGGGCATTTTTGTCCCAAGTTTTAAACAATGATTTTTTTTGAGCCGTTTGGATGGAAGTGGGAATTTGGAGAATTTCTTATTCATAGGCATAAATTTATTATAAACAATCTAAACTCTTCACAAAGTTACACACTTCCCAATAAATTTATGACTAAGAATAGAAAATTCTCCAAATTCCTAAGCGATCCAAATGGCTCCTTTATAATTAAGATGACAACAAAAGAGTAAATATCTATAGCTAATATGTTTAGAGGGGAATATTTTCAAATTTGAAGATTAGAAGGGATATTTTCAATTAACAATGATTTGAAGCAATGATTAAAATACCCTACCAGACCGGCTGGTTCAACCGGATAAACCGGCAACTGGACCCTGGACCGGTAGGGTTAAGTGAAAAAACCTTAAGGTTGAAGAACCGGAAAAAACCGGCTGAGAAACGGTAAACCGGAATAATAATGCCTACCGGACCGGTGGTTTATTTTTTTTCTCTGGGTTAACTCATCGAGACGGTGCGTCAGATCACGTAAAAAAGCTCATAAATTTCAGCCCACGTGAAGCACAGTAAAAGATAGAGAGAGTCAGAGAGAGGACCTTGGACCTTCTACTTGACAGCCACTGTCAAGCTTTTCTAAAAAGAGAGGACCTTGGACCTTTGCTATTTTTGGACATTACCTCCATTTATTCCAAAAAGGATATATCCATTTTTAGAGTGATGTATACTAAATGGGTTCCCAAAAAATGATCTTGATATGTGTGAGTGTGACCAATGGAGAAGATAAATTCGTATTCAAGCTTGTCTAGCAATTCACAGGAAAGCAAAGGAAATTACATGCTCATCAATATTAATTAATTCATTTTAGTTTGAACGGAAAATATTTAATTAAATAATTGGCATTTAATCATTTTTCTATATTAGATGAATGTTTTACTATTTAAAAGAATATAAATATTTTGCTGAACATTTGTTAACTAATTTGTATATATTAAAATAATTATAATTATATAACACCATCCGGTTTTTCAAACCGGTTTAACCGGTAAAATCAATAAACCTCGTACCAATAGCTCAGCCGGTTTGACCTTCGGTACGGTATTTTAAACATTGATTTGAAGGGTATAGGGCTGATTTTCCATTAATTTTAAATTTACAGAAAGATAAAAGAAAACAATTTCATATTTTTTAGGTTGGATCTTCGACATTTATCATGCCCGCATCTGTTAAGCTAGGGTTTAGCCGCATCCGCATCCTTGACAGTCCTTTAAAAGAACAGTGCGGTGCTGTCAAATGATGTGATCCATCGGATCTTGATCGAAGGGTGCGGAATAGATGCGGAAAATAAACTTCTCTCCAGCTTGCCCGCGATTTGACTCCACTGCACGATTCAATCCAATCTCCTCTTTCCACTTCCTCTTTTTATGTGACTTTTTTCCAAAAGGACTAAAATTATCTTTAAAACTTCCATTGGGGCTTAGGTCCTACTAAAATTATCCAAAAGGGCCTAACATGAAGAAAGAAAAAGATAGTTTTTCAAACTATTACTTTAATTTAGGTCACTTCATATTTAACGGAAAAAATAATTTAAAGAATAAAAAATGTATCAGATACAAGTTTTATTTGGTAAAATATCAACGTGTTAAACATGCACAAATTTATTGTTTAATTTAATCTTATTAATTAAATTAACAGATAATATATTATTTAAAAAAACATTGAATGGGATGTTGAATAGATTTATTTTAATTTCCATACTACAATCCAACATTGTTAATAGATCTATCTTGAATAAGGTCACTTTATTTTTAACGGAAAAGTAATTTAATTCAGATGCTTGATTTATAATTGTCTTAAAGAACATTCAACCAATAATTTAGACTGGCGGCCAAAAAATTATTAATATATAAGCGTAATTGCATTGGCGCACAAAATTAAGGTGCAAAAGCGAACGATCGAGACCCTTTTAGAAATTTTTCATGTTGCGCAGCCTTCTTGATATTTAAAAATAAAATTAAGCCCTTTTGGAAAAAAGTCCCTTTTATCGAGTTTGCATTTTAATGAATTTGAACCCGTTGAGACCTCCGATCAACTCCGGCCACTGCAAGGCATGAGAATAGGTTCTATAGCTTCTTGAGATTGAGGGGAACACAACGAAGCAGTTAGTTTTGGTTGTGTCGTCCTAGGTTGATTGGAACACCGAAGTGTTGGTACAGTGTTGTGGTACTGGTGGGTTCTGGAGGCATAGGATGGTAGTTGAAAGCAGTTGTGAAGAACCAGGGTGGTGAGGAGAGAGGAGTACAGTGTTCAATTTGTCATGGGAAGTTCTCATTTGGAAGGAAAGTCAATGGCTTGGTACAGTGACTACTGGTGTATGGAATCAATATATCTTCTATTGGTTAAACTTAAACATTAAAAAGCTCAAATTAAATTTTGTACTGACCAGTTAACGTGGATTTGTCAATAACATTAGCTTGCTTAATAGATAAGCAAGGGTTTTTTTTTATATATCTTCCATTAACTGGAAATATCATGAAGTATTTGTAAATTAATGATAGTCAGGTTGAATTTGCTCTTACGGCTCCTGATAGTACTTTACAGTGACGCCTCTGGTTCTTTTTGCATTCATATATCATGAGGTTTTACCTTCGAACCTGTTCGAGAGAGGAGAGGATTGAGAGGCGGACTCAGCGAAATCGCTGTTGTTTTGAAGAGGACTGGTAGGGAGGGCTATTGGAGAGGACTGGAGAGACAGACAAAATTGATAAATTTGACTGCGCGCCTTTCGATCGAAATCCGACGGATCGCATCGTTTGACAACACCGCACAGTCCTTTTAAAGGACTGTTGAGGATGCGGATGCGGATTTAGCCTCCTCACAATTCACAAACCTCCTCACGAATCACAATTCACATCCTCACAAATCACAATTCACTAGTCGCAAAACCTCTTCATCCAACGCTTCATTTATATATCCACACCTCTCTGCCTCATGGGTTTGGCCCTCTCCCAAAGGGAGAGTATCCTCTGGATGGTTGTATTCAATCATCCAGTGGACGTCTTTCGATCCGAGCCGTCCGATTTAATCTCAACGGTTAGATCTTTTCGGGCCTATCAATTCAGGTATCATGCACGGGGTATTTATAGCCATTGAGATTAAATCAGACGGCTGAGATCGAAAACCATCCATGGATGGCCATCCAGAGGATGCAGTTCCTCTCCCAAAAGCCAAGAATGGATTCGCTGTCGGAGTTTCGCGATTGGGCTAATCTCCCGCCTGAGATCGTCTACTTGATTTCGGAAAAGGTGAAATACATCGTCGACTATGTTCGATTTCGCGCCGTTTGTTCCGCCTGGCGCTCTGCCTCCCGTCCAAAGCCACGCCACCTCCCTCCCCAACTCCCCTGGTTGATGCTTCCGTACGACGGGTACTCATGGACGACAAAGGACGACACCACCCGCTTCTTCTACGATGTTTGGGAATCCAAGATGCGCGAGATCCACCTCCCAGAGACCGAGGTAATGACGTGCTGTGCCTCCTACCTAGGCTGGCTCTTGCTTGTGTCTTATAAAGGGAGACAGGTTTCTTTGCTGAACCCGTTAACCCGGTGTCAGATCGAGCTCCCTCCCTTTAGCACATGGTTTGATCCCTACATGATTTCTTTTGGGATGACCAAGATGACTTTCTCTGCCGATCTGACTGACCCCAACTGCCTCATAACTGCATTGCTCGAAGATAACTGTGTGATGTCCTGCCAGGTCGGTGACCGGTCCTGGAAAAGGTATTATTATCAAAGCAAAGAGCTGGCAGATGTGACATGTTACAATGGTCGGTTATATTTTCTTTATCAAGGAGAGATGGTGATTATTGAGTATAATAAACCTGAGCATAAGGGTATCCTTGAGCCAGAGTTAATAGGAGCTGTTGTTGTGTTGGCAGACTTAGACTTCCTTGACGATGACGATGAGCCAAATTACATAGCAGCTGTTGAGAAGTATTTTGTAGAAGGGAAATCAGGGGTTTCTGTTGTTGGTTTTCATCCTGAAGGAAAGTTTATGCTGTACCAGTTCCAAGAGCAGCAGATGAAACTCGAGAAAATCACCATTGACAGCACAGCCATTTTCTATGGGGATAACTACCCCTGCCTGGCTCTCTCCAGTGATGACTGGGACTCGCTGGATGGGGGTTCTCTGTACATGGAGCACAGGCGTGTACCAGATGCATTGAAACTTGTCGCGGTTAAATCTGGTTATCACACCAAGTTTGCCCGGATGGTTGGCGGAAATGTGATGTATTGGTACGATATAAACCAGGAGTCACCGTATCACCAAGCTGCACCAGCTATGTGGTTTCAGCCAAGCTTTTTTTAACTTCTGTCAATGTTGTTATTAGGGTATATGCTTTTAGGCAGAAAAATGATTTTTTTGGTTATTAACTTTCAGCATATTTCTGTTAAATAATAGTTCACTGGAAAAGTTAGTTCTGTTTGAAGTTCTTAGGTGCTCTGTTATCTGAATTTTATTTTGGGTACTTTCAGATGTCAGTGTTTATACTCTTAGGTATGCTATCTTAGATGTTTAATAGTTATCACTTACTATGAACTTTTTTTTCAATTTATATCATTTTTTAGTGTTGGTGTTTATGGCCTTATGCTGTGCTCAATCTAGGTGTTTATATAGTCTTTGAGCCTTTTTTAAATCACGGGAACTGAAATCACATAATATTTTTATTTCCGATTCTTGTGTTGCCAAGGAGCTTCGAATCAGACCTTTAATGCGCATGCAGAGCCCAGATCTTATTTTGCGGTGATTATGAAAGTTGTACGCAATTTATATAACATTCATGGAATCACTATATTTTACATAAAAAAATGTAATTACAACAGCCCTATTAAGTTATTTACTCCATTGAGATCTATTATTATTTAAATCAAAGGTGTTTAACTATCATGGCTGAAAATGCCTTCCATTCTTGATGTATTCTTTCACTAATGAATATATCTGTTAGCTATCTATGAATTTTTGGTCATTGAATCTGGATCAGGGGCCAGCATGGAGTTAGACCCAGTTTGGTACAACAAATGATCAAATGGGGCCAACTGGGATATGAAACAAAAACAAATCACCTAATTAAGATGAAAATCAATCTAGTTTGTAACATAATTGCTTACAGCCTTACACAGCTTCTTAAACAAAAGTTAAGTTTGCAGTGTGTCTTATTTGCACTAATGCACATTTTCATCTTCATTATAGCAGATGATTATAGTGATTAAATGTTTGCATAGATCTATACCTCATTATGTTATTACCACTGTGTCTGCCTTTTATTCCCACTTTCCTGAGTTGGTTTTTAGTAACTAATCTGAGTGAATCTTCTGTGTTTATTATTGTCACCGCAATTGTAATTTTGAATTTGGAAACCCAGATTTTTTGAATCAATAGATCTTGTTTCCAAAAATACATGTACAGTGAGCATCATCCTTTGTAGTGACAGAGTCCAATGATCAGTGTAAATGTTTCTGGCATTGCATGTTTAATCTTGTGAAGAACCAATTGGTGTTGTGGACTTATATGTCTGTGTACAGTTCAGACATTCATTATATTATATGTGCAGCTCATATGTGTTTTTTCTAAAACTGCTTTTATGTTATATTAAGGAGGTTAATACTGCCTAGTACTTATTGAGGGTTTTAAATTTTGTGTTGTCCACCTTCCTGATTTGTTCTGATTCATTGCTTGTTGAGAAAAGAGAGAAAAATCTCATTTTCTTTTCTTTTTCCTTTCTCTGCGTTTGGTTTTTCTTGCAGCTCTGGCCATGTCCGTTTAACTGAGTTGCTTAATTTGATTTAGGATGAAGAGACGTCCATTCGAAAGAAAGTACAAAAAGGTTGGCAATTTAATAATTATTATTTCTTTTCTTTGAAGTTGTGAACACCTAAATCGTGTAGATTTACCGCTTAAGTAATACTTGCTGTGTTGCATGTTTACTGAATGAAAAATATCTATGTTTACATGCCATGATCTTATATACTGATGGCTAACTATTGAAATAGAAATTTAGATTTTAAGGTTATGCATAGGCTAGAAATGCTCCTGCAAATTTCATGGCAGCATATTAGTATATCAACAAAATGAATTTTAAAATTTCAATTTTGCTTGCTTGGCGAATTGCAATAAAATTTTGGAAGTGTCAGTAACACATATACAAACCATATGAACTATATGAGTTCATTTCTTTAATTTATTAAATTTTTGCTATAAGAATATGTTATATACCACTATATGGATGTGTTGTGGTGATTTGCTTTGGGATGGAATATTGAGATGAAGGGAGACAGTAGAGAGAGTCAGAGAGGGCACACAGAGAGGAAACGCAAGAGATGATCAAAATGTGTTCTCTAGAAAGTTCTCAATGCTGTTTCAGTTTTTACATATTACATAGTATAAGCAAAAGACAAGCCCATTGGGCCAACAGTAATTTGGGTCACGATTATAACAATCTCCACCTTGAACCAAATTACATCAAAATAAACTAAACATAAAGCAAAATACAAACTAACTAAACTAGTAACCAACTAGTGTCAAACTAGAAACAAACTAGAAGCAAATCGAAATTGCCCTTGAGCAAAACTTAAACTTAGCAATCGGAAGAGGCTTGGTGAGCATGTCGGCCGGATTCGATTCGGTACCTATCTTCTCACAACAACCTTTCCTTTCGAGACTACATCCCGCACAAAGTGGTACCGGATATCAATATGCTTGGTCCTCTCATGAAACATACGGTCCTTTGTCAAATGAACGGCACTTTGATTATCACAAAACACCGTGATAGGACCTTCAAGAGAAGAAATCTCACCCACAAAAGCCTTGAGCCAGAGAGCCTCCTTGATAGCCTCCGTAATTGCCATGTATTCGGCTTCGGTACTAGAGAGTGCAACGGTTGATTGAAGTGTAGATTTCCAACTAATTGCACATCCACCAAGGGTAAAAGTGTACCCCGTCAAAGACCTCCTCTTGTCCAAGTCACCCGCAAAATCCGCATCTACATAGCCCGTTAGTGTCATATTTCCATTTCCAAATTCTAAATGAGAATTAATGGTACCTTTCAAATAGCGGAAGATCCACTTCACCTCTTCCCAATGCCCTTTTCCGGGACAAGAGAGATACCTACTTACCACACTAACGGCTTGAGCTATGTCGGGTCGAGTGCACACCATCAAATACATGAGACTCCCAACCGCACTTGAATATGGAACCTTTTCCATATAGCTCTTCTCATGATCGGACTTTGGGCACAAAGTGGCCGAAAGCTTGAAATGCGCCGCAAGAGGAGTTGAAACAACATTTGCTTTCTCCATGCCAAATCGGCGAATAACCTTTCCGGCAAACTCCTTTTGAGAGAGAAAGAGTTTCCGATTGGCCCGATCCCTTGTAATCTCCATTCCAAGGATTCTTTTGGCAGCCCCTAAATCTTTCATCTCAAATGCCGAACCAAGTTGCTCTTTCAACCTCACAATTTCATCCATATTGGAGGCCGCAATCAACATATTATCAACATAGAGCAACAAATATATAAATTCCCCGCTACCCAACTTCTTGAAATAAACACAACTATCATAATTAGAGCGGGAGAAATTTATACTAACCATGAAAGAGTCGAATTTCTTGTACCATTGCCGAGGTGATTGCTTGAGGCCATAAAGGGACTTCTTCAACAAACACACATGGTCTTCTTTTCCCACAACCTCAAAACCCTCCGGTTGCTTCATATAGATTTGCTCCTCTAAATCACCATGCAAGAAGGCCGTTTTCACATCTAATTGCTCTAACTCCATATCCTTCATTGCCACTAAAGAGAGCAAAATCCGAATTGAGGTATGCTTCACCACGGGAGAGAAAACCTCATTGAAGTCCACACCTTGAACTTGGCTATAACCCTTAGCCACAAGCTTCGCCTTATATCGGAAATTATCCGAACTTGAGCCATCCATCTTTTTCTTAAAAATCCACTTGCAACCCACAATCTTTTTACCACTAGGTGGCTTCACAAGAGTCCAAGTATGGTTTCTTTCTAATGAACAAAGCTCTTCCTTCATGGCGGAAATCCAATCCGCCGCATGCTTGGAAGAAATAGCTTCCTTGTAGGATGACGGCTCACTATACTCCACCTCTTCGGCAATTGCAAGACAATAAGCAAAATCGGCATACCTTGCCGGTTGCCGAATTTCTCTTCTTTCTCGGTCCCGTGCCAACAAATATGGGCTCCTCAACTTCTTCTTGTTCTTCTAAATGAGCACCATCATGCGACATAGACTCTTCTTCATCACTTTGTTGGACCGGCACCTCAAACTCCACCTTCTTTCCAACCTTCT
This sequence comes from Rhynchospora pubera, assembly GCA_028095005.1. Taxonomy (NCBI): domain Eukaryota; kingdom Viridiplantae; phylum Streptophyta; class Magnoliopsida; order Poales; family Cyperaceae; genus Rhynchospora; species Rhynchospora pubera. Next base: position 67,820,520 of record CM051461.1, on the reverse strand, counting down.
CATTCTCCTTAATAGTCGGCTCAAGTGCAACATCATTTGCCTTCAACATAACCGACTCATTGAAAGTAACATCTCTTGAGATGAAAAATTTAGAAGTTGCGGGACACCATACCTTGTACCCCTTCACATTCATGGGATACCCAACAAAGATGCACTTCTTTGCTCTTGGCTCCAACTTACCATCATTGACATGCACATAAGCGGGACAACCAAACACCCTGAAATTTGCATAATCGGCCGGCTTACCCGACCACACTTCTTCGGGTGTCTTGCACTCAATGGAAGTGGTAGGAGACCGATTCACCAAATAGCAAGCCGTGCTAACGGCCTTCGCCCAAAACTCCTTACCCAAGCCCGCATTGGAAAGCATGCAACGAGCCCTTTCAAGTAGTGTTCTATTCATCCTTTCCGCAACTCCATTTTGTTGTGGAGTATTAACCACCGTCTTGTGCCGCACAATCCCTTCGGCCTTGCAAAACTCATCAAATTGGTGGTTACAAAATTCTAAACCATTATCGGTTCTCAATCTTTTCACTTTCTTTCCGGTTTGGTTTTCAAGAAGGGTCTTCCATTCTTTAAACACCTTAAAGACCTCACTTTTCTCTTTCAAGAAATAAACCCAAACCTTTCTAGAAAAATCATCAATGAAAGTAAGCAAATAACGAGAACCGTTACCTTTTGATGGCTCACGAGATGGCCCCCAAAGATCCGAATGAATGTAATCTAATGTTCCCTTGGTCGAGTGAATGGCCGTCGAGAAGGTCAACCTCTTTTGCTTGCCAAATACACAATGCTCACAAAACTCCAAGCTACTTGTGCATTGGCCACACAACAAGCCTCTCTTACTCAAGATGGTCATTCCTCGCTCACTCATGTGCCCTAACCTCATATGCCACAATTTTGTAGTATCCACATCCGAGGTAGGACCCGAACCCGCAATAGCGGCCGAGCCCGTGACCGTGGAACCTTGCAAGAAATAGAGAGTTCCAACTCTCTTTCCCTTCATGATAGTGAGAGCCCCTTTGGAAACACGAAGGACTCCACCTTCATTTTGGAACTTGCAACCTTTCTCTTCAAGAGAACCCAAAGAAATTAAATTCTTGCTCAAATCGGGTATATGCCTCACACCCGTCAATCTTCGGATCTTGCCATCATGAAACTTAATTTTCACCGAGCCAATTCCGGCAACCTTGCACAAATGGTTGTTGCCCATGAGAACCTTACCACTTGAAGGCTCATATGTCTCAAACCAATCTCTATTTGGAGTCATGTGTTGAGAAGCACCCGAGTCCATAATCCAAGAATTCTCATCATTGACACAACTATCAACAACACAAAGTGTGTCATATGTGTCATCACTACTAGCCACATTGGCATCTTCCGAAGAAACATCTTTCTCGGCCTTTAATTTATTTTTCAACTTATAACATTCGGCCTTTACGTGTCCCTTCATTTTACAATAATAACAAGTGAGATTCTTGTGCTTTGACTTTGATCGGGTTCTACCTCCTTTCAAGGTCCTTTCCTTCGACCTACCTCGATCGGCAACCAAACCAACATCTTGACTCCCTTTTCCTTTCTCAACATTGGTCATCTCATTATCTAAATGCAACTTTGCTTGCAAAGTGCTCTTGACATCCTCAAGAGAAATTTTCTCTCTACTATAGACCATCATGTCCCTAAATGACTTATATGAAGCGGGCAAAGAACACAACAACAACAAAGCTTGGTCCTCATCCTCTACTTTAACACCTAATCTATCCAAATCATTCAAGATGGAGGTAAACTTCGCAATATGATTAGAGATAGATGTACCTTCGTCCATACGAAGAGTGTAGAGGCGCAACTTTAACCGCAACCGGTTAGTTAGAGACTTCTTCATGAAAATATCCTCTAACTTATCCCATAAACCTTTAGCGGTTTTCTCCGAAAGGACCTCTTGAAGTGTTGCATTACTCAAACACAATTGGATAGTGGAAAGCGCCTTGTCATCCATATCCTTCCACTTCTTATCCGTCACCGCTTCAATCAACTTGTCACGGCCATAAATGGCACCCTTAATGCCAAGACTACACAATATAACGGCCATACGCACTTGCCATAGTGCGAAACTCGTCTTCCCATCATACTTCTCAATATCAAATTTAGTTGACATCTCCATCTCCAAACAATTCTCAAATCACCAAATTCTCCGATTCACCAACTACTCAAATAACTAAGAGCACCAATAAAAATTTAATAATCAAAATTGCAATTAATGAAATTGCAAAAATGATTATGCATAAACAAATGGAGTTAGGTAATGTGCTCCAGAACGCACTAAACCAAATGGCAGAAAATGCCAAAGTCAATAGTCAAATGAGTACCACCAAATTGAATCGGAAATTAAATGTTCAAATATGCCACAAAATGCTAACCGATTTTCTGATTAGGCGCAGCTCACAGCTCCTTATACTTGCACTCAAGACAAAAGAAATCGGCAGAGTTCAGACCGTGCACGGTGAGAAACAGGCAACCCTCAAGTAGCACGCACGCAGGGACCACGGCAGAATAAAAAACCTTAGGCTCTTGATACCAGTTTGTTGTGGTGATTTGCTTTGAGATGGAATATTGAGATGAAGGGAGACAGTAGAGAGAGTCAGAGAGGGCACACAGAGAGGAAACGCAAGAGATGATCAAAATGTGTTCTCTAGAAAGTTCTCAATGCTGTTTCAGTTTTTACATATTACATAGTATAAGCAAAAGACAAGCCCATTGGGCCAACAGTAATTTGGGTCACGATTATAACAGGATGCATTATGAACATGATACAGAGAATAGAAATCTTCAATCTCAAAGGAACATAACCATGGATGCATACTGATAGATGCTAAGCATGTACATTGCTGAAGGTGACTGTACATAGAAGTATTTTTTTTCTCTGAGCTTCTTTTTGTGACTGTTTTGCAAAAAAAAAATTGGAAAAGAGGAGGGAAAAAGGCATTAAGTGAACTCCTAAAGATGAGACTAGGTAATTTATGTTGTTTTATTTTTCCAGCCACACTTAATTGAAGGAGTAGCGGCGCCATTGTATTGACCTCCTGCAACTAGGTAATTTATTTTAATTCCCCTTTCTGGTTGGAGGTATATTTTTTTGTCTTATTTTTTCCTTATTTTCCTTAGTCGGGTTGCAGCCATGAAAGGAGAAGCAAGAGTTGTTGGTCGCATTTACAATGGAAAAAGGCCTCAAGTTGTAGTGGTTAGTCCTTGAACCAGTGGACTCTTTTTTATCTACACCTAAATTACAACCACTTATAGAAATTATATGAAATATTGCTGCATGCTTCCTTTCTTAATTGCAGTGATAAAGAATAAAGAGTTCTTGGCAAGGGAGCACAGCTCAATGAAGATGGTGTTCATTGAGCCAAATATTTTTATTTCCTTCTGTGGGCTGATGGATTGAGCCGAATAAAATTTTTCATCCATAGCTCTACGAGATCAAAATCAGGCATGCAAATCTCAAATAAAATCACTTTTGGTTTTGTTCTTGATCTACTATAGGAATTTACTTTACCATTAAATATGAAGCCATATGACGCATTTTCTTAAATTTTAATTACCGGGTCAGTTGGGTGTATAAATGCTGGCATTTAGGTTCTTTTAGTACATGCACCAGTCTTTTAGTACTCCAAACTCCATAAGCGTCCTTTCACGATCTTCCTCATCTTCGTTGTCGGAGTTATGGATGCTCCCTTCATCTTCTTGGGTCCATCGTCGACGCTCATTGTCAAAATCTCTCCTTTGACCCGTTAGGAGGGTCCGATCGGCTGTCAGTCGAGCCTCTCTTTGCTCAAGTTGGAGACGGAGGTTCTCCAATTCTTGTGTGCGCTGGGCAATGGCCTCCGGCGTGAGTTGCTCGGCCATCGTTTGGTTCTCTCTCTCTTGCTCGAGGCTTAGTTCGGTTCGAATTGGTTCTGTTCGGTCCGAACGGAGAATGGGTTGAGGGGCTGGTGGTTGTTCCGGATCCTCTATCAAGTGTCGGAAGAAGTAGTTTCGAACTTTTGGAGGTGGAGACTTCTTCCTACGTGTCTTGCCTGCCAGTCCTGCAACAAAGAGAGAGAAAAGTAGGTAAAAAGAAAAAATAAAAATCTAGTCTCCAAATACTCAAACAAGTATCCAATATCGACACCGTTCCCCGGCAACGGCGCCAATTTGATGATGGCTTTAAACCTAGTAATCAAATAAATTTGTACCTAGACCTAACCTCACTAGTCGTCAAAGTTAAGCTTAGGGTCGAACCCACAGGACGGATTAACGATTACTGGACTTGTTCTTTTTATGAAGCTAGACAATAAAATAAGGTTGAGAGTGTTGTGAAAATAAATGGTGCGATTAAATAGATATTTTTGGTTGCTTTTGGTTCTAAATAATAAGGTAAACTAAAGTAGGTAGATTTTGGGGTTTTTCAAGTATAATAAGGCGTCTTAGGGGTCAGGATTCACTTAGGTTTAGCCCTCGATTTGCTGGATCGCTCGCTGTCGCGTTAAATAACAACAAATCTAGCATAGGCCGTCAGTTCGGTCCGAACACGACTTGTTCGGTCCAAACAGAGGCTGGTATGTTGAGTTATGACCATACAACTTGAGTTTTAACTTTATGAAGGGCTCAGATCGGCTATAGCTACATTACCTAATCCTCAACTGTCGTCTTTTGGACTAGAAATTAGTACAGGTCTCTACTTTGCCCACATAGACCAATTAAACCTAAACTTTCGTGTCGGTATTTTAATTAACCTATGTCTTATTTATTTGTTTTCTTAGGGATATCTAAGTTGCCTTTCAGCCAACTTAGAAGCTACACCTTTCAGTGCTAGCTAATCTCCTCTTTCGAATCTTCAACTTATCCCAAGTACTTAATTCAATCCTTATTGTTTAACCTAACCTTGTAACTTAACTAAACAGGCCTTTATTTAGAAGTAAATCAGGTCAAAACAAGGGAATTAAACAAGCAATTAAAATACTACTCAATAAATAGATCATAGAGCAAAACATCAAGTCATATCAAGTCATAACATCAAACTAAACCTAAACTACATCCATACCCTAAGACAACATAAATTTAGCCTAACATAGTATTCAAACACGCGACAAATAACATAGAAATAACAAGATACAAGCCCATAGAAATTAGAGATAAAAACATAGGAAGAATAAACCAAGTTGTCTTTCTATGCTCGATCTTCAATCATCAAAGGCAGTGGGGTGTTGCAAGGCGTGTCTCCAACCTTCTCCTTGCTGCCGTCGCCTCAAGAATCTGGTTGCTCAACGAAATCAATGGTGGAATCGCCTAAGGAAGGTGGAATTGTGTTATGGAGGATAGAATTGCCTTTCCTTCAGGCCTTGGGGCGAATATATAGTGGTCTTCTGGCTTGGAAAGGAGGCTGGGACGCTATGGCAAGAAGACATACCAAAATATCGAGTTTCCATGCGTGAAACCCTTCCAAATATGCCATGGCGGCTCTCGGTTCGGGCTGGACAAGTTTTGTTCGGACTGGACAGGGCTAATTCGGGTCAAAACAACTCAATTCGGACCAAATGACCTCAGTTCGGACCGAACTAGAGCACTTCGGGTCGAACTGGATCTGTTCGGGTCGAACTGAGACTCCATCTTTGAGTATATGTGGTATTTTGGTCATATCTCTTTCGTCCGAACTCCGATTTAGGTGATTCAAAAGCCGTTGGAAAGTTTAGGATGAGCTCTACAATGATGTTGACTCTATTTAGCCATTTGCTTTCCTAAGACTCTCATTTTGTGCTGTAAACATGCCTTCGGTCCGAGCGAAACTCCATTCGGTCCGAGTAGTAGCTTTGATGTTGCCTCCAAGTGCTAGGAATGAGTCGTCTAGCGTATCCCAAGTGCCAAAATCCATCTAATATTCGAGAATCCACTAGAAATCGTCGAGAAACCTGAAAATAAGAGAAAAGACGACGATAGAGCCAATTCCTAGAAAATCATAGCAATTTATCAAATAATTGAATGGTTTGAGTATGATTTGAGTGCTAAGTACGGTCCAAATACCCACAAATAATAACGATATCAAATTCCCCCAAACTTAAATTTGTCCATAGAACAATTTGATGCTTTTTAATGATTTGTCCAGACTCGCGAATCTTCGTCCAGACTCAACACAAATCTCCTACTGTTTCCTCTCTCCTTGCTGGGTCATCGGGTTTTAAGGTTTTCTCCACACGCTGTTCCCTCCAGAATCACCATTGGCCGAACAAGAAGGCTCGATCAATCTGCAGAGAGAAGGGAAGAGAAAGAGGGAGAGAGAGAGGTAGCGGAGCAAGGAGATGGGGCTTAATTTCATACAACAACATGCTCATGTCAGGTTCTCATCTTCACCTTCTCCTCCATTCAGTTTCTCCTTCAATATTTTGTGATTCCTGATTATTTTAATTGCCACATTCTTTCTTTATGCTTCCTTTGTTATAGATCGTGTTTAAAAATTGTAGTTTCTCTTTAGTGCTTTCAATTTACTTATGTTCTGTGACAGATTGCTCTGAATTGAGACAATAAGGAGATATTGAAGAGCTTCCATCACTATCGAGTGCTATGAAGTTCCTTCATTGTAGTCTTTAATGTACCGGTAGAAATTTCCCTACAACGTATTTCTATCTTTGGCACAATTCATAATTTTCTATATTTTATTGTGATGATACAAAAATGCATGTTAATTTTAGAAAAAATAGTAATATGGGAAGGAATTAAGGCCATATTAGGAGATGCTAATGGTTCAATATTTTGTAATGCATGAATTTTTAATATTGAACATCTGACTTCAACTTTTGTTTTTCTTTATCATGAATGAATCATTGTAGGGCTGATGGAGTGTGCATGTGATATTTTTTAATTTGGTGGATTTTTCCCAAAACAGTAAGAATTTATAAATATTTTCATCATTATGTTTCTTTTTTATGCCTTTTTTCTTACTGTCCTAATTTCTCACAAGGAGGTATCATTTTTTTCTATTTAGATATGATATTTTAAAAAAAAATTTGGTTCATGTTATGCAACGGTTTGTGTTGTGTTCTTACTCTCGAGTAGGTGTAAACGATTTGCATGGAGCTTCCAGATAGTTTATTGAAGATGGAATAATTTCATAAGTCATTAGTGTTGGTTGGGACGTTTTTTTTCTTTGTGCAAGTCGAGTCGTGGGGCTTTACACCCTAGAGGATATAATGCGGTGTCATTGGCCTTGAATTTGCTACTAGCACATGACGCGCTAGGGAGGTTGGACGGGTGTTGCTCGACTATGGCCACGGTACACTTGGGCCATAATACTCAACAACTCCTTTACCAATGCTTTCACACCGGGTCCGGTAGAAATTAATTACAAGTTACCCAATTATACCTCGAGAGCTTTGAGTTATAATTCCCGACAACTTGTAATTAATCCAATACCCTCCAATTTGTGGTTGAGTTGGTGGAAAAAGGCCTCGGTGCATCCTCTTTTTCACAACTATTTTGATTTTATTGTCCCATTAAGATTGCTTGTTGGTGATTCAAGCGATTAAAAACATTTTCAACAAGTCCAAGTTCATTTCATAATTTCTGAAGTCGATAAATTTCTTTTTAAACAAAGGTTTGTCAAACACGAATCAGTTCACTCGGTAAAAACTTGTGAGAATCGACTAAAACTGATTTAACAATTTTAAGCATCCAAGATCGAGTTCTAATTTTCTTCAAAATATTTTCATTTCGGCCCATTGGTGCAAAAATTAATTATGAGATATCAAAACATTCTAGGGTCCTTGAAGAAAAAGTTTGTTTGACTTTAAAACAGTTTCAAGTGTGAGTTTCATCATTTAAAATCCAAATCGAGAGAAACTAGACATATCAATTCAATTTCCAAACAAAACTAGGCAAAAATCCAATTTTTATGTCTCTGTTCGGACCGAACAGAAGCTGTGAAATTCAAAATTTATCCAAATTTGCAAAAATTTCAATCGAAAGTTCGAATTTTTCTCCTATTTCCTCCCCCCAAACTTAAATCAAGCATTGTCCTCAATGCATTCAATCAAAAAAGTAAATAGGAAGAAAAGAGAACTTAGCCAATTTTTGCTTTCAACATGTCGATTTGTTCCTAATTTGTTTTCTCGAGTTTCAAGATGGCTCTATCAATCTTCAAGTCTTTTGATGCAATCCGTATGAGGTCGTTCGGGGTTAGTTGGTTCGCGTAACCCATGGTGCTCTAGCACGAATTACATCTTCCTTCGTTTGTGCCTCAAGATTTTCCTACAAACAAACAAACAAAAACATCAAATTCTATTTTTTGTTATTTTCTGTTTTTCAAATTTTTATGGATTTTTTTTATTTTTTTTAATTTTCTATTTTTAATGACAAAATAAATAAAAGAGAAGAGTTGAGAAATCCTTGGGTTGCCTCCCAAGAAGCGCTTGTTTTAGGTCCCTAGCTTGACCATCTTTTCATTAAGTCTTGATTGGATCGGACCCGGAGAGCGAGACGGCGAGCGATTTGTCATAGCCCTTGTTGTTGATGCCTCTCATGCAATCCCTTTCCAAGATAGTCTCATCCGTGCGAATCGTGGGATCGATGCCCTTCAAATCATCAAGTGAGTACCCCATTGCTCCTTTGTTCACCAACAATTTCTTTGTTTGACCTGTATCTAGCTTGAAGTCAGCAATAACAAGATCCGTTAGACTAAGAGGCGTTGGATGATGCTTGATTTTGACTTTGGGGGTCTCAGTTTGGACCGAAGAAGAACAGTTCGGACCGAACAAGGGGCTGTTTGGACCGAACTTGATCCTGTTCGGACCGAACAGAGTGTCTGTGACCTTTGATTCTTCAATTTGGACTGTTGTTCGGTCCGAACTAGAAGGGGTTCGGTCCGAAGGTCTGGCAGTTTGGTCTGAACAGATATTGTTGGGGTCGAGCAGAGCATCATGAGAGTGATCCTTAGGAAATTCTTCGATTTTAGAGATCCATTGGACCATACAACACTTGTCAATGGGATCAGGGCATTTCAAAGCATGGTCTATTGAGAAACGGAGCTTCTCTCCTCCCACTCTAACCACAATCGTCCCATCTCGAGCATCTATTTTCACACCGGCGGTTCTAAGAAAGGGGCGTCCCAAAATTATAGGCACCTCCTTATCTTCTTCCATGTCTACCACAACAAAATCCCCCGGTATGACAAACTTATCCACTTGGACGGGCACATCTTTAATAACACCTAAGGGTAACCGCATTGAAGAATCGGCGAGTTTCAATGTCATGCATGTGGGTCTCAACTCGCCAAAACCAATCTTGTCAAACATCGTCTTGGGCATAAGACTCACACTAGCCCCCATATCACACAAGGCTTGCTTAATTGTTGCATTACCAATAGTGCAAGGAAGAGCAAACCTACCCGGATCCTCAAGTTTTGGGGGCATCTTGCTTTTCAAAGCCTCGCTACTCTTGTGTGTTAGGGCCACCGTTTTGAGTTCTTCCATGGACCTCTTGCCTGTGCATAACTCCTTCAAGAATCTTGCAAAGATCGGCACTTGAGCTATGATATCTGTGAATGGAATGTTGACCTTCAATTCCTTGAGAATCTCCCAAAAGGTCCGAAATTGTTCAGCTTCCTTTTTCTTCAAAAGTCGTTGAGGAAATGGGACAGGGGGTCTATAGGTTGACTCAGGTTGTTGCGCTTTCTTCTTCCCCTTGGCTTGGACATCTCCTTGGGCATTCTCCTCTCTCCGTTCGGACCGAACAAGAGGTTGTTCGGACCGAACTGGGCATGGTGAGGTCACTTCGTCATTTAGATGGGGCTCTGAAACTGGCTGTTCGACCTGAACTAGAAGTGGTTCGGTCCGAAGTGGAGGTGGTTCGGTCCGAACTGAGGGTCGAACTGTTTCGTTGGTTGGCACGGGCTGATCTTGGTATTCTTTGCCGCCTCGTAGGACATGTATGGCTTTGATCTCTGCACTTGGGTTGATCTGAGGCTGGCTTGGAAGCTTGCCGAGTGGTCGGGAGAAGTGTGCTTCCATCATGCGTTCCAAGCGTTGCAAGGTGCTCGCGCTTCCCTTAAATTCGTTGATGGTCACCTTCAATTCGTCGGTAGTGGCCTTCAATTCATCTAACCCTAAAGCCATAGATTTGTTAATCTTTTCTTGCTCACTCATGAATTCTTGAACAACAATTGGAATTTCTTCCCTTTCGAAATAGGGTTTCTTTTGAAATGATTGGTCTCTATTGTTGTTGTTGAATTGTGCATTCCTATACAAATTTGGCGGGTTATTTTGGTACTTTGAACCGTAAGGGGGCCCATTGTGTAGGTAGTTCACTTGGGCCCCTCCGTTACCAATTTTGGCAAGAGGACAATGGATAGATGTATGTCCTTCCTCGCCGCATGCTCCGCATTGGTTTGAATGGAGATGTGTCCCTTGAGCCGATTGGTAAGCGGCAAGTTCAGCTTCTAGCTCCTCAATTCTTGCCTCTTTAGTCGAAATTTGGTGCACTTGTTGCCTCGAACTACTTGAGTGGCGGGGAATGAGTAGAGGGTACCATGTGTAGTTTCTTGCACAATAATCAAGCAAATCTCGCCCTCGTGCCGTATCAAGTCTTTTGAATGCCCCACCTGAAAGAGAATCAAGATTGATTTTAATATTGTCATAAAGTCCAGTGTAGAATGATTTAAGGAGCATCCATTCTTGAATCCCATGATGTGGACAAGAATTTTCTAAATCCCTAAACCGTTCCCAAGCATCCCTCATTGATTCATTTTGGTTTTGGGCAAAATTATTCAATTCAGCTCTAATTTTATCTGCTCTATCCGAAGGGAAATACCTATCCAAGAAGGTTTGTGCCATTTCATCCCAAGACCTAATTGACCCTTTTTTCAATGTTTTATACCATTTTTGTGCTCGGTCCTTAAGGGTGAAATGAAATAACAATAGCCTAATTGCTTGTTGAGGAACACCATTAAACTTAATTAATCTAGTGCAATCAATAAAAGTTTGTAAGTGAGCATGGGGATCCTCATCGTCGTTCCCATAGAATGGATTTTGTTGCACAAGCACGACGTGGTTGGGGGCGATTTGCATGTTGTTAGCGGCGATGCCTGGAATCACTACCGGTCCTCCCACGTTTCTTGCGCTGGGAACTCCAAACTCCATAAGCGTCCTTTCACGATCTTCCTCATCTTCGTTGTCGGAGTTATGGATGCTCCCTTCATCTTCTTGGGTCCATCGTCGACGCTCATTGTCAAAATCTCTCCTTTGACCCGTTAGGAGGGTCCGATCGGCTGTCAGTCGAGCCTCTCTTTGCTCAAGTTGGAGACGGAGGTTCTCCAATTCTTGTGTGCGCTGGGCAATGGCCTCCGGCGTGAGTTGCTCGGCCATCGTTTGGTTCTCTCTCTCTTGCTCGAGGCTTAGTTCGGTTCGAATTGGTTCTGTTCGGTCCGAACGGAGAATGGGTTGAGGGGCTGGTGGTTGTTCCGGATCCTCTATCAAGTGTCGGAAGAAGTAGTTTCGAACTTTTGGAGGTGGAGACTTCTTCCTACGTGTCTTGCCTGCCAGTCCTGCAACAAAGAGAGAGAAAAGTAGGTAAAAAGAAAAAATAAAAATCTAGTCTCCAAATACTCAAACAAGTATCCAATATCGACACCGTTCCCCGGCAACGGCGCCAATTTGATGATGGCTTTAAACCTAGTAATCAAATAAATTTGTACCTAGACCTAACCTCACTAGTCGTCAAAGTTAAGCTTAGGGTCGAACCCACAGGACGGATTAACGATTACTGGACTTGTTCTTTTTATGAAGCTAGACAATAAAATAAGGTTGAGAGTGTTGTGAAAATAAATGGTGCGATTAAATAGATATTTTTGGTTGCTTTTGGTTCTAAATAATAAGGTAAACTAAAGTAGGTAGATTTTGGGGTTTTTCAAGTATAATAAGGCGTCTTAGGGGTCAGGATTCACTTAGGTTTAGCCCTCGATTTGCTGGATCGCTCGCTGTCGCGTTAAATAACAACAAATCTAGCATAGGCCGTCAGTTCGGTCCGAACACGACTTGTTCGGTCCAAACAGAGGCTGGTATGTTGAGTTATGACCATACAACTTGAGTTTTAACTTTATGAAGGGCTCAGATCGGCTATAGCTACATTACCTAATCCTCAACTGTCGTCTTTTGGACTAGAAATTAGTACAGGTCTCTACTTTGCCCACATAGACCAATTAAACCTAAACTTTCGTGTCGGTATTTTAATTAACCTATGTCTTATTTATTTGTTTTCTTAGGGATATCTAAGTTGCCTTTCAGCCAACTTAGAAGCTACACCTTTCAGTGCTAGCTAATCTCCTCTTTCGAATCTTCAACTTATCCCAAGTACTTAATTCAATCCTTATTGTTTAACCTAACCTTGTAACTTAACTAAACAGGCCTTTATTTAGAAGTAAATCAGGTCAAAACAAGGGAATTAAACAAGCAATTAAAATACTACTCAATAAATAGATCATAGAGCAAAACATCAAGTCATATCAAGTCATAACATCAAACTAAACCTAAACTACATCCATACCCTAAGACAACATAAATTTAGCCTAACATAGTATTCAAACACGCGACAAATAACATAGAAATAACAAGATACAAGCCCATAGAAATTAGAGATAAAAACATAGGAAGAATAAACCAAGTTGTCTTTCTATGCTCGATCTTCAATCATCAAAGGCAGTGGGGTGTTGCAAGGCGTGTCTCCAACCTTCTCCTTGCTGCCGTCGCCTCAAGAATCTGGTTGCTCAACGAAATCAATGGTGGAATCGCCTAAGGAAGGTGGAATTGTGTTATGGAGGATAGAATTGCCTTTCCTTCAGGCCTTGGGGCGAATATATAGTGGTCTTCTGGCTTGGAAAGGAGGCTGGGACGCTATGGCAAGAAGACATACCAAAATATCGAGTTTCCATGCGTGAAAACCCTTCCAAATATGCCATGGCGGCTCTCGGTTCGGTCTGGACAAGTTTTGTTCGGACTGGACAGGGCTAATTCGGGTCAAAACAACTCAATTCGGACCAAATGACCTCAGTTCGGACCGAACTAGAGCACTTCGGGTCGAACTGGATCTGTTCGGGTCGAACTGAGACTCCATCTTTGAGTATATGTGGTATTTTGGTCATATCTCTTTCGTCCGAACTCCGATTTAGGTGATTCAAAAGCCGTTGGAAAGTTTAGGATGAGCTCTACAATGATGTTGACTCTATTTAGCCATTTGCTTTCCTAAGACTCTCATTTTGTGCTGTAAACATGCCTTCGGTCCGAGCGAAACTCCATTCGGTCCGAGTAGTAGCTTTGATGTTGCCTCCAAGTGCTAGGAATGAGTCGTCTAGCGTATCCCAAGTGCCAAAATCCATCTAATATTCGAGAATCCACTAGAAATCGTCGAGAAACCTGAAAATAAGAGAAAAGACGACGATAGAGCCAATTCCTAGAAAATCATAGCAATTTATCAAATAATTGAATGGTTTGAGTATGATTTGAGTGCTAAGTACGGTCCAAATACCCACAAATAATAACGATATCAAATTCCCCCAAACTTAAATTTGTCCATAGAACAATTTGATGCTTTTTAATGATTTGTCCAGACTCGCGAATCTTCGTCCAGACTCAACACAAATCTCCTACTGTTTCCTCTCTCCTTGCTGGGTCATCGGGTTTTAAGGTTTTCTCCACACGCTGTTCCCTCCAGAATCACCATTGGCCGAACAAGAAGGCTCGATCAATCTGCAGAGAGAAGGGAAGAGAAAGAGGGAGAGAGAGAGGTAGCGGAGCAAGGAGATGGGGCTTAATTTCATACAACAACATGCTCATGTCAGGTTCTCATCTTCACCTTCTCCTCCATTCAGTTTCTCCTTCAATATTTTGTGATTCCTGATTATTTTAATTGCCACATTCTTTCTTTATGCTTCCTTTGTTATAGATCGTGTTTAAAAATTGTAGTTTCTCTTTAGTGCTTTCAATTTACTTATGTTCTGTGACAGATTGCTCTGAATTGAGACAATAAGGAGATATTGAAGAGCTTCCATCACTATCGAGTGCTATGAAGTTCCTTCATTGTAGTCTTTAATGTACCGGTAGAAATTTCCCTACAACGTATTTCTATCTTTGGCACAATTCATAATTTTCTATATTTTATTGTGATGATACAAAAATGCATGTTAATTTTAGAAAAAATAGTAATATGGGAAGGAATTAAGGCCATATTAGGAGATGCTAATGGTTCAATATTTTGTAATGCATGAATTTTTAATATTGAACATCTGACTTCAACTTTTGTTTTTCTTTATCATGAATGAATCATTGTAGGGCTGATGGAGTGTGCATGTGATATTTTTTAATTTGGTGGATTTTTCCCAAAACAGTAAGAATTTATAAATATTTTCATCATTATGTTTCTTTTTTATGCCTTTTTTCTTACTGTCCTAATTTCTCACAAGGAGGTATCATTTTTTTCTATTTAGATATGATATTTTAAAAAAAAATTTGGTTCATGTTATGCAACGGTTTGTGTTGTGTTCTTACTCTCGAGTAGGTGTAAACGATTTGCATGGAGCTTCCAGATAGTTTATTGAAGATGGAATAATTTCATAAGTCATTAGTGTTGGTTGGGACGTTTTTTTTCTTTGTGCAAGTCGAGTCGTGGGGCTTTACACCCTAGAGGATATAATGCGGTGTCATTGGCCTTGAATTTGCTACTAGCACATGACGCGCTAGGGAGGTTGGACGGGTGTTGCTCGACTATGGCCACGGTACACTTGGGCCATAATACTCAACAACTCCTTTACCAATGCTTTCACACCGGGTCCGGTAGAAATTAATTACAAGTTACCCAATTATACCTCGAGAGCTTTGAGTTATAATTCCCGACAACTTGTAATTAATCCAATACCCTCCAATTTGTGGTTGAGTTGGTGGAAAAAGGCCTCGGTGCATCCTCGTTTTCACAACTATTTTGATTTTATTGTCCCATTAAGATTGCTTGTTGGTGATTCAAGCGATTAAAAACATTTTCAACAAGTCCAAGTTCATTTCATAATTTCTGAAGTCGATAAATTTCTTTTTAAACAAAGGTTTGTCAAACACGAATCAGTTCACTCGGTAAAAACTTGTGAGAATCGACTAAAACTGATTTAACAATTTTAAGCATCCAAGATCGAGTTCTAATTTTCTTCAAAATATTTTCATTTCGGCCCATTGGTGCAAAAATTAATTATGAGATATCAAAACATTCTAGGGTCCTTGAAGAAAAAGTTTGTTTGACTTTAAAACAGTTTCAAGTGTGAGTTTCATCATTTAAAATCCAAATCGAGAGAAACTAGACATATCAATTCAATTTCCAAACAAAACTAGGCAAAAATCCAATTTTTATGTCTCTGTTCGGACCGAACAGAAGCTGTGAAATTCAAAATTTATCCAAATTTGCAAAAATTTCAATCGAAAGTTCGAATTTTTCTCCTATTTCCTCCCCCCAAACTTAAATCAAGCATTGTCCTCAATGCATTCAATCAAAAAAGTAAATAGGAAGAAAAGAGAACTTAGCCAATTTTTGCTTTCAACATGTCGATTTGTTCCTAATTTGTTTTCTCGAGTTTCAAGATGGCTCTATCAATCTTCAAGTCTTTTGATGCAATCCGTATGAGGTCGTTCGGGGTTAGTTGGTTCGCGTAACCCATGGTGCTCTAGCACGAATTACATCTTCCTTCGTTTGTGCCTCAAGATTTTCCTACAAACAAACAAACAAAAACATCAAATTCTATTTTTTGTTATTTTCTGTTTTTCAAATTTTTATGGATTTTTTTTATTTTTTTTTATTTTCTATTTTTAATGACAAAATAAATAAAAGAGAAGAGTTGAGAAATCCTTGGGTTGCCTCCCAAGAAGCGCTTGTTTTAGGTCCCTAGCTTGACCATCTTTTCATTAAGTCTTGATTGGATCGGACCCGGAGAGCGAGACGGCGAGCGATTTGTCATAGCCCTTGTTGTTGATGCCTCTCATGCAATCCCTTTCCAAGATAGTCTCATCCGTGCGAATCGTGGGATCGATGCCCTTCAAATCATCAAGTGAGTACCCCATTGCTCCTTTGTTCACCAACAATTTCTTTGTTTGACCTGTATCTAGCTTGAAGTCAGCAATAACAAGATCCGTTAGACTAAGAGGCGTTGGATGATGCTTGATTTTGACTTTGGGGGTCTCAGTTTGGACCGAAGAAGAACAGTTCGGACCGAACAAGGGGCTGTTTGGACCGAACTTGATCCTGTTCGGACCGAACAGAGTGTCTGTGACCTTTGATTCTTCAATTTGGACTGTTGTTCGGTCCGAACTAGAAGGGGTTCGGTCCGAAGGTCTGGCAGTTTGGTCTGAACAGATATTGTTGGGGTCGAGCAGAGCATCATGAGAGTGATCCTTTGTGTTGTGTTCTTACTCTCGAGTAGGTGTAAACGATTTGCATGGAGCTTCCAGATAGTTTATTGAAGATGGAATAATTTCATAAGTCATTAGTGTTGGTTGGGACGTTTTTAAAAAGGCAATCATATATGTAGCTTTCTTATTCATGTGAAAGTGTTTGCTACTCAAAAAATAATGTTTTATTCCGTGACTAATTCCAGGATTATTCGAAGCAGCACATTTCAAGAAAGATATGAGATAAAACCATTAGTATTTCGATGCAATTCAAGAGGTAACTTTCTTTATTTCAGTAAAATTGATAGTTTTGTCCCTTGCATATGAAGGTCTGCTCTAAGTTTTAGCTTGAATTGATGTTATCTGACTAATTTCTTACCATGCTCCAACTTTATTAGCATGAGTTATGTAGAGGTTTTCTTTTAGTTTGTCGCAACAAAAGTAGAATGATTTGGTAAAGCTTGGCTTTGCTTCACCAGACGGTTTTACCTTTCATAAGTGGAGTCCAGTGCTGGTGTTGTTTTGTAGTACTATTAGTTTATATGTTATATTTCATAAAGAATGAAGATGCCTGAATATTTTTCTACCTATCTTGGTATGTGTCACTCTCTCTCTCTCCCGGCAGATCACGTGCAGATGCGCTGTACATTTGAACAATCTCAGCTGGAAGGAGATCCATATCAGGTTATCTATCTCTCTCACCTATGTTTTCTCTCTAGCTGAATTAGCAAACAAAATCATCATAAAACATTAATTGATAATTTGTTTGGATAATTTCTGCATTTTATGGTAATAATTTGTGTTTTTTGTTTTTCCTAACATGTATGAATGCATACGAAGGATAAGATAAAGGCAAATCCAGTAAACATGAGCTCGAGCATCCTACAACGCAACTTTTTACCATTTTTTGACACTCGTCCAAGAATTCTGATTTTTCATTTTCATGCATTGCCAGTATTTTGTCTGATTTTATATATTTTTGTCGCCATTATTGGTTGATTGATATGCAATAAAATAAAGAATCAATTAACATAGATGTCAACTGGTTATATCTAATTTGCACATTCATCCTGCTCCTAACATATTTAATTTGGATTCTTCTTTTTATTATAAAATTCAAATTTTATTATTTATAGCAATACCCCGAGAAAGAGAGCATGAAAAACTCAACATTTGTATTGCTATTTTCATATTATTTATTATTATTAGAAAGAAAATGAAAAATTCAACACTTATATTCCTATTTTCATAATGTTTGTTATTATTTTTTTTCATAACTTATCTATTTGCACCATGTTTGAGATGTTTGACAAATGTAGTAAAAATTAACTACAAATAAAAATGACTATAATAATGATAAAATTCAACAAAAAGATGAGAGGAAAATAGGTCACGCAACGCGCGACGAACCCACTAGTATAACTAAACGTGAAATTAAGGTTACAACACGATCATTCTCACGTTTTAAATTTGAAACGATCTATCCGAATTGTTCAATATGTTCTCCATATTGAAAACTTATAAGAAAATAATTTTTATATTTTGTTTTTTTATTATTTTTTTATATTTTAAATAATTGTTATTGTTATTGGACGATCCATAATTTTTACATAATGAATTTTCTAAAATATCAAAATACAGTAAAAATTTTCAAAAAATATAAAAATTTATTTCTTGTAAGTTTGCAATTTGGAGAATATATTGAACGTTCAGATTGGACATTTGAAATTTGAAATATGAGAATGATGATCTTGGATGGGTCCATCCATTTAATATATTGGACACTAGAATTTCTCATAAAAAAATAGAAAAATCTGTATTCATAAATAAGAGTAAAAACCTCATCACAGGAGAGACAAATTTTATATCTCATTTTAGATTTTACTGTTGTCTCTCTCTAAATAATTGCTGTCACCACTGTAATATTCTTCCCCAGATCTACTGTGATTTGAGGAGAAATTACTGAAAATATGAGCAGTTTGGGATTATTGGTCGCACGTGAAGCATATAAACCCAATCCGAATCTTGTGTGTCGCGCGCCACATGGAACGTCCGATCAGATCTGGATGGGTTCATTTTTTTCGGGCCGTACAATCTGTTACATGACGGAGATCCCTCATTCATTGGGATCTGATCGGACGGGTCTCGCTTGATGGAGGTTCCATGTACATCCAGTTCAAGTGCGTGCCATCTGTAGGCAAAGAGCGGGGTAGAATATGCTATGACTTTTGTATTTCCAAGCTGGATGATATCAGGCATGAGTCAGTGGTGAGTGATCTCGAGGGGCACCCATCAATTTGGCCGACTCCACCGGCTAGGTGGTTTCAGCCAAGATTTGTTTAGAAGTCTTTGTAAGAATGCTAGTACATCATGCTTTATGTAGGAAAATCTAAGCTTTCTGGAATTCTGGTTGTAAGTTCAGCTAATTAAGTTTTGTTAAGAAACAGTGCAAGATAGAAGTATTTTTGAGATGTATAAGAATAAGATCATTAGGTTCTTTGTATCAGACTTTATGCTAACTTTGGAATGTTTTTTTTTTTTTGAAGATAAATTGGAGGTCTAAGCCACCCAACTTATTTTTAAATTAAATGTCTATGAAAGACCCCCCCAGCCGGGTTTCGAACCTGCGACCTTCCACTCAAGGAGTCAAGGTGCATTACTCTTTGCCACTAGACTAAGAGCTGGTTCTCTCTTTGGAATGTTGGTGTTGTGCTTTAATTTGTGTTACCTCAGATGCTTAATAGTCATTAGAATTTAGGGCAACTCTCTAAAACATTTTTATTTGAGTGAGCAAATTCCTTAAAAATGGGGCCAGTTGTGATTGAAAATTTGAAATCACCTAATTTTCCACAAAAATTTATAGAAGAAATAAAAGCAGGTGCATATTGTCCGCTCTATGTAACATAGCAGTTTAGAAAGCCTACTAAATGTAACAGTTGAGACAGCTTACAGAATAAAATTTGCACCCTCAAAATTCCTGCTAATGCTGGTTTAGAGTAATGATGGTTTGATAGGATCAAGCTTTTTTTTTTTTTTACTTCCCTGTTTCGCACTTCCTTTAGTGTTAAAATATCATCGAATGGATTAATTAATCTCGTAATTATGTTCATGTCTGATGCCGATCGTTTGTAATTTTAATGAAAGCGCTACAATAATTCATTAGATTTGTTGTGAATGTGGCATTATGTCAATGGCAACTCAGGTGTTGGATGAAAAGCCTGAAAGAAGTGTGTTATGTCGTATTTTCCTAAATAATCAACACTGATTCTTCTATCCATCAGCCCCGGCAGGTGGCTTTAGTTAAATCCAAAGATGGCTGCTTAAAACTAGCTTGTAATCAAATGATTTTCTTTGGTTTCCAATCTAAGTTCATCTTTTTTATCAGCTAAAAGTACTGCATAAAACATGCTCACTGCTAATAATAAAATATGAATAAATGAAATCAAAGTCCCACTCAAGTTTACTAAAAATTGTGGTTAAGTGGACGGCTAACCAGTTATATCAGATTCTAAGCATCTGACAGTAACATTCTGTAAAAGAGCTTCGTTCAACAAATTTTGGAAGATAAATCAGATTAAATGCAAAATAATAAGAATAAAATTAGGATTATTTATTCAGAATAAAAAATATTATTCTTAAATGATTAAAAATAATTTTTTAAAATTTATAGTAACATCCGAAATAAATTTTTATTCATTTTATTATTGTGGATTAAGAATTTATTATGACCACTTTTAATCCAGATTAAAAGGATGATTCAAGCACACTAGAAATAATTATTTATTTCGGATGTTAGAACACTTAAAAATACATTCTAAATTCCCTAAAAAAAAATATTTAATGCTATATCTTTCCTTAATCTTCTTTCTCTTTCCATTCCTTTTTTTTCATCTTATTTTCAAATTCTGGAGCAAAGCCTAATGATTTACTTAAAATGAGACTATACCGTTTTGTAAATTATAATTTTTGTAAAGGATTTGCGGGTGATATGTGCTTTATTTAAAATAAAAGAGGAAATTCGATCTGAGAAATGTTATTTTACAAAAATTTAAAAAATGAATTTTTAAAATAAAAGTAAACTTGATAATTTTTTGTTTGAATAAAAGAGGAAATTCGATGTGAGAAATGGAAAACGAGTTAGTTCCGTGACATTGTCACCTAGTCAGGATGGAGCATATGTGTGCAAAATTAGGAAAAATTGGATATAACCCCTACAATCTTTTCGAATTGGATATAACCCCCTTCGATCTTAAAAATTAGATATAACCCCCTCCAATCATGTTTCAACCGGATATAACCCCTTCTATTGATTTTAATTATTTTTTAATTGAAATAAATAAATCACATAAAATTTTGACCAAACTATCCTCCTCCTTTCCAAAGATGTTTCACCTTCCTCCATGATATTTTTTTTCCCTCCAGACGCAACAAACAATTGCGCTAAATGATCTAATGGCATTAATATTTCTTTGATCCTTTTGCGAAAACCTTTCATCTTCTCTCTCTTTTAAATTAACGATACTTTCATCTTATTTCTCTTTTAAATTAACGATACTAACTAGTCTCTTTTTGGTTCAAATTAGAATGGATACGGAAGTCAAATAAGAACCTTTTTCATCTTTTGATTATTCAACACAACTTTCAAGATTACAAGATACAATTCTAGTTTGCAACGTAACTTTATAGATCATGGTTGAATCGAGTATTGACTCATATTTGAGGATCTTGTAATAGCATTTTTCTGACTTCACTACGCCAAATAAAATTAATAGTACCGGTTTTTTTCCTATCATTAGTACCGGTTTTGCAGCGGTACTAATAATAGGGGTACTAACAGCAACAAAAAACCGGTACTAATGAGCCGGTAGTAAATGATGAAATAAACCATATTAGTACCGGTTTTTTATAAAAAACCGGTACTAAAATTAATTCATTTAGTACCGGTTTTTTATAAAAAACCGGTACTACATTAAAAAACCGAAAATCGTTAATTAATTTAAATTAAAAAATCATTTAATTAATTATTTAATCAACTAAATTAAAAAAAACGAAAAATAATTTAATTTAGTACCGATTTTTTATAAAAAACCGGTACTAAATTAAATTAATTTAAATTAAGAAATCATTTAATTAATTATTTAATAAATTAAATTAATTTAAATTAAGTAATTATTTAATTAATTATTTAATCAATTAAATTAAAAAAAAACGAAAATTAATTTAATTTAGTACCGGTTTTTTATAAAAAACCGGTACTAAATTAAATATATTTAAATTAAGAAATTATTTAATTAATTAAATTAAAAAAAAACCGAAAATTAAATTCATTTAGTACCGGTTTTTTATAAAAAACCGGTACTAAATTAATTTAATTTAAATCTGTAAATTTTATTTAATTAAAATTAAGAAAAAAAAAACCGAAAATTTTAAAATTAGTACCGGTTTTTTATAAAAAACCGGTACTAAATTTTAAAAAAAAAATAAATCTGTTTTTTGGGCTAGCCCCCCTTTTTGCTAGCTATTTGTACCCATTCATTGTACCAATTAATTGTACCAATTGTACCAATTAATATATATATCACACAATATAAAAAATCAAATGCATGGATCACAAATAATATCAAATCACAAACAATATCAAACCATCATGCATCGATCACAAACATTTCCATATGAAATCATGCACATAGTTAATATTTCCATGCAAGCACAAATCACACATAGTTAATTGTATTCATTTACCACGACCTACAAGCGTAAGTAAATAACGAAACCATTCATTTATCGTGTCATTGATCTCTTTCTCACTATAACGCTTACCAACCGGTTGCAAAACCTGCATTTTGACATTTTATATAGTTAATAACCTATGAAAATTGCTACTAAACCCTAATCATGTACATAGTAAGATTAAAATATAATCCATACCGATGGGAGGTTCTCATGTAGCGTACAGTGATCAAGGATCTTGCGTAGGTTTACCATCGCATAAAAGCCGCAATCTATATTGTTTGGTTGTCGTGGACTCTACAATTTCAAAACTAATACAATTAAGTTTAAATTCAATAAATTCCAAATGAAATGACGAAACTATATATATATTAATTGCAAGTATGTACAGGAATCATTTGAACTTCAAAATTCGAAACTTTCACCAATCTTGACAAAGCTCTGCAAAAAAAAATATATAATTATAAAAATTAGTTTCTAGATATTATTATATAACTAAATAGTGCATACACGTAGTATATATGTGTTAATATTAAACATACTGATCGTAATTTCCTATAATTGTAGACTGGTAGGCTTCCTTAGATTGGAGTGAACCTACTATCCACATCTTTCGTGTCGAGAGTTGAACTATAATAATCACAAAATGCGACCTATAATTACATACATATATTTTTGTTGGTTAAATTAACAATAAACTGCAAATTCGAAATTATAATTAAAGTCAAAAATAGAAATTTTATAACAAACCGATTATGATGCACTAAAACATGATAGGGATCCCTTTTTGCATACTTCTTCAAAAGATTGAATATGTAGCTTACAGTGCCGATTTGATTGTTCTCTACATCCGAACCCGAGCATCGTTCCGGATCCCAAAATACCCACTTCTTCATCAAAGTCTCAGCACAATACTCCCTGCACCGCCTGCACTTGAACGTAGTTAGGAGCTAGAATACTTACAAGACATATCATACAATTAATAATCAACTGTTGCAAAGTTAGGAGCTAGAATACTTACAAGACCCAAACTTTAATCACTTGAATGAAAAGTTCCTCCCGATTGAACACATGGTTGATATCTTCAAAATCAAGAAGGAATGTCTTGACATCTTGTAACTCGAAATCACCAGGAAGATTGCTGAATGAAGTGACTGACACGTCGAACATTCTCATGTAGTTATGCATTTCTTTGGCGTAAGGCCCGATCTCTGTCAATTTTTCCTCGGAGACGTACGGATCGTGTAATTCAATTACCTCCTCTACAAAAAACTGATCCACGCTCGGTTCATCATAAAGTTTCGGTTTTTTTTAAATTAGTACCGATTTTTCCTTAAAAACCGGTACTAAATTGGTTTTTTTTCGAAATTATATAAATAAATTTATTTAATTACTTATACTTAATTAAATTAGTTTCTGTTTTTTAATTAAATAGTCAAATTAAATTATTTAAATAATTAAATAATATGAAATAATAATTTAAATATTCTTTAAATTAATTAATAAACTTAATTAGAATAAATAATAAAGTTTCGGTTTTTTTTAAATTAGTACCGGTTTTTCCTTAAGAACCGGTACTAAATTGGTTTTTTTTTCGAAATTATATAAATAAATTTATTTAATTACTTATACTTAATTAAATTAGTTTCTGTTTTTTAATTAAATAGTCAAATTAAATTATTTAAATTTTTAAATAATATGAAATAATAATTTAAATATTTTTTAAATTAATTAATAAACTTAATTAGAATAAATCATAAAGTTTCGATTTTTTTTAAATTAGTACCGGTTTTTCCTTAAAACCCGGTACTAAATTGGTTTTTTTTTTCAAAATTATATAAATAAATTTATTTAATTACTTATACTTAATTAAATTAGTTTCTGTTTTTTAATTAAATTGTCAAATTAAATTATTTAAATATTTAAATAATATGAAATAATAATTTAAATATTTTTTAAATTAATTAATTAACTTAATTAGAATAAATCATAAAGTTTTGGTTTTTTTTAAATTAGTACCGGTTTTTCCTTAAAAACCGGTACTAAATTGGTTTTTTTTCGAAATTATATAAATAAATTTATTTAATTACTTATACTTAATTAAATTAGTTTCTGTTTTTTAATTAAATAGTCAAATTAAATTATTTAAATATTTAAATAATATGAAAAAATAATTTAAATATTTTTTAAATTAATTAATTAACTTAATTAGAATAAATCATAAAGTTTCGGTTTTTTTAAATTCATTTTCTATTTCTTTTTTGTAATTTAATTTAACAAATATTTTGTAATCAAAATAAAAATATTACACGAAAAAATGACTAGTTTGTACTAATAAAAAATATTACAATAGACATGAAAGCTATTTATTTTTTGATGACTTCGGTCGATCTACCCACACGCCTTCTTCCTGATCGGAACGCAAATTACTTGTTAACTCTTCAATTGGTTGCGGTGTCCCATCAATACCTGTGAGTAATAACATATATAAATTGGTCAAATTCGTTACATTTAAAATTATTTATCTAAATTTTCTAAATATAAAATTATTTAGGACTACCTGTGGAGAATGGAGCTATTTCATCAAATTGGTCATATTCTTCTTCGTCCACGACATCTTCAACGCCAACGATGCATCTTTTTCCGAGAAGGACCACATGTCGTCCCTTTTCAACCGGATCTGCAATATAAAAAACTTGCATTGCTTGTTTGTTTGCAAGTATAAAGGGGTCATCAGCATATCCCAATTTTTTGAAATCAACGGTTACAAATCCGTTTTTATCAGTCTTGACGCCGCTTTTTAGCATCCATTTGCATTCAAATACTGGTATTTTAAATGCATTATAATCAAATTCCCAAATTTCTTCAATTCACCCATAATACGGCTCTGATGATGTTCCATCACTTGATATGGCTACTATTGTGACTCCGCTGTTTTGGACTGTACTTTTTCCATCTTGTTTTTTTGTATACCAAGTGAAACCATTCAGATCATACCCTTGATAGGTTTGCACATTGGCGTTAGGACCTCTAGCAAGAAATTTCACCGTTTCATTTGAAGGTCGAGACTCGGTTACCTTGTTTCTGAACCATTTTACAAAAGTTTTGTTGTGTTCCTTGGTGATCCAATTTTCTGATCTCTGAGGATTCTGCTCTCGCAACTCGGTTATATGTTCATTCACATAAGGAGAGACAACAGCGACTTGCTACAAAATTTTAAGATGGGCTTTTTCTCTTTTTGCAAGGTCCATTGTAATTACTTTCATACCAATTATGCTTTTTCCTAGGAGTCTACCTTCGTGTCTATTTTTGGGCAGGCCAATAGGTTGAACTCCATCTAGATAATCATTATAGAAATCAATTACCTCTTCTGCAACATATCCTTCAATTATGCTTCCTTCGGGCCGAGATCTGCTTCTGACTAATCCTTTCAATTGACCCATTGCTTTTTCAAAAGGATACATGTACCGCAAAAATATCGGACCGCATTGCTTTATCTCTCTAACTAAATGAATGGTCAAATGCACCATAATAACAAAGAATGAGGGGGGGAAATGCATCTCCAACTCGCATATGGTCTGAACCGCATCGGTTTCCAAATGATTCAGTTTTTCGGGATCGATAACTTTAGAGCAAATTTTATTGAAGAAAAAACACAACTTAATAATAGAATTTCGAACTTCTTCTTTAAAACATGCTCGAATTGCAACCGGAAGTAACTGGGTCAGCAGCACGTGATAATCGTGAGACTTCATTCCAATCAATTTCATATCTTTAATGGAAACCTTTCGTGAAATATTTGAGGAATAACCAGTAGGAACCCTTATAGACCTCAAACACTCCAACAAACTGAGTTTCTCTTTTTTTGTTAAAGTATAAACAGCATTAGGTAACCAATCCCGCTTCTTACTATTATCTTCCTTTGCAGCTAGTTCCAGTCGAATTCCCATTTTCACCATGTCTTTCCTCACGTTAACATTGTCCACTTTTCCTTGAGCATTTAAAATCAAATTAACTAGATTTTCACAAATGTTCTTGATTATATGCATGGCATCTAAACAATGTCTAACATTCAAATAAGGCCAGTATTCGAAATCCCAGAATATAGACCTTTTCTTCCAAAAGCACTTTTCAGGAATTCTATTCACAAATGGTTTGCCCAGTACAATTTTAAGATCCTTCACTTGTTCATAAGTCTGTCTTCCAGATTTTGGTACAGGAGCCCGGCGGTTCTCGGTGTTGCCATCAAATTTGTTCTTGTAAGGTTGCCGACGGTAAGGGTGATGACGACTGAGAAACCTACGATGTCCCAAATAAACAGTTTTTCTACAATTCGATAACCATATCGAATGTGTTTCCTCCATGCAAATACGACATGCCTTTTCTCCTTTATTTCGGTAACTCGACAAGTTCCCGTAAGCGGGAAAGTCATTAATCGTGCAGAATATCATGGCACGTAAGTTGAAATAATTTCTTGAACGTGCATCAAAGATTTTCACTCCGTCCTTCCACAACACATCAAGATCCTCTATTAACGGGGCCAAATAAACATCTATATCGTTGCCGGGTTGTTTTGGACCAGAAATGAGCAGCGGCATCATCAGATATTTTCTTTTCATGCATAACCAAGGAGGAAGGTTGTAAATAACCAACAAAACAGGCCAAACGCTTCGGTTGGTACTCATGAGACCGTAAGGATTCATTCCTTCCGTGCATAGTCCCAATCTCAAATTTCTAGGCTCAATGCCAAAATCAATGAAATGGCTGTCTATATTGTTCCACTGGGGTGAGTCTGCTGGATGTCTGAGTTTTCCATCTTTCTTTCTGCCTTCTGCGTGCCATCTCAACAGTTTAGCATCTTTTGAATTACTGAAAAGACGCTCAAACCTTTGTATTATTGGCAAATACCACAATATTTTCGCAGCTGGTCTTTTCTTACAACCTTCTTCTTCATCATCCAAATCACTGTCCCTTTGTTTGTACCGGGATGCATTACATTTTGGACATTTATTGAGATTTTCATACTCCTTACGAAATAATATGCAATCATTCGGACATGCTGCAATTTTCACTACTTCTAATTTCAAAGGACATAGTAATTTTCTAGCCTTATAAGTTGTATCTGGCAATGTATTATCTGCTGGAAGCATTTCTCGCAAAAGACCGAGCAAAGATGTAAAACTCTTATCGCTCCAATTGTTTTTAGCTTTCAAGTTATATAGCTTAAAAACCGTTTTTATTTTTGAGAATTTCTCTTCATTGCAACCAGGATATAAGGGTATATGAGAGTTTTCATTCAACTTTTGAAACACATCAGGAACATCATCAATAAAATCACTGGGCAATTCATTCATCATTTCATCCAAATCATTTTCTCTAATGTCATCATTATATTGTTGTTCACTTAGATTTTCTATATGATCATCATCACCCACTATTACATTATCATCTGTATCATCCCCACAATCATTTTGTACAATATTTTCCAAATCATCAGATACATTAATATTGCTCGTTCCAGCATCTAAATTTTCTTCCAAATTTTCTCCATGTTTAACCCACCGGAGGTATTTAGGTGTTGCCATCCATCCACGCTGAATCAGATGTGATCTAATCACATTACTATCATGTCTCTCAAAGTTAAGGCAGCATTTACAGGGACATAAAATTCTGGGTTTTCCAGTCAACTTTCGATGTTCTTCTGCACATTTTATGAACTCTTCAACAACTTGAACAAATTCATACGATATTCTTGAATAATCAAACATGTACTTCTCCCTTTGATCCATCTGTATATATATCCAAAAAATCAGGATTTAGGGTTTATAGATTCAATGCAACATATAAGGTTTTTGGGCCGGTTACCATCCTAGCCCGCTCTTTGGATACTCTTGTCTCATTAGCGAGCGTACGTTAGATACAATGTGTTGTCTGAGAAAAATTCAGCAGCAATTCCCCTTATGTTCCCTGAATACGCAAACACACAATTCCTCGTGCGTACGTATTCGTGGGAACATAAGAGGAAATGCTATCGATTTTTTTTTCAGACAACGCATTGCATCTAACGTACAGCTCGTTGTCCTAAATGAGACAAGATAGTATCCAAAGAGCAGTACTCCCGACCGGGAGTACTATCCGAGATTAATCCCTAATGGATTAATCTCGGACGGGCAAATAGACCTAAAATAGTTCAAATTCCGG
This sequence comes from Rhynchospora pubera, assembly GCA_028095005.1. Lineage (NCBI taxonomy): Eukaryota > Viridiplantae > Streptophyta > Magnoliopsida > Poales > Cyperaceae > Rhynchospora > Rhynchospora pubera. The sequence continues at coordinate 67,792,150 of CM051461.1, read as the reverse complement.
CAATTTGGTCTTATATGACAATACTTAACTAAAAGAGATGCAAATACCAATTATAACCATTAGGGATAATGCACATACAAATCGACAAATTAACAAAAAAAATTATTGAGGATTAAAATAAAATTACCGTAATTGCCCTTCTCTTGATCGATCGGCCTCTTCAATAAGAAAACCTCAAATGCGAATTTTTTTAGCTCTCCTTTGATCTCCTTTGCATCCTCCAATGATTTTTCAATTTTTTTGAATTTTTGCAAATTTTTTGCTATTTTATTTATATGGTTTTTGAGAGTAAGGAAATTTTCGGTTTTGTAGAGAAAAGATAATTAGCCATGAACAGTATATGACCTTGAGAGAGAGAGGAATAGTGAAAGAAGACATGTATATCGACTAATAAAAATCTGCCTATTTTTAGTACCGGTTTTTTATAAAAAACCGGTACTAAAAATCGCTTAAAAAAAACAGTTATATTTTTAGTACCGGTTTTTTATAAAAAAACCGGTACTAAAAATCAATTAATTAGTACCGGTTTTTTATAAAAATCGGTACTAAAAATATAACAGGTTTTTTTAATAAATTCAAAACTTTAGTACCGGTTTTTTATAAAAAACCGGTACTAAAAATCAATTAATTTGTACCGGTTTTTTATAAAAAACCGGTACTATGATAAAAACGTTTTTTTTAGACGATTTTTAGTACCGGTTTTTTAAAAAAACCGGTACTAAATAATATATCTGACAATTACGAAAATGCCATTATTTGTTATTAGTACCGGTTTTCTTAAAAACCGGTACTAATGAGCCGGTACTAATAATCTTTTTTGTTGTAGTGCTTAATGCTATTTGTACCCAATATTAGTTAAAATCAACATGTCATTGAAAGGTTCTAATACTTGCTAGTTTGGCGTGAGAACATATTGTATTCGTATATCAAAATTATTCGCGGCAACCAAAGAGGGACAAATGGAGAGACAGGGGTCCAACTATCCATAAAGAAATTTGTATCCTGATACTTAACTAGGAAGTCGTCTTTGGAAAAGAGAAGGGTAGTTTGGTCATAATTTTATTTGGTTTATTTATTTTAGTTAAAAAATAATTAAAATCAATAGGAAGGAGTTATATCCTTAATAAACATGATTGGAGGGGGTTATATCCGGTTTTGAAGATTGTAGGGTTATATCTTAGAGAAGATTATAGGGTTATATCCAATTTTTCCGCAAAATTAAAGCCCTCTCTCTCCGTCTCTCGCAGGAATCGTTCTTCAATCTTCATCATTGATTGGCTCTCGAGTCTTCAGTGTCAGACCTATTGTTGATTGAGCTAGAGTTTAACTCAAAGGAACCTTGCCCAGTTGCCCTTGCCCCCACATAACCTCTCCACCAACTCCTCTCTGATCTCTCGAAATGGAAATGGAAGGCTCGCCGTCCAAGTTCCGCGATTGGGCCCACCTCCCAACTGAGATCGTCGAGTCTATCTCGGAAAAGCTCAAATCCATCACCGACTTGGCTCGATTTCGCGCCGTTTGTTCTTCTTGGCGCTCCGCCACTCTTTCCCAGCTTCGCCATCTCCCTCCCCAGCTCCCTTGGCTCATGCTTCCTTACGTCACGCATCCAGAATGGATCTCCGGAGGTCTAAAGGACGCCGGAATCCGACTTTTTTACGACCGCTGGGAATCCAGGTTGCACAAGCTCCACCTCCCTGAATCCATCGGGATGACGTGTTGCGCCTCCTACCGTGGCTGGCTTCTGCTGGTGGAAACTAAAGGTAGACAAGTTCTCTTACTCAACCCATTAACCCGAGCTCGCATCGAGCTCCCTCCCTTTACTGCTCCGGTTAAACGTCTCGGAGATAACTCAGATGCTCTCATTGATGATGCTGCTCTCTGGGTTAACCGGAACTTTACTTGTAATTTTGCGGATAGCAAGGTCATTTTCTCTGCAGATTTGACTAACCCGAACTGTCTGATAATCGTGTTTTTTCGGAGATGTCGGGTAATCTGCTATCGAGTCGGGGATCCATGCTGGACACGGATCGACATCCGTGACAATTATCCTGCTGATGTGACGTCCTACAATGGGCGGTTCTATTTGCTGTATACGGGAGCCATGGTGATTATTGATCCAAACAAACCCGAGGAGGAGATTGTCTACAATTTAGAGCCAGAGTTACACGCTGCTAGCAAGTGTTTTTTGGAAGGAAAATCTGGGGTTCATGTGGTTTCTGTCCATCCTAAGGATAAATTTGAGTTGTGGCAGTTCCAACAGCAACCTTTGAAGCTCAAGCAGATCACCGACACATGCAACAACACGGCCATTTTCTATGGGTACCCCAGCCTGAATGTCTGCACTGATGACTGGGACTCGCTTGATGGGGTTTCTGTGCACATGAACTACAAATGTTTACCATATGCAGGGAAATGTGGGGTTGAATCACATTATAGCATCTTTACTGCCCAGAAGGATGGGGAGAAAACTGAGCATGTGCGTTACATTGGCAAGGAACCACCATTTTGGGTGGCTAAACAAACTATGTGGTTTCAGCCAAGCACTTCTTAACCATCTGCCTAGGATATTTCTACAATATGATTTTTATGCAGAAAAATGTAGTCTCTTGGTGTTCATTTGTCTCAGCTAATTTCTATTAAGAATTAGTGCACTAGAAAAATACTTCTGAGTCATTTGAGATGTTTTGTTATCTGAATTTAGGTTGACCCCATATTTTGGTGTTTAAGCTTCACATATGATGCATCATTGTACCTGTCTCAAATGTTTAATCATTATTACATACACTTGAGTTTTTTTAATTCATATTACTTTGGAGTGCTGGTCATAATTTGTGGTCTTGCGTTGTGCTGTATCTGAGCATGTTTCCATTTGTAATGTATTATTGATTCCAAGTCGCCTAGAAAATTTACAATATATCTTTTAGCTATCTCTACAACTGTTGAGCGAGCTTATCCTTTTATCCGTGTCTGGACCCTAGCATGGAGAGAGGACCTTTTTGTTGTTAACAACAAATGATTAAGTGGGACCAGTTGTGTTCCAGGTCACCTAATTGAGATGAAAATATAGTTATTTGTAACATAAAAGATGTGCATCTTCTTTAAAAAAGGTTAACTTTGTGGTGCATCAATTTGCACTATTGTACACTGACATGTCCATATAGCAGATGATGATTGTGACAAATTGAATACTTAGACACCGTATCACATTAGTACTATTGTGCCTGCCTCTAATTTCACCTTTACTCATTTAGCAATGAAGGTTTGATTTGAGTGCACTTGTCCTGGTTCCCACAACACGTGATTTTGAATTTTTATACTCGCATTTCATTTATCAATAGATCTTCTTGCTTTCAAAGAGACACGTAGAATGGTGCATCATCCTTTATATTGACAGAGTTTGATGGTCATTATCCTCTGTATTGACAGAGTGTGATGGTCATTGTAAATATTCTGTCTTGGAGAAAATCTAACTATGAGTATACTTTACAATTCTCTTTTTATATACCAAATTGAATGAACTTTAGCTGCATGTGCACTTGGGGGTGAGGTTTGAACTGGTTTTCAGATCTCATAGGAAATCTGGAGTTTTAATATGTACTCTATCATAGTGCATTTTTTCTGAGTAGCTGAAGGTGCAACAAATTTTGAGCATTTAAGATAAACCTTATTGATTATAATTAGGGTTGTTAGGTTATTGTGGTACCAAGTGAAGTAATGTGTGTTGTCTACTCGATGCCTATGTACAGTTCACAGATAAACTTTATACTTAACAGTTCCTGCACATGGGTTATTTGTAAAACCAGTAATTGTTACATTAAGGAGATAAGTGCTACCGGTAATTAGCATATTATGGTTTAAGTATGTGTTGCTCAGCATGTGGTCTAGTAGCTCAGGTGGTAAGAGCACTTGGCTCTCTTCTAAGAGGTCCAGGGTTCAAGCCCGCATGCTTGCGATAGGCTTGGCGAGCCAGCGTAAAAACTCAGCCATATATACAAGAAATGACCAGGGTCGGGGTGTCATTTCTAGCCTACCCCAACTTGTTTGGGATAAAAGGCTTAGACTTTTTAAGTATGTGTTGCTCAGCATGTATTTGATCTGAAATTATGTATCAGCTATTCATGTACAAATATGATCAAGTATGATAACTGTGCAGATTTCTGGTTTTCTTGCTGGCAATATTAAATGGCCAACTCAGTTAATGCTTCTGTTTTTATATTTTTTTATGTGTGTTTGTGATTTGAGTGGAGCAACTATCGTATTTTTCTGGCAGTGTGTTATGTTAAATTCTAAACATGGAAATAAACCACAAGATTTGAGGCGTTAATGAATTGCTGAGAAATTTCGATTTGGTTGTTTGAGGGTCAGCCAGTTCTGGGACTCCAAACATAAATGCCTTTGGTGAGAACAGATATAATAGTCGCAGACAGACATGGGGGAAAAACAATCAAAGGCAGTTGGTAAATAAGTGTAAACAACTCACCGCAGGAGAGAGGTACACATGTATATACCTTTTTTACACATGTAAACAACTCATCACACTAAGATGCTTCCCAGATCTACCCGGATGAGAAATTATCAAAACTGGTCAGCAGTCTGGGATTGTTGACTACACAGAAGCAGATAGACTTCTGATTTGAGGTATGCATTGCTCTCTCATACTCTCCTCTCTTTTTGGATCTTGTTTGACTTCTGGGTTTTGAATTATTTTAAAAATGTTATCTCATGTAGGTCCTTTTGTTAATTGATTTAGTGTTCAGTTCTATTTGCAGTTTAGTTTAGTCTTCAGCTTTAGTTAAGTTAATAATAGACATCTGGAAAGGCATTTAGCTCGGTGGGTTTGCAAAGGTAAACATATATTTAAGCACAGAAAGGATAATATGCATTTGGTACAGTGGGTTTATCTTTCATTTAGAACACATTTTGGTGATGGTTTTACTTGTATGAAATATATACACTGCAAATGTAGTGTTAAATAGTCCCAGAGTGCTTGAAATTCTTAGTTATCCTTCAAATAATTTTTGTATTTATCCTCGTTTCTTTAATAATAAATTCCTGGAAATAAATGAAGACTGGATTTTCGTTACTTTTTTTTTTTCTTTAGCATATTGTTGTGAAAGCTGACACATATCCAGGTTGTTGAAAATCATTCTTAATAATTTGTCACTTCAATGCCATCTTACAGAGCCCTTTTTTCTCTTTATTCCACATATGTCTTTGTTTAATATAGAGTTATCATTAACTTTACATTATTTGAAACCGGTAAAAAATACATTTGGGAGTCGCCATTTTAATTTGTGAATTTGTAATAAAACGGTCTTTTATAAACCTCTTTGTAAATTTTCATCCCACGTTGTCAGAGCATGCAGCTTTTTCTTCCTGTATACGAATACTGTCACCCTTTGGAAAAATCAACAATGCCATGCTGGTTTGTATAGACCACTTCAGTAAAAGGAAGATGAGCGTCATAAAAAAAAATTTTGGTGGATGTAATGACATCTCATACTCCTGATTGTGTTTAATGCTTGTGGGTGATTTTCTATTTTTTTACAACAGTGCTTGATGCTTGGTCTGTATTTACAACAATTATTGATGTTTTCATTTGGTATAGATTAGTAGTTGATGCTTTCATGTGGTATACAATGGTGGATTTTTTTCCTCTTTTCTTTTCTTTTTAATTGTTTGATTCCCTGAGCACATTCATTAGCTCCTCTTTATTTAAGTAGTTTATTTGCATCAAGTGATGGGACTGTTTTGACATCTGAGACAATCCAGACAAAAAAGCATGCAAGGTCTAAAGGGTAAATTTGGTATAGGTCAATTTTCTGGTAATAGGTATGTAGGGTATGTGTGTTTTTCTTCAAAATCATATGTAGTGTATATTTAACTGCATCTTCAGAGTTGAATAATGATAAAGAGGTAGCATAAACTTCTGGTAAAACATTGGTTAGGGACCTCTTTGTTTACTTACAATCCTAATGTCTCATGGTACAAAATGTTATATAACAAAAAAAAATGCGCCAGCACATAATCCTATAACATTTCACATTTAGTTAATGATGTTAGCTATTTGCATGATGTAAACATGTTATTTTAATTGTGCTCTGAATTGATAATGAAAATCATGGTGTATATCTGTGCAGGTTTCTTGCTGTGTACCATTGTGATTTATTAAACTGAATTATGGAACTTTTAAAATGGGTGCTTTTCAGTATTTTTCCCTTCAGTTGTGTACTTGAGCTTTCATTTGAAATTATGTTAATTGAACTTGCTTTTCGGGATGATAGAGACGGGGACAGGTTTTTGTGGGGTAAGGCTTCAAATGACACAGCCACACAAATGAGATACTACAAACTCTCAGGGAACACATCTTTCAGGATTCCTCCATGTGCTTGTACTGAATAAATTATGTATAGCTTGTGATAGTTGTAGTGTTGTGGGCATGTCATATAAGTTGTTTTGGTTGCATCTGTTGTAGGATTTTTAGAACTGATTTTGTGTTGCATTCGGTTAGAAGTTGCATTACTGTAGTGTTGTAAGTGCAGCTACTTTTAGTAAGCAATTTTGGTGCTGTGTACTTCCTTTGTAATTTTAAGTTGTATAGTGTTGTTCTTTCGTTTTTTGGTTTTAAGTTACATGTCCGACATTGCTATTTATTTAATTGTACCAGTAGTACCTGATTCAATATATTCGATTTCTATTCCAACACCTGTCACCTATGTATATTCAAAGATGTGTTCAAGTTAAAAACCGTAGAAATGTTATGATTTTTTTTTATTATTATTTTAGACCTTACGTGTAGATATGGATTTGTATTGTACTCGAATAATTAGGTTGAGATAATGCATTCTTTAATTTTCGTAATTTTTCAATTTTTATTTCAATTAATTTACAAAGGTCTCTCATGAAATTCGCCTTTTAAGTAAATTATGTAAGAAGATGCTGTTTGCTGGAATATACGTGAGTTCTCTACTTTTCTCAAAATATATGTGATACTGTGCTCGCACAAATTTGTATCATGCAGCTTTGCAGGACTATTAAATTTGCTTCTATAAGAAAATTTCCATGTATGAGTTCTTAGCTTTTTCTGAAATCATGAGTATAATAATTGCAAGAGTTAAAAATCTTTTTCTTATATTTATATAGTTTTTAATCATCAAATTCCAATTTCTGTAAATTCTTTTATAGTGATTCCAATCAACTCTAATCCAAGAAATCAAATAAAATCCCATTAATAAACCAATAAAATCTCTCTCTCTCTTAATTAGATTAGTCCAATCAACTCTATTTTAATATGTTAGTGGCAGTTGCTGCCAAGGTTTCTTAAATCTTATATTAATAAAAAAAAACAACAACAATCTCTATTGCGATAGGATACTAGTGATACTAGTACTAGTAATAAAAAGGATATATATATAAGTTCAATTTCACGTCTGTTTATCTACGCAATCTTTGATTTTATTTTTTTTTTCTTTGGTGGGGAGGGGGGCGGGGGTCTAGCAAAACATATATGATGAGATAGAAAAAGGACGAAAACAAATGGGAATCTGTTGGACCCAATTGGGAAATACAACCCTTATTTTGAGGTCTAATTAAAAGTTTCAAACAAAACAAAAATGTTAATTAAGGGGTGTTTTCGATGATTCGATCACCACTCACCAGCGTCGGATAGTGACAGATAGGGTAAGTTGAACTTTTAACCCCTTTCGACAAAACCCTTCCACGCTTCCTGCCTCCCTCCCCTCCTTTCTCCTTCTTTCTCGCCGCATATCACTCTCTGCATTAAAAAACTATTAATGTCTAATAAAAAAGGTGCGCTAGTCGACTTTCGCGATTGGGCCCACCTCCCACCTGAGATCGTGGAGTCCATCTCGGAAAAGGTCAAATCCATCACCGACTTGGCTCGATTTCGCTCCGTTTGCTCCCCCTGGCGCTCTGCCACCTTTCCTAAACCTCGCCACCTCCCTCCCCAACTCCCATGGCTCATGCTGCAGTGCCACACAAACTGTTACGACGGGAACAGGATCCACTTCTTCTACGATGTCTGGGAATCCAAGATGCGCGAGATCCACCTCCCAGAGACCATCGGCATGACGTGCTCCGGCTCCTACCGTGGCTGGCTTTTGCTAACCTCCACCCGTGGTAAACACGTTTTCTTTCTAAACCCGTTAACCCGAGTTCGCATCCAGCTCCCTCCTTTCCCTAGTTTCGAGGGTACTTTTGATTTTGGGAAAAGTAAGGTGACTTTTTCTACAGATCTGACCGACCTGAACTGTCTGATAATGGTGTTACTTAATAGATACTGGGTGATGTGCTGCCGGGTCGGAGATCGACACTGGAGAAGGGTCAGTAGCCGTTCAAATTCTGATGCTGACGTGATGGATGCGACGTACTGCAATGGACGGTTCTATTTTCTTTTTGGGGGAAACATCACGATTATTGAGCCAAACAAACCTGAGAAGACCATTCTGCTTCATCAGCCAGAGTTAAGAACTGTTGGAAAGTGTTTCGTGGAAGGTAAATCTGGGGTTTATGTTCTTGCTATCCATCCTAAGGGAAAGTTTCAGCTTTATCGGTTCCAAGAGCAGACAATGGAGCTCAACCACATCACTGAAACAAGTGACAACACTGCCATTTTCTATGGTGATTGCTTCCCCCGCTTTGCTGTCCGCAACGATGACTGGGACTCACTTGATGGGGGTTCTGTGTATGTGGAGTACCAGTGCATGCCATATGCATGGAAACGTGCAGTTAGATCAGGTTATAGCAAGTATTCTGCAGGGCCGGCTGAGGGAAAAGATTTTGTGATGTGTGACCTTGTCAAGGAGCCACGATTTCGGCCAGTTGAACCGGCTATGTGGTTTCAGCCAAGCTTCCATTAGTTATATGTCAAGGATGCTAGTATGCAACTGCAATATGCCTTTTAGGTAGGAAAAATCTAAATCTCTTTTCATTCCTGTGTTAGAGCTAATTTCTGTTAATAGTGCTCGAAAAAAGTACTTGTGAGTCACTTGAAGTGTTTAGTTGTTTGCATTGAGGCTAACTCTTGGATCTTGTTTCTTATGCTTTTACATATGCTACATTAGATGTATAATAGTTGTTATTTGCAACCTGTTTTCTGAATTCATATTCGTTTTTAGTGTTTGTCTTAATTTAAGGTCTTGTGTTGTGTTCAATCTGAGCATGTCTCCATCTGTGATGTATTATTGATCACACTACCTGTAGAATTAAGAATATATCTGTAATATCTGCAGCTATTTAGTGAGCTCAGTTTTCTTAAATCTGGATCTGGGTTTAGAATGAAGAGAGACCAGTTTAGTCTAGAAATAAATGATTAAATGGGTCCAATTGTGATATAGATCACCTACTTAAGATGAAGATATGTTTATTTTCTAAGATAATATCTAGACAGCTCCATAAACGAAGATGATTTTACAATGTATCTATAATTTGAACTATAGTACAATGACGTTCTTGCTACAGTAGTGATGATTGTGAATAAACAAATGCTCGTATGCCTTATTATGGTATCGTTGTGCTGTCCCTGCCTCTAATTCCAACTTTAGCGAGCTTGGTTTCAGTAATGAAGGTTTGATCTGGGTACACTCATTTTGTTTGCATCCTGGTTTCCACAACTTGTGACTTCGAATTTTGAAACTCGCATTGTGTGAATTAATAGATCTGTTTCCGAAATGATAGGTAGTATGGTGCATTATCCTCTGTATTGACATTTGATAGTCTATCAGTCTTTGTAAATATTCTTGCTTTGAGTATATCTATCTAAGAATATAGTAAATAATTTTCTTCTTATGCCTTTGAACTTCAGCTGCATATGAGCTTTTGGATTGAAATGTGGAGGTTTAATTCTGTACTCTGTTATTGTAATTTTTTGTCTGAAGAGCCAAAGGTGTAGGATTTTCTGGGTTCTAATTTATGTTCTTCACTCTTCAGCTTATTTTGGTTGCGGATATTAATGCACATCCTGATGCCAAAGCATTGTATTGTTATTATTGGGTAGTGAACATCCAAAAGTCTCTAGCCCTTTGGACCTGATCCTGGCCAAGCCTTTTTGGCACATGCGGCCAGCTCAGTTTCTCTAAGGGCTTAAGAAGGGTCAAGAAATAGATAGGTATACCAAAATCTCAACTGAAAAGAGATATAAAGAGGCCGAACTTTGCTTTTCGGAAAAGATTTTTTATGTTCTTTTGACGATTTTTTGTTTATTCCCTGTTTGGACTAAAGGTCTGAAAATCGGAGGTATGAAAGTAGAGACGCACGAGAACAATCTATAATTTTTTTTCGGACTTTTTTGACAAGTATTTTGCATAGTTTTCTCTTCTCGAAAACTGAAAAAAACTATAAGAAATTGTTGAATTAGTTTTCTTGGAAAAGATATTGATCAAATTAATTAACAGAAAGGAAAAGAACACAAGACTCCCTCAAATTCCCTCCCTCCCTTTCTTTATTTCATCAAAAGATTTCTGTTACACTATCATTCATCGAAGACTCAATACATCCTCCATTTTATCCTTGACAATTACAGAATCAGTAATACACCTTCTATGTTTAGAAACAATCTTCCTAATATAAAGAAATAAAACAAAATACAGCAAAATAATATTAAGGAGATATGTTCCCATATACACGCATAGCCTCTGATTAGGAATTTCCTTTCTTTCCAGCGATATTGCTACCTTGCCAATTTCCGTGTCAGCTTGTATCTTGAACATTCCCCTCAAGCAGACACGTAGATATCTCCCATTCCTAGCTTCTCCAGACACTTGTTGAAGATGTTGCTTGAAACTGCTTTAGTGAGCATATCTGCAATTTGTTCTCCTGATCTCACAAATGGAATCTCAATTAACTTTGCATCAATCTTTTCCCTGATAAAGTGTTTATCTATTTCAATATGTTTCGTACGATCGTGTTGCACTGGGTTATGAGATATGTCTATCGCAGCTTTATTATCACAAAAAAGTTTCATTTCACTAGTCGGTTTGAACCCTAGTTCAGTCAGCAACTTTCTTAACCACAGAAGCTCGCATATTCCTTTCACCAGTCCACGAAATTCTGCCTCCGCACTTGACAATGCCATGACATTCTATTTTTTACTCCGCCATGTGACTAGATTTCCTCCCACGAAGGAAAAATACCCAGCAATAGACCTTCGATCATCTAAGCACCTTGCCCAATCGGCGTCTGTATAGCCAATTACTTCTAGATGATTATTTTTACGAAACATTAGTCCTCGTCCAGGTGCACCTTTCAGATACCTGAGGATCCGCATCACGGCCTCCATGTGGTCTTCACTTGGAGAATGCATGAACTGACTAACCACACTCACTGCATAAGCTATGTCAGGTCTAGTATGAGATAAATAAATTAACTTTCCAACTAACCTCTGGTGTCTGTCTCGGTTAGTAGGTGCTTGATTTGGATCTATCTTTAACTTTAGGTTCGGCATCACTGGAGTTTCAGCCGGCTTGCACTCTAGCATCCCCACTTCAGCAAGTAGGTCGAGTACATATTTCCTTTGAGACAGAAATATTGTTTCTTTGTTTCGTGCCACTTCTATTCCCAAGAAATATCTCAAAGTACCCAAGTTTTTCTTTTCAAATTCTCTGGACAGTTTTTTCTCAAGCATATGTATTTCTTCTTGATTGTCTCCAGTAATAATCATGTCATCTACATAGATGATCAAAATAGTGATCTTACCTTAGTCTTTTCGATAAAACTGGGTATGATCCGAATTGCTCTGCATGTACCCATATCTTCTCATTGCACTGCAAAATCTCCCGAACCATGCTCGCGGAGATTGTTTCAGCCCATACAATGATCTCTCCAACTTACAGACTTTTCTTCCCTTTTCATGACATCGATATCCAGGTTGGAATGTCCATGTAGATTTATTCTTTCAAATCTCCATGTAAGAAGGCGTTCTTCACATCAAACTGGTGCAGGGGCCAGTCACAGTTTACTGCAAGAGACAACAAAACTCTCACAGTATTTAATTTAGCTACAGGTGAAAAAGTTTCATGGAAGTCAATTCCATATGCTTGAGTATACCCTTTGGCCACAAGTCGGGCTTTATACCTTTCAATGCTACCTTTTGCATTGTATTTAATAGAATATACCCATTTACACCCAACTGGTATTTTTCCTTGTGGTAGGTCTGTAATTTTCCATGTATGGTTTCTCTCTAGTGCCTCCATCTCGAGAGTCATTGCTTGCACCCAGTTCGGGTCTTCAAGTGCTTCCTCGACTTTGGTTGGTACATGCACAGATGATACTTGAAACACAAACTTTTGTAAACCTGGAGAGAAATTGTTAGCATTTGTATACTGGGCAATCGGATATGGTGTTCTTCTGCTGACTCCTTCTTCAGGGATGTACCGCTTTGGTGGTATACCCCGATTAATTCTAGCAGGTAATTTAAAAGAGTTTTGATCTAGAGAACTTACCTCTGAGATATCCTCGATGGAGTCCGGGCCAAGTGGTTCCAAAACGGATTGTATTACCTCTTCGTTCTCAATCTCATCAGAGAAAATCTCATTTGACCCACTTGCATGGTCTCCTCCGATTTGAGGTATTTCACATGTTTGTGACACAGTGAGCTCAGGACTCACCTCTGACCCAATTTCAAGAATAGGAGATGCATGTACGCCTCTCAACCCACTAGTCTCCTTGTTCGATACTTGCATCTCCCCTCCCTGTGCGCTATTACCTCTCTGGTCTTGATCGCAAGTTACAGGCTGCCAAGATGGAGTAACACTTTTACCTGTGAACAACCACTCATGTTCCTTTTCTATTCCTTCCCCCTGAACAGGAGCTTGAGTGAAATAAGATGCAGTTTCAATGAAAGTGACATCCATAGTTGTATAAAACTTTCTGTTTGTTGGGTTATAGCATTTGTATCCTTTTTTATGAGACCCAAAACCAAGAAAAACACATTTTTCTGCACATGGTTCAGTTTTCGAGCGAAACTGTTTCTGAACATGTACGTAGGCAACACACCCAAATATCTTGGGTGGAAGGTTTAAATATGATGGAATAGATATATGTGAGGCAAGTGCTTGTAGTGGTGTTTTAAAGTTATTTGATTGTGAGGGAATCCGATTCATCAGGTATACCGCAGTAGATACCGCATTATCCCAAAAAACTTGAGGGACACAAGTTTGAAACAACAAAGACCTCGCAGTTTCTAGGATTTTGTCTGTTTTTTCGTTCTGCTACACCGTTTTGTTGAGGTGTTCCCACACAGGAAGTCTCATGAACAATTCCATTTTCTGAGAAAAATGCCTGTAGGTTTCTATTCACATATTCTGTGCCATTATCACTTCTAACTATTTTTATACTCCTTTCAAATTGGATTTTTACCATTTTATAGAAGGTTTTAAAAATATTTGAAACCTCATCTTTGGTTTTTAACAAGTATAGCCAGGTCATGCGTGTACAGTCATCTGTGAAAAGAACAAACCATTTATATCCAGATTTAGACACAATCGGAGATGGGCCCCAGACATCACTATGAACAAGATCAAAGGGGTAATTGCATTTATTATTGCTTAAATGAAAGGTAGTTCTGTGACTCTTAGCTTTAATACATGTCTCACAAACAAAATCTTTATTCTCTAAACCAATAAATAAAGTAGGAGAAAGCTTCTTCATATACCCAAAAGACGGGTGCCCAAGTCGTTTATGCCACAACCATATGTCATCTTCAGATTTTGCAAAAACATTCTTTGTAAAGTATGCTTTTCCCAGAACAGGGTTGTCTAAGTAATACAATCCGCCCCTTTTAAAACCACGGCCAAGGATCTCCTTCGTTAGGATATCCTGAAAAACACAGAAAGTGGGAAACATAAGAACAGCACAGTTTAGATCTTGAGTGAGTTTGCTTACTGATATTAGTTTACTAGATAAGGAAGGAACCAGTAAGGTATTCTTTAAACACAACTTATTTGATAACTGTGTAGTTCCCATTGTTAGAACTGGATAGGCATCGCCATTGGCATTTATAATTTCTGACTTATCGGGTACTATGGAGTTCACAAGGTCAGTCTCACAATTCGTCATATGATCGGTTGCTCCCGAATCAATCACCCATTCTTTTACCTTTCTACATTCATCCATTTGAGCATAAGAGTAAGAAGTAAGTTGAGTTTCTGTACCTTGTTCACTTGTCTTACCATGTGCCGCTAGAGTGTTTGCAGTACCGGCCTCAGGCTTGGAGTTGCTCAGGTTGGGGTCAAGTACCAGTCCAGGTACAGGTTGCTGGTAAAGTGTCATGTTACTAGCAATGGTATGGGATGCGCCACTGGCTTGAGCAGCGACACTATGGGCTGAGCCTTTCCCCTTCTTGCCATCATTCTGTTTCTTCTTCCGGTCAATCCACCATTCAGGAAATCCGACTAGATGAAAACAATTCTCCACTGTGTGTTTATTTCCCCCACAGTGAGTGCATCCTTTTTTCACATCTGAGTAGGAGGCTCGGTTAGGATTTAACCTTGTTGTAGGTTGTGAGTAACCCTTGGAGACCATTGCTAATGACGATTGGGTGATCTCGTCTCCTCCTTTCAGCATCACGCTTTGTCGAGTCGCCTCTTGTCGAACTCTAGCATATGCTTGTTCTATACTGGGGAATGGAACAATTTGCACAACTTCAGCTCGCACCCGATCTAGTCGATCATCCAGCCCATCAAGGAACAGATACACCCTCATCTCTTGAATAAACTTGTTGAAATTCTCAATATCTTCAGGATGTACCATCGGATTTGGTCTCCTGAAATCGAGTTCTTGCCACAGCGCCTGGAGTTCACTGTAGTACTCCTCTAATGACCTGCCAGCATGTTTGACATGAAAAACTTTTCGATTTAGTGCTAATACCTGAGTAGCATCATTCCCATCATAGTAAGTTGTTGATACCGCCTTCCAGACATCTTTAGCGGTAGGATGTCGAATGAAACCACCTCTTAGGTTTGTCTCGATTGAGTTCATCAACCACTGTTTCATAACCGTGTCTTCTGTTTCCCACTTGTGATACAGTGGATCTCTGGGGCTAGGTGGAGGTGGAACGCCGGTGATATGGCTCATTCGCTCCTTGTCTCTGACATACAGCTCGACACTTTGAGACCACAACCCATAATTTGTACCATTGAACTTCACATCAATTGGATTTGGTTGAGCATAATTTTCATTCATGGTTTGTGGCTGTGTTTGAGATGATTGTTGCAACGCCAAAATTTGGATCTGTTGCAAACTAATCATTTGAGTTAGTTTCTCTAATATTGAAGACATCTCACTAGGTACCTCTGGTTCACTTTTCTTGAGGGCCTTGCTTGTTGAGTCGTCTCCCATAGTTGAAAAAAAAGGTTAATTGGTGCTGATTACTTGACCAGAATCATAAACCGCTCTGATACCATGATCAAATTAATTAACAGAAAGGAAAAGAACACAAGACTCCCTCAAATTCCCTCCCTCCCTTTCTTTATTTCATCAAAAGATTTCTGTTACACTATCATTCATCGAAGACTCAATACATCACTACGCCAAAAAAAAGCATTAGTACCAGGCCTTTAGTACCGTTTTTTAAGAAAACCGGTATAAATATTAGAAGATGGCAATTCCGTAATTGTCAGTCAATACCTTTAGTACCGATTTTTTTAAAAACCGGTACTAAATGTTTCTGAAAAAAACCTTAAAAAAATGGGTTAGCATTAGTACCGGTTTTTCTAAAAAACCGGTACTAATGCTAACCTATTTTTTTTTTAATTATCTGCCAACTATTAGTACCGGTTTTTTATAAAAAACCGGTACTAATAATACGCAGATATTTTCAGTTCAAGGGGTATATCTCCTCCTCCTTCCCTTTGTATATTACTCATCTTCACTACTTCATGGCCATTATTTCCCATCTAAAACCGAAAGTTTTTTTCTCTTTGTAAAACCTCATAAAAAAATAGCTAAAAATTGTTAAAAATTCCGAAAAATTGCAAAATAAGTAGAGAAAGCAAAGGAGATCAAAGAGGAAGAGAAAGTTTTTCTATTGAAGAGGAAGAGGGCGGATTGAGAGAAGACAATTTCGGTTATTTTTATTTTAACCCTCAATATTTTTTTTTTTGGATTTTTTTTCGATTTACTATGCATATACATATTGGTTAATTGGCATTTGCATCTATTAGTTAAGTACTGTCATGTAGGACCAAAATGCCGGAATTTTAACTATTTTAGGTCTTGCCCGTCCGAGATTAATCCATTAGGGATTAATCTCGGATAGTACTCCCGGTCGGGAGTACTGCTCTTTGGATACTATCTTGTCTCATTTAGGACAGCGAGCTGTACGTTAGATGCAACGTGTTGTGTGAGAAAAATTCGACGGCATTTCCTCTTATGTTCCCACGAGTACGTACGCACGAGTAATCGTGTGTTTGCGTATTCAGGGAACATAAGGGAAAATGCTGCCGAATTTTTCTCAGACAATACGTTGCATCTAACGTACGCTCGCTAATGAGACAAGAGTATCCAAAGAGCGGGCTAGGATGGTAACCGGCCCAAAAATCTAATATATTGCATTAAATCTATAAACCCTAAACCTTGGCTTTTGGATATATACAGATGGATCTGAGGGAGAAGTACATGTTTGACTATTCAAGAATATCAGATGAATTTGTTGGACTTGTTGATGAGTTCATAAAATGTGCAGAAGAACATCGAAAGTTGACTGGAAAGCCCAGAATTTTATGTCCTTGTAAACACTGTCTGAACTTTGAGAGACAAGATAGTAAAGTGATTAGATCACATCTGATTCAGCGTGGATGGATGACAACACCAAAATACCTCCGTTGGGTTTCACATGGAGAAAAATTGAAAGAAAATTTAGATGCTGGAAGGAGCAATATTAATGTATTTGATGATTTTGAAAATATTGTACAAAATGATTGGGGGCATGATATAGAGGATAATGTAATAGTGGGTGATGATCATATAGAAAATTTAAGTGAACCACAATATAATGATGACATTAGAGAAAATGATTTGGATGAAATGATGAATGAATTACCCAATGATTTTATTGATGATGTTCCTGATGTGTTTCAAAAGTTGGATGAAAACTCTCATATACCCTTATATCCTGGTTGCAATGAAGATAAATTCTCAAAAATAAAAACTGTTTTTAAGTTATATAACTTGAAAGCTAAAAACAATTGGAGCGATAAGAGTTTCACATCTTTGCTCGGTCTTTTGCAAGAAATGCTTCCAGCAGCCAATACATTGCCAGATACAACTTATAAGGCCAAAAAATTATTATGTCCTTTGAAATTAGATATAGTGAAAATTGCAGCATGTCCGAATGATTGTATATTGTTTCGAAATGAGTATGAGAACCTCCAGAAATGTCCAAAGTGTAATGCATCCCGGTATAGACAAAGGGACGGTGATTTGGATGACGAAGAAGATAGTCCATGGAAGAAGAAACCAGCTGCGAAAACATTGTGGTATCTACCTATAATACAAAGGTTTGAGCGTCTTTTTAGTAATTCAAAAGATGCTAAACTGTTGAGGTGGCATGTAGAAGGCAGAAAGAAAGATGGAAAGCTTAGACATCCAGCAGACTCACCCCAGTGGAACAACATAGACAGTCATTTTATTGAGTTTGGCAGCGAGTCTAGAAATTTGAGATTGGGATTGTGCACGGACAGAATGAATCCTTACGGTCTCATGAGTACCAACCGAAGTGTCTGGCCAGTTTTGTTGGTTATTTACAACCTTCCTCCCTGGTTATGCATGAAAAGAAAATATCTTATGATGCCGTTGCTCATTTCTGGTCCAAAACAACCCGAAAACGATATAGATGTCTACTTGGCTCCGTTAATAGAGGACCTTGATAGGTTGTGGAAGGACGGAGTGAAGGTCTTTGATGCGCATTCCAGAAGTCATTTCACCTTACGTGCGATGATATTTTGCACAATTAATGACTTTCCCGCGTACGGGAACTTGTCGGGTTATAGGAACAAAGGAGAAAAGGCATGTCCTGTTTGCATGGAGGAAACACATTCGATATGGCTATCGAATTGTAGAAAAACAGTCTATTTGGGACACCGTAGATTTCTAAGTCGTCATCACCCATACCGTCGGGCACCTTATAGGAACAAATTTGATGGCAACACCGAAACCCGCCGGGCACCTATACCAAAATCTGGAAGACAGACTTATGAAAGTGTTAAGGATCTTAAAATTCAGATGGGGAAACCATTTGTGAATAGAATTCCAGAAAAGAGTTCTTGGAAGAAGAAGTCTATATTCTGGGACCTTGAATACTGGACTTATCTGGATGTCAGACATTGTTTGGATGCGATGCATATAATCAAGAACATTTGTGAAAATCTGGTTACTTTGATTTTAAATCCTCAAGGAAAAGTGGATAATGTTAATGTGAGAAAAGACATGATAGAAATGGGAATTCGACTGGAACTAGCTGCAAAGGAAGACGATAGTAAGAAACGGGATTGGTTACCTAATGCTGTTTATACTTTAACTAAGAAAGAGAAACTCAGTTTGTTGGAGTGTTTGAGGTCTATTAGGGTTCCAACTGGTTATTCCTCCAATATTTCACGAAAGGTATCTACAAAGGATATGAAATTGATTGGAATGAAGTCACACGATTATCACGTGTTGTTAACCCAGTTGCTTCCGGTTGCAATCCGAGCATGTTTTAAAGAAGAAGTTCGAAATTCTATCACTAAGTTGTGTTTCTTCTTCAATAATCCATCGAACGAGTCTATGAAGGAAGCAACCAAAATGCGAAAAAATCCATCGAACGAGTCTATGTTAGGCGAAACGTTCGTTCCAACCCAGCCTCTCAAAATCAGGCATCTCAAAACCAGCCTAACCAAAACGAGGCCAAGAAGCCGAATTATGAAGAGGCTGCAATATTTTTCAAGTTTTTAATTGATAAGTTTGTGGCACCGTACACAGAAATTAGAGAAGAAAATACTGATGACAATAAGCCGAATGATGAAGAATAATATTAGGGTTTACATGTTTGGATTAAGTGAGCTTAGTGTTTATGTTTGTGTTTGGATTAAGTGAACTTAGTGTTTATGTTTAAGTGAACTTTATGTTTATGTTTGGATTAGTACTATGTTATTTTGTTGTATTCCTTGGTGATCCAATTATATGAACCTTTCCTTGGATTAGTACTATGTTATTTTATCTATTATTATGTTATTTGAGATTGAGCTTGCTATTAATTCTCATTTCTAATGTTATTTGAGATTGAATTGTGAATTATTTTAATTTGAGTTCTATTAATTTTTGTGTTATGTGTTTGACTTTGTGCATGTAAGTTGTGGTATGTAACTTGGATTTTAAATTACAGCAATGTCGGACAGAAATGATCAGGATCCCGGGATGAACCCGAATGACTCGAGTCCGGAAGAGGAGATTATTGTTAGTAACAAAAGGGGAAAAAGATCAACGGCTAAGTGTTTGAAGACACGCAAAAAGATAGCTGCTGGACAGGACATGAAGGTCGAGTTTAACGAGAAATGCAAGCCGATTGGCGAAAATGCAAAGGCATTCACAAATTGGTGTGCTTCAAAAACAAGAGATATGATTCCTTGCAGGTATTAATATGAATTTGAGATATGAATTATCATTTGATTATAGTATTAATGCACTTATACAAATAAAATGAATGCAGTTATCCTAATTGGATTGCGGTGCCAAATGAGTTGAAAAAAAATTTGTACAAACAAATAGCACAGGATTGGAAACTTCCGGATGACTTACCACTGGATGTTAAGAAGAAGATTCTACGTAACTGTAACGAGTCTTGGAGACATTGGAAAATTCGATTGGTGAGAGAATTTCCTCTATAATACATGTTCATTTATAAACGATTGATTTAGCATCAATTTTAATTATAACGTGTCTTTTTGGTCATATCAGAATAAGGCTTACTTGGAGAATCCAAAGGAAGGTGCACCCTCACCATGGGATGTACAGAACATCTCGAAAGAAGAATTTGAGGCAATGCAAGAGTATCATTCCAGCGAGAAGTTTAAGGTATGAAAATGAGTATCTTTCGCTTTTACTTAATTGCTTAGTTTTTTTTTTGTTTATACTAACAAGTCTTTTGAATCTGCTACTAGAAAATGAGTATGCAAGGCCGTCAAAATGCAGCAAAAAGGGACATGCCCCACAGACTGGGATCAGGCGGTTATATAAGTGCTGAATCTAGATGGAAAGAAGGAGAAAATGTACATGGTGCGTCATCGGTTATTACCAAGGATATGGATGACAGGACGTACAGTTGGAGTAGAGCACGTGCAGTAACGGATGAAGCTACCGGTGAACTTGTTGTAAAAAATCCTAGGGCTGCCGAGGTGGTCGACAAAGCAGTAAGTGTAACAACTCAAATAACTTTATTTTGTGAATTCAATGAGTTCAATTTTGTTTAACTTTAACTTTTTTTGTGATAGGTTGCTCTAGTTAAGTTAGGGGAAGTTCAACCGGTTCGTCAAAATGATATCTTGACTTCTGCGATCGGTACACCAGAGCATTCTGGACGGTTGAGAGGATATCCGGTGTTCTCAGGCGTAAAGCAGGTGTACGGTAGTGGTACAAGAAAATCAAACAAGGGGTTTAGCAAAGAGGAGGTTGATCGGATGGTGCAAGAGGAAGTGAAAAGACGAATGGATGAGGAATTCAAGGCCCGAATGGAGGAGGAATGGAACAGGCGAATGCAACAGTTCTCGCAAGTCCCAACACCGCAGACCTACGATCCAATTTTTCAACAAGCCATGATTATGCTATCACAGGGTAGCAACAATCAACCGCATCCGATTCCTCAATCTACTTATCAGGTTCTTAGCTTATGATAGATATTAATTGCTTTTGCCCTCATATAGTATTTAGGGTTTCTAATTCGTTAATACAGGGGCATGTCGAAGCCTTGCTGCTCCTACCAGGGATATCTGGGACGCCTGTGTATGTAGCTAGAGCTATGGTGTTTGCACAGGTTTCTGAGATAGTCCATGGACAACCAGTTGGCATAGGGGAGGTGAAGGTACAAATCTTAGAAGTTTTCGATAGTGCCAGACACGTGATAGTACCTTTTCCACCTCCTAACGCAGATGATCAGCTTGGTGTTCTCCAAGGTTCATTTCTAAGATGGCCGGGTCATCTTGTAGATTATGACTTGACAAAACTGGTAAATCTTGATTTCAATTATAAATTTTCCAAAGTTCTAATTATTATATATACTGCCATATTCAAAAATGAGAAATATATCGTTTATGACTAATGTGGATTTTATAGGAGCAAGTGAGGAAAATGACGAAACAAACTCCACATATTCCTCCGCAAGATAAGGGAAAGGAGACGGTGCAAGAGGGTGATGAAGATGAAGAGGAGAGTGTGGATCAGTTTTTTGCGGAGGAGGACATTCAATTGCACGATCCGTTCGTCCCTGATGAGAAGTTGGCACAGATTGGGCCTCACGCAAAGAGAATGCACGACTATATGAGGATGTTCGACAAATCAGTGACTGAATTCGCCGATATTCCTGCTGATTTCGAATTTCAAGATGTGAAGACCTTCATCCTCGAATTTAAAGACATCCGCCATGTCTTCAGTAGGAATGAACTCTTCGTTCAAGTGATTAAACTTTGGATCTTGTAAGTACTTTCCTAACTTTACAACAATTGATCATTGGTTATATGATATGTCTAATAAATTAAAACCCTAAACCCTAAACCCTAAACCCTAAACATTGTACATACAACATTTAGGCGGTGCAGGCAATATTGTGCTAATACTTTGATGAAGAAGTGGATATTTTGGGATCCGGAAAGATGCTCGGGTCGGGATGTACTGCAAGATGAGCTCGGAACTGTACGATACATAGCGAATCTTCTGAAGAAGTATGCTAAAAGGGATCCCTACCATGTTTTAGTGCATCATAATCGGTTAGTTATAAAATCTCTAATTCTGACTTTATCTTTTATTATGAATCTACAGTTTAATGTTAATTTCACCAACAAAGAGATAATATGTATGTAATTACAGGTCGCATTTTGTGATTATTATCGCAAAACTCTCGACACGAAAGATGTGGATTGTAGATTCACTCCAATCGAACGAAGGCTACCAATCTCCAATTCTACGAAATTACGATCAGTAAGTTTAGACTTAACATATATATATATAATGCGTGTATGCATTGTTTAGTTATATACTAATATTTAGAAATAAATTTTCATAATTTTATATTTAATTTTGCAGAGCTCTGTCAAGATTGGTCCGAGTTCCCAAGTTTGAAGTTCAAATGATTCCCGTACATAGTTCAATACTAATATATGTAGTTTCAACAATTTCGTAATTTATTTAATTTAAACTTAATAGTATTATTTTATGTTCTTGTAGAGTCGACGACAACCAAACAATACAGATTGCGGCTTTTATGCGATGACTTCGCTACGCAAGATCCTTGATCACTGCACGCTACATCCGGACCTACCATCGGTATGGATTAAGTTTAATTAACCTTAATGTATATATATGAAAATGTTTTAAGGTTTATAATTTAGAGTTTAATGTATATTATATTGTGGAGTTTAGAGTTCATAGGTTACTAACTATATGAAATGCCAATAAAATGCATTTTTTGCAACCTGTGGGGAAGCGTTATAGCGAGGACGAGATTAATTTTACTGTAAATGAGTGGTTCGGCTTTTTACTTGGACATTTAGGTGCTAATAATTGATGACTACAAAATTTGTGATATTAATATATTAGATGTTATGATAAATGTTAATTTGCATGTGATTTGATAATTATTATTGTGTGTATGATGCATGTGATATGTAAATTGCGGGTACATATCGGTATTCTTAATTGATGGCTAGCAAAAATGGCGCTAGCCCCAGAAACAAAAATATTTTTTTTTTATATTGATTATTATTAGTACCGGTTTTTAATAATAAACCGGTACTGAAGAGAAATTTAGTACCGGTTTTTAGATTAAAAACCGGTACTAATGATACCAAAATTTTTTTATTTTTAAAATAAAACAGTTTGCTAACATTAGTACCGGTTTTTATTTAAAAACCGGTACTAAA
Organism: Rhynchospora pubera; assembly: GCA_028095005.1. NCBI lineage: Eukaryota > Viridiplantae > Streptophyta > Magnoliopsida > Poales > Cyperaceae > Rhynchospora > Rhynchospora pubera. The sequence goes on along the minus strand of CM051461.1, from coordinate 67,769,030 downwards.
AGTATTATTTTTAGTACCGGTTTTTATTAAAAAACCGGTACTAATGTTAGCCGCTGGTTTCCCCCGCAAATTGGGCCCTGTCTTCAGTACCGCCTATTTAGTACCGGTTTTTAAATATCTTTAGCACCCCCTATTATTAGTACCACTGCAAAACCGGTACTAAAGATTCATAATAAACCGGTACTAAAAAATAATATGGCGTAGTGCATCCTCCGTTTTATCCTTGACAATTACAGAATCAGTAATACACCTTCTATGTTTAGAAACAATCTTCCTAATATAAAGAAATAAAACAAAATACAGCAAAATAATATTAAGGAGATATGTTCCCATATACACGCATAGCCTCTGATAAAAAATTTCCTTTCTTTCCAGCGATATTGCTACCTTGCCAATTTCCGTGTCAGCTTGTATCTTGAACAAATATCTTACGTACTTTGATAATTTTTCGTTTTTTCTATATGCAAAGTTATGTTCTGAAAAATAAAAGTATGAAAGTAGAGCACACGACAACATTATGTGAATATTTTTTAGACCAATATTTCAAATTCCAAAAGCCGAAAGCTGAAGAAATTGTTGAATTAGTTTTTCGCAAATATATATATATAGAGTTTAGCTACGGTGAGTCGCGACTCACGGACCCTCCGGTGAGTCGCGACCAATACTCCTAGATCTAGATCAAAATGATCGATCCAAACCGTCCAATATGATCTCCCTATTAATCTCCATGTAGACCAAATTTTTCATTTTTTCGAAATTTTTAAGTATTTTTTTGAAATTTTAGAAAATCGTTAATCTAATTGGTTCTGAACCATTCAAAAACATCAGTTTTTAAAAATCCGAAAAAAATACTTAAAAATTTCGAAAAAATAAAAAATTTGGTTTGCACGGAGATTTCAACAGGGAGATCATATTGGACGGTTTGGATCGGTAATTTTGATCTAGATCTAGATCTAGGAGTTTTGGTCGCGACTCACCGGAGGGTCCATGAGTCGCGACTCATCGTAGCTAAACTCTATATATATATATATATATATATATATATATATATAGAGGATTGCTAAAATGCTATGCATATCACGGATGTCCTTCGTGTTACGGATTTGTTCTTAAATTCCATGCTTCAAACAATCGATCCAAACCGTTCATTATTTTCTTCATATTGAAATCTCAGTAAAAACCAAAATTTACATTTTTTTGAATTTTTTTACTATTTTTCTCATATTTTTTAAAATACTTAATCTAATAAATTATGGACCCTTCAATAACATTGATTTTCAAAAATCTGAGAAAAATAGAAAAAAATTCAAAAAAAAATGTAAAATTTGGTTTCTAATAAGATTTCAATACGTAGAAGATAATGAACGATTTGGATTGGTTGTTTGAAGCGTGAAATGAAAAAACGAATCCGTAGCACGAAGACCATCCATGCTATGCATATCATTTTATCAATCCTATATATATATATATATAGTTTTGCTATGGTGAGTTGCAACTCACCAAAGCGTCTGTGAGTCGCGCTCAAAATTTCGAAATTTAATTCAAAATGATCTATCCAAACCGTTTAATACGATCTTCCTATTGAAATCTCCCTATACGTTCCATTTTTGGTTGGAATGGCACGGATGATAAATGGTGTGCTTGCATCTATCAGACTTGAATTTATATAGGCACTAGGATAGGGATGAAAACGGAGCGGATATTATCCGCTCCGATTCGTATCTGAATCCGAAAAATGCGCGTAACATCCGATCCGTATCCGTATCTGAACATATCCGTATTCGTATTCGTATCCGCCAAAAAAATATGGATACGGATATGGTTTTGAGTTTTTTGACAATATCCGATCCGTATTCGTATCCGACATGGATATTATCCGTATCCGATAGATATTAATCCGTTTATCCGTATCTTTAACGGCATAAGATGATTAATATAATTACTTATCTACATTAGAGAATACTTTTAATTAGATAATACTTAATTTTTATTAGATAAATTCTCTTACAATAATATTTTCATTTAGACTAGTAACATAAAATTATTTTTATTTTCTATTATTGAGACGATTATATATGATAACAACACTAAAATTAATTTTTTCTATAATCATGATGATTACATATGATTAATATATTATTTTAATATATGATGACATTTAAGGTAACATGATATGATTTGACATTGAATAGTTAAATATACTATTAGAATTCAAAATGTGGAAAGACTGAATTTATTGATTAATCCTATTAGATTTGTACTTATGTGGTTCTTGCAATTTTAGAAGATTAAAATGTTATCCGTATCCGACAAAATATATTCGTATTCGACTCCGTATCCGAAAATATCCGAACCGTATCCGTATTCGTTTAATATCCGAACCGTATTCGTATCCGTATCCGAAAAAAAATATGGATGCGGATATGGGAAGACCAACATCCGCTCCTTATCCGATCCGTTTTCATCCCTACACTAGGATCGCCAATGACAGTGGCGATCTTGTGGTGTTCACTAAGATTGCCATTGCCATGGCAAACTGGCAATTTATAGGTGACGCTCCAACATTACTAGTAAGATTATTAAATATTTTATTAATAACTATTATAATTAATTAATTAATTAGTATTAATTATCATTAAAAAATTAGGGAACATAAGACTGGATTGCAAGGACGGAGCCGTAGTGAATTACAAATTGTGGTGTGTTAGATGTGTTGACACGGTACATATTTGTGTTTTCACGACACGACACGCCACATGTACGGATTCAACACGACATGACTGTGTTGGTGTGTTGTGTTAAAACTGTATTGTGTTAGCATTTTCAGAAAACTAACAAGATTTAACACGACACGGTTACAACACGACACAACACAATTTTATTTTATTTTAAAATTTAAAATTTAAAAAATATTATAAAAATATTAATATATTATAAAAACTAAGGATGATTTGAATTTTAAGAAAAAAAATATCATACAGAAATTATAATTAAAAAATTTCCAACTAATTAATATTATGTAATTCGTATTTTCTAGTTAATTAATTATTATATTGTATCATCATAAAATATTATCATATTATTTTTTGTCAACTGTATAATCGATTTATAAAATTTAATACAATTTTTTTTGTTTTTCCTCTAATTTTAAAATATATTTAACTATTTTTAGAAAAAAATAAAAAATAAATAAAATGTTGACATAGTTTGACACGATTGACACGGGTGTGTTGTATAGTGTCAACACGGCGTGTCAACCGTGGCGTGTCAATTTCGGTGGCATATCGACTTTTTTCTCTACTTAGCATTACACGGCACGACACGTTTTCAAATCCGACCCGTGTCAACACGACACGACATGGTGCCAAACAAGTTCGTATTTGCTACGACACATCACGATACGGCAAGATTGCAATTCACCGTGGAGGGACGGGCCTGGGCATTGTTCCAGTGATTAAACATTTTTTTTTTAAATAGATTGAGTGTTTTTGTGCTAGGATTAGTTAATTTGTATTTGTGCCCCTGTCAATTTATATTAATTTGAGCCTCCGTCATCCACGCGACCACGTTCCTAGTCCAAGTTTTTATAAATAATCTTTGCTACTTATAAAAGCACCGGTTCAAAGATTTATCCAAATTTGAGTCCAAAGGTGCAAACAATTGTTTACCCAATGCAATATAGACCATAGATTGATTATGATCTAATCAGATCAGTGATCTGGATTGTATAACGAGTTAAAAGGTTTAATCCCTTTCATATAGACATGTTAACATCGCTGGCGGAGCGGTTGTGCGTTGTTGTGTTCCTCGCAGCGCGAGTGATCGATTCATCACTAGCGCAATTTTTTTTTTCTTTCATCAGAAAGCTTTGATAGAGCACCTCCTTCATTCCTTTCCTTTTTCGATTCCATCGCTCAATTTCAGTATTTTCTTATCCCGCTTACCCCCTTCTCCTTTTTCGAGTCTAGGGTTTCGGCCGCCGCTCCCCATTTTTCGTCTCATAACCTGGTGCCACCAATCAAACAACTACTTTAAACCTCTCTCTCCTTGCACCTCCGTCCTCTCCTGCCTCCTTTTTCGAGTCTAGGGTTATATTTTGTTGATCGAGCTTCCAGCGTTCTCTCCTTCAAGGTTGGGGTTCTATCCTCAAGGTGGTAGACCCGCGTTCTCTCTCTCTCAGCGTTCAAGTATTCAATAGAGGTTGGAAAGCGAAAATTATCTTTAGGTTTGCTACATTTTTTCCCCTTTTTTGTTTTTGTATTTCTGTTTGAATGTTCATATTGGCTCAGTAATACTTTACCTTTTTTTTAAATAAAAATTATCGAAATTAGTTTTACATTTGGTTTTCATTTTGTAGGCCAATTATTTCTCTTCTTTTTTTCGAAATTTGGCTCATACCGTCTTGGTGAGGAAGGAAAGGAGTTGTTGCAATAAAAGTGAGTTTTTATACAGCTCTTTCATTAATTTGCTCCTTCCTTTTTTATCAATCGACAATTGTAGTGGAATTTCCTTAGGTTTTCCATAATTTTTATATTTATGCTTGGTTTTTACGGTTAGAAGTCTCTCCTTGCTATTTGCGGTGAAATTCGACATTTTTCCCGTCTATAAAAGATATAATAGCGACTCCATGATTACAATTTTTTTCTCAAGAGTACGGGTAAACATAATGGCTTTTATTTGGCAATTTTGCTACCGCACATTGCTGGACCATGTTTAGTCGAAATTCATTTTAGAAAGTCATTTTCAATATTGATTACAGTAACTTAGGTAAAGTATGATTAGAGTGAGTAAAAAAGAATACAGTTCAGGATATGATGAAAATTATATGTATTTGTGTTTCTTACTAGCTTATTCCTCTTAATCAAATCCTCTATGATTTCTTCTCATTTTAGATTTTATTACCAGCATCTATCTTTAAAAAACTTTGAGATAGGAACTTCTTTAGTAATGTGAAATAGGTTATCTATTTTAATCTTTCTTATAAGAATTAATTTGTGTGTTTCCTGTGGCACTTAGTGGTCAATTAGTTGCCTCTGCTGATCTCATTGCGACAATACCATTTAGTAACACCTGGATAGAACCAATAAGTGCAGTAAGCAACGGTGAGATGATTGAAGTTAGATTTATAACCTTCTTTGGCATTGGATCTGGCACTGATTACTTCTAGACCCTTGTCATCTACTGAGCCACAAAAGGTACAGCTTGGATATTTGAATATATTATCTGCGATTTTAGCCTGCTGAAGCTAAAAAAAATCACCTTTCGACCGTTACCATTCCTGTATTGACCGTTAGTTTTTCCATTCCTTCAGAGTTTATGGAAGTTGTTTTGTTACAAAGCTCACTAATTCTCTTCTTCTTTATTAAACTCTTTATTATAAAGCTTTTTTAGTATGTGTTTTGACAAATTGTCAAATTGAACATTGTTTTTGGTTGGTGAAAGTTAAACATCAGTTTCAAAATAATATGATGTCAAAAATTGTACCAGGCTCAAGATCAACATTTTTAATTGTTTATTATAAGCATTGGCTAACTCCAATTAGGCCATTCATGGCATTTATTTTAAATGATCAATAGGTAAACTGCAAACTTGGGTAGTTTGGCATGAGAGTGGTTATTTTTTGTTCCAGTAGGTGCTTGATTTGGTATCAAATTGCAAAGGACGTCAACAAATTGATTTGTGTACTCCAGGTATTTAGCAAAAATCTAGGCTTCATTTATACATTGCCCTTATTTGGTCACTAATTGAATAGCAACCATAAGGCCAGACAAAAATATACATGCCTTTAATTAATGTACCAGTGTAGCAATTAAAGGTTTAACAAAGACCTGCAACCTGACAAACTGAACATGGACCAATTACTGAACATCATATTCTGATTTCCATTTTCATATTTTTCCTTAAATAAATAATACATCTATTATGGAGCATCACTTGCTGTATAGCCTGATTGAGCGGGCTTTAGTGCATTCCAATACCGATTTTATTTAGGTGTTTTAGTTGGAAGTATAATGTGTCATAATAAAATTTATATATTAAATGGTTTGGGTTTTAAATATTAATAGATAGTGTTCTTAGCAAGATGGGATGGTTTGCTTTATTGGCTCAAAGAAACGGTAACAAAGATGGACCAAGCTAAACAGGTAAAGAATCATCATGTCAACATTGGATTTGGGTTAATTAATTAATTTATGTTTACTGGACTTTCTTTTCTTGTATATTGACTCTTTCATTTTTTTCTTCCTATGTAATGTTTCAACTTAGAAACTGGTACAGATTGGTGCCGTAAATTGCAAACTTTTATTTTTATCATTCTATACTAGAAGTTGATGGTTGGTGTTCTAGAAGGCTTTAAAGTTTACATAAGCTTTGTACTGAACATGCATGGATACTTTGTACTGAGGATGCATGGCTTTGTACTCATCTTTGTATATTGAATTCCAATTAAAGTGGTATGAGGAAAATATTTGTAGCAATCCTTTTGTTTTCATATATTTATTATTTATCTTCAATTCGATATTCCGATGTGCATTCCGATGGTCATGGATGGCATAGCCTATTCATGGACGTTGATAAGATTCTTTCACCGAGTAGCATGGGACACGTGGAATCCCGTGTGAATCAGCAAGGACCACCTTGCAAGGCTAAATACTCCTGGGTGACCGATAGCGAAGTAGTACCGTGAGGGAAAGGTGAAAAGAACCCCCCCCCCCTCGGGGAGTGAAATAGAACATGAAACCGTGAGCTCCCAAGCAGTGGGAGGAGAAAATGATCTTTGACCGCGTGCTTGTTGAAGAATGAGCCGGCGACTCATAGGCAGTGGCTTGGTTAAGGGAACAACCCACCGGAGCCGTAGCGAAAGCGAGTCTTCATAGGGCGATTGTCACTGCTTATGGACCCGAACCTGGGTGATCTATCCATGACCAGGATGAAGCTTGGATGAAACTAAGTCGAGGTCCGAACCGACTGATGTTGAAGAATCAGCGGACATTGATAAGATCCTTTCATTTAGAAGCACCTTAGGATGGCATAGCCTATTCATGGACGTTGATAAGATCCTTTCATTCCTTACTAATTTGATTTTCCTTTTTCTATATTTGACAAGTATTAGAAAAAGGAAACTTTGATTGCAGTTTTATGTTGATAGCTGTAAAGATTTGTTCAAAATTTTGATATGTATCAGAGTAAGCAATTTAGAATTTCCTTTATATGTAAGTTAGAAATATCCTATGGACTTTGACTATGTATAGAAGTAATTGATTAAAAGGACTGCATATTGTTTTGTCCGTATAGATCTCTTTTTAATTGTCTGAGATTAATTATGAGATGACGTTATCTTTTATTTCCTTTGTATAAAATTGTTTTTTTTAATGTCAGATTTAGATGTTTTTTTTTTCTATTTCCTTGTTTCTACAAAAATCTTTCTAAAGATAAAATGTGCCAGGTGCGTGTATAAATTGATGATGATGCAATTTATGTCTAGGTCACTACTTCATCAAGGGTTCCTTGTGCGGTCTGTATTTTATTTTTCATTTTTTTCCTCTAAGTGCCATAACTCTTCATCCAATAATATATTGTGTTGTTTATAAGATTAAGAAATAAGAAATTGTTTCAATTATTAATTTTATTTTGCATTCTATTATGCAGTGTAAAAAGTGAAATATTAGAAAAAACATTAAGCAGTTTATAATTGAACTTCATGCAATATTATAATTATTTTAATTATAACTTGATTTATATATTTAAAAATTGCCCGCACATTGAGCGGGCACTGCTGCTAGTTAATTATAAACTCTCTAGTGTTGGTAGATATGCTTAGATTAGCAATTTATTTGTATGTCAACCTTGTCTTGAAATTTTGCGATGTCTTCCAATAAGCTCTATCTCTTTCATTGCAAAATGGAAAATCTTTGCACACACTTTCTTTGTAAACTCCAATCTCTAGCTCTAGCGGCTTACTACTAATGGAAATATCTCCTATCCAGAATTGGCCAATCTATAGCTCCTTGGATTTGACGGTATATATATATCAGACTCGAATAATTATGAGCGAATCAGCAGCTATCTTGAATAATAATTAATTTTCCGAAAAAAACCGCTACCAAAATTAGCATGATTGAATTCATGTAGTAATGCCAGATCTAGATCTAAAAAATTAATCCCTTAATCAAGTGATTTAATTCAATGCTGACTATTACCCAAAAAATGTGATTGCGTGACGCACTGACGTGTAAGGAGAGAAAACAAAGAGTCGAGGACAGGAGTTGTATGCATCTTATCTTTGCTTGTATAATTATAGTATGATAACTAATTTCTTCAATTAGGAAAAATTGTATATCTTTATTTATGAATTATTATAGTTTCAATTTCTACATCCAAGATCAAATACTTGATTCTAATCAATGACAAAACAGAGTATCTTTATTAATTTTAATTTTAAAATCTGGATTCCAAAAATAAATTATATTTTTTTATAAAAAAGAGTATAGAGGATCATAAAATAGTAAACAAGATTGATAAAAAAGTGATGGTACAAAATATAGAGGATGGCTAACGCGCCATCGATGGCACGTGCCATCAATTTTCTATTGACTCATTTTTTCAAGATCCAAAATTCAAACGGTTGATCCAAACCGTTCAAGTTGATAACAATATTGAAATACCCTCGGAGACCAAATTTTACAATTTTTCAAATTATTTTGCTATTTATTATGATATTTTCAAATTGGAGGGCCTGAAATACTCTAATCGTAATATTTTTAAAAGTATCATAATAAATAGCAAAAAAATTCGGAAAAATTATAAAATTTTGTCTCCAAGGATATTTCAATATGGAGAATAACTTGAACGGTTTGGATTGACCATTTGAATTTTGGATCTCGAAAAATGACTCGATGGTACGGGACCCTCCGTGCCATCGATGGCACTTTAGCCATCCTCCAAAATATATATGTATATAGTGATCAAAATGTACTCGTTTGTTTTATTAGGATTACTCGGATTGAAAGTTTGAAATTGTACATATGTTCATCTACACATGCCGTAGTTGTCCTTTGTTCGCAACATGCCGTAGTTGCTCACTGAACAAAAAGACAACATTAGTAGTTACTCACTGAGGTTCCGTTTGGATGGTGTGGGAATAAAAGAAATAAGGGAAGAAGTATTGGGAAGTGTGTAACTTTGTGAAAAGTTTAGATTGTTTATAATAAATTTGAAAGTAGGAAGAAACTATTTCCTTATTTTTGCTCCCATCCAAATGGAGCCTGAGTTCAAAGAGTAGTTTAATATATTACTTCTCAGATTACACAAGCAATATGCTGCAGGTCCTAACTTTGTAGTTTATTGTTTGTATTGCATGGTTGAAAAAAAGGGTGCCGGTTAGGGGTGTCAACAGTACGCCATTTATCGTTATGTTGTTTCATTTAATCGAAATGGAACGGTAAATGGCATAAAAATTGTACCGTATACTTAACGAAACGGTACGTGTCACAGTTGTTTATATCGTGAAATTAGTTATTTCAATAGAAAATGGTAAGTGAAACGGTTGATGGAACATAAATTTATTTCGTTTAATAAACGAAACGGTAAATGACATGGCTGATTTTTACCGTTTATACGTGCAATAGTAACGGCAGAGATTATTTCCGTGATTTTTTACCACATCTGACACCCTTGGTGCCAGTCCGTAAAATTTCTACTAGCCCCCGAAAGTTGTCAAATTATTATTATTATATTCTCCTCACATATAAAAAAAATTTTAATTCGACAACCTTATGTCCCCACTATTCGGAAATCCTGGCTCCGCATTGTGGATTCGTGTTATCATTTATCAGGGTCAATTGAAGGATTTAATGACAGGACATGTCATTTATTCTTTTCAACCGTGAGAGGTTATGTATGAAATGTTTTAGTCCATCTATTCTCCAGTCAGACAAATAGACAAGTTCATACTTCACGAAAGCTAACAGTTTTTTAAACAAATAATTGAATATAAATAAGTACGATAATTATATATTCATCGTATCTTATGAAGGTCTCATAATGGCATATATTTTTTTCTTTTTCTTTTTCTTGTTGCAATTTTTTTCATTTTAAGTTGCTCTGTGTATAAATTGATTTTTGCGATTCCAAAAATGGCAAAATGTTTTAAAAAATGCATTAATCTTAGGCGGTGAGAGGAAAGACAAATAGACAGGTCCCCTCTTATATGTCCAGTGGCAGTCCCAAAAGGAGGTGTTTTTTTTTCCATTAATACCTTCTTCGTAATCGCATAGAAAAACTCAACAGTTCATCTCCCCAGTTGTGCTGCCATCCACCGACCACCGTAAATCCACAAGACCACAGCGCCTTCATTGTGCGCGGCTGCTTTTATGGCCTGGTCGCCTGGGAAACGGGAACGGGAAGAGGCTATGAGACTAGGGTCAATTAACGCTTTAATGACTCACTGAACAGGTCATTTATTCCTTTTAAACGGAAAGTGTCAGGGGTTATGGCGTTATGCATGAAAGGCTTTTAGTAATTTTTTTTTTGAGGAGATTGATTGGAGTAAATGACATCTTCTGATCTTCATAATCGAATAGAAAAACTCAACAGTTCATCTCCTAACTACCCGCTAAGGTTTTATTTTTATTTTACTTATATATATCCCCAGAGTCCCAGACTGACAAAAACCCCACTCCACCTAGGCATCTCACAGTATCGCAGTATCGCTCTCTCAAAAATCAAAATGGAAGGTTCGCCACCAGAGTTTCGTGATTGGGCCCATCTCCCACTAGCGGCTGTGAAATTAGTCTCCGAGAAGGTCAAATCCATCACCGACTATGTCCGATTTCGAGCCGTTTGCTCTCCCTGGCGCTCCGCCTCCTTGCCCAAGCCTCGCCACCTCCCTCCCCAACTCCCCTGGCTCATGATTCCGTGCTCTCCGAATCAAGATTGGCTCAGTTTTCCAGTCAAAAAGGATGACGGAGTCCGCCTTTTCTATGATCTCTGGGAATCCAAAATGCGCAAGCTTCACCTCCCAGAGATGTCTGACATGAGGTGCTGTGCCTCCTACCAAGGCTGGCTTTTGCTTCTAGCGCCTGCAGGTGCTGAGGTCTTCTTGCTGAACCCGATAACACGTCACCGCGTCCAGCTCCCTCCCTTTACTACTCCCCTAAAAGATCTCTGGGTCAGAGATGACATCTGGCTTGGGGATCTTCCCGTGTATGATGGTCGTCACTTTTTGCAACCGATCTTGGGTGATTTTGGGATCAGCCGGGTGACTTTCTCTGCGGATCTAACCGATCCAAACTGCATAATATCGGTGTTCCTTCCAGGATGTTGGGGCATCTTCTGCTGTCGGGTTGGGGACCCATGCTGGTCATTGGTCACCATCCGTCATGATTCTTCTGATTTTGCAGATATGATGTGTTATAATGGACGGTACTATTTGCTTTACAAGGGTGCCATGTCGATTATTGATCCAAATAAACTAGAGGAGAGGCGTGTCTGCCTTCTCAAAGAGTTTACGAGTGGACAACATGTTTTTAGTGGAACAGAAATCTGGGATTTATGTGGTCACCATCAATAATGTTGAAGAAGAAGAGGAGGGTGGCAAGAAGTTGCATAAGCAAAAATTTGAACTGTACTAGTTCAATGATCAGACATGGAAGCTTAAGAAGATCACTGACACAAGCAATACAACCATTTTCTTTGGGAATAACCACCATGGCCTAGGTGTCTGTTCTGATGATTGGGACTCGCTTGATAGGGGTTCTATATATATGGATTACAAGTGTGCACCACCATCTGGAGAAGAAGTACATGGACTTGGGTCTGGATCACTTTATAGCATCTTTTTTGCCAAGCTGGTTGATGGAAAGTTCGAGCCTGTGGCGCGTGACATTGCCAAGGTGTCACCAATTTGGCCGCCTCCACCAGCTATGTGGTTTCAGCCAAGTTATGTTTAGACGTCTCCACAAGGATGATACTACAGTATGCTGCGAAGTACAAAATCTCTAAGCTTGAAGCTTTTTGGTTAGTAAGTTTAGCTAATTAACGTCTATTAAGTAGTGCAATAGACAAGTACTTGTAAGAGGTTTGAGATGATTAGGTGTTTTGTTAGCAGAATTTAGGCTAACTCTTGGATGTTGGTGTTGATTTCTCCGAAATTAGACTATTTCTTTGGTGCTGCTTATGATTTTCTTTAGCTACCTTAAATGTTTCAATTCCACAAGATGTCGGACCTTAGTTTCCTTTTGAATGTTGTTGTTTTATGCTCTAGTGTTGTGTGCAATATTCTGAGATGTTTTATGGTTGCTGACTTGTATTATTTGATCATATTTTCTACAACATCTTGAAACTTTGTTCTGGATATCTGGCCCATCACATGAACGAGGATCCAGTTTAGTATTAAACCAAAAGATTGAATTTGCTGATTTTGATTCAAATATCTTATTTCTTCTATAGAATTTGGTTTGGTACTGTAGATGCAGATAGTTTGTAATAAATAGTTTAGACAGCTTCATACACAGATTTCGTATTGCTTCGTGATATTTTCATTATTGTAATTAATACATTATTGCTCAGTTTCTAGCTGAACTTCTAGATAAGAGTTGTTGAGGAATGCCAGATGGATATGATATAAGAATTTTTTTTTGTTATAAATAATAGTACCACCGCGACATCGCGTCACTTTCAATTTCCATCACTGGGCTGTTTTTTTTCTTGTAATCGAGGTTAAACCTGAGCGTGCTTTGTCTGTTTATATCCTTGCCTCCACAACTTTTGTGATGTTGATTTTCAATTTCTTGTTAAAGAAAAAAAAAAAAGCTGATGCTATATCCAGTGTTGATAAAATTGGATGTTCAATGTGGGTCTGATCGGATCACCCCATCGTTTTCCTGTCAAAATGGTAAAAATTTGGCGCAATTTCATTTAGCCAGCACAACACTTCGATACTTATCTTCCCTTCTGATCAAATTGCCTGTTTCTAAACTCATCTCTTTGGTTCGATTCATGGGGATTGCTCTGTCCCTTCAATCGCCTTCATCCTTGTGCAAGCTCTCCTCTTCAGTTGCTTCTCTCCATTTCTCGTCAGGCCTTCTCTAAAAAGAGACGCAGGGCCGTGGAGTTTTCTCTCAGCAGGCCTCTTCAGTGCAACGTCTAATAGAACGAAAAACCATTTCATTTCTTAAACAGAAACGAACGGTTACACTGTTGGGACACGGTAAGCGAAATAACCTATTCCATTACCGTTTACACGTTAAACACCTCTATTTTCCTTGCACGTTTCTCTTCGCCTGTTTATATAGTAATTATTATTACTAGCATAAAATGCCCTCGTATGTGGGCAAATAAAGAAACAAAACAACGTTAGACAATGAAAATATATTTCTTAATTTATCATTTATCACTGATACAAATAAATATGTTATTCAATTTATTTCTATATTAGATGAAAAACTAAGCAATGATGTTGCTTCGGCTGGCGATTGAAATCCATGTTGGTGCAAAATCAAATAAACATATTCAGATAGCATAAAAATAAATAAAATAAGTAATTAAAACAGTTTTACCCGAATCGCAATAGGCGCTGTCCTTAAGCGTATTCCGTCTCAACGTGCAAGAGGAACCGCAACCAAGATAATTCGAGTAGGTGTCACTGCTTAGGGCACGATCGGAGAAGTGACTAATGAGAGCTCTCCACAATATCCAGCAGAATCAATCGGAATAATATTCAAATCAGATTGAAAATTACTATAAGAACATCAAAATGGAGAATTGGAAAATTGAATCAAGTTGTTGTACTAAACGTCTCTAGGTTTGTCGATTACAAAACAATATCATTTGGCATTTAACAATCTTCTTTGAGTTTTATAGGAAGAAGATACAATTTATGAGGACTTGGATAAAAGCTTTAAGAAAGATCAAGATCAAGTCTTTAGAGAGCTTGTAGGCTAGTTTAGACTAGGATAGAAGGTATACTTTAGTCCTTGTTTATCCTTGAAATGGTCTAGATAGCGAAAAGCTCAATAAACCAGCAAAATCCTGTTTTCTGTGACCTAGCGTCGTACAACGCTAGATAGTGGCACACAACGCTAGAACAGCTAAATTCATACTTTTGTGAATCAACGTTGCACAACGCTATATAGAGTTAGGCAACGCTGATTCACAACGTTGTACAACGCTCAGTAGTGTTGTACAACGCTGCAGTTAAAAAACTTGGAAAATTTTCTGAGTACCATCGTGCAACGCCATATAGCGTTGCACAACGCCACAAAAATCCCAAGTTAGCTGGCTGATTCAGACAGCGCTCTGTTAACGTTAGCCAACGTCTTTCAGCGTTGGGTAACGTTAGCGTTGTGTGACGGTATATAGAGTTGTACAACGCCCTGTTGAATCTGTCAGAGTTGTTCCTTTTGTCTCCCTTTAGCGTTGTGTAACGCCATTCAGTGGCAAGCAACGCTCTGACAATTTCCAACGGAATTGTCAGAGTTTTCCTTTGGTTTTACACTCCTCCGTTGTGCGACGACAAATAGCGTTGCACAACGCTCTGACAGACCAACGGCTATATTAAAGAGCCGTTAGAATTTACAACGGTCATTTTCCAGCGTTGTATAATGCTATTCAGCGTTGTACAACGCTGTGGCCTGTTTTTGCTGGGGAACTGCTCATTTCGAGCCCTATATATATCCACCCTTTGTTCTCTCTCCAACCAAAAAAAGAGAAGAAAACGAGTTAGAGAGCTTCACTTTGCAAAATTAGACCAGAATTGAGCCTTTGAGCACAGCGATACTCTCCCACTTGAGCTTTTCATAGCTAGACCATCTTGAGAGATTTAGTAGCCTCAAACACCACCGCCCCGACATTGTCGCTAGGTGTAGGTTGGAATAGGTTGAGAGCTCTTCTCCTTTGAGGCCGTTGTGCCATTCGAGTTAGGCCGATCCGCCTCGAGTGTCCTTGTGACGAGGTGATTCGGTTCGAAGTTGTAGTCCCGTTCTTGTTGGAATTGAACGGAGCGCGCCCTTTCGTGGTAGCGGAACTCCCGGAGACGTACGACTAAGGCTAGCTTCTTCTAGCGGGTCGGAACTCCGTAATCACATCGCGTGTTCAATTTCTCTCTCTCTTTCTCTCTTTATTATCTTGCATTGTGAATTGCTTGTGTGCTTGCTTGTATTGGGTACCAATTGAATTGTGTTAGGATAGTTCATACCAAACCGGTCCACAACCTCATTCGCTTCCGCTAAACCTTGATTAAGCCGCCCCCTTAGGGACAACACAAGTATTCTTGCTTTCAAGTTTCAACTATTGTATATTATATTCGGTATATCTTTTCTGATGGAAAATAGACCATCCATATATAGCCTCTAAAGCAATCGGCTAAGAGCTAATTATTAATTAATTCATTAATTCTGAAGAAGGACAAATAACCACGTTTACCCCGTATAAATTCCATATTTAATTCTTAGGCAATTAATTAGAGGAGCAACGGTAAATTAGTGGGAATAATGGATTTAATTAGGCCTTTCATTCTTCAACGGAAAATTATTTAATTAGGTATCATAATTTAATTGTCTAAAGAAATTTTCAATAATTATTTCACAAGAAATTTTGAGTTTTCTAATATATGTTTCAACAATCCAGCCGCAGATCAAATCAAACCAATCGAACGACAGAAACATCTGTTTACGTCCTAGATCTAGCGTGTTACACCTCTTGGTATGCGTGCTTTAATATATAGTATAGATATAGATATTATATTAAAAAAAACAAAAAGGAAAAAAATTGCATAAAAGGGGTTCGACATCAGATTTCCGCGACTAAGTAATGACCTAATGAAGCTTAAACACCTTTCATTCCACCTTTACCAAGCTTGGTTTAAGTAATGAAGGTTTGATCTGAGTACACTCGTTTTGTTTCCATCCTGATTTCAACAACCCCTGTGATTTTGAAACTCGCATTGTATGAATTAATAAACCTGTCTCCGAAATTATGGGTAGAATGGTGCATTATCCTTTATATTGACATTTGACAGTCTATCAGTCTTTTTAAATATTCTTGCCTTGAGTATATCTTTCTAAGAGTATAGTAAATAATTCTTCTTATGTGCATAGAATTCTACGAACTTTAGCTGCATATAAGCCTGTATTGAATTCCGGAGGTTTACTTGTATTCTGTTATTGTAATTTTTTTTTTCTGAAGATGGTCTAGGATTTGGGTTTTAATTTGTGTTCTTCAGCTTGTATTCTAGTTGAAACTATGTATCAGATTATAATGCATTCTATTGTTATTAATTATTGGGGTTGAAGTATTGTGTGTTTTAGCTTGTATTTGATTGAAATTATGTTTCTACATCCAGATATGCCAAAATAAGTTGACTATGAAATTTGGTACTATACTACTGGAGTACTGGTTTCTCGAATTTTTTTTTTCTGGCAATATAAAATGGTCAACTCTATCAATGCGTTTGTTTTCTGTTTTTAATTTTTTTATGGGTGCTCGTCATCTGAGTAGAGAAATTGTCTTCTTTTTCTTGAAATGTGACAAGGAGTTAACGACTGTGCACGTTGGTATTGCATCTGTTGAAAACTGATTGTGAATGTGATATTGTAGACTTACAAAAAAAAAAAATGTGATATTGTCGTGATTCAACCTATCCAATCTCCATTTCAACCCATATATCGTTTCGAAGTCAAGTAATAAAGGAAAAATAATAATAAGAAGAAATCATAATAATGTCACATTTTTTTGTCCTAAATTGAAACCGAACAAATAGCAATTTTTTTTTTTTTGTGATGGGCTAAAATAGCCACGACTGACGGATGTCAGCTACAATCAAATCTCAATTTTCGTGATTTTAATAGTCGATCTAAACCGTTCAATGTGTTCTCCATATTGAAATCTCGTTGGAGACAAAATTTTATATTTTTCTGAATTTTTTTAGTATTTGTTTGATATTTTACAAAATTCTTAATCTAAATAATTCTGGACCGTTCAATAACTATGATTTTTTAAAATCTAAAAAAAATAGTAAATAAAATTAGAAAATTGAAAAATTTGGTGTCCAATGAGATTTCAATGTGGATAACACACTGAACGGTTGGGATCGACTGTTAGAATTTCGAAAATTAAAATTTGATCGTAGTTGACGGTTGCATCCGTCAGTCGTGGCTGATTTTAGTCCATCTCTTTTTTTTTTAATATGCAATTTAATGGGTCGAGTTCTCAACATTTTGGGGCCGTTTCGCCTTCGCCATTCGATTTTCCCGACTGGGCTCATCTCCCGCTAGCAGCTGTGCACTTGATCTCGGAGAAGGTGAAATCCATCACCGACTATGTCCGATTTCGCGCCGTGTGCTCTCCCTGGCGCTCCGCCACCCTTCCGAAGCCCCGCCACCTCCCTCCCCAACTCGCATGGCTCATGATTCCTTACGACCCGTTCTTTACGTACAAAAAGGACGACGGTGTGCGCCTCTTCTACGATCTCTGTGAATCGAAGATGCGCAAACTTCGCCTTCCAGAGACCATCGGCCTGCAGTGCATAGCTGCTGACCGTGGCTGGCTTTTGCTCGTGGCTCCTGAAGATTATGAAGAGGTTTTCTTACTGAACCCGTTAACCCATGCTCGCATCAATCTCCCTCCCCTTACTACTCCGATCTATCATCTGGGGAATGGCCTTGCTGGTGATGTTGCCATCAGTAAGGTGACTTTCTCTGCTGCTCTGACTGACCCCAACTGCCTGATCACGGTGTTCCCTCGCGGGATGCAAGTCGATCTTGTACTGCCGGGTCAAACAACACATATATGGTTGGGTTGTTTGGGGACACAAGTTTGTCTGTGATTCATATAAAGAGGGGTGCAATTCGTATAAAGAGGGGTTACGATTATACTCAAGTACATACAACTTGCTCGTAGGATTCATGGTGATAGAGCTTAGTCTTTGGTTGGTTTTTTTGGTTAATTTTGTTAAATTATTTTGTTCCTTGGGTTTAAGTTTCCATCAGATTATGTATCAAAGAAAAGTATATAGAGATTCCATTTTGTGTTAGGTGGTTTCAATGGATGGCTTAATTAATACTTATTAAATTGTTCAGATGTTATATAGGTTGTTTTGAATACGAAATTTCAAATGGCTTAGTTGATACTTGCTGGTTGTTATACATGAATGGAATGAATTTAAGCTGCATATGCACTTGAAGATGAGGTGTGTTTTCAGATTTTTCATATGTTATTTTACTTTGTGTTCTATTATTGTAAAATTTTTGTGAGTATCATAAGGTGAAGAAATTTTGTGGGCATTAAGTATTGTGTCGTTTAGCTTGTATTGAGTTAATGTACATCCAGATGCCAAAGCATTGTGTTGTGATTATTGGGTTCATCGTCCTGTGTTCCTTAGCTTGCTTGTATTTGAGTTGAAATTATGTATCAGCTATAATATGCTATTAATGAACATACAGTTGCAAAATTATGCTGACTGATAAGGTTGGCCCTTTACTTCTTTTTTAAAATTAAAACTCAATAAAATGACTAACAAAATCTGTCCTTTTCCCTTTTCTGTACTTTTCCCCTTCATTAAATGCCAATCAATGTTTCTCCTGTGCATTTGAAGGTTGGAAGTCTAAAGTTTCTTCGCAAATTCTGTCTTTTTCTATACTGTGCGCTTAATCTGTACAATCTGTGCCTTTATATTGTGTTAATTTTATCATTAGTTGGTAACTGTAGCCTTAGATGAATCTGCATACTGGCCTATTGATGCAAAAGCATGAGACGTAATCTTTTGCGAACAGGATGACTTTTTCTGCGGATTTGACCGACCCAAACTGTTTGATAATGGTTCTTCTAGGGGGATACCGGGTGATCTATTGCCGGGTCGGGGACCTGTGCTGGAGAATGGTCTGCTGTCGTCTCAATCCTCTATCATTAAACTTGGCTGATGCAACGTATTACAACGGACGGTTTTTCTTGCTTTGTGATGTAGGCATGGCCACTACTGATCTGTCTTCTCTCTTCTGTCAAACAAAATTGAGTGGACCTTCTACCAGCCAGAGTTAAGGGCTGCTATGAAGTGTCTTCTGCAAGGAAAATCCAGGTTTTATATACTTGCAGTCTTGCACATCCTAAAGAAAAGTTTCAGTTGTATCAGTTCCAAGAGCACCTGTTGAAGTTCAAGCAGATCATTGACACAAGCGACAACATCCATTTTCTATGGGGATAACTACCCCTGCCTGGCTCTCTCCAGTGATGGCTGGGACTTGCTTGATGGCGGTTCTGTCTACATGGAGGTCAGCTATGGACCATATGCAATGAAATGTCAGGTTGGATCACATTATATTGTTTCCCAAAAGACAGGTAGAATGGTGCATTGTCCTCTGTATTGACTGACAGTCTGATGGTCATTGTAAATATTCTTGCCTGATAAATGTAACTACAAGTTTATAATTTTCATCTTATATTCTCAATTATATGAGCTTTACATGCATATGCACTCATACGCGAGGTTTGAGATCTCATATAATTTTTCCTTTTTCCCCCCGAGTAGCCAAAGGTGAAGAAAATTTGTAGGCTTTAGTTGTATTGTCTAGTGTGTATTCCAGTTGAAATTATGTATCATGTGTTATGTTGTTATTTTTGTGGGTTTTAAATGTTGTGTTGTTAAGCTTGTATTTGAGTTAAATTATGTATCATGCATATCCAGATCATGCCACCACGTGCTGACTGTGAAGATTGGTCCTGATTTGTGGATTTCTTGCCGGCGATATTAAATGTGATATTGTCATGATTTGGACCCGTGGTTGTTTTTATAAAACGACCAGTGGTCGTTTTTCAATCTCAGCCGTCCGATTTAATCTCAATGGATATAGATGCCCGTGAATAATACCAGATTGATATTCGTTGAGATTAAATCACACGGTTGAGATCGAAAAACGACCACCGGTTGTTTTACCAGAGGATCTCGTTCCGTCATGATTCAATATGTCCAATCTCCATTTTAACCCCTTTGCATACAATCTGAGAAAAATGATTTGGTACTGCCTGTGGAGGGGTCCTACGATTTGTACCAGTTACAGCCCAAGTTGTAGAGGTCTAGAAATAATAAAATAGAGACATAGAGTGGGATGGAAGAACCGAGTGTCAGTTTTTTCTTCAGCACCAACAAATAGCCTTTTTTTTTCCTTTTTTTTGGCAAAGTAGGCCCACATCCTATAACAAAAAAATTTGTTTTCAGAATCATTGACAGAGACTGTCAAAGAAACAACAAAAAAATTGTTAAACAAAAAGAAAGCAGATTCTACAAGCTGAGGAAGCAAGAAAAAAAGTATATGTTTTACTAAAATGTTGGAAACATTTTGAATCCGTTTGAACTATTAGTTCAATTCTTGCAACAAATAGCTTGTTAATCTTTAATTTTGGAACTGTAGCTTTGCCACTTCTAAAAAAGAAAAAAATTGTTTAGGGCGGAAAAAAAATATACAAAGAATATAAACAAGAAAAAACTAGGTAGTCCACTAAACCAATTAATGCAATTCATGATTGCTTATATTCATCAATTTAATCTCTTAAATTACATTGATTCCTTTCGCATTACCAAAAGGGACTTCCTTTCCCCCCTCAAGCTTTTCTTCTTAATTTGAAACTGTCCTATCAAGCATAAAAGAAAACAAAATATTGAAAATTCCTCCTGACTCCTAATCCAAAATTTTCTTAGTACTACATCAATCTCTAATTTCCCTAGCAGTTCGAAACTAGACTCTCTATTCCAAATCATTCATGCTTTCAATCTCTTCTTGCTATTTATTCCTGAAGCCAGTCTTACTACCAATCCAATTTAGAAGCTAACCTCAGTCCTCAGTCAATCTATTTTTTTTTCCCACTAAATAATAGGGGGCCCAACTCTCAGCTTAGGTTCTTGTTCACAATCAGCAATGACCGTGCCACCATCTCTCCGGCATTCATGGCTGGAGTCAATGATAACATTTATCTGATCATCTTCCTGCTCTTCGCTTGGCATTTCTCCTACTTTAGCCGGCTCTCTCCCTTTGCCCCATAACACCATGTATAACCCCAGCACTATTAGGAATGTCCCTAAAACACTGCAAATGATAATTTCCCAATTGTGGGCAGAGTATATAAATTTGCACATTTTTTAATATTATATAGTGCAATACACTATTAAACACACAATACAACAAGGTTATGTTTCTACCATTTGAGTAGCATATTAATTTTCCTTTTTCCTTTTGTTCAAAGATGTATAATACAAATGAGGAAAGGGAAACTATGTACCTTCCAACATGTAGTTTTTCATCGAGAAGAAGTGAACTAAGGATTGCAACGATAATAAGCATAAGTGGATTGAATACGGATGCAAATAATGGTCCCTTCTTCTTTATGCACCATGCCATTACTGTGAACATCAAACCTGAACACACTATTCCCTGTGATTGAATTTGAACCATGCCAATCGATTACTACAGATTTCATCAATGCAAGAAAAAAAAATGATTTAAACTCCATTAGTTGTGTTAATATACTTTTTGATCGGTCTGTGCATTGTAGTCTTATCCCTGAACAAAAGGAGTGTAAAAATATAACAAAATACTTGAGCAAAATGTTTATTGTATGGGGAAGACACTAAGATTGGGAATTCTCGTCCTGATTGCTGAACAAGTGTCTTGATATAGTCGCGGTTTTCTTTTCTTAGGAACAAAACTTGATGCATATGTAATGCTAAAAACGAGCATTAATTGATAGATTTTTGAAGGCTATCAATGTATCTATCATGTACAGAAAAAATATATAAAAACCAACCGAGTAAGAGACAGAGAGAAGCCTAATGTCCCAACCAAATCTCCATTGGGTCCAATCCCTCTGCAGAATAAGTGCGAATGCAAATGACTGAATTGTTGCCATGGCACACAACATGGCAGTGCTGGAAGTATGGTATGGAAACGTTTCGATAAGTTTGGCCTGTCACAAATGAAAAGGTCTCTGTTTCTTAGTCAAATGAAAAAATTTCACTACAGATGATCCTTGGCTCTGTTGCCAAATTAACAGTCAGATCAGTACTATTGGTAGCTGTGTTTAAAAATTTAAAAGGATGTCTTATACTCTTATGACCATTAGTTTCTTTTTATCAGCTATATACACTGACCAGTCATGTATCAAATCCATAAACTTCAATATTCCATATATAATGTGTTTGTGTTTGTGTTTGAAATGAAACTAATTCAGTACCTGAATGATTAAATAAGTGGCATAGCACATGCAACAACAGACTGCCAACAATGAACCAATAGCTTGGTTTCCTTCTTTTAGCTGTTGATGCACAGTGTTATTGTGTTTCAAAATATTAATATGGGTTTTCCATATTCCTAAAGGGATTCCTTTGTAAAATGTGAGGATCATTGCGCCACCGACTCCCAGAAGTGTACCCAGAATCTTAGCTTGGCCTGAAAGTGTGCGTATTGTCAAGGTCTCCAATCTGAAGGGGGGGGGGGGGGGGGGGGGGCGGGGGGAGTTATACAAAAAGGTACAGTTACAATATAACAGAAGAGTTCACTTTAATTGGCGATAAAAGCATAATTTTATGTTCAATTCAAAATATTAATTTAAATTTTTTTCTCGCATACCTAAATAAGGCAGCCAGAATGAAAGTCATTGCTGGTATGAGATTGGTCATGGCAGAGGCAAAGATGGCAGAAGTGAGCTTCAAGCTAACTACATATAAATTTTGTGCCAAGGCACCCCTGAGCGAGAAAAAATTGCAGATTGTAAAAATCATATTTTGCATACAAAAAATTGCTTATGTGGTAGGCACATTTGCTTCATAACCTCCTTACCGAAAACGCTCCTTTTTTTACGCCATAAAAATATAATAATATCCCAAATTTTAATTCTAGAACTTTGTATTCTTCGACAGATTTACTTCTAATTAAATTACATGCTAGGCATTATACCTGATATTATTGTAAGCTCAATTTTTACGAGAAAGGGGGAAAAAGTGAGCTAACTTCATGTAGTCAACTAATATAATTTTATATACCTATCGTTTTATAACAACAGAATACTATATCGAAAGTGATTTTTTTTTTGACAATAACTTAGGAGTCAACCTTGATACTTTAGCAAAGTTTTCTTAAAAAAAATTTGAAATTGCCAATATTTTTTTAAAAAAATAATAATAAAAGTTGGTTACAACTTGCAACTGACCTTTATAATTAGCCTTGCTCATAGCACTTCACAAAACAGAAAACCACTGAACCAAAAGCAAGGCAATAAAAATGGGAAATCGGTTGAACTTTTTTTTCCCCAAATCTGAAGCGCATTATTTTTGTACTACTTTGATCTTTCTTTGGAATCTTTCTGACAACTATTTTATTGGAAGAAAAAATGATCTACACGATTGTCATAGTGTTCTCCTATTAGTATTAACTATTAATCAGTAGAAACTTGTAGAGGCGTACCAGCTGTTTAAGCAAACCATTGCTTTTGAATTTCTGTTGATATAGAAATTGTTTAAACATTACGGTATTATATTTTACTCATACATACAGACTGATCTCTACGTAACTTGCTCGGTAATATTTCCTTCTCCCTGCTCCCCAACCTCATGACCTCTTATTAAAAATAAATAAATAAAATAATAATAATAATAATAAAGAATTTACTCACAAAACCTTCCATTCACTAAATAACACTCCTCTTTGGTCTTTTATCATCTCATTTCAATTTTGATAAAAAAAAGTCAAAATTCGTTCCATAACAAAATAATTATTGCACATCTCGTTGGGAAACAGCTCAATTTATCTCACTGGGGAAATGAGTCAATTAAATGCACAATACGGAAAGAAAACTAACTAGCTAGTCCAAAATCACTTTCCCTGTCTCTCAATTAATTAAATTCAAGAAGCGAAAAACTTTGTGTTCTCTCAAATTAAGTCTTTGATCCTTTGACGCAGGTTCCCCGTGAGCATGCAATGCTTTTTATATAGTCTAAATCAATTTTTCTCTCTCCACCTCTTTTTTTAAAATTTTTTGTCTCTAGTTTAATTTCGCCCTTATTTTTCATTCTTCCTAGGAAAGAAATAGATCAGAATAATGCAAAAAAAAAGGTGTACATCCCGTCTACTTAAACGGGCAAAAAGGGCACACTATCATTTTACTTGTTTTGCAATAATTAATCAGGTGCGAAATCATAAGATTTTGCAACCTTATGTATGTCTAGCTAGGAAACTCTTTAAGCATGTCAGATTTTTTTTATAAGGAAAATATTAAGGAAATAGAGACTATATATTTTTCAACTATATACTTAATTCGCAAATAAAAAGAAAGCGCATTTGACATTCCATGGTAACTATAGGTGTGGTTTTGCCTAGCTAGAGGCTAGAGCATGTTGGCGGAAAAAAAAATTAAATGAAGAAAAGCAAAAATAAAGAAAAAGATACAGTTGGTGCATTGATACTTACCTATTTAGCGTAAACATTTTGACCATACGTTGAATGAAACTAATTTTAGGGCGTTAAATTAAAAACTAATTTTAGTATATATAGTTACTTAGTAAAAATAATATGACTCTCACCCAAAAAGGCCGCACAAGAAAGACAGCATCACCACTTTAGATGTAATCTCTTTCAAACACTTCCTACAATCAAGAAATAGTCAGACCTTCAACTAGTTAGCGAATCGATTGCACTAAATCATCAATACATATTTTAATCTCACTAAAAAATTTCTAGTGTTTCCATCAACCAAAAAGAGGGGCAAGTGTTTGGACAGTAAAATGCCAGAATTTGGTCCTTTTAAAAAAGTTTAATTTGCTTCATTTCTTTAGATTTTACTGTCATGCAGTTTAAAAAAAAAAAAAAACGAAGCCAAGTTCCATGAGGAAGTTTATTTATCTGTTCAGAAAAAAAAAATAATATATATGTCACTTAGTATTCAATTAAAGCACTTCCTCTGGAAAGAAAAAGAAAAAGAAAATGAGGGGGAAACAGAAAAAAGAAGAAAATCACAAGCATGCACCTCTCTAGGAGAAAAGCAAGAGGAACCAAAAAGGCAGTGGCAAAGGCATATCTATAAGCTGTCAAAATCCTCAAATCCATTCCATCATCTATTGCCAATTTGTAGATAATATTCATGCCAGCAAACCCCGTTTGCACCAGTATCATACCCAGTACCGGTTTTAGGCTCCCGATACCGTTCTCTTGCGCTGCTCCACCCATGAATTAATTAATGACTTGTGTGTAAGTTTTGGTTGGTTAATGAGTTGATATTCAAATTTGAGGTAGTTTGAGTGGAGTTAGAATTTGAATTGGTTTTGTAGAGGGGTTTGTATTTTGTAGAGAGGTGGAGTGAGAGAGCGAGAGAGGTGAGAGGGGTTGATTTATAGGAGGAGACAGAGACCGCCTTTTCTTTTGCATGGAAGAGAGAAGCATTTTGGAACGTTCGCCTGTGTTTTTTTTTTTTTTCAGGAACAACGTTCCTGTGCTTGGGACAGAGAAAGAAGTGAGTTCTATAAATAGACCCGGCTTATAGAACTTGTGTATTGATCAATGTGTTATAACATGTTTTCGAAAAAATCAATAAATAAAATGTGTTACAAGTTACAAACCGCTTACAGCTGTCACTAGTATATGTACGTGTGCATTGATTAGTATATCACACGCAATTTTATTTTTGGAAATTAGCATCTATAGTATATATGACTCATTTTTTTTTTAATATCATATCACTCTTGTTACGCATGCTGTTACGTCATTGCAATTATTGATTAATTATTAAAAATCTTTATATTTACATTTTCGATAAATAAGAAGGTTAGTATATACAGTAAGGTTTTAATTTGTAGTTAATGGAAATTAACCACTTTTGAAAGTACGAGTATATATATATATAGATGATTAAATGAAGAGATCTGTTCGTGAGCATGCATTCTGAGGCATAAATTCAGTATATCTAAATGAAAAATTTTGAAGATTATAAAAAATTTTCACACGGCACACTCATCAACTAATTTCAAGCATCAAACCAAAACATGATTTTTAGTATTATTTTATTAAACAAAATTATATTCGTTCCCTTTTTTTTTCCTATCCTCGGCATGCTAGTGAATAAAAAGTGCTACCTCTGTCATGTCAAGTGCATCGTGTCAAATTGAATTTTTGTACAAAAATACTTCATAGAGGTTTAATTAACATGAAACATTTCTTGATTTCAATTAAAAAAAACAATTTCTATTGCTCTCAAAAGTTAAATATATATTTTAAAAGAATATATTAATTTGATTATGAGTCATTTTTCTACGATCCGAACACAA
This sequence comes from Rhynchospora pubera, assembly GCA_028095005.1. Taxonomy (NCBI): domain Eukaryota; kingdom Viridiplantae; phylum Streptophyta; class Magnoliopsida; order Poales; family Cyperaceae; genus Rhynchospora; species Rhynchospora pubera. The sequence continues at coordinate 67,742,734 of CM051461.1, read as the reverse complement.
TTTAGTTATTTTTCTCATTTTTCTTGGGCGCCTCTAAACATGTCATGCTATGGCATTTAAAAAAAAATAAGCTTCTTCAAATTATTTTTATGCTGCCATGATTGATTGGTAGAGGAAGTCTGAAGGGATAAATGAAATGAATAATGATTATTATTATTAACGTTATCTAGTATTTCTTCCTTTGTTTTATCTGTAAAACCAAATATTTGGTATGACCTTCGGAATTTTTATTCAAATTCCATTTTTTTTTTTTTTGACAAGCTAGGTAGAGGCTACCTAGAGGTTCAAATTCCAAATTTTATGAGGTTGAATATCAATTTCCATTGATAAGGGAAAAAAAAATCAGGTTTGAAACTTTAAGGATTGTTAGAGAAAAAGTATTACTTATAGACACACACAAAATTAATAGCCGAAAATACTAAATATTTCATTATTAATTAGTTATAAATCAAATTATTATTTCGTGAAAATACTTTTTCACAACCGATTATTTAACATAGGTAACCTACGATATTTTATGCCTCTTCCAAGCCGGTGTAAAAATTTGTGCAAGTATAGATCGAGATCCCATCAGTCAGAGAAGCTTCGTGATATAAAGCTCGAGCGTGTTCACAAGTTGACACGTATACGTAGTTTCAAATGCGTCACCGGCTGCGTCTCTCTGCTCCTCCGAAGCCACGTGGCATGAATAGGTGCAAAGAACAAGGCTCCCGCACTTGCACTCTATTTTGATCTCTTGTGTTCGACATACCTGTAAGGCTGTAAGGTTGTAATCATCCAATTTTCTATGCAGCCATATATTATCCCTTCAACATTTTAGCGATAATTTGGATGACCACAATCCATCCAAAAGTTATTATTAACTCAATAATTTCATAATTACAGCTTTAAATATGTTATTCTGAGCTTTCGTTTATGAAAAAAAAAAACAACTCAAATAATTCTTTGAGACAATTTGCTTGTTTCGCGCTTGTTATATTATATCAACAATAGTTGAGAAAAAACTAAAAGGCCTGAGAAGGACATGAATTTTTTGTTACAATATTGTGATTTTCACATATTTTGATGCGACGGGAGATGTGATATCAATTTTACAATCTAGATACACATATATATATATATATAATATATATATATATATAGAGTTTAGTTACGGTGAGTCGCGACTCACGGACCCTCCGGTGAGTCGCGACCAAAACTCCTAGATCTAGATCAAAATGACCGATCCAAACCGTCCAATATGATCTCCCTATTGAAATCTCCGTGCAAACCAAATTTTTTCTTTTTTCAAAATTTTTAAGTATTTTTTTCGGATTTTTAAAAACTGATGTTTTTGAATGGTTCAGAACCAATTAGATTAACGATTTCCTAAAATTTTAAAAAAATACTTAAAAATTTCGAAAAAATAAAAAATTCGGTCTACATGGAGATTTCAATAGGGAGATCATATTGGACGGTTTGGATCGGTCATTTTGATCTAGATCTAGGAGTTTTGGTTGCTGATGAGTGGATTTTATATGCATATTCAGGTACCATTTTGTCTCCAAACTAAACCAATTGCCTTGAGTTTACATAGTTTAGATAGTTTAGATGAGTTTAGGTTAGTTTAATTAGAATTTTTATGTCAAGAATGTGTTACTACCATAGTTTCTAATTTTATTGCAGATTCTGGATAAGAAATGACTTGGATAAGTCCATAAAGTTGAAGAGCTCGTTTTAAGCTTTCCAACGGATCTTGAATCACCTCAAACGGAGTTCGGATGAAGGAGATATGCCCAAAATACTGACAGGACGCAGTGCTGACATTTTCCTGCGACCCGCTGAAAGTCCCAGCGGCCCGCAGACCTGGAACTGCCAGATTTAGCAGAATCGCCCGATTTAGCATTTCTATATTTGGATGGCGGTTTCTACCGACTCCAGGTGCATCCAGATCACGTCTTCAGTTATTTCCAGCGTTTCTAGACCTTCCCAAGGCCTATTAAAGACCAGTTTGAGGGGAGAACAAGGGAGAACAAGGGAGAAGAAGAGGAGGAGACCAAATCCAAGGTCAATTTAGGGTTAGATATTGAATTATTTGAGAGTTGAGTCTCAAGTCCAGATCGAGGCAGCGCCAAGCAGGTTGATTGTGACAGCAAGAGACGTGTTTGATAGGAGATTTCGACACAAGCAAGAGCAATTGGTTGTAATCTTTCCTTATTCTCATTTTCTCTTGTGTTTGTATGATGTCTTTTAGTTGTTGATTGTTTGTTTTAGGGCTATGGTTGTAAACTCGAATTCTTAGTTGTTGATTGCATGTTTATTTAGTTTATTTGATATCTTTGTGTTTTATACCTTGCTTGAATTGCTTGAATTGATTATGCCATGATTGTTTGAGTAGATTTGTTTACACCCGTTAAGTAGAGCTCGCTTAATTGCTAGGTGGTTAAGTCCAAATAAACTTAGATTATTAGGCATGATTATGATTAACATGAAGGTTGTAAACTGAAAGGTTAAACCAGGACTAGTTAACGAGAGTTAAGTCCTTTCCAAGAGTGAAAACTCAAGGATTTCATAGGTTAGAAAGGTATAAACTTGTAGAAACTAGACCACGAAACGATAGTTGAAATCTAGGTTCTATACGTGGGAAATTGGGTTAATTAATTGATAACCAGACCTAAAACGAGAGTTTGATCTAGGAACCTTAATTAAGCCATTATCCCTACACAATTATCAACTGAATTAGGTCAATTTGCATTCACATCGCTAATTCTAGCGGGCCGCTGAGTGAATCAGCGAGGTTGTCTATGCCCGCCAAGTAGCCAGCGACCAGTTTAATAGATTAGCGATCTAGGTTCTTTTAGCGGGCCGCTACGAGAGTCAGCGGGCCGCTGGAACTGGGACTAAGAAGAAGTGTTAGCAACCAGAAACCCTAGAATTACGTGACTTGTTGAATCTCTCTCATTAATTCTTGTTTTGGCCTTGAAACTAGACTTAGGATTTGAACCCGCCTGCAACCCTTAATTCACATAAGAGTTGAATCGTCTAGCTAGTTTAGTAAAGTAAAAGACTAATATTCCAACACCGTCCCTGTGGATTCGACCCTCAAGCTGTTCTACAAACGATTAGATCGGCAGACACGAGGTTTTTATTTTGAGACTTGGTTTCCCATCGATCAGTTGCGACTCACCAGAGGATCCGTGAGTCGCGACTCACCGTAGCTAAACTCTATATATATATAATATCTTCACCGTGGAATTTAATTTTTACCCTGAAGAGAACATTTGGTGAGACCCAAAGTAAAGAGCATAAAGTCCAAGAGGTGCCACAGAAGACCTAGAGGGCAAATTTAGTTGGCAGCAGGGTGCACTGCTCGGTGTACTGTATCCTATGACAATGACACTTACCAATGTTCTGGCACTAATTTTTATTTTTTTTTAAATTTAAAAAAAAAATAAAAAGAAAATGTATTTTTTGTTCAACGGTTCATATTGGGTTCTTTTTTTTCTGCAAGATAAAATTACAAAAGTACCCCCATTTTTTTAACGGAAAGTTCTCTATGTTTTATATTGTTACCTACTTTTTATTTCGATTTATTCAATTTCCAGCTGAGATTAAACTATCACTAGTAGCCGTTGGCTTTTTTTTTAAGATAAATTAGGATCAAGCCTCCTAATTTATTTTTTAAATTAAATATCTATGAAAGATCTTTCAGCCGAGTTTCGAACATGTCACATTTTATTTAAGATACATTATTTTTTGCTACTGGATCAAGAGCTGGTTTTTCACTAGCTATTTTTTTAGGGATTGCTTATTCTTCTAGTCGACATGAAACGAAGTAATTTCTTCTTTGTTGTTCAGAAAAAATATGCTTTTGTTTCTCGAATTATGAGCGTAAAAGTAAAATGATATTTTATGTACAAAAATATGGTGACCATGATTAAGTGTGTGTTGCTTTAGTCTCACTTTTAAATTAACAAAAGATCTTTGATCGCTTTCGTGTCATAAATTTATCTGTACATATTTTAAATAGCAAACATATGCCAGTTAATTAAATGATTATTGAGAATTAATAAATGAGTTAATTAATTTAAGTTCCCATGTTAGCAAATACCTTTAATTGACTCTAACAAAGTTAATTTATTTTTTTCATTATGTGCCCATATTTGACTCTAATGAATTGTAAAAAAATTTATTTATCTTTTCTTTATGATGTCACCATATCTTAAAAAATATAGTGATATTTGTGATTATTTTTTTCAAGCGTTATGTTTTTTTTTTCTTTGTGAATAGGATCGATCCTAGCTCCAACTTGAAAGTTTACATATATTAAATAATAACAAAGAGTTGATATACTACAGTAGTTGGGTCAAATATTACAAATATTATAACATTACGTACGGACATATTGTACAAAAAAAAATATTGGAAAATTAACAATACGGTCTGCCATGGGACAGAAATTCTACTGATAATTCCTGGTAATGATTATTTTGGGTCATAAACAATTTCCCACCAGGCGGCAATTTATCCACTAAATAGGTTCATTCTACGAATGCAAACATGTATGTACGTAACCCACTCACCTACAACTACAAGGGCTGAACCGCACAAGCACAACTGTACACAATCACAATGAATGAGCACGTACGTACGGATCAAGGTGTAGTAATAATAGAGTTGTCGAACAATATGTTTTATAAATTGTAATTTCTGATATCTTTTTTGGTTGCATTTAATATAGATGAATTGGGTTAACAGCACGCTGTTTATTTATTTTATAGGCATATCATTACTTTGATAGTTATTTCTATTGTGAAATAATTTTTTCATAAAATTATATTTATACTATAGAATTTTGAAATACGTACCATAATTCTTCACTGTGCAACCGCATAGCTAAAGAGTGGCGCTGTTCATCTTAGCAGACATGCATGGGTAGGGTATAAGATTCATCATCTATACTTGGCGAGCACTAGGCTGCATATGGTTTTGGATTATGCGGAATCGAAGAAAGAACAATATCTTAGCTGGACTCTCCCACGAGGAGTTTTCTAAAAAAATATATATAAATATCTTAGCTGGACTGATATAACACCCCAAAAATGCACTGCTGTACGCGCGCGTACGTTCCATTTCATAGTAGATAGTAGTTTATCGCATCAGTTTATTAAAAAAGAAGGAAAACATTAATCATATTTTAAAGTTCATCTTAATAACTTTTACGATATTGAATAATTGAACTGATTTGTTATCAAATAAAAGTAAGGTTTAAGTTTCTATTTGCATGCTCTTAGTGCAATCAGTTTTCATCTAGCTCCACGAGATTTTTCTTTCAACGATGCTCGTAATTAAATTAAGTAGATGCTCTTTCCTAGAGGTCTTTTAGCTGTTTCAAAAGAAAAAAATAATAATAAAAAATCTGAAATTTCACTTTAAGTTAAGAATTTGAAATATATAAATCAAATCATCAAAATGTAATTTCAAATGGATACGAAAAGTTTTTAGTGAAACCATCAAATTAGATATTAGATTAAATATTACAGTTTGACAGCGGTGAAGTATAAAAAATGTAGTACAACATGTGTCAAACTATTATTCTCTTATTTGAGTAATTCAAACTTTAAAAGTTATAAGACAAAAAATTGATGCTAAATCAAATTTGTACAAAAAACTGTAAAATTTTAAAAAATAAGATCACAGACAAAAATCAATACAACAACTGAAAAAGGAAGACGGATCATGGAAACCACTTTGAGAAAATTCTTCTATTGGATTTGGAATTTTGTGTTGACTCCTCTTTCCTAGAGTCTACATTGATGACACCTTTTGTTCTTGTACAATCGGTCAATCTGTATGCTTTTCATTTAATATTTTCAAAATAATTATATATATAGATTACAGGCGAAAACCATATATAATATCCAAATCTCTTTGGAACTATTAATTTTATACTTTGTAAATCAAAGTTTCTTTCTTCTGGATCCCAAACTATATATACGTCAACTCTAAGTTTGGGATTTTTTTTTTTTTGCCAATAACTTGAAAAATGTTAAATTACTAAAAAGAGTCACACCAACTCACACGACCATAGGATGATGGGAAGTTATGCTGCATGCAATACCAGCGTGCCTTTAGGTGTATAAATGTCGACGAGAATCATTTCCCACAAATATCAGTCAAGAAAAAAGTGAGGATGTGAATTGATGCCGCATCCTCTACAGATGCAATAGTATGTTACCACTACTACTAAAAAAATAAAGAACTATTAGCTAGGTTATACCACTTTACACATGCCACTGGTAAATTTAATTATGTTCTGGCTTGGCTGCTCTTTTTTAGTTTTTCACGTCCACCAGTAATGGTTCGTAAAGTGAAAAGGCAAAAGTATAGCCAGAAATTCCACCGGTAAACTCTTCCTTTATCCACGACTCGTGTTCTGTCTCTACCTAGCTAGTCTTGCCGGGAATTCTATGGTGCTTTTTTCTTGCGGTCACTTTGTAGGGAATTATTACTTTCCTTTATCATACTAGTCAGCTAATAAAACTAACAGACTATACTCAGCATACGATCGAGTTATCTAATAAAAATTTTCTTCAAAAAAAAAGAAGAAGAGTTAGCTAATAAAAATATATTGTACATATATTTCTTATATACATAAATAAGAGAAAGTTTCATATGCATCATAGTGCGTAGAACTTTCTATCACCGCGGATTTTTTTTTAAATATTTTTTGTAAATTGATAAATTTAATTTAATCAATCTAATCTATATAGTACACATTTCAAAAATGACATGTTTTAAAAAATTCGAAAAAAAATAATAATAAAATCTCAAAATTTGTAAAATTTGGTTTGCTATGAGATTTCAATATGTAGATTAGATTTGTTAAATTAGATTTGTCAATTTACAAAAATATCCTCGAAAAAGTCCGCAGTGCATAGAAAACCCTGGACACTATAGTGCATATTAAACTTTTTCCATAAATAATTATATATTTATAAATAGAATGTTTTTAAGATAATCAAGAAATTTTTGCCCATAATTTAAAAGAAAAATATATTAGATAGTTTAAGAACTTCGTCGACTTTCATACTTCGGCTTTAATTTGAAAAGAAAGTTAATATAGAATCTTTAAATACAGTATTGTTTATAAATGATGAAATTGTGTTGGAAATTTAGAGACCATTCATCATTCTAAATTAATAGTTTAGATTTAAGCCCATGTAAAAAAAAATTTGTTCATGACATAATTACCATATAAAATATAATACAAATAATTAAAAGTATATTTTTTTAATTAATTACTTAAGCAATTAACCTCAAATATAGAAATAATTAATTTCTCTAGCTTTTAGAAATGCGAAAGTAACCATTAGCGACAGGGGCGGATACAGGCAGGGCAGGCATAGGCCTGGCCTACGCCGCGAAATTTTTTTCAATGTTAAAATATTAAAAATATAATGGTAATTTGATTATCTAATGTATATGGCCTACTCTAGTACTCTAGTATTGAAATTTCAAGTTAGTAATATCTAATAATTGAAGTCGACCTCGACAATTCGACCTACACTATCCTCTAATCGTGATTCCGCCCCTAGCGACAACATAAACTGTGTGCCACATGTCATTTACCTTGTTTGTTTTCAATTCCATATGATAATTATTGAGGCAAAATTCTCCTTGCCCGAGAAGCTTTTAACATTTTATGAAATAAGCAAATATGCAATACAGCACTATCTATCTGGAATTCTAGATATATGATGTTTGACTATTTGACTAGCATAAATCAAGCCCCCTTTTGAAGTGTCAAAACATGCTACCAAATTGAGTTCTTAATCTCTTTATTTATCTACTTTATAAAAAGAGATAAAAGTCACTAAATCATTGCTATAACTTTCTCCAAGTTATGAAAATCTATTAGTAATTTCCTGGCATGTGTAGCCTTCCAAAAGAATTTTTTTTTTTTCACGTCCTAGTACAAACTTTTTCCTCTTCATGACTTCCGAGAAACAGAGATCATTAGCTTGATTATATTTTCGATATTTCTTTTTTTAAAAAAAATACTTCTTGCCATACCTTAAAAAAAAAAGCTAGATATAACTCTTCCCTCGCCACGAGAGAGGATAACCGCTCCCGTAAGACCAATTAATTAAGTATAAACACAATTGAATTAGTATGTAACTTAATTAATTAGGTCGTTGCTAGAGCAACAAGGGGGCGAGAATTAATCTACAACCAAAACAAAATACAAACACACATGAACAGTGACTCCGTTGTTATTGTAAAAGTAATGAGTTTAATTCTCGCTTGACAAAAAAAGGATAAACTCTATTTCACAATGGGATATGCCTAGGTAAATAAATCGCTTTGTTTCAAAAAAAAAAAAATTAATTTAATTCAACAGGGCGGTCGACGTATAATTGTATCGTATCTGTGTTTCAATTATTTTAATATGTTTTTATAATTAGTATATATAAGTAACCGCTAATCATATCATCAAATAAGTATCGTGTAAATATCATAGCATCAAGACTTCGGTCGTCTAACTGCTACGTATATCTATCTATAGTATTAATAAAGACTAGTGCTAATCTCGCGCGTTGCGCGATTCATCTGTGTCTGTTTCTGAGTATGAAAAATCACAAAAGCATAAGAGTATGTGTAATGAATTATTTAATCAATACTAACCAACATAAACATTATTAGATGGATGTGTGGAACATTTCTCCATTGATTTAAACTGTAATTCATCGATTAGTATCTAAGCCTAAGTGGTATTCTATAATCAATTCTCTATTTAGGCTTTGAGCTGAAGAATGAAATACGGATTAGAGTGCTTACCTCTGAAGCTCACAATTTCAATTTTTTTAGCAAAAGAGATTTTGAAATTAGTATTTATACGGAATAGAGCTTTATCTATTTTTTATTTTTTATTATTCTTGGTGATTGAGTTCTTATCATTTTTATAAAATTCTTGTGATATTTTGTGCAGACAAACTATCATAGAATGTATTTAAAAATGTTAGCAACCTAGGCAAACAATCACAGAAAGCATCATTATCAGTATCACAGTCTCAGTTGAGTGCGAGTTCAAATTGTATAATTTTTCTTTTCTCATATATGTCCATTTACAATTTCGATCATGGTCAATCTGTTGCCATAGAAAACTTTCAAACTCTCTGCGCAAATCAGCTAGGGTACCAATCACAGCATCACTGGTACAATTTATTCAAAACAAAATTATAGATATAATCACTTTTCAATAGAACAACTCGTATGAGAATTGCAACTAAATATTGCTGGTAAGAAACAATTGAAGTGGAAAGAGTTGATGGATCCGTTTTCTATTAAGAAGAATTTAGTTGTTCAAAAGTAGTAAGTGAGCACAAACTAACATTCCCTACATCTGAAAATATGGTGAGGATTTTCAAGAACGGTAGGTGGGTGAATACCAACCCTGTTCATGTGGAAGTTATAACAGGAGTGAATGATAGAGCTCATTTGCTCATTGACTGACTTTCAGGAAAAGTCCATAAGCCTTCTAAACGGCAGCTCCTGCGTATAGTAAAAATAAAAAGGGAAGGTGTGTGCAACGTAGAACCTCAATGTTTGTGTGTTAAGAAGAAGGGTAATTTATGTTGAAACCTGGCTTGTTTTGTGGCCAGGACCCTCCTCTTCACTCCCCTGCCGCCTCATTTTGTGCCAAAAAGTCAATCTAGAGAAACAACTGCATTGTTCTTTGCCTGACATCTGAAACCATCAGGTTTTTTCTCAGAGTTAGTGTTTTCTATGTTTTACTGCTTTTTTTGGGGTTTTATAATAGGAGTGGTGGTTGTATTTAAAGGTTTCTCATTCGTTGGAGCCTTTGCTTATTCAGCAGCATTGTTTGACTCTCCTTTGTATTTCTCTTTCACTTTTTCTATATCGTAAAAGTACCAGCAAAGCACAAAATGAAACCTCGCCAAATCAGATCAATCAATACTGAAAAAATCAAATTCTAAAATGGTACCTTTTTCTTCTTTAGTTTTCTTTCTTGATCTCCATCAACCCAAATAGCTAAGATTTAAGTTGAACAATCTGTGAAAAAAATGAAAGGAAGTACACGTATCAGTCGAATGCATATAACATATTGTTCACTTGCAAACATATCTAGAAATAACATGTTAAGTGTATTTATCCATAAGAACAGATGCCTTGAACCAATAGATCTGATGTATTAATTTTAGTTTCAACACCAAATAAATGATACATGCCCACTGTACCCTTGCTAAAGAGAAGGAAGAACACAGAAATAAAAAAAACAGGGTGAATGAGCAGCGGTATAGTATTGTTGACCAGTGGCTCTTCATCACAAACCAGTATGAAGGGATACAGGTGTATGCACTGTGCTAACTACAGCGGCTCTTTGACACGTCCATTGTACCCTTGCTAAGGAGAAGGAGAAGGGAAAAAGAAATAATTGAGAAATTTCAAAAAGAAACCAGCATGATTTTTTTTTACAAAATGAACTTTATTTCTGGCACAGCAAGATAGCCTAACATTCTTGAGTGTCAGCACATAACACAATCACGCAGAATCCAATCTTTGTGATGATAGCAAGCAATACTGAGACCTTAAATCTAGTGTGCAACTATCATATACAGAATGAACTTATAAATGGAAACATCAGCCAACAATACAGAAAACACAACATCTAGGTACAGGGTTGTTATTGTTCTTTTGATGACATTTTTAAAACATGAGAAGAAGCAGTACTTACACAAAAGAAGCCACCACCAGAAGCACAAAGAATGCAGTCTGAAACTGTGAAAAAAAAAAGAAACTGAAAATAAGATAATCCAATTTATTCCATAAGGTAAAAATGGAATCTGAAAGATACAAAGGAGACATGATCAAAAGAAAATTAAGATAAAAATGGAGACATGAAACTACATTGCCGTCATGCCATTTATACAATGGTGCAACATTTTTGAAGAAGGCTATACAAAAAAACAATTGTACATTCCCATCAATACATCCCACGACCGATATAATTAATTTTACCCATGAAGGCATCAAGTATCACCTAATTAAGTTGCATCCTTTTCTCCATAGCCCATACTAACCAAAGGTCTCCAGTGCTCTCAAATAATCCTATGACAAAACAACAATGACAATATTAGTATGTAAGCAAATTGTTCCTATGAAAAAACAGCAAATTGCTACTTGTTCAAAGATGAAACCGAGCACGGAACCAAACCCCCCAAACAAAAACACAGTTTTTTTTTCATAAGAAGGAGAACCTCACCTGGAAAAGCAGTGACCCAGAAACAGCAGATTTTTTCGCCCAGGTGACGCCTTTTATGCTCTGAGAAAGGTAGTGAACAGGGAAAAAATGAAAAAAAAAATTAGAAACTAAGCAACATGCACTGCAGCAGTAAGGAAATCCGAAAGAGCAAATGCAATCAATTGAGAAACCAGAACAATGAACAAACGAAAGAAAGCAAGAAACAAAAGGAGCTTACCAACAAAACAAAGAGACATGTGAAGAAAAAAGAGGAGAATAGGAAGTAAGTAGAGGCATGTACGAACCCCCAACCAACAGGTTGCTGAATTCCGGAAAAGGGCAGGACCAGAAGACCGCTGCAGAGGGAACAGAAGAAAGAAAATAGAGGAGCACAACACCGCGACCAGGGACTCCATCGAGCCGAAGCAGGCGTGGGCACGCACGTCGCGCTGATCTCGTGGAACCGCTGAGAGATCGACAACGCATGAGAGCCGACAGGGCAGGTTGCGGAAAGAGGCTCGAACAGTGCGACAGTGGCGATGAGCGACGGGGAAAGGGAAAGAGAGAGAGAAACGGCTGACTTTTTCTGACTTTTTCTGGGACTCGGCGAAAGGATGAGAAAAAACGGTGACAATCGAACGGCCCAGATGGGTGTACGAAGAAACATAAAATCCAACGGCTAAGATGGAGCTACTGTGCTAACTACAGTGCTCACGTGCAACTCACGGCACACAAAATTTATATACTTCTAATGTGTGGCCGCATTGTATTGACTGTAATGACTTAATTATATATATATATTAAAAATAGTTTTTTTAAGTAGATATATTTAGAAATCTAAAGTATGTCATGCATGTCTAATTTATAGAAAAAAAATGCCTCCTACATCATGCGATCTGAGCCTTCCAATTTTTGTTGATCGATCAATCTGAATTTATGCAAGAAGTTGCTTTTGATATTTCTTTTTTGGCAGAAAATTTATGTCAAATTTATATGGCGACTTTCTATGACAAAGTTAACTAATTTTGAACTTACAAAATTTTTTCTACAAATTTTAGCATGATTTTTATGGTAGACTTTTTATATTTTATATCAGAAATTTTGACAAATTTAACGAAATTAATAGATTGGATTATACTTCTATCTAAAAAATATAGAACAGCGAAGCTATAACTACCATGTCTAGTGTGTGTATATAGGCATATACAACATTGAAAATTGCAATGCCTGTATATTTGAGTTAAATTAAAAAAAAAGAGATTCTATGTTGGACCAAAAATCCAAATCTATAGTATTAATAAAGATGTGTGGCCACATTGCATTGACCGCAATGACTTAATTATATTTGTTAAAAATAATTTTTTTGAAGTAAATATATTTGGAAATCGCATGTGGTCTAGTAACTCAGGTGGTAAGAGCACTTAGCTCTCTTCTAAGAGGTCCAGGGTTCAACCCCGCATGCTTGCGATAGGCTTGGCGAGCCAACGTAAAAACTCAGCCATATATATAAGAAATGACCAGGGTCGGGGTGTCATTTCTAGCCTACCCCAACTTGTTTGGGATAAAAGACTTAGACTTTAGACTTTTTTTTTAAATATATTTGGAAACCCAAGATAGATATATTTGGTAATCTAAAGTATTTCATGTCTAATTTATAGAAAAAGATATCCCCTCATACGACATGCGATATGAACCCTCCAATTTTCGCATCTGAATTTACGTAAAAAATTGCCACTACAAATTTATACCAAATTTATATGGCGACTTTCTATGTCAGAAATTACTAATTTTGAACTTACATATTTTTGTCTATAAATTTTGACAAGATTTTTATGAGAGATTTTTTATATTTTACATCAGAAATTTTGATAAATTTAACAAAATAAATTGAATTATTGTTGTATCTAAAAAAATATAGCAGCGAAGCTGAAGCTGCCAACTGCGGTGCATAGTTAAAATAAAAGCATTAGTACACGGGTATAGAAAAGTGAACCGCCTAAATTGAACCAAAGTAGTTAATTTTGCTCCAAACCTAGTGCAACAACTCGTGCCCCAAAAGCATATATAATTATTATATAATAGCTATATATTATTATTATTATTATTTATCTACACGTAAGTGCGTCAAGCAATGAAAGTCGTTATGAATATTCTTTCTAATCTTTGCAAAAGGAACATACAATCACTTTTTGTCTGTCTTTGTCTCCTTGCTACAATGTGCTTTAGAATTTCGTTTTTCTTTTTACACACGGGGAACTCCTCGTGCAGTCGTCCTTTTAATTTGTTATGATTATGATATATTTACTAACACATATGAGTTGTTTGGATGGGTAAGAAATAAATAAGAATAGTAAATTTCGAACAGAAATTTATTTGTACTCATTCAAATTTTTTATAAAATTACACACTTCTCAATATTTTCCGTCTAGAAATAAACTATTCTTCTTATTTCTAAGCGATTCAAACGAACCCTATATTAATATATATCAAAAAGCTCCCATAAAATCTACAACCTAAACTAGAAAGACTAATCAAGCTTTAATTTGCCATTTGCCAATTGCGGACTTGTGTGAATCTCTTGGCATGTCAACTTTTGCCATAGAAAGTGATTTCATTGGTTAAAATTTCCTAGCTTAAATTTTGTTTTTTAAAAAAAAGGCATATCTCGTCACTTTCTTATTTCTCTTTTCTTTCCTTGCAAGTCTAAGTCAATTAAGCCACTTGGCCCATTTCATGATACCACATCATCAAGCCTTACCATATATAAATATAATACATACTTTACTCGGACTACTTTTACTAGGAAAAGATATAAAAATGGCTTTGATATAGCATATTCTTAAAACGATTTTTAAATATAAATAATAAATGAAAATTAGTATTTTAGAATTAAGAATAAAAATATTGCAAATAATAAAGATTACTGATTGTGTACACTTGAACTCACTCTTTTTACGTCTATTGTTGGATGCACCTAGGCGTGTCAAACGTTAAAAAATACCACGTTAAAATCTATACCATTTGTCGTTTCGTTTATAAAACGGTTTTAATATTTCATTACGTTAACCATATCGTTTATGAAACGGCACAGAAATCCGTTTCCTTATTCGTTCAACTTCACAAAATACACACATAACAGTTTGAAACTAGACTAAAACGATCGAAACGACACATATTCTTATTTCGTTTGCCGTTTCGTTATTAAAACGAAATCTATATTTGCTGCCGTTATACGTTTCGTTGGGCCATAACGAAACAACATAACGTGGATATTTGTGCCATTGCCAGACCTAGCTGCATCATCTTTCTGCGAACAAGCCTACGGGCAGTTATAAAAAAAAATTATGTTAACAACAAGTGGAAATGACGCTCCTGAATCGGATCAGCGATGCAACTGTGCGAATCTTTCAATGACCGTCCAATCTAATCTTGATAAGTAGTTTTTACGAACTGCATGAATCTCGACGGGCCTCATATTAATCACGGAACATCCATCATTGATCGGACGGCCACCAATGATTCGATTCCTCGTGAATCCTGATCCAATTTGAAAATAGCTTGTAAATTGTAATAACCCACTTCGGCCCAGCCCAGAGAATAGATGGAATATGTTGGTTACTTAAACCCGAATGCCCGACGCAAGAGAGATCTTAGACCCAATTTATTTGTAGTTCCCACTTGTTGTCAGAAAACGGGACCCGCAGTACAGTTAGCATGCATTAGTGAGAGAGAAAAATAGAGGCGGAGATGGTGAGTGAGCTGGTCGGAGAAGTATATAAAATATTCCTTCCTTTTTGTTTTACTAATTAGCCTAATTTATAGTGTCACGCAAGGCACTTTTCCATATTTTTAATTTGTTTAAAATTTCTCGAAGCTGGAAATGTTGATGAAATCCTTTCCTTAGCGCCATACGCTTCTCTAATCGTTCTCATCTCTGCTTCTTCTTTTCCATTCAATTTTCTCCGATTTTGCGAGAGGAAATTAGAGTGGATTCGCGACTAATTATGCAATCAATTCCATGGAGAAGCACATGCCAATTAAGGAATCAGCTGTTTAATTCCGTGCAGTTTGTACAATTTCATTCCACTCCGGTTTCATTTGCGAAATGGAAGAGCAAGTGGGATTGCAAGGTCAGACTATTATTATTATTATTGTTCCAATCTAGGGGACTACTAATATGTTCGATTTTAAATTGTCTGAATTGCGCAAATGGATCAGATTTTGATCTTATCCGTACTTGTAAGGAAGAAAGCAATTATGTGTTTGTAGTTTGTACATAATTTTTTGTGGTAAGAGAATTTGAAGAGCTCAGTAAGAATGTAATTTGAATTCAAATGTCCCTTGACTCCTGTCAGGCATTTTGTCAAACAGCTTGTGTTTGTCTCTTCTAAATCCTCAAATTATGAAATAAAAGGTATAGATCAAATTCATGTTGGCATATCATCCATCTAGTTTATGCATAAAGCATTAACTCTTCATTACTGAATTTCAAGTAGTACTCGTATAAACAAAGAGTGCAATTATAACACATGGTGCTAACATATCTTCTGTTTTTTTTTGCTTTCTAATGTGTGCTCTTTACAGCACGACAGAAGAGATAAAAAACCTTCTAAGGTTAGTTTCAGTTTAGAATCTTCTGGCTTAGCTTATGGTTGTTTGTTTTAAGCACCGAGGGATGTAGGGATACCAAACCTTGCTTGACTCTGGTTCTTTAAAAAATAAAATATGGTAAAAAAAAAAATCTCAAGAGTTCTGGTATTGGCTCTCTTGTAGCATTCTCATTTTATTTGTTTCCAAATAACATTATGTTCCAATTTTATTTTTAAGTTTACCTTTTAAATTATCTAAACACATTGCAGAGCTACATGAGATACGCTGCTCGGCAGAAAAGAGCAGAAACCAAAAAAGCACTCAATGATTATCTTCTCTATGGAAAACCTTCTCCTTTAATTTGTAAGGTACATAATTAGTTTACAAGAAGTCCTTTAAGGTACATAAACAACATAGTACCTCATTGTGCTTCAACTTCTTTTGCACTTTATTAATATCAGAAACATCACATCTTCAATATTGCATGCCAACAGTGTATTTCTTGTCAGGATGAAGATATGAACTCAAACAATAATTCATCTGAAATCCCGAGGATTAGGAGTTTTGGAAAATCAAGGTTCCACAATTCCTCAAAATCACGAAATGGTTCAGGTAGTGAGGAGAAATTTTGATTCTTAATTTAGGAGAATTGTGAAAATGATAGTCCTCTAAATTTGCCAGAAATTTCAAATTCCCATTCCCGTTCATGATTGATGCCTGTAAATTTCAAAATTTTGTCCATCAGAAGTTTTGGATTTTTTAATAGTTTTCTGAAATGCCTGTGTGCGCAATGATATTGTTTCAGACAATACTTCATAAAAGGAGTTTAATATATTGTTTTTGTTTCATGCTCTGTGTTTTATGACAGTACAAATGACAAATACAATTTATTACAATACTTTATTATCTATTAATTCAGAAAACATTTTTGTTAATGTGTGCCAGTATTGATATTAAAGACTAAATAACAGTTGGAACTTGATTTCATTAAATCCTCTTCTGTGGAAGTATATTATAAAGTTGAAGGGTCCTAACAGTAGGACATAATTTTGAAATTTGCAGCACACAAAGTCCTTTTCTGTAATTCCTTGACAAATCAGATGCTTCTTACAAGGCTCTCATTTTTTGTGTACTAATATGAAGGTTCCGTTCTAATTTTCAGCATGGCAAAACAAGCATTGGTTTAGTGGCTTCCAAGAAGAAGAAGAATATGTGAATCCTGAATCAATTTTTGAGGCAATGTTTCGTAATTCACATGGTTTCACATGGTCTTACAGCTCATGGGAAAATTTCTGCAATTCACGATCCAGTAATCCAACTAATAGTTCTAGATTTACTAATGAGTCCAGAAGGAAAAGGGCCAAAGAAAAATCATATTTCAGTGAAAGTGATGCTGACGAATCTGACAGTACTTCTAAAACTTTTGTGGGTTCAAGTGCAAATAGAGCTGTTCTAGAGCTGCCTATGACTGGGGCTCTGAAACTTCATGACGTTAAAATTGCGTATGTATTTTTGCACTCATACCCTGAATTTGATGAATTTCTGAGAATTCATAAGTTTTAATTGTTCTTAACCAGTAATGGAACAAGGCAAACCACATACTTCATTTGTACTGTTAAATTGTCCTTTTCCAATCAAACCTTATGGTACATGTCTCCAAACATTTCATATTTAACAGCGATCCACATAACACCTAAGGGGAAAAAAAGAAAAGAAGAGTTGTGTCAACATCCTCCCCCCCCCCCCCCCCCCCTCATTCTCATGCTTGTCGTTGGCTATTAAAGTATGAATTTGATTATTCGTTTTATATAGATTCCGAGCCGCAGCATTGAAATGGCATCCTGACAGACATGCTGGTCCGTCACAGGTATTCTCCTAGATAATCCATGCCACTTTACTGGTACAGAGCTTGGCAAGCATGGTATTTAGTTTGTTGTCCTAAATTCCGAATATTTATATGAAAACAAAGATGGGTCAACTCACTTATATCGGTATCAGTCTCTACTGCTTGGTATTTAACTACTACGAGGTGAGTTGAGGGGATGGAACTTTATGAAATCTTAACAATTCTAGGGAAATCGTACTAGGTTAACACTTGAATTATGCCATGTTCTCTATATCAATACTGGTAATGGCAGGCCTGTTGGCTATATTCAAACAAGGAGACACCAAATAGGTCTCGTGTATGAACAAGACAATTTTGTTACAGCATAGGTGAAGTACTTGCTGCTTTGTACCATAACTGGTAGAAATCACGACTAATGAGCAATATCTATGAACAGGCCACAGCAGCAGAGAAGTTCAATCTTTGCGTAAATGCATATCAATCTTTATGTAGTGACCTCCAAGCCGGTTAAAGTTAGCACTGTATGCACGTCAGTCTTACCCTATGGAAAAGGAATGCACAAATAAGGTCTGACGCCCTCCTAATTTTAACGTAAATAAAATTTGACACCGTCATGTAACTAACACATTATCAACAAATGACTCGTTTAATTAGACATTATTTTCATGTTTCTTTTTTGTTTCTAATGGGGTACAGCCCTATAATGAACGGGGCTTCTTTCATTGTAATCCCAAAAATTGTAATTATATATCACTTGTATTGTGATTAAGTCTATGATTCTTTCCTTCAAAAATTTTTCATTCTTGTCCCATGCAATGCACAAATTAAACGAGATAACCACACTATCAAATGGACTGGTATCTTATTATCCCATCCAATGCTAAATAATTCATATTGTAAATTTAGTCCAACGAGATAACCACAATATCAGAATTGATTTGCAATGGCCTGGACCTCTTTGCTAAAGCGTGCGGCAACAAATATTTTCAATCAAACAGATACTAAAATTAAACTTGATTGCTCCAACTAAAGTCTAATACCTACAACATATTACATTCAAGTAAGCCTAGTACCCATCGCCAAAAAGAAAAACAAAAATAAAGGGAAAAAGAAACAAGTTGACAACACGCTTGAGAAACAATCTCTAAGAAATAGCTAGTAATCCTTTTTAAACAACTCCAGATGCCAAAATCACTCCTGTGTGCTACCATCTAAGTAGTGAAGCATCTAAAAGCACAGGACGACGACTGATGATGCCACCATGAATCCAAAGGTACAAAGTAGAAATCCAAAATGCATCGCCCAGCTGCGCTTGAACTTGCCGAGATAGCTGTCAGGGGGCTCCTGGTACGGCACTTCCACCTCAGCAGCTGACATCACTGCACCTTCCCCACCACCACAGCTGAGATACCTTGACCGCACCATTTTTAATCTCTCTGTCGCCAGGGCCAGCGTCAATTTGTGGCACCGTCTCTGGTATCGAAACCTACATAAGGGCATTACTTTAGCAGAGGCCAAATTGATTCTCTTGCTTAAGCTAATAGAACAGATAACATCTTAGTACAGTAAACTTCTTTTAATGGAGAACTATAATGAAGGAAAAAAATTTTATTCAATTATCTCTAGAGTATAATCAGTGAGTCCCACAATATGGGAAGCTAGGGATACCATACAATCTTGCATAAAAACTAATATAAAGCTCTTGTTTTTAGTAACTATATAATAAGTTATACACTATAATGGCTACTGGCTACAAAGTCAACACTCCACACATATATTTTTGAACATTCTATTAGCATAATGCATTTCCAGAATAGGCCCACCTACAGCATTGTATTGTTTACAAATTATAATAATAAAACGTTGCATCATCTAGTGAGTGATTTCTACTTGCATCTGTCAGTTCTATTTTGTTGGGCTTAAAAAATCTATTTCTATACTATGTACTCCCATTTCTGTTCAAAGACCAAACCCCACAGAAGTACACTCTTTTCTCAAGTTTCCCTTTTTAACAAATCAAACCGGGGACTTTGGAGCTTTTACTAATTACGGTGCTGTACATTTCTCATGTCTCTAAAGTCATACTATCACTAGATACATGTTTCTCATTTGCAGAAATGTCCATTTATTTTGAAAAATTGCCAATCATGAATCATCTGAAACCCCTGGTGAAACAACCAAGCATACCCGTTGATGCAGCGGAGGTGGTGGGCCACAGCGGCGTAGAATGCCAGGTGGGCCAGGGAGAGGAGGCCGAGAGGGGCCCAGACGTGGCGGCATTGGATCCGTCCAGTTTGTCCAAGGCCGGAGAGCACAAGGGCTAGGAAGAGAAAGAAGAGAAGGAAGAGGCGCCAGAGCTCCTGCTTCTGGGCATCCACGGCGCGCTTCTTCTCCAGTGTCTTCTCGAAATGGAGCTGCACGATCGTGTTCAGCGACTGCACTGCGGCCTCCAGCCCCAGCACCACTTGGTCCTGGAGGTCTCCAGTGGCGCCTCCACCGCCGATGTAGTAGGTGGACTGTCCTGGTTCCACCATTGGGTTGGAATTGGTATGGAAAAACAACTTTTTTTCCTTTCCTTCTTTCCTTTCTATGGTGTGATAATGAGGGAGTGATGACACTGTTGGGGTGTTTATTATTACCTTTTCTTTGTTAGGATTTTATTTTGACATTTTAAATTTGAATTTCAGATCACTAGTAGTAGTATAGTACGCAGTATGCTCTCAGTTTTTTTTAGGGGCTGTGCACTGTACTTCTGTACGGTACAGTGTACAAATCATGATTATTTTGGATCAGATCTTGACTCATCAGAAGTTTGAATTTCTTTATCGTTTTTACTTAATGCATGTAGTATAGTTGTCAATATTTGTATGTAGCATTAGCATCAGTGGGAAGGATCAGAATCCAATTGTCAATAGTTTGTTAATATTTTATATGTAGCAATGCAGGCTCCCTCAAATTAATAACAAGTTGGTATAGAAGTGATAGAACCGCTTTATGCAACCTGAAAGCAAAAATGATAACTTGAAAGGGATTTGAATTGAAACAGTAATTGGGGCCAAGCAGCACCACTGCCACCACATCACCACATGGGTCAAGTCAGAAGGTCTGCTTTTTTTCTTTTCGCACAAATGTGTAAATATTATCTTATCTTTCTAGTCAAATGGGGCACTCAGCAGCACTCTCCCTCCCAATCCGTATCCGCTCCCGCGCGGGACCGTCCAGCGCAGCCTTAGAACCGTCCGATCTGATCTGGACGGTTCGGGCCTATCAATCTGGTTACATGCACGGGGCTCCCTTTGCCATTGAGATTAAATCACACGGCTGTGATTTGTGCGCTGGACGGTCCGGCGCGGGGCTAGATCCCATTTGCTCTCCCTCCTCCCAAACAATTATTTTCCATTTTTTTTTCTCCATTTTTTAACAATGGACGTTGCAAAAAATTATTCATCTGCTGCTTCCTTTTTATTTTACCCAGACGAATAGACGATAATTAAATCCATGACATTTTAGAAAGTCAGTCTAGTTTTTCAATTAGTAAATTATTATCGGATTACTGAGTCAGTCCCATAAGCATTTCCTTGGAGGGAAAATTGTGCGGAGGAGTAATACCACTCTGTACACAATTCGGATTCGCTGTTGCGCTACACCGCGTGTCGCGCACTACGAGCCGTCTGATCTTGATCGGACGGTTCACTTTTTACGGGCCTACCAATCTAGGTTACATGCACGGGGCTCCCTTGTCAATTGGATCTTAATCGAACGGCCAGCATACCGCGCGACACGCTGTGTCGCGCGGCAGCGAATCTCAATTTCTCTGTACAGGCAGTATAGAAGCAACACTGTAGAGGACGCTAATTGGTCCGGATTCTTCTCCAGTCTTTTTTTTATAATATAATTATTATGGGACAGGGGCGAAGCCAGGATTTGGTAATAGGGGAGGCCGAGATCAAACTTCGAGTTGTTTGGCCGATCGATTGAATATGATTGTATACATCAAAATTGAAAATAAAAGTAACTTTTTATATCATGCAAGATGCAACAAAAGAAACCATGGGATCAAGACTTTTCCAATAGTCTATTAAGATCGACTCACATAACTCAATCCCTCATCCCTGAAATTTAGAACAAAGTACCCTCAAATGAAATATTGAAACGGTACTGGAAGAATTAAAGGAGTGAGAAACTCGTTAGATGTGTAAAGAAGGAACATGGTTAAATTTTTAACAGCTAATTTGACTGATGAAGAGAAGAAGAAGACTACTAGCCAGTAGCTCTTATTTTAGTTGGGGGGCCAAAGTAGAAGTTTGTATTAAAAAATTAAAAAAACAGGGTGGGCCAGGCCCACTGTGGCCCCTGCGCTGGCTTCGCCAGTGTTATGGGAGAGACCTCGTAAACGTATAGCTGCGAGTCTGCGATTGAGACGGTCAAGGAGACATCCGGTTTAAACTGACTGGAGACGAGTTTATATCGATCGAAATGGAATCCAAAGCCTCCGTCCCTTCTTAGGCCGATCTTCGAAAAGGGCCCTGTTAAAATCCGTGAAGATTAAATTGCAAAATAAACAGCCCATAGACTGAAGGCCTGTTAGAGCATATACACAATACACCTGGCGTAAACATTAATTTTTGCTCTCTTTCCCAGTTTCCCTTCCAATTCCAGTCATCAGACCAAAACCCAAAAGCTTCGATTCCACTAATGGCTTAAACCCCCAACCTCAACCTCTCTCTCTGGTTATCAAAACCCAACCATACCATGTGGCGGCGCTTCTCTCTCCTCTCCGCCAAGGTCAAGCCCTGTCACCTCTCGCCTCCTCTCTCTCACCCCCTCTGCTCTCCATTCTCTCAAGCAATCTCCAAACCTCTCCAATGGCAGATCGCGCCTTCTTTCTCTCCCTCGATCTTCTCCTCTTCTTCCAATTTCTCGACAGTGGGTTTGTTGAGGCTGAACGATCTGAGAGATAACCATGGGTCGACGCACAAGAAGATCCGCAAGGGGAGGGGTATTGGATCGGGCAAAGGGAAGACAGCTGGAAGGGGGCATAAGGGGCAAAAGGCCAGAGGCACCATGAAATTTGGGTTCGAAGGAGGTCAGACTCCTCTTAGAAGAAGGTTGCCACGTCGTGGTTTTAAGAACCCCTTCAGCCTCACTTTTCAGGTCAGAATGCAAAGCATCTCTCCCTCAATGGAATTCAATTTGGGCTTTCTTTTTTATGTTTTTTAGTTAATTTACTGTTCTATTTTGATACCAATGTAATTCTGGGTTTTCGTTTGGAATGTTTTGTTTATTATAACTACTATGTTAGTAATAGTCGTGATCTCAATCGTTCAGCACTTGCTATGCAATTTAACAACTTCGTGGTATTAGGTGAATTGCTACAAAACTTCGTTACTGTACCCTTTTAAATGCTAGTGTATTAGAAAGAAAAATGTCTCCTCGTTTATATATTCGGATAATTATTGTAATATATAGACATTTTGAAATCTAACCATACTTACTACTGTTGGTATCATTTCCTAGTGCCAATCCTTTCATGATTTGAACTGTAGAGAATTGAACTATGAAGACCAAATTGTTGTCAGGTAATGTGCAGTATAGATTAGGACTTTCTGCTTATGTTTCAGGAATGAACTTGGCCCTTAATTTAGAGCACTGAGCTTATCATTGCAAGTAGAAATGCTCAACTAAAGAGGACATCTTAGAACTCAAATGTGTCATTTACGTTGAGAAATAAACTGGTAAACTTTTCAGACCATTCTTCTTTTGGTTGTTGACTAATGATTTTATTCTTCTGTTATGGTACAACAGCCTGTTGGACTCGGTAAAATTGCAAAGCTGATAAATGCAGGGAAGATAGACTCATCCGAACTGATCACAATGAAAACCCTTAAGGTATATTGACTATATTCTGAAACTGTGGAATAAGTGATAACTTATTATAAATCAAGACTAATTTTGTCTTTTTATAAAAAGTAGGAAGCCGGAGCCATAGGGAAGCAAATAAAGGATGGTGTTAGATTGATGGGACGTGGGGCTGAAGAAATCAAATGGCCTATCCACCTTGAGGTATGCCTTTTTTTTCTTTTCTTTTCTTTTTTTCCTTGTAATGAGTAATTTTTTTCTATTGTGGAGAAATTTCTGATCGTGCCCTTGAAATATCCCATTCTTATGTATGCCCCTGCAAAAACTCTTCATAATGATAATCCATATTATATACTAGAACTATTGATTTTTTTAAAGTACCTTAACTACCTTCCTTTTCTTTTTAAATACAAGTAATGTGATGCATTGAACATTATCAGCATCAACTGGTATGGTGATACATGCTATTACATTATTTTATAATGAACCTCTGAAGCTTCTGCACAGTCTCGCATTATATATTTTTGCAGAAAATTTTATGCAATTGTTGTCCTGCGTAGATAAAGATATTGAGTAGCATTCTATGTATGCATGTATTTTTGTCAAGAATCAGGGCTTCTCTATTCTATGCAAGAAGGATTTCCCTTTTCTTTGCTTTACTGTGATTTCCTTGTCATCTTTGTGAGGAGAATGGATATACTTGTAGAAGCTGAATAATATGAGAACCAAAGCAAAATGTTGAAATGGTAGTGTTGACTGTTGAATGATGGATGGATGCTAATAAAATATATTACTTGGAATTTCCTTATTGGTCCAACTGTTCCTTGGTTACTTAACAAAATTTTAAATTAATGATCATGACCCTGGTGCCATAACCAGATCTTACTAGTATATCACAGCAAAACCGTGCTTTTAATGCCACATGTTGATTGTTCCTGATTTTCTGTGGGTACATAATGGTATTATTTTCATCTTAACTCAAGATCTCAAATTGCAATGCAATTCCAAGAGAATAGAAGTCAAACCAGGAAAATGCGAAGGAAAAAAAAATATTTACCCATTAACTCTATCAATGTAGGTCACACGTGTCACATCCAGGGCGAAAGCAGCTGTAGAAGAAACAGGTGGATCAGTACGTAAAGTCTACTACAATAAACTAGGGTTTAAAGCATTGCTCAAACCTGAATGGTTTGAAAAGAAGGGGAGGTTATTACCAAAAGCGGCCCGTCCGCCTCCAAAACAACGAGATAAGGTTGATAGTGTAGGTCGCCTCCCTGCACCAACAAAACCAATTCCATTTACTACTCAGGAAAAAGAAGTTGGAACGGCACCATTAGTTGCATAAGCAATTTCTTTTTCGACACTTTTGTTTTTTACCATTACATGGACCTGGTTTAGAGGTTTTTCTTTTTTTGAGGCTCTTACGGTTTTATAATCACTTGCTCTGTAAGAAAAGATTGTTGCTCAGATTTTAGTTGCATAATAATCGGAATTATGAGTACGCAGCTTGTATTTTAACAAAGGAAGATGTGATTTTCGAAAAGTACTCTCGTTTAGTTTCCATACTACTGGTACCTGTTTGCCCCTAATAAACTGTGCCAAGCAATAATATTGAGGTACTCAATTTGGTGAATGTGAGAATTAAGCCTTTGTGATTTGTGCATTTCAATCCTAGCTTATGCTGTTAATCATTTAGTCATCTGTAATTCAATTTTTATGGCTAGGTAAGAAGTATACTGTTTTGTTGAATTTATTTATAGAACTTTAAACGCTGAATACCAGCAGAAAGTACCATGCTGGTAAAATTGAAATGTTTTATTCAAGTCATCCGTGATCTATGTCGAGTCTTTTGGTTCATTTGAAAGGATTTATTTTTTTTAAGTACTTCAGTTTTGACAGGATTGAGATATATGTATTTTGAAACTACTATTTGTTATAATTACAACCGAATGCACGTGGTTAATATGAAATAGTCATTTTTAACGACTTGGTGGCCATTAGCCATTACTAAGTCTCTGAAATAGCCATTGAACCGAATTAGCTGAGAAACCCAGATAATCATTACTAATTACTGAGGTAAATTACATTAACTTTCCTATATATATCGCTACTCAGGAAAATATATATTTAAAAAAAAAACAGTATGAATCAAAGCTCCACACTTCGTAATTTCGTATGCATCTGAAAACAAATTCAAACTTCACCCGTGTAGGCACATTTCTAGTGGAGAGTAGACGAGTAGTGGTACACTTCATTAAATTAGATATACTGTAGATTTTGTCCGAGTTAAGATGATTTACGAATGGAATTTGGGGATCAAAAGTAATGTAAGAAGAATTAAAAGAATTGAAATTTATACTTTATATATAAAGTATGCTTTTCGGATAAACAGTAATGAAGTGTTTTGATTTTTTTTTGTTTTTCACTCCGTGCAGCCTTGGTGTGATACCTTCTTTGTTGTACACATAAATATAGGCAACGTACTTGGCTACATAGCCACACCACAATAATTTTGATTTTCTGTTTTGAACTCCGTGCAGTTCTTGGTGCAATATTCTATGTTGTATTGTGTTACATGAGCAATATAGTTTCCTACATAGAGATACCACAATAAATCATCCAAACCAAATCGTCTAGCGTCTTTCTTTGTTTGTTTTTTCTTATTTTTCAAGTCGGTACTGATAAGTTCGGGAGAAACAAAAAAAAAAATAGGAGCACGGTTCTTCGTTTATGTAATAAAGTATTATGTGCGGGAACTTCAGTTGACATATACGAATTATATATATGGTTGATTAATAAAAGCTCTCAAAAATAAAAAAAAATATTTATACATTCTTTTGCCTTCTCATACCGATGTGTCATGCTGGATCATCGCTAGAGGCAAGTTGTTCTAGGTGATTTTACAACGCTGAAAAGAAAAATAGAGGAAATAAAAAGGATGTCTGTGTGTGTAAATAACAAAGAAGATATAGTACAATTCTGTCCAATTCACCCGTCAAGAAAAATGTAATGCACAATCTAGGGGGGAAATAAAATAAAACACTTCGCTTTGTTTTTTAGGTTAGCATATAAATGATGTTAAAAGCTCATCACATTTCTCTTTCAAGTTAAAAAACGGGGTTGATAAGGATTATTTTCAATATTCATCATCTCCACCATCCTCTCAGTACTTAGATTAATTGCATTCTAAAAAAAGAAAGAGGGGTGAGAATGAGGAATGATTAACACGTTTTTTTTTTTGGGATGAGGGAATGAGGGGAGGGAGGGAGCTAGCGACACATGACGCTCTTCTATTTCGCTCCCTTCACAATTACGATATGAACTTCAACAGTTATATATATATAACTAGAACAATTATATATATTAATTTCAACAGTTACAATATTAACTCGACAATTATATATATTAACTTCAACAATTACGATATTAAGTTCAACATTTATATATATTAACTTCAACAGTTATATATATTAACAGTTAATATATATAAATAGAACAATTATATATATTAACTTCAACAGTTATGTATATTAGCTTCAACAGTTAATAGAGCCGCTGGATAATTGTTGAAGTTAATATATAACTGTTAAAGTTAATATCGTAATTATTGCAGGGAGCAAAAAATAAGGGCAGGGAAGCAGAGCGAAGAAGAAGGGCGCGGAAAATTAATGAGGGCGATGCGTTGGATTTCACCCATGGATTCTATCATTCCCATCATCCCTTGGAATCATCATTAATTATCTAGCGTCCTCATTAATAGAAGATTAGGGGATGAGAGGATGATACAATCTTAGGGATGATCTTAAACAATTCCCGTTAAAAAATGACGGAAAATATTCCAAAAACAAAAAGAATAAAAAAGTTCATTTGAAAGTAGATTGTCTAGGTTTTATATGATATATTGTTGTCATTCTATGGTTTATTTAAGAGTTCCATTTTTCACTCTATGATGCATACATGTGAATTGCAATGCAAACATGTATTTCTATTTGACATGCAACTCATGATTTTATTTTTCAACTTATTCGGGTATCTCCGAATCTCAATCTATTTATTTAGTGTACTTTCATCAATGTAGACAACAAAATAATCAAACCCAAAATTTTTTAGAGTAAATATTTGTTCCGGCGGAGACGGAATGGGTCCATCTAGTTTGGTGATATAGTTGCACTAATTAGAACTTGGACCTTTTTGTAACATTACATATTACTTGTCACTCGTCAGCTTGAGATTTCAGTGCAAATACTGAACCAATACATGAGGCCAATGACCAAACAATCAATTAATTATTTTATTTTATTTTTTTTTGAAGAAAACCAATCAATCAATTATAAACTCTTACTAAAACAACGCATCAAAAACTAATTCTGACATTCTCTTGAGCATGTGTTGCTGCCTTTCCACCACCTTACGGCTTCTGAACCCACCAAGCGAAGCACTATTAACGCCCAACCTGGTAAACGTGGACGCCCAAAATCGCAATTTTTTTAGTGTATTGTTGTCAGCAACCAATAGTCCAATGTATGTATTTGCCAACTCCAAGAACACCTTTCGGTTAAGTTGGATGTTTCTTTCGTCATTCCATGCAATATTTTCTTACCAGCATGGAACCATATAACTGGTATGAAAAGGTACACATGCATTCTTTTCCTACCAGCATGTTACCATATTCAAGTACACTTGCCAGACATCTTCTATCCATAAAATAAAATAATAATTATTAGACCATTTCATACTGGCACAGTGGCACCTGCTTTTTTAAATCAACACAAGAAACCAGTATTATCAAAAAGAACATTGATGTCATTTACTAAAATACTTTCCTGCTTGAAGATATCTAAATTTGAATGTAAAAATCATGAACAAATAAAGCTTGGTCAGTTACTACTAGCTTTATAGTTGTCCTTAATGTGTGAACATCTGAATTCAGTAAAATATCCCCATTACCACTAGCTTGGTCAGTCACAAGAAATAAAGCTGAAGAGGCATTAACAAAGTCACTTTCGATTCTATTTACCTTAATGAACTCCCAATCAAACACTACTTCAGCCTCAAAATCGGAACAAGTTAAGCACAATTAAGCCCAATTATATCAAATCAAATGAATAAATTATTGAATAGAGCAAGGACAGATCATCTCAGAACAAGCCTTCACAACGAAGTATTGAATTGTAGACGTTGTGGAAGCAAGAATTTAAACAGATTAAGCATGCTCAGGTTCAACCTTGATTTCCCCAAAGAAAAAAAAGGACAGCCAAGTGATGGAAATTAAAGGTGATATGATAAAAGTATTATTTATCATGGAAAAAAATCTAATATCAACTCCATATGGCATTCCTGAACAACTCCTATGCAATATAAGCAATGTAACAGAAGTTCAGTTAGAAACTGATCATTTATGCATTCAGTGTACAATAATGAAAATTAGAAAATGCCAGCAAGCAACACAAAGTCTGTTTATGGAGCTGCCAAAACTATTTATTACAAGCAATCTACATCTGCAGTACCAAACCACATTCTACAGAAAAATTAGGATATCTGAGTCAAAATCAGCATATTCAGTATTTTGGTTTAAGACCAAACTAAGTCCTCTTTCCTACTGGGCCTGATATCCAAATATTGTAGTAATTATATAATATTTGAGGTAGCATAAATAAAACCAATAAGCAAGAGTTAGTCTAAAACAAAGCATAACACCAACATCCAAGAATTAGCCTTGCTAAGTGCTAACAAAAGATCTAATCATCTCAAACAACTAACAAGTACTTCTCTGTTACATTAGTTCTTACTAAAACTTAACTAACTGAACCTACTAACCAAAAAGCTTAAAACTTGGAAATTTTCTACATAGAAAGCATACTGTGATAGCATCCTTTCAGAGATGTCTAAAGAAAGCTTGGCTGAAACCACAAAGCTGGTGGATGTGGCCAAACTGGTGGTTCCTTGGCAATGTCAAGCACCAGGGGCTCAAACTTACCGTCAACTAGCTTGGCAAAATAGATGCTATAAAGTGATCCAGAGCCAAGCACATGTGCTTCTTCTACAGATGGTGGTGAAAGCTTGTGCTCCATGTATATAGAACCTGCATCAAGCGAGTCCCAGTCATCAGAGCGGACACCTAGGCCATGGTACTTACTCCCAAAGAAAATGGTTGTGTTGCTTTTGTCGGTGATCTTGTTAAGCTTCCACGGCTGCTCTTGGAACTGATACAATTCAAATTTTTGTTTACGCTTCTTCCTGCCGCCCTCTTCTTCCTCAATATTATTGACAGTGACCACATAAATCCCAGATTCCTGTAGCACTAAAAACATGCTGTCCTCTCGTAACTCTTCGAGAATGCAGACACCCCTCTCCTCTAGTTTATTTGGATCAATAATCGCCATGGCTCCCTTGTAAAGCATATAGTACCGTCCATTGTAGCATGCCATATCTGCAAAATCAGAAGAATCATGACGGATGGTGACCAATGACCAGCACGGGTCCCCAACCCGGCAGCGGAAGATGCCCCAGCATCTCGGAAGGAACACCGATATCAGGCAATTCGGGTCGGTCAGCTCCCCAGAGAAAGTCACCCGGGTGATGGCAAAATCACCCACCAATGGTTGAAAACAGTGGCTAGCATCGTAGTCGGGGACATCAGCAATCCCGAGGTCAGCGAGGTCATCTCTGACCCAGAGATGCTTAAGGGGAGTAGTAAAGGGAGGGAGCTGGACACGGTCACGGGTTATCGGGTTGAGCAAGAAAGCTTCGGTACCTCCAGTGGCTACAAGCAAAAGCCAGCCACGGTGGGAGGCACAGCACTTCATGCCAGAGAGCTCAGGGAGGTGAAGCTTGCGCATTTTGGATTCCCAGAGGTCGTAGAAAAGGCGGACCCCGTCGTCCTTTTTGACTGGATAATTGGACCAATCTTGATTCGGGGAGCCCGGAATCATGAGCCAGGGGAGTTGGGCAGGGAGGTGGTGGCGCGGCTTGGGTAAGGAGGCGGAGCGCCAGGGAGAACAAACGGCGCGAAAGCGGACATAGTCGGTGATGGACTTGATCTTCTCTGAGACTAACTTCACAGCCGCTAGTGGGAGATGTGCCCAATCGCGAAACTCTGATGGAGAACCTTCCAATTCCATTACGAGAGAGTGGTTCACTGGTTCAGTGTGAGAGATTTCAGAGACGTCTCTATTTTTCTATCTTTCAATTATAAAAATCGAAAGGAGGCGGAGTGGGGTTTCTTTTTGTCGAGGGCTTTATACAAAACAAAATAAAACCCTAGTGACTAGTTCCCAGCGGGTGACAGCTCAACAGGCACGCGCAGGTCAGGTGATTAATGTTTCATCAAAAAAAAAAAAAAGGGTCAGGTGATGAATGGTGGTTGATTAATAGGCTGTTTAGTTTATGATTATGATTATGATTACGAAGAAGCCATTTGGTGATTGAGTGGGGAGGCTCGATCAATGATCATGCACTACATGCAGCTCCCTTGGTTTACGACTGCCACTGGACATACAAGAGGGAGTTGTCCATTTTGAAATTGCAAAAATCAATTTAGACTGAATTTTACAGAGCAACTTAAAAAGGAAAAATTTACAAAGAGAAAAAATAAAAAGAAAAATATATGTATGCCGTTATGAAACCAGTCGTACGACGAATATACCTGTGATGGTGTCGTATTCTTTTATATTCATTCAAATAAAAAACAATCTTAGCTTTTCTGAAGTATGGACTTGTCCATTCGTCTTGACTGGAGAATACAGGGGCTCAAACATTTCATGCACAACCCCTGACAGTTGAAAGGAACAAATGATGACCTGTCCGGTCATTGAAGCCTTGGATTGACCCTGAGAAGTGACAATACAAAATCAGACTTATAATTACGGGTGAAAACGGACGGATACGGAGCGGAGAGTGGTGATACCAAATTCGTATCCATATTTTTTTCGGATTCGGATACGGATACGGATATGTTCGGATACGGATACGGCGCGGATGTTAAACGGATACAAATACGGTTCGGATATTGTCCGATATGGATACGAATACGGAAATATTTTGTCGGATACGGATAATATTTTGCTCAATTTATTTTATTAAACAAAAGACAATATTCAAATGCAAGAGTGTAATGTTTATTTTTTTATGACTACTATAGAATTAACACAAAAAAAATATAAAAAGACAACGACAAAAAAAAAAATCTTATTCGCACATATTGAGACATCACAAAAAACAAACTTTAATCAAGTTTATACAAAAATTGGCATCATCTTACAGTAAAAATAAATAATCGTCAATTATGATGCTATATATATAATTGAAATAGTTATACCTATATGTCAATTATGATGTTATTTTAAAAAAGTGCATCATTATTATATATAAAACGGATATCCGTTTTGTATAGAAATACGGATACGGATAAATATCTGTATCCGCATCCATATCCGCATTAATATTGCTTCCCATATCCGTATCCATATCCGTTTAAAAAAAATCTGAATCCGCATCCGTATCCGTTCGGATACGGATAGTATTATCCGAATCCGCTATTTTGCGGATATGAATACGGTTCGGAATGAAAATTATCCGCTCCGTTTTCACCCCTACTTATAATCTCTTTCCATTCCCGTTTCCCAGGCGGCCAGGCCATAAATGTAACTGTGCAGGCGTAGAATATATAGACGTTGTGGATTTAATATTTGTGCAACCAATCTATCTATATATTAAATCTCGTTCCACTAACTTCCCCTCCGACACTGTTCTTAGAACTGTTCACGATTATCTTCTCATCTGGGCCGTTGCTTTTTTCTGATTTATCTTGGCCGTTCAAATTCAGCTTCCTTCTTAGAGCAGGTACGTGGATCGCGTACGGAAGCCACTCTCGCTCAGTCCTTTGCACGACTACCCAGGCGAGTTCTGGAGAGTTCTCAAACCCTCTCCTCCTCCTCTTCTCTGTAGCCATTTCTCTCTTCATTTTACCTGTCAGTTTTTTTTCTCTCCCCTGTCGACTTAGGATTATGTTTTTCATGGTGAGCATCACAGCTGCAGTCTCTGTGCTCGCTTTGTTGATCGGAGATCTTTGGTTGTGAAGCAGAAATAGAAGGGCATGAGCTCCTCTCTCAAATTTGAGATGGGAACATGTTTTTTTTTTCATTTTCCCTTTTTTTTTAATTTCTACCGATTTCTTAATGTATGCGACAAAGATTTGTTCGAAATTATTTCTGTTCGTTTTTTTTTGGAATTTCAGGGTTAAAAAACGATTGTATTACTGGATTTTCTTTCATTTAGATAACAAATTTTAGCTGTTGTGGTTTCGATTTAGGAAGAAAATTGTTTATATTTTTCCATGCGTCTTTTAATTTTGGCTCAAGCTTAGCTTCAAATTTATTTTCCTGTAGAAATTATAAAAGGAAGATATGAGGTAGGAGTCTCGGCTACAACGGTGGTGACTGGGCTTAGGCGAGGTTCTGATATTTCAGAGTCCAGACTTTCGGCCTTGAGGTTCACGGGTTGGTGAATTTATTTTTTTTTTATTAATGGATTCTTAGTTTGTATATAAATACATAAGTCTAGGTCTAAGTTTTTCTAACAAAGTTTAATTTCATTTTTTACACATCTGGATTCATGTACTTGACTAATATAATTTCGTTTGGTTGTGGGTTTAGGAGTCTTATCTTCTGAATTTTTTTGGAAACGGACAGTCCAGTACCAGTTGATTCAGCAACTGAATACTATAGTATTCATGTACTTAATTAAGTAATGCACCAACTCTTGACTGCAAGTGGAATCTATTGAAACATTTCCCCTTTCCTTTTCGCCAAGAATATGAAAGCATCTCTCCTCTTCCATTGCCTGGTCAGTGCTCTCTTATTTTCAGATTTTTCTTCTTTTTCCTTCTCTCTCCTTTTGTTCTTTATTTGTGTTTTACTGCAGTTTGTTTGCTTATATGATGGGTTGGCCTTCTTCCTTCCTTCTCAGTTTCCTTCTTTTTTTTTTTTGGTTGATTTTTCTTTTTCTCGCCTATTTCCTCTTCTCCAGTTGTTTGTGCTGGTTAAGATTTTGGATCCATTGTGATTATAGACCACAAATAGGTTAAGGCTTTAGGTTAGTTTTAATTATCAGACCAAAGCAAGAAAAATAGTCTAGCATTCTCAAACAGATTTTCTCACCTTTGGTAATGGTCTTTCCAAACTTATGGTTTAATTTTTCATGATGGGTGACTATTTGCTAATCAAATTGCATTTCAGTAAGGATTGGTGGCTGGTCTTTGGGCTGTGGTAAATGAAGATTTTTTTTGTCAGGTATTATTCGTTTATTTGTTGCAATACTTTTGATTTTTGCTCCAAAATAAATTACGATGTAGTTCATTCTGTTTACCTGGTAGAGTAAGAGTTTACTGCCTACCTCATTATTAATCAACGTGTAGTCAGTAGTTGATTAATATTTCAGCTGCAATTTGTGCATGGGAAAAGTAGTGTTTGCCAGTTCCAGTAAACGCAAGAACTTACTTATCAGACAGGTGAAATGCATGAGAAAGCTGTCCAATTGTTTCGATATAAAATGGGTAACGTTATATGTATTGTTTTTATTGTTTGGTTATATAAGTATATATTTCTCTAATTATGTTCTTAACTGCAAAATTCTACCTAAACTGAACAATTAATTCTTTCGTCGGCGATACAGAAGTGTGCTGTAGAAAAATTGGTTTCACTCGGCTTTCTTTTGTTTTTAGTTAGATGAAAGGTTATTGTTGGTGCTGCTAATAATACGATAAACAAAGCGTTGATCATAAAAAGATGTTAGCTATTAGTGCCTCAATCTCTTCTTAAAAGCTCATGATTGTCTGTAAGCACCGTGCATACTACATATTATTATTTGTTCATTATTAAAGAATCTAATGGCCTACGAAAAAGTAAATATGTGAAGAACAATTAACTTATTAACATGTGTGTTCATTTTATGGACATATATAACCCTACTAATGGGATTTCTAATTTTATTTTGGTGGTAAAAATTCATCCTAATATATTATTCTAATTTTATTTTGGTTTTATCAATTCAATGTAGATGGGATTTGTTTAGATTCAACCTGTGTCTTCTCAGTCTCAGGTAATTGAACATACTGGCTCAGATACCAATAATTAGTGGTTGCATAGACTACAATACTTATGAAACTAAAGCACCAGCTCAATACTTGAAACTAAATTACAATTCCTTGCTTTAGCTTTTGTTTATTTAATTAAGTATTCTTATCTGTAGTTTTGCTAATCAATTGTTGATTTGACAGATTCTAATGCTGACGCTATGACTATTATAACGATAGGTTACCTAAGTTTAGGGGGCCGAACAATAAGACTAAATTTGAGAGAGATCATGATAGGACTTAATTTGAGGGACCTAGCTGTTACAAAGAAAACTTAATTGTGTTGATTCTTTACTAACAACTTTTGTTCTTTCTGCGAAATGATCATTTTTTACGATAGCTTTTGTTCTTTCTGGCAACAACTTTTTGTTCTTTCTGATTGCTTTGGTTTCTCCATTATTGTTTTTCTATAGTGCTAATGGAATCTAAAAGTTCATTCGAGGTTTGATATTCTCTATCAGTATGTTTAGGAAAAATATATGTATAATTTATATTTTAATTGGATACTTTTGGTCATTTGGAGGAAATAACGATCATTGGACTATGATGATTTTATGATATATTTCTACTCCTAAAAATTGATATTTCTCATTCAAATTTGTTGAACAGACAATTTTGTTTTCTATGCATTATTATGTGACTTTGATATCTCAGTAGGAGGGCTAGAAACTGATAAGAAACATGCTCTCTTGGGGTGGCTAGCTAAAAGAGAACATGCTCTTAGATTCATCCTATATCTTATTAGACCTAACTACCCAACTAATATTTGCAGAGGTAGCTAAAAAAGAACAACTAATATTTTAGTATTTTCCTTTTGAATTAATAGAAATCCAAAGGAGATGCCGTAGGAAGAGACTGGAATTCATATATTGTGGAGTCGGCTGGTGTGCTTGCTAGCTACTAAGAAAGGTTGCATCAGTTTTTAGAAGGTCAAAACGACTTAGATTGTAGAATATGTTTGTCATGTTGAACACAAATTATTATTTACTCCTCTATTCGATAGCAGTACTGACAAATCGCATATCCTTTTATCGTTTGACTATATTTAATTTGTGGAAGCATTTCATAATTAAAGTTTGTTAGTGTGGTCATTGTTTATATTTGGATTGGCTTCATCTATGTTTGGAAATTTAAATAACAACTTTTGTGCTATATATTAGTCCATTTAACAATGTTGCCAAAGAGTGTCTTTATATTATTGATGATGACCCAGCAAACATACATATTTTTTTTATTAGTTATCACTTATCAGCTTTGTTGGGATATACAATAGCAATGCTTATATTTTGCAATGTTTCTGTTAGTTTTCTTGGAATTGTATTGTTAATGATAATTTATAATATGAGAATGGTAATAGAGATAAACATAGAAAGAGATCGTCCAACACAGGTATTCACATTATATTTGTCAAATTGATAATATAATAAAAAATAAAAATAGTTCGCGCAACGCGCGAAATACCACTAGTCTATATAATGGTGTGTTTGGATGAGCCGATAATAGTGAATAGAAATAAGGAATTTCGATTTGTGTGCTTATTCTTATTTTTTATTTTTATATTATGATTTTGTTAGTATAGGAATAAGGGTCCAAATTCCTTATTTTTGTGTTAGTATAGGAATAAGGGTCGAAATTCCTTATAGGGTATGTTTTGATGGAGTGAGAATAGGGAATAGGAATAGAGAAAAGCTTATTCCTTGTTCCTTATGTAAATACTAAGGTTTTGTTAGAATTAGAATATGAATAAGGACCGGAATAAGTCCAAATTATTTATTCCTTCGTTGTTTGATTTTCACCCGAATAAAAAATAAAGAGCTTATTCCTTATTCCTTGTGTTACCAAACACTAGGAATAAGGATCATTCAAA
The DNA here is from genome assembly GCA_028095005.1 of Rhynchospora pubera. Taxonomy (NCBI): domain Eukaryota; kingdom Viridiplantae; phylum Streptophyta; class Magnoliopsida; order Poales; family Cyperaceae; genus Rhynchospora; species Rhynchospora pubera. The sequence goes on along the minus strand of CM051461.1, from coordinate 67,706,196 downwards.
TAAATAAAAATAAAAAAGCCTATTTTATCATGCGCTCTATCTGTAAAATAAAACGTACTATTTGACAAATGCAAAAGACCATATTTATTTCGATTTCGACTTCTCAACCAAATCATATGTCTGTCACTTAGCCTACGGGCATTCAACTTCTCAAAAAAAAAAAAAAATCTGTCACTTTATTTTATATTCCAATATTCCATTCATAATGACTTGAATTTTGTCATACTTTGAAAAAAAAAATGCAACAAATCGATAAAATAAAGGTAATCGACTCTGGTAATATCAGTCGGCCAACTTTACAGCCAAATTTCTTTGATATTGTATTCTAGTCGACAGGCTTTATCTCGTTTTCGAAATTAAACATTTCCTTGAACAATATGCTTTTTAATTGGTAGAATTGTGAACTGTTACTGCAAAATTTAATAATTATTACTATGTATTTTATCAATGCAAGTTCTTAAACCTCTGTTTGTTTACATGAATATCATCCCTGCATTTGTTAGGATTTGCAGTTTTATTTTGTTTTTTTTTGGGCCAAACTTATTAAAAATGTCTACAATAAATTTAAAGTAATAATAAAAAGGTTATGGAAATAAATAAATTATATGTTGCTTTTAGAGCCCGCGGGTTAACATGTTTTAAAAATAGGGTAAGTATGCTCCGGAAGTCTGGATCCGTGACCGATACAAATATTGGAGTATGAAACTAGTTACACCATAATCGGAACCACAAAAATAAAACAGTGGGAATCGGTCAATTGGATTTCACGGGAGTTTGTGAAATCCCGTGATCAGAACCAAGTTAAAAAGCAACAAGAACTGAATTTGACGGTGTTTTCATCGTAGAAATTTCATTTATAAATTCTCTTCAAAACGAAAAAAGAAAAAATCGAATTTTGTAGAGAGCAACGCAGTCGTTCAATTTTTTTTTTTTTAATTTCGTTTCTATAGTGCTCGGCCTGTTTTATGTTTAAAAGAAAAGATTTTTTTTATTAACAGAAATTAACTAAACATAGGAACCAAAAGAGGACGGAATTTTATAGCTAAAAAAAGTTTTGTATAATCATTCCCAAACAATCGAAATCTGGTGTTGCGCGACACAGCTTGTCTTGCGGCAGATCGAACCGTTCGACACATCCGACGGCTCAAATCTATTTTCTCCGTACGAATCGGCTCCGCTACTCCAAATCAGTCTTATCGGATTTTATTTCGGATCCTCTCCGTACTACATCCAATAGCCATCAAAAATCATTCCAAAAATAAAAAGGAATCGGAATTAGAGGGAAAATTGGAGAGAGGAAGGAGGATCGCGAGAGTGCCAAGAGAAAATTTGAGAGAGGTAGGAGCATCGCGAGAGAAATTGCAAGAGGGTCACATCTCGTACTTGAAGAAGCGGGAGCATCGCGAGAGGGCCACATCTCGCGAGAGAATTTGAGAGAGGCAGGAGCATCGCGAGAGAATTGGAGCGATTTTCCCTGGCCAGCATTTTCCGACCATTTGAAGAAGCAGGAGGAAGGTATGTTGAGTTTCGTACTTGTTTGGTTCCATGGAAATTTTATTTTCACTATACTAGAAGGGAGGATTTCGTCTTGTTTGTACTTGTTTGGTTCCATGGCAGGATTTCTATTTACAGACTGAATTGAACCACTGAATTGAACCAATATTCATGTATGGAGTAAATTGAACCAATGTTCCTGAATTGAACCACACCTAAGGGCTTTCGATACAAAAAAAAAAAAAAAATTGGTGCAAATTGAACCAATGTTTCTGGAGTTTTATTTAGACTATTCTACGTCTCTCAATAATATTTAAAGTGAAATTAATTGCATCAGATACTCCATTATTTTCTATGGAACAACCTATAAGCCTTGATGGAGAAGATATTCTGAATGAAAAGGTATTTGACATGTTTCTGTTTAGCATTTGTAAATGTATAGGATAAAAATTACTTTCTGTTCACTGCACCTTCACGTTTTTGAAACATCACTTATCACTTACCGCTGCACCTTCCAGGTTGCCAAGTAATATCACTGCACCTTCCAGGTTGCCAAGTAATATCATTAAAAAGTATAAAGTATAAACTTTATATCAATTTCCAAAATAATAAAAAAAAAACTGAAAAGGCAAATACGGTAAAGGAAAAAACTGAATGAATTTTAGCTGCTTCTTTGGCTATTGCAGCTCCTTCTTTGGCTTCTCTTCTTTGTTTCAAAACATAAACTGCTAGGAGAGCAATTGCAATTAAAACAATACAGCCACCAACTGCAATTGCTGGAACTGCAGCCTTACTAATTGAATTGCTGCAATCCTTCAATCCAAGAGCTTCACATTCAGCTAACAGAGGGGTGCATGCTAGGTGATGATGAATACTGATATAAGATGGAAGAGGGGTGTGGGATGCTGCAAGAAGGCCATTACTTTAGAAAAAAGTAATGCAATTCATAAGTCTTGCACATATTGGCTAAATAATTGTGATGTGAAGATGGATGTCTCTACGATTTTTTTTTTTATGTTCAGTTCTTGTTTTTGTTGTAATGAATCAAAATCCTTGGAATAAATAAGAGCGGGGCACTGGTACCATTAGATAGAAAGGTACCAGTACCGATTTTTGAGAAGTTAGAATAGCAGATAATAGATAATAAGTGGCGAGGGAGTTTTAAGGGATAACTCTATTGTAAAACATTTCTGTTATTGAATTTAAGAGTGTTTTGGATGATATGTATGTGTAATTAACTATGAATATCATTTGATTTGATCTAGTAATTATGGATGATATGTATGTTTGGATTAGATTTCTTTTCTTTTCTATTAGGATGATATGTATGTATAATTAAGGATGATATGTATGCCTGAATTAGCATTCTTTTCTTTTTTTTTTTGGATGATATGTATGTATGGATTAACTTTCTTTTGTTTTTTTTATATCATTTAATGGACACGTATAGCATAGATTAAGGCTGAGCTTAAGGCCGGCGTTGGTCACATAAGGCTGTACCAATGAATGGTATGTACCACTTAGTAATTGCTAAGTACTCTTTTCAATCTATGCATTTGTAAAGATCAAGATATATTCCTCTAGAAACTAAGAAGATCTCTGTACATTAACTCACAAGATTATTCTACGACTAAAGAAATAAAAAGAAAAGAAACAAAAAAAATAATAATAATAAAAGAAAAGTCATAAGATCAATATGATTAACTAGATCACATGTTGGCAAATAAAAACCACTGGCTTGCTCTACTTCCAGCGCCAATATTAGTATAATAACAGCATAATAACAACATCTCAAAATAGTTATAAGGTACACTGGTACTAGGGCTGTCAAACGTGTGAGATGGAACGGAAATCCATCATTCCGTTTCCATTCCATTTCAAAATACGAAACAGAAAACCATTCCATTTCCGTTCCATTTCGTTAAACGGAACGGAAATTTCACTTCCACATTCATTTTACATTGAAATTTCTCATTTCAACGTTCCATTTCCATTCCGTTTCTGAAAATGAAACTACTTTTCCTTCCACTTCTGTTCTGTTTCGGACGGAACGAAACGGAAACGTTCGAAACGGCGGTATATTGACAGCCCTAACTGGTACAAGCATCTCAAAACAGTAGTAATGTACACTGGTACAAGCATCTCAAAATAGTAATGCTGACTCATTCCCCAATATCTAAACTAAACTAACCATAATAACGGGATCATCAAAATACATTCCTTCAGTTATACTAAACTAATCATAATCAACATCATATTGCTTCCATCCCAATAGCATTTGGACATACTGCACCTTTTTTAAAGGCCCTTCTCTTTCTGCAAAAGAAATAAATTAATAGATCAGATATTTGAGGTATTACATTATCAGGTGCGAGAGACGGGAAGAAAGGTTACGATTCGGGTCAGGTGAACAGCTGTTGAATGGGTTGGGTTAGATTCGTAAGGGTATAATGGTCACATTTTTTTTTTTACTATTTAAAAATTATTTATGACATAAAATATGACAAAAGGGCAAATAGAGAAGGGGTTTCAAATTTAGGGGGGAAAAATCATGAATTTTAACTTTTGGAGGGCAAATCCTCTATTTCCTTATTTCTGAAGCAGTTTGGTCACACTTGATACCTTGTTTACCTACTGAAAATCTGACATAATGATCAATATCTAAAATCCCAATTTGATCAATTTATGCTTTAAAGCTACAGACAAACAAATCTCATACTACTTGTCAAAATTATTTGCAAAAGCAATTGGTATGCTTGTCATCCAGACAAATAAAAATTTGAGAGAATGTATAATAGTAATAGATGTATTAATAAAAGTATGTATCGTTGAATTCAAGCAAGCATATCTAGAATCTACTTTCTAGTTCAACCAAAGACAAAAATATGAAACTAATTGATTAATACAGCATAACCTAATTAAAGAAACTTTTAAAACATAGTACTGAAGAATAATCAAGAGGTGCAAATTGGTGTGGAAGGTGAAAGAACCTAGATTCAATTTAATGATCAATTGGTATAATCAAATAATCTAGCCTACACCAATTAACTAGCCATTAGTCATTATTGAGCTCAACGATCTACTCCAGAAGGGATAGAGAAGGGGAACAAAGGGAAGGGGAAAGGGAACCAAACCAAACCATGCTACGGTTTCTATTCTACACCAAGACATAAAACTTTGAAGAGAAGGTTTCTATGCAACGGTTTCAGTCCAAACTTCTCCTCCCCAGCAATTTCATTATCTATATTCATATGCAATTTAAGGCTAATATAGTCTATTTTCAGAAATTAAAAACCTTTCAGCTAAGTTCTACACTCTACAATACTTGAACTGAAACAAGATAAACCGAGAGTGCTAGAAGCAAAGTTGATTCCTCTAACAAATCAAGGAAAATCAAAAGAAATAGGGTTGCAAAGAGGTTACCAACAGAAGGGAAAAAGGAGAAACAGGTTTGCTCCTGCGATTTGCTTCAATCGGCAGAGAAGAGGTGGAGGAGGAAGATCGGAAGAGAAAATGAGCTCCGATCGGCTTCCACGACGCTTAGCCCTCGATGCTCGATCGCCTCCTTTCTTCTCTCTCTCTCTCGTTTTCTCTTTCAAACTCACAAAGAAGTTTGTTTCTTCAATTTTGATGGCTATTGGATCTCTATTTTGATGGCTCACGGAGAGGATCCGAAATAAAACCCAATAGGACAGATTCGTAGACAGGAACGCATTTGAGCCGTTGGATCGCACGAACAGTTCGATCAGCTACGCGTCGCAGTTTGTCGCGCAACACCTGATTTGGATTGCTTCCCAAACAGCTAAACAAAGCTTGGCTGAAACTATAAAACCCGTTCAGATGACCCAACCAGTGGCGCCTCATCAAGTTCCCACACTTGTTTAATGTTTCCATCATCCAGCTTGGCATGACTGATGATAAAATGATATCCGAACTGACCTGTCCCTTCAGATGATGCGAACCAGACTGTATACACAGAACCCCCATGAAGCAAGTTCCAGTCATCAACAGAGACCCCCAGGCAGGAGTAATTTTTCTCAATTCCATCGAAAATGGCTGTATTGTTGCTTGTGCCGGTGATCTTCTCGAGCTTCAAAGGCTGTTTTTGGAAGTAGAACTGATACAGCTGATATTTGTCTTCCTCTCCTGGTTCAGTAATGATCTTCATGAAAAGCATGTAAACACCAGATTGCCCTTCCAGTAAGCGCGTTCTGACAGCTCTATACTCGGGTTCCAAGTTGTAGACGATCATCTCCTTTGGTTTGTTTTAATCAATAATCGCCATGACGCCCCAAAGTAAATAGAACTGTACATTGTAGTGCGTCACATCCGTCAGACTATAATCCAGAGGGTTGTTGACGTTTGTCCAGCATGGGTCTCCGACCTTGCAGGTTGCAGCAGAAGATCAGCTCATGAAATAGGAAAAGTGTAATGATGCAGTCAGGGTCGGTCAGATCACAAGAGAAAGTGACCTTGGTTTCTGAATAGCTACAGTAAGTATTAAACCAGCGGCAAGTATCATGGCGGGGTGCATCAAAGTCATCTCCGAGATATCCGACTGGAGCAGTAAAGGGAGGGGGGTCGATGCGAGCCCGGGTTAACGGGTTAAGTAGAAATACCCCTCTACCTTCAGTGGCTATGGCCAAAAGCCAGCCATGGCGGGAGGCGCAGAAACTCTTGCCGATGACATCTGGGATGAGCAGCCTGTGCATCTTGCCTTGCCAAAGGTCGTAGAAGAGGGCCTCTATGATGTGGCCATCTTCTTGGTCTCTGGCCCTGCTATGATCAGCTGCTGCTTCAAAGTTGGCAAGTGATCAAAAGTCACTGGCTAGTGAAGAGCTTTGTACCTGTCCAAGAGTGAAACAAATTAAGAGCATTAAAAAGTGTTAAAAGCTGTATGACCATTCCAGAAGGTAAAAATAGCGTTAGATTCCTGTAATTAAGCATGTTAAAACTAGTCCAGAAGGTATTGATAGCTGGACATGCCACAAAGAGGTGATTAACGTTTTCTTCATTGGAGCAAAATGCACACTTGCTAGGGACTTGCCAACCTCTTCCCTGGAGGTTATCCCATGTCAGAATTCTGTTATTTAAGGTCAACCACAAGAAGAGTTTCGCCTTGAGAGGGTCCTTTGTTTCCCATACCATAGCAGGGATAACACTGATTCCTCTATTAGAAATTGATAAAAGGATCTCACAGTGTAGATGCCTTTCTTTTGCTTTTTCCCAATAGCAGAATCCTCATTAGACTGAAAGTCAAGATTTGTTAAAATATTAATAATGTTGTTTTTCTCTATCCTGAGTCCTGACCAAGTTTGAAACCCTCTGGCGAGAGCCAAATTGAAATTGCCATTATTGGCAACCTGAGAAATAGTGGCTAAGGGCCTTTTTGTTTTATCAAAGATATTAGGGTGTGATTTGTAAAGCGGCAAATTATGCCACCATGTATCTAATGGAGTTGCCATTTCCAAGTATTTTTTGAAATGCCAATATTATACCGTCCATTCTAACTGTTCAGCTAAATCCTAATTATCTCCTGTAAAATCACGCTTGTAGATTACCTTGTGTTTTTTTTTAGATCACACAGCAGGTTTCAACAGCGCGGCTTTACAAAGTACATCAATAGCAGCAGCCAGATGCCAACTGACATCTATTCCATCCCTCAGGTTATTGATACAACATATGCACTATTTCACAAATAATCAAAATAAAATTAAAGAAAATCACTACAAATCTAATAAATGCATGCAAGTCCATGTTAACATAAAAACTAATTAATAAAATATGTATAGAGGCCAAAACTCATATAATTTGTGTCTTCCCTCAAAGCACTCCACTAGATTATCAAAAATGGAAACAACACAAATCTGCCTCACACAATAGACTACTTAATCATGTCTAAACAGCAACACAAAATCTGGCCCAACTGATAGGAACTACCAAAACACAAAAGAAAGAAAAAAAAATAAATAAAAATAAAAAGCGCAATGCTCAAATCAGTCAATCAGCGTCTCCTCATGCCTCTTCCTCCACGACCACGCATAGCAGGCCCCCCACGGCCAGCCATTGCACTAGCAGCTGCTTCTCCTTGTGCACTCTCGGACTGCAACATAGTTAATTAATGGTTAAGAAATTGGAGAAAAGAAAACACTGTTAATGAGAACGCATATTTCTTTTAATGGATACCTTAGGGTTCTTCACAGTTTCATCCACGCTCAAAATGAGACAGGCCGCTTCAGTGGCAGCATTTATAGCATTTATCTGAAACAGGTGACAAGAGATATATATTGATATTACAAAATTTTGAAACAACAAAACTGGAAAAGTATGAACCAGTAAATTTATCAATAACTATACCTTTACTACAGCAGGCTCCCACACGAAGTTGGCAAATGAATCAGCAATCCCACCTGTATTAATGTCAACTCCGTAGTTTGCTCCCTCGCCTGTCATTACATAGCGACAAGTACAATAATAACAGCAGCAGTTAGAATAACCGTTATGATGATAATCCCACACAACAATGATTATGATAACTTGCTTTCTTTATCAAAGAAATTGAATAATAATAATAATAATAATTAAAGAAACCAACCAGAAGCATGTTTCTGTCTGAGCTTGTTGAGCACGTCAGTTGCATCAAACCCAGCATTGTCGCAAAGTTGGCGCGGGATAACCTGATACATCATTAATTTACTAAGTTACTTCTAGCAATTGCTTATTATTTACAAAATGCCATATGAAATTTACAAACCATAGTCCTAAAATTACCTCGAGGGCTTTAGCATATGCATTAATAAACAACTGGGACTTCCCTGCAATTGTGCGAGCATGCTGTCTCAGATATTTGCTTATCTCCATCTGACAACCCAAAAAATAAAGAAAACAATCATTTTCCCTGTAAAAATGCATATGGCCAGTTCATTGCTATAATATTAATAAATTGGTTTGCATACATCAATAGCACCTCCACCAGGCACCACAGTCGAATTTTTCAGAGCTCTTCTGACAATCATGATGGCATCATGAAGACTCCTTTCAGCTTCCTCAATAAACTATCAATGGAAAAAACACACTCTAATTGGTCAAACAAAAGTATAAAGCAATGAAATCAAATTGCTTACTGACCAGAACTATTGCAATGATCATATACCTGATCAGCACCGCCACGAAGAACTATTGTAGCAGTCTGGCCAGAGGGACATCCACTAAATATGTTAAACCTCTCATTACCCACTTGTCTCTCTTCAAAAACTTCACATGTGCCAAGAACCTTTTATCACCAATACACAACATCCATTTATTAGCTCAATTTCAGATCACATCCAAATCATTTAAAAAAAAAAAAACAGCATTATGAGATATGACAAACTGCAAATTAAAAAATTAAAAAACATTTGCAACTTAACAACTGCAAGGTTAAAAAAAAATTTGCAACTTAACAACAGAAAATTAAGCATATATGCCTATAATTAGCAATATGAAATATATTTCCCTGAGGAAATATAAAGCTATTTGCATGCATTTCTCCTAGACTTCTTTCAGAAATGAACCCATCTTCAAACTGTTTTTGTCTATCAAAATAGAGGGAAGGCCCTTTTATTCGACCTCTGAAGAAAAATAGGGGAAACTACTATAGTATCGAAAGGCATATTCCACATTTTCATTAGTTGATGGTGGTTCTGATTTGCATTGTACATGATATTTTCAAACTTGCAGAATGAATAGTAGTCAAAAAGCATTTAAAATAATAACCTCGTCAATGATATTATTTACAGTAGTCTGGACGGCTGCACCAGTAGCAGCAGCAACCCGCTTCAGATCCTCTTCTGCTACACGGCCAGCACAGAATATATCTCTATCGGCGAAATACTGTTTTAATATTACAATTTTGTTAGTTAAACAGCTATTATCAAATTAGATTACTACTAGTAACAGTCAATACATTTTTGGTACCATTCTGTGTGACAATTTAGGGATAATAAAGTTGAATAAATACCTGCGTTGCCAGGTCACCAATTGCTAATCTAGATAGCACGATCTTAGCACCACTTTTCACGCACTTATCTAGCTTGTCATAGATTATATTCCACTCAGCATCTACAATAGACTGGTACTGCAAGGGATCCGACAATCTAAACGGCAAAAGAATAATATTATTAATAATAATAATGATGATGATGAATAATTAATGATAAATAATTAATAATAATCATCACAGTTCCAACTGTGGAAGCTACTAACCTAAAGAAATTATATGTTTGTTGACAAAGGTGGGTAACCTTACCTAATTTCAGCATTTTCTTTTTCTGATTTAAGTTCCAGTTCTATGTTCAGTAGTAATATCTTCGGGTTTAGAAACTTCTTAGGCTGCTGCTCAAATCCAGCATAAGAAAATGTCTTTTTAAATGCCACCCCTTTTACTAAAAATGAATCCCGCATGGTACCACCAGGAACCTGAAAATTTTAAAAACAAAAAAATATAAGAAGTGCAGCAAAAGAAAGTCCAATATAACCATCACTGAATTTGGGATCAAGGTAACACGTGTAGTTGAATTAGGCTGAAAATGTACAGAACAAAAATAGTCCCCCTTTGGGAAATCACAATATATTACTGTAAAAGGTACAGTATGTTTTCCTTTGGCTAAAATGAGGAGGGTTCCAGTGCCTCCACTATGCCATCATTTTTTATAACTTTTTAAGTGAAACTTTAAAAAACAAAGATGTATAAAAAAATTAACGTAGATGCAGTCTACATCACCTTTTTTTCTATGCACAAATGGCATCAGGATCTTGTATAATATTGTAGATAATTTCTACACATTATATGTTTTATCAACTTCTTGGTTTGCGTCAAACAATGGTTTGGAATAACAATAATTTAAATGTGTAGAATAAAAATTATAGATCACTAGCAGTTTTATTCTGTCATTTCAGTTTTAGAATTTCTTTTATAGTTCAGGCCCTTCAGGGTTTAAAATGCAACGGCATAACAGATGAAGGCATTCGTACAGTCCTAAAGTAACATTATTATTATTATTATTACTAAAACAAAAGCACATATAAAATAGGAACCTCCACAAAACTTATTAACAGACCTGCATCTCAGTCTGCTTGCTGCACACATGGACCGGTACAGGTAGCATTAACTGTACTAAAATCTAAGAAAGTTCTTATGATCATAGGTTATTTGGACAGTTTTAACGCCAATACACCTAAAATACTAAACCATAAATCATAAATTATAAACCAACCAGGTACCTTCTTAATGCCAATGAGATTAAGCCTGTCATCATTTCCAATGGCAATAACAGCATCTACCACCATAGAGGCGAAGAATTCTTTCTCTCCTCCGATCAGCTTTGAAGAAAGAGTCGTTGCGGCACATTTGGACAATAGTTGTTTCTTCTCTTCCAGGCTCTTCCCTTCTATGCTCACAGCCAATTCCTCTATTTTTTTTAAAGCCTTTAAAAAGTACAATTCACATCAATATTCAACATGGTAAAGCTGCCATAAAAGCTATTTTTTCTCACATCTGTATCATTCTCTGAGAATGATGCATAACCAAATACTGAAGTTGACAATGCAAGTTAAAACTGCAAGTCAATGAAATAATTGGATGATATTTTCACAAAACATTGAAAGATATACTTTAAACCAAGCAGGCCAAACTTTGGTCACATATCATTGTTGCAACCATAGAAGTTGGAATCGTACGATTCACGATGCGAATCGTACGATTGTTACGATATATACGTTCAGCGATGCATATCGTTAGTTTATATCGTTAGCCTACTGAATCGTCTGAATCGAACGATTCGACAGTGCGATACGCGTATCGTATCGAATCACAACGATTCCTCCGATTCGCTAACAACCAATCAGAACGAGATTTTCCTAGCGACAATTCGATTTCCTAAATAAAATATTTGTTGTCCTTTTGTTTGCGCTAGTACTGGGTCGAGTAAAAAAGGGTAATGGAAGAGATGATACAGACACGTGGGTCCCAAAGATTAATTAAAGAGAGAGAGTATATGGGGCATAAACAGACACGTGGGTCCCTTTTCTGTCTTTTAAAATCCGATTTATTTTTTTACCAAGTATTGAACTTAAGAGACCATAGTTATGGGGACTGCTCCTAAAATTTTTTTATATTGCACATTTAAGTCTCTTTTGTTAAAATTAATTAAATAATTAATTAATATTTGAAAACATATTTAAATAATAATAATTAATAATAATAAATTCAATAGTAAAATATCTGGATAATACAACATAATGATAATTTATACATATTAATAATGATTATAATTTATACAGTTTATAATAAAACATCAATAAATAATAACAACAATAATAATTTATACAGATTATGCAAATTATGCATTATATATTATAAACTACAATTTATTGATATTAATAATTTATACATGAATAAATAGATTATAAATTATAATTATTAAAATGAGTATAATGTATACAGATTATGCAGTATAATATTGTAAGATCTAATTATAAATAATAAATATTAGATGCCTAAATTGCTGAATGATTAAGTAATGGCGAATATTCATACACTACATTATTAGATGCCTAAATTGCTGAATGATTATCATAATAGGGTGTGATATCATAATTTTCTTTTAATGCAAAAAATTCAATATATATTCTAACTGATTAATTTACTTGATTTTAAAGGTAGTTTAGCGTATCTTAAACGATTCGATACGATACACGATACGATTCTAAATACTACGATACACGATACATTTTACGATTCAACTTCTATGGTTGCAACATATATCAGTGTATAACAGCTCATACATATATCATATATGTATAGTAGTAACCCAGACCTTATTTTAACAACATAGATTATAGCCAAGGAATAACAACTATATGCCTATTTTTTTTTCCACAGTTGCAAGGAGCAAATAACAGAGGAATAAGAGTTTTTTTTTTTAAATAAAAAAAGGGAGGAGCAAACCATCGAGGAGGCAGTACGGTAGCTCCTTATGAGGTTGTGTGGGTGAACTCCATCCTCTACAAAAGGTTTTGCCTCCTTCAGGAACTCTGCAGCAAGAAGCACCACAGTGGTGGTCCCATCACCAACCTGAAAGGATATTTAAATTTTCAACATGTAATAAGAATTAAAAGTAATCCTTTGTATGGTGCAATCCCTGGGTTACTAAGAACATACAACAGTAGACAATTAGCAAAACACCATATCAAAAGTTTACAAAAAAGTAACTCCCATCCAGGATTTGCAAAATGAACCCCTACCTAATTACAATATTTAACTGGTCCACAAGAAGGTCATATTTAATCTAATCAGTATTCACATGATAAAGAACTATAAATACAACTAGAGGGGCTTCATTAAACTTTCTTTTAGAATAATGTAAAGGGAGGGATTGTTCCGTAATCTCTTTTAAAAGGTTTATTCAGTGCCAAGTTTCCGTGCATCACATGTACAATATTGTACTCACCTCAGAATCCTGTGATCTGGCAATGTCAGCTAATATTTTAGCAGCCGGATGCACTATATCTAACAAGTTCATGATTGTGGCGCCATCATTTGAAATAGTGGTGTTGCCTTTTTCATCATGCACCAGTTTGTCCATACCACGTGGCCCAAGAGTAGTTCGCACAGCATCCGCCACAGCAGTACATGCATTTATGTTGCTTATGAGTTGTCCCTTACCCTGTGCCGTGTCTGTTCCCTCTTTCAAGAGTATTATTTGGGGTTGCTACCAAAAACAAAGAAGAAGAATATTTCAGTATTTGCATCAATTATGCTTCAAATTTCACCAGTAATTGCATAAAATGCTGAATTTTTGCAAGGCACTACCTTAGGAACTGAGATATAAGGCAGGTCTTTGATTAAGGAATGAGATTATGTGGCAATTAGTTTCTGGATTTACTGTTATTTCTCAAAATTGTAACTCAATTATAGGCTAAATTGTAATCAAAAAGCATGTGCCCATATCTTAATTTATGCAAAGCTGTACTGAGGGGTTTAGGGTTACATTTGATAAAATGAAATCTAACAGGATGGCAACTTGAATCTAAATAAACAGTTAAAAAAAGAACACCATTTAGAGGAATGCATGCATGAAGATCCAAACAAATAGGGAAAATGATAATAGCTTGAGCTTGTACATTATCCAAGCCAATTCACGCAGAGTAAAAGATCACTACCAAAACCTCCTCTGGCGCTCCCAGTGCTACGATCTCAACGACAAGTCGCTAGATCACAACACGACAACCACGAGGGATCCGGTATAATGAAAACAAAAGAGAAAGAGTAAAAGATCACTACAAAAACCTGTTACGATCTCAACGACGAGTCGCCAGATCACAGCACGACAACCACGAGGGATCCGGTATAAGTAAAATAAAAAAATAAAGAGAGAGAGATGCTTACTAGCATGGACGCCATTGGAGGCGAGGAGAGAAGATTGCGCTCAAACGAGAGTGTTTTCTTTGGAGAAGAAGCTTGTGAGAAGTACAAAAAGAATCGGAAAGAGAGAGAGAAGGGGGTTTAGAGAAGTTTGTAGCCAGGCCTTTTGGTTTTGGCGGCCATGGTAGATGTCGGGGTATAAACGGGGAGAGTATCCTCTGGATGGTTGTATTCAACCATCCAGTGGACGTCTTTAGATCCGAGCCGTCCGATTTAATCTCAACGGTTAGATCTTTTCGGGCCTATCAATCCAGGTATCATGCACGGGGCATCTATAGCCATTGAGATTAAATCAGACGGCTGAGATTTAAAACCATCCATGGATGGCCATCCAGAGGATGCAGTTCCGTATAAACGGGTCGGGGAGAGAGAGATAGAGTGAGGAAAGGAACTGTGCGGATTGAGGTTTTGAGACCTCATTTCTACGGTTCGGATTGGTTGCATTAGGAACTCACGGGTTTGGGTCCGTCAATAGCGAATATACTAGTGGATCCGGACTTGATCCGATCGCACCGAAAGAGCTTCCACTTCCAGGCGTCAGATTCGACGAGTTTTGATCGGACGGTGATATATTGCCTTAATATCGCTGATTACATTTTGCGAGGTTTCCTTCGTTCCAAATTGGGCCAGTGGCTTAAATGGACTTTACAATTATTATGAGCTGATGAAAAATGTATGTCTGGGCCTAGTTTCCGGCCCATTATTCTGGTGGGTACTCCGTACAAATGTATACGAAACTTGAATTCTTGTATAAATAATTCTGTCATCAATATTATAAAGGGAAAATTGGCTGTATGCCCCTCTAATTTTCTCTAATTTGATATATACGTAAGTACATTTAAGGTTAATTTAAATATAAAGAATTAATTTCTAAATTCTATGACGAAATTAATGTTGTCAGATTCATCTCTGTCAAGCGATCAAGCCTCGTGCCTCAGTCGTTAAAATTTTTCAAATTTTGATCGGCAGTTATAGCTAAGTGCTAGTGAAAGATGCACATATTAAATATTATGTTTTATCATTAAATATAATATGAGACGTGATACTCCTTTCATTTTCTTATTAATTTATAATTTGTATTATGGACACCACTGTACGTGAAAATATATACGAAAGAAATATTTTCAACCAACTAAATTTTTTAGTGAAAGTTGTTATAAGTCAATAGATGTCGTGACATCTTGAGGAGATATGATATCCCTGGACAAGATACACTAATTTTCTATTACTAGAAGGAATCATGGTCTTCTTCAGCACTTTATCTATTTCCTTTTGATAATATTTGTTGTTTTGATTATTTCTATTTTTACCTTTTTTCTGTTTGTTAAAAATCAGAGAGATGCGCATGTATTAAGATACAAAGAAACTGTGTGTGTGTTGTAATTCTGATTATTATTCACTAATAAAATTGGATGTGTTGAGCAGTCATGGAGTGCGCTTAAGGCGATACCACGTTAAATCTTTGTGTCATCTTCTTGTTGATGTTTCACGATATGGTATCAGAGCAGAGAACAAATTACGGTGCTTGTTTGCTGATGGCTATGCCAAAGGTGAACTAAGTATCTTCCTTTGTTTCTGCCTCTTGACTTCTTTGTTTCTTTTTTCCTGCTTGTTGCGTCTTTTTTGTTAAGCCGATCAAGTTATTATGGCTGACATCAAAAGACATCACAATCAGTTCCTTACCAATTTTCTTCTAGATGGCACAAATTATCGACCTTGGGCCCGTGCAACGAAGGTTGCAATTGGCAAGACTACTGCAATTGGAACACATCTTGGGCAAAGCTTATGCCATTGATGTACCCAGCGCTGCAGTTGCACCATTACAGGATGCAGGTGCTGATTCCACCAAAACCCAACCAGTTGCAAGTTAGGTAACTACTCTAACTCCTGAATGGGTAGCAAATGATCTTTGTGTTATGTCCTGAATTTATAATTCCATGGAACCTGAAATTTATAAATTTTTTGCTTATTCTAACACTGCTCAAGAACTGTGGGATTCTTTGTTTGAATGTATGGCAATACAAATAATGCCTCTCGAGTGTTTAAAATTCAACGGAGCATTATTGCACTGCAGCAAGAGCCTGGTCACACACTTCTTGCACATCTTGGCTGCTTCAAACAACAGCGAGAGGAACTCAGGCAATATCGCCCCATTGCAGCCACGGTGCAAGACTATATCCAAAGGGAGCAGCAAGATCAAATTCTTTTTCTATTAGGCAGCCTGTCATCTGAGTTTGATGAAACCCGCCGTGACATCCTCATGAGGCATGAATTACCTTCTTTTACCACTGTGTGATCCATTCTTCAAAGTGAAGAAACTCAGCGACGTGTGATGGGCACAAAGGTATCTAACTTACCTCAAAATTATGAAAATTATGCTCATTACTCTTTTTTAAAATCTAGTGATAATAGTCAAGGCCACAAAGGAAAAGAAAAAAAGGGATCAAAATTTTATTGTGATCATTGCAAAACTACTGGGCACATCAAAGATCGATGTTGGGTATTGCATCCACAACTTAAACCGGCTTCATTTAAAGGGCAAAATCCAAATGCCAATGTGGCCATGGATCTGAGGATCAAGGCATGCAAATCCGACTTGAACAACTCTCCAAACAAATAGAGCTCTTGATGAACCGATACCCTCCAGGCCAGCAACAGGTGACTGGTGCGCAGGGGGAGGTTTCCAATAGTGCACACTATATAGGTAATGAAATTGCTCTCTCTACTTCTCATTCCTCGATTATTGTGGATTCAGGTGCATCCTATAACATGTTTGCCTCCTGTAATTTGCTGACTTCATTTAGTTCAAAGACTAATTACCCCCATGTAACTATGGCAAATGGTTCAGTTGTTTCAACCAATGGTTCTGGCATCACTCGACTTTTTTCAAAAGAAATAGAAGTCACTGTTGTTCCTGAACTTAAGGCAAATTTATTGTCTATTAGCAAATGAACTAATCAAATGGATTACAATGTGATTTTTACTCCTCAGGAAGTAATGTTCCAGAAGCGAGTTTCAGGGATGATGATTGGTGAAGGAACACTAGTGAATGGTTTGTATGTAGTGCAACCAGATTCTTTGCTTTTCTCTACAACAACAAGTAATTCCACTCATCTTTGGCACAATCGGCTTGGACATCCGTCTGATCGAATTTTAAAACAATTGGGTTTATTGTTTAAGTGTGATTCTAATAATTGTGATTCTTGTCAATTTGCTAAACTTCATAAGTTACCTTTTTCTGATTGCACTCATGATACTTCTGCATGTTTTGAGTTAGTGCACTCTGATGTTTGGGGTAATGCACCCATTAATTCTAAGAAAGGTTTCAAATACTTTGTCATATTTATTGATGATAAGTCTTGTGCTATATGGTTGTATTTGTTGAAATTCAAAATTGAAGTGTTTTCCATATTTCAGGATTTTTGTTACATGGTAGAAAATCAATTCAGTAAAACCATTAAAGTTCTTCAAACTGACAATGGCACGGAATGTATGAATCATGAATTTCAAACTTTTATGCGTTCTAAGGGGATAATTCACCAAACTTCCTGTGTAGGCACCCCTCAACAAAATGGAGTAGTTGAAAGAAAAAATAGGCATCTATTAGAAGTCACTCGATCTCTTTTATTTTTAGCTCAATTACCTAAAACACACTGGTCTGACGCTGTTTTGACAACTTGTTACTTGATAAATCGACTCCCTAGTCGCATACTCAATTTTCAGTGCCCAATGGAAATTCTATATAATAGACAATTTGATATATCATACTTAAGAGTGTTTGGTTGTGTGTGTTATGTGCATTTACAAAATACTGGAAAACTTGACCCACGTGCACGGAAGTGTATTTTTATAGGATACTGCTCAACAAAAAAGGGGTACAAATGCTATGATCCTCAACTCCAGAAGACATACATATCACGTGATGTAAAATTTGATGGATCTCATATGTTTTATGAAGTTACAAATCAAGGGGAGAAAGCAACTTATGATGATCTTCAAGTAGCATATCCTCTGAATGCACCTGAACTGCTAACAACACCTGAGAATGATGCACCTGCATCACAGGTGGAACATGATGCACATGCACTCGAAACTGGCATGCCTGATTCTGACTCTGCCGTCGGTGATGCACCTGCATCATTGATGCTGAAGCTCGGATGTTAAGGAGAACGTCACGTGAAACTCGACCCTTTACATGTCTCAAAGACTTTGTGACATATCAGACTGTCCGATATCCAATCCAGCAAATGTCAGGTACGATAAACTATCAGATAACTACTATTCTTTTTTTACCAAAATTAAAGGAAGCAGTGAACCAAATAGTTTTGAGGAAGATAATAAACACAACAAATGGGTGAAAGCCATGGATGAGGAATTGGATGCCTTAAAGCGAAACCAAACTTGGAAACTTATAAAATTGCAAAGTGGAAAGAAAACAGTAGGGTGTCGTTGGATTTATAAAATCAAAGATAAAAGTGATGGATCAATTGAAAGATACAAAGCTAGATTGGTTGCCAAGGGCTATACACAAACATATGGGATAGATTATAAAGAAACCTTCGCACTGGTAGCCAGATGAACACAGTGCGAGTCTTGATGTCGGTTGCAAAAAATTGTAATTGGCCATTGTTTCAAATGGATGTGAGAAATGCCTTTCTTCAAGGGAATATGAAAGAAGAAGTATTTATGGATATCCCTCCTGGCTTAGTTACACCAAGTAAGACAGGTCTAGTGTGTCGACTAAGGAAAGCCATATATGGACTGAAACAATCACCTAGGCCCTAGTATGAAAAGCTCAGCTCGGTACTTGTCAAAGTGGGGTTCAAACGGAGTGATGCAAATTCCTCAATGTTCACCAAGAATTCAAATTCAAGTATTGTTGTTATCTTAATTAATGTAGATGATCTTGTCATTACAGGAAGTGATGAAAAAGGAATAGAGAACCTGAAATTGCATCTTGGGAAAGAATTTGATATCAAAGACTTAGGTACTCTCAAGTATTTTCTAGGAATTGAGGTTGCACGACCACACAAATGACTATTTTTTTCTCAAAGAAAGTATGTGCTAGACTTGTTGAAAGAAATTGGAAAATTAGGTGCAAAACCAGCAAATGTACCCATGGAGTACAATAAAAAATAGGTCTCGGATGATGAGCCACTTGAGGATGCAGGTTAGTTTCAAAGACTGGTAGGAAAATTAATTTACCTTACCATCACCAGGCCTTACATATCTTATGCGGTGAGTTATTTGAGCCAGTTTATGCATAAACCCATGAAGGGACATTTTGAACTTGTCAATCAAGTGTTGCGGTATTTGAAGGCTTCACCAGAAAGAGACATTCTGATGAAGAATCATTGATATGTTGACTTAAGAGGGTACTCGGATGCAGATTTGGCTGGAAGCCCGCATGATCGGAAATCAACTACAGATTTTTGCATATTTGTGGGAGGAAATATTGTGGTCACATGGAAAAGTAAAAAACAAGCAGTTGTAGCGAGATCCAGTGCAAAAGCTGGATAC
Organism: Rhynchospora pubera; assembly: GCA_028095005.1. Lineage (NCBI taxonomy): Eukaryota > Viridiplantae > Streptophyta > Magnoliopsida > Poales > Cyperaceae > Rhynchospora > Rhynchospora pubera. Next base: position 67,686,719 of record CM051461.1, on the reverse strand, counting down.
CAAGCAATGGCTGCTGCTACCAGTGAATCATTTGGCTCAAACTTCTACTTCAAGAATTAGGACACAATTTGAAAAATGTACCAACAAAGTTATTCTGTGACAATCAAGCAGCAATTCACATTGCCACAAATCCTGTGTTTCATGAGAGGACCAAACATATTAAAGTGGATTGTCACTTTATAAGAGAAAAAATTATGAGAAAAATAATCGAAACTCCATATGTTCGGAGTTCTGATCAGATTGCATATATTTTCACCAAAGCCCTGTCACGTGGATTATTTGAAGAGTTGAGGAGAAAGTTGACCTTCGATGATCTCTTTGGTTCAACTTGAGGGGGAGTGTTGTGACATCTTGAGGAGATATGATATCCCTGGACAAGATACACTAATCTTCTATTACTAGCAAGAACCGTGGCCTTCTTCAACACTTTATCTATTTCCTTTTTATAATATTTGCTGTTTTGATTATTTCTATTTTTACCTTTTTTTTTCTCTTTGTTAAAAATCAGGGAGATGCGCATGTATTAAGATATGAAGAAACTGTACGTGTGCGTGTGCGTGTGTGTTGTAATTTTGATTATTATTCTCTAATAAAATTGAATGTGTTGAGTAGTCGTGGAGTGCGCTTTAGATAATATCACGTTAAATCTCTGTGTCATCTTCTTGTTGCTGTTTCACGATAATAGAGCAACATGGTCCATATGTCAAACCAGTCAAGAATGGAACAAAATCAATAATATGTTAGTGTCATAGAATTATTGGTCAGGTCAACTCCAGTTCAAAGGATACTTGTGAACATACCATCATCGAATGTGAGCATCTTCAGGCGACGGAATAACAAATGGAGTTACAACACACACGAGAAGACAAAATTATACTGAGAATGATTTAGCTCAGCCGATAGGAATTAAGCGAATTAGGGCATTCATTTCCATTCGTATGAATGTATCTATATATAAGCAGTAGCCTCTAGTCAATTGTAATACGAAAAACAATCAATATAATGAACAAAGGTTTATAAAATATCTCTTTCTCTATTACTGATATTTTTCCTTTACCAGCAAGTATATCTTCTTTACCAGTAAACTAATTACAGTTAGTCAGCAACTCAGCATATAATAAATTATGTATAACAAAAAAATGGAAATAACCCGGCGTTTCTTAAAAGACTCCAAACCGCATCTTGAGAATACTCATAACAATGAAAATGGAAATAACCCGGCGTTTAGGCAAGGAGAGTACGAGCAAAGGCAACAAGAAGTAAAGTAAGATTGGTGTTATTTTTTGTAATGTTTTGCAATTTTTTTGCCAATTGAGTCTAAATTACACTTTTAATGTAATTTATAAAATGTAATTGAGTCTCAATTTGAAAATTTCTGAATATATAGATTTATCTTCTGTGTCTATTTAAAAGAAATCACAGTATTTAGAATTAATACAGAAACGAATAATTAAAATGCTCAAATGATACTCATAATATGCATTATGTTCACTTTATAGGCATAATAAATATGTATAATCAAATCTTTTTTAATAAATAAGTTATGAATCATATGCAAGACCATATAGAGAGTTTAAATGTAGATTTTTTAGATGAAATGACATAGAATGAATGCAGAAATGATTGAAATACTCAAATGATACTCAGAATATGCATTATTTCACTTTATATGAGTAATTACTACGTATAATCCAATATTTTTTAATAAGTAAGGTTTGAATTATAGAACGTATAAAGAGTTTAAATGTAGTAATTATGAGAAAAAGACTTAGAATAAATGCAGAAACAATTGAAATGCTCAAATGGTACTCACAATAAGCATTATTTGCACTTTATATGCGTAATTACTATGTATGATACAATCTTTTTAAATAAATAAGATCTGAATCATATTATAGACCGTATAAAGAGTTTAAATGTTGATTGTTTCATTAAATGACTTAGAATGAATGCGTAAACGATTGAAATGCTCAAATGATACTCAGAATAAACACTATTTTCACTTTATATGTGCAATTACTATGTATAATCCTATATTTTTTAATAAGTAAAATCTGAATCATATTCTAGACCATATAAAGAGTTTAAATATTGATTATTGTGATTAAATGATTTAGAATGAATGCAGAAACGACTAAAATTATAAAATGTTACTCGAATAAGCATTATTTGCACTTTATATGCGTAATTACTATGTATAATCTAATGTTTTTAATAAATAAGTTCTAAAACATATTCTAGACCATTTATAGAGTTCAAATGTAGATTATTGTGAAGAAATGACTAAGAATGAATGCGGAAACGATTGAAATGCTCAAATGATACTCAGAATAAGCATTATTTGTACTTTATAAGCATAATTACAACGTATCATCCAATCTTTTTGAATAAATAAGATCTGAATCATATTCTAGACCATATAAAGAGCTTAAATGTTGAATATATGATTAAATGACATAGAATGAATGCAACAACAATTGAAATGCTCAAATGATACTCAAAATAAGCATTATTTGCACTTTATATATGTAATTACTATGCATAATCTAATTTTTTTTAATAAGTAACTTATGAAACATATTCTAGACCATATAGAGAGTTTAAATGTGATTATAATGATGAAATGATTTAGAATGGATTATTCAAATGATACTCAGAAAATGCATTATTTGTATTTTATATGCGCAATTACTATGTATAAACCAAACTTTTTGAATAAGAAAGTTCTGAAACATATTCTAAACTATATAGAGGTTTTGAATGTTCATTATTGTGATGAAAAGAATTATAATGAATGTAAAAACTATTGAAATGCTCAAATGATACTCAGAATAAGCATTATTTGTACTTTATAAGCGTAATTACAACGTATCATCCGATTTGTTTGAATAAATAAGATCTGAATCATATTCTAGACCATATAAAGAGCTTAAATCTTGAATATTATGATTAAATGACATAGAATGAATGCAACAACAATTGAAATGCTCAAATGATACTCAGAATAAATAATTTTTGAACTTTATATGTGTAATTACTATGTATAATCCGAGTTTTTTGATTAAGCAAGTTCTGAAATATATTCTAGACCATATAGAGAGTTTAATGTAGATTATTGTGAAGAATGACTTAGAAAGAATTCAAAAATGATTGAAATGCTCAAATTATCCTTAGAATAAACATTATATGCACTTTATATGCACAATTACTACGTATAATCCAATCTTTTTGAATAAGTAAGATCCAAATCATATTCTAGACCTTATAGAGAGTTTAAATGTTGATTATTATGATTAAATGAATTAGAATGCATGCAGAAACGATTGAAAAGGTTCAAATGATATTCACAATGGCTCTGTTTGGATGGTGTGGGAATAAGAGGAATAAGGGAAGAAGTATTGGGAAGTGTGTAACTTTGTGAAGAGATTGGATTGTTTATAATAAATTTTAGAGTAGGAAGAAGCTATTCCCTTATTTTTTTTGCTCCCATCCAAACAGAGCCAATAAGCATTATTTGCACTATATATGTGCAATTACTACGTATAATATAAACTTTTTGAATAAGTAAGATCTGAATCATATTCTAGAGCGTATAAGGAGTTTAAATGTTGATTATTGTGATTAAATGACTTTGAATGCAGAAACGATTGAAATGCTCAAATTATACTCAGAATTAGCATAGTGCACTATATATGTGTAATTGCTATGTATAATACAATTTTTTTGAATAAATAAAATCTGAATCATATTCTAGACCCTATAGAGAGTTTAAATATAAATTATTTTGTTGAAATGACTTAGAATGAATGCAGAAACGATTGAAATACTCAAATGATACTCAGAATAAGCATTGTTCACTTTATATGAGTAATTACTATGTTTATATGCAATCTTTTTTTAATAAGTATGATCTGAACCATATTCTAAACTGTATTGGAATATTAAATGTAGATTATTGTGCATAAGTGACTTCGAATGAATACAGAAACGATTAAAATGCTCAAATGATACTCAGAATAAGCATTGTGCATTTTATATGCGTAATTGTTATGTATAATACAATCTTTTTTAATAAGTAACATATGAATCATATTCTAGGCCCTATAGAGAGTTTAAATATAAGTTATTGCGTTGAAATGACTTAGAATGAATGCAGAAACGATTGCAATGCTCAAATGATACTCAGAATAGGCATCATTCCTTTTATATGCATAATTGCTATGTAATAATGGATTTTTTTTTGAATAAGTAAGATCTGAATCATATTCTATACCCTATAGAGAGTGTAAATAAAAATTATTGAGTTGAAATAACTTAGAATGAATGCAGAAATGATTGAAATGCTCAAATGATACTCAAAAAAAGCATTTTGCACTTTATATGCGTTATTGCTATGTATAATGCAATCTTTTTGAATAAGTAAGACCGGAATAATATTCTAAATCCTATAGAGAGTTTCAGTATAGATTATTGTGTTGAAATGATATAGAATGAATGCATAAATGATTGAAATGCTCAAATGATACTCAGAATAAGCATTGTGCACTTTATATGCTTTATTGTTTTGTATATACAATCTTTTTTAATAAGTAAGATCTGAATCATATTCTACACCGTATTAGAATCTTAAATGTAGATTATTGCGTTTAAATGACTTAGAATGAATGTAGAAACTGTTAGGAACTTAGTCCTTTGTGCAATTTTAATTTTTGTTACAATTAATGATCTAGCCATTCAAGCATTCAACACACAAAGGAGAAAGGTAGGAGGGGTTTACCTCTCCTAGTATCACAACTAGGAGGTCGATCCAATCGGCATAGGCGTGGTTACGCCACCAACTGTCTCCTTCACATCGGCCTCGAGTCTACCAAAGAGCTCAACCATATCCAATCTCTTGTGCTAGCAAGAGAGAGGAGATGGGTAATCCTCATCCATCACTCTTCAATCAATCAATCAACTATTTGAATAGTGAAAATAGATACTCAACACATGAGCTATGGAAGAAAGCAAGAGAGAAAGCACCATTGGAGGAGATAAAAAATCTCCTCCATGGATGAAGGTGGCGGTCTAAGTGGAAAGGAGAGAGGAGGCTAGGGTTCAGAATGGTTTTCTATATAGACCACTCCACAAATTTCCAATGGACAAATTTATCCCCTATGAGGTCGGCCTAGGAATAGGCCCTAATGGGCTACATCAAATGTCATACAAGCCCATTAATCCACTTAATTAAATACTCTCTCGAGTTGCTTCAATGTTGGGCTTTTAGTTTACTAAATAAACAAAGGTCCGCTAACTCAATTTAATTCCAATAATTAAATTGTGTTGAATAAAACTAATCAACCAATTGATAATTATTTCTATATGATCCATTTAACTTAATTAATTATAATGTTTCACAACGATATATCAGTATTATAAATAATACTGATGCGTGGGAGTCCGGTTAGAAAATTTTTATAAACAGTCGACACGGTGATTTGTTTTGTTAAGTGATATTAGCGATGTTACTAATTTAAACAATTTGCAAACTTATACTCTATATAAGATTGTGTTGCCGGGTAGTATGGCCATGAAATGACCCGTTTCAAAATGGGTCAGTAAAATTGGCAAACAAACTGATGTATAAATTCCGTCCCTCATTCTTATTTTGGTTTTGTTTTGGTTTCGGAAAAGAAGCTGCAGAAACCCCAATGTCCATTTCCCTTTTTCTAATTTCTCAGAAAAATGGCGATCGCAATGATTCCTTCCAACTCCCCTTCCTCTCCGTTCAATATGCTTATCTCCCATCCAGTTCGCAACCCCTTTTCATCTCTGTCGTTCACCTATCCCGCTGGAACAACGCCAACAACGATCCCTTCAACAGCCGCCGCCGCCGCCGATGTTTAGATATCATCCTTCGACTCCGTTCGCATTACTCTGTTACGAATCTCATCAGGTAGATAGCCATGGAGATGGATTGATAGTAAGGAAGGATAGTAAGAAGCATTTTTTTTCCTGTTGTGTAACTTTTCAATTTTGTTGTGGTTTTATTTTTATAAAATTAGATGGGCCTAAAAATTAGAGGATTTTTTTTCCTGAAGCTTGGTTTGACGAATTATCAGATAACCTCAAGTGTTAATATACAAAGATAAATTATAATTGTAACCCTTAAGTATTATCAATTACCAATTTTCTCCATTCTTCTTTGATCTTACTGTTATCACTTCTCCCTTGGGGGTTGCTCTCAATCGATTCTGATAGTCATACTTCCTCAAGATTAATTCAAGGCCTTCTTCTGCACTGTTGCTTTGTCCAGGTCATATTCCCTCAGGTTAGTTGTCATTTTCTGGTACTTTCTACTTATGTTTATATCTGTTTGCAATGAAAAATATTTTTTTACAAAATATACACCTATTAGGTTCAAGTTCTTGGGTTTTTATTTTTCTCATCATGTTCATTTGGAGTTGTTTCAGGCACACGTATCACTCTAATTTTTTTCCTTTAGTTAGAAAAGTTGCAACTGATTTTTTTTTCTCTTATACAAATTTTAATAATTTCTTTGAGTTAGATGGTGAGAAAGGTGAAATTTTTCTCATTTTCTCTTGATTAGAAATCCCAGAATAATAAATACAGATTTTTACATCCACACATCCTAGAATAATATTTATCAATTTACTGATTTTTCTATGTTGGTTATTTAAATATGTGCATATTTCTCATAATTTAATGGCGCAATTTTGATTGTACATTTTAGAATATTCTAATAGGTATAGCTTTGGAAATTTAATGGCAGCATATATGTATTAGTTACATATGATAAAATTTTTTCCCCAAATTGTCTGACCATTGTATTTAAAATATAATTGAACCGGTAGAAGAGAGATCCAAATTTTACATATTTGTGCATAATATTATATAAATACTTATCCCTGTGAGATTTTTTTTTTTTTTGATACACTATCCCTGTGAGATTGTTAAAATTAAACATAGGGTACATAATGTTGGAAAAAATATTTATTATATTAGAACCTGTAATAATATTGAAAAATACATGCTTAAGAATTTGTTTGTTTTGGTATTTATTTGCTGGTTCATTTGTTAAGTGAAAAATTAGTGAAAAGATCGTACCATAAATGTAAAAATGTCTTCAAATATTGGATATAAATAGGGAGGATACTATGCTGCTAATTCAATTAAATGACCAGGTTGTAGAGTTTAATGTTGCGAGAAATAAAAATTTTAAAAATTTGTAACGTGTGAGGGTGATTTAGAGGGGTTATTTGTATTTGTCTTACCTAAAAAAATATTATATATTTATATTGATATCAAAGATTTGATAGAAATTTATGTGGAATATTTAGGGAAGTAATTTTGGTGAATTATGATTTACAGTTTGTGCACGCCCTAAGGGCATTTAAAATTTTTATTTACTGCATAATGAATGCATTTATTTTGTCTTATGTTATTATTTTTTCTCTATATAAGATTGTATGTGACAAAATGTCTCCTCTCAAAGTTTGGTTCTACAACAAGAGATTAGCTCCTTTCGATTGGAAATGGTACAGAAACTCCTATTTTCTTCCTGAACATGTTTTCATCCACTCTATGTTGCTCTCTCTAGAACGACCTCACCAGATGGCTCGAAATTTCTCATCGCAAATGATGAAATGAGGATGATATGTACAGGTTATACTAAGAACATCGTCTACAAAGAAATTTTTTACTCTCTTAGGTGACCACAATTTTCTTATATTTATTTTTGTTTTTTTTTTAACTTTTAATTATATTTGATCTATATATTTTTTTTCCCCGTTTCTTGCAGATGATTCTTATGATGATAACCCTGAAACTGATGTTCAAGGCCAAGGTAAATGTATTACATAGACTTATTTTATGAGCAGCTACATACTTTCAATTATATGTTCTTGCTTTTGATTAATGTTTATTATTTTTTTGCAGATCACAAATATTACCGAAATCATTTGGATTGGAACAATACGGAAGTGAAAATATTTCTTCGGCCTAATTTTTCAATCAACCTCTGCTTCATTCTTCAACTTATATGCCAAGGCATTTCAATTCTAACTGATGATACATGAAAATAATATTCCAATGATTTTTAGTAACCGAGATCTTACTTTTAAGTAATTTACTTTTCCCCTTTTTTTATTTCTTCAATTTAACGTTCACAGTTTTTATCATTAATTTTTTTATTTTCCCGTTGTAATACCTGCTCTTAAGTAATTATATTATTACGTATATTAACAAAATAACGTATGTTTTCATCATCTTCATAGGTTATCTTTACTTCATAGATCGAGCGAAACTCGATTTCTCCATCTAGTAATTAATTAATCAACTCATCATATTTCCACGGTACTTACTGCTGCGAATAAATAAATAATGCACGTATAGTCAAAGTCCTATTTGTGTGACCCTTTGAGGATTTATGCTATCATAGGAGGTATCTAGCAACACACTATGATTCCCAATTCACATAAATAATGTACTGCTACAATATCTCAATTGTGCATAAGAAATATAAGTATTTCCTTGTCTGATTCTTATGACACATGATATCATTGTATAATCCAAGATCGGAATGTATCATTCTTGCAGATTATACATTTCTTGATCTAGAGTTGATTGTACAAGTTGGCCAAACAATCCAACTTCATCAAGGGGCCCAAACATATATCATCACTTACTAGGTATACTAGTGAAGGACATACGGTTTTCTTGATGAATAACTTTTTTCCGCACAATTCAAGAGAACATAAATAAAGTCTGTATAAAAACTCTTATCAGGAATCAACGGTAGACGATATTTATAGAACCTATCCTCATGTGGAAAAGTTGAACTTAACGACACATAACACAATCCATATGTTATTTCATTGGGTCATGTCATGTGCTATGTACCAATAACATACACATATGCAATTAAGTTGGTAATTCTTTACCTATGATTTGTAGAACTTAGTCATCACTTAACTTGCATACTAATCTTTTATGATAATTAATGTTCTTTGTTAATTATCAAGATTATAGACAGTTTAGATTTATTATTGTCATTCAAATTAATGATCCATAGAGATCCACAATTTAGATCCTCAACCTAAATGATCTGTCAATAACAAATTCTAGGAACAAAAATCAAATATCATCAATAATATAAACTAATATTTAAGTCATTAAATTATTGACTTCTAGGACATAACTCCAACAGAAACGATTGAAATGCTCAAATGATACTCATAATAAGAATTGCGCATTTTATATGGGTAATTGCTATGTATAATGCAATATTTTTGAATAAGTAAGATCTAAATCATATTCTAGACCCAATAGAGAGTTTATATATAGATTATTGTGTTGAAATTACTTAGAATGAATGTGGAAACGATTAAAATGCTTAAATGATACTTAGATAAGCATTAGGCACCCTTTTATATTGGTAATTGCTATGTATAATGCAATCTTTTTGAATAAGTATGATCTGAATCATATTTTGGATCCTATAGAGAGTTTATATATAGACTATTGTGTTGAAATAACTTATAATGAATGTAGAAACAATTGAAATACTCAAATGATACTCAGAATAAGCATTGTGCACCTTTTTATATGGGTAATTGCTATGTATAATGCAATATTTTTGAATAAGTATGATCTAAATCATATTTTTGGATCCTATAGAGAGTTTATATATAGATTATTGTGCTGAAATGACTTAGAATGAATGCAGAAACGATTGAAATACTCAAATGATACTCAGAATAAGCATTGTTCACTTTATATGAGTAATTACTATGTTTATATGCAATCGTTTTTTAATAAGTACGATCTGAACCATATTCTAAATAGTATTGGAATATTAAATGTAGATTATTGTGCATAAGTGACTTCGAATGAATACAGAAACGATTGAAATGCTCAAATGATACTCAGAATAAGCATTGTGCATTTTATATGCGTAATTGCTATGTATAATGCAATTTTTTTTTAATAAGTAATATCTGAATCAAATTCTAGACCTTATAGAGAGTTTAAATATAAATTATTGTGTTGATTTGACTTAGAATGAATGCAGAAACGATTAAGATGCTCAAATGATACTTAGAATAAGCATTGTTCACTTTATATGCGTATGCTATGTATAATGCAATATTTTTAAATAAGTAAGATCTCAATCATATTCTAGACCCTATGGAGTTTAAATATAGATAGTTGAGTTGAAATATCTTAGAATGAATGCAGAAATGATTGAAATGCTGAAATGATTCTCAAAATAAGCGTTGTGCACTTTATATGCTTAATTTCTATCTATAATGCAATATTTTTTAATAAGTAAGATCTGAATCAAATTCTAGACTCTATGAGAGTTTATTGTGTTGGAATGACTTAGAATGGCAGAAACAATTGAAATGCTAAAATAATACTCAGAATAAGCATTGTGCACATTATATGCCTAATTACTATGTATAATACAATATTTTTGAATAAGTAAGATCTGAATCATATTTTAGACACTATAGAGAGTTTATATATAGATTATTGTGTTGAAATGACTTAGAATGAATGCATAAACAATTGAAATACTCAAATGATACTCATAATAAGCATTGTGCACTTCAAATGCGTAATTAAATGTATAATGCAATATTTTTGAATAAATAAAATCTGAATCATATTCTAGACCGTATTGGAAGATTAAATGTAGATTGTTGCTCTGTAATGACTTAGAATGCATGATTGAAATACTTAAGTGATCATTAAGCACATTATATGAGTAATTGCGATGTTTCTCGATTCATTCTAAGATATTCATCAAAACACTGTAAATTTAAAATCTTTATACTATTTAGAATATGATTCATATCTTATTTATTCAAAAAGATTGAATCATACAAGGTAATCACACATATAAAGTGCAAATAATGCAATTCTAAGCATCATTTGAGCATTTCAATCATTTTTTTATTCATTTTAAGTCATTTCACCACAATAATGTACATTTAAACTCTTTATACTATCTAAAATATGACTCATATATTATTTATTCAAAAAGATTGGATTATACATGGTAATTACGCATGTAGATTGCAAATAATGTAATTCGAAGAATCATTTGAGATTTTCAATCGTTTCTTGATTCATTCTAAGTAATTTCACCATAATAATCTACATTTAAACTCTTTATACTGAATAGAATACGATTCATATGTTATTTATTCAATAAGATTGGATTATACATGGTAATTACGCATATAAATTGTAAATAATGCAATTCTGAGCATCATTTCAGCATTACAATTGTTTCTGAATTCATTCTAAGTGATTTCATCAAAATAATCTACACTTAAATTCTTTGTACTGAATAGAACATGATTCATGTGTTTTTTTATTCAAAAATATTGGATTATACATGATAATTACATATATAAAATGCAAATAATTCAATTCTGAGCATCACTTTAGCATTTCAATCGTTTCTTGATTCATTTTAAATAATTTCACCACAATAATCTACATTTAAACTCTTTATACTGTCTAAAACTTGATTCATATGTTATTTATTCAAAAATATTGGAATATACATGGTATTTACGCATATAAAGTGCAAATAATGTAATTCTGAGGATCACTTGAGCATTTCAATCATTTCTGGATTCATTCTAAGTCATTTAATGATAATAATATACATTTAAACTATTTGTACTGAATATAATACGATTCATATGTTATTTATTCAACAAGATTGGATTATCCATGATAATTACACAAATAAAGTGCTAATAATGCAATTCTAAGCATCATTTGAGCATTTCAATCGTTTATGAATTCATTCTATGTCATTTCACCACAATAATATATATTTAAACACTTTATACTGAATAGAATACGATTCATACGTTCTTTATTAAAAAAAATATTGGATTATACATGGTAATTATGTATATAGAGTGCAAATAATGCAATTCTAAGCATCATTTCAGCATTTCAATAATTTCTGGATTCATTCTAAATCGTTTATCACAATAATCTATATTTAAACTCTTTATACTATAAAAAATATGAATCATATGTTATTTAATAAAAAATATTGGATTATACTTGATTCATATGTTATTTATTCAAATAGATTGGATTATAAATTGTAATTACGCATATATAAAGTGCAAATAATGCAATTCTGAGCATTATTTTAGCATTTCAATCATTTCTGGATTTATTCTAAGTCATTTCATCACAATAATCTACATTTAAACGCTTTATACTGAAAATAATATGCTTTATTTAATATTTATTAAAAAATATGGGATTATACATGGTAATTATGCATATAAAGTGCAAATAATGCAATTCTGAGCATCAATTGAGCATTTCAATCTTTTCTGGATTCATTCTAAGTCATTTCATCACAATAATCTACATTTAAACTCTCTATGCTAAAAATAATATGATTCATAAGTTATTATTCTAAAATATGGGATTATACATGGTAATTACGCATATAAAGTGCAAATAATGCAATTCTGAGCATCATTTGAGTATTTCAATCATTTCTGGATTCATTCTAAGTGATTTCATCACAATCATTTACATTTACATATTTTTATACTATCTAAAATATGATTCATAAATTATTTATTCAAAAAGATTGGATTATACATGGTAATTACGCATATAAAGTGCAAATAATGTAATTCTGAGCATCATTTGAGTATTTCAATCGTTTGGATTCATTCTAAATGATTTTATCACATTAATTTACATTTAAAATATTTATACTATCTAAAACATGATTCATATATTATATATTCAAAAAGATTGTATTATACATGGTAATTACGCATATAAACTGCAACTAATGCAATTCTGAATATTATTTGAGCATGTCAATCATTTCTGTAATCATTCAAAGTAATTTCTTCACAATAATGTATATTCTGAACTCTTTGTACTGAATATAATACGATTCATATGTTATTTATTCAAAACGATTGGATTATACATTGTAATTACGATTATAAAGTGTTTGATTGCAATTTTGAGCATCATTTTAGCATTTGGATCTTTTCTGGATTCATACTAAGTTATTTCCTCACAATACTTTACATTTAAAAAATTTATACTATCTTAAACATGATTCATATGTTTTTTAGTATAAAATATGGTAATACATGGTAATTGCGCATATAAATTGCAAATAATGCAATTCTGAGCATCATTTGAGCATTTCAATCGTTTCTGGATTCATTGTAAGTGATTTCATAACAGTAATCTACCTTAAACATCTTTATACTGTATAGAATACGATTCATATGTTATTTATTTAAAACAATTAGATTATACTTGGTAATTACGTATATAAAATTCAAATAATGAAATTCCTAGCATCATTTTCCATTTCAATTGTTTCTGGATTCATTCTAAGTGACTTCCGCAAAATAATCTACATTTAAACTCTTTATACTAAATAGACCATGATTCATACATTATTTATTCAAAAATATTGGATTATAATGGTAATTACATATATAAAATGCAAATAATGCAATATGATTTATAATATGATTTGAGCATCCTTTGTTCATTTCTAAGTAATTTAACCACACTAATATACATTTAATCTCTTTATACAGAATAGAATACGATTCATATGTTATTTATTCAATAAGATTGAAATTATACATGGTGATTGCGCATATAAAGTGCAAATAATGCAATTCTAAGCATCATTTCCGAATTTCAATTATTTGTAGATTCATTCTTAGTCATTTCATCACAATAATCTATATTTAAACTCATTATACTGAAAATAATATGATTTATATGTTATTTATTAAAAAAAATATGGGATTATGCTTATTAATTACGCAAATAAAGATCCAATAATGCAATTCAGAGCATCATTGGAGCATTTCAATCCTTTCAGTATTCATTCTAAGTCATTTCACACAATAATCTACATCTCTTTGTGCAGTTTGGAATATGATTCATATGTTATTTATTCAAAAAGATCGGATTATATATGGTAATTACACATATAAATTGCAAATAATGCAATTCAGAATTTCATTTTAGCATTTTAATCGTTTCTTGATTCATTCTAAATAATTTCACCACAATAATCTACATTTAAACTTTTTATACTGTCTAAAACAAGATTCATATGTTATTTATTCAAAAAGATATGATTATACATGGTATTTACGCATATAAATTGCAAATAATATAATTCTGAGGATCATTTGAGCATTTCAATCATTTCTGGTTTCATTCTATGTCATTTCATGATAATAATCTACATTTAAACACTTTGTACTTAATATAATACGATTCATATTTTATTTATTCAAAAAGATTGGATCATACATGATAATCACGCAAATAAATTGCTAATAATGCAATTCTAAGCATCATTTGAGCATTTCAATCATTTCTGAATTCATTCTATGTCATTTTACCACAATAATATACATTTAAACATTTTATACTGAATAGAATACGATTCATATGTTATTTATTCAAAATTATTGAATTACACATGGTAATTACGCATATAGAGTACAAATAATGCAATTTTGAGCATCGTTTCAGCATTTCAATAATTTATGGGTTCATTCTAAATTGTTTTGTCACAATAATCTGCATTTAAACTCTTTATACTAAAAAGAATCTGATTCATATGTTATTTAATCAAAAGTATTGGATTATACTTGATACATATGTTATTTATTCAAATAGATTGGATTATAAATGGTAATTACGCACATAAAGTGCAAATAATGCAATTCTGATCATCATTTGAGCATTTCAATCGATTCTGTATTCATTCTAGGTCATTTCATCACAATAATCTACAATTATACGCTTTATAATGAAAATAATATGCTTCATTTGTTATTTATTAAAAAATATGGGATTATACATGGTAATTATGCATATAAAGTGCAAATAATGCAATTCTGAGCATCATTTGAGCATTCCAATCGTTTCTGGATTCATTCTAAGTCATTTCATCACAATAATCTGCAATTAAACTCTCCATACTGAATAGAATACGATTCATATGTTATTTATTCAAAAAGATTGGATTATGCATGGTAATTACACATATAAAATACCAGTAATGCAATTTTTGGCATCGTTCGAGCATTTCAATCGTTTCTAAATTTTTTCCTAGTCATTTCATAACAATAATCTACATTTAAACTCATTGTACTGAATATAATATGATTAATATGTTATTTTGAGCATCATTTTAGCATTTAAATCATTTCTGGATTGAATCCAAGTGATTTCATCACAATAATTTACATTTAAACTTTTTATACTATCTAAAACATGATTAATATGTTACTTATTCAAGAAGATTATATTATACATGGTAATTGTGCAAATAAAATGCAAATAATGCAATTCTAAGTATCATTTGAGGACTTCAATCATTTAAGGATTTTCATTCAAATTTATTTTCATCTCAATAATTTACCTTTAAAATCTTTAGTCTAGAATACGATTCATATATTATTTATTCAAATATATTGGATTATACATGGTAATTACGCATAAAAAATTCAAATAATGCAACTCTGAGCATTACTTGAGCATTTCAATCGTTTCATGATTCATTCTAAGTGATTTCATCAAAATAATCTACATTTAACTTCTTTATGCTGAATGGAACATTATTCATGTGTTATTTATTCAAAAATATTGGATTATACATGGTAATTACATATATAAAATGCAAAGAATGCAATTCTGACCATCATTTGAGCATTTCAATTGTTTCTGTATTCATTCTAGGTGATTTCATCACAAAAAACTACACTTAAACATTTTATACTGAAAATAATATGATTCATATGTTATTTATTAAAAAATATGGGATTATACATTGTAATTACGCATATAAAATGCAAATAATGCAATTCCGAGCATCATTTTAGGATATCAGTCGTTTATGCATTCATTCTAAGTCTTTTCATCACAATAATCTACATTTAAACTCTTTATACTGAAAAGAATACGTTGCATATGTTATTTATTCAAAAAGATTTGATTGTACATAGTAATTACTCATATAAAGTGCAAATAATGTAATTCAGAGTATTATCGGAGTATTCCAATAGTTTCTAGATTCATTTCAAGTTATTTCATCTCAATAAAGTACGTTTAATCTCTTTATACTGAAAATAATATGATCTTATGTTATTTATTAAAAAATATTGGAATATAATGCAATTCTGAGCATCATTTGAGAATTTCAATCATTTATGGATTCATTCTAACTCATGTCATCACAATAATTTACATTTAAACTCTTTGTACTGAATATAATATGATTTATATATTATTTATTCAAAAATATTAGATTATCCATGTTAATGATGCAAATAAAGTGCAAATAATGCAATTCTGAGTATCATTTGAGCATTTCAATCGTTTTTTAATTCATCCTAGGTAATTTCACCACAATATTCTATATTTAGAATGGTGAGGGTAGTGATTTGTTGGGGTTAGAGGGGTAGTAAGGTTAGTGAATGTTGTTTGGCGCGGTATGTTGAGGTCAGTATTTTAAGGTTAGTATGTCAAGTTTAGCATCATTTCTTTATTTCAATTGTTTCTGGATTCATTCTAAGTGATTTCGGCAAAATAATCTATATTTAAACTTTTTATTCTGAATAGATCATGATTCATATGTTATGTATTCGAAATATTGGATAATAAATGATAATTACATATAAAAAAATACAAATAATGCAATTCTGAGCTTCATTTTAGCATTTCAATCATTTCTGTATTCATTCTAAGTCATTGCATCATAATAATTTACATTTCAACTCTTTATCCTGAATAGAACAAGATTCATATGTTATTTATTAAAAAAAATTGGATTATACATGGTAATTACGCATATAAAATTCAAATAATGCAATTCTGAGTATAATTTTAGCATTTCAAGCATTTCTGGATTCATTCTAAGTTATTTCATCACAATAATCTATATTCAAACTCTTTATACTGCAAAGAATATGATTCATATGTTATTTATTTAAAAATATTGGATTATACAAGAGAATTATGCATATAAGTTGCAAATAATGCAATTCTGACCGTCATTTGAGCATATCAATCATTCTTGGATACATTCCAAGTGATTTCGTCACAATAAACTACACTTAAACTATTCATACTTAAAATAATATGATTCATATGTATTTTATTAAAAAATATGGGATTATACATGGTAATTATGCATATAAATTGCAAATAATGCAATTCTGAGCATCATTTGAGCATTTCAATCGTTTCGGTATTCATTCTAAGTGATTTCATCAAAATATTCTATATTTAAACTCTTTATACTGAATAGAACATGATTCATATGTTATTTATTCCAAAATATTGGATTATACATGGTAATTACATATATAAAATACAAATAATTAAATTTTGAGCATCCCTTTAGCATTTCAATTGTTTCTGAATTTATTCTAGGTCATTTCACCACAATAATATATATTTAAACTATTTATACTGAATATAATACGATTCATATGTTATTTATTCAATAAGATTGGATTATACAAAGTTATTATGCATATAAAGTGCAAATAATGCAATTCTGAGCATCATTTCTGGATTCATTCTTAGTAATTTCATCACAATAATATATATTTGAACTCTTTATAATTAAAATAATATGATTCATATGTTATTTATTCAAAAATATAGATTTATACTTAATATTTACGCAAATAAAGTTCAAATAATGCTATTCTGAGCATCATTTGAGTAATTCAATCATTTCTGTATTCATTCTAAGTGATTTCATCACAATAATCTACATTTAAACTCTCTATACTGAATAGAATACGATTCAATTGTTATTTATTAAAAAAGATTGGATTATACAAGGTAATTACAAATACAAAGTGCAAATGACGCAATTCTGGGCATTATTTGAGCATTTCAATCGTTTCTGAATTCATTCTAAGTCATTTCAAAATAATAATCTACATTTAAACTTTTTGTACTGAATATAATTTGATTCATATATTATTTATTAAAAAAGATTGGATTATACATGGTAATTACGATTATAAGTTGCAAATACTGCAATTTTGAGAATCATTTTATCATTTCAATTGTTTCTGCATTCATTCTAAGAGATTTCCTCACAATACTTTACATTTAAACTATTTATACTATATAAAACTTGATTCATATGTTTTTTAGTAAAAAAAATGGTATTATACATGGCAATTGCGAATATAAATCGCAAATAATACAATTCTGAAAATCATTTGAGCATTTTAATCGTTTCTGGATTCATTCTAAGTTATCTCATCACAATAATCGATGTTCAAACTCTTTATACTGAAAAGAATATGATTCATATGTTATTTGTTCAAAAATATTGGATTATACAAGTGAATTATGCATATAAAGTGCAAATAATGCAATTCTGACCATCATGCAATTCTGAATTATGCATATATGTAATTGTAGATTATTCTGACCATCCTTTGTTCATTTCTAAGTAATTTAACCACACTAATATACATTTAATCTCTTTATACTGAATAGAATACGATTCATATGTTATTTATTCAATAAGATTGAAATTATACATGGTAATTGCGCATATAAAGTGCAAATAATGCAATTCTAAGCATCATTTCCGAATTTCAATTATTTCTAGATTCATTCTTAGTCATTTCATCACAATAATCTATATTTAAACTCATTATACTGAAAATAATATGATTTATATGTTATTTATTAAAAAAAATATGGGATTATGCTTATTAATTACGCAAATAAAGATCCAATAATGCAATTCAGAGCATCATTGGAGCATTTCAATCCTTTCAGTATTCATTCTAAGTCATTTCACACAATAATCTACATCTCTTTGTGCAGTTTGGAATATGATTCATATGTTATTTATTCAAAAAGATCGGATTATATATGATAATTACACATATAAATTGCAAATAATGCAATTCAGAATTTCATTTTAGCATTTTAATCGTTTCTTGATTCATTCTAAATAATTTCACCACAATAATCTACATTTAAACTTTTTATACTGTCTAAAACAAGATTATTTATTCAAAAAGATATGATTATACATGGTATTTACGCATATAAATTTCAAATAATATAATTCTGAGGATCATTTGAGCATTTCAATCATTTCTGGTTTCAATCTATGTCATTTCATGATAATAATCTACATTTAAACTCTTTGTACTTAATATAATACGATTCATATTTTATTTATTCAAAAAGATTGGATCATACATGATAATCACGCAAATAAAGTGCTAATAATGCAATTCTAAGCATCATTTGAGCATTTCAATCATTTCTGAATTCATTCTATGTCATTTTACCACAATAATATACATTTAAACATTTTATACTGAATAGAATACGATTCATATGTTATTTATTCAAAATTATTGAATTACACATGGTAATTACGCATATAGAATACAAATAATGCAATTTTGAGCATCGTTTCAGCATTTCAATAATTTATGGGTTCATTCTAAATTGTTTTGTCACAATAATCTGCATTTAAACTCTTTATACTAAAAAGAATCTGATTCATATGTTATTTAATCAAAAGTATTGGATTATACTTGATACATATGTTATTTATTCAAATAGATTGGATTATAAATGGTAATTACGCACATAAAGTGCAAATAATGCAATTCTGATCATCATTTGAGCATTTCAATCGATTCTGTATTCATTCTAGGTCATTTCATCACAATAATCTACAATTATACGCTTTATAATGAAAATAATATGCTTCATTTGTTATTTAATAAAAAATATGGGATTATACATGGTAATTATGCATATAAAGTGCAAATAATGCAATTCAGAGCATCATTTGAGCATTCCAATCGTTTCTGGATTCATTCTAAGTCATTTCATCACAATAATCTACAATTAAACTCTCCATACTGAATAGAATACGATTCATATTTTATTTATTCAAAAAGATTGGATTATGCATGGTAATTACACATATAAAATACCAGTAATGCAATTTTGGGCATCGTTCGAGCATTTCAATCGTTTCTAATTTTTTTCCTAGTCATTTCATAACAATAATCTACATTTAAACTCATTGTACTGAATATAATATGATTAATATGTTATTTTGAGCATCATTTTAGCATTTAAATCGTTTCTGGATTGAATCCAAGTGATTTCATCACAATAATTTACATTTAAACTTTTTATACTATCTAAAACATGATTAATATGTTACTTATTCAAGAAGATTATATTATACATGGTAATTGTGCAAATAAAATGCAAATAATGCAATTCTAAGTATCATTTGAGGACTTCAATCATTTAAGGATTTTCATTCAAATTTATTTTCATCTCAATAATTTACCTTTAAAATCTTTAGTCTAGAATACGATTCATATATTATTTATTCAAATATATTGGATTATACATGGTAATTACACATAAAAAATTCAAATAATGGAACTCATAGCATTACTTGAGCATTTCAATCGTTTCATGATTCATTCTAAGTGATTTCATCAAAATAATCTACATTTAACTTCTTTATGCTGAATGGAACATTATTCATGCGTTATTTATTCAAAAATATTGGATTATACATGGTAATTACATATATAAAATGCAAAGAATGCAATTCTGACCATCATTTGAGCATTTCAATTGTTTCTGTATTCATTCTAAGTGATTTCATCACAAAAAACTACACTAAACACTTTATACTGAAAATAATATGATTCATATGTTATTTATTAAAAAATATGGGATTATACATTGTAATTACGCATATAAAATGCAATTAATGCAATTCCGAGCATCATTTTAGGATATCAGTCGTTTATGCATTCATTCTAAGTCTTTTCATCACAATAATCTACATTTAAACTCTTTATACTGAAAAGAATACGTTGCATATGACACCGTTCGAGCCATGTCAGATGCTGACTAATCATCCCAGCCATGTCATTCAGTCAAAGAAGTAGTCAATAAAATTAATTAGTTGGTTAAGAGTTATCTTTTGTTTTAATTAGTCAAAAAAAAGTTATTATTCTGTTGTTGTGTTTTGTGCTTTCTTTTGTGGTCTTCTAGGACTTTATTTAATGTGTTTTGATATTAGAAAAAGTGGTTGAGGTTATGTATTAATGGGTAGTGAGTTTTAAATGTAATAGATTGCTTTATAAGCAAAAGATGATAATGTAATAGACAGATTATGAAATGAATACGAATTTCTGAGTTTTATCTCTATTTTCTTTCTCTTGAGAGCTGAGTGTTACTCCTCCTTGAGTGAATTTTATCCTTACACTTCTTTACTACTTGAAACCTCTATCTGATCGGCGTCATTTGGTATCAGAGCACTCTAGGTTGCGATGGCTGGTCGTGGTAGGCCGCGAACGCAAGGGGGCCAAGACCAGCGAGATGCAGAGATCCAAGCACTTAGAAATCTGGTTCAGGATCGAGATCGTGAGGTGAATCAGTTGGTACAGATTGTGCAACAACTCCGAGAGCGTATTGAGCACTTGGAGGTCGCTGGGCGTGACCGCGATACATAGAATCGTGGCTCAGATGACAATCATGTTAGATTATTTTCATATAGGCTGACGAGTCTATATGGAAAGTATCTAAATTAAGCGTGGGCTGATTTGTTTGGTATCCAAGTTTCTATTAATTATGGTAATAGGCTAAATTTGGCTGTAAAAGAATAGCAGATTTTGTGCAATAGATGCGTTGCCTTTTATAGGTGGTTATATTTATAAACATTGCCTAATTAAGATGGTTAATTAAGGCATTGTTTGGAGGCCAAGAAGCCTTTGGCTCTCTATATATAAAGGGGTTGGTCCCCAAGGGACAAGACATCCATGAAACAACGTGATTGCTGCATACATGAGTTGATAGCAGCAACTCTGCCCCTCTTTCTAGTTATTCCATCGATTATAGAGAGATAGTGCTTTGCTTTTAGGCGTAAGGCATCAAAGGGCGTGTCTTGATCCTTTGGAAGACTTCCTCCCAACCTTGGTGGTGATCTCACAACACTAAGGACTTTAGCAACAAGCAAGACGTGCTCAACATCAAGATTCAGACCATAGCAATGGAATTAGGTAAGCTTCCGCTCATGATTTAGTTTTCTTGTGTTTTGGAACGGTCTGTTCCACTGCTGGTTCTGCGAGTTCATGTTTTTATGGTTTTGCTATTTGATCTGCTAGAATTGTTATTCCTTTGGCTTTAATGCAAACCCAACAAGTGGTATCAGAGCCACTCGTCATGAGCCAGTAGAATAACACAAAATTTGGATCTAATTGCTTGATTTTGTGAGTTTTGAATTGGTATGAATTGTTTCTTGATATTCTGGCATTTATGGCGGTCCGTTTCATGGCTCGAACGGACCGCTCCACTTTTTTTGACAAAATTGTTTATGATTTGTTTAATTGAGATTTGTGCCAGAATTGTTGTTTGTAATTGCTAAATGGACCCAAAAGGCTACAACTTGAACTGTTATTGAATTGTTTGATTTTATTTAGCCCTTTGTTATATTTCAAGTTGATTTGAAATTGCAATTGCTTGAAAAGATTTTAAAAATTAAGTTAAAGTTTTGGAAATTCAAAATCATTTAAAATCTGACCAAATTGGATGATTTAGATTTAGAGTAGATTGTCAGGTTAGGAGAGAAATCATTAGAGTTTCTCGACCTAGTTTAGGACGACATCCTTCTACTCCTCTGCGGTTTTCAGACGGTTCGTTCCACTCCGGGACGGACCGTACCACCTTCAGTTTTAGTTGCAAACTATTAAGTATTGACCAGAGTATGGGGCGGTCTGGTCCACTACCAGGACAGTCCGTTCCAGAACCAGAATTGTTAGGTTTTAAGCCAAATTCAGGTTGTTTGTACTGGTTAGGTACAAATAACGGTTTATGCATCCCTCATCTTCTTTTCTCTGTCGTGGTTTTCATTAGTAAGAGCTGTAAGCGTTGGGTTACACCATGTTGTCATGAGGACAAGTTCTGTCGCAGAAAATAAGGTCGGCGCCTAAAGTGTCCATATGACCCTGGCCTTTTCTGGGAATCTTGCCTGGATGTGGTGTAATTTCAATGGCTGCTGGCTGAACGGGAGACCACCGCTTTCTTTTCTTACCTTAATATGACCATACTGGACTGTATGGTCATATCTATCTTTGGTTCACTTCTGGTCTATTTAGGATCGTTCTTTCACCAAAACGGTCCGTTCCAAGTTTGTTGGTTCGTATGTATTCCATACGATTCAATATGTGTATACCTTAGGGTTTGCAATTGGGTCCTAAGTCTTTATCATCCTAAGTTGGTATTTAGTTAAGACTTTTCATATTAGTATTGATGTGCATAATGAAAGGTCTTGGTTTAGGTATACTTTAAGTCTAATATAAAGGTAACTTGAGTTGTATTTGAGAGTTGAACCAATATTAATATCATCCCGCCAAAGTGGGCTCTCATATTAGTGGTTGTTTCAAAGGCTCAAATACAAAGTGTATTAAGGTACAGATAACTTCTAAATTATGAATCGGCCCAAAGGAAGGACATAATTTAAAAGGCTATATGTGCAATGTTTTGGTAGAATCAAATGGGTAATGAATATAAGGTTTTACATATAATTAATTAATCGGCCCAAAGGAAGGTTAATTAATTGATATGTTATGAATCATTACATTTGATACTACACCTAGTTGATTGAAGTTTGCTTGGAGACTCCAAAGAGCACTTGCAAATGAATAAAGACTAGCAGATGGGATTTGGACCTTTATATTGTGATTTATTGCTATACAGTTAAAGATTAATGTAAGTGCATATATCAAGTTTAAATAATCAAGCATCTTTAATATTCCAACTTAAAATTTAAGGCTCTCAGATTGATTTGATCTTGACCATGTGTTAAGGACTGATATTCCCATTAAGGTCATAAATTATAGTTTGACAATTCAGATTAAAATAACATGTGTCTTATGATCATTTCACTATTCTTGAGACATTAAAGGAGGCAAAGTTTCTAATTTCATTAAGGCTAATTCATATAAGAAAAATATTATACTTGAGTATCAAGAATAATATTATGCTTCTTGCTAAGGTACATGCATAAATTTACTATTGAGAATTTAAGTATATTTTGACACAAAGTTTCAAGTTGTATCTCTTAATGGGAAAATATGTTTTGTGCAAAATCAAAATTCTCAATTAATAAGGATAGCAGTTTATATTATAAAAAATAAAATATCAACTAAGGCAACTATTAATAAAACCCAATATAATGTGTAGACCGAATAGTTCACAATTTATATTTGAGGATATCCAATAAAACTTGGGTTTATAACCCACTTGAGAAGAAATTGGATGATAGGATAATTAGTTGTTTAGTTGATTATGCCCAAAGGTCTAGGAGTAACCAGATTATTATTTCCCACAACTAAGGATTAAGTTTTAGAGACTTTGAGGGTGTTTTGGTTGAGGGGGAGAGATAACACATTAGGATATTATCTTCAAAATAAAACCATAAGTGCCAAACTTCAATAGGACCGTTACAGGACTGAAACAGACCATTTGATTATTAGTATGGCGCATAAGGGCTAAAATGAGAGACGAACCATTTAAGGACTTAAATGGACCATCTCTCTTAGGGAATCCAAACGGACCGATTGAGGACTCAACGGACCGTTTGACTCAAACCCTATATATAAAAGTTGAACTGTTTGAGGACTCAAACGGATTCCTCTACTCAAGGAAAATCAAATGGATCGTTTGTGGATTTAGACAGACTGTTTGACTCATGACTTAAACCCCATTTAGGATCTATGGACTTAGATTTTGGTAATGATTTAATTGAAGATAATGTTGTCAATCTACAACTGCAAACACCTCAAGAACTAGTGCTTACAAGATCCACTAGGGAGAAAAGACAAACAATATCGAATGATTGTGTTGTCTATCTTCATTTAAAGGTGGATTACTGCCATAAATAAAGAGATGAAGTTCATGTGTGATAATGATATTTGAGACTTAGTAACATTGCCTAAAGATAAGAAACTCATTGGTTGCAAATGGACATTTAATACCAAAAGAGATTCTAAAGACAATGTGAAAAGGCATAAGGTATATCATGTCACTAAGAAGTTCATATAAAAGAAATGAATTTACCATAAAGAGACTTTCTCTCTAGTCTTATTGGAAGACTCTTTTAGGGTAATATGGCACTTGTAGCACATTTCGGATCTTGAGTTTCATTAAATAGATGTTAAGAATATGTTCTTCAATGGAGACATTGATGATATGCAACCATCCCATTTTGAGTCGGATGATACAAATAAAATGATTCCAAATTTTAAATCTATTTATAAACTCAAAATAGAAGTCTCAATCATGATGTTACAAACATCAAGTGCTTATCTCATTTGGTTTCGAGATTAACTTGGTTAATAATTGTATATATCACAGGTCAGTGGGAGTAATATTTTGCATTAAAATATAGTTTACTACTAGAAATGATATTATCATGTGTACTGGGCTTCAAGGTTCTCGAGCCTTTAACAAATGATAAACATCAGTTAGGTTCTCAAGTAGTATGATAAGATTAAATGCAAACTATTAGATACCCTGTGATTAAGGCATATATATATGATACACCCCACAAATATTGACTAAATAAAGTTGGAAATAAAAGTATTCCTTTTGGTTATAAGGAATTTAAATTAAGATTGTATACATGTGGATACTGTATATAAAGATGCAAAGTCAATATCTGTACAATATGAGTATAGAACTTTGGAATGGAACCAAAATTAATTATTAAATATGTACTTACAGTTCGAATGTCTGAAATAGGTTGAGGTCATTTTAGTATTCTGACTTCGATTTTAGTAAATGCCGTAATAACATGCAAAAGGATAATTCCATGAAGAACGCTTATGTATTAGCATCTTCCACAATGGAAATAAGGTTTATAGTATGTTATAAAGCATTCAAATTTAGGGAGTATGATTATGAATTTTGTCACTAGGTTGCGCATAATGGATGCTACTTAAGCATCACTATGGATATTGTGACAATAATTATATATATACTCTAACAACATGAACTTAAATAAGTTCAGGCACATTAAAACTTCAAGTTTCTTGTTGTAAATAAAAGAGTTAAGAATAATTTAATGTCAATCTAACACATTAGAACAAAACTCCAAAATTGCAGATCTGTTCACAATATCTGGAAACACCCAATACAGTTACAGAAGCATTTTGCTTGTGTGGGTGTAAATTCAGTTGAGAGTTTATAACTTCAGTGGGAGTTTGTGTTTAGTGAGAGTGCTTGATTGGACATATATTTAGTTTTTCAGTTTATTCAGTATGTAAAGAATTTCTGCAGAAATGAATAAAGATTCAGTTTTCATTCTGACTCTAATTATGTTGACCTCACTTCAGTTTTGGGTGACCAATAAAGTTGGAAATAGACACGTGACAGTCACACTTACGTGTATTTTCCACACCACTTATACACATCTTAAATCAATGTCATTCATTTATAATGATATTGTGATCATTGTGAGTTTAGTTGCGACGACTTTATAGGATTAGAGACCTGTAAATGCTATAATGTAGCGAATGCTTCCTTGGTCTTCTGTCATTGTGAATGATGGACGGAATTAAGGGCACAAAATTTATTACCATAAAAGTTGAGCTCATTAAAGTTAAGGATATTGGATAACACCAAACATAATAGCCCAAGTGGGAGATTGTTAGATTATTTTCATATAGGCTGACGAGTCTATATGGAAAGTATCTAAATTAAGCGTGGGCTGATTTGTTTGGTATCCAAGTTTCTATTAATTATGGTAATAGGCTAAATTTGGCTGTGAAAGAATAGCAGATTTTGTGCAATAGATGCGTTGCCTTTTATAGGTGGTTATATTTATAAACATTGCCTAATTAAGATGGTTAATTAAGGCATTGTTTGGAGGCCAAGAAGCCTTTGGCTCTCTATATATAAAGGGGTTGGTCCCCAAGGGACAAGACATCCATGAAACAACGTGATTGCTGCATACATGAGTTGATAGCAGCAACTCTGCCCCTCTTTCTAGTTATTCCATCGATTAGAGAGAGATAGTGCTTTGCTTTTAGGCGTAAGGCATCAAAGGGCGTGTCTTGATCCTTTGGAAGACTTCCTCCCAACCTTGGTGGTGATCTCACAACACTAAGGACTTTAGCAACAAGCAAGACGTGCTCAACATCAAGATTCAGACCATAGCAATGGAATTAGGTAAGCTTCCGCTCATGATTTAGTTTTCTTGTGTTTTGGAACGGTCTGTTCCACTGCTGGTTCTGCGAGTTCATGTTTTTATGGTTTTGCTATTTGATCTGCTAGAATTGTTATTCCTTTGGCTTTAATGCAAACCCAACAAATCAATCCAGCGGTGAAGATGATGAGACCAACCCCTTCCACGACCATGGGTCCAGTGATGAATAGGCTCGACATCGACACCCACCCCGAAGGAACACTGGTTTCCGACGGGCTTTTGATTTGAAAGGTGATATTCCTGTGTATGAAGGTCGAATTAATCCTGATGAGTTTATTGATTGGTTGAATACAGTTGAAAGAGTTTTTGATTACAACAACATTTCTGAAGAAGAGAAGGTGAAAGTTGTTGCCATCAAACTTAAGAAACACGCTTCTATTTGGTGGGAGCAGTTAAAAATGAAGCGAGGGCGAGAGGGCAAGTCAAAAATTCGAACTTGGGAAAAGATGAAAAAAGAGTTGCGCAAGAAGTTTTTACCTGATGGTTACTTACAAGAGGCATTCCTTCAGTTACACGACTTTACTCAACGCGAGTTAACCGTGGCTGATTACACAGAGCAGTTTGATTATCTAATGTTGAAGTGTGGGGTTGTAGAACCCGAGGAGCAGACCATTGCCCGTTATATTCGCGTGCTCCAAAAAGAGATTCATGATATGGTAACTCTTCAATCTTTTTGTTCTTATCATGATGTTTTTAAGCTGGCCACAAAAATTGAAAAGCAATTAAAGGAGAAGGAAGACAGAAAATCAACTAGTTTTGGTGGTTCTCATGTAACAACCCGCGGTTATTCGACTAACCGTAGTAGTAGCTCTCAAACAGCAAAACCAGCAGCAACCAAAACCACCAGAATTGTTCCGATGCAAGAAAGTGTTGCGGGTTCATCCCGAGTGAAATTGAAATCTGTGCAGTGTTACAAGTGCCAAGGTTATGGACATATAGCCTCAGAATGTCCAAACCAGCGGGTTTTTGCAATTGTTGAAGAACCTTTGGAGAATGAAAATTTCAATTTGGAGTTGCCACCAGTTTTTGATGAGCCATGTGAGGAAGAAGAAGTCACATATGGTGATGTGGGAGAATTGTTGGTGATTCGAAGGGTGTTGAATGCAAGTTCAGAACCTAACGAAGCATGGCTGCGCAACAACATCTTTCAGACACGGTGCACGTCACATGGCAAGGTATGTGAGGTTGTTATCGATAGCGGGAGTTGCGAAAATGTTGTTTCTAAAACTATGGTTGAAAAGCTGCCTCTAAAACCTGAAAAACACCCTCAACCTTATAAACTTTCTTGGCTACAAAAGGGTAATTCAGTTCGTGTAGAGCGTGTTTAGTGAATTTTTCCATTGGAGAAAATTATCGTGATGAAGTATGGTGTGATGTGGTTCCTATGGATGCATGCCATTTACTTTTGGGTCGTCCATGGCAGTATGATAGGAAGGCAGTGCATGATGAATTTAGAAACACCTATTCTTTCATGAAAGATGATATCAAGGTGACTTTGGGTCCTTCCAAACATAAAAGTGCATCAAAATCTGCAAGTGGAGACAGTAATTTCTTTATCTCAAAATCTGAATTATTTTATGCACTTGTGGTGAAAGAGGTTGCAAATGATGTAACAACAAATCTGGAATTGTTAGAACCTTTACTTGCAGAATTTCAGAATATCATTCCAGATGAAATTCCAGTAGGGGTTCCTCCTATGCGCAACATACAACATTGTATTGATTTTGTTCCTGGAGCAGTTTTGCCGAATAAAGCGGCATATCGAATGAATCCAATGGAGAATGCCGAATTACAGCGGCAGGTAGATGAGCTTTTGAAAAAAGGTTTGGTGCGAGAAAGCATGAGCCCTTGCGCAGTTCCAGCTCTTTTGGTTCCGAAGAAAGATGGTTCTTTTAGAATGTGTGTCGATAGTAGAGCGGTTAATAAAATCACCATCAAATACCGCTTTCCTATTCCTCGCCTTGATGACATGTTGGACCAGCTTCATGGTGCAAATGTGTTCTCAAAGATTGATCTTCAAAGTGGCTATCATCAGATTCGAATGCGACCTGGTGATGAGTGGAAAACAGCCTTTAAAACTCGTGATGGGCTGTATGAATGGCTTGTAATGCCATTTGGGCTTTCTAATGCTCCTAGCACATTTATGCGACTAATGAACTTTGTTTTCAAGTCGTTTATTGGCAGGTTTGTGGTGGTCTATTTTGATGATATTCTTGTGTACAACAAAGGTCCAGATGAACACATCAAGCAACTTCGCAAAATTTTCGAGGTGCTAAATGAGCAGAAGTTGTATGTCAACTTAAAGAAGTGCGAGTTCATGACCAGCAACTTGGTGTTTCTTGGCTATGTTGTTTCAAATGGAGGCATTCATGTTGATCCATCAAAGGTGGAGGCAATTCTCTCTTGGCCAGTTCCAACTTCAGTTCATGAAGTTCGCAGCTTTCTCGAGTTGGCGTCTTTCTATCGCCGATTTATTCGAAGTTTCAGCACCATTGCGGCACCAATCACTGAGTGTTTGAAGGGAGGTGTATTTCGATGGACAAGAAATGCTGAAAACAGTTTTGAACTTCTCAAGTCGAAAATGATGGAGGCTCCTTTACTTGCATTGCCGAACTTTGAGCAGGTATTTGATCTTGAATGTGATGCATCTGGTGTGGGAATTGGTGCTATCCTCAGCCAAGAAGGACGGCCAATCGTTTTCTTTAGTGAAAAGCTGTCAGATTCACGCAAGAACTACTTGACATATGACAAAGAATTCTATGCTATAGTTCGAGCACTATCACATTGGAGACATTATCTCATTTCGAAGGAGTTTGTTCTGTACTCTGATCGTGAGGCTTTGAAGTACATCAATGGGCAAACACAAGCTCAAACCGAGGCATGCACGCTGGGTTGAATTTTTGCAGGAGTATACTTTTCATATCAAGCACAAAAGTGGGGTTTTAAATCAGGTGGCTGGTGCTTTGAGTCTTAGGCGTTCCTTGCTGATCACTTTGCAAGCAAAAGTTGTGGAGTTTGAAGAAATTAAGGAGCTGTACAAAAAAGATGATTACTTTTGCAAAGTGATTGAAGAATGTTCAAAAGGACCATTTAAAATTCTGCAACGCATCAACGATAATGCATACAAGGTTGAGCTGCCAGCAAACTACGGTGTATCCACTACTTTTAATGTGAAAGATCTGTCTCTTAACCATGGATATAATGAATTGAACTCAGGGACGAGTTACCGCGCAGCAGAAGCGAATGACACCGTTCGAGCCACGTCAGATGCTGACTAATCATCCCAGCCATGTCATTCAGTCAAAGAAGTAGTCAATAAAATTAATTAGTTGGTTAAGAGTTATCTTTTGTTTTAATTAGTCAAAAAAAAGTTATTATTCTGTTGTTGTGTTTTGTGCTTTCTTTTGTGGTCTTCTAGGACTTTATTTAATGTGTTTTGATATTAGAAAAAGTGGTTGAGGTTATGTATTAATGGGTAGTGAGTTTTAAATGTAATAGATTGCTTTATAAGCAAAAGATGATGATGTAATAGACAGATTATGAAATGAATACGAATTTCTGAGTTTTATCTCTATTTTCTTTCTCTTGAGAGCTGAGTGTTACTCCTCCTTGAGTGAATTTTATCCTTACACTTCTTTACTACTTGAAACCTCTATCTGATCGGCGTCAGCATATGTTATTTATTCAAAAAAGATTTGATTGTACATAGTAATTACTCATATAAAGTGCAAATAATGTAATTCAGAGCATTATCGGAGTATTTCAATAGTTTCTAGATTCATTTCAAGTTATTTCATCTCAATAAAGTACGTTTAATCTCTTTATACTGAAAATAATATGATCTTATGTTATTTATTAAAAAATATTGGAATATAATGCAATTCTGAGCATCATTTGAGAATTTCAATCGTTTATGGATTCATTCTAACTCATGTCATCACAATAATTTATATTTAAACTCTTTGTACTGAATATAATATGATTTATATATTATTTGTTCAAAAATATTAGATTATCCATGTTAATGATGCAAATAAAGTGCAAATAATGCAATTCTGAGTATCATTTGAGCATTTCAATCGTTTTTTAATTCATCCTAGGTAATTTCACCACAATAATCTATATTTAGAATGGTGAGGGTATTGATTTGTTGGGGTTAGAGGGGTAGTAAGGTTAGTGAATGTTGTTTGGCGCGGTATGTTGAGGTCAGTATTTTAAGGTTAGTATGTCAAGTTTAGCATCATTTGTTTATTTCAATTGTTTCTGGATTCATTCTAAGTGATTTCGGCAAAATAATCTATATTTAAACTTTTTATTCTGAATAGATCATGATTCATATGTTATGTATTCAAAATATTGGATAATAAATGATAATTACATATAAAAATTACAAATAATGCAATTCTGAGCTTCATTTTAGCATTTCAATCGTTTCTGTATTCATTCTAAGTCATTGCATCATAATAATTTACATTTCAACTCTTTATCCTGAATAGAACAAGATTCATATGTTATTTATTAAAAAAATTGGATTATACATGGTAATTACGCATATAAAATTCAAATAATGCAATTCTGAGTATAATTTTAGCATTTCAAGCATTTCTGGATTCATTCTAAGTTATTTCATCACAATAATCTATATTCAAACTCTTTATACTGCAAAAAATATGATTCATATGTTATTTATTTAAAAATATTGGATTATACAAGAGAATTATGCATATAAGTTGCAAATAATGCAATTCTAACCGTCATTTGAGCATATCAATCATTCTTGGATACATTCCAAGTGATTTCGTCACAATAAACTACACTTAAACTATTCATACTTAAAATAATATGATTCATATGTATTTTATTAAAAAATATGGGATTATACATGGTAATTATGCATATAAATTGCAAATAATGCAATTCTGAGCATCATTTGAGCATTTCAATCGTTTCGATATTCATTCTAAGTGATTTCATCAAAATATTCTATATTTAAACTCTTTATACTGAATAGAACATGATTCATATGTTATTTATTCAAAAATATTGGATTATACATGGTAATTACATATATAAAATGCAAATAATTAAATTCTGAGCATCCCTTTAGCATTTCAATTGTTTCTGAATTTATTCTAGGTCATTTCACCACAATAATCTACATTTAAACTCTTTATATTGAATAGAATATGATTCATATGTTATTTATTCAAAAATATTGGATCATACATGGTAATTACGCATATAAAATGCACATAATGCAATTCTGAGAATCATTTTAGGATTTCAATCGTTTCTGGAATCATTCTAGGTCTTTTCATCATAATAATATATATTTAAACTCTTTATACTTATTAGAATACGATGCATATGTTATTTATTCAAATAGATTTGATTATACAAGGTAATTACACGTATAAATTGCAAATAATGCAATTCTGAGCATCATTGGAGAATTTCAATCGTTTTGGATTCATTCCTAGTCATTTCATTTCAATAATCTACATTTAATCTCTTTATACTGAAAATAATATGATTCTTATGTTATTTATTCAAAAATATTAGATTATACATGGTAATTACGCACATAAAATGCAAATAATACAATTCTTAGCATCATTTTAGTATTTCAATCATTTATGGATTTATTCTAAGTTATTTCATCACAATAATCTATATTCAAACTCTTTATACTGTAAAGAATCTGATTCATATGTTATTTATTAAAAAATATTGGATTATCCACGGTAATTCCGAATTATGCATATACAATTGTAGATTATTTTACCATGATTTGTTCATTTCTAAGTAATTTCACCACAATAATATACATTTAATCTCTTTATACTGTCTAGAATACGGTTCATATGTTATTTATTAAAAAAGAATGGGTTATACATGGTAATTACGTATATAAAATTCAAATAATGAAATTCTGAGCATCATTTGTTTATTTCAATTGTCTCTGTATTCTTTCTAAATGATTTAATAAAAAAAATCTATATTTAAACTCTCTATACTATATAGATCATGATTCATATGTTATTTATTCAAAAATTTTGGATTATACAAGGTAATTACATATATAAAATGCAAATAATGCAATACTGAACAACATTTTAGCATTTCAATCGTTTCTGTATTCATTCTAAGTCATTTCATCACAATAATTTACATTTAAACTCTTTATCCATAATAGAACAAGATTCATATGTTATTTATTAAAAAAATTGGATTATACATGGTAATTACGCATATAAAATGCAAATAATTAAATTCTGAGCATCCCTTAGGCATATAAAATGCAAATAATTAAATTCTGAGCATCCCTTTAGCATTTCAATTGTTTCTGAATTTATTCTAGGTCATTTCACCACAATAATCTACATTTAAACTCTTTATATTGAATAGAATATGATTCATATGTTATTTATTCAAAAATATTGGATCATACATGGTAATTACGCATATAAAATGCACATAATGCAATTCTGAGAATCATTTTAGGATTTCAATCGTTTCTGGAATCATTCTAGGTCTTTTCATCATAATAATATATATTTAAACTCTTTATACTAAAGATAATAATATTATTATGTTATTTATTCAAAAATATTGGATTATGCATGGTAATTACGCATATAAAATGCTAATAATGCAATTCTTAGCATCATTTCATCATTTCAATCGTTTCTGGATTCATTCTAAGTTATTTCATCACAATAATCTACATTTAAACTCTTTATACTGAATATA
This sequence comes from Rhynchospora pubera, assembly GCA_028095005.1. Lineage (NCBI taxonomy): Eukaryota > Viridiplantae > Streptophyta > Magnoliopsida > Poales > Cyperaceae > Rhynchospora > Rhynchospora pubera. Next base: position 67,652,605 of record CM051461.1, on the reverse strand, counting down.
ATACAATTCATATCTTATTTATTATAAAAGATTGCATTATATATGGTAATTACTCTTACAAAGTGCAAATAATGCAATTCTGAGCATCATTTCTGCATTTCAATTGTTTCTGGATTCATTCTTAGTCATTTCATAACAATAATCTACCTTTAGACTTCGCTCCAGAAGGAGAGAGTCGGAGCGAAGGGAAGGGAGGAGAGTTCGGATAGAGGGAGAGAATGGACGGAAATTAAGGAGAGCAGAGAGACAGATAGAGGGAGAGATCGGTTACTCCCAAAATCGGAGAGTACCGAGTCCCTTCCCTTCGCTCCGAGTCTCTCCTTCTGGAGCGAAGCCTTAAGCTCTTTATACTGTATAGAATACGATTCATATTTTATTTATTCAAAAAGAATGGATTATAAATGGTAATTACGCATATAAAATGCAAATAATGCAATTATGAGCATCATTTTAGAATTTTAATTATTTCAGGATTCATTAGAAGTATTTTCATCACAATAATCAGTATTTTAAACTCTTTATACTGAATATAATACGATGAATATGTTATTTATTCAAATAAATTTGATTATACAAGGTAATGACGCGTATAAAGTGCTAATAATGTAATTCTGAGCATCATTGGAGTTTTTCAATCATTTCTGGAATCATTCCAAGTCATTTCATCAGAGTAATCTAAATTTAAACACTTTATTCTGAAACTAATATGATTCATATGTTATTTATTCAAAATATGAGATTATACAAGGTAATTATGCATATAAAGTGCAAATATTGCAATTTGAGCATTTCATTGGATTCTGTATTCAATCTAAGTCATTTCATCATAATAATCAACATTTAAACTCTCTATACTGAATAGAATGCGATTCATATGTTATTTATTCAAAAAGATTGGATTATACATGGTAATTACACATATAAATTGCAAATAAGGCAATTCTGCGCATCATTTGAGACTTTTCATTGTTTATGGATTCATTCAAAGTTATTTCATCACAATAATCTATATTTCAACTCTTTATACTAAATATAATACGATTCATATGTTATTTATTCAAAAATATTTTATTATACGTTGTAATTACGCAAATAAAATGAAAATAATGCATTTCTGAGCATTTCAATCGTTTCTTGATTCATTCTAAGTCATTTCATCACAATAATCTACATTTATACTTTTATACTGAATAGAATAGAATTCATGTGTTATTTATTCAAAACGATTGGATTATACATGGTAATTACACATATAAAGTGCGAATAATGCAATTCTGAGCATCATTTGAGCATTTCAATCGTTTTTTTATTTATTTTAAGTCATTTCATCACAATAATATACATTTAAACTCTTTATACTGAATAGAATATGATTCATAAAATAATTACTCAAAAATATTGAATTATACATTGTAATTACGCATATTAATTGTAAATAATGCAATTCTGAGTTTCATTTGAGCATTTTCAATCGTTTCTGAATTTATTCTAAATTATTTCATCACAATAATCTATATTTAAACTCTTTATACTGAATAGAATATGATTCATATGCTATTTACTCGAAAAGATTGGATTATACATGATAATTACGCATAAAAAGTGCAAATAATGCAATTTTATGTCAATTCATCACAACAATCTTCATTTAAAATATTTATACTGTCTAGTATATGTTTCACATCTGATTTATTTTAAAAAATTGGATTATTCATAATAATTACGCATATAAAGTGCAAATAATGTAATTTTGAGTATCATTTGATCATTTCAATTATTTCTAGATTAATTCTAAGTAGTTTCATCACAATAATCTATATTTAAACTTTTTATACTATTTAGAATAAGATTCATATGTTATTTAATCAAAATGATGGGATTATACATAGCAATTAGCATATAAAATGCAAATAATGCATTTCTGAGTATCACTAGAGCATTTCAATCGTTTTTAGACTGATTCTAAGTCATTTTATCATAATAATCTATATTTATATTTTTGTATTGTATAGAATATGATTCATATCTTGTTTTTTCAAAAAGATTAGATTATACATTGCAATTACGCATATAAAGTGCAAATAATGCAATTATATGTATTATTTGGGCATTTCAATCGTTTCTGAATTCATTCTAAGTCATTTCATCTCAATAATCTATATTTAAAGTCTTTATATTCTCTAGAATATGATTCATATCTTATTTATTTAAAAAATTTGGATTATACATAATAATTACGCATATAAAATGTAAATAATGCAGTTCTGAGTATCATTTGAGCATTTCAATCGTTTCTAGATTTATTTTAAGTCAAATCATCACAGTAATCTACATTTAAAGTCTTTATACTGTCTAGAATATGATTCATATAAAAGATTGGATTATACATTGTAATTACGCATATAAAGTGCAAATAATGCAATTCTGAGTATCAGTTAAGCATTTATGGGTTCATTTTAAGTTATTTCTTCACTATAATCTACATGTAAACTCTTTATATTGTCTAGAATATGATTCATATCTTATTTATTTAAAAATATTGGATTATACATAGTAATTACACATATAAAATGCATAAAATACAATTCTGAGTATCATTAGAGCATTTCAATCGTTTCTGGATTCATTCCAAGTCATTTCATCACAATAATCTACATTTAATACCATCCATACTAAGATTCACATCTTGTTTGTTCAAAAAAAATTAGATTATATATAGTAATCACGCATATAAACTGCAAAGAGATTGGATTATAGATAATAATTACGCATATAAAGTGCAAATAATACAATTCTGAGTATCATTTGAGGATTTCAATTGTTTCTTGACTCATTGTAAGTTATTTCATCACAATAATCTACATTTAAACTCTTTATACTTTCCAGATTAAGATCATATCTTGTTTATTCAAAAAGATTGGATTGTATATAGTAATTATGCATATTAAGTGTTGATACAGTTAGATTAGAATCTGAGCCCAGCAGCGGAATAAAATCCATTTAAAGCCCAGTTACAAAAATAATCAGGAAAAGAATCGTAAAAACAGACCTCCCTCGAGGTCCTCACAAAGGGAGGTCAGAAACCGTTATGCCTTAGGTGGACCCAGAGTCAGGAACTGTTAGAAACAGCCTGCTCAGAAAAATGATTTCCAGGGACGAACGATCTCCAGTACAACCATCAGATCCCTTGTAACCTTTCTACTATAACCTCTGAGGAAACTTCGTTGAAACCTCGCATAAGCAAGTGCCGATCAGGAACAGAGAGGGTAGGGCGAGGTTTGGAGAGGTTTCAGCGACCTTTGTAACGTAATTATGGGAGGATGATAGTGTCACAAGAAGGCCACAGAGGATCCAAAGCGGTGTGATTAGTTACTATAAATAGACACCCCCCCTCCATGAGGAAGGGGGGTTAGATTAAATAGAGAGAAAATCCCATGTACTAAAGAGGATCATAATGAATAAATTCGAAGATTTCTACTTCTTTTCATCTTATCTTTCTGTTGAAAACTTATGAGCTAGACTTTAGGTTATCAAGTGTAAATATTGTAATTCTTTGGAGAAAGCCTTCAATCAAAGCGCTTTGACCGGAGTCCCGGTTAAACCCCGTCAGTTCTTAATTTTGAAAGTTCAAATGACCGATCCAAACCATCAAATATGATCTCCATATTGAAATCTTCTTGCCGACCAAAATTTTCATTTTTTTGAAAATTTTAAGTATTTTTTTCGAATTTTAAAAAATTGTTAATCTAATTTGTTCTGAATCCTACAAAAAAGAATAATCGACAACGAAAATGTTATATACATTATAGAGTTATATTTTAAGTATGATCCGACATGTCAATGGCCATGAGTTATATTTGATAATTGACTAATTGTCCCTCATGCCTTTTTAGGTATCTGAAAAAAAACAACAACACATATTTCACACAATAAATTACAAAAAAATCCTCCCAAGTATTGTCAAATTAAGAAAATAATGTTATATCATAGGAAATGAATCATAGGCAGCTTTGATTTAATTCGAAGAGTATAATGCATGATTATGTTTTCCTTCATAAGAGTATAATGCATTATTATGTTTAGCACATAAACCACCTATATGTAGCTATTTTATTATTATTTTTTTGTAGTGCAGAAATTGTATTATTAAAAAATTTACTTAAAAACGTTTAAATTAGTTACATAATAAAAGTAAGAAAAATATTTAAGAAAAAAAGTTTTCTAGATTCATGACCACTCACCTCAGAAAACAAATAAATTCTAGAAAAAGACAAATAAAATAACAAAAAGAGAGATGAGAAGCATCAATGAAGAGGGTTTGTGATGCGGCGCTCTTTTATCTTTCTCTTTTCTGCTCTCTCGTTGCCTTGCACGTCCTCTCTAGTCCTGACATGAGGGGGAAGGAGCAGGAGGTGGAGGAGAAGCCAATGATGCAGGGACGAAGTCATAAAATTTTTTAATGGATATCATTAAAATTTAATTATAAATTTCATAATAATATTAATAGAATTTGAACGTGAAAAATCTGGATTTTTAATTATGGGGTTCAACAATTGAAATGTATTATATTTTTATATGGGATTCAAATGCATAATTTCAACAATTGAAATATATTATATTTTTATATGGGATTCAAATGCATAATTTTTTATGAATATGGTCTACTTAACTACAAAATACATATAAAAATATTAGACTCACAAAAAAATAGTGGTGACATTGTACACCTTTGATGTACTTAAATCCGTCACTGCAATAATGGATGGAAGGTTGCAGGTATAGCAGAGGAGCGGCGGTGGAACTTGGGGTGGGGCGGATTTCGCGGACGAAGAGGGGATGAAGAGGGAGATAGGGCCGCGTGGAGGAGGGTTTGAAGTAGGACGGATAAAGACGGGTTCAACAAATGAGAGAGAGAGAGAAAGGAGGAGGAGGAGGCAGAGGCACACACATGTCATAAGCAAAGAGGGGTGGCGTGAAGTTGGAAAGAAAGAGGCAGAAAAGAAAAATAAATCGCTGGAATTTTTTAATCGATCAGATCTGATCACAAAATCGAATCGTGCGGAGGACCAATGCGGTCACGGAAATTAATTAATAATATATACTATAGACTATAGATTAAGTAATAAATATTAAATATCCGAGGTAGCATATGTAAAAGCATAAACATTAATATCCAATAGTCTAATAAATGTCGATACAGATAACCTCAAGCGGTTCAAAAGTACTCTCCTAGTGCAATTAACATAAATTAGCTGAAGTTAGGAACTAAAAGTGAATAGATTTTTGTCCCTAGAAAGACATTTTGTAGTACCAATCTTGGCAAATAACTAAAAAAAGCTTGGCTGAAACCACATAGCTGGTTCAGGTGGCCAAAATCGTCGCTTCTTGCCAGGGTCGCGCACAATATGCTCAATCGTATCCCCATCCCGGTCAGTGCCAAAAATGCTATGATATGATCCAAGATAATGTTCATCTCCTCTATATATACAGCTGTACTCTATGTATATAGAATCCCCGTCAAGCGAATCCCAGTCATCAGAGCAAACAGCTAGGTAGGGGCCGGTAATAGTACTGCCACCGAAAATTGTAGTGTTGCTTCTATCGGTGACCTCAAGCTTCAATGATTGTTCTTGAAACTTGTAAATCTTAATATTTTGATCTGGATGGAAAGCAACCACATAAACTCCAGATTTTCCTTCAAGTAAACGCATTCTGACAGCTCGTAACTCTGGCTCAAAATTGAAGTTGATCACTTCCTCAGGTTTATTTGACTTAATAATATCCATGGCACCCCTATAAAGCAAATAAAACTGTCCATTATAATATGTCGCATCTGATGGACCTGTGTCATAGCGGCTGATGACCCTTGTCCAGCAATAGTCCCCAACCCGGCAGCAGAGCACCCAGCATTGCCAAAGGCACACTGTTATCAAGCAATTCGGGTTGGCAAGATTGGTAGAGAAAGTCATCTTGCTCTTCGCAAAATATCCCATGTATGAACCAAACAAGTCGCTACCATTAAAGCAGAATCTGTGCAACTTATTTCCGAAATGTTTGACCGGTGAAGTAAAGGGAGGGAGATGAATTTGAGCCCGTGTTAATGGGTTTAGTAAGAAAACTTCTCTGCCTCCAATAGACACAAGCAAAAGCCAGCCACGGTAGGAGGCACAACACATCACGTTAATGGTTTCTGGGAGGTAAAGCCTGCGCATCTTGCTTTCCCATATGTCGTATAAGAAGCGAATCCCATCATCCTTTTCGTCTGGACACGGTTCAAACGGAAGGATCAGCCATGGGAGTTGGAGAGGGAGATGGGGTAGCTTCCAGAGGGAGATAGAACGCCAGGAAGAGCAAACAGCACAAAACCGAACGTAGTCAATGATGGATTTTATCTTTTCTGAGATCAACTCCACAACCTCCGGAGGGAGATAGGCCCAGTCACGAAATTGGAAAGGCGAATCCTCTACAGGCATGTTGTTAATTAATTGTATTAAGGTTTTGAATATACAAAGGATTAGGCGGCAAGCCGGCAAGGTTGGAAGAGGTTTAAGGAGTTTGTGACGTTTGGAGGTTTTAACTCGCACGGCAGATGAGAAAAATGCTCGAGACCCGTTATTTCAAGAATTTTTTTAGTTTTTTTTATGCATTCTAAAAATTCTTCCGTTATTTTAAGAGTGGTTATCCTAATTCACCCGCTACATTTAAGAATAGTTCTCTCTTAATTAGTAGACCCATATACGAGTCCTAACATTTCGGACGACTCAAATAAACCGTCTATTTCGGACGTTTGCAAGTAATTTGAGGGAAAGTTTCAATAAGCCAAGCAAATAATCTGTTGCAAGAAACCTCGAAACTACTAATTTACTATATGTCCAAATTGAAATGTAGCAAAATGGAAATGGGAGAAAACAAAACAATAATGTCTAAGTGGTTCGGAGTGCAATTTCAAAATTGTCTAGGCAAGGAAGGTAATTTTAGCAACAAACTAAAATGCTATCTTAAAAGAAAGAATTAAGTACAAAATCCTCTACCGCCGCTACAAACTTAGTCGAGTTAAGAATCATCAATGCAAAAGAAATTTGAGAAAATAGGTTATTTACATAATAATCATCAAGAAGATAACCTCCTTACTCTACTAGAAGAAAAAATATATATATATTAAAGAGTTTGAATTTTGAACTATGTGACATAAATGCAATTACGCATGGTATTATAATCCTTCTAAAAAATTAGCTAAAAATACAGAAAAAGAAGGCTATATTGACAATAAATATAAATAAATCATGACATTGGAAATAGTTCTCATCAAACTACAAGAATGCAATTCTTTTTTATTTAAATATTCTTTCGGCACCAAATTGCCAATTCAAACATCAAATTGTAAATGCGCATGTTCTCATCAAATTGCATTTATAATCTGGGACTCGTTGAATTTCCTGTATGGTTTTTTTTAATTCTTTTACTTTTTGCTTTCGAATCCTTCTCCTTTTTTTTCTTTTCTTCGAGGGACAGCCTCCCACTGTGAGCGTGTAAGCATCAACTTTTCATATCCTTCTTTATTCTGCTGCCTCCCTTTCAAACACTCAATCTTCCTGTAACTTCTGCCACTGACATTGAGGATACATCACCCCACTATTTTATTGTTCCAACAATGAGTAAGAATTTATCAGGTACTACACTAAACAAACTCTCAACCACAGCACTATCTTTCAATTATCCCCCAAGGGATCTAATCTCCCATGCTGTACTTAATAAATTCTGAGCGAATTCCACTACACTAGTTGTATCTGGCATGATCAGCCGATCAAACTATCGTTTCAGTATCTGTTCCCTTGCCTTCCTAACACAATCTTCATCCACGATCATCTGTTTGATTGTCTCCCATGCCTATTTAGCAATTTATATTTCTGCTAAAGCCATTACAACTGGATCTGACACTGCCTGGAAAATAATAGCCAGAGCTCTCTGATCCTTCTCTTTGTCGACTTCTTTCTTTCCGTCAACTTCTTCTCAGACTCCTAATGCCTTCAGTATGACCTTTATCTGGACTGCCCAAAGCCCATATTTCATTTCATTCAATATTGGGTATTGGATCGACACCCCTCCAATTACTGCTCATGTTTGTAATTTGTCCGCACCCTTCTTCTTATCTGCACATGTATCTAACATCGAATCACACCTAGGTTGCTCTGCTACCAAATGTCAGAATTCAACCGTTTTACCATTTGATTCGTATTTGAAAATAATAAGAGAAATAACAAAGAACAATTTTGTGGTGCAAAACTTCCAGCACCGTTTTTCTGATTTTCCTTCTCCTTTTATTTAAAACAGAAATAACAAAACATGATAATAATAATATACTAGTACAAAGTTAACTAAACTGACCAGTGGTTTCTTATTTTCCCCTCATTTGACAAGAAAATCAAATAACATATTCTATTTTTTAAAATATAAACAAGTAAACTAATGTTAGACAACAAATAACCAAAATAGCTAAGATATAAAAAACTGATACTGGTACTGTCAGTGTACCAGTCGACACAACCACTTGTCTCACAGAGACCAACCGAGCTGAGGCCAGCAGCAAGGAAAGGCACAGGCCCTGCCTTGTCACCCCCGTTATCAGCCCCAGAATTTTCCTTGGCAACATGATATGCATAAGGCTGCATTGTGCCATAAACTATTGAGACGTTCATGCCAGCTTTTTCAAAGACAGCTCCATCCTGCAATCGATTAAGTGTATACTGACATCAAAATACACTGTATTAAACAATTTCCCTCCTGCCCAGTTTATTAACAAAGTTTCCAGATTACCCAGCCCATAATAAATTATACTTAAGCATGAATTGCTGAATTGATCTTGACAGTAAGAAATCACACATTGTGAACTATTATAGTCTATAAATTGGCAAAACAAATAAGAAAGAGAAGATAAAATGCCAATGCTACTTCTCAATATGTGTGAAGTATTACTCATACTAATTAAGAGTAACAGAGACACAGAGATCCAATTGTACCAAATTATCTTCTCAAATTGAGGACGAACTGAAGTCGAGACAGCGGCAAGGTCGCTGAGCACAAAAAGGTCTCAGGCAACTTATTCTCAGGCACCTCCTCCTCAATTGCCACAGCTGCACAGACTTCATCACACCAAATCTGACCAGCTGACAGAGAACTTGTAAACGACACAGCATGAGAGCATTAAATTCTCACGAACCTCCTTCTCAATTGCCACTTGCATTAATTTTAATGACTTGAAAACTAAACGCTTCAAGTCATTTTACTTTAATATTTTTAGCTTGCCAAAATAAAGTGCAAAAAAGGGCAAAAGGTCCATTATTGAATAATTACCTTCCATCCCACATGCCTAACAATTTGAGTTAAAATTCTAAAATAAAAACATTGTTAGTTTCAAATATTTGGAAACGCTAAGCACAATTGGATATGCCTAAAAAAAAATGCAATAATACCTTTGGCAAGCATATCTTTCTGGGCATCTCCAACATAGTTTTTGTATGTCCAAACATAGCCTCCCCTCAAATTTAACAGTAACGCATAAGTTGGATGTATTTTGATGATTTATGCTATTATTTTCACAATTACTAAGAAGTAAGAACCTAGCTAACCAATTGATACCCAATAATTCATGCCATATGCACAAATATAAAATAAACATAAACTAGCAGAAAGCAAGAATATTTACTTGGAGGAGAGTGGACCAAGGTCCTTGAATTCTTTTAAACATTTGAGATTTTGAAGGATTGCAAGGGGTGATATCTCCTGATACTAGCACGTAGGCGCATTGAGCAGACCACAAACTCGCATCTCTCTCAACAAAAACAAATAAGAATAAATAACCAATCGGTAAGGACATATTAAAATTGATTGTAAATACCGCCAAAAAAAAATGCACAAAAGAGACAACATGGATTGCTATCTTAGGGGTTCAGTCTTCTCTCTTTCCTTCAGTAACAAAGATCTAGGTTTATACGTATTCTCTTTTTTATCCAGGAAAGAAGAACGATGAAATGAGGGTGAGTGAGAGCGTGAGACAGTGCTACCGAAGGGAGGAGAAAAGAAAAGGCAGAACTCCGAGCGGCTCAAAAGAGGCGGAGACGGGATGGAAATGAAAATAGAAAGAGAACGCAAAAATTAAAAATAAAATAATGCGCTCCCAAATAAACGCTTAAAATCCGCGTTGGGCTGATATAACGAAACAATATCCGACACTAACACATTTTTATTTGTACGACACACTCATTTAACTCATTTATTTATTTGCAAAACCTTGGATAATGTGTAAGATGAAATAGATTAATAACGTTATCCAAGGTTTTGCACTAACGTGTAAGATGAGTTAATTGAGTTAAACGTTATCCAAGGTTTTGCACACTCATTTATTTACAAAAACCATATAAAAACGCATCATTTATTAATAAAGCCACTGTTTATATTAGTATCTAGATTAGTTTACTAATAAACATTTGAAAACCCCGTACAGTAAGGTCTGTAATTGACCAATAAATTTGGAATGGCTTGTGCTTTGTTAAACAGCACGCATTTGCCCTTGGACCAATAAATAACAGAATATTAATTACTACTGATTATTACTAATTTGCAAACACACGAATCATCATTCTGTTGCCAACAAGTAGAAACATCCAACAGTTGGATTTAGATTAACGCCACCAAGCGCAAGATTACTAGGATGTTAATATTTGAGAAAAAACCCATGATACCCTATTTCAGTGAGACATTTCACCATACACTTGGTGACCTATTGCAACAATGGGCCTGTTTAACAAAAAATATGAATAGTGCATAAATGTTCAAATTTCATTGAAACCAACATCATTAACATCAGATCTGAACAGATTAACAAGGATTGAGTAAGGCATCCCTTACAGGTTACAACTTACAACGCACCTAATAAAGAACAAATAAGACCTCTAACAAATCAAACCTAAGCCCTCTCACCACGAATCCTACGAGCAAGCTGAATATCCTTGGGCATAATCGTAATCCTCTTGGCATGAATGGCACACAAATTGGTATCCTCAAACAACCCAACCAAATACGCCTCAGCTGCTTCTTGCAATGCTGCCACAGCGGAGCTCTGGAACCGGAGATCGGTCTTGAAATCCTGGGCAATCTCTCTCACGAGCCTCTGAAAGGGGAGCTTCCTGATCAAAAGCTCAGTGCTCTTCTGGTACTTTCTGATCTCACGGAGTGCAACCGTGCCAGGCCTGAAGCGGTGAGGCTTCTTGACCCCGCCAGTGGCTGGAGCTGACTTGCGCGCTGCCTTGGTGGCGAGTTGCTTGCGTGGCGCCTTGCCACCAGTGGATTTGCGAGCAGTTTGCTTTGTACGAGCCATTTTTGAAGAGTGAAGTTGGAATGCGAAGGTTTGACAACAATGAGAGAAAGAGAGAATTATTGAAGTGCTGGGTGAGAGATCTGAAATGGGTAAATGGAGATTTAAATAGAGAGATTTGAGTTTGCTTGTTGAAAACTGAAAAGGCGGGAGAGATGAAATTGGAACGGGGATAACGAAAAAGACCACAAGAGATTTTGACATTGATTATTTCGTGAGCGTTGGATTGGGTGGAATTAACGGTGGGATTTGGATGAGAGGATCGATCCGTGGGGTACATAAAGGTGGAATCTTATTGGTCGGCTGGTTTCCTATTGGTCAGCACGAAATTTTTTATTTGATGGAAAAATTAAACATTAAATAAATCTGTCGAAAATTATCGACAAATTTAAAAGTTTCTAGTTGGAAAATAAATAGGAAAATTATACCCATGGCAGAATTTCCCAAATATTAATGCCTAAACTGCCACTTCAACATGATGCTAATAAAATTCTTAACAAACTTTTATAATTTTATTATTTAGTGAATGGAAATTTTGGTGTAGTCTTTCGCCATCCAGTTTCATAAATCATTAAAGATATAAAGTACAATAGTACATGAGTCGGCCTTTCAGAGTGCGTGCATAATTATTTCACAACACCGTTTTTTTTTTCTCCCCTATTTGACTGATAATGATCTTATGAAGAGGTCATCGGAATTCATTAATGCACAAAACACATAAATACAAAGGCACCGGGAAAATAGAAAATGATTCCACGTACAAAATATACTCTTCGGAGCTGATAAATACAATCAACCGAACAATCAATCAAACAATCATGATAAAAAATAGAAACTTTGCGATGCCAAAAAAGGAAAGGGTGCGGAGCCTAACTCTATGTGCGTTGTTTCCCTCTCACTCGCGTTCCCTCACCCCCGCCTCAGCTTCTCTCCTACTCTTCTCACCTTCTCTCCTACTCTTCTCACCTCCTCTACCTTCGCACCTTCTCTCTCGCACATCGCCGCCGTGCCATTTCGTCGCCATCAGCCCTTCCGTCGCGCCCTCTCGTCCCCGTCAGTCCTGCCGTCACGCCCTCTAGTCACAGTCGTCTAGCCTTGTCGTCGCCGTTGCACAGCCCGTTCGTCGTCGTCGCACCGCCCTGCCGTCGCCGTCGCGCAGCTTTTCCGTCGCCCAGCCCAGCCCTGCAGTTATCAGAATCAGAAATGAATATTATTTACTCTCTCACTTGTATTAAATACTCTCTTACTACTAATTATTTACTCCCTTGTAGTTTTTTAGTTACTCCCAAGCAACAGTAGAATCAGTTCTGAATATTATTAATTTCCTTATACATATTAGACACTCCTTTTATACTAGTTATTTACTCCCTTATAGCTATTTAGTTACTCCCAAACAATAGTAGAATCAGATATGAATATTATTTACTCCCTTACTACTATTTATTTACTCCCTTATAGTTATTTAGTTACTCTAAAACAACAGTAGAATCAGTTCTGAATGTCATTTACTCACTCGTACATATTAGATACTTCTTTTATACTAGTTATTTACTCCCTTATAGCTATTTATTTACTCCCAAACAATAACAGAATCAAATATGAATATTATTTACTCTGTTGTATATATTATTTACTCCCTTATTCTGATCAATTTCCTCCCTTATAGTAATTTAGTTACTCCCAAAAAACAGCAGAATCAAATATGAATAATATTTACTCCCTTATACATATTATATACTCCCTACTGATTAATATCATCCCTTATAGTAATTTATTTACTCTCAAGTTGTAACAGAACTAGATCTACTTCTTTCTTCCTCAACTAGATCTGATCGGCATAGGAGGCGAAGCAGTGAGGGGAGGCGTCGCTAGAAGAGTCGCATTAGGGGAGTCGTTGAAAGAGAGCGCAAATAGAGGGGTAAAGTGAGGGAGGGGGAGCATGAATAGAGAGAGGAGAGAGGAGAAAAAAAAAAGAAAGGAAGAGCGGACGTTTGATTGCGTGATTGCACAAGAGTATGATTACACAGAGTAATTCTCATTTTCTATAGGGATAAGTACCCTGCCTGGCTGTCTCCGCTAATGATTAGAACTCGCTTAATGCCTTAATGGGGATTTTGTTTACATGGACTATAGTCTATACATAACTGTTTAACATATGCATGGTCCTACCACAGTCATATGCATGGTCGGGCCACGTTATACAATATATTGCGCTTGGTGATATAACTCTAAGATTAATTATGCGGTGCATGATCCTAGCACGAAGAGACGTTGGCCACCTAAACCGGCTATGTGGTTTGACTGGTTTCACCTAAGCTTTTTTTAGCTCCTTGCCAAGGATGCTACCACAATATGCATTTTGGCTCCGTTTGGATGGGTGCAAGAATAAAGAAATAGTTTTTCCTACTCTCAAATTTATTATAAACAATTCAAACTTTTCACAAAGTTACACATTTCCTAATACTTCTTTCCTTATTCCTCTTATTCCCACACCATCCAAACGGAACCTTTAAGAATGAAAATCTGGTCTGTTTTGAATCTTTTAATTCTTGGGTTCATCTAATTCTGTTGAGAAATATTGCACTAGACAATTACTTGAGTAGCTTGAGGTGATTTTGTTAGCTGAATTTAGGCTAATTCCTTAATGTCGGTGTTTATGTTTTTTTTTTTTTTTTTTTTTTGCATCTGCAGCTCAGATGTTTAGTAGTTATTACTTATAATGAGTTTATCTGCATTACTTTTTTGTATTATGAAACCATCTAATTAAGGGGATGAAATTGCAGATAGTTTGTACATAACAAGTCTAATAACATCTTTTAGACACTCCTTTAAAAGCAGAAGTTATTGATGTATGCATCTCTAACTATAGTAACTACACTGTGGCATTCTCATTATCGCAGATGATGATTGTGAATAAAAATTGTTGAAGTCAGCACCGAAATAAGGCCCAAGAAAAATTTGTTTGATTGATGATGGCCCAACCCACCTAGGATTGATCTTTACCGATTAATATTGAATAATCTAGAAAAATATAGAAGTATATGTATGAACCGACTTAATGAATGTCGGTTTAGACAAATCTAGAAATTGTTAGACAATTCTTAGAACCGACATTGCTATGTATAAATAGGAGAGTATGATGGTGCATCTAGTTGTGCGCACCAAGTTAGTTAAAGGTTAGCTAGTGTATGTGTATATGTATATGTGTTGTATTAGTATAGTTGAGTAGTAATTTAAGTGTGTTTGTATCGTATCATTAGTTAACAATTGGTATCAGAGCCGGTTAGGGCTTGTCGGGTTGTTTGGTTTGTCGAGTCATGTCTTGAGTGAAATTAGTAGAGTCGATATTCCGATTTGAGTGGTATGAGTAGTTTGATAGAGAAGTTGAATAATTATAATTATAGGGATTGGCGTACGTGTATCAAGTCTTATTTACAGGGACAAGACTTGTGGGATGTTGTCGGTGGTGATGAAACTGAGCCGCCACCAAACTCGATTCGAGCGTACAAAAAGTGGAAGGTGAAGGCGGGTAGAGCCTTGTTCGTGTTGAAGACGACAGTTGATAAGAGTCTGTTGTCGCATATTGAAGATGTCGAGACGCCGAAAGAAGCATGGGATACATTCGCCGCATTGTTTTCGAAGACGAACACGAGTCGGTTGCAACTCCTCGAGAGAGAGTTGATGAACATCTCGCAGGACAACATAACTGTAAGTAAGTACTTTCTTAAAGTTAAGAATTTATGTAGAGAAATCGAGCAACTAGACGCCAATGTGAAGATTGGCGAAGATCGAATGCGGCGGATAATCATAAACGGAATGCGGCCGGAGTTCGGAGCATTCGTGACAGCTATCCAAGGGTGGCAGACGCAACCATCCTTGTTGGATATAGAGAGTCTGTTGGCAAGTCAAGAGGCACTTGTCAAGCAGCTTGCTGGATTGACGATGAAGAAGGAGGAAGAAGAGACGGCCATGTATAGTGGTCGACATGGAGTGTCGAACAGGAGCCAACATAGAAGGCAACCAGTTGTTGAGAAGGCTGAGAAGATTGTGCACGAGTATTGCAGGTGCACGTGTTCAGGGGGAGCTCCAAGAGGCCAGGAGAGCAATGGAGCTGATCGTGAATCCCGCAGGAGAAGCGTGGTGTGCTACAGCTGTGGACGACAAGGGCACTATGCGAGAGAGTGCCAACTCAAGAATGAAGAAGGAAACGTCGTGGTGGCCATGAAGGAGAAGACACCATTCGACGTAAAGAGTGAAGAAGAGTGGAACGGTTTGGCGACTGTCGCAATAGTTGACAAGACAGCTTCAGAGTCTGAAGAGGAGATCGACTTCGAACCGTGGTTCTTCAAAGAGGCAGTCGAGGAGGATACTGCAATAGGAAGTTGCGCCGTGGAGGCAGTTGAGAAGAAGCTACGAGAGGACGCAACCATGAAATCCATCACTGAGGAGAGTGATGATGTCGCAGTCATAAAAAAGACTGCTAAAGTACAAGCCATGTCACGAAGAGAAGTGAATGGTCGCACTACTTATCGAGTAGACGATAGAGGAACTCAACGACGACAATTGAGGGTACCACATTCAAATTCGAAATCTGTGAAACAAATTGAAGATAGGTCGACAACAAAAATGCGATGCCATGCTAAAAAATATCACCGAGATCACAAGAAGCATGATGATGCAGATGAACGTGGAGTACCGAAAAACAGAAGTCGGTGCTGAGGGGGAGTGTTGAAGTAGCACCGAAATAAGGCCCAAGAAAAATTTGTTTGATTGATGATGGCCCAACCCACCTAGGATTGATCTTTACCGATTAATATTGAATAATCTAGAAAAATATAGAAGTATATGTATGAACCGACTTAATGAATGTCGGTTTAGACAAATCTAAAAATTGTTAGACAATTCTTAGAACCGACATTGTTATGTATAAATAGGAGAGTATGATGGTGCATCTAGTTGTGCGCACCAAATTAGTTAAAGGTTAGCTAGTGTATGTGTATATGTATATGTGTTGTATTAGTATAGTTGAGTAGTAATTTAAGTGTGTTTGTATCGTATTATTAGTTAACAAAAATAAATCAATTTGCACCATGGTTCTTGCTTCTAATTTGCACCTTTATTGAGCTGGTTTCGAGAAAGGAAGTTTGTTCTGAGTGAATTTGCTTTTGTTTGCATCCTTGTTCCCAATTCGCCAGAACTTCAGTGATTTCTAATTTTTAAACTCGCATTTTATGAATCAATATATCTTACTCTTGACTCACTAGATAGTCGCTATCTAGTTTTTCTAAAAAAAATACATCTTACTCTTTCCAAAAAGAAGGGTATCATGCTCTGCATTGACAAAGTCTGATGGTCATTGTAAATATTCTGGCCTGGAGAAAATCGAACTACGAGGTTTTAATTTGTTTTCAGATTTCATATGAAATGTGGAGTTCAAATTTGCATTCTATTATTATGAAATTTTCTGTTGGCCAAGATATCGAACTAGGGATTAATTCGACTAGGTATAACACCGGGGTACATCAACCACAAGTCACCAGTTCGTGTTTGGATACATCACTTGTGCTAAATAAAAACCGAAGTGACCCATGTGTCAAAATCAGATAACTATCTAGGTTTGCAAACCAGATTCCCCAGTCCTTTAGATGCTTCAAGTAGTTAGATACAAGATAACATAGATGAACTTTTTGTTGCTGGAGAGGCATCAAACTCCCAAACTCAAATGGAATTATAAATAAATTAGATACCGTGCCAATAAGCAACTTTATCTAATGCTATAAATTGTGTCAGCTAGGGCTACAGTTGATGCTTGGATGAAATAGTTATTTTTCGGATTCGTATTGGAATATACATTTAACTTAAGAATTATCGGTGTGATAATATATAAGATCTTGAAACCAATGAGACCAGTAGGTACCGGAGAACCACCTATAATCATTTATCGTTCACTACTTGGAAAATTTCACAATAATACTAAAAAAATATATATAACTCCACATTTTCATTTATAACATGAAACCAACTTCAACCTAACCTGCATAATTTAATCGCAAATCTCTAGGTAGTATGCAAATATCTCCATCTTGTATTCCTCAATATCTACAAAGCGTTTAATAACTTTTAGGTACACATGCAATCTAACCCTCACAATTGGTCTTGTTATTCTTTCCTATTAAGACTGCACTGATATGTTTCATGCTGGTCCTCATATCCACATGAAAGGAATGCAGTTCCAAGTTGTATATATAGCTAACAAATATATTCTAAATTACATGGATTGCATATGATCAAAATAACACAACAAATATTAAAACAGGTTGCACAGATCGCAAAGGCACAAGTACCAACACAAAAGTAACATAGATTCTGATAACACCCAGCAATACCTATTAAACATTTCAGACTCTAAAGAAAAGTCATAAACACCAACATCCAAGATCAGTTAGCCAAAATGATGACAATAAAGCACCTCAAAACTAAAAAAGAGACCGACCTTTCTACCAATTCTAAATATAGGACTAGGTTGAAACTAGATAACAAAAAGAGACTACGAGTTTTCTAACTTAATGGGCTTGTAAGTTTGTAACAGTGTCCTTCCCGAGCAGCTAGAAGAAGTTTGGCTGAAACCACATCGCTTGTGCATACGGCCGATATATCGAGTCCATTGCAATGTCACTCTCCACCTTCACAGACTTGCCATTATCTGAATTGCGATTATCCAGCTTGGTGATATATCTATTATAACATGCCCCATACATGTCATTACCAGCAAATGACCAACCCATGCACACCATGTACATAGAATCCCCATCAACCGAATCCCAGTCATCAGAACAGACAGAAAGGTACGGGCAGACATCGTTGCCAAAGAAGATGATTGTGTCCCTAGTCTTAGGGACTAGCTTCAGCTTAAAGGGTTGCTCTTGTAACTTGTACAGCTCAAATGTTTTCTTTGGTGTCTTCACAGTGCCCTCCTCCATTGTGTCATGTTTTGTTGGATCTTCATCTTCTTCGTCATCTTCATCATCTTCTTCTTCATCTTCTTCATCATTGACAACAACCACATAAACACCAGATTTACCTTCCAAAAACATGGCAAGAATTTCCCCAAGAGCTAGACCCAAATCGTAGACGAGAACCCTCTCTTCAGGGTTATTTGAGTCAATAATCTCAATGGCATGCTCATAAAGTAAATAGAACCGCCCGTTATGGTATGTCGCATCTGACAAACGGTTCGGACGGCTATAGATCTTTGTCCAGCTTGAGTCCCCAACCTGACAGCAGAGAAAACCCCGAGAATTGTGAAGAAACACCGTTATCAGGCAGTTTGGATCAGTCAAATCCGAAGAGAAAACCACCTTTCGGATTGCAAAAGAACCCAAGTTGGGGTCGAGCCAGCAGTTTTCATAGGACTGATCATCCCAGTCACCTCCGAGACGTCTGACCGGAGGACCAAAGGGAGGCAGCTGGATGCGAGCCCGGGTTAACGGGTTCAGTAAGAAAACCTCTTTACCTTCAGAACCCACAAGCAAAAGCCAACCACGGTAGGAGGTGCAACACACCTTGTCGATGGTCTCAGGGAGGTCGAGCTTGCGCGTCTTCGACTCCCAGAGGTCGTAGAAGAGGCGGATCCCGTCATCCCTTTTGTTCAGAGAGCCCCATGGAAGCATCAGCCATGGGAGTTGGGGAGGAAGGTGGCGGGGCTTGGGAAGGGTGGCAGAGCGCCATGGAGAACAAACCGCGCGAAATCGAGTGAAGTCGGTGATGGATTTGACCTTTGCAGAGATCAATCGTACGACATCTAGTGGAAGATGGGCCCAGTCGGGAAAAGCGGGTGGCGACACTGGCGAGGCTTCCATTTCGAGAGAACGCACTGCTTCGCTTTCTTCGAAAAGTTTCTAATTTTTGTTGTAATAAAAAAGACAATAGCGGAAGGAGGAGGGGAGCGTATCCTCTACTAACTTTTTGAGGTTGGTAGAGGGCCAACGTTTCATCCGAGCCGTTAGATCTAATTTCGACGGTTAAAATTTTTCGAGCCTATCAATCTAGGTTACATGCACGGAGCTCCCTTAACCATTGAGATTAGATCTAACGATTTAGATCAAACGTTGGCCCTCTCTACCAACCATAAATGGTTGGCACAGATGTGATTCTAAGGAGGAGAAGGCCAGAAGGGGTTTTTTGTCGGTGGGCCGTGGGGGTGTTCAAATAAAAGATCGTGTGAGGATTCGAACTTTTCGCAGTGGCCCCTTCTTGTTTCAAATATCTATGCCGGCTCATGAATGTTTGCTGGATTTTTTTTCCCCTTTTTTGGTGGTTCACCCAGATGGAAAGTATCTGAATCAAATCCAAATTTTTACATAATGACGGATGGTGAATTGATGATTGCCAAGTATGTTTTTGGAATGGATCTTCCAAATCAAGCAAACGACGCTCAAAATGGCTAAATCTTCGGATTCCGATTCAAATATATATTTTATTTTATCTCAAATTTGAATAACATATATGTTGTCAGAATTGGTAAAAATATCCCTTAAGGTAAATAATAATAATTGTCCAACTAATTAAGTGATTGTTGCAGATAATATTGCAAATCGACTTTTCCAGTAGTTATAAATCGGAATTGCTTAAGACCATCTCTAATATTCTATTATTTCTATCATTCCTGGACTTCTATTAATGAGAAAGTTAGTTAATTAATGAGGATTTCAGGGGATGATGGGGAGGATAACGCGTTTTCTATTTTTGGCAAGAATCATCCACGCTTATTCCAGCGCCTTCTGCTTCGCTTCCGTTCCCCACCCTTGTGTTTCGCTCCTAACTTCAACAATTACATATCAACTTCAACCGTTACATATTAAGTTAAGTATAATTAATTATCCAGTCCCTCTGTTGAAGTAATATACATAACTGTTGAAGTTGATATATATAACTATTGAAATTAATATATATAACTGTTCTATTTATATATATTAAATGTTAATGTATATAACTGTTGAGGTTAATATCCTAATTGTTGAAGTTATAATTTATAATTGTTGAAGTTAATATCATAACTGTTGAAGTTAGTATATATAACTATTCTAGTTATATATATTAACTGTTGAAGTTAATAACGTAACTGTTGAAGTTAATATTTATAACTGTTGAATATTGTAACTATTCTAGTTATATATATTAAATGTTGAAGTTAATATGTAACTGTTGAAGTTAATATATAATTGTTGAAGTTAAGTGGCTCTGTGTCGCTCCCCTTCGCTCTCTCCGCCCCCTCATTCTCTCATCCAAACAAGAAAACACGCGTTAATCATCCCCTTATCCTCACTCCTCTTTTTTTTTTTAGAATACAATTAATCTAACTATTGGAGATGATGGGGATGATTCTTATCAGCCCGGTTATAAATTTGTATATATGTATAAATTATGTTGCCTTTCGAGTCCCATGCCAAGGGAAAAAAAAGTGTAATGAAAAAATTAAAATTTTTAAATTAAACATTTTATATTCAAATCCTATATAAACATTTCATTCAAAGGAACCACCAAGTTGTATTTACATGGGTTTTTGTATTGTCTCCGATACTTCTAATGTATTAATCAATTTTTAAATGACAAAAGAATAACGAAATACGACAGTAGCTTAATCAAGGTCAAACGATTAAGGAGCATAAAACTTAATTAAGCTCCTGGGTTTTCTGTGAAACAGGAAAAAAAATCAAAGAAAAATAATTCCATAAAATAAAAGATTATATTAAAAATAACTTACAATTAGCAAAGTTTAAGCATAAATATATATTTTAAAACGGTAACAAAAATATTAACATAAACATATCATGATACTTTTATCTAGACAGGCATCAATATATATTTTTTATTTAAAGTAATATTTGAGAGTTTTACTGAAGATCACATGTGAAAACTGTTGAATATATCATGAGAAATCTCAAAATATCGTTTAATATTTTCCGATACTCAAATCAACATCAATATCTTTTTATTTTTGTGCTAACCATTCCTACCCAATGAATTTAATTATAATCATAAAATTCTTGAGATTACAGTTATTGGCCTTAATTCACTTTTTTATTTTTCAACTACTAAAAGATGAATGGGCGTTAGGTGCAATCCTCCGATATTATATATCATTTTTATTATTCCAACTAAAAAATAAAAATTCAATAAGGGAGCACCTTTTCTTTTTTGGCAGGAGCGATTTCATCCTCCCTTTCTTGTTCTTTGTGTCATTTATACTTAGATAAACTAAACATATATACTTAATAGACTAAACATTTATGGGTTCTCAACTTCAGCATTTTTTCTCTCTAATAAGACTAGAGAGTAGAGACATAATCGGAAAATTTTTTAGTTGAACCTAACCGGTTCATGACTTTTTCTAATTTTTTCATGCATCGTTGTTCTATTCATGACCCTTCTTTTTCTCATGTGCTGAACCGAATTTTGACTTAATAAGCTGAACATTTATACTAACAAACTGAACATTTATACTTAATAAACTGAATATTTATGCTTACAACATTTAATAAACTAAACAACTGAACATTTATGGTTATAACACTTTAATAAAACTGAATATTTATGCGATCATGTTGGAGTGGAAGGGAGAAGTGCGCTAAAATAGAAAGCGGGACGATGTAGGATGACAATTTTTAGGATGATTATAAGTAATTCTCAATAATAAATACGCCAAATTCTGACTTAGAATAAGTTTTGAAATTTATGTATCACTCATTTTGAAATTTACTTATTATAAGTAAAATAATCAGGGCATCTATACAATTCCAGACCTCGCAACCTAATTTCAGATCTTCTATTGTGCTGTTAGAAACTAGTTGATTTTTTAACATTCTTAAAAGAGAAAATTAGTCATATACCCTCATAGTAAAATGAAAACATCTCCTCTAATATTTATATTTGGAAATATCCCCTCTAAATATCATTCTATAGATATATGTTCATTCTCTCTTAATTCTATTAAATTTTTAATTCTGAAAAATATTTTTTAAAATGTTGGGACAATATTGCCCTCGGCCCCCTGACAATTCATCTTCGTTGTATTCACCTAATCACCTCTGATATCAGAAATAAATATAGAATGTCAAGCTCTAAATGGAATTCCTTTTGACCCCACGCTTGAACGTTATTCAATCAAATAACGTATTCTTGCTCTATTGTTCTTTGCAAAGAATGAGAGTGCCAAATTTACAGATACCCCTCATGGGCCCACTTTTCAGGCCCTTGGGTTTACCACCTGGACCCATCCAACCAATTAGGCCCAACATCGGTGCCAATCTAGGGCCCAATTTGTCCCAGCCAGGTCCACCTACTGGCCCTAGAATGTTCTTACCTCCTTTTCCTGGGCCTCTCGTTAGGCCTGGTGGCAGGGGCATAGATGTCAATTTGCTTTCTACACCTCCCCCTATCCCTCCCTCAGTGTCTAATGCATATGCTCCCCGGTTTGGTTCTAATGTTGCACCCAGCCCGAGTCATTCCATGCACTTGAATCAACCAGGTGCTAGTGGATTCGCATCCTCAGCGGCCGAGGATTTGACTGTTTCAAACAGCCAACCCTTTATTTTTTAAATATTTCAAAATTTTAAAATTTAAATATTTAATCCAAACCGTTGATCTTGTTCAATTTTACAGACGATGCGTTTTCATATAAGTTTTATAAAATTTGGAGTTGATTTGATACTTGATTAAGTGACCAAATTATGAACGTATTAGAATTAATCAGTGATAGTTAACCATATTCGTTCATTTGTTAACCAATTGATCTAGTATCAAATCAACTCTAAATTTTATAAAACTTATATGAAAACACATCGCCCGTAAAATTGAACAAGATCAACGGTTTGGAGTCAAAATTTAAATTTTAAAATTTTGAAATATTTAAAAAACAAAGGATTGGCTGTTTGGAACAGCCAAATCCTGCCTGCTGAGGATGCGAATCCAGTTGCTAGTAGGGCAACACAAAATGTACCTAGACCTGGTCCAATGGCGACACCTAACCGTGAGATGACCCCACACGAGAAGCCTTCCAATACATGGATGCCACCTAGGAACAGTGGTGGGTCCATGGGCAAAGCCCCTTCCAGAGGTGAACAGAATGATTACTCTCAGAACTTTGTGGACACTGGTATGCGTCCCTAGAATTTTATCCGCGAACTAGAGCTGACAAGTGTGGTAGAGGATTACCCCAAAGTAGAGCTGCTAATGGACAGAATAGTCCAATGGACTCATCAATATTGGACTTTTGTGGAATAGACTAGTTTTGGACTGGACTAAAATTCAGTCCAAGTCCAATTGCTAAAATCTTTTTGGACAAATTGTGGAAATTGCGGACGAATAGTGGACGAATTGTGGATGAATTTTAGTAAACCAGATGTCTCATGTCTCTCCGCTTCTTCTAGATCTCTCTGGCTCTCTATCTCGAACACTCAGGCCAGATACATCTCATCTTCCCCACTCGACCTCGACCTTTGGCCATGGCGGCTCACCTCAAAATCCAAGCGGTGCTCGAGTGACTGTGCCGCACAGCACCGCGTTTTCGATTCTTTTCTTAGACGATGACGACTACGATCTCAGTTCCACCAAGTTCGGCCCCACCGAAACCACCACCTCCTCTCTTCTCCCTCTCGTTGTTCTGTCTCCTCTCGTTGGATCGAGTTCCGATGTCGGCGTCGGCGTCGTACCTTCTTCTCTCCCTCGCCTCTCCAATCCTGCTTGCTCCCTATCAACTTCACTGGTCACACTAGTACATGTCCTTCTCTCTTGGTTACTAATTTACCATGACAATAAATTCCATGAATTAAATGAAATTTGACTTTTTTAATCAGAGAGGGTAATCGAGAAGAAGTCTCAAATTTGCTTGTATTTTTTTTCTAAATAATACTCAATTTAATCTCAAGTTACAATAATTGCGTGGTTAAGCCTCAAATGTGCTTATATTTTGTCTAAATACATATGCCCTTTTGCTATTGAGCTTTAATTGTTCTCAACAAATAAAAAAAGACAAAAAAGATAAGCGCATGTTAAAATTATTAACTAATTGGGTAATTAATTGACACAACTTTTATTCTCGTCACACTTCAACTTGGTATAATCCTTTTCTTTACATCATAAAATTTTTACTTGTAGCAAAATTTGGCAATTTGGATATTTTTATTATACTAATCATTCTAGGATTGATATTTAAGTGTCTTTCTTTTGTAATTGTAAAGGCTATATTGTTGTTATTGAAGGCAACCAATAAGCACCACAACTCAGTTCCCTGTTGCGGCATTGGAATTTGTTGGATTTTGTAAGAATTCTTTTTCATAAATTTAGCTTATTTAGACTACAAATTAACTTATATTATCATTTAAACTTGCAACCTCTGCCATATGGCTGTAAGAACTAGGTCATTATACTTTTTTCCCCTTTTTTAAAAAACTAATGAATTCGCCCATGTTCTCACCTTTTTTCCTATCCACAAGTCAGCAAGAAATGAAGGGTAATGAGTGTTTTGTAAATGAATATGTTCCGGTGTTATTATGTCATAACCAGTTATGTTGTTATTTGTGTTGAGAATTTCATATGAAACAAATAGATTTCTCAGTCATAGCTGGTTTTGACCTGAAAAGTAAAGCACAATGCTTACAAGTTCACATATAAGTGAAAATGTACACACACAAAGACATTTCCTCTAAATTTCAGTTTATCTTCTGATTCCTTCAGATTGTCACAAATTCAAGCCTAACAATAGAGACGCAGCCTGCACAGTCCAAACTAGTAAGAAGGTTAACTTAACCTCATTTGGACCATTCTTACTTAAAAAGGATAAAGATGGGTATAGCACAGTAGCAGGAAGAGCTCGGTAATTGCTTTTGTAGAAGAGAAGGATATTTGTTCTACAATTTTACTTAGCTTGGTTATGTTTTTGTGATGCTTGTTGCTAGTTTGGATTTTTTTAATTATACTTTTTGTAGTTTAATATAGTTTTTTGTTGTGCAAGGCAAGCTCGCTTTGGTATGTAAGACATGAAAGAATGGAACAGTTTTGGTTGTATGAAATTAGCCATTTTTTACTATTATTTTTAGTGTTATTTTAAGATTTTTTTATGTACGCGGTGTTGCCAATGTTCTTTGCTTACTATTTTTTAAGCATTTTTTAGTTTTATTTTAGGTTTGTTAATTGTTATTTTTGCATGTTTCCAGTGTAACACATGAATAACATAGGCTATTTCGCATTTCTGCAATGCTTTTACAAGCATATTAATGGAATCTATACTTGGTTTATGATTTTTGTTGGTTTGGTATTTTGATTCCACATATTTCATGCGCATATATGGTATATTTGTTTTTATCATCTCTGCAAGTTAAATAAAATATGTGTATTGTACTCGATCCCTAAACTAAGAGCCTTTCCATAAAAAGGCTTTGGATGCCTCTCTGACCAAGGACATCTCTCAAGCAGGCTTAACTGGACAAAGAAGAGGGCCGAGCATGGGCATGACTGTCAACGGCACATGCCACCACGTGATGCCGTTTCGTATAACCGAAACGGAACGGCAAACGGCATCAATTTCTATATCGTTTCAATAACGAAATGGCAAACGGAATGAGGAATCTTGTCATTTCGAACCGTTTCACCTCTTTCCAAACCGTTTTATGTGTTGTTTCTGAAGTGGAACGGTTAACGAATTGAAATTTTGTGCCGTTTCGAAAACGAAACGGTTAACGGAATGGGACCTGGTATCGTTTTTCTTGATGGAACGGTAAATGGCACATGGTGTTCCGTGCTTTTTTAACGCGTTTGACAGGTTCAAGCATGACTGGACAATCTTGAAATTTTTTAAGAGAGACGGACGTTTCAGCAAAAAGCAGGGTTGGACTCAATTCGATCATTAAATTCTTGATTAGAACTCCGTCCACATGGATAATTTATGGACAACTAGTGGACTGCAATTGGTTAGTAGATGATCTGGACATGGACGAGATATTAGTACTTATTGTGGACTTGATTTGGACATGGACATTAACTCTTTATTATTGGACTGGACTGGACGTGGACTGGAACCCGTCCACTAGCAGCTCTACCCCAAACTGAGAGAGCTTATTCAGAGGAAAGATGAGATTGTGGCCAATTCAGCCTCCCCTCTGATGTATTACAAATGTGATTTACGGGACCATGTGCTATCTCCTGAGTTCTTTGGTACCAAGTTTGATGTAATATTTGTGGACCCACCGTGGGAAGAATATGTGCACCGCGCCCTGGGTATAACTGACCATATAGAGTACTGGACTTTTGATGAGATTATGAACTTGAAGATTGAGGTAGTTTTTTCAACTTGTGTGGAGAAAATGAGTCGTTTGGCTCGGTCCGAGTTGGTCTGAACTCGGACCGAGTTGAACCACACCTCTTTGGCTCGGTCCGAGTTGGCCTGGAACTCGATCCGAGTTGGACCTTCTGAATTTTTTTTTTTATTTATGCTTATATGGAAATGTAATAAAAAGAAATATAAGCCTACCTATTATAAAGGAGGCGCCTCCCTCTTCCTTTCTGATCTATCTTCTTCTTCAATTCTCTCTTGTACTCCATTATTATTGAAAAGAAATAAAAAAAAGTGATGGTGTGTGTGCGTGTGGATGTAGGTACTCGTACTGAACCACGTTAAATATTGTGTCTTTCTGTATTGTTCTTTAAGTTTTCAACTTGCAATTTTCTTTTTTCAGATATTTTGTACTTTGGGAAGCCGTTGTTTCATGGTATTTTTTTCAGCTATCAGGTGTGCCTTTTTTGGTCTTTTTAGGCTATAGCTGATACTCCCTCTTTTATCTTCCTTTGGGTTGGTGATGGTGTGGGTCTTGAGCAAGGCAAGGCAAGGCATGCTAATAGAAGGTAACGTATCATGCATTGACTTATAAATATCCTGCGAAGCAAAAACCATGTCTTCTAATGGATTGTACAACAAAAGCCCATACATGAAACTACAAAGAACATATATGCCCAGCAAACATGATCAACGCACTACATTTTATCTTCATTACTCTTCTATAAATATTAATAAGGACTTTCAAGTTTTCCAAATTTTCAGGGTTTATAAATTGTTTTTCCTATGTTTTTCAGGGCATATATAATTTTCCTTAAGCAGGATTATACATTACATTTTGTATTTTCGGTTGTTGCATAAAGTCGTCATCTGTATCTAATTATCAGAACTTGAGCTGGTTCTCAGGGGCTATGAATTGTGACTATCCCTTCTTTTTATCTCACACATTGTTTCAGGAATCCAAGGTAGGTACATATATATACTTGTTGGTAATTGTGATCTTAACTATATTTTGTTAACATTAGGAGCTGGTGCCTGTCATGTCAGGAACATTGCTTGATGGGTATTAAAGGGACAGTTCATCGTAGCACAGATGGACATATAATCCATGCAAACATTGACACTGATATCATTATAGCTGAAGAGCCTACTGATGGTTAGTGACTTATTTGTCATCTTTAGTTAATGCTAATTTCTCCTGCAAACATTTGAACCTAAAATCCCTTGAAACAAGCAGGTTCAACAAAGAAGCCTGAGGACATGTACCAGATCATAGAACACTTTGCTTTGGGAAAAAGGCGGCTTGAATTATTTGGGGAAGATCATAACATTCGCCCCAGTTGGCTTACTTTGGGAGAAGGCCTATCCTCTTCCAATCACAACAAGGAGGTAAATCAATTTCTCAAGCCTGGTATACTGTTACATTTATAATGCTTCTCTTGCAAATATTTCCTATATTTGGATATTTCAATTAAAAAAATCTGATGTAACATCAAGTTCTAGTTAATTAGATGGGCCTCAACGTTACCTCTTATTGGTTGTCTGTATGACACTGTGGTCAAGTAAGGTACCTTAAACTTAAAGCAACACATTTCACTCAGAATATATCTGTTTTCATCAATGCATTGATAATAATTTTAGGTTTTAATTCAAAGTCTAGTTTTTGGACCCTATCATACGTACAAACAATATCAGTTCAAAACCCAGGCCTGAAACTGAAGTCTCGACTTTGAATACTTTATTAGTAGTGTATATGGTTCTGTTTATTTCAATTAAAGATGGTTTTTGGACTGCTGGAATATTATAATATATTAGTTTGTGGTTCTGGAAGTCTAATTAACCAAATATATAATTATTAGTGAATAAATTATGCCATGCATGCTGTAATTTTGAAGAACATATATGTAACATTATTGATTTTATCTTATCTTACTATCTGTATATAGAGCTTGTATACTTGGTTTAATTTAACTGATAAGCATATATAACCAGTTTGTTTTCCTCGGTTCGGGGTTCCAGTTTACTAGGTTATTCGGTTCGGTTCAGTTTCCAAGTTCCAACACTTTAACTGAGAAAAAAAGTTTGATTTCTAATTCCATGTGTTTTGAAGTGAACATATAATATATACACAGTCATACCCTCCCTTATAACAGTTATAAATAAATAGACGAATAATGCTTATCGTAAGTCATCATGAATTACAGGCACACATCAAGAACTTTTCGGACAAGGATGGTAAGGTGTGGCAGGAAGGTGGAGGCCGCAATCCACCCCCAGAAGCAGCACATTTGGTTGTCACAACTCCAGAGATTGAGGCTCTTCAACCAAAATCGCCGCCTCAAAAGAACCAGCAACAACAACCAATGCCTCCTCTTGGATTAGGCAATTCTGGCAACAATAGGAGAAACTCTAGCAACTCGCCGCAGAATTCGCTGGCAATTATGGGCCCTGAGACGACTACACCAGCACACTGGAATTCCTCTCCCATGGTGGGATTCGGGTTGGCATGCAGATCCGGGGTTGGTGGGTCCAGAGGGAAGCGGCATATATGATGGGTTTGGATTTGGCATGCCATTTGCAAAAGGTGGTGGAGAGCATCCTGATTTTGATCGTCATAGAATGGCTCATTATTTGTAGCAATGCTCTGTTTAATTCTACTTATTAACGTTTTTTTCTTTATTGTTGAGGAAACTTTTTTCATTTTGATAATTTTAGCTAATCTTTTTGAGTTCAGTCTTGATTCAAATTTTGTTTGCTCATGATAAAAATAATGATGGCTGGTTGAATGCATGCGTGAAAGAATAACTGAATTGTATCCGATTATTGACAACACTGATATTCATACAGAGCAAAAAAGATTGTTAAATAAAATTTTAGGAAACTAAATCATGGTCCAAGCTTAAGGGTTTTTTTTTAAATTAAAATTTTAAACGAGGTTTGTTTTCTCAGCTACAAGCATAGAAAGATAAAAGTAAGTTTGAAAGTTCAGAAAAAAAAATCAAGGATCCTCCTTCAAAGGTAACTTTGAAAGTAGCCTACATACTAGGGCCGAATAAGTCGCCAAAGCCCAGAGGCGAAGAGAACAGCATCTAATCTCGTAATGACTTTAAATGGTAAATGATAATCTTTGGACCAACTATTAAGTTAAGTATTAAGATTGGTTGAAAGCTTTATATGGTTTCAATAGAAGAAACAGTATTTACCTCATTCGTTCTTTTTTCCCCCTATTTTAAACGCCCGTGGCCGTGGGTAATGTAACTGAACTCATTCGTGAGTTGACCTCGACAATAAAATCAGATAGCTAGATAAGGATTTTATTTTATTTTTATATGTGCCAATAAGATAAGGGCAAATAAATTTTATATAGAACAGCTGGATAGGCACAACAGTCAAATTTTTTGAACTATTTCAGATAATATAGTTGCCAATTCATTGTTTGAAGCAGTATAAAATAGGAAGTCAACTCAAACAATTATTAATTAACTATATTCATGACGAAGTTATGTATAATGCTAAAGCAGATGACAGAGAAATTCAGAAAGATAAAAATAATCAGGATAGCAGAAGGCGTCATGCACTCACGATTTTTGTTCCTGTGTCGTTCAATACTAAAAATAAACACGTATATACAGAACGCCACTTCCTTACACAACATGCCCTATCACATGACGATTATTTATCAGGTTGAGTGATAGATTACGTGCACAACGAGGTGAGACCAAACCCTCAATGGTCAATATAAATATCCAGCATAATGCACTTGTCGTCTAGGTAGAAAAATGAGGTTGAATTTCTTAATTAAAGTTCTTATTAAATCTGATCGACAATTATATTTCCTTGTGATAGTTGTAACATTATGTTAACTTAACAGTGATGGTCCGTGTTGAATTATACATCAACTAGATGAAAGAAAAGGCTAACGATTTATAGCTTTTCATAGTACATGGAGATGAAACAATATGTGCAACCAGATATGTATTTCAAATAAACAAACATTCAGAAATTCAATATTGTATACAGTTATTTATCCTGTCCCAACACCAGTAAACCCATATCAAGTAAATATTTTGAAGTACAAGTGAATGTCAACACCCAAACAAGTGTTCTAGTACTAGCATTGAAAAGTACAAATTGAAGGAACTACACAGAAGAAATGTTCAACAAAGAATCTATTGTGGCCTGAGACATGAAGCACGTGAAAGAGATCAAGTAGAAAAGATGGCCGCTCAACTTTTCCTTCAACCCCTTTCCATTGTTGGCCACAAGGCATGAATAATTGTGCTCAAAGTTCCCAAAAACCCGAACACGTAGACTCCTTCGCAAAGCCGCACTCGAAGCAGAGGCAAAGGTTTTGACAAAACTCTCAAATCCACCCAAAAGGAAACAAAAAACAGTAGGAAAAATAAATAATGAATAGAAAAGAAAAGGAAAAGTGAAAGATGAAGACGCCGAACTTAGAAGCACTTCCTGTGCACAATTGTGGGACCAGCTTCATCATACTCAGCCTTCGAGATCCACATCTGACAAAGAAAAAAAAAGAAATATATATTCAACGATCATGATTTACATTCTACTATACGGGTTGAAAGTATGATATACTAGTGCCAGAATGATACGCAAATTTATACCAACACGAAACCAAGGCATCTCGAATTTGGATGCATGACTTGTACAATTCACAAACCAATAGGCAATAGTAAATGAACCAATTTTTGAGTAATTTGTGTACCTGTTGGAAGGTGCTAAGGGAGGCAAGGATGGAGCCACCAATCCAGACACTGTATTTTCTCTCTGGAGGAGCAACGACCTTGATCTTCATGCTGCTGGGTGCAAGGGCTGTGATCTCCTTGCTCATGCGGTCAGCAATGCCCGGGAACATGGTTGTGCCACCACTGAGCACGATGTTGCCATACAGATCCTTCCTGATATCCACGTCGCACTTCATGATCGAGTTGTATGTCATCTCGTGGATGCCTCCTGATTCCATACCGATCAGCGATGGCTGGAACAGCACCTCAGGGCACCTATGAAAATAAATTAATACGAGGTGTTAGGTTGAATAATACAAAGATTAAGATGGCAAGCTGAATGGATGAATGTAGTATAATGAGTAACCTGAAACGCTCGGCAGCAATGGTGATGACCTGACCATCAGGAAGCTCATAGGTCTTCTCGACAGAGGAGCTGTTCTTGGCTGTCTCCTGCTCCTGCTCAATGTCAAGTGCGACATAGGCGAGCTTCTCCTTCATGTCACGCACAATTTCGCGCTCAGCTGATGTGGTGAAAGAGTAACCACGCTCTGTGAGGATTTTCATCAGGTAGTCGGTCAAGTCACGGCCTGCAAGGTCGAGACGAAGGATGGCATGCGGGAGGGCATACCCCTCATAGATGGGGACTGTGTGGGTCACACCATCACCTGAGTCAAGCACGATACCTGTACAACAAAACCAAGTGTTGTTTAATTCCTTTTATACTCTCTGCTTCTAGAAAAATGGTAAAAGTATGTTCATAGATTGAAAAAAATATTTCGGAAAAGATTTGTCATGTTACCAGTTGTACGGCCACTGGCATATAGAGACAGCACGGCCTGGATGGCTACGTACATGGCAGGAGAGTTGAAGGACTCAAAGATGATCTGGGTCATCTTCTCCCTGTTGGCCTTGGGGTTGAGCGGGGCCTCAGTGAGAAGGATCGGGTGCTCCTCAGGGGCCACACGAAGCTCGTTGTTGAAGGTGTGCATCCAGATCTTCTCCATGTCATCCCAGTTGGTGACAATGCCGTGCTCGATGGGGTATTTCAAGGTGAGGATACCCCTCTTGGACTGGGCCTCATCTCCTACGTAGGCATCCTTCTGGCCCATACCGACCATGACTCCTTGGTGGCGTGGCCGACCAACAATACTGGGGAACACGGCTCTGGGGGCATCGTCACCAGCGAAACCAGCCTGGATGAAGAAAGAATAAATTATGAGACAAATTTAATGATCGTTTTAGCTATATAATGATATACTGATATACAAAAGTACAAATAAGGGTATAGAGGAAAAAAATCATATACCTTGACCATACCGGTACCATTGTCACAGACGAGGGGCTGAACTTCCTCACCGTCGGCCATTTGTTATAATTCTCTGTTGTGATAAAGAGAAATTAGAAAATTTCAAAACTATAAAACTCTGGTCAATGGCTTAAGTATCCTTTGAAAAAGTTTAGATCACGATATTGACCGATCAAAAAGTATATTAATATGGCTTAAAGACATCATTTGAAAGCTTGCATGTAGAATAGGACAAAACTGACAACTACGTTAAACTTAGAATTTATGTAAAAAAAAATTATGAAATACATACTAAGAAAATATGTCTCTGTTTATAATTTTGTAGAAGAAAACAATATATAGCTCAGTCATTGAATGTTTCAATGTATTATTATAAGCTGTGTTAACAAATTCAGTAAGATTTTTTCTTCTAACTTCTACTTGATCTGTTTCAAAATACAACATAGTAGATGATCCGATCATCGATTAATATACTATGGCTCAACCATTTCAAACCACACCTAAATATATACATTAAACTTGTACAAACCACTCTGTGATCAAAGGACATACTATGACACAACAGTAATTTTAGATCCTGTATTTGAGACACCAAAGATTTTTCTGGTGTTGATCGTAAAACATATTGATTGTATATTCTACTCATCAAGAATCTAAAACCCAAAGTCAAAGACTTGATAGGCATCAACTAGGCAACGATCTAATAAAAGAGATAGGATTTGTACAATTGTACATACCTTCGCTTGGAAAATGAAGAATGTAAGGCGTGGAGAAGGCAGAGAAGAGAAGCTGATCCCTTCACCAAAGAAATGAAAATGCAGAAAAAGATACAGAGAGCGAAGAGATAGAGGAAGAGCTCCTTGCTTCCCTCCATTTTATAGCAGCCGGCTCTCTTCATTCAACATTCAACTTCCTTTCATTCTCTACCTTTTCTCCATTGACTGTGCTCGGTTCACATACGCCGGTTCCTTTTGTTTTTGGCAGAGGCGCGGTCGTTTCCTTGGTCCGGGCGTAGGAGACGGTTCGATCAATAAGATCGCCTAACGTATTCGTGTTTGGTAAAGGGAGCAACATGTGGTCGCCACGTAGGTTGAAAACAGTGGGACCCAGTAAGATATGTCTTAGCTGGCGACTAGTTGAGGTGAGGTACATGCTGTTTGCTGTGACGAGCATGATTCTGAGACCAAGCGGGTCGGATAGGGCTGACCTTGGAATGATTTCTGGCCGTTGGATGGCAACTTTCGGCTGGATCAGTGGTCCGGAAAGGCGGTATTGACACGTCATCAGTCTGGGACGTGCAGTCTGGTTCAAAGCGGCGTGCGCTCACGCCAACCATCACTAGCTGTCACGGTGCAATTCTGGATTACGCTTTAATTTCTCCATTTTACAGGGGCTCATGTCTAACTTAAACTTTTGCATTACTTGTACACAACAAATAATGGTAACAGGGACTTGGGAGACTATAAACAAATGGAATTGAAATTGATCGTCACACATTTAATATTCCTTGGGGGAAATAAATGTAAAAATGTCGGATTTGGTGGACAGGTAGTGGGAAATTGAATATTGGGGGTCCAAGGTAATAATATTTTCATTGGTTTTGTTCTTAATAATTTACATGGCTAGGCGCATCTCATATGATTTTTTTTAAATAGGACGTGATTTGTTGTATGAACCTATTTGTCCTTTGAAAAGGTTTGATGCAAATTCTTTGTATGATTGAGTGAATCATGGATATAACTTAATTACTAAAACATAATATTCATGTATTATTTAATTTCTTCGTAATTTTCGACAAATATAATACATCGTCAAAGTGATTATAGAATCTTACAGGTTGGAAAATGCAAATGCGTGTGACTGTATTATTTTAAATATCATAGGCTGGAGGATCCTTGCTTGAAATTATAAACACATATTTTAAAGACATTAATATGCTAGATGCAAGTGCATTGACCTTTTTGGTTCTAAGAGATTTTTTTTTGTTTATGAGAGTGAGTGCAAGGATGAAGCAATTTGATGAAATGGACATATTAAAATAAAAGAAAATTATGAATTGTAAAATTTAGAGTGAATGTTTGGGTCATCTAGTTGAGGAGATTGCAAAGATTTTTGCTATACACCCATGGAACCATGTCGTCTCCAATTTTATAAAGCTTATTGGATTGTTCTTGCAAAATGGACCATTCATATCAAATTGACAGTTCAGAATTTTAGATTGAATCTGACCATTATAACTGTCTATTTCAATACATTCTTCCGCAATTTAAAGATACAAATTAGGCTCAATTTTATAATTTTGCAATAGCATCTAAGAATTTCCATATAACTGGAAAGGGCACAAACCCCTGCCAATAAGATCCAATATTATTTGGTTAATATTGATGATGATATCCAATTAACATTTTTTTTCCCTTTTGACAGCCGCTGTCAATTATTCTAATTTTTTTCAGTTCGAAAATCTTTTCAACAATTTGCTGACGTCATTTGCAAATAAATGTTTAATAACCTAGCTAGGCAAATTAGGTTACTATGTTTATTTTAAATCAGATAATTAAACCAAAACAAATTAATCATTCGATCTACAATTGAACATTACTGCAGATTCCTTGATTATGGAAAATTTTTGTTAGTGTTGTCGTATATCTATCATTCATATTGGGTCTTTTTGTAATATCTAGTGGAAAATATTTCAGTACCATCAGGGAAAGAATTATGGAAGAAAATTGAGTAATGTTAGAATCAAACATATAGGACGTCAAACACGATCCAAACGTCACACATTAAAATTTCAAACGGTCGATTCAAACCGCTCAATATGATCTCCATATTAAAATATCCTTGATAATCAAATTTTATATTTGTTCATATTTTCTAACTATTTTTTTCAAATTTTCAAAATTGAAGGGTTCAGAACTTTTTAGATTGAGCGTATTAAAAAATTCCAAAAAAAATAGTAAAAAAATTTAAAAAATATAAAATTTGGTCTCCATGAAGATTTTATAACATAAAACAATTTGAACGGTTTGGATCGGCCATTCCAATTTCAAAAATTAAAATTTTATCGCGTTGGACAAGTGTACGTGTCATATACGTTTGACACTAGCCACTCCCAAGAAAATTTCAGGGTAACAAGAATATTTCTAAGGTTCCGTTTGGATAGATGTGGAAAGAAGGGAAGAAGGGAAGAAGTGGGAAGAAATATTGGGAAGTGTGTAACATTGTGAAGAGTTTGGATTGTTTATAATAAATTTGAGCCTTCTTTCTTCTTCCTATATCCAAACGGTGCCTAAGAGAAACATTCTTCTCTGGCTTCATTGTAGCACTTTCATACGCATTTTTTCTAATATTTTTATCTATTTTCATAATATTGCAAATTTTGTGTACTATTTTCATAATATTGCTGCTCTTCTGCGGCCCAAAATGTTCAATTCCAAACACCTTGTATAGGTGCAATTCGAAACAAATATTACATGAATTTTTCAATTGAATTTGATCCCTTCATGAACGTGATGCTTTCCTATTTTATATCCTCCTTTTTGCTTGCTAGATTTTCTAGTCAACTTGTGAAGACTTTCAAGTAATAAAAACCGTTGTTTTTGTATCTAATATTGTATGGGTGCAGTTGTGCTTGTTAATTTAGCAAAATATGAAGCTATTGGTATTTATTTATTTAGTATAACACAGCAAGACGCAAGATAATTTTCTAGATAACCGTTGAAGACTTCTTACATTTTTATAACCGAAGCCTTTTCTTCAATATATCAAAGCATATATTAGGACGCGTACTTCAAAACGAAGTATACGACTTAAAAACAATAGATTAATGGATTTCATAAGTGAAAGAATTTTTATTCTGCAACAGGAGCATTACTTATTCTCGCCGTTTCTTGAAACCAAATATTTTTTTTCCCTTTGGTTTAATTATTGTTATTGTTATAAAGTTTGATCGTACAAAGTTCAATCCGAACTCCAAAGTAGAGGTCAGTCGTAAAAAAAATTTCGAATATAATTCGCATTATATTCTCATTTCTTTTAGTACCACTACCATCTTTAATGGAATACGAATTAAATAGGTGCCAGTAAACAACTCCTCTAAAATAAGTATTTCGTTTACAAATTAATAAATTTTTATAAACAATATTAATATATGTGTTACTAACGATCATTCTAAATCATTTATGATCTTTATTTGCTTATTTAAATTATTACTTTTGTTGAAGTATAAATATATTTTTGTAAAATTTTAATTTACACATTTTGGGTGCGTCTTCTAGGCTCCGTTTGGATGGCTTCTTTCTGAAATAAGGAATAAGGAATAACCACTTTTTACCAATAAATTTATTTCTAACCATCCAAACTCTTCACAAAAGTTACACACTTCCCAATAAATTTACCTATTCCCAATAAATTTCTTCCCTTCTTCCTTCTTCCTACCTTATTCTCAACGCATCCAAACGGAGCCCTAATGTTAAGAAATCGTCATCCGAGGTGGGCTGTTTTACCCCATGATCTCAATATTTCTATATTATTAGTGCTAATTTTGATCATATTATATATAAATTAAGCAATATGTCCCCCAAATATTGAAAATTGCAAATTTGTCCCCCTAGTTATTTATTCCTAACTCTGCCACTAGTTTCGTCGGGGGAATTGCTTCATACATGCTCTAGCTTTAGAGATCCACTCTTGTTTTTTTTTTAAATGACTCAAATGTCTCAGGTAGAGATACAACGCAAGTAGGGGTGCATATCGTCTAAAACGACCATGAAAATGGATTGTTGCGTTAACCGTTTCGTTTTGAACGAAACGATTGAAATCACGAAAATAATATAAAAATACATATGGACGAAACTGACTATGTGTTGCGTTAACCGTTTCGTTTTTAAAACGCAACTAAATCTTTAACCGTTTTATTTTGTTTTGGACGAAATAAAATGAAAGAACGGTTAAAACGATCGCCGTTTTCACCCCTAAATGCAAGGAAAAAAATAAAGAATACGAAGGACATTTGAATCCAAAATAGGAGTGGATCTCCGTACACCGTACTCACGAGGAAAGCAATTCCCCTTCTTCAGTCCGTGAGCAACGTAGAATTTGTGAAGATATTAGCGACCGGGCCAGGATCTTGATCCATGATAGAGTATCACTAGGCCCACAATTTAGATAAACGAGCCCATCTCGGTAATCCTATTTTTCCATTGTTGCAAACTTGCAATATTCTCTTACTTCAGTCCTCCTCTATATTTTTTTTAGGGAAAATTTGTTCTGTGCCACTCAAAAGTTGCGAAATTGGGCTTTTGTCATCCAGAAGTTGAATTTTTTTTATTTTGCCACCCAAAAACAATGCCCCTCTTCTGTTATTGCCACTTTGGACTTTTTTATGATAAAAACAACATTTAAAAAAACAAATCGATATTTTGTGACCATTGTACCCCTATGTATCGACTATAACCCATTCGTCAGTCGACTCGGTCGATTTCGAAACCCAGATCCAGACCTAGTCGATTAACTCTCCCACTGTTTTGTCCCTCTCCCCTCTAACTATCGTTGCTAGATGAGATGAAACCCTAGTTCAGGCTGTTAGAGTTATGTCCTAGAAGTCAATAATTTAATGACTTAATTATTAGTTTATGTATGGGATGATATTTTATCATCTGTTCCTAGGTTTATTATTGACAGATTATTCAGGTTGAGGATCTGAATAGTAGATCTCTGTGGATCATTCTTTAGAATGACAATAATAAATCTAAACGGTCCATAATCTTGATAATTAACAAGGAACATTAATTATCTTATAAGATTATTATGCAAGTTAAGTGATGATTAAGTTCTACTAATCATAGGTAAAGAGTTACCAACTTAATTGCATATGTGTATGTTATGGAACATAGTACAGGACTTGACCCATCGAAATAAACATATGGATTGTGTTATGTGTCATTGTTTATTTCGTTATGATTTTGGTTCTAAGTTTGAGATGTTTATCTTTTCCACATGAGGATAGGTTCAATAAATACTGTCTATCGCTGATTCCCGATAAGGGCTGCTATACGGACTTTATTTATGTTCTCTTGAATTGTGCGGGGAAAAGTTAATCATCAAGAAAACCGTATGTCCCTCATTAATTCACTTAGTGAGTGACGATATCTGTTTGGGCCCCTTGATGGAGATAGATTGTTTGCATGCAACTTTATACAATTATCTCTAGATCAAGAAACGTATAATCTGCAAGAATGACACATTCCTATCTTGGATTATACGATGATATCGTGTGACATAAGAATCAAAATAGGGAAATACATTTATTCTCTTATGCAGGATTGAAATATTGTAGCAGTACACTATTTATGTGAATTGGGAATCATAACGTGTTGCTAGATACCGCTTATGATTATTGGAATTAAATAGCGATTTAATTCCATGTCCAACATAGCATAAATCCTCAAAGGGTCACACATAATAAGTTGTTTAACCACACGTGCATTAATTATTTATTTGCAACAATTGGTTTTGCAAAATATGATAAGTTGATTAATTAATCGTATGCCGTTATGGACCGTTATGATTAATTAAGTCAAATAGATCATATAGAAATAATTTAATGCATTGACTAATTCCATATTAATTATTAAATAGTTAATAATTAATTATAATCAACACATTTAATTATTTGAGCTAATTGGGCTTTAAATTAATTGGTTAATTTAATGTCCAATGGAAGGTGCATTTAAAT
The DNA here is from genome assembly GCA_028095005.1 of Rhynchospora pubera. Classification (NCBI taxonomy): domain Eukaryota; kingdom Viridiplantae; phylum Streptophyta; class Magnoliopsida; order Poales; family Cyperaceae; genus Rhynchospora; species Rhynchospora pubera. The sequence continues at coordinate 67,613,113 of CM051461.1, read as the reverse complement.
GGAAGAGTATTGGGCTCAACTTAACTTGAGGCCCAACCCATATATGGGGTAGGTAGGTGCGGCTAGGGCAAGGGGCAAATTTGTCCATGTATTTTTGGATGAGAGTTAGGTTGAGTGGCCTATATAAAGGGGTGTTCTTTGGGAGCAAACCCCTAGCCTCCACACACCTCTCTCTCTCCTTCTCTCTTTGGCTGCACCTCACAACAAGGGAAGAAAATTTCAGAATTTTCATTCCCCTTTCTCTCTATCCACACACCACCAAGCTCATGTGTTGAGCAAGCTTTTCCACTAAATTAATTGGAGAATTAACTTGAAGAGGGAAAGCTTTGGAATTAGACACACTTCTCTCAATTACTAGCATAATTGATTTGAGAAGGTGGTTAATTCCTTAGTGGACTCGAGGCGCACGGCGTGGAGGTTCTTGGAGAGCACGCCACCGACACCAATCCGTTGGAACGAGCCTCTTGGTTGCGATACCAAGAGAGGTATACTTCCAACCCTTTTTCTCGTGTGTTTGAATAGCTTGTGTACTAGATCTTTTGTGTGTGATGTTCTTGGCTTAATTAACTTGTAATTAGCAAAATAAATGAAAATTACACACTTCCTAACACAGGCTTCGTCCACCACTCCACCTCCGTCCCCTTGCGAAACCCTAACTTTTCTCCTCTTTTCGTTCTCACTCCTGCTTGTATCTATAAACCCTAAAAGCGTGAAGTATCGAGCACATGCCTCATCAATCTAGCCGATCAGAATCCGTCTCGCCTGGTGTGTCGTCGAGCGTCGACCTTCAGCCAGGTGGAAGTGAGGAGTTACCCCTCGTGCCATGCCCCGACTGTGGTGTCCGAGTGAGGAAATTTGTGAGCAGAACAAAATTGAATCCAGAGAGAGTGTTCTATAGATGCTCAAATAAGGTAAATAAATAAACTTGTGAATTAGTTTCGGTATTTTTGGTTTCTAATTTGGGTTTGTTCTCGAGTAATTAGGGATTAGTTCAAAAACTCAAATTTGGATAATTTGTTTTCTGTTTGTAAATTATATCAGGGGGCAACAGTTTTTTTTGTTTGTTTTGTTTTCAATGGCATCAATGTTCTGAAAGGGGAAACTCAAATTTGGATAATTTGTTTCCTGTTTGTAAATTATATCAGGGGGCAACAGTTTTTTTTGTTTTTTTGTTTTCAATGGCATCAATGTTATGAAATTCCTGATATTAGCACGTAGCACAATTTATTTGGGTAATTTGTTTGTTTTGTTTTCAATGCTCATTTCTGAAATTCCTGACCTGATATTAGCACTTAGCACAATGTTCTTTCTGGATTGGTGCAGCACAATAATATTCACATATCTATTTTGATTCTTGATTTTTTCCCTAAAAGGCTACTAGGTGCAACTTCTGGAAGTGGGAAGACGCCTATTTGATCCATCTAAGAAAAATTGCAAATGCAAATGTTGTAACACCAGCTATGGAATCTGAGTTAGTTGAGATAGTTGTTACACTGGAATCTCAAATAATCAAACTAATAGAAGAATTGAAGAAGAAATCTGAAGATGATGGGCGTCAGATTGAAGCGCTTGTTGCATCACTGGATAACATCAACATCAAACTGCATAATCATATGTATGTGATTATTGCTCTATTAGTTGTTGTGATTGCTCTTGTAATTCTAGTTATAGGAATGGAGATGTAACTCTTTAAATTTGAGGGATTGTAACTCTAATTGAGCTTAAGGGAATGTAAGATACTTAGCTATGTTGTTGTGAATTGAGGGATTGTAACTCTTTCAGATATGTATTATTTGACTATGTATGTTGTTTTGTAACTCTTTCAGATATGTTGTTGTGAATTGAGGGATTGTAACTCTTTCAGAATGTAAGATACTTAAGTTTAAGTTTAAATTCCCTTCCAGCTACTATGTTGCTTGTTATTATGGGTTAAGGTGGGGTTCATGATAGGGGCAGGGAATGAATGAAAGAGGTGGGGTTCATGACAGGATATAGCAACTCGGTACCTGATCGGTACCTGATAGCTTAGCAGAACAACCTAGAGAATCGTTTGCTTCCTCTCTGCTACAGGCGATATCCCTGCTACTAATGCAGCAGGTTAAACTGGACTGGTGAATATAGATCTGCTAATCTCTAGCCGGCTATGCTAGTTAACTATAGCTTAGCAGCTCGGTACCTGATATCGATACCAGTTCGGTACCCGCTTTGATATCTCTATAGCTTAGCAGCTCTTGTGTATATAGCAACTCTAGAGAACAACCTTTAACACTTAACACACTTCTTATTGAACTGGATATAACTGATGGCCATGTAAATGCACACAAATACATACACAAATTGATACCTACGCCAGAAAAAACAATATCTTATGATTGAATACAAACAAGTAAAAACACAAGTGCCAGGTTGAACTGTAATAAACACAAGTCAAAACAAAAGAAAGGTACCCAAACACAAGTCATAAACACAAAATGTATCAAAATAATAGTAGTACTAATCATCATCAGTATCTATCTCTGATTTCTCAAATACATAAGGATTGGTTTTTTTCTCAAAATACATCTGATTACATCCTTACATCCTAACACTTGATTACATCCTTACATCCTAACATCTGATGATTACATACATCCTAACATCCTAACATCCTAACATCTGATTACATCCTAGCTTGGTTTTTTCTCAAAATACATCCAAATTCCCAATAGACACACTGTCACTTTGAAATCATCATCAAATAGTTTGAGTTGCAGGATTGGTTTTTGGCCTTCTCTTCCTACATTCAAAAACTAAAATATGTTAGGTTACACAAAAAACATAAGGAAGACAAAATTAAGGAAATTGAATGAACACAATACAAACCTCTTCCTATTTCTACACCTATTATCAGCTAGGTTATCCACTGGTTCCTTGCATGTCCTAGCTTGATGACCAAATTTGTTGCATCTCTTGCATTGTTGTTTTCTTGTACCCAATTCAAGACAACTCGGGATCCTTTGTTTTCTAGGTCTACCAGCTGGCCTAGTCATGACAGGTGGCCATACAATAAATCCAGGATCAGATTTGAGCCACCTTGATTTATCACCTATCGGCATTATCATTCCCTCATATGCCTTCCTAAACCGCTCAATTGAGTAATACTCATGCACATAGTCCTCTAGACAACTTCCTCTAAGGGTGCAAATGAATGCAATGGCATGAATACATGGCTTTCCGCTAATCTGCCATTCTCTACATGTGCATTGTTGCTTGTCGATCTCAACTGCATGAGTCCAGCAAGTGTTATCTGTTGTTCCACTCACCTCTGCACAATAATCACCACCTCTACTTACAGTCATCTTCCTAACATTTGGTTGTCTACTCTTTGCATATAAGTCCTTCATTACACTTGGCACAATCTTGCCATTTAATTTTCTCCCTACTTTCCTCCGTCTATCAAATGTCACCATAAGTCGGCGCCTAATTCGATTAAGCATCTCAACAACATGCAAATCCTTGAGATCTTTTATCCAATTATTGAAAGATTCTGATATGTTGTTGGTCACATAATCAACCTTGGATGCCTCTGAGAACTTGGATCTACACCAAAGGCCTTGTTTATCCAAATAGATGATTGATGCAGCTGATGCTTCCTTCATCGCACATAGGTGGCTTTCACATTGCTCCAAGGTATAAGCATATGAAGCCGGCTTGAAATGGAGATCAAATGTGGTTCCATGAAATTTTTTTTTGAAATTATCACTCAAATGATTTAAACAAGTCCTGTGCTCGGCATCGGGAAATATGGTTGCAACAGCATTGTCTAATCCCTTACATGCATCTGAAGATATAACCAAATCAGCGACATTTCCAATTGCTTTGCTCAATTGAGTCATGAACCATGTCCAAGTTTCAGTTTTCTCCTTATCGAATACACCGAATGCAACTGGATATAACCAATTGAATCCATCTACACCACAAGCGGTCGCCAACTGCCCCGTATACTTGCCTATGTCATGAGCAGTACCATAATTAGTAAATAATCAAAATTTGACATATCATTACTAATGTAAAAATTCTGGAAATTCTAGCTGCAAAAATTTTAATAAAAAATTCTAGCTGCAGAGGTATATACTAGCTGCAGAGGTATACAACCTTTGCAAATACTAATGAGTTAATACAACCTTTGCAAATACTAATGAGTTAATACAACCTTTGCAAATACTAATGAGTTAATACAACAGAATAGAATTTAAATTGAAGCTTGTACCTGTCAAATGAGTAAAATCCATAGCCAAATATGGTCTGCAACCATTTTTAAACCCATCTATGCATGCTTTCAATGCCACAAACATCTTGCTGAACCTCATCTTATTGCCAACCTTTTCGCATTCTATCTCAACGATGCTACCGGGACATTTATTCTCCAACTCTGCTTTGAAGTTGTGCATCAAGTTGAAGCTATTCTCCCAGGAACCTTGGATGCCTACAAGAGCAGCAGTCCTTCCGGCCCAAGCTTTACCATAATTCAAGTTTACATGAAATTGGTTGACTAGTTGATCTTGCACCGCCTTTGCTCCAGCAGATGGATTTCTCCTTAAGAAATCAGCAGCCCTCTCCGATACCCAAGACTTAGATACCATAGTCCCCTTACCTCTACCTACGGATGGACAACTATGTTCATGTGGTAAGACAGTTATCTGCATTACCCAAATGAATTATTAGCACAATTGTTTTTTTTATTCAACCAATCATAAACATAGATAACAACTGAAAGCGTTAAAAAGAAAAACATCATTCCCCTTACAAAAGAAGGAACTACAAGCAAGAAAACTGAAAATTGCTGCCAGACATCACCACAAGTAAAACATTGGACTTCAATGTAAATGTACATTGGTATTGTTAGCCAGAAAGCTAACAATATTCACCAGGTTAAAGTGCACAATATGTACGGTTCTTGTTAATCTATCCAGCATTGAGATTCCATCGAAATATCCATCATAGAAGATAATATAGTAATACAAAGTATTACTTTTGAGTGGACACTGTTGTAATAACAGATGCAACAATACAATATTGTTCTAACTTTGCAGCAAGCCCAATATTGTTCTAACTTTTGGGACATGATGTTTTGTGCAACTTACATTAAGTTTGTGCTAATGGTTGTGTATACACTGTAGTTTACACACTGTAGATTATAGCTAACTTACACTGTTACTTACATAATAAAGGAAAGGAAATTGCCTAATAAGTTATTGAATACCTTGAATGTTTTATTATCATCTCGAAGCCTAAAAGCTCGAATCTTCCAAGGACAACCCGGATAAGCACATTTGGCCATGAACCTTTTCTTGTCAGACTTCAATGTGGTATATTCAAAATCAGTTTTGATAGCAAAATGCCTCAAAGATTTTCTAAAAGCCTCAACGTCGGGAAATAATGCATTAAGCTCTATTCTTGGATTATCAGGATCGTATACCACACTTTGTTCATTATCAGGAAGTACAGTTGGCTCCAACTCAGTTTCTACTTCTTCAATTGGCTCGTTTGAAGCATCCAAAGGAGCAACTACATCATCCCCATCAGATAGATACATTCGTTCACCTTCCGCTTCAACAATCTGCTCATTGAAATGCTCCTCTTGGTTTTCAACAGCATTACACCCTTCAGAGCTTCTTTCTAGACTTTGACTGCCACCGGCAACAGTAGGAGTAGGTGATCGTTGACTGCCATTACAGTTGGTACCACTCCACTTGGTAGTTTCAGCCATTAGTTCAAACTTTTTGGTTCTGAAAAAAACAATACAATAGCGAAAAATTGATCAATCTGTTCTACATGACAGTACGAATCAAACAACATTGAACCAAGTCCAAGTTTTGAAACAAATAGCCTATTCTGAAAAAAAAGGTTTTCCAGAAGAATGACAGTCAGAAAAGATGGAAAGAAGACATACCTGATAAAAAAGGAGATTGATTGCTTGAGGTTCCTCGTGAGAGAGATGCACAGCGATTCAGCAAAGGAGAGATGAACAACAATTCAGTGATTCGTCGTCTGAGGAGACGGATGGCTGAGGACGGCGATGATCCTGGAGGAGAGAACCTGGACGGCGATTGGTCGCGTCAGATTTGGAACCAACAATATTTTAGGGTTTAGGTGGCTACGACATTGTGGATCGAAATGAACGAGCGAATCGATTTAGGGTTCATCGATAGACGGTGAGAAAAGAGAAGAGAAGAGAAGAGAAGAGGAGATGAGTAAAATCGACTGGGTTAGATTGGGACTGGGTTATATTCGAAGGAGGGTAGAACGGTCACAGACTATAAATTTTGTTGTTTTTATCATAAAAAAGTCCAAAGTGGCAATACACAGAAGAGGGGCATTGTTTTTGGGTGGCAAAATCAAAAGATTCAACTTCTGGGTGGCAAAAGCCCAATTTCGCAACTTTTGAGTGGCACAGAAAAATTTTTTCCTTTTTTTTAATGAGAAACCTTACTCCATTCCGTTAATTGGCAAAATTGATAAGTTTTGGCAAAGGTCGTAATCTCAAAATATTTAATTATTTTTTATGTTTTCTTAATTGGGTAAACACTTCATACCTTGTTTGATTTAGGGTAAGTTTTGTTATACTAAACTTCGTCAAATCAGAAGTTGGTTTTTAAACTTTGATTAGTTCATCTCAAGTTAACAAACTATTTGATTTATTCTGATAAAGGGACTGTACCATGTTTAACGGCTAAAGAGTAGCGTCATGTCGGCTTATTTATTCGCTATTGAAAATTTCTTGCTTCGTGGAATTGAATTTTAAAAAAATTGAGTAAATATTGGTGGTGGAATCGAACTAAAATTGAATGAACAATTGATAATTAGACAAGATTTAGTGATGTCCCAAGAAATTGTCTTCTCCTTACATATTTTGATCTAGCAGTTAGCATATTTTATAACTCTTCTTCGGATTTAAGGCAATCGATAGTTAAATAATCGGATAGGATTTGTTCCTCTCTTCAATTATACCAACTTAGGTTAAAAGTTCCAAATAAATAATATATATATATATATATATATATATATATATATATATATATATATATATTTTGGACAAACTAGGTAGAGACTATCAAGTGAAAAAGTCCCAAATAAATTTAGATCATCATTTTTTGTTTAATTTCAACTATTTTTATTGAATTTGACTGTAGATTGATCAGCTTGTCCGTAGGATGTCAAATTTTGATCTTCATCATTTAACTTGAACAAAAAGGAAAAAAATGACTCAATTATATAGCGGATTATCCGATTAGTCCCGTAATATTGGAGAGAAAGTGAGAAACTGAATCCTTTTTAAATTGCAGGCCGGTAAAGATAAAAAGGCAAGGTCATGCAAATGCTCAACTTCACTTGCCGATGTCATTAAATCTTAAAAAAAAATTGAAGTCAATAGTGTTTGTCTTCATTGTTTTTTATATCCGATAAATTAGTTTACTTATGTTAAATTTGTTTATACTATAATATCAATGGAAAAACATTTATCTTAATTTTTTTGTTCATTTTTTTAATTCACATCTGAGGTGACCATTAATATCCAAAAAAAAAAATTATAATACCGGAGAAAAGTGGGAGCAGCAAAGAAGAATTATTATATAGAGATCCAAGATGGTAGGCGGCTGCCACTTGCCACTTGGCACTTTGGTCGGCTCATCTGACTCACCTCCGCTCCATGCATTCTTCATTATTGCCTCTTGCGTTGGAACTTGGACTTCTCTCCCTGTCTCTTTCTTGCTCCCACTTCCCAGCACGTCCCACAAACCTCCCACTTCGCACCGTGCCACTGACATTTTTGACATGTGGGGTTCTATCACACTGCTTTTCCTTCGGTCCTCCGGACTCCGGAGAGCATGCATCATTCTTTAATATCTTATAAAATTACTTTATTTCCGGAATGTTATTGTTATTGTGCCCTGCAAACGTACCCACTCGATCAAAGTGATCAAAGTCAATGCAGAATTGCAGATGTATACTTTTTAGTTTTTACACGAGCAACTTGTTCATAGAACTGTACATGAAGAGTTGGAGACGATGATATATAACAAGAAATTATGGGCATGTTTGGATGAGTTTGGAATTTAGGGATTTTTCAATTTCTAGACATAAATTTATTATAAACAATTCAAACTCTTCATAAAGTTACACATTTTCCAATAAATTTATGCCTAGGAATAAGAAATTTTCCAAATTTTCCAAATTCCTAAGCGATCTAAACGGCCCCTATGGTAGCAATATCTGTAACCAAAGTCCTTTTTTTTTTTTATTACAGCCCGTAACCCCACACTCACCCAAATTAACTCGCCCCTGCGAGATTCGAACCTCTGTCTTCCCGTCTAACCAAAGTAAATCAAATATATAAAAATAGTACCTTTCAGAAATGAGCGAAAATAAAATAAGTATAGTCGACTTGCAAGAATTATGGATATTAATAATGATTTTGAAATTAAGTGGTGCTGTTTTATTAGAGTTCAATAACAGTTAACAGCGCCTCCAAGTCCAAGGCAAACAAAACATACAACAAGAGAAGAGAAAAAGATGATTATTTTATGATTTTCTGAGAAAACGCTTGCTTGTGCCTCTCCCTCCAGGCTCCAGTTCAAGGGAGTACGCGGGCTCCACACCAGTGACCCACATGTCAGTGTGTAGTACCAGTCTACCAGCCGACCAGACCGAGGTATAGAACAAGAACAAGTCCAACCTACATTCCTCCTTTCTCTTCTCCTCCCCTTCCCTTTCCCTTTCCCTTTCCCCAACCAGTCTAAAGACCTGGAGATGCAACCATCTCCATCTCCCTCCTCAGGCGAGGACTCCGGCGAGGCCTCAGACGACTCTTCCTCCTCCTTCGGAGCTCCGATCAACAACCTTCCTCCGGACGCTCTCCACAACATCCTCCTCCGCCTCCCCTTGCGCGACGCCGTCTCCTGCCGCGCCGTCTCTCGTCCCCTCCGCGACTCCCTCAACTCGCCTTCCTTCCTCTCCCTCCTCCCGACGCTCCGCCTCCTCCTCCTCCGCCACCCCCGCCCCAACCCCAACGCCTCCTCTCCTCCTTCTCTCCATGCCTTCGATCCCTCCACCCGCCGCTGGCTGCTCCTTCCCCTCCAGTTCCTTCCTTCTCAGGTCACTTCCTTCTCTCCTGTCTCGTCCTCTCCTTCCCTTCTATACCTCTGGCTCGATCCCAATCCTCCCAGCACCAAATCTCTAGCTGTTTGCAACCCGCTGTCTCACTCTTATCGCCTCTTGCCCCCGCTCGGGTCCGCCTGGTCCCGCCACGGTACTGTGCTTGCTGGGCCACGTGGCACTCTCCTTGTGATCTCTGAGCTGGCTGTGATGTGTTTCTCCCCTCTCCAAAACGAATCTCAATGGATGAAGCACGCACTCTCTCTCCCCACTAAGCCGCGGAGTCCAGTTCTGATAAAGGAGACTCTTTTCACACTCTGTGATGTCGGATCAGCTTGGAGGAGCCAATGGAAGCTGTTTTCATGCCCGTTAGCAGGGCTGGGGTTAGGGTTTGGGCCGAGACAAGGCGGGTGGGCCCCAGTGGAGAGGCACATGTGGGGCGATGTGTTTGAGATCTTGAAAAGGCCGAGGCTTTTGCCTGGGAGTGGGGGTAGGAGATTGCTGATGATTGGAGGGCTGAGATCATCCTTTGCGATGGATGCACCATGTTCAACTGTGCTGATTCTGCGGCTGGATCTGGAGCGCATGGATTGGGATGAGGCTGGGAGAATGCCCCCTGAAATGTACAGGTATTGAATTTAACTTACTAATTATTTGAGGTATCATTGCTGTTATTACAATTGTATTGTGTAATGAGGTAAGTTATACTGTTGAGTGTTCGCTCCATGCTATTAACTCAAAAGGTATTAAAAATGTGTTAATGATGTCCATTACTGTCTGCTGCAACAAGTGCAAAGATTATGTCAATTACTGTGGAACTGATATCCATTAAAAACAGGTGTTTCACTGGAATCGGCGAGGTTCGTGATCCGTTGGCAGGGCCTGGCACAGTCACAGTGGGGAATAACAAGGTGAAAGTATTTGGTGGGGAAGGGAGAGTTTGGTTCTCTGGTAAGCGGGTCAGAGGCAAAATTGCAATGTGGGAGGAATCCGAGGATGGTGGTACAGGTGGGGAATGGAGTTGGGTTGAAGGTGTACCAGGCTACAATGAAGGAGTGTACCGTGGGATTGTATTTGATGCTGGGTTCACTGCCATGCCTTGAGAAAATATGTTAGAGCAATTGAGTTGGAAGGTAAATAAGAAATCTTCTCATCCTTATGATCCTATATTAAATTGGTTGTGTGTATCTTTCATGTAGACATTTTAATAAACTTAAGCCATGGATTGTCAGTGCTTACTGACAATGGCCATTTCTGGTACCTGGCACCTGATTTGAGAAATCAAGTCCTTAATAAAATTGTTAGCATTGATAAGGTGTATGAACCTTGTCTACTAGTTTGTTAGCCTTGGTTAAAAATTGGTTGCATTGACATACTTGGATAAAGTTGTCCTCTGTGTGAAGGTATTCAATTATTTATATTTTCATGTCATGAGATTAATAAAGATTTTTTAAAAATTGTGAAATTGAATTTTTGGTCTAAACAGTTCATTGCTGTTCAAATCTGTCCTAGAACTTCTATTTTTTTTAAGCTGGTTCCTAAAACTATTTGATATTGCTCAATATGGCCCCTTTTGCAATTCAACTATAGAGTATGAAATTGATTATTAAATGAAGACATGCAAAGTCACTTGTGCTGTTGTGCCGTCAAAATCACTGTTTGCGTTTCATTTAGTTTTTAGCGATTCTAGGAAACTCCTCTTTGATCTCTCTCTCTCTCTGTACTTTGTTGAGTCTAGAAATGCTCTTGTGTCTTTATTTCTTCTTTCCTTTGACTTGACTACACATTATTTACTCTTCTCCAATCGGTGTCTCAACAAAATAATGTTTTATTTTGACTGACTTAATTAAAATAAGAACAATATTTTGTCCTTTCCTTGTGAAGGTAAATTAGGTAGTAAACAATTTTCTGGGGTACAAGATTATGGGTCTGAGGCTCTGAAGTTGGTTGAGTACTTGAGTTGAGTCTAATAAAGACTGTCCTAGTCCTTTTTGGTTTCTGTGGGCAGCTGCGCTATGCTTAGCTGAGTGAGATGAAAGTGAGCTGAGTTACCGTCTTACTGTACAATTAAGGACTCAGGATTTTTCAAATTACAATTTTGGAGGACTAGTGCATTGTACAACTTGCATGTGGAAACCCTCTGCGAAATACGCAAACCATCATGGTCAATGATGGGGACTAAAATCCTCTTGGTAGAACAAAGGATTGGAGCATCTTTATTTGCCCTATCCAGCAATGGAGGTATATGTTTATTTAGGAAAGAAGGTAAGTTAGACATGTAATCTTCTAATGGAAAAATAATTATAGTATAAATTTCTGAATTAAATGAAAAAGGGGATATAAAAAGGATTGTTGACTTTTATATAGAAATGATACGTAATAATGTTTTGATGAGAGAATTGGAAATTTTGCTAGTTTCTATAGGCACTTGAACTGTTACTTCTGATAACTAATAGGCGGAGGGGGGGGGGAAGTGGGGTGTTTGAGCTTTGCTTGTGAGTTTACAAAGTTCAAAATGTTGATTTTTATAGAGGAATGATATATAATGATGTTTTGATGAGAGAATTGGAAATTTACTAGTTTTTATGGGTACTTGAACGGTTACACCTGATAACTGATAGGAGTGAGGGTGGTGGGTGTTTGAGCTTTGCTTGTGAGTTTACAAAGTTTAAAAATATTATGTGCATCTTGGGGAACTGCTGAATCATGATGTCATAAACGTTTCAGAATGTGGAAGACGTACCCCCCTAAGGGGATGGCATTTTGAGACTGGTATTCAGTCAGTTTCTGATCTTAATCTAACAATTGTTGTCTGTGGAACACAGTAGTTTTTTTCCACCTTTTAATTCATATTCCATGTATTATAATAGAACTTTAGTTATAAAAGGGTAAGAAGTGAGTTCTGGTTGTATTCCTTTCAAGATGCTATTGACTGGCTCACAAATATATATGGAGAAATAGTTCACTATTATTTCTTTCTATTGGTGGTGTTCTTGGACAATCTAGTGCCACAAATCCTCCCTCTATTTCTCCTGAAGACAATGGGTAATATAGTCCCCATCACAAAAGAACTAGTGGCTCCTCTCTCCATAACCTTGGTAACAGAGCATTGAGGAAACAGATTTCCCCTTTTCTTTTGTTTACATTGAATGCCTTGAGGAAAGTGTAAAAAGTCAAATTAGTTCAACCATAGATCCTTGCCTTCTGCAGAGTTAGTAGAGCAAATTGATCTTTTGCATTTTCTTAGGAAAGAAGGAGATGTGCTAACCCCTCTTAACCTCCTTAGAATTTCCACTCTGCATGTGTTTATCAGATTTATGAATGAAAATAACAAAAAAAAATTTAATTTAAAAATGAAGAAAAGGATTGTGAGTTCTACCTGCTTAAGCTGAATCAAGTATATTTAAATCTAGAAATCAAATCACTATATATCTGATTATCAGGACCTAACATTGCCACTATTCCTGGATTTATATATTGTCATTTGCTAGATGTTGCAAATTTTAATAGCTTTCTAAATTTTTGTTAAACTTGCTGTTGAGTTCTCATGGAAAAGTATTGGCAGTTAAGCTTTTTTTTTTATTTAAAAGAAAGGAATCATTAAGACAGACCATTTTTTCTAAATGTGCATGTCATGATGACCTAAGTCCTATTTCTAGGATTTTGGTGTTTAACTTGTGTGATTAGATTTTACAGCACATGTTTTTGTGCAGAGAGGTCAGATATTTAACCATTGTCTCGCATACTGTTTTTGAGGAACTTGTCCTTAAGATGCTATTTTTTATTTGTAATTTCTGTATATTTTTTATACCTCTTCTAATCATGCATTTTACTTAAAACGTTGAAGGTCAGAAAACTTATCTTGACAATTAAGATGAGTTTAGTCATGTTATCTTCGTTCATTCTAAAATCCATTGTTACTGTATAGTGCAACCTGTTCTTCTTGGAAAATCAATTCTTAAGAGTAAGTGATTCTTCAAAATTATTGCATTTACCTATAGTCCTTAACCTTAAGCATATAATTTTTGTGGTAAACATATAAAATTTAATCAAATAATATGTTAGAAGGGAGAAGTAACATATACGGTCTTTAAATAAGCTGGCAGTCTTAGTCGTAGAGAAAGTTTCATAGGCACTAGAATCTCAATATTATTACTGTGTCAGCTGTTTTACTGACTTCTATTTTACCATTTTATTCGGTTATCGCCATAAGTTACAAACTGCTTTTATTTATGGAAGTAACATATGGATACCCAATGCAATGTTTCATTCACCGTGTAGTTTTGTATTTAGAATAATTTATTTAATGCTTGTCTTGATCAAAACAAATGCATTGAGAGGCTAATACATCTCTCTATTTTCTTTGGGACAATAATGATGTCTTAAAATAGCATTCTCAGACAAAATGTCTGTTTTGTATACTTGTGCACTCATCCCAAGCCATTGGTTCCCACTATAATAATATGCAAATGTCTGTAAGATGATGTCACTATTTGATGGTGACTAACAATTATCTTATTAAGCGAGTAGTAGCCATTTCTTTTAATGACTAATTTCTTCAATGTTTTTTTTTTTGTTTTATTTTGAGATGAATAATTTCTTCAATAGTATTTTCATGCTTTTGCAGGAATGTACACTTGTAGCTTATTAAATTTAAAGTCAAGTACACGGAGATGCTTACTCATCAGATCAAGAAACCATGTGGCTATCTATGTGTAACGCTAGAATTTATTTACCATATTTTATTTGGCTCTTTAAACTGATTCAGTTTATGACTGGTATGTATTTGTGCTGTATTCACCTGCACAAGACAATGGTATGTATGTGTACTTGGGTTATTGCATGTGCTCACCTTATTTCGATGTGTATTTCTCAAGCTTTGTATTTGACCTTTCTTATTATGTGCAATTTTTCTGTGCTTTAGCTGTCTGTGCTTTATTAGAGCATTAAAACACTTTTTTTTAATGGTACTATTGTTCTTTTTAAGTTAAGTTTTGTAGTGGATGGCAGGCATAACTTCAAAATTCATTCATCATATTAGCTTCAAATGACGTACTTGAACTGTCGATCAGAGCACCTATGTTCTAAATATTTATTTTATGAATTTGTTTTGTATCATATCAAGCAAGAACAGATAATCTGTAGAGGTTAGACATTACCTGGCCTGCAAATAGGTCCGAGCTAACCAGGCTTGCTATTGGAATAAGAAACCCTACAACCCGAATCTGACATCCTAAATTAACAATCAATCCATCCAGATAACTGAGATAAGTCTTAGACATGAGGTGTAAAATATTGTACTCCCCTTATCAACATGCTTACAATAATGATCTTGACCTTGGCTTGATGCATCCCTTTCTTCTTTTGTAATTTTTATTAATTAATTCCCCGGAAAGAGGTGGGTTAATGCATGTTGATAAGATAAAAATTTTGTGCTTGTCTCATCTTAAACCTCTCTGATTGGTGTGCTGGTGTCACAATACCACGCTTGATTCTCTCTCATCTCCAATGCAATTTGTGCCAAAGAGATTTATGTTAACAAGCCAATACAAGTGCTGATTAGTTTTTTTTTCACTTTTTCTTGACGAAATGAAAGTGCTTTTTAGTGGCCTCCATTATTAAAATATCTGTCATGTCAAATCACACTGCCCAATCCGAGTGCGTGTTAGTTACCTCTGTTATTGTTCGTTTTATTTAATTTTACCACTTTCTTTTACGCGAGTAGACTATAACTATACTATTAAGATGATTATGATTATGATTATGATTATTATTATTATTATTATTATTATTATTATTATTATTATTATTATTTCAAGCCATGCTGCTCAAAATTCACGTTTATGTCCACAAAAAGTTTTTAGTTCATATGTTGGAATTTATGAATATATTAATTTTAATCCAATTTAAGTTGAGATTCATACTACACTCGATTAAATTTATTGGAGATTCATCAGTTGTCCCTTTAAAACAACACGTAGTTATCAATGTCTGTGTGTTCTGATAGAGATACATGTTTTCAATAAAAGGTGCGTTCTAATAAGGATGCATTCCAGTAGAATTCATTGTATCTGTAAGTTATTAAGTCATTCAGACACCTCCACCAAGTAACAAAGTTTTGTTATGCAATTTTTAAAACAGTCGCTCACGGTTAAAAGGTTTTTATTTTATTTTATTTTTTTAAAGCAATCCACTAACAGTTAGATCAACTTCAATCAGTTGCTATCAACTTTAATATCAAATTTTAAATTCATACAGTCGATCCGATTTTTTTTTTTTAACTTGATCTACTTAGAAACCCTATGATTTTTAGAATTCTTTTATTATTAATTTAGATATGAAATTTTTGCCCCTTATTTTATGTTTTTGGGTTTTAAAATTGATCTTATTTAAAAAAAATAATAATAAATTCTATCGATATCAATATGTAAATAACAATGTACAACAGTTTGAATTTTGAATTGAAATTTTAAAATTATGTCCAATACTATGACCTAACTCTAAAATGCCATATAAAGATCCTCGGCTACATTTTGAGCCTCTATACGATATCATTACATAAGATATGCGAATTCCAACCGCATAATCTCTTAATTTCAATCAAAATAAACAGCCATTGCGGCTAACTTATTTGACGCGGTAGCATTAATATTAAAAATTCATGGAATAGTGAAGGCCGACAGCTCAATAAAAGCAAATAAATCAGAGAGCTAACAAAAGATCACATAAAATAAGTTTTTATAATAAATAGTCAAAGTCAGACAAGCATTTCACAAAGAAAAAAAAAACAAAAGAAAGAACGAGGAATATACAACAGAACCTCATCCATGGAAAAGGAAAAAATTTATAAACAAAAAATCTTTAAAGTCTCAAACGTGCCACCTACTTCCAACTTAACAAATCATGTATTGCAGATATGAATATTCTGGGTACACCGCACAGAACCAAAATTTGACCTATGGCATTAATTAATTTAGCAAAAAAGTTCTTCAATTAGATTTTAATACATTTTATATAATTAATCAAATGCTACTTAATCTATCAAAATAATCACCAAATTCTGAAAGTCAAGTTGTACTTAGTTTGTTTCCCACCAGGGATCAAAGGCCATTCTAGACGAACTTGAAGAGTTCATATCGATTTTGCAAACCCACCCTGAAAAAATGGAAAATTGTCGCCACGATACTTTGCGTGCATGCCCACGAAAGATAAATTGCGATCGTAATTGATAATTGACAGAGCATGGATGGGGATTGGGGAGTCGATGAGATAATTTATAGAAGAAACTAGGTGCAAAGATCAGTAAATCCATGGCGAATGTTGTTTATTTTATTTAATCTTGCTTGGTAATATTTTGTGTTAGTTACTTAGTTCAGAAAAAAAAAATATAAGTTTTCGAACCCATATAAATTTCTGTACGTGCACCTTTTGGTTTTGTGTATATCTAACTAGTTGAGTCTTTAATTATGATCGACAATTTACATTTATTAACATAGCAGTTCGTTGATTAGTACAGACTACTCGGTTTGCTTAAGAAAAGATATGTTTATTCAACTTGCTTGACTTTTAAATATATATTAAGGTTTCATCAAAGTTAATTTTTCATATGCCTAAATTTGACAATTATTAAGACTTTTGCTATGGTGAGTTGCAACTCACCAAAAGGTCCGTGAGTCGCGCTCAAAATTTCAAAATTTAGTTCAAAATGACCGATCCAAACCGTCTAATATGATCTCCTTATTGAAATCTCCATACAGACCAAAATTTTATATTTTTTTGAAATTTTTAAATATTTATTTAGGATTTTTTTAAAAACTGTTGTTTTTGAACGGTTCAGAACTAATTAGATTAATGATTTTCTAAAATTCCAAAAAAATAGTTAAAATTTTAAAAAAAATATAAAATTTGGTATGCATGGAGATTTCAATAGGGAGATCGTATTAGACGGTTTGGATCAATCATTTTGAACTAAATTTTAAAATTTTGAACGCGACTCACGGACGCTTTGGTGAGTTGCAACTCACTGACGCCGATCATATAGATGATTCAAGTAGTAAAGAAGTGTAAGGATAAAATTCACTCAAGGAGGAGTAACACTCAGCTCTCAAGAGAAAGAAAATAGAGATAAAACTCAGAAATTCGTATTCATTTCATAATCTGTCTATTACATCATCATCTTTAGCTTATAAAGCAATCTATTACATTTTAAACTCACTCCCCATTAATACATAACCTCAACCACTTTTTCTAATATCAAAACACATTAAATAAAGTCCTAGAAGACCACAAAAGAAAGCACAAAACACAACAACAGAATATTAACTCTTTTTGACTAATTAAAACAAAAGATAACTCTTAACCAACTAATTAATTTTATTGACTGCTTCTTTGACTGAATGACATGGCTGGGATGATTAGTCAGCATCTGACATGGCTCGAACGGTGTCATTCGCTTCTGCTGCGCGGTAACTCGTCCCTGAGTTCAATTCATTATCTCCATGGTAAAGAGACAGATCCTTCACATTAAAAGTAGTGGATACACCGTAGTTTGCTGGCAGCTCAACCTTGTATGCATTATCATTGATGCGTTGCAGAATTTTAAATGGTCCGTCACCTCGTGGCTTGAGTTTTCCATGTCGTCCTGGTGGAAAACGATCCTTGCTCAAATGCACCCAGACCAGATCACCTTCCTTAAAAATCACTGCTTTGCGGTGCTTGTTTGCTTGCTTCTCATACTTCTGGTTTTGCTTCAAAATGCGCTTTCTCACTTGATCATGTAACTCCTTGATGTATTTAGCTCGCTCGTCTGCATCTCCACTATACTGTTGGTTTATTGGAAGCAGAACCAAATCAATAGGACCAGTTGGATTGTGTCCATACACAACTTCAAACGGGCTTTTTCCAGTGGTTTGGCTACAAGAACGGTTGTATGCAAATTCTGCTTGAGGAAGAATGTTATCCCATTGTCGAATGTTTTCACCAACCAAACTTCTTAACAAATTTCCCGAACTGCGGTTCACTGACTCAGTCTGGCCATCAGTTTGAGGATGATAGGCCGAACTGAATTGTAATCTTGTTCCCAACTTCCGCCACAACGTGCGCCAAAAATGTCCAACAAACTTTGGGTCTCGATCTGAAGTAATGCTCTTCGGAATGCCATGCAACTTAACAATTTCCCTAAAATAAAGATCAGCCACATTAGTTGCATCCATAGTTTTGGAGCAAGGTACAAAGTGCGCCATTTTAGAGAATCGATCTACCACCACCATGATTGAGTCTTTGCTCCGCTGTGTGCGAGGCAACTCCATTACAAAATCCACACTCACATCTTCCCAAGGTGCAATTGGAACAGGCAGCGGAGAATAGAGACCCGCATTTTGAGATGTTGACTTAGCAAGATGGCAGGTTTTACAGCGCAACAAGTAATGATTCACATCTTTCACCATCTTTGGCCAGAAGTAGTATTCTTGAATAAGTGCTGCTGTTTTATCTCGCCTGAAATGTCCGCTGAGTCCCCCTTCATGAGCTTCCCTAATTAACTCCCAGCGAAGAGAACCACTTGGAATGCATAAGCGGTTTCCATTGAAAAGAAAACCATCATGCAAAACAAATTCTTTATATGGTCCTTTTGAACATTCTTCAATCACTTTGCAAAAGTAATCATCTTTTTTGTACAGCTCCTTAATTTCTTCAAACCCCACAACTTTTGCTTGCAAAGTGATCAGCAAGGAACGCCTACGACTCAAAGCATCAGCCACCTGATTTAGAACTCCACTTTTGTGCTTGATATGAAAAGTATACTCCTGCAAAAATTCAACCCAGCGTGCATGCCTCGGTTTGAGCTTGTGTAGTCCATTGATGTACTTCAAAGCCTCATGATCAGAGTACAGAACAAACTCCTTCGAAATGAGATAATGTCTCCAATGTGATAGTGCTCGAACTATAGCATAGAATTCTTTGTCATATGTCGAGTAGTTCTTGCGTGAATCTGACAGGTTTTCACTAAAGAAAGCGATTGGCCGTCCTTCTTGGCTGAGGACAGCACCAATTCCCACACCAGATGCATCACATTCAAGCTCAAATACCTGCTCAAAGTTCGGCAATGCAAGTAAAGGAGCCTCCATCATTTTCGACTTGAGAAGTTCAAAACTGTTTTCAGCATCTCTGGTCCATCGAAACACACCTCCCTTCAAACACTCAGTGATTGGTGCTGCAATGGTGCTGAAACTTTGAATAAATCGGCGATAGAAAGACGCCAACCCGAGAAAGCTGCGAACTTCATGAATTGAAGTTGGAACTGGCCAAGAGAGAATTGCCTCCACCTTTGATGGATCAACATGAATGCCTCCATTTGAAACAACATAGCCAAGAAACACCAAGTTGCTGGTCATGAACTCGCACTTCTTTAAGTTGACATACAACTTCTGCTCATTTAGCACCTCGAAAATTTTGC
This sequence comes from Rhynchospora pubera, assembly GCA_028095005.1. NCBI lineage: Eukaryota > Viridiplantae > Streptophyta > Magnoliopsida > Poales > Cyperaceae > Rhynchospora > Rhynchospora pubera. The sequence goes on along the minus strand of CM051461.1, from coordinate 67,593,525 downwards.
GAAGATGCTTGATGTGTTCATCTGGACCTTTGTTGTACACAAGAATATCATAAAAATAGACCACCACAAACCTGCCAATAAACGACTTGAAAACAAAGTTCATTAGTCGCATAAATGTGCTAGGAGCATTAGAAAGCCCAAATGGCATTACAAGCCATTCATACAGCCCATCACGAGTTTTAAAGGCTGTTTTCCACTCATCACCAGGCCGCATTCGAATCTGATGATAGCCACTTCGAAGATCAATCTTTGAGAACACATTTGCACCATGAAGCTGATCCAACATGTCATCAAGGCGAGGAATAGGAAAGCGGTATTTGATGGTGATTTTATTAACCGCTCTACTATCGACACACATTCTAAAAGAACCATCTTTCTTCGGAACCAAAAGAGCTGGAACTGCACAAGGGCTCATGCTTTCTCGCACCAAACCTTTTTTCAAAAGCTCATCTACCTGCCGCTGTAATTCGGCATTCTCCATTGGATTCATTCGATATGCCGCTTTATTCGGCAAAACTGCTCCAGGAACAAAATCAATGCAATGTTGTATGTTGCGCATAGGAGGAAGCCCTACTGGAATTTCATCTGGAATGATATTCTGAAATTCTTCAAGTAAAGGTTCTAACAATTCCAGATTTGTTGTTACATCATTTGCAACCTCTTTCACCACAAGTGCATAAAATAATTCAGATTCTTCTATTGCTTCATAAAATTCAGATTTTGAGATAAAGAAATTACTCTCTCCACTTGCAGATTTTGATGCACTTTTATGTTTGGAAGGACCCAAAGTCACCTTGATACCATCTTTCATGAAAGAATAGGTGTTTCTAAATCCATCATGCACTGCCTTCCTATCGTACTGCCATGGATGACCCAAAAGTAAATGGCATGCATCCATAGGAACCACATCACACCATACTTCATCACGATAATTTTCTCCAATGGAAAAATTCACTAAACACCTCTGGTCTACACGAACTGAATTACCCTTTTGTAGCCAAGAAAGTTTATAAGGTTGAGGGTGTTTTTCAGGTTTTAGAGGCAGCTTTTCAACCATAGTTTTAGAAACAACATTTTCACAACTCCCGCTATCAATAACAACCTCACATACCTTGCCATATGACGTGCACCGTGTCTGAAAGATGTTGTTGCGCAGCCATGCTTCGTTAGGTTCTGAACTTGCATTCAACACCCTTCGAATCATCAACAATTCTCCCACATCCCCATACGTGACTTCTTCTTCCTCACATGGCTCATCAAAAACTGGTGGCAACTCCAAATTGAAATTTTCATTCGCCAAAAGTTCTTCAACAATTGCAAAAACCCGCTGGTTTGGACATTCAGAGGCTATATGTCCATAACCTTGGCACTTGTAACACTGCACAGATTTCGGTTTCACTCGGGATGAACCCGCAACACTTTCTTGCATCGGAATAATTCTGGTGGTTTTGGTTGCTGCTGGTTTTGCTGTTTGAGAGCTACTACTACGGTTAGTCGAATAACCGCGGGTTGTTACACGAGAACCACCAAAACTAGTTGATTTTCTGCCTTCCTTCTTCTTCAATTGCTTTTCAATTTTTGTGGCCAGCTTAAAAACATCATGATAAGAGCAAAAAGATTGAAGAGTTACCATATCATGAATCTCTTTTTGGAGCCCGCGAAGATAACGGGCAATGGTCTGCTCCTCGGGTTCTACAACCCCACACTTCAACATTAGATAATCAAACTGCTCTGTGTAATCAGCCACGGTTAACTCGCGTTGAGTAAAGTCATGTAGCTGAAGGAATGCCTCTTGTAAGTAACCATCAGGTAAAAATTTCTTGCGCAACTCTTTTTTCATCTTTTCCCAAGTTCGAATTTTTGACTTGCCCTCTCGCCCTCGCTTCATTTTCAACTGCTCCCACCAAATAGAAGCGTTCTTCTTAAGTTTGATGGCAACAACTTTCACCTTCTCTTCTTCAGAAATGTTGTTGTAGTCAAAAACTCTTTCAACTGTATTCAACCAATCAATAAACTCATCAGGATTAATTCGACCTTCATACACAGGAATATCACCTTTCAAATCAAAAGCCCGTCGGAAACCAGTGTTCCTTCGGGGTAGGTGTCGATGTCGAGCCTCTTCATCACTGGACCCATGGTCGTGGAAGGGGTTGGTCTCATCATCTTCACCGCTGGATTGATTGTCATCTGAGCCACGATTCGATGTATCGCGGTCACGCCCAGCGACCTCCAAGTGCTCAATACGCTCTCGGAGTTGTTGCACAATCTGTACCAACTGATTCACCTCACGATCTCGATCCTGCACAAGATTTCTAAGTGCTTGGATCTCTGCATCTCGCTGGTATTGGCCCCCTTGCGTTCGCGGCCTACCACGACCAGCCATCGCAACCTAGAGTGCTCTGATACCAAATGACGCCGATCAGATAGATGATTCAAGTAGTAAAGAAGTGTAAGGATAAAATTCACTCAAGGAGGAGTAACACTCAGCTCTCAAGAGAAAGAAAATAGAGATAAAACTCAGAAATTCGTATTCATTTCATAATCTGTCTATTACATCATCATCTTTAGCTTATAAAGCAATCTATTACATTTTAAACTCACTCCCCATTAATACATAACCTCAACCACTTTTTCTAATATCAAAACACATTAAATAAAGTCCTAGAAGACCACAAAAGAAAGCACAAAACACAACAACAGAATATTAACTCTTTTTGACTAATTAAAACAAAAGATAACTCTTAACCAACTAATTAATTTTATTGACTGCTTCTTTGACTGAATGACATGGCTGGGATGATTAGTCAGCATCTGACATGGCTCGAACGGTGTCACTCACCATAGCAAAACTCCAATTATTAATATAATAGGTTGATATATATTTTTTTATGAAGTAAGATAAGGGTGCAATACCATAAATTTTTGGTACCAAAAATTCAGGAATATCACAATCTTTTATAAAGCTGATATTTACACTAAATAGATCATGCATATAATATCGGATCAAATCTAATTTTATGCTATGACTGTTGTTGAAATTGTTAAAGTATATATTTGTTAAGTGATTCTTTCCCATGTTCCTTCTTGTAAGTTATACTTGATTTAGTTTTTCTTCAGGGACACGATTAAAGTAAATCGTTTTTCTTTTAAAAGATCAAATAGTGAATGAAAAAATTTGCAATGTGTTTTGCCTTTACAAACATAAATCTTTCACAAAATAAGAACTTATCATGAAATTCCTAAGATAGCCACAGGAAAATGATCTGCTATTGTCGGCACCATAAGAGGTAAAACTTGTAAGAAGATTTTCGTGTTAGTTAAATAAAAAGTTAATTATTTGAATGTGGTCTAGTGGCTCGGTGGTAAGAGCACTAGGCTGGCCTCCAATAAGTCAAATGTTGAAGTCGTTTAATTTAAAAAAATTTGAATGACAAAGTCGTCCCTCTTTCTTAAAAAAAAAGTTAATTATTTAAATCTTATTAAGCTGTCATTATGAGCTTTCGGAATATCTAATCTATCAAAAAAGCACATAAAAAAGCACGATACTTATGCCAGATATATAGAAACCTACAGGGTCATCGATGAAAAAGTGAACTAAGTCAGCATGGGTAGCGTGACTTCTACCTAATTTTTTTTAAATAATAATTACCTAATTTGTTCGGACCATCCCGCCGAAACTCCTCCAGTATTCGAGGGGCAAAGAAAGGATCCTGATCACGTGTAAGTGTGTAACGGAATCCATGCTTAAATCCCTGTCGTGGAATCATAGATATAGACGGCTTAAGCTAATTGAGCCCACCCTTCAGCGAATTGTTAGGGATTAATGAGGCTTTTGCAACAGATAAACAGGACTATAATACCTCCAGTTCCTACGCGCTGGAGATCTTATTCCGTACTTCTCAACCCCTGTGTTGAACCCTTTTGTCTCCTTCCTGCACAAAAGTATCTACAGTTATCACATCACTGGAGAAGAAAAAGAATCTTGTAGTCGTTAGGTCCGCGTTGAAAAATTCGGAATGGATAAGAGCTAGGGCGGAGGCCTAACAATGCCACGCGTCGAGAAAAGAGGAGATGAGAAAAAGTAAGAATGCTGTTTTGCTGGGAACAGCTGATGGCAAGTGAAAGGAGCTTTTTAGTATTTTATGGCGCCTCTATTCAATTTCCGCACAGGGATGAACGTGTCGCAAACGCCTGGACATGATTCCCGTCTCCTGTCCGGAATCCTAAAAATGCAATTTAGACCTTGTTGTTATACTTATTCACAATCTGCTTTACTTTCACTAGTAAATTAAAAAGTAACAACGTCATTTTCGTGAAGCGTATTGGAAACAAAAGAAATATATCTCTGCTAAGATAACTGGTCTCTGTCTATGACGTACAAATACGTCACTGCATTTTTTGAAAATAGATTCGGCGATTGAATATATTTCCATTTAATTATATTTGTTTGTCAAATTCTCTTATTTTCCAAAAACATATAGCTCTAACAAATTAAATTATTAATCTATTATTCAACTTATATAAACAATAACAATAAAACTATAAAAAAATAAGAAATAGGGTTTGTTATATCTAATAATATTGATTTCAGTGATTTATAATATATTTACTTATTTAGCATAAGGTTTATTGTATATCACCGATAAACAGATCAAATATGCTTGTATTTTAAATGGCCCACTTGGCCACTTTGAGTGTCAGTGGAAAAACGATATGAATTTATTTTACCCGTTAAGATTTTGAACAGAAAGATGCTGATATTTGAAAAGGAAGGGGGTAAACAGAAAAAAAGGCGAAGAAGAGCAGCTGTATATTAAAACGACCAGCTTCCTAGCCGAAGATTCTCCTCTTAACAGTCAAAGATCCCCCTCTTTAATTCCAATTCCAATCCACACCTCCTCTCTCTCAAGTCGCAACAAACCCTTTGATTACATCTCTTTCTAATTTCTTTGTTCTCTCTTTCAAGTTTCAACCGCCATGGCCTTCGTAATCACATACTTTCTCCTAACTTAACTTTCTCAGCTAGCACTAGAATAAGACATAGAGAGATGAAGAGAGACATGGAGGAATTGGAGGAGGGAACTGGAGAGAGCTCGCCTCCAGCGAACAAGGGCCTACACAGCGCATACTTATCGCACCAGATTAAGAACGAGATCTACACGAGGTTGGTCGAGAGCGGGAACAAAGAGGCTCTCTCTAACCCCAGTCTCAGAGAAGAGCTCGATGATCACTTCAGTCGTCTTCCCCAAAGGTTTCTTGATTTCATGTTATTAGATAACAATATGTACTCGTGCATTTTAGATAGTGTGTTTCTGTTGCTTTGAATTGCTTGATTGATTGATTGATTGCCTACAAGAAGTTTTTGCATATATGCCCCTTAAGACTTATGAATTTGATATATGTAGCAAGGTAGGTTTTAGATTATATCCTTTCGTTTTTAATTAATTTTCTGCTGGATTCCAAGCATTCGGCTACTAATCTTGCCAATGATTACATTCTAAGATAGCTTCATTCTGCTAGAAAAGGTTGATCTGTCCACATGCTGGTGAATTTTTCAACTAATTTGAGTTCTCAATATGGAATTCACTTTTTCTCATGCAAAGATATGAGAAAAAAAAAACTATGAGGGCCAATATGCAAGTTCCCGATAGTAACGCATGAAACTAATTTTATGGTATTGTTGTTGCTCTTGCTTTATTGTTAGTTATGCATTGGATGTGCATGTGGATAGAGCAGAGGATGTTCTTTTGCACCGTGATATTCTAGTTCAGTGTCGGGATCCTGAGAAACGCCCCATTTTCCATGCACGCTTTTTGAGGGTATTTTTTGTTACTTATGACAATTTTTACAAATAACCAAATTCAGAGACAATTTGCAGTGCTAGCTCTATCTGATTCTGTCAAGTCAACTGCCATCTGTTTCTCTTTTACTGTTATTAATCATCTAATGTCGTTGTTGATTACTATTATTGCAGGTGTTATTCTCTAGTGTTCACTATAATAGATCCTGATATAAATATGCTAACCTTGTGAAATGACAGACTGACTTCAACAACTAATGAGCGACCCTTACTTGTACTAGTGCAACTGTTGGGAGCTCACCTAGCATTTCATGGGGAGAGAATGCTTATACCATTATCTGTTGGTGATAATAGTTACTACTATAGTGGGTGTTAAATTTCCTAAGTGTTCACTATAATAGATCTTGATATAAATATGCTAACCCTGCGTGTATGCCAGAACAATTTCCACCATTACTTTTACTGGTACAGTTGCTGGAAGTTGGTCTAGCATTTTACAGGGTTTAGCATATTTATATCACGAGTGGGTTAGCATATTTAGTTCTCAGTATCAGCGACAATTACTAGTACTGGTACAGGTGATTATACCAGCCCAGGGTATTGAGGTTGAAGTTGCAAAATTAGCACATACTAAACCTGAGAACACTTGATTACTTTATTTACTTCAAGACACTAATTCAATTTGCTTTTGAAGAGCAGTATGTGCAACAAACACCAGATGATGAGAATGATGATGATGAGTCAAAACAATCTCAATGTGTTGGTTCAAGTCCAAGAGAATATGAAATTGGTGTTCAAAATGTTGATAAATTTCCAAATCCTAGGTAGGTATTATTGTGGTTTGCACGCAAGCTCTCTCCTTTTTTTTTTATGTAGAGTTTCTATGAGTAAGCTACAAAGGCAATTAGGGTACTCGTTTTTTTTTTCTGTTTCCTGTATTTTGGCTCTTCAAATAGGAACATTTGAGAATTTGGTTTAGAATTTTATTAATCATTTGATTAGAATTTAGAATTGATTTCTCCGGAACATTTGAGTATTAAGTTAGGAATTGATTAGAATTTAAAAATTCCAATCAATTGAAATCATTTTTTTTAAAATTTTTATCAAAGAATTTCTAATCTAATGAAATAAAATGAAATCCCGTGTGAAAAAAACTGATTCTAATCAGGGCCTAAGTGAATCTTAAGAATTGTCAGCGATTGGTATGGAGATGCGACAAAGAATTGTCTACTAACTGTGTTGCGATTTCTACATAATAGGGGTGAGTTTGAGCCTTGTACAAGGCTAGAAGACCTAAATCTGGGCTTTCATAATACTGAGGGCACTAATGGAAAGGATTGCACCAATGAAGTTCTCTCAGCCAGGTTATCATTCTGATCTTGTAGCATTTTCAGAAATGCTTTCTATTTTCTTTTGTAGTTGTTATCTCCAGGTAAATAAGTTCAGCTGTCCAGTTATAAAAGATGAACGAAAAAAAATATATTAATAGAACGATGGAAGAAGAATTGGTTTGTCTATGTTTGGAAGAGGGATAAATGAAGGGATAAAGGGATAAGAGTAATCCTCTCCTCCACTTTCCTCCACTACCAAACATACCTAAATTGCTAATACGGCAATTTTGTATTTGTAATTTTGTATGTTTAAGTGATCTTTTCCACCTGTACTGGGTTACCAAATCCCCCAAAAAGAAGGGAAGAAAAGTAGAAACTCTGGCCAATCAAACGTAATAGGGACAAGTTGGTCAAATGATTGTTGGTGGTACTTCCACCATATACCATGCATGGTGATTGCTCATTACAATTTTATATATATTAAATTTTGTTGGTCTGATTGGCATAAAGTCATCAAATTTATGCGTGTTATCTTGTATATTTTATGCAGGAAAGATGCAGAAATCCTACCTCTTCATGAGATAATATTTTCTTCCATAGACAAGCCAAAGCTACTTAGTCAAGTACATATTTGTTTATTTATTCTCTCTTCTTAAAATTTTTTCTTGCCTTTTGTAAATAAAAAAACTTATTAATTTCCTCTTTGTGGGAATTTTGGTTCTTAAGCTGTCAGCCTTGCTATCAGATCTAGATCTGAACATAAGGGAAGCACATGTATTTTCTACATCGGATGGTTTTTGCTTGGATGTCTTTGTTGTTGATGGATGGCCTGACGAGGTCTGTCTGTCTGTCTGTCTCTCTCTCTCTCTCTCTCTCTCTCTCTCCCCCCACCCCTCTGGGTGTGGACAGATTGCTATGTGTCTGTTGTAAACATGCCTGAAAATACATGATGAAACACGATAATGTTTGAAAAATGATAACTGATCTGACAGATTGAAAGCTGTTTAGTCTGGTATTGTGTCCTTGAGATTGGAGTTGAGACTACTTTGACTTCATTGCATAACATGTTTTAGCATTAATATTTTAATTTAGCTGACAATTAGTTGAATGAAAAACACTTGTGAAAGATTGATTTTACTAATGTGCACGGTGTCACTTTGACTGTCTTTCTGTTTATTTGCAGGAGACTGAACATTTGCTAAAGAGACTTAAGGAGATAGCATCAAGAAAAAATGTGTTTCTCTCTGTTTGTATTACTTGTTTTATTTTCTTTTGTTAAATTAATTTAACTTAGTTTAAAACATGCAAAGGCCATGGCATGAGCCTTCAGTTCTTCTGCGTTCCTAATGTAAATTTTGTACAGCTGTCATTGTCTGGTAAATCACACATATCGGGTTCAGACAAGCTACATGAATTGCTCCAAAGGGTTGGTGACTCAGACATAGACCGTAAAATGTTGCACATAGGGGAGAAGATTGCTTCTGGATCTTCTGGTGATCTGTATGATTTTCTTGGTCTACACTTTTTAACTTGTGGTCTCCTTTTATTTTGGTCTGAAAAATAAGTGCATTTTTATGACCAGTATCTTTTGATAGATAGTGAGGACAGTAATATGAAATTATTGAAATGCATCTTACTGGAATTCCCTCCCCAAAAGTAATAACAAATAGAAGTAAACACATGAAGACATTAAATGGGAAAACCTGCCAAAGTTCAAAAGTAAAATTGAGAACTTTTCTTTTCTAAATAAGCTTTGCCTCTTGACGGGAATACACTTCTTTTTGGTACTTCATTCTTGTTGCTGGTTCTTTACTCTACTGTTTAGTGAAGACCTCACAATAGTTAATTTACATTACAGATATCATGGAACATATCATGGACATGATGTGGCAATAAAATTTCTTCGGTCTGAACATTTGAACAATTCATTGGAGGTTGAATTTCTTCAAGAAGTATCCATTTTAAGGTGAAGTTCTCCTTTGTTCTCTGAACTTTCTCATATAGTACACGTCTACTATGTAAATCCTATAAATTGCAATAATTGATTAATTCAAAATAGGTCACTTGTGGCTTTAGGAATGTTGACCATGCCAACATTGTTCGCTTCTTTGGAGCATGCACCAACCGTCCTGACTTCTGCATTGTGACAGGTCTCTCTCTCTCTCCCCCTCCTCCCCCACCACCTTGAAAGTATGTCCTGGATGAGTGCAAACTTTTCTGATCAACTGCAGTCGATCATGGTTTCATCATATTTTTTTTTTTGTTTTTAAGTTTGAATATAATAGTGTAGCAAGTATTGTTTCTCGATTGGGAGCATGCAGTACTAGTAAAAAAAAAAAAACCTTTCCTAGCCAGGTGGATTGTTTATGCAAGCACCTTGAACAACAACAAGAACAACAACTAAGCCTTTTGTCCCAAGCAAGTTGGGGTAGGCTTGTTTCATTTCCATAGAGATGGCTGGATTTTTTATGTTGGCTCGCCTAGCCTATCACAACCCTCCTCCTTTTGATCGGACTTGGGACCCTCCTCCTTTTACTCGGGCTTGGGACTGAGCTATACTAAACAATGCAAGCAGAACTTAATATAGGCGGAGTTTGCAAGCACCTTTAAGTGATATTTATATTTGTCTGTGGATGATGATGTTTTAGTTTTTTAATTTTAATGATTCCGCACACTTCTCCATTTTATTTATCAAGAAAAAGTTCTGATCTGGTTTTATAACTGATTTCAGAATATATGCCGGGAGGGAACCTGTATGATTATTTGCACAAGGATCACAACAAATTGGATCTTCCTCAGATACTAAAGATAGCGATAGACGTGTCAAAAGGAATGAATTATCTCCACCAACATAACATCATCCATCGTGATTTGAAATCTGCCAACTTGCTTATTGACTCTGATCAGGTGTGCTCTAATTCTGTATCTGTTTAGTTCTTCATGGTACTGATTTATTATATTCCCTTATAACCTTTTGTTTCCATTCTTTAAACAAAAAAAATTTTATTATATTGTAGCTTGTTTGCATTTTTGAAACAAAACTGTTGTTGTATTGTAGGTTGTCAAGGTGGCAGACTTTGGAGTTGCAAGGTTAGGGAGCCAACTGGGAGATATGACTGCAGAAACTGGCACATACCGGTGGATGGCTCCTGAGGTACTCTTTGTTTTGACTATTTACTATTTATATGATAACTGGTATGCTTCGGTTTCTTGCAGATTTTGTGTAAATTATAACCAATATTTTAGGAAAATGCCAGCAGCATTTAGTTAAATTTTTGTAATGACTATTTCGTCATATTTTTATCGAGGAGGTGATGTTCTGTGCATTGGTGAAATAGTTTATAGCAACTAATGGAGTGTACCTAAAGCATCATGCTAAGGTACTGGTGGTTGGGTATCATGCAGAATCATAAAAACAGTATAATTATTTGCAGAAGCTACAACTAATTGGTGTTGCTATTTTTGCAATATTGATAACATATTGGGTGTTGTTTTGCAAAAAAAAAAACTGTTTCCTTGCATGTAATGTGGTGCATATTTATTGAATACATTTCATTGATTTCCTGTCCTCTTTTCTTACTATAGGTAATAAACCATAAGCCTTATGATCATAAGGCAGATGTATTTAGCTTTGCAATAGTGTTATGGGAGTTTGCCACATCAAAGGTAAGCAGTTATTCATCTTATGCAGCATATCCTGATAGCATCTATTATTGAAGCTTTTTGCATTACATTTTTTTTAACATTTCTGGCAATTAATAAATCTGAATACTCTTGTGCAGGTGCCATATGATAATCTAACACCATTGCAAGCTGCATTAGGTGTTCGACAGGTTTGTTCTACCCTTTTGGGGATGCTCCTATCTAGTTCACTAATAGGAGTAATGATGCGTCAAGTAACCACACATAGTAATAATTAAAACTGACCCATCAATTGTAAAACCAGAGTGACTTCCTTCTTGTCTAGAACTACAGACATCAGTACTAAAAGTCTTAAACTGGTGTGGGCTTCATTCTGGTCTAGAACTACAATACCTTTAGGTTACCAATATGATATAGAATTATAGATTTTTAGAATCCAATCACTGCATCCAAGACACAAGAACACAGGATACTTCTTGTCTTAATGGTAGGTTGACAGACTTGTTGTGTTTAACATTAATAATTTAATACAACTTGTACTAAAAAATAAACTTAATCAATATTTTAATTTTGTGAAAATTAGGGCATGCGTCCTGAGATACCTTCAGGACTAAACCCTAGGTTGGTAGATTTGATGAAGAGATGCTGGGATGATACTCCAAACAAGAGGCCCTCTTTTTCTGATATAACCCTTGAACTAGAAACACTGTTGCAACAAATCCAGGTATTTCTTCTGTAGTATGCTCTTTCAATAATCCAGAGCTCTTACAACATCAGAAACATCAAAAAACATTATTACTCATGTTTATGTGTGCGACTGTGTGCGAGGGTGATTCTTTATGTTTTCTTTTTGTAATCCTTGAAGAATATTTCTAAACCAAATCAATTAAAAATATTTGCTATGAGGTACCAATTTATACATGGCAGGGCAACTTGTTTTCAAAGGGGTGACACTTTATTTTCTAAAACCCTACATGTTATGTTATGTTTTACCCCACGTACTCTGAATTTGTTAAAATTTGATGTTGCATATGACTTATTCTTGAGCAGAAGAAAGCTGACACTGGAAGGAAAAACAGATCAAAGATGCCGAAGAAATCACAGAGATAATTTTTTGGATGTCTCGTTTGTTGCTTTTACAATTTCTTGCATTTTAAAGGGGATAGGGGAGTTTTGTTTGATTTGTTATAATATCAGAGGTCTTTGATTGCTATGATTTAGGCAGCATCTTTGTATATAGAGGGGTTGTGATTGCGTCATGTAAATTCTCGTTTTATAGGTTCATATTTGTTCTTCCTCTCTTTTCTTATTTTTGGATACTAGTACGTAGAAAAGTTTGACGTGTAGTTAAAAAATGAAAAAAAAAAGTTTAATCATAAGAGCTCTATGGACGCAAGGATTTTGCACATGGACATTTTTGGATTGACATCAACCGACAAAAAGAAAGCATTTTTAAGTTCTGCTTTTAGGCTCCGTTTGGATGGCTTCTTTCCGGAATAAGAAATAAGGAATAACCACTTTTTACCAATAATGTTATTCCTAACCATCCAAACTCTTCACAAAAGTTACACACTTCCCAATAAATTTACCCCTTCCCAATAAATTTCTTCCTTTCTTCCTTCTTCCTACCTTATTCTCAACGCATCCAAACGGAGCCTTAGTTTTAGACAGTTTTCTCTTATAAAAGAATTCTGCTTTTAATTCTACACGAACGAAGCCTTTTTTATTTACACTCTGTTTGGTTCAGAGGTACCTGATGGGAAGGAAAGAAAACGGAGGTGAAATTTAAAGATTTCTTCTGTTTGGATCGAAGGGAAATTAGGAGGTGAAATTTTCACGAGGGGACTCATTCTCCTTTTGAAATTTCCGAAAATTTTTTAACAATGATAAATTTGTCCTTAATAATTTTAAATAGAACAAAATAAATCTATTCTTTTTTAATAAGAGCACAGCGCCAAAAATTTTTTTTTTGGTTTTACTTTGCCTATAGCGGCATAGGACTTTTCATTTTTTTTTTTGCGTTTTACTTTGCCTATGGATAGAGAGAGAGAGAGAAACAGTCTCATCTCTCATCTTGTGCTTCATCTTTCTAATCACTCTACAAATCTTAAATTTCTTAATAAAATACAAATAATAGCTACCATTGGACACAAATCTGTAATTGGTTGAAATAAAAATTTAAAAGTTATGCATGTGTTGCATTAATGGCAAAAACCTCCCTCTTACTTAAAAAAAATTTAAAAGTTGCCAACTAAAATTTTTATTAATCGCATCCTCCACAAATTAAAAGAGAGTCTAATTTAAAGGACTGGAGAGAAACTGTGCATTACTCGAAACAGTAATTGTAATTTTTTTCTCCCGGTACTCCGGCAGTGTGCTTTTGTTCTTCTCTTGGTTTACCTTTAGTTTGTCCGATTGGTTTCGATCCTATCTTATTAGGAGTAATGTTTCAAAGGAGTAATATAATTGGATAAGAATTTTATTCTCTTAATAGAAAGTTAACAACATTTGGATTCGCCCAAATTTTTGCACTAAATATTTTTCGGAATTGATTAACACTATTCTAAGATTGTATCATCCCGTCATCCTCTGTCGATTCTGTCGGAATTCTCTCACGTGCTGAAAGCGGATGAGTAAGCAATTTTCATAGTTTCCTCCCTCTCCCTACCCCTCCTCCCTCCCGCGTACGTTGTCCTCCCACCCCCCGCCCCCCTCCCACACACTTCATTACTGTTGAAATTGATATATTTAAATGTTGAAGGTAATATCATAACTGTTGAAATTAATATATTAACTTCAATATTTACGATATTACCTTTAACATTGAAATATATTAATTTCAACAGTTACGATATTACCTTCAACATTTAAATGTATTAACTTCAACATTTAAATATATTACCTTCAACATTTAAATATATTAACTTCAACGGTTATCTATTTAATTTCAACAATTACGATATTAGCTTCAACGGTTATGAAATGTGATAGAGGGGGGAGAGGGGAGGGGGGAGGGTGGGGACAACGTACGCAGGGTGAGGAGGGGGGAGGGAAAGCATACACGAGAGGGAGGAAACGGAGCGACGGAACGGAAGGAGGAAGGAATGATTTTATGAAAATAACAGGAACGATGGATTTTGGTGATCCTTATCAGCTCCGAAAATCTTTTTTATATTTGTGGGTCTTTCCTAGAATAGAAGATGGAGAAGAATTTCGCGATCTAGACCAATTTTGGAACTGGGCTTGGGTCTTCACGTGTCCAAGGCCTGTTAAGTTCTTTCATTTGTCAACTTCCAAAAACAAAAAAAAAAAAGAAGAAAAGACACTTTGACAGTTTGATATCTAATTTTATATATTACGTGCTATGAATCTGAACAATTATCAAAGTTCATGAAGGTGTTACCATCAAAAGATCTTCGTTTAAACAGACTAAATCTAGTCTCGCTTACTGGCAGAATTTGGCTTGCGTTGTACTACAAGGTTGCTTTAGCTTGATGCGTGAGAAGTCATAAGTGATGCCCTAAAATTTTTTTTTACATACCAAAAACGATACAATATTAGAGTTACAATCCGAAAAAATCATACAATGTTCTGTTCCTGATCAAAATCGTTTTTTTGACATGGACTTTCATTTTATTTCATTACATTATTTTATTTTTATCAAAATGAATAGATTTGTGTCATTTGGTTGGAATTTTCATGTAATTAGATCTAAGAAATTCTGAGAAATCAATTTGAATAAAATGAAATTCCATGTAAAAAATATTTTGATCAAAGGCTTAGTTTGTCGAGACTGTATAGTTCAAATTCATAACAATATCATATATGCTTGGTTAATAAAAACAGCTCATTTTAGAATCCTCAAACAAGAGCAATTAATCTAATTAATGAATCATATATTCCACTGGACAGTTAATTATCTTAACAAGGCACACAATTCTAAATCTTAAATAATATAACGTAAATTTGAAATGGAACAGTATGAATATTTCATTTGATACTTACACCATATATATACAAAAAATAATGAGACCGGTTAATGTTTACTTTTTTATTAGTGTTAATGATCTAATCTAGCATGATGTTCCTTAAGACATCATCAAACAATAAGTAAATCCATGTTTTATAGGGATGAATGTAAAGTATATACTTAAACATGCAGTATTGGAAATAAATAAATAAATAAACTGTCAAGAAAACTGATCATCACCGAACTGATCATACTTAAACATGCAGTATTGATAGATGTAAAATACTTCCTTCTGGGTGTTGTAATACAATCGCATGTTTTACTTTGAATTGTGTAGAATATTAATGTCCTTTTAGTGAATTAAATTTATCAATTATTTTCGCCTAATCATTTACAAGTTTATATCAAATGCTAGTGTGTACCAGATATGACCACTTCAATCTCCTCTCAATTAACTTTTCTTCAAAATGGTCGCCTATATGTATGTTGCGTCATTTTTCTGGATCACGCATATCACGTCCAATTTGAATTATGAGGGAAAAGCCAATCAAAGAGTTACTAGGGGCACAAGAAACCGTTCGTTAAACTCCTAATTAAAAGTAAAATATTCACCCAATAGGAGCATTCCTCTTGTATAAAAGTAATGCAAATGATCCTGTCATATACTACTTCTGGTTATTTTCTAAAGTTCATATGTACTTAGGTCTTAGAATCAAGGATTTCGTAAACAGAGTAAAAACTTATGAGCGTTAACAGAGTAGGAATATAACATATGCCACTGCTATATTAATTATTCTTCAGCATTGCTCGGTCAAATTAAGGAATTTGCCACATTTTCTAGGTCAACATTGCATATTTGCATGTACTTCTGTAAACAAAAGCAATCACAGAAAAGAACACGAAGATTTTACGTGGTTCGGTACAATATGTACCTACGTCCACGACTCACACACACCACACTTTTTTATTTCTTTTCAATAATAATGGAGTACAAGAGAGAATTGGGGAAGAACATAGGTCAGAAAGGAAGAGAAAGGCGCCTCCTCTATAATAAGTAGGCTAATATTTCTTTTTATTACATTTCCATATATGCAAAAATCATAAAAAGGAAATTCAGAAGGTCCAACTCGGACCGAGTTCAGGCCAACTCGGACCGAGCCAAAGGGGTGTGGTTCAACTCGGTCCGAGTTCAGCCCAACTCGGACCGAACCAAACACCATATTTTCTCCACACTCCCCCTCAAGTTGGCATGTAGATATTTCGCACGCCCAACTTGTCAATTGCTTCATGAAAAATAGTACTAGACACACCCTTGGTTAGTATGTCTGCAAGTTGCTCTTCCGTTCTTACATGAGGAATACTAATTACTCCTTCTTCAATGTTCTGTCGGATAAAATGTCGATCTACTTCAATGTGCTTGGTCCTATCATGCTGCACCGGATTCTGTGATATAGCAATGGCAGCCTTGTTATCACAAAACAGTTTCATTTCTTCACATTCATAGAAGCCAAGATCCTTGAGTACCCTTTTAATCCACAGTAACTCTTGCAATCCCTTAGCAATTCCTCTAAACTCAGCTTCAGCACTTGACAATGCCACTACCTTCTGCTTCTTACTTCTCCAAGTAACCAAATTGCCACCAACAAAAGTGAAGTACCCAGATGTAGACTTTCTATCAGTTACATCTCCTGCCCAGTCAGAGTCTGTATATCCATGAACTTGAAGATGTCCATTTCTTTTGAAAAAGATACCTCGTCCTGGAGATCCCTTGAGATATCTTAGAATCCACATAACAGCCTCCATGTGGTGTTCAATGGGATTATGCATAAACTGACTTACCACAGACACGGCATAGGCAATATCAGGTCGAGTGTGTGACAAGTAGATAAGTCTTCCTACCAATCTTTGATATTGTTCCTTATTGGTTGGTACCTGATCAGGGAAAATTCCTAGCTTGTTGTTCTGTTTGGTTGGTGTGTCCACAGGTTTGCAATCCAACATACCTGTTTCAGCTAGTAAGTCCAGTACATACTTTCTCTGAGATAAAGATATACCTTCATTGCTGCGTGTAACTTCAATTCCAAGAAAATACTTCAATCCTCCCAGATTCTTCATTTCAAATTCTTGGGAAAGTTTCTTCTCAAGGCCTTATATTCCTTCAGCATCATTTCCTATGATTATCATGTCATCAACATATATAATTAAAATCACAATTTTTTCCTTATTCTTACAAAAGAACAAGGTATGATCTGCATCACTCTGGGTGTATCCATATCCTTTCATTGCATTGCAAAATCTTCCAAACCAGGCCCTTGGCGACTGTTTTAGACCATATAGTGCTTTCTTCAACTTGCATACAAGAGCTTGTTCACTTGAATGACCATATCCCGGTGGGATGTCCATGTAGATTTCCTCATCTATGTCCCCATGTAGGAATGCATTCTTTACATCAAACTGATGTAGTGGCCAATTTTTATTTGCTGCGATGGACAACAGTATTCTAACAGTATTCAGCTTGGCTACAGGTGAGAATGTCTCCTGATAATCTACCCCATATGTCTGAGAGTACCCCTTTGCAACTAGCCTAGCTTTATACCTGTCAATTGCTCCAGTGGGCCCATATTTAACTGTAAATATCCATCTGCAACCTACTGTCTTTCTATCTCTTGGCCTACTCACCAGTTCGCAGGTCTCATTCTTTTCAAGTGCATCCATTTCTGTCTTTATTGCATCCATCCATTTGGGATCACTGAGTGCTTCATTCAGATTTCTTGGAATGTGAACTGACGCCAAGGTTCTATCAAATTCTTTCACAGAATCTGGCATGTAAGACATAGTCATAAAGTTCGCCATTGCATACCTGCCCTTGCCAACCTCATCTGGTCTATACCTCTTAGGAGGTCTGCCTCTGTTAAACCTGAAAGGTAATTGATAACCAGGATTAGTAGTAACGGGTTCAACATTACTTACTTCTGACTCCGGAGTCTGGTCATGTGGCGAAGTAGGAGACTGTATCATTTCTTCATCTTCACTTTCCAAACTTTCTTCAGATGGACCCGAGTTAACCAGTGGGTCCATTTCTAGATTCAAATTCTCACATTCAGTTGATCTCGGATCGAGATGGGTCAAACTCGGACCGAGATGGGTTCAACTCGGACCGAGATGAGTCCAACTCGGACCGAGTTGAACAGGTTCATTTGGGCAAATCTCAGATTTCGAACCAAAAACATCATTTCTTACTGCATCGAACCAGAGTTCATTGTCTATCACACTCTCCCCCTGAGAATGAGTCTGGTTTTTACAGAAATACCCTTCATTTTCAATAAATGTCACATCCATGGTGATATAGACTTTTCTAGAGGATGGATTCATGCACCTATAGCCCTTTTGATGTTGACCATAGCCTATGAACACACATTTTTCAGCACAAGGATCCAACTTTGACCTTTGATGTTTCTGTATATGAACATAGGCAATACACCCAAATATCTTTGGTGGAATTGTAAGGACAGAGGGAATTAAGCAGTATTTTGAAAGTACTTGCAAGGGTGTTTGGAAGTCAAGTACCACAGAAGGCACCCTATTCATCAAGTAAACTGCTGATGTAACTGCATTATCCCAATAAGAATGAGGTACATTGTTTTCTAGCATCATTGCCCTAGTCATTTCTAGGATTTGCCTATTCTTTCGCTCTGCTATACCATTTTGTTGGGGAGTACCCACACAACTTGTTTCATGTATAATCTCATTGGTGTTAAAAAATTCTCTTACTGTTTTGTTGACAAATTCACTTCCATTATCACTTCTGAAAATTTTAACATTTCTATCAAACTGGTTCTTTACCATGGTAATGAAAGATTTGATGGCAAGTGGTACCTCACTTTTATGCTTTACCAAATTAATCCATGTCATTCTGGTACAATTGTCAACAAATAACACAAACCATCTGTTACCACCTAGGGATTCAACTGGGGAAGGCCCCCATACATCAGAGTGAACCAGGTCAAAAGGAGTGGTTTTGTCATTATCCAAGTTCTTAGCAAAATGGGCTCGATGACTCTTAGATTTAATACATACCTCACACTCAAAAGATTCGTTCTCAAATCCAGAAAATAAACTTGGATAAAGTTTCTTGAGATACCCGAATGAAGGATGTCCCAAACGTCTGTGCCACATCCAAATTGAAGACTTCCTACTTGAACTCGAGCCAGCAGATAAGTGAGCTCTTCCAGTAGCTATGTCTTCCAAATGATACAGTCCTCCTTTCTTAATACCACGACCGATAATCTCCTTTGTCATAAGATCCTGAAAGAGACAAAATCTGGGATACATGAGTACAACACAGTTCAGTTCTTCACACAATTGACCTACAGACAATAGTCTTGATGAAAGAGAAGGAACCAATAAAGTATTTGAAAGAGTTAGAGAAGAGGAAAATTGAACATCTCCAGCCCCTGTGACTGGATAAACTTCCCCATTTGCATTGACGATCTCAGTCCTCCTTGGATGAGATTCTCTTATCAAGTCGTACTTATTGTAAGTCATATGATCGGTTGCCCCTGAATCTATAATCCAACAATCGTTTAGGTTTTGGATATGAGTCATGATTTCTGGTACTTTGGTTGTTAGAGATTTGGGGTCGGTTTCGGTGTTAAAAATCAAGGAAGAAGGATCAACTGCACAGTAACTCACGCAAGGAATAAACTCACACAGTAACTCGGTGAGATCTCGTCGAGAAGAACAGGTCTGATTGTGCAGTTATTCGCACAACGAGGAATCGACTGTGCAGTAACTCGCACAGGGATACAAAAACGATAATAACGCACAGATCTCAGAACCTACTGCTCTGATACCATGTAAACAAAAGCAATCACAGAAAAGAACACGAAGATTTTACGTGGTTCGGTACAATATGTACCTACGTCCACGACTCACACACACCACACTTTTTTATTTCTTTTCAATAATAATGGAGTACAAGAGAGAATTGGGGAAGAACATAGGTCAGAAAGGAAGAGAAAGACGCCTCCTCTATAATAGGTAGGCTAATATTTCTTTTTATTACATTTCCATATATGCAAAAATCATAAAAAGGAAATTCAGAAGGTCCAACTCGGACCGAGTTCAGGCCAACTCGGACCGAGCCAAAGAGGTGTGGTTCAACTCGGTCCGAGTTCAGCCCAACTCGGACCGAACCAAACACCATATTTTCTCCACAACTTCAAGACATATTGAAACTTGAAAACTAATAATAAACGCCAAATCTGTGCAACACTGAAACTTGATAAGAAGTTAAGAACCATATATATGTATGATCATCAGAGGCATTCTACCATCCAATTGCTGCAAGTGGCAAGCCTTTGCAATATCATCAGTTGAAGCACCGTATCATTTTGCAAGAACAAAAAAGAATACAAGAAGGGTGCCGCATCAATTCCATCTTCTACATCACCTGCCTGGTGCCACATAAGTATATCACCTAACTGTTATATTTAAATCAAAGAAAAGAACAACCCAATGCATTATACTAAATTAGGTAAACAACAATTATAGGATCTTGCTCATGACCTGATATAGTTCAAAGAAATAGGAAAACAGCACATACAGACTGGTATACTTGTCAATTTCATTACGTTTCGAACGTTTCCGTCCCGTCCCGTTCCGTCCAAACGGAACGTTAAACAAAAGAGAAACCAGTTTCGTTTCTGAAAACAGAAATGAAGGAAATGAACGGAACACTAAAATGGACAGAAATGGGCTGAAATCAATAGGAATTGAAGGACGGAACGTTAAACGGAACAGAAATCTGTTTCTTTTGACGAAACGAAACAGAAACAAAACAAAAATTTCGTTCCGTTACCAAAACGGAACACCCATTTTCTGCTTACGCCTTTGACGTTTGACAGGTCTAGTACCAAGTGCACAACCTCTTCTCTGTTTCAGTCATCCCAATATCAGTTAGAGAACTTCTTTCACCTTCTCGTACAGAAAGAACAGCCAGAATCCTGAAATATCACAGACGACATGTCAGCATGCTGGCACAAATGAATCTTTTATGGTTTAAGAACAGAGAGAAAAAAAAAAAAGTAAGAGCTCTAACCCATCATCAGCTCAGCTTATTGTATTCCTTCTTCGTTTTTTTTTTTTTTTTTTTGAGATCTGTTGCTGTATTCCTCATGGCGTGCTCACAACTCTTTCCCAGAAGAATACACCACCAGTACGTTTTACCTGCCGTCAAACTCCAACCAATGTAATCACCTGTCGAACACATGGAAACAGACATTGTGAGGGCCAATAAGGTCCAACAATTTATGAAATCACTTAAAGTTCCAAATGTATAAATAAATAAATAAATAAGTAAATAAATAAATCATATAAAAAATTAAAAATAAAAACAAAAGGACATACGCACAGGCGAGGCCAGTAAAGGGCAAGTTCGGCACTTGCCGAGGCTTGTTTTTCAAAACCCAAGGCCCGTATATGGGTTTTTTCAAAGATGCCTAGACTTAAATATATAGATTGTGATTTGTGCCTAGGCTTAAATGACTGTTTTTGGTTAAAGTTAATGACTTATATATTGTTTGTTATATTTTTATTTAATTTTATTTTATTATATTCTATTCATGTGTGCCCATGCTTATTGGCTGGAGTCGCCACTGGATATTTACAGAAAAAGAAAAAGGGTATAAAGTCCTAAGACGTATGTAATCGAACCTGAGAATAAATAAGATATGCTATAGCAATTAATATTATTTGAGCAATTACCCAAGTTTCATAAAGTATGGAATGAATTCTTAAATGTACTTTATAAAATGGCCCTCTTCCTGAGGTGTATTCCTCAATCTAGCACCATGCATTGATCTGATTTTAATATAATCAGTAAGTACGAAGGCAGTTAAAAGTTTGCTTGGGCTTAGTTGCACCAATTCTATAATCTTCAATATTGATTTACTAGCATGAACTTTGAGTTAATTTGTTAAAATAAATAGTACGTAAACTGTAATAAATAATATCCTTTTAGAAGAGGTCGGAGAGAAGTCATTCTGTTTCTTCGGAATCCTGAATCACCTCCAAGAAATCTAAAGCACGCCATAATGAAGTGAAACCTAAATTTTACCTTACAACTAAGTAATAAGAAAGTAACGAAATCTGCATTTTAGATGTAGCCTTTCCTAGGATGCATCTATTTGTCTTCTCAATCTCAATCAACTCGACAATTCCACCATCATGCACAGTTCATGATATTCCTATTGTTTCTGGCTCTATGTCCACTATTTAAGGCATCTATACAAACTGTAGAGATCATCTATTACATCTTGTTTGCCTTTACTTAAGCATACCTGGAAATACAAAAAACAAAGAAGGGGAGAGATGGGAAAGCAGAGAGTGAGTAACTTGTTTGGTCTGATTTTTGTGGCACAACTAGCTGTGGGGTGCAATGGTGGAGTCACGAGCACATATAGGCGGAGGCTGGCCGAACCTGTTGATATGCCACTTGATGCAGATGTTATTCAGGTGCCACCGGGCTACAATGCCCCTCAGCAGGTAAAAAGATAACATGTTTCTTCCAGTTATGACTCTTCTATCTTATTCTTGCTTGTGGATCTTGCTAATTTCATTTTACAGTATACATCTAGCTATATTTCTGGGACAAGTAATGTAACAAGTAAACACTACCTTCAAAATTTGTACTTTGAAGGTTCACATTACTCAAGGAGACTATGACGGCTCGGCGGTGATCGTCTCATGGGTGACTGCAGACGAAGCCGGATCAAACATAGTACTGTACGGGATATCCAATACCACACTTAACATGTCTGCTGAGGGAAATGTTATCCAATACCACTACTACAACTACACATCTGGATATATCCATCATTGCACACTCGAGCACTTGGTGGTGATTTCAATTTTCTTATATAATTCAACTTTTTGCTTGTTTTGCAGTTGAGATTTCAAATTGTGTAAAAGAAATATCTGTATCATTTTATTTTAACTAAATAAAAAATGATTTTAATTTGCTTTTTTCCTCTTGTAGTTTGACACAATGTATTACTACACTGTTGGAGTAGGTGGAACAAACAGGACTTTCTATTTCAAAACTCCTCCGCAGCCTAATTCTGATGCCTCATATACTTTTGGCTTAATTGGTATGCTGCTATCAATTTCATTTATTATCATTCTTGGAGCAAGTGGAACAGTGAGAACATTCTCTTTCTGAACTTCTCACTGGCCTGGTCCTGATGTCCCATTACTACTCTTAATTACAATATTTGTCTAAATATCCTTGAAGAAAAAATTTGAAAAAAAAAAGGAGGACAGTCACTATCGGATAGCAAAAGAGCAATCCTATTTTGGGTAATAAGCGGAAAACACAGATTATTTTGAAAATTATGCAATTTTTGTATGCACACAGGTGACTTTGGCCAAACCTACGACTCCAACAGTACACTTACACATTACAAAGCAAATCCAGATGCTGCAACATTGCTTTTTCTCGGTGATTTTTCTTATGCTGATGGCTACCCATACCATAACAATGTCAGATGGGATACATGGGGAAGGTTCATAGAGAGTAGTGTGGCCTACCAGCCATGGATATGGACTGTGGGAAACCACGAGATCGACTTCGCTCCAGAACTTGTATTCCAAAAACATAAAACGAATTAGATCCGCGAATCCAAATACAAACTCTACAATAAAAAATAATCTCTATCATTTCAGGGGGAGACCACTCCGTTCAAGCCAATGTCAAACAGGTACCCAACTCCATATGAGGCATCAGGCAGCACAGAGCAATACTATTACTCGGTCAGACGGGCATCAGCACACATCATTGTCTTGGCATCCTACTCTGCATATGGTAAGCAGGATACAACGTCATGTGTTATTTTTTTCCCTCAATCTTATGATTTTTGTTTCACCTCTAGGGCAATCTACACCCCAATATGGGTGGCTTGAATCCGAGCTTAAAAAGGTTAACAGAACGGTGACTCCTTGGCTGATTGTGCTCATGCATGCGCCGTGGTATAACAGCTATGTCGCTCACTACATGGAGGGTGAAACAATGAGGGTTCAGTTTGAGGCATGGATGGTGCAATACAAGGTCGATGTTGTGTTTGCTGGCCATGTCCATGCCTACGAGTGCTCGGTAAGTAACAGCAAAGAACCTCAACAGATCCTGACATGCAGATACAGATATTCATCCTTTATTTAATTTATTTTTTATGCACTTTTGGGAAAGTAATTCTTTTCTTGACCAAATTATTATGCATTTTACTTTTTCTCACCCTATCAATGGCTCTGTTTACTTCGACTTTTGTCCTTAACGCATTGTCGTCAATTGAATTTAGATACTCAAAACAAATAAAAGATGCAAATACAATTTATTGTTTAGAAATTATTAGTTTAACTAACTTCTAACAGTATACTTTCTTCTTCTTATACTGCAGCATCGTGTTTCTAATATTGCCTACAACATAACCAATGCAAACTGCACACCTGTTTCTGACAATAATGCTCCAGTATACATTACAGTTGGTGATGGAGGCAACCGTGAAGGCCTTGTTACAAGGTAACACATCCTAAAATAATTAATCTTATGAACAGGCACATTCTTTTTCTTATAAACAAAAACCTTTTCCTTTTTTCTCCATTGTTTGTCATTTTCTTTAATTTGTACCTTTCATTTGTTTCTCTGATTACCATTAATCAATAATGCAGCATGACAGAGCCTCAGCCGAGCTACTCGGCATTCCGAGAGGAAAGCTTTGGCCATGGCATTTTTTATATCAAAAACAAGACTCATGCTTTATTCACATGGCACCGTAACCAGGATGGTGAAGATGTAGCTGCCGACTCTGTATGGTTAAGCAATAGATACTTCTACCCATCAAACGACTCATAGCTAGAGACATAATCTTGATTGTCAACGGTGTGCTTTATTTTATCTTTGGGAGTGTGTAATAACATTCTTCGCCTTTAATATTGTTTGTATTCTTCTTTCTCTTTGTTTCGACTCCATATGTACAAATGCTTTTGGGGCTACTCCTCAACTTCAATTGTAACTTGTAAGGATACTATATTATCGCAGTTGACGAGGTTGTGCACTTGTATCTTATTTAATTTTTTAACATTAATGGTCCATTCGCAGGTTCGAAATCCGGCTGGGCGGGTCTTTCATAGACATTTAATTTAAAAATAAGTTGGGTGACTTAGACCTCCAATTTATCTTAAAAAAACATTAATGGTCCGTTTAACCATGTTTACCAATAAAAGTAGCACACAAGACAGACTTGTCACGAAGGTAGAACAGAGAGAGAAGGTTCCTTTGGATGCACAAAAATAATAAGTTATTCCGTATTAACTCTTAATCTAGATTAAATAATAATCCAAACAATACTCGAATCAATAATTTATTCTGAACAAAGGACCATTGAAAATTACGCTCTTAATCCAAACAAGTTTATTCTTAACAATTTTTTTCCTACTCTTAATCCTTAATTACTTATACTAATGTAGTAGATTATGATACAATACAAACACACCCCACTGAATAATTAGGAAGAACAGTGGAAAAAGAAATAAGAAACAATTATACATAAAGTTACGCTTTAGAAGATATACTTAAAGTCAGTGGTCATTGTGGAATTCATTCGATAGTGTTAAAATGCTAAATTAATTGTCGTTATATATGTTAAATCCGATATGTACTGCTCAAATCTTGTCAAAATTCTAAAATTTAGCCCCTCTAATCTCTCAATTTGGGTATTTACACTTAATATTCTATTAATCGGAGAAATTTATCCATGTAACTAATTAATTTTGATTATAAATGTATTATTACTAATCTACTCTATAAATTTTACATATAAATATCATTCAACCTACCTGCAGCTGTTCTTAAGCATGATCCTGCCGTTTGATCTGTTTGTCATTTTGTTAAGCTCTCTTCGAAGTAGCAGGAACCTTCGTATGCGCATTAGTTGAGTTCAGGAAGACTTCATGTATTATTATTATTATTTTAAATCACTGGAAATCCACTTCTGGTACGTGCTTAGGTATGTATGAGTGTATGACAGATTGATTGTTACTGATATAGGTGGTCTGACTTCTCTAGCTTTTTACCTCATCCTTCCATTTCGGATATTTTAATATAGTGGAACCCTTAGATGATTGAGATATATATATATTTTTTTTGAAGGTAAGAAGACAAAAAGTCTTCCTACAATTTCATTGAACCAATAAAATTAGTTACAAGGAAAAGGAAAAAGGAAAAAGAAACAGAAGAGAAACGAAAGAAAAAGTTAAATTACATAAAGCCTATGTACAAAAAGTTAGATGATTGAGATATTATTATATAGTTGTGGAAATCAGTGGAACGTTCATGATTTTAACCAGAATCCAGTAATTAATGTTCTAGTATCGGTCGACCACCCAATGAGTATAGAATATGTTTGCCCATAGTGATAGGGAAATAAAAGCAAATTAAATCAACTGAGCTTATACTCAATTGAACCGATTAATATCAGTGAGAACCATTAACTGGTCAATAAACACCAGGTAGTGATCTTCTTTAGCACCGAAGTACCGAAGTAGTGATCTTCTTTAGCACCGATGCTGAGTGTATAATACGGCTAAAGATTTTTTTTTTTTTTTTTGAAGCAAACGTTTAAAGATTATTAAAATAAATTTTACTTTACTGTTAAATTTATCAATAAAATTGGTTGCAATGCTACTCTCTCTCTCTCTCCCTTTCATACTTAATTTGGAAAAAAAAAATCATTCTTTAGTATGAATCATTTTTTACAAGAAAAAGTTGATAGTGCCAAATAAGCTAGCTAGCTAGATGCATCTCTCTGTCTCTAGCACATATATGACAAAATGTAAGGTTGTTTCTTACAAGCCAATGCATGCATTTCTTTTGTAGATGAGACAAGAGCTAGATTTCTGGTAAATTACGCGAGCCTTTATAAGAATTGTTAGTTTATTAGAAGAGTGAGAGCTACTAACTACCTACAGGATCTAATTTTGCTTCCATGAGAGGGGACATATAGAAGCTGTATTTTTCAATTCACAGTTTTAAAATGTTACTTATTCGTGACAAAATAAAAGTGCATATCTATATACAATTCTATATGCATACACACACACACACTCACACACACACTCCGCTGCCCAACTTTTTACTATCAAATTATATTTTATACCCTTGATGATTGATTCATTTTGACAATGGCCATATCACCGCCGGATACTGATACGTTACCCTGATTTTGAACCCATCTGTTTACCAAATTTCTTATGACTTTTACAAAATCAACATGTAGAACGAACATTCTTTTGTCATCTGGTTGAAATTTGGTTGATGATGATACAAATTTAGTGTAAATTTACAGGGACAAGCAGACCATTTCGATTTTTAATTTGAAGTTTGAGTTTAGATTTAGAGTCTCGGGTTTAGACTTTCTTATTATGGATATACTATTAAGAAATAGTTTATATAAACCATATTAAGCTGATTTAATTTATAGAACGTAACAAACATAAATCGTTTCTTATACGGCATACTATTGCGCTTTTTTTTTTTTTTGGAAGATAAGATGGGTCAAGTCCTCCAATTTATTTTTTCGAAATTAAATATCACAAATGAGCCAAGCATCTTTTTCTCTTTTTAAAATAATTATTAATATTTAGAAGTTAGAACTGATCGAAATGAACACGGAAGGGGTCTAAAATGATAATATTAGAACTAATTGGTCTCAAAAGAGGTCCAGTGAAGAAAATGGGTCTGCAAAGTGCAAACACCGAAAAAAAATTATACCGAAATTTTATGAAATAGTACTAATATAGATCAGAATTTTTAAAACATGATCGATAAAATTTACATTTTAAAACTATTATTGTTATATCGTACTTTGAATGTTTGGAACTGATATCAGACTTTCAAAGTCTACTATTATCTGATTTTAAGTAAAAATAAAATAAGGAAAAAAGTTTCCTCAATAAGTCTGAGATTAAGAATTTCAAAGCTTGTCATCATTTCCCATCGTCATAAGTTTGAATTTTTTATTATATTTTTATTTTTAGTCCTTCTCCTTTTCACATTTACAAAATAAATATGAATGATGATTATACAAAATTTTAATTAATAATGTCACGTATATAATATTTATATATATTAAAATATATTTTTATGTTATGCATAATAATATATATTTGTTAGACATTATATAGTTTTGTGTTATAATTTGATAGAAATATCAAAGTTAAGTTATAATATTATTTTGCATTTATTCATGAATATCTAAAATTTCGAATAATCTCTCTTTCCCTCTCTCTGTGTCTCTAACTCCTATAATTTCAGATAACATGCAAGACGAAGTATGTTAACACATACAATACCTAGCGGTTTGACTTTATCGTCAATTTTTAAAGGAATTAAAGGACTTATTTCTCATTTTTTTTTTACATAAACCTTAGAGGTCGATGTTAGATTTGGCAACCTGTGATGTTTCACATAAAAGATATTTTCTTAAGTTGATTTAGCTGTCTGACACGATGCAACTGGTACATAATTAACTATTTTGTTTCATGGAGATAAAGGAATTACTCAATTGAAAGTATTGTTGAGAGATATCATCATTATTGTAATACTTTTAATTAATTAGGAGTATTTTTATCGAACAAGGAGTGTTTTATCAATTTTAGGGGTGTGCAAATCAATTCTCAGATTTATATGTATATTGTATAGTGATAAGTAGGGGTGCATAACGTCTAAAACGACCACGCAAATGGACTATTGCGTTGATCGTTGCGTTTTGGACACGAAATTGACTATCGAAATCATGAAAAATACTACGAAAATATACTTGGACGGAACCATTTCAAATTTGCGTTAACCATTTTGTTTTTTAAATGCAACAAAAACCTTTAACCAAAAAGACGGTCGAAATGGTCACCGTTTTCAGGCCTAGTGATAAGGAATAAAGGAAATCAATTGGGGTGATGTAGGAAGTGGATCTGACCCAACTAATCCAATTACAGGGAAGCCATCCCCGACAGACCGGTCTTGCAGTCGTCCACCAAGAGCCCAATTTATCCCAATCCAAGCCGCCACTCTTACCCCACCAAGTGGCCCAATTTTACCCTATCCACGCCGCGTCGCTCCTCTGCCCCCTCCAGAATCAAAGATGTAATGGGATGGAATGGAGTGGAAGAGAGAGGGAGAACTAAATTTTAACCCCCAAATTTGGGGTGACAAACTTTACAACAATTCTACATAAGATGTTTTCTCATTTCTACCCTTTAATCTTCATTTCCACTCTATATTTCTGAATCTGGAGCAGGTTAACTCACTGGACAGTGATATGGGCAGTGCCACTCCATTCCACTACCCTCCTTCTCCCCCTTCGAGCGCACCCTAAGTGGCCCTTGAGAAAAAGCCGGACAATTAAGAGTTAAGACATTACTGCAGGATGTTGGATGCGATCATGCGAACAAAAAGCCTAAATGCTATGGTGGTTTATAGTAATAATTCCTTGCGTTGTATTTTTTTTTTTTTTTGCTGCATTCAATCAGGGACCTGTTATGATGGAGATGTGACTCATCTGAGTATGTCGCAAAGGAAGTTTTGATTTATGGCTTGCTGAATGGGCTAAGATAATGACACTAGTAATCGGTACTAGCATTAGCAAAATATGGGGATAACTATTCTTCTTACAAATACTAAAAGGTTGCTAGGGAAAACATCAAAAGTCAAAGTTAATTAATGAACTTACTTTGCGATAATCTGATATTTGGCTGTATGGATACTTCTATTGCAATCAATTTATTCTTGATGCATATATTTAAAGATAATAACTTAATAACATACAAGTAGAACCAAACAAAATAGCAAAAATAAAAAAGTAAATATTAAAAGAAAGATAAAATTAAGTTAATAATACATAATAGCATGAAAGTAATCAATTTTCGAAATAAAATGATGTTCATCCTCGAAAGTTTTATTATTTTTTACGGTTCTTTAGAAATCGCACTTCCTTTTTAGGACGTATCCAAGGAATATTTAGTCGTTGAAAGGTCAAAACGAAAAATAGAATACATTTCATAGGAAGTCCCTACGAATCTACGATGATAATTTTACTTATATTTTGTCTCATGTGATAAAATGACTTTTGTTTCTGCTCTCTCAAGTCGTTGAAATTATTTTTTTTTTAACGTCAAAATTGCAATCCTTTATTTCTCTACGAATCTACATTCCAAAATTGCAATTCTTTATTTTAATATATCCACTTTTTTTCCTATAGAA
Organism: Rhynchospora pubera; assembly: GCA_028095005.1. Taxonomy (NCBI): domain Eukaryota; kingdom Viridiplantae; phylum Streptophyta; class Magnoliopsida; order Poales; family Cyperaceae; genus Rhynchospora; species Rhynchospora pubera. Next base: position 67,563,472 of record CM051461.1, on the reverse strand, counting down.
AAATTCTGATTTGCCCACATTAATTGGACCTTTAAGAATGTCAATAATCCCTAAAAGAGTGGTGCATATTGTTCTTGAAACTAAAGCAAAAGAGCTTTTTCCAAAAGACATAAGAGTTGATCCGTTAAATTTTTTTTGTTTACCTTAAAATGACAAGCTCTCTTTCTTGTGCCTATGTATCTTCCATGTAGAATACTTCCTCCCACGAAACAATTCTGCTTTGAATTGAATTGAAGCATCAATCCATGGATCAACAATTGCCACGACGTTAATTTCTTTTCTTAACAATCCACACTAAACAAGCATCCCATCATTCCCAATTATGTACAATGAAATCCGTGATGACCATTTGCAAAACCAACACCAACACGACGATAACCTCGTGTGCTATATGCAGGGAAGATATTGTCACTGCTTCGACCATTCATTGGATGCCATGTGGACATGCGTACCATTTCAACTGCATCATCCCATGGATCAAACTACATGAGACGTGCCCGATTTGTCGTATTCAGCTCTCAACGCCATATCTTAGCCTGTAGGAATTTAAGAATTTAAGAATCACTTTTTTATCGGGGGTATATGTAGGAATTTAAGAATTGATCATGGGTATCAGCCTTGTTGCAGCTGGTCAAACTACTAGGTTAGTTTTTTTTTAATTGGAAAACTACTAGGTTAATTTAAGTATTTATTCAAGTTGCAGAATCTTGATTATTCCCGTCGACATATGCACGGCAAAGACACTATTTTTATATTGGAACCCGGGATTCCAACGGAATCCCGGATTCCGATCTCGTGATACTATTTCAAAAAATATTATTATATTGATATTATTTTTAATATATTATATTAATTTAATATTATTTATAAATTTTTCGGTCAGGAGAGAAACCCACAGCAAGGTGCCGTGCAACCTACATTTTGATGGGCCGTCAACGAAATTAATTCAAGATGCCTTTATTGTTTTTGGGCTTGTTTGGATGGTATGGGAATAAGGAATGAATAAAAATTTTAGAAAGAAAACATTGGAGTTTAACTTTGAAAAAAATGAGAAAAAAAATATTGTTTGGATGGTGAATTAGGAATAAATAAATTAATATTAATTTAAATAAATTATTAAAATTATTATTTTAATATTAAATAAAGTACTAATTAAAAAGCACACAGAATTTCATTTAGCTATTAGTATTTAGCTAATTTTGTTGAAATTATGTATATATAATTATTGGAAGAAACTATTCTTCTTAGGAAGAAACTATTCCTAGGAAGAAGTTATTTTTCTCTTTGGCTCAGTTTGGATTGCTTAGAAATAAGATGAATAGCCTATTCTAGACGAAAAGTATTGGAAAGTGTGTAACTTTGTGAAGAGTTTAGATTGTTTATAATAAATTTACGTCTAGGAAGAAACTATTCATCATATTCTCATACGATCCAAACGGGGCCTCTATTCCTAACTTGTTTGGATGCCAAAGAAAAAACTATTCCTAGAAAAAAAAACTATTTTTCCTTATTCCAAGCAATCCAAGCGGCCCTTTTATCATTTTACCAAGCCTTCAATGGTGCTCTCAAAATCCTTTTCTCAAAATTTACTTGGTCAAAGATATCCAGGTTTTATTGTTCTTCCATCTTGTATAAAATAATAATAATAATAATAATAATAATAATAATAATAATAATAATAATAATAATAATAATGAAGCATACACCCAGGATTACTGAAGACTGGTCATTTTTTTTTAGAGATTAATATACGGTCAGACTAATTACATCAACTCTACGATCTAGCTAGGATAATTTTCTAATAACTTGGCCAGGCGAATACGTTTAACATTCGATTCCCCTCAATTGTAGTTAAATGCCACTTTGATTTAAACCTTATATTTTATATCTAATGGTCTTGGTAATAATATTTAGCTTCATATTTATAGAAGATAAGTTGAGACTAAAAAAATAAAGAGTAAATAACTAGAGTACTAGGCATGTATGAGATTCTCTTCAGGACTAAAAGAAACTTATTTTAAATTAATTTAATGATCTTGAAACATATTTTCAGTTATGTTCGTTAGCTCGAATTGATTTTGATTTCTTCACCATAGGACCTGTATGTATAGCTATAATTTTGGTTATGCTTTTCAGATTCCATTTTTTTTTTCCAATCCTCTTTTCTTTCATTTTTGTTTTCCATTTTATCCATAAGGCCATAAGTCCATAACGAAGGATAGGCTATGGAAATGGAATAGGTACTCAAGTTGACTCTTCATGGTGGAGGTGTGACCTTTCCAAACTACGATAATTGTAAATTTACCAGCCAACTTTTATTGAACATTCCCTTATTAAATTGCCATCAGTTAGAATATAGCTATCTGATCTCGGAGGATTTTCTAGCTTAGATATTAGAAGAGATACATCAGCTTCGTTGTCTTAATTTTTTTTAGTTGACCCTAACTTTTATTCTGCTTTTGCAAAAAAAAAAAAAGTAAAAAATTGAGCCTGTATTCTTTGCACGTTCTTCAAAACCTTGGATGCAATTAGGATCCGTTAATTGACTCCAATTCAAAGACACACTCACCAGAAACTTTGTTTTAATGATTAAATCGAAACGAAATACGCTTTATTTTAATGATGTATACATTGTACATGTCAAAGAGGAAGACATGAATAAACGTTTGTTCAGATTACTTAATTTTTTTTTTTAGAAATAGTACTTGAAAAACAAGGGAAATATATAAGAAAACAAAAATGAAAAATAAACTTGAAAGTTATCTAAAACTGGTAGTATCTCAAGAAATTGCTCGTCTCCATGCGAATAATCCAATCTGCCAATCAATCAGATTTCTTAATTAATTACTTGGCACAAAAGTGCTTATTGGGTTTCCGTTAGTGGAGGGACAAGACAATAGTTCCTCATGGGACTTCAAATTATGAAACGCACTAATTTTTTGTTACCACTATGGCAATATTCTAAAAAAATGGGTAACTGACTAGAAATCTAGAATGAAACAATGAACTTTTGGGGGTTCCTACTTCCTAGGTTCATAATACAATTTGTTCTGTGGATCGAGACTGCATTGGCGTATTAGAGGAGTTAGTAATATACAAATGTACTGAACATTTGTTGCTATGTTTTGTCATGGTTTCTAGAGATATCTCTCTTTATGACTTTCCCACCCGATTGAAAACATGTATTTGGCAGCATGCATGATCTATAAGGTACATAATCAGCGCAAACGACTTGTTCTTATGTTATGTCATTTTATGTAATAAAGCCAAACAACAAGATCATATAATTAAGATATTTAGATTTTTCTTTGAAATAATAGATATATAAATTTATTTATAGAGGATTTAGTCCACTCTGTAAATTAGAGTTTATCATTTTTTTCGTGTCCAACGAAAATTGAACTCGTTTTCTATAAAATAACGACAGAGCCACTGACTATTTGTGTTGAACTCCATGTTTCGATATTTAAAATTTTCTATTGTTAAACAAAAGATCATGTCTCTCAATAAGAGTATTAAGACTTTCTAATTTTTGAGCAATTATATTCAAACTTGATCTTTGGCAGGATAATGTCCCAAGTTACAAACGAGGTCACCAGGCACCTGAGCTCTTAACATATTTGTGAGATTTCGGTCTAGTCATCGGTCTGTAAGTGGCATGTGGTGCTGAACTTTAGTTCGGTCCCAAATCGAGATCATACTTCCTTGCATAATGCACTCATGAACTTCACATCTTGACATGAGACAATAGAATTTGGTAACCCGTGATGTCGCAAAACCTCGAATAAAAACAGCTCCGCAACTTTACAAGAATCAATGGTTGTTTTACGGCCGCAATTAAAGACGGCTATTTTCATGAATCGATCCACCACCACAATTGGAGATACTATCATTCTTTCCAAGTTGTTGGTAACTCTACAGCAAAGTCCATCGAGATACTATCATTCCAATGATTGTCAGGATTGTCGCGATTAGAGTTTTGGTTGTGAGCCCCACTTCGATCGTCATTAGAATTTAGTTGCCTCATGAGCATCATATTTAGTTCTGTATCACCCTAAAATTTACAAAATAAAAAATGTAAATATAGAAACTATAAATATAATAATATCCTAAGCTAATATCAAAATAGATCCATGTCCGAATCTGAATCAAATTCGGGTGAGTTTCCTTCTTTGGATCGCGTCAAGTACATTTTTCCTTGCTCTTTTGAGAAGAAGGTTCGCCGGATAATTTAATTAGATATAAATAATAATGATTGTATACTTATTTAGTCCAACGCTTATTTTATAGGCAGAGATTATTCATTGATAATGGAGTAGAGTTCTTTGATGGTCGTTATAGATTATTTATAATTTTAAATTTTTGCACCTTAACCTATATTAGATGCACATCATACATCTGAGAAATAACTATATTTGATCTAAGTAAATTACAATTGTTCATTTTTATGTCATTTGATGAAATACTAAATGTTTAATTTTAGATTGTATGCAATTTGATACAAATAATTAAATTATGAATATAACATGTTTATAATTTTTCCGTTTTCTTTAAATTAAGAGGCGTTGGTAAGGTTGTTAAAATAAGACATAATCAATGAATTAATATGGTATAATTTTATACGAAGAAAAGTTAGAAAACAGAGATTTAAGATGGAATGGAGGAGGGCAGGAGGCCCATTTAACAGAGGAATGGAGATCTCCATTTTTGACAAGATTGGAGATATTATACCTTTCTCAAAGCATAGTATATATATAGGTAAGAATGAATGACTTTTTCAAGAAAACGACGAAAGTGTGGGTGTGGGTGATAAAGAAAGGTAATAAAACCGTAAGAGGAATTGATTCTGAATTGGGAAGGACTTGTTCAAGAAGAGAGACGGAGACCCTTTCTCCAATTCAAGAGGAGAGATCCCTTCTTGAACATTGACCTAATCGAGACCTGTCTAAGCTGTGACTAATTCTTCCATCGGTCGTCTCAAATCAAACGAAATTAAGAAACAGAAGAATTAATGGACTATTTCTTTCCTAATGAATACCGTAAAGAAACAAAAACAAATTAAAGGCTATTTATTCAAATGAAGGTTCAGAAAGCAAATGTAATAAAGGCACAAAAGAAGACCTTAATGAATTTGTCCGGTCATTTCCTTTTCTGCTTCTGGAATTCTTGAAGAACATAACTCAAAACCTAATATGGAATTTTACACTACATTTTTATGTTCGTAATATAGCATGCAAATCAATAATGAATTTTTTTTCATTATTATACAATGAGCGTAAACTTATTAATTTTTAAAGTCTCAATTTCGTCCAAGGTCGTCTATAAATTTTGTATTATCGGCCTAAAAGTCAGATAGACTCTCCCGGCCTGTGGCCTGTGGGTCCTTTTGTGGGAAGAAAACAAAATGCAAAAGAAAGAAAACAAAATAAAAAGAATAGCTCACACGTTGCAATTTAAATAAATGCAATTGGTTCTATTAGGCAGGCCTTTATCTGCAAATTTTGTTTATCACGCATTCATTCTCGAATGAGATGAGCAGAAGTCAAATTGGTTAAGTCAATTAACTCCAACTTACCCAATTGCCGTCAGGTTGACTCCTCGATAATAGTGTTCATTTTTTTTTTTGTTAATCAAAAGCTGCTAGGCATAATTAATATTGAAAACTACTGTTTGATACATTCATATTCATCCCGTATCTCAATGTTGACTTGATTCCTCATCTACAGAGTTCGCTCATCTTTTTTTTTTTTTTAAGTTCACAGACCCTAGAAATCCCATTATAACCGAAAAATTCTACTTTACAAGGATTTTACAAGAACTTATAACCGTTAAAAGAAAAATAAAATGAAAATCCTGCTCCATGTACTATAATAGATAACATTAAAAAAAAACCTTCTAAATTCTAATCGGAGCTGACAACTGCAATCAAACAGTCACACAATCAAACAATTATATGCCAATAATAGAAAAAAATCGTTGTTCAAAAAAGGAAAACAAGTTCTTCTCACCCCCGCGTCGCTCTCACCCTGCCTCACCCCCTCACGCGCATCTCTCCGTGCTCTCACACCACAGACCTTCTTTCTCGCCCGTCGCCGTCTCCCTCAGCCTTCGCGCCATCTCGTAGCCGGCGCGCAACCCTGTCGTCGCCGTCGCGCAGTCCAGCCCTCCCGTCGCCGTCGCGCAGCCATCCCGTCGCCGTCGCGCAGCCCTCCCGTCGCCGTCACCCAGCCCTGCCGTTATCAGAATCAAAAATTAAATATTATTTACTCTCTCACTTATATTAAATATTTCCTTACTATTAATTATTTACTCCCTTATAGTTTTTAGTTACTCCTAAGCAACAGTAGAATCAGTTTTGAATGTTATTTACTCCCTTATAGATATTAGATACTCCTTTATACTATTTACTCCCTTATAGCTATTTAGTTACTCCTAAACAACAGCAGAATCATATATGGATATTTTTTACTCCCTTACTTGTAATAAATACTTCCTTATTATAGATATTTACTCCCTTATAGTTATTTAGTTACTCCCAAACTACAGTAGAATCAGTTCTGAATATTATTTACTCCCTCATACATATTAGATACTCCGTGTATACTAGTTATTTACTCCCTTGTAAATATTTAGTTACTCCCAAGCAACAGTAGAATCAGATATGTATATTATTTACTTTGTTGTATATATTAGTTACTCTCTTATACTGATCAATTTCCTCCATTATAGTAATTTAGTTACTCTCAAAAACAGCAGAATCAGATTTGAATGTATTTACTCCCTTTTACATATTAGATACTCCCCTACACTGATTAATATCATCCCTTATAGTAATTTAGTTACTCCCAAATTGTAACAGAACTAGATCTAAACCTCTTTTTTCTTCTTATCCTTCTTTCTTCCTCAACCAGATTTGATCGGTATAGGAGAGGGAGCAGTGAGGGGAGGCGGAGGTGGAGGTGAGACGGAGGAGACGAGAGGCGGAGGAGAGGAGAGGCGGATGCGAGGCGGAGGTGAGGCGGAGGCGGAGGCGGAGGAGAGGAGAGACGGAGGTGAGGCGGAGGCGGAGGCGGAGGCGGAGGCGAGACCGACGTGAGGAGAGGGGAGCGAAGGAGGTGGTGGAGATTTGATTCGGAAGCCTGGATCTGAGACGGTGCGTGGGGAATAGAATATATTCGCGCAGGATGAGGATGAGGGTGAGAGTGAGAAAAATGATACTCTGATTGCGTGATTGTAGAAGGTGCTGATTACTCTAAGTAATTCCCAATTCTAATCTACCGTGTTTCTGTAACCCAAAAAAAAAAGGGCCTTCTAATTAAGTTCTATGCAGGCTATAAGTATTATCTTATACATCGAAAAATAAACAATTAATAATTTCAGAGCTGAAAAGTGCAGAAGAGAAGACGTTCGTATAATAACAGTTGGCAGAGGACAAATATATAGTGCTTAACTGACACAACCTGAATTTTAAGATTGTGCAACGGTTAATAAAAAGAAATAAAATCGGGTTCCATCTGTTGTAGGAGCCCCTTAGCAAATTAATTTGATAAAAACCGTCTTAAACTTAAAGACGGTTGTAAAATAAAAACCGTCTGTAAATGTAAGCAAATAAAGACGGTGTTTGGAAAAAGTCTGTCGTAGGCCCATAAATTTTAGCCTTATCTTTCATATTTTCGTGTTTATATGTTGTGTTGCTAGTGAAGAATATATTTTATGGAATTACGCTAGAGTCTAACATATTTGATTGTGTATACGACAAATTCAACCAAATCAAATTTTCGAGTTTACAAAAATATCAATCCGAATGATTCACTATTTTATAAATTTGAAAGAGAATATTTTTTTTAACTGAATTTGCAGCCACACTTTATTAGAAATGTCTGAATAAGTTTTGGTGGATGCATAGTTAGCATTTACTTTATCAAAGGCTCCGTTTGGATAAGTGTGGGAAGAAGGGAAAAATGGAAGAAGTGGGAAGAAGTATTGGGAAGTGTGTAACTTTGTGAAGAGTTTGGATTGTTTATAATTTTTTTTCTTCTTCTTCCTTCTTCTTCTTCTTTCTTCCAACAATCCAAACGCACCCAAAGAAAATTTATTCGTTATTCATGACTATCGATGTTCCCGGAATTACATTTCCAGAAAGAAAAAGAAATATGCAAATTGAAAGGTAAAGTTTTTTTTTTTTGGTCAATGAAAGGTAAAGTTTTAAAATACAATAAATTCCAAAAAAAATATTTATCCAGCGAAACTTGGGCACAAATATCTTTTTAATTTAAACATTAAAGTTATGTATAATTATAAACAATATGATTATTGTCGCAACTCATCTTAGATAATGCAATTAATAAAGATGTTTTGTTTAAGAAGTTATATTGTTTCATAAACATATTAGGTACATAATTAAGTGTACAAAATCGGAATTAGATTTTGTTTTTCATTTTAGAGACCACAAATATGCTGTCAAAAGATTTGGCCGGCAAAAATCTGAATCTATCCCGATCCAATTCGACTTTGTAATCCGAGAGACGCATATAGTACACCAACCTGACTTGAAACTTGACCCAGCAAAAGTATGGTCTGAAATCCGAAAAAGAATTCGAACTCGTTACATTTTGATCTAACTCGATCCAAGTAGAACCTAAGATGACTATGACCTGAAATGATCTAATATATCGATAGTCGTAGGCCTGGGGGGAAAGCTCGGGCAGAGGCACCAAAAATCGATTTAACCTGATAATCCAGAGTCAAACTGATGAATTAATCTAGCTAGAATCGTGCAAACCCCAACCCGTCCTATATAGTTGTCACCTCTAATATATATGATGCATATAATTCTTATATTAATTGTAATATATATTGTAGTTGTCTTAATAGAAGTGTAGAAAACAAATCAGACAAATGTTTTTCTAAAAGGTGTATAAATTTCAAGTGCATCGAAAACTGTAGAAAATATTATTTTTGTCCATAGTCGTGTACAATAACTCAATATGGAATTTTTTTTTAAAGATGATATGACAATGTATGAATGTAATAATAAAATATATTTTATCCGTAATAAGAAGAGCAACCTCTGCTGTCAATATTGGTGAAGAGTGAAGACTGAAGAGCAACACTGTAAGTCTGTAAGACTGTAATAAGAGGAATCAATTAATTGATGCAGGAGGTGCACCTCTCCTAAATTAATGTCACCGACGACAACGTACAATTGTTTCTAAATAAAGCAAATCATTAAAAAATAAAAACTGATACAATTTAATTTAATAAGTGGGCCCCTGCCCAATATTTTTTATAAGGCATTTTCTTTGGACAGAAATTGGTATCTAACTATCTAAGTACGTAGGCTGCTGAAAAGTCTTCAACAATTCATAACTACGTGATGGATTAATTATATATTAGATAAACCACCTTGACACTTTCAACCGTGACCCAATGAATATGATAATAAAACACAATTGGAGACAGATTCATAAGATCTCCTCTTTTTTAATTAATCCTTTCTTTTATCTTACTTCAATTCAGCCTCTCCAATCGTACAATTTGCTCACTCCTACTCTCTTTGACTTGGCCCTTTAGCCATCCCATGTGGAACTCTTTCAAGTTTCTAACATGACTCCTCTTGGTCTTGTATATATAACAACTCGATCGGAATACAACCATCCATTACAACTCTTTCAAGATTCAAATTGTAAACAATCAAGCCAGAACATGGATGCCAAACAACCGCCTCGTCGGGAGCTGCAGGGCCCCCGACCAACCCCTCTCAAAGTTCGAAAAGACTCCCACAAAATTAAAAAGCCTCCAGTTGCACCACCCCAGCCGCAACCAGCAGCTGCTCCCATCCAACACCGACCACCAGTCATCATCTATGCAGTGTCGCCAAAAGTCATCCACACAAACCCCAGCGAATTCATGTCTCTTGTGCAGCGCCTCACCGGCTCTTCCACATCTTCTGCTACTGGTGCTTCTTCTTCTGCCCCACCTCTCGCCGCTCCAGCTCCATTTCAAGCCACTTCCATGGCTGCAACATTCCCATTTAATTCCTATCTGCCACAAGGTTTTCTATCTGGGACAGGTGGAAATGGTGGGCTTTCTCCAGCTGCACGGCTAGCTGCGATTGAGCAAGGGAGAAAGGAAACAAGGATCGGGACTATGATGAATAATAGCAGAGAAGAAGATTTGATGCTGAGTCAATTTGGAATTGATAGTACTGGGCCAAGGTTGGATCAAGTCGGGCTGTCGCCAGCTGGGATATTGTCACCGGTACCATCGTCGCTTCCTGTAATCTCTCCTAATATATTCTCTCCATTGAATAAAAATGATCAGACAGTTGGTGGTCTAGGGTTTCTTCATGATCTTAGTCCAGTCTTTTCTGCAAATAGGTCCCTGATGGCGAACAACCTTTTTGCAACCACACCGGGAAGTTTTTTCGCAAACACCCCTACAAATAATTACTTTTCCATTACAACTCCGGTTGTGCCCTCCCCTGGTGCATACTGGGACCTCTTCCATCAGTACCAGGATCTATAGCTAGCAACCTGCTTTCACAATTATGAAAGAGAAAGAGACTAGTCCCTAAGATAGAAGGCAGGGAGGAAGATGGAAGAAAAGGATATAGTGATAAGTACATACGAACGGGAGATGCATAGAGACAAATTTTAGGGTTTGATAATCTTTCTAGTGAATTTAATTTGGTGGGGCCAGCCATGGCGGAGAAATGTCCACGTTGGATGACATCACCAAAAGTAGGCAAGTAGTTTTTCATATTTTTTATCAAGTTTTTTTGTCCCCAAAATGTATCAAACACAATGGTTTTTATGTGCTTTTGCATCGCTAAGCCTCTCTAGCTAGTCCTGACCAATAGAAAATACTACTGGCTGTACCAGAAACATATATTTAGAACTACTCTTCCAATTTGGCGAAACAATAAGTATAATGATATCTGCTACAGCTAATAAAATACCGAAAGGTACGTAATACGAAAGTTACTTAGGATTTTATTTAATCCTGGGTCTTCATTGTCAAAGTTAATACACTACCACAATCAAATGTTACTATGTATTGCATGCTAAAAAAATTGAAGTATATTGATCATAGTCATCCGAATGAGGCCCAGCTGAAAAGCACCTTGAAACCGTGATGTGTTGCTGCAATTTTTTGGGGCATATTTTTTTAGGAGGGCAATCTTGCATATATATTATATTTACTTGTTAGCTGGACACGGTCATGAAAAAAAAAATAGAATTCTAAATGCTTTGTTAGTTAGGAGTTGCACCCTCTTGGAATCAGGAACAACTTGAGTGGTGGTTTATAAGAGTAGTTGGAACTATTTATTGCACTGGGCTTGTAAATTTTTTAATTCTTTGTTTGCTTAATTTATTATTGTAATTTTCCTTCTTGCATGGTCACTTGCAGTCAATTGACATTAAAGATTACTCTCAAAAAAGTTTGTAGTTTCTCTTTTTTCTATCTATGAAAACTCCACCGAGCACGTGATGGATTAAAAATGGAAAATATTAACTTGTGGATATTTTTCTTCATACAACGTAAATGCCCTTTTGGCTATTTCCGACAGGTGTAATTTTTCATGTGCAATTTCAGATATATCAATCATTGGGTAAGATTTAAACTTTTTATTGAGTATTCTGGAATAGGTATTTGGCACTAAGGAATAAATAAATATCTAAAATTATAGAGGAGATATATATATAAATTAATGGTTTGAAACTTTTAGAATATCTGTCGAAATAAATAATTACTAATTTGTATTTACAAATAGTATCGGCTATTCCGTTTGTGGCGACACTATATTTATGACGTGTTTATATTTAATTCGAAAAATGAATTTTCTTGAGGTGTTTTAAATTAATGAGAAATCGAAATAAACCAATCATTTTACATATTTAGAGAAATGACTCGAAACAGAAATCGCATGCCGTAGAAGAGGAATTTTTTTCCTATAAATTAGACATGAAATATTTTAGATTTCCAAAAATATCTACTTAGATTTTCAAATATATCTACTTCCTAGTTAAATAATGATTGGTACCGACTGTGTTTGGATGGGAGTGAGAATAAGAGAATAAGGGAAGATGGGAATAAATTTATTATCAAACAATCTAAACTCTTCATAAAGTTACACACTTTCCAGTACTTTATCCCTACTTCTTTCCTTATTGCTCTTATTCCCACACCATCCAAACGGAGCCGGTATGACTATTTTTAATTTATATTTATATTTAATAAAATAACTATTTTTAACAAAATTGTATTTGTCAATGCGGACCGCTAATGCGATCACGCGACTTAATTAATATTAGATGAGGGGAGGTGGCTTCGCCGCTATTTGATAAACTTTCATGGTTAAATCTATCAGTATATAAAGAAATATATATTTCCAATTTATCCACTTTATATCTACTTTTTATATATAAAGAACTATCTTAGATTTTCAAATATATCTACTTTAGATTTCCAAATATATTTAATTTTTAAATTAAATAATGATCGGAACAACTATTTTTAATATATTTAACCAAAAAATATTTTTAGTTAAAAGCCATTGCAGTCATGACATTTAATTAAGAAGGGTAAATTTCTAGCACATATTCATATTGGTCGATCAACGAAAATTGAAGGGCTAAGATCACATGTCATATGAAGGAATAATTTTTTTTTCCATAGATTAGGCATGAACCATCTTAGACTTCCAAATCTATTTACCTTATATTTCCAAATATATTTAATTTTTAATTTATAAATAACAGTGTAAAAAAATTGACTCTATTTTTTACCGCATTTAAAAATAATAAATGCGGTAACGGATTTTAATATATAGTATAGATATCTTAGCACAATTTAGATGGATAGGAATAAGGAGTTATTCATGAGTAAATAGCTATTTCTGATTAAGGCACAATCCAAACAATTTAGATTATGGTTTACTCCGTTCGGAGACGGATTAACTAATCTGACAAGACGATAGAACAAAAGAGTTAGATTAAAAATTAAAAAGGAAAAAAAAGATACAACTCATTATTTATTCCTTGCATCATCCAAACAAAAAAATTTAATCTAAATCAAGCTTATTCTTAAGAATTTACGATTAAAAATTTTTAATCCTGAATAACTAATTTTATCCTTAATCCATCCAAACAGAGTCTTAGATTAAGAAATAAGCTAACTATAACCACATATTATAATATCTTGAAGAAATTTTGGTTTGATTAAAAAAACATTGTTTTGTTTGTCAACTTAAATATTGTTTAACGGATTCTAATCTTTTAAATTTGATAATGCCTTCCGAGTTCGAATACAAATCTGTCGGCAATATTATGTCAATTTATTCGATAATTTTAGCTTGAAATATATCTTTAGAATATTATAAGGATCGTTTAGTAAAGCAAACTCTGCGGGGTTATACACATGTGATGTGAGTATGTGACTAGTCCTTGGAGGCTTGATGTTGCCTGCTACGAACATTTCGATAGAAAATAAAAAAAAAGGTTTTCATTGTACTTTGTTGAAAAGGCTAATAAAGTTGTTGATGTACTTTATTGAAAAAAGTTAATAAAGTTGTATCAACGAAATCTGCTCGGTGATAACTTTTGTGCACAAGTGATTGGTCCTAGTACGCTACGGCGTGTCCCGTGCTAATTAATCTATAAAATATTTAAAATTCCTCAATAACAGCAGTCATTATCACTTTATCAGGACCTCCTGGTAAAATTGAATTGTACAAAAAATCCTAGTTGTAATGGTATATTATGGTAATGGATCGATGAAGTTTTCATTTTTCAAGCCCACCTTTCTACCAAGGATCTTCTGTGTCAAGTACTAAATACTACATTAATTATGTAGAAAGCCTCTGACGCAAACTTTTTTTTTCTTTGATATCAGAAGGCCCGTGTCATCTGACCCGCAAACTTCTCATATTCTCTTCGTCACGGGATTCGTTGTGCGTTTAAGAAAAAAAAAAGGTTTTTGCCTCTTCTTATATCCAGCTTATAGTCTCATTAACATTTGTACCATAGAGTATACATATAACATATTTATTTATGCTCCGTTTGGATGAGGTGTGGGAATAAAAGAATAAATTTATTATAAGCAATTCAAACTCTTCATAAAATTACACACTTTCTAATACTTCATCTCATTTCTTCCCTTATTCTTTTTATTCCCACACAATCCAAACGGAGCCTTAAGTAATTAAGATTTAAAACGACATGTATGACCCCAAAAATGACAATGAATAATATTTCTTTCATTGTGTATGAGTTATTTGATCTGTGCATGTTGGAGAAAATGACATGATAGCTAGGAAGGCCACATGCAATTTCCTCTAAATGTGAATTGGAGAAAGATATATGACCTGGTTGTTGATTATTTCATTTTGTTCTCTTTTACATAAAGGTGTCAAGACAATAATATCATGCCGGATTGGCATCCTCAACAGCCGCTTAAAGTGGTTGTACGGTGGGAATTGCTCAGGTCACGTCTCAATTACTCATTCACTCCAATTTTTTTTTAAACAATGATCGAAATGCCCTCTCCCGCTCTCATCTTAATTTTCTCAGACTATAACTATCTAATAAAGATATTTTGGTACGTTTTGGAGTGAATGAGTAACTAGGAGTGTCCTGAGCAATTCCTCTGTATGGTACAGGAGAGTGGCTTTTTTTTTAATATTTGAAATTTTTAAAATTTAAATGTTGAATTTAAACCGTTGATTTTGCTCAATTTTACGGGCGATGCGTTTTCATATAATTTTTATAAATTTTAGAGTTGATTTGATACTAAATCAAGTGATCAACAAATGAACAAATATAGTTAAGTATCACGAATTAATTCTAATACGTTCATAATTTGATTCACTTAATCAAGTATCAAATCAACTCTAAAACTTATAAAAATTATGTGAAAACCCATCGCACAACAAATCAACAGTTTGGATTCAACATTTTAATTTTAACATTTTTAAATATTAAAAAAAAAACACTGGCTGTACCAAACAGCCGCTTTAAGCGGCTGTCGAGGATGCCAATCCATATCATGCCAATCGTAAACTTTCCAGAGCCCAGTCACGAATTCAAAAAAAAAAAAAATGACAAAAAAACAGAGCCAAATTTGTGTGTAAACATCTCTTCTTTCATATTATTTGTAGTCAAAATCTGGATAAATTTATTATATATTTATATATTTAGTTTATTGAACATTTGAACTCTAAAGAAAAATAAGATACATTGCAATAATTTTTAAAAATTAAAATGATTAATGGTCTTGTTTTGTCCCGATATGGATATCCATCCTTACAAATTACAGGAGAAAATCAAATTTCCTTAGCCATTATCTGCTTTTCTGAAAAAAAAAAAATATTTGTCAAATCGAATTTGAACATGATAGTTTATTCGTTGATTTGAGGATAATTCGTCTATACATCTTAATATGTAGTTTATTGATTTGTTTAAAAGTATAATGCTGTTTTTTTAGATATCCTAGATATTGTTAGAAAGTGTGCTAATTTTCATTTTTATGCTAATTACCAACTAATTAAGCCAAGAAAACAAAGCACAAAACGGATCTAGTACAAAAGCCGATTTGACACAAGAGAAAGGATAGATTTTTACCTCTCTTGGTATAGCAACCAAGAGGCTCGAATCCTTGGGTTTGGTGTCGGTGGCGTGCTCTCCAAAACATCTCCTACTCACGTTGCCTCGAGTCCACTATGGTATTAACCAAGTTCTCCTCAAATCGTGCTAGCGAAGAGAAGAACGAGTCTAATCCCAAGCGTTTCCTTTCTTCAACCAAAGAACCAAATCGATTTGTGGGAGAAAAGGAATGCTCAACACATGAGCTTGAGGGGAGAGGAGATGAGGGGGGGCGGCGCACCCTATGAGGGGGGCTAGGTGGCGGCTAGGATGAGAGGAGAGAGAAAAAAACCAAAAGGAGCCACCATAAGATGCCTTATATAGCCTCTTAACCCTAGCTAGGAGTTCACACAATTTACAAGTGTGCCACTCCCACCTACCACCTTGCTTGGTCGGCCCCATATAGGGCTTTTATGGGCCACTATGCCATCTCCAATTGGTCCCTTAATTCTATTAATTAAAGGCCCACTCAAAGCTATTTAATTTTGACATTTAATTTACCAATAAATTAAAGCCCAAATAACTTAATTAAATTAAGTGTGTTGTTTATAAATAATTATTAACTTAATAATAATTATTTAGAGATTAGACAATGCATTAATTTATTTCTATATGATCCATTTGACTTAATTAATTATAACGGTCCATAACGTTATTTAATTAATTAATCAACTTATCATATTTTGCAATACTCATTATTGCAAATAAATAAATAATGCACATATGATTAAATACCAATTTTGTGTGACCCTTTGAGGATTTATGCTATGTTGGACATGGAATTAAATCGCTATTTAATTCCAATAATCATAAGCGGTATCTAGCAACACGTTATGATTCCCAATTCGCATAAATAGTGTACAGCTATAAAATTTCAATCCTGCATAAGAGAACAATTATGTTTCTCTATTTTGATTCTTATGTCACACGATATCATCGTATAATCCAAGATAGGAACGTGTCATTCTTGCAGATTATACGTTTCTTGATCTAGAGATAATTGTATCAGTTGCTAGCAAACAATCTATCTCCATCAAGGGACCCAAACAGATATCGTCACTCACTAAGTGAATTAATGAGGGACATACGGTTTTCTTGATAATTAGCTTTTCCCCGCACAATTCAAGAATACTTAAATCAAGTCCGTATAGCAGCCTTTATCAGGAATCAGCGGTAGACATGATTTATAGCATCTATCCTCATGTGGAAAAGATAATAATCTCAAACTTAGAACCAAAATCATAACGAAATAAATAATCACACGTAACATAATCCATATATTTATTTCGTGGGGTCCAGTCATGTACTATGTTCTATAACATATACATATGCAATTAAGTTGGTTACTCTTAACCTATGATTTATAGAACTTAATCATCACTTAATTTGCATACTAATCTTATTGATAATTAATGTTCTTTGTTAATTATCAAGATTATGGACTTTTAGATTTATCGTTGTCATTTACTACTAATTGAATAACAGTGATCTATAATTCAGATCCTCAACTTGAATGAACTGTCAACAATCAAATCAAAGAACAAATGATCTGAAATCACCAATAACATAAACTATAGAAGTAGCCTAATGAATTGGCTTCTAGGACATATCTCTAACAGATAGTGGCTATCTAGTACTAAAAGTATAATACAGTTGGTATAACTTAACATGATGAACTTTAATCGTCAATGAATTATATCAACAGAAAATATAAAAATTTTCTAATTTGCTACTAGTACCCTGTTATGTGAAAAGCTCCTATGATGAATTGCAACATCAATAGATACAGTGCAGTAAATAAATCAAAGAATAAACGCCGGTAGTTTAAAAGTTTCACCTGAAAATCGTTAATTATATAGCTCAATTCACTCGAATCCAAATCAGTAGTTTAATGGGCCGGGAGAAAAGTTGTGCTCCTTAAATTGGGCCCAAACTTCGTACGTACAAACGAAAATAATTTGGACCTTACTGACAAGGACAACGTGAAAAACATTCCCGGATGAGCGCATAGCGATTTGCATGCGTCAATTTAAACTTTTCTAATCTTAGGCTCCGTTTGGATTCCATTTGAAAAGAAGACAATAAGGAAAGAAATTTATTATAAACAATTCAAACTTTTCACAAAGTCACACACTTTCCAATATTTTTTTCGTCTTTCCTTCTTCCCACACCATATCCAAACGGAGCCTTAATTCATTCAGACACATGAACTTTGTTCCGTTAATTTGTGGTTATTTTTCAATGGTTATTCAATTTATTAGAATTTAGTCCGACCCATTATTACATTATACCGCATCCGCATTCAATATAACCCTCTAAATAAGTTTTAAAAGTTCCCTCAAAACTTTGTAATTTGTCCATTTGTATATTTGTTGTATCGCGTATAAATATAACAACCCAGAAGCCTTTTTTCAAATTTCCATGAAAACGGTTGGCAAGTGACATCAAAATTTAATATTTTATTGAATATTTTCAATTTTTAGTCCTATATTTATTGATGTACGTTTATATATAGCAATTAAACAGTACAAAATGTAAATTTGGCAAAGCAAAATTGTAATTTGTAATTTGAACCTTTTTATTTGTTATTGTTTTCTGCCGTTAGCTAATTGCCAACAGCCTTGGAAAAAGAAAAAGAGAGTACAAAATGTGAAAAATTTTCATTCTGTACAGAAATGGCGGTGGGCAACAAAATTATGGTGGTTATTGTACGTCACCCAATTGCTTGTTATCATTCAAGTTCTACCACTTTCCTTATTTGCCTCACTGACTGGATTTACTTATAATTTGATTGCATGCTATTGTTAACATCCGTACATTCAATTTAAAGGAGTTATAAAATAAAACGGATTAATAACTTTTATTATATACAATTTTTTAACAGTGTTTTATTAATTAGCACTGAATCGAGATTTGTATATACCAGAAAATATTCAACCTGTTCATCTTTACCAGTTGGGGATGCAGCTTATCATGTATTAGCTAGAACGACCTTGATTAATTAATATTTAAAAAAACTAATGTGTGTTAACTAATTAGATATATGTAATGAGAAAGTTTAATATGCACCATAGTGCATAGAGCTTTCTATGCACCGCGGATTTTTTCGGGGGTATTTTTGTCAATTGACAAATCTAATTTTACCAATCTAATCTACATATTGAAATCTCATAGCAAATCAAATTTTACAATTTTTGAGATTTTATTACTATTTTTTCCGAATTTTTTAAAGCATGTCATTTTTGGAATGTTATACTATTTACAATATTCCAAAAATGACATGTTTTAAAAAATTCGAAAAAAAATAGTAATAAAATCTCAAAAATTGCAAAATTTGGTTTGTTATGAGATTTCAATATGTAGATTAGATTGGTTAAATTAGATTTGTAAATTTACAAAAATACTCCCGAAAAAGTCCGCGGTGCATAGAAAGCTCTGTGCACTATAGTGCATATTAAACTTTCTCTATATGTAATTCCTATAAATTTTTTAGCTGTGTGTTAACATTATATGAGTCGGTGGAATAATAAGTGCAATATATGGACAATGAACGTTGCCTTGGCTTTAAATATGAAACTCAAATTGTCTGATAGTGTACCACTGTACCTGCTATATATATCTACGTAGCAATCAATATTCATGACCCATCACACAAACAGATACAGAGACGTCAGACGTGTGAGCACCCCCATGAGAGAGCAGTGGCCAGTGAGAGTGAAATAATGAATGCACACGAGCGGAGCGGCTGAAGTGAGAGACAGAATTGACCTCAAAATAAAATGTAATAATAGAAATGTAGTCTCTTTTTTTAAATAAACGAAATTTAGTCTCTGAGTCGTACGAGGTTTGGTGAGTTCAAAACTTCAAATGCCTTCCTAAACTGTGCACCAGCTTTTGAGTACGTACTATGTACTACTGTACTCCTTTCTTTAAATCTTTTCTTTTAAGTTTAGGGGCCAAATGATGACTATTTATGACCTCCGTTCTCTCATCCGTCCATCCGTCTATCCAGACCCCATCACATCTCTCTTGTTTTTGTTAATTTCTGTCCTTTTTGACTGTTCCCGTACTACGCACGAAAACTTAGATTTTTTCCTTCCCTTGCTTTTTTTCAACTGAATGAACATCGCAATGATATGTTTAACTGTTTTGAGAGAAGCGATCGATTTTGTTGAATGGCATGGAAATTAAGTTGGATATATTTGTTAATAATTAACTGGTGTTACCTAGTGGTTATATATATTCTATTCACTATATCAAGAGATGAAAAATTGTACTATTGGCACAAATAAGAATATTTACAAGTTGTTTCCAACGTACTAATAATTATTAATTCCATGGTTTTGAAGTTGCTTTCTATCTTGTTGCATTATTTCCAATCATTCTTCTGAATTATTATGAGAAAAACTATTATTTAGATCGCAAAAGCTAAGAATAAAAAGTTGAACCAAATTATAATCAGATATATATAGATATATATATATATTTAACCTGGTCACACACTTGAAATTTTTAAGCATATATTTATGTATTATTAATTTATTATATTGTGCACTTGTTCTGTTTGGGATAGCTTTTTTGTCTTTATTTCTTTAAACTAGCTACATTAACAATGGAACGATAATTTATTTTTCTTCAAGCAAATTGACAAATAACCTCTTCAGAGGTTTGCATAATTAAATAAGTATCTATGAATAAATTGTGAATATAAAAAAAATATAAATTGGTCCTTCTTCAGCAATAGGTCTTTGACTGTTTGATTCCAAAAAAAAGGAAGAAAAAAAAAAGAAAAGACAACTGGAGCTTACACATTTTGTACTGAGAAAACAGAAAATACCTACATAGCTATATCAATCTTCTTTATATCGCTTTAGTGAATCATGTAAAAGAAAATAAGATGCATATCTAAAATTTGCACCCTCCTTATGGAGTCGATCATAATGTTAAGTGTGAACTCTATTATGTTATTTGAGGCTACATTTCTCTTGCAGATCAACAAAAGGGCATTAACCAAAAGACAATATAATTAAGTTCGACTTTGGTCGATCTTAATACAGTATCTTAGAATTATGAGAGAAAAAACAAAAGAAACAAGACATTTATCTCAACAAAAAAATGGCACATTCACCTTAACAGTAACACAATATATGTCTTGTATAATTAATCTGAACTGTTGTTACGCCATTCCATTAACCTCCAAGCCGATTGAGTTGTGCCGACACGAGGGACCTGAAGGAGGTACCGGCTTTCTTCGTGGAAGAGGATCAAAATAGTCGACGGAGCTCTTCGCCACATCTGCCTTCTCATGAAAAGACTTTATGTTTCTTGACGCATGAATATTAGGGGTAAAGATTAAGAGGAAAACTAAAAGGAATAATAATATGATATTTTTTGGATGACACATTTGCAGCTAGGGTTTCTTCATATGTGGTATGGGAATTGGGAACAGAACTCGGGTAGAAGGCTCTAAGAATTGGGAGTGTCAAGATATATATGTTTGGAATAAGATGAAGTGTGGAGAGAGAGACAGATCTTGACATTTAGACAGAGATATGATAAGAAAGATCAAAGATTAGAACTGTCGGAGTGGGAAGGACAGTATTGGGAACATTCAAAGGGATGTTCAAGGGATAGATTGCCCTTTTGGGTGACGGAGAGCACATGAAATCTGCTCCTGCGCGGGACGGTGCAACACTGCAACACACCGTCTTTCACCGTCCGATTTAATCTGAACAGTTCCTAAATAATACCGGATTGATAAACCCGAAAAAATATAACTGTCCACATTAGATCGGACGGTGGGAGAAGGTGCGCTGTACCATCCCGCGCAGGATACGACGGAGAGGTGGTTTTGTTGTCAAGACAAATTAGTCACAATTGTCAATTAGTTAATGAACCATATATATATCAACAGAAAATAATGTTTTGTCAAATTATTCTTATATATAGTATATCTATTTAATAATTTTCAAAATATTATTAAATTGAAAAATAAAATAATCAATATATTTTGCATGATTTAAGTCGGATCCTTATCAAATTTAACTAATTCGAAACTTTTCTACTTTCTATCAAAAAAAATTAAAATTTAAAAAATTGTGTTTTTACGCTCTTTTGTTGATAAATTAATTGTAATTTAACTTAAAGCGTTAAATTTAATACGTCCTATCTAAATGACAAAATACTTTATAAATTATACCCTTTTATTTTTTTCTCAAAATGTCAAATACATATCATAAAATATGATTATCATTAGCATTATTCTTTAAAAAGTGCCCTCTTACATCGTAGAAACTCAATAAAGTAAGCATAAAATTATTACGAGAATCATTTTTTTAATATTGCAGTTAGTTGCCGCTTATAATACTCATGTAATCTCTGATGTAATATAAGATGGAACGAATACTAATTTGTACTGATAAACCATTTTTTCTCTATAAAAAAATAGGTTGTGTCATATGTAGTGGCTAGGTCTGTCAAATGTGAAAACGGAACATAGAAATGGGTTGTTCCGCTTCCGTTCCGTTCCATTTCAGTCGACGGAACAGAAATATGTTCAGTTTTCGTTTCATTTCGTCAAACGAAACAGATTTCTATTCCGTTTAACGTTCCGTCCTCCATTTTTAATTGATTTCAGTCCATTTCCGTGTTCCGTTTACGTTCCGTTTGTTTTCTTCATTTCGTTTCCGTTCCGTTTTCAAAAACGGAATTGATTTTTTGTTTCGTCTAACGTTTCGTTCGGATGGAACGGAACGAAACATCATGGCAGAACGGAATTTTGACAGGCCAAGAGTGGGTAACAAGATCCTTCAAAGTTCAAACCGAAAAAACCAAAAATAAATGAGCTATATGTGTTTGGTTGGAGTGGGAATAGGAAATAGGAATAGAGAAAAGCTTATTCCTTATTCCTTATCCAAATTCATTGATTTTGTTAGAATATGGATAAGGGCCGGAATAAGCCCAAATTCCATATTCCTTAGTTGTTTGGTTTTCACTGGAATAAGGAGCTTATTCCTTATTCCCACTCCAACCAAACACACTCAAGTCTATAGAGATAAATAGGTTCCAACTCTTTCCCAAGTCAAATTCAGAATAGGTAATTCATTTATCATAACAGTCTCATTTGTTGAAGCAGAATATTTCAAGCTCCGTTTGGATAAGGTGTGGAAAGAAAGGAAGAAAGGAAGAAGTATTGAGAAGTGTGTAACTTTGTGAAGAGTTTGGATTGTTTATAATAAATTTATTTCCTTCTTTCCTTCTTTCCACACTTTACCCAAACGGAGCCTAAGTGTGGTGCTAGTTCAATAAACTTCTCACGAAACATAATAATATAGATCTAACATGTCTCTAGCTATCATTTGGCATCATATGTGAACTAAAAGTTCACGAACTAGGCTAGTTCGCGAGAACCAAACAACTCATGAACTAGACTGTTCGCGAACTTCTTGACTAGTTCCTAATCCCCCAATTTTCATGAACTAGGAGTTGTTCGTGGGCCTATTCGTGGGCCGTTGTTCATCCCCAGTTCGTTCCTAGTTCGTGAGCGAACCAAACACACCCTAGTTTTCAGAGGATTGCTTCTTTTTAATTAAGATAAGTCGGTTAACCTCGAAATTTTATCTTGTTTAATATATTATTATCATTTATGATTTATATTAACATTTTGAGCATGGCACGCAACAGAAACTCGTATTGTTACTTTGTCAGCCCTTCGTAGTATTAATTTAGTAAAATATTAAAATAAGATTTGTCAAAGGAAGAACAGAGACTAGGATAGTGCCATAGTGGGAGAAAGGCAGATGAAGACATGAAGTCACTTCAAGACAAGACAAATACAAAAGCTCATGTGTCACAGTGAGACAGGTGTACCTGCACCTGTTTTTGGGCCGAGACCAACAGTTAACTCCTATGTTCGCTTTCCTTGCCCAGTCCTTTTAATTCATGTCCAGATTTTTCGTGGCCAGCTGCACTCGTCACAATGTTGTGTCTTGTCTATATCATAGAAAAGTTGGTTGGTAATTGCTTTTCTATTTTATTTAGCTTAATTATACAAAGCAAAAAGTACGTGCAGAAATATTATATTTGGAATAAGCAATTTTTTAGAGCTAAGGTTTGATATTACTTAAGCACTAATTCCAGTAAAAATAAATGAAAAACTATTGCATGTGGTCCAAGCCTAGTAATAAGAGCATTAGGTTGGCCTCTTTAATTGTTCAAATCTCAAATGCATTTTTAATTTAAAAAAAAATAGCCTCTTTTTTTATTAAAAAATAGGGTGACTTAGATTTATGCCACTGCAAATATTTAAAATTACAAATATGCCATCACTAAATGACAAATTATTTTTATGCCACTATAAAATAATAGAAATTAGTTTTATGCCATCAGAAATTGATAGGACAATTTTACCCTTTTAAATATACCACTATAAAACAAAAAAAAATTGTGACATGCCATCGCAAAATATATAATTGGTTTTATGCCATTATAAATCAATAACAATTAGTTTTATGCCACGGCAAAATATCAAAATTATTCTATGCCAGTAGTGCATAAAAATTGTGGTATAAATCTAATAAGTGATTGTTAGATGGTATAATTCTAATTTTCAAATAAAAAAGCTTAAGTTTTTAAGATTTATTTGGCAAAAATATTTTTTTGCCAATTTTTTCTAATGTAAGTCATTGTACTTGATTATACTCCACGATGGGCAACAAAATTAATTTTATACATAAAATTAAACTTTGAAGCTCTTCTATAAATGATCACGGAAAAAATAAAGTTTCTTTGGATGAATGCATAAAATTAAGTGATATTGGGGAGGAGAAAAAATTATAAATTTTAACATTCAAATAATTCCACATATGTCGCATATGATATGAGTAACTTTTCAATGATTAATAAATTTCAAACCTCAGCGCGTCGTCTATTTTTTTTCATTTTAGACTTTGGGGGTAATTTAGTCATTAAAAATGAAGAATGACAATTTTGGTAATGGCATTTTTAGAATTTAGTATGGTTTTAGAAAAATAGTGGCATAAAACTAATTTTAGCAATTTAATGATGTCAGAAATTTAATTAGCAATTTAAAAATGGCATTCTTCTAATTGACAAAATTCAAAGTGGTATAAAACTAATTATCTCTAAAAAATAAATGCAAGAGCATTTAATGAATCACACATAATGTTCAAATTTTTTAAGTTTTATTTTATTTAATTTTTTTTATTTTTGTTGCTTATATTTTATTGTTCATGTCATCGTCATAATGTTCAAATTTTTTTAGCTATATTTCATACTTTACACATATCATCTTTTCAAAAACTTTTGGTCCGTGCATCAACTTGTCGCTTAGATTACTGACTACTGTCTCTCCAACTTTTGTTTGTATTATTTGGGAATGTTTTCTTTAAGATTATTTCTTTATGAATGGATGTTTTATTTAGTTTACTAAGTACTTAGATTTTGTTAGGCTGTACTGCCGGGCTTTAGATTTGCTGTTGTAAGAATACTTTGTTTAATCAAAGCCTACGGGCATTCAAATTGTTAAAAAAAAAAAAAGCAGAGGCTAGCTGGGCCATAGTAGATCCGAACTTTTTAATATAGGTGGCGCCTCACAATTCGGCTACACCCCGTAAAGAATTGCGGGTCAAATGGTCAATACACAACTTTTATATATACTAGGGAGTTTTTTTTTTTTTTTTAAGGTTACTTTTCTTTAGGGGTTGTGGCAAGGCAAACAAATCACAAGTGTCAGAGAAAATCTCCAAAAAGGAGGAGGATGTTACACGAATTGGGAAAGCTGTTCGCCTGTTCCTGTTGCATAGCTTCTAATCTCACAGACCCTGCTGTTCTCGTTCCATACGCGTCTTCCTGCTTTTGGCCAGTTTGGATAGGTGTGGAAAGAAGTGAAGAAGAAAAGAAGTGAGAAAAAGTATTGAGAAGTGTGTAATTTTGTGAAGAGTTTAGATTATTTATAATTTTTTTTCTTCCTATATTCCTTCAAGAACGGAGCCTTGAGTGTGTAAATGAAAATAAATTTATTATTACATCTTTATATAATTACTGCATTTATAGGTTGTAATAAGATCGAATGAAAAATTCATTATTACATCTTTATGGATCAAACATTGATTTTCATCCGCATTTGGTTAGTTTTAGGCTCCGTTTGGATAGGTGTGGGAAGAAGGAAAAAGGGAAGAAGGGAGAAGAAGTATTGGGAAGTGTGTAACTTTGTGAAGAATTTGGATTGTTTAATATTTTTTTCTTCTTTTCTTCCTTCTTCCTACTTCTCAACCATCCAAACGGAATTTTTCGAAAGTTTTTTCGAATTAGAAAAATAAGCTAAATTTAAGTGATTAGTTTGTACTGAATGAAAAATTGGAGCGGCCTCCACAGAAATTTCCACAATAAAATATAAGCTAGAATAGAAAGATCAATTGCATGTTCTAAAGAGATGTTCCTCCATGTTCTCATTGGCTGCCTAATTAGGGGATGGTTTGCTAAACTGTTTCACATTCCACGGATGAGTTCGTGCATTTTATGATTCAAACATCAAATATACCTCTGCATTGGATCCGAAACTCGAATTTTTTCAAACAACTGACTTGATTGTATAATGTCTTCTTCATACTTAAATATATCATCAAAACATCAAATATTACATTTTTTCCCCGTATCCAATCTTGTTATCAAATTCTGGTTTGACAAAGAGCATAATGGTAAGAGGCTATTCCACGCTGGAGGTTGCCAACTATCCCCTAATTATGCATTATAAATTAATTTTCACATGCGAGCTCCTAGAAATAATAACATAAGAGAGACAAAGCATAAGGATATTTGAATCTTCCTCGAAACTTCACCCATGATTATAATAATTTGGCACAAGATAATTAAATTCCATATGGTCATTTTCAGTAAAGTTACAAGGCCTGCTGTTCATATCAAGATGCATTGTGAAGAACTAAATAAAAATTGAGAGTATTACATAAGGGCAACCTCGTTTGGTATAAAAAGAGAAGAAAGTCTCACGGCAGCAGGCGTATATGTTCTTGAAAAATCCAAACAACACAAGAATAAAAAATTTTGGTCCTTCTTCATATTCTAACAAAATCATAAAATTAAAATAAAAAATCTGGACAAGCACGCATTTCGAAATCCTTATTCTTATTCCTTATTCTAACAATACAACATAAGTCTATTTGGAGAGAAGAAAATTTAAAAGTTTCTAATTTCTGGGTATTATGCAACAAAATTTGAAAACAAAAGAAAAGAGAAACAAAGAAAAATTATAATAAGAAAAGAAATATGTTGCTCAACAGGAACCCATGTACACCTTGACTAACAAAAACTTTCTTAATTACCTCCACCAAAACTACCCACAAACAACTGTAGGCGCATTATCACATTCCGTCACCTTATTTACACTAAATACAACAAAGATCACATCCGATAAGAGAAAAAAAATATAATATATGGAAGGCATAATACCAAAATGTTATGTAAAATACAAAATGAAAGACAAAACCACTAAAATTGAAAAAAAAATATAATAATAATATTAATTAAAAAAAAAAGCGCTCTTTCTGGAACTTCCATTAGTAACTTTCTCATTTACCTTGATTCTTTTACTAATAACAAAGTGTGGTGTTAA
This sequence comes from Rhynchospora pubera, assembly GCA_028095005.1. Classification (NCBI taxonomy): domain Eukaryota; kingdom Viridiplantae; phylum Streptophyta; class Magnoliopsida; order Poales; family Cyperaceae; genus Rhynchospora; species Rhynchospora pubera. Next base: position 67,536,178 of record CM051461.1, on the reverse strand, counting down.
GATTAAAACGAAGTAAAAGAAGAGGTACGATCAGTACCACGCACGTTGTACTTTTCATAGACCTTGTCTCGGTTTTCTGCCCACCATGACTCGGCTTGGTGTTCCCCAAATCTTCTTCGGCTAAATAACGATAAAAAAAATCTATAAAGAAAGATTCTAGTGAAAGCATAATTATTTGCATCAAATGAGATGAGTTTTATACCAAGTATTTGGATGTTAATTTAATATTTAGACTCAGTTACTCTTTGTTTGTTTGATCACTGCATCTTACTTGTCAAATATACACCTTGCAAGATATACATCATGTCCCATTTTTTTTTTTTTAGTAGCAAATCATGAACTTGGCATGGAAAGCATATACAAAACTGGAAGACCACAAGTTTTCATAATAGCTTGATCATACCTGAATCTGACCCTTTTGAGTTCTCTTGTACCATCTACAAGTGCAACAAGAGTTAAATACACCCCTGGCTCGTACTGTTCTATCCACTCAGCCTCAACATGGCTACTGTTAGTAGTGGCCGTGGGTGGTCCCGCTAAATTAGGGTTAGGGGTAGTGTTTTGGGGAACCCCAAGATTTATCTGGAACCGTTCAGTTTCCTTTGTATCCAAATTGCTCTGTCTCACACCAGTACGATACATACCAGGAGGACGCCCAGCAAATAGTTCATCTGTACTGTTGCTAGGCTTCTCATTAGAGCCAGAAGTTGAGTTGCACAAATCTTGTCCTGAGATACTTGTTGGTAAGTATGCTGGTCGAACAGGTTTGGTATCATATACGCCAGGCGGTAACCTTTCTGCCATTTCTTTTAACTGTGGCAAAACATGTAATCCAAAACATCAGTGAAGTTTGTGAATTGACGAGAACTGGTACCAGAATATCTGAAATCAAATTTTGAGAACCGGTAACACAATATCCGAAATCAAATTTTGAGAACCAGTACCATATTGTCTGATGTTATTTTCTTTTACGATATTTCATGCTTGTTAAGATGACATTTCACATTGTAAACTCTAATTACTGCTATTCAATTCAATTTAGGCGTTGGGTCCATGGTTCTGCTTTACTGACTCTAATATGATAAATATGACATTTCTTAATTATTTTAAATTCAGATCATAAATGCTGTTACAGTAAGTTCTAGATTGGAGCTAAATAGCTAATAGAATTAAAAGTAAATGGTTACAAGGACCCAAGAGTACCTGAGCAGTAAGGGATTTGATGACCTCTTTAGCAGCCTTGGATTTAGATTGCTCCTCAGCAATGAGTTGCATGGCTTCTTTTGACTTTGCCTCTGACTTCTGCTTATCAGCCTCCTGCGTCTCCAGCCGTTGTTTCAATGTCTCCACCTTCAAAATCAATTTCTTATTAATTTTGAGTTGCAAGGCTTCTTTTTACTTTCCCTTCCTCCCTCTTCCCATGTCCTTTCCCTCCAGCCCACCCAGTTAATGCAAGTGAAGATAGCAGTGGCATACCAGCTACTTTTATGTAGAATACAGTCTATGGAAAAGCAACAAAAGGTCCACAAGCTAATCTTAATTTCAACAACAAAAAAAATAATACCTCTGCACGCAATCTTTGAACCTCTTGAGTCAAAGCTTGGTTTGCCTCCTTGAAGCTCTCCATACCCTCTCCAGACATTGAGCCACTGGAGACATAACCAGTGTAACCTGGTCTCATGGGCAGAGGAGATACAGATCTTGTGTTATCTGATGTGGCATACCCCATGGCCCATGTCATCTGTTGTAGATCGAGTGCACCAATAAAGGGTATGTCCTTCATTTGTAAAAACTGGTATACATCAGGTTTTCTACCTTGTTTAGCTGCCTTTGCATCAAGACTCTTTATCATGTCAGTACTAGCTGACGTAACAGCTTTAGATGTGCCAGTTCCAGTGCCCACAGTAGTACCAGCATACCTCCGAGCGTTATTAGAACCTGACATATCAGTCACCTTGCTCAATTTAACGTAGCACGAGTCACAAACTCGGTATGGCTTACCCGGGTTGGGTGCAAGTGCAGCCCGTACTGCTTTCCTTGAGCTGCAGGCATGGCAGTGCACCAGCCCACAATTGTAGCAGTTATGTCTCTTTCTCGTGAAACCAAAAGCTTGCCTGCAAGCAGAGCACTGAGACTGCTCCGCACCAGAGACCCACTTGTGCTGGCATATTGCAGCAGTAAAACCCGACCCGCAAGCAATTCGCTTAACCACTCGATCCTTTAGTGCCTCAACCAGAGTAGGTGACTTACGGTCTTCTGTATCACCATGGCCTAACCTGCCATTCGCACCCTTGCCCCATGTGTAAACTTCGCCACTGGCTGTTAAAACAGCCACATGGTAGGCCCCACAGGCAACCTCCCACGCAGTTTCCAAGGAAAGCCTGTCTTCTACCATCCTGGGGTGCTTCCCATCAGAATTAGAATTGCCAAGCTGACCATACATTGAACTGCCAAAGGAGAAAAGCTGGCCTGATGTAGTCAAACCAAGGGTAAAAGTATGACCGCAGGCCACCTTATGAAAATTATATTCAATCAAATGCGACACACAAGTCGGCTTCAGCCGCACCTGCTTGTCACCATGACCTAGCCGGTATTTATCCCCATCCCCCCATGTAAACAATTTCCCAGAGGAGGCGCTTGATTGGGACATTATTACTTCCACAACAGCCGCACTGTGCCAGACTCCACATGAGACTGCAATTGTTCTTAGCCCCTTTAATGACTCGACCTCTTTAGGAAAAAGAGCGGTGTCTCGATTTCCATGTCCAAGGGCCCCAAATGTACCATCTCCAAAGGTGAACAGCTGCCCAGCTGTAGTTATCAGTGCAGTGTGCCAGGTACCACAAGAAACCATCTGAACCTGAAGTCCATCTATGGGCCCTGCTACTCGTTTAGGTATCCAGTGACTTGTTTTGGTACCATGGCCAAGGAGGCCAGCATTGTGGGTACCATCACCCCATGTGTACAACTCACCAGAGGATGTTATGGCACAAGTATGGAACTCACCACAGTCCACTACTTCTACATTTAGAGTGGATAAGGATTCAACAAGGCGTGGATGGATGATATCAGTTCCAACCCCATGTCCTAGGCGGCCACTACTTTCTTCCCCCCATGTAAAAACTTCAGCCTGACGAGTCACCAGGGCTGCATGGCGAACACCACATGCCACATAATTCACATCTAGCATAACATTTGACTCCAATGGTTTTGGAGTAAGGATGCCAGCTTTTGACAAGAGCACAGATGCAAGTGCTGGGTTGTTGGTAGGGTTAGAAATAGGGTTAGCACTAGGGTTGGGGTTAGGGTCGGTGGGGTTAGGATTTGACCGGTCAGTGAAAATCTCACCCCAGATGTAGATATCACCAAAGGACTCTGAGTCATCACCACCCCCACCAGAGCCATGGCTTGATGTGCTGGGGACACTGGATATGCTCAGGCGCAGGTCGTTAGGGGCATGATTGTAATTGTATGAGGCCTTTGTTTGCATAATAATATCACTCACCGCATCGGTGGAGCGGATGACAAAGGAGAAGTCGTTATCAGAGTTAGACAGTGAGGAGTTGCTTGTGCTAAATTTGTTGTTTGATGAGTTGCTGCTCAGGCTGCTCTCTCTCCCATTCTGTAATGTAAATGAACAATTGGGAACGATAAGAGTTCATCTGAGGGGTTCATGCCAACTCATTATACAACCAGATTTTTGTGAATCAGTTATCAATTGAAGGTACAATGTCTGACTGACAAGGACCTTCTTTGTTTGTGGGATTCAAACCACTACACAGAAAGAAGATTAAAGGTATGATGGTTGTTCAAGCAAGGACTGAACCTTTATTGGAGAACACACTGTAGTGATGCAAGTGAACGACAGCAAAAACTATAAAAAGAGTACCAACAGCTGCACAAAGGATACCATCATGAAGGCTTCATACGAAGGTTGATTTGACCAACAAAACTAGAACATGGAATCCAAATCAACGCAAACTAGTTCCCCTAAAAATTTTATTTTCACTACAAACCTCATAGGAGAAACCGTCACGAAAACCATCAAAATTGCCGCTTTGGTTGCTACGTTGAATTGAAGTGACCAGTGCACTGAGTCCTGTGAACCACGCCTCCACCTCAACCTTATCCTTGCATATCTATTTTTGTTGTAAATATGTCAATTTAACGAAAGAGCAGAAAGGAGACGTTATAATAAGTAAAAAAAAAGAAGCAGAGAGGGAGAACATAGTTGCAATGTTATGATGAAAGGAGCTAACCAGATCAAGGGACCTTTTGCCGTTGTTGTATATAAGAGAGAAGGATAGGTGATCCTTTTCAGGAAGTGGAAATCTTTGGAATACTGCCTGCAAATCACAAAGAGTTGGACGATAACAATGTCAAGCAAAAATATGTTACTTCTTCGCACCAAAAATAGCATATCATAATAATCACCATACACTCATGGTAACTTTTCCTTTTTGCAGCTTCTTTTATATATAATGTACCTTCAGACATATTGTCACCACTATTTTATGTTTCATGCCTTTGTTGAACTGCTTAGATCATGGTTGAGGTCCGACATTTATCCTTTATAAGCCTTTATCAGCCACCAAATAACATTTTTACAATTGCTACAGGTCCTTAACCCAGGGGCAGAGTCAGAAATTCAGAATGAGGGGGGCTAAAAATTAATTTTCTACTCTTGAAGGCCTTAATATTAAATTTAAGACATTATCATGTAATTTTTAGATTTTGACGGGCTATTTAGATTACTGAGGGAGCTAAGGCGTCTTTCACTTGTACATCGCTCCGCCCCTGCTTAAATCTACTAGGTACCAAACCTCTCTCTCGCGCACGCACACTAATATTTGCTAGCAAATAAATAATAATAACTTCAACAAGAAACAGTTGAAAAGCAATGTAAAATCTCACAGTTCTTTGTCCAGAGATGATTTTGGAAACAGAAGCTAACTTAATTCCTTTCTCTTTCGAACTTGAAATCCAAATCAGTGTTGACTCATCCTATCAATCCATGTAACAACATAGCATAAGGAGTCAGATTTCAAAACATCTTTTAAGTTGGTACCAGTATATACCATGCTGTAATGAGCTAACCAATCAGCCCAGATTAAAACTAGTCTCCTTATAATTTGTTCCAAATTTTGTACCCTTTTAGTCAATTTATGAGATCACAGCTCTAAACCATATTACCTGTTAAAATCAAGCCAAAAGAAAAACTATGCACAAGGAATAAGCCTTATTCGGAATAAGGCTTATTCTACTTTTTGCCAAACACACCCTAGATAACAGTTTGGTATTGGGGCCAGTTACTGCCTTTGTATTCCTTTTTTTTTTTAAATAATCATTCACAAAACCCCACTTACTTTATGAAAAAATGACACTTAAAGTAAATAAGATAATTGAAACCACGACACCAAGACTATAATAGGACATACTGTTTTGTACTGGTACCAGAACTGATCAAATTTCAAGGTACATCAAAACCATAGACAAATCTGCTAAGGTTACATAATTGAACTTACATGTGACAGCCTAAATGGACAAAATTTGGGTTTTCCTTTGCGGCAATACTTGAGCAGTTGAGCTCCTTTCTTTAAAGCAATAATTGCCTACACATAAAAGCCAAAGAAGACAACAATAATGAGAAATAAAAGACAAAAAAAAAAATACAGCTCATGTACTTAAATAAATATCATCAAAATTAAATTGCATTCATAAACTACTTTCCATAACCACATGGGAGCTCACAACATTAAAAGTATCTTACTAATTTTAACGAATTTAGATAACAATAGAAAATTTCAGTATAGTTCACCTTATTGGCTACCTCACAAGTCCCAATGCAGAAAATTTCGTGAAGAAAAACCTTCGGTTTTCCAAAATTTCGAAATAACTTCAAACATAATCACACATTTTACAATAATCAACATAAATAATTGCACAAGGAAAAAGAATTCATGTGGACAGTTGAAACGCCGTACAGACATGGATACCTCTTGCATTCTTAGAAATAAAGGAGACCTTAATTACATGAATCAAATAGCAATACTAATTCGTACAGAGTCAAGAGAAAGAAACAGAAAATTAAGAAAAATGAGAAAAAGTAGTTAGGATACCTTGTCGTTGTCAGCGGGATCTGCCATTCCATCGGACTAACCCCGATCGTCATCGATCTCCGCTAGCTCTCATGAAATCTCCTCGTTTTTACCCTCCCAACCCTCTGAAATAAAATCTAAAAAAGCTCAATTCTCCTACAAAGGACAGAGGTTGGAAGTCGAAACGAAGAAACAAAGGGGAGACTTTGAAATGTTTACGAGCTAATATTGAGTTATTGACCAACAGCAACTCCTAGTCCTGGAGGACGCCCAGACTGGACCGACAAATGGAGAGGAGAGGACAGGAGTGGTACTATGAAGGTCGGAGAGTTTAATAAACTGTTAAATTTGCTTTTTGACCGCTGCGACAAACAAGAAGACTCATGCTTGGATGGAGTTACCGCGCGGTAAAGTTAACGTCGGGAGAGGGAAAACTGATGGCATCTTTTCTCCAGTTTCTGGAAAATGGAGGTTTGTGGATCCTTGAGGGAGAAGTGGCATAGGAAACGGTTGTATTACAAAACTGGAGAGGAAATGCTATAAACGTGGACACTAGACTCTGGCGCTCTGCTTTTTGTACACGTCCTCAGCTTTTAATTTATTTTTATCTTTTTTAATATTAATTATCTTTGTTTTTTGGCACTCAAAAAAATTGACATTTATACAAGCATACAACTATACAAGTACGACATTAACGGAAATTAAAAAAAAAAAAAGGCAAAGACAATAAAACGAGCAAACTGTTTACATTACTCATACTTAAATTAGATGACAATAATTCTTAAAGAACCAAATTAGAAAAATTTTAGAAAAAAATAATAAATAAACTCTTTCTTTTCTTTATTTATTTTTATCAACATCCTTTTTCAAGGTTACTTTTATTTTTTTATTTTTTTTTTTACCTTTCCAAAGTGAGTTTACTCGCTCCACAACATAGACGAGGAATAAGAGAGTATGAGACAAAGGCCTCGATCAAAATTCTATTTTTTATTTTATTTCATTTTATTTCGTTTAGAAAAATTCTAATCAAAATAAATAGATTTGATGTTATTTGGTTGGAATTTCCATATAATTAAATCCAACAAAATTCTATGAAATCAATCGAATTGAATTTAAATAAAATAAAATCTCATGTAATAAACATTTTTATCAGGACGAAAGTGAGATAAAACACAAATCCATGATTCCATGTAGACTTTATTATTGATTTCTAATCACCGATTTTGAAATGAACTCACCCGTCACCTCTAACTTCCGCTCGCCTCGTCTTAGTTCTAGAGCATAGCCTGAATAAAACAGGAGAACGAAATAACTAGTTTTTAACGCCTAGCAAAATGTCATTCTATCGACAAATATCACGCATTCAAATTGATATTTAGAAAGAGTTAGAATATCTCTGAGAACATGTATGTTTTTATTTTTTTTAATTCTAAAAAAATCGAACTCAAATAACAAAATATCACTGTCGACTGTGATCTATGTAACTTGTTCTACGCATACATAAAAGATGCCATTGTACTTCTACTCGCTTTACTAGCTAGGAGCTAAGAATTATCGTATCAATGTAAAGATTATCCATACGGACATCTTGATATTTTTAAAAATATCATATTTTTTTATGTGCACGGGAAATACACTATAAATCACATCTGACGGTCTATTTTGATATTAATTTTTTTAATGTATATTAATTGCAATTAATAAATTGACGACAATTAATGAATATATAAATATAAAAGAGTAGATACACTCCAGGACCTCATAATTTTATCCTATAAATGTACCATGAATTCATACTTTACATAAGTTATGTTACCACTTAATTTTAAAATATTTTTATATGATTGTTGGGCTTATAGTAATAAAAATTTAACTCGATAGTCAAATAATACAGAATTTCATCTTTTAACAAGTTAAGAATAATTTTTAATTATGCTTGAAAGAATTTGACAAAAAATTTGTGTCGAAGATTCCGTCAAAACATGGATGAACTCAAATGAATTTTTATTGGCGGGTCAAATCATTTCTCCATTTGAAAATATATTTGATGCCGGGAAGAAACAATTGCATCGGATCATCCGCCAAATTGGAACGCATTTCTATAAATATCCAGTTTAAAAAATTAACTTCGGTTTAGGCTTCATCACATATATAGGTCAGGTCAGCTTGACGTGGAATTGTGAAAATATTTTTTTTGTGTATTTCTTTAACAAAAGACCAGTTTTATTTTTTTTAAAGAGAAATTCAATGAGAAACATTTGTTGGGCCGTTTGGATCGCTTAGGAATTTGAAAAATTTAGGGAATTTTTAGTTCCTAGGCATAAATTTATTGAGAAGTGTGTAACTTTGTGAAGAGTTTAGATTGTTTATAATAAATTTATGCCTAGGAATAAAAAAATCTCCAAATTACTCAAATTCCCACTTCGATCCAAACGGCCCCGTTGTTGTTTCTTTTGTATGAATGTGGCTCCTTGCTCCTTAGTGCATTCTCTGACTGTTGTCTGTATGCTTAACTTTTTATTTATGGTAATTTTTCGCTCTTTAAGTAAAAGTAAATAATTGTTGACGAAAATGTTATAAAATGTGCATAATTTATACCCATTATATATAATTTTTAAATTATCGTTATAGTCAATAATGAGTAGGTTTACTTGACAAATAAAAATCATTGTTGAGATGGATGGATGGACGAACACTGAGAACGTGGACCCTTAAACGAAAACACCTACCTTTTAGAACAAAACTTTTATAAAAAATCTAGAAACTTTTTTAAATATTAACAACACTCTTCCTTTCTTTACGTTATGGCATTCGCTGGTACTTGTACCAGAGACCAGAGTAGCTAGGGAAAAAAATTGTGAACTTTATTTTCTGGAAATGCACTTTTTGTGTTTACATTTATTACGTACGTGGACATTATTTCCCTTGATTAGTAATTTAATATTATAACTTTCTAGAAGCAAGAAGATCTGTAATTAAATTAAAATCAAGAAGGGCAAATTGGGCTTCTATACTGCCCAATTGCACCTCGGTTTACAAAATCATACTCAAATTCCAAGAATTTGAATCGTTTGTAGAAAAGCATTTTGCATTGGGACTTGGGAGTCATTGTCAATTTCTCATTGTTTGTTCTTTTCACGGATAATAAAAGTAGAAGCAAGTTAAGGGCCGTATTTCAACTAAAAATGCAAGCTCTGACGCCTGATGATGCAGTTTTGCTTAATTGCTCTCTACATGCCGATCGACTGATAAAATTTCTTTCAATATAGGCTCGAAAATGACCTAAAAAGTCATTTATGAACATTTAATTCGAAAATAAATTAAATGATTCGATCCCATCTTATCATTGCATATTTGCATAAATGTTTCTTATAAGTGATAATGTTTTTACAAACAAATGAGATCGTAAAATAAATTTTTTTGCTCGTGCTTTGCTCACAATCGATTCAAATTTAACTTGAGCTCAACTAGCCCGGTTAGATTAACGACCCAATCAAGTTTAGATTAAACGTGAAATCATAGTAGCTGACATGTTCGAATTCTGCTCGAAATGGCTCGTGAATAATATCATTTGATTCCACATAACTAGACATTAAGATAACATAACATGCTTATTTTAAATTTATTTTTTATTTTAATTACCATTAAAATTTGAATAATATTATCAAGTAATATAAACCGTTGTTCTTGTTCATTAATATTTCAAAATTTAATTTTTAAATCTAAACCGTTGATCTTGTTCAATTTTAAGAGTGATGCATTTCTATGTAAGTTTTATAAATTTTGGAGTTTGTTTGATATTCAATCACAAGACTAATACATGAACATATTAAAATTAATCTGTTATAATTAACAACATTCGTTCTTTTTTTGGCCTCTTGATCGAATATCAAATAAACTCCAAAATTTATAAAATATTATATAGAAATGTATCGCTTGTAAATTTTTTTAAGAGTGATGCATTTATTTGTAAGTTTTATAAATTTTGGAGTTTGTTTGATATTCAATCACAAGACTAATACATGAATATATTAAAATTAATATGTTATGATTAACAACATTCGTTCATTTTTTGGTCTCTTGATCGAATATCAAATAAACTCCAAAATTTATAAAATATTATATAAAAATATATCGCTTGTAAAATTGAACAATATCAACAGTTTGGATTTGAAAATTTATTTTTTAAGTTTTAAAATATTGATGAAAAAGAGAAATTATGACATTTGTGGCATCAAAAACTCGTGGCACTAGAACCCCTCTTTCAAAAAGTTATCGTTGATTATTTTATACTTAATTATTTAAGATAATATGAAAAAGTATATGCATGAAATTAAAACAATAAGTGATTTCGCGGATAGTTTAACTTAAATCGAGTTCGGAACAATTTGACGCGTAACTTGAAAGACTAAACTTGATCTATAATAAACAAATCAAACTGGAGTTTGCTCGATCGGTTGAACTACACTTTCCTAGCAGACCTACTTCCAACATACGTCTCTATAGTTATAGTAAACAAAATTAAATTAAACAGAGTATTAGTTGACTGCCATTAATTTCTGAATATATATATATATATATATATATATATATGAAATTGAGAGAAGAGGAGAATAATGGTTGGCATCGTAGGTAATGGCAGGCTTAACTAATAGACATGGGGCATGACAAAGGCGAGAATAAACATGTGTTTGTACGGACACAAGGCGACAAGATTCTTTGTCATTTTGGTGTCCCGAGACAATAGCAACATTGTCTCTGACTCTTAATTAATTCACCTTAATCTCGCTTTTGCTGCATTGGATAGCTTAATAATACTTGGTTAGCAACATATATTAATTGTTAATTGTTTTACCAACTTAACTAAACTAGCCCTTATCCAGGTCAAGATAACGGGACCAGAACAATATTGTTTGTCTGTTTCCATTTCTACTGTGTACTGCCACGTCTGACGTCTGCCGAGTCTACAAACAAAGTATATATTGCCTTTATTTTTACTTTAATTTAATGTTTATATATTATTTTTATCGAATACTTTTCTTTCTAAACTGCGCTGTGGCTTTCCAGAGATCTGCAAAGAAAGTATTTATTATTATTATTATTATTATTATTATTATTATTATTATTTGAGGTTCAACAAGGTTTTATTAAGAATCTAGAAAAAATTACAAATCATTAGTTACAATGAAGAAAAAATAAAAAATATCAAAAAGACGAATTTTCTATATATAAAAAAATGAAACAATTAGATCAGATGTTAATGAATCACTGTTTTCATAAGTTGATTATATTTCCAACTAGTCAAGCGGACTGCGGACGTCGACAAATGATTATTTAAGATCTTTGTTTTGATCTACATGTAAGGACTACTCATACACAAGGTGCGTTTGGATCGTTGGAAAAAAAAATTATAAACAATCTAAATTCTTCACAAAGTTACACACTTTCCAATACTTCTTTCTTTCTTCCCTTCTTCCCACACCTATCCAAACGGAGCCACATATTGGATTTCTTAAGACCCATTCGGAATTTCAAGAGATTTCTCACGTAATTAAGCAGGGCGGAGGCACATGTATTCAAAATTGGACAATTTGGTCCTATATTTTCAAAACTATTCTTTAAAAGTGCAAAAATTACATACTATTAAGTTTGATTTATTCAATTTGTCCCCCTCAAAAGTATTAAATTTTCAACCTAGTATCTCTTTGCCTTCCTTATTTTAACTTTCTGGCTCCGCTATTGTAATTAATTAAGAGACTGGAAGACTAACTTTTTGTTTTCTTAACATAATCTACAGTTGATTGAATAAAAGTGTCAGTGATCAAGCCGACAAGTGTTGAATACACGAGTCTTAACTCTTAAATGCAAAAAAGAAAGGGAAAAAAAAAAATCTAAATCAGTCTTCGTTTTGAGCCTCATATTTACATATTTAGTTCCAAGACCGATAATATTGAAACTATTTTAACAATTTAATCACAACCATGCGTATATACCATTTAAGGCCCGACTACTGCCCGGTCTTTTCAATCAATTTAATCACAACCAATAAAATGTTGAGACGGTTCAAGTAAATGGACGATTTTGCCCTCCGTGAAAACTGTTCCGTAAAATTTTACATATAAAATTTGAGCGTCTGATTCGGTTCAAAAGAAATGGACAGTCCAAAGAAAAGGCACGCATTCCAGAATTTGCCTTATATTCGTAATTGTGAGATGACACTGGAGAGGAGACTGATAAGGTCTCTTTCCATCATATATTCATAAAACGGGGAATAGTTCAAGAAAAAATTAATGGCACGGCACTACAATAATCAGGACTACAGGAGCAGTAAATGAGTCTATTCTGGGACAAGACAGATGGTACCTTAGCTCGGCTATAGCCACGTACAGGCCTCGGTTAAAAATAAAAAAAAGCTTTTTTAAAGGGGGGCTTTGTGCACGGACACATCAAGGGCAAGGCTGACATTTGACTCTAGAATCCCCATCCGCTCCCGCGCGGGACCGTCCAGCGCAGTCTACGAACCGTCCGATCTGATCTGGACGGTTCGGGCCTATCAATCTAGTTACATGCACGGGCTCCCTTTGCCATTGAGATTAAATCAGACGGCTCTGATTCCTGCGCTGCACGGTCCCGCGCGGGACTGGATTTCATTTCTTTGACTCTACGTGGGCCGTCCGATTCATCTCTCCTAACTTCTGTGCTGATATGTGACGTCTATTCTCCAGTATTTCCGGTACTGTACATGTCCTTTTCCTTTTCTTTTTGCTTGGTTAGGTGAATTGCTATATATGAGCTATATATGACAGGACGGCGAACATGCATGCATGATGCATGCCTACAATTTGTGTACCATTTATGTAGGTACAAGAATTGATCGGATATGATATCTTCTATTCTTTTTTTTTTAAATGATAAATGGTATCATTATCGAATCGTAACAGCACTTCATATCCCATGCAATATCGTTCGTAAATATAACAATCAAAGATCCAAAGATAATCATTTATTTAATTTTGGATTTTACTATTGCAGAAATATAAATAAAGATATATCAAAAATAAATGTAAGAATTTTTTTAAATATAGAGTGAATGATGTGATCATGTGAACCATAATCGTCCGATGAGTGTCAATAGATATTATCTGACTTTAGTGCATAATTTTAAGAGTGAATTCATCAGCAAGAGAAATAAAATTAATTAATCCAGAAGGAACATTTATTTTCTGTTATTCCTGAAGCTTACAAAGCAAAATTCCGCTGATATGCCCAATATTAAAGATATCAGAAGAAAAGACCAAAGCATGTGAGCGATTTCTATGACAAATAAAACTATAGATAATATTGTGCTAAATTAATTTGACAGTTAGATCATGTATTATTACCAATCAGTGGCTGGGATTGAGAAACGGAGATCGTGCCAGCGACTTATATAGAGAAAAAAAATTAACTCAAAAAAAAAAAAAACTTATAGGGAGAAAACAACATCTCAACCAGAAAAGGATTCCTGTGAAAATCAATTAATCATGTTTACACTTTACACAACCAACACGTAGATGGCTACCAATTAAACGAAAAAATGTCAGAAGACTAAGATTCTTGAATCTCTTTTTCATAATAAAATAGAGATTTGTATTTTTGTTCTTCTGTAGTCTGTAAACAGTGTATCAAGCCTGGTAACTTTTCAAGTCAATTTGGTATGTTGGCTCATTTTCTCTTTTTTAAGTACCGACTAAATCCAACTGCTTTTTAAATATGGTTATTAAGGAGTTAAATTTATGTTGGAATTCGCTGATAATGATTTATTTTAACAATTTTGATAAAAAATAATTTAAAAATTAAATAAAAAGAAATTAATTTACAGATATGTCGTTAGACGTACAATGAAAGAACACCAATCAAATTTATGAGAATATCATTGTAACGCATAAAAAATCATTAAGTTGAACAATTTTTGAAATTTTATGGTGAACAATAACATATGCATCAAGTTCCATCATCTTTTACAAACATACTATTTCAATTATAAAGAGATAATTATAATACTACTAAATTAAATTTTATTTTAATATATATAATAAATAAATATCAAGGGTTTCTTTCCATTAAATTTTCACGCAATATACAGATCAAGCAAAAATTAACTTTTTGCATCTTTCTGTTAATCTTTAATCCAATAGAATAGGCCTGTAAGAACATATGCGCTCTTTTCAAAATCAATCTTCAGACAAATTCGGCCCAATAGGTTTTTTTTTTTTTTAGAAAAACTTGGTAGCGGCAACAAGACAAATTCGGACTGAAAGGTTGATCGAAGGATTGAAAGCACTGGATGGCAAACTAGGGCGTGTTTGGCAACTTTCTGAATAAGCTTATTCAATTTTTTGCAATGCTTTGAAAATCGGACCGGTTGTTGAACCGGCTGAGCTATCGGTTTAGAGATTTAACCTGTTCGGCCGATTTGAACCGATGACAAAACCGGACAATTTGATCTAATATTTGTAACTAATAAGTCCTAACAAATCACAAAGTCTTCTTTGGCCCAGTGGTAAGGCTCATTTTGCGCACCCAAGAGATCTGCGCTTTGATTCTCACCCATCCCAACTAATTTTCTCCCATTTTCTAGTTTAGGTTTTCAATAGAAAACCGGCGGTTTTCAATGGTCTATGGACCGGATTCAGGTCCGGTTCACTATTAAACTGATCGAACCGTCCGATCCGGTCCGATTTTCAAAACATTGACTTTCCGAATAAGTTTTTCTCTCTCATCTCTCCTCTTTCCTCTCTCCTTTCTCTTCTCTCTTCTTGTTCACTTATGTTCCAACTTTATGGTGGTATTGGAACAAGGAGTTGAATAAGTCCTTATTCGAAATAAGGCTTATTCAAAATGCGTTTGGTTTCATTCCGAATAAGTCCTATTCGGAATAAGGTTTATTCAAAATGTAACAAACACTATATACTGAGTCTAATGACTCTCTGAATGCTTGTGATGGAGCAGCAATGGAAATCAAATTGCTAAATAAAAATAAAATGAATTTATGCCTATTCGATAATCTACTCAATTGCCACCATCCATTTTGATTTCTTAATTGTCATTTCAAAATCAGAAACCTAAAGAGTAACACTGATAAAAATTTATTTTATGTTAGAAAATAGATATTTGCACTAAAACAAATTATTTTGAGCATAAATTTTATTTTATATTGTCAAAGATCAAAATAATCAGAGCATAAAAAAAATAAATTCTAAAATACTGAGTATCACAAATGAAAGCTTGCATTGATCTGTGAAATGAAGATAAATTGATCGTTGATATCATACGGACATACCGTAAATAATGCTCCTCATATTTTACGTTATATGAAAAATTTTGTGAAAAATTTGTGGAGTACTGAACAAAATTGGGCTAAAACCGAGCCGATACTGAATAGAGTCACAGATAATCCGACAGATTCTAAACCAACCTAAATCGGCGCCAGGCCGGCAGCCAAGCCAAGTACCCGAGTCCCTCCTGTCCTCCGCGTGTCTCCGACTCCTCCGCGTGTCTCCGTCGGAGACTCGAGGTGCAACTCCCCGTTCTCTCTCGCACGCGCACGCACTCTCCAGTCTCCAGCGCTAGCCGCTCCGCTGCTTGTTTTGTTCTTTCAATGGATCTTGGATCATTCAGGTTGGATATAGATGGTTTGTTAGGCGACTTTACTGAGGTATCTATGTTATGTTATGTATCACTAGTTTTTCACTTCTACTTTCTTCACTTTCCTTTCTCTCCTTCTCTTTTTTCCTTAATTTCCATTTTGTATGATTTTCAGGGCAACTACCTGACCTTGGATGATTTTAAGAGGATATGGATTAAGAGAAAAGTCTCTTACATATTTGAAGCTAGACCACCCACTAGGAATTCTGCATTTTTCATGCAATCACTCTACACGCATTGCATCAGTATGACATTTACTATTATTCCATTGCTATAAACTGACCTTAATTTTGGCATAGAAGTTGACACTTTTACAATCAGTTCCTGTTCATTCTAGAGGATTTCTGACATGATAGTATTTTTTTAAACCCAATTTAGTAAATTTCCATCTTCTTTCCAGTAATTCTTCAAGGATTCTCCTATTTGGCTTATGGAAATCTTCAATTTTTTAGTACTGATGCATTCCAAACTTATTGGAGATGTTTATGTTTCAGGTCGTATGATTTCTGATGGCCCCTTATCTAGGAGATTAGGTGCTCTCTACTGTCTTTACTGCCTCCATGAGATCCAACCATACAAACCTGGCTTCAAAATTTATCTCTCTCTTGGTATGCTATTGGCTTTTATTAGACAACTGGTATTTTCTGGTTAATCTGGTTTTGTGCTAGATTTGAATTCGCTACCTATGTTTTTTTATATCCACCGGTATGTCCTAGGCTTTTCTTTGATCAAATGTTTGATTAGCTGAGCTTCCGTCTTATGTTCAATCATTGATGTGGAACTGTATGGCTCAGAGAATCTGTGACTGAACTGGTCTAGTTTCAGGGTTAGTTGCAAACTGAGGTTCTTATTGAAACTTGGTTTACCAATTGTAAGATACAGCAATAAAACTTAACCTAGTATTTTGATGCAATAATAACTTGAAGACAGGAGAGTTGAGGAAATTAAGGAATTTGGTTGGGGAGGCCAAGCAAAAGAAGTTAGGATCTGTAGTTGCTATTGTAAAGAGGATGCAAGAGAAAAACATGTTTCTATTCGGCTTCGTGGATATTCTTGGTAATACTACTCAACAAAGGGTGGATGAAATGACCATGCAGCAGCAACAGCGAGTTGAAGTTGCATATGACAAGTAGGCTGCTACTTTCTTCTTTCCCTTCTTTTTTCTTTTGTTTTTGTCTTTCTTTCTTGCTTGGACAAAAATTGTGGTTCCATGGTTTACAAATTTCGTATTTCATTGTTCACCCTTTTGTTTGACCTGTTAACCTCATACATAGCAACTTCTTCTCCAGCTCTTTTTATGCATTTCTGTGTCCTAGTATGACTTGATTACTAAGCAATACAGAGGAAGGAAAAGAGTTTGTTGAAGGTGTCTGGTCTTTTAAGTATTCAGACATGGTGTCGACTCAATAGGTTTATCAGTACAGGTACTGGCAAGCACCAGTGTCGGAAGCACACTTGGAAAAAAGCTGTTGTTGTGTCTAATTTTGAGTTTACTTTATTAACATTGTGTTGCGTAGTTTGATTTGAGTAAATGATATTCTTGTTTCTCATCACTTTATTTTTTTTTCTCTCTTTTCTTCCTTCTATTATTATAGGTTATTTGTGAACAGTAATATTGAAAGATATCTTCATATGAGCCTGGTAAGTTTTTGTCCCTCTGTTCAGGATTGCAAATTACAAATTAATTTATGTAAGGTTAACTACTGAATGGTTTTCTTTGTAGTATTTCTACATTTGTTCTTTTATTTAAGTTTTTGCAATCAGCATATGATAAACATAAATTCAAGAAGCTGTCATTTGGTTAACTTTTCAGCAATACTCACTCAAGTTTTCCCTATGTCCTATTTGGATCTCAACTTTTATCTGTCCTCTAACAAATTTAAATCTCTGTATCCTCTTTAAATTGAAATGACAAAAACTATAAATTACAATTAATTCCTATCTCTCATATTCAGTCACAAATGGGCGTGTATCTGCTGTTATCCATCACAGAAAATGCATGATCCTGTTGTCCAAACTGTCTGATCTAAAAGGAATGAGTCAGATCAGGAATAAACCAATATTACTAATGGAAGCTCTTTTGATTGGACTGTTTCCAACATGACCAGGGCCTTTTCTTAGGATGTATAGCAGTGGAATTGATCACCAATAAACCCCCATGTATGAAGCAGATAAACACAAAACAAAATTTCTCGAAAACAAATATTGAAAAAAATTGATTTTTCTTATAATTTAGTTAAATAGATTCAACAGCTTGATTATTTTTTTTTCTATTTATTAGTGTAGCCTAAATTTTAAAATGTACATGGTGACCCAATGTGGACAGGACTTAAGAGTGACTGAATTGGATATAAACTTGAGTGGCTTCAAGCCGATGAAACTAACCCCAAAATTATTATGCAAAAACTTTCTTGCTTTAGTTTCTTTTAAATTTATGATTCATGGTTAATAGTTCACCGGGACAGATTTGATTTTTATAGGGTGCAGATTTGGAAGTTGAGAACTATAAGAAAATGTTATCAGAGTATGAGCAAGCAAAAGCAATAGGCATCCAAGGTATGTGCCCATTGTTTTTTTCTGGCATTGAGTTCTTTCTAATATTAGTCTTATACATTGTCAGGAACTCAAATATACTAGGTGTGGGATTTGGCGGGGTGTTAAATTTTTCAAACAGATTAACTGGATCAGGTTGTGTTAATTTGAGGTGTGTTACTGTCCAGACATGAGCCAGTTGGGTCTGAGAAACTATCTTCCGTGGCTCATCGCAGTTCGATGCTGATGACTTTTGGGTGGTGGGGGTGAGTTGTGTGAAGGGGGATTGTTTTGAGGTGTGTAGTAGCATGAATATGAGAGCAGAAACAATGTATTAGATTCTACACTAGAAATTTTTAGTACTGCAGTAAGTATGAAATCGGTGGTCTTGGGGCTTCTGTAAATCAAAATTAATTTGGTTGCGATTGTCTGGGGCAATGTAAATGTTGCGGTTGGATGTAATTAGGTGCTGTAGAAGATTAGTTTGGGTTTTGGTCAAAATTTTCAGGTGATTGTGCAGGGTTCAGTTTGAGTTTCTGGTTTGTTGGTTCGTCCTTTTTGGGTCAACCAGGCTGGTGTTGAAATTTGAGACCCATTGCTTGGTTTCCTAATAATCTGAAATTATTGATTATTTCCTTTTTATGTATTTAAATAGAGGCTAGTGAGACGACAGATGTAGGGGATGTGAAGCACATAATAGAGAACAAAAAAACAGCAGCGGATGTGATGGATGAGATGGTGAATGCATGGGATGCAGAAAAAGATGAATATTATGAGAAAACTGGAATTAGCCGACCCGATCAAATTGTGGCTGCTGATGATTATTTTGACAAGGAGTTTCAGGAATTTTTGGGATAAATAGACACCTTATTATAGATTTCCTTTTGAACTTAATACGTCTTATTTATTATTATATTTTTTTGTCATGCGCTCTTGTACAGCCTTGTTTGTAATGTCTATCTTTGAAAGATATGATCCATCGTTTTAGTCTATTGCTGTTTGTGTCGATGCACATTTGTTACTTGAAGTTAGTTTGTACTGAAGGAATGGCACTTGAGATAAAATATGTTACATGGACAGAGTTTTC
Organism: Rhynchospora pubera; assembly: GCA_028095005.1. Lineage (NCBI taxonomy): Eukaryota > Viridiplantae > Streptophyta > Magnoliopsida > Poales > Cyperaceae > Rhynchospora > Rhynchospora pubera. Next base: position 67,516,774 of record CM051461.1, on the reverse strand, counting down.
ATTGTCTCAAAAGCAAAAACTTCATCATCAAAAGAAAAAAAAAATTGGGCGGCATGCTAAATGTTATGTTTTGTCAATTTATAAATTTTTAAATGCTGTAATGAAGGATTTATGGATATATCCTTCATTGATCTATCTACCAAAAAACCCAATAAACGAATATTAGAATAGTCCGCTTGTCGCTTGTCAATACAAGGGTATTTTCTTCATTAAAAAAAATTAAAAAGAATTCCATTGCCGGGATTTGAACCCGGGTCGCCTGGGTGAAAGCCAGGTATCCTAACCGGACTAGACGACAATGGATTTGTGAGAATTCCTTGTAAGTATTAGATATGACTTGTTAATTTTCGTGATTTCAATTGCACCGTAATTTACTTAACCCTTTTTTCTTCAGCAAAAGAAAATAAAAATAGCTACCAGATTCTACCAGTAATACAATTATATGACAGCCAAATGTTTGTACCTGTCTGGGTCTTATTTATTATCTTCTTCCTTATTTTGTCCATATTTTTGAAATAGAGCAGTTGGAAAAGTTATTCGTATATGATGATGTTTTCCATGAGAAAACATTGCACATCCACAAACAAAAGTCGATCAAACACGCATCTTAAGTGAATTCACAAACCGTCTAGAAATTTTTTTGTGGACATATAAATTAAAGATTTAAAAAGTTGGGAGAATCCATATTTGTTTCGGGGTTGATTGTTGAATGTTGATGCTAAGGATTTATATGGAATGAATGTGATACATTTTGGGGGTTATGCTAAGGATTATGTTATATGGAATGAATGTAAAATAAACTTTTGTGGGTAACTTAATTTCTAGCCTAGATTCACGGATTCTCAGAATTCCACCTCAGGCTAAAGTAAACTAAACCTTAAGTAATGTCCCAGTCAACCGTCAATACTGGATACATCTTAGGCTCCGTTTGGATACCGTGTGGGAAGAAGGGAAGAAGGAAAGAAGAAAAAAAATTTATTATAAACAATCCAAACTCTTCACAAAGTTACACATTTCTCAATACTTTTTTTCACTTCTTCCCTTCTTCCTTTCTTCTCACACCTCATCCAAACGGAGCCTTAAAGTGGTACTATGCAGGTAATAATGAAGCTTCCTACATTATTCCTCAAATTATAGTATTAAATTAGAGAGAGTTTAATATGCACCATAGTGCATAGGACGTTCTATGCACCACGGACTTTTTCGAGGGTATTTTTGTAAATTGACAAATTCAATTTAACCAATCTAATCTACATATTGAAATCTCATAGCAAATCAAATTTTACAATTTTTGAGATTTTATTACTATTTTTTTCGAATTTTTTAAAACATTCTATTTTTGGAATGCTATACCATTTACAATATTCCAAAAATGGCACGTTTTAAAAAATTCGAAAAAAATAGTAATAAAATCTAAAAAATTGTAAAATTTTATTTTCTTTGAGATTTTAATATGTAGATTAGATTGGTTAAATTGGATTTGTCAATTTACAAAAATACCCTCGAAAAAGTTCGCGGTGCATAGAACGTCCTATGCACTATAGTGCATATTAAACTTTCTCATTAAATTATATTTTACTTACTAATGGAAGTTTTGCCAAAATTTTCATGTTTCACAGGATGTACTTGTAACATTTGTAGAACAGTGAACACTATGCATCGTTAGTTGTTATTTGCAATTAACTAGGCTGCAAAAACAATAAATTAAATCAGACATACGCTCTGAAGATTTAAAAAACTCAAATTGTAGCCCAAATTGATATTCTTCTTTCAACATCACGTTAGAAGTCTATGTACTCCTTAATTTTGAATACGTTGTAACAGTAGGACACTAGGACCTCATCTTGACCTCTTGTTGTTACTACAAAATGTAGGGTTACAAATGCTACTATTTACAGATAACAATACAACAGAGCATGAGTAATTGGAAAAAACACAATAAGATCCTTTAAAAATTAAAATAGTGCTACAAAAGCACAATACATCACGAAGAATTGTATGCTTTATTGAGTGCATCAAAAACAGTTCCAAGAGTCCTCTTGCACCAATACGACCTTTCTCTCTCGATTTGGAGCCAGAACCAACCAATAGATACCTGTTTTTTCTTCACCCCTAACACCTGCATATGAATTCTGGATTAAATTTTGCTAATTTCTCATAGCACTGGGACAGATTTAAGTTCATTGCAAAATGCTGTACTAATAGAAATCAATAACATTGCATCTGATTTGAAGTTTAAACCAAAACATTATCGAGGAAAACAAACTTTTTGGAAAGTTGGTTCTTCATCCCCATCTCCAGCCCCTTTGGTTAAAACATCTCAGAAGAGTTCTGTCTGATCGATTTTAAGATAATACTCCATTCAGTATATACAAAATTAGTTACATCATCTCAACATTCCACTTAAAAATCGGTAGGATCAGTATTAATTAAAATCAAGTTTGTGTTTTAGAGAATAGACGACACAAACTCATTGCAAACAGCAGATTTTGCATGGTCAGAATGTTAGGAAGTTTTTTTTGAAGGTCAGAATGTTAGAAAATTAAATATGATATGCCATTTCATTCAAATAATTTGAAAACCTTTTCTGCTAAATGTCTTTCCTCATTCTCCAAGTTGAAAATTCCATAACAAACTAGCAGTTATCTCCATAAACAGTCTCAAGGGTTGGCGTGAGAACTGCTTGATCCAGTTTTATGAATGCTACAATCTTTGATTAACAGTAAACAAGAGAAGAAAGAAAGGAATAAAAAGAAGCAAAATGTATCTTGTATGTTCATTGTTTACTCTTTTTCTAGGTGGTTTTATCATGTAGATGAAGATGAGGCCAATAAAATGACTCTCCTCTCTATTATTTTTGCAGCAGAGCCAGAGCAGAGTGCCGCAGTTTGCCTCATGGCCGTTGGATCGAATCCAACGGTACCTGCTCAATGTGAATTTCGCCTCCCTTCTATCTATCGGATTTGGATCCTGTATCCTTTCGTTTCTCTCTCCGTTTTCCACAAACTATAAGAGTCTGATACGATACGATACGATACGCCAAAAAAGAAATGAAATAAAATTGAAACCCTCTTGCTTTGCTAATTGCTACAACCTCGCTTGCCGAGTCGCTGCAACCTGTCATGACTGAGACTGGAGGAATATGGAAAGAAAGAATAATTAAACAAATAAATATCAGATGCGTTATTAGGCTATAGCAATTTAATGAGATTCCTATTTCCTTTAGAATAAATATAAAATGTATCTCAGGGTTAATTATTTCTTTCTATATCGTTCCTAAACCCTAGTCCTAGACTTACTCTCGAGTCTCGATCCATCAATCCATCATCGCTGCTGCTGCGACCTCCCCCTTCTTCAATCGGTATGCCACATGTCTCTTTCCCTCTCACGTCCTCTACGCTTACTGCTATATGCCTATGCTATACAACTATACAAGAACCTTATTCTCGGTCAATAACAACTCCCCGCCTACGGGCATGTTCTCAAAAAAAAAAAATAAAATAAAAAATAACGACTCCCCACAATTTGTTATGTGATGTTCCGAGTTCTGTTCTGTCGCCTCTGTACCAACTTGAACTTGTTATCCGTTTATTTTTATTTTTTTATTTATTTTTTTGAAACAAGTGAGCTAATACTGCTCACCACTCATTTCACTAAGACTTGTTATCCGTTTAAATGAATGGGTTCAATTGATACAGCTTGCCTTACTAGCAGCTAAAACTGTACTACAATTGGATTCTGATCCTACCGACTGCTCCACGTAAAATTATAAAAACATCGACAAAAATAGCTGTTTGTCTTTATAAATTAGTGGCCATCTGTTCATACATCGTTCTTGCAGGAATCGTTAATCACCTGCACCTAGGATTTTGCCTGAACCTCCCCCAACAAATTAAAAAAACCATCTGCCTCCTCTTTGGTGTTTTTTTGTGTTATGAAATGGATGGTTCGCCATTCGTTTTCCCAGATTGGGCCTCGCTTCCGCAACTAGTCGTGCACTTGATCTCAGAAAAGATAATATCTATCGCCGACTATGTCCGATTTCGTGCTGTTTGCAGTCCATGGCGCTCTGCCTCCCTTTCAAAGCCGTGTCACCTCCCTCCGCAACTCCCCTGGCTAATGAATCCTCGATGGCGCCCATTGAAGGGTGACGATGACGGTATCCGCCTCTTCTATAATCACTGGCAATCTAAGATTCACAAGCTCCACCTCCCAGAGACCGTCGACATGAAGGTCTGTGCCTCCTACCGTGGCTGGCTTTTGGTTGGGACGTGTCAAGGTAGTAAGCTTTTCTTACTAAATCCGATAACTCAAGATAGAATCCATCTCCCTCCTTTTATCACTCCAGTTAAACATATCAGAGATTGCTGGGATAATCGTTGCAATAATTTTTTTCTTATGTACCTGGGTTTTTTGACCGGTAAGATGACTTTCTCTGCGGATCTGACTGATCGGGACTGCCTAATAATGGTGTTACTCCATCATTTGCGGTTGATCTTGTGCTGCCAGGTTGGGGACTCGTGCTGGACGCGGGTGAACATCTGTCCAAATCGTTTGTCGGAGTTTGTAGATGCGACATACTACAATGGACATTTCTATTTGCTTTATAAGAAAGCCATGGAGATTATTGAGCCAAACAAACCCGATAAGAGTACCGTCTATAATTTCGAGCCAGAGTTAGAAGTTGTTCGTGGATATTTATTGGGAGGGGAATTAGGAGTTTACATGATTGGTTCCAGTACCCTTAAGGAAGGAATTAACATGTTCCAATTCCAAGAGCAGCCGTTCAAACTCAAGCTGATGACCAACACAAACAATAGAGTCCTTTTCAATAGTGGCCTCGTATGGTTTGATCTCTGCTCCGATGACTGGGGCTCATCACTTGATGGGGATTCCATGTACATGGACTCTTGAGTATGCACCACGTGTTTGGGCAGGTCATCGACGTGGTGTATGGTTTCAGCCAAGCTTTGTTTAGAGGCTTGGAAAAAATCTTTTTTTTTTTTTAATATTGCTAAGTTTTCTGTTATGGGAAAAATCTAAGCTTTGCCCCAACTTGTTTGGGACAAAAAGCTTAGTTGTTGTTGTTGTTGTATTATTGCTAAAGTTTTCTGTTAAGAAATTGAGCATAACAAATTAGTATTTGAGTCGCTTGAGGTACTCGGGTGCTTGTTATCAAGTTTTACTGTTTAAGATAACTCCATGAATGTTGACGCTTATGCTTTTTCATATATGTATATGTATATGCTGCCTCAGTTGCTTAAAAAAAAAAAACACTCGAAACAGAATTCACGCAATCAATAATTATTAATCAGCGAAGGAAATTTTTAGGACCGAAAAGATAAAAATGATGGGCGTACTATGCAGGTAGTACACAAATTCTGCTTGCTAGTTACTACATTATTCCTTGAGGTTCTGTTTGAATGCGTTGAGAATAAGGTAGGAAGAAGAAAGAAGGGAAGAAATTTATTGGGAAGGAGTAATTTTATTGGGAAGTGTGTAAATTTTGTGAAGAGTTTGGATGGTTAGAAATAAATTTATTGGTAAAAAGTGGTTATTCCTTATTCCAGCCATCCAAACGGAGCCTGAATTATTATTAGTATTAAATTGTGATATGCAAACTTATAGAAGTCTTGACAAAAATTACACGTCTCACAGGATTACTTGCAACATTTGTATGCATTGATAATTGTTGTGGGCAATTAACTAGGGCTGCAAAAACAGGAAAGTAAATAAGATATAGGCTCTAAGATTGAAAAACTCACTTGTCGCCCAAATTGATATGATTCTTTTTCAACATCAAGTTAGAAGTCTATGTTCTCTAATTAGTTGTCGTCTAGTCCGGTTAGGATACCTGGCTTTCACCCAGGCTGTAAATTATATGCATGCAATCGTAGCTTCAAAAAGAAAAGGAAGACAGCAGCTTACAGCTATATGCGTATTATTTATTATGAGAACTAAGGCATCAACTTATTACGTTCCTCCTAAGTAACCCCTATTTTGTCTCCAAAATTGAAAATAGAGAGTAATTAGCAACTACTGTGAATGTATTTGTACCAAGTTTTTAAATTTCGGTTTTTTCGGTATGACGGTCCAGATTCCCATGGTATTTCGGTGTTATTTCGATGTTATAACGGCGATATAACGGTGTAGTGTTTTTTTTCAAAGTTTGACACACATCAATTCTATAACTATCAATTTATATGTTTATACATCTCCAATACTCCATACAAATAGCATACGGCCATACCAAATTCAATATACTGCAATTTACCAATATTGAGTAGCAGTAGCAGCTTGTACCAATTTAACAATAGTTCAATATTGAATATACAATTTAACAATAGTAGCAATAACATGTTGTTATTTCGCCGAAATAACTGAAATAACGCGTTATATCGCCGAAATAACTGAAATAACGCGTTACGTCATTTTCTCAATTAAGATTGTAACGTTCATGAGGTTTGACACAGAATACCGCTATTTCCATTATTTCGCCGTTATTTCGCAGAAATTTAGAAGCTTGATTTGTACTAATTACAAGTTTTATTCAATGAAGAAAACAAGTGTAAGAAGCCTCCATTCAAATATTCGTTTATTGGGTTATAATTAGATTTATTCCACTGTGAAAATTTGAAATTAGTAAAATGTTCTCACTAAATGACAAATTAGTTTTATACCACTGTGAAAAAGTAAAAAAATGTAAATTTGATTTGAAAGGAGATTTCAATATTGAGATCGTATTAAACGTGTTGGATCATCTATTTGAACTTTCAAAATTGAGATTTGATGAAATTTAATTGAGAGTCTGGTCAACATTATTAATTAACATTATAAAAGTAATAGTTGTTGTTGTTATTATTTTATCTTTAGTTTTGATTTTGAACGTTGCAATGATAAAATTTTCATTCGTATTGATTTGCAATGATATATAATTTTTATTTTTTAAATGCTCAAATTGATGAAATGTGATTTTCAAAATTATGCAAAATATTTTTGAAAAGTTCAAACCATAAACATATCACTGAATTCTATACAATTTTGTGTGCATTTATATAAAATTTTATGGAAACTTAATTTTTGAAGTCCCTCGAATAATAAAAATAAATGCCAATTTTTCAAAATTCCTAAAATTTAAAAATTTATGTTAAATATTTTCGACTCCACAGTTGAAATTTTTGGTATTATTGGATTCCTTACAATTTTGAGAATATTTATATAAATTCTTTTGACAAAATAAATTTGGTAAGACCCTCAAAGAATTAAAAACCTTAATAACATTTTTTAATTATACTAGCAGCAGTGCCCACCCGATGTGTGGGCGAACTTTATAATGTGATACATGAAAATGAATTTGTTTATTTGACACAGATATGTTGTCTATTTCTAATATTTAAGATCAAAGTTATTTTAATTGGCGCTGAATGAAGCAATAATCTTCAATTATGCCCATCCGTTTTGTGAGCAAACTTTAATTTAGAAAAAATATTTATTAGTACAAAAATGTATGTAATATAAAGTTCATATAAAAATAATACAACATGACAAATATTTTTGAATTACTTATGCACCTCTGTAACAAATTAATTACAATCACCGAGGGCAGCATTTCATTACAAGAAAATTATATGATGAGATCTTAATTGTATAGACTTTGATGATCCTTCATGCCAAAGACAACGTTGCAACTTATTCGTATAGTTCAAATTTATCAGGAAATTTGATGACACAATATCTCATTTGGATTTTAACAGAATTAATTTCAATTGATATAAATTGATATAGATGATTTGATATTTGTATTTTGGTATCGACACTTCGATTTAGAAGTATATACCATGAGTCAAATTAACCTGTTTTTTTTAAGGAAAATTTAAGCTTGGTAGGCATGAATTTATACATGATGCGTGTACTTCTACTTCCTTATAGACATCAATATGACATTACTTCCTTGTATGAAATAATTACTTAAAGGTCAAAATAAATAATAACAAACTTGCAAAACTGACATATAATTTGGTAATATTTTGTACAACCGAGCCAAAAATAAGATACCGTCTTCCATTCCTAAGAACATTTAAAAAAAAAATCAACTCCATTCTATCCTGCGATAAAGCAACCCATCTAACTTTTCATTAGGAGGAAAAATTATCCACTTACATCCACACTTGACAGACAATAGTACATTAATCCAAAAATCTTCCAGGGTTGAGAGATTACAATAATCAACAAAAAAACTTGGAACCCGTACAACTATGCTGGTGCTAAAGGGAGATAATGTAATGTAAACACAAAAAGAAAGAAAAATAGATGATCGGGAATTCACTTTGAAAACTTCCACAATTCTATTTGAAATGAAGAGGGAAAGAAATGCACTTTAGTTATCCTAATGGACACAAAAGAACCGGCCATATTTCATATATCCAATGTATATATGAGGCTTGATAATGAGTTGAGCTAGCCTACTTGCTAACGTACTTGAAATCCAAGTCACATTAGAATTTTCAAAATAGCAAAGGATAGAAAAATACAGATCATTCAGTACCTGAGCTCATGTGTTCCTCGATTCAGACCTCTTATTGTAGAGACACAGAGATCATTCAGTGTCTCCATCAAAATTGTTGCACCAAGAAGACACTATTGTTAAAATGAAGACTCTTAGTAAGAATAACATGTTCATATTTTTATTTTCTGGCACCAAAATGATTCAAATCCAGAATCTTACAAAAGAATCCCTACTTTTCCACTTATTACTATTCTATATATGGCAAGTTGTGCAATATAAGACTGCATGCAAGAAATTTATCCAAAAAAAAAACTTCTTTTCCATTTTTTAAAAAATTTAACTTCTTCTCAAAATGCTGGTTATTGGTCGAACTTTCTGCAAAGATAAAAGTAAAACAAATATTATCAACGTATTGCTTATAGTACAGCTCATGTTTCTTGTCCATTCTCAATCTTTATGCAGTGGGCACAACTAAAATAAAGTAGGTAATTACCTAAACACCATTAGTGTTCATCATATTTGCTCATTAATATTAACCAAATATTTTTCCATGAGTGTTCTTTGGAAACCAAGTAATATCATATTTAAAGTTCAATCATTGGTGGCCACTTAGATAGAATAAAGTTTGAGAACATCAATCTCATCCACCCACTACATCTAAATAAAATGAAGCAAAAAAAAAGTTTAATCTCGCACAACCATTTCTAAACCATTAAATAAAATAAAAAATTAATACTAAAGAGGAATATCAGGTACTTGGCTTCAGCTGAAATCACATGAGGAGCATTACCCGACTTTAAAACCAACCCCCAGATCTCAGATGAGCAAAACCTGCAAACCAAAATTAACCCAATTGGTACTCGAACTACAAAATCAAAAGAAAAAATAGAAAGAGACGAAGTAGAAATGAGAACTTTGAATAGGGTTGGAGCCAGTGTGCCACAAGAGGCGAATGCCTCACCACAACAACGAAGTTCACAATATGCTAACATTTGCAATAATTTTCTCTTTTAGAAAAAAGGTATAAAAAATTAAGATTTAAACCAGCATGCTGCAAATGCTAGCTACTGGTAATAGACGACAATTTCTGATTCAACAACAGTTTATTGATTGCAATACCAGTTAGGCTATTGCAAAATTTTCTCACATTCATTGTTTAGGTTTACAATTTCATTAAAATTAGGGAAGCATCAGATAATGAATGAGAAATTTACGCATAATGAGAAAAGATTTTTAAAAAAAGATTAAGAAAAGACAGATAAAAATAAAAATTTAGAATCTCTAATTACAAATATAAAAAAATATATTTGGGAGGATAAATAAAGAGAAAAAAGGCATAAAATAGAATAATTCATTTGAAAAATGGAGTAACCCAATGCCGATGACAAAAAAGAAAATTCTATACCTGAAACTTCAGTAAACCATCCCTCAAATCAATGCCTCTTGTGCACCTTGTCATCAAGCGAACCCTTAGCCCCATCGCCGAGAAGCTGTAACAGTAGTAGCCAGAAACTCAATCAAGTTGTTCCTAACCAAAGCACAGGTCATTCAGAAAGCTTTACTAATAATGAATATACTTTGCCTCTCTAGTAGCCTTTCATGATCTGACATAGCCTCGTCAACAGTTGCAATTTGTTGATTTGTTCTAGGTACATGCTGCATAGTAGCAATCAAAACAATATTAGTCTAAAATTATAAAGCAACTTTTGGCAATCCAGTCACTCTATAATATACAACACTGAAATCCTTATTAGATAATGACCTGGGCATACCCACGGTCACAGCACTTTATGCCATTACCAGTAAAATGCAAGTGAGTTCAAGTGACTAAAAAACTAATAGATACAAGTTTTAAAAAATAACAAAAGACCAAGGAAAGGGAAAAAAAACAATCTTACAGGTGTAGGAACAATATCATTCAATCTTTCCTACTTCGTTATCTAATCCACCACCATCTTCTAAATTTGGACTCGAACAACTGGTGGCCTCCAGTTCTTCTTCCCCTGGAATAGGTCTGTTTTCACCTAAAAATAATCAAGAACAACATTAGACCTACCTCTGATTTACGGAATTAATATTGACCAACAAAACTTTAAGCATATTAACTAAATTTCCATGCTACATACAATTTTTTATTCTGTTGTCCCTAATGAGGCGGCTTAATTAAGGTTTAGCGGAAGCAATTATGGTTTTGGACCGGTTTGGTATGAACTATCCTAACACAATTCAATTGGTACCCAATACAAGCAAGCACACAAGCAATTCAAGTAGCAAGATAATAAAGAGAGAAAGAGAAAGAGAAATTGAACACTCGGTATGATTACGGAGTTCCAATCCGCTAGAAGAAGCTAGCCTTAGTCGTACGTCTCCGGGAGTTCCGCTACCACCAAAGGGCGCGCTCCGTTCAATTCCAATAAGAACGTGTCTACAACTTCGAACCGAATCACCTCGTCACAATGACACTCGAGGTGGATCGACCTAACTCAAATGGCACAACGGCCTCAAAGGAGAGGAGCTCTCAACCTATTCCAACCTACACCTAACGACAATGTCGGGGCGGTGGTGTTTGAGGCTACTAAATCTCTCAAAATGGTCTAGCTATGAAAAGCTCAAGTGGGAGAGTATCCCTGTGCTCAAAGGCTCTATTCTGGTCAAATTTTGCAAGACAAAGCTCTCTTCTCAGAGAGAACAAGGGGTGGATATAAATAGAGCTCGTCAAAAGCTGCAAAACAACTCAATTTGCTGTTGTGCGTTATACAACGCAATATTGCGTTACACGACCCACAGATAGCCGTTATAATAAAACAAAGAAAACAAGCTATCCATTGGCAGTGCGTTACACGACCCAATATTGCGTTGTACGACGCACTGAACGACCGTTATAATAAAACAAAACGGATAAACTAGTCGTTTGAGCTGTCAGGCGCGTTATACGACGCGGACCACCCGTTGTGCAACGCAACATTAAATGACATTAAATGATCATGAAAAGTGAGTGAAAAAGGCCAGAGAAAAAACAAAGGAAGGTTGTACAATGCTTCAGTGCGTTATACAACGTTCTGGCTTGATTTGAGAAAATTGCGTTGCATGACGCGTAAATTGCATTGTATGATGCAGCTAGTGCGTTACACGACCCTCTGTTGCGTTGTGTAACGCATTGTTTCTGTTAAATTAAGAAACGAAGAAAATCTGTACAAAACTGGTGCGTTGTGTAACCCAATATTGCGTTACACAACTCACTAGTGCGTTGTACAACCCAATATTGCGTTACACAATGCACTGGTTTTGAGACAGAAAATTCTGCACAAAAACTGGTGCGTTGTACAACACAATATTACGTTACACAACTCATTGGTGCGTTGTATAACCCACTGTTGCGTTACACGACGCACTGGTCCTGAGATTTAGAAAAATACTGAGTTCTTGAGCTTTTCTGCTAACTAGACCATTTCAAGGATAAAAGGACTAAAGTAAACTTTCTATTAAAGTCTAAACTAGCCTATAAGCTCTCTAAAGACTTGATCTTGATCTTGCACATAAAGTTTTTATCCAAGTCTTCAAACTTTGCACCTTCTTCCTATAAAACTCAAAGAAGATTGTTAAAAGCTTAATGATATTGTTTTGTAATCGACAAACCTAGAGACGTTTAGTACAACATATTCAATCAGGTTATCATCTATACCAACCCAAATTGTTGATCTTTATAGATTGCCAGATGCAATCAGACTAAAAATTAGAAGCAACATATCCTTTAAGGCACCTAATTATGATAAAAGAAAAATATTCATGCTACATTCTAAAAAAAATCATTAAAGAACTCATTGTTATATTTGTAGTTGTAAAAAGAGAAATTAGATTATTAGATAACTGAGATAGTACCAAAAGATTGAAAGATTAAAAAAATAAGGAGGAAGAGAAGGGACCTTGGTGCGAAGACCATCAAGATGGAGTTTCTTGAAGTCATTGGCGGACTGTTTCTTTGTCTAAATCAAGAGTAAACCAAATAAGCACCAGAATAAATCAGAACAATTCAAAAATAAGCAATCATAAGAACATAAATCAATCAAGTAGCACAAGTATCGCAAAATGAACAAATTTTATTTTTTTATTTACTTTGAGTTTAGGAACTATAAGCATAGAGACAAATAATGAAATTACAAAAAGTCAGATTTAACGCCAAAAAGAACTTGATGCTTGATATCCTTCCAACCTTCATACTTGTTATTATCTCAATCCTTAATTTGGAGGCCTGCCAAATCCAAAATTTAAGAAGATAGTAAAACATGAAGAGAAATAAATCAAATCAAAGATGTATTGTTAAAAAAAAAAGAAAGAGACAAAACAATTTAAGAAAAAAACTTTATACCTAGGGTTTATTCCAAGCGACATATGGAGAGGTTGATGCAGAAGCGGGAGAGAATGAAGAGAGGTGAAAAAAATTGCTTTCGAGGAGAATCGGAGAGGGGGCCCTCGTGTGTAGGGTTGCAGAGAGAGGAGGGGAAGGAGGAGAGACGTGATGCAGATGCAGTGGAGTTGGGGAGTTGGGAGAGTGTCGACGGTGTTGTGTAGAGATGACTGGAGTCGTGCAACCATTCATCTCGCTCTCGCTTGCTTGCTGCCGCTCTTTCCCTCTTTTCAATCAAATTTCAAAACAAAAATTTAAAACACTGGCATGCAAAGAAGAAGCGAAGAGGTGAATGTGTAAAGATGCCATTGCCAAGGGACGAAAGCTACAAAGCCATTCATGCTCCCAATCTCAACCGTAAGATCAAGAGACAAATAACCCTTCATTCGGAGACATCATCTGATCCATTCATCTAACAATAATGGTCCAGAGAAATATCGTCTGATCCTTTAAGGATGCCATCGCTGTTTCAATTCAGAGATAAATAATTTTCTCGTCAAGCGAAAGGTCAAGAGATAAATTTAACCCTTCATTTGGACAAATCTGGTACATAAATTATATTATCAACCGTTTGAGATTAAAAACTGAAGAGCTGGATACACTCTTGATTTGAAGGTTTACACCCTTGGATTGGTGTATTTATAAGTAGTAAAGATAAAGATAAAGATAAAGATAAATAAATTATTATTAGATTTCAGAAATTATTTAAAATATTTCGGAATATAAAAATAGAAATTATGCAAAAAAGTTATACAGCACTTTACTTGATCTTTATTGATATATTTGATGTTTTGTTTCGCCTGATTGGACTGGGCATTTTTATCTCTGTTCTCTACGATATTTTAGTTTTTGCAAAAATAGAACCTATAGCTTGGTAGCCTCTATCAAGTTCTGTCTAAGAAAAAAAAAAACTTGGTTCTCTAGTGTTTTCCGAATTTCAGAACGATTTGATTTTTTTTTTTTACCTTTTTCGCTTCAAACTTTGTTCCTCTCCTCACTAATAGTTTAAACTATTATGTTTTGCATTATTACATAAGCGGTTGTGAATGATAACTTTCCCATTGTTTTTTCAGAAGATTGTTGGAACAAGTTGATACAGAGCTCCATAGTTACGTGGATCATTTCTCTATGGTACATTAATTTGTTCCTAGTAAATTGTTGCCAGAATATGATTGTAAATGTAGAGCAGCCACCACTGTCATTAATGGCCATTATGTCAGCTTTCTTTTTTTAGGACAAAATGTAAATGTAGATCATTTTGTTCTAAAAAATATTTGTAAAGTTATCATTTTGTCAAATTTCATTTTTAGGGTAAAATGATCTATAGATGACATTTTTGTTAAAAAAAAATGAAAGCCGACAAAGCTGCGGTGAGAACATAGCTAGTAAAATAGTTTCGTTTGGAAAGGGAACGGGACAGGTTATATATGTGGTTTGTCTGTATACATTAGTGGCCATTCATACATCGTTCTTGCAGGAATCGTTCTCCATTAATCACCTGCACCTAGGATTTTACCTGAACCTCCCCTTACAAATTTAAAAAACCACCCGCCTCCTCTCTGGTGTCTTTTTGTGTTACGAAATGGATGGTTCGGCATTTGTTTTCCCCGATTGGGCCTCTCTTCCGCAACTAGTTGTGCAATTGATCTCAGAAAAGGTGAAGTCTATCGCTGACTATGTCCGATTTTGTGCTGTTTGCAGTCCATGGCGCTCTGCCTCCCTTTCGAAGCCACGCCATCTCCCTCCGCAACTCCCCTGGCTAATGAATCCTCGATGGTTCTCTTTGAAGGATGATGGTATCCGCCTCTTCTATAATCCCTGGGAATCTAAGATCCACAAGTTCCACCTCCCAGAGACCAGCAACATGAAGTGCTATGCCTCCCACCGTGGCTGGCTTTTGCTTGCGACGGGTGGAGGCAGTGAGGTTTTCTTACTGAATCCGTTAACTCGAGATCGCGTCCATCTCCCTCCTTTTAAGACTCCAGTTAAACATATCAGATATTACTGGGATGATCCTTGCAATGACTTTTTTATTATGCACACGAGTTCTTTATCGGTCGGTAAGATGGCTTTCTCTGCGGATCTGGCTAATCAGGACTGCGTAATAGCGGTGTTACTTCATCATTGTCGGTGATCTTGTGCTGCCAGGTTTGGGACTTGTGCTGGACGCGGGTGAACATCTGTCGAAATCTTTTGTCGGAGTTTGTAGATGCGACATACTACAATAGACAGTTCTATTTGCTTTATAAGAAAGCCATGGAGATTATTGACCCAAACAAGCCCGATAAGAGGACTGTTTATAATTTCGAGCCAGAGTTAGAAGTTGTTCATGGATGCTTATTGGAAGGGGAATTAGGGGTTTACATGATTCGTTCCAGTAGCCTTAAGGAAGGAATTAACATGTTCCAATTCCAAGAGCAGTCGTTCAAGCTCAAGCAGATGACCAACACAAACAACACAGTCTTTTTTCAATAATGGCCGCATATGGTTTGCTCTCTGCTTTTATAACTGGGGCTCATCACTTGATGGCGATTCTATGTACATGGAGTTTGAGTATGCACCACCTGTTTGGGGACGTAAACGTGGTGTATGGTTTCAGCCAAGCTTTGTTTAGATGTTTGGGAAAAATCTTTTTTTTTTTTAATATTGATAAGTTTTCTGTTATGAAATTGACCATAACAAATTACAATTTGAGGCGCTTGAGGTACTCGGGTGCTTGTTATCAAGTTTATGTTTATTTTTTTCTTTTTTTAGATGTATATGCTGCCTCAGTTGCTTAATCTTCCGAGGGTTGGTCCTTAACGGTATTGTCCAATGCTCAAGCTGAGATATCTATAGTCAATAAGAAATTGCATGGTTGATCTTGTTTCCATTTATGATGTATTATCTGATCACAAGTCACCTACAAAAATTAAAATATAAAATTGTAACCATAAAAAGAAAAAAAAACTGGAAGTGATTCTTTTCTCACATTTCAGCACAAAGAAAAAAAAACACTCAAAACAGAATTCCAGCAATCAATAATTATTAGTCAGCAAAGGAAATTTTAACGACTGAAAAGATAAAAAAGCTGGGCGTGACATGAAATGGTACTATGCAGGTAATACACAAATTCTGCTTGGTAGTTGCTATATTATTCCTTGAATTATTAGTATTAAATAGTGATATGCGAACTAATAGAAGTCTTGACAAAAATTACATGCTCACAGGATTACTCGCAACATTTGTATGAAAAGGTGAACACTACGCATTGATAATTGTTATGGGCGATTAACTAGGGCTACAAAAACAGGAAAGTAAATCAGATATAGGCTCTAAGATTGAAAAACTCACATGTAGCCCAAATTGACATAATTCTTCTGTCAACATCAAGTTAGAAGCCTATGTTCTCTTTAATTTTGAATAATTTTGCGTTGTAACAGTAGGACCATATCCTAGATATGTTGACTGTTTGTTGTTACTACAAACTGTATAGTTAATTGCTACTATTTACAAATAATACAACAACAAAGCTGTTATTTGAAAAATATATATATATATATCATAAGATCCATAAATCAGTAGTATAAGCTTATTAACAACTAGAAAACCATAATATATCACGAAGAATTGCATGCTTTACTGAGTGCGTCAAAAACAGTTCGAAGAGTTGTCTCTTGCACCAATACAACTTTTTCCCTCGACTTGGAGCCAGAACCAATTGATACCTGTCTTTTCTTCACTCCTAACACCTGTGTATGAATTCTGGATTAAATTTATGCTAATTTATCATGGCAATGGGACATATTCAGGTTGATTGCAAAATGCTCTACTAAAAGAAATCGATAAAATTGCATCTGATTTGAAGTCTAAACCAAAAACAAACTATTTGGAAAATTAGTTCTTCATCCCCATCCGGGCATCCCCCAAACCCTTTTGGTCAAAACATCTCAGAAGAGTTCTGTCTAATTAATTTAATGATAATGATCTGTCAGAACTACTTGTATATACAAAATTAGTCAGATCATCTCAAATTCCACTTAGAAAAAAGCAGGATCAGTATTCATTGAACTTGAGTTCATGTTATTAGAGACTAGACATACTAAATCCTTGCATTCAGCACATTTTGCATGGTCAGAATGTTAGGAAGTTAACCATGAGATGCCATTCTATCCAAGTAAATCAAGCTCTTTCTCCTAATTTTTTTTTATCTTATTCTTCAATTTGCAAATTCCACGATAAATTAGAGCTATCTCCATAAACTGTCCCTGGACTGAGCAATAATTTGTTATGCAAAGTGAGAAGTGAAGTTTTTTAGTGTTTGATCCAGTTTAATGAATGCTACAATGTTTGATTAGCAGTAAAGAAGACAGGAAAGAAAGGAAGAAAAAGAAAGAAAAGAATAAAGTTGAACTATACTGACAGAGCTGATGAAGTCAAGGAGAGCAGCATTGGCTTCTCCATCTCTTGCCGGAGCATCGATCTGCACCCCTATTGCCTCCTCTCCTATATCTGCCCCAGATTGTGGAATTCAAATTGGATCCCACTCAGAAGTCAGAACAACAACTTGAATTGTTTCAAAATAGAAAGGGAGGGGAAGGGAAAAGAGACCAGTGATGGAAGCGGATTTGGAGCCTGGTTTGGCGTGAATCGAGATGGAGACTGTCGAAGGAGGTATCAGGCGTAGACAAGCTGGCACTCCGGGCTCCGATGCGGCGGTGGTGGTGGAGTCGGCGGCGCCTTTCGTCTTGCCTTTCTTCGGTGGCGCCATCACAATATCACATCAACAAGTGAAGTCAAAGTCAGATACGATACCATACGATATGACTTGCGACAGCGAGTTGCTTCAAGGATTCAACGAACGAGGTAGAAGCCCAAAAAGGGAGAAATGAAAGTAGGCCTAATTTCAAGGCCCACAAAAGTACAACTGACTTGTTAGAAAGAAAGGTTCATAAATAAATTTGTAATTTGTAATACTACTCTACTCCACTAGACCACTAGAGATAAAATAAGATATAAATAAGAGTTACTCTTTTATCTCTTTTAATCTAATTCCCAAACT
Source organism: Rhynchospora pubera (assembly GCA_028095005.1). Lineage (NCBI taxonomy): Eukaryota > Viridiplantae > Streptophyta > Magnoliopsida > Poales > Cyperaceae > Rhynchospora > Rhynchospora pubera. Next base: position 67,498,822 of record CM051461.1, on the reverse strand, counting down.
TAACTTTAAACTTTAAATAGGGAAAGTTAAAACTTTTGCTAATATTCCAATCATCAAAGACGAAGAATACACAATAAAATAATTAATAAACCAAACACAATTTTGTTATGGCTAATAACAATGATTAAAATAACTGAAACAGACTTGCCCAAAGTAATTATACAGGTTGCAACTACTGATGTCCTGTACACATAATTTTTGAACAGGCAGGTTTCTTAATTATTCCAGAAATAAGCATTTATTATATTGTATTGTTGCCGACGACGTTCTTAATCCGTGTTGTTTTGTTTCTTCTGCATTTGTGTAGGTAGCTATCTGTCTATTTTATTTTGGAGACTTGTATTTGTTTTAGGATTTCTTTAGTTGAAAATTAATACAAAAAAGCAGTTAAGCGCAAACAACTACTACCATATAGTGGATACCAGTTGGGTTTCAACTGATATATGCTATCCATTTCAAAGAGTAGCTATCTATCAAAGATACTGCCTAATGTAGACCTTTTGCTTACCAAACAAATAAATTATTAATTATACAATACAATAAATTAGAACATCTAATCTTCCTATTTAATTCAACCGTTTGACCTCTTTTTCAAATAAACTCACGCTGTGACGTTAGATTCTGGACTTATTATGCGTTTGGATCGTTGGAAGAAAGAAGAAGAAGAAGGAAGAAAAGAAAAAACAATCCAAACTCTTCACAAAGTTACACACTTCCCAATACTTCTTCCCTTCTTCCCACACCTATCCAAACGCACCCTAAGAAGAAGTAAAAAAAAAAGGTGCATTTTTTAACTCTTTAATTTTTGTTTTCTCGTTATTAACCTTTTTCCGAAATACACTATCATTGGATTCTGAATTTGTTTACTACGATAAAAGAAGTATAAGGTATATTAAGCTCTTTCATCGCTGTTTCCTTTTTTTTTTCGAAAAAAAAAATGCAACTTAATCTTTTTTTTTCCTGCCCCCAGTAAATTATGAATATAACAAAGTATGCAATTATTTCCTCTCGAAAAGCGAAAAAAGAAATATAAAACGGAATGGTGCTTCAGGAGCCATCTTTTATAATGGTAGAATAGGATTTCTTGGCACAACTTTAGTTTGATGATTTTTAACTATACTAATAAAAATCAAGTACATAAAGCTGTACAAATTGAGAATGAGTTTTTATGTGTGTTATTGAATTTACAGATTGTTTGCTTTAGTTTTAGTACTAAAAATATATTATTTTATGATTAATCATGATATTTCATAAATATATATAACTATTTTAAAAAAAAATAGATCAGTTAATCGATTCTGATGCTTGAAATTTTGAAGTCTTAAAAGGGTATACAAGAAAATAGGCCGGAATAATTATGTGGGGTTGCTGCTGCATTAGTAGTGTGGTTTTTCAGCTACATCAGTAGTTGGATTTTCAATCGCTTTTATTCATGTCCCCCTCATGATAGCTTTAACACCACCAAGAATTTTTTTTCCCTGAGGCGACCAGGCATGTACCAATCAAGAAATCCAGAGTTTGCATGTACCAGTTGCTTTCATGTCTTTTGTTCCTACGTGGTGGTTGCTCCAATCATATACCACCTTTGTAGGTACCACACTAATATATCCTATAGTTTGTATATTCACAAGTCTCCTCTGCACATTTGCAAAACGATCACTTAAATAGTTATTTTTCTCCCTCCTGTTTTTCTGCCATCTGTATTTTGCAATTTTTCAAAAGAACCCGAGAATGGTTTACCGGCCATCACCCCATTTCCTTGCAGACCCTCTTTTTGAAACCCCTTTACTAATATTACAAAACAACACAAAATGCAAACAAAATTAGAACCAAGCGTAAGGTTCAGATTTATTAAACCTCACAGAATCAAAATAAAATAAAAAAAGAAGAAATGACAAGAGGTTCGAATTTTCTTAACCATTATCTACAAACACTTTTAACCACAAGATAGACAAATTCACATTTCAAAACCTAAATTTTCACCAATGCCTCAGCTATAACCATTCACCGTCCATCGGCCGAGGTAAAAGACTCTGCAAAACCAGCAGGCCGACTCGGTATGCTCCCCTTACTATCTGCCAGACTGACAATGCTACATGTACCACTCATATCAGTACTTGCAGTAGTTCCACTTACATCCGCATCCTGCCACCCCTTAACCATCTGTAAGAGTGGTAGGTGCAAGTCGATTCCCATATACTCCTCGCTCTCATCCTTGGCTGGCTTCCATTTCTCGACTAGTGGTACCAGTACTGTCACTGCATGGCTCATGTCAGGCCGCTGATATGGCTCCCGGGCTGCACAATGTCCTGCGAGCTCAGCAACTGTGCATATGCTTGCAAATGTTTCTTCATCAGATGTGTCGAGACTTGGATCAATGGAGTCTTTGAGCTTTTGCTTATCGGTACGTATCTGCGTGAACCATGAGGCAAGGTAGCGGGTCTCCTCTACTCGGGATTCATCCAGAGCAGTCATACCCGTTAGCAGCTCCATTAGCACAACTCCATAGCTGAACACATCCGCCTTAGTTGTGATTTTGCCAGTCACTGATAATATAAAACAGCAGTTAAGAAGCATTTATAGTTTTTGTAAGATAAAAGAGGGATAAATTCCCATCTTTGTTTGACTAAGTTGCAAAAGGAGTCTTTATCATTTTCATTAGTTAATAGAGAGGTATTTTTTGTCAACAAACTAAAGACAGTAACAAGTAGTCAGATGTTGATGAACAGATATATTATAAAACATGCAAAAACTGAAGATGGAAACATTGAATAAAAAGATGACTCTCACCAGCATATTCTGGAGCCAAGTACCCAAAAGTCCCTGCAAGACGGGTTGCAACTGAATACTTGCCATCAGGCGCCAACTTTACCAAGCCAAAATCCGATACCTTAGCCCTGAAATCATCCCCTAACAAAATATTCGCTGATTTTAGATCCCTATGAATGAAACATTGCTGTCCCAGATTATGTAAATACTCCATCCCTCTCGCCACATCCAATGCTATATTCAGCCTCCTCTTCCAGGATAATGGGTTCAATTCAAATTGTTTCCAGTGAAACAGGTGCTTGCTCAGTGCCCCTTGAGGCATGTACTCGTACACCAACAACCTCTCGGGACCCTCCATGGAAAATCCTAGAATCGAGACCAGGTTCCGGTGCCTAACCTTGGTAAGCATAGCAATTTCAGCCTGGAATTCATCCAATGCTTTGTTGGTGACCACAGATGCTTCCATCCGTTTAACAGCGATCATGGTACCATCATGCAATTCACCCTTGTAAACTGTGCCAAACCCACCCCGGCCAAGAACGTTCTTTTCAGAGAAGTTCTTGGTGGCATTACGCAGAACTTGGACAGAAATGATGAAATTACCCGCTTCAATGACATGCACATTGCTGTTGCCACTGCTCTCACTGCGTGGCGTGTTGGCATTGGACCCATTCGCTACCACAAGCTTGAGGGAGTTGCTGCCTGGGTCAGATGAGTCACGAGGGTGTACAACAACAGAGGTCACAGGCATGAGGGCACTAGCTTTTCTCCGTTTTCCTTTATAGTAGAAAAGAAAACCAACAAGTGAAATGGCAATCAGACCTGCAGCCACCATTGGGATGATGATAACTGAAACATTACTCTTCTTGGAAGTCCTTTGATTTTCATTCCCGGCCTTGCCATTGCTAGGAGATGAATTTTGGATGCCTGGAGTGGTAGAAGGGTCGGTGTTTGGAGATGCAGTTTTATCTATCAATGGATTATTTGCTAAAAGAAGAGTTACACCATTTGGAAATGAAGGAACTGGAGGAGCCAAATTATTCGAAGAGACGTTCACAAACTTTAAGGATTTTAAATTCGTCAAATTTGCAGGAATTTGACCTGTCAGGTTGTTCCCTCCAAGCTTGATATCAATCAAACCAGCCAAATTTCCTATACTGGGGCTAATCGTCCCATTTAATCTCAAATTAGGAAGGTTTATTGCCACCACCTTGCCACTGGAACATATGATGCCCCTCCAATCACCGACACAGGGGTCATTACCAGACCAAGATGAATCAAGCTGTGCCGGGTAATTTAATCCATGCAAGAAACCCAATAAGGCGGTGACATCATCCCTGCATGGTACCCCTTGATCGGATGCACAGAACGAGTTATCACTAAAAGTGAAATTGTACTTCACTGATGGAATCGGACCCATTAAAAGGTTGTTATCCAATTTGAGGTCTTGTAAACTAGGAAGAGAAGTCAAATTAGAGGGTATCAACCCAACAAACTGGTTATTATTTAACCAGATCCGAGTTAGTGCGGTCAAAGCACCAATAGAGTCAGGTATGGGTCCCGTGAAGCTATTACCATGCAACCACACGTCTGTGAGAAACGGCATTTGGGTGATAACATCTATTGGACCTGTTAACCCAGATGCCGCCTGGTTATTAAGCCAGAGAACTTTTATGTTAGACCCAGAAAAGCTCGAGGGGATCATGCCAGTCAAGTTATTGTAGGAGAGCTGAAGCATGTCCAGGTTTGATAACTCCCCAAGGAAATCGGGTATCGGGCCAACCAACCCGCAATTCACAAGAGTCAGGTTGACCAAGGCACTTGAATCTGCTAAATCTGCTGGTAGGGTCCACCCGCCAGTGGTTTTGTTTAGTGGATTTTCTGTTATAGAAAGAGATGAGGGAAAGACAGAAAGAGTTATCACTTGTCAAAGAAGTTATATCAATTTTCTATAAAAGGAGATTGAAGCACCAGATTCTGGGTACCCTTTACCTTTACCAGCATTTGCTAGCTTATCCTGAGCACTGTCATTGCTACTTTCTTTTCTCTCTTTTTTCCACTTTGGGTTCTCCTAATTGGATGAGAGTTTACTTATTCTGTGTTTCTTTTTGTGCACAGGATCAGGACATACTAGCTTAAGCGGCCACTAAACAATATCATACTAAATTTGGAAAAACCACACACAGAGAACAAAACTACCACTAAACACTGATAACTTTAAGATAAAGAAAAATAACTAAAATGAGCAAATTACCATCAAGAGACATATCGAGAAGGCTCGTCAAACCACCGAAGAAATCCGAGGGAATGGTGTCGAACTGATTCCCGTTCAAAAATGCGTATTGCAAGTTGGTAAGGCCCCGAAAAGATGGCAAGGTTCCCCGAAATTTGTTGTTCTGAAACCCCAAATTGGAGAGCATGGACAGTTGGGTGAAGTTAGCGGGCAGCGTACCCGAAACCCCGAGATTCTGCAGCTGGATTTGGGAGACCCGATTGCCCTGGCAGAAGACGTGGGGCCACTTGGGGGGCCCACAGGGGTCCTTGTTGTCAGAGGGCCATTTGAGGATTTCGGGGTTGTCCAAGCTGGATTGGAACGCGAGAAGAATTGCGTAGTCGCCTGGGTCTGTGATGGACTTGGCGAGGATCGGAAGGAGCGAGAGAACCAAACAGAGGAGACAAAAAGGAGCCATCTTTATCTTTCCGAAAAAGAAAAAGAAGAAGAAGAAGAAGGTTAAGGTTTAGTTCATTGGATTTGAGCATCAAATGGGTCCGAAGTTGCGCTTGATTTTGTTAGAAAATGAGGTTCCTTCTGGTATCTTCTCTTCTCCACATTTGTCGCCAATGGAAGCGTTGTTTGAGAATAGAGGGGCAATTGGGGAATTTACAGAGAGAGAGAGAGAAATGAAAGAGATCTCGGGATGTGTGAATGGAGTGAAAGAGAAGCTTCAGTAGAGAAGCTCTCAGCTCATCAGAGAGGAGAGAGATGAAAGAGGAGAGAGAGGGGCTAAGTTCTTCTGTGGAAGAAGAATGTTAGAGGATGATTGTTTATTACCGAGGCGTGAGGCAATTAATGTATTCATCCTTTTCTCCTTCCCAAAACCTTTTGATAAATACAAATTAAATAATAATACCGAGTGAAGTAAAGTAAGCAAACATCCATCATCCCATCGTTATAATTTGATTTTCTATGGTATAGACCACAATGTATGAATACAACTGAATTACTTTTTGACGGTAAATTAATTAAATTACAACTCTTACTCATCAAAATATCTCATTGCCAGATTAAGATTCTTAATCATGGCCACAGAAGATCATGAGAACTGATCCTGAATAAAACAAAAGGTCCTAGTATATCTTTTCCATGAATTATTTAATAACGTATTCCATGGGTTGATGCCGAATAAATTACGTAGCGAAACGGTGATTAAGGAAACAAATCATACAAAATAATATTTACGTTATTCCAATATGTCCCTGTGAAATTTGTGTTGCTGCTGGCCGTAGGTTATATATCCGCTGGCGTAGTTATTATGATAAGGAAAGGATTTTATAGCACACCATCTAAACACCCAATTCAAATCACACACGCACAAAATGATATTGTATTGAGAGAGTTTTTTTTTCTTTTTTTTTTTTTTTTGGCAAGACTTGTAAGTTTGTAACAGACGATCTGCATCGTATATCATTCGGTTTGCACATTTTGCATTTTACATTTTACATAAATAAATTGCGAGAGAGACACATTTTCTTTCTTTTTAATCTGTCAAATGCATCTTGTACTTTCTTAAATACGAGACATATATACGGTTTATGGGATCCATTAAAATTTTCCCGGGTACGTAAGAGATTTTGCCATAAAAATGAAAGATATCCTGTAACTAATTTGATGTGATATTGCTCTTGCCATATTGTCTTAATCCATTTACATCTTATGGTTGCCATGCACTAACAATGCCGATAGTCTGGTGAAGGCAGAGAGAGAGCTAATAAGAAATTAGAAAAGTAGACGGTTATGATTGCACTATTGGAGGATAGATCAAATTTTAATTTTTATTATTTGAAAATATGAATTTGGGACCGTCTAATTCTAATAATTTGAATACAATAATGGTACATCTCGTGGCACAATAGTAATATTTCATGTAGATATGAATTCCTCCACCTGGCATGTTGGCGTGGGGACAATGATTGGGAACACATGTCAGCCACTCAGTACAGTAAAAAAGAGAGGAAAAGGTAAAGAGTGAAGGGACAATTGAAAAGGCTATTTTGATTCTTGGTCTCCTGCATTGCACACAGAGGGCACATTTCTTGGGTTACTTTGGAAATATATATTAGATGATTGATTATTATTGGAATAAAGATGTTTAACAGCTTTTTCAGGCACAACCTTTATTTATTTGTTTAACATTTACAGTCGAGTTGTTTTAATGTATTTATAAATTATAAATATTATTTGAAAATGCTGCAATTATGAACAAGAAAATTTCACGTGCAAACTTTTTTTTTTTAAGATAAATTGGAGGTCTAAGTCATCCAACTTATTTTTAAATTAAATGTCTATGAAAGACCCCCCAACCGGATTTTGAACCTGCGACCTTTCACGTGCAAACTTATTTAGCATAAAAGCAATGAGTGAGGATTACACAAAAATAATCAGTTTCCAGAAATGTGGATAACTTCTCATTCAAACCTTGCTTTGTACCAGGAAGTTAACAACCGAATAAACATTTCATCTATTCACTATATATGATATTGATGTGCATCAAAAGTCTTACTAGAAATGCAATTTTAGAAATATTAAAATAGACAACATTTCATTGGTTAGTACAATTGTAATTACCACGACGCCATATGTAAATGATATTAACTAAAATTCGATAAAAGCAATATAATTGAAACAAGTTCGTAAAAATGGCTGTTAACTTTCCATTGTTTTTTGGGTAGGATATAAACTACAGAATTGTTTACTATAAATTTTATATTATCTATAGACTGTGTACTTATAGCCCAAATTAAATGCAGGTGCATTTTTAAATGATTGACCGAATGTCTTTTTTCCGAATAATTTGTTTATCGTCCCCCCCCCCCCCAACAAAAAAAAAATAATAATAAATACAGGATCCTATGCTTTTCTGTGCGATTATTATTATAAAATACAATGTAATTTTCCCTATTCTTCTTTTTATTTCCCCCCCTTTTTCCGGCGTGTTGAAAAGCTTTTAAAGCGTTAGATCCAAATCCCTCTTCTGGGTTTAATACAATTGATACATTGATCATAAAATTTTGTCTAACACTTTATACAAATATCTTGAAAATTAAAATTAGAGGAAAATACGGGCATCATAGTCTATAGGTCTTGCTGCATTTACACATAAACACAAGTACTTGTAAGGAATTTGAGGATCATTAATATGAGCTGGTTTTTATTGGTGGGGCAATGGCTAATTGGCTATGGTTTGTATTGATGATCCCTCACACATAGTGCATGATTGTGTTGTGCTCTTTTGTGTGCTCTCTTACTCGTTACCCACATATCACGCCCGGATCACTTTCATAACTTCCGGAGTAAATTATTCCCCAAATGGTCCATAGAAATAGAATACCACACATTCTTCGTTATGCCTCCGTTTGGATGAGAGAAGAAGAAAGAGGAAGAAGGCAGAAAAAAATTATAAACAATCCAAACTCTTCACAAAATTACACACTTCCCAATACTTCTTCTCATTTCTTTCCTTCTTCCCACACCTATCCAAACGGAGCCTATTATATTGTCTCTCAAGTTCATAAAGTTTTGTCGAATAAAAAGTTCATAAATTTTTATTTTATTAGGAGTGAAGTTTCTGACAATGTAATTATTTGATAATATTTATTATAAATTTCAATTTTTTTACAAATATTGAAAGATCAAAAGATAATTTTATATATGTGCTATCGGATCTATTCATGGCTCACATATTATGTTTCATTCAATTTGAATAATGTTTTATATAATACTACATAAAAAGAGAGAAAATAAAATTATGATGCAACGTGTTGTTAAGAATTTAATAATTATTCTTTAATTATCATTTCAACTATTTAAGATAAGACAAAAAAAAGGTTTTTTGATATCGGAGCTGAAATTAAGAAGAAGAAAAAAAATAAACAGAATCTCAACTAGAAGGTTCCATTATCCGTCAGCTATCATTCTCAAATAAAGTAGTACATTACATAACTAAAAGGCTAACAAAGAACAATCCTTTTACTGCCCCCCCCCCCCCCCCACCCCAAAAAAAAAAGTAAAAACAACTCTTTATATCAACAGAATTTCAACCACAAACTCGTTAATAAAAAAACATGCATCTTCGTAAACGAATAGGAATTTGGTACCAGAAATTCGATGCGGAATTATTTAATTTTGTTTGCCTCAATTTTGTAGTTTTGATTGAGTTCATGCAATTATCTAAAATTCGAATTCTCTGTTATTTTTTATTTTTATTTGTTTTAATTAAATTGTCATCACCAGCTGATGTTAAATAAAAAAATAAAGGAAATTTGCTTAAAAAAAAATTTCGGCCTCTCAAAATCTTAAAATTGGTATTTTAAATGAAAACTTATTGACTCGCTCAGTGACTGAACCAAAATCGCAACAAAAGGAAAGACCATTTATTTTATTTTTTGTGCATTTTGTTTTGAAGCTACTAAGATTTTTTTTGTCCGACCTCCAGAAATATTGAATTCGCATATAGAATCATGACCATCACTAGTGTTCTCCAATTGTGCGCGTCGTGTCAAACACGATCGTGTTAGAGTCTCATGTCGTATCGTGTTAACATGAACTACTTTTTTAATCGTGTCGTGTCGTGCTGAGTGGTGAGAAGAGGCAATACGACACACATTCTGACACGATCGTGTCGTGTCGTGTTGACACGTCGTGTTAAATCGTGTCAGAAATTTTTCTTTATTTTTTATAATAATTTATTAAAAACTGTTAAAATATTAAAAGGGAAAAAAATATTGTTGCAGTTATTTGACTATTCTACAAATTCAGTATATATATCAGTACAAAATTTTCTAGAATATTTTTGTTAAAAGATTAATTATTGATTTTAGTTTTTTTGCTAACTCATTTATTTAATGTTTGAACATATTAAAAAAATAAAATATTTTAAAAAGTAAATACAGGTTAAAAAAGAAAGTGCGGTTATAAATTGAATTTTAATATAAAATCAATTTAAATAATTTTTTTAGAAAAATAATTTTTAAAAAAGTACGTTTATGATGATATTTTTTGTAATGTTAAAAATTAAATTTGTGTTGTAGTTTCATGTTCATGTCGTGTTAGTTCGTGTTCGTGTCATGTTGCGTGTTAGTCGTGTTGTATCAAATTGTATTAATTTTCCAAAATTGCCAAAACGACACGATTATGACACGATACAATAATACGATCGTGTCATGCTAATTCCGTACTCATGTCGTGTTGTGTCGTGTCATTTTGGAGAACCCTAACCATCACAAGCATGAGCAGAGTGATTCCCATTTTAAACCGGCGTTTTGCTATTGATTTGATGATCATACGGAAAATTAGGAACTTGATTTATTAAATTGGCAGTGCATTTCTTAGTACTGACTACCGAATTCCTCAAAATGAAAACTGAAACACTGACAATAAAATTGAGATGGAGACGCTACTATTTTTTGTTTATCAATAACTTGTCCTTGTTGTAAAATAAGGTGGAAAAAAGAAATAAAAAACAATGTATCAAAAGTAAACAAGATAACATTCTCAATCTAAATTTTAGAATTTTATTATCTCTTTCATCCATACATTCTTACATTCTTATAAGTTTACAATTGTCTCTATTTATAGGCTATAACATGACATCTCACATAATAATCAATAGATAAGTGACGGAGATCATGAAAATACATGTGTAATGGAGAATATGAAGATAAATGATCAGTTGGGAAATGAACATGAACAATCTACATATATTTATTAACTTCATAACCGTCCTTAATTTTTCTTATTCAAGCTAAAAATAAATAAACAAAAAATTAACTGGATAAGTTAAGATACTACTCAGTTCTAAATTGACTAATGATTTTGTTTTGATATTTTAGGTCTAACATTTCCTTTTGACAAAAATAAAATAATGGAATAGGGACAAGGGATTGAATTCTTTCCCCATGCGCCGATAACAAGATAAGACTATCATTTTTATCTACATGCGGCCCACAAAATGCATTACAGTTGAGCTCAACCTATATAATTTTCTACCTGAACGCAATGTCTTACATGTGTAGTTAGCATCTATGTTTCATGCCGTAGACCTTTATTATTAGATTAACTTTTGACCCGGGGATGTAAACAAACATTTGCTAAACCTAACCTAATAAAACAAGGAGAAAATATATTTCGTTTCCCTCATTCCATGGACCGTTTTTGTCGCCGACATATTTTAACCTTCACTTATTTCTCCGATGATCTCTTTTTGCGCCATATATATATGTTTATTTTTTGTTGAGAATTTCCCCTACAATCTTGTAAGTTTAATAGTAAAAATATCAATCTAATCTTCTTAATAAATTATTTTTTCTTGTTGTAAACTTTTGTTAATATAAGTAGTAAATTACTCATTGCAATATTATAAAAACCGGATGTAAATGTATAAACACCATCGATAGCATAAATACCAGCTGATTTGATTTACAAAATGGTACACTGGTTATAAAATGTTATTACTTATTAGTATAAACACATGTTTCAGTAATAGTAATTTCGACATAAAAAATATATAAAACACAATTTTTAGCAAATAGTCACAGCTTTTGGATCAATTAATAAAAAAAAATTATTTGGACGTGCATAGATAAAATAACAAATGTAAACATCTGTGCAGAGGCATTGCTTGTACGGACATTGACCATGTAAATTTGATCATGTGGTGCGTGTACTGACACTTTTTTTTTCTGTTTTAAAAGTGTTAAGGATCACTCTTTATTTCTCTAAATAGTAAAATATTCAAGAGAACAAATTATGAGATTGGAGTTCAATTACAGTTAACTGCTCCTAAAATAAAATATAGGATCATTGGTTCCTGTGCTGATTATAATTAAGTTCTGAATGATGCAATTTGTCATGCTAAACGAAATGCTCTCTTTTTGTATGCTAGTGCAAGTGTGCAACAGCCTACTTATGGTCCCTAAATATACATATATAATTTTTGTATTTATGGTCCCTAATATGGTCCCAACAAGGTATCCAAATTCCCATTCCATGACCTGCGCCAGTGCCTTCAAGGCAAGGCCCCACCAAAGCCCCACGAAAAAAAATACATATTCTATATTTCATCTCCTTTAAATGCATGAAAGCAACATTGCCTAATTTTGTAATTTCGGCCTCCAAATATTTCATATTTCTCGCCTTACATAAAGAGGACGAAAACTTTGGCGTCCCTAATTAGATCAATCGACAACAGACGGAGATTAGCAACCACTACATTGGGCTCAATTTGGTCCGACTCGAGTCAGATTAGATTTCATTTGTTTCTCCTCTAGTAAGCTAAGCAAAACCGCATTTCTAAGTCGCACTTTCTCTTTGAAAAAGTTAATCGGTAATAGTAGTTATTTAATATGTTACTCCAAAAATAATGACTAAATAAAAAGGATTAAAGAGATCGATGCTTTTACTATTGAATTAGTTGCACAATTGCTTATCAAACACTACTATTTCAATAACATTAACTAATCCTTTAAATTTTAAATTTGGTCCAAAAAATACTATTAATTAGCATTCGTGATGTTATGATGTTTTCTACGTTCAAATATTATATTCAATTATTTTGTGATGATAAAGACATCAATGCCAACACCTATTTAATATAATTAATAATAGCATTTAGGTTCATTACATCTATATTATTATGTGATTATATCCAGATTAATTTACCATTCGAATATGATGTTGTGTAAAAAATAAAATTATTTTTTAATTAATATTAACGGCATAACTTATTAATTTGGGACAAATTGAAAATTTAAAAGAAATATGATATTTAAAAAATTTAAAGGACCTAGATAGATCACATATTCACATGTATGTATGTTTAAACAATTATGTATTCGTAGTTTATCGTTTCAAATATATTCTTACTACCGTTGTTCTCGTGCTTGTGGCATGCACTACCAGCAAGAAAACACAACAAGTATAGAGTTGTCTATGGTGAGATACATCATAAAAAATCCTATGCGAGTCGCGATTTAAATTTTTAGATCTGGTTAGAAAAAAAAAAAGATCAATTCAAACCATTCAATATGATCTTTCTATTGAAATCTCCATGCAAATAAAATTTATTATTTTTTTTCAAAATTTGTAAGTATTTTTTTAAAATTTTAGAAAATCATTATTAATATAATTAGTTCTGAACTGTTAAAAAATAACATCTTTTTATAAATATAAAAAATACTTAGATTTTTTTTTAAAAAATGTAAATTTTGGTATGCATAGAGATTTAAATATGGAGATCATATTTGATAGTTTGAATCGGTCATTTTGAACAAGATCGAGTAGTTATGATTACGACTCACAGAGGACTTTTTGTGATGCATCTCACCAAACTCTATACATATACATACATACATACATACATACATACATACATACATACATACATACATACATACATACATACATACATACATACATACATACATACATACATACATACATACATACATACATACATACGTACGTACATACGTACGTACATACGTACGTACATACATACGTACATACATACGTACATACATACGTACATACATACGTACATACATACATACATACATACATACATACATACATACATACATACATACATACATACATACATACATACATACATACATACATACATACATACATACACATACAAAGACGCAGGAAATGACCTCACACTCTTCTATCTTAATTATGTTATCAACTAATATGGCAACCAGCTCCTGTGTAAACTTAAAAGCTTCCTATTCTCAAAATAAAACCCAAAGTCTTATGTTTCCAAAAAGCTGAAAAGAAAAACTAGAGTTTTACTTAAAAATAAATAAAACATTAGGATGATGTTAAAATTACCAAAGGTTCATAAGTCCACTCCTTTTTATGCCTTGATGCCTAAAATTTTCAATTCCATTTCTTTTCATGACAAGATTTAGGTGGCTGTAGAAATAGCCAATTGCCATTCTTTACTTTAATTCTTAAAAAAGTGGAAACAAAATATAAGAATTTTTTTTTTTTGTTTTGCTCCATCAAATGTCGCCATCGTCTTTGATGAGTGGAGTCCACTGCTATGTGAGAATTCATTGTCAATCATAAATCAATGAATTAATTAAAATTAATTAGATGAAATAAAAGAACATTGTATCATCAACGTCCAGATATTTTGTAGCAATCAATGAATTCACATATTTGTCTAAATTGTGCAACATTAAAAAATTCAAACCTGTTGTTGGTATTTTTTTTTTTTGAAAAAAAATCAGATTAAAAAAAAAAAAACTAAAGTACAGTAGAGGATTGACTGGAAGGTTAATCCCCTTTCCCTTAGCATTTATATAAAGCATTTGAGAGCGCCAAATGTGCACCTAATTTCATTTTACATAATTGGACGAAAATCTCATTTGACCGAATAGATTTTCAAATTGTCATGTTGGCTGCCACAGAGGAAATGACAAAGGAGTCGTCATCGACGCCCTCACATGCAAATCAGCACATGTGTGTAAAATTTTCTCTCTTTGCAAGTTAATTTATAAATGATATTTGGAGATCATGCATTAAATTGATGATACTCCCCTAACTGGGGGGTGGGGGTGGGGGGGGGGGGGATAGCCCTGCCTGAATATTAGCGTCGGTTGTTAATATAATTTTGACTCTTATTGCTAGATTGACGGTTTGACATGCATTAATTTAAATAAACACCATTAAAGAAAAGTTATATAGTAAAAATTTGTGGTTTGTGTTGACCAGACGATGGATATTCCTAGTACTTTTTGTGTCAGAAAAGCCGCTAATTAATCTCCAGTTAATTATTTTTAAATTAATAGAACAGATTCGTCCATTCCCATGGTCTTATAAATGACACGCTAATCAGCGCCAAGATGTCTTCACATATATGAATCTTAGGGGCATGATGCACCTCTCGGCACATTGTCATGTGTCATGGAGGCAACACTTAAAGGGACAGGTTGGGTCTATCATTTTTAATCATGTAATGTTATGGGTCTGGTGCAATTATAGTCAACCTATGTTTTATTTATTATTGACCGTCAATAATTTTGTCCTTTTTTTTTTTGCAGGTGCATAATCGCGAATCATGATCTGAAATTACACATTTAAG
Source organism: Rhynchospora pubera (assembly GCA_028095005.1). NCBI lineage: Eukaryota > Viridiplantae > Streptophyta > Magnoliopsida > Poales > Cyperaceae > Rhynchospora > Rhynchospora pubera. The sequence continues at coordinate 67,483,682 of CM051461.1, read as the reverse complement.
GAAAAATGTGTTTTTTTTTTTTTTTTGCTTTGCAAATATAAATCCGCCAGAAAGTCCAGAACTGCTGCTCCCAAAAAAAAAAGAAAGAAAAGAAAAACCTTGATAGTCTTGAGGTTCGAACCACTGCATGTGGGCCCTGAATAGAGAAAAAGAAGGCACCGGCTCGCATCACTTAACTAATATTAACCGAAATTCGGTCGGAAAAGAAAAGATAGAATTTTATATGTAATTATGTTTAAGAAATGATATTCTATTATTATTTTTTAGCCGGGGCCTGTTTCGCCAGCTTTGGTCTACAATTGTTATCTGACGCGTGGCACTTAGATTGCATCTGTTATTTAAGTCTCATTAATTATGACTTAATTTTCCACGGCTTTCCATAACAAAAAAAAATTGACTTAATGATTCATGAGGAGCAACGGTGCAAACAAACTCGTATAAAAACGTCCACCTATTAATGTCTTGATCATAAATATATTACTAAAATGGTTATTACTTTTTAAAAAATATATAGTTGAAAAATGTTAGGAGAGTGAAGGACACGTAATTAAATGCACTATTTAAAGTAGATTTGTCAGGAATTTCACATTTTATCTGTACTGTCAGGGAAAGGAGTTGCTCCGTTTCTACCTCTTTTTCTTTGACAACTCCATATCCATTACCAATAAAAAAGGGAAAAAAGTCTTTATTCTTCTTCTAAATTAGTATAGTACCAAAAAGTCTTAATTTTTTAAATTACTTTGTCACTGCAACCATTCCATACCATAAAAAAATAATAGGACTGTCAAGTTACTCAACACACGAAAAAATCAGCCACACTGTAAGTTGGCCATTAGCCGCCACAGAGGATCTGTACTTGTTTGAAGTTGTGAGGCGGCATATGGGCTAATATGGCATAATGTCCAGGTTAAAGACAAGTGTAACATGAAAGGAATTGAAATGCCACTAAATTCCTTTACTTAGCTGGACCTTGGTTGTTTTTTGGACTTTCATGGAGGCTTTGAAAGCGATATATGTGTTAACTACGATAATATATTGTCACTTAGTTTTGACCATGCATATATACTTTCAAAATCTTCAATCGCTTGACTGCTTTTCGTTTATTATTATTTTTATAATAGGACACTGTTCAAGTGATTCTGCTTGCACCTTTTTTTAATTGAAGTTTCTGGTTTTATTGACTTCTTGAGAATGTTGCCAAAAAGAGAAGGGGAATTTCTAATTGTGCTCCTACAAAATCCAATTTAATCTAGAATCTCTTACTGATTTGGGCAACTAACAAATTTGTTTCAAACTAGTATGTAAACTAGTCTTTTATATCGAGGATAAGTGATGCATATATAGTGCGTATTTGGAAAGAAAACATAACACCAGAAGCATATTTTAAGTTGTTCATCGGATAATTTTTAATTTTTAACTGTTTGTAATTTGGCATATTAATTTACTGATTTATGAAAAGAAGTTCAAATTACAATAAATATAACATATATAGTTATATACAGATACCAAACAACACAACCAAAAAGTTGTAATCTAGCTTGGAAAATTTGAACTTAACTTAAATCAATTTATTAAGATTGTTTGAAACGAACCTTAATTAATGTTCCTTTTCTTACAGAAGATGTATCATGTTGTCGCTCCAGACATAAACATATAAAGACCTCCTCTACAATTAAATTAGAACACATAATTAAATAAGTAGATTTATAATTTTTTATATAAACGCTAGGAATCTGGAAGAAGGCACTCTACAAATATAAACTTGAGATGCGTGCTACTTTTTTCATTCGTTTTTATTAGAAGGGTACGAATATATTTCTCTTTTTCACAGGGGGTGCTCCATACTAATGCTTCCTTGCATTGTAAGATAGGCGAAAATTTAGTGGCTTGTGTGAAAATTTGACAAGTATTAATTGGTGTATACCAAAGTAGCCGTAGAAAGAGAGTAACAGGAGAGCTCACATGGCAAGAAGCCAAGAACACATACTTTGCTGTATTTATTAGTGACATGTCGGATGTGTAATACAACGTGAACAGTTTTTTCTTTTTTTATTGGTCTACAACTCTGCGTTATGTCCAGACGTTTAATTTCTGATATCTACCGTACTGTTAGATGCCGATTTATGATTTGATACTTGTGATTATGATCTTCAAATCAGCAATTATTGTAGCGAGAGAGAGATGAAGTAAAAAACCGAAATTAATTAATATAAAAATTTATACACCAAAAATTTTAATATACAGAATTAATATTTTTTTTTTAATAAGAAGAAAGTTCCAACGCGTTTCAGAAGCGAGTATTGGAATTCCCCTCCGTACGCGTTTATAAAACGCGCTCCAACCCTCCCAACGCGTTTTATAAACGCGTACGAAGGAGAGATGCTGTCCACTTTCCTCTCGTTTGTCAGAGCTTCGTACGCGTTTATAAAACGCGTTGAAAGTCCTGGAGCGCACTTTATAAACGCGTTCGAAGGTGTATTATTTAATTTTTAGAAAAAAAAGTACAAGCATGCTCTGATAAAGACTGCAAAAGACATGACAAGATTTGATTTTACAATGTCATCTTTGAACTGCTGAAATTATTTATAAAAGCAGTCATTGTTGAATTAGAATGCACAAACACCCACTACCTCCTTCTTGTTAAAACCTTCAGTACAATGGACAAAGGAAATAGCTCTAACTCAAATAATGATGTTCCAAACTATCGAAGAGCAACCCGCATTGAGTATTGGCCAACTTTCTACCATTACCCTGCCAATAGAAATCAACCAGAAAACGGAGAATACGAGGCAATTTGTCGCTCTTGTTATCGCATTTTGAAATACAACATCCATGAAGACACGACTGAAGAGGGAGACGTGCTCGAGTTAAAAATACACTACCAATGGCACATTAATGGTGGGCCGGAAAGAGAACAGAAGGAGTACCAGGAGCGGCGATGGCGGGAACACGAAAAGAATCTGAACCGACAAAGGCGATATGACTGGTACAAAAAATATTACACAGAACCTCAACCCATCCCCCAACAACAACCGAAACCCTACCTCTCGTCTGAACCAACTCACTGGACTGTTTACGAGAAAATATACAACTTTAATGGAGACCACACAGTGACCTGTACAAGGTGTGCTCAAGTTTTCAATTACAAAGAAAACATATTGCGTGACCACTACCATGAGCACAAACGTCACGACGAGAATGAACAAAGAGCTCGGGACATAGAGACGCAGAGGATTATTAAAGAAAGAAATGAAGAAATGGATCGTAAACAAAAAATTAGGGAAGAAGAGGCAAGGAAAAAAAGGCTCAAAAAATCAGAGCAAAAATTGAGAGAAATGAATAAGAGGGATGAACTTCGACAAATTGCGGCAAGCCGAATGGCAGAGATAGAAAAAGAAGAAACTGAAGCGGCTTTTTGGAACGAAGCCGCTCAATTCGTTGACAACAGTGTTCCGAGTAATCAACAAGAAGATGATGCTGCTTTTTGGAACGAAGTCGCTCAGTTCGCTGACAACACTGGTGCGAGTAATCAACAACAACCGAATGATGAAGATGAGCAACCATGGTGGGATGAAATTCTACAACATGTAGATAGTCAAAATCTCTAAATATTTATATCATTGTAATATTTATGTGTTTTATTATTATGGTTGTTAATGTAATTTAGTTGGAATTGTTAATGCAATGTTTTATTTTTATGGTTGTCTTTTATTTCCTCTATTTTTTGTAGTGCTTTGCACTAAAAGTTGTGGTTTTAATGTGTTGACGTTTAATGGATAAAAGTTGTTGTTTGGAGTATTTCATTTATTGGCGTTTCAATACATAAACGTTTATGTTTCAAGTAGTGCTTTGCACTCCGAATTTTCAAGTCATAATAATACACAAGTCAATCATCACAAGTCATAATAAGCAATGCAATAAATACACAAGTCAATCACAAGTCATAAACGAAAAATAGTCAATCAACATCAGTAATACACAAGTCAATCACAAGTCCATAAACGAAAAATAAACGATCCGTCCATCATCAGTAATACACAAGTCCATAAAAAAAAGAACTGTCATCATCAGCAATAATCATCAGTCCATCATCATAACTAACGCCGCCGCCTCCTCCTAGGTCCCGAAGGTGAAAATCTGTCAATCACCCTCTCCGCACGCCTATCTCGTCCAGCCGGGGCAGTAACGTCTCCTGAGTCAGTGGACTCTGTATCCCCATCGTCCTCCTCCTGGAGGTCCTCCTGCTGGTCCTGCTGAGCCTCCTGCTGTATGGGCCCAAACTCAACAGGCTGCCCGGCCTCCTGAGGAGTCGCTATAGGGACATAATCACCCTCCTCATCTCCGGCCGTCCGTAGCAATGTGCTGAACGAGTCTGTCCCTCCCATACTACCCAACGGAGTGCCAAATGATGGAATAGAAGAAGGCGTAGGCACTGACGGTACAGTAAATGGAGGAACAGTAAATGCAGGAAAAGAGGAAGGCATACCAAATGGTGCAAAGGAGTACGGTGGAGGATCATGAGGCTGGAAAATGCCAATGGGATCCTGAGAAATGCCAGCAAACTGCGAGGTCGATGCTGATGCACTATGCATGGATGGAGTAGGACCTGAGGATGGAAACTGAGTAGAAAAGAACGTGCGTGGTCCTAAAATATCATCTAATCGCCCGGTATTCAGTCGACCATCCTATAATATTAAAAAAAACAATGTCAATATAAATAAATTAGTATCTAAAATTGAAACTTGCATATAAACGAATACTAACCGCATGCATCAGATCCTCCGCCTGAAGGTCTGTGGGTACAGTCGGACGTGCAGAAGAAGACTCGTCCCCAGAATCTGGTATGTCCTCAATATTTGTTGGAAGTCCTCGCTGCTCCAACAAATCCTCCAACCTATAATTTATAAATTATTGAATTTAAAATGCAAAAGCGCAATCAAAAAATTAAATTATTTAAAATTACCTCAAAGGGATGGAAGCATCATGCAACTGCGAACGACAGTTGGCGAGAATTGCTTTTCCCACCCTTCTGCACCCCTTCTTCACAACCAGTCCCAATGCATGAAGTGCATTCTTCAGCGCAGAGTTGCCCTGTAATTTACGAGAATAATGACATATTGCACAATTTCATTTACCAATCATACATTCCATATTTAAAAAATTAAGATGTACCGTATTGCGAAGTCTGGACCCCATGTTTGTGTACTGCCTCTGAGCAAGAGGCAGCTGCTGAGTGCGCTGGAGACGTGCCTCGGCATCCTCTCGTGGCGTGGGTCTCTCCGAGGCACCGTATCGCCAAAACCATCGGAAGTACCGCATCGTGTCTGTAGCACTCCAGGATCGAGTCTCCAGCTGGCGTGCCTGTAATGCCTCGTCAGTCCACTCAGCATGTGCACTCGCAAAAATGGTAGCAAAATCTGGACGATCTCGATAGGTACCGTGCTGGAAGCCCAGCAGGTTCTGTGTCACGTCCCAACTCTGTTAAAATAAACACGTTAGTTCTTTACTCTAATTAAATTGAAGTTGATCGTATGATAAATCGGAAAAATATACCAAACGTACCACAGGTAGTGGAGGAGGAGTAAACTGGTACAGTCCAAACTGATGCCTACAACGGTCGGGGTAGTAGTAGGCAACAATGTGGTAAAAAATCAGCGGCAACCGAACATGCTCCGCTATGGAACCCTCCTGTGCTACCCGTGGCATGACAGCCCTGTCGAGTACGTACGGAAACCAGTTGACGTCTTCAACGTTCAACACGACTAGGTAGTCCCGTGCGTTCTCCACTGCCCCGCGGTGCTGGCTCCGTGAGAAAGACCGAGCTTCGCCCCATTTCCTGAAAATTTTGAAGGTTAGGATTGATGTGTTGTAATTTGCATAAAATTATTGGAAAATTATTATAAATTATTACCTGCCAAACGGCACACATGAATCTAGGTTAGGCTGTCCTAATCCACCGATAGGAGCAACCTCTGGGCGACAAACAGGGAGGTATGACCATGCCCAAAACAATAGTAGCATCCAAGGTCCCGTCACAACCTTGAAACGCATGGAGGCACGATCCAGAGCACGATATAGACAAGCAAGCGTGGCACCTCCCCAATTGAAGTCCGGAACTTCAGTCAAATTGCCCTGCATTTAAATTAAACAACGCATTGAAAAAAAATAATTTCAACATTGGAAATAACAAAATTAAATTTCAACATTGAATAATAATTTCTTTATCTTCGATACTAACTGATATATTAATATGTTTTAACGAAAGTATCTTTGCTTAACGAAATTATAAAAATAAAAATATTATTTAAGTTAAGAAAATTATACCGATACGAGCTCTAAAAAGTATGCTGGGACGGAATTCTGAGAAATATCGGGAAACATCAACGTCCCAAATAGCTCTAGGGCCACTGCACGCGTGTATCGGTCTAACTCCTCACCAGGAGCATCTGCCTGTGGCGCCATCCCGCAATTTTGCCGCAACCATTTCAACTTGATGTTGTTGCCCACAACAACATTGCCCCTGCATTGTACAAATTTAAAATAATCAATACAAGTAAGCAATGCATATATTGAATATGAAAAATCAATATTGCATTCTTATTTTTTTCACTTACTCCCTGGTACTCCTTTCTCGGTGCCACTCTCCCAAATCTTCATGAGGATAAAGATTTGCACGAATCTTTTCCTCCCAGGGCCCTCTCGTATTCGATCTAACTGGAATGCCCGTCGAGCGCAAACCATATAAGAAGGCAACATCCTGGTAACAATTACAAAATACGTTAAATTTATGTCATGTAAATATTGCAAATTTGAATTTTAAATATAAAGTTTAAATTAATTTTATAATTAATTGTGAAAATTAATACGAAAATTATATGTTAGAATTAATTGTGAAAATGTTAATATTACGGAAATTATATGTTAGAATTAATTTTCATGTTAATATTACGAAAATTATAAAGTTTAACTTAATGTTACAATTAATTGTGAAAATTAATACGAAAATTATATGTTACAATTAATTGTAAAAATTAATACGAAAATTATATTAAAAAAAAATAATATCAAGTTTAAATAAATTACCTGTAGAGTAACGGTCATCTCTCCAACGGGAAAATGGAAAGTATGCGTCTCTGGACGCCAAAACTCGACCATTGCCTTCAGTAATGGCATGTCGATGTTGACATGCTTCACCTTCATAATGTGACTGAGCCCCAGTTTTATCAGCCTTCCCTCAATCCGTTCGTCCACCTTAATTGTTCGCTTGTGCGATCTCAACTCCAAATGTTTTTCACGCTGCAATTTTTAATACAATTTTTAAGTATTTACAAGCATTTAAAATAATTACAATTTATAATAAGCATTTTCGATTAAAATTTTACTACAAATTATAATAAACATTTAATACAATTTATAAGTCTATTAAGAAATCTAAATTATTAAATCAAAAAAATATAAATTAACATAAAACAATCTATTACCTCCTCAAAAGACAAACCAACGAGATGCTCGTTATCTGTAACAAACAAAACCTGTTGGTTTTCTGCGTTGGCCGGTTGCACAGGTGGAATGACATTTTGCGCGCTCGGACGGGCTGCGCGACGCCTACGTCTTTTTGGCCGAGGCTGGGTGGAGGCTGCTTCGGTGGGGGGTGCTTCGGTGGGAGGTGGTGAAGCACCAGAAGGACCAGCCTCATCTTCTGCTGAACTCATCTGATTCAAATAATATAAGAACAACAATTTAAAACAACAAATGAATTTAATATTTTTTCAATAATCAAAACGAACAAAACAAAAATTATTTTTCTATGTAATTGACATTTTCACAATAATTACTGATCAATAATTGACATTTTCAATAATTTTATCAACAATTTACTAACTAATTCCATTTATACATAATTTTCACAATAATTACAAACTAAAATTTACATCGATATTCATAAGTAATTTAATATAAATCATTTCTAGAAAATAAATCCAACATAAAATTTAACTAATTATAATCAATCATACATATCAATTTCCACAATTTCCACAATTTTGGACAATTATCATCAATCATAAAATTTAACTAATTATCATCAATCATACATATGGACAATTCCATAATTCCACAATTTCAATTTCCACAATTTCCACAATTTCCACAATTTCCACAATTTCCACAATTTTCACAATTTCACAATTATCAATTATCAACAATTTCATCAATTATCACTAAACCCTAAACCCTAAACCCCTAATTATCAACAATTATCACTATTTCAAATACAAAATACAAAATAATTTTGAAAAAAACCTCGCTGTCGCAAGTTTGCCGCTGCCGCTCTTCTCTTTCTCTCGCTGCCGCTGCCGCTGCCGCTGCCTTCTCCTCTTCTCTTTCCCTCGCTGCCGCTGCCGCTGGCTTCTCTCTTTCTCTTTCTTTCTCCTCTTCTCTCCTTCTCCTCTTCTCTCCTTCTCTCTTTCTCTTTTTCTCTCTTTCTCTGTCTCTGGCGAAAATGCGAACGAAAATAGAAAGAAACGGCTATTTCTCGAATTTGAAGGAGATGACCTTCGTACGCGTTTATGAAACGCGCTCAAGAGCTTGGAACGCGTTTCATAAACGCGTACGAAGGCCTGACTCGTCTCAAAAGGCGTAACTGCAGGGCTTAATTTATCGCCCTTCGTACGCGTTTATAAAACGCGTTGGGAGGGTTGGAGCGCGTTTTATAAACGCGTACGGAGGGGAATTCGAATACTCGCTTCTGAAACGCGTTGGAACTTTCTTCTTATTAAAAAAAAATATATTAATTCTGTATATTAAAATTTTTGGTGTATAAATTTTTATATTAATTAATTTCGGAGTAAAAAATGTGCCTAGCTCTTGTTTTTTTTTTTTCTATCAGAAATAAATGTCGGTTACGTTGCCAAACAAAAAAATGGATAATAATAAGTGGAGAATAATTGAAAATATTTCAGTCAATTGTGGCAGACTGGCAGTCATCAAATAATTAAATCAAGATTCATCAAGAGAGATTCAATAGGTTATTGAAGCCCATATCCAACAGTGATGGATTTGAATTCAGTCCGATTAGACTTTGTTGATTTATGGGCATTAGGCCATGGCTTTTGGATCGGGCCACCCGCCACCCATGAAAATTTAAGGCAAAATTAGATATAACCCCCTCAAATCTTCTTCAATTGGATATAACCCCTTTAATCTTCAAAATTAGATATAACCCCCTCGAATCATATTCACCAAGGATATAACCCCTTTACCTTATTTTAATCTATTTTAACTCAGAAAAATTAATTTCTAAATTTTTTTACCAAACTACCCTTTATTGTCTTAAGACCTTTTACCTTCCCTGCCATTAAAAAAGCAAATTTTATTTTCTTCGTCGCTAGATTTGACATATCCAAATTATTATTAACACTTGCATATTCTTCCTTACATAATATTGCATATTGTTATAACAGCCATGGGACTAGACCCACGTTTGTGACATTACATAGTTCTATATATAACTATGTTTGTTTTGTATACGTACAACAATTGATTCTTTCAAGTTTTATCTGCTGATCCATTAGATGTGTTTTTATGGCCGAATAAATGATCTTTTGAAAAGATTGAAAATGAAATTAAGGAAATAGGATATTGGAGAGAGCAAGCCGTATATCTATTATATGCTAACAAAATTCTCAGTTTTGTGTTATCATTGGGTACACATGGGGGGGGGGGGGGGAAGGGGGGTTGAATCCAACAACGGAGAAGAAATTGGGTGTTTTAAGAAAGATGGAACGTGAGGGTAATTTGGTCATAAGAATATACTGTTGATTTTTTTTTTTCTAGTTAAAAATAATTAAAATTGATGGAAAGGGGTTATATCCTAGTAAGATATGATTAGAGGGGGTTATATCCAATTTTGAAGATTAGAGGGGGTTATATCCAATTGAAGGAGATTTGAGGGGATTATATCCAATTTTGCCTATTTAATTTCTTACAATTGGGATACATCATATAGCCTCCGTTTGGATAAAGTGCGGGAAAAAGAGAATAAGGAAATAAATTTATTATAAACAATTCAAATTCTTTATAAAGTTACACACTTCCTAATACTTCTTCACACTTCTTCCCTTCTTTCTTTCTTCTCACACTTTATCCAAACGGAGCCATAATATATAGATCCAACGACCAACGGCATTGAATTTCAACTACTATAGTTCGGACTTCCGAGGCACACTCAACAAATTTGTGGGAATTTAAGGTTTTAAAAATAAAATTTCTCGGGTCTACAAAGAACAAGATAGGCAGGCACAGCATGATGCCTTTGAGTTTAATAAAATGACGGTTGCCTTAGATTTTGAGATTGATACTATATACATTTGATACTCGTATAATATGGTTTATAATCCTAGATGATAAGTTTGGAATTCGGGAGTGTTTGTTACTTGTATATATTGCAATAGTGCATTGCTAAATGGTGCGAATGGAGAAAAAATAAAAATAAAAAAATGACACTGTAAAACAAATGCCCTTTATTTCCATTGATTCACACCTTTTGTGCTCGTAAGGGAACATTTAACTAATTTTCAGTGAAAAGATTGAAATATTGGATGTTAATCATCTGGTTCAGAGTCTAAGCTCTAACTAATTGAGCCCGTCATTCCAATCTAACGCATACATCAGAGAAACTTTGACTTGTTAATTAGTTTTATATTTCGTTTTCTCCTGTATATGGACTGATGTTTATGACGATGTACATTGCTAAGGTTAGTTTTTATGATTCAATTTTAAAGAGAATAAAATTAAGTTAATCTACTAATATAATTGTTTACTGGTTCGTCGCATTTGATGATTAATTTTTATAAGTACATCTGCATTAAATTAGCACGTCCTATCAACTGAAATATATCAATGAAATACTTAATTAGGGACTGTCACTAGATACCCGCTATCTAGATTTTTCCAAAAATAAAAAGAAATACTTAGGGACTGAAACTAAGAATTTAACTAATTTGGATCAGAAATCTATTTTTGTCGGACATATTATCTTGGTATTAATGTATTATAGTGTAAATAAGGAATACTAGGGTTGCGATATGGGGAAAGTTTGATGCTTATTTGGAATGTGTTAACATGACAAATGCTAATTTAGATGGTATCTTAAAAAACGAAAAATTGTTATTATAGTAACTAACCTTTTGTAGGATTATATGGTGTATTTCTGGAAAATTATTTGAGACTCCAATTTCCATAATTATTATGATGTTTCTGGAATGATTTCCTTTTGAATTTAAGAATTCTGTTTACTTGTTTAACATAGTCTGCCATGATGCTGAAGCCGTTGTTATCAAAAAGTAAATAATTAACAAAAACAATAGCTTGTGCCTGTCAACCTAGATCATAATAAGAGAATCTGTCATAATCTAGCTGGAAATTAAAGTACGATGTATATGAACTGTTACTACATGGGATGGGATTTAATATTGAAGAAAAATATATTTGACCATAAATATAATATTTGAGTTTATATTGAATTTGTTGATATATATCATCATATATGAAAATTATCTATGTTTTAAATTTTATATAATTTAATCAACTCTGATACTACATATTAGCTTGTTTATTTGAATAATAAAAGAATTCAAAATTATATACTTAACAGTAAAAAAATTCTCCTCTTATTTATTTTTGCAAAATTAACTGAGATATTATTGCCAATAACAATAACACGAGCTAGGCACATTGAAATGCTAACTTCATCTCGAACTTGATAATATTACGGTCAAGATCACATTTTAGTTATCTAACTCACGTCATTTAATGCAGAGTTGTAGACCAATAAAAAAACTAATCACTAATAAATACAGCTGTAAAATTTTCGTTTATGACTTAGATTACATTTACCTTTGTTTTTGTAATTTAGCTTCTCGCTAAAACTATTATTTTAATATATCAAGATGGGGTATATAAGGGCCCGTTTGGATGGGGTAGGAATTTGGGGAATTTGCAATTTCTAGGAATAAATTTGTTGGGAAGTGTGTAACTTTGTGAAGAGTTTGGATTATTTATAATAAATTTGGCATATAAAATTCTCGAAATTGCAAATTCCGACCCATCCAAACGGGGCCTAAAATAAGTTCGATTTCAGAAAATAAATAAAAGTCAAGTGTACGCTCTCTTGTAGTTGTATTGGACATATTCAGTCGCGAAATCTAACATAAGTTTGGTTTCAATTAATTTGAAGTAACCTTAATGTAGAATTAGTATAGAATTTGACATAGTATACAAAATAAAAAAATAATTATTTTGTTCGGAAACATTGTTTAAATATTAAATTTTTTTAGTGGTATAAAAAAAAGGCAAAGTTTTAACAGTCGATGGCATTAAAAAAATTATAATAAACCCCGGATTGTGGCGGAATGGACCGTCATACCTGTGCTAGCTAGCAGCGTTTTAATAATAACATTTAGTATAATTATAATTATTTTTAATCGGAAACAATTATTAACTATTAACTAGAACAATTAGTTTCAGAACTTGAACAATTATTCATACTAACTATAACAGTTACATAATTATCAAGAATAATTAGTATTGAGAACTAAAATAATTAGGGGAGAATGGTCACTAATTTGCTAATGGTTATAATTGGTAAATTAATTGTTCTAGTTGGTAAGCTAACTGTTTTAGTTGGTCTCTGGATGTTGGAAAACTTTTTCACCTGGAATAGGGAATGAAAACACAGGTAATAAAGAAATAAAAATGCAGGAGATGAAGGAGGTAAGTACACTAGATTAATTGCATTCTGAAAAAAAAAGAGGGAATGAGAATGATTGGGATGATTCCATCGTTTTTTGGACTTCTCTATTAATGAAGACATATTAGATAATTAACGAAAACCTAGAAATAATGAGAATGATGAAATTTATGATATGAGATGATGGAAAATAATTTTCATTTTTAACAATAGACGTGATTTAATTTAAATTTTGGGTCAGCGGTGTCACTTCTAGGGTGCGTTTGGATAGGTGTGGGAAGAAAGGAAGAAGGAAAGAAGTGGGAAGAAGTATTGGGAAATGTGTAATTTTGTAAAGAATTTGAATTGTTTATAATTTTTTTTCTTCTTCTTCCTTCTTCTTCTTCTTTCTTCCAACGATCCAAACGCATCCCTAGATAATAACATTTACCAAAGTGGTGTAAGAAAAACCTTTTGTCATAGCGCCAGTGGCACAAGCAGGATGTCAAACATGGGAAACGAAAGAGGAACAAGGATGTTCAGTTTTCGTTCTTTTTCAGTAACGAAACAGAATATAAGTTTCATTTTTGTTCCGTTATGGTAAATGAAATAATTTTCGCTGATTTCAGTCTAATTTTCAGTAAACGAAACAATAACGTTTACCAATCCTGATTTCGTTTCTGTTCCGTTTTCAAGAACGAGACCACAATACCTAGCACCGTCAGGAGTCAACATTACGGAGTAAGAGAATTTTATTTTTATAAAAATACACACTATGTAGTATGTAGTAAGAAATTTATTACAAGTTTACAACACACGGCAGCGATGTGTTGTGTCTAACAAAGTAACAAGCAACAACGTCGGTGAGCATAATAAACATTAATTTTTTTAATAAAGTAATAAACATATATATTTTAACAGTTTTAATTAAATCAAGTTAATTATTAAAATAATGTTATATTTATTACTAAAAATCACGGAACCGAGCATTAACGATTCTTAAATAATTTTGCTGTGTTTCACCATATTACAGCAACACAATTCGTGTGAATAACTTGCTGAACTGTTTTTGGAGAAATTTTTGCATGACTAAACACCTTATCGTGTCATACTAATTTTATGTGCTTATTTTTAGTATAATAAATATGTACACACGCATTTGATAATCTTAAATTAACAAGAGTGTTTTTGAATAATATTTTTCAAATATTTTTTATTTCAAAGAAATATTGGAGGAAATGAAATGCTAATGAAATATAATTATGTAAGTGCAACTTTGGTAAAAGTATCAGATGTGGTCGGTTGGTTTGATGGTATTGACGAGAGGTGAATAATTTATAATAATTAGTTAATTTTGATACTGATTATTGAAATAAATTAAATCTAATTGTCTATGAATGTCAAATGAGGGAATTATGTCAAAATTGTCATGTGGAAATTTGAATAAATTTTTTGATGCACTCAAGACTCGAGAGCGAGTGGACGTAGTAAACATATTCTTTTAACACTCAGAAAAATCGTATACCAAGGTGAGATACAATTGAGCGTATGAGAATTTTTCTTGATAACGCATATATCAATCTCAAAGTTTTGCCAAGTATTTCGGAAGCCGCATCAAACAAATATCAAGATCAATTTTAAATTTTGGTTTGTGCTTAGCCTTATACCAGAATACCACACGGAAGTTTCTGATTAACGAATAAATCAAATCAGTATATAGATTCAGATAAATACAAGCCATACTGGACGTATTAGCTGGTAACTACTCATACTGATGTCATAGAACTTTCAAACACAAGAATTAGACACAGAAAATAGATGTATTTTACCATTTTACCATACTACCAGAATACCACATGGAAGTCCCTGATTAATGAATAAGTCTTACCAGTACATAGATTCAAATAAATACAAGTTATATAGGCTGTATTGGCTGGTAAATACTCGGTACCAGTCAACAGATGTCATACAAGTTTCAAACACAAGAAATAAACACTGAAAATAGATCTATTCTACCAGAATATCAGATAGAGAGAGAGAGACGATTAGATCCAAAGAGATTACGAGAAGAAAGTAGATACGAGAGATTTGACATAATTCTGATGAGAAAGGCAGTTGATCGCGGCCCTCGTCGTCGAAATCGCCGTCGAGGGGAAAGCTCGCCAAACACCAACTCAACTCGAGAAAAGCGAAAGAGAGGAGAGGGACGATTAAGCGGGAATTGCAATAGAATATAATGGGAATGCAATTTTTTTTTAATGAACCCGTGGGGAATGGAATTAAAATTTTTTTTTTGGGTAATGAGCCCTTAAGAAATGTAATGTAATCTTAATTAGTTTGAAAAAATTAAAACTAATGTTACTGTTCACTCGAATCGATAATAACTGTAAAAAATTCGAAAATTTAAAAATAACGTTGTTAAATCGATATCCGATTGCCGAAAATACAAATTGCTTGAATCGACATCTGGGATGCCGACCCAATCTTGGATCGGAATTCCAACTACCGATCCAAAATCTATGCACAAATCACAAAGCCAATTTCCGTTCCCAACATTTGGCACATCTTTTTCTAATTTGCAATTTTACTTTTTAACCCTCAATTTATATATTATTACAAAATATATAATTTGTAGTTAGTAATTAAACATAATTGAAACTTCTATAATGAAATATCAGTATATAATTAAATTATTTATGTTAAATACATAGTATTGTATATGGAGTAAATCTATTGTGAATCATGATGCACAGAGGGACTCCGTGCACTATGACCGTTTGATCGGTGATTTTGTAAATTGACAAATCTAAATCAATCAATCCAATCTATATATTGAAATCTCATAGAAAATAAATTTTTACAATTTTTTAAAATTTTTTACTATTTTTTTTTCGAATTTTTCAAAACTTGTCATTTTTGACTAAAAATTCCACTAATTTGTAGCAAAAAATGGCAGGTTCTAAAAAATTCGAAAAAAATAGTAAAAAAATTTAAAAAATTGTAAATTACATTACTATGAGTTGTAAAATTTTTAAAATTCCACTAAAATGTAAATTTTTGTTTGCTATGAGATTTCAATATATAGATTGGGTTGGTTAAATTAGATTTGACAATATGTGAAACCACCGACAAAAACGGTCATGGTGCACGAAAGTTTATATGAACCATGGTTCACAATAGATTTACTCATTGTATATGTGTATAATACTTATTTATACATATATTCATATATCATATATTTTATATATTAAATACATATTATTGTATATAATTAGAATGTTGTACTATTTTTAACATTCCAAAATGGCATGTTTTAATAAATAAAAAAATAGTAATAAAATCTAAAAAATTATAAAATTTGGTTTTTTATGAGATTTCAATCTTTAGATTAGATTGGTTAAATTAGATTTGTCAATCTATAAAAATACCCCCGAAAAAAATCCACGGTGAATGAAATGCCCTATGCACTATAAAATAAAATATTAAACTTTCTCATATTATTAAGTACGTTGTCTAACATCATCGCAAAATATCATGTACAAAAAGTAATCAAATTTTCAAAATAAAATATATTGTTAAAACATTAATGATGTGTGTAATAAAATAAAATGTACAACGATAAATTCTAACGACACTTGTGACCACATTTACGAGCGTAGATTTTAAGAAATGCATAATAATTAAACCCCCAAAAAAAAAAACCATCAATAGAGCAAGTTTGTTGTAGAGTAATTCATTCTCTCAATTCTGAAAAAGATAGGAAATTAAAACATGGTTTAGCAGTACTAGCGAGTTGAACAAGCGGAAACAAAATTCATAAATAATAACCACATATATATCTTCTAATTGAGGAAGAGAAACTAAAACTAAAGACGGGCAGTCCACCAGTTAAGCCATAATTATCAAACGGGTAGAGTTTGAGTTCCCGAACGCGTTTCCACATTTTTGTCGTCATTAATCTCGCCGGTCAACTGCTCGAGCGATTTTCCTTTTGTTTCAGGCACCAAGAGCGTGAAAATAACACCAACAAAGTTGAATCCTGCGAGCAGAAAGAGCGCATTCCTGATTCCAATGCCGGGTGGGTATCCATGGTCCGTCTTCGTCTTGTCCCGATTCTGAGCCGCATACAGGAAGCCAAATGAGCCAACAATGGCACCAGCCTTGCCAGCCGCAGCAGAGATACCGTGACAAGTCGACCTCAGCCGTGCCGGGAATATCTCAGCGGGTACAATGAAAGTTGTGCTGTTTGGCCCGAAATTGGCGAAGAAGAAAGTAAAGGCATACATCACCACAAACCCGGTATGGTTGCCTGGGGTGGTCCAGTGGTGGTACGGAACTGCGAGACCAAGCATGAAGACAGTCATCATGAGGAACCCGACAAGCTGTATCCTGAATCGACCGACAACATCAATGAGTCCAACTGTGAACCAGTAGCCTGGTACAGTCCCACACAGTGCAATCAGAGTCTGTGCACGAGCAATGCGAAAGACTTCTTCAAGAGCGCTCATGGTACGTGCCTTTGGAATCCAGTTGATGGCGGTGAAGATGTCCTTCTGGAAAAGGTTCTGACTGTAGTATGCAATGTCTAGAACGAACCAACACATTGCCGTGCCCAGAAGGTGCATGCCGTGCCGGAGCAAGAACTCACGGGAGAAGAGCCCAAATTCCTTGCCACCTGTGAACTCCTCAACCTAATTCATTATTAATTGAAATTGATGTTAGCTTTCATTCTCTAGTTTCAATTTTATTAGAATTATAAGAAAGGTAGGTAATTTACTTACTGGTGCTTTTTTTTTTCCAATATATATTTGACAGATTAATTAAGACTTGTACCAGTGTATAGTTTGCCCGATATTGTAAACAAATTAATCTTTGCACTGACTCGATTGCAAAATATTTTAAGTAATATATGAATCAAATGAGTACCTTTTCAGGATCTTCAACTATTTCAACTTGGAGGACCTTGGACATGTCAGAGGCTGCTTGTTTTGAATTTTTTGAAACAAGAGCTGTATAACGGGCAGTCTCAGGCATCTTCATGCGCCAGTAATAGGTAATCAGAGCAGGGAGGGCACCCAACATCAATATAATGCGCCAGACATAGTCGGCCTCAGCCGGGGTGGATGCCATAGGGTTATCCTGTCACCACAAATAAATTAAAGTAAATGAAGGAACAAAAAAAGGCATAATAATGCAAAATATAAATCTGAAATTAAAACTGTGGTTTAAACCTGGTAGGCGGGAGTGTGAAAGAGGGCCCGGAAGACTGACGAGACGATGAGAGTCACAATACCTCCAGTGAGAATACCGAAACCCTGCATTGCAAATACCGCAGCAATGAATGCTCCTCGTGTCTTCTTGTTCGCATACTCTGACATGATGGTCGCTGACAAGGGGTAGTCGCCCCCTATGGCAAACCCCAGCCAAAACCTGAAGAAGCACAGTGTCGCCATTACCCCTCTCGGTGTGTGGCCAAATGACAGTCCGGATGCCAGCGAGAATATCACCTTTAATAATAAAAGGATATTTGTAATGTTAACATGAGAGTATGAGACAGATGCTCATATTCTTTGCTAATTATAATATTATTAGGTCATGTATTAGCATTAGTCCCTTTTTCCTTTCCCAAAATGCATTATACTTCTTGAATAATTAAAAATAGAACCGCAACCAGTGTTGGCAGAGTATCCATTTTTTTTCAAGGTCAAATTCCAGAAAGATTTAATCACCCTCAGTTATCATAGGACATGTATTGTCAAACTCATTATTTAACTTTCGTACCAACTTCAATTCTATTCAAGAACAAACAACGATACTAGTTTTGAGTCATGAACTTACCATCAGCATGAGAGTCACGCCATAAACGCGCTTCCTTCCCATTTTGTCGCCGAGCCAGCCAAAAAAAAGCTGGCCTGAGAGAGTCCCGCAGAAGGCCACACCGTTTACTGCCGCAGCAACATTGGGCGGTAACGAGCCCGGATCTAGAGACCCGGGTCTGTAGTAGTAAATCCGACCCAGTAGCTTAGTCACTAGGGAGATGCAGAACAGGTCATATGCATCCGTGAAAAATCCCATACCGGCAATCAGGATTGTGGTGAAGTGGTACAACTGAGTTTTTGCACCATCTAAGGCATTCAACACCTGAAGCTGATCCCTCGCCATGTCTACGGTACCTGTTGTTGGTACAGGGAAAATGGATTGTTAGTGCACCAGCTTTTGCTTTGTTCTGAACTGATACAAATTAACGTGCGCTAAACAGGGAACAGAAAATGGGAAGCTAGATATCTCAAATACAACCCTTTCTGCGGTACAAATCAGTACGGTACATTCAAAATTATTGTTGTAATGCAATGTTTCATTTTTTAGTGCTTTAGTTTTCAATTAATGCAAATTCATTACTACAGAAGTCTACATTTTTTGGCCCAACCTTATTGCACTCATAGATAAATTGTGAAGGACAAGGACCTGACAATTACATGTCACATAGTTCCCAAACACATGGAAATGGAATAAAAGCCAACAGAGAATTCCTATT
This sequence comes from Rhynchospora pubera, assembly GCA_028095005.1. Taxonomy (NCBI): domain Eukaryota; kingdom Viridiplantae; phylum Streptophyta; class Magnoliopsida; order Poales; family Cyperaceae; genus Rhynchospora; species Rhynchospora pubera. The sequence continues at coordinate 67,464,420 of CM051461.1, read as the reverse complement.
TTAATGTGAAAACAGAATGTTGTATTTGGGTTTTTGTTTCTAATCAGAGGCCAACTTGATGAAATTTTCAACCTGGATGTAAGGAAAAGGTGCTAATTTAGAAAGAGGAAAAAATAAAAGGTACGAGATTACTGGAAACATAGAATAAAATTAAAGAAAAATGCACAATAAAAAAAATATTTGATAATGCTCAAGCAAGATGATTCATTTCAGAAAGCCCAATTTAATATCTTTTACTGAAACACGGGTAATACGAAACATGAAACGGGTCACACAGCTCGTCTAATATAAATATTATTCTTTGCCAATAATGTTTAAACCTACTTTTTTGTGAAATACTATCATGCAATATGTTTACGGCTCCGACATAAAAACGGGTCACACGAGATTTTGTTGAATCTTTTCGTACCCAGTTCAAGATATCTTTCCCACATAAAGACCAATTTTGTTTGTCATTCTTACAAACCCAATCTAGTGAAAATGTAAAATGCACAGCGTTACATCAATTCAAGCACCTACCTAGGTCTTGCGAGAACTTGATCTTTCTACCTTCTTAATTGTAAACCTGAGTGCTCTCGATGAACAATATTGAGGCGCTTTGAGAGACGGAAAGAGAGAGAGAGAGAGAGAGAGAGAGAGAGAAAGAGAGGTAATGAAATGCACAAGTATGCAACTATGAAGGTGAATGTGTTCTTATAAAGGAGAGTTCTGGCTAATTTTGTCCCATTAAAAATGGAAACTTTCAGTAACATCGTAATAATTATGGAAATTGGAGCCTCAAATAATTTTCCGAAAATACACCAGTAAAAAAATATATCAAAAAATAAACCATATAATCCTATAAACTGCTAGTTTCTAGAATTACAATTTTCCCTTTTTTTATAATTGAGTTACCATCTAAATTAGCATCTGTCATGTTAACACATTTCCAGATACGCATCAAACCTTCACAGATCGCAACCCTATTATTCCTTATTTACACTATAATACCAATATTGTATGTATTAAAAAAAGTTGATTTCTGATCTAAATTAGTTAAATTCTTAGTTTCAGTTGCGAAGTATTTCATATACATATTTCAATAAAGATGTACGTATAAAAGTATATCAGCAAAACAAACGAACCAGTAAACAATTATATTAGGCTGAAAGGTAATAGGATCAAATTAACGAAACACTTTTAGTAGGGTTTAATCATCATATATTAAGTATAATTTAGCTTATACCCTCCTTTAAAAAAGGAATATGAATAATAAACAAATTCACCATTAGGTGGGATTTGGAAAAATTAAACCTGGACGCAATCAAGCGGAGTAAGAAACAGATGCGCAGATAGGTTGGTCTGAATTTTGAAATAGAAGGCTCAGATCTGTTAGACTAGGTGAATTGAAATACGTATTATTTGTCACTAGGTAGCCTCTACCTAGTTTCTCCAAAAAAAATAAAAGAAATACGTATTATTTGAATAAGGGTAGCTATTAGCTAAACCAGCGCAGCTATAAACAGATTAAATAAAATTGAACCCAAAAAAGTCTTTCTTTGGTCTTCCCCTTCTTTCGTTTCTTTTCCTTGATACTGTAGGAAAGTGTACAATGAAAAAGCCACATTAACTTCTGCAATATTTAATTAATATTATGACAAATGCGTTCTTTGGTTGCATGAGCCACATTAACATTACGAGTGAAAATTCTACGAAATTAAGCTAATGAATCTGCGATGTACTTCTTATAAAAGAACGCACATTAAAGGATCTTGATGGAGTTGAACCATCATCCCCCTGATTTCTCAGGGACTCTGTCCATGTTTGAGCTAAAGATCCATTTCTTAAGACACTAACATTAGGCCGTAAAAAAATAAAAATTACCTCTAAAGAATAGTACCCGTATTTACTATTTAGCTTACCAGACAGAAGAAAACTCTAGAACCATTTTGCTCCTCCGCGATTCTCCAAAATTTAGAAAATGTTGAGCTTTTGAGATATTGATTTATTGAAAACTTGACCATTTAAGCAAGTACCATTGAATTTGACAGTCCACAACCTTTTGTTTTTTATCACAATTGAATAAATTTTATTAGAATGAAACTCAAGAATTAAAGGAATTGTTACTATTGATTAATCAAGGTAACAACTGATAAGTCAAAATTATAAGCACACATATCGATATATCAAAATGAAAATATCACACAAATATGGAGATTTCCACCTTCAGAGCCAGTCTAAAAAAAAAAAAATGTAGATTTCACCTTTAACAAGGATGTTCAGCTCTTCACTACAAATGCATATCTTGTAATCGCTAAAACTAAAAGGAGGCCTCTTTACCAAATTCACCCAATTCTAGACATCAAAACCAACTTCCATCATTTAGTTCTATAACAATGACAAACAAATACATTACAATATGCAAATTCCTAAGAAATTTGGGAACTCCACCTCCGCAAAACGTTTGTAAGAACAGAATAAGAAAATATATAATTTCTACCCTTCATGATACACAAAAATTGTTATCTCCAAATGAGCCAAATTACAATGACAAGATACCATCCACTATAGAACCTACAAAGAAATTCAAATAATTCACTAAATTGTTCAGATAAAACGATACAAAAATACCACATCAGGGAAACTAAATTCAGATTAGCTACAATATCTACATCTCTTACTCCAAAGAAAAAAAGGACTAAACAAAGTTAACTGTAAAAAGTAATCGATATTCGATAGTATTATCAATTATCAGGCCACCCTCCTTATTTACAACACAACTATTGTTTTGAAAGCCTAAATACAAAGAAGCAATTAAATTGATAAATTAATTCCCATAACTCATGCAACCATTACGACAAGCTCAGGTAATTCAATTGAGATTTAAGTGCTCGTGTAAATGACAATAAAAAAATTTATCAAATTGTCATGGAACCATCAAAACATACTCAGCTAATTAAAATTTCAAATAATAGTTCAAGCTCCCAGATAAATTAACAACCATTTCACAAATATAACAGCATACTGTTTCACCTTACAATGATGCGAGCTCTTTTTATTATTATTTGGATTTTCTCCTGTCGCGCCTTTTATGCTAAAGCATATATGTGTATTGGAATGGAAATAGATTCAGATTTAAGTTATACCTCCAATTAATAGTTCCAAACTTCAATGCTTCAATTTGACACTTTCTAATAAAGCAGGCTGCATAGATATCAGATACTCTGTACCAAGTGAGCGAGCTTGTGTGTGTGTGTGTGTGTGTGAGTAAGTGAGAGAGAAAGAGAGGGGGAGAGAGAAACAGAGACCATGGGAGAACCTGGGGCTGACAAAAATCCCCATGCGATCTCCCATGCACAACAACAAAAATATACTTTATTATTATAGTTGGCCTGCCATGCGAGCGCACCCAACATGGCAAAGGCCAGGGTACCTACTATCTATACAAGAAAAAGGAAGACCAGATCAGAAAGCTTACATCTGTAACAATTAATACACACTTACCTAGCCACCTAGGCCTTCTTCCGTTTGAACCAAACACCGATCAACACCCCGAATGTGAATCCAAACATAATTTCCCAAGAGGTAATCAAGAAAATGAATCTGGCTGCCTCAGCTATTAAGCATTCTCATCATCCTCATCTTTGAATCGATCTCAACCCGGTTCAAAAATTTTTCATCTCAAGTTTTCAACTGGCACACAGATTGGCCATCGGACAGTAATCAACCATGAAGGCCGAGGTATAAGAAGAATCCAGATAGATCATTCATAAAACATCCTAAAATAAAAGATAAAATAAGAAAAAGTAGTAAGGAATTAAAGCCTGGTGAAGAGATTGTAAATGCCATACACCAACTACACCTCGTCCCAATTCTAATAGTAGATCTTATCTGACAACAGAAGTTCCGCCAAGAAAACACAATACAGCTAGGGAATGGAACTAAGAGATTAACCCTAAGCCCTAATCCCTAAGATGCAAGAAAGAAATAGGGCGGTTTACAAATTTGTAGCCAGAGGTTGGAATGAATAGGCAGTAGATTCTAGGTGAATGCTTTGACAAACATGTGCGATCCACAAGTAAATTTTAGCTGTACACGCTCTAATCTCAAAAAGTTTTTACAAACAATAGCATCAGCAAGCCAACTACATTTGCAAACAACCAACTGCTATGAAAATCTAATCAATTTGTTGGACTATCAGTATAACAAGCTCCGATAATTCAATTGGTAATTTAATTGCAGGAAAAAGATCAATTAAGTTTTTCAACAACTCTAATGATATCAAGCTGAGATAAGTCCATTGATGTCTGGTTTGTTCACGTAACTAATGTTTGAAGCCCACAGGCAGATCAACAAACCATCAACCATTCACAGATATCAAAGCACTCTAATTTCACCTAATAGTAATAGTAATGTCAGCTATTATTATATCATTTGGATTTTGGTGACTGCATTGAAGCGACTATGCCAGGACATATTATCTCATAATATAGGAATCAAAATAGGATAGGATGAGCTTTAAGTTATACCTCAAAATCGCAGCACAGTGCTTCAAATGCAACGCTCCAGTCATAAAGGCCATTTGTACAGAGCAGGTTGTCTATATATGAAGAAGATATCACATCAGATCAGAAAACTTACACCTTTAACAATTATAATAGTTTAATACACACTCACCGATGGCTTCTTCCAGTTGATTGCTCCAAACACCGATCAATCACAGATCTACATGAAATTTTACTCCTCCGAGAGGTAATCAAGCCAAGAGAATCCAAGGGCTTCTGCTGTTCAGCGATCTCCCCATCCAATCAAGAATCGCCATGTGCAACATCGGAAAAGAGAGCAGGAGGTAGGTTTCTTCAGATCGATCTGATTTAAAAACCAGATCTCAGTCAAATTTTGAAATTCCCGCCTTCAATTAAATTTTCAGATCGGCGCGCAGATGTGCAATTGACCAGTAATCCTATCCCATTCCCATCTGATAAGGTAGAACATAATAAGAGAAATCTCAGCTTCATAGCTCAGAATAATAATCCAAAATAAAAGAGAGATGAAAATGAGAAAAAAATCATAGGACATCAAAGAAGAAATTGACGATCTATCTATCTGTACGCTTACCTCAACTATACACCATGCAAATCTGATAGGAAATCTTGAAGATCTTTGAACGACAATCAATCAACCCCAAAAAAATCTAAAACCCCCGGAACAGGAACAAGAAGCGAACTGAGGACTGGGGAGATCAACGAATTTATAGCCAGAAGCTGGAAAGAATGGACGGTGGATGCAAGGTGGTGTGTTTTGCTTTGGACGGACAAGATCGACCAGCGTGTGTGTTTGAGATTTGCATGTTCTAGATATCTCCGGTATATTCTTTCCGCGACAAAAGTCGTGATTACGGAGGTACGACGGAGTCTGAACGCGTTCTCTCTTTTTTGGGCCGTTGACGGGTCGGGTCTACAGACATTGCATTCCTCCATGTCTCCAATAATAATAAAAAAACTATTATTTAAAAATAATGAAAACCGAATACTATAGAATAGAAATCAAGAGTATATAAAAAAGAAACTATTATTAAAATATAATATAAATTTTTACTTATTTTTATTTTCCGAAGTGAAATTATTCTCTTTCGTTTATGTCAAAATGACGAAATATTGAAAGAGACTATTTTGTATTATTTGAAAATTTCACCCCTTTTTTTACACCGAATTTCATTTTCAGCCATAATAAATCAATATTTTGCTATTTCAGATGAAATTCAAATTGTCAAATAGTCCCTGCTTAGCAAATTTTTCCTATGCAAGAAACGAAACAAATTAGCCTTTAAAAACATTAGAAATAAGGACCCACATGTTCAGTATTAATTTACTGGAAGGATTTTAGTCATTTTTACAAGCGAGAGCCAGGGTGTTTACCTGGAGGTTCTATTTTTTATTAAGTGAAAATTAAGAGTAGCAACATTTAGCTGGTAGTCTGACCACATCTACACTTTTATTTGTTCAAATCAGAATTTTTTTATTTTCCATTCTAAAGCAGTCTTTTTAAATTTATAGACAATTTTTCTTATATTTTCTAAATCGTGTGACGTATACATGAATTCTGATTTTTAATTTTGGTCGTGTAGATGACGTACCAGCTGTTAGCATAGAAATATACACATTCAATTCTAAAATTCATCATCCGGCCTGGGCAGTAATTTGTTTACAAGTGAATTATTCCTCCTGCATTTTTTTTAGAGGAGCAAAGTAATTTTTTTTATAAGAGCAACGCATGTTACGCTCAACGATGTCACCTACTTCATTTATTAATGGAACAATCTGAATCATCTGATTGCGAGATTATCACTACATACAATTCTGTATCCAATAATAAAGTTCAGTTGCGTAGTGGGAAAATCATTTTGTGCAAGCAAATGCTGTAGAGTTGGCCCAAATATAAATACGCGCGCGTTACGAAGTAGACACCATTTGTCGCACAGAGAGAAACACCAAATACACCATCGAAGGATCCATGAAGAATTGTAGATAGCGAGACTAAAAAATACTCTATTATAAGATTACTTCATCATGCCAATTTTCGGGTGACATTGATATATTTCAAATTCCGAACTTAAAATATTACACGGGAGTAACGAATTCATGTTATCCAAATTGATAATCTACCATCTAGCTTGATGAGAGGATTTTATACTTATATTTTGGTAGAATTTTGTCTCAAAACTAAACCAATTTGACTTGAGTTAGGTTAATTAGGGTTATTTTAATTAGGATTTGTGTCAAGAATGAGTTACTACCATAATTCCTACTTTAATGCAGATTTTGGACAAAAATATGACTTGGATGAATCAATAATGATGTAGAGCTTGTTTTAAGCTTTCCAACGGTTCTTGAATCACCTCAATCGGAGTCCGGATGAAGGAGATATGGGCAAAATACTGACAGGACGCAGTGCTGAAATTTCTGGAACGGACCGTTCCAAATCAGAACGGTCCGCCCCAGTCGAAACTGCCAGAAACAGCAGGATTGCCCGTTCTAGATGATTGGGACGACCCGTCCCATATTAGAACGGTCCGCCCCAACAGAAACCGCCAGAACTTCCAGAAATAGTCCAGAGTTGCCAAATTTAGAGTTCTATTATGTCATGGCGGTTCTAATCTATCCCTGGCACTTCCAGAACGTGTCTTCTGCTATTTTCATCATCTCTACACATTTCTAATGGCTATTTAAACATAGTTTGAGGGGATTTTTGAGAGATACAAGAGAGAAGTTCAATTCCAGATCCAAGTTAGGATTAGATATAGTTCTATTTGAGAGAAAAGTCTCAGGTCAAGATCGTGGCAGCGCCGAATCGACTGGTTTGTGGCAGAAACAAGACGTTTCGATAGAAGGCTTCGACCTACAAGAGAAAGCAAGGACATATTGGGTTTTATTCTTCCTTTATTTCCTATTTCTCTTTGTTTTGCATGATGTCTTTTAGTTGTTGAGTTGATTGTTCTAGGGCTATGGTTGTAAACCTTTCTACTTAGTTGCTTGTTTTGTTTGAATACTAGTTTATTTGCTAAGTTAAGTTGCGTTTATGATTTCTGCAATTTTATTCTATCTTTTTGTTGCAACTTGTTACTGTTTGAATCTGATTATTGCGTTAAACAAAGGCCTAGTTTAATTGTCAAAGTAAAGTCAATCTGCAATAACAAGCAAACACTTAGATCAATTAGGTAGGCGATATCCGAAAGGATTTAACCAAACTTCAAGTAATTAGAAGTTTTACTCAACAAACCGAGAGGTTGAGAGTTTACCAAGACCCAGAAATCAATTAGAAACACCTAAACCAAGAAACGAGAGTTGAAATTTAGGAGTTTTTAGGATATATCAAACAGAACCCCACAACTTGACCTGAACGAGAGTTAGAGCGCAAGTCTGTAGGTTAGGTTTGGTCCAATTCACGTAAAAACACTCAGCAAATAACTAAGTAGGATGACAAAACAAGTATCAACCATTGGAACGGACCGTTCCAAGGTCAGGACGGACCGCCCGAGAGGGGGCGTCTGACTTAGAACGGCCAGTTCCAATCGTTGACAGAGGCTGAAACGGACCGTTCCAGAGATGGAACGGACCGTTCCAACTTTGACAGAGGTAGAATCGTTTGGAACCAGAAATCCTAGAATTATTTGACCTGCTGATTTTATCTTGTTTAGTTCTTGCTTTAGTCTTAATATTAGATCTAGGATTTGTATTCACCTTCAACCTTTAATCCACAAAAGAAAATTGAACTCGTCTAGCTAGTTTAGTAAAGTAAAAGACCGATATTCCAACACCGTCCCTGTGGATTCGACCCTCGAGCTGTTCTGCAAACGATTAGATCGGTAAACGAGGTTTATTTATTTTGAGACTTGGTTCTACACCCGATCAAAATTGGCGCCGTTGCCGGGGACGGTTTGCTAGAATATTGGTTTTTTGTTTTAATAAATTAGTCTTGACACCCTTGTATCCTTGTATCTTACTTATTTTATCTTATCTTTAAAAATCCAAAAATATTCTCTATCACCATGTTTTATTCTTTTCAGAAATTCAAACAAGGTGATGCAAAGAAGATCGTCGCATCCAACAATATAAATGAAGAGTTCACCAAAGAATTGAGCAACCCATCAAGAAGGTGCTTGGAAAAAACTGATGTGATGGAAGACAACAAATTGCAAATCAAGTATCACATCATCATCGAGCCAACAAAGATGACATCCAAAGAAGAACACGCCAAGCATGTTTCAAGGCAGCCGCTCAATCACTTTTGGGAGAATTATGATGCGCTGAGAGGGAGAAAAGTGAAGATAAGATGAGCAAATACAAGGTGGTCAAGCTTGTGACCTAAAACAAGCGCTTCTTGGGAGGCAACCCAAGTCCAAAAATTTCAGCTTCTTTCATTAGTTTAGTTTAGTTTAGATTTAGTTAGTTATAACTCATTAATCTTTGTTGATTGGTTTCAGATTTTAGATGAAAATACAAGCTTTTGGAAGCACAATATTCGAGTCATGCAAGTGTCAAAAAGGTCAAATGAACTTCAGCGCAACATCACAACACATGGAAGAAGAATGCCGGTTGATGAAAAGCCATACCATATGCAAGAGCTCAAGCTTGGGGGAATACACCATTAAGGAGCATATGAATTCGTCACATCCCAACAAGTCTTAACACAGTGGAGAAACCATCTCGTTCCATACCCAAACCAAACCATTCACTTCAACCTAACCCCAAACGGTCTGTTCCAACACTCAAACGAACCGTTTGACATTCAGCTGAGACCTAACCTAATCCACTCCAATGGCTAGATTTTGAGTTTTCATTGGTTAGTCGACGAACCAAAATTTTTTTTGCTCAACTTAGTCATTACCAAAACTTCACCTAAACCCAAACCCAAGGGTAACATCACACCAACCCCTATGTGATTTGTACCCTCAAACCAAACCACCCAACTCCACTACTTGCAAGACACACCTTCTCCAATGAGACGAACCTAAAGGCACCTTGAAGGGCATTGACATATCAAAGCAAGGCTTATGTTGCTCGACTCAACCCTTGACAACCTTGACATTGATTTGATGAGTTTTTCTTTTCCTTTCTCTCTTTTAAGTTTTGTTTTCATTGCATTGAGGACAATGCAAAGTTTTAAGCTTGGGGAAGAGAATAGAAATTTGTATCTATGATTTGCATCATGCATTTAGGCTTATTAATTTGCATTCATATAGAATTTGCATTATAACTTCATATAGTTTGCATTTAGGTAAGTTATGAAGATGCTTAACAAGTTCTAATATCGTGAGTTGAATGAAATATTTGGGGAGTTTCAGAAATTTTTTTATTTGAATTGTGGGTCATCTAATTGATCGACTAGCCCCTGTGATCTTAGGAAAGGAGTAGGTATTGTATCATAATCTATCTTGATTGAGACTTAAATTTGATGATTAGATAAGTAGTATAAATGATTTGACCAATTAGAAATCGGTAAACCAAGGCAACCACCAATTGAATTAATTTCCAAACTTTGTCAAGATCGATTCTACAGACCCAAATGCATGTCAACTAAGGAAATAAACACTAAGTCTAGAGTCAAACAACCGTTGTTTTCAAGTTTATTAAAAGTCAAAGATGTAAATACACACCCTTGTATATAAAAAAAAATAAATAAAAAGGGGAACTAAAAAGCGTGCAATGCCATGGACATTGCGGGAAGCTATAGGTTATGGTGGATAGAAGAACTTCCATAAATCATGAGTAAAAACAGAAAGGCTCATGACAAAAAAAAAAAAAAAAACGAGAAAAATCTCGAAAATAAATCCACCGTAATTTGGCTAACCTCTCCACCGCGGGAAAACCCTCCTAGCCCCGGGAGAAAAATTAAAAAGTCCAACCCAAAAACTTTGGAATAGAATGGGTGAGGAGTTGTACCTTTTTTTTTCGCCTCACTTTAGTTCGATTTCCAATGCGTTTTCGAAAATCAATATAGCGGTTTAAGTACTTGAAGACTTGGTTGTGAAATAAATTGTTATGACATGTTATTTGTGTTGGTAGGATGTGATCCCGAATCTCTTTGTCAAGTCAATTGTCAAACTTTGAAAATTAACAAATTTAGGAATTGAATAAGATAAGTTATGGGCAATAGTTACAAGCATCATAAGTATTTCACCCGTGGGGTAAGCGTGGGTCATTTGAGACAACTCAATTCAGTTAGAAAAAAAATTTTAAATCGTCTAAATGATTCAATCAAATCACGATATTGTGGCATGTTAAAATTCTTCACAACTTGTAAGCCTCAAGACATTGTTTTAGTTTAGAGCCAAACCATTCTTCTAAGATAAATATTTGCTTGGGGACAAGCAATGTTTAAGCTTGGGAGAATTTGATGAGAGGATTTTATACTTATATTTTGGTAGAATTTTGTCTCAAAACTAAACCAATTTGACTTGAGTTAGGTTAATTAGGGTTATTTTAATTAGGATTTGTGTCAAGAATGAGTTACTACCATAATTCCTACTTTAATGCAGATTTTGGACAAAAATATGACTTGGATGAATCAATAATGATGTAGAGCTTGTTTTAAGCTTTCCAACGGTTCTTGAATCACCTCAATCGGAGTCCGGATGAAGGAGATATGGGCAAAATACTGACAGGACGCAGTGCTGAAATTTCTGGAACGGACCGTTCCAAATCAGAACGGTCCGCCCCAGTCGAAACTGCCAGAAACAGCAGGATTGCCCGTTCTAGATGATTGGGATGACCCGTCCCATATTAGAACGGTCCGCCCCAACAGAAACCGCCAGAACTTCCAGAAATAGTCCAGAGTTGCCAAATTTAGAGTTCTATTATGTCATGGCGGTTCTAATCTATCCCTGGCACTTCCAGAACGTGTCTTCTGCTATTTTCATCATCTCTACACATTTCTAATGGCTATTTAAACATAGTTTGAGGGGATTTTTGAGAGATACAAGAGAGAAGTTCAATTCCAGATCCAAGTTAGGATTAGATATAGTTCTATTTGAGAGAAAAGTCTCAGGTCAAGATCGTGGCAGCGCCGAATCGACTGGTTTGTGGCAGAAACAAGACGTTTCGATAGAAGGCTTCGACCTACAAGAGAAAGCAAGGACATATTGGGTTTTATTCTTCCTTTATTTCCTATTTCTCTTTGTTTTGCATGATGTCTTTTAGTTGTTGAGTTGATTGTTCTAGGGCTATGGTTGTAAACCTTTCTACTTAGTTGCTTGTTTTGTTTGAATACTAGTTTATTTGCTAAGTTAAGTTGCGTTTATGATTTCTGCAATTTTATTCTATCTTTTTGTTGCAACTTGTTACTGTTTGAATCTGATTATTGCGTTAAACAAAGGCCTAGTTTAATTGTCAAAGTAAAGTCAATCTGCAATAACAAGCAAACACTTAGATCAATTAGGTAGGCGATATCCGAAAGGATTTAACCAAACTTCAAGTAATTAGAAGTTTTACTCAACAAACCGAGAGGTTGAGAGTTTACCAAGACCCAGAAATCAATTAGAAACACCTAAACCAAGAAACGAGAGTTGAAATTTAGGAGTTTTTAGGATATATCAAACAGAACCCCACAACTTGACCTGAACGAGAGTTAGAGCGCAAGTCTGTAGGTTAGGTTTGGTCCAATTCACGTAAAAACACTCAGCAAATAACTAAGTAGGATGACAAAACAAGTATCAACCATTGGAACGGACCGTTCCAAGGTCAGGACGGACCGCCCGAGAGGGGGCGTCTGACTTAGAACGGCCAGTTCCAATCGTTGACAGAGGCTGAAACGGACCGTTCCAGAGATGGAACGGACCGTTCCAACTTTGACAGAGGTAGAATCGTTTGGAACCAGAAATCCTAGAATTATTTGACCTGCTGATTTTATCTTGTTTAGTTCTTGCTTTAGTCTTAATATTAGATCTAGGATTTGTATTCACCTTCAACCTTTAATCCACAAAAGAAAATTGAACTCGTCTAGCTAGTTTAGTAAAGTAAAAGACCGATATTCCAACACCGTCCCTGTGGATTCGACCCTCGAGCTGTTCTGCAAACGATTAGATCGGTAAACGAGGTTTATTTATTTTGAAAAACTTTGACTACAAAGGCCTAGTTTAATTGTCAAAAACAAAAACACCGTCCCTGTGGTTGGAACGGACCGTTCCAACTTTGACAGAGGTAGAATCATTTGGAACCAGAAATCCTAGAATTATTTGACCTGCTGATTTTATCTTGTTTAGTTCTTGCTTTAGTCTTAATATTAGATCTAGGATTTGTATTCACCTTCAACCTTTAATCCACAAAAGAAAATTGAACTCGTCTAGCTAGTTTAGTAAAGTAAAAGACCGATATTCCAACACCGTCCCTGTGGATTCGACCCTCGAGCTGTTCTGCAAACGATTAGATCGGTAAACGAGGTTTATTTATTTTGAGACTTGGTTCTACACCCGATCATAGCTCATAGATTTTAACAAAAAATTTAGACCAAAAGGAATAGGAATCTTCAATTTATTTCATTCTAACTGAATTTAATACATAGTCTTTCTTTGTTTACAAATGTCTAACCCCCCTTCCTCATGGAGAGGGGTTCCTATTTATAGTAATCAGGTGGCACCGCTCCAGACCTTCTGTGACCTATCTATGGCACCATCTCCTCTTTTGATCGCGTCATGAAGATCGCCGAAACTTCTCTCAACCTCGGTCTGCCTCTCCTTAGTTTCTAACCTAAGTGCGCTCGTTCGAAGTTATATCGAGGTTTCCCTGGCAGGCACCTTCTGAAGGTCACAAAGTATCCCAAGGTAATTATTAAGACCACTTATCCTGAGAAACCGTTTTCTCCAGGGGACCCACGAGGAAGAGTCCTTTCTAACGGTTTTTTATCCTGGACCCACCTAAAGCGCAACGGTTCTGGGTCCACCCTCATGGCCGCAGTTTTCAACCTTCTTTCCTTTAGGGGCCCCGAGAAAGATTTTTTTATGCCATCTCCCTTAGTCTTCCTCCGTATTTGGGCTTTAAACAAGGTTTTACATAACCACTGGGCTCGTATTCTGACCTGACTGTATCACAAATTAATGGTAATTAATTTTTTCCTTTTAATTGTAATTTATTCTCAAAACTGCGTGCTAGTGATATATGTTAATTTCTAAACTTCTCATCATATCGAAACAAATTTCTTTCATCACAATTTTTTGGGCAAATTTAAGCTAGATATAAATCCTGATCATTATCTCTATTTGTAATTTCAAATACACGATCTGGATGTTAGTCATATAGTTTAAAAAAAAATGGCCCATAGTAAAATATGACAATTTGGTTTTATGTAGCATCAATATTTTGTGCTGATAAGTAATTAAAATAAGTACCCTAACATTCTTAATGTATCTGATTTTGCTTTATTTCTATCATTTTATTTCGAGATATTAAAAAGTGGAAACCGTAGGATGGTAACAGAACCTTAAAAAGATATGAATTTAATATAACACTGAAAAATAAAAGTGAAGGATAATAAAAGTTTATAGAAAAATTTGCCTGTCTAAATTCTAAATTAAATAGGAGAATCAATGAAAGCTGGCGGTAGGAATGTCAGGAGGTAGGTAAATATATTAGATGATAATATTTTTTTTATATTATTTCATTCAAATTGTTCTTTTTTTATGTTTTAGTTTTCTTACCTCTTTTCCTTTATGTTTTTTTTTTTTTTTTTTTTTAGTTAGATAGCCGCTATCATTGCATTCAATATCCACGGTATAGTTTTTTTTTTATTTTTTTTGGTGTGAACAGTATAAATTTCTAGGGTATCTTAACAATAGTAGCAATGCGGGCGGCAAGAAAGTCAAAAGTTTATTACCATGTAACAACTAGGAAAGTGAAAGCTACAGGCACGGAAAGCACTGATTAAAATAAATTAAATTAAATTTTAATAAATAAAGAATCAAGAATCTTGGCGTACAAGTCCTCGTTGTCTTACCTAAACACGGTGTACAAAAAACTCATTCATTAACGGAAGGGACCCACAATAAATTTCCATACCTGAATCCAGCGGCTTCTTTTCTAAGGACGGTGTGAGACGGTCCACAAAAGTAAAGCAGAGGGGCAATTTGGGAATTTCAGGTGAGGATAATCTGGATGTAGGTCGGAAGGGAAACTTGAATTCCAAGGAAGGCACGGAAAAAAAAGCAAAAACCGTTCGCTCTTATAAAACCTTAACGCCTTTCTTTTTCTTCAATCCTTGTCAAAACCCTAGTCGATGCATCCCTTTCAACTCCGTTGAGAAGCGAACAAATTAAAGAAGCTCTCAACCATGGCGGAGCAGCTAGTGTTCTCATCGCCACCAAAGGATGGCGCTCTTCTCCTTCCCGTTTTCTTATCCGAAGGCAGCGAGAGGCTCCACGTCGGCACCTTGTCAGTACATCCCTCCGTTGGGTTCAGGAATCTCCAGCTCGCGCTCTCAAGGACGATCGGCGTGCCTCCGTACCAGATGACGTCATTCCTCGTACGCCCCACGTTTCAAAGGATCCCCATCGACGAGAAGATGGATCTCAGCGTCGTGTCACGTGAGGGAGGCGAGTGGCACGTGTTGTCCGTCGTGCGGCGGTCGAGAAAAGGCCGGAATCGGGGTCGCCGCACCAAAGGCGGCTCCAGGGTCTTCGCAGAGGATCCGAAACCCCAGCCAGAAAAGATCCTTCTGCGACGAAACGACGCGAGCAACACTCCCGTGGTCTACGATTTAATGCATGGACCGACTGCTATGATGCCCATGTTGGGCCACTTTTACCAGCCTCCGATGTACGATTTTCAGACGAAGAGAGAAGGATCCTTACAGGATACATGGTACTTGCCGGAGACTCCGAGGTTTTGGAGGGACACGTGGTACGAGCCGGGACCTCCCAAGGCTGTGTGTGCTGTTTGCGAGGCCGCGGCGTATCTGGGAGTGGAGGCAGCGTTTCATTGCTGCCCCAAGGATGAGATTGTGGAGGTGGGGTCCTTTGTCGGATCTCCTGTGGGGCCCATTGAGAGGCCTTCTGGAAACCGCGTCGAGGGCTGTGCTTAGGTGCCAAGGAACAGTTTAATTTACATTTTTTGGTTTGATTATTGCAAAATTACCCCACTAAAAAGTTTTAATTTAACTAGAGGACTTTTGGGGGACCTGTGCAGTTTGGGATGGAAATGGCAAGTTTTTTTTGGGGTGAGAATGAATATTCTTTTTTTTTTGGGAAATAATTCTGTGTTAAGAAATCCAGAATTTGGTGGATTGGGTTAGTTATTAGCTGTGTCAGGTAGAATTGCTTTGAAAGTGAAAGCAACATTATATATGTAGTGTGAATATAAAAGTTATTGATTATTGAAAGAATATTTAGTTGGATGTCTGAAAATGACTTTGGCTATTTCTCCTTTTGCATTTCAGGATCTACTTCTCTCTGTTTCTTTATTAATAGTATACTATTATAGACTGACCAGAACATTATTTTCCTGATTTTTCTGCCAATTTTTGTTCAAAATATAGGAGTTTCTAGTCACAGAAATTCCTTTTTTTTTTTTTTTTAAGGTTTTAACAAAGATTATGATTCAAAATGAATGAACACATGCAAAAAAGAATTGTAGATAAATCTTGACTTGCGTGTTATTGGGTTGGGTGTGTGAGTCAACGTATAAAAAACACAAAACGGAAGAACATTCTAAAACTTAAAAAAAATAACAGGGATCAACTTGTGTCCCCTAAAATATCCTACATGTCGATAACTTCGGTGAAAAATGGCAGCTCTTTCAAACTCTACTATATTTGAATAGTTCAGTATTTCTCGAAAATTTCGACAAATTATCCTTTTGAGACGGCTCAATTTGCCACATCTGTTTCTCCTCCTTCCTGTCTCCTCTAATTTCTATGATTTTGTTAGCTACGCAAGGTCGCAAGCTTTGCATTACTAGATTTAAACCTTAGTTAATTTTTGCCAGATCCTGTCCGATACTTTTATATACTAATTCATGCCTAGTTGCCTACAAATGAGAAGAAAACAAGTAAGATATTTTTTATAAAAATAACATGATTTATTCAAACCAAACAGATGCAAATGCGGGAAGTATATATACAATAATAATTATTAAAGGAGTTATTAAATTTGATGAGAAACGAACCGTGCCGCCATAAATCATAGATTCATAATAGTAAAATAATTGAAATGGTCAACGAATTAAAATATGCATATATTGGTTTACTATTGCTGACGGCAAGCGAACCGAGAATGTCAGCCTACACGGCTAGACGTCAGCATATCATACAATCAGTCAGAGCATATATAGGTTGCACCATGCACGAGACAGAAGATCTCAAGTTACCGTGCTGGAAAAGTCAAAGTGCTTTGGTGCCTCCAGTTCGGATATGGAGCCATGACAAATTAACAAAGACCAACTTCCCATCAACTTAAAAAAATAAATAAATAAAGCGAATAACCTTCGAAGAATTTGTATTAATCTAGGGTCGCTTAGGAATAAAAGGAATAGTCTATTTCTAAACGAAAATATTAAAAAATGTATAACTTTGTGAAAGTTCGGATGGTTAGAAATAAATTTTCAGCGTCCAAACGGCCCCTAAATTTATTCTTCCCAAGGCCATAAACATGTGTGCGCAAAACT
This sequence comes from Rhynchospora pubera, assembly GCA_028095005.1. Taxonomy (NCBI): domain Eukaryota; kingdom Viridiplantae; phylum Streptophyta; class Magnoliopsida; order Poales; family Cyperaceae; genus Rhynchospora; species Rhynchospora pubera. The sequence continues at coordinate 67,447,291 of CM051461.1, read as the reverse complement.
TTCACCAATAGAACCAAAATAAAAGCTTTCGCTGAGTTTCTATCATGTGTGCCCAAAAGTCTCACCAATAGGACCAAAATAAAAGCTTATATTACAATCAATAGACAGCTATCTCCAGCTAGTACACAAATGTTAAAGGAAGTAATTTCAACCATCGGTCAAGGTAGCTTGCTTTCTAAACTTATTCATGTTACATCCAAAAGTCTTCTTCTTTATGTACCCAAAATTAATTAATAGTTCTAATTCTAAAATAGTAAAAGATTTCTATTTCTATATAGTTCTTTGTTATTTGTTGTTCGTTTGGGTTTTCTTTGTTAGTTGATGTTTTGCAATATTATGTTGTCGATCTCTATTCTCCAACTTTCTCTCAAAGTTAACTACCAAGCTCATTATTCTAACGTATATTTCATAACTTAATTATTATCCGTTAGATAAATTGGTATAAAAAAACTGGATATAAAATGGCTTAATTTTTTAGTTATACCATATTTGGTCCTTATTCTTGTCCCCTTCAATTTCTTTCTTATAATTTTTTTTATTTGAAAACATAGCGAACCAAAAGATACTTGGACTAAAGGCTTTAAATATGTATATCTTCACTCCTGTTGCCATAGAAACTAGCAACCCATTGTTTAGTTTATACAGATAAACTTAATTATTTAATTACAGAGAATAAACTTATTTAATAATTATATGATATCCAACGCAATGTATTGTATAGATGAAGTATAAAAAGAGCTAAATTTACATGAATATGTTCTTTACGAATTGGGTAAATTTATACCAAAATTTGGCGCATTTTTGTTGAAAGCGAATTAGTTGTCTAGCTATAAACTGATTTTTAAATTTTAATCAATCATCCGGCAACAGAAGCTCAGTATAGTCATTGTCACAAGAGATCCAGACAAATTGAAATTCTAGAAAATAGAAATCAATTAAGGCGAGAAAAACATCCCAAGAGCCAAGAGCGACTATTTCGGTCCACGCTAGTTTGAAAGGGATGCAACGAAATTAATAACCTACATTCTCCCGTTGTAGCATGCTGGAGACATCCATTAATAAACCAAGAAATGATAATGGTTCTGCTGTTTACTTTAAAATGGACAGGGGAACCTGGTTGCCGTATCCAAAACTCAAGCCAGTAATTTATCAGAAAAAGGAAAAATAAAATAAAGAAGAAAATGTCAGCATAAAATCAGCAGAAGCCATAGACCAAGTAGTAGTACTGTAGTAGTATAAGAAGAAAATGTTCTTTCTTCTTCCTTTTCTTCTTTCTTCTTTGTTTTGCTTCTTTGTTATGTTTGTGAACAATGGAGGAGGCCCTGAAACAGAAAGCAAATCTATTGAGGCAATCACTAGAAAAAAGCCAGATTACAACCGAGAAAATTATGGCGGCACTGGATACCTTCGATCGCCGGCTCTTGTCTATCGACTCTGCCATTCGCCCCATCCAGGTACGTATTAGGGAAAATAAAATTAAGAGTTAATCACCAACAGTAAAAAGATCATATATATTTTTCCTCTTCTTTTTGAATAAAATATTTCCCCCCTTCTTTGTGTCTTTCGAAATAAGTTTGGTTGCAATTAGAAACGTCTTCCCTGTCTGAGGTAATATAATTCTCTCGACCCAAATACTCTTAAAAAATATGCATTAAAATGACAAGTACTTTTTTTTTTTGGATAGTAAGCTTATGATGATAATATAAATATTTTTTTTTGTGTCATTCCAATATTTTTCTTTCTTGTGTATCCTTGTCATTGCAAGATAGAGATTGCACTGACATATTGCTTCAATTTTCTTTTTAATTCTTTTTCATTGGAAAATAAGATACCAGTAAAAACTGTTAGATTCATCAGAAAGCAATTTCAATTGGCATTTGTTATTAAATTATATAATTTTCTGGTTTCATAACAATTTAAATTTTGTTAAATCACAGGAAATAATGCCTGTTTATATGAGGTGTCACGAAAATGTAAGCAAGTGTTTGAGGAAGACGGAAGTCATAGTCAGCCAATTTGATCGTATTCGAGAGGTGAATAATTTTGTTCTTGATTAGTCAAGAAATTAAATAGAAGAATCAATTATACAATTTTTTCAAAATGGAATCTGAAAATTATTATCGAGTCTAGCAGAATCTAAAACATGGTAAGTGTCACCTGAACAACTTAAATTGGATACTAGTGATGACAATTGGTAGTTTGGGTATCCTTTGAAATATTAAATAAGATGAGGTGGAGTACGGAGATTGGTTTCTTTATTTTTTAATGACATGGATATACTTCTGATAATAATGACACTCTTTAGAAATATCTAACTTCATAGCTAATGGTTTCTTAATGCATATTAAATCAGGCGGAAGTAGTAATATTTAAGGGGCCTGGTGAGGATTTGAATGGGTTTTTAGATGCAATGGATCAATTGATAAGAATTTCACGGTTCTTCAATTCCCGCAAAAGTTACCAAGCAAGGGAAAGCACACTTCAGCATATTAACAGATTGCTTGCTGATGCAACTAGAATGACAGAAAATGAATTTCACAAGATGCTAACAGCAGTCAGGTTTAATCTATTCTTCTATTTTAAATGATCAAATTAATACTTTGATATATTAAATGGTATTCATATGAAAATCTATACCAGAGAGAGAAGAAGTTCTGTCCAAGTATTACTCTTATGAAATAGAAGCCATCTATATGCTATTTTACTCCATTTTGTACAAGTCAATTACTTAGTAACTTGCTAGGTTTATTATTAGATTTTATCCCACTGTAATTGTTGCCTCAACTTCTACATTTTTGGTCAGCAAACCAGTGGATCCAATGAGTTTGTTTGATTGTTTACCAAGCAAAACAAAGGCATCTGACGTGTCAACAGCAAATCATGATGACATCACCGACATATCTGCAAATGATGAATTGGCGACTGAAAGCAGGCAAGAGGAACTTACATACAAATTGCCGACGCTTATCAGCCCTCGATACATAAACCCACTGCATCATCTCGCCGCCAGATTGGTGCTTGTCGGGCACCATACGCAGTGCTTGAATATATATAGGTAATATTTAAACGTAGCCAATTAATATCCCAGGACAGTTTTAATTAAAGCTATCCTATTGTTTACACATCAACCCTTGTAAATTTATGATTTTGGTTTTTACTCTCGATTTGTTGTTCGAACAGAAATGCACGCTCTAATGCCCTACAGAAGAGCCTAGAGTACATGGGAGTGCAAAAGATAGGAAAGGATGAGTTGCAAAAGATGCAATGGGAGACATTAGAAGCCAAAATTCCCAACTGGATTGACCTGATGCGGATTTGCGTAAGTTCACAAGCTTTATTATTATTATTATTATTATTATTATTATTATTATTATTATTATTATTATTATTATTATTATTATTATTATTATTATTATATTATTTTATGAGATTACTAAATTGATGTGCAAGTTGTATATGTGAGGTAGCTATATATGAGTTCGTAATAAATTCATGCATTTAATTATTTTTTCGATTGCCATTTTTGAGTCTCAACATATAAGTGATTAATGGATGACTTCAAGAAGAGAAACACCCTGTTGTCCATAAAAAAAGTACGGTATATAAAGTTTTGTGGATACATGTCAATTGAGACTTCTACAAATGCAGTCCACAATTATATGGCTTAGTTTTCTCTAAATTTATGGTATCTTTATTTCTCTAAACAAAGGTTAAGCTGCTTTTTGCTGGAGAGCGCAAATTATGCGATCAGGTATTCGAAGGAATTGAGGATTCGTTTCTGGATCAATGCTTTATGGAAGTAACCTCAAGTAGTCTGACGACGCTTCTAAGCTATGGGGAGGCTGTTGTAAAGATCAAACAGTCCCCTGAGAAATTATTTATGTTACTTGATATGTATGAGATGATGTGCGAACTCCAGCCAGAGGTAATTTCCCGAATGAAAGTATTCTTAAATAAAAATCGAAAGTTTCTATAAGAGCGGTGGTGCCAATCATGGAAAACAGAATTATGAAATAAAAGAAATTTGGTACCAATTTGAAATCTTCAACGTCAATTTTGGTCGCCTAGACATTATATTCTTGTACATGGACTAACCAATATTTGATTGAAACAGGGCCATGATTCAATATAAAAAGAATAAATTACTGAGAGAGTGAGACCAATTATAACAGCAACATTGAGAAAGACACACTGAAATTAAGTTACAACAAACCAAAATGAAATAAATAATCAATCCTAGTACTACATGTTTTCAGTGACTATATACTCAAAAAGTGTTTATAATAGGAGGGAAAAAAAATGAAATTTCAGATGGAGGCAATGTTTGCAAGTAAAGAAGGTAGCGAAATGTTACAGTCGATGGTTAGTGACGCAATACGAGAATTTATCCGAGGGTATCTCGGGGTATTTCATTCAAGATACCTCGTGGCAAGTCACCCAAGTTCATTCGGATCACTTAATCCGAACATTACGTGGGTACTTCACCCGAAGTACCTTAGGGGTTTTCCATTCACCCGAGATATCACTCAAGGTCACTCGAATTGTTCGATCCGAACAAGACACGAGTCATTATTCCGAAGTATGTCGGGGCGCTACCTATCTTCCGAAGTATCTTGGGGTTCCGAGTATAACGCGAACTCAACCCGAGAGGGTACCTCACCAAAGGATATCTCTCACCCGAGGGTACTTCACCCGAGACCTCACCCTCACCCGAGTGCATCTCACCAAGACCTCTCCCGAGGATACCCAGGGATGTTGCATCCGAGCACGACGCGAACTGAATCTCATCCGAACCTATCTCAGAATCTGACGAGGACTATCTTTAGTTTAGGACATTACTATTTTTGTAATTTTATATTTTTCTCTCTCTTTCTGTAAATTTCCATTTTAGGGTAGTATTTCTGAAAATGTACTGACTTGTAGTCCAAGACGCCGCCTTCTATATAAAGGGGTGCTTGTCATTGTAAAAGATGGTTGATTAATTAATGAAATTTCCCTTTGGGCTCTTTGAGTTCCTCTTTGCTATTTAGCATTTCTTTGTGTTTTCTAATTCCTCTAAACCATTTATCGCCGGCCTCCTCTGGCGGACCGGTGGTTTGGGACGAGCGACGTCGTCAAGTGGTATCAGAGCACAGGTTCCGACAATCCACCTTCGCGCTTGCGTGAAGCTGTATCTCCACTGTCCGTCGTCCGACAATCCACCTTCGCGCGTGCGTGAAGTAGTATCTCCGCTGACCGCCGTCGTCGATCGCTGCAATCCACCTATTTCTACCACCCTCACCTTCTATCTTCTCGCCGGAATTCATGGCCGACCCTAGTATCATCGCCGCTCTTGAACGGATGCAGAAAAGCCACGAAGCTGTGCTTAAACGCATGGATGACGCCGCAACGCGTCATACAGAACTGATTACAACACTCATGGGGCGCTTAAACCCTAATGATGATCGAGGTGGGGCCCGTAACTCCATTCCGAACCCCTATAGTCTTGACACCCGAGATCAAGCTCTTAACTCCATTCCGAACCTCTATAGTCTTGACACCCGAGATCAAGCCCGTAACTTCATTCCGAACTCCTATAATCTTGACACCCGAGGACAAGCCCGTAACTTCATTCCGAACTCCTATAATCTTGACACCCGAGGTCAAGAAAACACCCGAGCTCATAACTGGAAAAGAGGTCCCCGAGTTGAGATTCCTGACTTCACCGGGAGGCTCAAGCCCGAAGAGTTCTTCGATTGGACGCACACAGTAGAAGAGGTTTTCGAGTTACAAGAAATTCCCGCTGAGAAGCGTGTGTCCTCAGTTATCATTCGGTTTCGAGAGCAAGCGAGTGCTTGGTGGCAGAATTTTAAGTATCGTCGCTATCTCGACAACCTTCCACCTCTCAATGGCTGGGACGAACTAAAACGCGAGATGATCCTTGAATTCATACCATTCAGCTATCGACAGGCACAGTTTCGACAGTTTCAGTCGCTCAGACAGGGACCGAGGAGTGTAGACGAGTATACTCACGAATTTTATCAGTTGGAGTCTTGCAATCTATTGAACGAGACCGAGGATCAACGAGTTGCTCGATTCATCCATGGACTTCGTGACTCGATCCGAGACGCACTTGTTGTGCAAACCTTCTATGACCTCCCCGAGGCCCAAGCCAAGGCGAAGGCAATAGAGCAACAACAAGCTCAAAGTCCTAGCTTGCTTTCGAGGAACGTACCAACCTCGAGCCGAATTCAATCCATGGCTAAAACGTTTGTCACTCCGCTATCCAATCCGAGCACAATCTATCATGAATCTCGCGGCTCAACATACACCTCAACTGCGATGTCAGTGCACACATTTCATAAAGCTTCCGAGGTTCACCCCGAGATTCAACCCGAGGTTCACCCCGAAGTCCAACCCGAGGTGAAATCCATAAAAGAACAAGAAACCCGAGCTCAAAACTTGCTTCCTAGCGATGTGTCAACACCAAGCCGAACTCAAACTGTGGTCACAATACCTATAACTATACCAATCCGAACCTACACCGAGACCTCGAAACACAACCAACCAAGAGACTCTCCAAGCATCAATTCGTCTGCCTCTTGCAGCATACCGACCTCGACTAGCTTGAGCAACACTGCGAATATTCGCGAGGTCGTCTGCAAGGCTAGTCTAGGCGAAGAGAAGATCTACGAGGCTGACCTTGGAATTGAAGGAAAGGTCCGTGAAGCTGGCTCCGACCTTAGTGAAGTTAGTCTGATCAATCACGAGATCATCTGCGAGGTTACGCTGGATGAAGATAAGCTTCACGAGGTTGACCTCAACATTGGCGAAGAAAGTCAGGTCACTCGCGAGGTCATCTGCGAGGTTACTCCAAATCAAGAAAAGGTGCACGAAGTTGACCCCAACGTCGCCAAAGAAAGTCTGGTCGCAATGAGTGAACAGGAAACCTTCCGTGTTGACATCATTTGCGACGCTAGCCCAGATGAAGGAAAAATCTGCAAGATTAACTCCGAAGTTGTTGAAAATTGTTTGGTTGTAAAAGAAAATCGAGATGTATTCCGAGGTAACATCACTGTTGAGGTTGAGATTACCTCGACGACTCCTCTTTTCAAGGCCGGTATTTTGCACACAGCTCACAACATCGCTTTGACATCTGAGTACAAGGATCCATTCCTGCAACCAAATCCAGAAGCAGTGAAGCGCGATCTCTCGAACATGCTGCGAGCTCAAGTGATCGCGCTCAGGGTATGTGACACTCCGAGGGATGAATCCGAGCGCAACCGCACGACTAATCGCTCATCGCGACTTGCTCCTCCTTTTGTGATACACCAGCACATCACCCGAGGTCCTCTCGATCCACCAACTGAAGACACGAGCTCTAACCCGAAAGGCTCTTCTTCGTATCTTTATCTCCTCCAGGATATCCCAGCTCAAGAGTACCCGAACACGAAGATCCTCGAGCTCAAGTGGGTCTTCGCGAGTAAAGATCATGACCCGAGGTGTGATTACAACAAGTTTACTCGTTGCAAGTCTCGACGAAGTCCGAGCCTAAAGAAGTTCAATAAGGATGCCTACAGATTCAAGCTTTCCGAAGTCATGTACATTTCTAGCGTGTTCGATGTTCGTCATCTTCATAAGCACTCCGATGAAAATGCAAGCTTGAGGTCCGATGAAAATGCAAGCTTGAGGTCAAGCTTTGCTCAACCCCGGAAGCTTGACGCAATACGAGAATTTATCCGAGGGTATCTCGGGGTATTTCATTCAAGATACCTCGTGGCAAGTCACCCAAGTTCATTCGGATCACTTAATCCGAACATTACGTGGGTACTTCACCCGAAGTACCTTAGGGGTTTTCCATTCACCCGAGATATCACTCAAGGTCACTCGAATTGTTCGATCCGAACAAGACACGAGTCATTATTCCGAAGTATGTCGGGGCGCTACCTATCTTCCGAAGTATCTTGGGGTTCCGAGTATAACGCGAACTCAACCCGAGAGGGTACCTCACCAAAGGATATCTCTCACCCGAGGGTACTTCACCCGAGACCTCACCCTCACCCGAGTGCATCTCACCAAGACCTCTCCCGAGGATACCCAGGGATGTTGCATCCGAGCACGACGCGAACTGAATCTCATCCGAACCTATCTCAGAATCTGACGAGGACTATCTTTAGTTTAGGACATTACTATTTTTGTAATTTTATATTTTTCTCTCTCTTTCTGTAAATTTCCATTTTAGGGTAGTATTTCTGAAAATGTACTGACTTGTAGTCCAAGACGCCGCCTTCTATATAAAGGGGTGCTTGTCATTGTAAAAGATAGTTGATTAATTAATGAAATTTTCCTTTGGGCTCTTTGAGTTCCTCTTTGCTATTTAGCATTTTTTTGTGTTTTCTAATTCCACTAAACCATTTATCGCCGGCCTCCACTGGCGGACCGGTGATTTGGGACGAGCGTCGTCGTCAGTTAGTCTGAGGAAAAGTTTGGTTGCAAGCACGGCGGAGACATTTTTAGGTTTTCGGGACAAGGTAGAGAAGGATCCTTCTAAGCCCATGCCCGATGGAGGAGTCCATCCCGTCTCTAGCTATGTTATGAATTACCTCAAGTTTTTGCTGGAGTAAGTGGAATTTACTTGAAACTCAAGGGCATGTTGAAAAATTGTATAGAAATAATAATAATTTTTTTTTACCATCAAAAAAATAATAATTCTTTTTTTTTTCTCTTATGAGGGGTAAGTAAAATTCTATTAAGTGCTTCAAAATTTACGTTCACAATTTTGTTGATGATTTACTCCACCAGAAAGATGGAGATTGTAACTCCAATTGATTTACTTGATATTTGTATTATGATGGACAAGTAGAAAATCGTAGAAGTTTGCATTTCCCGAGTAATTGGTTAATTGTATCTAACAGTTACCTGCATAAAATCAACATGTTGGCAGTTACCAGGAAATGTTGACTCGGCTTCTTGGAGAATACAGGACAGGGGGTCAGGAGGAAGGGTTGCAGTTTGCACCATCAATTTTGCTGATTTTACAGGCTCTTCAAAACAACTTGGAAGCAAAATCAAGCAGTGCAAAGATCAGGCTCAATCTTATATTTTCCTGATGAACAACATCCACTACATGGTCACTTCGGTGCGCAAGTAATGAAAAATCCTTTTTATGAAACTCAAACAAGGATGAAATTAGGACTTTGTAAATACTTCTTTTATTTATAAGATGTGGGGCATGACCCCCATTTTTATTCAAAAAATAAATAAATAATTTACACATGGGATTTTTTTAGTTCATTTGATAAGAATTGATTTCTCATAATTTCATTGGATGTAATAACATGGAAATTCTGATCAAACAAAATCATATCCATTTATTCCAATCAAAGAAATTTCAATAACATAGAAATTCCATAGAATTTTCACGAAAAAGAAAGCTCATTTTAATTAGGGCCTAGATATATACTCGAAACAAATTAATTTCCTCTTTGATAAATAAGGTACCCAAAGTATATTAAAAAAGAGATTGAAATAATCAAATCCATATACAATAAGACTTTTTTTTTTGTTTTGTTTATATAGTATGCTTATTTCTTTTATTTTATGTGATTTCCTAGAACTGAGGCAGCAAGGGAATTGCTGGGAGCAGATTGGATACAGAGGCAAAGAAGAGTTGTACAGCAAAATGCCAACAATTATAGAAGGGTTTCTTGGACTAAGGTCTTGTTTTCCTTATAGTGCGTTTGGATATAGGAAGAAAGAAGAAGAAGAAGGAAGAAGGAAGAAAAAAAATTATAAACAATCCAAACTCTTCACAAAGTTACACATTTTCTAATATTTCTTCTCTTCTTTCCTTCTTCCCACACCCATCCAAACGGAGCCTTAGGAAAATTTTCACGCATTCCTCCAACAAAACTAAAAAAAATCATGCTTTTACAGAGAAACTAGACAAGCCTCATTAAATGCATTTAACTAAAAATTATATAACGAAATTTAATGTCGCAACTACTAATATATATCATAGCAATATTAAAATGAGTGTGCTTTTTTCTTGCTAATCTAGAGATTGTATTGTTGTTCTTGCTTCCGTGTATTTAGGTTTATAATCTAATCTTAACCAGCAAAGTGAACAAAACTTTTGTGTGGATTACAGTTGAACCTGTAGAGAAAAATTACAAACAAGCCCAGGACAAGGCAAATATTACAATTAGACTAAACAAATTTAGGTGTTTATGAACCAAACCAATGAGAAAAAACATGATTCGGACCCTTACTGAACTTTTTATTCTAGTTATAATACTTTATTGAAAAATATCTAGATCATTTAAACCACAAGGAATTATACATGCAGGTATTGGAGATTATATCAAGTAAAGGTCTATTATCTTCCTCCGGAGGATCAAGTAATCCAATAGAAAATTCCGTAAGCACTAGTGCCCCAAAGGATGCAATTAAAGAAAGGTTAGTCTAAATTAACAGGTTTTGCATTTTTTTTTTTTGAAACATGTAGAGCTTTTCGATGCTCTACCTTTCATGGATGAAAGTAAATAAAAAATACATAGCCTTTATTACAAACATATATAGAAGAATTAAAGAAACATAAGCAGGTCCACTGGATATATGCTTTTAAATCAACATTAATTCATAGTTTGCAATAGAAGCAAGATAATTTTTTGTCATTTGACAGGTTTAAAAATTTTAACACACAATATGAGGAGCTGTACCATAAACAGTGCCTATGGAAAGTGCATGATCGTGAGCTACGAGAATCGCTTCAACTTGCAGTTTCAGAAGTTCTACTTCCTGCTTATAGATCATTCTTAAAACGATTTGGGTATCGGAACTTTTGATAACTTTTTTTTTCCTTTGTTGGGTTTAAATTTTAAGAATACTAATGGTATAGTTTAATCATCATATTGCTCCAATTAATTTCCCTTTTCCCCCTTTAGTAAAAGTTAATCAAATAAAAGAAAAAAAAACCTAAGAAAGACACATGCATCATTATCCTAAATGGGCAAATTACGCTAGTAACAGTTTATCTAAAATGTTCAAAAATAATGGGGCAGTTAGTAGGAGTGTAAATTTTCTATTACTTAGCGCCTCTAACATCCTATAAATTTAATGCGTGACTCTCTTGTTAATGTAATATTTGCTATAATTTTCAATATATATAGGCCTATAGTAGAAAATTCCAAGAGCAAGTGTATACAATATAGTCCAGAAGATATAGAGAGAATGCTTGGAGAACTTTTTGAAGGAAAGACACCTAGTTAACAATAATCCTCTCCATTTTTTTCTACAACATATATAACCCAGTAAATATAAACAAAAGATTTAATTATTTGGAAACTCTACACATTTTCCTGGAATGAAGAGAGCAAGACTTGCCTCATGTAAATGTTTTGTTTTTTTTATACGTTGATGTATAAGTATCTATTTATTTTAATAATTTTAGTGCTAGGTGAATTTTTCTTCCAGTGTCATATCTTTTAAGAAGTTCGAGTTGGCATTATATCTGTGCTTGCTGATTTTACATTCTAACATTATATAATTCATGGTAAATATTAAAATTCCTGTAGATACTCGAATATATATAGTCGTTAAAAGCCCAATTTCCCTCATATAAAGTCGTCGATATAATTAGGTTCAAATCAGCATCAACTGTCATTCTGTAAATTTAGCATCGAAAGACCAGAAGAAACACATGAAAATTTTTTTGAGGATTCAAATGCCCGTAGGCTTCCACATTACGTAATGAAAACGTACAAATGTTGAGAATTGTACAGCAAGCTGCAAAAAAGATAGAAATAAACCCCTGACCCCTTTACTTGATGAAGGATCATAGTGGCTTGTAGAAAAAAAGAAAATGAACTAAGAAACACTACCACCTAATTAAAAATAAAAACATAAAAATACCAGTAAAATACAAAATCCATGCTAATTAATCCAACTAAAACATGAGACTTGTAACCAATCAGGGGGGGGGGGGGGGTCAAATTGGTACTGTCTAATTGAGAGACTATCCATAATATGACCAGATGGAGAGCCCTTGTAATTCACTTATTCACATCATTTCTCCTTACAAAATTTGCCAGTAAGTGAGGCCTCCCTTTGTGCATACCTCAATTCTACCGCTCCTTTCCTCCCACAATAAAATTGTATTGCTTACATCAACTAGCATCAACTAGCACTTGGCAATCCGAGACTAGTAGCCAATACTCATGTGCATCTCTGGTTATTAGTTCCATGACATGTTTCAGTGCCTCTACCAGAGCCAAAGATTCTGCCCAAAACGGGTCCAGACCCGTATGACTACTCAAACCCATATTATATAGAGATACCTTTTGCAAAATTAGGTGAGCTGTACCTGCTCTGCCTTGAGTATCACACGAAGCATCCATGATTACCAGACAACAATTAGGAGAAACATTGTGTGCATTACCTGTGCCATTGGCTGAATGCATATGGTTTGTTGTTCCACTAGTCAATCCATACTAGCAACTGCTTCCAAATAAATCTTGGGTCCACCTTCTTGCCCTGCAACACCACCTTATTTCTTTTTTTTTTTTTTTTGAAACAAGTAGGCCAACACTGCCTACCACCTCCATTTATCGGAAGCAAAATACAATCAAACAAAATCCTACTGGAGCTGCACTGGTACCCAAACTACTGGTACCAGTGCGCCAGCATTATCTCAATACAACTAAAATCATCCAATTTGTCAACTCACATACAAAAATCCACACTCTTATTACATCAAACCTACTAACACCCAAAATATTTGAGATATAAACCAAACAACACCCCCAAGTCCTAACTATCCTGAAAATATTATTAAAAAACCCATTCTCACTCATGTGAAACTATTGCATCTCTTCCCCATAACGCCATTGCATCAATTTCCCACCTCCTCGTTTCTGACACTGGCTCCAACTGGCTAGGCAGCTTGTTGAGATCAGGAGTTATTTTGACAATCTCCTCCTTGAGTGCACTTGACCACAAACCTGTCCAATAGTGCAAAATGCTTATGATTTCAGCCCCAGTACAACGTAACCTGGGACAAGGCTTAGCTTCAAAAGTTGACCGGTTCCTGTTTCTCCAAAACACCCATAATATAGCACAGCAATAAATTCGAAAAGCCATTTTACTTGGATGGGACAATCTATTCTCTATTGAGCACAATTCTTCTAGATTGGAAGGCACTTCCTGCCCAAATTGTTGACACCACCTTATTTCTGGCTTTCCATATTTCCCACATGGTGTAGCATAAATATCTCCTTTCATTCTCTAACCCTTTAGTGACTTGTTCAAAAGCTCTTTTTATATCCAGCGGCATGTCATGTGTTTAAAGTGCCAGTTGGCTGCGAAACCACACAACTCTAGAGTCTGGGCAGAAGAAGATGCAATGAGTTTCATACTCATTTTCTGAACCACACTTCATACATGATGGCGAGAATGATTGAATTCAGGTATGCATATTTTGAGCCAGTGGCAATGTTTTTGAGAGCAACCTCCATATAAAGACTTTGAATTTAGGTAATATACCCTTCCAATTCCACATATCCTGCCATTCTTCTCCACCAAGACTCCCTGGTCCTGTATTTCTTATACTGGTAATATGTGCATACCTTTGTTTAACAGTATAATTACCCGATCTTGCCATCCTCCATATGATTCTGTCTGGCACCAAACTTAAGCTGACTGGTTTGCACCCTCCTACTAGTATTGAATTTGCCCTTTGTACACCAAATAGCCTCTGTAATTCTGAGATTTTCCAATTTTGAATCATATAGGTCAGCTACCTTCAGCTTTCTGTCAATGCGTGTTGCTTGGTCTGCTATCTCCCAGTCTTGGAACCATGGTTGAGAAAGGGCATATATCTTCATTCCATTCGTGACCTGCCACATTACATCCTCCTGAAAGAAAGTCCTCATATTATGCACTTGTCTCCACATTGAGCTTGCTCTGGCTCCTACTTTTGCTCGCCAAAAACCAAGTTGAAGATAGCATTTTGCTTTGCAAGCATTTACCCACAGCTTGTCTTCATCACTCAATAGACCCCAAGCAATTTTTAGAAGCAGTGCATCTCCAAAATTCTCTAGGTTTCGCACCCCCAGGCCCTCCATGTTATATGGCCTACATATTTTCTCCCATGCAATAAAGGACATGTATCTCACTTTATCTAACTTTTCCGAAAAGAATTTCGCCATTAAACTATTCATTTTTGATAGCCACTTCTTGGATATTCTTTCAGTGGTCATATGGTAGACCGTAGGCCAGTAAGGATGCTAGAACCAATTTGATAAGCACAAGGAGCCCTGCATGCGACAACATATGAACTTTCCAACCCGTCACTTAGCAAATAACATTTTTGAGAAATAAAATTCATGAAACAAAAGCACTGGCACTAGGCAACAACCTACAAAGGTAATTACACTAATTAGTAATATTCAAACTAGAAATTCAATTCTTTTTTTACATACGGGGCATAACTTTTTTAATTGAAACTACATGAGTCAGGTATAAATCGGGTTATCACGGGTAAAAATACAACCCAACCAAGTACAACTGGGTTAATAAAATTTAAATCTGATCCAACCAAAATAATATTTAAAACCTGTTAAAATATAGATCGGTTTGAATGAGTTAAACAGGTTGGATGAGTTACATTTTTTATTGTACAGTCATACTTTTGGCGCACTATTCTCAACATATATTTCTGCCCAAAAGGCTAGTTGTAGTATCACCTTCCAAATAGCTAAAGAAAGCTAGGTTGAAACCACAAAGTCCATAGAACTTGTCCCCAAGCAGGTGGTTTACAAGCATTCTCCAAGTACGTGGAACCCCCATCAAGTGAATTCCACACATCAGAGCAGAGAGCAAGTGATAGGTGAAGATCCAGGAAAAATGTTATGTTGCTAGTGTCTTTTATCTGCTTGAGCTTCAATGATTTCTCTTGGAACTGGTACAGGTCATACTTAAAGAAATTGGAAGCAATAATGTAAACTCCTGATTTCCCTTCCAATAAATGTTTGTAGATGGCCTCTATCTTTGGCTCAAAATTATAGACAATCCTCTCCTTAGGTTTGTTTGACTCGATAATCTCCATGGCTTTCTTATAAAGCAAATAGAACCGTCCATTGTAGTATGTCACATCTATTAAATCCCCTAGAGAATTGAAACAAACATCAACCTGTGTCCAGCACGGGTCCCCAACCCGGCAGCACAAGATCACCTGCCAACTCGGAAATAACAACGTTATCACTTATCAGGCAGTCTGGATGAGTCAGATCTGCAGAGAAAGTCATCTTGCAAGTTGTAGAAAAATAGATGTATGGATAAGAAGCTACATCACAAGGATTATCACAGCAACCTCCGAGATGCTTTACCTGAGTGATAAAGGGGGGGAGATCGATGCGAGACCGAGTTAATGGATTTATTAAGAAAACTTTTCTACTTCTACCTCCAGTCGCCGCAATCAAAAGCCAGCCACGATAGGAAGCGTAGCAGTTCATATCGTTGGTCTCAGGGAGGTGGATCTTATGGATCTTAGATTCCCAGAGATCATAGAAGAGGCGGATTCCATCGTCCTTCTTCCCATAAAAGTACCATTGTGGCTTTATCAGCCAGGGGAGCTGGGGAGGGAGGTGGCACGGCTTTGAAAGGGAGGCCGAGCGCCATGGATGACAGACAGCACGAAATCGAACATAGTCAATGATGGATTTCACCTTTTCTGATATCAATTGCACAACCAGTTGTGGAAGATGGCTCCAATCGGGATAAGCAAATGCAGAACCATCCATTTTGGGAATACAAAAAGACACCAGAGAGAAGGTGGAACCGTGGAAGTTTTCTTTGTGGTGATTAATGAAGAACAATTCCTGTGAGGAAGAAGGTTTTTAAGTTTATCCCATATATGAATGGACTTAACAAGTACATAATATTTGTGGAAAAAAACGATTTTCCCTTTCCATGATTATGCTAATTATAATAAATTTTATTCACAACCAAAAATTGCTTATTGTTTAAATTTAACTATTTCATACCGCATTTTACACCCTGTCACTCCCTTTCAGGTTTTTCCTTTTGATAGCTTTTTTTTCAAACTGATTGTGTAAGCTTTGTCAGCTTTCTTTTTTTTAGGACAATATATGACGATATCCGCTAAATTGTAGGAATCATGCCTTATTGTACATAAAAATATAATGGCCACTAATTTATAAGAATCAAACGACAAAAATAACTTGAATTTCCTATGATAGGTTAAGAGGAGTATCTTTATATAAGAAAAAAAAATATCACAATTTTAGAGATATATTGTCACAAAGTATGTCTGTACGATCTGTTAATTTACTAAATAAACTAAGAAAAATAGAAAATACATTTTTCTATGAACAAACAAGAGAATTACTAATTTATCAAAGCCATGGAGATTTAAATAGTCAAACCTTAAGAAGAGGACTGTTTAAGCAAAATTAAATTAAATTGTATTATATGGACAAAAGTCAAAGCATGACAAAACTTATGATAAGGTCAAAATGACTTTTGTTAGAGCTGAGGAAGAATACCTGAGACTGAGACATCAACCATTGTTCATGTGACGCGGATCACATTTGGTTGGGCATGTGCAACTCTTTTAGGAGGTATGATCTTGAATTTGTGTTAGCTTAGCCATGGTACTGAGACTTTGAAATCGGATTCGGACCGTTGGCCATATTAGTCAAATCAGATGACTTGAAAAAATCGAGTAACCTAAATTGAAAATTCGGATTTCCATAGATAATCATTTTTAATGTTTAAAAAATCAGAAAAATATGAAAAATATTTTTAATATTTTAATGAAGACACTTTCATTATAATGCCTTAATGTATCAGTTAAAATTGTAGAGAAAAAAAATTTTCAATTTTTCTATGTTCTTGGATGAATTTTTAGATTTAAAATTAATTATTATTTTTATTTTTCCTCCTTATTAATTTAGGCCATTTGATCTGATGAAAATTTAAAAAAAAGTAAATAATATTGCGGAAATGGAGGTTCGATTAAAATCTCGTTGTATCTCAATCAGAACTCAGAAGCCACCAAAAAAGGAATTTAAAAAATGCAAATCAGATCAAAAATTTATTTAGAACAGCATAATTATAATGAGAAACCTTATCCGTTGACTTTGCAAATTTAAGATTAAATTGGAAATGCAAAAGGCATCAAATTGTGATTAGCATCAGCATTAAAATAAAAAATTAAATGATAACTAAAAACTTTAATATTGTTATTTTAGTCAGATTTACATCGAAATTTGTGACTAAAATCATAAACTTCACCATGTTTTTGTATTGTTTGCGAAGATTGGATACTGCGATAATGTTTGACTTGTTTTTGTAGGGATTCAATGGAATATATTGGCATAAAATCACAACAATCCAGCAAGTTCAGATGGCTAGACGACTCGTTTCTAGTCCAGATCAGACCTAGACTCAACCCTGAAGCAGAGCCCACAAGAAAGCGCATGCGCAGACGCGCGCAATAGATTTTTGAATGACTTTAGGTATCATGTCCAATAGGAGATAGCAGAGGACTAGCGAGTTTAGGTATGGCTAGGTGGACCCTTCGCATGACTTTATTAATCAACAAAATCAATTAGAACGTGACATTTAGGTGGGGAAATTTGAACCTTATTGTTCGGGTCATATCACGAAAGTGCTGTGATTCATACCCCTATGACCAAATCAAAGTGAAATCAAACCCTAAAGCATTTTTAGTGGCATATTTTCACCCCAGAAAACAACCAAAAATATTTTATTTTAATTGTTTTAGCCAATTGCAATATTATTCCTTTAAGTATTTGATTAATTCAAAAATATCAAAATTTTCTTGTATAGATTTCGTGAAAAAGTAAAATTTAGTATTCATTCTACCGTCTTTGTGGATTCAACACCCAACTATACCCAACATCAGTCCTACGCTTGCAACTTAATTAGGTAGAAACTATGTTTATTTCATAGCTTCTCTGTCACACTTCAAGTTATTCTCGTCTAGTTTTAGTAAAAGGATAGGAATAGTAATTTTCTTAATAAATTGTCCACATAACATTAAAAATACATGAGGAGGGTTCCAATGCCAACATTTTGGTTGCCCCCAAATGCCAACATTTCACTATTTGGTTACTTTTTTTAAAATTTAAAATAGAAACGTCAAATCCAAACCGGTCATCTTATTTAGTTCAATGACCGATGCATTTTGATATAAGTTTTGTAAATTTTAGAGTTTATTTGCTACTCTATCAAGAGGTAGAAAAATAAACGAACCTTATTAATTGTGATAGATTCATTCTAATACGTCCATGTTTTAGCCTTTGATGGAGTATCAAATAAACTCTAAAATTTACAAAACTTATATCAAAATGCATCGGTCATTGAACTAAATAAGATGACTGGTTTGGATTTGACGTTTCTATTTTAAATTTTAAAAAAGTAACCAAATAGTGAAATGTTGGCATTTGGGGGCAACCAAAATGTTGGCATTGGAACCCTTCTCAAAATACATATAAGAATATTTGCTTGAAAAAAAAGGGTGACATTGCTTAGACTTGTATGTGATCTTATGTAACGGGTGTTTGGTTGCACAAGGGTTGCAAAAACCACTTATGCAACCTCTCATGCATGCAACAGGCCCATTGTTCTATTATCAAATAGAAATTAGCTCGTTCGTGCATAAAATGAGGGAATTCGATTATATTCTCAGTTGATGTTTGGAGGTAGAATAAAATGAGGGAATTCGATTATACTACCTCTATTCAAGCAAGAAAGAGTAATTATTTTTATTTCAAAATTTCTATTTATTCTTAAATTCGAACGTAGTTTTAGAAAAGGAAAAATTAGCCGTCTATACCCCTCAAATCTACTTCAATCAGTCATATACCCTTCTATTTTTCAATATTGTTCATGTACCCCTCTAATCTTCATTTGTATAGCCATTTATGCTTTTTATATTAATTTAAATTATTTGTAAATTCAGAAAATTAAATCTTTAAATATTAGTACCAATATGCCCTTGGCCTTTCTCTTACGGCTTTCAGCCTCTGACGAATCGTCTTCCAATATAAAAGAAAACTATTATGCAATATAAATGGAAAGATTCAACTTCTATATAGAATTATCAAGTCAAAATAATAGTCATGATCGTGGATCATTTTCTCCTTAGAATTGCATCTCTTAAAGCTATTGTGGCACTTTTGCAAATGACGTTGAATAACGACCAAAGAAAAAAAAGTTGGCGTTTTATTTTCAAAATCACAAGAACACGAATAAAGAATCCTTTATAATCACCTCTTTTAGATAATAGACCAATAAATTTATTAAACCGACAGAAGCCTTTCCATTTTTTTATGACGAAGAAAGATGAGGAAGAAGGGCAGGGACATTTTTTTAGTCCGAAATTTGAAATATTGAATTTTCTGAATTAATATATCATTTAAATTAATCAAAAGGATAAATGACTATACAAATGAAAATTAGAGGGGTCAAATGAATAATATTAAATAATAAAAGAGTATATGGCTGATTGGTAAAGATTGAGGGATATATGACTGATTTTCTCTTTAGAAAACTATATAGAAAAATAAATAGATACAAAATTTTGAATGGTAAAGCCACACGCAACAACTTTTTGTTCTCACATGCATAAATAATTGGAAGTTTGCAATTAAGCACCGTCCCATGTCACTCTATTTTATAAGTTTGCTCCAGAAGAAACATGACACCTAATTATGATGTTTGGCCAGCGTGTAATGGCACAGTCCTCCTATTAGTTTACTCTTTTTAATCTCTTTCCATTAGAACGTATATTAATAAAATAAAATAAGCGCATATTCTTTGGTTTGGAAGTCGCATATAATTTACATACAAACAGTATATTTGATCTGATATATGTTACCTAAAACCTTCATCCATCTAATTGTTAAATTATCGAATTATAATTAAGTAACAAGTACAGATGCAGATCTTCTGAAATAATAAACTTTCCTTTCCGACAAAAGTGCTAATATACCTCCTACAAATGGAAATAAAATTGTTTTATTTGGGAGGAAGGAAAGACCGAAAGAAAGATTGACCGAATCAGCAAATAATTATATAATATAAGAGGACCCCCTCAAACAAAATAGCAGCGAGCCAGCGAGTGAAGAAAAAGGAAAGGAAATTTTTAATTACGTACCTTGCAAATGAAGTCAATAATGTAGTCAAACCCTCCGCCTCAGTAGAAAATAGGAATATGGCTGATTAGCATTTTAATATGATCTCTGCCTTTATGTCTGGAAATAAATAAATATATGTAGGAAGTAGGAAAGCAGAAATGACAACTAGAACTAGAATACGATAAAAAGAAAAATATATTTCCCTTCCCGTACGGTTTCACTGCCAGTGGGGCAGTGGTCCAGTACGAGCAATAACCTTTCCTTTCTCTCTCTCTCTCGCTCTCTCCTATTTTTTTCTTTTGAGATAGATAGATCCAATACAAACAAGCAAGCGAGAATTCACTGAAGATTTGAGAGAATTCTCGCTCAGCCATGGAGGCTCTGAAACAGAGAACCGAGTTCTTGCGAGAATCGTTAGAGAAGAGCAAGATTTTGACGGAGACCATGGTTGCCAAGCTTGGTTCCTTTGATAGTCGTCTCTCCACTCTCGACTCTGCCATGCGCCCAATTCAGGTCAGATCAACACTATTTTATCTTTGGTGTTGGTTCAATTTTGAAGGTTTTGTTTCATTTTGTCGGGAAATTGTGGCCAAACTGAGCGTTTTCATGTCCCTCCTGAAGGAAATTCTAGGTTGGTACGTTACCCAAATCCACAATTTTAACCCATGTGGCTTCAAGAAGAAATTCCATTGTCTTCACGCATACATAATTCTGGATACTTCTTTCTGAAATTTTCAATTTTAGTAAATAACTAAATACCTTATTAACCCATCCGTACTTCTTACAAATAAAGCAACTTTTAGACACAGAAATATGATTCATGATTCTCTGAGGTATAAGTTTTTTGAGGTATTTTTTGAATATAATTTGGACTTTTAGGAATAAATCTTAAAGAAAATTATAATATGATATATAACATCATTCTGCATCGAGTTAAGATGTGTGGATAGCCAACATTATCTTTTTTTCCCTAATTTTATTTTCATTTTTGATTTGTAGGCGAGAACACATGCAGTACGAACGGCACATGAAAACATTGACAAGACATTAAGGTCGGCTGATGTTATTCTCAGTCAGTTTGATAAAACCCATGAGGTAATTTTTTTTTTTTGTTTTTTTGCCTTTTTGCAAGTTGTTACATTGTAAAATAATTGGTAGTTTGGTACATATAATTTTTAATTGGTACCAGTATATATCAATGTAAATTGATAAATAAACCATAAAAGAGTTCTGTTTTATATGTATTGTTCACATATTTCAGGCAGAAAAGATAATAATGAGGGGACCAAATGAGGATTTGAAAGGGTACTTAGAAGCAGTTGACAAATTGCGCAGTGTAGCCAGGTTTTTCAGCTCCAATAAAAGTTACAAAAGTAGTGATGGTGTTCTTAGTAATGTAAATTCTCTATTAGCCAAGGCAATTTCAAAAATGGAGAATGAATTCTAGAGACAGATCACCTCTCGAAGGTTTGCACATTTTGGCTTACTTTCAGTATTTTTTAGGGGAATCATTGGTGTTTTGTCTATGATTTATGCTTAAAAATCAGGCTCAAGCTTCTACATCTGACATTCTGGTCCCAATGATATCAGTATAATTTAAGTTTTGGCTGAGTGCACGCCAGCAACTTACCTGTATATTGACTGAAGGTCAAGGTACCTATAGAAACCACATAGCACTAATATACCTAACTACCGAAGAAAAGAGTACAGGCTCCTGACTGAGACCCAATTTATCAAAATATGAATTTGGGATAATGTTTTTAGTAAACATTTACTGTTAAATTGCAGGATTTGTAGGGAACCTAAATTTTTTTAGTAGCTCGTTTATTCTAACAAGAGCTTAACTCTACTCCTTTTGTTCAATTCTATTCATCAAACCTATAGCAAGGCAGTGGATCCAGATAAACTCTTTGACTGTTTGCCAAGCTCTCTCAGACCGTCATCAGAATCACCGAGTCACCCGTCTGAAACGGGTAAGAACTTGACCAATGGGAACCTATCGGAGAAGCAGGAAGTAGCAGTGTACACACCTCCTACCTTGATTGATCCTAGGTTTGTACCTCTCCTCTCCAAGCTGGCTCAGCAGTTGGTTCAAGCGGGCCACCATGCTCAGTGTTTGAAGCTTTACAGGTCTCTCTCTCTATCCTATCTATCTTTAAAAGAAAACATAGGGATGAATAAAATGAAAATTTGTGTTTTCTTTTATTAACTTCTGTTAGCTTGAAAAAAAAAAAAATCATTACTGTCTTACAATTGGCTAATTTTTTTTACAACATGTTTCTGTTCCACCTCCCTCTTCCTCTAGAATGGGAGAAAAATACGGGGTTAATGGGATAACCTGCACACAATGTTTACTAACTTTTTCCCCCTAATGTCAATAGAGATGCACGTGCATCAGCATTGGAGATGAGCCTGAAGAATCTAGGAGTAGAAAAATTGAGCAAAGAAGAGGTTCAAAAGATGCAGTGGGAGAGTCTTGAGGCCAAAATAGGAAATTGGATTCACTTCATGCGCATTGCTGTAAATTTTCTCTCCTGGTCAAGCATATAACCACAAGAAATTGCATGTCTATAAAATAGCTAGGCCATCTAAAATGACCCTTTTGTTTAAATAATATTTGAATGCTACAGAAAAATGAATATCAAATTTCATTTTAATGGTGAACAGGTGAAGTTGCTTTTTGCTGCAGAGAGACAGTTATGCAATAAAATATTTGAAGGGGTTGATTCGTTAAAAGATGAATGTTTTGCTGAAGTGACCTCAAACAGCCTGTCAGTACTTTTGAGTTTTGGTGAGGCTGTTGCTAAGAGCAAGAGATCACCTGAGAAGCTATTTGTACTACTTGATATGTATGAGATTATGCGCGAGCTTCAACCGGATGTATGTGTAGTTATGTACTATAATATCTATATGTACACCTTTATTATATAATCTCATTATTATTCATTAGGTTTGAAAACACATCCAGATTTTTTTATGTTGCAATAGGAATCTTTGTTGCTTTTGATGTACAAAAACGCCAAGTTTGTTAAAAGGTTAATTTCATTTGACTGGAATTCAATTCTACTGTTTCTGGTGGACAATTGTAGAAAGGTCCCGACTGATGGAATTTTTTTAGCAAATAATTGAGTATTTAATTTGGTAAAGCTTCAAATTGACCATTACAACCATGTAAAATAATGACCAAGACTGATATTTACATATACTAAAATATTATTCATGGAGTGAACTGTAATTAGAAAAAAAAATGGCTTTGTTCAGATTGAGGTGATATTTGAAGGGAAGGCCTGTCGAGAGATGCAGGAGTCTGCACTAACCCTTGCAAAGCGGCTGGCTCAGACAGCGCAGGAGACTTTCACTGATTTTGAGGAGGCTGTCGAGAAAGATGCCACTAAGACCACTGTTGCTGATGGCACTGTTCACCCCTTGACTAGCTATGTCATAAATTATGTGAAGTTCCTCTTTGAGTAAGTGCATTTTTAATATCAATTTTGCAATTGTTTTGTGTGTAGTAAGTGTGCAAAGATCATGGAGATATATCTCCTGATTTGTTTTTCTTTTACATTTCTGTGAACCATGTACAAACTTGATCTTTCCCCAAAAAGTATAACAGGAGAAAGAGGGTATGGTATCATGTAACTTTTACATCTGCTGCTAATGTTTATTAGTTCACCGCTAAAAAGGTTCAAACAACACGCAGCTACCAATCTACATTGAAGCAACTATTCCAAGAATTTGGAACAAGTGGAGATGAATCAAATTCTCAACTGGCTACAGTAACCATGCGAATAATGCAAGCCCTTCAAACGAACCTAGATGCCAAATCGAAACAGTACAAGGATCAGGCTTTGACGTATCTTTTCCTCATGAACAATATTCATTACATGGTCAGATCTGTTCGGAGGTATATGCCTCATTGTTTCTCTTCATTACACAGATTCATTTTAAAATGACATTTCAATTGATTTTTTTATGCTTCAAGTCGTTGATATTTCTTTTATTGTTCAATAATCAGACAGTAATTTTTTTTTTATTCAATCAGAACTTTATATTTGTGGTATGTCCAATGTCAGTTGTGTGTTTCAAATGTCAGTCCAGATGCCATATTATTATTGACCTAAGGGTCATTTGCACCAAAACAAAAGAAGAGTCTTGATTGAATAAAATATATAAAATTATTGCTTTCTTTCATTTACCAATGAAAATAACTAATTTATCTTCATTTTATTTATTTAATTATAATTATTTGGTAATTTTTTTTTAGATCGGAAGCCAAGGACTTGTTAGGAGATGATTGGATACAGAGACACCGAAGAATAGTACAACAAAATGCCAATCAATATCGAAGGGTTGCTTGGGCCAAGGTAAGCATGTTATTTAAACCCAAAAAAAAAAAGGAAAGTTTGGTTTTTTGTCCTGCTGCTTTATCAAAATAACCAACTTGGTTTCTGAACTTCCATTCTCTGCCCTTAATTTGGCTATTTATTTGTGAGAGAGATAAGTGCAAAGACCAAATTATTACCTTTCCAAATGTTCAAATAGACTGAATGATTTGTTTTCTTATTATTATAAAGTCTAGGGACAAATTATTTTTATTTTGTTTGTTATAAAAAGGTTCAAGATTAATCGAGTCAAGTGAAAGTTCAGTGGTCAATTTGGTTCTCTAGATACATTTTAAAGACCAATTTAGAAGTTTCAATTTAATTAGTCTGAAAATATTTTATTATAGTTAATAAGATTTGTTGATGACATTTTAAACCAATCTTGTAGGTATTGCAGTGCATATCAGCGCAGGGACTGACTTCGTCAGGAGGTACTGGTGTTGGTGAAAGTGGCAGTGGTGGTGCCTCTCGAGCTCTCATCAAAGACAGGTACCTTATTGTTTCTAGTCACTAGCAATTTTGATTTTTTCAAACATATTTGTATGAAACAACAAAAACATTACATATTTTACATTCTTGCCCCTAAAGTCCATCCGTTTCTAAAAGAACCATCATTTAGCAAAGGGAAAATTGGATATAACCCCTCAAATTTCCTAACTTTGCTAATGTCTCTATTCTACCTTTAATTTATCTAATTTGAAATTCCAGGTTTAGATCATTTAACATTCAAATAGAGGAGCTCTACCAGAGACAATGCCAATGGACAGTGCCTGATCCAGAGTTGCGGGAATCTTTGCGGCTTGCTGTTGCAGAAGTCCTTCTCCCTGCATACCGATCTTTCATAAAGCGCTTTGGGTACTTTTTCTCTTTATCTATATCTATATCTATAATTAAGGTGTATTTTTCATGTTAAAAAGACTGCCATGCATGCATTAAATATTACCTGCAAGATTTTGGTGGTAAAAAGAAAAGAAAATATGGGATGTGTTTATACCTTTTTAAAAACTAATTGAAATGATAAGTGTTGGTGATATACTCCCATTATGGAACATGAGACATTGCATTTTGATTGGAATATCTATTCTTTTCCATGGTTTGTTAAATTACTTGTGTTTATTTGTTTATTTTTCTGCATTATAATATAAATTTTTTTTTTGTGTTCTAATAACATGTGGAATGCAAATGTAGGCCTCTGGTAGAAAATAGCAAGAATCCTCAGAAGTACATTAAATACACGCCAGAGGATCTTGAAAAAATGCTTGGGGAGTTTTTTGAAGGGAAGGCTGCTGTTGAAGTAAGGCGCTAAGTGTTGGGCTTTTTTGCAACTTCATGTTTTTTTGTAGTTATCTTTGATGGAATGTCAGTCTTTTTTTTATTTTCCTTTTTTATTCCCTGTAATATTATGTGTTGATATTTGGTGTAGTTATGATAGTTGTCCTAGATTGCAAATCGTTTAATGCTTATGATTTTAGAGAAGTTAGTGAATAGTGATGGCGAGCGCCAAGTTTGCGTGCTTCACATGGTTGATTGATTGATATAAATTAAAATCCCAATCAAGGGTTGTATAGTTGACAAGTGTGTGGTATTCCAAGATTTATATGTTTTATATAATGGACTTTCTAGTAATTAAACAAATTATGAGGCTAATTAACATAATTTTATATGGCGAACCTTCAAAATATCTCGTTATTTGTTCTAGCAGATTCTAAACATTTTTCTTGAGCTGTATAGATTATAAGTTTCTTATAGAAATGAAGGAGCTGATAAAGTGTCCACGAGTGGAGAAATGAGCAAATGTGCAAGCGGAATTTTCCAAAATTTTTAACTAATTTTTATTACGGGAGAAGGGTAAAGCTATAATTTTTGTTGTAACATCTATTTTACGCATATAAATTTGGAAATCACCATCATTATTCAGTAATTTTTATTAATTAATTTTGAGAAGATTTGAATAATTTACAATCTAGAAGAGGGCTAAGAATTTAAATGTATATATAGAAGTAATAATTTAACTGATTACAAACTAAATCATACATAACATACCCTGGACATATTAGAGATGAAGAAAAAATGAATTTTGCAAGAAGGCTAACAATGCTTGGGCATAATTAGGCTTGTGCTCCTCCTCTCACAGTAAAAGCATCTCATTCCGATACATGCAACATTAAAGTGTGGATAACTTGTGCAACAAAAGTAACGTGATGATAACAAAAGCATTTCGCCTGACCGAAGCGCATCTTTCTTATGGTAAATTGAAATTTAATTATAATTTTATAATTTCTTGCGAAGAAAAAATAGGATATATCCTTCGTTGATTCTGATGATACAGAAGGCGTAGGGATATATCCTATTCTGATGATACAATGCTTCTCAGTGGAATTATATCCGTCGAGATTTGATCGGACCAAGATTAGATCGGACGGTCGACACTGCCCAAATAACATCGGATTCGGACCGACGTGTTAAGTTTCCAAAAATTTCACGTGAACAAGGAAAGAAATCTTTCCTTAATTATATACACGGTAATCAACGGTCACTAATCATTTCCCAAATCGCCGACTCTCAGGGATGGAAAACCCGCTCTTTCATTAAATTAAATTAAACACCAGAGGATACCAAACGCAACATTTCTCTCTTTCTCCTCCTTCCTCTTTCTTCTTCTAATTTGCAAAGAGCCAAACAAACAAAGAGTTGTTTGTGTGTGCCTATTTCGCGACTTCTCCCGAAATCTAGCTATTTGATACCCGAAAAGAAGTGAGAACAATGATGCAATTTCTACAACGGACACGGCAGAGAGGTAATGTAATCAACTCTCTCGTGTTGTAGTGAAAAATCTGGGGTTTTGGAGTACCAATATTGAAATCCTTTGGTTCTGAAATGTAAATGTTCGTTCTAAATGCGAAATCAAGGTTACCAACCTCATAATTGGTCTCTTGATGGAAATGGTCGGACTTCAATGAAATTTTCAGATTATTTGTTGGCTGATTGCTTATTGTTTAAAAGATAGTACTACTTCATAACAATTGTGAAGAAGGTAGTGTTGTTTGTTGTGTCTCCATAACACAGAACCATTGGTAACAGATCAAGTTCTTTTGCAAAAATGTATTTGATCTCAATAAATATTAACCTTGTGCAACTGATTATTTCTTCAGGGTGTAAAGAGGAAAGGCCAAATATGACGGGACTAATGGAGGTTCTGTCCAATTTACTAAATTACTGGTTTAAACGACTGAGCATCTCCCTTGGGTGCCAATTTCCATCCTTCAATTTCTGTCTCAAGCATAAAGTTATTTCAAAACAAAACGCAACTCAAGAGGTATATAGCTTCTTTCCTTCAGCACTTTTAGAATGTTTTCACTTGATTTTAGCATTTAAAAACTTTCCTTTCTCCTCCTAAATGATACCCAACAGTAACTAACTACTCATATGCCTTGAATAGCAATGGTATGTAACTGTACTGGCAAATAGGACGCATATTTTCTTTTTGCTTTCTTTCTTTTAAAAGAGAAATGACCAATAAATCACTGGTTTGTATTTAAAACAAACAGGCTTACAAGAAGATATGTTATATGTATATGATGTAAGCTATCTGACTGGAACCAGTATACCAATATGCTGCTTCTGCTAGTTTAATGCAGTTGAAAAATAAAATGACAAGTACCTGTGATTGTAGCATCCCTTACTGGTCTTTTTTCCTCATGCATTTGCAGGTAATAAAACAGCCATGCAATTACTTGAGCTCGCAGTCAACTATTACACCGAAAGTAAGAGCTTCTCTGGTTAATTTAATTGTGGAATTGCATCAGATGCTCCAGTTCTGTCCTGAAACCCTCTAGTTGGCATGTGTGCTATGCTTATAGCTTCTAAGTATGAAGAGGTTCATAAACCCCTGGTATGTTACAAAACAACTTTAATTTAATCATCAATTTTTTTTCCCTGAATCGTTTTTAAAGATATTTCTGATTACTTTCAAATACTCATCACCAATAGCACTGTCAGTATCGCAAAAGAAATTTGATTCCTTGACCTTTCACCCAACCTGATTGATATGCTTTGTACCAGCTTATATAAACCGCACACCAGTTTGGCCTAATGAAGTTCCAAATTAATTCTGAGCTACAGATAATAAATCCGCTCTCTTTTGTTACTGTTACCTTTTACCTACATCCCAACTTAATTGTGTTCAAATACTGAAAAGTACTGTTGATAAATATAAGAAAAGAAAATTAAGTGATTCATTTTTTTTTTCTTCGTTATTTTACAGCTTGAAGAGCTTGCTGACATATGGATGCTGAGATATGTTACAGGTGATGTTGTTAGAATGGAAAAAAGGATTCTGCATAGACTGGAGTGGTCTCTTAATTTGCCTACTACATATATGTTTCTAAGTAGATGGATAAACATTGAACAACCAGATGAAGAGGTACTTCCTCTCTGTTGTTTTAGTTATCTTATATCTTTGATAATTTTAGGCTTAAATCACAAATACCTTACAAAAAGCACAAGAACTTCATAATGAGTATTTTCTAAGAGAAATTGAGAGAGGGGGAAGATATATATATATTGTATTTTACTTTTAACTGTACTTCAACCCATTTAGTTGAGTGTTTAAAAATGATCCTCATGTCTTGGTTATTTTGTAGACAGAGTGCATGATATACTTCTTTTCTGAGCTGGCATTAACACAGCACTACCTAATTCGCGTATGCCCTTCGCGGGTTGCTGCCTCTTGTGTGTACGCAGCAAGGTGTACCCTTAAGAAATATCCTCTCTGGACAAAGACACTCCAGCAATGCACCAGATACTTAGAGCCACAATTGCTGTACGTCTCTTCCCACTTTACCATTAGTTTTATTCTATATGTTTATTTACAGTAGTGGTTCTTTTGCATGCCTATATAGTTGAAATTGGAGCATTCTGGTAAGGACTGGGAAGAATTTAATCTGAATTCTTATCTTTTTTATTATCAGATCAGGGTTTATGTACTGTTCTAAAAGTAGTTTTATTAAGTTTACCCCATCCACATGAAGAAGTTCATAAATTAATCTATGTTTAGAAAATTGAAATAGTTACTTGGTTTCTAAATATAACATAACAAATTATTCCACACAAGAAAAATTGTGTTCCAACAGTTTAAGTGCCTGCATAAACTGACTCCTTTAAAACAAACCTAATAGTACAATAACCTGTTAATTAGTTACGAATGTCAAAGAAACCAGAAAGTTCTGCATGGACTTGATTCCATTTAATGCTGTTTGGTTTTGCTGATGCTGTTACAGAGAATGCACACAAATTTTGGTGGATGCACATTCACTGGCTCCCAAGTGCATGATAAACGCCGTATATGAGAAGTACTCGCTTGAAGAATACAGAAAGGTGGCATTGCATGCCGCAGTAGAACTGGAACAGCTGCCTCTACCAGTGTGGTAACTGATAAGCACTCAATTTCTGACTCTCTATCATGAAGAGAAGTCAAAATGTAATGGAGAAGTCAGTGATATAAACAATTCTATTGTTTTTATTGTTATTATATTTTTTATTCTTTTATTCCTCTTTATCACGAGAGAAGTCCAAATGTAATAGAGAACTGAGTGTGATAGAGTAATTAATTGTTTATAATCTTGTTTTGTGCATCAGCTCATGAATTTTTGTGAGAGATAATATTCTTCTTGTATTGTATATCAATTGTTCTGGAATTCTGTGGCGGTTAGACACAAAAGTAGCCAACTTAATTTGTAATTTATGTTAGAGAATTGGCATTCTGGTTCATGAAACATCTTAAAGATATTAATTTGGTTCTAATCTAATCTGTCTAAAATTGAACCTTAAAGTGAGAAACCAAATTTCATTTCCACCCTCTGTATTTGGACTTGAAAATAAATAAATCTGAAACTAAGTTATTTTGAAATTAGGAGATCTTTTTGAGAAAAGTAATAACTAAGTTGTTGTTATTGTAAAATTGTACAAAAAGGAACAAAAGGTTCTAATCCCTAGCTAATCCACCTCTAGCTATTTCTGTTAATTTTTAGAAAGCTGTGAGTACTTAGTTCAATTTCAGAATTTCGATTAACAACCCTGTCAGTTAAAATTGTAAAATCAATTTGATCTTTGACAAAAAAAAGTATAAAATAAAGTTTGAAATTATTTTGATTATTCATAGCTTGAACCATAAACTTCGTTTTATATTGTGACATCTTTTAACGACGAAAAGGAAAGGGGAAACTTTAGAAGACTTTTGGGGAGTGCACGATAAGATAATCAAACCCTCTTTTCTTTTAAAATAAAAAATCGTGTGGACTTGTTAATGTTGCGTGAGATTTCAAAAAAGTTGAATCAACGGTTGGGCTGCCATTTTGTCATTTCTTGAGCCGTCACCAAAAGAAGGGTCCCTTTTTCCATGACGTGAACCCAAAAAACAATTAATTGGTTATATGCACAACTGCGTCCTGCCGCCAAGCTAAAGAAATAGAAATGAAAATGCAATACCAACTGCTGTAAATTATATACTGCGTATTTTTGTCATGGTTTCATACATTATAGTTTTTGCTGTTTGTTTTTTTACCATACAATTACGGTAAATTTTTTAAAGATAAATTAGCTAGTGCCATATACAAGGTTTTACGGATTGCACACATGTTATTGAAGTTGAAATTTGAATTTGAAATTTTTTTTGTTCATTTAAGATTAAATAAAAGACATTGGTTAACTAATATATATTTTTTAAGTCATATATGAGAACGCTTGAGAACAAATTGAATCGTACTGATGATGTCCCAGTCATCTCTTTGTGATCCAACAGCAATAGTCATTTAATTTAACATTATAAGGAAATTTAGACCCAATTTATACACAACAGTGGATATTTACGTTTCTTCTATTGAAGCAAAATTAAAATAGTGCAAAATTTAATTTAAATATTGAAAATTAAGCTATTCATAATATGAAGGAAGTTTAATCTCTCATATATAGTTCTGATGTTGATAACTTCCAAAATTCTGCTTTTAATTATTATGATGATATCAAATTTAGGAAGTTTGGTTTAAATTTACTATCGATTTGAGATTCACAAGTAACATGGACTAACAAGTTTCATCATAAAAAAGAAAAAGAACGCCGATCATCAAACAAACATTGAAGTTTGTTATCGAAACCAAAGAAGGACAAATAAATAAATCATGCTAATCCCACTTCGCAACAATTGTTCCCTTGTCAACCTAATGCAGCTAACAACCCTAACTATATGCAAAAAAAAAAGTAAAAAACTAATCTCACCTAAATACCTAATTTAGGATTTCTGAATCCCTTCCAAATTTCTAAGTTATAAATTCACAAGCCTACGCTTCCGTGGCACTAACTGTGTAGCATTCTGTAGAGTCGACAAACGAAAATTTTAGGATCCGATTTTGGAAAGTTAGAAATTTATTGCAATTGTATCATGTGAAATATTTTCAATTATGTAAAAGGCATCAATTGATTACAATGTAACTTTAGTTGCTTAACTAGATTTTTTATCAAAATTATTTTATCATTTTAAGTTGGTACTTTAAATTGATATAAAAGCCCAAGATGCGGTGATTGCCAAGCTTTTTCTAATTTGGTCCTCATCATTTAATGTGCTGCATTGACTCAGGGATGGAACTAATGTATCAATTCATGTATGGCTCCTAAACAAGTCAAGTTACAAGGGAAATATTAAAAAAGATGCATGCAATTTTGTCATAAAACAAAAACCCAATGTTATTTTGAATTTTAAAATCAATGCATAACCTACGTTTGAATTTAAAAGCGAGATGGTATGGGTAGGCAGAAGAATAAACGTGTGTACAACGCGCCTGCCCAGTAAGGTTGCATTTTGGTTCGTTGCTCCAAAAGATATAATAATGTCGTATATATATGCAATATGCTCTAAAGCTTATGATTTAAAACAATGCTAAATAAATAGAGTGACACAATAGTCAACGTGTTCCTACCCAAATTCCTCGGTGTTCGATGTTGACCCCACAA
The DNA here is from genome assembly GCA_028095005.1 of Rhynchospora pubera. Classification (NCBI taxonomy): domain Eukaryota; kingdom Viridiplantae; phylum Streptophyta; class Magnoliopsida; order Poales; family Cyperaceae; genus Rhynchospora; species Rhynchospora pubera. The sequence continues at coordinate 67,414,740 of CM051461.1, read as the reverse complement.
CCGTTAATTGTTTTACAGTTTGGCCCCAATTTCCTTTCTAAAAAATATCTTTTAATTTCTTTTCGTTTGAATTTTTTTTTTCTAAACTGTCGAAAATCAAGCAATAATTCTAAAGTAAAAATTATGTCGTTACTTTGAAAGAGTTAACTTATTCTAATTGACTTAAATAAAGTCTTTAATGTTACTGTGGTGCGCTCCTAATTTGTTAAAAGATGTTTATCGATGCGTTTACTGTACAATAAAACTATTTTGGTAATTATACAACTATCTTTTTCATTCTTCTGTAAAAATTTGTGCGACTTACCATATTATTATTCATTTTATAGATTTTTGTTTCTTTTTTTTACTTACTGCTCCGTTTGGATACCGTGTGGGAAGAAAGAAAGAAGGGAAGAAGGGAAAAAATTTATTATAAACAATCCAAATTCTTCACAAAGTTACACACACTTTCCAATACTTCTTCCCTTCTTCCCACACCTCATCCAAACGGAGACATGAATTATTTATTTGTTGAAATTATTTTAATAGAATATTCATTTATAAGAGGATTGTTTCAATAAAAGTTTAATTTATCATTATATAAAATTTTATTTTGTAATGAAGTTATTAAATCTAAGATATATGTTAATAAATACCGTGATTTTTTTTTTCTCTATTTGTTACAGCTATTTACATTTTCTTATTTTGACCGCAATGATTTTATTTAAAAAATAGTTTTTTTAAATAAATAAACTAAAAATAGTTGTATGAATCATTATTTAATTAAGAAGTAAATATATTTGAAAATCTAAAGTATTTCATGTCTAATCTATAGAAAAAAATTCTCTCCTACGACATACGATCTGAACTCTCTAATTTTTGCTGATCGATCGATTTGAATTTATGCAAGGAGTTACTTTCGGCAAGTTTTTTTTTTGGACATAAAATTTATGCCAAATTTATATGATGACTTTCTATGACATAAATTGCTAATTTTGAACTTATAAATTTTTATCTAGAAATTTTCGCAAGTTTTTTACGGGAGATCTTTTATATTTTACATCAGAAATTTTGACATGTTTGACGAAATATATTGAATCAATTTTCTATTAATATATATAGAGGATTGCTAAAATGCTATGCATAGCACGGATGTTCTTCGTGCTACGGATTCGTTCTTGCATTTCATGCTTCAAACAATCGATCCAAACCGTTCATTATTTTCTTCATATTGAAATCTCATTAGAAACCAAATTTTACATTTTTTTTAATTTTTTTACTATTTTTCTCAAATTTTTGAAAATACTTAATCTAATAAATTCTAGGCCCTTCAATAAGAGTGATTTTAAAAAATCTGAGCAAAATAGTAAAAAAATTTTAAAAAAATGTAAAATTTGATTTCTAATAAGATTTCAATATGTAGAAGATAATGAACGGTTTGGATCGGTTGTTTGAAGCATGAAATGCAATAACGAACCCATAGCACGGAGTACATCCTTGCTATGCATAGTATTTTAGCAATCCTCAATATATATATAGAGTTTAGCTACGGTGAGTCGCGACTCACGGACCCTCCGGTGAGTCGCGACCAAAACTCCTAGATCTAGATCAAAATGACCGATCCAAACCGTTCAATATGATCTCCCTATTGAAATCTCCGTGCAAACCAAATTTTTTATTTTTTCGAAATTTTTAAGTATTTTTTTTCGGATTTTTAAAAACTGATGTTTTTAATGGTTCAGAACCAATTAGATTAACGATTTTCTAAAATTTCAAAAAAATACTTAAAAATTTCGAAAAAATGAAAAATTTGGTCTACATGGAGATTTCAATAGGGAGATCATATGGGACGGTTTGGATCGGTCATTTTGATCTAGATCTAGGAGTTTTGGTCGCGACTCACCGTAGCTAAACTCTCTCTCTATATATATATATAGAGTTTTGCTACGGTGAGTTGCAACTCACCGAAGCGTCCGTGAGTCGTGTTCAAAATTCTGAAATTTAGTTCAAAATGACCGATCCAAACCCTCCAATATAATCTTCCTATTAAAATCTCCGTGCAAACCAAATTTTATATTTTTTCGAAATTTGTAAGTATTTTTTTGAAGTTTTAGAAAATCATTAATCTAATTAGTTCTGAACCGTTCAAAAACAACAATTTTTAAAAATCCGAAATAAATACTTAAAAATTTTAAAAAATATAAAATTTGGTCTGCATGGATATTTCAATAGGGAGATCATATTAGACGGTTTCGATTGGTCATTTTGAACTAAATTTCAGAATTTTGAGCGCGACTCACGGACGCTTTGGTGAATTGCAACTCACCATAGCAAAACACACACTCTCTATATATATATATAATACAGCAAAGCTGTGAGTACCTCTCTCTAGTAATAATTCTAGTAAAAGGAAAAAAATAAAAAAATAAAGAAAACTAAGAACTTGTAGTCTTCTGAAACTCATTTTCTAAAAAAAAAAAAAATTTTGTCATTAACGGACAAATTATCTTGTCACACTACAAGAGCCCAAATTATGTTGAAATTTTCTCTGAAAGTGTGTTTTAAATAGTTATATTTTTTTCAGACGGTTCTTGAGCGATGAGTGATCCATCACCGTCTTTTAGGTTTTAGCTATCCTTGGATGCGTTTGGATAGGTGTGGGAAGAAGGGAAGAAGGAAAGAAGTGGGAAGAAGTATTGAGAAGTGTGTAACTTTGTGAAGAGTTTGGATTGTTTATAATTTTTTTTCTTCTTCTTTCTTCTTTTTCTTCTTTCTTCCAACGATCCAAACGCACTTGTTCAGTTGTTCTTCCCTCTGATGGTAATCACTATCCATTATCCAATTAACATAACACCATCATGCAGACAATAATCACCTCAATTATCTCCTCTTTTTCCATAGATACATATATCTTAGCAAATTTGAAAATTTATTCGGTCCCACAGCCTGGCCCAAAGGAATTTCTACACTTGCATCAACCACCGTTAACTTAAATAATTATAATCTCAACTTACGAATAAGAAGTCGCTGCTTGCATCAACCCCTCTCTTTCTTCACTTCCTCTTGCATTCCCTACTAGACTACTAGTACTAACCACGAAGCATCACAATTAGAATGCAAACGGATAGGAAATTATCAGTTTCGATCCGAATTTGTATTTGAATCCGTTTGTATCTGAATTTATATTTGCATATGTTTGACTGATATAACTATAAATAAGATCGAATGCAGATATTATTTGAGCGGACAGTTACGAATATATACAGATCCGTATAATCATTTAGATTACAACTTCTCCAAAAGTAAATATCTATTTTAAAGAAGGTTCATAGATATATGACTTCGATTTGAAGTTTTGAACTTAAAAAGAAAAAAAATTCTAAAATTAAATTAAATTGCAAATCCAATCGACAATTAAATTACAGATAATTTTTAACACTACTATTGAAATACTTTTTATTTTAACTAATAAGTTATTGTGAAAATGAAATTTTTTTTATTTTTGAATAATATATATGTGTAATTTAATCAGTAAAATATAAGACAATATTAGTTCAAGAACCAGTTCCTTGGTCTAGTGTATACATGTATTTATTTAAAGGCCGATTCGTATTTTTAATATCAAAATTATCTGTATCCGAATTAATGTTGGAAATTGAAAACTGATACGGATCTGTTTTGCAACGGTGTCCACTTTACAATAGGACATTACTATCCGAACCGTTTGCACCATACTTCACAAGTCACAACCAAACTCTCTTCTCCACTTTATAACGCTCTTCCTTGCCTTTTATTCCAAGTTCCAACTCCTCAAGCCCTCTCTCTCTCTCTCTCTCTGTGAGACACAGACGCCATGTCAAAGAAGGATTGCGGCAACCACGACACATTCTGGTGCTCGTGCAAGATCAAGAAGAAGTACAGGAAGATCCTGATCAGCCTCGCCATCTTAATCGTCCTTGTTCTCCTCGCAATTCTGATTGTATGGCTTGCGCTTCGGCCGACAAAGCCACAATACTATCTTCAAGACATGATCGTCTACAACCTCAACCTGACGGGCCCCACCTACCTCTCCACCACCATCCAGGTCACCCTCAAGTCCCACAACCCCAACGACCACATCGGCATCTACTACGACAAGCTCGACGTGTACGCCATCTATAAGGGCCAGCAGATCACCATCCCTACCGAGCTCCCGACGCAGTACCAGGGCCATGACGATGTCAGTATATGGTCCCCGTACCTATATGGTATTGATGTGCCCCTTGCTCCTTACCTGACGGTGGCGCTGGAGCAGGATGAGGCCGCAGGGTACGTGTTGATTCAAGTGCGTGTTGAAGGACGGCTCCGATGGAAAGTCGGCACATGGATTTCGGGTCACTACCACATTGATGTCAATTGCCCGGCTTTTCTGATGGTGGGTGGCGACGGAGCAGGCGACCATGGATTCCACTACAAGCCTGTTACTCAGTGCAATGTGGAAGTTTGAGTTTTGCGCTCTGATTGATTTTTTTTTTGTCTAATTTATTGGGAATTAGAGGATGGGTATGATCTGGTGGGGTTACAATTTGGGGTGAAATGGTGTAGGTGAAATTTGGTATGAATTAGGGGGGTTTTGTGAAAATTTTCATTGATACAATTATGATGTATGTATTCCGTTACTTGCGCCTTTACTTGTAAGAGTTTACAACCTAATTAATGAAGATAAACATAATAGTTTAGTTTTAAATTCGTACGGTACCGTTTTTGGTGTGGAACCAAGCTGTAACTGGTTGTTGATTTCCGGATTTTGAGCTTTGTCTGATCATCCAATTCTCTCCCATGCATATTGATAAGAAAAAAAAAAGGGGAAAAAAAAAAGAGGTTATCTCTCCCATAAATGAAGGCTAAACCAGTATTCTCATTTTGCTTTTCTTTGCTCCTATTAAATCTGCTTTGTACTTTCCTCACCATCCTAATGCGATAAGCGTTGTTTTTCTGTTATTCGGTTGCTTGCCTGTATTAATTGTTTGATCACATATAAAAATGCTTGTATTAACTAGATGTCTGAGTCTGACACATGTTAGAGCGATCGAGTTACGGGTTGTTATATGTAAATTTTGAATTCTATTTCATTTATGTGGAATTAATAAGTGAAATATCTTGGGATGCATTCCATACCAAAATATTTCAGATGAGTAAAAATTAATAATGCTAGAGGGGGCGTTTGGATGAGAGAAGAAGAATGGGGAAGAAGGAAGAAAGAAGAAAAAAAATTATAAACAATCCAAACTCTTCACAAAGTTACACACTTCCCAATACTTCTTCCCACTTCTTCCCTTCTTCCCTTCTTCCCACACCTATCCAAACGCACCCAGAGAGTAGAGACAATATCTCGCTTCCAACGCTACTACGAACAACTATAGACAATGTTCAATTTTTTTATATATATTTTTTTATGACAGAAATGCATATTTTAAAGGTTTCTGTTAGAGAGAATAATATATTTGAGAATTGAAAAAAAACAGTCAAACTATGATATTGTCTTATTAACATTTATTTGAACTAAATTATGGAGTTAGGTTTATGTGTGACTCTGGTTCGGGAAGGAATGTAAGTAATTTTGTCGATAAAAAAAATTTGCCCATAATTTTTTTTTTGACAATATTTTTTATATTAGATCATAATTGGATTTAACCTGTTATCATTATTTAATTCATATAGTATTCGTGATTATTTGTAGAAAAAACTGTAGGAATAATCTTAAAGGTCCGTTGACTGTTCAACTCAACAAAATAATCTTACTTCGACAGCAATACTTTTACTATTTTATACTCTCCCTGAAAGGGCATATAAGTTCAAGCTAGATGTTGCTTGACATAATGACATGATTGTTCTGGCGAGTAAGCGAAAGCCACGTCAAGTAGATATATGTAGAATGAAGTTGAAATTATTTCCTGTTCTAATTGCAACACTTGTGGCAAACATGAATGTCTATTAACTTCTCTACGGTCTACGGACCATGGGTTGTTCTGCAGACTTGGTTAACCTGTTCCCAGTTCCCAGATAAATTTCAAATTAATTCGGCTAGGACCAAAGTTCTTGATTTAAATTTTAAATACGATACATGTGTAAATTAAGTTAGTTTATTAATTAATGCAGATCATATAACAACTATTGATAGTTTTAGAAAGCAAAAACTCATAAATTTTATGATTAATTTGGAGTAATGCACATTTTTACAATTTTTCAACGCGAGTTCAATTCGTCAATTCATTCAGGGAGATGTTGAAAAAACAATAATATGAAGATAATACTGAGATTATTCAACAGTAGCATTGTAAAAAGTGGAATGGATCGACATATGGTTAGGGTGTCGATCTTGAGCAACTAAGAAGAATTTACAACCAATCATGCCGTGTTAAACTTTTATATATATAATACAGAAAATTAGTTAGAAACAACATATTTTTTTTTTGGGAAATATATCTATTGCAATCTTCTTATAGAAAGAATAATAAGAAAACCTTATCCACATTAAGAACAAATCATTACAAAATTAGATTATTTTCTTAACATTTTTTTTGTTTGAAATTAGAAGAGTTTATTTGTTTACCATATTATATACTAATGACTTGAATTTTATAAATTTGCACGGATGAATATGGACTCAAAAATAATTAATCAAATTTAGCAGTCCATTATTTGGACTTAATTTGGTATACATGGCCGCCAAAAAAAAAAGAATTATCATATATAGATACTATTCCTTGCCATTGATCTATCGATTATGATTAATCGACCAATAATGGGTCTAGTCGTCAATTTGTTTACAACATTATTGAACGTTGTTTCTCAAATAATAATAATAATAATTGTTTGAACATTTTGTTATTATTATTATTATTATTATTATTATTATTATTATTATTATTATTATTATTATTATTATTATATTATAGTTGGTGTTAATTGCTCCATATTGAACTTAGGGCTGTATACGAGCCGAGTTCGAGCGAGTTGGGGCCAACTCAAACTCAACTCGGCTATAACTCGAGTTAGCTCGACTCGAGTTGGAAATACTTTCGAGTTTTTTAAGTTAGATCAAACTCAACTCGTCTCTAACTCGAGTTGGCTCACGAGTCACGAGCCAACTTGACATGAATATGTCTACTTTAAATTTTCATTTTTTAATTTATATATTATTTCAAAATTAAAATAATTACTATATACAATAATATAAAAATAAACTATATTATCAATTTTTTTTTCATTGATTTGAAGCAAAATATGTCTTGAAACTCAATATTAACACTCATAGATCATGTTGATAACCTTAAAAAAATTTAACTTTATTACGTTACGAGTCAGCTCACGAGTCAACGAGTTGAGTTGAGCCTAACTCAAACTCGACTCGTTGATTAACCGAGTTGGTTCAACTTGAGTTATACCAACTCGAGTTTTTTTTAGCTCGAGTTATAACTGAGTTTTTCACGAGTCGAATTCGAGTAACTCACGAGTTACGAGCTTTTTGCTCACCCCTAATTGAACTATTGTTGACAGCATCCCTGCAAAAAAAATGTTGTTGGAAAAGAAAAAATAATCTGGAAGTAGTAAAGAGAGTGGATGGTTTCCGTCTATGCAAAGGAGAGAAATCAACCTCCATTTTTCTCTTATTAAATTCCGAGATGATCGAGATGAATTTACTCATAAGACCCTTTAAGTTGATCAAAGTCTGCGGATTTGGTATGGTTTTTCTAGTTGGTGAACAAACTTTAGGAAGGCAATCATACAAAAATAAGCAAACGGACTATACCAAACTATAATATGGATACTTTTAAGAGGAGAAAAGAAAAAAAAAAGTTGGTCTCCTTTTGGAAGATGACAATGATTTTTACTGACCATGTAAAATTATTGTCTACTTGTATTAGACAGCTTTTCTAAAGGGACCAAAACAAAAGAAAGAAAGAAAGCTTTGTTGACAGAGTAGATGTGATTTATTACTAAGTTTTCACCCATTATTAATCTTAATTTGAAAGGTTAGCTAAGCATTAAGTCCTTATATGAGGCTGATTAGCTTCTATTTCTATTCTTCAAAGGAAAAGTTTCGCTTTCATTAAGAAAAAGAAAGATAAAATTATGTCAAATCACAGAACTTCATTTTCATCGGATATTCGGATTAGCTGAACTTATTGCAGAGAGAATCGACATAAGACCCTGATCTATGCCACAAAAAGTGAAGGGACAAGAACAACAAATGAGCAACGTAATTAGATGTCATTTTCGGCTATTATTTAAAAACGAGTAATTTTAAAGCTTCAACATGTTTCAGACTTTGAGCTACGAGAATCCCAAGACAATTCAGAGACAGATCTGATCCATTCATTCGGAATTGTATGCTATAGATCGGTACTGCTATCCAGTTCAACGATTTTGTACATTCTGAGAGGAGACAAAACTCTATTTTCTGCAATTATTGAAAATTTGCAAGAGTGTTTAGTGGGCATAGAGGTTAGAGGAGTATAAATTATAAACTGATGATTTGAAATTGACCTCCTGTCGCTGTTTGTTATTGTCATTTCATTGCAACTTTTGTTCCTTTTCCTTTTGGGCCGGGTCCAGAGTGAGTGACTGTTACCTAAATAAACAAGTAAATCAAATTTTTTTAGCTGTTGGAAACTTGGATAAACAATCTTCAATAATCATTATGGAAATGTTTTTTTTTTAAATCTCACGCGTTTGAGCATCTAATCCTTTTGTATTGACATTCGTTCTTTGAGCTGAAAGGTGAGAAAAAAATCAATTACAATTTACAAATTTTCCTTTCATGGTTACAATTTTAAATTTTCATAGGTTACTTGTGAAGTTGTGATTAAATAGTACGTTATAAATGGAAACAACTCAACCATTTTTTAAGGTTAGTTGGCGAACCATACAATTTGTTATTGACTATGGTGTGTTTGGATGAGCCCGGAATAGGAAATAGGAATAAGAAATTTCGGTTTGCGTGGTTATCCATATTCTTTATTTTTATACCATGATTTTGTTAGTATAGGTATAAGGGCTCAAGGCTTCGTTTGGATGCGTTGAGAATAAGGTAGGAAGAAGGAAGAAGGGAAGAAATTTATTGGGAAGGGGTAAATTTATTGGGAAGTGTGTAATTTTTGTGAAGAGTTTGAATGGTTAGAAATAAATTTATTGGTAAAAAGTGGTTATTTCTTATTCCTTATTCCGGGAAGAAGTCATCCAAACGGAGTCCAAATTTCTTATTCTTGTGTTGTTTGGGTTGCACAAGAATAAGAATAAGCACGCAAATCGAAATTCCTTATTCCTATTTTCTATTCCGGCTCATCCAAACAGGGTATCTATGCTCGAGTTCGGCGCAACACCTAGGCTCCGTTTGGATGCGTTGAGAATAAGGTAGGAAGAAGGAAGAAGGGAATGAATTTATTGGGAAGGGGTAAATTTATTTGGAAGTGTGTAACTTTTTGTGAAGAGTTTGAATGGTTAGAAATAAATTTATTGGTAAAAAATGATTATTTTTTATTCCTTATTCCGGGAAGAAGTCATCCAAACGGAGCCCTAGATTAAAGACCAACTCTCGGAAGAAATATTATACAGAAAACTCGTTGCAAGCATCGGAGGCAGCAATTAATGCAGCATATATAAAAGCACAAACACATTCATGCAGCTATTGTCCTGGATAAAAAATAACCTCGAAAAATATTAGTTGTCCAAAAAAAATAATTGTCATGGACAGAAAATGTGTAGGTCTAAAGAAAAACAGCATGGGTAAGTAGGAACTGAACAGATTTCTGAAAACGAAAAAATAAAATGCTTAATAAATAATTAATGAAAACATTGGATGAAAATGAGAGAATGATGAAATCTTTGTGATGATGATAAGCAATTCCTAAGCAAATCTTTGATACCACATGTACCAGCAACAACTCCAAGAACATATCTTTCCTCTACTTAGCCTCCACAGAAGTCTATTAAGCAGCCGTAGAATGTTCATGAACATAATTTTTTTTTTTTTTGGAAAAAAGATGAAAGCGCCACCAGCTTCATTTTCATGAAAAATGAAACAAGTATGTTCATAAATATATAATTGAAAGAGAAAAAAAAAACACACGCGCGCACACACACAAAGCCACCATGTTATTTCTAACAGAAACAGGCATTTTTCTCACCCCTTTCGTTTGAAAAGATCAAGTGCATTCCTGTAACAAATCTGAAAATACACTACAAGTGACTTAACTGTTCTGATTTAGAACTCACAATCCCCTGAGTTAGGTGAAGGATTCCTGGGCCCCACATCTTCTAAATTAGTACAACTTTTTTCTTGCCCAGGCGTATTTTGAACTTAATTGACCAATATTTTCCCAGCCTCTGTCAAATTCATTAAGAAAAATGGTACAATTCCAAATAAATGAAAACAATTGTTACAGAAAATAAGAAAGAAAGACTTCTGGTCTGCTGCTTTACCCTCATAAACGATAAAATTCTCCAACCTTTTTTGCAAACTCGTCACGATCCCACTTGTTATATCTAGACATTTTAACCCCTTCCTCTTTACGCTCTTTGCTACCTAGGTTGACTGGGTCAAACTCACCCTTTTCAACCGTGATCAAAGGTGAGAAAAATATCACTTACAAAATTTCCTTTTATGGATACGATTTTAAAGTTTAAATTTTAAATTTCATTGGTGACTTGTGATCAAATAAAACATCATAAATGAAAGCAAGCTCAACCATGCAATTTGTCATTAACTATAAAATATCTCAGCTTAAGCACGGTGCAACACCATAAAGATCAACTCTCGGAAGAAATATAATCCAGAAAACTCGTTGCAAACATCCGATCCGAGGAAGCATATATTTGTAACTACAATAGTAATTTTGTCGTGCACAATTGTGTCGTCTTTAATCCCGATAACAAGGACCTAAGTACCTCAAGCGACTCAAATAGTAATTTTGTTCGACCAACACAATTTCTTAACAGAAAACTTAGCAATTAAAAGAAAGAGCAAGGTTCCGGTGCCACACATTTTTGGTGTCACGAATGCCACACTTTACTTTTTTACTTTAAATTTCAAAATTTAAAATATGATCATCTGATCCAAACCGTTGATCTTCTTCATTTTAACGACGGATGCGTTGTCATAAAATTTTATAATGTTTTAAGTTTATTTGATGCTTGATCAATATGTAATAAATGAACGGATCAAAATAACTAAAATAGATTAATTCTAATATGTCCATTTTTCAACCTCTTGATCAAGTATCAAATAAACATTAAAAATTATAAAATTTTAGGACAACACATTCGTCATTAAAACGAACAAGAACAACGGTTTGGATCGGACAATTATATTTTAATTTTTTAAATTTAAAATAAAAAGATAAAGTGTGGCATTTGCGGCACCAAAAAAGTGTGGTATCGGAATCTTGCTCAGAAAGAAATTAGATATTTAAAGTGTTGTAGTAACATTAGTTCTCCCAAGCATCTAAACAAAGCTTGGCTGAAACCATACAGCACGTCGATGGCCTGCCCAAACGCATGGTGCATACTCAAAGTCCATGTACATAGAATCGCCATCAAGTGATGAGCCCCAGTCATGAGAGCAGAGATCAAACCATACGAGGCCACTATTGAAAAGGACTCTGTTGTTTGTGTTGGTCATCAGCTAAAGTTTGAACGGCTGCTCTTGGAATTGGAATATGTTAATTCCTTCCTTAAGGCTACTGGAACCAATCATGTAAACTCCCAATTCCCCTCCCAATAAATATCCACGAACAACTTTTTAACTCTTGCTCGAAATTATAGACGGTACTCTTATCGGGCTTGTTTGGCTCAATAATCTCCATGGCTTTCTTATAAAGCAAATAAAATTGTCCATTGTAGTATGTCGCATCTACAAACTTCGGCAAACGATTTGGACAGATGTTCACCCGCGTCCAGCACGAGTCCCCAACCTGGCAGCACAAGATCAACCGCAAATGATGAAATAACACCATTATTAGGCAGTCCCGATCAGTCAGATCCGCAGAGAAAGTCATCTTACCGTCAAAAAACCCAGGTACATAAGAAAAAAATTATTGCAACGATAATCCCAGTAATCTCTGATATGTTTAACTGGAGTGTTAAAAGGAGGGAGATGGATTCTATCTTGAGTTATCGGATTTAGTAAGAAAAGCTTACTACCTTGACACGTCCCAACCAAAAGCCATCCACGGTAGGAGGCACAGACCTTCATGTCGACGGTCTCTGGGAGGTGGAGCTTGTGGATCTTAGATTGCCAGTGATTATAGAAGAGGCGGATACCGTCATCGTCACCCTTCAATGAGCGCCATCGAGGATTTATTAGCCAGGGGAGTTGCGGAGGGAGGTGACGCAGCTTTGAAAGGGAGGCAGAGCGCCATGGACTGCAAACAGCACGAAATCGGACATAGTCGATGATAGATTTTATCTTTTCTGAGATCAAGTGCACGACTAGTTGCGGAAGAGAGGCCCAATATCAGGGAAAACAAATGTTGAACCATCCATTTCGTAACACAAACAGACACCGGGGGGTTTGCTTTTTCTGTCTCTTCCCGCTTGTACTCGACTTTTTTCTTTTAATATAAATAAAATATGGTAATTCGTCGGCCGACCTTCAAAAAAATATATGTTATATTATTATTTACTTCTATTTTTTTTAAAGATAACACAGACAGATCCATTTTTCGAAATTGGGAATGTGATCTACAAATGGATCTTATAAGATTTTGCCGAGAGTATAATTTAGTTAAGAATTGAAAATTTTCTGTCAAATATGTTGTTTTATTCTCTTATTTAGAACTAAATTAGGTTTCTGTGAGTGACTATGGTACGGAAAGGAGATATAGCCTCAATAACATAATTACATTTTAAATATCATTTTTTTTGGTATAATATATTATAAATTATTTAATTTATATCTATTTGTGATTTTTTTTAAGATAAATTAGGGATCTAAGTCACTCCAATTTATTTTTAAATTAATTGTCTATGAAAGAGCCCAATCGGATTTCAAATCCGTCCTATATCTATTTGTGATTATCTTTAAGAAATATTTGGAAAAAACTTTGAGATGAAACTAAACAGAAACAGAAGAGGGAGGATAAAAGAACGCAATAGTTCTATTGAAGAAAGTATTTTCGTTATGATTTATTTTGTGTTAACCTTTCAAAAAACACTGATGCCTATATTTATTATAGGCAGATACAGGGGACTAATTAATCTGAGATTATCCTAAACATCTGCAATACAATGCACCTGCTAATCATCTGATTACCACAAGCTTATCACGTAACAAATTCAACTCAAGAACCCAGAGCTACATATATACAGGATTAATCAGTATATTATCTATTAGAAACATCTTTTATCAGATACTCCCATAGGCCTGTCAATACCCATCCGTTTCGCACGTTTCTGTTCCGTTCCGTCCGAAATGGAGCGGAAATGAAAGAATTTTTTATTACTTTTCAGCACACGGAATGGAATGCTGTTTCGTTTAGATGGACGAAACGTAAACGAAACGGCCCATGTACGTTTCGTTAATTAACGTTCTTCCGTCGGCCCAGTAATCCAGCCTTAGTCCAGCAGAGAGGCGAAAAAAGAGGTGCCTGATAGGCGGGTTTCACATCGAAATATTCAACCCTTTTAGGCCTTAATTTCAATTAAATGTTTGTGTTTTAGTTAGATTTAATGCAATTTAGGTTAGAAATATGGTACTGCTATTTGCCCTTGTCTAATTTCAGGTTCAGTGATGATTTGGAGCAAAATTGGGCCCAAGACAGTGTTCAAGCGGAGCAAATCAGAGTCCAAGCGACTGGAGCAAAGGAACAGGGTCAAACCAGACAAGTCCCCTGTTCTGGCGACCCGCCAGGATTTCAGACGACCCGCCAGGAATCCAGGCGACCCGCCAGGATACCTGTCGACCCCGCCAGAACATTAACCGACCTGCCCAATTTGGTGAGATATTTCTGGCAGAGCACTTTCTCTATTCTTGGACGAGCCAGACATGATCTCCACCTATGGGAACCGCCTTTGAGAGTTATTTAAACATAGGGAGAGCTCCAGAAAGAAGGGGAGTCGAGTTAGAAGTCAGTTTAGAGAGAGAGAATTCGAGAGAAGATAGCAGAATCCCCCAGCTGCCTCCTGTCGACCCGCCAGGATCTCTGGCGACCCTCCAGAAAACAAGCTGAGAGTTGTTTGCTGTTTGTTCTTGTTGTAAACTTTCTCTATTTTCTGTCTTTGATGTTTAGTTTGCTGAAACCTTTTATCTTTATGCTTAGTATGACTTTTAGTGAGTAATTTAGTTTAGGGGCAATTGTAGGGAACCATGACTTGGTAGATTAATGAAGTTTAATTTAGTTTTCTATTTTTTCTAAGTTGCTTTGCTTTACTTGAGTTTATTTGCTGAAATTGTGAATTGAATTGAATTGATTTGAAGGTTTGCTCACTTGGTTAGGCCTGACCTCGTAGATTAAGCAAATAGAACCCTAATCTCAAAACAATTTCTATTCTCAAACCTTAGGATAGTTAGTATACCCAAAAGGTGAAACCGGAACTTAGCCGAGAGGTTTATTCCCTCCTAAGATCGAGAGATCTAGGATATCCTACCGAATAGTTAAAGCAAACCCTAAAACTTAAGCCAAGAAACGAGAGTTGAAACTTAGGTTTTTAGGGAGGTTTAGAGGTTAAAACTTAGTAATACCAAATCAAGAACGAGAGTTAGTATTTGGACCAGAGTTTAAACCAAAAACCTGAACTTAGAGAACTTAGAAACTAATCAAACTGAATTGTCGTACTGTTCTGGCGACCCGCCAGGAACTCTGGCGACCCGCCAGGAATCCTGTCGACCCGCCAGGATAGTGCCTGGAAGTGGAACCCGATCAATTGACCCTAGTTTAAGTCCTTAATTCGAGTTTAGATCTTTAACTTAATTTTTAGAGTAATTTAGAGATAATTCAGAGTTTAGAATTAATTCCTTTAGTTAAATTTATTACTTTTAATTAATTAACCAACTTTTTGACTTATTTACCCCTAGATCAATCGAACTAAATTACTTAAAGTCTATAGTTTAGAAAAACCGTCCCTGTGGATTCGATCCTCAAGCTATACTGCATTAGATTAGATTGAGGTTTAATTTGACCTAGGTTTTACCTCCGATCAAATTTGGCGCCGTTGTCGGGGACGGTGACTAGATTTAAGTTTAGGTAATTAAGTTTTATTGATCTTTTGTCTTTTCCTCTTGTTTCTTGATTGTAGGAGTACACGCTGGCCGGGAAGAAGAAGCCTAAGCAACCTCAACCCGCAAGCGAGTGCAAATACTTTACGAGGAGTCAAGCCAAGAGCGACGAGACACCCCGACCTTCCGCTTCGTTTGTTTCCCAAACCGTTCGTTTTCCGGGAGAACAAATAGAAGCCAAGGAGGCCACAACTTCGACTTCATCACCTATTTCGACTCCCTTGCTGGTTTACCAACGAGGAAGGCGAAATCCATCAGCTCGATTCACGAACCAACCACCAGGACCAATCCAGGCGACCCGTCAGGATTCAGGCGGACCCGCCAGGAAAGATCCTGAGGAAGGTTCGAAAGACGCAGACGACGCGAAACCAATGGCAGACCTGAACGGGAACCCACCTATTGGTCCAGAAGGAGACGGGCCGTTGATAGTTGATCCATCCATTATTCAACGAGCCCTTGATGACGCTAGGGAGGCGGCAAGGATTGCGGCGGAGAACCGACCTTTGAAGGAGATCGGAGCCCCAACCGCAAACAATGTCCGACTTGGAGTCAACCCTCCCCAAGCTCGAAGGACTCGCGATCTGTTCTTCAACCCATCTCTTATAGCCCTTATCCAACAGAACCAATTTAGTGGGAATCCGACGGAAGACGCGAACAAGCACTTGCAGCGATTCCTACGGAATTGCATCACTCTCAACCTCGAAGAAGTCGCTCCCGATATAATCCGGTTAACTCTTTTCCCTTTTTCTCTTAGAGACCAAGCAGAGGATTGGTTGAATAGTTTCAATAGTAACCCGTTTACTTGTTGGGATGATTTAGCCAAGGCCTTCTTGGAAAGGTTCTATCCTAGAATCAAAACCACATCGATCGTGAGGGAGATAATTGGGTTTAAACAGGAAAGTGATGAAAATTTGTTTGAAGCTTGGGAACGCTTTAAAGATTTGTTGAGAATGTGTCCTCATCATGATATAGGCCAGGATAGACTAATTTGTAGTTTCTATGACGATTTGAACCATCAAACTCGTCAAAGTGTTAACTCAACTGCAGGTGGGTCTCTTCTCGACCTAGGGTGTAGGGATGCAAAGGCGCTAATCGAAAGCATGGCAAGCTCTCAAACCAATTGGTCGGTGAGAGAGAAGAATTCCAAAGGAGGGATGATAGAAGTGGACAAATCAACCCATTTGCAAGCTCAACTAGACGCCTTGACCACAATGATGAAGGAAATGAAGACCAAACCCGTGGAGGCGGTCCAGAAGTGTCAATTCTGTGAGGAAGAAGGACATACAGCCAAGGCATGTCACTTGGTAGCTAGAGACGAGCCAATAGCCGATGTTAATGCAATCATGGCACCTCCGCCCTACGCGCCCAGAACTACGTGTACCGAGACAAGAGAAACCATCCTGGGCTATCTTATGGCAATCCAAGCGGGTGCGCGAATCCAGGGCAAGCTCAACCACCACCTCAAAACAAGCCTAACAACAACGCTGTAGGTAATAATAATCAAGTTAATTACTATCAGCAACATAGGAATTTGGTGGACAAGTTCATGGCAGACCAAACGGAGTGGAATCATTCAGTTTTTGATGAGATGAAGCAAGTTCGTAAGTCCTTGCAATTCCTCATTCAACAAAGCAAATTGGCAAACCCTCAAAGCCAAGGAGCTTTAACGAAGACCGGGATGTTTCCAAGCCAACCTGAAGTGAACCCCAACGGAGAAGTCAAGAGTGTCACGCATCGACTAAGGAGTGGAACGGAGTACGTTGGTCCCAAAAATCCAGACGAATCGGTCCCAGGACAAGTCCAGGCGGACCCGCCAGAAGCTCAGGCGATCCGCCAGAAGAAAATGCAGAAAAACATGGCTGTCAGGACAATTTCTGGCGACCCGCCAGGATTCCTGGCGACCCGCCAGGATGATGCGCAGAATGCAGAGCTCTCAGGACAATTTCTGGCGACCCGCCAGGATTCCTAGCGACCCGCCAGAAAAGATCCTGAAGCTCAGAAAGACGAGATCAAGGCTCCGATTCAGACCCGTTATGCGCCAGAAGTTCCATTTCCCGAGAGGCTAGCCAAGGCAAAGGAAGAGAAGGAATACAGCAAGTTCATGGAGATAATGAAGCAAATCCAAATCTCCATACCCTTCACCGACATGTTGACCAAAATGCCCTCCTATGCCAAGTTTCTAAAAGACATTTTGACTAACAAGAAGAAGCTGGAGGACGTTTGCATTGCTGTGACTCATGAGAGCAAATCTGTGTCAACCAAGAGACTTCCCCCGAAGTTGAAAGATCCAGGGAGATTCACGATTCCGTGCAAGTTTGGGGAGGCAAACATCAAGCGAGCTTTGCTGGACTTGGGAGCAAGTGTGAGTCTCATGCCCGAATCTGTTTTCAACAAGCTCGGAGTGGGAGAATTGAGGACAACCTGAATGACATTGCAACTCGCGGACCGATCGACTTGTTTGCCCTTGGGAATAGTTGAAGATGTGCCAATTCAAGTTGGAGATATTGTGGTGCCATGTGATTTCGTGATTGTGGACATGGAAGAAGACCCCGAGGTACCTATTATTCTTGGTAGACCATTTCTAGCAACTGCTGGTATTCTTATCAATTGTAGGAATGGAAAGATGCTTGTGAAGGTGGGAGACGAAACCGTCGAATTTGAAGTTGAAAAAGCATTGAAGCTGCCCAACCAAGTTGACACTTGTTGCATGGTGGATATGCTTGATGAAATAGTTCAAGAAGAGTTCAATTCAGAGGTGACAAAAGCCTACACCTACCCCATCAACGACCAAGAAGAATGTGATACTTATGTGGCAAGTTTGGAGGAAGAACCAGAGGAAGAAGGAGAAGTGGATGTTCTCAGGACAGTTTCTGGCGACCCGCCAGAAATCCAGGCGACCCGCCAGGAAACCAGCCCCGTTCATACAAAACTGCCTGAAGCCAACCAAGGAGCGGCCATACCTGATGCTCCTATGCAACAACCCCCACAAGAGTCGATGCAAGGGTCGCAGCCGTTTGGCCAGTACGGGATGCCGCCGTACCAAATGCCGCCCTTTGCCATGCAACCGTTTCAAGGTGGAGGATTTGATATGGGTGGTTCATCTTCGAGCGTCCCGCCACATGAAGAGTTCAGCTACGCATCCCTATGCGCTAGCTTGAACAATTTAGCTCGCCTCTCAAGCGAATCCAACGAGCTAGGAAAGCGCATCAGTGACAAGTGCGAGGCAATCAAGCGAGACGAAAGGGAGAATGAGGTGGCTCATGGACGGATGAACGAGATATATGATTGGTTCTTCCCGATCTTTGGACAGCCACTGCCTCCACCGCCTCAGTGAGATTTGGTGACCGATAGGTTCGACACGACAATTTGTGAGTTTCCTTCACTTTTCTTTTGTTTTTCTCTTTTAAATTCTGTTTGTTTGTGTTTGTTGGATGCAATTGAACAAGTTTGGGGAGGAAAATTTGGAAATTTGATGGAAGAGCACTTGTATCTAGGAAATTGCATCATAGCATGTAGGAATGTTAACTCTCGGGACATTTCTGGCGACCCGCCAGGAATAAATCCCCTTTTGCATTACTCTCGGGACAAATTCAAGCGGACCCGCCAGGATCCTGGCGGGGTCGCCTGAAAACTTGGCTTGAGCGTTTTTTCATTTAGATTTGTATATAATGCATGGTTAATTCATATAATTTGCATTTAGATAAGTTTAAGAAGGTAATTAGTAATGATTAGGATTGAAATTTGAGCAAATTAAGAAATGAGTATTACTTGAAATCGAGATTTGAAAATCTGCATTTGAATTTGACCTAACTTAATGCACTCAAGGGTTAAAAGCAATTGAAAAGCATTGAGCATGACTTGTCTCGTAGTTCTTTAAGTTCAATTGAGTTTTAAGATTTTAATGTTTGCATTGAAATTCTAGATTTCGGTTTATTTGGCATCCACTTTAAAATTGAATACCCTAAATGCCCTTAGATCGATTCTTGCAACACAAAATAGAGATTCAACAAAAGAAGTCATGGCAAGAGTTAATGAAATGTCACAATGTTTTTATGTTTAATTAAATGTAAAAAAAATTAAAAAAAAATAAAAAATCAAAAAAATCAAAAACAAAATAAAAAGGGGAACTAAAAAGTGGTGCAGTGCCATGGACACTGTAGGAAGCTATAGGTACTAGCGGATTAAAAGAACTCCATAAACCATGGGTAAGAAACAGAAAGAGATTCATGGTATAAAAAAAAAGAAATAAAGAGGAAAAATCCTCTAAAGTTAAATCCGCTTTTATCTGGCTGACTTCTCTGCCTCGGGAAAAATCTCCTCGCCCCAGGAGCAAAATGTATCTTTAAATTTAAATTGTAAAGGTGAATTGTCTTAACTCTTGCTTGATTGAATTTGATGGGCTAACGTTTGTGATGGGAGGGTGTGATCCCGTATCTTGATTGTTAATGCAAATTTTAGGAACTTGAAAACCAATTGGGATTAAAGAAAGACGGGGAAAGTCATGATTAATGATGGTCAATTATTTTGAGAATTGTTTGTGTGAAGTCATGGTCACTTGGACTAAAATTGTTTGAAATTGGATTTTGAAAAATTGTTTTGACATACTCTATTTTGAAGTTGCTCAAGTTTTGATGTTAATTGTGCTAAGGACACTTCTTAGGCTTAGGAAACCAACCATTGAATTGTAATTAAGTCCTAAACTATCTTTCTAAGTTTGAATTGTTGCTTAGGGACAAGCAAGTTTAAGTTTGGGGAGATTTGATAGGCGGGTTTCACATCGAAATATTCAACCCTTTTAGGCCTTAATTTCAATTAAATGTTTGTGTTTTAGTTAGATTTAATGCAATTTAGGTTAGAAATATGGTACTGCTATTTGCCCTTGTCTAATTTCAGGTTCAGTGATGATTTGGAGCAAAATTGGGCCCAAGACAGTGTTCAAGCGGAGCAAATCAGAGTCCAAGCGACTGGAGCAAAGGAACAGGGTCAAACCAGACAAGTCCCCTGTTCTGGCGACCCGCCAGGATTTCAGACGACCCGCCAGGAATCCAGGCGACCCGCCAGGATACCTGTCGACCCCGCCAGAACATTAACCGACCTGCCCAATTTGGTGAGATATTTCTGGCAGAGCACTTTCTCTATTCTTGGACGAGCCAGACATGATCTCCACCTATGGGAACCGCCTTTGAGAGTTATTTAAACATAGGGAGAGCTCCAGAAAGAAGGGGAGTCGAGTTAGAAGTCAGTTTAGAGAGAGAGAATTCGAGAGAAGATAGCAGAATCCCCCAG
Organism: Rhynchospora pubera; assembly: GCA_028095005.1. Taxonomy (NCBI): domain Eukaryota; kingdom Viridiplantae; phylum Streptophyta; class Magnoliopsida; order Poales; family Cyperaceae; genus Rhynchospora; species Rhynchospora pubera. The sequence continues at coordinate 67,394,219 of CM051461.1, read as the reverse complement.
CTGCCTCCTGTCGACCCGCCAGGATCTCTGGCGACCCGCCAGAAAACAAGCTGAGAGTTGTTTGCTGTTTGTTCTTGTTGTAAACTTTCTCTATTTTCTGTCTTTGATGTTTAGTTTGCTGAAACCTTTTATCTTTATGCTTAGTATGACTTTTAGTGAGTAATTTAGTTTAGGGGTAATTGTAGGGAACCATGACTTGGTAGATTAATGAAGTTTAATTTAGTTTTCTATTTTTTCTAAGTTGCTTTGCTTTACTTGAGTTTATTTGCTGAAATTGTGAATTGAATTGAATTGATTTGAAGGTTTGCTCACTTGGTTAGGCCTGACCTCGTAGATTAAGCAAATAGAACCCTAATCTCAAAACAATTTCTATTCTCAAACCTTAGGATAGTTAGTATACCCAAAAGGTGAAACCGGAACTTAGCCGAGAGGTTTATTCCCTCCTAAGATCGAGAGATCTAGGATATCCTACCGAATAGTTAAAGCAAACCCTAAAACTTAAGCCAAGAAACGAGAGTTGAAACTTAGGTTTTTAGGGAGGTTTAGAGGTTAAAACTTAGTAATACCAAATCAAGAACGAGGGTTAGTATTTGGACCAGAGTTTAAACCAAAAACCTGAACTTAGAGAACTTAGAAACTAATCAAACTGAATTGTCGTACTGTTCTGGCGACCCGCCAGGAATCCTGTCGACCCGCCAGGAACTCTGGCGACCCGCCAGGAATCCTGTCGACCCGCCAGGATAGTGCCTGGAAGTGGAACCCGATCAATTGACCCTAGTTTAAGTCCTTAATTCGAGTTTAGATCTTTAACTTAATTTTTAGAGTAATTTAGAGATAATTCAGAGTTTAGAATTAATTCCTTTAGTTAAATTTATTACTTTTAATTAATTAACCAACTTTTTGACTTATTTACCCCTAGATCAATCGAACTAAATTACTTAAAGTCTATAGTTTAGAAAAACCGTCCCTGTGGATTCGATCCTCAAGCTATACTGCATTAGATTAGATTGAGGTTTAATTTGACCTAGGTTTTACCTCCGATCAGTGCCCTAGCCGCTCTCGAGTCTTTCTCTCGCGTGTATCGCCTCTCCTTCTCCCTATCCTCTCCGACAGCTCTCTCACCACATCGCACCCCTCTAATCGGAGCACCACCACTCGCCAAGTCACCTCCACATCAGCCGCCACCTATTCTCCTTCCAAAACCAACTCCCTCTCCTCTTTGAACCGCTACGGCTTCTCATCTTCCCAAACCGAAAGAATCATTCATAAAAATTCATGGGTTCTCACTACTGAACCAGAGAAAATAATAGAACCCAATTTAGATTACCTCCTCTCCTATGGCTACTCTCCTCCCCAACTCATTCAGCTCATTTGCCACGATCCTCAAATCCTCTGTGCAAGTCTTGCCTCTCGCATCAACCCCAATTTGAACCTTTTTGAAAGGATACTCTCCCTCTCATCTCCATCACCAGTCACCACACCTAACCTTCTCCCTCTCCGACAGCCTCTCACCACACCCCACTCCTCTCCCTCTCCTCTCCGTCACCACACCCCACCCTCTCCCTCTCCTCTCCATCACCACGTCTACCTTTCTTCTTCGACCTTCTTCTGTGTTGACCACAAGTGATCTGTCTCTCTCACGGGAGGCAACACCAGAGATGACCTTCTTCTTTTGTGCAGCAGCAGCAGCATTGTCGTTGTACAGGCAGACGTCTTCTGTGCAGTAGCAACACCTTCTTCTTCAGTACCAAATAAAGCATGCCGTGAAGTATATCTTAGGATTGTAGCAAATTAATTAGGTATGTAGCAGCAACACTTTCTGATTTTCTGACACTGAGTCGATTGTAATTTAGCAATCTAGCACTGAGTGTTTGTTTGTTTCTGTATAATTAGAATCGTAGCAAATTAATTAGATTTGTAGGACGGACAAGTTGGTTTTTTCATTTTGTGTTCATTTTTCTTTGCTCGATTTGTACTTAAATTTGTGATTTGTGATATACTAATATATGTAATACTTATTTGTATCAATAATTATATGTATAATTATTGATACTCGTTTTTTAGTAACTGCACTGGTTTGGTGTTCAAAAGGTGAAAGAGACGCAAATATTCAAGCTATTTCAAAAAGTTACCTTTTCCTTGTTGTTGTAAAAATTAATTAAACGCCCACTTCCGTTGCATGACCTCAAGAAAAGGCCAATTTACCACCATATTTTATTTTCTCGAAAATGTACATGCAAAAGGAAAAGTTAAGTGTTCTTTTTTACTGAGAGAATATAATATTTCATGGTCAATGGCAATTAGGCCAACTACTTATCTGTAACAAGTCTTGGATGAGTTCGAGTATTGAACTCTGCAAATTGCAATATTCAGACTTAGAATATCTATACAATATATACAGTTTTTTTTTTTTTGCATCATGTACAATTCTTAAAATGAAATGATCAACCTTTAAAAAGAATCATAATTAACATTTGGAATTAAAAAAAACATTTAGAAATTAGTTGCAAAGAGTTTATCTATATATTTTTTTTCCCTCATTCTACCTATTATATAATACTAGATGGGAAAATCGAGATTCGCTCGATATATGCGGTATATACAGATAACATATGAAGATGACGAAGAAATACGTTATTTGTTAATATACATAATGATATAATTACTTACGAGTAGGTATTACAATGGAAAAATAAAAAAATTAACGAAAAAAACAGTGAACGGTTACATTGAAGAAATATAAAAAAATGGAAAAAAATAATGGCAAAAACGAACAATTAAATAAAATTCTCAAAATCTTTTCTATTCTTGTGCAATTTCTAGATGGCTAAAAAAAATAAAGTAAATTACTTAAAAGTAAGATCTTAGTTACTAAAAATCATTGGAATATTATTTTCATGTACCATCAGTAAGAATTGAAATGCCTTGGCATATAAGTTGAAGAATGAAGCAAAGGATTGATTGAAAAATTAGGCCAAAGAAATATTTTCGCTTCCGTATTGTTCCTATCCAAATGATTTCGGTAATATTTGTGATCGGGAAAAAAATAAACATTAATCAAAAGCAAGAACATATAATTGAAAGTATGTAGCTGCTCATAAAATAAGTTTATGTAATACATTTACCTTGGATACGGGATGTTTATTTTTTTTTAAAAAAAAACATGCTTATTGGCCTTGAACGTCAGCCTTAGGGTTATCATCATAAGAATCATCTGCAAGAACGAAAAAAAATATAGATCAAATATAATTAAAAGTTTTTAAAAAACAAAAATAAATGTAAGAAAATTGTGCTCACCTAAAAGAGTAAAAATTCCTTTGTAGACAATGTTCTTTGTATAACTTCTGTACATATCGTCCTCATTTCATCATTTGTGATGAGAAATTTCAAGCCATCTGGTGAGGTCGTTCTAGAGAAAGCAAAATAGAGTTTTTGTACCATTTCCAATCGAAAGGAGCTAATCTGCAAACCTTTATATCCTTTTTATTTATGTTGTTGTAGAACCAAACTTTGAGAGGAGATATTTTGTCACATACAATCTTATATAGAGAAGAAATAATAACAGGAGACGAAATAAATGCATTCATTATGCAGTAAATAAAAATTTGTAATGCCCTTAGGGCATGCACAAATTGTAAATCACAGTTCACCAAAATTATTTCCCTAAATATTCCACATAAATTTCTATCAAATCTTTAATATCAATATAAATAAATAATTTTTTTTAGGTAAGACAAATAAAGGAGCCTGGTTATACACAAATAACCCCCCTAAATCAACCTGGTCATTTAATGGAATTACCAGCATATATAGTATCCTTCCCATTTATATCCAATATTTGAAGACATTTTTACATTTATGGTAGGATCTTTTCATTAATTTTTCACTTAACAAATGAACCAGCAAATAAATACCAAAACAAACAAATTCTTAAGCATGTGTTTTTCAATATTATTATAGGTTCTAATATAATAAATATTTATTCCAACGTTATTTACCCTATGTTTAATTTTAACAATCTCACAGAGAAAAGTATTTATATAATACTATGAACAAATACGTAAAATTTGGATATCTCTTCTATCGGTTCAATTATATTTTAAATACAATGGTCAAACAATTTGGGGAAAAATTTTTATCATATGTAACAATCATATATATATGTGTTGCGGCTTTTTCGTCATCCCTCGAAGAATGGAATTTGGGATTCCTCGAGAAATGGGAACGTAGCCTTGGATTCACCCTCTTAAGGTTCGATCTCAATTCGAGTATCTCTTTACAACAAGAGAACCAAAACATGAGTCGCTTCTTAAAGAGATTTGTTGATTTTGTGGGTCCTTTCTTTCCAGTAGGCGCAAGCCCCTACTGTTAATTACCTCGTGATCGCTCACGAGAAACTCTGATTAAGGAATCTAAAGAATTATAAGTAAAGGCTAGAAAAATTGTTTGTTTTGTGTTTATTTTATTTTTTTTGGTTTAGACCGGACTCGATTGGTGTACCAGACCTAATTAACAGGACACAATTGAGGACACTTAAATGATTTTGTTATTTGAGACAGACTTGATTTTAGTTTTGATGTTAGGGTGTTGTTTTCGATCCTTAGGCTATTTTGGGCCTCTGGATGATTCGAATTTGGATTTGGGTTTTCAAGGCTATTTTGGGCCTTGGGATTTGGATTTGATTTGAAGGCTATTTTGAGCCTTTCGATTTGGATTTGATTTAAAGGCTATTTTGGGCCTTGGATTTGAGTTTGATTCGAAGGCTATTTTGGGCCTTTCGATTTGAATTTGACTTAGGTTTCTCGGGGTTATTTTAGACCACTTGCGAGAATTTCCAATCTTGGAGTTGCTTGAAGTCGATTTCGATTTGCTGAAGAGATTTCGTTCTTTTGATTGAAGAGGTTTCGGTCTTGATTTCAGGTTTCGTGTTTGGACTTTTAATTTCTTGAGTTTCTCTTTGGGTTTCATCATTTTCACAATTTCCTTTTATTTTTATTTTAGACTTTTGAAATATCTTTTTATATTTTTAGTTATGTTTATTTTCAAAAATACTTGTTATTTAATATATTTCCTTTAAATTCTCAATGTTTATTTTTGAAAATTTGTTAAGACAATTTAATCGAGTTTTGAGATCACTTTGGAATTTTATAAATTGATTTAACATCATTTTAGAATTTTTATGAAATTTATTTAATATTGAAAATACTTCAAAAATAGAAAAGACTAATAATTTGATAAATTTTTATATCAAAATATTAGTGAATCTGGTTTATTTGGATTTTTAGAATTTTTCTGAGTTTCCTACTATTTTTAATGAATTTTTGAAATTTCTGCTGATGTGGGATCTTCTGATTGGTCCACGTAGGCACAGGGGCTTGACATGGCTTTGAATTGGCGCTGAGAGGGCTTGCTGCTGGCGCTGACTGGACTTGCTGACGTGGCATTCATTTATTTTATTTTATGACAGTGGGCCCCACATGTCAGGTTTACTTTTAACTTCAGAACGTCTGGTGTAACGAGTCACTATTGTGTTAGTGACCCGCCACAATCAATTTCGCCGCAGAGGATCCAACATGACGCGGGTTTGAACCCATCTTCCCCGCCTGTGATTGGTTTTTTTGCAGAAAGGCCCTCCATTTTGTCCGGCCAAATTGCGGCGTTTCCGTCCGCTGTTTTCGTCAAGAGCTGGTTCATTAGGGTCATATGCTTAAGGAGAACGCGACAGTGCAATTGTTTGGGTCCATGGAAGCTGGTACTGCTTGATGAGGCCTGACGAGCTCCAGGTGGCCATTAATGGCGTTTCGAGCTCCAGGTGGCCATCAATCTTGAAGGCGACTTGACGAGGTTTATGGGTTTAATTTGACGTATAAAGGTCTAAAATATGGTGTTCTGGACTGAGACACCTGGGTTTGACTTTGAGCAGATTTGAATTATTGCTGTGGAGCCCGCTTGGCCATCCTTTTGTGCAAGAGACGATTCAGATAGCTTTAGGGGATTGATTTTAGTCTGTTTAAACATTCAATTTGATTTGAGGCATCACAATTTGACGGGTGAGGCATTGAGGCAAAAGGCATTGACTTCTGTTCAATTTCAATTGCTTGTATGTCGCCTTACAGAAAAACAGTTTGATTTAACACACAATTTTGATCCTTTTGAGATTGTTACATGTGTCCAAACTGATGCCAAGTGTAAGAGCAGGTGTTTTAACACTCTACACAATTTACAATTTTAGTTTTTATGTAAAATTGTCACTGTTTTTGATGATTTTGTTTTGAGTTGCCTCAGTTGCAGGAAATGTGTTTGCAGGAATTGTATTGTGATATTAGAAGCACCTTGCAATAGTTCAAAAATCACTTTTGGTGTTTTTCACATATATTTCATGGAGGTGTCTTCATTAATTAGTATAAAATTGTAGGAAATTCCAAAAATAATAAAATTTTGCTCTCTGCTGTCCAAGAGGCCATGTACCTGCTGTCCATGCTTGTTTTCATGTTTTATGCAAAGATAACCTCACCTTTTTCATTTATTTCAATCGTGAGCAGATTTACAAATATGTGTATGTGTTACTGTTTTTTTTTAATAATGTAATAATGCAATGCTTAATCTTATTTACGATTTCTAGAGAAAATTGAGCAGCACCTCCCCTGGATCTCTTCCGTTTATGAAGATTCAAACAAACTTAATTGAGTCGATTTGACCAATTAAGCATGTTCAAATCCGATTCACCATGGTGGCCGAGCCCCCTAGCAAATCACGGAAGAGATCCAGCGTAGGAGTCGAGCTCCATGCCAAATTTAAGTCCACCATGGGAGCCGTGCTCCCTAGCAGACAAAGAGTTGATTTAACTTCTTTTATTTTATCTTAATTTAGGGAATTGCAATTAAAACAAAGAGACACACTCGTTTAACACTTGATTTAACTTGTTTCAAGTTCAGGGATCCACCATGGGAGCCGTGCTCCCTAGCAGATCCCTTCCCTTGTCACAAGGCAATTGCCACGACTTTCAATTTGAAGGAAAGAGAAAGGCTAAGAATAGAAAAGAGAAAGCAACAAAACAATCAGTTAACACCTTGAATTTACTTATTTGATTTGAATGAAAGACAGATACCCACAGCAAACGCTCAATTTCCCCTCTTTACCTTTCTTTTTCAAGTGTTTGATGAAATGCCTTCCACACTTATACACTCTTCTATGAAAATTGAGAAAATTACAAGTTGTCTAAACCTAACCCTAGCCTACGGCTACTCTTCTCTCTTCTGGCTTTGATTTGGGGGCCTTATATAGGCAATTGGTTAGGGCAACACCTTTGAGCCGTGGGGAATCACCACCATCCGATTACATCCAATGGCCGTTGTAGTTGCGTGGGAGCTAGACAACTTTTCCGTGGTGTGTGGAGAGGCCACGTCGCCGCAGTAAATTCGCAGAGAGAGAGCACTTCTTCCTTTCTCCCATTTTTTACGGTTTCACCATGGCAAGGTTTTCACCCAGCGATTCTCTTCTTCTTTCCGTTGGAGGGGAAGACTCTTCATATAGGGCCCACATGTAAGATTTAATGTGATAGTAAGATATGGGTGTGCTAGGTCTATGGTGCACCAACTAACCATTTCAAATATCTGTTCATGGTGCACATGGAACAAGCGCATCCATCTTTCCAGCAGATGGTAAATTTCTCCTCCCTGGGCAGCGACGCATTAGCCCCCCCCGGGATCATCTCCAACGTATGTACGCGCAAGTTTCTCTAGATTTTTCTGGGATTTTGCTTAATTTCCACCATTTCCTTTTTATTTCCTTAAGGCCAGACCAAAATAAATTGTTTAGGGGCCTTCCCTTGGGTATTTTTGGATAGTTTTTTATGGGTGAGCTTAGAAAAATATGAGAAATTTAATGATTTAAGTGGATTTGGTAAATCCTCATAGATTTGTTTTGGTAATTTTAGGAAGTTTTTGGGTTTGTTTGCATATTTTGGAATTTGTGTGGGCATTTTTGGGATTTAAAAATTATGATAATTCATCATAATTCTTAAGTAATTTTTGGGTAAATTATGAGGATTTTTGGAGTTTGTTTGATATTTTTCGCAATTTGATTTGAGTTTTGGCAATTTGAAAATTTGGTTTTCGTTGTTTGACTTTTGGTTTTCACAATTTGATTTTGGTTTAAATTTGTGTTTGTTTTTGAGGGCTTAATTTTTAGGGTCAACAATATGCTGTGCCATTAAATTTCCAAAGCTATACCCATTAGAATTCTAAAATGTACAATCAAAATTGCACCATTAAATTATGAGAAATACACACATATTTAAATACCCAACATAGAAAAATCAATAAATTGATAAATATTATTCTAGGATATGTGGATGTAAAAATCTGTATTTATTATTCTGGGATTTCTAATCAAGAGAAAATGAGAAAAATTTCACCTTTCTCACCATCTCAGTCAAAGAAATTATGAAAATTTGTATAAGAGAAAAAAATCAGTTGCAACTTTTCTAATTAAAGGAGAAAAATTAGAGTGATACGTGTGCCTGAAACAACTCCAAATGAACGTGAGGAGAAAAATTAAAACCCAAGAACTTGAACCGAATAGGTGTATATTTTGTAAAAAAACATTTTTCATTGCAAACAAATATAAACATAAGTAGAAAGTACCAGAAAAATAACAACTAACCTGAGGAAGTATGACTATCAGAATCGATTGAGAGCAACCCCCAAGGGAGAAGTGATAACAGTAAGATCAAAGAAGAATGGAGAAAATTGGTAATTGATAATATTTAAGGGTTACAATTATAATTTATCTTTGCATATTAACACTTGAGGTTATCTGATAATTCGTCAGACCAAGCTTCAGGAAAGAAATTCTCTAATTTTTAGGCCCATCTAATTTTATAAAAATGAAACCACAACAAAATTGAAAAATTAGATAACAGGAAAAATTGTTTCTTACTATCAATCCATCTCCATGGCTATCTACCTGATGAGAATGAGATTCGTAACAGAGTAATGCGAACGGAGTCAAGGATATCTAAACATAGGGGGTGGCGTTCACTGTTGAAGGGATTGTTGTTGGCGTTGTTCCAGCGGGATAGGTGAACGACAGAGATGAAAAGAGGTTGCGAACTGGATAGGAGATAAGTGTATTGAACGGAGAGGAAGGGGAGTTAGAAGGATCATTGCGATCGCCATTTTTTCTGAGAAATTAGAAAAAGGGAAATGGACATTTGGGTTTGTGCAGCTTCTTTTCCGAGACCAAAACAAACCAAAATAAGAATGAGGGACGGAATTTATACATCAGTTTCTTTGCCAATTTTACCAATCCGGATCTGCTGACGCGCTACACCATGTGTCGCGTACCCACGACCGTCTGATCTCGATCGGACGGTTTAGCTTTTACGGGCCTATCAATCTGTTACATGCACGGGGCTCCCTTTGTCCATTGGATCTCGATCAGACGGCCTGTGTGGTGCGCTACAACAGGTGTCGCGCGCCACAGGATTCCAATTTCAATTTTACTGTCCCTTTTTGAAACGGGTCATTGCATGGGCCATATTACCCAACAACACAATCTTATGTAGAGTATAAGTTTGCAAATTGTTTAAATTAGTAACATCACTAATATTACTTAACAAAAAAATCGCCCTGTCGACTGTTTATAGAAATTTTCTGACCGGACTCCCACGCATCTTTATTTATAATACTGAATACTGATGTTTCATATATGACAGGTCAACAACTCATTAATTAATTACATAAATTTATTACAATATTTTGGTATTTCATTAACCAGATAGACGACACAATATCGCTTTTAAAAGTAAGTTTTATATTAAATCTAATACAAAGATATATCCATTGTTCAACTCATTTCGGCTTGAACTTCGGTTTTTAAATTAGGTAAATATACTCTAGAACAAATTTTGCAGCATTCTGCAATAAAAATTGTAGAGGAGATAGATCCCTTGCAAAAATCTAATACACATTACGAGGCAGCTCACACCATCTATTAAAATTGGTCAAACAAAAATGCACCATTTGATTTAGTTACGGTCTTACGGAAATCTGGATTGCCTAACAAGCCTGTTATGGAATTCTGTAATCAATCAAAATTTCAGATTCCTAATTGTGATACTATTTAAATAATTTGATTTTATTTTGATATTATTATTAATATTTTATATTATTTTATTATTATTTTTGAATTTTTCGGGAAGGAAGGGGAGACGGAGAAACAGAGAAAACGAGAGAAACTAAGCCGAAATTAAAATCGAAGGAAGTGGCTCAGCGCTTCAATCTGTTCCGTCCATCTTGATCCGACGGTGGAAAATAAAAGTACTAAGGCGGTTGGCTTTATAACTTATAAGCTCTACCTGCCGTCTTGCACGCCTAGTCCTTTCTCTCCACCTTACACCCTAAACCCCATCTGCCACCTCTCTAACTTATCTTTCTTCTCCGATGCATGATGGTAGCTTTTCTCCTGGTGTCTCTCTCCGGAGACTGCTCGCCCGCTGCCCCTCTCTCCGTTCCGACCGCAAACTCTCGTCCCTCGAGCGGGAATGCGACAGCGGCGAAGATTTGGTGGAAGCGCTAGCGGAGCCATTTCTCCACCCTATGTACACCATACCTATTGTCGGCTGCTTTAGGCCTCTTTGCCAAAAAATAGCCGAGAGAGCTGTTGAGAAGCTAAAAGAAAAAAAATTTGACAAAGGAACAAAAAGTACATGTCTTAATTCAGAGAATGGTATGAGTATTATTGGAGATGAAATCGGGGAGGAGACTAGCGTCATTGATTTTTATGGCTGTAGAGGGAGGGGTTTGACGTTGAGGCTTCATGAGATTGCTGCCCTGGCTCTGTGCCGAGCGCTTGACCTTGCACCGTTTTTGCTCAAGTGATTCTTCTTAATTTCACCATTTCTTTTCTTTCTCCTTATTCATTTTTGCAAAATTAGACCTGCGCAATTGATAACATTGAACTGAAAAGCCAGGCAACAATTAATACTGTGCAATGCTGACTGGTTTGCCTTGTACAGTGGTCCCAAGCTTCATATGGTGAACAGTCTATAGGACATAATAATCATACATGCCTAACAGCTGGTTTTATTTTGGCACAGATGCGTCTTAACTTATTTCGATTTTTCTCCACCGCCATTTGAAAGGCTCATATGTATGGGTGCATCTCTACCTGCCGCAATAAAGGTTTACTTTTTAATCATCATTATTATTATTATTATTGCTCTGGTACATCCGTCAGAATGCAAACACCAAGTATAATATTTTTGATATAATTACCAGGAAATTAACTTACTACTTGGGGCTACACAATTGTCCTACCGCCTTCTTGCAATGGAAGTGGAACCCAAAGAATTCTCAGAACGGTGGGACTGGTCATGTTTCTTGGATCTTCTACAAAGCTTGGGTGATCTTAATTTAACTGGAACCACACGATCACCTGAAGAATTGGAAATAAGACAGTGTGTTGTGGAATTAAAATGGTGTACAGTGCAGATATTATCTATAGTTCTTAAATCCAGTGATAGGATTGTGGAAAATGTCGGTCTTCAAATAGATGAAGCGTTCGAATGCTATGAAAGGTAATGTTGTTACTGAATACTTCTTACTCTAAATAGTTTTTAGTAGGTTTAGGAGGACCTTCATCATGAAAGATTCTGTATCAACTGGCTAGCTTGAATTTTTACCTGTTCAAGGTGGCGCACTTAGATTTTATTTGAAACTGTAAATAATTGGTTAATTAGGGGGGGGGGGGGGATATTAGCTTGGATTGATTTCGAAAACATGATGTTTTTTTTGGCCAATTTTGGTGATTCATTTTGTATTGCCGTGCTACTAGGTGGAAGAAATTTTGCAGCGACACTTCACTAGAAAAGGCTGCTCTCTATTTTGAAGGAGACGAACGAGATTCTTGTGACAATATCGGTTGTATTACATCAAGTAGCCGTGTAGTAGAGTCTCAGGACAGTCAGATGGTTCACTCGTCTGAATCAAAGGATTCTAAGCCAGAGTAATGAACTATTAATTTATTAATCTTATTATGTCTGTTAAATCTTTCACTCTCTAGTTTTCTATATATAAACTCTATAATTCCTTCATTTTGTTGGTTTAAGCCCTCCATTCCAATTCACTACTAGCATGAAAAAGACTTTTGAAATGGCTGAGATGGCTGTCGGGCAAAAGTGCCCTGTACTCCTTTATGGTCCTGTAGGTGCTGGAAAAACTGCACTGATCAACAAGCTCGCTACCGGGAAGCGAGGTACAGTAGTTTGCCAATTTTTACAGTTCACGGTTATTACAAAAAATTTCATCTTTCATTATTAGCTACATCCTTTATTTATGGAAAATTATTGTCGACAATCTTTTCAGTACTATCCATTCACATGGATGAACAGATGGATAGTAGGACACTCGTTGGCGGTTATGTGTGCGCAGAAAAACCGGGAGACTTTAAGTGGAATCCCGGTTCGCTTACTCAGGTTTGTTTTTGCCATACCCTATAAATTGTGTGTTACGAGACAGACAAGATTCCAAATATTTATTTTCCTTTCTGAACATTCCTTTCAGGCGATTGTGAAGGGGTATTGGATTGTTTTTGAAGATATAGACAAGGCGCCTAGTGATGTTCAGTCAGTTTTACTTCCTTTGATGGAGGGTGCTACTTCTTTTTCAACCGGGCATGGAGAGGTTATCTCTTTCAGGATGATTTTTAGTGATTTTTTTAGTATGGTTGTGTGTTGTTTTTAAACGACGGTTGTTTATGCTTCTTTATGTAGGTGGTTGAAGTGGCTGACGATTTTAGGCTTTTTGCCACAGTGACGACATCTGGAACAGATATTGAAGGTTAGTAAACATAGTATTTGTTGTCTTTTGGGATGATGCAATATAAAATGGGTACCGAATTAGATGTTGGCAGAACTTCCGGCATTAACTAATCTGTTGCCACAGCGAGTAAAAAGTATCTTAATGGCAAGGCAATTACTTTTGTTTATAAGGGCAATCATAATTTTCCATCAACTTTTATGTGATTATAGGCATATATATTGTCTAATCTCTCTCTCTCTCTGAACCGTGATATTGAAAGAAATAAGCTTTAGCTATTTATCTCGAGCTGGGGTTAAAGTACCCTACTCTTCCATGTGTAGCTCTGTACGTTAGTTTGTGTAAAAGCTTAAGCAATTTGTATTATTAATACTCCCTTTCACCTGTGCTAGTTTTCTCATAAAATTTTATGTGCTATATCTAATCTGTGAAGTAAATCAGCCCTGTGTGTATTTTACCCATGATCTTTTTGGCAAAAACCCATTTTTAACCCTAGTCGTTTATTTTAATGTTCAGAAAACTTCTTTTATTCTTCTATTTGTGCAAGGTCATTTTTTTTAATTATATAACCAAAGTTTTAGAATCGTAAAATGCATCGTGTATCGATTGATTTAGTATTGAACCGTGAATCGTGTATTGTAATGAATCCTCAAAGATACGCTAAGCTATCCTTGAAATCAAGTAGAATAATTAGTTAGGACATATATTCGAAGATTTTCATTAAAAGAAAGCTTTAGTGACATACTAAGTTACCCCCGTACATCTAGAAGGCACAAGAACTGGTACTGGGTTCGCCACGTGGCGGACTAGATTATTTTAATTTGTTTGACTAATGGGTACGGTCGTCGATACGGACTTGGTTCGCATTTCGGGTCTGTTTGTCTTTTACCTCTCTGTGTCCTCATGCACACACACGCAAAAACCGCACAAACAAGCCAGTCGCACCCACGTAGTCCATGCACCAGAGTTTATTTAACTGTTTCAAGCAGAGTAGAATTCCTTCTATATATAAAGCTCTTATAAAATGACAGAAAACATTTGTGGGACTAAGAATCCTCTAAAAAACCGGACAGCCATATGAAAAATTCAATGATATAAAATTTTTTATTCATAGACTTATTAAATATTTTAGATATTTTTCTAAATCTCATAAAATTTAATCTGCATAATAGTTTAGTTTTTTAATTGTTTGAAGGTTTTAAATATTAATTTGGCTATGAATATTTATGCACTTACTCAGGGCGAAGTTGCAGTGCACTCTGGAGGCAACTACTGGTTAGGCCTCCTGAGAGAAGAGAAGATATGTTAGACATAATAGAAGCATGGTATCCGTGCCTGAAACCTATTTCATCCATTATTCTAGGTTTGTTTTCAAGTTATTTATTTATTTATTTATTTTTGCCCTACATGCATTTAGCTTCACAGACAAGTGTTACGCTGCACAGATATATTCGAAAAAATCAACAAAATGATGTCTGACCAGCTAGTTGGATCTGTCTCTCCTGGATCGTCCTCTAGATTCTCCTTGAGGTATGTTTGACCTAACCTAGTAGATCTCACACTAGCGGATCGCAAGTTCTATGCATTTTATTATGTATTCAATGGGGTTTATGCTATCATTCTTAAGGGATCTACTAAAGTGGTGCAAGAGACTGATGTGTGCTGGTGTTGATAATTTTGATGACTACAAAAAGACTATTTTTCTGGAGGTATAAACATCGCTGTGCCTTTATTTTAACTCCTCTGTTTTTTTTTTTTATTCAATCTTCGAAGATTGTTGCTGAAGGGATGTTTCCAATTGATTGTATAGGCTACTGATATATTTGCTGCTAATTTATCTTCCCTGGATGAGCGGTTATCAGTGTTGAGAGGAGTGTTACCGGTCTCTACGAACAAGAGCAAGCTGACTATACAGGTGGTTATTATATTTTCTGCAGTGTAGTTATTTTTAATTTTTTTTATTATATTTTCTGAAGTGTGTAGTGTATAACTACATTGCTGATTTTATACTTCGGTTTAGGCAACCTTTTTGCCCTCTGAAGGAAAAGGACGCCCTTCACTTCAAATCGATTAGCTTTCAGATATTTTGTAAATTAAGTTTTATTTCTGATTGTCTATCCATTCAGGTTCAGGAGAAAGAGTTCCAAATTGGAAGGGTGAAATTGGAGTGCATAAAGAAACCAGTATGTGCTCTACTGTTGATTGAACTTTCTCATTAATTCCATATCTGTAGGCTTCAATATTTTTAATATTAGGTGATGGAGCAAAGAAGGCCGTTTGTTGATTTAACAAGCTCTTTGCAAACCCTCGAAAGGATTGCTTGTTCTGTGATGCACAATGAACCAGTCCTTTTAGTCGGTGAAACAGGCACTGGCAAAACTACTCTGGTGCAGAATCTCGCTGCATGGCTTGGACAATCGCTCACAGTTATTGTATGTATGCCTATTTTGTTTTACTGTTAACACTTTCAACATCTTTATTTATTTATTCATTTTCTTTTGGTATTTTTATGCATAATTGCAGAACCTGAGTCAGCAAAGTGATGTGACAGATCTTTTGGGAGGCTTTAAGCCAACAGATCTTCAGTCCCTATGTGTTCCTCTTTATCATGAGTTCAAGGATTTGTTATTCAAAATACCACATGTGCAGGTAGGAGTCCAATGGCTCTCCCCTAATGATTCTCTAGACTTTCCTCTCATCTCGGATAATGGTTGTCAAAGCTCTTCTCTGATAAATTGAACTCAATTATACTAAAGTAATTTTTATTTTTTTTGTGAAACCAGGATTTCGGTGACCTGCGTCTTTTTTGTGAAGAGAAGATAATAAAGAAGAATTGGAAAAGTCTACTTGATGCTCTAAAGAAAAGTGTGGCTAAAGTTGTAAGAGAAGTGCTTAAATCTAGGAAGCGAAAGAGACATTTTCCTTTCTCTGAGTTTGACTCTCTCTCTACTCGGATTGAGGCTGCACTAGGCCAAATAGGCATGGAGGCCGGCTCGTGTTTCAAGTTTGTGGAGGGTCCCTTTGTGACGGCTTTAAGAAATGGCCAATGGATATTGCTTGATGAAGTGAATCTGGCACCTCAAGAAACTTTACAGAGAATTGGTAAGGTACTGGATGGAGAGAGAAGTTCCCTCTGTCTGGCAGAGAAGGGTGACATTGATGATGTGAAGCGGCACCAGTCTTTTAGGGTTTTTGCATGCATGAACCCTGCAACAGATGCAGGCAAACATGAATTGCCATACTCTTTCAAGAGTAGGTTTACTGAATACTTTGTAGATGATGTCTTGGGGCCTGATGATCTAAAACTATTTGTTAACAAGTATTTGGATGAGATCCCTGCTGGCACCTTCTATACTCAAAAGATTATTCATTTTTGTACAGCGGCTAAGTCTGAGGATAGGCTACAGGATGGTACACGCCAGAAACCACAGTTCAGTCTCAGATCCCTTGCGCGTGCGCTGGAGTATACTAAGAATGCAGTGCGGGGTTGTGGCTTGGAAAGGGCTCTCTATGATGGCTTTTGCATGTTCTTTCTCACTCTTCTAGACAAACCTAGTATGGAAATTATGACCGACCTGATATTGTCCCACCTGTTGAATGGAAAAATGCCACAATGCGATCCACTTGAGGAGTGCTTTGAATCTTCGGAAAGCTATATTATTACACCTAGTGTAAAAGAGCATCTGAAGAACCTTGCTCGTGCAGTGGACATTAAGAGCTATCCAGTCCTGCTTCAGGGCCCCACATCCAGTGGAAAGACCAGCCTGGTTCACTATCTAGCTTCTAAAAATTCTGTCGACTTTGTAAGAATAAACAATCACGAGCACACTGATCTTCAAGAGTATTTTGGTACTTATGTCCCAGACTCACATGGAAGACTTAAGTTTCAAGAGGGTGTTTTGGTCACAGCTGTCCGTAAAGGTCAATGGATAGTGTTAGACGAATTGAATCTGGCTCCTTCAGATGTTTTGGAAGCTTTGAATCGGCTTTTGGATGACAATAGGGAGCTTTTTGTACCTGAATTACAGGAGACGATACAAGCCCATCCAAATTTCATGCTGTTTGCTACTCAGAATCCGCCTGTACTTTATGGGGGCCGTAAGGTGCTCTCTCGTGCTTTCCGTAACCGTTTTATCGAGTTACAAGTTGATGAGATTCCAGAAGATGAACTTATCACTATGCTAGAGGGGAGGTGCCAGATTCCGTCTAAGTATGCTGGAAAAATGGTCGAGGTGATGAAGGAGCTGCAAATGCACAGGCAGAATAGCAGGGTGTTTGCTGGGAAGCAAGGATTTATCACGCCTCGGGATCTGTTAAGATGGGCAAACCGGTACAAGAGATTTGGCAAGTCACTTGAAGATCTGGCAAAGGATGGGTACTTTCTGCTTGCTGAGAGGTTGCGTGATGAGAATGAGAAAGTTGTGGTTTATGAAGCCCTCAAGCGCCATCTACGTGTTGACCTTAATACTAATGATTTGTACAATTGGGTGAGTACACATTCTTGAGTAGAGGAAACATTAATTAAATTTAAAATATTGCAAGCATGCATGCATATATTTGAGTATAACAGCCCCCCACAACTTGCAATATTGCAATATGCAAGCGTGATAAATCCTTGCTTCCCAGTAGCTGGAATTTAGCCTTTTAGAAATAATGAAAAAGAATTAGCATATTTTCTTAGTACTATTTTATTATTTATTATTTATTTATTTATTTTTTGGATGACTTTTTTGCTGGGTTATTTTTCTAGCGTATCCCAACTTGTTTGGGACGAAAGGCTTAGTTGTTGTTGTATATTTTCTTAGTACTACTCAAAAGTAAGAAAACACCAAATTCAGATGGATTACCAACAAAAAAAAAAAACTGTAAATGACCACTTGCTTAACATGTAGCATGGATAAGTAACAAAGGGCATCAATCTCATTTCTGTTATGAACAGAATCATTACTGAAATCCTACATCATTATATTCTAGGGCCTTTTTTTAACCATGTAATAATAATAATAGTAACAACAATGTTTTTAACAAAACAGGAATCAGATCAGCTTACTGGAGATCTAAGATTGATGCAAGGGAGCTTTCAGAAGTTAGTGCTGTTTTTGTTAACTGATTTATTTATTTGAAATTTCTTTTTTAATGAAGAGATGAAATTATAACAATTGTCTACTTGAGGAAATGTTACAGATTCTTTGTTATCTTAAATTATATAAAAAAATAATTTTGTAAGAAGTTAAATGAGTGATCCCTCTGTAATAAAAAGCTGTTCTTTTCAGTATTACTTGGACAAGGAGCATGCGGAGGTTGTTTTTTCTTGTACAACGGTGCTACGAGTTGCAGGAGCCTGTACTTCTTGTAGGTGAGACTAGCGGTGGGAAGACTACTGTCTGCCAGTTGCTGAAAGACTTCCTAGAGTCAAAGTTGCATATATTAAATTGCCACCAATACACTGAAACATCAGATTTTATAGGGGTTAGTCTGGATACTTCCTTGATGTTCTTCTGCTTTTCTTTTACCTAGGAGTTGCAATATTTAGTGTGGTCAAAGATGTAGTTTGACTATTCTTTAACTTAGTTGAAAAATATGAACTATCTAGTGTTAAACATTTTTTATTTTTTAGAGATTTTGCCCAATTCGAGATAGGTTAAGATTGGCTAAGGAATTTGAAGATCATATCACAAATCTGAAGCAATCCAAACTTTTCACACATGCCAAAGAGAGTGTAAGTAATTTGCTCATTCTGTATTCTCTTAATCAAATGTGTGCTACTTCCCAATCGTTTATACTCTCGTCCTCTCCTGCAGGCTCTATCCACTAATATATCTCAAGCTGCTTCCACCATAAATATAGTTAATGAAATATTAAGCAGCTGCCGCAAGGTGAATGACTCTGATGTTACTCAAGAGGACATAAATGCAATAGAGAAAGTGAAATTGGATCTGATAGGGTTGCATCAAAAATGGCAAGCTATTTTTCTCTGGAAAGATGGGCTTCTTGTGGAGGCAATGAATGCAGGAGATCTCTTTCTGATAGATGAGATTTCTCTGGCCGATGATAGTGTTCTTGAACGGCTCAACAGTGTGTTGGAACCAGAGAGAAAACTGGTAATTTATTTTTACCTGAGCAAATTTGTCCATATACCCCATAATAGCCCACTTCTCTTTATAGGAATTAGTCTTGATTTTATGGGAGTGGAAATAGTGTGTAAAGTTGGGTTTAAATAAGGTTTTTGTGGCTCTGATTTGATATTTGGCTTGGCTTCAGTTATCTCTGGATTTAGTGGCTCTTGCTTAAGTTCATTTTGGGTTCAGTTGCTCTGGTTGAGTTGCAAGTTGTTGTGAAAGTTGATTAAAAGTTGTTGCGAAGCGCATTTCGTGGTTTATTATTTTGCGAGGCTTGGCCTTTCCAGTTTCAGGTTATTTTTGGAGTTCTTTTGTCTGGTTTGTTTGAGTTACTGGCCTGTTGATTTCAGACAAAGTAGCTTTGTATCAGTTCAGGTTTCATCTAAATGTTTTGTGGTATTTTGTTTAGTAAGTCAGACTTTGTTGACTTCCCCAAAATTTTTTTCCCCTGTAATGTGGAGTTCGAGGTCCGGGAACTGTCCTTTTTGGGTTATTTCATGTGCTGTAATTTTAGAAAAATTGCAACATCAGTTCTATTTTGGTGTACTGTAATTTAGAAAATTTGCATCTGTATTGTTGTAATTTCTCAGAGAGATTCTTTCAGATCTCAAGGGTATATAACTAAAATATACTTGTTTGGGGTCATTATGGTAAGAATTATGTTTTCTCAGCCAGAAATGCCTTTCATCTTGATTGATCAAACTTAAGAGGTACTGTCATTTCTTCGGTGCTTGCTGGCTTGTAGTGTCACTGAGTTATAATTGTAGACATGTTCTATAATAATCTGTCTATTTTGGCCCATAAGTACAAATTTCATGTTTATTGTGTTCTACAGTCTTTGGCTGAGAAAGGTGGTTCAGATCTTGAGACGATAACAGCACATCCGAAATTCTTCATCCTTGGTACGATGAATCCTGGTGGTGATTATGGCAAGAAGGAGCTCTCTCCAGCACTAAGGAATAGGTTCACTGAAATTTGGGTTCCAGTTGTTAATGATATCGACGAAATTCAGTCAATAGTTGATAAAAGGTACCTTGTGATTCTATTGTTGAAATTCAGTCAGTGTTAGCATTGCTTTGGGAAGACCAGATAATTAATTCTCTCTCTAAAGAACAAGTACTACAGCAACAGCAACTAAGCAAGTTGGGATAGGCTAGAAAAGAAACCCAGCAAGAGAGAGGTTACCAAGAAAAAAGAATAAATAAATAGTAACAAAAAACCTACAACCTCAGCCATAAGCTAATATTACGACCAAAAGAACAAGTGCTATCTATATTTTACCCAAGGACCCCTATATCTTTGTGGAGAATCATTGTGTCCATATTGTGCAAAACTTTGAAGGGGTTGAAAGTTGGAACTGCTATGACATTTTTGTTTCTTAATGCCTTTATCTTTTATTTGCTTATTTTTCTACTTTTTCATGTAGTCTTGATTCTTCTGGACCTGCACTTTCATCACTTGCAAAATGTGTTGCTAACTTCTGGAAGGTAGGCCCATTGGTGGAACTTCTTTCGTGCAATGTTGCTATATAAAAATTGAAATTACAGGAATGCAATAATGGTAAATTGGCATTGGTAGCGAACTGTTGAAATTTTTGATGAATTGCATTATAGATACTATAGAATATAGGAATATAATAATGTTAAAATGCATTTGATTGCAAACTTTGAAACTTGCAAACTTTGAATATAGGAATTCTTCCTCTTCCATGCTTCTTCTGTAAGGACACTTAGTATTTTTTTTACCATTTTGTTTATCTTGGCAGTGGTTCAATGAACTGCAAGTAGGCAGAACACTAACTATCAGAGATTTGCTGTCTTGGATAAATTTTATTAATGTCACTACTAAAGAGAAAAAGCTTGGTCCTGAATCTGCTTTAATTCATGGTGTGTTCCTTATTTTACTGGATGGGCTTACATTGGGTACGTATATTCCTTTTGCAAATTTTAGTCCCTTATATGTATTTTGTGCTTTAACATTATTTATTTTCATCTTTGTTATGGAATGAGAATATAGTTTCTGAATTTTGGTCTATTTTTTTCAGGTACTGGTATCTCTTCGGATGAAGCCAACATACTGAGAGAGTCTTGTTTGTCTTTTCTTTGTGATGAACTTAAGGTGGATGATTTATCTCTTTTCTATCTGAAATGGATATTGTTCAGATATTCTGGGTGTCTATGTTTTATAGCAAGCATTTTAAGTGTGTGTTTTCAAATCTTTGACAGAAGGTTCGAGAAATACGTTCTATTTCGATGCTGGCAAATCTGGGAAATTATGGATGGGCTTCAGCTGAAGAAAATTTTTCTTATGAACTAGTTGACACTTGTGATCTTTATGGCTTGAAGCCATTCTATATTGAGAAAGGTAATGTGTGATTCAGGATTTGTTTTCATCTAACGTTAATTATGGCAAATCATTGTCATTTCTGTTTGTTGTCCTCTTTGTTTTCTGCTAGTACTGTTTAGTTTGAGTGAGCTGGATGCTATTTTATGCTTTGACTTTTAGTTCTTTCGTTCTTTTTTGTAAAACTTTATTTGCTCATTTCCTTTATAGGTGAATTTACTTGCGAGGCTGAGAAATATAAATTGCTAGCTCCGACTACTAAGAGAAATGCATTGCGGGTTTTGCGTGCTATGCAACTTCAAAAACCTGGTTTGTCTAGAACTCTGTTTCTCTGAATCTCCGCATCTCTCTCTCGAAATGAATATAAATGAATTATTTTGAGTTCCTTTTTCTTTTTTGTTCCAGTTTTGCTGGAAGGGAGCCCTGGTGTTGGGAAAACTAGCCTGATTGTTGCACTTGGTGGGTTCTCTCGGCATGAAGTGGTTCGAATAAACCTGTCTGAACAGGTTCGATTATCTCAGCTACCTGTAGTGTAACTGCATTTTCTTTTATTTTTTTGCTTCCTTTATGATGACATATTTATTGGAGGGAGAACCAAGCCAGCCAATAAAGTGGTGAACAGTAATAAAAATCTTGATCAAACACTCGAAGAATATTTGAGGTTATCCTGGCTTGTTCGTTACAAATATGCACCACGTATGATATAGGTGTACAATAATGTTTCTGAGAATCTGTGTCGAGTTTTTGTGATATTTAACTTGTAGTGCCACCTTTTTTTTCCCCTTACTAGACGGACATGATGGATCTTCTAGGTTCAGACTTGCCAGTTCGAGGTGAAAATGGAATGGAGTTCTCTTGGTCTGATGGTATCCTGCTGCAGGTTAGTCATTTGAATTTTTCTTATCCATGACTCATTTTCCCTTTCAATTGTAGAGTATAATCTGTTTTGAACTCTTGATGGTCTAGGCTCTTAAGAGAGGTAGCTGGGTCCTGCTAGATGAGCTTAACCTTGCTCCACAATCTGTCTTAGAGGTAGATTATTCTGTCTTAGAGCTTCTCAATGACTCCTTTAATGGTTTGTTGTTTTTGTGGAGCCTTCGTTCGAGCAGTAATTTTAGGTTTATTTATAATATTCTTTCTTGTGATTAATTATTTTGGGATCAGGGCCTGAACTCAATCTTGGATCATCGTGCGGAGGTTGCCATTCCGGAGCTTGGTATGACATTTAAATGCCATCCTTCCTTCCGTGTTTTTGCCTGCCAGAATCCTTTGTCTCAGGGTGGCGGTAGGAAGGGCCTACCCAAGTCCTTCCTCAATCGGTTTGCAAAGGTTGGTCCCTAACCACCACCACCACCACCCCTGCCCCTGTCTCTTCATTTGAATTTGTTTCTTTTGTTGGGCAGTTGCATTATATTGTTGGGGGCTTAAAATACTGAATTTACAGAAAAGATTAATACCTTGTATTTAGCGGATCCTATGAAAAGTGGAAGTTTGCATCTGACTGACGTACAATTTGTGGTGCTCGCAGGTGTATGTGGATGAGTTGTCTGCAGATGATTATTTCTATATCTGCCAGGAAAATTATAAGATCTCATCTTCAGTCCTCTCTAAGCTTATTACATTCAACAAGCAGCTTCATTTGGATACCATGGTACTCAGGAAGTATGGACAGGATGGTTCTCCATGGGAATTTAACCTTCGAGATATCATGCGCTCGTGCAAGATGATCTCAAGTATTGAAACTAAATTTTAGAATTTCTTTCCTTTTACCATTTAAAGGATTAGCTTGCTGTATGTTCCTATGATAAAGACGAAATACTCGTGCATAAGATAAAAGTGCTTGTATTACTTAAATTGATTAAAATTAATTAACTGGATGTTTTTTTAATTTATTTTATTGTCTGTCTGATCTTGAAGGTGGTTCAACTTCAATGCAAGGTTCAAAATTTGACTTCTTAAACGTAGTTTATTTGCAAAGAATGCGCACTATAGCTGACCGGTATGAAGTTATGAGATTATTTGAAGAGGTTTTTGGGTCAAAACCTTATTTGAATGCTCACCCTAAGCTTCATATAAACCCAAAAACCTTGATAGTCGGGAGTGCATGCATTGAGAGGAGGAGGAATCACTTCCAGTCGCAGCCCTCTAAAAGATGGATCAACCAGCTTGAAGTTCTCCCAGGGAGTCTGTACAGCATGGAGGCTATAATGCACTGCCTCAACCATGGGTGGTTGTGTATTCTTGTAGGTCCACACTCCTCTGGAAAGACTTCACTTGTTCGCTTGCTAGCTCAACTCACCGGGAATACTTTGCATGAGTTTAACCTTTCTACTGCAACTGATGTCTCAGAGCTACTTGGATGTTTTGAGCAGTACAATCTCTTCCGCCATTACAAAGCTGCCCTATGTCATATTGAAAAACTCTTAGATGAGTATTTTAGCCTAAGGTTAGAGGTGAACTGGAAGGAGTTCATTGCTCAAAGAAAGGGTTTGTATGCGAGCTGGTTGAAATTTACTTCTTCAAAGAAAGACAGCTTTACAAAGCCTGTATCTTCTATGATGCGCACATGGGATGCAAATTCTTTTGATTCACTTGGTCTTGGTCTGCTTGTTGATATTATCGAACAGTTGAAGAATGATACCGAGGTGCTGGAGGTTCATGTCTCGTGGTCAGTCAATGACCTGAACAAATTACTCAAATCTGTTCAGGAATTGCAGCAGAGCAAATCATTATTTCAGCACAAGTTTAACTTTGAATGGGTCGCTGGTGACTTGGTTAAGGCCCTAGAAAGCGGTGAATGGGTCGTGCTAGACAATGCAAATCTTTGCAATCCAACGGTTAGTGTCAAATAATCCATTGTAAATTGACCTAGGTTTTAGTTTGGATCCTTTTTATGTGACATTGATTGATGTCAAACAATAGCTGGAACCAGGGTTGTGGGAAATCTTGCGTTTGTTGTGACGGCATGCATGTGCTATAATTTTGTCAGGTCCAGTCAAATTGTGACGGCATGCATGTCCCTTTTAACTGGGGATTTCCTTTTGATCAAATCTGAATTGTTGGGTTTAATCAAATTCTTCCCTGGAAGTGTATAAGAATTATGAAATATGGACATAGACATGTTTTCTTTTTTCTTTGCTCCTCTTTTTGGCATGCATGTCAGATTCTCATATGTGTGTTTACTTTGTTGCCCTCAGGTGCTTGACCGAATAAACTCTTTGGCCGAACCAGGTGGTTCCCTTGTGATCAATGAATGTGGTCTTGTTGAAGGAAAGCAACCTCATGATCAATTTAGGATGTTTCTCACTGTAAACCCTCAATATGGCGAGCTCTCAAGAGCCATGCGAAACCGTGGTGTCGAAATCTTCTTGTTGGAGGAAGACAGTTTATTAGTGGATGAGCGGATTCAAAATCACGTGATGGATAGTCTCAAGTTTGATGTGGCTAGATTCTTAGTGTCATCTGGTATCGCTCGATGGGAGTTGGTTTCCGCTATGACCAATGCCCATATGTTTGTGAAAGAGAAGGCTAGATCACTCCTAGGTGGTGTACGTATTACTCTCCTTGAGCTCACACGATGGGTGCAGCTGTTTCGACAATTGCTCCTGGAAGGAAACCAGCTTATGTGGAGCCTTCAACTCAGCTGGGAACACATTTATCTTCCACCTCTCGGTGAAGTTGAAGGGATCAATGTGATTTCAGAGGGTAAATCAAAATTCTTGACTGGTTTTGGGGGTGGTCAATTGGATTTACAATTACGACAGTATTCTCTCTCTTTACCTGGCGGATGGCCATTGCCTTTGAAGCTGAGGGATTTTGTTTGGTACTCTAGAGAAGCTTGTGTTAGAAAGAATTGCATGTATCTTGAGACACTTGGTGCGCAATGTTCTGCTTATGAGTTGAGCAGATGCTGTTCTGGTATTGGAATGAAAGATGTGCCCCCCTTTCTCATGCCTGTTTGTGTCATAAGTCAGCTGTTATTCCCAGGCAAAAGCTCTGTTCAGTCTGAGAATGCCCTTTCTGGATTTGATTCTGGCTTAGCCAATCAGATGCTTTTCTTTGCGGCAAATTGGGTAATTGAGCAGGTTACTGATGGAGATCTTCTCCTTTATAAAAAGCAATTCGAGATTTATCGTTCTCAATTCCAAAATTTTTGCAGCTTCTTTAGAAATTTTGACATCATATTCGAGGGAGAACACAGCCTTCCATTGAGGAAGTGCATTTTCCAGTACTACAGAGAAGTTGTCTCCCATTTTAAGATTGACACAGATGTGTACCCACTGCCTTTTCTTTCCTCAAAGCTACTTGAATTGGCTTCTTCTGACTGTTCTCTTAAGAGTTGCCATGCTTCACTTGGTGTTGCTTTGGATTCTGTTCAACCATATCTACTCAGCCGTCTGCAGTGGGACACGGAGAAGTCATTTTCCGCTGAGAAAAGGGTGGACATTTTAGATTCACTACAGTTGCTGAGATCCATTAGATATTTGGAGGAAGAAATGCTTGGTAAAATTGCAGAGTGGGACCTAAGCCTATGTGATATATACTCCAACATAATTGAATATCATAGAGTGTTCTGGAAGAGCTTGGTCACAAAATCCGAGTATCTGGCACTCGCATGGAGTTTCTTGGAGAAGGAAGTCTTTAAACTGAAGCCTAGATTTCCGGCACAAACCGAAAGAGTTTTGGTGAGTTCTTTTCTTATTTCAAGTTCTTTACTTTCTCTGAAACATTTTCCAGTACCTTAATAGCAATTTCTGTGCCCCCTCACCCCATGGTTTAAGCAATTTATTTTCACACATGGTGCTGAAAATTTATCTTTGCACAAGAAAATGAATCTTTATCTTTATATTAGCTAATAAACATGTATTTGGGTGCACAAGAATAAGGAATAGGTTATAAGCCACTACCAAACATGATATAAACCAAGGTATAAGGCTATTTATATCCTGTTCCTTGTACCATGTTTTCATAGGAATATATGGTATAAATAGCCTTATCTTGGCTTTATACCATGTTTGGTTGTGGCCTATGTCCTTTTCCTATTCTCTATTCCTTGTTCTTGTGCAACCAAACACACCATGACATGATGAGCTACTGATGTAAGCATTTTCACCATAATAAAGTTAACTGACCAGATTAAATTCTTGTTACAGGAGGAAAGATCAAAGTTAAAGAGACTTCCTGCTTTCCACTTTGGAATGCAAAAACCAACATTGTGGACTAAAGGGGGTCATCCATTCGTTCCATCCTCTGGTGCTGTCTTAGATAAGTTCCAGAAGCTTGTGAGCTTTGTTGATTGCCACTGGTCCAGGAAAAGATTGTCGAAGCTGAATTTATTTACTGGTAATTACTTGATTGTAACATTATCAAGTTTGCTTCAATTTATTTACTGGTAAAATTAAAATGCTTAATTGTAACATCATAAAGTTCTCTACAAACCTTTGGTATATTATTAATGACTTATTTGCAGGCACCTGCTGCTCTCCTGTGGATGCCATACCGTCAACTGATGTTAAAAAGTTGAAATCGCTAGCTTTGGATGGTGAGTTAGTTTTCTTTTTTTTTTTTACCGGTATTATGTTATGATTTGTTGCTGCTTGTTATCAGTTCTTTCTTTTTACTTTTAGACAAGTTCCTTTAGATCAGATATTTAATCATTATCTGTGAGATTTTGTTTTAAGATTCACTATTCCTGGTGAATTAAAAATGTCTGCCTTCATCTTTACCAGCGCAGCTGCTGAGAAATGATGATGTTATGCTCATGCATTGAAGTTTTGTAGATGTATGTGTAATGAATGGAATGTATGTTTGATATTCAGGTATATGTATGTCAGAAGTTATTGTATCTAACCCTGATGAAGATGATGCCAAGATTTTATCTCAACTTGAAGAAATTCATGAGGTACCTTGTATTTATCAGTCAACTTCCTTGGAGGTTTACTACATCTTACTGATCCTTTTTTTTTTTTTGGTTTAGTCATTACTGGAGTGTCTTGAGAATGTTGATGAAATTTTTGAACTGGGTAAAGAAGTAAACATCCCTACAAAGGGACCGTCAAATTGCTGTTTGACCTCTTCAGCAATTACAAACCGAAGAGACAGAATCCTTAATTTGCAAGCAATTCTTCCTTTACTTAATTTGAAGAGTGTTAAATTGGATATGATATTGCTACCTAAGCTAGTAGAAGCCAGTTGGTTAGACTCCTCTAAAACAGGCCAGGTAAGACTTCTAAATTTATATTTGAACTATATTTTGTGTTTTGTGTTCTGTGGAGATTTGATGTCCCCTGCAATAGATATTATTTATCGTGAATAGTGTCATGTGGCAATAAACCTGGTGTTGTTGGTTTGAATTGGGTGTGTTTGGTAGTAGCTAGAAGAAGCCAATTCTTGAATAAGCCGAACAAGCCTTGTACCAAACGTTGAACAAGTGAATGGAACAAGACTTGAATAAGCAATTCATCCTCTTGTTCTTATTCCTTGATTTTGGGGAACAAGATCAAACAATTCGTGGATGTTCACGTGCTTGTTCACTAGGCATCCCAAACACACCTTAGCTTATAAGTTTAAAATAAATATAATAGCTTATTCACTATTTTTTTAACTATTGTTTGTACCAATATTTTGATATTTTCTTTTGGGGCAATACAGAATATTTCAGAGACAGTAAAGTTGGTAAAGGATGCACTTAATTATTCATTGGAGTCCTCGTCAAAGTCGCCAGTTGAGTTGATCCCTCTTCAGACTATCTTGTGGATCCAAGAAAAACAGGCATTAGTCGATTCTTGTAAGGCCCACTCCTATCGCCTCTCACCCTCTTGTTTCTTCCCTCCCTTCTTTCCTAATTATTCTTACTTTTTCCCAGCATGTACTAGGATTTCTACAGTTACCATGCAAATGTGTTATAACTACCATTCTTTTCTCTGGAATTGTTTCTCTGGACCTTTGGAGGTTTGATCCTCTTTTCATCATAGTTAATTTCTACTGTCAATATTATGTTTCTGTTCGTCATAATTATTGTTCCTTAATTGCACTTTCAGGGTATCTACAATGAGCCTTGTCATTTGACAGGGCTTTCGAAGACTGCTGCGTTAGCTACTATTCTGTAAGATGACTAGTATACTGTCACATATATTGTGATCCTATTCACTCTTCGAGGGTGTCAGTTACTTAGGATATTAATGTTGCTTGATTCTCTGCAGCCAAGACACAGCCTCTATAAGGGATTATGATCTGAGTTGTGATAAGCTTGGAATTGCTTTCAGAAATCTTTGCGAGGATGCTATATTTCCATGGGATTTAGTTGGGATTTTTCGTTCTGCTGCTGATCATCTCTTGAAGCAGGTGCTTTATTTCTTTTCGTTTTTTAGGCGGAGTTATTTTATATATTGTTGGTTGTTACTTCGTCATCATCATCATTAAATTTTGTTTCTTCTTCAACAGATTTTTTTTGTGCACAAGAAGCATTTTCAGGATGAGACATTTGGCCAATTGAAATCCATTCTAGTCCAGCTGTCAAAGAATGATTTGAAGGTATCTGGTATATTCTTCCAGGGATGCACAAAGTCATCTTGAAAAGTGTATCTTGTTATTAAGAATCTCATTTGCAGAAGCATCTGTTTTTTCACTAGTTATTCTTGTTGCGGTCTTTGCAGATGGAGAACTTGGCTTCTTTAAGGTCATTGATATCTAAATCGACCCACGATGGTTTGAGTTCTCGATGGGATGAGGTTGTTGAGCCCTTGTTGAAGGAGCTGTACGCCAAATGTCCTTCTGCTGGTTAGTAATTTCCTTTTTTTTTTGTTGCCAAGAGTCCTTAAACTGGTTAGCAATTTAACGATATGTTTAAAGCTTACATATATCACAATGAAAACTTGTATTGTTGTTGGCGACTAGAAGTTTGCTGCAGTTTCTCTTTAATTTGAGTTTGCCTTCGTCAATATAAGCTGCATGCGTTTTATATCTTATATTATATATTTTTTTGTTTGTAGAGCTTTTGTACAATCTTGGCTGTGCTTGGTTCCACATAGGGAAGCTAAGATTCGAGCTATTGCTGAGCTCATATGAACTTGACCCTGCAATGAAATATGCTTTCAAACACTACCATACGTTGGAGAAGATATCTTTTTTGGAGCTTGATATGAAGGTATTTTATTTTGCTATCATTTTGTTTTTTTTATTATTTATTATTATTTTTTTTTTGCATACATAGTTGTTTTGTTGCTTGAGGTGCATTACACGATTAAAGAAAAAAATATTTGACTCCTTATCAATGAAAGCTTAATGGTTGATTAGAAACATGTTATTGAATCCTTGTCAATGAAAGCTTGTTTGTTGATGTCGCTATTGTTTCTTTGTTATGTGTTAGGTGCGTCATGAGTGTGAGCAACTTGTTGGATGCAATATAGAAGATTCTCACCAGAATGGAAGGAAAGTCTTATTACTGCAGAAATTGGGTGCTGAAGAGAAAAAATTGCGGGCAAAGGTAATGTAGTTATTATTTCTTTATTCATGTAAATTCTATCAGTCTAATATATCCTTTGTGTGGTTTAGCAGCCTGACATTTATTACTATTACAGGTTGTTTTCCGTCCCCAACCTTCCAAGTTTCAGGTTCTTAGGAAAGAATGTGAAGAATTTAAGAAGCTAATATTGGTATGGTCTTCTTTGTTGGTTGATGAGCCAAGGGGCACTGAGAACCTGCAGCGGGCTGTTGATAAGGCTTGCAGATGGCAGGTAAAATGGGTCTTTGAAGTTTCTTTACCTATTTTCACATGGTTTGTAGGTTTATGGTAACCTTCTCCTTGAGCTTGTTTCTTACAGATTATTTCAGCCGACTTCATCAAACAGCTTTCAGAAGAATTTTCGGAGTATATTGATTTGATTCAGCCAATTCAAGTTGCTATATATGAAATGAAACTTGGCTTATCAACTGCATTATCTGGTGCCCTTGAGAGACGGTATCTGAAGAAGGCTAAGCAAGAAAACACAGATGCGATTTTTGTAAGTGTGGCTTTGCCTTTGAGCAAATTATTTGTTGCTGAGTACTCTCAACTTGCGAGCTCAGAAAAAGGCAACATAGCATTTTGTTGTTATTAGGTCAAGTGGAGAAAAAATAAATTGAGAAGTGAGATTGACCATAGTAATACTAGAATCAAAGTTTTAAAATGCGATTTGTGCGGTTTAGCGGTTGGGTGGTGATTTAGCGTTTATCGGTGATAAAACAGCGATAAAACGGATCAAACAGCGATATAGCGGATAAAACGGTTGCGCGGTGTGAACAAAAATCTAGATAAAACGGTGATAAAACGAAAAAAACAGAATTTTTTAAAAGCTTGACTAGAATTCATTTCTAAACAGTGATGCTTGATTTCTTTTATGAGAACACTAATATTATGGCCATCTAGTTATCAATATTTTGATGTCAGATTTATTGTGCCTGTATTATTTATTTATTTTTTTATGATTATGATGCTGACAAAGGTTATGTACTGTAGGGTGCAATTTCTTCTTTGGTAGAGTTCCCTTCTAGAAGTGCATCTGGACAGTTTCTGTTAAATAGGGGCTTTGATCTTCTAAAAAGGATCATTGAAATACCTAATGAAATGAATTCCAGAATTAAGGTTGCATTTATAATAGCCTGCATCTCTCTGATTCATTTTTTTATTTATTTTTTAGTCCTGCCTCGGCTTTGCTTAAAGAAATGCTTTTAAATAATTTGTGTTGGATGCAGGTTTTCAATGCTTCCATTAACCACGTAACTCTAGTGAGAACTGTTGATCGAGTCTTTTCTTCTCTGGTTCTGGATGAAAAATCCTTCGTGGTATTTGTTTCTATTATCTGATTCGTCAGCTGCATAAAATAGGGGACAGGGTTGTTAATGGAAAACAGTTTTGTCCTTTGCAGTTGATTCATGACATGTTTAACTATTTTAATGATCTGTGGGTCGAGATGAAAAGATGCACATCAAAAAATGAGGATGAGGGGGAGAGATTAGTTAAGTTCAAGCCTCGTCTGATTAAGTTAGAAGATTTCATGGAGTGTGGTATTTCACCTCTTTTGGAGCCAGGTTCTGATCAAGTGGAAAATGAGATTGAAGAGAGAATGGAGCAGGAGTTCATTAACTCTGCAGTATGGCTGCTTTCTTTGATGTTCTTTCTATAAGAAACTGACTTTCTAATTTCATCTGTTTGAGTGCTGATAAATTCTTTTTTCAGGAGGATGGTGTTAAACTAGTTGGAGATGCAGAGGAAGTCTGGGAGAATGTATCGGAGTCTAGACTGAATAATGTTGTTCTCATCCATAATCAGCTATTTGGATCAGTAGATCTTATTGAGCAGGTACCTCACCATAATATAAATGATTGCAACTTTGCTGTTAGATATTTTGATTTATCCCAATCATATATTGTTGATTGCTGATTCTAATATTTATTTAATCTGTCATGTGATTTAGGCTTTGTCAAGTAGATTTATAACATACTTTCAAACACTAATGAAAATTTAAAAATTAAAAAATGGCTCCTAGATCATGCCGTTAAAAATTATTTACTGCAACCATGTTTACTAGGTTGGAAGGTGTCGCATTACAGACGAGCAAAAGCTGCAGTGTTTCAGGGACTCGTATGATATCGGGACAACAATAATTAAAGGTAATAAGACTAGTTTCAGGTAGTTAGTAAAAAGATTTCTGTTAAGCATACTACTTGGCTCAATTGAAATTATTGGATTGCAGACCTCCACTGGCTAACTTCCTCCAAGCTTGATGAGAACCTTACTTTGGAGCATCTTCTCCGTGTATGCTTGGAATACGACAATTTTTCATTGAGAAAACACAAGTTAGACAATGTGTACAAGGTAGTTTGGACTACATAATATATGGTGTCATTCGTTTCAGCTACTTGGTCTGTTGGTCATGAAGATTAACATTTTATTACAGGATCCAAATTCCTTTGTTCTGTCCAAAATGGTCAGTCCTCTGTGCGTAGTCCAAGACCAAGTTAATATTTATATGATCGACTGGCCAGAGCATCCAGTTCTCCAAAGGATACTAAAGATTACTGAGACACTTTTATCAATGCCACTAAATAGCCCTCTCTCTAAGGTATGAGCAATAAATGTCTGTTTATTGATTCCAGATTTTTTTTTTAATTTAATTTCTTGTTAACATGTGAATGTATTTTGAAGGCTTTGCAAGGTCTTCAACTCTTGGTTGTGCGGATCCGGTCCTTGCAAGAGACTGATACCAGATTTCCTTTCAAAGGTAAAATCATGAATATATTTTATCATATTTTTAGTAACATAGAGGTATTTACTCAGCCACTTCTTTTCTTTTGTTATCAATTATTCTGTCTTTGTTCCAACAGCACAATTGCCACTGCTTTATGATCTTGTATCTTCATGGCAAATACTGGAGTTGAAGTCCTGGCCTGCGGTGGTTCGAGGGGTCCTAGAAAATCATGATGCCAGTGCTGGAAGGGTAAGTAAATTGTCCTTCCTTTGTCCCCCTTATTTTGAATGCACGACTTGCGTATCCATTTTGGTAACTCTGTACATATGTTTATTTTTCTACAGTTGTGGTTTCCATTGAGAAAAGTCCTTTGGAGGGAGGAACTGGGGTCAACAATGGAAAGGTATACCCCTTCCGCTTGTGAGCAATAAATACACGTAAAAGTTGCAGAGGGATAGCAAAGATGCAAAATGAATGAAGTTTATTCAATCATCTTATGCGATACTAATTAATTCTTTTTTATGTAGCATTGAGGATTTTATTCAATCATCTACTATTGGGGAATATAAGAGGCGTCTGCAACTTCTGCTGTCTTTGCATGGAGAGCTCTCAAGATTCAATTCAGAAACCCAATCTTGGTTTGTTTCTAAGCTAAAATGTCGTGTTCTTTGTCAAAATTTTGAAAAAGTTCAAAGCCCAGTCTGTTTTGTTTCTCTGGTCTTTGTATTGTCAATTCATTAATGCATTGTAGTAGAATCATATTAGTTCTGTTTGTTTCTCTGATCTTATCATTTTGTATCTTTTGCAGTTCTGACTTGAAAGTGAAACTAGATGTTCTGTACAATACGTTTGGGTATTATGTTCAGTTTGCATCCATGTGAGCCATATCTCTTATTGGTGATTTTTAGAAATTTTTTTCAGTTGTTATTAGATTAATACTAATGGGCTGCATCATTAGGGTTTTGGAGCACATTGAATCTGAGAGAAGATCAGTTGAGAAGGAATTGGAAGAAATTGCCAAGCTTTACTGCTGGGAGCAGGTCCCAAATTTCAACTCCATAGAACACTTCAAGAATATTCGGCAGAAAGCTTTCAAGCTTGTTCAAAAGTTCAATGTAATATGAGAGCTACTCTTATTTCGTAGTCTTAGAGAAACAATTGTAACTCTTGTTCTATTGTATGGCTTCCACTAATCCTGACAGGCAATTTGTTTTCATATTTTTAGGAATTTTTGCAACAACCTGTAATGACCTTCCTTAATAAGCAAGTGGAGGAAGCTGGGAATAAGACTTCATCTTGGCTTGACCAAACTGAGCCTGAAAAGGTCAATGATAAACTGCTGAAATTTCCTGTTGATCTTCTCAAGCTAAGAAATGCAGAAAGGTGTGTGCTTTACTTGGAATATTTTGTCTTCTATGTTCACTTTTTAGAAGTTTGTATACCATTGAATTTGTATTTCATATGTAGGTTCGTTTGGTATGTTAGGTGGATCCGTGAAGCTGACTTAATATTCCAGAGTATGGGCAAAACCCTTGTGTCGGAAGGTGAAGGTGTGATGCAGTATTTTGTGTATTTTCTTTCTTTATTGTCTATTTCGATATTTGAATCTACCTTGAGAAATATTTATTTCATTTTTTTTTCATCATTGAATATGATGTAGTTGGTGTTAAGCAAGAATGGGAAAACTGTTGGACTTCGTTGGAAGAAATATGCTCTAGAGCAGCTCAGCTTGGTCATGTATTGAAGTCTGGAAATAAGAACCGTAAGAGGAGGGCTTTCACAAATTTATTGAAGACCTTGGAAGTTTGCGGTTTATCAAAGCACAGATTTGTTAACACTGTGGTACTCTGAGAGATTACGTCATGTTTATATTTTAAACCTTTCCTTACATAGATAGCTATTTTTTATGTTTATGTAGTGCCGTCCAGTGATGTCCTTCTGTGTTCTCAATATCTGTAGATTGGTTGGATGAGGTCATCCTATGAAATGGAACATTTGCTTTTGCATCAACAAGGCAAGGAGAATCTTGATGGATTCAGTGCTGTGTCCAACGAGCCAAGCAGTTATGAATGGAAATGTGCTAATCAATGCTACTTTAAGTGCCTGGCTATGATTCAACTGTTCTTCCAAAGTTGTTTGAAGTTCCACAAGGATCTTGATATTGAGCAGGTTGATATGCATTGTTGTGGTATAACAATGATTACATTTTTGCTAGCTATGAGCTCAATTTACCTATGTAATTTTGCAGGTAACTCGAGCTATGTCTTTCATGGACCATCTGATAGATGTGCTCTGCAAGCAAAGAGATTCTGCTTATGGCCTCTTCCGGAATCTCAAAGACTTAAGGGGTCAATTGTTTCTATTGGAAAGGTTTGTAGAAAGCTCGCATGGTCTGTCCACCAAACAGGAGGTTGTAATTAAATGCATGCGGCAGCAGAAGGTAATCTTTTCTTGAAGATCATAGACAGGGAATTATTGTTCTTTTTGCTCATCCATGCTGGACTAATTTTTGTGTGCGTGGGTGCGGGTGTGTTATTTTTTTTTTCCAATCTACAGATACTCTTTGATAGCTTGCTTTCTTGGTCGAGAGATTCAAATTTATTGCTTGGATGTTTTGAAAAACTTTCCAACTGCAAAGAAGTCAAAGATGGACTTGCAGCCTTTTCTTCTCTTATTCTAAAAGATCTACTGCCAAGATCTGAGAAATGCAAGGTTAATATTTTTTTATCTTGTTACACTAAATTTCTCATGTTCATGTGGGTCAGATGTGAATTATGATATTCTTTTTTCTTTCAGGAGCGGCTGGACAAATACCTTATTGGAGGTAGAACAGCAGTTTCTTCTTTTGTTAAGCCACTTGTCACAAAGGATATGGAGGAGGAATTATTAGAATGGAACATGAAGGAAATCTGTGAAATGGAAGAGCAGATAGAGAGATTGGCTAAGGCAGGGCCGTTGAGTTCTGTCTTGCACGAGTTGATGAGTCGGTTCAGAGAACTAATTAATAAGGTTGGATTGAATATTTTGCCTTTCTTTCATCCCATTACATTTTCCCCTTGAGTCAAAGACTGACAAAAAAAATGAAGTTATCTTTAAAATGGATGTTAGCACTGAATATCTAAGCATTAGAGCTTCTTCACATGGTCGATGTTAGGATCCATTTACCAAACTTAAGCTTGACTGTGTTGATAATCATCATAAATAAGGCTCAACATCAAATGTTCGTTTAGGATCTGATGTGCATGTAGACAGCAGTGAGGACACAATATAGCTAAAAGTGATTTTCTTGGGGCTATTACTGAGTACAACCTTCCCTGTAGGGAAAGAAGATTGGAGAGGACGACTGCGAGGAGGCAAGTTGTGTAGATCAGCCAGCTTCATATCAAACTTCTGAAGATCCCACAAAGCTTGTAAGAGATGCTTTTATCAAATTAAAGGAGCCAGATAAAGTGCAGGCCCAAGATGAAGTGCTCACTACTGGCAATATTACACGTTGGAATGACCTTTTGGACTCGGCAACAAACCTTCAACTGGATCAGATTTGTAGATCTGCTGACAGAATCATCAAAGAAGCAGTAATGACCTTTCCTTGTTAAATTGTTTCATTCTGGGAGAGTTCAAACTTCTTCTTTGGTTGTGAATTATGTAATTTGCTCTCTGTATTTAAATTAATGTATTGTTGAAATATGCAGAGAAAAATGGTTGAGCTCGACCCTAGTAAACCTGATACATGCTCTTCTATAGAGGTTCACCTGAAGGGTGTTTATCATCATTTAAGGCTTGTCTTGGCCTTCAGTGAAGGCATGTTATATGAGTTCCTTGATGCGCATAAAATGGTATTTTTAACTTCTTCTTGTGTCCTTTTTGGCAAATTTATTTTGTTCTAATGTGCTCATTTTTATACATTTATTTGCAGATGTGTGAAATGACCCATGCTCTTGGTGAAGTTCTTATGTTACTATTTGCTGAGGGATTTGGTTCTGTCGAAGAACCAACAGAAACTGATGGAACTGCTTGTACTCGAGATGTGAAGGGAACAGGCACGGGTGAGGGTCAAGGTGTGAAAGATGTGAGTGACGAGATAGAAGATGAATCCCAAATTGTTGGTACTGAAGAAAAGGTATTGTTTTCAATTTATATTCTGGTTCGGGTTCAATTCATATCAGAGGTAACATGCTAGTGTTTTTACCATATTTCTGCCAATTCCTAAATCTTTTCAGCAAGATGTAACAGACAAGTCAGATAAAAATCCTAGTGGCATGGATAAGGGAATCGAAATGGAAGAGGATTTCAGTGGTGATCTGTGTAGTGTGAGTGAGGATTCTGGAGAAGATGAAGATGAAGAGGATGATGAGGAGCTAGACATTGAATCTCAGATGGGAGATGCAGGGGAAAACAAGGAGGCTGTCAGTGAAAAGGCTTGGGATGGTAAAGATGGTGATGAGAATTTTGAATCTTCTTCACAGAGGTACGAATCAGGTTCATCTATCCGAGAGACGGATCCAAGCAGTAAGGAACTCAGAGCAAAAGATGATGAGTCCCTTGGAGTTGATGATTCTAATAAGTTTGATGATGATGAAGCTCCTGAGGCCAAAGAGGAAAATCAAACAGGTGTAGTGAACTAAGAAAAGAGTTAAAAGATTTAATTGAAATACTTAACTCCTAAAGTTTTTTAATTGTTTCTCATTAATCTTTGGTTTTCTAGGTACAGAAGATGAGGAGGATCAAGAGGGGATGGAGATGGAGAAAAGCGAGGCATTTGAGGATCCAACTGGGGATTTATTGCAGGAGCTCGAGAAGGATACAGAAGATGCTGAAATGGATGATGCAGCAGAGAATGCTGAGCCGATGGATGGAACAGAGCAAGATGAATTTAATGATGGAGAACCGGGGGAGGAGGAAGAAGATGAAGAAAATTTGTGTTCTCCAGATGACATGGAGGAAGATAAGGTAACTAGTACCGAGGAGAACAAAGATGGTGCTGAGGATGGGCAAAACATGGAGTCAAAAGTTGAAGCAACAACACGTCCTCATCCTTATCCTTTACAAGTAGCTATGCCATTAAGGAGTTATAATGAATTTGATTTCGATTTGCATATAGAAGCCAACCGGGCCAATACCAATGATACCAGTAGCAGTTCTATTGCTCCTGGCAATGATGATGCCACCACCAGAATGGAAATATCCATACCAGACTCTCACTATGGGTCTAGACTCTCCTCTGATTCTAAACCACAAGCCTCTGACAGAGATGCTCCTATCGACAGGGGAATGCAGCAGACCAACCCTTTCAGAAGCATTGCTGACGCTCTAAAGGAGTGGAAAGAACGAGTAAAAGTATCAGCTGATCAAGATCAAGCAAAACCTGGTCCTGACCCTGATGACGTGATAAGCGATATGGATGCCGATGAGTACATGTATGTAGCTGAGGGACAGGAGAGCACTTCTCAAGCACTTGGTGCGGCTACACGTGATCAAATGAAGGATGATGTTGATGAAGGCACAAGACCAATTACGGATGATAGTAATGTTGTTAAAAGAGGAGAAGCTAATAGAACAACAGATTGTACATTCAGGAAAAACCCTGAAAATCTGCCTTTTCTCAGGTCTTGTACATCTCTAGTCCATAGGGATGAAACCAGTGGGGAAGTTAATGCTGAGAAAGCTGTAGACATGGACACCCCAATGGAGGGAGCACCATCAGGTGATTCAATCATTAAATCTTGCCAAGAAGTTTTGTTCCATAGATCCTACATGGATGAAAAAGTTGCACCTCGTTATGAGTTACTAAAGGACGTCAATCGTCCTGCTTTTGATGAGGGAGGGATGGATATATCAACTGATGTAGACATGGAAAATGCTGTTGTTGAGTGGAGGAGAAATGATATCTCTACTATGAGGCTGTCACAAGAGTTGGCTGAGCAGCTGCGGCTTGTTATGGAACCAACAGTAGCAAGCAAGCTTCAAGGAGATTATCGGACTGGAAAACGAATCAACATGAAGAAGGTAGACTTTAAAACCAACCTCTCAAGTAGTTAACATCTGTATTTATTATTACTTCGCTGAAATCCTTGAAATATTTGACCCCAGGTAATTCCATACGTTGCTAGCCATTTTCGCAAAGATAAAATCTGGCTGAGGAGAACCAAGCCCAACAAGAGGAACTACCAAGTGGTGATAGCTGTAGATGATTCCCGCAGCGTGTCTGAGAACCAATGTGGCAAGGTGGCTATTGAAGCACTTGTGACTGTATGTCGGGCTATGTCACAGCTTGAGGTGGGCCAGTTTGCAGTTGCAAGCTTTGGTGGAAATGGAAAAATCAAACTACTCCATGATTTTGACCAGATATTTACAACGGAAGCTGGAATTGAGGCAAGTTCAGCCTGTTTATTTTTAGTGAGCGGCAAACCTCACTGGAAGCTCCAGATAAATATAGTTACTTACAAGAATTGCTATATTTAATTACACATCCAACCACTGGTTGATTTGTTGAAGTAACAGGTGCTAATTGTTATACTGACAGATGATCTCAAGCTTTTCATTTAAGCAAGATGGTACCCACACTGATGAACCGGTGGGTAATCTGTTGAAGTATCTGATCAACATACTTGACATGGCTGTTGTAAGGTTGAGTATGCTGTCAGGGCAGAGCCCTCTTCACCAATTGGTGCTGATTATAGCTGATGGACAGATTCATGAAAATAGGGAAAAACTCAGGCGACGGGTGAGAGATCTATTGAGCCAAGGGAGGATGGTTGCATTTA
This sequence comes from Rhynchospora pubera, assembly GCA_028095005.1. NCBI lineage: Eukaryota > Viridiplantae > Streptophyta > Magnoliopsida > Poales > Cyperaceae > Rhynchospora > Rhynchospora pubera. Next base: position 67,354,944 of record CM051461.1, on the reverse strand, counting down.
TTATAATAGATAGCCGCCCCCAAGAATCCATTGTGGATACTATTGTACGCACATCTTCGATAATCAACATCCATTTTTTTTTAGCATTATTAGTTGGAATGTATTGTATTGTATCTGATATGAATGAATCTGTTACTTTTGCAGGAATATACTCCTGAAGGGCAACTCAAGAGATATCTGAATATGTTCCCTTTTCCCTTTTATGTAGTGTTGAAAAACATCGAAGCTCTTCCTCGCACTCTTGCTGATTTGTTGAGACAGGTAACTGTTCTCTGGTGTACTAATGCTATTTCAATGAATATTATCTGGTATATATATTGATTATTTTTGTCATTTCTGGCAGTGGTTTGAGCTCATGCAAAGATTGAATGACAACTAACATTGACAAGTAGATGTATCTTTGGTTTGAAGTCTTCAGCATAACGGAGAAATCTTTGCATTAGTAGCCTTCATATCTTTATAATTGTTTCCCTCTAGCTATTTGTTGCTAAACTAGATCTCTCTGTGGCGCGTACGGTGCAACCTTGGCCTTACCTTTTTTTAGAGTAGATTTAAACTTTAAAATTGTTTGTTGGTCAGATTTTTTTTTTGTTTTTTTGGTGTTCAAGTATTCGGAGGTTGATATTCACCAAATAATAATAATAATAATAATAATAATAAGTATTCAGAGGATTGAGTGTTGTGTGGTGCGGTTATTGAATGGGTCAGACTATTACTACGTGTCGGGTCTAAATTTATCTTCTGATATCAGTAAACCTGGTTAATCCAGGGACCTATGCATGAATCTTTTTCTGGTATTTGGGTTTTTGCAAATTCTGTAAATATTCTTGTCAGAATTAATTTACTGATATCCCACCTTGAAATGCTCTGTTAAATCAAAATCTGACCCGTTATAATATTAACTAATATAATTAACAGATGCATATAGATAGGAAAAATATCTGATATTTAAAAAGTACATAATAATAATAGGAAAAATACGAGACAATAATCAAATCATTTTGAAAAGTAATATCATAAACGAATTATGGACTATATAAAGAGACCCGATCCGTTTACACTTTACAACCCAGCTACTCTCAAGTCTCAACCTCTCTCGCGTATAAAATGTTACTAGTTCTAATATCGCAGAGTTGCGCGAGTTATTTTTATTTATTTATTCATAAGTGAATACATATATACAGAATAAATCAGTATATTATTGTCTCGCACCTTTATGACCTTAACCACGGGTAGATATCAAAGGATACTTCCTCCGCGGGGAAAAAGAATACAGATCATATATCCCTCGAGCGTCTCACGATCCAGGCATTAACAGTCCGTCCAATAACGGGCGACAGCCGTCAATGTGGCCTTGAGTAACCTCGAGAGTTTGTTTTTTGTTCGCGGGTTCTATTTCTTCCAGTAGGCGCAACTCCCTACTGTTAATTATCTCCGGGTGGAGTTGAGAACCAGACAAGAACACTTTTAGATCGGGAATAAACGAATTACCTATGAAACAGCAACTGGGAGTCTAGAATTTTAATCATTGAAAGATTAGTTTTCAGGGGGAGTTTGACTTTGTTCATTGTAACTTTGGACTTGCTACAAGACTTTGGTTGACTTCTGCATCACGAATTTTGTATATGCATGTTGTTGTTTTTATATTAATATCTTGAGTTCAATGCTAGGGGTTATGTGCCTAGGTTTGCTCAGTCGTTTTGGAGATACAAAGATCTTGTCATGATTTTCTGTTCGAGTCGCGAGCGAAGATGCACTATGCCTCCTCTTGACAAAAAATGGAGAGGGGGTTCCTTCCACCGACTAGGCGCTATGCTGTCTCGAAAGAACGCTTGGGATTTTGAGTTCGACACTAGAAAGATGGGCGATCTATGTCAATTCTCAACCGTTTAGGGGGTTTGAGAAGTTTTAGAATTTTGTTCAAGTCATCAGGAAAGAAGCGTTATGCCCTCCTTTGACAAGAATTGCAAAATGTGCTCTTTCCACTGACTAGGCACTATGCCGTCTTGAAAGAACTAAAGTTGGACTTTTAAGACTTGTGGCTTGTATTTTGAGCCTATTAATTGCTTTTACATTTAGGGTGACTTTTCTTGAGTGTTGAACTTGGGTTTGACTTCATCAGTTTAAAATTTTTAAGTCGGACTTTTAAGTAGTGAACTTCAAAGTGGAACTTCAAGTTTACATTTCAAGTGAGACTTTCAAGTTCAATGCCTTAGAGTGGTCCTTGATTCTAGAAATACTGAGTTGGATTTAAGCTCAGACCTTAAGTGAGACTTGTTAAATTTCAGAACTTTTAATCAAACTACTTGTGCAAGACTTAGATATCAATCTGCAGGGGCTTGGGAATTTAATCAAACCACTTATACTCACATGACCCTCCTTCATGCATGAGTTTGAATAGAAATGCACTTCTTACTCTAAGAAACATGCCAGATGCACAATTTATCAAATTCTTTTGTTGTTTTAGCACTTTTAAGTGGTACAACAGACAATAGCACCGGGCATAGAGTCTGTGTAGCTTTATTTACTTTTAATTTGGGGTGGCATGCAAACAATAACACTGGACATAGAGTTTGCATGCCTTGTTGTGTATATCTCGAAACTCACTCCTCAAGAGAGGATTTTTACACAACCAAATACCGGGCTGGTGATGTTTTTCATGGTCAAATACCAGGCCAGAGCCAAATACCAGGCTCTACCGGTGCCAAATACCGGGCACAAAGCCAAATACCAGGCTTATTGATAACCAAAAAAGAAAAAAAAGGAGAAGAGGAGGAGAACAAAAAGAACAAACAGTTTAAAGCAATTTTGGTCCCCTTATTTCATGAAAACATCAATTTACATGCTAATTACCTTAATATAGCACTTTCTTTCTTTTTACAATTTCTAAGAAACTTGAAACTAGCCTAATATTAAAAAATTCAGAATTTGAGGTATTCTATCGTCTTCAGCTCCTTATATAAGCCTAGGACTAGGGTTTCACTTGGAGTGCATATGCCACTTGGAATTTCCTGAGAAATTTTTGGGTTTGATGAGGTTTGATGGATGGACTAGGGTTTCACTTGGAGTGCATGTGCCACTTGGCATTTCCTGAGAAATTTTTGGATTTGATGAGGTTTGATGGATGGTTGGGATGTCTTCTGGCCCCCACCGCCTTAGTCTTGATTTGCTATCTTCACTTGAAGGGTTTTACTGCTCAGCCAATTGTCATTTGACATGTGGCATTGGCTTTGATGTAGTGGGTATGTGTATTTGGGGTTTACTTCCTTCTACTGCTGCTTCTAGGCTGATGTGGCATATAAACTTGTACTACTCAGCTTACTTGGCTATAAGAAGGGTATTTTTACTTCAGTTTACCAACTAAATTACTTGGGGAAGAGTATTTGAGGCGTCAGCTTCCTCCTGTTGTATGTCAGAAGGGGTGTTTGGGGCATTTTATGGCAATTTGGATAATCTCCAGTGGGATTATATGGTGTTGGGTAGTCTCCAACGGTTGTCTTTGAATGGATTTCCCTTCTTGCCCCTTTACAGGGTTTAATTTGGTGGTTTAATGTTGCTTTGAAGCAGTTGCTTCTATGTAGCTGCTGTCTTGGCATGAATTTAATAGTTGTTGTAGCTGTTGGTTGTTGAGGCATGGCATTTGTCATCTTGCATAGCCTCTCTTTGGCACCAGGATGTGATGTGATGTGGCATTCATCTGATGGTTTATGGGCATTAGATGGTTTAGATTTGATGGTGAGAATAAGGTTCCTTTAGATGGATCATATGTCATCTGACAATGCATTTGGGGGGGGGGGATTAATTTGCTCTCCATTTGAGTATATTTTGGGTTTAACTATGGCCAGGTTTCATAGTGCCTTTGTGCATATGGTGCTTTATGGCACCTGGCTATATAGTTGATGGGTTTGTTATGTTGGTATAGTTAGTATATGCCACATTTCGTCATACAGTTCCATGTATAGGTAGCTATTTTGTATTCATTTGAGTGTCATTTCTGGACATCTCAAGGACCTGGATGCAAATTTACATTGCCTGGCACTTTAATTAGGCCTGAGGCTATGTACTGGCTTGGTTAATTTTATGTTTTAACCATGGTTTAAACCACCATTCATTTGTGTAGGCATATATGGCCTCCTTTCATTGGTTGTCACAGCTGTTGGGCATTATGTGAACCCATATGTCAGTGTTCTTTTAAGGGGTTTAACACTTTATTTAAGTGTTATTTCATCTTTTGAAGTCAATGGTCATATCCAAGATTTCATAGTGCCTTGGTACCATGGGACCACGCTAGAAATTTCTTTTCAGGGTGTAGACTGACGAGAGGCAGTGACTGTTAGAAATCAAGTTCTTGTGCAATTTTAAGTTTTTATTAACATTTAACAAGAAATTAAACACGCATGATAAACGAATCTAGTTATTCAAGTCATTTAACATATAAAAGGAGAAACGTAGGAAGTTACTTCTTTCAAAATCGTATCCGGAAGGCTCGAAGCCAATCTCTTGGAGTCGGTGGCGTGCTCATCATCTTCGCGACTGCCTTCGGTTGCCTCGAGTCCACCTAGAAGATTAACCAAAGTCTCAAGACAAGTGCTAGCTTGTTCGAGACGATAGCTAATTCCCTGTTTTCCTTCTACGCGCGATTAACAGATTTAATGGAAGAAGGAATGCTCAACACGTAAGCTAGAGAGAGGAGGAGGCGCACCCAAGAGATGAGAACGAAATTCTGCCCTCTCTTGGAGCCGTCGGCCAGGGAAGAAGGAAGAGAGAGATTAGGGTTCAGTCCTGACTTGTTTCCAAAGAAAACAATCAATATGTATATGGAACGTTTCCGTAATTACCAATCTATCTTCCTATTTTCTCTTGGACAATTATGCCCCTCCATAGCCGGATTTTTTAGAGATTAAGTGGGCCAAATCCACATGATATAGTGGCCCATTAATTCACTCTTTTAATTCGTCTCATATCGTGCTTTCAGTTAACTTATTAACTAAAAGGCCAATTAGATCAGTATAATAAATATGCGTTGAACTAATTTAATTATTAACATATTAATAATTAATTTAGAATTAGCATATGCGTTATATTATTTCTATATATTATTCATTTGAGTTAATTAATTATGACGGTTCATAACAGTATATAATTAATTAATCAATTTATCATATATTCGCAGTACTCGCTACTACAAATAAACAAATAATGCATGTATAGTTAAAGTCTTATTTGTGTGATCCTTTGAGGATTTATACTACGTTGGACATGGAAAATAAATCACCATTTACTTCCAATAATCATAAGCGGTATCTGAGCCTCTGTCATGAGAAAAGTTAAAAGAGCAGCAAAGACTAAAGAGGACAAACTACAACAATATTCACCTTAGAGAGGGTACACAACCAGCACAAACCCAGAGGGATTACAACACAAAAACAAGCCCAGAACACTAGTACATACTAAACTTGACGAAACAAGAGATAAGAGCAGCCAAACTTCACACGGCAGAGAAGACAGGAGGGAGCCAAGAGTTTTGATGAAAGACTCCTTAGTCCAAGAGATCTTCATCATCTGTTATATGCCCATCAACCATGCTGCTCTGAAGATTGGCTAAGTTTCTTAAGCTTGTTTCCATCTGGGTAGGAAAGCCTGTCTAAAAATTAAAAAGACACAAAGTATTAAAATAAACTGAATGAGAGGGGGAACCTTTAGCATCCTTAAAATTCTTTTATTTCTCTCTGTTCAAATATTCCAAGCCAGGGCTGCTAAAATAGTTTTAGCAAAGGTTCTCCTCTCTTTATCAAGTTTTTTTATGTTATCCCAAAGAAGAGAAATGTTAGAACTGTCTAACAAAATATTCTTATTATTAAACAAGTTGAAACCAATCCAAAATGACTTAACAAAGGAGCAACTAGTAAAGAGATGATCTACTGTCTCTTCGTTCCTGCAAAACAGGCACTTGTTTGGGCCGTGGTGTCCTCTTTTTATTAAGTTATCGTAGGTCAGTATCTTATTGTTGATTACCAACCAGATAAAGCACTTAATTTTAAGAGGTATTTTTAATTTCCAAACAGAATGCTGAAAGTTTATAATTATTCCACTATTATTCAAAAAAGCATAAAAGGACTTAATAGTAAATAAACCTGCATTTTCTAAGTGCCAAAGAACACTGTCAGTCTCATCAAGGATAAAATTAAGATTTCTTAAAATTTGGTATAGAGTTTCCTTTTCTGCTTTTACTTCCCTGGACAGACCCCTAGTAAGGTGGAAGTTTATATTTCCTCTATTCCAAACTTGTGCTAAGGAAATATATTTTTTCTTTTGGTCTTATCATAGAGAAGAGGGAACTGTTTAGCTAAAGAAATATTTTCATACCAAATGTCCTGCCAGAAATCTGTCTCAACCCTTTCCTGCATTCAAAATAACTACCAATGGTATCATTAATGTTAACTGCAACTTGACCTTCAATTAACATCTTTCTAATCCAATTTATCCAAATGGGGGCAAACCCTCTTTGCCTGAGAGTATCAAAGAGATGATTCCAACTAATATTATCGAAAGTCTTTTCAAAGTCTAATTTTAGAAGGAGGCCTTTTTCCTTACTCAAATGAACATGATGCAAAATTTCATGAGCAGCCACAACCCCTTCTAAAATAAATCTTCCTTTTATGAAGGCGCTTTGATTTGGTTTGATAATTCTACAAAGAATAGGGATGAGTCTGTTAGCCAAGACTTTACTAAAAAGTTTGTAGTTGCAGTTAAGCAAGCTAATTGCTCTGAAATTAGTGATCTTAGAGGCGTCATTTGCTTTGGGAATGAGACAAATGATCGCTTTGTTAAGATTAGAGATTTCTAAGTTACCTGAATGAAAGTCATTGAAAATATTTCCAATATCATCTTTCAGGATATCCCAAAAGGATTGGTAAAAAAGAGAAGAAAGTCCATCTGGTCCTGGTGCTTTGTCAGGGCTCATGTGATCTAAGGCTTCTTTAATTTCTTCAAGATTAAAAGGAAGGCAAAGCCTATGGTTTTCTTCCTGAGTAACCAATTCAGTATCTAATCAGAAATTGTTGCTAAAACTATCTTGGGTAGCACTATTCTTCCCAAAAAGATTAAAATAAAAGGAAAGGACATGATTTTGAATGATGTCAAAATCTCTTTCTTCCCTTCCATTTATTACAAGATGACTGATTTTATTCTTATTTTTTCTAATAGAGGTCGACCTATGAAAAAACTTAGTGTTAGCATCTCCCTCAAAAAGCCAAGTGACTCTGGATCTTTGTCTCCAATGAGTCTCTTCAGAGAGATAGATGTCAAACAACTCTTTTTTAGCATCAATGAACTTGTTGAAGTCCACATTATTTAGGATTCTATCCTCTAACACATCCTCCCATTCTTTTATATCAGAAATGAGAGTTTTCTTCCTATCCCTAATTGGTTTCCCTAGATTCTTGCTCCAGCCTTTTAACTTATTAGTAATGTATGCTAACTTGCATTTTCAATTGTAAGCCTTGTTGAAGTCTAAATCTTGGAAATGCCACCAAGTTTGCATATTACTTCTAAGATCATCTTGTTAGAGTCAATTCCTATCAAACTTTTTGAAAATTCTTTAGTAGAACCAGAGTCAAGTATCAAGGGGTTATGGTTAGAAATGGTTTTTGCTACACTATATGAGTAAGTTAGAGGGAAAAGATCAATTGCTTCTTGATTCACAAAGAACCTATCAAAGCATGCAAATTGTCTATTGTTCCCTCATCTTGCTCAAGTGTATTTTCTATCCACAACCTTAAAGTCTAACAAGTCAAAAGAATCTATCCAATGATTAAACTTAGAAGTGTTTCTTATATCTAAGGAGATGTCTTTTCTTTCACTTCTTTTCCTAATGGCATCGAAATCTCCACAAACGATCTAGGCCTCTCTGATGGAGTTGCCTACACTGGTGATTTCATTTCAAAAGGCTGCCTTCAAATTTGAAGGCACTGGCCCATAAGTTCTTGTGAAATGAAGGCATTTATTATCTACTTTACTATGAATCTTTACTGTAATTGAGAAAGTATCAATTCTCCAGCTATCTATTGTGCACGTGTAAGAGTTTACTCCCACTAGAATCCACCAGAGGATCCTATAGCAGGGATGAATTTCCAGCTAAAGTTCCTACCTATAGCAGAAAGAGTTCTTACAAAAAAATGATCTAGTTTGGTTTCCTGGATACCTAATAGATCGATTTTTTTCATGAAGAAGCAATTCAGCTAGATACCGTTTCTTACTACTATTATCCAGACCTCTAGCATTCCAGGTGAGACTCTTTATTTAATAACTAAATTATTACCCAAACACAGTGAATCATTTCTATTTTGAAAGTTATCTATCGCTTCTTTCAGGAAGTTGATGACAGAGCTAGAATTATAGCTTCTGACTTCCTTAATAAAGCTTACTCTACTTTCAGAGTCTGCACCCAGGAAAATACGAAGATCATCAAATAATTCTACTAACTGACTATCAGTTAAATTTACATAAGGGAGAAAACTAGAAATGAAATTACCTGGAGGCACCTAGGGGGACTAGGAGTTGTCAGATTATGCTGCTGTTCAACGGCTGCATCCAGAGTCATCTCCTTTTTGGTCCCATTAATCTCCATGATAGCTTCTTTAGATCTTGTCTTCCCAGCCTCGGTGACAGTGTTATCAGCCTCTAGGTTAAGCTTGGCTCCACCCTTCTTAGCCTTCTTTAGGAGGGTTGAGACGCTCACCTCATCTTCTTGACGGGTGAAGTAGTTCTCTTAGTTTCAGAGCAACTCTTTCTCTTTCTGTCCAGCTGAGCCTGTAAGGCCTTGTTCCTTGCCTCCATTATTTCCAGCTTAGACAGAAGTTATTGCTGAGAGAGCTCCCTATTTGGGTCAGGGGCATTATCATGCATCATCTCTGCCCTGGAGATGACTAGAGAAGGCTCAGATTGAATCCTCTTCCTAACATTTTTTTCTGGATCCTCAATTATCATGTTTTTAAGCAGGCCTTTCTCTACTAGTTTATTGATGATCCATGGCATTTGAGAGACTTCACAAGCATAAGTCTTGCCTGGCTCAAAAATTAGTTCAGAGTGGTTGAGATCATCTTCATCTATGATCACAACTTCAGCTGAGTCTATTTTAGGATTCTCAATGATTTGAACACTTGAATTCCTACTATCCATTGTTTTTCCTACTTTGCTGTGTTGTCCCTTTTTCTCTAACTCTACCATCTCTTCTATCTGTTTTAACTTCTTACTTTCTTTAGCCGCTTTCCTCAACTGAGCCATTTCCTGTTCCTTAGAGTAATCCATTCCTTCTTTGCCTTTCTCAGAGACAGGAGGAGGGGCTTCCCTATTTCCCCTAATTACTATACCAATTCTGCCAGCATTTCTTTTTGCTTGAGCTCTAGTCATCACTCCAGGGCTAGTATCAGCATTGATAATGTTGGTTGTTGGCACGGTATTGGTTGGGGCAGAAGTGGGAGGGGGAGGAATAGTGCTTTTTGGCTTATGTGGAGAAGAGGGAAGAGCAAGGATTGGGGTATTTCTATCATTATTTTCTTTCTTCTTTCTGGTTCTTTTCTTTTGGGGATTGGCTGTTTTGGTGGGGTTAGTATTGGTCAGAGGGAAGGAAGGAAAAATGGCAGTTAATCTAGCTTCCTCCTGAGGAGTCCACTCAAAGAGAGGAAGACCCTTGATGTGCTCGTGGAATTCAGAGACAACATCCTCCTCCTCTACAACAAAGTGAACTTTGGCAAGTCTGACATCCCCATTTTTTTGTTGATTTCAAATCTACGATAAGGAGGGATGAGGGCCCTCTCACCTACTTCAACCAGTACCCTATAGAATATACCATCTAGCCCCATTTGAGAGAACAAATCTGCTCTTAGAACTCTGCCAAATTTGAATAATTTTCTGACGTCGTTCCAAGAGCGCCAGCTATAGGGCAGATCAACCACTCTAACCTAGACTTGTATAGTATCAGGTTTCTCTTCAAGCTCTAGAACATGCCTGAGGATTTGAAAGGTCTACGTACCCGATTACTATCAGTGATGTCAATCGATCCGATTCTGAACTTCTCCTGGCACCATTGGACAGACGGACCGACTATCTGAAAGCGTTGATTTGTCATCACGATCACTCTATGCTGATCAGGCGGGGTTGTTCTACGCATCTCAATGAGTACATCTAGCAAGGAGAGTCGAGAATTTGCTTGTATGACTATGCTCCTCGCTATCTCTGCTTCTAGCTCAACATTCTCTTCGTCTTCCTCGACCTGGATCGGTTCTAGAGTGGCCATGACAAGGTCAGATCTGGGATTTTCTTGAGGAGAAATATTGAAATCAGATCTAGGATTTTTAGTAAGAGATGAAGCAAGGGAAAGAGAAGGAAACGGAGGGGTTGGAGGCTGAGAAGGGGGTTTTAAAGAATTGACATGGGCGGTAGCGTCAATTCTTTTAGTTGAAAGGGTTTCTGTAGGAGGAGGCAAAGCATCGCATTCCTTCGATATGTGTCATGTTTTATTGCACTTGAAGCAAACCATTGGTTCACGGCAGGTGTTAGCTTGGTGTCCTTTGCCACCGCACCGGAGACAATAACCGTGCATCTGACGGATCAGATCACCTTTCCTGAGCTCATTAGGATTCGTGCAAACTTTCTTAAAGTGTATCGAAGGGATAGCAGAACTTTTTCCTTCCGTAGAATCTTTCTTTTGAGGTGGTTTTAGCACTGCTTTAGCATACAAAGCTGGAGCGCTGCCCTGTGAGACAGGGATAGCTTCTGTACAAACTGCTACTGGAGAGCTTTTACTTTTCGGGTCCCTGGTAAGAACCGTGGAGGCCACAACTGGAGAGCTTATCCTCTTAGAAGAGGTCAAAAGCGTTGAGCCTGCAATCATCTCGCGCCATGATCTCTCCATTTTGCCAGCCAAGAACCTCTCTTTTAACAGCAGAGTGGAGAGGATCACCAGAGATGATCGCCGGAGGGGAACACCGGAAAGGAGGAGGGGGCAAAAACGAAGACTACACCGCACCACACACACGCAACACTACACACTCACACAACACGGGGGAGAATCTTGGAGAGATTATGTAACGAAAGATCACATTGTATACGTTTTATTGCGCCAAAAGTAGAATTCCTCCTTTGAGAGAAAAATTATCAATGATTAATAATTAAAATGAGAATATGATTTTTAACTTGCTCTTGCGAGTAGTACGCTTATATTAATCATTCGAGCTAGTACGCTTATTATTGCCCAATCTATATGTGCATTTCTTAATAAATAATTAACAAAGTATAATACAACGAGACAAGTCGCGACGAAGCCGAGACAATTAAGTAACCAAGTGTTGATCTAATTTAAACGACCAGTCAGCGAATTACGTACATTCTGGGAGGAGACGACCCCATTTTCAGCGATAAATGAAAATTTGCAAGGGAGTTTAGTAGACTTAGAGGAGTATAAACTGATGACTTGAAATTGACCTCCTCATCCTGTCGAATTTCTCTTCCTTTCAGTTTTACTTATTTATTATTATTTTTATTTTTATTTTTTTGCTTTATGTCAGGGTCCATACTCCAGAGTGAGTGCACCGACGGGAGTAACTAGATGAATTGTTTAAATGATTTTAATTGTTTGATTTAGAAAAACAATCTTCCACTATCATGATTCACAAGAAACACTTTTTTGAAACCAAATAAAGTGGAATAAATAAGAGGCCCTTTTGATACATTTCTCTCTCTCTCTAGTTAAAGTACAGATTGTACACGAGAAAGTTCATGCTCGAATTTTTACAAAACCAAAGTAATTGCTAAGAATATGCTGATTAAGCATACTATAGAGCGTTGTACAAAAAGAAAGGATAATAAAATAGTGTTAACTGCTAAAAATCCAAGAAACTTACAATTTGTGAGAAACGAGGAAACAATGTTATTTTCTCAACAAGTTGTTTTTGGGATTTATTTCCAATTCAGTAGTTGAGATCATTGAAAATTGGAAAAAAAAAAAAAGAAGAAAAAAGAATCAAAGAAATATCACCCTTATATTCAAAAAGAGAACATTACAAATTATAAGACTACAAAAATTTTCCTAATGCCATTTCAGGCTCTGTCTTGAAACCAAACACATGGCATGCGAGGCACCAATCGCACAAGAAATCACCCGAAGGGGCCCCATTCCATCATTGTCAGTCAAAAACTTTACTTCCACAGGAACTGGCTGTATGTCTTGCAATTGGGGTACACCAAGTTGGGAGTCCCTAGCATTTCCCCACATATACAATTTGCCTGTATCTGGTTTTACAGCCGAATCATAGATCAATATGATTCTTTTGATTAAAAAGTTGCTAAAGATGAATAAAACTAGGAAAAAGAACATAACATATTCCAGCTGACAGAATTTTGATAATTATCTTAGCTCTTTCTTGCTTAGTTTTCATTTTGTTTGTTCCTCTGTGTTGGATCATTTTATTTGGATGGGGACAAAATGAAGATAAATCTGGCTAGAAACAACCAAAATTGCAAGATTGAGGATCAATTGACACAATTTGGTTAAATTGAGCCTGGCACCTAAATAGCGTCCAAAGTAATTAAAATATTGTTAAATACCTGAAACAGCAGCAGAAGAGGAGCCACCACATGCTATAAATACAATTTTCTCCACAGATAAAGCCTCTATTACGACTGGTGCCCTCTGATTTTGCATGGTGAGTTGACCAAGTTGACCTTGACCACCATGGCCCCATGCATAAACCTTACCTTCATCTTTAAATAAGATACAGAAATATTCCAAAACGAGTTGGAGTGAGCAAGAGCTTCTTATAAATGCAGGCAGGTCCCGCAAACTTTTCATAGAAACATTATTAAAATCAATTGAAGATGATTAGTATCGGTCATCGAGATATCATAGTTAGAAAACTAGATATGGATTTCCTAAGTAATTCACTTCCCCTAGAGAACTTTGAATTGACAAAATTTGGGATAAATCATGAAAATAACTATAAAAGGTTCAAATAATCATATTACCTGAGAGAGCCAAAGAGTGATAGCCACCACAAGCAACCTGAATTATTCGAGTGTTTTGTAAGATTGAAACAGGTTTCGGTCTCCAGTCACTCATATTGTTACCCCTTCCCAGCTCAAAATTCGAATTAGCTGAAATTTTTTAAGATGTGAGCAACATCAGCAAAACCACCATATCAACAATATATTATGCAGCAAAAATAAATTGCTAATTGCAAAATAAAATCCCATCTGATATATATCAACAATTGCATTAATTGTGCAAATAAGAACGACGTAAGCTACGGTTGCTTTTACTTAACTTGACCTCAACTGTGCAGTACAAAAAAGTCCAGAATAAAACAAATAAAAGGAAATTATGTGCATGAAAATGAAAGGGACACACTGTAATTTGTGCACAGAAGAACTCAAGTTTGGCATCTTACCTCCCCAGCTCCACAATTCACCATCAGAAGTGATCGCCATGGTAAAGAAACCACCACATGCAACTGCTGAAACAGGTACCGGCAAAGCATTGACTTTTGATGGTATGCTCATAGAACCAGCTTCACCAGGGCCACCTCCAGCACCTAAGCCTAGCCTTCCGTCTCCTTCATCACGGCCCCATGTGTAAACTTCCCCTGAAACATGTCAGATAAAAAGATATATGAGCAAAAAAAAAACTATAAATGATTACCACCAGAATAATCAGAACCAATGGACCAGTTGAACAAGTGACCTCATTATACAACTAATGTTGATCAAAACATTTCTTCTGAAAAGCGATGCCTTTGACTTTGATGCTATCCTTTCCTTTTCTTTTGGTATCACAATTTTGATAAGCTCTTTTTTGTACCAAATGAAAAGAAAGTAAATAAAACAACTAAACAAGACTAATTCTTATACAGCTTACCTGAGTCAGTGACAGCAGCTGTGTGAGCCCCACTGGTGGCAAGGTGTGAAACTTTTCCATTCCAAGAACCATCCACACGCCTTGGATATAGCTCTCTGTGATACACTGAATGGCCAAGAGCCCCAAATCCACCATAACCCCTGAAAACTTCAGCAATTTGAGTTTTTATCATTACTTGAACAGGTATGCAGCCTCAAAAGACAAAAGTAAAAACTTTCAACATTACCCCTGAATATCAAAGGTAAACACCAAACAACAATTACAGGAATAAATATCCCAATTCTCTTGGCTTTTAAAAGGGGTATGCAGGATGTTCGTAATGTTTTGAAGGGATTTACAATCATGTTTTGCAGGGTCATATATATGCCGATTCTAGCCTGCATGTCTGGCCAGGATGTCTCTTTAGTCTTTTCTGATACAATGTAATGATCATAATTCATCAAACCCATGATGCCATAATGCAGCATGATGCATGCATAAAAGTTCATACCCTGTACCCAGTAAACATAACTCAGTTTGGTTTGAGCCCATATTTTCAATGCCAATCCCGATATCTATACAAACACTTGATATAAATAAATGCAGCATACAAATATCTGCTGTGGTACCAGCATTGGTACAAGCAAATCAACGTACCAAGTGAACACCTCGCCAGAATGCGAGAATGCAGCCGAATGTAAACCCCCAAGTGCAACACATTCAATCCCCTCCAAAGTAGGGTTCAACCTCGGCACGAACTGTGAAACCTCATCTCCAAACCCCAACCTGCCACCATCTCCTTTCCCCCAAATCCAAACCTTTCCATCCACAACAATCGCCGAGTGAAACAAGCCACACGAGATCCCAAGATGAACTGGCGCCTGAGCTTGAGCTTCTCCAGATGGAGGCGGCGAGGGGAGGCGACCAGGGGTTGGAGAGAGGAAGAAAGAGTTGAGAGGAAGGGAGAGAGAGGCGACAGCGGAGGGGTACGGGCGGAGGTCTCTCTCCAGTGGATCGCCTAACTGGCCAGAGGCGCCGCGGCCCCAGGAGAGGAGCTGGAAAGTGGCGGGGGGAGAGGCACAGGCACTGGCACTGGAGGGGTCCAGAGGGTAGAGGGTTGGAACGGTGGAGGCTGAGCGCGGTTTGGAGGCGAAATGGCGCCGGAGTAACAAGAGAGCCATGGACTGGACTGAACCAGTTTCAGTTTCATATGCTGGCCTGATTACCAGACCAGGGTTTTACTCTGCGCCGAACTGTGGTGGTCTGGTGGACTGGACTGGCATCCTCTACAGCCAGTCTCTACAGCCATCCTCTACAGCCAGCCATTTTTTTTTAATTTTTAAAAATTTTAAAATTCAAATGTTGAATCCAAACCGTTGATCTTGTTCAATTTTACGAGCGATGCGTTTTCATATAAGTTTTATAAAATTTGGAGTTGATTTGATACTAGATTAAGTGACCAAATTATGAACGTATTAGAATTAATCAGTGATAGTTAACCATATTCGTTCATTTGTTGACCACTTGATCTAGTATCAAATCAACTCCAAATTTTATAAAACTTATATCAAAACGCATCGCTCGTAAAATTGAACAAGATCAACGGTTTGGATTCAACATTTGAATTTTAAAATTTTTAAAAATTAAAAAAATTTGCTGGCTGTAGAGGATGGCTGTAGAGACCGGCTGTAGAGGATGCCAATCCCTGGTGGACTGGGTTTTGAGGTGGTATCGAGATCTTCTGTGGCACGGTATTGGGTGTCATGGCTCAGGCAGGTTGATTTCTTCTGCTCAGGCCTCAGGCAGACAGGCAGGTCATGGCTCACGAGTTACGCCTCACGGTATTAAGTTCTTTTGAAATTTAGTACAAAGTACAAAAAAAAATAGTTATAAATTAACATAGTTTATTTCTGCAAATCATGTAAGAAAAAGGTCGACGTTTAACAGAAATATTTGAACTTTGACTTCACATTAATATCATAATGGGTGCGTTTGGATAGGTGTGGAAAGAAGGGAAAAAGAGAAGAAGTGGGAAGAAGTATTGAGAAGTGTGTAACTTTGTAAAGAATTTAGATTGTTTATAATTTTTTTTCTTCCCATCTTTCTTCTTCCTCTTCTTCTTCTCTCATCCAAACGCACCCAATAATTAGTGCTTCTAGCTTTCTACTGCCATACATATCAACTGTCTGATGAAAGTAAAAAATGTAATTACCTATCCTATACAGATTGCAATTACTATACATCGACATCGTAGAATTGAAGGCTCTGTTTGGATTCTATTTGGGAAGAAAAAAAGAAGAAATAAGAAAATAAATTTATTATAAACAATCCAAACTCTTCACAAAATTATACACTTCTCAATACTTCTTTTCACTTCTTTCCTTCTTCCTTTCTTCCCACACCTTATCCAAACGGAGCCGAAAAGATTTCGAAGACCAACTGTGCCTCCAAATAACCGTCGACCGTTCTAAATTAAACATCGGACAGACGGAAAACATTTGATTTTTATTTCTTTGTTAAAAAAATATCAAATGCATTTTTTCTGTACCTTTGTATATAAATGTACATGATTAAATGTTATAAAGCTTGTAAAAGTCGAATTAGTAAGATCCATATTTTCACGCATCACTCTATACCAACGCTAATAATTTTACTTTCATTGAC
This sequence comes from Rhynchospora pubera, assembly GCA_028095005.1. NCBI lineage: Eukaryota > Viridiplantae > Streptophyta > Magnoliopsida > Poales > Cyperaceae > Rhynchospora > Rhynchospora pubera. The sequence continues at coordinate 67,338,389 of CM051461.1, read as the reverse complement.
ATCGTCATACACGAATTTAACAGCGACACAAATCATCGTGCAAGTACCAAGGTAGACTTGTCGTCAAATTTGTAGAGAACGAGGAAAGAATTAATTTATTATTATTAAAAGATATATTTAATTATTATTTTTGCACGTGAGAAAAATATTTATTCGAGTCAAGAACATGAAATGTAAATAATAATAACCGTAATCGTAATTTTTACTATTGTTGTTGTTGCTGTTGTGAGAAAAGTATTTATACGAGTCAAGAACATGAAACGTGAACAATAATAGCCGTAATCGTAATTTTTACTATTATTGTTGTTGTTGTTGTTGTTGTTGTTGTTGTGAGAAAAACATTTATATGAGTCAAGAATACAAAATGTAAATAATAATAATAATAGTAATCATAATTTTTATTATTGTAATAAAAGAAATTAACTAATTATTACAAAAAAAATATTTAAAGAAAGCACCCAAGCAGGGGTATCAAATCTACTAATTCTTACAAATTATTCACATTTTGAATGTGATCTAACCCACTAACCACGACACTTTAAATTGGTGCATAACCATTACAATTTCTCGAGAGATTTATCATATAAATCTTTTGAAACTATTTTTCAATTAATTAACCTTTAATTTTCTCCAATATTTCATTGAAAAAAATGAAATAGTTATTATAAAGAAATAATCTTGTAGCTTTACGATGTATCAAGTGCTTAAAGTGCGTGCATATTTGTATTTATACTAAAAGTAAGCACATGCAATTAGCATGACACGATGAGGCAAAAGGTGATTCGTTTAGTCACACAAAAGGTTTCTCCAAAAACAATTTAGCATGTTATTCACATGAATTGTTTCTTCAATCTGGCGAATGAGCATTCTACTAGAGAACCACACAACAAATTATTTAAGGATCACTAATGATTGGCTCCTTGATTTTAAATAAAAAAATATAATATTATCTTTAATAATAAACTAGATTTAATAAAAAAAATACAAAATATATATGCTTTTTTAATGAAATTTCTCTAATAATGATTTTCGCTCACCGACATTGTATCTTTTGAAAACAAAATTTTCCAACTACTGATTATACTAAATGTTATTAATTTGGAGTGACGCCGCAGACGAAAAGTTTTGATTAAATCACGTTTTATTATTAAATAATGATGATTGTACGAAGTATTTAATAATTAAATGGTCTAGTTAATTAGTACAATTATGATGGTCCATTTCGCCGTAAAACGGGGTTTGTTATTATTTTTTGGTGCCATCGATCGTTAGAACTTTGACTTTCTGATTCTATTCCAAATTTAAAATCTACAAACTAGTTTCGAACGTTTTTATTTTTATTTTTATATAATATGTCAAATTCTACGTTAATTAAAGAGACTACAATAAGTATAGAACTTCAAAATAATTGAAAACAAAACTTATATGTAAATTCTACAACTATATTTGGTTGTATTTATTTTGTTTGAGGCACAAAGGAGGGTGAAGAGTTTTCCTATATAGCCAGAAACTAAATTAATTACAAAAACTATGGTAATTGAATACAATCGAAGTCAAAGACTAAATTCTACAGTTATATTTATCAGATAATTAATATGTGATCTCCACCGTACTGTTAGACGCCAATTCATGGTTTGATTTTTTGTAATAAGTAATAACAGATTTGTTAGCTGATACTTGTATTATCGTAGAACGATAGAGAATTATTAATTTAGACAACACGTATTATTATCAAGTTAGGATTTTATCAGCAGTCCAATGTGCCTTAAATAATGTTTTTTTATTAGCAATATTATTTCGACTAATTTCCCGAAAGAAATAAGAGGAGAATTTTTAACTATTAAAATCAAATTCTAAGTCTTCAAGCCAAATGACCAAGCATATATTTCTGACCTCGATCAAATTTACATATCTCGATCTAAAATCCCTAAACAAAAACAACCAGACAAATTTTGGTCAAAATCCGAAAGTCAGACATTTTTTACTTGCATTCCAACAATTAAAAAACTAATAATAAAGATAACACAGTGAGCTAAAGGCGGGCGCGTAAAAAAATTTGAGCTTCTTTTATATATCTTGCTAAAAGATAAAGATGTATATAGTACTATAGGGTGTGTTTGGATCGTTAGAAGAAAGAAGAAGAAGAAGGAAGAAGAAGAAAAAAAATTATAAACAATTCAAACTCTTCACAAATTTACACACTTTCCAATATTTCTTCCCATTTTTTTCCTTCTTCCCTTCTTCCCACACCTATCCAAACGGAGCCATAGAAATCGGGCACGTTAAATGCATTTTTTAAAAAAAAAATCAAGACGGATTCCCCGCTCCCTCCCCCCTTGACACATGAAGATGTATATATCGTAAAAATATTCAAAGACAATCACACCTTATAACGCTCCTTAAATTAGAAAAGGAGTATGAGAAATTGAGGATATGTAAAACGCCCATTTAAAATGAATTTAAACAACAAGAACAATACACCTTAAGGGTCTGCTCCAGAAACTCAAATCGGAGCGAGAGGAAAGGAGAGTAACAGAAACTTTACTCTGCTCGAATAGTTACTTGCTCCAAATGAGAAGTTTGAGGAGGAAAAGGAAGAAAAGAGAGAGTAAGAGATAGAGTGATTTTGTGAAGAGTTTACTCTCAAAGTCTATCCCTCGATTTGAGAGTAACAAAATTCGGGCAACCTTTACTCTACTCTCCTCTCCGTTCCATTATGAAGGCTGTTCTGGAGCATAGCCTAAGTGAAAAAGTCGTATGTTTGAAATCCGACTAGGAGGTTTTTCATAGACAATTAATTTAAAAATATCTTGGATAGTTTAGATCCCAATTTATCTTAAAAAAATGGAATTAAACAATAGAAAGTAACAATGGACTTTTTAAGACATCGCTGCTGTGACAGTAGCGAGGCACTGTGAGTCTGTGATAGTAGGATGAGAGAAATGTGCTTACCACAGTTGCCCAAACAGTAGCGAGGCACTCCATCTTTGTATCTTTTATAATGGTCAGAACTTCATAATCTCAGAGAAAAAAATAATAATGATTTCTTTAAAATTGCAGAATTTTTTTTTCATTTCTTCTATGAAGGATAAGTTAGGAGTTCTACAAGTGCAAGAAAGATTAGCTTCACAATCCATCATATTATGGAAATATTTCTTATGAAAGAGAGAGCAACGACTTATGATTAATACTTTCTTATTTAATATAGACGCCAATTTAATGTAGTCTTACATATCAACTTATAGAAATATTAACTTCATATAATAACATCACCTCTTTTTACAACATTCAAACTACACGATTAGATATTAATTTCCTGTCCTTATTTGAAATTCCATCCAAAATTATGTCGACCTTCCTTTTTGGGCCTGGATCTGTCACAGATCATCTGTGGCCCAGCTGTGTTTATAGAAATGGAGAGGATGAACCGTTACAGAAAAAGAGACGATTACATAGAAACCCTCAGGTACAGTGAAAACAGGTCATATGGGTAGGTTGCTAATTGCTATTTCCTTGTAGGCAGTTGTTTCTTTTCTTTTGAGAGACCCGCCGATTCAAAATTTGCCCAAGCCGCGTCCGTCTCACGCACAACACAAAAGACTGTCCGACCAAACTATTTCGACTTTCGTCTCTCTCCCAAATTCCAATTTCATCTTCGCGCCTAAACTCTCTCTCTCTCTCCAAATCAAACCCTAACCCTAACCCTAGCCTTAGAGAAAGTCTATCAATGGCCAAGCGTGGTAGGAAGCGAGCCGCTCCTAAGGGGAAGGAGGAGGAAGGCGGCACCAAATCTCAGGCCGAATCTAGCAAGCCAATTACTAAAGCCAAGCGGCCTCGACGGGTTGAACCTAAACCTAAGCCTGAGACCGAATATTTCGAGGATAGGAGGAATCTTGTGAGCTGATTTACTTCTTAATTTTGTTTACTTTCTTTAATGTCCTCCCTAACTCTGGTATTTTCAGTTCTTGTTTCAAATCTATTGGTAATTTGTGTTATTTATTTTTGGTATGATTGATTGGGCTTAGTTGAACTATTTTGTATTTTGCTAAGACTGAATCTTGTTTATGTTGTTAACTGATCAATCATTGTATAGCAAGTTGAAGTTTTAGTCTTAATCCTTGTAAATCTCAACTCTTTTATCTTTTGTTTATTTAATTAGTTGTTCCTGCAAAATTTTGTTTTGTAGGAAGATCTATGGCAAGCTGCCTTTCCCGTTGGAACGGAGGTATCATCTCTTTATTTAAGAAACCAGAAAAGGCCTTTCATTATCAGAATAAAGTTTTGGTGATGTAAATTGTATATTATGTTGGCATTTCAGCTTCAGTTAATGTTTCTTATGATGTCTGATGATTTTTTGGTGTATAAATGATTTTTGGATTAGATTTCAGTCAAAGCGAGCATATGCAATTGTGCGTCTGATATACATCTATACACCTGGAGATTTGCTACTTACCTTTAATTGTTTGTATCTGGCAGTGGGATAATATGGACAAACTACGCGATATCAACTGGAAATTTTCAAACTTAGAGGTGAACTTTACCATTTGTGGATTTGTCTTGTTGCTTGTTCTTATATATTTCATACTAACATAAAATTAATGTATACTTCTCAGGATGCATTCGAGGAAGGCGGTGTGTTGCATGGGAAGAAGGTGTACTTGTTTGGAAGCACTGAGCGTATGTTCATAGCATTTTCCTTTTATATCTAGAAACTCTTTTCATCATTTTTATCTGGCTGAGTCCATTCATCTTTTTCCCGCGAACAGCACATTTAATGCCTGAGAGGTTTGATTAGTCAGATTTGCAATGTATTGTGCCTTCCTAGGCCAGTAACTATTACTTGAACTAAGTAGCTGTCATCAAGCTTGTCGCTTGTACCTTTGTGTATATTAACATTCTGATTATATTCTATCATGATTATTAATAGCTGACCCACTGTGAACTTATAAATTTTGAAAGTTTTTTTCTTTCTACTGGTTTAATTGTGTTTGACGGGTTTTGTTAATTTAGCTTTTACTCCACATTATGCATATAAATGCTCCTTATCATGTTGTACTTAGTATATGTATATGTACTTCTACTAAAATTTGGAAGTAGATAAATTGCTAAATAAACCATAGTTGTTCCACTTTATAAGTCAAGCCTTATCAAATTAGAGGATGGGGATCTTTAGTTGTTCCACTTTTGACTAGAAGCTGATTTTTCTTGTATCTCTCTTCTTCTTCAGCCCAGCTATTAAATGTTAATGGTGAAAGCAAGGTCACACTTATTCCTGTTGTTGTTGCTGTAAGCACCGACTTTTCTCATCTCATAATTTTGTCATTTAAACTTCTATCAACTGAGGAATGATATTTTACTAATAATTCCCTTATGTTCTGATTGTAGGTTGATATGCCTTTCCCACCTTCTGACAAGATTGGGATAAAATCTGTTCAGCGAGTTGAGGAAGATATTGTGCCGATGAAGCAAATGAAAATGGATTGGATACCATATGTTCCCCTAGAGAACCGGTATTACTTTTTAGTAAATATAAATTTCTCAATTTTTTTTTTTTTGAGAATTTGCTTTTTTCTTGAGAGAGTGGTTTCTTGTAGTTCTCAAAATGATTAATCTTCTTTTCCTTTGTAGGCAAGGTCGGATTGAGGGGCTGAAGTCTCAGATTTTTACTCTTGGCTGTACCCAAAGAAGGTGACCTTAGACTTTTCTTTTGTCCATTGTTTTGAATGATTTGCTTTCTTTTTTCGCATGAGAATGGACTATGCAAATACTAAGTCGAGTTTGGGTTGTGATGAAGGTTGAAATACTGAAACATGACAAACCAAACTCTGGTGCACCTGTTTATATGTTTGTCAAGATGTGGAGACACATAATGGGATTTTAATTTGAAGCTATCAAAGCTAGCATTATCTGTACCAGCAATAAAGAGACCACTATATACTTACGGGACCATATTAGTGTTAAAGGATCAAACTTGAGCTGCACCTGTGATGTAAAGAACAGATGATCCACAACAATTTCGAAGAAACCCAAATGAAATCATACCACCAAAATATCCCCTATAATAGATACACCGGATGAGATACCCAAAGCCCAATCCTGATTTGTAATTATGATAAATAATGCTGCCATTCTTGCATACCAGGAGTTGAATCAACATGTGATATTCATATTATTGATATTGTTCACAATGGAAAATTTGACTTTGTGCAAACCATAAACCAAAAAATCAGTCATGTGCTGTACTGCAAAATATGTGTAATTAGGATTGAAAGATAATATCAAATACTTTTTTCACAATTACAAAGTTTTAATATTGAAAAAGTTCAGGACCTGTTTGCTATGTAGTATTATATTTTGTTAGATAGGACATTATTATGACTTTGCTTCAGCAATTTCATTTTATTAATTTTTGTTTTACTAATTGAAATTCTTTTGACTTACTGCAGATCTACACTGAAGCTTTTGAAAACTGAGCGGGTCAAACAATATGATTACTGCATTCCTTGTAAGTGTATTTCTATTGGCAGCATAGGTTATGTGCTTTATCTGACTGGGACATGTAAGCAGCTAGCATATAAGTAACTGAAACTGGAAGCCTCTATTTTAATTTTGTTATGCCAGAAGAATTATATTTTACAACCATATTTCTTTTGTGCTTTAATTTTGGTCTTCCTCCTTTAAAATTTCACTTTTTGGTTTTGTATGTTTGAGCTTATACATGATGATGTTCCGTAGTGTGAAATCTGTAAGGATATATTTCTGTTCTCTCTTGACAGACTTTCAGCCACTGGAAGCTCAGGACGATGAAGAAGACACTGTTGTTAATATATTGTTCCCTATTGAACCACCAGTAAGCTCAATGTTTTCATCCTCTTTGCATGTTTCATATATATGGTATACTGAGTAGATGTACAGTTCGCTTTCTTTTCTATTATTGTTGTAGCTATGATTTTCACTCGCGTTATGTTGGTGGGTGTGTGGGTGCATGTTTGTTTGTTTTGGGGTTTGCCTATAAAGTTGATATTGATTTTTTTCCCCCCTGTATGTGTGTGTGTGTTTTTTTTTTTTTTTTTTGGGGGGGGGGGGGGGGGGGGGGGGCTGGGTGGATGCTGCTCGAGATGGGTACTGAATGTTCTGTTTAAATAAGATTAGGAAGAGATTTTTTAAGCTAATAATTCCTGCTATATTCTTCTATTTGTTGCAGATTGTTTGTGATTTTGACTGGGAGCTTGATGAACTGGAGGTATTTTCTCTGAAACAAAGATTATAGTTCTGTGGGCAATTAATGTGTAACCAACCATATTTTCTTTTTATATAACCTGTCTTTTCATTTTTTGTAAGGATTTTTGTAAGGATCTTATTGAGAATGAGACCCTTCCTGAAGATAAGAAAGATGAGTTCAAGGTACAAAATTAAATTGTATCAGCTTCGAAACTCTTTTTGCCAGTTCAAATCTGTATTTGGAAAACATTCTTTATATTGCTGGTGAATTCTTATTTTGTATTTTAATCAGAATTATGTAAAGGAGCAAGTCCGGGAAAGAAAGGCTGCTCAACGGCAGGTATGCTGTAACTGCTCAATTAATGCAATTCCATTTATATGTTTAATTATGTTAAAGGCAAGAAAAATGTAGTTCATGAAAATCAGCATGAGCTGTCAGAGTATTTTATCCTTAAGGTTATGGCAGTGGAGATCTTTATTTTTATTTTAAATTTTTGGTCCACCTGTTACTTCTGAAGATGATTTTGTTCATTTCATTTGATTTGTCTTTGTGGGGCTGATGCTTAATCAGACCTCACCATTTCTTTTTGCCAAAATTTTTGCATGAAAAATATTTCCTTTGTTTGTGGGGTTGATGCTTAAACATAGAACTTTCTTTTGACACTTGTTTCAAAATGTTGACAGGCCAGAGAAGCTAGAAGGAAAATGATTGAAAGTATGAATCCTGAAGTGAAAGCAGCATTTGAGAACATGAAACTCTACAAGTTTTATCCTGTTTCAACCCCTGATACACCTGACATAAACAGTTGCAAGGTATCTTCTTCATTTTGATGCTCTTCCAGTAGGCAGTTATAGGTTGAGAATGTCCTTTTGTGATATGGGTTTACCAAAGTCTAACTTAGATGAGAGCAGATCTTACTGGTTGCTTTGTTAGGTACTTGTCATGCTAGGTTAGCTACGGCCTGATCTGCTTCTTAGCTCTTGAATTTATTTTGTTACCACCGGTGCAATGAAAGGCATTGGTGTTAGTATTTCTTGTGACCCGCTGTTCTGGTTGCATTCATGTCCAGTTTATTTTAAAATGAATATTTTCACTTGATCAGCTAACTACCATTATGTATTATATCTAATTATCTTTGTTCTCTTTGACGGTATGCAGGTTCCTTTTATCAACAGATATTATGGGAAAGCACACCAGGTTTTGTGACTCTGGCTTGCTCAAAAGCCTCTGCTGGAAACCCCCAAAAATGTAGGTGGAAGTTTTGAGAAATGGAGTTGTCATTTTGGTATTACTCCGGATTAGTTTCTGGGCTCCATTTTTTTCTTGTAATGTATTCGCTGGCATTTGAGTGCCGTAAATTCGTAAGATGCATTGTAATGCATCGGATTTGTAGTTTTCATTTAGTTAGTAACAGCTATTTGAGAAAGGAAAAAAAAAATAATAAGAGATGATTTATGACGAGTAGTTTACTTTGGTTCTGCTGTAGAAAGCAGTGATATTTTCTTCCTTTCTTCCCCTTAATAAAACCTGCGGCTTCTTGTGTTTCTTTTAAACCGTCTGTCTGAACAGAACAGTGAGATCAGATCTGGTTCTTTGATTTTATAAGGTCTTGAGCACCATTAGTAGAGGTAAACCGGGTCATTTGATCAATTGCATGACGTAGATGATCATTGGTCCTGCTTTGAGGAGACGTGAAGTCCGCATTTATAATTGGTAATATAATAAAGGGGCAATTTTGTTTATGCCACCCGAAATTTTCAAAACTGTGTTTTTGCCACTCTAGAGGGAATATTCCCTGGTATTTATACTAGAGTTACTCCAATTGTGCACCCGGGTTAATAATTAACAGTCTTTGAATTTAATTTTTAGAATGACAATTTCTATTGATCTTAGGTTCCTCTCACATCACAGTGTTTATCCGCGATCTTCCTTTCTAATAAGTACTGTACGGCAGTGTGATTCTTTTGATTCTTCCAAAAATTTTTAGAATTTTCAAACTTTAAATTAACGTTCTCAGACTTAATCAATTTAAATATATGTTTCAAGCTTTGAACTTTCTAAGGATTTGGAATAATCTCCCCCTTAAGTGCCTATCTAGAACACACAGAAATTTAGAAAGCCATAAATAGTATTAAGAAACAAACCTTGCTCTGATACCAAAGTGGAAACGAACTGATCGACTTTGAAACTTCGGATTATAAGTAATGCTGGCTTCAAAGATTTTTATGGAATTGCAAGAGAAAGTTTTTATTGATAGAATAAGATTACAAGAGAAGAAGTAAGACTTCAGAGTTTTTCTGTGTGTCTTGCAACTTCTGAATGACACTCTTTTATAGAGACTTGAGTCTGGTATCTCAATAATGCATCGGGTGCTCATTGGGCCCCATCGTCATGCAATTAATTGGATTACCACATACTTTTGTCTCCCACTCAAATAAAAAGATGCGCACCGACACACCTAGTGCGATCTGAAAATGAAATAAAGGAAAGCACTACCTCAGTGCTGTCCAAAAGCAAAATAAAGAAAAGCGCACTACTTCAATAATGCGCCTAAAGATGCACCAAGTGGCGCACTAAAACACACCAGTACAATTATTACATACTGGCACCATTATAAAGATGCCTTTTAGAAAAGAAAAGATGCCCACTAACAGACCAAACAGGTTGGCACCGAAAGTAAGCATATTATGCACATTACCTAATAATAAATGCTCTGCTGGATTATTCGAAGTTTACTGTGAGCTTCAATCAACTTTTCGATATTATCGTTAACAGGTTCGAGGGCATCCCTTGCCCAATTATCCTTGCTAGCATGTTGTTCAAGTCTGACCTTTTGCAAATTGCTCATGACTAGCAATTTTTCAAGCTCCGTAAGGGACTTTTGAATTTGGGCTTGGTGTAATTCCATGAGCCTTGTTCTCATTCCTCCCTCCATATTTAAAGTCGGCCTTGAAAATAATAAATCACAAGTGATTGTCTCATAGTTTTCTATTTCTTCTGTCTGGCCACATGATGCTCCCCAGCGAACAGCGTTGTTAAGCGCTATCCTGGAATCTGGCCTGAGACTATAACGTGGAGATCCTTCATAGCTTCTAAAAATATGGGTTAAATATTCCAGCACCATTTCTGCAAATATAAACAAACTGAAACTATTAAACAAAAGACAGTTTTCCGTAGATTACTGCCAAAGATCAATGGTTTTCCGTGGATTACCATCAGACCTGGAAAAGAAAAACAAAACATTTGTTTGGATTTTAAAAGGGGAATCAGAGTAAGGAACTAATTTTTAAAATTAGCTCATTCATCTGCTTGTTTAGGCTGTCACTAAATCGGTCTGCCTCTTCGAATGCTCCTTCGAGATGTGCTAAGAATAGCTCTTGTTGTTCTTGAATTTCACTGGTAACAGCCAATTTTGTTGTTAATCGGGAGAGTACATCAGCTAAGCTGTTTAGCTTACCATCTATGTGCTCAAAGTTAACCTGCACTCCTGTCCCTGTTACATAATCAACAAAATTTATCCATCTAACCCTTGATGGCTTATTTTGGGCTGACTTATTGAAAAAGGATATTATCGCTTGACAGTCAGTCCTTAGCGTTATCTCCTGTTGATCAAGATAGTGGATTTTTAGTGCCTTCAATGTTTCCATGCAAGCGTGTATTTCTGCATCAATGGTTGACTTGATCACCGGAAATTTGCCGCTAGCATAGGCACAAATCTTTTCTATGGATCTGGGGTCATGCTTCTTTGGTTTCCATTTACATATGCCACCCCATCCTTCCATACATCCGTCTGTTTCAAGGATGATATAGTTTCCTGTTGGTGGAAGCTCCAAATCTGGCAGGTTTTGCACTTTTTCCTTGATTTTTCTGATTAGTTCATAATCAGACGGTTTAAGGCGCTTATCTCCATGAGGACTGGTTTTTGTGTACAAGGGACCTAGAAGAGTCCCAAGTTTTGGGATGTAACTCCTGGCGTAATTGAGTATGCCTAACCATGCTCGGAGTCCGGCCTTTTCTTTCAGTTTCTCCTCATCAAAGGAGACAATCTTCTTTATGACATGGGGTTGGAGTTTTACCTTACTCTTTCCAATGATTGCTCCAAGGAATTCAATTTATCTGACTGCTATCTTCATCTTTGTTGGAGAGAGTACGAGGCCCCATTTTTCACAAATTTCTAGCATTTTTCTGAGGTGCTCGGCATGCTGTTGTTCATTCTCAGAAAATACTAGAATATCATCAATATACACCGCTATAAAATCTTCAGTACCAGCAAAACACTGATCCATTTTTCTTTGAAAAATAGCCGGTGCGTTCTTCAATCCAAATGGCATAACGAGCCATTCATACAGTCCACCAGGCACCACAAAAGCAGTCCATTCAATTGACTCAGGTGCCATTGCCACCTGATGAAATCCACTCTTGAGGTCGAATTTCGAGTAGATCTTACTGTGACCGACCTTTTTAAGGATAGTATTGATGCCAGGGAGGCTATACTGATCCTTGTGGGTATTATCGTTGAGGGATCTGTAGTTGAATACCATGCGCTCTTTGCCTTTAATTTCTTTGCCGGTGATTGGGTCAATGGTGGTTCCAGAATTGACCATTATAGCCATGGTTCTGTGCCTGCTTTTACTAGGCCTAATTACTCCTAGTTGTAATAACGCCTTTGTATGTTTTTCAAATTGTTCTTTCATTTGAGGTGTTACGTGCTTTAGAGGTTTATCCTGAATCTGGAGATCAGGGTTTATGATGTCGAGGGAGCACGTCACCTGATTTTTCGACCAGTGCTTCAGAGGGTTTTCTCCAATGAACCCCTGTTTTTTTAGTCTGTTGAGTAATGGTCTGAACTTCTCTTTAAACTGTTGTGATTCTTGCTCTTGGTGGTATGCTACGGCCTCTCTTACTTCGATGTATTCCAAGCCTGTCAGGTCAAGCTCAGGAATTGCAGCTTGTACCACTTCAGCATCTGTTGTGGTTGCAATTGTCGTGATATTTTTGTAAAAAGTCACGTTCTGGCCTTCGATTCGCAATCCACCTTGCATGGATCGGATAAAATTGCACCCGATCAGCATTTGAACCCCCTCCTTCTTCCCCATCGAAAAAGAATAGGTGAAGGGAATTCTGAACCTATTCGACTCAATCAGCATACTACCATTTTTGAGTTTTAGACTGGCTATCTGAGTCGAGTTTACACCATTTATTTGTATGGGATAGGCACTTGGCTCCAATGCCTCTTGTGGGACAATTTCTTGGTTGACATAGCAGACAGTTGCTCCTGTGTCAAGAATTGCTTGAACCTTGAATGGGTTGACTCCTGGAATTTCAAAGGTTATTTCCATGTTGTAGAGTCTGTTTAGGACTCTTTTGCCCCTCACAGGGTCTTGGACCACTGTATTAAATCGCTCAATTTCCTCAGTAGAGATAGTATTGGCAGAAGCTATTCGAAGAGCTCCTGTTGGATTTTTGGGTTCCATCTCTATTTCTTCATCTACCTCTTCGTCTTCGAACCGTAGTTTGGTTTTTCCTTTGTCTTTCTTCATTAATTCATCAAACTCGGCTTCGAGATCCTCTGTTCTGGCCTCAAACAGTTGTTGTTTGAGTTTTCCATTTTCCGCCAAGAGGTATTGAACATAAGACATCAGCTCATTGATTAGCTGATCCTTACTATCATAAGGTGCTATTGGCTGCACCTTGGCTCGTATTCGTCTGCCCAGCCTGAATCTTGAACACATAGGACATACTGTTAGGCGGCAGTTTTTACAGTATGCCCTTGTTGATTCAGTTGTCATTTCTTTACACATGGAACATTTTTCATGTCCCGTTGGAACTGAATCATTGTCCTGCCAGTCATGGGGACAATCTCTTTGATCTTCAGGCAGTTGTATATAACTCCGCCATTTCAATTGCTCTGCCTGCATCATAAATGATTGCTCGCCGAATGGTAAATCATTGATTACGGCTGAAGCAACATTTCCAACTTCTCCTTCAGATAATGAGCAAATTGCGTCACTATCAGGTTCATTGAGATCAACTGAGAGGACATCCCAGCTATCTGACAGCTCCATATTTTCAATAATGGCTGCCCTGGCAATGTTTCCTGTTTTGCGGTTACAATCTCGCGCGAAATGTCCTTCTTCTCCACAAATGAAACACTTGCATTTGCGGACCTTGTCAGCGTGTTTTCTCTTGAAAACACGCACATGAGATTCGTGGGGTTTGCCTTTGTAAGTTTTGGACTTGCGAAGTCCAAACTTCTTTCTTTCTCCATAGTAGCCTGGTAATGGAATTTTGCTGCAAAAGGAGAGATCTTTCAAGCTCCTTTGGAGTGCAGCTTGTTTGCATCTTTCAGCCAAGTACTGGTAAGAGAAATTTATTCTTGGCATAACGCCTATCGCTACTCCAGGGTATTTATCCAAAAATGCCTTTTCTAGTTCTTGCCCAATTAGAGGTGGCATTTTTCTGAAGAACTTTTCCGAGAGTTCTGAGGAAATGTACATCCTCCCGGATTTTGCTGCAAGGATCTTGTAATCATTCATGTAATTGAACAGATCCTTGACATAGTTGCATGACAAGCGTTCAAGGTCTTGGTAAGCGCGTGTCTGCTCTTCAGTGGATCCTTGGTATGGATCCTCTAGCAGTATCATCCTTCGAATGCAAGAGATTACGTTTTGGGGGTCATCTGCAACTGCTATTAATTCTTCATACTCATGGGGATACGCCATTCTCCATTGGATGAACATCTTTTTCTCTACATCCCCTAAGAGATTTTCAATGAAAATCACCTTACTCTTGTTATCCGTCCAGTTGCGGTCATTAATCACATTGAGAGTAATTGATTCCCATCGAGAAATTACATCACCGTATTGCCCGATATCTTCTGGTAATACCAGAATTGCACCTTTGTCACTTTGAGCATCTGGAAGGTTGAACCTCCCGCTATGCTGTTGTGCATAACCTCCTTTGAGTCTGCCAACATGATCTCTGATTTCATGTATTGTTGGCATCGGTGTTTGCCTTGATGTGCTTGCTGGTGGATAGTTAACAGGACCCATTACTGGTTCTGTTGGCCTTCTCTGGGTGAGTGAACTCTCAGCTGTTGAAAAGGCTGACTCCATCATTTTTGTGAAAGCCTTCATCTTAGGATATTCTAGTTCTGTTTCTTCTGCCGCGTATGCAAAGTGCGACAGTTTGTCTTTATCACCTTCGGAGGCGAAAGGATTGAGCCATTCTTCCTCTGATTCTTCATCTTTATCCCAGATTGGACAATAATCTAGCATTGGTCCTTCTCTAGACAGGGATGCCAATAGTTGGATTGCTTCCAATTCTTCTTCAATTGAGGTTTCTGGTTCCTCAATTGTAACCATCAAGGCCAATTCTCCATCTAGTTCTTCTTCATCATTAGGCCCGACAACTGCTGGTTCTGCTGGTGCAGTTGCTGTATATCCACCAAATCTAATGGATAGGGAGCCATCAGTTCTTGATCTGACTCTAATTGTTTGTGGGTGTTGTACTTCTGGAATTGCTGGTGGCCTGATTATCCATCGTTGGCCTCTCAATTCTTCGGTTGATCTCGGTTGTCCCGGTATAGCCCTTATGCCTCTGCTTGCTAGGTGCTCTGTTACACCTTGGACATTGTACCGAAAATTTGTGTGGCTGGTGTTCGATAATCTCCCTATTAAAGATCGAGAGATTAAGAGGTTGCTTTCTCCACCTCGCCATGATTCATACCCATGAGTTTGTACAACCAATTGGATGTGATTGTAGAAATCATGAATACTAACCATCATGTCAGGAACTGCGTATGCCAGCTGTGTGTTGTCTGTTAAGTCCATTTCCATGGAACTTATCAGTGAGGTATCATTACCCCATCTTGTGTCTCTCAAAACAACTAGAGCATTTACCCCTGCACTTCTTCTGTGCAGAGCGTATAGCCTGACCATTACAACACCTATGTGTAAGTGCTGTAATCCTTCTTCTACGAGCCTATTGTAGCTTTCTTGGGAAATAAAGGGGATTTCCCTTTGATTTCCAACCACCAAAATTCTTTCATCGGAATAATGTTGGTATACCCGATGATTTCTTTCGCTCCATCTGGCTTGGTATAGTGTTTCTGCCGGAACTTGTTGTGCTCTGCGAAACTGTGAGACGCTTAGTTCCGCATCAGGACTTAGTTGAGATTCTAGTGTCCTTCGATATTGCCTACGCCTTGGCAATCTTCTTTGTGCCTCATATCGTAACCGACTTCCGAGTCTGTAATCTCGAATTTGATCTTCAACAGTCGGTATTTGGTTTTCGTGGCCTGATACAGATGGTCTACCCACTGTTTCTGTTTGAGTTCGACTCATTGTATCTTTTTCTTTTCTTCTTCGTATATTTTCTTTGGGTCTCGATATACGAAAAATTTGCCTGTTATGGTTGGCCGTTTTGAGGTTGTTGGCGGTCCGAGACTCAAGTTCTTGAGTTGATTTTGGATTTGTTCTAGGGCCTCGGATGTGTCAGACCCTTCAGGCGCTTTTGTCCTTCTGAGGTCTCTTATTTGATCCTTGCAATCTTCGAGTTCTTCCTTGATTTTAACAAGCAGTTGAATGATTGTGTTGTTCTGCTTGATAATTGTTGAGGTGCCCTTTTGTGTTGCTTCGGATGGTTTAACAAAACCAAGGGCTGGCTCTTCTAATGATTCTGTTGCTCGTAAGGCCTCTCTGTATACTGAACTTTCAGCAGTGAGACGCCAGTCGCTCATAAAAAAAAATAATTTTATTTTAATCAAGATTTATTCTTAATTTCCAAATGACTTTTAATTTCAAAATATTCTAGGCTGGCATTTCGGGTTCAATTATACCATTTTATTTAGTGTTCAATTCAAAATCCTGAATTTTCTCTATTACAACATCTGGTTTCTCTTGGGGACAGTTTTTGGGGTTCCTAAAGCATTTAAAGGTGGGTAAAGTGGCAAAATCCCAATTTTCTTGTTTTTGGGTGGCAAATAACTAATTTTCCCTATAATAAAAGGGAGCTGGATGCTAGATTAGGAATTGTAATTAGAAATTTTTTGTTTTAACTTATAAGTATCGAATATCCAATCAATAAAAAAACACAAAGCATGATAATTACATTGGTAATTGGTCTAGTTATTATCAATCCTGATAATATTACAGAATTAAGGCAGAAATATTTTAGAAGAATTAAAAGGTACAATATATAATTCACGAACAACAAAATTCTCATCAACGTTTATATTATTGAGCTACAGTCTATATACATACAAAAATAAGTTGCATTTCAAATGTCAATACTCAGATTATTGAGCTGCAGATTCTTTCCTAGCAAGTACAGGATCTCAGCTCCGCCGTCGTACGAGTCCTTTTCTGTGAATCCGTTCCCCTGACTTCTGGACTCCCTTTCTTGCCGAGCGCCTAATGATTAATGAATGCCCGACATATACAGATACTTTTTATTGTGGAATTGCGCACCAAGCCATAGCCTTTTGATTGCCCACCAGTGTCACAGGATTGGGCCTGCGGCGTAAATCCAAATATCCAATCCGTATTTTAGCAAGTTCAAGCATGATTCAGGTTGGGCCATGTTTTTGTTTTGGATAATCCGAATACAAATCCGACCCGTTTTATTTTTATTGATGTGATCCGATCTATATTGCAGTCAACATAATCGGCACTTATTAAGGGTCTGATGAAATTTCGATCTATATTGCAGTCAACATAATCGGCACTTATTAAGGGTCTGATGAATGAAATTTCAGAAGAGTTCAATTCAATTCAATAGAATAGAGTTCAATAGAAATTATTTTCAAATGAAATTTGGTGATCAGAATAAATAGAAAAGAATTGAAGAGAAATGAATTTTGTGATCGGATGCTACCTAAAACTAGAAAAGAAAAGATTTCCTTTCATACAATTTGACCATTTTACCCTTACTCATTTCTCTTTAAATACATCTCGCATTAATGTATTAATTTGGCATATATAAATATAATATGATGTGAACCCACTTCTCACTTTGGTGATATGCCCCAATTTCAGTTCTTAAACTCAGTCATCATATATTATAAGTACGTCTCTGATCTTATTTTAGTTTATTTTTCTTGTTTTATTTTATTTGTTTTGTAACTTAGCGTTTCCAAAGAAAAAAAAAACAGTAATATCTTTGATCCCATGCTGGTGCCCTAAGTTAAAAAAAAAAAGTAGAAGAGGGTTGGTGCGTTTGTTGCTGAGAAGGAAGACGACAAAAAAATTATAAGAGACAGCTTTTATTTATCGAGAGAGACAGAGCGGCAAGGGCATTAACGTCCGAAAATTTTCAGCTTTTCTTCGCCGCACGAATTCGTGCTAAATCTCTACGTTTTTGTCGCGATTTCGGCTGGGCAAAAATTTCTCTCCAAATCGTGCACAATGAATTGAATTCTTAATCTAACGTCCGTTCCGATCAGAAAATTATATTTCGCGTCAATTCTATTTGACGTTTGAGGGTCCGAATTCTCATTCCGATCAGGCCCTAAAAGTGTTTGGCAGGCGACATTCCCCGATTTCGGCTAACTGTTGGGGAGCAAACTAGACTTCGTGAATCTCTAGTTCGTCCCTTTTTCTTAGCGCCTGCCAAACATACTCTGTTCGGAATTCGGGTACATAATTAATTATATCACTAAGGTCCTGATCAAAATATTTTTTGTACGGGATTTTATTTCAATTCAATTCAATTCAATTGATTTCATAGAATTACGTAGGATTTCGTTGAATCTAGTTAAATATGAATTCCAACCAAATAATACTAAATCCGTTCATTTTGATCAAGAATTTTCTAACAAAATAAAATGAAATGAAATCTAATGTTAAAAAAAAAGAGATTTTGATCCGGGCCTAAAATTGTTAAATGCACTAGGCTTGCGATATTTATACGTTTGTCAAGTGATTATTCTTTTTTTTTAAATATTAAAAAGGATATTGAGCGTATGAAATTTAAAATTTGTCAAGAATATACTCGCCTTCAATCTTTATTGAAGCTTTCAAATCATATGTATAGTATATATTTTAATTTTAGCATACTAGAATTATAACCCGTTTAACCAGAAAATCTGTAAAAATCTGTCGATAAATATTCTATGAATTGAACTGAGTCACGGATGGGCCGATTAAATTTTTTTTTTAACCCGATATAGTTAAATTGAATTGAAATATTGAAAAAAGAATATGAACCCGTCAGTTGTTAGCCCTACTGCCAACCGGGAACCCAGGTACGACTTTCGTACTGTTAGTCTATTACCAGGGACTCATCACAACTCGGTTTGTAGAAATTAAAAAAAAAAAAAAAAAAAACTCGGTTTGTTTCCAAGGAGGTCACAGGATGTTCTGTGCTCACACGTGTTATCCTTGACCTGACAAGTTACAAGAGATTCATCACAAGAAACAATTTTCATCAAACAAACTCTTTAATTTCAATAACAAAAAGAACGACCAAAGCAGACGACACAAGGCGAGCTTGTCCTTCAGGTGTTCTCTGAATGGGAAATCCTCAATTGATAGTGTACCTGCAACTTTCATTCTTTCTTGTCCTGTTTTATTTTAACTTTTAATTTTAATTTTCCGGTTTTTGTTTTTTTATCCGGCTTAGCCACTGGCTAACTTATGTAACACTTTAATTAAATAGAAAGATGGGGACCCGATCCCTATTTTTTACTCAAAAAAAAAAAAAACAAAAAAAAAGAAGAACGACCAATCTTTTAAAACTACACTTATATTGTAGGATCTGATGCTTGCGTTAAATGTCTGGTGGCTTGTGCAGTCATACCACAAATACGGTACTTTCTGTGTATGTTGCTCTGGTGGTAGCTACAACTTTTACGCCCTTCAAATTGGGTGCGTTTGGATATAGGAAGAAGGAAGAAGAAGAAGAAAGAAGGAAGAAAAAAAATTATAAACAATCCAAACTCTTCACAAAGTTACATACTTCCCAATACTTCTTCCCACTTCTTTCCTTCTTCCCTTCTTCCCACACCTATCCAAACGGAGCCATTTTTTTTACATGATATACAAGAAAAAATAAAGATAAACTGAGGAGGAATTGGGGATAAATATAAATTATCCTTTAAAAGGCATTGTTAATTAAGTATGATTAGAGAAATTAATAGAAAAATCACACAAAACGTATTTTTGAGCGTTAGAAATTCAAACAGGCACAAGTCTTAGTGCTTTTTAGCATATTTTATTCTATTACAAGCTTGAATAATTTGTATTGTTACTGCTCTTAGTTTTATTAACAGAAATTCGTTAATATTAATACTATTAATATTGCTTTCATCGTCAAAACAATATTTAATAATGCCATTATTAATCGATCCTTATAATTAGCATTTTCTAGAAGAATTGGGGTTTTTGTTGTGGTATTACTTGACTGTATCTAAATTCTAAACAGTTTTGTGCATTTGAAACCTATCAGAGTTGGGAACTTGGGATCACTGCATGAATATCATAATAATGAATTATTTATATATGGCAGTTAGAAAAAGCTGCCAATTATATGATAAAATAATGCAACAGCTGTGAACTATATTATAGAAGATAGAAACCCATCATTATAGAATACATATGTGATATGTTTTCAAATAACGCACGCACGTCACAACGTGTTGACAAAAAATAACTTGAATCCATGTTTCCGTTTGTTCATTAATTTATTGATCTTTTGGTCTTCTAATCCCGTGCAACTGTATGTGCTCCAAACGTCATTGAAGAAGTACACTACGATTCGAATTGCTTGGTAATAACTACTAAACATATTAATATAAATTATATGAACGGACTCCTTATAGCATTTCAATTTCAAACGAACCTTGCTGTTTTGCATGCTAGCAATTAAAAACTTCAAAAAGACATTCTCAAACTCGATGCAAAACTCCCCTCCAGTACCAGAAAACTCGTGTTTTTACTTTTTTTTTTTTTAGAAAGCTATTTTTTTTTAACCTTTATTCATCGCTATCGAAACAAAATATACATGCATGATGAAATATACGTATAGGACTTTCTCTGTTAAATCAATTTTGAAAATGACATGAGATTCTTAAGGGTAGAATTAACGAAATACTTTTTTTTTTTGAAGGCTTAACATAAGTAATCTTTCAAGGTGCTTCGGAAAAAAAAATTGGATACAAAATGGTCTTCTTAAAAAAGAAAAAAAATGAGAAAAAATGCCCAACATTTTGTTAACTTGCTCGTTTAGTAACTAGCTAAATTTCCACAAAAATATATTTTTTGGTAATAATATTTTCAAAACATTAAATTTTTTGTAATTCATCAGATTGAACAAAACTATATTGGTTATCTGACTCTCATAAAATTCGTCGTAAAAGGTGAATAATAAATATTGGAGTCGAAAAGTTTGAGATTTTGTAAATAGACTAAACGGAAGTGCATATTTATATTTAAAAATCTAAAATTGTACCATATTATGCAGGCATTAATTTTACAACCAACAAAATGGAGGAGTATGATTTTCTACTTAATGGAGAGGATAAATGAGTTCCATAGACCCGTTTGTCTTGAAACAGCCGGAAAACATAATTTAAAAGTTTCGTACGGTCTTTGCTTTGCCTACAAAACCAAGGGACACGGTTGTGGAAAGCACCTTCAAAAACCATTTGACACCTTCCTCTCTTCTTCTAATAGAACCCAAATTTCTTCCTTCTCTGTATTATTCTCCCCAAATTTCTTGTTTCCTACATTCCAAATAATCTCCATATACCACAACTTTATCTTTTTCTTCTACACATTAGTTAGTTAACTATAATTAAAGGATAGAAATACAGCCATGTATCACTTACAAAGAGCCTTAAAAGTGCCACGCAGCCACCCGTACAAGTACATCGACCCGTACTACTATCCTGATGAAGAGCGACATCGGTCGAACTGTTGCACTCTCATGATCAGCCACCTCGTCAAGGCCATCATTGCTATTCTCTTTTTCATTGGGGTCATAGTATTATGCCTCTGGCTCTTCTTCAGACCTTTCCCGGTGGATGTGTACGTTGAGGCGGCGCAGTTGAACAACTTCGAAATGTTCAAGACCACACCGCCCTACATCAATTACGACCTAACAACTGTCATCAGCTTGCAAAACCCGAACGGGTTTATTGGCATATACTATGACTGGCTTGAGATGGACTCTTTCTATGAGGATGCACGTTTTGATTGGACTGCACTTTCTACCTTTTACCAGGTAATTACTAATATGTATTTATTTTCCTATGTTTGATCTTCTATAGATTAAGGGTACGTACTTTTCAGAATATATTCATTTTAGCGTTATTTGTCATTCAGATAATATTCCCTGAACTTGTTAACATAAATGATAAGTAGTAATCCTAGCTATTGAAAGATTTATATATATAGCTAATTTAGCAGAGATAATCAAGAAATGGTCTCATTACTTGATTTCCTTTTTCTTCAAAAAAATTTCCCATAATTTATAATTTTAACAGAAGGAAAAAAGTTAGACCCAAAAAAACGAGAAAAACATACCAAAATTCAGTTAATCGTAACACTGCACGCTAACATTAGAAAGCTAATGATTTATTTATAATAAATAGGAACCAAAGAACAGCACTGTGCTAAAAGCTGATGTAGCCGGTGGCACGTACTTCTGGCTACGCAGCAAAGGTGTTGAGGATTTTTCAAGAGAAGAAAATACAACAGGAGTATACAGTGTGAACCTGTGGTTATACGGAGATGTCAGGTACCGGTTCAAGTGGGTGACCACCAGGAAGAGGCAGCTGAGTGTGAAGTGCCCCGTCAAGCTCAGTGTCACTGTTCCCGGGATGCCGGCTGCTGCCTTCAACAGGACCAGTTGTGATGTCGTCAAATACTGGATGAAAGCTTGATGTTATATAAAATTTGGATGTTTTGGCGACTGTGCAAGGTTCGAGAGTAGAAGACCGCGAGCTGACAAGGCTGTCAGTTTGCTGATAGGTGAGCTGTATTGTGTAATTTTTATAAATAATTTATTACTACAGGAATTGAACTTCATTCATTTAATTGCGAAATGTCTTATGTATGTAAACACATCTTTGTAGAATTTGTGGAGAATATATATTGAATTTTGTACATTCCTTTGTTTTTTCATTGTTTCTTTCGAACTGCCGAGGATTTACGTAGTTTTATTATACATAACAATTATGTATTTATGTTTTATACTTTTTGTTTTGAGTAAAGATGGTGTTAAAAGTAATCCAAGTATCTTTCCGTGCTAAGAGTTTGAATCTGTAAACTTTTAGAAACATATATATCTAGATCTAATCCTTTAATTCACCGTTTAGACAACTAAGTCATGTGCAAATAAAATATTAATTATTTGGCTGTGGAATTAAAATTTGAACTCCTAATGTAACTTTCAAGGAAGATAACTATGTGAAGCTTCACTAGTTGGATGAATTTTACTTCGTGCATAGCATGCTGTTTTCCAATTTGCAAGCCAGCCAAAAGATTTTCTTTTTTTATTATTTTTGAACAAACAAAGACTCTGTCGTCAACGAAACAACAACAATATTTTTAATTGCTTTGATTATTTGAATATATAAAATATAGCCGATGTTAGAAAATATTAAATATATATTTATTTGGTCCATCTTGAATTCTCCGTGCTTGTGCCAATGACATTTTGTTATGAATCAGAGAATCAACCGTTAAGATATATTATCAACTCGTCAATTATAATCTCTATATATTCTTTCCGTATATTAATCCCGTTATCTGCGCCGACATGTTTCTCTCTTCTCTCCATTTTTTACAATCAAAGTTTTGGACTAGTAATGTTTCTCAAAATCTATCCCCAAACAAAGACTACTTTCCCTTCGTCTCCCTCTGTTCTTTAATTGGTCTCTCCCAGCTTAAGCCAGAGAATTGTTTAACGAAGTACAACTAAACCAATTAAACTTCAGCTGAAGCAAAGCAATCATAAGATTTTGCTAATTTGGATTTCTCTTATTATCTTTTTTCCTCTCATTTTGTAGACTTATGATTTGCACCTCTGTACCCTAACCTAGTTTAGGTTTTATTTCGTAGAAGATTCAGAAGAAAAACAATTGGTGCTGTAAGCCTGTTGAAATTTTAGCTGGTAACAGTTCTGTTACGCTGGAACTATTATGAATTTAAGATTTGTATGAAGTTTTAGTGTGTCCAATTTCAGGAATTAATGAGCAAATTGTTAGCAATTAAACGACCTTGAATGCAGAATAAATCAAGATCAATTTGTTACCTCCAACCATGCTTGCATTTGTGAATAATCCTGCAGAGAATAACACTGAGAAGAGCACTACAGAAACAAAACTATTTCCCTTGCCTTGATGGTGAACTCCGAGATATCGGTTCTGACCTCGTCTCCCTTCTCCTCTCTCTGTTCCTCTCAAATGGTGTCTTTAGTTTGAGATAGAGAGAAAATGATACTCTATTATACTCTCCATCAGAATGATAGAGCATATATAAGAATCTCAATCACTTGATAGATGCTAATCTAAGGATCCATAATTAATGGCTGAGATCACTTCTAGATAAAAAGGTGCAGATCGCGTCCAGATCAAATGCAGCGAACCTATGTTTCCTTTAGACAAAACAGTGATCGTTCACTAACGATCCTCTCGCATCCGAGACCAACAATATTATGCGAGATTGTCAAGCGATCCTTAGTTTAATAATAAACTAATTTTTCGGCTCATGACATTTGGACCTATTCGGTCATTTCATTTAACTGAACCATATAGTTTTCAACTATTGGATTTATATAAATGAAAGCCAACCATGTCATTTCAACGCTTATATCGCAGCAATATTTGTCTCTTTTAATTAGCTTAATTAATTTTCATTAATTAATCTAATTACGCGCTGAATGAGAATTATCTTTATAATGTAATTTGCACTAATAATATTACACAAATATCCATTCCACTGCATCTGATAATAAAAAACTAAAGAGGAAGACGAAGGAAAAATGGGAAGAAATGTAAAGGGGGTGGAAAGAAAAGAGAGGAGGGGAACGGAGGGACTTCCCAAAAAATGAAAAAAAAAGTATTATTAAAACCACACACAGGGTGTTTGCTTATTCTCCTTAATTGCAATTCAGATTCTCAATAATCTCCCTGCATTTTCCAATAACACCAAAACATAAAATGAAAAATTTTAGGTTGATCCTCTTTGGTACCCCACCAGTTTTATTGTACCAGCAAATCATATGGGCAATGCTAACAAACTAGGCAACTTGTCTAAAAAAGGCTGAGTTACAAATGTTTAAACCCTCTAGCAATAGAACATAACATTCTTAACATTGTCTTTTACTGCAGGTAATTGTTTGACTTTGGAGGAGGAAGCCTCATCACGGCTTGCAGAAGGACCGGCCACAAAAGATCCTGAATCAGGCATTCCAGAGTCGTAGTACAACCTGGCGCGAGATGCGAAATGATGTGCGTAATACGCAGGAGGAACTGCATAAATACAAGATTGTTAATAATATAAAATAATAACATGTACCTAACTGATATTTCTTTCTTTATTTATTTCTTTTATTTTCTTTTTAAAGAAAGGAAGAGAAGAACTGAAAATTTACTACAAGATTGGTATATAAACTATAAACAATATTCGCGCTTACCAATAGAAACAGAGCGCGTGCACCTCGCGTAGCTGCAAATCAAATAGTCAAAAACGGCAACAAAATATAAACTTTTTTTTTTTTGTAGGAAGAGAGATCTCTAATAGATGTTTGGGGGTCTTCAGTGAACCATAAACTTTAACTAAAGGCATTGATCAATCTGCTAAATTTGTTTTGGCAATTTCGCAGAATGACATGGTCACATGGAAATCTAAGGGAAAAGGGTTTGCCAGTAAGCTTAAAATAAAATGTTGGGACCATATTTGGGAAAAAAAAGCTCATAACAAAAAAGTAATATTTATATATAGGAGAATTACGTGTAGCACAGATTATAGGTTAAAGTCTGGAGGTCATCAACACTGAACCTATTATCATCCCAAAGAACATGATAGTGTGTTGGGCTGCTAGTACCCTGAAAAATACCATTTTGCAATAACAAAAGAATTAATTTTAGCAATCTAATAGCAATGTTGGATACTTCCAAATTTCAGAACATGTTGATATATTTTTTTTATATAGATTAATATTAAAGAAAATTTGGTAGGGATTACCAAAAGTACAGAACTTTAGGACAAAGATGAATACTCTTTTGAAATAAAAAAAGGTCCAATTAATATGTGTTGAAGATTAATAATCTTTTCAAAAAATCATACCTTGATACCAGCATGGCTGCACAAGAAAAAATCAAACTCTGTCGGATGGCAAATTTGTGTATCAACCACAGTTCCTGAACATTTAATCAACATAAATAGATTAATTACATTTGAAATTAATTCCAAACGACAGAATGAACTCAATTCTTCTTGGACACTCAATGTCTTACCAGGTGGAACATTTCCACTCCGATCTGCTGCTCTGTAATCATATGGGAAGAGACGGGTGTGGTGCCTCTTTTGCACAACTATGAATGTTATAGCTGGCATATAATCTGTACTGAGCTGCTTGCAGGCCTTAATTTAACAAAAAAGTTGATTTATCACATCCTATATACTGAATTTCAAATAATAATAGTTTCTTTTATGTTTCATGTGGAAAGATCATCGTACAGTTCTTATGGCGTTAATTTCGAGTTGTAGCACTTGATGAAATTGGCCATCACTAACTCCATCCCTAGAGAGAGAGATCGTTATTTGTACCATTCTGTCACTAAACATTGCATACAGAGAAACGAAGAAAAAATAATACCTGTAAAATATGATCTGTGCAGGCTCATAATTAGTTTTTCTTCTAAAGGACATGAGATGTTCCCTGAAATTAAATTTAATTAGTCCCGGAGATCCCAATAAATTTCTTGTTCAAAATCATATAAATTTAAGATTGAAGTTTTGACTAGGCTATTTTTTGTGACCCCCTGAATGAATGAGAACTAATTAGAACAACTAATTCAATATATAGGAACCTTTAGGAACTAAATGTTACAATCTGTATAGCATATATAGTAATAAAAATAAGAAAAATAATATGCTAGCATAAAACATACTTGACCATTTCTCCTAAATGGGATATAATCTCCTGACGATGACCCTGCACTCTGTAAAGTCCAACATAAGTTGCAATGTCTGGCCAATCTTGTGATGCAACAACCTTCGAGTATTAAAAAAATTAAACAACATAAATAATTAAAATTTGCAAAGAGCACAAATGATCAATTAAGTATTAAAAAAAAGAAGGAAGAAAAAGTTACTGCTGCAATTGAAGGGGTGGTATCTTCTCCAGGAAGTGGATGAGTAACATCAGCACCAAAGATTATAGTCGGCAGCCGTCTAACAACTGGGACTTCCCTTGTGATGGCATCTGCCAGCACAGTATTCTTTCCCCCGACCTATAAGTTACACAATTCGAATGAATTTGCCTCTTAAAAGACAAAAGCACGAAAAGGAAAAAGTAAAAAAAAAAAAGAGAAAAACAACAAGACCTTGACATTGATCTTGAGAGCCAAGTTTGCTAACATCTGGGGATTTGCTCTCTTCACATGTTTTGCCAAACAACATTGTGTGACGAGACCAATTTCTGTCTCACATATCCTCTTGACATCGCCTATGGATGATGAAAGAACATAACTAATTTGCAAGCTATATATAAGTATCAATAATTTGCATATGCTAATGGAACCCAAAGAGCAAAAAGTATTTTTACTCTATTTGGAAGAGAAAATTGATGTTTGAGATCTCATTTTGAGTCAATACAGATGTGTTGTAAAGAGAGAAGGATAGATAATGGATGAGATGCAGGAAACTTAATTGAGGTGCTAACATTACGGCAGGCGAGCCATAAATTTCAAATGTTTTAGCCACTTTTACCAGCAATTGTATTCAAAATTAATTTATTTTTCTTTTTGTTTTCTCAAGTTTGAACAACCTTGAGGAAAGAAATTGAAAGAGCCAAAGAGAATTCTGAAAAAGAAAACTTTCTTTGCATCAACATAATCAAGTTAGAATTTTCTTGAGTAACTAGGCTGTATTTTCTCAAACATACTCCCCCGGTTAAACATAATATAAACTCATAAGTAAAAGTAATCAATTCATTTGAATTTTGAAAACTTATTTGTGCTTTGGTGTATGTTTCTAAGAATGACAAAGAGACAGAGAAAGAGACAGTACCGTAGAGATTTCCATTCTTGTCTGGAAGAATGACAATGAGCAAGTCAGGAGTTTTATTTTGACGGGAAAGAACATCAGTAGCCTCCTGGTAATGTGACTTGAGTACCGCCTCCAATTTGTTGCTTTGCTCAACTGTATGCGGCAAGATCGGGTTGCGGGCGAATTCCTGTTTTACAGAATGAGTAATGTTTCTACAAGGAAAACTCTTGTTGGAATAAAAATTTTATAAGAAATGAAATTTTGTGCATATACCATTCCAGAAACACGGCACATGTCACCTAAGTTATTGCAAAACCATCCTGCAATATCGGCTCCTATATTTGGTGAGAAGGAGATACAATACCAAAAGTTGACTTTCCCTCCATTCACCAGTTTCTACATCCACAGCATTTAATTAATGCACTTGTTATAGAGAAATTGAGGCAAAAACGATAGAGAGAAAAAGAGACCAAATCATGTACCTTGTTCCTCATGTTCCACACGCCAGATGTTGGCTTGCACTCCTTTTCTGCACCCAAATTATGGTACTTGAGCTGCACAATAAAAATAATATGCACATATTTAATGGAATACCGTGTAGTAGAGAATAAGAAACTACTTGAAAACTTATCTCCCTCTCCCTTTCTCACTCTCTCTTATATTGATTAACACAAAGGCAACAACGATTAAATAAAGGAGCTAGGAAACAAGAGGTACCACAGGTGTTGGCAGAACACGAGCCTGGATGGTGGTGGTACGCTCACTTACAGAAAGCCCAAATTCTTCAGAAAAATTAACTCCATTGTCTCTTTCATAAGCCCTATTGTTTGTATTTACCTGTGCAGAAAGTGATTGAGGAAAATTTATAATCGGAAAATGGAAACAATAGATGTTTTTCTAGGATTAAAATTTCTACCTCAACAATTCTGCGTTCACGATCAGCGGGACGTTCACAAGTTTTTTGGAGCATCCGACTTCTCTGCTCCTCACTCAGCCTTTTTCTGTATATCTGCCCCTCAACTATCTTGCACACCTTCATTCGAATTTACATTAGCAATATAATGAGACTAGTATTAGAAACAATGAGATGAGCATGGTAGTGACAATTAAATTTGGATACGTTCTAAGACGGATAACTTAATTAATAGAGTAGTTCTGAACAAGTGCTGATCTATATATACACAACACTTCATGTGATTTCAAAAGGATCCTACCATCCAGTTTTAGATCTCAATAGTAGATGAAGTACATACCTCCATGGGGAGATAAATTGGCCTTTTCGGGTCACTCCCTACTTCCAGACATGGTAGGTTGAGGTATCTGATAGTGTAATTATAAGTCTCCCTGAAATGATCTACCACTCTCGTCCTTGTAATTGTACCCCTTATATTACATGAGAATCTACAGCAAGAAAGCAAACATATCACCATCTCAACTAGTCACAAAATAGACAAATCAAAGCCAATAACAAGAACTGGTGCTTACGTTAAATTTCTGGTGGCTTGTGCAGTCAGGCCAGAGATACGGTACTTTCTGTGTATGTTGCCCTGGTGGGTAACAACAACTTTGACGCCCTTCAAGTTTTTTCTTACCTGATATACAGGAAAAGAATAAAGATAAACTGAGGAGGAATTGGATAAATATAAAATATCATCTGAAGGCATTATTAAGCATATGTAAATTTAAAATTGGCTAAAACAGCAAAAGCATCTTAAAATTTCTGAAATCTAACCAACGTTAATTACCTTTGCAATGTCATCAGGAGTCAGTACTTCACTGTCCAGGTCTCTTCCAGTAAGCGAAGAGACATAACCCAATACGAATCTCGACTGGTAAAAGGCTTTTGCTGTTGTATCTAAAAATTTTCATAATGATCTAATGTTAACTATTTAATATTATTTAATGCCTCAAAAGATGAACTGAAAATAAAAGTCCGCAAAATAATCTGTGATAACGGAGACTCACAAAAGCTAAAACCAAATTTAACTACATAAATAATGCATATATAGATGTGAGAATGTGCCAACCTATACCATCGATTTTATGAGAAACTGCCCTGATCCAGGATCTAAATAGGCAGTGTAAAGATCTAGACATGCCAGAGCCGTAGCACATAGAAATACTAAAGTGGGTGCAGCTGGTACTTACCGAGGTTGAGGGAGAGGCCCATTTGAGTCGGATGAAGGGTCTGGTAAAATCCTCCCCACATCTCTAATCCCCCTCCCAAATTTATTCTGAGGAAGCTGTCAGAGAAGAATGATCTCTCCACTTTCACAATATCGTCTCTATATAGAACAAGAAGCAAAGTAAAATTAATGTTTAGATTTTGGAGGTTTCATGACGTCTAGTTAGAACAGAAAACAACAAAGAACTGCAAATTAAAATAGGAGTACAAAGTCAATTATACAAGAAGTACCTGATGGACAGGCATTCTGCAAGGACAATATCGAGAGCTTGAATTGTGTCCTGAGGAGCATTGGGCCGCCTTCCTGCCAGAAACATCTCCAGATGTTTCATATTTAGAGTGCCAACATGAACTATCTTCACCTCGAATTCCCTCATCCCCCTGCAGTGTACGGCAGTAGATCAAAAGAGATGCTATAATTTTACTTGTCAATTGAAATCCATATATAATATCTTCTACATGAAGATCAACACCAATATAAATAGATGCTGGCCATCAGTTAGGTCTGTTCCAATTGGAAAATGGAAATCACCAAAAAAAAAAATTAATAACAAAATGAAGGGGGCTTGCATGTTGCTGTATATAAGGGGAAAAAAGGTAAAAATAAGAGCAAGAGAGAGAAAAATATTACTGTGGCTGGTTTTCATGGAGGAGAGCGATACGGAAGCTTTGACGCTTAAATGGCAGTGGGCCTGCAGTGTATAGATTTGACCGTCCATCATAAACTGGCAACCTGGAACCCAGGTATGACTCTCGGTATGCTCTCACCAGGGCACTCATCACAGCCCGGTTTGTTTCCAAGGAGATCACAGGACGATCTGTGCCCGCACGCGTTATCACAACCTGATAAAAGATTCATTGCAAGAAACAATTTTCATCAAACAAACCCATTTCAATATAAAAAAAAAAAGATGAATCTTTTGAAACTGCTTACATTGTAGTGGTCCACCTGAAGTTCCTTTTCAGGTAGTTCTACAAGGAAATGATTCGCCTTTATCCGCAACTTCTCACCACGGGTCCCTCTTCCAGGCTTGGAAGGGAGCTTTACCTCCATAGTGCTTCCAGATGACGGCTGGGTTGCCGGTTGTATTGCCAACTGGGATATTTGTACCTCCAGACCAGCAGCCTCTTGTTCAACTCGAGGAGGGGCCCTTATCTTAAGTGGCAGCTCTCTTGGGGGATGTCTCTGCTGGGAACTGGGTCCCATGTAACCCCCTCTTTGGCCCCTCAGCCCCACGTAACCAGCACTTGGACCTTCAGTCGTAGGATCTGTTGTGGATCTGTTGTGGGCCTTCTCAGGATGATCTGGAGGGGGCCTTCTCCAGTTCGAGCTTGTACTTGAGCCTCCACTCTCAGGATGATGTGGAGGGAGTCTTCTCCAGTTCGAGCTTGTACTTGAGCCTCCACTCTCAGGATGTCGTTGTGGCGAGGGTCTTCTCCAGTTTGAACTTGCACTTGGGCCTTCATCTTGATTGTCATATCGACGACCCGCATGGAACCGACCACCACGACCATAGGCACCACGTCCACGTTGATAACTCGACATGGCTGATCAATTGTAAAGATACAAAATTATACAATTAAGTCATATGTTAGATAATTATACATGCGTGGGACCAAATTAGACAGTACAAAAATCTCAAGTTGCAAGACAGAGCAATGAACATAATCTGAATAATTCTCGTAATTTGTGTCATGACTCATGGTGATTTCTTTCAATGGATTGTCTACTATATTAAGATGTTGTGATATCATTTTTCTGTATTTTCTTATTGCATATGGTTTTTTTTTTTTACATTTTGTAAAATACAGCTAATCAAAATTAAAAAAATAATTACAATTATCCATCCTTTCCCGTCTTTTAGAAATTAATCCTTCCTATTGCTTTATTTTCCTTGAGTGCAATTTGTATTCTGGGGAAAATGGAACCTTTTTTTTTTGTGAAAAGCTAATAGGGGTGGAATTATGCTGTCAAAAATTGTAACCTATTTAAGTTCAAAATTAGCAAGCGTACGTCAAGGAGAATTTTCGCTAGCTAGGCAATGCAAAATAAAGAACAGGGAGCATGGAAACTGAGTTTGAAATCGAACTTCGACGACTAAAATCTTCGCAGATATTGTTTGCGAAAACGTTTTTGATTTGCAGACAAATGCTAAACTAAAGTTTGTTTTTTTAATCTGATTTGGTTCATAGAGATCACGCGCATAAAATAGAGATCTATAGGAAAAGAAATCAAGAAAAATAGAAATTTTATTACCTGTTTGCAGGAGATGGAAAGCGGCAATGGAGGTAGTGATGAAATGTTTAGGGCATATTTAGGGTATTTAAAGCCGATCAGCTGCCTTCATGGACCGCCTGATTGTTATCTAGCCGTTCAAATTAGTAGGAAGGTCATAATTTCAGTCTTATCTTTTATTGAACAGAGGAGGCAAGTAAAGAAGTAACTGATAAAAGAAACTGCAGCACCAAAATATATAAAGAAATGGCTTTGTTCTTGTCCATGTTAAAACTGGTTTCCTTGTATTTATTATGAATTATAATAAGGCACTCCAGTGGGATTTATCGCACGAAAGAAAGGTGTGAGGAATACAGAAAATCTATTGTATGGGCCAAGTCTAGTGGTCCGATCAGTCATTCAAAAAAACCCTACATGTATTTCGATTGGTCTATTATACGTCATTTGCATTTATACAATTGCATTTGTAAGTGTATATATTTTTCGGAAATAAAAGACAAAAAAAAGAAATAAAATAAGTTTTTTTTTTTAATAAAACTGAAAGGAAACGGTCAAAAAACACAAAAGCTTGCGTCAATCTGAACAAAAGTAACGGTAACTATGCTCTCTCCATTTTTTCTAATAACTGGATGTACTTATACAAGTTCTTTGTCTTGTAAATATATGAATCCATTTATCTGAGAAAGGAGGAACAGTGTGCAGATCTGCGAGTGCTATTTGGTTTAACACAGCTGTATCTTAGATACGCTGTTGTTTGCATTATTATTTCATTCATTGAACCCTTCCTTGGACATGTTAAGCCAGCCAAAAGAGGTGTGTTGAGCCTCCTCAATAAAAATACAAAAAAAAAAATGAAATTATTATGTCAATTTCTTTTTGAGGGTCTATTATGTCAATTTCATATGCAGCCTAGCTTTAAATCTTGCAAAGAATGAAATGATTGGTAAAAAAAATTGAACAAATTTGAGGAAAGATTATGAGAGAAGACATCAAATGATGTTAAAACATAACTTATAAAACTTTTCAACAAATGATTTTCTATATTGGAAAAGATTTTCTCAAATTAAATTCGTTCTTTAAACAATCAAAGATGCAATGTTTGAACATGCTGTCTATAAACACGACAATGAACAAACAGATATGACATTGGAAATGAGATCTTTTCATAACAAATACTAGATTACAATGAGAAAGTTTAATATGCACAATAGTGTATAGGGCATTCCATGCACCGCGGACTTTTTCGGGGGTATTTTTATAAATTGACAAATCTAATTTAATCAATCTAATCTACATATTGAAATCTCATAGAAAACCAAAATTTACAATTTTTTAGATTTTATTACTAACTTTTCCGAATTTTTTTAAATATGCCATTTTTTTAAAATCGTAAATAGTACAACATTCCAAAAAATGGTATGTTTTAAAAAATTCGAAAAAAATAGTAATAAAATCTAAAAAATTTTAAATTTTGGTTGGTATGAGATTTCAATATGTAGATTAGATTGGCTAAATTAGATTTGTCAATTTACAAAAATACTTCCGAAAAAGTCCGTAGTGCACGGAATGCCCTATGCACTATGATGCATATTAAACTTTCTCGATTATAATTGTCTAGGACCAAAACTTCTTTTCAATGAAGATTTCAATGTTGAAGCCATTATTAAAATACCTCACTGATGAAAGGGTGCATCAAATATTCTGATTTTCCCAATATTCTTAGCTTTTTTTTCCTCGATATTTTTTTTAAGATGTCATGATTATGTGTGTACTTTTAAAAGCAGGAAAGATAAAAAGAGCAATAATAAAAAAAAAGAGGGAGCCTAAGAAATTTTATTAGTAATTTTGTATATTAAATCCCATTCTTGCTATCATCATGGGAATAAAATCCAATTGAAATGAAAATTTAAAAATGATTAATTAAGAAAGTTTGCATTTGGAATTTCAAGTAGAATGCAAATAATTTGTTTGTATAACTTCAATTTATATAATAATTCCTATATATTCTTTTTTTTTTGTTATACATAATAGAAACGATAAAAAGGGGTTGTTTTTTTAAAGAATATTAAACTCATAATTGATGAAGTAATATCCATGAATTTTTGCTTACGAATTCTTCAATGCTCTTTTTGACGCAGGTTTCAGTTGCTTTTGCCACATACTGGCACGGACTGAGGCTTGCGAGTATGGTAAATTTCATAAAATTTGAGGTCTATTCTAAAAAATATATATATTTCTTTTCAAGGTTGAAACTGCAATCATATGGACAACAGCATGATGAATTATGAAAAAGGGGGAAAAAAAAAAAAAAGGATGTTTGCATTCACATCGAGTGAAATACTTCATTGAAATTGTAAAAATGTAAGCCGTTCAACACAAATCTGAAAGCCGCCCACTCCACAAAAATCTTGAGAGTGAACTCTGTTTTTCTTTTATTTTGTTAAGGACTCTCTGGTTTATGGACCTGACTCCACGTCCTCTTTTTGCCATTACATTAAAGATCAGTGTGCACGAGAAACCACTTGTTCAAACTAAGGATCCAGGATTCTTAGGTTTTAATATGTTGACTAGTGTAATAAAGGTACTTAATGTGGATTGTTCTGTTTTCGGTGGACACTCTTATAATTAATATTATTATTTTTTTAGATAGGCACTCTTATGAATTTTAAATGACAAAATTAACCTTGTCACTGATTAATCACCAAACACTCATATTGAACTATAATTGAGCACTTCGATTATAATATTTTGTCTTAGAGTCAAGAAAATGTGTCGCTAATAATAGATCCTAA
This sequence comes from Rhynchospora pubera, assembly GCA_028095005.1. Classification (NCBI taxonomy): domain Eukaryota; kingdom Viridiplantae; phylum Streptophyta; class Magnoliopsida; order Poales; family Cyperaceae; genus Rhynchospora; species Rhynchospora pubera. Next base: position 67,303,735 of record CM051461.1, on the reverse strand, counting down.
TTAACCCTAATAAAAATTAGATAAGAATTATAATTTATTGCGGGTCATAAACTCTATTCGTCGTCGAATACCTTTCCACTTAATTTAGTCGCTGAATGCTTAGTAAATGCTTATTAGCATGAAAAGATATGAGAGCTTGTTCTAATAGCAAAACATATATGTGTTTTTCGTCGATTTCGAATACCCATATAAAAGTCTATTTTGTGTAAATTTTTCCACGTATAAATTTGATGGTTGGAAATAGAAATATTTACAACATTCCTATATGAGAAAGTTTAATATGCACTATAGTGCATAAAGCTTTCTATGCACCACAAACTTTTTCGGGAGTATTTTTGTAAATTGACAAATTTAATTTAACCAATCTAATCTACATATTGAAATCTCATAACTAAACAAATTTTAGAATTTTTGAGATTTTATTACTATTTTTTTCGAATTTTTTAAAACATGTCATTTTTGGAATGTTATACTATTTACAATATTCCTAAAATGACATGTTTTAAAAAATTCGATAAAAATAGTAATAAAATCTAAAAAATTATAAAATCTTGTTTTCTATGAGATTTCAATATGTAGATTAGATTGGTTAAATTAGATTTGTCAATTTACAAAAATAACCCCGAAAAAGTTCATGGTGCATAAAAACTCCTATGCACTATGGTGCATATTAAACTTTCTCTTCCTGTATTTGTGTAAATTTGTCTACATACAAGTATTAATGATTTAATTAATTTATCATAAATAATTGAAGTTCGACAATTTTAGTTTTATTTTGAATTCCTCATGAAGCACATTCCTTTAATGTTCTTTTTTTTTATCTAAAAGTTCATGTTTAGACTATTTGTATGGAAAAATTGCGTTTCAACTTTCAACCCTAAGCCCCCAACTAAAAGGGAGTACAGCAACGTACTATCTAATACCTACAAGTTGGGAGTTGGGTCACATAAGAAAATTAAATTGATTTCATGTGTGTAATTCGGGAGCAAAGCTGGCGTCGACGACCAGGTCAAAATCTTTTGAATGAAGTGATCTGAATTGGATTACTTCATTAAAAATTAATTGTGACTTGAAACTTGTACGTATCATTGCTGACGTCATTTGGAACTTGTAGGAGAAAGATTGGACAACTTCATTCAATAATCATAAATTGAAACTTCTACGTATCATTGCAGACATCATATGGAACTAATAGGCCAGATAAAGCTTTTCTTAATTACGAAAAGATAAGTTTCTTAAGAAAACCTCGTACGTGCCAATTATAAAAATTATTTATATGATAATAGAATTTGTGAATTTTTTATTCAACAGACGCAATAATTAAATCATACTAAGTACTTAGAAAACTTGTTGAGTTCCCTTATGTATAAACGCACACACAATAATTATGCAAATGTGATGTCTATATATTTTTCAAATTTAACTTAATTAAATCGGCTTTTCTAAGTCACTTAACTTCAATCTTGGAAACCAACCCTACAACTCCACCTCCCTACGATCTTACCGGCAAGCCTGGCAACCACACTAATCTATCTGCCTTAGACGTTCCTTTTTCTAAGTCTGAAGTTCTTCAAGCTATCAACCAACTTCCATATGGAAAATCGTCTGATCCAGATAGATTTCTGATTGACTTCTTTAAGAAATTTTAGGTTACCGTAAAATCAGACTTAATGCGTGCTATAGTGGCATTCCAAGATGGTTGACTTGACTTAGGTGAGCTTAGCAAGACTTACATTTCTCTTGTCCCCAAGAAAGAGACTTCTACAGAAATTTTCAATTAAAGACCCATAAGTGTCATCAACTCTTTTGTCAAGATCATTATTAAAATTTTAGCTAATCGTCTTCAGCCTTTTATGGCGGATCTTGTTAATCCACTACAAACGACATTCACAAAAGGACAGACTAATAAGGAATCTTACATGGTAACCAGAGAGTTTCTCTTTTTACCACAAAAATAAAATTCATGCCATCTTGTACAAGATAGACTTTGCCAAAGCGTTTGACATTGTTTTCTAGACCATTCTGACAAATGTTCTTGTTCAAAGGGGTTTTCCTACCGCTTGGATTGCATGGTTACTTCAAATTCTCCAATCTTCCTCGTCTGTTGTCAAAGTCAACGGAGACTATTCTAACTCTTTCTTGCACAAGAGAGGGTTACGACAAGGCGATCTTCTTATCTCCTCTCCTTTTTATTATTGTTACAGATGTTCTTCAATCCTTCTTCAATAACGCTTCTCCTCTTATCTCTGGTCATATCATGATTCCACCCTGCGCTTTGCAATACGCGGATGACACGATCATCTTAATGGAGGCTAGTTCTCATTCCTTGTTAGTAGTATCAGAGATAATCTCCAATTTTTCAAAATTATCTGGTCTCCGAGTCAATAATGAAAAATATCTCTTTGTGCCTATCTCTATTAATGCTTCTTCCCACTCGGCCATTGCTTCCATTCTTAGATGCCAAGCAAAGGAACTCCCTATAACCTATCTAGGACTACCCTTGTATATCCGCCGATCGAAAAAAATTCACTTCCAACCTTTAATTAATGTTTTTCAACGTAAGTTGGATAGCTGGAAAACTCAGTTCCTTTCCATTGGGGGAAGACTTACTTTGATAAAGTCGGTCCTTACAGCATTACCTCTACACTACATGCAAGTTCTGAAACTGCCTCCCTTTCTACTCAAGCACTTAGAAGGGATTAGAAGAAGATTCTTTTGGAAAGAAAATGACAACTATCTTCGAAGTCATTGTCTGGTAAATTGGTCTAAATGTTGCCTACCAAAATTCAATGGTGGTTTGAGAATTTTAGACCTTCAGAGGCAAAATCAGGCGTTACTATTGAAATGATTTTGGAAACTCAAACATGAATCGAATTCAATCTGGTCCTCATCAGTGCAGCTACTTTATGGTACTACAGAAATCGATGATCTGATGTCGTGTAGGATCTCCTACGGCTTAACAGATGTTCTTCAACAAGCGTCTTTCTTCAAACTCTCTTGCTTTTATTCTCACGATTCTCCTTTGCCTACCTGAAAATGGACTACCAATGGTATATTTTCCTCCCCCAGTGCTTACGCTATGATCTCGAACACATGTGTACTTTCAGCGTATGCCCCATACTTATGGAGAGTGAAAGCACCACCAAAGGTTAGAATCTTTTTCTAGCTACTACTGCAAGACCAACTTTCAACACAACAAAACCCTATCACAAGAGGTTGGCCTTCTCCCACTTCTTGTCCTTGCTGCAGAACTGTAACCATAGAAACAGTAGATCACCTCTTTCTTCTTTGCCAATTTGCATTATCCGTCTGGTCTTTGGTGCAAATCTGATTCAGACTTCCTTTACTCAATCTCAATCTTTTTTTTCTTGGAATATTTGGAAGGCGCGCGTGCAACAGTCGTATTTTCTCAGATCAGTACACTCCTCCAGATTTTGTATTGAAGGACATTTTGACATGTGCAAACATTTGGTTCAAAAAATGCTTAGACATTTTTTCCCTTCTTTTTAGTCTCTTTGATTTAGCTCTCATTGTATAGGTTTTTTTTTATTTTTTCCCTAATTTTTGTACATATTTTATTTTTAATAAAATTTGCTGGTGTAATATTTTGCCATCTTACCCTTGAAAAAAAAAAATTTAACCAAATGCAAAAAGGAATGACGTGACAGACTAGCTAGAAGTTATTGTATATATATATTTAAAACCTTTTTAACAGCTAATGCGGAAAGGAATCTCAATTATTATGATTTGACTTATACCTAGTCTTCCACTATTAAATCCAAATCAATCCATTAATTTTCCATTAGCAGATCATTCATTATCTACTTCCACCTTCTGTTTCTCTTTTCCGTCGGAAAATGAATTCTGATATTTCAAAACTGGAGTGTGCTCTGGTGCTTGCTTTGGTGCTTTTCCTTCTTGCTCTCTGCCTAGAATTCTTCTATGCACTATGGTACCGTTACCGTCTTCGGCAATTAGCAGCTGCCAAGTATTACGACACACATCTTCTATGTGCTGCTCCTGCAGCTTGATCATGATTTAGATTGCTCGCACGGTCATCGCACCAGCTGCCATAGCACATGACATGAACGACGCGTCCAATTCGAATCGATTGCAAAAAGAACAGGGTGTGGGGTCCAAGAAATGGGGTTCAAATCAAGCAAGTCGGATTGTGTTCTATAATTGTAAGTAGTCCCAATTATTGTGTCAGTGAAATAGGACTTGCAATTAAAGGTGGCCTCTATTGCTTGCCATATATAGAAGATGGATTGAATGTGTGCAGTTTAGTGAAGCTAAAATTCAGATTGTTTAATTCATTCTTTCATCATTCGAATTGTATTTATTTATTTATTATATATTAATGTTACATGATACAAGAATGTTTAGTTTCCTCAATGATGTTTCGAGTTATTTCATTCATTCATCTTCTCTAAACAGTGTTTATACGAGTATCACCTTATATTCTGTGCACTCTCTCTCTCTCTCTCTCTCTCTCTCTTTTTCTTTTTCCCCTTTTTCTGTGGGTTGGCACAATACGATTCAATTCATCCAAAACCTTAATCATGCAGTCTTACCCGCAATCCCCAACCCACAAATGTTAGCCTCTGTTATTTCTATTTGTAGTTCCCAAAATTTCCGCCCTAAATTAAACATATTTACTCAAGTTGCAGGATTACAAAATTTCAATTCGATTTCATATTTGTTTCTTTTTTTCCCCTTATATATGTTGCTTAACAATCTACATACTGCTACTTTTTTTGATTGAGTGTTTTACATCATTACGCATTACTTGTAAATTGTCACTTGGTGTGATATATATAACTATACCTACTTAAATTTCTTTTCAATACTGCATTTGCATACCACAGCTTTTTTACTTTTATCAATTCCTTCCATCCGAATTACACAAGAAACTTCCATAGCACCTCATAAAAAAAAGGCTTTCAAATGAGTTATTCACATCATAAAATAAACTCATGACATATGTTTAGATAGGTTGACGAATACTTACAAAAATATTGTTTCTGTATTTCTGAAATCAAATAAAAGAATTTAAAATGGAATGAAATGACCTTATTTTTGTATTATTGATATATATCAAGATATATTGGACGATAATCATAGGGCAAGTAGCTCGAACTTCAATTTAAAATTAAAATTAGTTTCTTGTTGTTGATTGAGTTGTGCAATTATCTCATCTAACAAAAAACAAGACGCTTAAATTTATTGTAAACAACACAAAATTTAATTCTAAATAACTGTTTCTTTCTATTTCATCATAAAATGTTTTTTTTTCCTTTTTCTTTGGTCGTGTCCACTTTTTCTTTTCTTTTTATTTCTCCCTATGTAATATTATCGCTAATATCTTAACTAACAATATTTATACTATTAACGTATAATTAATATTTCCTTATTGATTTCATGAGAAGAATATTTTTTTTGGATACTAACTTATTGCTGTCGTGTATAAAATACGAAAAAAATAATATAAGTATTCGATTCGGATAAATTTTATGTTACACCTTATACAATTAAATTTAGTTTATTCCACATATAATGAATTTAAATAAATGCAAACAAGTTACTAAAAATTTCTTTTTCCATATGTTGTGAATGAAATATTTGAATTTTACACCAAACTAACGCAAAAATTAAAACATAATACAAGCCACGCTGTAATTAAATAGATGTGAGTTAAATTTTTGTCAGTACGCCTGTCAAAAGAGTGAACGCGCGTATGTAAGTATATTCATCATCATAGATAAACAAACATGTTTCCTTTTTCCCCCCAAATGAAAAACTCACAACTGCAATGGCATGGGAAACCAGTGATCTAGTGTGTTCAAAAGTCGACGTCATGTGGGACGAGACACGACTCACACGAGAACGAGAGCAAAGGATTTGAAAAGTCAAAAGCAGTGATTGACACTTTGAATTAGGTAATTAGTATATACAATCCAAACTAATAACATCCATATCATCCACTAGACTCATCCATTCGAAATAGGGGTAGTTTGATCTTTTTAAAAAGTCGCATCTAAATAATCTCTCATTTTCTCTCCCATCTCCAAACAGCATTTTCGCTCAAATCACTCCAACAGTTGCGTCTCTCCTTCTCTAGACTAGATCTAAGATTCACAACCTCTCATTCTCTCTCTAGCCATGGCGACACCGCCGTTCTCGTCTCCAAACAGCGCTGATCGACCTCGGAGAGGAAACCATCGATCTCTCGCTCCACCTCCTTCTTCGAAGCCACCTCTCACTGTCGCAAGAACATCTCGCCTCTTTTCTTTCCTGATCTAGGATTTCTAAGCAGAGAGTATATGGATTTCTTCTCTCCGTTCAAGCATTCTCGCACTCTCTCTGTCTTTAAAGGTAATTATCTCTCTCGAATTGTATCCCGATCTAATTAGTTCGTAGAATCTGTTTAGTTTAGATTAGTTGGACACTTGGTAATTGCTAGATCTAATTTGTTCTTCCTCTTGAGTTCACATAGATTTGGTGATTAAGTACCATTTATTCTGAAATCATGATTCTTGTGTGATTTAGATAGAAATGTACTGTGATATTATTTTAGAAGCTTGTTTTCTTGATTTAAATTTAAGAACTCAGAGATTTCATTCTTCAATTTTAATTTTTTGAATTTTTTTAGATCTGATCCAGATATACCAATTAATTGTTTAGTTTCTCTAATAGATTAGTTAGTCATCATATGTGTTAAGTTAGTATCTCTAAGGAATCATCTTATTTTATTATGTATTTTTTAAAAACTTCAGATGACTTGAAATGATTAAATATTTTTAGAAAGTCAAGAGATCATCATATATTCAATTGTCAGAAACTAGTTTCATTTACATTTCTATAAGTGTTCAGTTAGTTGTTTTCTATGTTATGTTTAATGCATGTAGGGATGAGATTACAGTAATTGAACATATTGGGATAAGCTGATACACTCCTAATTCATGTGATTTTATATAATTGTTCAGTTAGTTGTTTTATATGTTATATTACATGCATATAGGAATTATATTACTTTAAAATGTTAACTTAGTTTAAAATTTCAAGAAAGGATGTACTAGATATTGCAAATGTTATTTTAAATGACTTAAGAGATCATCTTATGTTGAATTATCATAAACAAATTTCTATATAGTATATAATTTGTAAACAATTTACTTGTGCAAATGTTAACTTACTTTAAAATTTTCAGAAAGGATGTGTTAGATATTACAAATGTTACGTTAAATGACTTAAGGGATCATCTTATGTTCAATTATTAGAAACAAGTTTATGCATAAAGTTGTTTGAAAATATTATTTAGAATTAAAATGTGATTTATTTGTCACATTAAGGAATCATGTTGCTAACACCTTATATTTGTATTTTTATTCATATTACACAGATTTTGGTTGCGGTTTGTTCGAGTTGGTGTCCTTATGTTTGTTCGTTCTCCACTGACATTCTGATTTGTTCCAAAGGAACATGTATGTTGTAGTTTATAATTTAGATTTGTGTTGGTATTGTCATAGTCGACAATACTTTTATTGTTGTGTGATGTAAAATTTGAATTGTTTTGAATTGATTTTTGAATGACTTGTTACTTTTTAATTATCCCATAGCTAGTTTAATTGAATAAAAAAATTATGAAATCATATTTTTGCTGCAACAAACTGAACACATAAACACTTTAAATTTATCCCTTAATGTGATTAAGAACACAAAAACTTAAAACTCATATTACGACTACATCAAACTGAACACTTAATGCAAATTAACCCATCCGTTGACTCAACTAATTGAAAAAAAATTCCGTCCATTTGATGACGTCAGCGTGCAAAAATAAAATTTTGAAATTTTTTTTTGAAAATTATTTTGATGACGTCATCAATCGAAAACTGGACACATCCATTAGAATTGAATTATGTATAAAAGCTCCGTTTGAATTATCAATATTATTTTCAACTGAAAATGGACTTGGCCCCAACACATGAACTCAAGGGCCGGGCTCGCCAAAAGCCAGGTTCATTCTAATCCTTAGCCCTGTCCGGCTGGCCCTACAAGACGTGAATACACTACTCATAGCACAGTTTAAAAAATCTCATTCGCAAAAATTATTATAACCCAATAAATTAAGAATGCATTCTAATAAATTTCTAATAAGTCAGTTGCTTCTTGGTAATATATGTAAATATCTCAGCTCCGAATATTTAGTGCATTCCAATAAACTCATAGCACAGTTTAAAAAAACCCATTAAAAATGGGCACTACTTACAGAACTATTGCTTTACAAATCGAATCAAAAGACTTTTAAAAAAGAACAAAATAAGATTCAAGATTCATAATGTGTGTTATATATTAACCATGTAGACAACATATGGAGCACTAATCATATTTCCTCCTTAATGACGCACAACCGATTGTTAAATCCAAATTTGATAAACTGATTTCATTTCATTACATATAATATTGGGAACTAGACCAATTGATCAGAAAAGGACGACTCAAGTCTGTTTTGGAGCTGCGCCAGTGGATTTACAAAGTAAATTAGGCATCAAATCCTTCTTTATCTTTTGAGCAATTAAATGTCAGAGGAACGACAATCCTTTATCTTTTTCAGTCTTTAACTTTAAACTTTAAAGATTAAAGAAACTTACTTCGAATTCACGAGTGATTAAAGAAAGTAAAAACAACCCTTGAATCAATGAATAAATAAAAATGTCAAAAGCACACGGCAAGTGCAAATCCATCATCCACCTTTCCAGTCTCGATCAACGATCCAGATCACACCACAGAGGGTCGACAGGAAAAACACCAGCTTTTTGCCTTCTGGACTCATCGAAAGGCCTTAATGTCATGCGGTTATAAAAAAAATAAAAAGAAAGCCTTCATGCGAGTCTTTATTAGGATATAATCTCTCCAATTAAAAAAACACTGGACAGTTCTAAACCTGCACAACTCATCTTGCAAAAACAATGGACCTGTACTGATTCTATATGAAATGGAGACCTCATGTCAAAATTGTCATGAAGAGGACAACGGTCTATTAATTACTTTCATGCAACATTTTCTGTTCCTCACTCAAGTTTATTGTTATTTTAAACTTTTCAAATTCTGACATGTAAATATTTCGCTATCTCATTTCCTTTATGATGTCAAAATAAAGGGGGAAAAAATGGAATCTTGTAAAGCATGCCAATATTATAATAGTAACAAGTAACAATGTTCAAGTGCCTCTTTTTTTATCAATTCTATTTGATGTTAAGTTATGCAACAAGATTTCAGAACAGAATTAAAAACTTCAGTAAACTGAAGAATTGAAGATCTCCATAACGAAAAAAGAATGACATAAAAAAATTCAAAACAATCGTACCGTTGGTACATGTTAAGTTAAATCTCCAGCTAATGACGAACACAATTCTGTTGCCTAAACCCTAAACGCTCCCCTGCCAAATCATACAGCATGTAATAGTTTTGCTGTTGGAAGCTCCCAATTATAATGCTGGGCCCACTGGCACCATGCCTGGCTGCGCCATCGGTGACGATAGCCAGACACACTGCCCCAGCATCGGCCACCACAAAATAGTTCTCAACTGGAAGCTTCATGGCGGCACCGCCTTTGAAATGAAAAACCAGCTGTGGTAACTCAAGCTGTGAGGTCTTTGTCGGAAGGCTAAAGCATGGTTTAAGCCCGGTACGGGATTCTATAAGGGCCGATCGGTTATACCGGCCACCGATGACTTGAGTAAATGTATCCACAAGAGAGTGAAATGGAGTTGGCTCCATGTAAGTGAAGGTGGTACCGCTATCGATTATTGAACCGCCATCCCCCGCGTGTCCTGGATAGAGTGCCTTTGTTTGTAATTGGACCTTCTTCCCTCCAACGGTAATCTTGCGCAATGCAACATAGTAATAAACTGAGAAAGGAAGAGATTTAGTCGGGTTCTGAACAAACGGTATGAATTGGAGATCTTTACTGGCAAGGGGCACATCAGCACTTCCTCCGAGGAAGAGGGACCCGCTAACTGCTGAATCATCATCAAATTTACGAGATACAAGACAATACGCAAAACGGGTCAGGCCTAGTTGGGAAGGTACAGAAGGGGAACCCCGCCCGAATCCAGCAAGTCCGGCAGGGGGCTGCCTGTCAGAGAACAGAGAGCAACCAAACATGAAATTAGGCAATGTTTGACCCGGTAAATTGAGCTTATCAAGCACGAGCAAGCCACCAGTGGAGCCGGAACCATAGACAAGCAGATAAGGGGAGCAGAGCGTAGTATTGTAGGGGCAGGAGTGTGAGGGGTGGATCCAATAGCAAGAGGGGTTGCGGCAGCCGACGAGGCGAGAGGAAAAGGAGGAATTAGGGAAGTAAAGAGGAAGAGGTGAAGGGGAAGGGAGGCAGTGAAGGCAGCGGAAGGAGTGGGAGCAGGGGAGCCAGGAGAGGTGGCTGGCGGTGTCAAAGAGGAAGGGGAAGGGACGGGGAGGGGAGCCGAGGGAGAGGGAGAGGGAGTAGCCGCCGTAGGAGTGGGGGAGGAGAGGGGAGAGGGAGGGAGAGGTGTTGGGGTTGGGGTGGGAGTGAGAGTGATTCAGATTCTTGAGGATGGTGGCGCGGAGAAGGGAGGAGACGGAGAGAGGGAGGAGAGGGTGCTGCTGCTGCGTCTGGGAGGAGAGGGGAGGGGAATGGGAATGCAGGTGTAGAGAGAGTTGGAGAGGAGGAGTAGATGCTTTGGAGATCAGGGGAAGGAGGAAAAGGGACAGGAGAATAATAGGAGACATGATCGTGATGACTGATGATGATGATGCTTGTCACCAGGAACAGAAACAAAAGCGTGACTGAAGGGTGGAGAGCGGAGGCAGGTTTTGAAGGTTTTTATTATTCGTTGCTTATATAGCTTAAAAGGTGCATCACAGATTCACACTCACCTCACTCACTTCACTACTAGTCTACTACTCACTGCCTCACTGGTAACAAGACTGGCAGCTATATAATGTTCGGATCATATACACTACTGTGCTGCATGCATATGTCATGGGACCGTTTAAGTCAGATCTGGACCGTCCATAGGAAATAGAGCATGAGGTGATGAATGTCCGTCCGACTTCATGATCTAGATTGATCCGAACAGCATATGATATAAAATGGACGGATGATGGATCAGATTAAGTCATTAAGATATGATATGATATAATATGATTGATGCGTCCAATAAAATCGGTGTAATTGATGGGGGGAGACGACACAAGCGCGCTTGTATAGGTTGCCAATGCCAGCAAAGCACTTTACACTTCTCACTGTATATACTTTTTTTATTTGTTCATGGAAGTAATAATACTTAAGAATTAAGATATAATATAGTACCGTTAGTTATAAAAATAATACTTTCCTTTTTTTTTTGGCAGAAGCTCAAGTTTTCTCTCTCTATTTTAAACGAATATGTTATGGTATAATGGTAGACCCTACAATAATTAAGAGTGTGTATATATAAACCAAGCAGTAGATACAGAGCTGATATGAGGCATCCTGACAATTTGCCATCCTGCCATCCCACACCCACGTGCCAAAAATGGGCTTGTTCAAAAGTGATGCACTACAATCTGGATGTCATGACAGCGCTGCACGCTGACATTAGCTAGACACTGAGAGTATTTAAGTTGAAGTAAGGGAGTATATAAATGTGTTTTTTTAATAAAATTAAACAAATTTAATAACATTTATAATGAATTAAATTCCACCATTTGGACCTATCAGTTGAAAATATAAAGGAGTATATATTTGTGAATAAGGAATTTCATTATACATAACAATGCAGTATTTATTTTTTCAACATTTAGTGTTCAAAAAGTGATTAAATGTTTATTAGGTGGCAAATATATTAACTAAAGTAGTATATACTTCTCCATAAGGGAGCATATACTTCTTTATAAGAGATTTAAATATTCAAGTTACAAATTTCAGCCAAAATTGTTCAAATGAGCATTCAATATACAAAAGAATTACATACTTCTTCATAAGGACTTCAAATAAGCATTGAAAAAACAGCCAAGATTCTTCAAATAAGCATTCAATATACTTAAAGGAGTATATACTTCTTAATAAGAGAGTATAAAATTCTTCATAAGAGATTCAAATAAACATTCAAGATACAAATTGCAACAAGATTGTTCAAATAAGCCACCAACATTACCAATTTAATTGTATATCAATCCTAACAATAAAATCAAGTTCAACTTAATATTAAGTTTAACCAACCATAAAATCATTACAACCAAACTCAAACATGCTAACAAACTTAATAGAAACGGCAACAACAACCATCAATCATCTCAATCAAAGTCCAGGAGAAAATATTCTCTCACATTCTGAAATTTAGACTTCACTTAATTTATAGGGTTTAATAACAAACGGTAAGCAACCACGCACTTATCATCACATACATCAATCTGCAAAAGAAAAAATATACAATTTTAGAATATATATTTCCTTAATCATATGTTTTGTACTCCGTTGTGAGATATTATTTACTTCCTTATCATATGTTTTGTACTCCTTTAAACCTATGGTAAAATATCAAACACACATGCCAGGTTCTTGATATGTACTCTCTTGTTAGATATTATTTACTCCTTTATCCTATATTTTGTACTCCTTTAAGATTATGCTAAAATACCAAACACACCTGTCAGGTTCTTGATATGTACTCCCTTGTTAGATATTATTTACTCCCTTATCCTATATTTTGTACTCCTTTAAGATTATGCTAAAATACCAAACATACATGTCAGGTTCTTGATATATACTCTCTTGTTAAATATTATATACTCCCTTGTTAGATATTATGTACTTCCTTATTCTATATTTTGTACTACTTTAAGCCTATATTAGAATAGAAAATAAACAACAAAGTTTCTTGATATGTACTTTCTTCTTAAGTATTATTTACTCCCTTATCATATGTTTTGTACTCCTTTAAGCCTATGCTAAAATACCAAACACACCTGCCAGGTTCTTGATATGTACTCCCTTGTTAGACATTATTTACTCCCTTATGTTACATTTTGTATTACTTTAAGCCTATATTAGAACAACAAACAAACAACAAAGTTTCTTGATATGTACTCCCTTCTTAAGCATTATTTACTCCCTTATCCTATGTTATATACTTATTTAAGCCTATACTAAAATATCAAACACACATGAGGAACAATTCTGAAAAAATTAAAATAATCATAAATTATAAATAAAAATATACTACCGGTATTGAAAACAACTATGATCTGATCAACCTTATTTGAAAACAAACAATATCAGTGATTTCATGCCTGACGCAGTAATTCAAACTAAGTGCATTACTCTTGCATATATCAAAGAATAGACATCGGTAGTACTTAGATCTCATATTGCAGTTCAAAAAAAACCATCCATGCAATTCTTCAGTGTTAAAAACATAAAATGTAAAGACATGTTGCATCAAACTTAACACACACAGATCAAGAAATCTCAGAGGCAATGAAGAAATCTCATGTATATAAAGGATCTATCAATATAAAGCAAGAGATGAATTGAGCTTTAGACCTTGAGATCGAAAAAATAACACAACATCTCATCCCTTAAATTAAGGACCTACATCACAAAAAACCTAGCAAGCATCCAAAGCTAGATAACTACACTGCGCATATCTAATCGTAAAGCTACGAAGATCTATAATTACCTTCGCAATCAATCGACATCAAAAATAAAAATAAAAAGAAGAGAGAATGGAACAATACCTTAATGTAGACATTCTCAGCTGCATGCTCCTCTTCGCTGAGCACCTTGCTTCCAGACGAGAAGAATCATCTCGACACGTGTCTCATGCCCACTCGTCATGCCATTTCTTAGATCAATCAAGTTTTTCGAAATTGCGAAGCCTAGAAACTCATCACTGACCTACGTGCGTTTTCGGAGGAGAGATTGAGAGTTTCGCTGCCTTTGGAGGTTGAAGAGGAGGTCCGGCGCTGCCACGGTGATGCTGAGAGGAGAGAGATCAGATATGAAACGAGAGAGAAAAATTGAGAGAGAGGTTTCGTCTGAACAAAAGAGATCTGAGCGAAAGAGATATTTGAGCGAGAGATCACGTGCAACACACGTGAATACGGAGAGAATACTAGACTGGGTGGGCTGGGCCTGGATGCATGAGGATGGTAGAATGGCAGGATTTAAGGATGGTAAATAAGATATGCGCAGTAGATATACTCAGCACTCAGCAGCATACTACTAGCTGTTAGCCTGTTCGCACAATAGCACGTGTATCTTATAATTAGCGCTGTCAAACGTTAACAACGTACACGGAAGAAGTAACTTCCGTTTATGTTACGTTGAACTTGACGTAAAAATATATAGTTACGTTTACGTTACGTTAATTAAACGTAAATAAAATTTGTGCTGTTTTCTGTTACGTTTTTTGAAACGTTAATAACGTTAAAAACGTTAAATTTTCATACCGTTTAAAATAACAATGATTTTGTTAAGTTTCCAATAGTAAAAGCTATACATAACATATCCAAACTTAACAAATTCATAACATAACATAATAATTTATAAGAAGTTCAACACAATCATAATAATTTATAACATAACATATCCAAACTTCAAGTCATAGAGATCAAATCCAAATCCAAGTACAACATAATCACACAATGACATAAAGTCAGAACTAACAAGCCACAAATCCAAATGTTACAAATAAGAAAATAAAGAACTCACATGAAGTTGAAACCCACAGTTCTAGCGACAAACTCAACCTAGTCTCAAGCTATCTTCTCAGTTACCTTTCTCAGCCATGGGCTAAAAATAAAGCTTACTGTGAAGCCAATATAACACCTACAACATCATCGAAGAATCCCGACTTGAGACTAAGGAGCCCAAGAGCTGAAAACTCCAGGCTTCAACTTGCAAAATTCCACAACTACTTGATCTTACTAAACAGCTAACAGGCAACAACTAAAGGCACAAGCTTACAAGCTTACACAACTACTTGATCTTATAGATCAGTACACAAAAGGCACAAGCTTACAAGCACAAAAGCTAACAACTTACAAGCAATTTCATGCTTGATTGCCACAAATTGTATCATCTGATGTTGCGTCGGCACTAGTCCAAAGTGGAGCACCAACTTCTCCACCTTTCTCTGCAAATGAACACAGTTACACAGATGCAATACAATTATGCTTAATTACCACCTTTCTCTGCAAATGAACACATGTACACATAAAGTAAACATAAAAGAAGAGACCTTACCTGTCACTTTACTACGCAACCAGTCCTGAGCACAAATGAGAGCTTCTATGCTCTCATCACTCAAAGAATTTCTCACTGTTGACAGTGTCCTGCCACTAGTGGAGAATGTGGACTCTGATGCGACTGTCGATGCCGGGACAGCAAGAATGTCTCGGGTTAGTCGTGCCAACACTGGATATGTATGCACCTTCAACTTCCACCATGCAAGGATGTCAAATTCTTCCTCTAAAGCAGTTGCATCCAATGGCTCACTTAAGTATTGCTCAAGCTCTGACTTGACTGGTTCTGCAGTTTTCTTCTCAGCCAATAAACTTTTCAATCCAGCCCTTATGTTATTGACAGTGCCACCACTACTTGATGCCCCACAAGTTTGGCTCCTGAAACAAAGTAACAAACATAATAATTAACAAATTATTAACAAGGTAAGAAGCTAGTGAGTGAAACAAAGTAACAATTAACAAAAATATACCTCTGACTTTGACTTTGAGTCCCCGATGAACTATCTGTTTGGCTTTGCAAGCATGTGGAGTATGCCTCCAAGTACTCCTTGAACAAAGCATTGATGCAAGCATTCAAATTTTGCATATACCATTCATAGTTGCCAGGGTATATCAACTTGAAATAGTACTCCACAACAGTTAGTTTGCATCTTGGATCCATAACACATGCAATAGCCAACAATGTGTTTCCACTGGTCCAATACCTTTCCCACTTAGGCAACATTTTTTCAGCCATCAAAACAATGAAAGGATAATCACTCTTCTCCATATTTTTTATGCTTACATAGACATCACAGAATTCAGGAAAGAAAAAGTTAAGTGTTGGATACTTGGAGCCACTAAATTTCAAGGTGGCAGTGTAAAACACCTTCAAACAATCCATTAATGCCTCCAATGCTTCCCATTCCAAGTCATCTATTTTGATTGTGTAATGCTTATCAAGAGTAGCATACCTCTCAATTGATTTTCTTAGCTGTAAAGCTAGGTCCAACATAAGATATGTTGAGTTCCATCGTGTTGGAACATCCCATGCTGGTTTCTTAAATGGAACTTTTACCTAATTACAAAGTAAAAACAAATGTAGGTTAGAAAAATTTCTAACAGAATGCCACTAATTAATGCCTAGAGGTAGGGCACAGAAGCAATTTATGTCAAATAGATATTTATATCTAATTAATGCCTCTAACAGAATGCCACATCTAATTTCTAACAGAAGCAAATAGATATTATCCTAAATGCCACATCTAATTAATGCTTCTATTATCCTAATTGCTTACAAATAGATATTTATAACAGAAGCAATTTCTAATAGCAATCCATACCAATTTCTATCTAATAGCAATTCATAACAATTTCTATCTAAGAGCAATTTCTACCTGAGATGCTGCCAACTGAAACCTTTCCATTCTAGCTTGTGAATGACGAAGGTACTTCATCGTTTCACGAATTTTTGCAATCTCATCAGCTACTACAGAAATGCCATCTTGAACAATCAAGTTCAAGATGTGGCATCCACATCTTTGATGAAACACCGAGCCATTTGCAGGTAAGGCATCTCTCTACACATGAACAAACAACCATAAGTTAGTAATTAGTCATATCATTAGGAAAATAAGAAGGATATTTTTTCATAAACCAGATAATAATTACCATTGGCCCATTCAAAAGCTCTCTGATGCAAGCATCATTAGAAGATGCATTGTCAACCACTAGGCTGAAAGCCTTTTTATCCAAGTTCCACATTACCAACATACTAAAGAAGGCTTCAGCAATGTGTTTTCCAGTGTGTGGAGAGGGAAGAGGTGCAAAATTAATAATCCTTTTTCTAATTTTCCAACTATCATCTATGTAATGGCAAGTCAATGCCATAAAACCCCTGTCCCCTGAATGATTGGTCCACAAATCAGTTGAAAAACTCATTTTACAATTGAGTTTACCAAGCTCTTCATACAACAATTTTCTTTCTTCTTCATAAATACCAATGCAATCAGACCTAAGAGTGTTCCTTGATACCAATTTAAACTGTGGTTGAAGTTCTTTCAATAACACTCTTAAGTAATGGTGAGTGACACAATTGAAGGGGTACTCATGGACAATCACCATGATTGCAAAGAGCTTTCTGCATGTGGCTTGGTTAAATTCCCACACAACAACTTTATTATCACCTGAAACAAATAATCTAGTTAGATTGAAATATGCACAAAACAGTTATGCTAAATTGGTTAACTTCAAGTATTGAAATATGCACAAAACAATTATGCTACCTGCCACATTGCTAGTGTGCAACATTTTTTGTAACTTGCCACGTTGCTTCTTATTTGGTCTTTTCTTGCATGCCTTATAATAATGATGCCTCAATGATCCAGTACCCCTTTGATTTCCCATTTGATAAACATGTCCACAATACTTGCATTTTGCGTCATAAAAACCATCATCTTTTTTTTCACCCTTTGTGAAGTGTTGCCACACATCTGCTGTCATATTTTGTCTATTCCTCTTCTTTTTTTTTCCAACATTTTCACCTTCAAGTGCAGCAGCATCAGGGTTTTGATTTTGTGCTTCAACATTGTCAGCATTGCGGGCATCATTCTCAATTCTTTGAATTTCCTCAGGGGTATAATTAGGATCTAACTGATTGCTACAATGTTAAAGCCAACAATTAATATCTAATTTTAAATAGAAATTAAAAATTAATATCTAATTTTAAATAGAAATTAAAAATTAATATCTAATTTTAAATAGCAATTAGGATCTAACTGTAAGCAATTAACAATCAATATCTAATTTGTAAGCAACTAACGATTTATAATTTTAACCAGCCAACACTTCTAAGCATAATATTAAAATTGAGCTAACAATTCACATCATATTAACTTAACAATTGACATAAATTCCAAAGCTAAAATAGATAAAAAAAAACATACTCATCCTCAGCCTCATACACAAGATCTGGCTCAGATACATCGCTCCCTGGATCAGCCATTAAAGACTAGTAACAATTTCACAACAACAGTCCACAAATCACAACTGCAAATTACAAAATAAATAGCACAAAATTAGTATTATGCGTCTATGCCACAGAAAATCACTTGGCTTCTGTTATTAGTTATGAATGTCTAACAATTAATGCTAAATTGCTAATGATTGGACATTAATGTGACTGGTATAAATGACTGGACATTAATGCTAATGATTGGATATTAAGAAGACTTAACTAATTAATTGCAATCTGGTGTAAATGACTGGACATTAATGCTAATGATTGGGCATTAAAAAGCCTTAACTAATGATCAGACATTAATTGCAATATGTTATTAGTTACACATTAATTGCAATCTGTTACCTTAACTAATGACTCAAGCTAAATTAATTTGTCACAAAGCTTAATTAATTTGTCGGACATTAATTGCAATATGTTGTCTGACATTAATTCCAATATTGCTTTAAAGAAGGCCAAAAAACAGTCAGGAAAAGAAAAATCGTTGAAAATCAGTCACAAAATAGAAGCAAAAATTCAAAATTGAGTTGAGGTGGTGAGCATACCTTATTTTCCTTTGTGATTTTCTCAAGCTCCTCTCTATTCTTTCTCTTTGT
The DNA here is from genome assembly GCA_028095005.1 of Rhynchospora pubera. NCBI lineage: Eukaryota > Viridiplantae > Streptophyta > Magnoliopsida > Poales > Cyperaceae > Rhynchospora > Rhynchospora pubera. Next base: position 67,284,868 of record CM051461.1, on the reverse strand, counting down.
GACTCTGTCTCTAACTTTCGTATATAATAGCAACTGCAATCTCTAAGTTGTACCATTCTGACTGTCTTTGAGTGCGAGTGTGACTGGTGACAACAAGTCCTAAACGGCGATGCAATCATCTCTTGTAGTATCTGCTCAAATCAGTGTAATAGCCACGCAAATCGATAACAACAGACCAATAGGCAACTGTACACTGCATGACTGCATTGTCGAAAAGGGACTAGAGCCTCACAGCCACACTCACAGACTCACAGCTTGGCACTCGTACAGACAAATAGACAATCACTGACTCACAGATCTGCTCAATCGAGGTACAAAAGAGAGAGAATGAGACACAATCGAGGTACAAGAGGAGAGAAAAGAGAGAGAGGAGGCAAGAAGCGACTGCGACTCTGCGAGCGGCGCTAGGGTTAGGCGTGTAATTAGGGGTGTGTAATGACTACTCAGGTCTGAGCTGCACGCGCAATCCTCGACTGTATCTCCGCCGAATATTATGGGCTGCTGCAGCATTATGGGCTGCTGCAAACATATGGGCCGAACGTTAAAAACGTAAAAAACGGAACGGGAGAGGGCTGTTTCACTTACGTTCCGTTTATAACAACGAAACTGATATCGCTTACGTTTCCGTTTCCGCCTCTGAAACGTAACCATTTCTGCCTTCCGTTTCCGTTCCGTTCCGGACGGAACGGAACGGAAACGTTCGAAACGGCAACATATTGACACCCCTACTTATAATCAGGGGAATACCCGTTAACGCGTGTATCCTTATCCTATCCAAATTCCAAATCCAACCCAGTAGAGTTATTACTTATTGGATTCCGTTGTAATCTGGATAGGTAGGCGCGCTTCTCAAACAAAGGCCTAGCCTATTAGAAGGTTTGTAGCCAACCGAACTATTTTGGACCGGAATAAAGCCTGTGTACTGTGTTACGCTTTGCCTTTTTACAATTTTACTTAATCGTTAGTTCTTTTTATCTTATGCAACTCCGTTCCTTAAATTTGCCTCCTTTCTTTGTTCCTTTTCCAGTAAACTTCAAGTGTTGCATATTTATTAAGTCTTAACGCTTTGTTAACAACCAACCAACCTTACACATGTTCTGGTCAAAATACAATTATTTTATTTACTTTTTTTTTATATGGCTATGTAAGTACGTGGTGTGGCTTATTTTAGTCACTTATATTAAACTCTATTGGATTCTTTTAGGCTGTGCTCCAGTATTAAATTTTGGAGGGGAGAGGGAAAAAAATTAGATTAAATGTTTACTCAATCTTGCTCTACAACTTTAAAAGAATAGGAATGAATGAGAGAAGAGTAAAAAGTTAATCCCCAAATGATTTATTTTTGTAACCCTAAATTTGAGGTGTAAGAGTTTACTTTATTCGCATTCTCTAATCTTTCCTTCCCTTCCACTCTTAAATCTGTACTGGAGCACAACCTTAGAAAATGTTTGTTTCATTCTTTAAGGTCTCGTTGGTCAGTGAGAACGAGCACATTATATTGGAAATTGATTACTACCATATGCAGTTTTGTCATCTCTACCATTGCTAAATATAAAGCGAACATATATAGCAAACAAGGTGAACATATAGATGATCTAAGCGAACAAATACAGACAAATAAGTTCAATGAAAATAAATCAGGAATGATAACTGCCATATGCAGTTTTGTCATCCCTACCATTACTAAATATAAAGTGAATATATACAGAAAATAAGGTGAACATATAGTCTATCTAAGTGAACACTTACAGACAAATAAGTGTTGTCATCACTTGTTCAGAAGTTTACATGTATATTCAACTTATTTTCATTGAACTTATTTGTTTGTATGTATTCACTTAGATCGTCTATATCTATATGTTAACTTTATTCGCTGTATTCACTTTATATTTAGCGATGGGAGGGATGATAAAACTGCAGATGGGAGTAATCAATTTCCAAAATAAATTGAATATGCATGTAAAATTTTGAACAAGTGATGACAACACTTATTTGTTTGTAAGTGTTCATTTAGATCGTCTATATGTTCACCTTGTTTGCTGTATATGTTTACTTTATATTTAACGATGACAGTGATAGTAAAACTGCAGATGACAGTTATCATTCATGCATTATATTTATATGCATTTACTATGAAACACGTTGGGCCTAGTTTTGGGACCCCCCTTTTTTTTTCCTTCTTTTTGGAAGAATATTATTAAATACACTATATTAGTTTTTGCCTCATGAAACAATAAACTGTTGCTCTGCATTTAACTCTTCTCCTGGCCTAGCTCTTACGCTCTTCAAATAGTGTGATCCTGGACAAAACTCAGATATCCCATGCCAGCATTTAAAGTGTAAATTGTTACATTTAGTTTGCATATATGTCGCTTGCACCAATAAGGGCACATAATTCTTAGACCTTTGTTTAATTTTTTTTAAAAATTATGATCGTTAAGAAATTTAAAACCACTTCTTTTTTCAAAATTTATAGTTTGAAACTTTTATGTAGATAAAGGAAATTTGAGTTTCCAAAAACTTCTGTACGCAATGTTTTGTATATTCAAATTAATTTAATCATTTCTTCCTCTTAGCATGTAGTAAATTAATTAAACCAGCCAATGTGATCTTTGCTTAAATAGACAATTATGTAACGACAGTAACAGGTGTACCCGATGTAGTTCATAACTTTCTTCTTAATATTTGTGATTACGTGCAGATACATCAAAAGATTTTCTTTACAATATTTGTCGAACAAATGGAAATCTGAGAAATCTGAAGCACTTGCATGTACCAAACATGTCAGTTGCAGAGGACTGTTGATAATAAATGGGATGATGGTGATATACTAGCTTCGTTGTACTGTACGCTTGTGCATGACAGGATCCGTTTGGATGCTTGTGCGCAACCCTTTAATCTCAATTTATTTCTTTTCGACCTGTTTTTAGCCTTGGACCACAGTTTCCTCTCTTAACTTCCAGCCAACCGCAGTTAGGTCACAGGCTCACAGCTTTTACTACTAACCATTTGCTTCTCTCCATTTCCGAGGACAACTCTTCTGTTATACTTAATTTGAATAGTTTAATGCTCTTATTGGAAAACAAAAATCTGAAAGGAAGTCTTAAATCGTTGAAATAGAATATGATATCGATAGAGTTGTTTATAATTTTTTTTTTTTGAAGGTCAGGTGGCAATCACCACGCCGACAAATTTTAATAATAAGAAAAGTATTTACGAAATAAAAGGTAAAAAAGAAAAAGAAGTCTAATTCTACAAATGTACAAAGCAAAGAAAGGGAAAAAAGAGTTGTTTATAATTTTTTTTAATTGGAAGTTTCAACTGATGAGAAAAATTAAGTCTACAATCATTAAAATTAATCCCTATATTCTTCTTTTTTCTTTTTTTAGGGCCAGGTTGGCAAACACCACATCGACAGATTTTATTGATAAGAAAAATTTACAAAAAAGAAAGTAATAAAACGCAAAAAATAAGAAACAAAAAGCAAACTAATCCTAACAATTGGTGTGCCATCAATGTCATAGCTAAATTTGTTCTGTTGAGAAACCAAAAAAAAAAAAATGAGAACATGAAAGAAAAACAAAATCTGGAATGTCTTCCAGAAGAGAGGAGGAGAAAAAGGACTTGTGATATCATCCGAACTTCTCAAAACCTTGATGCTTTGAACAATGAAACGAAACACAAATAAGTACACGAGGAGCTTTACCCAACACAAATTTCATATTTCTTGTTAAATCCACCATCACTGAAGACAGAGGCAGTAAGTACTAAATGAGAAACAAATACTTAATGAGAAATAAATACTTAGAGACGAGCAGGTAATTAATTGCTTAAACTAGAGAACAGAGGCCGTTTAAGCAAACATTGTAAGAAACAAAAATTAATTTGGCTGCACTAACAGAAGATAAGATCTCGCAAGTTCAAAATCCGACTAAAGGATCTTTTATAGACATTTAATTTAAAAATAAGTTGGATGACTTAGACCCAATTTATCTTAAAAAAAAAAAGGTCTGGCTTCATATGACAAAGTTAAAAGCAGCTGTACCTTCAAACTTTTTGCCTCCCTGCTTCTAGCCGTTTTTGCCACAAGTTTGTTTCTGATATCAATTAGCATTTCATTTTCTCTCCCTAATTTATATTCTGAATTTCTGATCACTTCTCCCAACTCACACTAGCTAGCGTGTGCATATGAACTCAACGAAGCAAGAAACATTAGTATATTGGATAAGCATTAATTGTGCATGACCCCTATACTTTTGTCATATAATCAATGTCTACATATTTGTTTCATGGATATTTTCTTTTTTTTTAATATATATTATGTTCTATTAATACAAGCTTCCCTTAATAATAACTGTCCATGGAAAAAAAAATCTGTTAATTAATCACATTATTATGGACAAATGTACCAAGGCATAAATGTATCACAGTATATATGGTGTTTTAATTATAACAGTGCAGCTTCATGATAAAAGAACGGATCAAATATGTATGATATAACGTCTCTGACCCTGATTAATTTAATTGAATGTGTCTCAATACTTGTGAAAGTAACAGAAAAAAAAAATTTAAAAACAGAAAAAAAATAGAAACCTCCTTCCTAAGTTTCCAACTTTTGTTTTAATTATGTGAACGAATCAACCTAACTTTAAACCAGATATTTCTGATCAATTATGTAGCCTTCTATTGTTTTTAATTAATACATATGCGCTGTTATAACATTACGAAATATGTATTTATGCAAACACAGAATCGATGAGCAGTGAAGTATATCCTCAAGTACCAAAATCTAATGGACAATATATCTCTACGCATTGAAACAATTTTTCTTTATTACTCATATATGTATATACTCGTATTAATCTAAAAACTTAATCTGACAAACTAGTAGCAAAATAACACCCACATTTGTTCATGATCTCCTCTCACTTCCATCCTCAATCTCAAAAGAAAACCAAGAGCAAGAAGAACAAGATGAAATATGGTTAGACAAATTACTAGAGTTGGATTTATTAGCAAGGCTCATTAGCAAATCCACAAATGCTCCAAGAATCATGCCGTGTGTTCTCTTCCCGTTGGCTTTTAGATACCAACCAAGCATCTCTTGCAACCAATCCCAATCCTTCACTCCATTAGCCATGACCATCTGCTCCATTGACTCTCTGAAATCTCTGTACGGGTTCTTTGACTCCATTGCCATTGCTACACCTCCTTTGAAAGTGCCAATCATTGTACTGTTTTTTTGTGCCACTTTTGTCCCAGCTGCCTCCATTATGGAATTGGTACTATATCCTTGCTCAAAGAACAATCGATCCGACTCAGTCAACCCAACTTCTTTCGACATGTCGAATGTTGCATCAGTTACCTTCTCGAAAATTTGGTTTTGTTCAAGTTCACTATTGCTAATTTGGTTTTTGCATGAAGGCCATGGTCCATTTGTGTCTTTGGTTGTTTTGGTGAATAAAGAAGTGGGAGCAAGGCTTTTTGCCATTCCGAGAGAGAAAGAAAAAGAAAGAAATTAAGACGGGGAGACGAAGAGCTTTGTAGGAACTGGATGGATATTAATAGTGGTCAGGACTCAAATAGGAGATACTTTTGTATATATACCTCTAAAAATGTTCAATTAGTGCAACATGACTATACTCACACAACTTTTGCGAATATTTGGTGAGCAGGCTAGGGGTCATCTGGTATGGGCAACGGATATAATTGTCCATATATATATATATATATATATATATATATATATATATATATATAGTTTTTCTATGGTGAGTTGCGGTCAAAACTCCAAAATCTAGTTCAACATGATCGGTCCAAACCGTCCAATATGATCTTCCTATTAAAATCTTCATGCATACCAAATTTTATATTTTTTTCGAAAATTTTAAATATTTTTTTTTAATTTTAGAAAATCGTTAATCTAATTAGTTTCCGTTCAAAAACAACAGTCTTTAAAAATCCGAAAAAATACTTAAAAATTTCAAAAAAATATAACATTTGGTCTGCATGGAGATTTCAATAGGAAGATCATATTGGATGGTTTGAATCGATCATTTTTAACCAGATCTAGGAGTTTTGATCGCAACTCACCATAGCATTTTTAAGTATTTTTTCGGATTTTTAAAGACTGTTGTTTTTGAAGGGAAACTAATTAGAGTAACGATTCTCTAAAATTTAAAAAAATACTTCAAATTTTCGAACTATGCATAGTACGGATCGATCATATTGCACGATTTATATATAGAGAGAGAGAGGATTGCTAAAATGCTATGCGTAGTACGGATGGCCGTCGTGCTACAGATTCGTTTTTGCATTTCATGTTTCAAACAACCGATCCAAACCGTTCATTATCTTCTACATATTGAAATTTTATTAGAAACCAAATTTTATATTTTTTTACTATTTTTCTCAGATTTTTGAAAATCACTGTTATTGAAGGGTCCAGAATTTATTATTTTAAATATTTTAAAAAATTTGAGAAAATTAGTAAAAAAAAAATGTAAAATTTGGTTTCAAATAAGATTTCAATATGAAGAAGGTAATGAACGGTTTGGATTGGTTGCTTAAAATCAGGGGCGGATCCAGTGGTGGGGCGGGTGGGGCTAGAGCCCCACCTACCGTCATCGAGCCCTGAAATTCTTCTTTAGCCTCAATGAATTTTTTCAACTATTGGAGTGCTCAAAGATGGGATTGAAGAACAGAAGAAGAAAAACCGTTCGATCAAATGATTCATTAGAGCACTCAGCCCCACCTAAATATTTTTGCTAGATCCGCCACTGCTTAAAATATGAAATGCAAAAACGAATTCATAGCACGAAAGTCATCTATATTATGCATATTATTTTAACAATCCTCTCTCTCTATATAGATATATATCATTACCAATATTTATATTTTTGTTAGTAAATTATATATAATATTACAAAATTTCTTGTACGTAGTACTTACCAATGTCTTGTAACTTTAAATTTTTGTTGAGAGCTTCATTTAAAAATAATTGAGAACCAATTTTTAGTCTAGTGGTAAAGAACAATGCATTTCAAGTGAGATATTACAGGTTCGAAGTCTGACCACATGGTCTTTTATAAACATTTAAATTAAAAATAAGTTGTAGCCTGACCTCGAGTATATTATAAATTTCTGACTCATTAGTCATTGCCATACGTTTGTTTTTTTTTTCTTTTTTGGTTCATATGGCTCAGGTTTGATTTACAACGATTTTTTTTCTTGATATAAGCCCGTAGGTGATTTACAGTCATGGTTTAAAAATTCGGCCGATTCCGACTCGACTCGGGCGATTCAGATCGGACTCGGCGCCTGTCGAGCCGATTTTTTCCGATTTGGAACGGAAACGAAATTTAAACCGCCATTAATGATTTACATCAACGGAGAGAGGTGATGAGACGTGGAGAACATCGTCCAGGGTGTCTAGGGGTGGGAAATTACGTGGGATGGCCGGAGAATGTACCGTGGGCCACCATGGTTAAGGGGATTCAAATCCTTTTTGGCTTTTTCCATGGGATGGAGTCATGGAGAGCACGGGAGGAAAAAAAAGAGTTGGGGTCTTGGGGAAGAAAGGGAAAACTGGAGGTGTCCAGTTAGATCGTTTTAATTAATTGTCAATAGTCCAGATTTTTCTATAGCGAAATAAATTTTAAAAAAAATAACGACTGATTCAAAAATTAATCAAACAACACAAAAAATTTATAAATTTCGTCTTATAAAATTTTGATTGATATTATAAAATGGTTTAACACATATATCTTCATAAAATAATTATTTTTAACCAAACAAGCTTTATTATAAGTCATAAAGTCTCAATTTATTAGTTTTCAAAATTGTAATTCCCAAAAAAACTTGAAATGTAACTGCCTCAGGTTCCAAATTGTATTATTTTCATATTTTTGTTTATTTCATACTTCTAATATTTAGGTTTTTTAACTAAATTGTGAAGAATATTTTTTTCCTTAACATATTCGTATTTTTTTTCTAATTTTTAAAGTATTAAATAAGTTTTTCATAAAAATCCGTGTTTCTGATCCGAGTCACCCGAGTTTTTCCGAATCATCCGATTTGACTCCTATGACCAACTGTCCGAGTCCGATTTCGAGTTTCAGAACCATAATTTACACAACGCATTTATAAAGCAAGACAAATTGGCACTACGATTAAAGTGAATAAACATTTAGATTTTAATTAAAATCTGGTAGTCGTCGTCCTCTTGCAATCTAGCTACTCAATAGACCTTTTTTTTCTAAAAAAAAAAAAAATTAACCTCAGTACATTTTTTATAAAATGAGGTATGGAAGTTGGGAAAAGGACAGATTGGAACACACGGAGGCAGCACCCGTTCACTGACGTCACATTTATTTATTTTTTCCCTCATCAGCGAGTCAATAAAAAATGTATTTGCAAATTATCATATTAAATTCTGAATATTCTATAGGAATATATAGGAACGGGATATTATCAATTGGTATCCAACTCTAGCTACACATAAATGAATACAGAGTGCAGAGTGCAGATGCAGCAATGCACTTCAATAATTATTACTTTAATTTTAGTTTTCTGTGAGAGAGAAATCCTTTCATTAATTGAAAGTGGTTGTTGTTTGAGCTAATAGATAGAGATATTTCAGTTTGTACTTGGTACTTCACGGCTTGTTTGTTTTCTAGAGGACCTACAAAATTAGTTTCTTTTATGAAATTTTGTTTAACAAACGGTATTCATTTAATGTGCAGCGTCTAAGGTTAAGGTATAGGTCTTTGTTGCAAATAATGCCAAAATTTAATTGACGTTAAGTCAAGTACTCAACGCATTATTTATTCACGCAGTGTCTGAGCCGAATAATTCCATTCACTCGAGAAACCCAAAATGCAAAAGGATAATAAGTTTGATATGTGTAGCAAGATGATACCAAATTTATTTAGACTGAATGTCATATAGATAATGTGACTATTATCTACGGCTTTATGTAATGTTTAGGGAGTCAATCTGATTCATAATATATAATAAGATTGTAATATTTAAATCCTCAACTAATAATCATAATACTAATATCGTCAAGTAGACACCGCGTGCATGTTTTACTCAATATTTATTTTTTTACAAAATTAATATCTAAAATTTGTTTCTCCTGTTAATCAAAGTTAAATTAAATATGTAACTTTTCACATCGATCTGTTTGGATCTTTCGGGTAATCGGGTTAATTACAGTTACTTTCCTACTATTAGCTAAATCATCAGCGCATCATATATATACCAGACTTCATACATTTAAAAATGCATCAACATATTCTCTGCGGTGACAACATGTAGGATTGTATGAAAGCAGAAGAGTACTGGGGGCCATAGAGCATTAGATAATCTTTTTTTTTTTTTAATGAAAAGCCCGTAGGCACATTTCATTAAAAATAAAGTAAGTTACAACAAATTTCTTCAACAACATAAAGCCTGGTCTGGTGCCCCTAAGCAGGCTAAACTAGAATTACAATAAAAAGAAAAACAGATTGAATAAAAGGTAAAGAAAAGCTTAAAAACTTGAAACATAACAATTACTACAAGGCACCAGTGGAAAAAAAAAAAAAACATAACAATCAAGGTGGTGCTTGTTGCACCCTCTGGAAAAAGGCCATGTCAATCTCACTTGTTAAGCATTGGATAATCTGCGAGTCTACGCTTTTCATGAATTCCTGCTAGTGTGCAGTTTTTGTCTTGTTAACTACCTTCCCTGTTTGTCTCTAGCTAGTCTCTACCTAACTTTCAAAAAAAAAAAAAAAAAGGAAAAAAAAAAGAAAACATGTATGTAAAATAGCTAGATCGCGTCCGGTGTATAAACTAACTGAATGTTAAAGATCAGAAGACAATCACTCGAATAGACAAATTAAATTGCCTCTTGGTCAATAATAATATGTTTTCATATGGAATTAATATGGTTATCGTTGTGTGTGTCTATATATATAGTTGGCAAAATCGGATATAAACCCCTCTAATATTTTCTAATAGAAAATAAATCCCTCTAATCTTCATATTCGGAAATAAACCCTTCAAATACCAATTTGCACGAAAATATAGCCTTTTCATTGATTTTGATCATATTTTAAGTATACATTTTCAAATTTCTAAAATTATGACATAAATATCCCTGCTATGCATGCTCCCTTCATCCTCCTATTCATGGACTATTCGTCTTCTCTTCTCCATCTAGAAAAAGAAAGGCCTGAGGGAGAGGGACTCTCTATTGTTAGCATCCCAACAATTATCAGGCCAAAATCTCGCTTCAAAGTTCAAAGGCAGTATATGTCAGTGGCAACTAAATTTTAGGAAAAAATAATAAGAAAATGACACTTTCATAACAATATTGTAAACGTTCACAATCTGATCAATGGTAAATTTACGGAGCAACCTCCAAATTTTTCCTTAGTAAAAAATTAAAGAAAACATATTTCATCTTTTTGTGTACCTTGCTATGAAGTTTACTTAACGCCTTTAAACTAGGACTTTACAAGCAAACATATTAGATGTTCTCAGAAAATCGTTTATCAAATATCCGATTTCCCTTTGAATCCTCAAATAAATATAAAAGAAATTGGCGATTTCAAAAGAAAAAGACAATCGCTACTTTTTTACTTGGCCTATTGGAGAGAATAAAATCAGAAATACCTTTTCTTAGAAATGCCTTTTTTTTAAAAAAAAATCGCTTCAGTAGAGGAGGGCCAAAGAAGCATAGTTCTTGGGCAAGAGTATGGCAAGACAGGGATATTTTGGTCACAATTTTATAAAACAGATTTTTTAAATTTAAAATTTGATCAAAATTAAAGAAAAGGGTTTATTTCTATATAAATCAAGATTTGAGGGGTTTATTTCCAAATATGAAGATTAGAGGGGTTTATGTTCGATTTTCCCTAGATACTTTTGCTATAGAGAGTCGTGACTCACAGGAGAATCTCTGTGAGTCGCGCTCAAAACTTCTAGATCTGATCTGTGAGTCGCGTTCAAAATTTTTATATCTGATTCAAAATAACCGATCTAAACCGTGGTGCAAATTTAGAGTAATGACATTTCTCAATTTTAGCTGTTGAATCTGTTCTTCAGCGTTATTGAAGGCGGTCCTTGTAATTTATAAAAAAAATAGTTTGTAGTGTTGTAGATTCTTTTGTATATCAGATTATCTTTTGTGTATACGCATTATTGAAATGCACTGTGTATAAACTGTACCTCTACAGTAATAAATGGTCCTCTCCTACCGTTAGATCTAGGTTTTAATTTTACAGTTAAATTTAATCATGATGAAATTGGGTTTTCCAATGTCTTTTATTCCTCTGGCTCTAGCAACTGTCATCCAGCCAATCCATCCTCAAATCCAACCCAAAATAATAATAATAATAAATATATAAATAAAATTAAAAATTGAAAAGGCAGCAACTTGATCGACCACACTTATTACTAGGCCAGTGGAAAAAAATAGTGCTTTTAGAACTTCAAAAATTCTCGATGATAGTTCAAATTTCATTATCTGCAACAGGCTGGTCGTATTGTCCAATTTGGAATAGATAATTATTCAGTGATTAGCCCTGGAATACTTCATAAAAAAATTAAAAGATTTTGTAACAATAAAATTATTGCAGCATTTTGGTTAAAAAAATACCAGTATCTTTAACATGGACTCTCTAAATTAAATTTAAAATCTCTACTTTTTATAAAAGCACCAATCTAATGGTATACACAAATAGACCAGGAGTATAAACATTTTGTGTATTATATATGATCAAGACTATTTATTGTTTAAATATAATATGATTAATTAATGGTTAGATGTGAATCATCATATATATAAGCTCATTAACTCTTCGATTTAAATGGAAATAGAATTATTGATGGGCTGAAGACAAACTGGTTATAAGATATATTTATTAATATACTAACTAATATGTTCTCTATTTGAGACCAAAGATATTTTTTGTTTAATTACTCTTTTTACAGAAGCATACCAATTATCATTTCACTCATCGATTGAGGAAAGAAATAACTTTTTTCAAATTAAAGTTCGCCCATTTAGGTGGACGTGACTACTAGTATAATGATATTCTCGAAATGGGAAAAAAAAATCCGATAAGGGACTAATATTCTATTCAGGCCTCATTACTTTATCCTGAACTTCATCTAAATTTCGCAAAATCAAAGGCCTTCTATGCAAGTTATTCAAACAACCCTTATAGGTAGTTACATTTCCGCAGTCTTTCTCTCTCATGCTGCAACTTCCTGTTTCCTTGTAATCCACAGAGATGTTAAGGAAAATGAATTGAAAAAAGAAAAGAAAAGCTGAAAAACGTTTAATGCTCAATTGGCATCTGTCTCGCATTGGTTAAATTATGTCCCATACTCCCATGCCATTCGCTATCCTTTTTTATCAGCTTTATGTCTACATACCATACCAATGATACATTAATGTGGCCGTAGTATCAAGCACTTAATTAAGTTTGTGATCCATTACTTTTTTTTATTTTCATAAATGTGCATAAAAAAACATCTACCGCTTTGTAAATGCAGTGGTGCTTGGTGCTTGACATTTCTTCAACGAAAAGTTCCCTGTTTTTTTAAACTGTACATTTGGTGCTCATGTATGCATTAATCTCTTTATAGTGGTTCTCTCTTCCTATAATCATCTGAAATATATAATTGGGATATGTTACTGACAGAAGCGGATTAACTAGTTAGATACTGTTTTTCTCCTCAAAATTTAATAAAAAAATAGTGGGATTCAATCTAGACCATCCAATATAATCCGTACAACATGAGAGAACTGAAACTTGATAAAGTGGGGAGAGATTACAGAGCAAATTATATTTTCTTTTTATTCGGGTCGTATCTGACAGACATTTTGAACGTCTTAAAGAGAGGCAAAAAAACAAAAACAAAAAAAAGAAGTAAAAAATCACTCTTATATATAGCATATGAAACTATTGTTAGTAGTATGTATGTATCTATCTATATATATATATAGAGAGAGAGAGAGAGAGAGAGATTGGCTAAAGTATACTCCAGCATACGGATCAAACCCGTATGCTAGAGTCGTTTCTGAAAATCTAAAATTCAAACAGTCGATCCAAACCGTTCAAGTTGTTCTCCATGTAAAAATATCCTTCAAGACCAAATTTTACATTTTTTCAAATTTTTTTGCTATATATTATGCTATTTTCAATTTGAAGGGCCAGAAATACTCCTTTACAACTCCTTTACAATGTTTTCTTAAAATAGCATAATATATAGTAAAAAAATTCAAAAAAATATAAATTTTAGTTTCCTAGGAGATTTCAATATGGAGAACAATTTGAAAGCTTCTGATCGACTGTATGCATTTTAGATTGTGAGAAACGACTCCAGCATACGGGCTATCTATATGCTGGAGTATACTTTAGCCAATCTATATATATATATATATATATATATATATATATATATATATATATATATATATATAACATGTTGCATATTTTCTAACACCTTTTTCAATCACCAGAGAATTTTTTTTGTTTAATTTGATTGTCTATAGTTCTAAGGTTGTTTGAGCCCTTTATTATGCAATCTTAAGTTGAAATTTAATCCTCAATTAAGTTGGGATGAAATTTTCAAACGAATGTATCATTTTGTTGTTAGGGGACCTTATCCTTGACTTCTTTATTTGAAAAATTGGAAAATATTCCATGAGCCCTCTTGTTAGCAGGCACCACATTTTTTGGCATCATACTAATTTCTAATTTAGTCTTATTGGAAATAAATTATGTATGTACGTAGAAAGTTAGGTGGAATAAAAGTTGTTGGTTTTTGACTTTGTATAGTTTGCAAACCATATATATAATTTGGATCTGGATTGGAATAAATGATGTTGATAGAATGATAGTTCCTGAATTCTTATTGTCTTTTCATGGGAAAGTCCACTTCTTGTTTTCCATATAAAAATCACTTAAATTCAGAAGACACATGAATTTACTTTAAATTGTGTTCATTATAGACTTTTTTTTTTTTTTTTTTGGTGTGGAGGGGATGGGGAGTCGTCTCGTACCAGAAAACACTGCTACAAAACGAACGAATGAAATTTATTAATTTCCATATAAAAATCATAATCACCACCACTTAATAGATTATGAAATTCAAATTTAGAAAAACAATAAGTAGTTAGTTCAAATGTTTTTATTAGTTGGTTGTTGGTAGGGCGTGAATTTCTCGTCTCGTGCCAGAAAACACCGCTACAAAACAAATGAACAAAATCGATTTTCATTAATTAGAGGGCCCGCAGATTATATGCTTTAATTGCTACCTTGGCCAGATCTTTATGTTTTTTATATGCTGGGGAAAAATTCAGTTTTCGGCACCACTGAGGAAATCCTAGTTGTCCCTAAATAATTACAAAGCAATACAAATTACTATTGGTGACATCATTCTACTATTTTGTAACAGAGCTTCGCTGACCAGTCTATAATGAAGGAAGAAAGATCGCACAAGCTGCTCGTTAATAATGAAAAAGAATCAAAATCAGACGGTAGAGGAAGTAATGCAACATAACTAAGAAAACTAGAAACTTGACACTTTTTGCACTTATAATTGGTATTTTTAAATTATGATATGTTTTACATAAAATTAGAACCACTTACTACTCACTGCATTAAGAAGAACATATAGAAGATTAATTGTACTTCCGTATGAACTATCAAATTAAACATGTTTCTTACCTAACCTGATGTGTCGCTTCAAACTCTGCTTGTGTATGCACAAAGGTTAACATATATATCTATACTTATTGTGACTTAGTTTTTATTATATGATTATAAGAAATTAAAATTAAAAAAGATAAAATTGTTAGTTGTAATTGAAATTATATTTTTATTTACAAAACTTGTGATGCTTTTCAATTTGACTGGCATCAACAGGTTTACAAAATATCCATTCATATAGCAATCACTATGTACTTATTTTCCTATTGTATCGTAAAAAACGGCATGTGCTCGAGTGCTCGACAAACAAACACGGTGTTATTAATCACCTAATAATCAAGCGGTCAGTTCATAAAAAGTTTTCAGATAATTTATGAATTCGTATTAAAATTTTATACAAATTAGAACTAATTAGTTAGGTAAAGCATGTTTGTCAAAAAAAAAAAAAACTTTTACAGTTTTATAGTTTTAGTATATAGTGACAATAGCAATTTGCAAAGTATTATCCTATTAAGAACAATATCATCACCAAATTCTCTCTCTTAATTGTTTAACATACTTAGTTAAGGGTTTGAACTTTATAATTTACAGGGACTAATTAATCTTAAAATATGACAACTGAATTAGTTGCTAATTAACCAGATTCGGTGGTCTATTAATAGGATTTAGCTGTAATTTTGACGCTTAAGACTGCCCAAAAAAAATATACAGTCGGCACATACACTATTCATGGCAATTGGACTACTACTTTCGACTAATCAGTTTAGTTGACCATTTTTTACGACACTGATTTTCTATGCTCTTGTTTTTTTTTTTTTAAGATAAATTGGGTCAAGCCTCTCAACTTATTTTTAAATTAAATGTCTATAAAAGACCCGAGTTTCAAACATGCGACCTCTCACTTGAGATGCATTGCATCAAGTTTTTTTTTTTTTTTTTGTCTTTTAAACTTTCACAAAGTGAAACATGTTGGAGGAAAAAAAATATATATAATAATAAACCATCATCTTAAAATACTGTTCTTCAAAACCGGAAGTTTGATGAAAGAAGCAAAAGTGACACATCACATGGACTGGCTTTAGTGAACAGTGCAAGTGATGGAAGCATGTCAATTGGCATATTAAGCATTGTTATCAATCTACCATGCATATATGTAGGTGTATAATTGTCTAAGCGGGATCATTGCACGGTGCAAGGCAGCTCCGTAATTGTTTGTTTGTTTGTTACATATGTGCTACTTGTACGAGAAAAGCTTGATTTCCGACCATTAATTGTTTGCTCTTACATGATAATAACTTTGGATCAATCATTTATTTATTTATTTTCTTTTTTTGAGAAATTACAATACTACCATTACTTCCGTTGTTTTCCTTCTCTTATTACATCTGTCATCCAAATTTTGACATATATGTCACAGCAGTTAATAGCATGACAAATAGAGGGATGTTGCAAATAATTTAATGTATTTATCCTTTTGCGAACAAACTTCGAGTTTTAGATTACTGAAGGTCTGAAAAGTAACCTATCCAGAAAAATATTTGATCTACAGCCGTTCATAAACTAATATTTCTTTACTTCTTTCTGTTACTCACATGTCCTGCTGATTAGAAGGACGATGTAATAAAGAGTTTTTCTGAGGTTTTTTGTGTAAAAAGTTGAGGATGATGAGTTCAGGTAGTAGTTGAGTTAGGCTACAGGGAGAAGGTAAGGGGATTTGTGAGGGGCTTAGTGCATAAAGCTGAAGAGTTTCAGTTTTTTTTTTTTTTTGTTGGGATTAGTTTTGTAATATGAATTCAACTTTTCGTAATGGAAAGTGGTGAGTCTTGTACACTCTCACTTATTTCAAAAAAAAAAAAATCTATTTCTTTGAGTTCTCAGCTGAGTTGGACACATTTTAATATCGCACACATCATTTCTTTATTTCTTTTCTTTTTCAAATTATGTTGCCTCTATAAAATTTCCATGCATGATTCGTATGGTGCGGTCGTGCGGATAACCCCAAACCAATTAGAATATTAACATAAAGCAGGATTATTTACCAAATAAATAATAATAATAACCTGATTTTACAGATAATTTACAAGACAAAATGCATATTAATTAAAAGATGTAAATAACTAGCGAATGCTTCAAGAAAAAAGGTATCTAGAAACATCTTCATTTTCACCCTCGCTAAAACTGGAAATTAGCCGCCCACTTTCCTCCACTTCATCTCCTTCTGAGAAGTGACAGGTAGCCCCTCGGAGTTGTTGAGAATTCCAATCCGGAGGGAAGGTTCTCTGCAGAGCCTCTGTGAGCTCACCACCTGTCCTCTCAATCTTCCTCAGACATCTTGACCAGTGAGCAGCAGTGTGTAAATCCACCGTCAAACTATTGTCTGACATCTCTTTGCATATATTTACAATTTCAGTATACAAGTGTTCTTCTGAAGCAGTAGCCTGGGATAGGAGAGAGGTCATGAGGCAGTGGTATGCAGGTCGGTCTGGTACAAGACCAGCTGATTTCATTTCCATGAAGTATTGGAGGGCTTTTTCAGGGTGGGACGCTCGGGCCCACCCCTTTATTAGGGTTGTGTATGTTTTTAGGTTAGGTTTGATCCCAGCTGAAGCCATTTCTTCAATCACCTTCTCAGACCTCTGAAACAGATAATCCCATGATCATTTGATAAATTGTGCGAGACGAAATTTTTGTTTTTTAATTCCAGCTACTGCAAGGATGATTACAGATGAATAATTAGGTGATTAATAACGTTCAGATTTGGTACCAGATTGTCCCAGCCAGCATTGAATCCATATTGGTTGAAGCAAGTGCTGTTTATCCATAACTATTTTTGTGGTGTTTGCAAACAAGCCGTCTTCTTTTGGCCAACTATTAATGATTTCTTTGTATTTTGGCAGGCAGTTGATGCTTAAAGTTCAAGCAAGCAAATATAGAATGCTTGATGATGTGGTCCTATATAGTCTGGCCCATACAGACAAGTCATGAATTACAAGTACCACTACCAGTGGAAGAAATAAATTTATTTTGAGTATGGTACTTACTGCCATGTCACCAGCCTTAGAACAAGCATTGATCATGGAGGTGTATGTATGTATGTCAGGATGAACTCCTTCGTGCTTCATCTGTTGTATCAGATCCGCTGCTTCCCATACATCCCCTCTCCGCGCCCACCTGCATTGAGCAAACAGCATCACCAATATAATATGAATGCATAAATATATAACTGGCAAACAGATAAAAACAACCTGCCCATTACATATACACCACAGGCTGACAGCAATCCATAAAGTCGGGTTGCATACCTTACAAAAGCCCTCACCCTCATCACACAGAAAAAGAGAAAAAAAAAAAAAAGGCCAAACACAATAACAACCGTCCTGAGAGCACCACCTCCCCTCAACAAACTCCTGGAATAAATGTTCTAGATAAGAAAACAAATACAACTTCAAATCCTAATACAGGATTGGCATCACCAACTAAAAAAAAAAACCAAAAAGCAGCAGATTCCACAAAAATATATGAATAAAATACACCTTAGCAACAAAATGCACGTAGTGAACAAATCAGGGAATATACCATACCCATCAATAAGGATGTTATACACATAGGTGTTCCTGGGCATGCCCCTGGCACTCATCTCCCTAGTGACGGCAAGGGCGCTCTGCATGCGGCCCGACTTGCAGCACGCCTTCAGCAGCCCCTCATACACAAACACATCGATGTTCAATCCGGCATCCTTTATCTTCTTGAAGTACTCGAACGCATTGCCAATGTCCCCTGTCGCTGCATACCCTCCCATTATAGTCGTGTATGTGTGCACGTTCGGCTTAATTCCCGCTATCTCCATCTTTTCAATCACACCCACTGCTCTCACTATCTGTCAAATATTATATCTTAATAGTTAATTGAATGCTTTATAAGTGACCATTAGCTTTGTATATATTTGTTTTTTATTACTGACGTAATGATTTGTTCCAGCATTCTTGTTTGGTCATACGAGTCAATATATGTCATCAGTCATCACAGGCTAATACTGTACTGTTACCTAGCACAAGTAATCCAGAAAAGGAACTTTCGGTGCAGACGAAAAGAAAAAATTATGTAGTAATATAAATACCTGGTTTTTCCTAACGAGTCCATGAATCAGGGCATTATAAGTCTCCACTGTCGGTACACACCCAGATTGCCTCATAAGATCAAAAACCTCCATTCCTCTTCTCATATCTCCAGCCACTGCAAACCCCTCAATTATTGGCCTGAAGGTTCGGCTAGAAGTTTGCATTCGCTCTCTGCGCATTTTGTCAACTATCCTTAAAGCCCGATCCATGTTGCCCATTTTACAGAAGGCCTCTATTATATTGTTGTAGATCACTTGGTCAGGATCTAGCCCTGACCTGGACATTTCCTCAAACACGTTGAAGGCATTCGCATAGTCCTTTAGTTGAATGAAGCCATTTATTAGCATGGAGTATGTTTTCTTATTATGCTTTATTCCATGTGATTCCATTTCTTTGCTTATTTCTAGTGCTCTCGAGACCTTACCCATCTGTAAAAAATGCAGGCAATAGTCAGAGATCAATCATTATCGGACAGAGGCAACGCCATGTATAATCCTAAAAATATCAAAATGTCATATATATACCCCTCCAAGAGAAGAAGTATCATGAACACCTTAGAAAATAATTGAAATTCACCTTTAGAAAGTGTACAGAAATGATGACATGCTTTAGACCCATTGGTGCTGGCCCCTTCCTCACAATTTCTTCTTTAATAAAATACAAATATTACAGGGAATTTAAGTACCTTTACATAGCAGTTGATAAGACACCCATAACTGATCACTGATGGTCTGAACCCAGACTCCTAAACAAAAGAAAATGCTATTTAGATTCCTTTAACTTGAATTATCCATAATAATCATCTATTACATTGAAAACAGAAATATATACCTTCAGTCTTTCAAAGACAATCAAGCATTTCTCTTCATTCTGACTATGTGTATAGCCATGCATCATGCTATGATATATATCAACAGGTGCATCTATACCATCTTGTTCCATTTCTTGCACCAGTTGTTCAGCTCGAGTCATGTTTCCACATTGACTGCATCATATCAGAACGACTATACTAGCTTAATAAATACATAATGTTGAGCTCAAATGATTAAATTGAATGTGATTAATTATTTAATATACTAACCAATGAGCATATATGATGTTACCATAGATAAGTGGATTTAGGGTTTCGAGGTTCTCCTTTGCCTCCTTAAACAATACATCTGCAGATCTTTTCATGTAAACAAACAACATACAGTTAGCAAATGAAATTTCAAAGGTTTTCATCTAATGCAGTACTCACATGTCCCGTACTAGTCCATACCAGTACTGAACTGAACAAAATGGGAAAGAACCAGTAATAATTTAGGATGATTCAATATTGATGCAGCACCTACTAGGAACTTTTGCTATTCCATTAAGAGTTCCCTCAACATTTATTTGTAAGATGCCCAAAGGCCCTAATTTACCCCTCCCTCATTACCCATGAGAAACAAGCCAGAGCATCTAGTTTAGGCACTTTCTGGAAAACAAATGTAAAAAATTATTTATATGCATCCCTTTCTTTTCAGGAAGTACTTTACTAATCCCAAAGCTGAAATTAAACTAACATGACATAGATGCATATGTCACTTTGCAGATCAATATTACATAATAATAAATAGAATAACTCACTTGGCATCATTGATTCTGGAAAAACCTGCAATAAGAATACTATATGTAACAACAGACAGATCAAGCGCCTCAGATTTCATTTCTTCAACACATGACAAAGCACCTTTCATGTCTCTAGCAACTGCATAAGCGTGAATCAGGCTGCATCAACATATAATTAGCGTGAAGAAAATAGTTGTCTAAAATCACAAGGATACTTGAGTGACCCTTAAATTTGGTAACCTGTGACAAAATGATCTGTAAACCATACAAATAATTGTTCTATATACAATCAACAAGTGTAGATGTTGTTAAATATCAAGGGAAACTAATTTTATTAGGAAGATTTGATAGATCTGCCTCAAATATGATTTCTTAATTACTGAATTGTGCTTTAATCACAATCCAATATTTAGTTTCAGTTAAAGTTCCAACAAAACCCATCTAGTAAGCTAATCATTTAAAGGTGCATAATTTTGAACGTTTTATTTCATATTCGCAGATACATTTGAGATTACTTTTTGCTGTTGGGCTTTAATTAAAGCTTGACAATTCAACCTCAACAAAAATTCATGCAACAAGCACTAATACTTGGGGGGGGGGAGGGCAAAACGATGTCAGTTTTACCTGGTGAAAACATGAGAATTGGGCTCAATTCCTCTAGCTCTCATGCTCTCAAAAGTGGCACGTGCATGGTGCTTATCTCCTCTCTTTGCATAATACATCACCATTAATCCATATTCCTTCCTTGATGGCTAATTAAGAAATAAAATTGAAATGAGATAATCTGGTACGTGTTATCAACTGAAATTTTCTGCTAAATGTCGAGACTCGAGATTAATTTCAACTACATTACCTTGGGAATTTTCTCGAATGCTGACACAACAGCCTGCCAGTTGTCAGGACGTGTCTCCAAAACCCGCTTAAAAGAATGACAAGCCTTGTCTCTCTCTTCGTGCCACTCAGAACGGTATTCTCTCCCCTCTATTTCACCTCTTACCCACTTATCCCTGTCCTCTTCCCTCTTTCTCAACCTCCTCCCATCATCCAGTTTTACTGTAAGTTGTTTCCCATGGAAAGCGACTCCATCCAACTCCACTGCCTGTGCTGCTGACTCCTCTGCTGTGGGCCCACCATATATAACAAAGCAATACCTGTTATTAGAGGTATTATTATTAGTATGGCTAGTCTTACTATTAGTATTTTTTATTTTTTATTTTTATTTTATTTTTATTTTATTTTTTTATTTTATTTTTTTTTTTTTTTTATTTTTATTTTTTTATTTTATTTTTTTTTTTTTTTTTATTTTTATTTTTTTTTATTTTTTTTTTTTTTTATTTTTTTTTTTTTTTTTTTTTTTTTTTTTTTTTTTTTTTTTTTTTTTTTTCTCGATGTGTTCTCTTATTGGGTTTCTTTCTAGCCTACCCCAACTTGTTTGGGACAAAAGGCTTAGTTGTTGTTGTTGTTGTTGTTGTTTTTAAACTAAATCATTGCACAACATTGACTTTTCACTTTTTCAATTTGTGGGAGAAACGGTATGAGGCAACAGTACAGTAACTAGCAAATGCCATTTACTCAATTGTAGATTACATACTAGCTAGTGCCAATCACTCCAAAGGAGTACCAACAAATATTCCATCTGCTATGTATGCATACCAGTAACCATTAACCAATACTGGGTGGCTAAATAACCTAATTTATAACCAGTGGTTACTGCCCAACCCAAACCTCATCCCTCGAATTTTCCCATGTAACAGATAATTTAAAAAAAAAAAAAGAGGGGACACATTGGGCATGGCAAATACACATCCTAGGTTAAAGAAGAAAAGTTACCCGACATTGCGTTCTGGATTATCATGGCCTCTTATCATTTCAACCTTCTTAAGTGGCCCAAATTGCCGAAAAAAGCGACATATCTCCTCCTTTTTAACCCAAGGTGGGAGATTCCCCACAAAAATCTTGGTTTTATCTCTGAATTCGAGGTTGGGCTTAGCTAATTCATCTTCCTCTTCGGGTTTAGGTTCCTGCGCAGACACAGGAGGGTCTGTTTCTAGGATTTGGGTTAGGGGTTTGAGTTCCTCTTGCCTTGGAGGTGGTGGAGAGAGCTTGCTAGTGAGCCAGAGCGTGGAAGAGAGGGGATTAATGGAGGGAAGGGAGGGTTTCGGGGAGTGAACCTGAGAATCGGAGTTACGGTTAATGGGGTTTAACGGGCGGCGAGCGACGGGAGGGAGAGGCGGCGCCGCCACGGTGTCAGGCGAGGGTTTGCGCGAGGAGAGGAGGAGAAAAGAGGTCGGTTTTGGAGTTGGGGTTAGTGTTCCGAGAGAGAGAGGTTGCCTTGAAAAGGAAGATGCAGAGATGGAGAGGAACTCCATTGAAGGGACACTTCACTACTTTGAAGTTATTTTAGGATTAAAAAAAAGGAAAGGAGGTGCATTTTCCATTGGAGAGAGGCAGTGAGAAATCGGAATCGAGAGGGAGCGGGAACGAAGGATGGGATTGGTTCGCGTAATCGCGTTCGCTCGTCGGATAACGATAAACGGAGAATGAACCCGGTCTATGGATGAGAGGGGAGCATGGAGAGCATCTCCTTTGCGTGGGGCCCTTCTGTAGGTGGTGGTAAATGGTGGAGTAGGTCTATGGACTGGATTCCAATTGACTGGATTTTTTGTTTCGGCAATTGGGCTCTTTTGCTAATCAACCCAGACATATACACTACTTTACAATATTTAACATTTGCCGTCCAATTATAATCGCAACTCAAAAATGTATATTTCTCTACTTACGGAACGCAATTGCAAACGCATAATTTTCATATAGTGGCTGAAGTTTTAGTGCGTTTAATGGTATTTTTTTTTTGTAGAGAGAAAAATTCATAAAAGCCATGAAAACTATAGAACGTTGCCTCCTAATTAATTACTCCCTGCTCCGGTTATTTTAGGATTGAAATAACCCGGTCTATGTTGGCAGATCCTCTTTATTAAGCCGCCCAAAGGACGACCATTTTTGTTGTCTTTTTCTAAAAAATGAGACAACATACATAACATTACTTGTGGATTTTAAGAGCATGTGTTCACAATGTTAAATCTTAACATGCATCATAAGAATAGTTGTGTATCAATATTCATGCAAGTTTACTAATATCTAGTATTCCATCAAAGATCATTTAAATCTAGACTTCTGTGGAAAATAACTTTTTTTTTTGGTGAAGTTAAAATTTGACGCATTCTATATTTTTTTAATGAGTGATGTATATAGAGTTGAGATGCTGTATTTTGAAACAAAAATAAAAATGTTATTACTGCCCATCTTGTCATAATAATTAATTATCAAAGGATATCCACCCATTTTTTGTAGTATTATAAACTTGTCTTTGGTTGATTCTTGCTCATCTTAATTTTGATGAACAATGTTATCCAAATATTATTTTCCTCTTCTATTTGTAAAACCTATTAATAATTAATATCCACACGATGAATCAAAGTAGACCAATGCAATGCATCTAGCTTGTTAATGTTATAATGTGTTTCTATGTGCAATTTAGGGATTGGAAGCGACTCATGGCCTCATCTAAAGGCCAGAAATAGGTTTACGGGCTGCTCTTAGAGACATCAATTAGCCAATTACAACACATGGTCACATGGAGCACTCATTGGCTTCTCCTTTATTTGGAAATTAATTGAAAGAAGTATCCAGAAGACCAGAACAAGCAGATGAAAACTTTATAAATCAGGGTCAGGTTCTCTGAAGAGACCATTGAAGCCTAAAAAATAAGTTTGTTAGGAAAAGGAGCTAGCATTTGTTTGTGTCTCACTTCGTGTCAAAAGTTCATATTCAAAACTATATATAAATAAAATTAAGATCATAAAATGATTTATTCTTACTTGAACTGTTCTTACGAACATATGTACATATATGTAAACACACCGCACTCATAAATATATCTTATTGACTATACACGATCTCACAATTAAATCAATTATACAATTTCTTATATAGCCTTGCATGATCAATTGATACATTCTTCAGCTAGGCCGCTATGGCTCAAAAGAGGAGACATGACTTAGCCATGTCATACCCCATCTTCTCAAGATTCGGCAACACTGCAAGCTTTATCATAGGTGGAGGCCCACAAATCAGGGCAAGCGTGTCACTAGCTGTACCCAATGGTATATGATCTCTCAAAATACTCTCAGTAACATATCCAATGCTATACTTCCAGTCAAGCTCTGGATTCTTCACTTGATTCACAACATACCAAACCTTGAGCTGATCCGGATACATCTCTGCCCATTTATCCAACTCCTGCCTTAGAAGAATGTCATCCTCACTCCAATTCGCATAGATTAGGTGCATCTCCGTTTTGTCGCCAGGTTGATCCCTTAATATGGCTTGTATCACCTGATAAATGGGTGTGATTCCAGTCCCACCAGCAATCATCGCCAACCGTTTTGCAAAACGAGTCTCTCCTTTAACCAAAAAGTTACCGCAACCGATGTACTCAATTTCGCCAAGCGGCCCTTTAATGTCGATGGTGGAGCCTAGAGGTAGAGAGTCGAGGTATTGGGACATAACTCCACCGTTAGGGTACTTGGGATTTTCACCTTTGAAATACACCTTTATGATCAGATCACAGTGTCCCTTTTCATCAGCATGGCTGCTAGGTGTGTATGCTCGCAGGCATAACTTCTCGTCAATAATGGCACTAACAAAAATGTGCTTGCCGACTGGGAGGCCAAGGACTTGCTCTGGTAAAGGCAATGCAAATCGAAATATGCGAGTGTCTCTTGATATCACGATCTTCTCGACTAGCGTGCATTTCACTTTCTCACGAGGATTTACAAGGGCTTGAAGATTTTTTGCATTGTTGTGATTCACATGCGACTCTTCATATATTGGTCTCTTCATATCTGATACACCTTCTTTCGAGTTGTGATTCACATGAGTCCCTTCAATCTGATTTGGGGTCTTTAAATCTGATGCAACTTCTTTCTTTCCACTTTGTTGGGTTGTGATCACTTCACCAATCAGGAACTTTTCAAGAAGTTCCTTGGCTCTGTCGGAATGAATCGAATCAAATTCCTCAGTGCAATCGGTGCCGGCATTAATCAGAATGCTATCAGCACCACCTGGATGATCTTTGATATAACTAGTGCAATCATACACATTTCCATGAATTACAATCCAGGCCGATTCACGGGTTGAGTGCTTGCTCACCTCCTCCATCGTATATTTCTTGGTCGATGTGCTCAAGGAAGGGGCCGATGTGCTTTCTTTGATAGATTGTGCATTCTCAGCCCCAGTTAGCTGCTTATTGCGTTCCATCCACCCACCAGCTCCATTGGCCGGCTGGACCGGGTGCTCAAAGACAAGCCCTACCTCTCCGTTATCAGCACGACTGGTGTGCATTTTCACACGGTACCAGGAATTGTTAAACATACCCTGCATAATAGTAATACTATGTTGTAACTATAATTTGAATTTAAGGCCCTTAAATTATGCTAATATGATTGCAAATTGAAACACGTACCAAGACATTCCAATTGAGCTTCTCAGGCTGGCTATTGTTGGACTCGTCCCATGCACGAACTGCGATTTCCTTTGCACCGATAAGATGCACCATGTCAATTTTCACGTACCAGAAACTCCAACACCAGTACTTGCCATACTTGGTCGGTTTCTCGGGTTGATTGAGTGTGCACACTCTCCAGGTGGCTCCTCCATCAAGTGTTATCTCAACTCTTGTCACCTTTCTACCGCCACCTAATAATACAAAAGGAAAAGAAATGGAATAAATGAACTACATCATGTTTTGTAGCACGCAAGTTGAGAAAAGAATCACTCGCTTGCCCAGGACCATATTTTTAAAATTAAAGAAAAGATAGTAAAAAAATACAATTAGCAATAACCGACTTAACACCAAAGATTAAGATGTTTCAATGATATATTTAATAAATATTTTACCAGAATGAGCATAGCCTCTCATGGTATATAGTCGTCGCATGGTTAACGAGTTGATTGGAATGACTTCGTCATGTGCCGGTGTTGTTATTACTGAATTAATGTTCAGCTCATTTATAATATACTCTGGTTTGTACCACCATCCTACAAGGAATCGAAAAATGAAATAGTGAGATTTTGTTAAGAAGAATTAAGGGGGCGTTTGGATCGCTTAGGAATTGGGAAAATTGGGGGAATTTGCTATTCCTAGGCTAAATTTATTGGAAAGTGTGTAACTTTGTGAAGAGTTTGAATTGTTTATATTAAAATTTATGTCCGGAATTGCTTATTCCCGGAATTTGGGATGCATCCAAACGACCCCAGATTTGTATAACAACTTCATTACCAATTAATTAAACTAGAAAATTCCTATTTCAATCTGAGATACCTTCTGCAGTAGCAAGCTCAGAATCAACATGAGAAGGCAATAATCTGTTATCTCTATAGTGGTAGTTATTATCAGACTCCTTTGTTGAAACAACAATCCGCTTTACCCACTTCACGGAACGCCCTCCAGTAAAACCGGGAACAATAATCCGAACAGGAAACCCATGGTCAGGGGCTATTAACTCTCCATTTTGCATGTATGCAAGCATGATATCTCTAGAAGGATCCATCGCTGTCTCTCGTCTGACACTAGTACCATAATTACTCACACCTGGTGCTGCTAAATCCTCGGCTCCCTCAAAACAAACATGAATTGCCCCGGCCTTCTGACTCATAATGCTGCATTTTTTTAGCACATCATAAAGCCTGGCTCCACGCCAAACGGAAGTTGAAGTGGCTCCAGGACCCCAATTGAACCCCATGGTCCGACGCACCATGTTTTGTTCCTTGCGTCTATTACCAGAACAAGCGAGAGTAACTGGAATCTCTAATGGTTCAAAACCATGAACTAACTCATCCATGGTGAACTTGTGGGGATGCTTGACCAAGCCGGTTACTTCAACTGTCCAAGTTGACCAGTCACCTCGTGGGACTGGCCCATGGCTACGCACGTAGTGAAGTGATGCTGGTGTTATAAAACCATACTGCATTAGTCGGTTGAGTGGTGGTTCACAATTAAATGGGTGCTTTCCTGTGTGACGAATTAATACCGGGCTTCGTTTGATCCACGAGTCAACAGTACCGTCATCTCTCAGGTCACTGGTGGGTGGCTCCACATCTTGGTGACTCGCGTAGAGGGATGCCCAATCGTACTCTGTATTTTTATCTGAGTACAAGTTATGTACTTTTGGGCTGCCATGGGCACTACTGAGGCTAGTTCTGTTTCTAGTTGTTTCTCCGACAAATGTGGTCATGTTGGAAGGTTTTCTCAGAGGTCTAAGAAAGAAACTTTTTCCTGTTTCTTTTTGAGCGAAAAAGCAAGAAACAAGAGTGCAAGATAGCTTGTGCTAGTACTTAACTAGGGAAATTGTGAGAGCTCGGATGTTGGTGTCGAGAGAGAATGAGTTGGTGGTACTTATATAGGCTGTGGAACATTCCTAAACGTAAAAAAAAAATAATAATAAAAAAACAAATGCAAAAACAGTCCAGGCGGGAAAATTATTTTTATACAAATGATATGGACTTAATTAATGTTATTATAATGCTGAGTAAAACCAATTAAGTACTTTTTTTTCTCAAAATACTATATCAACTTCTGGGTAAATTCAAGTTGCCTAGAAATTAACTTTGCAAAATTTATTATGGTCCATGATTTTTTTAACTAACCAACAAATATTACTATGTATATTAATATTACTAAACAGTTCTTCCTCACAAGTGAATAAAACAACGGAAATTTATGATACCCTAGCCGCTTAATTAACGTTGTGAGATCCGTAGAACTGTAAAACAATTATGGACATCAATCAACAAAGAAAATTCACACAGACATACTTATGAAAGTAAAAATAAAAGGCTTTCGTTAGTAATCATAATTCTGTTTCCGGTTGCATGAGTTGCATATGCTTGTGTCCAAATTAACTGACAGATGTCCTTTTCAAATCCAAATACGAAATTTACTTCTTTGTGCAAGCTTGATTATAAGATTGCTTCGAGGTATTGCCAAGTCAAATTTGTTGCTTAAATATGGCCATTCGCCGAGTTACATTTGACATTGAAAATCTTAAGATTTATTAAATTGGACCTTCCAAAAAAGTCATTAAAAATATAATTTCAGAATTTAAAATAAATGACTTATATAATGTTAATTGAATGCAATAAACCCATAATTGCCCTAATAACAAAAAATGCCTCTTCGTGTGCATAATAAGCCGTTTATTCACCCTTAAAAGTTAATAAAGTATTTAATAAATGCATGCTAATAAATTAGATAAGACTGGTATGTATCCCTATTCGCCACCATAACAGCTCGCAAGCTTCGTTCGGCTGTTTTCTTTTTTTTTTATTTGCATATATATTTGTTTCATTTCATTTAGTATTTCTACCCATCGATCTGTCGTAAAATTACTGTTGCAAAAAGACAGTCATATAGACAGTGGCGAAGACAGAGGGGGCATGGCCCTTATAATTAGAATATTTTCCAATTATATGTTCATTTATTAAAATAATTTATATAGTTAAGCTTCATGGGCCTCCTCTAAACTCAAAATATTATTCTCAATAATGTTTTGGTTAAGAAAAATTAATGGTTTCTAGTATTATTTTAGATAATTAATATTTAAACTTGTAATTTTTTTTGTCTCAATTTCATTTAGTCAGATTTTGGCCCCCGTCATTCTTCAATTCTGGCTTCGCCACTCCATATAGACAGGTTATTAAGTATATATTATGCGCTCTAGAACGGTAACTCGATGATAGAGTGTACTTACTAAGTATATATTATGCGCTCTAGAACGTTGATTACTACTAAGTCTAGTGAATCGTCCGCCAAATTCAATTAATCAGACAATAGTAATTTTTTTAAATAAGATCAATTAGTCCGTATAGAATTGTATAATTTAAACCCGTTAAGTATAACATGTTTTGTAAATAATTGAGTTTGTGATGATATTATTCTTAATATGGACTAAAATTTTGTAAATATTAACACAATAATTGGTCCGTAGAATTAACCCTGTTTAATCAGCTTCTTAACACAGTATACAGATGCATGGATGATTTTAGCAATATGTCAAACTTCATATCTTCTAAGATAACTCGTGTTGTTAACTAGTATCTAGATCGTGTACTATGAATGTCAAATTTATTTATCCTTATAAACAAATATATGTGTCAAGAATTTTGCATCTGTAGTTCTGTACTCGATGAAACAGCTGAGTTTACTTTTAGTATTTGGGTTGCCAGATGGCAGCATCCATAAATAATTTTTTCAATTATTATTATGTCGTTTATTTCCTTCTTGATTATGCCCCTCCACTCTACTGTTAGAATTTGATGAATATTTGATCAATATTTTTAGGCAAAAAAAGACGATTGGATGAGGCGTTGTTGAGGTTTTATGGCTTCAACATAGCACCAAAAATGCTACATAATATTCTTTAATTACTTGTGAAGCAGATGGATGGATAATAGTGAACTTGCTTCTGACTATGTATAATAGTGATTCAAGCAAAATATGCGGAGAACATGCATGCACCCAGGTATTAGTTTCTTCTAGTATAGAGCATAAACCGAGAATATAAACTCACCTCTAGCCATAGTCAATTCGTGCTAATTAAGTTATAAAGCGTACGTAAAATCAGGTATATATTACCAACTTTGGTCAAATACATAGGAATGGTATCTTGATTTAGACGCTTGCTATGTAGCAATTGACATACAAAAAATGCATGATATGATTACTTATAAAGTAAAGCTAACATATTAAAAAAAATTCAATGAATTATATATAATATCAAATAACATGAACCTTATATGCTACTCACTAGCATACCACCTATACCAAAGGGAAAAAACAAAAACAAAAAGAAAAAACAGAGCTTAATATTAGAGTAATCATGATTTATGCAATCATTAATCAAATTAAGAAAGATGTATATCTTGCTGACATATATGTATGAATATCTTCTAGCAATCTGACTTCTACAATTTACGAATTACTATTTTATTTGATTAGAAATATAAGGTAAGCTAAGGTTATGGATCGGTGAACTACTTGTAATTGATAATTATTTTTATACGAATTATCTATATATTAATTTTAGAATAATTTAAAATCCATCTCATTGTAGATCTATTAGAAAACCATTGTATGTCATTCGATACGCCATTGTCCATTCAGCGATCGAGTGTTAAAAAAATTATAACAGGAGTCCTGTGTTGTCTTTAAGATTTATTTATGAAAATACAACGGAAAATTTAGGAGTTATTTTGTATGTAAACTATTTTATTAGGAATCCAATGGTCCTCTGTGTGTCCTTTTTAAGGCCATTTCATTTGTTTTACCGATAATTTTCCTCTAGTATAACAATAGATAATATAGTTTGCGGAGAGAACTCATGCAAACTTTTCAATAACAAACGGCCAAATCCTTTGGCATGCAAATTAAGGTCAAAGTACACTTTTTGTTTGTATTAATTACGAACTCTGGTTTCCTTCAGTCGCTTATATGTTTCCAATATGTTTCCAGAATTCCCCACGTAAATCGGATATATCTTGTAAAGTAACTAAATTGAACAAGAATAACTGAAAGAATCTATGAATTTTTAAGAAGGTTCCTGGACCAAATCCTAGCTTTGTCTTTTAAAAACTTGTAAGAAAACAAAGGTCAATAAGAAATATAAAAGAAATTAACCAACAGTTTTTCTATATCACAAAGCCAAACTGCTTTCTTTGCACTTAATTAAATAAATAATAACAACATATGTATGTAAAATTCAAATTATATGGACTCGGCAGATCTGCAGATTGAATAGAAACAGAACCCATAATCTTGGACCGATCCAGCTTAGCTGTCAGAACAACGCAAATCTGAGAGAGCCGTTTAAGAACAGAGCATCATTTGATACAAGAGTGCTCGACTGTTTGAAGCTTGGAGATCAATTAGGCCACCGAACCATTTTCAAATAAATTCAAAGGTTGCAAAATCAGTGGCATTTTCTAAAAATGACAAATTTAGGCTACAGAACCATTTTCAAATAAATGCGAAGGTTGCTTAATTAGGCCACCGAACCAATTTGGTTTCTCTAGAATGAACGTAAAATCCATTTGTAGCATTGGGCTCTCTACAAAGAAAGGAAGGAAAAAGAATGAGGGCTTTAATGGAGAAAATTAAGGGTATGTACTCTGGTATAACTTCAAGTATATCAATTAAGCACCATACGGAGATGTCCATGACATATTATAAATTTAGACAAGTGTGTTCCGGTGAACAAACAGGAATATGTTTCGCAATGGCTACCGGGTAAGTAAGAGATATTTTGTCCATTTTGGCTGATATGGCTTCTTTTCTGCAAAGACAGTACCAAAATTTATGTTGGGGGTTCAAGTCTACATCATTTTACCATCTGATCTGTGGTTTAGTTTAATCCCTTCTCCATAGACCTAGATTTTCTGGTGAACCATTTTAGAACCTTCCTTTGGACTTTCCATTCTATTGGAGCATTATCACTCTGTTTTTTTATTATATTGACCAAAATTTGACCAGTTTCATTTAGTTTTCAGCTCGACCAAACTCCTGTCCTTGGCTCTTTCAACTGGTCTGAATACTGGATCAAATACTAACCAGACCAATAACGAGTCTTGCATTGGTAAGGCTCAGAACAAACCCACTAACATTCTGATACTGGCCAGTCGAGGTGCAGTTATTATATTGAATTGAGCCTAAACCAACTGATCTGACATGAAAATATTAAATTATCTATGTAGCCATTACATACGCCTGTGGTACTTATTTATGGAAGTTATTACTACTATATCTGCCTACATTTGTAACTAATTATTGTACATACATATTAATGATGTTCTCTAAAATGAATTTAGAAATATGGAAAAACCACTTTTTTTCCCATGGTTTTTGAAAGAAACAAATAGAACTACGTTAATTAATCAAAAATTAATTTTTATTACATAACATATATAATTACAAGTTCAACAATGTGACAAGGAGACAAAGTGAAACATGATTCGCAATGGAATTATCAATTATGCAACAAGATTTAGCCACAATTATACATACATAAAGACCTTAATTATGCATTGCATTGCATGCATAATTAAATTTTATTTAATGATTGAAGAGCAACGTTGAATACTGAACTCATACATAATAGCGATAAAAGATGAAGCGCACTGGTGCGAACACTCTAGGCTGGGAAGTGCTGGCGATGTTTGACAGAAGGAATCCAGACGATGTGAGTGTCGCGTCGCATTGCGAGAGCGGGGTGTACACATTCAGTGTGCAGGTTCGCAAATCTACCGCAGTGTTTAAAACACTACTTATAAAATTCAGTAATCCATCAACTACGACCAAGCTGAAAAAGCCTTTGCTGTCTGTTGTAGCCTCCATCGCTACTATTGTTCCACATTGTACCTGCACAGTAGCATCTGCAATCAAGCAGCAGAAGGTCATGTACATTGAGATTATGAGCATACATAAAGCTAGGTCACATATCTGGTATATATAAATTAATTCTGACTAGAATATATATATACTTAATTATGGAGTCCACAATTACAATGAATAATTTTTTATTTTGATTTATGTTTTTTGAAGAGACTGCCTGCACTTTATGTAGACAGAATACCTACTTCCATATGAAAGGCCAAAAAGAAGTTCCAAAACTTAAAAATAGGTAGTTATTGTTTATATCATAAAAAATTCATTGATTAACAATTGCAAAGGTAGGAAGGGTTATCATGTTGGTCATGCTCTTACTTGCAAATGGGTGAGCAGGGTCTGTGCAGTTCTCACAACACCACACATATCCTGAAATAGAGCTGTACCCCTGAGACTGAACGGCGGTCACAGTGACGCCAAGAAGTACAACTAGAATGAGAAGTTTGTTCATGGTCATTTGGTACTTGATTGATGTTTGTGTATGAGACTAGTTAGTCTTGTTGATATGCTCTTCTTACCTGAATTTGGTTCCTATTTATAGGATGGAGCTACGTGAAAGAAGGCCTATCCCATGTGATGTGAGCTTATCCAAGAGTCAACTTCTCTTACTAAAAGAAAAATATTAAAAATGGTGGCCAGATTCCTTTGCAAATCACTTCCATGTTAATTTGTCGGTTGGATATTATAGTTAAAACTTTAGATCGTCAACAAATATTTTTTTTTCATTTGATTAACTATGAAGCTTTCTGTTTGAAGATCAATAATCAAGTGTTTTGTGTTGTATTCAGATGTTCTCTACTAATTCTCACATATATTGCAAGCAAAGCAAAACCAGATACAATGGATGATTTGGTCAAATGTTTAGCTCCAAAGGACAAAAAGATGCCTCTGACAAACATGTCCATATTAATTGGACTACACTGTGCATCCACCCTGCCAGTTTTGGATAATAACTTTTTTATATCTTTGAGCAGTAATTCAAAAGAGTTAAAAAATTAATCTTACAACGAGATGTACAACGTAAACACGCCACAAGCTAGTGTATTTGATTTTAAATCAAAAATTCTGTTTTACAAATAGACTCTACTGGGTTGTGCTCCAAACAAGAAAAAGCATTTCCTGAAGTGATTTGTCTGGTGCTGTTTTTAAGATCAATTGTTTAACAAGTGGTACAGTTAAAACTTGAATTTTCTCTTTTGAAAACTTGTAAGAAATAAAAATTAAGCTGAAAATTTGAAAGAAAATCACAGACAGTGATTTCACTAAGTCAAAGTGGTTGCTTTGCAATTAATTGAATGATAAAATTCCGAACCCATACTCTTTCCAATTTGGTACTCAACCCATCATATCTCAAGAGTCAAGTGACTACAAGATTTTCATTCTTAGACTCTTAGTACATTTAGACATGTAAGTAGCAGTAGTTAATCACTAGTTAGTTACAGCTTATTTTCAGGAGCAAAATATCAGACTATATATATCCATAAAAGTGCAGTAAAATCCAAAACAGAATTCTATTAGGCCAGGGAACTAGTTTAAGAGAAATGCAAAAGATGTTCAATTTCGAGTGAATAGTAATATCATTCTTTGGATTTCGAGGAACTCCTTGCAATAGGCTAGTTTGTTAATAGGCCTATTAATGAATGTGGGCTTATATGCCCTTATAAATTTTTTTGGACCTATATATTACGCCAGCGTTATAGTCTTAGGTTTTTTTCTATTCAGAAATGTCTATTTTCTTACCATCGGCCCAACACTTGTCAAGGCTACCTGCCTACCTTTCTCTCCCCTTGCGCCCCCCCCCCCCCCCCCCCCGCCCACGCAATTTCCTTTCCTTCTCTCCCTTCTGTCTTTTTTCCTCCGTTTCTGATCTCCGCCTCCTTCCCTCCGTTTTCGTCCAGCGCCACTCTGCCTCTATTTTTCTTTTGTCTCTGCCTTTATGTGATCAAAGATAAAAAAAAAAAAGTAAAACAATGTGAACACAAGAAGTAAAGTGAACAAATAAAGGATAGAAGCAAGTTGAACACACAAAAAACAACAAAATGAACATATAAATGAACAAAGTGAACATGTAAATTAGTCATGATGCACAAAGTGAACACATATAACAAATAAGTTAAATAAAAATAAGTTCAACACAAATATAGAAATCTAAACAAAAATACAAAAAACAAAATAAAACGAACACTTATAAAATAAACATGTACGACAAATAAAATAAACACTTATAACAACATAAACGAACATAAACAAAAAT
The DNA here is from genome assembly GCA_028095005.1 of Rhynchospora pubera. Lineage (NCBI taxonomy): Eukaryota > Viridiplantae > Streptophyta > Magnoliopsida > Poales > Cyperaceae > Rhynchospora > Rhynchospora pubera. Next base: position 67,249,690 of record CM051461.1, on the reverse strand, counting down.
AAATAGCATAAAAAATTCACCAAAAGTTAAAAATATAATTAGATAAGACAAAAAGACTCACTTAAGGAGGAGGAGATAGTGCGAAGAAGAGAGAAGGAGAAGCAATTGGGTGAAGGAAGCGATGTTGCTAGGTGGGAAGAGGGATGGAGGGGATGGAGATAGTGTGGAGAGATAGTTGGGTGGGAAAATGGAGGGAGGGGAGGTAGATAGTGCTGGGGAAGAGTAGCGCTAGATGAAGAGAGAAAATGAAGGAAGAAAATAACTTTGGGTGAGGGAGCCTGCTAGCGATGGCGTTGGATGGCGTTCTGTTCGATGACAAAAATCAATTTTCTTTTATTCTCATGTTCCTTCTTTTTACTTTTTTTTCCTGCTTATCATCAATGTTCTGAAAATCGGATCGATCTGGCCGATTCGACCGGTCTAATCACGAATCGAACGTTAGTCTAGTCCAAACTGATCTAAAGAATCGCTGGTTTTTCGAACCACAATAACCGTCTGGTTCGGTCCGATTTTCAATTAAACGGCTCAACTGAACCGGTCGATTTTACTAATTTGTTTTTCAACTTCTTGACCTTTTGCTCTTGGCGCCTTGGCGGTCTAGTGCAGGCCCGAGGACCCAAGGACCAAGGTCCATTAGTTTATGCTCATGTGATGCATGATCCGAAATCTTCACATGGCATAAAGTATATGGCATAAAGTATTGGGAGTGTAATTTTATGAAAAGTTTGGATTCTTTATAATAAATTTATGCCTAAAAATAGAAAATTTCTCAAATTTTCACTTGATCAAAACGACCCTTAAATAACTCTCTTCTTTCAACCCTGGATCCATGAGTTGAAAATTTGAAATCGTGGACTCAGGACTGTAAACCTATCAAGTGAATAGTCATTCTTTTTATATTCACTACCTTCCAAAAATTTCTGATATATATATTCGTAGGACCAAGTCATTTGTATTTAATGCCAAAGATGATATGTAATTAGATTTCTATATGTTTTTATTTTTTTCTTACACCAGCCTAAATTTTATTTAGTAATAGTACGATTGAGTTAACATTAGATTATTCAACTTTTAGTAGTATTTATATGATAATTGACCGTTTTAGTTCAACTACCGGTTCGAGCCACCGGTCCGACTGGTTGAACCAGCAATGGCTGGTTTTGGTTTCAAAACATTGCTTATTATATGGGCCTCGGTTAAGATTTTGCTTTACTCATAAAATGCTAAAAAATTAGTAATAAAACAATTTTGGTTGTCAAATGACTACATTTTGAAAGCCGACGTAATTAAACAAATCTATCATACTATTTTAAAATTTTTCTTACTTAAAAATATTGTCAATATTTTGAACTTAATTTATTATCAATGTACTTTGAACCTTAAATTATTATTTTATTAAGTGGAAAGTCAATTATGCATCTCTCTCTCTCTCCTCCCCCCCCCCCCCCTCACGTCATGACTACTGAATAGTGATTGTTGGACGAATCATAGGCAAGCATTTCATGATGTGTTATTTTGTATTATATTTATTGTTCACAGCAACTCTGTCAAACTTCTATTCCATCTCAATATTTTTAATATATATATCTCTTACGTCTTCCGTTAAAAGAAAAGAAAAAATCAATTCATTAGCTTATTCTTCCAAATTAATTGAGTAGCATATATCACAATATTATAGTGTGCAAATAGTATCACAGTAGACCTATGATTCCGAAATTGACAAAATTCTCTACAAGCGTTTTCGCTTTTGCAACTAGAGCTTTTCCACATTTCAAAATGACTGGACCACTTGCTAAAATAAAGAATTAATAAAGTTGGAAATATATATATATATATATATATATATATATATATATATATATATGCACTATGCAAAGGAACCACTTGCCACTAGGTGCAAAATGGAATGTAAAAGTCAGTGGAATTATAAACAGAATGAAAAGGCATATATCTTCCTGTGGGTGACACAAAATATGCCTTCTCCACTTTTATTTGTTTATTTATTTATTTGTTCTGAAATAATTTCACCTTATTTTCTCTTTTATTTTTCTTTTTGTACTTTAAATATTCGTTATCAGAAATTTTTGTTTTTTAGCTGGGTTTGAAACATATAGCTTTCTACTCAAATGCGTTGTTGCCTTTAACTAACCAATAGAATACTTTTATCCTATTTTATGTTATTATGACATTAAATTCTAGGAAAGATGAAAAAAAGAAGTAGTTTTCATTAGGACCCTACCTTCTTAAAAAAATGACATTACAGGCTATACGTTGTACAGCTCAGCTGATACATTTACCTAATGCACAAGCTTAGATACGACATTCTTAAGCCTTGTAAAAAAAAATGAATTGGTTATGGACGTCCAGAGCATAAATTTATTTGTAAAGTAATCATATAAATTTTCCCTTGATAGAACCATGTATTTGTCAATTTAATAGTAGAACTTATTACTGCGATTTTACCTCTTTAACGTTATACCGAATACAGGTCAACAAATATCTTATATTCCAGGAATAATATGTTTTTTTTTTAATTAGTGAGTTGATGCTTCTGTAAGCCACATTGAAGAAAAAGCTAGCAAGCAGTCAAGCACTCCAACAATTAATTCTGGATGGTTCATTTTAATTTTTTTTGTTATGCTTTTTTCTCGATGGAACACTAATTTTTGCTTGTGCTTTCCTTCAATATGGCTATAGGTTCCGTTTGGATGGTGTGGGAATAAAGGAACAAGTATTGGGAAGTGTGTAACTTTGTGAAGAGTTTGAATTGTTTATAATAAGAAGAATAGAGAAGTATCAACTCACTAATAAGAAAAAATATCATACCTAGAAGATAAGATATTGATCGCCACTAGCATAATTACAGATATGGAATAAATAATTCCCAAGTTAAGTTGGCAAGATTAGTGGGAATTAATTATCTTAGTTTCTTTTTGGGAGAGATGGTAGTGGTTAGATTTAATAAAAGGTGTGGTGGTCTCTATCTATCAAAAAAGATGCTACATATGTATTATTACGTGTGACTTGATTGATTAAATTTCTATGGGCCTAAGAAGTCGTCAACTTCAAGCTGAAATTAAAATCAACGATCTAGTCTAAAATATTTTATATTGTGTCAAGTCAAATACACACATTTGCGCGAAACCAATCATGTCATCTTTTTGTTTTGATCCCGGAAATTTAGGAAAATCAAATTTTGTTCATATATTAGTGAAGGTGCAACAGTTGCCCACAAAATCATGCGGAGCCTATTAAATCAACAACTGACATGGAATGAGTCTCTAATTTTTGAACTTGTAGCATAGAATTCCAGCTTGCGCTCCATTTTTCAAATTTGAAATCGCTAAATGATCATCAAGTGAGGACCAAATGTAAATTTTCAATTTTTAGGAGTTGTCTTTGATTTATTTTCCACACAGTTATATATATACTAAAGATTTAAGTTTCCAAATTCATTAATTGCATCATATCATCTAGATCTTTTATACTGTTGACCAAAGGTTTAAATAGCGGCCATAACGACCGTAATAGCGGTGCTATTTGGTAAAGCGCTACAACGCTACAAATTTAGAGGCCCGATCAATAGCGCGACCTATAGCGAAAAATAGCGGGATATAGCGGTGAAATAGCGAAAAATAGCGGGTGATATAGCGGTATAATAGCGGAAATAGCGGTGCAGTTTATAATTGCTGATATAGCAGTAGTATTTTGGACATAACTTTCGTATACAAACTCCGATTGACGTGATTTAAAGTTGTATGGAAAGTTTACAAAACTGGCCACAATTTTTATGCTTTGAACATTTTCAAATTCTTAAAATTTAATGTTCAAATATGCATAGAAAATAAATATAATTTTAGTTAGCGTTAATTAGTTGCTTGAAAATGTTTTACTTTTTTATTTTAGACTAAACTAGACCTTCAAAATACACTTTTATGTACAATTCCGCTATGGTCCGATAGCGGCCGCTAAATACCCGTTATCTTCTATGATATTAGCTTGTCCTCTACGAGTTCGCTATTCGCTATTTCATTCTGCCAAAAATGTATTAACTAAAAACATGTTAATTTTTTTAATTACAGAGTTCTTATATAAAACAATTTTCCATTAAAAAATGTTTAGCGATATAAAAATTTTGTAGCACGATAAAATTTTTATAATGATGAATAATATAATTACTACCACAATAATATAGAGGAACACAGTAAAGCCATATTAATTTAAGAGTTACTTTCATGGTCGCCTGGAAAGATGGGAAACTGAATGAAGGAAATTGGTCAATTTCACACAGGGAATGAAAAGAAGAGCTGCGTTGGTGAAAAAAGGCATTATGGGTTAATTTTAATTGGGCTGACATTTCTTATATGGGCCTTTTCTATTTCGTGTTTGATAGATAAGAATAAATTAGAGATGAATTAGGTTACTTATTACCATTTAAACACTTGCCTAATTAGTTGATGTATGAAACAATATAAAAGAAAGTTGTATGAACAGAGAGGGAAACAATTCATATCAATTAAAAAGACGGCAGAAGCCATTGCTTCTTATTTCTTTTCTCAATTTCCTTTATATTCTCTTAATTATTACAAAAAATATAAAACAATACATCGGTACATGACAAAGTGGTATCAGAGCCAGGTTGGACCTAGAAGGGAATGACTACAAGAACACGTCAGATGGAAGAGCAAATCAAAACCTTAAGCGATCGACTAAATCAAATCCAAACTCAACATATGGAATTGCGAGCAGAATTGCAAAACCATCTCAAAATTGATCAATTTGAGAAGTTTCAAATTAGGTTACTTATTACCATATAAACACTTTCCTAATTAATTAATGTATGAAACAATATAAAAGAAAGTTGTACGAACAGAGAAGAGAATAATTCATATTAATTAAAAAGACGGCAGCAGCCATTGTTTCTTTTTTTTTTCTCAATTTTCTTTCTATTCTCTTAATTATTACAAACAATACAAAAACAGTACATCGTACATGACAAAGTGGTATCAAGAGCCTGATCGGACCTAGAAGGGAATGACTACAAGAACACACCAGATGGAAGAGCAAATCATGTGGTCTAAATTGGAAGAATCAGACACAACCAAGGGGGATTTACCACTCATATTTCTAAATTTTGATTCTTGTGGGCAAGAATCGATTAAGGAGGAGGTAATGTCATGGTCGGTTGGAAAGATGGAAAATCGAACAAAGGAAATTGGTCTGTTTCGCACAGGGAATGAAAAGAAGAGCTGCGTTGGTGAAGAAGGACATTAATGGGTTAATGTTAATTGGGCTAACATTTCTTATATGGACCTTTTCTATTTCGTGTTTGATATATAAGAATAAATTAGAGATGAATTAGGTTACTTATTACCATATAAACACTTGCCTAATTAGTTGATGTATGAAACAATATAAAAGAAAGATGTACGAACAGAGAGGAGAATAATTCATATCAATTAAAAAGACGGCAACAGCCATTATTTCTTATTTCTTTTCTCAATTTCCTTTCTATTCTCTTAATTATTACAAAAAATACAAAAAGAGTACATCGATACATGACAAAGTGGTATCAAGAGCCTGATCGAACCTAGAAAGGCATGACTACAAGAACACGCCAGATGGAAGAGCAAATCATGTGGTCTAAATTGGGAGAATCGGACACAACCAAGGAGTATTTACGATCACATTTCTAAATTTTGATTCTTGTGGGCAAGAATTGATTGAGGAGGATGCAATGTAATGGTCGGCTAGAAAGATGGGAAACCGAACGAAGGAAATTGGTCAGTTTCGCACAGAAATTGATTAGTGCCATCTCACTCCGCGCCATCGCGCTGCATGGCGCCTTAGCGAAAATCAGAGCAGCGCTCTATCCCCTCTACTCACCCAGTGTGTATTTTTTTGTTCATTTCATTTTTATAAGTGTTCACTTTAATATGTACAAATGTTCACTTTGTAGTAGAATTGTTCACTATTTAATAAGTGTTCGCTAGACCAAATATGTTCATTTTGATTTTTTTTCGGCCCAAGTTTAGTTTGGTGAATACAAATGTTCTGTTAATTGAGTATAACTATTCAGTTAGTTGCAACAAAAAATATAAATGTTATGAGCAAACATGTTTATTTTATTAAGTATAAATGTTTAGTTTAGTAAGTACGAATGTTCAGTTTAATAAGTATAAATGTTCAGTTAGTTGCAACAAAAATACAACTGTTATAAGAAAAAAAACCAAGCGAAGGGGTCACGAACCGGACAAAAAATACATGTAAAAATTTGAATTGGAAATGAACCGATCCGTTTCAAATTAATTTTTTTCAGATTCTACCTATGTCTCCTAGCGCACCTCTTGACCACGCGCGACTCTGACTCTAGCGCGATTCCGACGCATTAAACTGAACACTTCTTATTATTAAACTGAACATTTGTAACATATAGCAGTGATGGCGCGGATGGTTATTCTGCCGATGGCACTTATAATAGCTAGTTTCGCACAAGAAATGAAAAGAAGAGTTGCATTGGTGAAGAAAGGCATTAATGGGTTAATGTTAATTGGGCTGACATATATTATAGGCCTTTTCTGTTTCGTGTTTGATAGATAAGAATAAATCAGAGATGAATTAGGTTACTTATTACCATATAAACACTTGACTAATTAGTTGATGTATGAAACAATATAAAAGAAAGCTGTACGAACATAGAGGGGAATAATTCATATCAATTAAAAGACGAAAGCAGCCATTGTTTTCTTATTTCTTTTCTATTTTTTTAATTATTAGAAAAAATATAAAATCAGTACATCGGTACATGGCAGTTACACACTAACAATGCATCGAGTTTATCAAATATCTATAATAATCGAGCAAATACGAACATAAATGAGATGACATTGTGATATCCCTGAATTTTAGGACATGTTTGCAATACATCGAATTCTAAGATCCTATTTGAAAAATGTCCATGTTTATCCACTTTGAAAATATCTCTTTGATCTTATCCACTTTGAAAATATCTATTTGATCTTATCCACATTTTTAGTAGCTAAGTAATCAATATTTATATAAATAATTTCTGATAATTAATATCTTTATAAATAGGCTCAGTTATTTTTATAAATAGTATTAATATTTTCAGAAATAATAGCTAAGTAATTCCTTTCTGCTTACTTAGCCATTAAGTAATCTAGAATATTTACCATTTTAGCCATACCTCTACTATAAATAGACCCTAGCCTCATTTCATTTCATTTCGTATATCATTTATGTTTCTCTCTCTTCCTAGCAAACTGTGAATATCACCTTGGCTTTGAATAGTCGGCCATTTGGAATTCGAGTTCTACGTTGCAGATATAGTCATCCCGATTTGCTTGTGCTATGGATCGCTCAGTCAGGTAACCGGACTTCTCTATAATTAGTTCCGTATTGCTTGATTTGATTACCGTTTGGCTTTGCTTGCATGTGTATGCCCGTTTGTGGATGTCTTTTGAGATTTTGTTATTCTTTTGATAGGAACTAGCAAATTTGATTATGAAATATAAAAGTGACTTGGAATAACAGAAAATGGATAATGAATGTGAAACAGAATGAGACCGAGTAGTTAAGTTGTTTTACTTGTGATTTCCATTATCGGGAGATTGCACCCCAGCTTAATGCCGGTGGTCTATTTATGATAGCGATCATAGGCAACACATACTGATCTACTCTGCTATTCAGCCTCTAGGCGGATTAGCGGTCATTTGGTATATATATTCGTTTTGTTTGGACTGGCTGGAACCATTAGGTGTGTGGAAGCGGACTACCCCACGGAACTCCGCGGTAGTAACCCAGTACTGGTATATACTAGCCCCCACTTAGTGCACGGTGGAGGGCAGGAGCAATTAGGGTCGAGTGTCTATACACTAGGTATACACTCGTGGGTAGGATCGAATAAGCACAGGTACAGTCAGAAAAGCACAATCTATTAAGGTGGACTTGGCGTGGGATTATTTCCCGAGGTCTAAGTAAGGACTGAGACATGCAAGGTGGATTTGGCACGGGAATTATTCCCGCAGGGTTGGAGTTTTGTAAGGTGGATACTCTCGTATTATATTATATGATATTCCTCAAGAAAGTACACCGAATCACATCCAGTCATGTTTAATTTGCTTTAACAACTAATATAGAGAAGCTGCGTCGTTAAATAACCGGTTACTGAGCTTTGTAGCTGACATCCGTTTTGTTTTTTTTCTGCTTGCGACGTAGGTTGACGGGCCATCGGATGGATGCAGAAGATACCGTCCCACCGTCCCGCCCCGTGTGTCGGTGTGTCGGCGCGGGGTGTGACAGACATAGTTTTTACAACAATTTGGAAGACTTGACACCCTTTACAAAGTGCTAATTAAGTAAATTAATTTCGGAGTGGCTTGATTGCGAACGAAATAATTAAACGTCGCATTGTTAATTTCTTGGTTAGAAATCTCCATTACGGAGTAATTTGTTTGTTTTTTTACTTTTTTATGCAGTAGTACTCTCCCCATAAGGAGCAGCTTTTGTCACTTAAAAAGTGACATTGATACACTAGTAGTTGTAATTTCGCATTTTGGTAATAGAAATGCAGGATACCCTTTTTGATATCTGTTCTTCAAAAAAATAATAATAATAAAATAAAATAATTTAACAAAACAAAGTTGGCCGACCAGTGACTTAATCTTGAAATGCAGAATAGAAGTTCAAACCAAGTCATAGTTGTGCCATTGTAATTGTCATGTCCGTGCGATTGAGAACAAATTCAACTTTTTTTTTTGTATTTTCATGCAGGTAGTATGAAAACATGGTAAAACTTCGTAGTTCAAGAAAATATAAAAGTGGAGGGACAGGTCTTTCTAGCTCGTTAAATTGCAAATTAGTTTATAAATGCATTGTTGCATACATTAATATTTTTTCAATCATATAATGTAATTTGAGTATTCTGTAATAATATTTTTAATAGTGGTTAGCGGTGGTATCTGATCAGGAAAACTTATAGTAAAGCACTAAAGCTCGTACTATATGGCGAGAGAGAGAGTTTTAGATATCACTCTTATTTCTCTAACCTGGATGAAGCTGAACACCGTTTTAGATCAAAGCAATAATTTTATCAACTTTCTTCCTACGAATTTTAGACTGATTATTCACAAACCAAAGCACGTTTTGAATTAGTACGCTACAAATTAAATTTTGTTAATAAAAATATTTTTTTCATATATCCTTTCTGTAGTTTTAGCATTTGGCTACAGTTTAGAAAAAGGTATAACAGACTAATGAAATTGATCGTGAATCATTTACTTTCAACTATGAAAATTTTAAAATAGTTGATTGACATCATTTTATTTTTGGGTTATGATGCAACCATGTTAAGCATACTGAAAATGTTGGAATTTATATTTTAATTTTCCAATTTTTGATGATTATCAAAATAGACCACTTAAAAGTTAAAAGTTATTGATGGATTAAGAAAAAAAGAAGCGTAACTGCACGAACTTTTTTTTTTAAGTAATAACAACCTGAGAACTCGACAGAATCTTATTGTTATCCATAAAATTATTGGATTAAATTTCAGATTAGTTGAAAAATTAAATGATGATCTACATACATTTGCTTTTTTTTTAGGGAATTTTACAATAATAATTGTCATGTAACTAACCTTTCTCGGATAACGTATAATCCTCTCTCTCTCTCTCTCTCTCTCTCTCTCTCTCTCTCTCTCTCTCTCTCTCTGGGATAAAAAAACTAGAAAGATTATAAGGTAGCCATTTTCCTGAACAGTATATAATACACTTCTTTAATGGCATATATATTATATCCCCAAAAAAATAAAAAAACTTACTTTTATTTATTATTAATGACCACATATATGACTTTACTTGGAATGGTTTAATTATTAGATCGCCTTTTATGGTTGGGCTCAGTCGATTTGACTTTGAGTTAAAATTGCTTGATGGGACTGTAAGCATCTTAAACATCATAATAATACATTGTATATATATATTTCTCTTAGCGTTCTTATTTTCTTCGATGCAAAACAAATTTTTTTTATTTTTGAAGAAGTTGCAAAACAATTTGGACCATAGATTTTAGAAGAGTCTAGAGATGAATTCACCCCCGAATCTTAATGCACATAAAATGGTTAAGATGAAAACGATTATATTTTTGCAACATATAATTGTTTATTTATCTTTTTAAAACTTAGCAACGACTGCATCTTCTAACATTCACATTGATATGCAATTTTTGTCAGAGTAAAAAATTCCCTCGTTTCGAACCTCGCCACTTTATTCAAATTGAGCATTTTTTTTTCCATATATAGGTCAATGAAGAAACTTCTCGGAGAGAGCATACTGATATATGTTGATAAATCAAGTGGTTCGTGATTGTGCATTTTATTATTGGGAGAGAGATGCTAAGAGTCACCCAAAAGATTCCTCACGTCTCGTACATTTCTTTAAGAAAATCAATTTCCTAAAAATATTTTTATAATGAGAAAACTAACTAAACAATTAAATATAATCTTTCCGCCATAAATGTTACAAGTTGATTCATGCATATCCGAAAAATAAGAATCTTCACTGTACAAATTTTGTTTTTCAAACGAAAAGAAATAAGTTGTTTATCTTCCCAATTCAATAGTTTGCTCACACCAATCGCAGTAAGTGTTGCACTTCAATATGAAAACTTAATTATACTTAGACACAAAAATTTTAAATATCACTGAGAAATACCTATACGTAGTTGGACAATCAAGGACTAGATAAAATTATGCGTAGATTATATAACTTCATTGATTTCTCGCACAATTTATTTTGTTCAAAATAAGTACATTACTTCACAATTTAAGCTACATGTAAGTAAATCTATTATAAAAAATATTGTTTTCTTATAAAATAATGAAAAGTTGGACAGTAGATCAGCAATAATTTGATATACTTTCATGTGATCTAAGAGTTGACTTTCAATTGTTTATTATGTTAGCATTTTGGATCTATAAACTTAAAACAAAATATGCATATCCTAGGAAAGGAGTTGTTGGCCTAATCCATGACTGTCTATGCTTAGAGGTTCTCCTTTTACATTATTGAACTCTCCGTCATATATGTTCAGATCCAAAAATTAAGGACCACTGGAAGATAATTTCAACTCTGAGTTCACTTGTCCTGATTAATTTAAGGCACAATGGTTGTAACGGTATTATTCTTCTGGCTTTCCAAAATCATCAGAATAATCATCACAAAAATTACATAATATTTGTTATAAAAATATTTTACATTGTTGGTTAACTTATTGAATTATCGCAACAACTGATCATGAATAGCCATAAAAAATTGTATATATATTGTATAGTTTACATAGATCTGAAAGTCTAGTTCAATTAAAAAAATAACTAGTCATGAATTGAGTTGTTTTAAAAAATATCAATCCACACTTCAAAAAAAAAAAAAAAACTGTTCAGTTTTGTCAGCTCTTGATTGATGACCAATGGATTTTAATACGCACCATATATATTTGATACACGACCTTTTTAAAATATAGAAAATTTTATTGTTTTATCTTTTTTTCAATTCTCACGGTCATCAAATAATATATGAGATCTTTCTGCATTACTTTCTGTAGTAAAATGCACAATATGCCATTGATCAAAATTCAGAAAAACTTGCCATAAAGGATTAATTAATATAAAAAATATATATAAGGCTTGATATAACAATATACTGATGCAATTTTTTGACAATTCATTTTTCATTTATCCGAATTTAATCAGCACTTAGTTTTTTCTAAAAAAAAAAAGAAAAAAAGAGAAATTCAAATTCAATCATTAAATTGGGGAAACTTTTTTTTATAACGAATTCGGAACACTTGGTAAAACCAGTTAGTTTGAATTGCATGCACTTATGTGTAATATTTATTAATTAATTATTTACCATACTTAGAGTTGTCAAAATTCCGTTCCGCATGGATGTTCTGTTCCGTTCCGTCCAAACGGAACGTTAAATGGAAGAGATTTCAGTTTCGTTTCTGAAAACGGAACGGAAACGGAACTGAAATTTATAAACGTTTTTGAAACGGAAAACGGAATTCCGCTGAAATCAATGGTAAATAAAGGACGGAACGTTAAACGGAATGGAATTTTGTTACGTTTGACGAAACGGAACGTTAAACAGAATCAATTTTTGTTCCGTCGACTGAAACGGAACAGGTCTGTTCCGTCTTTCGTTTCAATGTTTGACACCCCTAACCATACTAGCGTATCGACAAAGACATTTCAGGAGATACTCCGGCGAGCAAATATAATCTTATTGCAACAATTTTTTTAAATAATAATTGTAGTAGTATTGGATATATTTCTCAAGAAGAATGCAACGATTGGTCAATAAACAAAATAATTTTCCACTTTAAATACTCTCTATATAAATTTTTTTTAAAAAAAAAACCTTTATTCCTGGACAAAACAACCGGGAAGTACGGTTGTCAAAGATATTGCTGTCTAATGAGAGTCAATGCAATAATGTACACTCAATCAAGGAGTGCAGGATCCAAGAACAATTTTAGAAAGGTAAAAAGTCTAGGAACTAACCTTTTTGCCATAGCAAGCAAGCTAATTAATATATTCATAAATGTAGTCATTATTTTAATTTGACAAAATAAAAGAATGAGAGAGTGTAAATATATTAAAAAAAAAAAAAAAAACTACCGCTGCTTGTACATGGACTCTCATGTGGTACATTTGATTTCTTTGAACGAAAGAACCCCATGAAGGGGTACCAAAATCATATCATGTGGTACATTTATTCTTATGCTGAAAACATGAACACTGTATAATGCATACACTTGAATTTTGATAATATGTTAAGAGCTTGGATTATATATAAATTTAATTTTGTATATACTACTGTGAACTATATTTACAGTGCCACACTGAGTGTAAATTCTTTCCAACTTGAAGATATAATACTTACTGTGAACTAGAACTAGCACTAAAGAAATCACATACAAAATTTAATTACCAATAATTTGGTGAAACGCAAAACTTTAGTGTATTAAATTTTCATTTTTTTTCTCTTGTTAAACTAAATTATCATATTATTTTTTTTCAAAAGAAAATTTAGGTGATCAATATTGTTCTAAGTTTGGACGTTGACTTGTTCTCGCAAGATAGAAGTCATAATATAAGACTCTACTAATTAGAGAAGTTATTTTAGAAATAAAATATATTTATTAAATACTTAATTATGAAAGTCGTTAATTTGTTTGAATAAGTTTGCGCTTGAATCTTCCGTTTGTGTGAGACGTGGTCTGACCATGCAAGGTCTGAAAACGAAATTATTGGTCTAAATTGACAACAAGAGGCAGAACAATACCCTTTTCTGGAAAGAAGAATAAATGTGTCAACACTCCACATAGAAAAAAATAATAATAATAAAGAAAATTGGTATATTAGTCAAAACCAAACTCCGCCTTTCTCTCTACTCTTTCTCTATTGACTTTACTCTCTCCACTCTCTTTCTCTTCTCCAGTGCTTTGCTTCCTTTGTCTTCTTCCCCACCACTCTCTCTCTCTCTCTCTCTCTAACTCGCCAAAATCTGTCTATACAACAGCCAAAACCTTGTTTGGTATCTCCAAATTTGACATTAAAATCGCCAATTTTACCATCAGATGAGAAAGAAATCGACCCAACGATGCCACCTTTATTACATTCTCTCTTTTGTTTCTTCTCTCCTTCTCCTCCGTGTCAAAACCATCAATTCGCAGAATCTGCTATGCAATTCAGACGATTTGAGCTCTCTCCAGAGCTTCTACAATGGTCTGGAGTCAAAGGCGGTGCTTGATTGGCGCTTCAATGATTCCTCGTCTAACTGTTGCGATTGGATTGGTGTGAGGTGTGATTCTCTGAATCCTGTTTTGGGGTCGAGAGTGATTGGGCTTGTTCTCTCAAACAAGAGCTTGAAAGGATTTCTCAATGATTCCTTTACCCGGTTTGATCAGCTCAAGTACATCAATCTCTCTTACAATTCCCTTTCTGGCTCCATCCCATTGAGTCTTCTTCAGTTACCGCAACTCGAGTCGCTTGATCTCAGCTCAAATATATTCTCTGGTGCTATTTCTCCCAGCTTGAACCTCCCTGCAATTCAGATTTTCAACATATCATTTAATCGGTTCAATGGGAGCCTTCCGATCCTACGCGATTCTCCGAATTTGCGGGAATTCGACATCGCAGATAACTTGTTTTATGGGAACACAGTTTCAGATATGTGCAATTACTCGGGTATGGTTCGAGTTCTTCGTTTCTCGATGAACAAGCTATTTGGTGACTTCCCAGTTGGCTTTGGCAACTGCACTGGCCTCAATGAGCTTTCACTTGACATGAATGGTCTCACCGGTACGCTACCAGATGATCTGTTTAACCTCTCCAATCTCACTAAACTGTATTTGCAATGGAACACACTTACCGGTGCTTTGAGCCCTAAAATCAGCAACCTTTTTAATCTTGTAGAGATTGATCTTTCAGCCAATAATTTCAGTGGTACCATACCTGATGTGTTTGACAATCTGAATAAACTAGAATCCTTTGTCGCCTCATCTAACAAATTTAGTGGCCGTTTGCCACCGTCTTTGTCAAACTGTTCTACACTCAAAGTTCTTACCTTGAGAAATAATTCTCTCGTTGGTGAGGTTAACCTGGACTTCTCATCTTTATCGGGTTTAATTACTCTTGATCTTGGTAGCAATCACTTTAATGGTGCAATCCCTATCAACCTTCCGCAATGCAAACAAATGAAAACCCTAAACCTGGCAAGAAATATCCTAGTAGGTGAGATCCCATTTAGTTTTGTCAACTTCACTTCCATCAGTTACCTGTCACTTACTGGTAATAAATTCTCTAACCTAACCCTAGCCCTGCAAATCCTACAAAACTTGCCAAATCTGACAACCCTGGTTCTGACAAACAATTTTCACGGTGGTGAAACTATGCCTTCTGATGGGATCGACGGGTTTTCAAACATGGAAGTGTTTGTCATAGCAAATTGCGGACTTGAAGGCTCTATTCCCCTGTGGCTTGCAAAATTTAACAAGTTGAATGTGTTGGATATATCTTGGAACCACTTGACTGGTACAGTTCCTCCCTGGCTGGGAAATTTGGACCATCTGTTCTACCTGGACATCTCCAATAACTCTCTAACTGGAGAGATCCCTGCCAGCCTGACACATATGAAAAGCCTTATACTCTCCAGTTACTCCGCAAAAGAGAGAGCACCCATGGGGGAGTTGCCCTTCTTTGTCAAGAGAAACTCAACAGGTAACGGCCTCCAATACAACCAAGTTGGTAGCTTTCCACCTTCTTTGATTCTGTCCTTCAACAAATTAGTGGGGTCCATTCCACCAGGCTTTGGCAACCTCACAAGACTTCATGTGTTAGATCTGAGCAGCAACAACCTAACAGGTACAATACCCAATGATTTGTCAGGTATGTCTAGCTTGGAGACCTTGGATTTGAGTCACAATGACCTTACTGGTTCGATACCAGCCTCTTTCACCAAGCTAAACTTCTTGTCAAAATTTGATGTGGCATATAATAACATAACTGGGGAGATCCCAACTGGAGGCCAGTTTGGGAGTTTTCCAGCAGACTATTTTGAAGGAAACCCTGGTCTTTGTGGTTCCCATTTCAATCAATGCCACCAGGTGAATGCCACAACAGAATCAGAGTCTACAAGGAAACACAAAAACAAGGGTGCGATTATTGGCCCAGTGATTGGTATTGGAATTGGTGCGGTAACATTTGTTGCAATATTTTTCCTGGTCGCACCGAAGATCAAGTCTAGGGCTCAAGAGCGAAATTCTAAGGCAGTGGCAAATGCCGAGGACAGCTCATCAGAAAATGGAGCATCAAGTTTAGTGCTCTTGTTTCAAAACAAAGATGCCAACAGAGAGCTGACCATTGAGGATATCATAAAATCAACAAATAATTTTGATCAGGGATTCATTGTCGGGTGTGGCGGGTTTGGGTTGGTTTACAAGGGAACTCTACCCAATGGCAGGAGGGTTGCCATTAAACGTCTTTCTGGTGATTTCTGTCAGATAGAGAGAGAGTTCCAGGCGGAGGTTGAAACTCTATCTAGGGTTCAGCATGAAAATCTAGTTTTACTGGAGGGGTATTGTAAAGTCGGTACTGACCGGCTCTTGATCTACTCCTTCATGGAGAACGGAAGCCTAGACTATTGGTTGCATGAAAAGCCAGATGGACCTGTTCAACTGGACTGGTCCAAACGATTACACATAGCCCGTGGGGCTGCTAGGGGTCTCTGTTACTTGCACCAATCGTGTGACCCGCATATCTTGCACCGGGATATTAAATCAAGTAATATACTTTTAGATAGTAGTTTTAACGCACATTTGGCAGACTTTGGTTTGGCACGTTTAATCTTGCCATATGATACACATGTTACCACAGATGTTGTTGGTACATTGGGATACATACCGCCTGAGTATGGGCAATCACCGTTGGCCACATTTAAAGGGGATGTCTACAGTTTTGGAGTTGTTTTGTTGGAGCTTATTGCTGGCCGAAGACCTGTTGACATGTGTCGGCCAAAAGGGAGTCGGGATGTGGTGTCATGGGTGGTACAGATGAAGGCTGAGGGGCGAAAAGAAGAGGTGTTTGATGAAAACATTACAAGTGATAGGGGTAATTTTGGAAGTTGTGAGCAGGCTGCTAAAATGCTTGAGATTGCATGCCTTTGTGTGGCCGAGTCTCCTAAATTGAGGCCTTTGGCGTACCAATTGGTGATATGGCTTGATGAAATTGGTGCAGATGGTAAATAAGAAGAGAGATTTGAGTGCAAATTATAGGCTTAGATTTTTCTTTTCTTTTATTTCTCTAACTTTATGGGCAATCTTGTATATAGGTTATGTTTTAGCAACTGGGATTTTTCTTGTACTAATGTTTTTTTTTTTTTGGGTATTTTGGTATTTTGGATTTTAGATTTTGACAATAATGAAGTGATTGGGGAAGTAGATATATATTAGTAAAGCAGCTAGTTCGTATGTATGTAGGAATTATGACTTGTATGTTTACTTTTGATCATAAATAGCTTTGTATATTTTTGTTTTCTTGGTAATGGAAGAGAAGGAAAGAAGATTGGGAACTCTGGCTAGCTTTTGCTTTCTTGTTAAATATATAAATTTAAATCTGTACTAGTTATAGCTACACTGCTGTCATACTGATTTTTTATTTTTTTTCCAATCTGCTATTTTACTGATTTGGTGGCAGGCATTGGTATCAATGGTACAGATCTGAATATCTGATACCACGTAGTTCATCTCACCACACCAATAATTTAAAAATGCTTAATACAATATTGTAGGCCGGAAATAGCTTGTTTCAGAAAGTACCATTCGGAATTTTTAAGGAACCCTTTTACAGGCCCATGAAGGTAACTCTTTAGAGCCTCAGACATTGTTAAAGTAAACATACTCTTTAGAGAATTTGGATCGCTTAGGAATTTAGGAAATTTGGAGAATTTCATATTCTTAGGCATAAATTTATTGAGAAGTGTGTAACTTTGTGAAGAATTTGAATTGTTTATAATAAATTTATACCTAGAAATTGAAAATTTTCCAAATTTCCAACTTATCCAAACAGACCCTCAGATATTTGATGTTAAAGTAAACATACTCTTTAGAGCCCAAAATAATAGACGGGAAATCGGTATCGATGTTTGGAAATTTCTTAGAAATAACCATAACACTGTTTTATTATTTTCTCTTCATAAAACGCAATCTCAGTATACTGTAGTATTTGATGTTACCTATGTGACAAGTGCAAGGTGCATAATAAGCAGGCTTGTCAAACGTGCAAAACGACCACGTTAAAGGTCAAATATGTTTAACGTTTCGTTTATGGAATGAAAATATTTTTTCTGACGTTTAACGTTTCATTAAGTAAACGTAAGAAATTTTTTTGTTAGCACATTAAATATTTAACATTTAGTTGTTGTTTAATGTTTCATTTAACATTTCATTTAGTAAACGTAAGAATTTTGGGTTCCGTTCCAAAATTCCGTTCAGCTTATACGGGACATTGAAATGTTTATACGGTTTTATGAAGGGTCTGTTTCTACTGAGATAGCGTCAATATTAATAATGATTATGGGAAAAAAATTAGATGTACATTACTAATGTAATGTTTCTTACGTCAACCTATGGTTCCGTTTGGATTCCATTTGGGAAGAAGGGAAGAAGGAATTAAGGGAATAAATTTATTATAAACAATCCAAACTCTTCACAAAGTTATCAACTTTCTAATGCTTCTTCCCACTTCTTTCCTTCTTCTCTTCTTCCCACACCTTATACAAACGGAGCCTATATATATAAATTGCCTGGCTTGACTTAATCTCTTTGTTAGGCTTTATTACTAGCTATGAAGTTTGCTGTATCCTGTCTCGTCGTAGTTTTGAACAGTCCATGAATGTAAACAAATCGACTTTAAACGATATAATTTATTTTTATTTTTTACTTCATTAATTAGAATTGAAGTGAACCAAATTTAAATTAAATATCACTTGATTTATCATATCCGAGCTATTTGAAGATTAAACTGGGCTCGAGGACGACACATGCTTAATTATTAACTTCTTATATTTATTTTGAGGGTCAATTAACTTCTTATATTTATTTTAATATCATTTTAAAAGCGCTATTTTTTATTTTGTATTGTTTACATCCTAGTATTTGATGATTTAATAATAAGATTAAAAGAAAATGTAAAACTTTATATAATTAATATATTATGTTATATTAATAGCTTAATATTACATATTCAATAGTATAATATATGATATTATATAAATAACGTAATCGCATGTCGAAGTAAATTTGAATTGAGTTCGGAAGTGGCAACTTAAATGATTTGAGTCCAAACTTGGAAAAGTCTATGGATCCGAAGAAACTTCCAATGCAAGTAGGAATTAAAGCACAATTGTCATTTGTCACCATACAATGAAGTCAAGATAAGACAAAAACATTAATTATCAGTTTATCACACAAATACGTCCAATCCTACTTCCTTTCTCTCGGTTCTCTAGTTGGCTAGTTGCACACTTGTGAAAGTTTTATCCACAAGGCACTGCAAATATTCCTCTTTTTCCTTTTTGCGCTGCCTCTTTCTTCTCCTTTTCTCTACTGCTTCTATTTGTGAAATCAAGAGAGATGCCTTTTCCTAATGTTACAAGTGTTGTAATTAAACTAGGTGATCTCCTCGTACAAGAAGGAATCTACTTGTATGGCACTGATGAGAAGATCCAATGGGTCAACACCGAGCTCAGAAGGATTCAATTTTTCCTTGAAGATGCTGAGTCGAAATGGAAGAATCGGGACACTGCTATGATGAATTGGGTGAAAGAAATTACAGATGTTGGCTATGAGATTGAGGATCTAATTGATTTGATCAAGTATAAGAATGAGATTCGGAGGCGGAGAAAGGGGTTCATTGGCTCTGTGTCGAGGTTTGCTCATTTCCCAGGTGAAATTATTACTCTCCATAAAGTAGGAGGAAAGATCGACAAGATAAAGGCCAAATTAGAGGATATCAGCAACAGCAAGGATAGATATGGAATTATCAGTACTGGTAATAGGGTAAATGAAGAGAGTGGAGTCGATGAAATGATAAACATTGAGAGGTTCCACTCTCCTCATTTTGTTGATGATATAGATGTTGTTGGTTTTGATGGTTATATGCAAAAACTAATTGCACGCCTATTGAACAAAGAAAATCCAGCTCGAAGTGTTGTTTCTATAACAGGCATGGGTGGTTTGGGAAAGACTACTCTTGCTAGAAAAGTTTTCAATTGTCCTCAAGTTAAAGAAAATTTTCCCACTGTTGCGTGGATTGCTGTATCCCAGAAGAACACGCTCCTCAACTTGTTGAGAGAAATTGCAAAGCAGGTCATGGATTTAGGAAAAGGAGGTCCGAGACGGTCTGAAGGAGAGAGCTCCTCCTCCTTATCCATTCAAAAGATGAATCAGATGGATGTACTAGAATTAAAGAGCGCAATTTTCGAGTTTTTAAAGGGGAGGAAATATCTGGTTGTGCTTGATGACGTATGGAGTACGGATGATTGGGAAAAGATAAGCCATATCTTTCCTGATGACAACAATGGGAGCAAGATACTGTTAACGACCCGTGATATGAATGTTGTGAAACATGCTGATCCAAGGACCGCTCCTTTAGAGCTTCAAGTTTTAGGCCAAGCAGAAAGCTGGGAGTTGTTGCATAGGAATATTTTTCCGAGGAACCATCAGTTCAAGGTGGATCAAATTAAGGAGTTGGAAGCTTTGGGACAAAAATTAGCAATTAGATGTGGAGGCTTGCCTCTTGCCCTTGTGGTGCTTGGTGGTCTTCTTCGCAGAAATGTTGACTATGATTCATGGTCAGAGATACTGGATACAATGCACTGGGAGTCCATGACAAATGGACAGAGATGCCTGGAGATACTGGCATTGAGTTACAAGGATCTTCCAAATTATCAGATAAAATCATGCTTCTTGTACATCTCCACATTTCCCAAGGATTGCCTTATTTCCCCAGCTAAATTAATTAGGTTATGGATTGCAGAAGGGTTCATACCTAATGATGAGAGAAGTGCATTGGAAGAAACTGCCAAAGGTTATTTCAATATATTAATCCAGAGATCTCTGGTTCAAGTAGCCAAAAGGAGCAAGACCGGCAAGCGGGTAAAGAAGATACGCATTCACGATGTTTTGAGGGACTGGTGCACTGAAGAAGCACAGAAATCTGGGTTTTTGAATACAATTAGTAGTGAAAAAGAAATAAAGCCCTCCCTTACTGCTTCAAATGATAATCGTGTGGCTATTCATAACACAAATTTAGATGACCTACATGCCTCATCTCTTGGAAATGCACGCACCATTTTGACCTTTGGTTTAAATTCAGATGGCAAGTCTAGAAACATATTTGATCATTTTAATTTGTTACGGGTGCTTGATCTACAAGGTTCAAGTGGTATCCAAAATTTACCCGAGAAAATTGGTGAACTCATACATTTAAGGTATATGGGGGTACGGAACACAGAGGTGACAAGATTACCATCTTCAATAGGCCAACTTCCCTACCTGCAAACTTTTGACGCTAGGGGAACTAAAATTACTAAGGTACCAATTTCATTTTGGAAGATTCAATCATTGATGTATGTCTACCTGCCTTGCTTCTCAGACAATGTTCCAAGGAATGAGATAACTCAAAACCTACATAAGCTGTACATGGGATGTACATTGATTAATCATCGCATCAAGTGGCTAGTGCTGTATAACTTTCTTCAAAAACAAAATAAGCTGGTCTCCTTAACCATTGATGTAGCCAAAGGATTGCTTGAGAAGAATGAGACGAATGAGAAGAAGGAAGATGCAAACATTGAATGTCGCATTCCATTGGATGTAATCTCATTATTTAGAACTAAAAAGGATCTTCAGTTTCTAAAATTATATGGTGAGATAGGTTCATTGCACTCACGTCACCTTGGAAGATTCTATCATGAGAATCTCACTGAACTCACCTTAAAAATGTCTAATTTGGAAATAGACCCAATGGAAGTTCTGGGGAAACTGCCACGTCTTATGCTACTGAGACTAGGCATTGGATCTTACGAGGGCACTAGTTTACATTGTTATGCTAATAACTTTCCTCAATTGAAGCACCTAAGTTTAGAATGGAAATTTATTTCAAAAACATGGGATGTTCAGGATAGTGCAATGCCCAAGCTTGCAACCTTACATATTAATGGGTGCTTCTATATGGACAAGATTGCAATAGGGTTGCAGCATCTCACTGCTTTAAAGGAATTGCGTCTCTCAGACATACCTCCAAAGATTGAGAAAAGAGTAATGAAGGAGGGAGCGGACTGGCTAATCATTAGGCACATACCCTCCATCAATCTTCGACGGGCTTGGTAATGTTCATCAAGTAAGTTATTTCATATTTTTCACATGCTTATTATAAACTTATTTTGTAACCAATTTTATGTGTTACTAATTAACTACTTAATAACTATAAGTAGAATTCTGAAATCGTTTTATGTTTGATAATGTCTTTCATGATAAACCTGGGAGGAT
Organism: Rhynchospora pubera; assembly: GCA_028095005.1. Lineage (NCBI taxonomy): Eukaryota > Viridiplantae > Streptophyta > Magnoliopsida > Poales > Cyperaceae > Rhynchospora > Rhynchospora pubera. Next base: position 67,227,556 of record CM051461.1, on the reverse strand, counting down.
AACCTACAAGCCTGTAGAAATTAATGTGCTATATTATGAACAGTAGGCTGGGAGGAGCTAGTTTTCTAATATTTATCTTAATTTGAAGGTGTAGTATAGTTTCATTCCTGAGGGTTTTTTCTGTTTAATCCTTCAGATAGAATTTACTGATTAGGAATCTGTTTTTCAGAGTCTCAATATGTTAGAGACAGTCAGACAGAAGCCAGCTTTGTATATTTTGGATCCAGTTTCGCCATGCAAATGCAACTATTAGTGTTAAACTAATGGGTGACAGCTCACTTTCAATGCAATGTTTAAATTGTGTTCAATTTGAATATTAAATGTGGGATAAATAAACCTTCAATATCAGCATTTTTGTGGTATCTTGTCTAGAAATGCAAGCTTGCAGAATAATTGCTCGTGTATATGCAATTGCAAACAGAACAATAGTTTAATATATATGGTACATTTTTATTCTTTTCTATTTTTGTTTTGTTGTGAAGATCTAGCATGGTTCACTTTGGTTGAAGAAAATTAAAGGCACAGTACTATGGTCCATTATTTCAAGCAAAAGCCAACACGCCAAATTTCAACTTCTGTTAATCTCAAATTACTGTGTTGTGTAGCGATATATAAATTAAGATTACTCTTTTTTTTAAATTTTTATGCATCTTGTTTAAGATAAGTGAATGGCACTCACGCTGATTAAGTTATTTTCCTGTATATATTCAGTACCAGAGATCATGACAGAATCCATTGTGTAAAGTGTAAACATGTCTCCTTCCACCGGATATGTGCTTTTACTGGTGATGAAGCGGTGGTGGCAACTGGCACTGTTGCTTTTCTCCCTGTCACCCGTTAATTATTTATTTATGCATTTATTGTTGTGTATTTAGCATTTACCCTATCCTCGAATAACTCATAGCGTTGTATAGGTGACTGATGCTTATGCATATATTTTTTTTTTAGTTTGTGCGCTTTAAACATATATATGGTTGATAACATAAATTTATTTCTTTTTAAATAATTGATTTATATGAAATAGTATACTGACAAATCTGTTATAAAAAAAGTTCTGGCTCCGTTTGGATGTTTAAGGAATATAAGAGAAATAGTTTATTTCTAGACAGAAAATATTGGAAAGTGTGTAACTTTATGAAGAGTTTGGATTGTTTATAATAAATTTTCGTCTATGAAGAAACTATTCCTTCTATTCTCATACGATCTAAACGGGGCATCTGATATTTATTTATGCCATGTGGTTCTCTTTTTCCCCTTATTATTATAGGTGCTATATGAGGATATTCTCCAACCAAATTAGAAGAGTAAAATTATCAATAAATAATAGGAAAATTGGGTGCCTTAAACTTAAAGTGCACTTGGGATATAGCATACCGACCTACATCTCTTCATCTTGTCGTCAAGTCCAACACTGGACTAGACTTGCGACTCTTCTCTCTCTTCATCCATTCCAACAATGGCGGCCCCAGCGACAACTGAGGCCTTCTCGCTCTCCTACTCCATGTTTTCTCTCCTCCTCATCCTCTTCGCCTGCGTCGAGCTCGGCGACGCCGCCTCCGCCGTCCACGTGTACCGCCTGATCCAGTACGATCTGGGCGGGGTGCCTCTGGGCTCGCGCATCTCCCACCTCAACCACCATGCCGCCTCTCTCCCCCTCGACCCCAACGCCGATCTCTCTCGCTCCGCCCTCCTCCTCCCCCTGCTCGACCTGGACCTTTCCTTTCTCACAGATTACATTACTAACAAGAAGCCCTTGGGTGGTCTGGTCATTCTCCTTCCACAGAAGCTCGGCAACAAATTTGCTGATTTCGGCAAACACGTTGATCTCACCCGAGTCAAAAGTGTGTTGAATCAGTTAGAAGATCTGCTCGTTCATGCCGAATTACCAGTATGTGCACTGCATTTCATTTCCTTTTGTTACGTCCCTCCCTCGTGGCAACTGTCTAATTATTCTGTTCTTATGTCTTGCAGTATCCAGTGTATTTTGCATATGAAAGCAGCACATTTGACAGTTTGTTGGGAGATATTCGCGGAAAAAACTTTTCTAGCCAACCTGCCACTTCCACCAATGGAGGGTATAAAGTGATTGCTTTCTTTTCTATAAGAAAAATTAGCTGCATTTTCTTACTTGTAATGTGGAATTCTGAGATGGATGACAACCGATTCTTGAGACACAACTGAGTCAATTATGCCTTACTAGACGTAATTTGCTCCAAAGTAACTGTTAATGGGAAGATAAAAGTTGAAATGAATTTTGGTTACTTGAGTATGATCTCTCGTAAAGGTTTCTTGAATTTAATAAATGTTACAAAGTTTTGGCATATTTTATGGAATCAAAAGAACTCTACTGCCATTCCTATCGAGATGTTTTTGTGCAACCCTTGATTACATCATTGATAAATTGTTTTGTCTTATGTTTCATCATAGTTACAAGTTGGTGATATCCACACCTGAGGCTAAGAAGCTTTCTCCCCCAACCATCTCAAATTTTCAGGTATAATAAAGAAGTATCTATTATATTAAATTTAATTAAACATTGTTTCTAACTAAATGAAGGAATTTTACTATAGGGATGGCTTCCAGGGCAGAAAGATGGAGACGCCGAGCAGCTCCCTACTATCGCTATTGTTGCAAGCTATGACACCTTTGGTGCTGCCCCGGTATGAACTATTCCCAGTACTTGTTTTTTCAGCTATATCTTTCTAGAATGTATTAATGAATACTTCAAACGATAAATGTTTCACTTTCAAATATGCTTCTTACAAGTTAAGCTTTGAGTAATATGGAAAGGAAGAAGCAAACAGAACACAAAAGTGCAATTTTTATAATTAGGAGGTTTACCGGCAAAGTCTGCAATCCTCCTTTTGATTACAGACAATGTCTATGATCCCACCTGTGTGCATTTTGGTTCACATAAAAATCAGACATTGTTTGGACCAAAAAGCTGAGGTCATGACAGTGTCTACAGGCTTCTTAAGGTTTTGGTAGTACTATTATAGAATAGGTAGTGGCAACTTATGCCCAAACTTAGCTTATCAAAGACAGCAATTAAACTGGTTAAACAAATTTTGGACACCTGACTTCAAAATTCTCTAAAAGAACAACATTAATTGTTTTTACTATTAAATGGATTAAACACTGAAAATTCAGATAGTTTTATTAGTGATGATAAGGCTGATTTAACAATAGAGGAGATATGGTTGGGGTCGCACCAATAGAGGAGAAGCTGATCCAACATCGTTTGAGATGGTTTGGACATATCCAACGCAGACCTCCAGAGGCACCGGTACGTATCGGAATTCTTAATCATTTCGAGAACACCCGGAGGGGGAGAGGGAGACCAAGATTGACATGGGAAGAAGCGGTGAAAAGAGACCTTAAAGAATAGAACGTCTCCAAGGAGTTGGCGATCGATAGGAGCGCTTGGAAGTTAGCAATTCATGTACCGGAGCCATGACGTAGGAACTTAGGGGTAGGAGCGATGCCATAGGTTTGTAGGTCCCTCTATTAGGTCACGGTCGAGGTCTAGGTTTCTACTATTACTATTATTATTAGAGGTATTATTATTAGTATGGCTAGTCTTACTATTAGTATTTTTATGTTTTGTATTTTTTTTGTTCTTGGATGTGTTCTCTTGTTGGGTTTCTTTCTAGCCTACCCCAACTTGTTTGGGACAAAAGGCTTAGTTGTTGTTGTTGTAAGGCTGATTTAACAAATTTTTCATGGGTTTTGAAGTTTATAGTTTTGAGCTATTTGAGTTTTACTTTGCTTTGAAGTCTTGTAGTGTTAACCAATTTAATTACTATTTTATGTTGGAAATTGAGACCTTGCAGCATTTAAGTATAATTTTACTGCAATATATTGGTAGAATTGTTGATTCTAGAAAGCTTAAGTTGCCATCGTGTTATATTATTTTGTATAGATACATGTTATCTGTAACTTTGACTTTGTAAATCCTAAAAGATAAATGTCATAGAAGACAACCACACTGATGTTAAATGGTCATCCTTTGTTCAATGCCACTTGAAAGCTTGACAAAAAAGAATTTTCTCCTTTTATGGGACTTCGTGCTCTTCCTTCAGCAATTGCACTGTCTACATTTTTAGAAAGATATCATTTGACTATAGCTGTATCCAAATTGACAATGTCTCTAATAAAAACAGTAAAAAATAATTTTTTTAGTTGTTAATATGATTTTATTTTTCCCCTTTATGGAAATTTATAGGCTCTGTCGGTGGGAAGCGATAGCAACGGTAGTGGGGTCGCAGCACTTCTAGAAATTGCACGCCTTTTCTCGCGCCTCTACTCAAACCCTAAAACTAGAGGGAAGTACAACCTCCTTTTTGGATTAACGTCTGGTGGTCCCTACAACTATAATGGTACTCAGAAGGTACTTCTGCCATATTTTGTTCCTTTAGAAAAAAGTGTTAGAGGCTATCTGCTTCATTCAACTTGAAACAACTCTTACAGCATCCTTTAAGCTCTCCTTTCTATACAAAACCTCAAATGAGTTAATGGACTCAGCCGTCCTTTAAGCTTCGTCAATTTGTCCCATTTTAGCAATCAAATTTTCAATTTTCTGTGGACTTCATTTAATTTGAATCCCCACAATGTATAATACACCAACTGGACCCAATTTTGCATGCCAGACCGAACAACTTGTTCCAAGCTAGTGCAGCTGCAATTCAGGATCTTTTTTTTTTCCGTTTGAATGAGTTCTATTGAGACTTTTGATGTTGTATTGAGACTTTTAGTATAACTAGTAATAAATTCTTGTTATGCATAGTTATTAATTCAGTAACTTATTTCATTAAATATACTTTTCAGTGGTTAAGAAGCTTTGATCAGAGGGTAAGAGAGAGCATAGACTATGCTATTTGCCTAAATAGTGTTGGTTCATGGGAGAATGACCTTTGGATGCATGTGTCAAAACCCCCAGAAAATGTGTACATCAAGGAAATCTATGATGTATGTCTTTTTTTTCTATGCCCCTTCTTTCTTACTTTTATCATCATAGTTCTTGTAAGGAGCACTTGTCAAGTATCAGCCAAATTTCAGTCCCATGCTTTTGCAGCTATGGACAATGGAAATGTCTACATTCTAAAATTATTCGAAGTGTATCACAGTTGTCATCTCAGGATACTTTATCTAACTTCTCATGAATTCATTAGACATAAATGATGGAGAAAGTCATGTAAATTGGTTTTTTTTAAAGAAATTATGTTAGACATGATTTTTTTTTTCATGTTTTATATGGCAGACATTAAGCTTCTTTATTTTCCTCCGTGCTATTGCTTCTAGGCTATTATCTTTTCATGATTTGTTCTTAGATTCTTTGGGGATAGAAATTAGCTCAACGTTCTTCTTCTACTACAATTTAGAGGAAAAACCTTTATAATCATGTTCTTTTTTTGGCAGGGATTCTCAGAGGTTGCACAAGATATGGGTTTCTCAATCAATGTCAAGCATAAGAAGATTAATATTTCGAATTCCCGGGTTTGTAACCAGCTTGATCTTTTCTTATTTATTCGGTAGTATCTAATTATGCTCTGTCACGTATATCATGAAAGTCTCGAGTTGTTCTCAGAGTTTACATATATATGCTCCATGCATGTGTTTGTTTTGTTATTATTTATCAAGGTTCTTATACTTACATTAACCTTTGAGGAGATATATATATATTTTTTTTTTTAACTAGCTTTTGTCTATGTAAACAGGTAGCTTGGGAACATGAGCAGTTTTCTAGGTTTAGGGTTACAGCCTTGACACTTTCTGGTCTTTCAGTGGCACCTGAATTTTTACAAAGCACAGGCAACCTACATGATACTAGGTAGGTGACAATACAGAGAACAACAATTGATGGCATCTTTGACTTTTTAATGATATGTATGTAACAATTCTGCGATTGAAGGGGTTAATCTGAAATCTATTTGGAAATTCACTAAGCTTTTTATTTTAATTGATTATATAGGAAATCAGCTGATGAGAAGGCTGTTGCCAGAACTGTCAAATTGGTTGCTGAGAGCCTTGCGGTAATATTAGTAGTTTGTATTTTTGTTTAGTTTTTCATTTTCTTTTTTGCAGGAGAGCAATTAGTAAGGTGCTAGGATAGAAGTTGCTTTGTTTTTACTGTATTAAGATAACATCCAATTTCAAAAAACAAATCCCCTTTTGTTTATATATACTTTAATTGGAAATGGAACTAGTAATATCTCCCTGCACTGATGCTTTTTCACTTATCTAAAATATTTGGACATGTTTTTTTAATGTGTTCCCTTTTTCTTTTTATTTCCAGAGGCAAATTTATGGACATAAAGGAAAAAAATTAGATATCTTTGCTGATGGTAGCAGCTTGGCCGTGAACGTTCATCACATCCAATCGTGGTTGGATCTCTTATCACGAACTCCTCGAGTTGCACCTTTTCTCTCCAAAAACAACCCTTTCATAGCTGCTCTTAAGAAGGTTTCTGTCTATTTTTTTTCTATTTCATTATAAAAAAACTTGTACTAGTATTTAAAGCATATATGCAGGCTTACCAAAATTTTGTTTGTATATATCCAAAGTCCTGGAAAATCTAGGGTTGTACACCTGATGTCTAATCTAGTATTTTTATTATTCCATTCTGAGTGTTACGAGCCTTGGTGGGTCGTAGGTTATAAGGGGTATTAAGGGACTGGTTAGGTTCTGCCGTGATGAACAGAGAGATAGAGAGAAGAGAAAGATAAAGAGAGGACTATTTGTTATTGATTTCTGCTTAAAATCCTCATACAATACTAATACTCATTATATAGAGTATTTTCTAATATGGCAAGAACTAGAAATATAACAACTATTGTAAACTAAGGAAAGATGCATAAAAATAAGGAAAGATACATAATATCAAATAATATCTAATAATTCTGATTTAATGGAAACTAGAATCTAAATTATAATCTATTATATTATTTCCTTAAAGGACCGGTAACATTTCCCCGTCCATGAGAATCAGCTTGTCCTCAAGCTGAAAAATAGGGGCTTATCCAGGTGCTTCATTGGTTATCAACAATGATGACTTTTCATATTCATCATCGTTCATGACTTCTAAAAAGAATAGTCTCTTGCACTTGTGGCCCTTTGTGTATTGCTCATCACAATTGAAACACAAACCCTTTTGTCGTCTCTCAGCCATCTCTATTGGATTGAGGCGTCGTAAAGAACGTTGCTCGGGTCCAGACTCCGACGATGCCAGTACGGCCAACACTTCAGGAGGTTTAGGAAGATTACTTGCTACAGGGGTTGTGTTGTAGCGACGCTCAAAAGCACGAGCTAAGCTCATGGCATGCTGTAGGTCAGAAGGTTTATTTAACTCAACATCTGTGCGAAGAGGCTCTGAAAGACCAGCTGTGAAAATATGCATTTGCTGAGTTGGGGTAACCGAATCAGCCCGGCAAATCAAGGCGCCGAAGCGATCTTGGTATTCCTCAACACTGTCGGTTTGGCGTAGATGCATTAGCTCACCCAATGGATTGGTACGAACGGGCGGGCCAAATCGTAGGTGACACAACTCCTTGAATCGGACCCATGGCAGCAAACCTACATCCCTCTCCAATTGGAAGTACCATTGCTGGGCAATTCCAGTGAGATGGTATGCAGCAAGCCAAACTTTTTCCTCCTCGACGGTGCGCTGCCCACGGAAAAATTGCTCGCAACGATTGATCCAGCTCAAGGGATCCTCCTTGCCGTCAAAGGTTGGAAAATCGAGTTTGTAATAGCGTGGCACACCTTGAGTTTCTGAACCAGTGGCACGATCTTGTGGACGGTGGCGCTCACCTGTTTTGGAAAGTTGCTCCAATGAGAGGAGGCGTCCTTCAGCTAGTTCAAGGCGGCGCATTAACTCATTTTGGCCTTGAACGATCTGCTGGTTGCTTTGGAGAAGGGTTTGAAACGCAGCCACGAAGTCAAATGCTGGTGGGGTTGTTTTATCCTTAGACATCGTGCCTGGCTCCGGTACCAAATTGTTACGAGCCTTGGTGGGTCGTAGGTTATAAGGGGTATTAAGGGACTGGTTAGGTTCTGCCGTGATGAACAGAGAGATAGAGAGAAGAGAAAGATAAAGAGAAGACTATTTGTTATTGATTTCTGCTTAAAATCCTCATACAATACTAATACTCATTATATAGAGTATTTTCTAATATGGCAAGAACTAGAAATATAACAACTATTGTAAACTAAGGAATGATGCATAAAAATAAGGAAAGATACATAATATCAAATAATATCTAATAATTCTGATTTAATGGAAACTAGAATCTAAATTATAATCTATTATATTATTTCCTTAAAGGACCGGTAACACTGAGCATGATCTGTAGTTTGTATATAAATCAAATAAAGTATAATCTGGAGAAAAAAGAAAAAAATAAAATCTATTTTCCATCACTTTGTTTGTAATGTGAATTGTGAACTTAGAATAAAGTATATGCGACAACCCCTAGTTCTTTGGCTTATTTCTCAAGTAAATCCCAAGATGCGGAACCTAGGTTCCATGAAGTAAAACCCTTTTAAATGTCTCAACTGAATGCAGCTTCAATATCACTGGTCTAGATGTCGAAAAGAAACTTAGATGTTATGCAAATACAAATAAAATATTTTCTATTGTGTGTGAAAACTTAAGACAGCACTGAAAACTGTGGATGGCACCATGACTTATACTTTGCAGGAATTATCCGACCACACAGTTGAAGTACATGTGCAGAATGAGGTCCTTGATGGAACTTTCACATTTTATGATTCCACGGAGGCCACACTTAACATATACCAGGTACTCTTTTTTATTTCAAAACAAGATTTAACTCTTAAATTGTTCGATCTGTTAATGTTTTAGGGGGGCAGGTTATTATTTAATTACATAAAAAATAATTTGCCTTATTTTGGTTGTAGGTGGCTGGCGTTACATTCGACTTTTTATTTCTGATGGTTTTGGGATCTTATCTGATAGTGCTTTTTAGCTTCCTTGTTATCACCACAAGGGTATCTCTCTCTGTCTCTCTCACCTCTCTCTGTGCCTGTCTGTCTCTCTCTCTCTCTCTACCAAGTTGACATGGTAAAAAAAAATTGCACGGAGCATATATGATGAAGATTAAAGAGTATCGCATCCATGCAGGACGAAATTATATTTGATATTTTAAGAATGTCAAATACTGATGCAATAAATTTGAATGATCAATATTTGATATGTTGAGAATGTGAAATACCAACACATTGATCAATATTTGATATCATTAAAATGTTCATAGCCCTTTTATTGTGTTCAACAAATATCCAGTCTGAAACTACCTTCTTTTCTTCAATATGAATAGTAGGCAAAGGTGTTGTTTGGGGCCTTTGGTTTTGTAAAGGAGGTTCCATCTCTTTAGAGTTGTTAGTGTTTTTCTCTGCTTGCACCAGAAATTTTGAGATTAGGTATGCTGACCTTGGTTATTCCTAAGCTACCAAGGGGGTTTGTTGAGCTTAACCTTTGTATACTCAGATGGCTTTCAGAATCCATTAAATTTTATATATTTCATGAGTATACTGGTCCCAAATTTGCATGTTTATCAAGTTTATTTTCATGATAAAAAAGTTGGAATTTGCCCCTGGATGAATGCACCAAAAGAATCATATCAACTCAATTTTATACCCCATAGTTCTTTTATAGAGGATAAAGTTTGAATATTTACAAAATTGGGAGTTAAGACTCATGATTCATAATATTCTTCAAGATCAATGGCTCATACTCACATATGAAGCCCATCCAAGAGTTCAAAATTTTGAAGCCTCCTGTTTGAGCTTAGCAATGTCCTTGTTCCACTTAATAGATACTAAATTTTACTTTATCCAAATTTTAAAGGCAGAAAACCAGTATCTCTTCCTGAGTGTTATGTGTATCAATAAATTTATGCAAATAGGCTTTTCTTAGATACTATTAAGATATATTATTCTTTATGTTATAGGGGCTTGATGATCTAATTAACATCTTCCGGCGGCCTGCTGTGCGAAAATCCAAGTCTACATAGACCCATGCAATGTAGTAATAAATTAATTTGTCCCCCTTTTGTATTTACAGACAAATTCACAATATTTTGTCAGACTTAGATTAGAAATCAAGCCAACTTTTTCTGGTAGCGCACCTGAATTTTACAACCTTGTTCCCTTTCTCTGTAGAAATTTTGAGTCAATTTTTGTTAGCTCTGAATGACTGATTTTAATATTGTTTTAACTTTTGTCTCTCTTTTTTTTTTCTTTTATTAAATTTGTTTTATGGACATAAACATATGTTTGAGGGATAATTAGACATTCATTTTTGGGCATATACAGTACAAACCTCATTGTTAAATTGTAAAATATACAAATTTGAGGTTTGAAGACAAATGTTCCTGAGTATTTTATGAAGATAATGCTGTTGATGGATATATTTTTGGTTGGTTAATAGTTACGGATAGGATTTCACAGAGCAGTATTATTTGTATTTGTATTAGTTGGGAGGTGATTTTAATCTGAGATCCACAGCATAGCCAAGTCGAGCACGACCTTTCTTTTTATTCCGAGAAGGCTTGAACGCATTTCTGGTAATGGGTTGGCGATGCATATTTAACCGTCGAGGATGTCAATTTGGTGTAGAGGTGGTGAGAGTAAGAACTTACCGCACTCGGATCAAAATAGATGCCAACTTCTGTATTATGATTCTTTTTTAATGGTTCATACCGTTTTTTTTTTTTCCCCCTCTTACCTTTTTCTACCAACCTCCTTTTGTTACCGTTTGTTTGGGGTCAAATCGTCAAGATTTCGTTACCAAGGTTCGCTTTTTTAATTTTTTTTTTCTTTAAAAAAGAAATTGAGATTTGGCGATAGCACACGGCTACTGTAGATGACCTGTGACTGTGAACACTTTCAGTGATACAGATACTCCCCTCTTTCCCAGCTGACGCATTTAATTTGCAACAACTTGCGCATCACCAATTTAAGGCCACCATATTGCAGTGTCCGAAATTTTCCTTCATTTAATACTTATAAATAATCCCACACACAATAATATTGAATAAATTATAAAATATGATGAAGATTTTGGTAACATATATATGAAATTGTCATGTCGAGAAAAATTAATTTGGACAGGTTTATTTGTGAAATAGCGATTTAAAACAGAAGTTTCGCTACAATACTTGAGTGGAAATTTGGATCCTTTTTACAATTTCTTGTGTTGCTGAAGATTATAAATGTTTTCAGTTTTCTATTTCATTTCTGCCTTTCTTTAGTACTTTTTTATCATATATAATATATTCATGCATTGTTTCTCCATAGGATCTGATAAGAAGAGTGCAATACATATGTTAAATGGTGATTATACGTACACGAAAAAATAATAACTTTTAAAAGTTTTTAAATATGCCATATCAGCGAGTCCTCCAGCGTTCGATATTGCTCGTCCCTCTAATTAATTTTGATAAGAGGATTTTATATATGATAATGGTTCTTTTCTCGTCGTTTAAACCGAAATGTTTTTTATATAATTCAAAGTGCAGCAAAATTCTTAAAGTAAACTAATTTCATATATGTTACTTTCTATAAGTTTTCATGCGACTTATTGTGTTATTTTTTTCATTATATAGATCGATCTTTAAAATATTTAAAACATTATTTGGTCATAAATTTTATTGATGTAAGGTTGTTTATCTAAATTGTCTTAGTATGAAGATTTAATTTATTAACTAATAATTTTTTAAAAGTAAGTTTGACAACAATTCTAAGTAAATACAGAATAATCTCAAATATTGGTTTGGTTGATTTAGTAAGTGCAAAAGAAAACATGAGTGGTGCCGTTATGATTACAAGGCACTATAATTAAAGAGGAGATTTCAACATTCGGACGTCTCCATAAGTCGACAATTTTCTAATACCACATCAAAAGATAATCTATCCGATATGATCCGTACGAAAGACAAAGACATTAAGTAATTAGATCTGTTAGATTTTGTTCCAGTAAAAAAAACAACAAATTTGTAGATGTCCTCTGGTATGGATGATTGTTGTAACCCCCCCCCCCCCCCCTCTCTAACTCTTTTATTTTTTCTCTATGCTTGCGTTTGGATGAGTGAAGAAGAAGAGGAAGAAGGAAGATAGGAAGAAAAAAAATTATAAACAATCCAAACTCTTCACAAAATTACACACTTTCCAATATTTCTTTCCACTTCTTTCCTTCTTCCCTTCTTCCCACACCTATCCAAACGGAGCCTATGAAAAGAAGAAATAGACCATATTTTATATAATGTAGAGAAATCACTATCTATGCTTTAGAGGATCAAGATCGAAAAATGTAAGCATTCAGAACCTGTAATGCTTGTCGCTTCAGTCCTATGTTGTTTGTATATTTTCTATTTTGTTTTTCCATCTCTATTGATAGTATGATTGTATGAAGCAGACCTCTAAGGCTCTAATGATCCTTGTACTGTGAAAAAAGGGCTTTAGACTACTAACATTATTATATGCTTTTTTTTTGTATATCCTATTTTTTTTATAAAATGAATGACAATATTATTAATGTTTAAAATATTTGATAATTTTAAGCTTTTATTTTTTAACCCCGTACGTTTACGAGAATATTTCGACGCATGCACTCACATCATGCTGCCCCATTAATATTTTATTTATTTATTATTACGTATGGTAAATGACATCAATTTACGTTCTACTTCTAAACGCCAAGTATTGGGTTCTAACATATTCTAAAAGTATCTATTTAGACAGCTGCCAGTCAAAACTTTCAAGTAGAATGGAGATATTCGAAGGATGAAACATCATAAAGTGGTTGCGCTTAGATATAATTGTACCTACAGTTGTCAAAAAGAATAGACACAGAATTGTTAGATATTTTAAAACGAAAATGTTACATATAAATTGAATTTATAGTTTATTACTTTATTTTCAGCGACCGTTTATAAGTTAGCAAATGGAGGTCCATACAGATTCATTGTGCTCGCAATCTGACAGCACATCAATTTACTTGTCTGAGTGGCCGTTTGGATCGTTTAGAAATTTGGAGAATTTGGAGAAGTTGCAATTTCTAGGAATAAATTTATTGAAAAGTGTGTAACTTTGTGAAGAGTTTGAATTATTTATAATAAATTTATGGTAAGAAGATAAAATTTTCCAAATTCTTTGGAGAATCCAAACAGCCCCTGATTAGAGTCATCCAATAATCATAGAGTAATAATCTGATTAGAATCCACACAGACGGATTTACTTGGACTTTTAAAATGAATATATAACTTCGGAAATGAGGACATGGATTTTGGAAGGAAGATCTTCCTAGTGTATATGACTTGCATTTAATTTTAGCAAGATTATAGTAAAATCTGGGGTTGTATATGAGCTGAATTCGAGCGAGTTGGAGATAGTTCAAACTTGACTCAGATGTAACTTGAGTTGACTTGAGCCGAGCTAGAAATACTTTCAAGTTTTTTAAATTGACTCAAACTCGGCTCAACTCTAACTTAAGCTAGCTTGTGGCTCATGAGCTAACTTGAAATAAGCATATATTCTTCAAAATTTTATTTATTTAATTAATATATTCTTTTAGTATTAAAACTTATTGACATATACAATATTTTAAAACATAAAACTATTATTTTTTTATATTATTTCTATTGATTTGAAACAAAATATGTCTTGGAACTCAATTTGTCAAATGTTGTAATTATTTTAAGAAAAAATATATAAGAAATTTTTTTATGATAATTTATAAAATTTTAATACTTCAAAATCATATATATAATACTATCTGAAATATAAATTTATTATGTCATGAGTCGGCTCATGAGTTGCGAGCTGAGTTGAGCCCAACTCAAACTTGCCTTGTCACAATTCGAGTTTTGTTGGCTCGAGTTACAACCGAATTTTTTTGAGTCGAGTTCGAATTAGTTCGCGAGTTACAAGTTTTTTGCTCACTCCCAGTCAAATATAACATAGCTCAATAATAATATATATGAAAACTTTGATAAAAATTCATTCGAGAGATTGCAAAGGTTTGAAGTAATTATGCCCCGAGATAAATAACCAGAAAACAAAGAAATCGGAAAGAAAAAAAAATTATCGGAAGGATTTGTTTTGATCGGAGTAGAATGGAGGAAGCAAAGATTTCTGAAATCACTCCGGTTGATTGGATGCGAGATAGAAGAAGTTTTTTAGTTGAAAGGAGTTGCGATCAACACCATCTATTAAGCGATCAAACGGGAGCTTCTTGAAATCCCACCAAATTTCTTCCCTTAGGGAGCGTTTGGATCGTTGGAAGAAAGAAGAAGAAGAAGGAAGAAGAAGAAAAAAAATTATAAACAATTCAAATTCTTCACAAAGTTGCACACTTTCCAATACTTCTTCCCACTTCTTCCCTTCTTCCCTTCTTCCCACACCTATCCAAACGCACCCTTAGGGCTTAATGGAGTAATGAGGGCTCAGGAAAGGAAGTGTAACATTAGTTTCTTGCTCTAAGTTATTATTCAGGGTGAATCAAAGGGAATGGAAGAAAACCAACTTTACATAAGAGCTCATTTAAAGAGAATGCTAGTTACTCTCAAAATCGGGGTGTAACCAAGATAACCAACATCTAAATGTTTTCTACCAAGAATGACCTTGTCTTTTAATTCATAAAATTAAGTCCCAATTCAAATAAAAGGGCAATATTGTCCTTATGTGAATTAAACGTAAAATTACAATCATTAACCCTATATATGCATTTTGAAATCTGGAGCAAGATAATAAGATTTTTTAAACTTCTTTCATCTTCCTTTGCTTTCACTTCCTTACCTTAGCTTTGATTTTGAGTTTGTAGAGCAGACCCTTAGCTCCGTTTGGATAGATGTGGGAAGAAGGAAAGAAGGGAAAAAGTGAGAAAAAGTATTGGAAAGTGTGTAACTTTATAAAGAGTTTGGATTGTTTATAATAAATTTGGGTCTTTTTCCTTTTTGCTTCTTCCAACCCATCCAAACAAGGCCTTATATTGGAAGAATTTGAAGACGGGATTTGAGGGGTGCGAAATGCCGACGACTTTAATTTCATTCCCTTAACCCTTTCGATTAGAAATATTAGAAAAACAAATTCCGAATCCGATTATCATGGTTAAAAAAGAGGTATTCGATCAGGGTGTAACCGTGTAAGTATGCTTTATTTGATGATAATAATTTGTTTTGGTCGTGGTGGAAATAAAAACTATAAATTGCTTAACATGTTGTAATTCAGCATGGATCTTTTGTACTATTATGATATGAAATAATTATATGCTATATTTTATTCATCTATTATGTGAAGTGTGTTGTAATTAACAAATTTAAATAGAAGGGTTAAAACATGGGAAGATATTGAACGATAAGTATATTTTTAAATAATTATGAATTCATATATAAAATCAGTAAATTTAATAGGTTCAGATTTAAAGCCTCGTAAGATCCAGTTTATTTACTGCTCTGACCAGATAAAGGATATATAGCATAAAAGAAAAAAAAAGAATGTACCCTAAAATAAGATGAATTAAAAAATAATATTTATCATGGATATAAGTTGGGTGCTAGAAAATTTAATCACAAGCATAAAACTACTAGGCACATCGTACCATGATTAGTTATTGATTTTTTTGACTCGATAAAAATCAAATAAATGGAAAATATATATAAATTTAGAATTATACACTATATAGTAGAGAATTCCTTACATATTTGTTGGCTAACAAATACAAAATAATTAAATATTGATCTTTGTAAACAAAATAGTTAAAATAAAAATAACGTATTTGGTCATGTTAAAAATAATACTATAGACATAAAATGTGTCATACTATCATGTCAGACAACATGTTGTTATGTAAGGCAACAAAGAAAAAGGTAACAAAAAGAAAAAAATTTCTCTAGAGGCAAGGAGTAGCGTGAGAATTAAGCAATGAAGAGGGATGCAACCATAAAGATGTCGTCCTTTTGTAAAAATAAAGCAGACTGGAGACTGGAGAGAGAGAGTCAGAGACGAGAAAGAGAAGGGAAAAAGGCGAAAAGAAAACCCAAAAAGCAGAAAAAAGCGAGAAAAAAAAGAGACAGGAAAAAACTCTCTCTCTCTCTCTCAGCTCCCAAAACCCTCGACGCCATTTTTCTCTCCTCTCTCGGCGTGCGCCGCCATGGCATCTCCGCCTCAGCTTACATCTCCTCTCATGCACTGTGAGTTTCTCCTTTTTTGTTCGTTAGTAGACAAAAAGCTACTAGACTAGACTCTTTTTCTAGCCTTACTTATTTTTCTCTTTTCGTTTACATTAATTAATATAGTTCGCAAGTGAGGGCTGCGAGGTGCCGTGCGATTCCCACTGGGGTGCCAGTTCTTCAATCCATCCAATTTAATTTTGTAGAAAAGGAGAAGAAGGCTGTTTGCTTTTGTTCGCAATTTTTTACTTCTTCGTTGTTTCAAAGGCACGCATCCTTTTCTCTTACTTTTCTCTTTTGTAATTTCAATCGAGATCGTTGCCTTTTCACGGATTCAATTCCATTTCTCTTTAGAGCCTCTTTCAAATTTACCACTAACACGAAAACTAGTTAATGTCTTTGTAATCTCTGAAAGCAAGCACTGGCAACCTCAAATTGCATGCTCAGATACAACAAATGTGCAACATTCAATTCTTGCTGAAACCACTACACCTTATTATTTATCCCCTAAATGCAACACAGTGAATTGATGTGACACCGAATGGCATGGTCTGACATAACCACTTCCAGCAAGCACCCTGAAGAAAAACACAACACAGTTTTCAAGGAGAACGGCTCTCCAGCCCCCAAAATGCCTTCTTCGTCTCCCCAAGTTGCACCTGGGAGTGGGGGAGCCGGGAAGCGTCTGGAACCGAAGGATGCACTCTCATACGCCAACATCCTGCGGTCAAGGAACAAGTTTGCTGATGCGCTGGGGATGTATAATGGAGTCATAGAGCAGGATGGGGGCAACGTGGAGGCGCTGATTGGCCGTGGGATATGCCTGCAGATGCAGGGGATGATGAGGCAGGCATTTGAGAGCTTCTCTGAAGCTGTCAGGCATGACCCACTTAATGTGTGTGCTCTGACTCACTGTGGGGTTATTTATAAGGATGAAGGCCACCTGGTTGAGGCTGCTGAGGTAACACTGTCTCCCCATTGTTGTAGTTGCACGTTTGTTTCCTTTGTAATGTTTGTGCTTGTATTCTGTCTTGCCTCCCACGTTGTATCTGCTTGCTTGCGCATCTTGGTAATGCTGAAGACACAAAGTAGACCACTTCTGTAGTTGTTAGTAGTACCAAGAAAGTACGATTTTGAGTTTTGATGTCATATTGGTCAATGTTGTACCAATATTTGCAACTAAATTGGATAAGGTATTTCTGTTTTTTTTTTTTTTTTTTTTGTTTGCGTGTGCATGCATGTCCTGTGTCAAAATATATACTAGTTGTTCTATCTAGAATCTGTATTTAGTATTCTAACCTGACCGTGTCTGCCATTCTTAAGCTGTGTGCAGGCCAATTTTACCTTGGTACCATGTCGTACCTATTAATTCTAAGCTTTACTGCTTTGCATAAAGATTATTGGCTTCTATAGTTCTGAATAATTTTGTTTTGCATGGTGTGGTAACTGGAGCAGTTATACCAGAAGGCACTCAAGGCAGACCCATCATACAAGCCAGCCGCAGAGTGTCTAGCCATTGTTCTAACAGATCTCGGTACCAGTCTGAAGCTGGCTGGTAACACTGAAGAGGGGATTCAAAAATACTACGAAGCCCTCGAGATAGATAGCCATTATGCTGTAAGTCATTGATGCTTTAAATTGTTAGATTTGACTTACTCATGAAACATAGTGGTGTGAGTTTTCTGTATCTATATATTAACACAGCTGCAATTTGGTCTAGATCAATGTCTCTCTCTCTTTTGTAAATATAGCCAATTCCTTTATTTTGCTAACTTCCTGTAAGAATTTCAGGATGTTTGCTACAAAAGGATTACAAAATAATGTTTTTACTTGTGTTAGTACGAACATGTGTGTTATTGTTAATTCTTTTAGACGGTTTCCTTTGTTTGTTTGTAAAGAATCAAGTTGTTTTGGCAATCTATAGTAAGAACTTTGGACTGTTACCCACAAAGGACTTATGCTAGATGAGACTTCAAGTTTAAGACAATGGAAATAGAGACATAATATGATGTAACCCAATCACCAATGCACATATAAATCATCAGCGAAAACAAATATTTTTTTCCCATGGGGTTCAAAAAGATACAAAAGAATTTTCCTATCAATTTCAGAAATATAAGGTCAAAATGAGCTGCTTTATTAAATATATGGTTTGGGGTCAGTTTTGATTCCTTTTTAGATTTTGTATTAGAATATAAAAAGCGAAAGCCAAATTAGTTTAATTTTGAAGAAGATGGTTAGTTAATCGCCATAACTGACCAGTATATTTACCGCTGACACAAACCCACTCACACTTGAAAACAGGTGGCCGGATAAGTTTCTTTTTCCTTTTGGCATCATTCAAACACAGTAATGACCATGATGAGCAGTCCATATCTCATATGCATTCAAATTTTTTTTTTCCTCACTGCTTCTGCTTAAACATGGTTGCACAAAATTTGGATCTTATAAGTGCAAATGTTTAAAAATTTTCAAATATGTACATCTCCAATGCAGCCAGCATACTATAATCTTGGTGTGGTGTTTTCTGAGATGATGCAATATGACATGGCACTTAGTTGCTATGAAAAGGCTGCCTTGGAGAGACCTTTATATGCCGAGGCCTATTGTAATATGGGGGTTATTTATAAAAATCGAGGCGAACTGGAGGCTGCAATTGCTTGCTATGAGAGGTTAGAGTTTATCTTGAAGCGCTTGATTCCACCATGTAAACCTCAAAATATCCTTTACACCCTCCCCTGTATATTACCTAGCTACCTCTCTTTTCTGGATTGTTTTTGGAGGGAGGAAAAAAGAGGGGTAAAATAGTTTAGGCATGTTATATATTAAAGGTTGTACATGGCATTTTTCTGATATTTGGTTATGTTAGTGCAACAATGTTTTATAACTTTTTTTCCCCCTTTTCGATAAAAAGCAAGAGCCTAACTACCTTTTCATTCTTCTCATTGGCAAAACAAATGGATGGAGTTGGATCTAAAAGCAAAATTTAATCAGCTTTGTTATCTTTTTAAAAATAATGGGTAAAGATTAAACTGGTTCTAAGGACGGTCAATTTGGTACTGGCATCAGCATGCATAATTTGATGTAGCATTCCTTTTATTTTTCCTTTTCTGATTGTATATCAGGTGTTTGACTATTTCTCCCAATTTTGAGATTGCTAAAAACAACATGGCTATTGCTCTTACGGATTTGGGCACAAAGGTATCTCCAATATTTAACTCTCATACAATAGGTATCATGCCAAACATAAGTCAGTACCAGTGGAGACTGGAGACTGGCATTTCTTTAATGTTCACAAAGATATGATGTTGTCTATATCTATCCTTTATATAATGTGATTTACTTTTTTTAAATGTGATAACAGGTAAAGCTGGAAGGAGATATAAACCAAGGGGTCGCGTATTACAAGAAGGCATTGTACTACAACTGGCACTATGCTGATGCAATGTATAACCTTGGCGTGGCATATGGTGAAATGCTCAAATTTGAGATGGTTAGTTTGAACCTCTCCCTCCCCTGTCTTTCCCTTCTCCTCTGCTTCCCCCCAAAACAAACTCACCCACCCACCCACTCCATCTACCTCACAGTCTTAAGATCTCTCATCTCTTGAAAGTTCCCCTCCTTTCATTTAGGCCGTGTTGAGATTTAAAAAGATTAATACTTACATAGTGGGTTAAAATGCCATTTTTCTACCCCTAGTATGTGTCCACTTAAAAGGTTGAACTTGAAGGGCAAATTTCAATAAAAAAATTAAAATAAAGTACATTAGATATAATCTGTTTTAACTTCTCTACTCACACAAAAATTACATTATTTTTTACTTTGTTTGATAGGCATCAAGTATTTTAGAAACTTCAATTTGGACAATTTTGGATGTTTCTTTTATGTCTCCTGGAGAGTTGTGTAGATCTAATCCAACTGTCTTAGTTTGTCATTATGTTTTATTTTATGAACTTATGAGCATTGGAGGCATGACTGATGCAAAATAATGAATTATGAAATCTGGATAAGCCTAGTAAGTGGCATTGTTGATTCCCTCTTGTTTGCAATAATAGAGCTTTTAGATTTTTCTTATTTCTGAAGGCAATCGTATTTTACGAGCTTGCTTTACATTTCAACCCCCGTTGCGCTGAGGCATGCAACAATTTAGGTGTAATTTACAAAGATAGGGACAACTTGGACAAAGCTGTTGAGTGTTATCAGGTTTTTTTTTCCATTTTGTTAATTATTTGCAATAATTTGTAAATTTTTTTGTATAGTTCACATCTAGTATGAAGTTTTCTTTTATATTTTGCAGATGGCTTTGTCTATCAAGCCAAACTTCTCACAATCTCTAAACAACCTCGGAGTTGTTTATACTGTTCAGGTTTGTCTTCTAGTTGAACTTTGTTTAGCTCTTTAGGTAATGGGGAATCTTACCTTATTTTCTCTCAATTAAGTGTTTTTTTTTCCAACTGTCTCTGTAGGGTAAGATGGATGCAGCAGCTAGCATGATAGAGAAAGCTATTGCAGCAAATCCAACTTATGCAGAGGCTTACAATAACTTAGGTAGATGTTACATGATTGAAATTTGGTCCTTTTTTAAATTAAGATAACTTATCTGTAAGCTTCACCTTCTTGTCCTGAAGTAATTAAAATTTCTTGCAAGTCATTTGTTTTTTTTTTTTTTTCCTTTGTTTTATGACCAGAGTAGAAACTAGCTTTCCCTCTTCAAGCAGTCAGAGAATTATGCTGTTTGACATGACAAATAATGTTTGCAAGATATTGTCTGAAACATCATGAAATATTTTATGTTGTTTCATTATTCTTAACTCAAGAGGAAACATGTTCATCTTTCCAAAACTAGTTTTAGCTAATCTGATTGTGGATTTGTCAATAGATTAAGAATAAATCAAATAAGTAATTAAAAACACTGTTAGCTCTTGCATCGTACAAATAGTGAATTACTGGTAGGAGTATCAGTACAAGGTTCCATTGTAACAATTATTTAATTCAAGGTACCTTGTTTATGGGTTAATAAAAATAAAAAAAATCACCCTTCCCCTGTATGTTTATGTGAGAGATACACAGTTGACTTGGTGGGTGGAGGGTATTTCTTTTTCCAGTGGTATATGAGATATCTTCATGTTTATTTTTTCTAGTGCATAATCATTCCTTTAACAATTTTCTTTTATTATTTGCGGCAATTAGGGGTGCTATACAGAGATGCAGGTAACATAGCTTTAGCAATAGATTCTTATGAGAAGTGCCTTCAAATAGATCCTGATTCTCGAAATGCTGGTCAGGTACTGTTCTCTATATTTGTTGCATACTTTATTTGTGCATTTTTCCATGTCTTGGTTTAACTACTTTTTTTTTGACTGAGGGCTTGTGAATGATATGATACAGAATCGACTGTTGGCTTTGAACTATATAGATGAAGGCATAGATGATAAACTCTATGAGGCTCACAGGTACAAGATTTCTTTTATTGGTACATTTCAGTCTGGGAAGTGAGAAAATTTCACATATTCTTCTATAAATCTGGAATTATCTGTTGTGTCCCCTTGTTCCTTTAAAAAATTCCCAATTTCCCTCCAGTTATATAGAAAGAGGATAAGATTAGGGTTGGTGGAGTCATGTGGTGGGATTTTGTAAGATAATGGGGGCATTTTGTTTCTTCAGGTAGAGGTAGTAGTCTAGTAGAAAGGTTTTGGAATTTTTTTTTTAATTTGTGAAGTTTACAGACCCAGCAAAACACAAACAAGATCGCTAGGCCATCTTTTGACATCTTTATATGTAATTTAAGAGGTGTTTGGGGAAATAATTTGTTGGTTTTGTACAGTAATGCGAGATATTTTTTTTATTAGTGTAGAGTGTAGAATCGCTTTCATTTTAACAGACCTTAACTACTATAATGTAAATGCTTACCATCATTTTATATGCTTTACTTTAAAATTGAAATGCACCATATGAAGGGAATGGGGAAGACGATTCATGAAGCTATTTACACAGTATGACAGTTGGGAGAACCCTAAAGATCTAGATCGTCCATTGGTCATTGGCTATGTGTCCCCTGATTATTTCACCCACTCAGTGTCCTATTTCATTGAGGCACCTCTCTCATGCCATGATTATACCAACTATAAAGTCATCGTCTACTCTGCTGTTGTAAAGGTACTGTTCTTTTGACATTCCCTTTTTTTTGAGTAAGAGGTACCAAATATAATTCTGGTGTGTCAACCAACTTTTGGAAGCATGAGAAGTTTGGGCTGGTTAGGTTCAAAACTTGGAACTCAGAACTCTACTGGATCAACACATTAACACAATTTCCCTTGGTTGATCTGGGCCTGAAACCTACAGTTATTTTGATACAAAAGTAATGTGCAGCAGCATCACACTTGATCTGGGCTACATTTACATTTTCTTGTTAAAATTGTTGCAAGTTTGATGCTTATTGAAATTTTCTGAAAATGGAAGAAGTCCATTTTGTTCTGCTCAATCTTTTTCCTTTTCCATTGGTTTTCCTTCTCTTAGGCAGATGCAAAAACCCTAAAGTTCAAGGATAAGGTTTTAAAGAAAGGAGGTACTTGGAGGGACATATACGGCATCGATGAAAAGAAGATAGCAAGTCTTGTTAGAGAGGATAAGATTGATATTCTGGTAGAGTTGACGGGTCACAC
The DNA here is from genome assembly GCA_028095005.1 of Rhynchospora pubera. Lineage (NCBI taxonomy): Eukaryota > Viridiplantae > Streptophyta > Magnoliopsida > Poales > Cyperaceae > Rhynchospora > Rhynchospora pubera. Next base: position 67,204,703 of record CM051461.1, on the reverse strand, counting down.
AGCTAATAATAAACTAGGCACTATGGCTTGCCGGCCTGCTCCTATACAGGTTCATACAAATGATATTTTTCGCCAGCATTGGCATGTTCTGCCATTTCCTTCTTATCTATTTATTTGCTACATTGTCTGCAGGTGACTTGGATTGGCTACCCTAATACAACAGGTCTTCCTACAATCGACTATCGGATTTCAGATCCATTAGCAGACCCAGTTACCACTAAACAAAAGTAAGGTTTACATCTCCGATTTTTTTGAAACAGCTTCCTGCAGAAACTTAAGACTCCCAGTTCACTCCTGACCATATTAAGTATGCAAAACCTATTAATTTATTTATTTTTGCTATGGGCAGGCATGTGGAGGAGTTGGTACGGTTGCCAGAGTGCTTTCTATGCTATACACCCTCTCCAGAAGCAGGCCCTGTCTGTCCTACACCTGCTCTTTCCAATGGTTTCGTCACTTTTGGAAGCTTTAATAATTTAGCCAAGGTAAATTGTATAACTAATTCATTTTAGGGTAATATTACTATTGATGCACTTTAACCAGCCAGTTAATGTTAGCAAACTAATTGAAAGCCTGCTGTGCTGATGCGGTGTCCTATATTTTTCTCTCTTTACACAGTACAGTATAATTGAATCACAATGTTTATTGACTGGTCGGGAAATTAATAAACCTATAAAGTTACCATGTTTCACATATTTTTCTTTAGCATGTTATGCAGCCATTCAGAGTTATAGGATTAATTATTCTCAAGTGTGGAAGTACAAAAAACAAACAAAAGGTTTCAGTCTTTTGTTTGTGCTTTTCTCAGGATATGCATCTTCTGTAAAATAATTTGCCTCTTGTCTGAGACCCTCAAATTTCTCTTCTGTGATTTGACCTGACCAAAGCATAAGCAACCAAACAATATGATCCTTAGCAGACTGGAACCTAACCTGATTCAATCCTGAAGTAGATTGTTCTGAGAGACCTGAACCAACAGAAATGTAAATGCAGTTTGACCCGCATCATGAACTTGGCATCTCATCTGTATTGTCCTTTACTGATATAACATTCTTGCTGGTCTGAAGAGGTATACTTGGTCTAGGAACATTTTTAAGTAGTTTCACCAAGAGTTGAATAACTATCTTGCTGTCCCATCTCTAAAAAACAGATAACACCAAAGGTGTTGAGAGTATGGGCACGAATATTGTGTGCAGTACCGAACTCACGGCTGGTGGTGAAGTGCAAGCCGTTCTGTTGTGACAGCGTCAGGCAGAGGTTTCTCACCACTCTCGAGCAGCTTGGCCTTGAGCCTTTGCGTGTCGACCTGTTGCCTCTTATACTCCTCAACCACGATCACATGCAAGCATATTCTCTCATGGATATCAGGTTAGCTTTTTTTTTTAAAAAAATATTTTAATTATGTTATCATGATTTATCTTGAGTAGGTTTATTGGGCGGTTACAAACTATGTTTTGTAAATCTTTGAATGTAGGGTGTTTTTGCATTCACAATATATTACATTGGGTAATTGATGGGGTCTTGTTGTTGTTTTTTTTTTTGGGGTTGTTGGGGGGGGGGGGGGTTTAAAAGAGAAGAACTCTATATTTTGCAAGTTGTACTATTTGTTTTTCAGTTTTTCAAATCGAATTATTAATGGATGACACATGAAGAAATTGTACTAATTTGGGTATTCGAAACATTCTTCAACAACACCAAAACTGTTAGTGTAATGGATATATTTTACAAGGCTTATTTCTCTCAGGTCTCAATGCACCTTTTAGTCGTTTCATCGTGCCAGTATCAGTTTTTTTCTTTCCCAAATTACCTGCTTTTCCTTTTCTCTTCTTCTTACTTCTTTTTTTTTTGGATAATGCACAGCTTGGATACTTTTCCATATGCCGGGACCACAACTACATGTGAATCTTTATACATGGGGGTTCCATGTGTTACCATGGCTGGTTCAGTACATGCCCATAATGTTGGCGTCAGCCTTCTTTCTAACATTGGTATGATCTCTTTAGCCTTGCCTGCTTTTGTTTTGTTTTTCTTGGTGAAAACTTATTTGACCTAAGAGCCTCTCATTGAATAAAGTAAAGAAACAACTATAGGGGCTTCTTATTAACTTATCTATTATTGATGTTTTAGGTACAACATTTATCATTTTCTCTGTGATACATAGAAAATGCAAAGCCTTACTTCCAAACATAAGTTGATAATCCCTATCCTATTTCATAATATAGGTCTTGGTCGATTGGTCGGCAAATCAGAGGAAGAGTACATCAAAGTTGCAATTGACCTAGCTTCTGATGTGTCAGCCCTACAAAATCTGCGCATGTCTCTGCGTGACCTGATGCTGAAGTCTCCTATGTGCAATGGGGAGAAATTTACTCGTGGGTTAGAATCAGCATACCGTGACATGTGGCATCGTTATTGCCGTGGTGATGTACCTTCTCTTAGCCGGGCCGAGCTGCTCAAACCCGATAGCCTCCCTGTACCTGTTAAGGGGCCAGATGGAAGTGCAAATGCGAATGGTAACAGCACTGGGAAGGGGGTAATTTTGAATTTAGGTGTCAACTCAAATGGGTCGGGGGGCATGATTACTGGCTCGAGTTCAGTTTCGAGTTCGAATTTAATCACGAAAAACGATGAAAATGGTCATGGGGGGAGATAGGAGGGGATTTTTGTGGAGAGACAATGTGCTATTTGATTATACGATAGGACCATTTAGTTCTGATTTATTGCTAATTTCAGAGATGGTGGTGTGCGGGGTTTATTAGATGAACTAGTTATTGTTGTGGGCGTTAGATAGGAAAAAGGTTGGTGTTTAGATTGCGCATCTCTGTTGAAGAAAAAGAGGATACGAAAGATTTGTAAAGTTAGAAATAGATGGAGCATAAAATGCGAAATTAATGAATTTTTTTCAGAGGCATTTGCATTTTGTTTTGTCTATCTGGTTTGATGGTATTGCTACCATAAAATATGTCGAATATCTTATCCGGATCTCATATTTATTATATGTTCGTCTTTTTATTTAATAAGTATATTAGTAGCATGTGCAAGCCCAAAAAAAAGGGAAATAGTAGTACAGAATAAAGGCGCGCGGAAAGATATCTGAATTTTATTATCACCTTGTCAAAAATGATTTCAATTTATTTCTTATTTATTATAAGGATATTTTATTTTATTTTTTGAAAAACTATTAAGGGATATAGGGAGATCTGAAGTTACCTTTCCAATAGTTGCTCAGATGACTTCTAAAAAACAAAAATTGTTCAGACGGGTAATTAAAAAAATAAAATAAAATAAAATAAAATTGTTCAGACGGACTCTTGCGGCCAACACGTGTCAGTGTTGAGACGCGTGTCATTTTCTCTGGGCCAAACTACACGCGTCAGTTTCTGGCCTCGCCTCTAAAGCAGACCATACACCGCTCTATATATTCCATTGTTTGTTTTGTTTTGTTATTGTTATTTTCTTTTTAAGAAGCTTGAATCCAAGAGATGAACACAATCAGATCAGCAAAATGATGAACCTATTAGCATTTGGCCTTGTGCTGTCAACACTCACAGCAGCTGGAGTCTTGACACCACCGTTAAACCCACCTCACCACTCTCACAGCCAGAGCGGCTCTGACCAAGTACTCCGAGAAGGCCACCGGGTTATAGTGCTAGAATATGAGCGTGAAGTTCCAGCCGATACCGGTACCGGTAATGGCGAAGGTGAGCATAGAATCAAGGCTTTGTCTGAGTCGACAAAGGATAAGATTTGCGATGCTTACGGGGTGTGTCGGGATAAGCTGTCCGGCGCTGCATCAGAGGTAGAACATGTCATTAGAGGTGCGAAAGACAAGTTATCTGGTCTTTTTCACCATAGTAAGGATAAGCTGTCAGATGCTGAAGAGACAGTGAAAGAGTCAGTGAAAGGTACAAAGGATAAGGTGTTGGAAGCCAAAGATGCAGCAGAGGATAAGTTATTCCAAGCGAAGGAGGCAACCAAGGACAAGGTGTCAGATGCAAAAGATGCCTCGAAGGAGAAGGTATTCCAAGCCAAAGATGCAACCAAGGATAAGTTATCCCATGCCAAAGGGTTCACTAAGGATAAGTTATCTCAAGCCAGTGAGAAAACTGCGGATATGATTTCTGAGGCGAAGGAGGCAGCCAAGGATAAATTATCCCAAACCAAGGAAGCGGCAGAGGATAAACTGCACGAGGCCAAAGAAAAAATAGGAGACGTGTTGCCCAATGCGGAGAAAAGCAGGGAGAAGTTATCTGAAATGAAAGAAGAGGTTAGGGGCAAAGCTTCACATTTCAAGGAAGGAATAAAGGAAACAGCAGAAAAGGCAGGGGATATAGCAGAGGAAACTGCACAAAACCTGACTGACATTGTAAGGCGTGCGCGGGATGTGGCCTATGACATGGCATCCTATGTGGCAAGGCCTAAGACGGGCCGTGCAATGTGGGCTGTTGCACAATTGCTAGGGTTTGCAACAGCATATGGCACATGTGTGTGGGTCACATTCATCGCGAGCCATGTGCTTGTGTCAGTGCTCCCAAGACAGCAATTCGGGATGGTACAGAGTAAGGTATATCCGGTGTATTTTCGTGCAGTTGCCTATGGGATTGCGGTGGCATTTGTTGCACAATTTTTTGGAAGGGGTAGAGGTAGTCTGGTGGAGAAATTGCAAGCTTATAACTTGCTCGGTGCACTTGGCATGGTGCTGGTTAACATGTTATTCCTTGAACCTACCGCAACTAAGGTAGTCTTTGTTAAAAATTTTTAATACCTTTATATTTACTTAGTAGTTTGAATGACATCTAACAACTGAATTATGAAATCAAGTTAGGGGAAATAAAAATTCAAAGATTGTTTGTTAATAGAATAGCTGGGTGCTGAGTAGAAAATTATTGTCCCGACCATGTTGGGAGTAAGTATAGAAATGTGAGTGTATAAATAATTCTACCCAAATTGAACGTAAGAGAGATTAAACTGAGAGAGAATTGATAAGAAGTTGGTATAGGTTCTTCCGTTCTTGTAATCTGCAAAAGATGATGTTGAACTAGTTATTCTTAAAAAATGTTTTGCAGGTAATGTTTGAGAGGATGAAGGCAGAGAAGGAAGAAGGCAGGGGACGTGACATGTCCGACATGGTTGAGCCGGTGATGACTGCAACTCCAACTGCTGCTGTAAGTGGAGTTGCATCTGTAACTACAACTACCACCACTGCCACCACTGCACCAGTTGGTAGTGGCTCATTTGGTAATGTAAAAACCACTTCTCAAAGTGAAATGCATAATGAAGAGACAGCCGGAGAGATTAAGCTTAGGAATCTTAGCATCAGACTTAGAAGGTGGAATAGTTATTCCTCTCTTTCTAATGTACTTGCTCTCATGTCACTGACGTGGCACCTTGTTCACCTGGCCAGGCTGATGGCTTGCTGTGATTAGTGTTCATTTTCTTTTTCTTTTTTTTGGGTTTTTGTCGGCCTAGCGTTCTCTTTGTTTGTAGGCTTGTTAGATTTTATCACTATGTTGTTTTGTTTTGTAGTTGCGTAGGGTTTAGTCTGGCTGATATATGTATGCTCTCTGTGTAAATTAATTTCAAGGAAATGACCCTAACCCATCAAATTGGCTTGTTGGCATGAACAAGAATAGATCGATAGAAAAAATAAATAAATAAATTGACGTCTTAATTACAGAGTTATAACTTGAAACCGAGCTGGCCTATGCCCATAATCAATTAAGAAAACATGAAAAAAAAAAAGATATAAATTCAAGGAAAAAGTTGCCAATGAGGCCAAGAATGGCTCCTTGGTTGTCTAGGAACTTGTATTGAAACTAGCTGAAAACCTAGTTTACAAATATTTACAAGTCTGTAATATTATTTCAAGGAAAAACGTTTTCTTCTACTTCTAGTCCTTCTATAACATAGGCAGAAGGTCACAACAGACGCAACAATAACCAGCTCCAAAAATGCAACTATCCTTATAAATCTATAAAGAAAAAAATATATACAGCTCGCATTAGTTGGCCATATTGGGATATTAGAGAAGACATTCATGCCAGTAGAATATCAGAGAAGATATTCTTACCGGTTAATTTATGGAATAAATCCTCCATATCAAGACTGTCTATATTTTCTAGTGCACCACTCTAATCCAAATCTGTTCCCACACCATGATCATTTTCCTATCCTCAGTAACGATATCTTTCCTGCATGTGTTTGGACAAGTGATGCCGCTGTCATATTTATCACTCCCATCACAACAATCTATTTACAGGACAATCCTGTCCAATATATATATTATTTTGTATTGTAGCATCAATCATATTTTATTTAGTTTCAGTTGTTTCTGTTGTTTCTGTTGTCTTTTCTTCCTCCTTATAGTTTTGCATAACTAGACTTTTCACAGGACTCAACTCAAGATATACGTGATACAAAATACTGTAAATGTAAAGAGCAATGTCCACACATTATCTTTTCAATTTTCTCAGAAAAGCAGAATTTAGTTTTATATAAATAATGCAATTTACTCAACGACTGTAATTGTTTTATATAAATACTGTAATTTACTCAACATGGTGATACACCACAATCTCCACTTCGAGACGAACCCAACAGTCAGTCTAAAATTTGGTAAAAAAAAAATCCCAAAGGTTTTTGTATGCATAATTTCAGCTTAATTTGAAGGGCGATTCTCAACAAATGCTCACCAAGGGGCTGCATAGATTCAAGGAAATGGGATTTCCTGACAAAAGACAACTAGTTGCATCCCTCATAGCTCATCAGTTATGATAGTAGAGAAAAACAGAAACATGAACGTTTTGACCAAAAAACTATATCTGCATGAATTGCCAAACAGGCATAGCAATAATGAGCCTTTGACTGAAACTGGTAAATAGATTAAAATAATTATACAAGAAGGTAAGTACCCAGAAACCACAGGATGCTCAATCAAGGAAAGGAAAATATGGAAGAAATCATTTATGAATGTACCTCTCTTAAGAAACTCTGAGTTAAGTTCCCATTGCTCTTTGTAAATAAGCTCTGCAAATCCAAACAGTGAGCTGTAATTTATTACATCTTGAGCTATTTCAGTATTGAAAAATTATGGCATTTTCTGGTAACTGGTTAGTACTTCATACCTCAGGAGGAATTGGTTAAATTCAACCAAATTTCTGTGCATGTTAGCTTTAACAATATTTATATCTTAAATATTTAATATACATGATATAATGGCTACTGCCAAGCTGATTGGCTTTGCCAAGAAAATATTTTGGTAAATTTGACCCAAAAAAAATATGCTTATCAGAGAAACATTAACCATTTTTAACTAAATGGGCAGTAGTTAGCCAAATGCATGCACGAAAATTGAGGTTTCCTGGTTATGATCTTAAAAATTAGCACAAATAATCACCACCTTTATCATAAAGTATTTCCACATCCAGGAATCGAGAAAACTTATTTTTTTCTATTAGAAATTGGAAACCTAAAAGCTTGTGCACAACATTTAAAACAAAAAAAAATAGGCTCCAATTTTTCCTTCATTTCTCTAATAAAGGATCTAACCAGAAGCCAGATTCCTACTTAACAATTAAAAAGATATCATATAGCATTATGAACTGCACATCGAAAAAAAGGAGGGTTCTGCTATAAAACTAAAACCTTAGTAGCATGCATTCTTCTTGTTTTGGGAATCCTGTAGGGGCGCACATTCATCATGTAGTTAGCCCTGCCCAATTCTTAAAAGCAACAAGCGCCTCCATCTTCCGGTAATTCCTTTTTCTCCTCAATTTTGCCACCGTCAACTTCTTGTGGTTCTCCATAAATGCCTGTTTGTGCCTCCATTTATCAACATAAATCTTCAATTCATTTGCCTTCTCCACCACTTGCATTGCCGCATCAAAAAAGCCTCCCTTAACCAATGCATACAAGAATGCATCAACCAAACCACGATCAAAGTCAGCTTCATGTCTCCTGACCTCAGTCCAAAGCATCAACACGTTGAAGTACTTTTGGGCTGAAACATACCCATTAATCAATGAAAGGTAGGTCTGATTGTTGGGTTGAAACCTCAAAAAAGCCATCCTTCGGTAAGTTCTCTTCGCATCTTCCAACCTGCCAACCTTGCAAAATGCATGTATGATCGAGTTCCAATCATGAGTTGCTATCTGGATTCTCGGGTCATCCACTACTGAATCTAGAAATGATGCCATGAGCTCAGGGCGATTGTTCTCGGTTAAACCAGTCATAATGGTTAGGTAGCTTGTTTTGAGGTCAGGAAGCATTGCCTCTCGCATCTCTCTGAAGAGAGAGAAGGCTGACTGGAAGTCCTGACAAGTCATGGAGGCATCAATCAGGGCATCATACATGGGAGAGTCCAACCGAAGACCAGCATTATTTATCTCAGCTACAAGCTGCGCAGCCTCAGCAGTTCTCTGTTCCTTACAGTAGGATTTCAATATACAAGAGTAAACACCTAAACCAATTGACGCTCCCTGAGCGGACATTTCATCGAGCATGTTGTGTGCCTTGTCTAAGTGACCTAACTCCACACAAGCACTCATCATTCCAAAGCCAACAGAGCAATTCGGTAAAATAGATTTAGTACAGGCCTCTAATTCTTGTGATTGAATAATCAAGGCAGCCATTTCCTTGGTCTTGCCATTCTCTAAAAAGCATTTAACAATCTCAATATAAGTGTCCTGTTCGAATATATTAGATTCATCCTCTCTCCTTTCTTTCAATGCTCGAAGAACTACAGACGAAACCGATTCAAATGCACCCAATCTGACATACCCACTGATCAAATTAGAGAAAAACGGTTTCTTGTTTGAATAACCCAGTGCATTCATCAACTTATGTAGCTCATCAATCCTCCTCTCATTCCCTGTAAAAGCATATAAATACGCCAGAGACCCAAAGCTGTTCAAATCAGGTGATAAGTCCAAGCTGGACATTACCTCGAGCACCTTCTCGGCATCAGAAACTGACCCGAGAATCCTACAACACCCGTCAAGGACCTGATTGCAAGAGTCCAAATCAGGCCTCATGCACTCCATCCTCTCATCCAATGCAACCTGACAGTTCTCCTCAAAAACACGCAAGAAAGCACGAAAACTGGCATCATTCATCATGGCCATTGGAATGAGCAGGGGGCCCCAGATGGAAAAAGGCGGGAACCGCCTGTTTTTCAACATGGCGCGAAAGAGTGCGAGAGCAGGATGCAGAGAATGAGTGTGAGCAAAAGCTTGAAAAAGGGAGGTGAAGGTGTCGAGAGAGACAGAGTGGGGAGATTTCTCAAGGAGGTAGATGGAGGCGGCGAAGGCGCGCTTGAGGGAGAGGCGATCGGCGAGGGAGGCGAGGTGGGAGATGAGGGAGTCGGAGAGGGAAGGAGAGGAGGGGAGGAGGGAGAGGGAGGTGAGGGACTTGAAGGAGCGCCATGCGAGGTCGGTCTGCTTCTGGTGGGACTGGAGGGAGGAGACGAGGGTGGATTCCAGAGAGGCCTGAGTTTGGGTTTGTGGGGAAGGAGAGGGAGGAGTGGGAGGAGTGGAGGTGGGTTTGGGAGGGACGGATTTGAAAATGGAGGGTTGGAGGAAGGAGTAGAGACTGCCACTACCACTGAAGGTTTCCGAGGAGGATGAAGAGGATGAGAAATGGAGGCGATGGAGGTAAGTGGAGAGCGAACGGCGACAGCGCCGCATCGAGTTGTTAGTCTTAGCAACTGTCTAATTTTCTGAGCAAGTCACAAGATTTATTTTTCGGAAAATTGAGAAGCCTTAAAAGATCGTCTGCACTCGGCGTATATTCTAAGAGTCAATGAAACGTGGGTCCTACTGTTATGCGCGAGTAAGCGGAAGAAATGAATTATCATGGACCGAGATCCGACCCGATCGGATGGACCGAGACCCGACAAGCCGGCTGAACGCAGAAAAAATGTTTGACTCTGAGTTCAAACCCCACTCTGAACGCTGAGATTTTCTCTGCGAGTCTGCGTTCAGACCCCTCGGATAAGAGCCGTTCGATAAAAGCGAATGGTGAGGATTTACGGCAAGCGCTACATTCGCTCAAAAACAAAAACAAAAACAAAAACAAAAAAAGGAAATATTGGATATAACCCCTCTAAGCTCTACTATAATCTATTGTTGGCATTTGAGCTTTAAATAAATAATACAAATTCGATTACATGCGGAGATATATATGACACTGTCACACTGACTCACCTCACTAAACATTACCTTGCTTCTTTAATTCTATTCCAAACAGAAAGATTACTTTACTCTACGATCCACATCCATCCTCAAAATACAAAATTAAGCTAAAAAACATACCAACACCGTCAGTCAACTCAAAATTCCTCTCAACAAATTAAATCCTCTTCCTCTACTTTCCAAACATTACTAACAAATGACCAAAAACACACTCAATTACTTAATTAGACTTTGCACCACACAATATACCAGCAGCCTGCCGTGCAAAGTATGAAAGAATGATGTCAGCGCCAGCCCGTCCAATGACATCAACGACTCCATCATCACCAAGCCTGCAAAAAGGTCGAAACGGTGTCGAAACTTGGGAGCTCCGTTAACCGTTTTGTTTCGTTGACGGAACAGATTTTTAATTTCGTTAATCGTTTCATCCGAACGAAATTATCGAAATTAACGAAATTTTCATGATTTACACATGGACGAAACCGTTTTATTGTTTCGTTAACCATTTTGTCCAACCAAACGAAATCGTTTTGTTGTTTCGTTAACTGTTTCGTCCGGACGAAACAAAACGTAAAACGGGCTTCCGTTTTCAGCCCTAATCATCACCCTCTCCTCATCTATCATCTTCAGAACACTTGCTTTTATCATAGAGTACTCTCCTGACACCTGAATTCAACAAGTCAAAACCTTAATCAAAACCCAACTCCAGATAACAACAGAAAAACCAACCAAAATAAAAAAGTGACACTTTATTATTACAACAATAGAAACTTAAACCAATGGTTTACATTTACATTTTCACATGTCACCGGGAGCTGGACCTGATCATATTCAATGGACAAGGTTCAACTAAGGCTATATGTGACATTACTTGGTTAGCACAATTTTAGAGTCTGAACAAACCAAGCAATACTCTTTTCATTCATTTATTAACCAAAAATAGGATGTTGGCACCACAGTACTCTTGGAAGAAAATAGAAGGCTTCCTCAATTTTTCTCTTTTGTGTATGAATAAATTATGCATCCATGAAACAAAAAACAATATTAAAAAATGAAACAAGGAAATCAAACAAATATGAATGATAAACAGAAATTTGATACAAACTATTAGAAGAATCAAGGAGGAAAAAAAGAATATGGGTACCTGGTAAGCAGCAATTGGTAAAGCAGAATTATCTCGAAGAAGACAGATAACATCTGTATATGGCAGTCCTGGTTTCACCTAGCAAAAACAAAAAGAGTTTGTTGTTGCACACTTGCACTAACTAAAATCTATAAAATAGGTACCCCTAAATAAAGGGAAAATCCAAGTAAAGAAACCCACCAAAAGAATATCAGCTCCCTCAGCCTCATCAGCTTCTATTAGAGCTTCCCTGTAATTAGCAGGGTTCATCTGGTACCTGTAACAATTAATTAACAAAAGAAGATTACCCAACCATCAGATTAGAAGATAGGAATAAATAAACAGAGATAATCTAATAGTGAAACATCATACATTTTTTTTTTGCCTCCAAAACGTGGATTTGAATCTAGAGCTTCGCGAAATGGACCATAGAATGCACTAGCATACCTGTAAATGAAAATAGCTACACTTACACGCCATCATTAGAACAAAGAATTATAAATTTTGAATGTCTAAGTGAAAGGGAAATATACTTTGCGGTGTACGACATAATAGATACATCATGGAATCCTTCAGCATCAAGGGCTGCACGAAGGGCACCAACCTGGCCGTCCATCATATCGCTTGGGCTGACCACATCTGCACCAGCTCGGGCCGATTGCATTGCAAGTACAAATGAACTTATGCAAAGACTGTATTCAGATAGATACAGTATATTAGGGAGGGAGACTAGGTTACCTGAGAAACAGCCTGCTTGCACAACTGATGGACATAACCACCTGGCATTCCAAACCACGTAACTTGTCTATTTGTGGCAAGTGTATCTTTTTTTGAAAGCCGAAATTGGATATGGATATAACCACGTAATAATCTTCTCAAACCGGAAATTACCCCCATCATATATGCTCTTGAAAATGGCCTTACTTTTAAGGGAAAAATTGCCATGAAGAAAGGATTACCGTTTTCACCGCTCTGGGCTTTCATTTTATTTGATTTGTTTATTTATTTTTTTACTATTATTTTGGCAAATACATGTCGCTTCAAATTTTAGTCAAACCTTTGTCATTTCAACAAATACGGAAATACCCACAAAAAGTCTAACAACAGAATAAAAGGCTAACACACTGAGAGCAAAACCATCATAAATCTCCACGGTCCATGCAAATCAGTCAAACACATCCATCAATAAATATACAGGAAAATGGGTTCTACAGTCTCAAGTTGGAAGTGTCTGCTGTTCATAGAATAAATTCTAGCAGTGTGTATTATTACATTATTACATCTTTCTCAGGTTATCAAGCCGTGACTGTAGGTCAGCATCAATTCCGGTATCAGGACCGGCAGCACCTTCGGGTTGAGCAACCTTGCTGGCGGTGGCCGGTGCACTGACTGCTGCAGTGGGGGCCTTGATGAGCTCGGAGTTGATGTCAATGCCAATCTCATCGAGGACCTGGCTGACGAGTTCCTCAGTCTCCTCCTCTTCCTCATCACCCTCGAGGGCGTCGTCAATCGCGTCAGCCATGACCTCGCTCGTCATCTCCATGCGCTCGTTCTGCCGCTCAAACTCCATCATTATGCGCTGCAGTGCAGGCAGGTTCATCTGCCGGTTCATCTGAGACATTGCCTTCGTCACCCCCTTCATAGCCTCCCCCATTGCTTGAGTCGATTTCAGCGTCTATTTTTTATGATTTTTTTTTTCAATTTCATTTCCTCCTTTCACTGAAAAAATTATAATAAAAGATAGGTCCACACATAGAAACTGGAGCATAGGTGTATACCTGAATTCTCAGAGACACTCCTTGGAGCTGTGATTTGAGTGCATAGAATTTTGTAATCTGATGTCTTGTGCGAATCAAGTCTTTCGCCATCACCTTAACTGCCCCCTGTAAGTCCAAAATTCAACAGAGATGTCTAGATGATTTAGCAAAACTTTCAAGAGAGATGGTTGTGAGTTGCACAAAGTCCAAACATTATATTTACTGGCATCTGAGTGTTCAAGTGGTTTTATTAGTGTGAGCATAATAATACACCATTTCATGTTATCTTTTTAGCATAATCTATTGAAGACTTATTAACAGAAGTAGGGTTGGTTGATACTCTGAATATGTTGGGCAAAATTTAGATTGAAGAAAAGAAAAATAATCAAAATGCAAATAAGCAGAAAAGATTGTGGAATATTGTGTACAGCCTAAACAACAGCACCTACTTATAAGAAAAAGAAAAGAAGCTGCAATTTAGCTTGATTCTTCAAAAGAAAGCACAGCTAGTACTACAGTGGATTGGTTTAAAAAACCACGAAACAAGCCAAAGAAAAAGAAAATAGCACAATTTGTTTTTTGCAACAGACTAAGACTAAGACTAATACATAGGACGCTCAAAAAAGAGAGTGCGATCAAGTTAACAATGGGCAATCAAAGATATTTTTAAATGAAAACAGAATTACCATCTGTCCTTCCTTGGCAGTTTTCTTGATCTCTGCAATAAGCTTTTTCTCCTGGGTTTGCAATCCTTGCCTCTCCCTTTCTATTTCCCTGATGGATCTATCTAACATCCTCTTATTCTCTCTTAATAACTCTGCAGTAGAGACAAAAATAAAAAATCAGTTGGAGATGTAAGACATACCTATATAGTAGCACACTAGCACCTGTAATTTGTATAAACAAAGCACTGAAGAAAAGATGGAGGTTACAAAAAATTACCAAGTGATTTGTTAACCTAAATAACACAACATGGGGTAGATGTATCATCAAATAATAAGATCACAAATAATAGCATGTGTCAGAAAACTTGTAAGAGGATCAGTACAGTACAGGACAGGACCTATTTATTCTGAACTCAATAAGAAAATATTTAGGAAGCAGCGCCAACCCTAACAATATCATCAGTTCAAATTGAAGCAATGAAATTTATAGGCGACTACATCTACATCTACATCTAGCTCTTGAAGCAAATTAATGGAAATGCTTAATCCCCAAAACGAATTGAATTGAATTGAAGAAGGGGTACGTACCAGCAGGGGTTTTCTTCTTCCCGAAGAGAAAACTCATCTTGGAATTTGGCAAACGCTGTCAGAAGAAGAAGAAGAGAAGCGATCAAATCAAATGAATGATGGATGGAATCGGATCCAAACTCAACAGTATTTCAGTCTCATATACTGAGCACTGATACAATTCTCGGCTACACTATTTAACTATGGCGAAATTTTAAGAAGAAAAAAACTAATCTAAAGAATCATGATAATAGGACTTAAGCATAAATTAGTAAGGTTTTGATTCCCCCGCCACTTTACATGAGAGATGCAGCTGTTGCAGTTGGCACAATACCAGTCAAGATGCCAGGTTTTGACAGATGTAGCAACCTAAATTATAGAAATCAAAGTAAATTGTTTGCAAACTTGCTACCATGGATTTGAACTTCATGTTCAGCACCATTTAGAAAAATATATTGATCAAACATTCCACTTTTCTATCTCGAACATATATCCAGTACCAAAATTTGAACTTGTTATTTCAGTACCATTAAGAACAACATAGAGGCCAAATATCCTTTCTTATATTTGTTATAACCAAAGAGGCTTACTTTATGATAAGTAAAAAACAAATTATGTTAAATATCTTGCACATCACAACCCTCAGAAACAAAAGAAATCGAAGATAATCCCATAATTATAAAAGTAACAAACACAATACTGTTTCTCTCTATACTTGTCTTCATCTCTAATCTCTCTATTACATCAACTGGTAAAAACCTATTTAAGTTTGTACCTGCCACCAAGGGGAGGCAGAGAGGCGACGAAGAACTAGGGTTTGCTTGGATTCCCTGCGACTGCGATTTGCTTCGACGAAAGAATATCAGGTTTACTCCTTTTTCTCTCTCGATTACTTTCGCTCTCTCTCTGTAAAGGTTGGAGAAGGGGCGATTATGCGAGTGTGCGTATGCGAAGAATTAATCCGCTGGACATCTAACCGTCCGTTTAGATCGGACGGTTCAGATGAAAACAAGTCCAGAGGATCCGGGTATGAATACGGATTGGCATCCTCTACTGTCGTTTCACAGAGTATCCGGGTATGAATACGGATTGCTCTGCTGTCGTTAAAAGGACATTAGAGAGCTGTCCGTTGATAATTTAATTAATATTTAAAAGGCTTAATTTTTTGTATTTCTGACAGCTTTCTCTTTTATATTTTTTTTTTCTATTTTTATGAGGATTACCATACATAACACAAAATCTCTCCTCCGGCTATCCGCAGAAGGTGAAAAGCAGATGAATAATAATCTGCTTTCAGAAAAAATCGAATAATTTCTTGGGAATTTAAAAATTTAAATGTTTAATTCAAACAGTTGATCTTATTCAATTTTACGGACGATGCGTTTTTATAGTTTTATAAAATTTGGAGTCGATTTGATACTCGATTAAATAACCAAACTAGGAACGTATTAGAATTAATCAGAGATAGTTAACTAGATGCATTCATTTGTTGACCACTTGATCTAGTATCAAATTAACTCCAAAATTTATAAAACTTATATAAAAATGTATCGTTCATTAAATTGAACAAGATCAACGGTTTAGATTGAACATTTAATTTTTTAAAATTTTAAATATTGGT
Source organism: Rhynchospora pubera (assembly GCA_028095005.1). Classification (NCBI taxonomy): domain Eukaryota; kingdom Viridiplantae; phylum Streptophyta; class Magnoliopsida; order Poales; family Cyperaceae; genus Rhynchospora; species Rhynchospora pubera. Next base: position 67,188,780 of record CM051461.1, on the reverse strand, counting down.
AAAATATCATTGGACAGCACTCTACTGTCGAAACGACAGCAGAGGATTTCAATCCAATAAGTTACAACCGTTCTCAACGGATCCCATTCCGTTACGGCGTTACCAGATCAAGATGGAACTATATACTTGCGTTTTTCTGAGTTTTTATATCCGTTCCCAATGGAACCATCGATCCCGTCACAGTTAAACATAACATAGCAAGCCAACAGATTAATTATTTACTTTTCGTAAACTGCACAGCTTGTTTCTTTTCTATTCCAATTATTAATTCCAGCAATCCAACTTACACTGTTCGACCTCGAGCATATTGAGCCTCCACAGCTCAACCATTGGTCAAGCTTCCCCCTTTCGATTTCCCTTCCCTCATTCTGGTAACTGGTAAAAGGATTTTGCAATGCACCTACATGCTTGTAGTAAGTACATAGACTCACTTTTCTGCCTTCCTTTTGTTTAGTTGAGAAGGTGGCCTCATGGAGACCACAGATGTTAATTGGAACCATGAAATTTTTCAAAAAGTCATTTTAAAATGGCTGCAACAATCTCAATCCCCAAATAGAACAGCCACTCAAATACAACCAGCCCATTTCTGTTCCTATTAGCTGCAGCAATGTTAATTCTTTGTAGCTTCTACTTTTACACCATCCTCTCCTAAATTCAGACTTTGTACCTCATTTTTGCCTCAAAAAAAAATTCAGACTTTGTAAAAATTAGCATTTATAGCTTTATTATAGGTTATTTAATAATGTTGTTAGTGCATGAATTTGTGTTGCCAGTTCTATCAGTTGAACTTAAATAAATAAATTTCCTGATAGGGTTCTTCTGGTATTAGGTAGTGCTAGACTCCATTGTTTTGAAGACTGGACCTGCTGGTATAGGGCACAAATGGGTTTCAAACTCTGGTCTGGTAGGAAAAAAAAATAAAATAAAATAAAATCTGTCCTGTAAGTGAACCAGAAAATTCTTTGTATTATCACTAACATTTAGAGTTTATTACATCTGTTTCTCCACTCGACAAAATCATGCTATTGCACTGGTACCCCTCATCTATTGGTACCAGTGCAGCAACCTTATCTACAACCCCATCTATATATATAGGAGCCATAGTGGCTGTATCAATAAAATAACAGACTGTAAAGACGTAAAGCCAGAAAAGCAACAATCAAAATGAAATTCCTCATGCCAGAAGACATAGAATCCCCATCATATTTATGTACAGACCACAACAAGTAGGTAAAGAGAAATTGTATGTCACATAGAAAAAGCTACAATACAAAAAAGAAAGATATTCTTAAATTTGAAGAAAAGCTTTGTAAATACTTTTTCTTAGTTTTTATATCCATTCCCAACGGAACCATCACAGTTAAACATAACATAGCAACAGATTATCTGTATAGAGTGTGTTTCTTTATAACTGTTTTGTTTAATTACAGATTTGGAAAAGAGGATGAAGAAGAAAGACATTGAGTAAACTTATGAAGAAGAGAATAGTATTGATAGATGCTACTAAATTTTATCTTTGTAATTGTTTTGTCTAATTACATTACATTTGATATTGTGTGAAGCTTTTTTGTTACTTACAAGTACAAATGTGAAGCTAGATTATTTTTTTCTTTTTCAAAATGAATGTATTGAAGTATAGTGCCTGAAACCATTTTCTAAACAGTTCCATCCTTCTTTGAGTCTTGCTTAATTGTGTTTCCATCCTATAACAGGTGGTATCTAAAAGGTGGCAGTGTTCTTCAATTAACTTTGCCAGTTTCTTCTCCAATAGCAATTGTGTTTGTATCGTGCACGCCCAACCTGATCCTATACCAGGTGCAAATCCAAAGAAAGACGTATAAACCTTGCTTTCCTTTCTTAAATGTAATGTTAAGCGGCCCATTGACGAAAAATTGACTGGCAATGTATTGAATTTAGTTCTAGGGATAGACCAAGTGAATTGTTTTAAGGATCAGCTTATATGCAATACTAACATGCTTGCATTGGTAACCAAAGCTAGTGAAAAATAATAAAAAAGAAAGAAAGAAGTACCATTTTAGCTATAGCACGCTAAATTTTCTTGGGTACCTGAAGAATCTACTTTGTATTTGATGAAAACACAGGAATGTTCAAAATACATATGGCTGTGGCAATCAACACATTGAACAGATTTAGACATAGGGCACTAGAACCTCCTCTAAAAATAGCTCTCATATGAACAACCAATGCAAACAAAATTACAACATATGAAACAGCTTTAGACAGTGATACTCCCATCTTTGGGTAAATCTATACACCAATAGACCAATGGCCTATCAAACGCCAGATAATTCAATTCTGACAAGGAACATTGCAGCTCAATAGATTGTACTTTGATAAACTAAAAGCCTATGATTCAAAATACTCACGTTGTGCTGATGCCAGTGGTAGCTAACAAATTATATTTGTATGTGCCTGAGCAGCAATCGCCATATCAATAGCAATATCAAACATTCAAAACAACATTAAATTCAGATCAACTTGGTACAAATTCCCTACACTAGCAGCTGCTCATATTTCATCTCTTTTACAAAATTTGTGCTTTGCATACAAAAGGTCGCCAAGCTCATCAGGTGAATCAAATTATTCAGAATCTCTCAATCCCAACTCGAATAATCATGAGCAGAATGGGGCAAAATGGAGTCTCATACTAAGCGCTTAGAAGCGCATGCCAACAAGATTATAAAGTGTCAAAAGGCAGATCAAGCGAAATTCTAATTAGTATACATCACAACAACATTGGCATCTCTCAATAAAAACTAAGATATTGCAATCTTCCCAGAAGAAGAATTTCACATCAGTGTTTTTGCATAAGACACGCATGCCCTACATGCATGGCCTTTAATCTTTGACAATGGTACGCAATATTCTCACATCATGAATCGGCCTACATTAACAAAAAAATAAAAACCTTATTAAACACATACTGACCAACAAAAATCACAGATCATGACACCAAAACAATGGTTCTCTCATTTACTGTGTTACGAGCTAATTTACCCTATTATGGAGGCTTAAAATTGAAGGATTCTCAATTAAGAAACAAATATAAGTGTGACACAATAATATTATAGTTACCAAGAGTACCCAAGAAAAAGAAAAAAGATCTAGCCTAAGAAACTCAAAACAAACAAGATCTTCCACACTGCTTCCTCATTGTTTGAAACTATGCCCGAACAAAACCTCCCTTTTGCACTCTCAAACTAACAAAAATGACAGGTATGATAATGTTGGATCTATGAGGGGTAAGTGACAGCACATTTTTTTTCTTTTTTATTTCCCCTAAGATGTTCGAAAACACATGTACTAGTACGGTGATATTTTGTTTCATAGGAGGCATAAAAGAAAACTGACATTATATCAAACTGACATATAGACAAAAAATCATAGTACCTGTCATTTTTGTCAGTTTGAACACTACCAAGCCTCTTCACAATCTCCATACCTCTGCACACTCTTCCAAATATTGTATGTTTTCCTGTCATTTGTTGCATCATTAGAGTTTCAACAAGTAATAAGTCCGGAACCAAAGTGTGTCTAAGAAGTACCACAGGATTATTTAACGATGATCTATGCTAAAATAGTAGTGTAATATGGTTAATAGTTTTGGATTTCAGTACCATGCTAATCAGAACAGCATCAATCAAAATTTAATACCAACAGCACCATACAGGAGTGCACACATTTGAAGTCAATTCTGTGTCTATTCAAGTGCTCATGGTTCAATTAAATCAGAGTTTGAAGGCTTTTATCCCAAAAAAGTTGGGGTAGGCTAGAAATGACACCCTGACATTGGTCATTTCTTTTACATATGGCTGGAATTTTACGCTGGCTCGCCAATCCCATGGTTCAATTAAAGCATAACTAAAAGTTTGAAATGAGGATATATACCATCAAGTGATTGGCAAGGAGCAAGAGTAATGAAGAACTGGCTGCCATTGGTATTGGGACCAGCATTTGCCATTGATAGGATGCCAGCACCAGTGTGCTTCAAGTCTCGAGTTATTTCATCCTCAAATTTCCCTCTGAAATTTAATAAAATGACCACAGACAAAAAAAAGTTATTAAATTAAGGGGAAAATGGGAAATTCCAATCAAATGACATGCTTCTAACATGTGAAGTTATACTGGGAACATTTTTTGTGCTTGCGAAAATTGTAGTTTCCTTTCTAAAAAGAAAAAAGACTGCAGAAAACATTAGAAAATAAATAATAAGCCCATTTGATTTTGTTTGAGGGTTTTGCATACCCATATATGGACTCCCCACCCCTTCCTGTACCAGTAGGATCTCCACCTTGCACTATGAAATCCTACAGCACAAAAAAAAGGAAGAAAAATCAATTGATAAATAGAAGAGAAAAGAGAAACATTACCAGGGTTATACATGAGAGGAGATGTAAAAATAGGGTTTTAAAAAGATACCTTGATAATGCGATGAAATTTCACATTATCATAATAGCCTCTTCTGGAAAGCTCTAAAAAATTCCTACATGTCTTTGGCGCATGCTTATAATACATCTACAATTACAAATTACATACAAGTTATCCAATTAAAAAGAGGCAAAAATTAGAAAATAATTCCTATGCTTTTACAATAATTGCAATAACTAAACTCGAGTTAAACCCTAGATCAACCACAATACCAACAAAGAATTTTGACAATAAAGCACCACATTGCTGGTACTTGAGGGTACATACACAGATACCAAATTTATTAGATAGTTATGAAAAATGATCTGTTTTCGAGAGAAAAAGAGAGGGAGAGAAGGGGAGGGGGGGAGTATAATAAGAAAAACCTCAACAGTGAAGGGGCCCATAGAGGTCTCCAGTGTGACCTCAGGCGGGCCGCCATCGGCGCTAGACATCCTTTTTGAGTTTTGAGTTTTGAGTGTCGACTGGGAGAGAGATACTGGAGAAAGTTCTTCGGGAGGAGAGAGAATTTGGAAACGAAAAAGTACTAGGGAGGAGAATGTCAGCGGCAGCGCAAGCCACTCACAACTCACAAGCTTCTGTTATTTTTCTCCCAAGGTCACTAGCTTTGCACATTTTCACGTATTCATCCTTTATTTAAAAGTTTTTTAAAATATTTCTCAATCAAATCAACACATTAAAGTTTCAATTTTCTCACAAGTTTTTTTTTAAAAAAACATGAAATGACTTTTTGTTTTTGGAAAGTCAATCTATCTTGAAACGAAAAAAATTTGTAAGACAATGGGAACATCTCTCATTAACTTTCAATGTTTCTTTTTTTTTTTTTTTTGCCTGACGTGAATCTACCTTTTCATTTTTCCAAACATAAACACACCATAAAATTTATTAAATTAACTCTAAAATTTTATTCAAATTTACATGTAAACACAAATCTTGTTAATTTAAATAAGATCAACAATTTGAATTGGACCTTTGAATTTAATTGTTAAGATGATAATTAAAGAGTGAAATGTTAATTTGGATGACACGCAAAAATGTGGGCAAGGGACCTTTTAGATTTTTATCTACTCTATCTACTAATTATAACACTACATCATCAATCATATGTATTTTTCTCTCAACGCTGGGTGTACTACTGTACTGATGATATTTCTTCAACTATTTTTTTATTTCTTAATTTTTTTTTTATCGCAACTCACAAGACATAAAAAGTTGATAAAAAGTTTCAAAACATGAACTAAAACACTCTAATCAAAACATACTCTCCGATCGTTTTTCTTGCTCAAATAAATGAAAAAAAAAATACTAGGCTCTGCCGATCGTTGGACGTGCAAGAGGAATATGAAATAACTTTCTAGTGGATGATAGGCGGATTTCACGTTGAAATATTTAATTTTTTTAGACCTTAATTTCAATTAAATGTTTGTATTTTAGTTAGATTTTATTGCATTTTAGATAGAAATAAGGTACTGCTATTGCCCTTTGTTTATTTTCAAGTTCATCAACAATTTGGTACAATTTTGGACCCTAGACAGTGTTCAAGCAGAGTAAGTCAAGACCCTAGTGGATGGAGCAAAGGAGCAGATTCAAATCAGACAAGGCGTCTGTTCTGGTGACCCCTTCAGGATCCAGGCGACCCCGCCTAAATCAAACTGCCAGACTAGATTTGGAGCAATATTTTCTGGAGAAACGTGTGTTCTATTTTCAGACCAACCAGACATGTTCTCCACACATGGAAACCAACTTGAGAGGCTATTTAAACATGTAGAAGACCACCAAAAAGTCTATGTGAGATTTCAGGACGAGAATTGAAGGAAGTTTGCAGAAATCAACTGCAGCTTGTCTCTTGTCGACCCCGCCAGGATACACGCTGAGAGAGATTTTTCATTGCTTCTTGTTGTAATGTTCCTTTATTTTTCTTGTTTTGATGTTTGCTTTGTTGAAATATGATAATTGTGTGTTAAGTATGACCGATAGTGAGTAGTTTAGTTTAGGGGCAATTGTAGGGAACCTTGATTTGGTAGTTAATTAAAGTTTAATTTAGGGTTCTATCTATTTCTATTTGCTTTGCTTTACTTGATCTTATTTGCTTTGTATTTGTGATTGTGAATTGCTTGATTTAAAGGTTTACCCATTAGATTAAGACCTTATCTAATAGATTGGTACCAAAATTTCTAATTTCAAGTTAATTTGTAATTGCTTACCATAGGATAGAGAGTAGACTCAAAAGGTGAAACCTAAACTTAGCCGAAATGTTTATTTTCTCCTAAGATCGAAAGATTTAGGATATCCTACCAAATAGTAAAGTGAACCTAAGAACCCTAAGTCAAGGAATGAAAGTTGAAACTTAGAATAATTAGGAGGTTTAGAGGTTGAAATTTAGTTATACCAAATTGAGAACGAGAGTTGATATTTGAACCTAAGGTTTGATCAATAACCTGTACCTAGAAAAGATAAAAATCAGATTAAACTTAAATAATGAAATGCTTTGGCGACCCCGCCAGGAAGCTGGCGGCTCCGCCTGAATAGTGCTAGGAAAGGGAACCCGATCAATTGACCCTAGTTTAAGTCCTAAATTCGAGTTAGCTAATTTTTCTTAATTGTTAGAGTAATTTAGAAGTTAAATAGTAATTTAGATTCAATCCCCTTAAAAGTAACCTTTAGCTTTAATCAATCAACTTTATATTTTGACCTTTTTATCCCTAGAACAATTTGAATTGAATTGCTAAGAACTTAAGAATTTAGAACATCCGTCCATGTGATTCGATCCTCAAGCTTTACCACATAAGATTAGATTTGACATTTAATTTGACTTAGGTTTCAGTTCCGATCATGGAACGTGCAAGTTGAATTATGAGTCGCAACTCAAGTTATAGCTAGTTGATTTAGAATAGGCTGTCAAAAGTGTTTCGTTTTGCATGTTTTCGTTCCGTTCCGTTCGAATAGAATAACTAACGGAATGGTTTTTAGTTTTGTTTTTGAAAACTGAACGGACGCTAGTAAACGTTAGTGTTCCGTTTATCGAAAAATTGGCTGAAATTAGTGAAATATGGGCTGAAATCAATAGAAAATGCTGAATGGAACAACTAATGAAACGGAAAACTGTTTCGTTTTATAAAACGAAATAGATTTTGTTTACTTTTGCTGGAACGAAACAAAAACCGAACACTCGTGTTCTTTCGCACATTTGACGCACCTAGCTCCATTAACTCGAAAAAGGGTTGCTATTTCAACTCGAGTCAACTCGAGTTACGGCAAGTTCGAGTTGATCTTAAAACTAGACTTGATCAGCATCACGCGTGTTGATAACGTAGTATTTTTATAAAACTCTTATTGATGTGATCGTAAATTTTGGTTCGTGTTCGTAGGGTTATTGAAAGTTCTGATATGGGATGCCAGAAAAAAGGTTTCATAATAGCGTGATTGTCATCTTTCCATTCTTAAATCAACAAGAAAGAATTTATTTTTCCATTAAAAAAACTTAAACCCAACAAAAATAAAAATAATTAGCACCCGTCATTCCAATATATATACATTTAAAACCTTAGAACGCGTCAATTATCAATAATAAAGTTTTAAATCCAAACAAATTAAGGAGACTAAAAATGAAACTCAACAAAACGTTAAAGAATAAAAAATATGTTGATGTAAGAATATCTTGAGTCATAAATCTCTAAATAAAATCTATTTACATAAAATTTGTATTTTTTATTCAACGACGATATTTAGTTTTTTGTCTATAATAAAATTTATTGATATCACCAAAATTTGGGACCAAAAAAAAAAAAAATTGGCACGGCACTTTTTTTTCGATCCTCCCAAAGCCCAATTCCCAAAGGAAAATTTACCCCACCGAGGTTTTTTTTTTTACATATTTTTAAGCGAAGAAACTCAAAATAATTGCTCGAAAGAAACGAAAGAAAGAAAACAAACATTCCCAATTTCCCACACCATTGACTGCCAAGTAGAAGCAGACGAACAAACAAAACCTCCCATCAATCCTTCCATCCCTTCCTCTCTCTCTCTCTATGTAATTAAACCCCAATCAATTCCAATTCCTGATCCAAATCATAATCGATTTTTACTCTCTCTCTCTTCCTCCATCATGGCGATTCTTTACGCGGTGGTGGCGCGCGGGACGGTGGTGCTAGCTGAGTTCGCCGCCGTAGCGGGTAACGCCGGCGCGGTGGCTCGTCGGATCCTCGAGAAACTCCCGCCTGAATCCGAATCCGACGCCAGGCTCTGCTTCTCTCAGGATCGCTACATCTTTCACGTGCTCAGATCCGATGGAATCACTTTTCTTTGTATGGCCAATGATACCTTTGGAAGTAAGTATGTCTCTCTTCAGTTCTTTTTACTTTGATTTCTGTTAATTGATTAATTCCTTTGTTAGGGATTTCCATTTTCAGTAGGTAAGTGCAATTCAGGGTTTCTAAGAGTATTTACTTGAAAAACTAGCTGGGATGGGATGTGTTGTTTAGTTGATCTTTTGTTAACTTACATTATTTCAGACTAATTTGAGTTATTTTTCTGATGAGACCTAATGGTACACTATAAATCAGTCACTACTGGTACCAGGTCCTTTCATAATTTGCTACTGGCACTGCACTTTGGATCTACTAGTAGCATGCACCAACTTAACTCTATTGTCATGGGGATTGGGGAGGTGTCTAACTGACTAACTCTTAAATAAATGTGTGTTATCACTTATATAGGAAGAGTGCCATTTCTATACTTGGAGGATATACACATGAGGTTTATGAAGAATTACGGGAGGGTGGCACACTCCGCCTTGGCATATGCCATGAATGATGAGTTTTCTAGGGTTTTGCACCACCAAATGGAGTTCTTTTCCAGTAATCCTAGTAACGACACCCTTAACCGCCTTCGCAATGAAGTCACTGAGGTAAGTTTGTAAGTAGTTATTCAATTTCTGTTTGGATTTGCATCATATTCATGTGTAATGATCTGAAATAGTTGTGTGAGAAACATCTTTTGTGCGTTGTGTGGGAAACTGTGTGCCATATTCTTCTCGTTTCCATTTCTTTGGAAAATGGTAGAAGCACCTGTTTTTCTTTATGTACCCGTCTTTGTTCATTTGTGACAAAGATAGTATTTTGGGTTAAAAAAAGATGAAAATTATGTAATTATTAAAAATCTTCCAACTCTTTTGCGATGTAGATTTTTTTTTTCTTTTCTTTAATCAAGTATGACTTTATGCTGTTCCAAACTTAAAGCACCAGTACCAAATTTCTGAATTGATAATTCCAAAGTGTGAAAATTTTTACCATTGCTAGATATATCTGCCTATCCTGAATTTCTCCTATTTTACCTTTTGATTTATTTCAGATACATACAATTATGGTGGAGAACATAGACAAAATTTTGGACAGAGGCGATAGAATTGCTCTGCTTGTAGACAAAACTGCCACCATGCAAGATAGTGCTTTTCATTTCAGGAAGCAGTCTAAGAGACTAAGAAGATCTCTTTGGATAAAGAATGCCAAACTTCTGTATGAACCTCCAACCCATACTTTGGAATTTTGATCACACTGTTTACTGTGATTACTGTAAGCACATTTAGTACTGTCAGATGAAGAAACTCTTCTCAAATAGAACGTTAGCATGCAAAGGTTTAAGAACTGTTTTGGGTATTGAAAAGTTCACTCATCCATGTGAAAAATAGTTAGCGGAATATTTCTTTGTCGTGGAAGGTTTGGTTACAACTTACAAATAGTAATCTTATGATATATAAGGTGAATTATATTTCTGAAGTGCAAGTACTTTAGTAATATGTTAGATTATGATGTGTTGTGATCAGTTGGGAGAATCATATGTGAAGAAATAATAAAAAGAGGTTTAGCTGTCACCTAATTATACTTGAGATGGCAAAAGAAACATAAATTTTGGTTTCATTTCATACACTGGTACATTTTGTTGGGGGAATTGTTCTCAGTTATGGTTCATGAGATGTTGTTTCTTTAACCTTTGCCATGTATTATTTTGCAGAATGATGCTGACTGGTCTAATCGTTGTGCTCTTGTATTTGATAATTGCTGCATGCTGTGGCGGCCTCACACTTCCCCATTGCCGATCCAAATGAATAATAAATTTTGTTATGTATGTACATGTTTGGTTTGTATTTAGTAATTTAGTGGGAAGACTCATGAAAGTAATAATAATCAGTATTTTATTGTGCAATATGTTTTTTCATGGTCTTTCTGCTGTTATTTGACCTTCTGCAATTGCATGATTGCATTTGTTGATTCCATGGTTTCTGTACAGTTCAATTATTTGTGTTCATTGTTATCCCATTCATGCATAAGATGTTGATTTTGTTGTGTTTATTATCCCATCATCTCTGTATAGGCTGAATTAGATTGGATTCATTATTTCCTGTAAGTTTTTGATATATAGTGATTCTGTATTATTATTCTTCTTTGTAGATGCTTTTCTGATTTCATCTATTTTTTTTATTTAATTTTTTGTTTCTTCTATGGAGAGTATCAGTACTGGCTAGTATTGTTACAAAATTGCCATCACAATAATCAAACCAAACTAATATTCAGGCAATATACAGTCGAATAGGTGGTAAGAAAATAAAAAAAACGCCACTATATGATCTTATATCGGTACCATGTATCAGCACTTGATGTGAGTTGTTGAGCCAAGTCTTGGAAACTTTGGTACTGGTGCAAGCAGATTAGTTAACAACTGCTCCTACGTTTCTACTCTCAAGCTGCACCACCTTTCCATCTTTCCAACCTCTTCATCTCTCCCTAAACTGTACCCCTATATATATTCATACATTCCTTTACTATTTCCACAATTGAAGTTCAAAGTTCAAACCCCCCAACTTCATTCAAATCAAACAACATGAGCACTAATGAAACCGGTGCTACTGTTATCCCAATTGAGTCAGACTCGGGCACTGCCACCCACCAAGCCAGAGCCCAGGCAGCTGGAAAAGCACCAGCTGATCCAGTTCCTCCACCAATTGTTATTACTACTGATACTGCTGCTACTGGTGCCACCACCGCTCCTCGAAAATCCAGTTTGCCACTACTTCTTAGGAGAGAAAAAGGTGGGTGGAGGAGAGGACTTGCTGTGTTTGATTTTCTTCTGAGGATTTTGGCTTTTGGACCCACTCTTGCTGCTGCCATATCAACTGGTACCTCTGATGAGACGCTTTCCTTCTTCACTCAGTTCTTCCAGTTTCATGCCAACTATGCCGATTTTCCTGCCTTCACGTACTACATCCTGATTTTCTTCTTCTTCTTATATTATTATTATTATTGTTGTTGTTGTTGTTGTTGTTTCCATCATACCAAAATGATGCAATTTGAAACTAAAGAAAATAAAAATGCTTGTAGGTTTTTTGTAGTGGGAAATGCAGTAGCAGCTGGATACCTGGTTCTCTCTCTTCCCTTCTCAGCAGTGACTGTTTTGAGACCCAAAGCAACTGGATTGCGCCTTCTCCTGCTCATATTTGACACTGTAATCTATTTTTCCCTCACTCATCCTATGACTTGCTCTATAATTTTTTCCCAAATTTTGCTTTCTGTATGGCCATTGGCTATAACATGATTCAGTATTTAGTAATATAACCTATTTGTTTGTATTATCTTAAAGAAAACATTATTAGAGATGAATGCAGTAGTTTGCCATAGTGCTTAAATCAGTAAAAACTACAAGGCTCCTTGCAATCACCCAGGCCATCACTTAATCTGAACAAAAAAGAAACCAGAACAATAATGACATGGAATTGTGCATGTTTTTTCTAAATTAAATTCAGGTGATTCTTGCTCTGTTGACTGCCGCAGCCTCCTCTGCAGCTGCCATAGTATACCTTGCTCACAATGGAAATGCCAAGGCGAATTGGATAGCCATCTGCATGCAATTCCATGGTTTCTGTGTGCGCACCAGCGGCGCAGTTGTCGGCTCGTTCATAGCTGTCCTCATCTTTATGCTTCTAATTGTCATGTCGGCTCTTTCCATTCGACATCATTGATATCTGTGTGTTGTTATCACTAAAGGTGTTGGAGGAGGGTGTGGGGTTTTGAGTTCTATTTGTATTAAATATTGCTTGTTGTGAACCTGTCCTTTTGCTGCGGCGTGTGATAGATGTGTGAAAACTTCCAATTTTATTTGATAATTAATATAATTGTGTATGCTTACAATCACTTTTAAGTAAACTCATGTGTTTGCTAGAATTACCACTATTATTGATCGTCATGATTATCCTGCTCCAGGACATTTAAGTAGTGAAATATTCTTAATTGTTGCATAAACATGCAATTGTTAAAAGATAACCTGAAGAAAAGAGCATAAAAGCCCCATAAAAATTAAGTTTGTCAAAATAACTTTTTTGTGTACAAAACTGCAATGGTAAATTAAAATGGTAATCATGAGTCATTACAATATAATAGGAATGAACAAAGGGAGCGATATTCCATCTTTTTGTTTATTGCCATTCTGTGTATACATTGAACTATGAAAAAACATTAAATCCTGACAACTGCAGAGCCTACACCAGCACATCAACTAACTCAGAAAAGAAAAGAGAAACAAAGAAAAAACTAATCATTATTTTCCGTGCAGAAATTAAAAATTAGACATAGTCACTATAAACTTCAGTCTGGACAATGTCATTCTACATTTCTACTCTTCAAACTCGGATATAACAACCATGGCATTTACAAAGTATTCAATCTTTTGAATTAAAGTCTTCTTAAAACTGTGGTCAGCAAAAATATTTTTGCAAAGTTTTATCTCAACTCGCTTAAGATTCTTCAATCCAGATAACTCCATGGAGAGTGAGTTATAGTAGGAAATTTCATGACAAGGGACTACTGGTTTTGGCTTGCCCTTTTTACTCAGCAAAATTTCTCGTTTGGGATTATATAAAGTGAGCTCCTCAATATTAGGTGATTTTTTTAGAAACCAAATAACCGGATCGATTTCGAAAGGATTCATGCACCAGTCAGCAAGTCCAATAGTCAAGCTCTTTAAATTTTTCAATTTTCCCACCCTTGGCAACTCTTCACTCCATAGAATCTATGCAGTAAATATAATAATGGTAACAACAATTAATAATAATATTAGTAGGTGAAAAGGATAACAATAATAATAATATGAAAATAATTGATGCAAATGAATAATGAATAAATAAAATAAAGAGGTTTTAACATAGCAAAACAATGTTAAACTAAAGGGAGATAGTGCTGCAGCCCTGGTACATCAAAATTTTGGTACCAGTGCGACAGTTTTTAGGGTTGATGGTTGAAAGAGAGTTGTAATAAACTGTTTTTTTTATTTTAAATGAAGAGTGGTGAGGAGCTTATGCTCACTTGTTTCAAAAAAAAAAAAAAAAAGCAAAACAATGAAATGTTAAAGGAGCCGTTTGGATCGCTTAGGAATTTGAGGAATTTGGGAAAGTTGCAATTTCTAGGAATAAATTTATTGATAAGTGTGTAATTTTGTGAAGAGTTTGGATTGTTTATAATAAATTTATGGTAGGAAGATGAAATTCTCTAAAATCCCATGGGATCCAAACGGCCCCAAAAATTGAAAGACATGCCTTTGTATCTGGGAAGCATAACTTGAGACATTCAGCAGCAGAAAAGAAGATTCTAGGATCAAAACCGTCATGGAAATCCAGAGCAGTCCCAATTGGCGTATTACTAATGAATTTTTGTTGCAAAGGATGTAAAGTGCTCTCAATAAGAACTTCAACAAACTCAGTGAACTGAGAGAAGATGAGTTTCACCGAAACCTTGTCAATGTACCACCAATCTTTGTCCCTGCTGATCATCATATTGCAACCCCAAAGAGACGAACATTTCGGATTATACATGAATAGGTTTGAAAAATATAATTCAGAGCAATCTTTCAACGATAAATTTTCAAGGATTGGGCAGCCTGTGAGAAGCCTAGCAATGCCTTCTTGATCTACATGAACTTCTGTTATGGACAACGTTCTGACGCATGGAAGATCTACAATATTTGGTATTGCTTTCGACAAAATTTGGCAAACACCCCAAATCGTGTGATAGCAATCAATGAGAGACAAATGTATTAGCTTCTGCTTGAAAATGGAAGAGAATTCACCGGAGCAACTTCTCAGCATTAAGTCTTCAAGGACAGGACATCCTGTGAAAAGCCTGGTGGCAATCTCTTCATTTAGATAAGATCGACTTAAACACAGTTTTTTGATGTGAGGGAGATTAATAGTAGCTGGAATTATATCAAAACAAGTCCTGCACAATCTCGATTTGTGTATTTCCATTGACATATCCTCTATGGATTCACGGGTGAAAATATCGGCAATGACATCAAAATCAGGGACACAAGCCTCAATAAAGCAAACTCGAGGTTTAAATTTCATGGCCAAACTAATCCACTGCCTAAGATGACCAGAGTAGAGTCCATCAAAAAGATTATCATGACACATTATCGAAAATGTGTGCAAGTAAGAGGTTTCACGACGGCATAGCACCATATCACCAAATTCTACAAATTTTTCAGAGCATCTGAAATCATTATGGTTAAAGTCGATGCGAGATGTAAAAGCCCATAAGTTTCTCCATCTCTTTGATAGCACACTTGTTTGCACTGCTTGTTTTGTTTGTAAGAAGGACAAAATTTGTTCAAGCACACCATCCGTAAATCACTTATCTGGTCAATTTCACTGTTTGTCATGCTTGTGTTCTTCTTGGAGTTATCAACCATGCATGTCTTCAATTTAAACCAATTCTGTGCTGGATAATATAGCATAAATAATAATTATGACGATAACAACAACCTTTGACAAGGTATGAAAGTACTGTTATAACTGCGATATACTAGCACAAGTTCACTATATTATATTCAACATGGAGAGTTCAATTAAAAAGATATAGATAGTTGAATCAATACATAATTCTGCCAAAACCAACTCCAATCACTCAGTGCTCAAAACCAGTACCTCACCCCAAATCACAATCCATCAAGACGTACTAAGTTGATCACAGATTTATTTATGTAATTTAAATCAGGCTACTACTAGTGGATTCATCAAATATAAGCAATCCATCCCAATAGACTTCTCATGTAAACAAACGACAAAAGTTTTTAAAAGAAAAATAATATAAAGAGTATTGTGAAAGGTAGCTGTTGGATGAGCAAGTACAAAGTATATAGTAGACAAAAATATAATAAAACCATTTAATATATAATATAATAACAAAATAGTCTGAGATAATTACCTTGAGAAATGAGAATGGCGATCTAGGGTTAAGAGAGAGCAACGCTTCCGCTTTGTGAGAATTTATATCAGATACTGTTTCGATTAGGGAACAAATTTGCTGTCGTTACAAAATACTAGCAGCAGTGTCCACCCAATGTGTGGGCGAACTTTTAATATGTGATACATGAAAACGAACTCATCAGATGACACAAATTAGTGATTCATAATTTATATAACAATTATTTCCATCTCCTCTGGTATTGTTTCGTCCTTTTTATGGGTGTTTTTATAAGTAGTAGAGATATTTATTCCCACACCCGTATCAGAGATTTTTCGAAATTTTCAATGCAACATAGCTCCCAACTATCACTTTTTCATCTCTCTCTCTCTCTTTCTCTTTCTCTCATATCCTTATTCCACTAAAACCACATATCAGCCATGATAGTCTCCTTTACTCCATCTCTCTCTCTCTCTCTCTCTTTCTTTCTCTCATATTCTTATTCCACTAAAACCACATATCAGCCATGACAGTCTCCTTGACTCCTTCATCACCACTTGGTACAGAAAAGCACGATGCTAAGAACTGGTATATGATCAGTCGTTCCCTGCCACATCAATTGTACTTAATTCACGATACAACATCAAACAATGAACACATTGTTGTCATAATGTGAAAAAAAATATAAATCAAGTTATAATTAAAATAATTACATTGGACAATTTTTTAAATGAAAAGATATTTTAATTTATAGCATAATAATTCAAAATAATTATATAGAAATTTGTCCTATATAAGTTTCTTAAAAAAAAATAATAATAATATGAAAGAGGCTTGTAAGATAACATATAAATTGAGCTCAAAGAACAAAATTTTTCTTTTTTTTAAAATAGTAATAGTGCGAAATTTTAATCGAATAATATTATTATACTTCAATAAAAGCTAAAAAAATGTATATCTAAACAAGAATAAATTAATTTGATAATATTGGATTTTTCTTAATAAAAAAATTTATCAAATAAGAATTTTCAATTGTTTAAAAATTTTATACGCAATATTAGTGCTACTTTTTTTTTTGGTTCGTACATCATAAAACTATCCTTAAAATAAGTTTTTTTTTTTGAAAAAAAGCATATATTGAACAAATTCCATCAAAGAGATATTTGTTGCATTAACGATCTACAGTTCAATATGTTGAGGCACAATCCAATCCAATAACTATTTTTCTTGATGTCCGTCAATATTGTTTAGGCCTATTACCATTTAATACAAAATAGACTAAAGCAAATTTAAACTGAAAATATTACTTGGCACAGATATTTTATAACACTCAAATATATTCTTTTCAGCATAAACATCCCATTAACTTTAACCAATATCCTTTATTAACTTTCCATCATTTGTTAATGACTAAACCAATTTCACAGCTAATTAATGGAATGTGCTAATTACATAAAGGAGGCTTTGTTGTCCTGAGAAACTCTACATCTGACCAGATCTCTTCATCTAATACATGGTTGTTTCCTTCGAGATTATTCGTTGAGACTACAGCAGCTGACAAAGTCAGAATCACACGTTTTACTGATTTGGATTTTACGCATGATTTTCCAAAAATTGAAGAAGAAGCATTAAGTACAACCCTGCCATCCATATTATGAACGGGACATTTTCACTGTTTACTGCTGCTAATATTTATTTATTTTCTTCAGACACTATTTTTATTTTATTTATTTATTTTTTTGCTTTTGGAGGATTTAGTCTGTAGGTTTAATCACATTATTCGTAAACCCTCAAGAGGAAAATGCCCAAGTGAAATACGGCGCTTGAAATGTTAATGGAAGATAATGTAATTTTAAGATTATTAATTATTTCATTATTTGATTGAGAGGACAATTGTGATATTTGTATATTCTAGTTGAAAAAAGAAAATTGTAGGAGATGTATCACTTAAATATTGATCTATTTCATGTATTGGCTGTTTTTCAAATGATAAAAGGTATAGTTCTTCTTTAGATATCACAATTTTTCCAACAACAAAAACATGAAATAAATAAAAGAAATTACGTTCTTATTCAGACATTGCAATATATAAGGGTTGTTTAGTAGATGATAATATAATATAAATGGTTTTAATTACGAACAAAATGTTTTAATACTGGTAGGATGAAAAGGGACGCTTTATTTCCGGATGTTATTATTTTAACCTTTTGAGTTCGTCGCGTCGGAAGTTCGTATACTCTTTGTTCCATTACGAATTACCAACGCAATTAAAATAGTTCACGTGTAGCCAATAAAAAAAATGTGAATATTATAATGGTAAATTTAATTGATGATTAAAGTAAAATCTAGAATATTTCCATCTTTGCGGGGCTTTCATTTGATAATTATATTATTACGGGAATTATTTGATGAAAAATGGAAACACAGTTAAAAACTACAAAAAGAAGAAGAAATGGCACGTACATATGGTGCAACTGATGTTAGTTAGCTGTAGCATTTAGCAATAGCTAGCCTAGCATGCCGTATTATGGGAACAAGAAAGACAAGACAGTAAATAAATAAAAAAAAATTAACTTTTTGGTCAATTCGTTCTATGGGCCGTACGAGCGCAGCTGGATAAAATGGGACAGAAGAGGAACAGAGGCCGTCCGATCGGAGGAGGACAATTCTATGCGCTGGAGAGGGACACAAGATCAGCCGTTCGATCGGAATAGGACATTTCCAAACGGTGGAGAGGATTCAGGCGTTTCTTCCCCGTAACAAACCGCTGGAATGTAGGTCCCACCTCCCAAAATTTCGCTTCCAACTAAAAATCACTCTAAAAGAAAAGAAAGAAAGAGAGCTTACTCTAAAATCTAAAACACTCGCTACTCACTGTGCGCTGTGTCTCTCTCTCTCTCTCTCCAAAATCCCGATCGAAGAAGCAAGGGTTAGGTTTTGAACAATGCCGAAGACCCTGGCGCCATCCCCGCCATCCCCAAAGCTGACGATGGTTCGAGTTGACACCTTTCTTTCGTTGGCGACGCTCCAGCAACACGATCCACACGTGCAAGAAGTCCTATTCTCAGTTCCGCATGTGCGCTTTCATAGCATAAATTCAGAGCTAGATGGACCGGTGAGTTCTTCAATTTCTTTCTTTTTCCTTTTGATACAATGTTTCTGTTTTGGTTGATCGATGAGATGGGAAGAACACTGACGCCATACTTGTCTTGTATTGTATTAACTTAATTATTTCTACGCACTGGATATTGTCGATCTGAATGTTGTCTCCTCTTTGTTTGTGTTAACATACGATTACGAATTAGAATCTCTCTCTCTCTCTCTCTAATAATCCTAAGTAATTTATTATTGCATTCAATAAAGTATTGTGAAAGATTATTGCTTTTGGAACAATAGTTCTGATGCGGTACTTATGCATGTCTCCACTTAATTAGCAGTGCCGTTTTTTTTAATTAATTAGCAATCAATTAGAGGGACACACTCTATAAGATGGGGTTTGCTATGTCCTTATTAGAATATGTATATCTGTTGATTGTTGATTCGTGTCCTGTTCTGTATAATGCTAATTAAAGGGTCGTTCTGATCCATTAATTAACTAAACCTGTTAGAAAACATTCAAAAACTTTATACCTTTTTAAGAAGATTCTCTCAATGTTGCTTTTTCTTTTCTGCTCAATGCTTCTATCAATTTCAATCAAAATTATTTACCATCATCCTAATTTCTTTCTTCATTTCTCATTTATTACAATTACAGAGCTCTCGCGTCATCCAGGGCTCATTCGTCATCCTTAAAAGGTATAAATTTATCATTAATTCATCATCCATTAATTCATTTTTTTCAAACTTTCAAGCTGTTTTTAACAAATTTGCTCTGCTCTTCTTTCCTTTTCCAGAAATGAGTCTCCGTTTCTCCAATTTTTCATCATGAATAGACGCACTTCAGGTGATTTTATAATTTCATTTCTAATTGTAGGCAGCATCTTTTCTCTCCATTCCTTAATTTTCTGGAACTAGTCATTACCTTTGTAAACATATTGGGTATGATCTTTTTCTGTTGCATAATTTATTAGATAAAGTAGTGGAGAATGTATTGGATCTCTGTCTGTTTGACCTTATGCCTCCACACCTTGTGTATCAACACAAGAATAAGGTGCTCTGTGCCATCACCTTTCCTGAGGATGAAATCTGCAAGGATGCCATGGGCATCTTAAATAAGTTTGTTTTTCTATCTTGCCCTTTCTTTTTTTTATTTCGCATTGTATCTTTCAATTAAACAAGCACAAACCCCAACCACAAGGCAGTATGCTGTAACAATTTCAATTAAAAACACTTGATGTTATCTGCTTTATCAATGCACAATTATCTGAGTTGGTTCAGTTATTTTCTTTTTTTCAAGTTTTTGCAAGTTAAATATTGTATTGGGTTTTCTTATTAAGGGAGCTGAAGTACTTTGAAGTGGGATCTACTTCAAATGCGATAGACTTTCCGCTATCTTTAGCTGAAATCTCTGATTCGAGCTCTAAAAATCGCTTGCTCAAATTAATTCTGGTATGCAAATCTTTTTTATTCTTCTTTCTCTCAAGTGTTTTTACTTCCATATTAGGTAAAGTTTAGTACATGATAAAACAATTGAATACTTGCTAGTAGATGATAAATGATCTGCATTAAAATTATTATCGGTTGACTCATAAACTTCTTTGTAACAGAAGCAAGGGTCTCGCGAGGAAGATAAACTCACAGTCAAACAAACAGGGCCACGACAACCTTGCGATTCAACAACCTGCAGCTCTCTTCCCAGTTTGGGATTTTTTAACAGTGTCAACCAGTGCTTTGGGAGTTTTAATTTTGAATTTGGAAACATTATGAGGTAAATCAATCCTATGTGATGTAACCTTACACCATACTTAAACATTTTTTCTGGTTTGCTAAAGCAATTTAAAATTAACTTGGATTTTTCTCTATTTTGTGACAGAACTAGTTTTTCGGGTGGGCGCACCAATAATAGATCATATGGAAAAGCTCCTCGGGTTGAGCCTTGAGGTATTAACAATGCTTGCTTCTTTCCGTTTTTAAATTAAATTTCATTGGGGCCCCTTAGAATATAATAATTTGCAAAAATTGGCCTCTTTCCTTAAGTATGGTGATGGTAATTTTTATGGTGTTTGGGAAAACACAAATAAAAGAACAGACAAAAAAAAAGGACCACCTAAGTTGCAGGTGTTCTTAATTTTCCTTTAGCACTTTTATTTTGGGAATTCTGAAGGAACACATTTTGAAATTATATTTTGATTTATTAATTCTGTTTTAAATCAACTTCTATTCTAATGTTCTTTGTTTTATACAGGATGACCCTTCATAGTCTTTCTGTGATTTCTGAGCCCATCTTTATTCTCCCTTCTAAGTTCTTCGTGTTTTTTTTTCCATGTTTACAAGATGTAAGAGAATAATCGTAAAACGTTTTTTTTTTAGAGAGAGAGAGAGAGAGAGAGATGTTGTTTTTAACACGGCACAAGGTCACAACAGTTTTCTTTAGCGAACTTTGACTGGTACAACAAATTAGTTAACTGCTCTGTTGAATTTCTGCCAGTAAGGCCATTTTTTGATAATTATATATCGAATGACTAATGCCCTTTTTGATAAGACTGAAGGGTTTTCCTATTCAATTCGTCACCATTGGATTGCTTTAAGATTCGTGTACAGATATAATTCTAGGACTGATAGTACTGAGGACTGAGGAGAGGCGCTGAGTTAATTTTTTACTGTTACTCTCTTTTAATTTGTTATAATCCCTCCGCTCCCTCCGTGTGGCCTTCCTAAATGTATAGGCGCAGTATTGAAATAACAGGAGAGTTTAATTTGGCATCTCCGCTTATAATTGTATATACCATTTTTAACTTCCTCGATTTTTAACTTACAAAAGGGCGCTTCCGTTTTTAAAATGTGAAAAAAGGAAAGGACTTAGATATTTTTAGTTCCTCCCCATATAGCGAATCATCTGCCTTTAAAAGAAAAGGGAGTTGTGACACCTAACTTCATATTTTCTACTACTAAACTATCTTCCAATCTCTCTCTCAACTAATTCCATCTCAGAGTAAAATTTAAAGATGGCGCAAAGGAGGGTACAACTGCCAAACCCGGAAATGACACGAGAAGAAGAAAACGTAACTCGCAACTTGTCGGTGCTTCAACGACACGACCCCCTTATCGAAGAGATTCTCGTCACAGCTTCTCACGTAATATTGTACCAAAACGATTATGAGAAGTCTTTGGAGATTTTTCAAAAAAATGACAAGCCTTTGGAGAATTATGAATGGGTATGTTCTAGTTGTGTTCTGAATTAAATATTGTCTTTATCTTTTTTTTTTATGAATTAAGAATATTTATTTAGAGAGATATTTCAGTCAGGAGAGATTCTGTATATCCATCTTTTTGTCCAGCGAGAATTGACTCCCTTACCTTCAACTAAACGGCGGGGTCATTACTAACACAATTGAATAAAAATCCTCTTTATAGATTAATTTATTGTCGGATGGATTATTCGTCGAGTAACTAATAAACTTGGTGCAATTAAATGGCGCAATCACTAAAATTCTCGTTTAAATTTCGGTCCTTATTGTGCTCGTGTTATTTTTATCTCAATATAAATTGCCAATATATTATTTATTGTCATGACCAAATCTTGCAATGTATGCATGGGGAAATTGCATTCCATAATCTTGTTGATCGATTTGTGTGCCAACGAATGAAATTCAAGAAACCATTTACTTACATGGTTTTTTTTTTTTAATCTTCTCTTGTAACTACAGAAGAAAAAAGTCATGGACGGTCCATTTTTTGTCGTCAAAAGGTAAAGGCATTCATATACATTTATCCTTTGTTTTTTTTATATATATTTATTCAAAGTAGATTGTTTTAAGATTTTTTTCCTCTGCCTTTCATTATTGATTTTTTTCATTTCAGGAACGCAGCCTCGAAGTTTCATTTTATTATAATGAACAGAAGCAACCCAGGTAACGGCCATTCGTAACTTATTATATGCCACATTTTGTATCTTAATTTCTTTTAATTAATAACCTAGGAATGTTATGCATCTAAACATAGTTACCTCATCATTCATGTATAATATTGGGGAAAAGTAATTAGTATTTTTGTTTTTGATGAACAGAAAATTTTGTGGATGATATATCGGAAATATGTGAATATTATGCAAGGCCTCCATGTATTTTGTACCAAAAGAAGGATAAAGTTGTCAGATGTATCCGTTTTAACGACTCTCGAATTTGCAAGAATACTTTAGAAAGGTGCGTTTTTATTTAATTTTTTGTTTCATATTTTGTCCCTTTTATTCATATCATATTGCCTTAGTCTCAAATTTGCAAGGATGTTTTTTTTTTTTTTAAAAAAGGTCTGTCTTTTAGTTGTGTCTATTTTGTTTGTACCGTATTACTTATGCATAATAACTTGCTGATGCACTTTTGCATTTTTCTTCATTTTACCCAGGATATTATTTGCCTTTGGGAAGGCATCCCCCAATCTGAAGTCATCTCCAATTAAAAGGTAGTTGCAAATCATTACTGTTACAGTGTTACTTGTGTGAACATTATTTCAAGGCGTTGTACTTCCACTGTTATGTTTTTATGGTTTCGATGAACTCCAAGTGTACATCTGGGTTGATAGTGTGGTGCTCTTTTGATGTATCCGCTGACATCAATTGGAAATAGCTTTGAAGTATGCTGTTCATTCGGATTAATTACCAACCAATTGTTTGAAAACCATTAAGGATTTCAATTGAAATAAGTTGATGTTGTTAGGCCTATGGATGACATATTGGTCAATACACACCATCATAATGACTACCGTAAATTTGATTTTTATTTTTATTTCTTTCAAATTATGCTTACTGCGAAAAGATTTTCTTTTGTTTGTTTTTCTTTTTGTCCTCGTAAAGTAAAGTAGAGAAGTTGGATGTGGACTCCACTTCAAATTTTAGAGATGGCTTTGTGTTTCCCAATCCTCCTCCTCCCACCTCGGCACATGTTCAAAAGAACCATGAAAAACTAGTAAAAGAAAACAACTTTGCATACAGGAGACCTGATTCTTCGAAATTTGTCCCTGTCAACCCAGCCTCTTTTCCCATCCAAAATTCAGACCCTAGCCAGATTAAGAGTTCAACCACTCCAGCAACTGGCATGTCAAAAATGAGTTTTAAGGATATGTTTGTACTCCCCAATCCTCCTCCCACCATGACACATTTTCAAAATTACCATGAAAACCTTGTGAAACAAGGCAACTTCGCATACATTAACCCTGATTTTTCGGAATTTGCCCCTTTCAACCCAACCTTTAATTATGTCATCCCAAAATCAGAACCGAGTCAGATTACAAATTCAACAACTACAGCAACAAGGCTTGCCATGGTACTTTACTTTCTCCCAACAAATTTCATATGAACCACTTAATTGGGAATATTAATTACCATTGCAAACTGTGCCCCTCTTCTATGCCTCTCAAAAAGTAATGACAGTGAAGGTGATTGTGACGAGAGAAAAACAAAAAAAAATGTCCACATAAAAAAGTCCATGATTTTTTTTAATAAACGTAATTTAAATTTTATATATTTAATACTAAACATTATAAATAAATAATTTTAACTATAAACATCTGGATGCTCCAATGGCAGTGGCGTGTCTGAAGACGCCAACGAGACATGGAAGCTCCAATTTCATATATATGCATGTTAAAAGGATATACACTATTGTACATTTGTACTGGAACTGTTAAAAGCTAATTCTCTGCATTTAGCTGTTTTAATTTGGTAAAATAGGAAAATCACCAGGTAGATCAACCCCATATAGTCATGTCATTTGAACTCCGAATTCTTCATATTTGGTCTCGAATTATATTTTGTTTTGATATAGTTATTCTGAAATTCATTCTGTTTTGCAGCAGGATGATTATGCCGAGGATGATTGTTTCTTCGAATTGTTCTGTTGCAACATCAACATGGTGCGTCATGTATGGTCTGGCACAAGATGAGCCATGAGATTCTGAACTGTGGCCCTTTTCGATCTGAACTTTTCTGGAACAGAAATGAAAATTATTAATGAAGACTATCCATGGTTATTTCTTTTGCCGTGTACTTTCTATTTTTATTACTCATAGATAGTTAGTTGCAATTTTGCTACCTTAATTTGTGTGTTAGCTGTTAACTCTTCATTGTAAATGTGAAAATTATGATAAGTTTGGCGAAGCTGTTGTTTTTTTAGATGTTACGGATTTTTTGCTTTCAAGACAGCTACTTGTTTTTACCAAAAAAGTATCTGGATATAAGTAAAATATGTATTAATTATTATCATTTTTTGCAAACACGATACATATATACAATAATATTACACTGCATGTATACCTGATCAAATTTTAGAATAAAATTTTAATTTAATTATTATCAAAATTCAAAATAAAATAGTAGATAATTGGTTGTCGTCTTAAAAGAATATAGCATTTTACTTTGTAGCCTGTAATTACCAGATATATAAAATTATTTCAAAATAAAAAAATTGCACGAGACTAGTGCATTACTGCATTAACTACTTTTGGATATTCCGTGGAAAAAAATGCTCGTGGTTTTTCAGTTGTTTTTTCATGTTATTTTGCCATGAAAGATTTCAATTTTTAAAAAAACTTAGTCGAACATATTAATCATAAAGATTGAATAGAGTGATTGAGCTAGGTTGACGTGAAGATGGGTTGTTCGGGGCAAAATTTTTATCAAAGACGAGAAAAGAATAGATATATATTGTATATAGGGTTCTCCAATCGTACGTGTCGTGTCGTGTTAAATATGATCGTTTTGTTGGAGTTTTCTGTCGTGTCGTGTTGACACGAATTACTTTTTAAATTGTGTCATGTTGTGTTAAATGGTGAAATGAGCTAATAGGACACGTACTTTGGCAGGACACGACTAACACGTTGTGTCGTGTCGTGTTGGCACATCGTGTTAGATTATTTTATTATTTTAAAAATAAAAATATTAAAAAAAAGTTAAGGAAAAAATTTTACTAAACCGTAATAATTTATTATTAGATTAAGTTTAAATTTTTTTATTAATATTTTTATAATAATAAATAATAATTAGATAAGAACAATATGACTCCTCGATAGTAAATAATATGACGTAGTATTATAAATTAATTTAAATTATTAATTTTGTTTAAATAATCAACATTAATAATTAAATTTGTGTTGATGTGTCGTGTCAGTTTATGTTTGTGTCGTGTTACGTGTCTAATCATGTTGTGTCAAATCGTGCCAATTTCTTAAAACTTCCAACACGACACGATTATAACACTCGTAGCGGACATGCTATTGTCATAGTGGATAAAGGATAGCGGTCATTTCGCAGCTGATATCGGACCATAGCGGATTTGCACATGCAAGTGTATTTTGAAGGTCTAGTTTAGTCTAAAATAAAAAATAAAATATTTTCATACAACTAATTAGCGCCAACTAAAATTATATTCATTATCTATTCATATTTGACCAATAAATTTTTAGAATTTGAAAAAACACAAAGTATAAAAGTTGTAGCTTATTTTATAAAATTGCCATAGAATTTTGAATCATGTCAATCGGAGTTCGTATGTGAAAGATGTGCCTAAAATACTACTGTTATATTAACAAATTATAAACTGCACTGCTATTTCTGCTAATTTCTCTCTTTATCGCCGCTATTTTTCCGCTATATGCCCGCTAAATCACGCTAAATCCCGCTAAGATGCACGCTATCGGACAACCCACTAAAATTATACCGCTGTAACGTTCTACCACCTTGATCCGCTGTATCGCCGCTATTTAAACCTTTGTCAATATATACTAAAC
Organism: Rhynchospora pubera; assembly: GCA_028095005.1. Lineage (NCBI taxonomy): Eukaryota > Viridiplantae > Streptophyta > Magnoliopsida > Poales > Cyperaceae > Rhynchospora > Rhynchospora pubera. The sequence goes on along the minus strand of CM051461.1, from coordinate 67,162,228 downwards.
GGTCATTTTAATTTTAGTTTGCAGAAGAAAAATGAGCAGAAGAAGGGCTAACCGGCTAAGGCGGAAATATTGTGTGGGAGGGATAAATTAATGAAAAGGTACATAAAACTTGTAATTAACATGGTTAGATTTGTTATGCATCTGAGGGATAAATGTTCAATTAGAAAAAAGTTAGAGGGTATGTATCCAATTTTGCAAATACGGATTTTATGATTTTATCGGATGTCTCCGTTCGGAAGAGGATGTTTTTGCCAATATGACATGGCCACGATGGTGATGTTGCGCTAAGCATTCATTCCTAAGCAGTAAGCAGCACCGGTGGTGGTGGGTCGATCGGTCCAAATTCCAAAACCCCAAACCCCCCTTTTCTTTTCTTTTTTCTTCTCCTTGTCCCCGAAATCCAATGGCGGCGGAGGCGGAGGAAGACGAAGAGTCTCTTCTTCTTCTACTCGACCGCGCTTCTCGTGCCACACGTGGCAAGCGGTAACACCCCATCACTCCCTTACTTTCTCCTTGCTTAATTCCCATTGTTCTTTATTCCACTCTACTAACCCAGTAACCCTAGCTACTTTAACTCTCCAACCCAATTACTTGTACATTTATTTGCTGGTACTGAATGTAGACCCAATTTAATTTTCTCATTTTATTTGGTATACAAGTTAAAAAGGGACCTCTTTCACTCTTTGGATGATGCTAAGTTCACTGCTTTGCTCACAAGTTACTCTCTAATTCTTTATTTTTCCCTTTAATGGGTAAATAAATTTTGGCAGTATGACAAAGTTGTTGGATGAAGAACTTGAACATGATGAAGTGTTTTGGAACCAAGATGCTCTTAAGGAGGTACCACTCTTCAGCTTTTCCTCTGCCACCCTTAAGTTATTCTCATTTCATCATTTCTATTCTCATTTAGAAAAATAAAATGGCTCTAGCATAACACTGAAAAGGAAAAGCAATGAGGTTTCTAAGTCCCCAGACAAAGTAATCGTTACAGGTTTGCTCCTACCAGAACACTGGACTACTTTTCCCAACCAATCAGGAACCTAAGTAACCCACCAATACATCTTATAATGAATCAGTAAAATGCGCATAATATTTAAAGTCATGAAAAGCAGTTACTGGGAAAACATCCGAGTATACAATTTCAATAGGAGGAGAATAAACATTAGAAGGGAAAGAAAAAATCGGATCGGAACATGAACCTTTTCTTTATAACAATCTCCACAATGGGGGGATTTCTTGCTACTAGTAGAAAGGGACCACCCCTGTTCTGTGGCGGATAGTCTGAGATGGAATTAGAGGAATGAACTTGAACATATTAGAAAACCTAGATGCAGTATTCTAGCTTCTGTGTGAAACTCCGATAATTGCACATAATTAATTGATTTCTTGTTTGAAGATCTATTGTAATCCAAATATCATTTTCCTTGCTTTAGGAAGAACATGATGACAACTATGAAGAGGAGGCGGAGGCTCCTGATGTTTATGATAGTGATTTTGATGAAGATGTAAGCAAGCCAAGCATCAACCATTTATTAGCTTTATTGTTGTTTAGAATTCTAATATAATGTTAATATTAATGTCTAGTTTTTGTTTGAATTTAGTGAAGTAATTTTCTGTTACTACGAAGAATTACTTACTTGCTTATTTTGAGATCACAGGAAGCCTTAAAAAGCTTCCATTTATCTATGGTTTCAATGTTTTAGTTCATATTACCAGTCTAGAAGGTGACAGTTATCTTCTGCATCTCATACATTTATATACCAAGAACTTTGTCATAGAAAAGCTGAATACAGAACATTGCTTCATTCTGATTTTTTTTTAACCTTTATTGAAAAATTTCATTCTCAGGAACCTGACCCAGACGAAGAAGCTGAAACTGTGGTGGAAGAAAGGTAGTAACTCTTCTCTCTCCTCTTTTCTTATGCTAAAATTTTTTAAAAAAAGTGTACTGTGCAAAAAGTCGGTAAAGTTTGCCCTCCTACGAAAACATACCTGTACTGATTGAACATAATACTGTGTCTTTTAATTTTAAGTAATCTCGGCTCTTGGATATTTGCTTTAATTTTCAAATATTACAATGAAAATGAAATCAATGGTTGGTTGAGGCATAATTGCATAGAAATTAGCATTAGCTGATCCAAATAAGAAAATAAAAATTTTAGTGCAATTGCAAATTTGAGAGCTTATTGAACCTAGCTACAGTTTTAACGTACCAATCATTACTAAGCAATAATAAGTTAATAACTATTCAAAAATCGATTTATTGTAAATTGAAAATTTACTTCTCGGGTTATAAAATATAAAAACAAACCTTGTCTGCCTTTATTTCTTGAACTTTAAGAACCTGCATTTTTGTGTAATAGATTGCCGGTTAAGAAACGGTTGATATTTCCTGGGAAGCAAATGAGAAAGATACAAGCCAACAAAAGCAAAAGTAAAAGCAAAAGCAAAGTGACAAAAAAGAAGGATCTCTCTGAGCTGGAGAAAGAAGAAGAAACCTCAAAAGCTGACAAATCCTCTGACGAGGTAGCAAAAGGAGGAAAACCTGACAGTACTGAAGAACAAGAGGCTGAAAAAACTATAAGGAAGTCAACTCGCACTAGTGTTATCGTGCGACAGGCTGAGAGAGAGGCTATACGTGCTGAGCTACAAGCTGCCATGAAGGTTTGTATACTATAAGGTTGTACCAGTTTGGTGTTAGTACTTAGTACCCCTATATACATTCTGGTTTTGTTGCGAGGGGTTCATCTCGCAAATCACTGCACTGGCTAGCTTATCTTGGTACTTACTACTTAATCTGAACTTTTATGGCTGTTAAGTTATTAGTATAGAAGTCATCAATTCCAAATAGTCAGATCATGTTAATGTTTTGCAAGTCTAGAGCTGACTTGAGCAGTGACTTTTGTCCTTCCGTCTTATTCTTCTTTTAGTGAGACGCAGGCATGCAGCATTTACCCTGAGCAGACTGGTATGCAAATCCAAGTGTATAATCTTATATTTTGTTTTAAATATTTATCAACAGCCAATTAAGAGAAAAAAACAAGGGGAAGAAAAGCGCATGACACAAGAAGAAATGCTTCTGGAAGCAGCTGAGACAGGTTAGTAATGTATTTATTCAGGTTCGTAAGGAAATAGTTTCATATGTAATTAGACTGTAGTTGGAGGAAAACCATCAATTAGACTGTAGTGCCATAAGTTTTTGAAGTAATTAAAAGTGACATTTGTAAGCTTTCAGTTGTTCAATAGATTGGACAATAAATGATCCATTTTGTCTATCATGTTTCTTAAATTTCCATTTAATTTAACACTTTTATCACTTAAAGATGTCGTAAGGTATCTTTAGAGAGTGGTTTATAATTTTCCTTGTTTAATTGTGCATCTTAGGTAGGTTCTTGTATGTAAACGAATGATAGGTTCCCTATTTTTTCAAATTCTTCAACAATGCAGGGAAGCTTTTGTGTCTATTGAGAATAGAAGGGGTCCTTTTGCTATTTTATAAAGTAAAATCAGATTTGCAAATATTTTGTTTCTAACTTTCTATTAAGTTTATTTCTTACCTAATGGCACTAAACTTAACAGAAATGCTGGTCCTTGGTTTTTGAATGATATGACCTCAGAACAGCCTTAGTTGTGGGTGGTCAGTAATAAAATTGGGCAAATTGTACATCTAAACTGTAAATTTTTTCAGAAATCATGAATTTGGGAAACTTGGAGCGGGTACTTGCCAGAGAAGAAGAAGTGAAGAAAAAGGCTGTCATTCATAAAGCAAAGTATGATGGACCTCAGGTTCGCTTTTCTTCAAGAGACGGTACCTCCTTTACCTCTCTCTCTCTCTTTCTCTTTCTTTTTCTCTCTCCTTTCTCTCTAGTAATAGTTTGAACTGAATGATCATAACTGAAAGAGAGCATACTGCATAATGGTGTGTTATTTACAAGTAAACAAATTTTGGGCTGTGGTTGACGAAAATCCATTTTGTAATAGTATGTCTGCATTGCTGCTTGCATTTTACAATGCAAATATAAGAATTTTCCTCACATTGTTATGCGTGTAATTTCTTGTTGCAAAAGATTTACTGAGTTCATTGTTCAATCTTTAACTGCTTTTTTCCTTTCCTCAGGTAACACCCAATTCTTGTGGTGTCTGCACATGTTCTGACATTTCTCATATTTGAGTTTTGATTGAAAATTGAGTAATGTTGATGATATCCGAAAATGTATAACCTTGCTGTTTTTTGCTCTTTAATGGATCATTGTAGGAATTTCTTACCTAGAATTTTCTAAGGGAGCATCCTTTGGATCAGAGCTAAATACTAAATCAGCTTCTTGTGAGTTTTCTTTGTTCTGATTTGAACACAACTACTTTTGTTCTTTTAAAACATCTTTGATATGACAAGTTAATGATTATGTTATAGGGCATTTGATGGGGAAAAAAATGACCAAGACCTCTGCTTGTACGTTAATTTATTTCATCTGTAAATAATAACTAATTTTTGGTATTCTTTTGGTGACCAGATCCAGTGAAATCTATTTGTGTGGTTACAGGGCTGCCGGCCAAGTATGTCAAATGCAACTCTTTTTTTCCTACCATATTGGCAAATTATTATATTGTTAATTGCATCTCTTTTATCTGTGTTAAGGTACAAAGATCCGAAAACTGGATTGCCTTATGCCACGCTCGAAGCCTTTAAAATTATTCGAGAACGGTACCGTCTTAATACTCATCTATGGGTTGTTTCTGGACAGAGTGTATCCAATATTCACTTTATGTATAGCTTTCAATATCTTATTTTTGCAACTAACACCCACTGTTATTTGGATTGTGATAATTTACTTAATAGCTGAAACCAAGAATAATTTTATTTTGGATAGTTAAATCACCCTTATCATTTTCTTCCCTGTCCAACTATCTTTTCTATTTGTTTTTTTGGTAAAACTTATTGCCTTCTTGTTGTCCTCTAATATATAAAAAATGATGGTAGGTTGCAAATATGAGGAATGTAATGTCCAGTTTAGAAATACAATAATTACAAGAGATATTATTAGACGTTGCTTACTTGATCATGACTTTTATTATATTTTTTTCCACCTTTTCTTGATGCAAGGTTTGAGGAATCACAAAGAATAAAGAAGCCAGAGGACTTGGAAATGGGTGATCTCTTTGACTCTATATCAGGTGATGGATTTACAGCTAAGCACAAGCGGTCGGGTCATGCTAATGCAAATATCCGGCAACCCGATAGCAGACTTGGGGCCCGTTTTCGAAGAATACCTGCTCTAGATATGCTTGATTCTGACTGACAGCTCCTGATGTAGGTCACCTTCATATTCTCTCTGTTAATGTTCTTTCCTTTTGTTATTTTGGGGTGGTGGTGTTGGCGACTGGTGCTTACCTTAATTTGTTTCATTTTAATGCTTTATTATATGAAATCAGCGTCATTAATTTGCTACTGGACAGATTTATAAAGCCCAATTTGAAGAAGACAATGTGGGAGTTGCTGCCCTCTTCAGATGATTTAGAATTTGCGTGCGCTCGGAAAAAGAGGAGACAGTACTGGTAGCACTGGGACTATTCTCTATTTATTTTGGGTACTTGTATTTTGGCTTGTCATCATGAAGTATTATTGGTCTTGAAGCAGCGTTGGATGAGGTATCAGTGTAGAGGGTGTGTACTGGGTTGGTGCAGAGCAGCAGGTTGCCGAAAAATACTTGGAACAGAAGCCTAAGAGAGAGAAGGCACGAAGGGTCCGAAGAGGAATACCTGTACTGGGAGATTTTAAAAGCTGTGTTTTGTGTCGAGCTACAACTAACTATTTGATTAATTGGAAACTGAGTGGACCTTTTGTATCTAGTACCTTCTTATGTAAAAGTGCTTATATTTTTATGATGTCCATTAGCTGTTGAACAGGTAACCTGGCAATCTGATTTTCTGTGTTATGTAAGACGCATATATGATATATTATAATGACAATAACTTGATGTTTCATTTGCAACAAGGTGACCAGGGTTTCAATGCTTGTCTATTGTACTATGTTTGGTTCAGTCTTTTTTGAGAAATTGCTAATAACAAAGCCGAAATACAAACTAAAATATTGAAAAGGTTCTAGATAATAGTACATTTACAAGCATTGTAATCTTGCATCTCCATATGGAGAACATTTTGAAAAAAATATAAATTTTGGTTTCCGATGAGATTTCAATATGGAGAACATTTTGAAAGGTTCGGATCGACTGCATGCATTTTAGATTTTGAGAAACGACTCTAGCATACAGACTATCTATATGCTGGAGTATACTTTAGCCAATTATATATATATATATATATATATATATATATATATATATATATATATATATATATATATATATATATATATATATATATATATATATATATATATATATAGAGAGAGAGAGAGAAAATCTATGGTGCATAATAATGTACGGAAGTTTCGGTGCATACTGATTCGAACTCTTGGATCTGTTTCAAAATGACCGATCCAAATCGTCCAATATGATATCCCTATTGAAATCTCCTTGCCGACCAAATTTTACATTTTTTTTATATTTTTAAATATTTTTTTCGGATTTTTAAAAACTGCTATTTTTGAACGGTTAAAAAACATTAGATTAGCGATTTTTGAAAATTTGAAAAAAATACTTAAAAATTTCGAAAAATATAAAATTTGGTTGGTAAGGAGATTATAACAAGAAGAACATATTGGACGGTTTGGATCGGTCATTTTGAAGCAGATCTAAGAAATCAGATCAGTATGCACCGAAGCTTCCGTACATTAGTATGCACGATATGTTTTCTCATATATATATATATAGAGTTTTGCTATGGTGAGTCGCGACTCACAGACCCTATGGTGAGTCGCAATCCAGACCGTTCGATCCGCTTCAAAATTCGTGCGGATATCTGAGATGATGAGTCGCTGGACCGCATTTAATTTTTTCCGTTCCGTCTGTTTTGTCTCCGTCCCCCCCCCTCTCTCCCTCTCTCTCGAAATCGATAGATCTGAGCGCCTCTCTTTATCTCCATTAAACATTAGAAAGAAGATCAGAGCAGACAACGCCTCCTCTCGTAACAAAAATTCGATTCTCGGCCTAGTTAATCGGAGCACACGATTTCTCTACAACGTGCGACTCCTCCTCTTCGATTTGAGCACCTCCCTTCGACTTGCGATTCTCAGCCTACTTGATCTGAGCGCCTCCTCTTCGATATCCCTCCTCTTTGAGAATTTGCCTCCTCGTCATTGTTGCTTTATCTCTACTACTGCACGACTTTGGGTTAATTTGGTTAACAAATGCTGTTGTGAACTCCAGTGAGCAAGTTCAATTAGAGGCATGTAGACTCAAGTTCACGAACCTCATTACATTTTTCTCCCCTAATATTTTCCCTCTCGGTTTGGTAATCTTTCACAAATTCCAACCATTGCAAAATGTTGAATTAGAAATTTCCTGGACTTTAACTTTAACGAAAAATGCTCCTCATTTGAATCTGGTGACTTTCTGTAATTATAATTGGATGTATTTCTTAAAAATCAATTACCTTTTTCTTCAATTTTAGCACAACACACGAAATACATGTGTTCAATTGGTGTTGTGTTGCTTTAATTTGATACCAGTGCCAAATTGCGATAGTTTTTCTGGATACCAGTGCCAAATTGCGATAGTTTTTCTGGATACGGCTTGGCTTCAGGATGCTCAGTTGTTATGCATAAATACACACCAATAATGATCTCTTTCTCGGCCTAGGTACCTTTGGGTACCTGCGTTTCTAATTTTGATGCTTTAAATATTATTAAATTGTGTGATATAAAGCATGACCTGTACCAAATTGTATGATACCAAGCAGCTGCATATGATAAGCAACTACATGTGAAAACAGTATGCTTCAGAAATAATTTGTGCTTCTAACTATACTTAGAAACCCATCTATTCCAAATTGTGCACATAAGCTGTACCAAGCATGGTACAACTTCTAACCCGTTTGTGCTAAAAAAAAACAGTGCTATAAAAATAAAAAGGTACATAAACTTGTACACAATATAAGCATGGTACATAAATGGTGCTTCAAAAAAAAAATAGTGCTATAAGCATGGTAAATTATCACAATGATAAAAAATTATCTTTAAGAAATGTCACTGTACCACTATACCATTATCACAGCTTGTACCAAGCTCGCATTCCTTTACTGTACCAGCTACCCAAATACAGAAGGCACACATAAGCTTAAAAACAATACATAAGCATAAAACAGTACATAAGCATATCCATATAAATAGAAATTAATAGTGCATAAGTATATCCAAGCTTAAAAACAAAAATTGAAAGTGCACAAGCATATCCAAGATTAAAAAACAAAGGTAACTAAACCAACATATTAGTAATATCAGCTAGTCTATACAAAATGAGCAGATTAAAACCAGCATATTATCATTTGTACTATCAGCTAGTCTATACAACATGAGATAACTGAAAGCAGTCTTCATACTCAAATGCACCATCTAAATCCAAATCTTAAGATTCCTTTGCATTATCCACATCATCAGCTGAAAAAAATCCAAGTCTTCATTCTCTTGTATGTTTCCTCTAGCCTTTCCATGCGCTTTCTTCAGTTGAAAAAAATGACGGATTAAAATAGAAATGTTAAACAAAAAACCAGTATAAATGTTAATTAAAACAGAAATGTAAAACAATAACTTAATTTGTGATTCTTTTCAAGGATGAAACCACAGAATTGAGAGATGCATGTAACAATTCTGAAAATGAATTGAGATATGCATGTAACAATTTTTTACAGAAAAGATAATTTGTGGTTCCTTTTAAGGATGAAACAACAATCGAAGAGAGATCTTACCTCGATCGCTAAAATTGAAGTTATTAAAATTTAAAATATGCTTGCTGGGATGATTTAAGGAGTTTGACCAGCTCATGCTGAAACTGAGAAAAAGAAAAAAAATTCTTGATACTAATTGTGACTATCTAGTGAGTAATAAGACTACCAAATTCAAGCATTTGGAAAGTTAAAAATCTAAATATTCCATATACTCAAAGGTCAAATCAAGGAACGCCTATAACTGATTTGAGCAAAATCAAAGCTCAGAAGTTGGCATATCCACAATTAAGATGGTCAAAATTATAATTTAACTTAGCTATGCTATATTAGTAAAAGCAAAATTAAAGAAAAATTTATCCACAGTTGAAAAAAAAAATTACAGATTAAAGCAACTGATAAGGGAATTAAAACCTAGGTCAAATGAATTTATAACCTTGTTCTACCTTACTAATCGTTCTGGTAAAGCTAAGGGTCGAACCCAAAGGACGGTAAAAAAATGAGTACCGGACTTAGTTTTTCTTAAAAGCTTAGACAAATAAAAATTGTGAGGATTTAATTTAAAGGAAACAACTAAGTAACAATTGAAAACTAATAAAATAATTATAAAATATTTTTGGGTTGATTTTTCTGTTTTAAAATGTCCAAATGAATGCAAGAGATGTCCTAGGGGTTTAGTGTTCAAGTAATTTGGCTCTAAAGCACCTAAGTCTTCGATTATGGTCTAGACAGAGGCAAATTTCGGTCCGAAATATAAGGATTTCGGTCCGAAATTCTTAGTACCTTGGACTGAAATTGCTTTAGAATGAATATTTCGACTTGATATCTCTAGACGATGTTATGTAAAGGGTACTTAACAACCAGACCTAAGTTATAATCTCAGTTTTCACGATTTCGATTTTAACTTGGTCTGGAACTTGGTTTTCGCCTCGTAAACAATCAACGTGTACTTTCGTCCTAAGCTGATTGTTTAAGTGAGTTAAGTCAGGGTTCTAGAAATATTTAAGGTCCTGTCAGATCGATAAAAGATGCACCTATCAGTCGCATCTAACCCCCTCTTTCGAGCGTTGGTTTATTTCATGTACTTAACAATTCAATTAATTGATTTTGACTAATGTCCTAACGGTGCTGCAGACATCAATAGGTAGACAATAAAACAATTAATCAAACTAACTAAGCAAGAGATCAATCTCAACAAAACTCATCACATAACATAGCATAAATGATCAAGTCATAATATTTCACCAAATTTATCTACTAACTATCCCTAGAACATCATAATAAAGTCTAGCCTAACATGTTTATAACTAAAACAATAAATATCATGTAAATAAGTACGATACAAGCCATGAAACAACGAAGCTTAAGCATAAAAGAGTAAACCGAAATATCCGATGCGAATATCGCTGTCCCAGGGCTAAGGAATCGATGAGAGACACTCTGGACGTGCTGCCGCCTTGTCCAACTTCCGACCTAATCCTCAATCCCGTGAAAAGAGCCAAGAACACACGTGCAAATTAAGGAAAATATTCTCCAGCGAATAATGGATGCTTTCTGGTCAAGAAAAACGCATATAAATACCCTAGCAAAATCCCAGAGGCGGCCAGGGCAAGAGAGAAATTTCCTTCCTTTCGAGTTGCCATAAGAAAACTTTCCATACATGAAATTTCGGACCGAAATTTCAGAATTTCGGACCGAAATTCTTCTGGTCTGGGCCGAAAGGTGGAGTCTGAGCATTAATGTGAGATCCAGGCTTGGCATGGTGCTTTGTAGGCCTTCTCTAGTCCATTTCATGCGTCTGTGGGCCAGGAATGAGACGTCTGGCAGTGACCAAAGCTCCAATTCGTCTTGTTTGCGCGTCTAGTCTTCAATCTTCACGAGAATTCTACAAAAGAACAAAGAAGCGGCGGCAGTACCAAATATCCTGAAAATCACAGTTAATTATGAGACAATTTATATTGGTTTGAGTGTTATTTTGGTGCTAAGTATGGTCAAAATATGCATATAAAAACGAGATATCAGCAACTACTCAGGATGAGAGAAAGAAAGAACTTATTTAGTGAGGAGGCGTTGAGAGACTCTGAGAGAATCACTAAAGAAAAAAGGAGAGAGGAGGCAAGGCTCGTTCAGGCTTCGAAGGCAACAGTGACGAGATGAGGCACTGAGGCGCTGATGTTGTTCGCGCTGAGGCGTGATGCTCCGATCCACTCTCAGCATTTTCACGCGCGATGACAGCCCCTATGTTCGCGCTGGGGAGAGAAGAGGAAACTACGAGGAGGATAGATGAGGCGCAGCGTTTTCTCCGATTTGCTCTCGAATTGTTCTAGGGTTTGGGGAGGCACTAATTCAATTTCAGAGAGAGACAGACAAAGCAGAGAGAGAAGGAAACGGAGAGAAAAAGAGACGGAACGGAGAAATTTTACTCGATCCAGCGCCCACCATCGCAGAGATCCACACGAATTTTGAAGCGGATCGAACGGTCTGGATTGCGACTCACCATAGCAAAACTCTATATATATATATATATAGTTTAGCTATGGTGAGATGCATCACAAAAAACTTTTCCGTGAGATGCGATCAAAACACATGAATCTGGTTCAAAATGACTGATCTAAACCGTGTAATATGATATCTCTATTGAAATCTCCATGCAATCTAAATTTTACATTTTTTCGAATTTTTTTAGTATTTTTTTTATTTTAGAAAATTGTTAATCTAATTAGTTCTGAACCGTTCAAAAACTGTTATTTTTAAAAATTCGAAAAAATACTTAAAAATTCTAAAAAAATGTAAAATTTGGTCTACAATAAGATTTCAATAGCAAGATCATATTGAACGGTTTGGATCGATCATTTTGAACCAAATTCATGAGTTTTGATCGCATCTCACGAATTTTTTTTTTTATGCATCTAACCATAGCTAAACCTATGGTGCATACTAATGTACGAAAGCTTCGGTGCATACTGATCCGAACTCTTGGATCTACTTCAAAATGACTGATCTAAACCGTCCAATATGATCTTCCTATTATAATCTCCTTACCGACCAAATTTTATATTTTTTCGAAATTTTTAAGTATTTTTTTCAAATTTTAGAAAATCGCTAATCTAATTTTTTCTGAACCGTTCAAAAATAGCAGTTTTTAAAAATACGAAAAAAATACTTAAAAATATCGAAAAAATGTAAAATTTGGTCGGCAAGGAGATTTCAATAGGGAGATCATATTGGATGATTTGGATCGGTCATTTTGAAACAAATCCAAGAGTTCGGATCAGTATGCACCGAAGCTTCCGTACATTAGTATGCACCATAGGCTTTCTATATATATATATATAGAGAAAGGATTCAATCAAAGCGCTTTGACCGGAGTCCCGGTTAAACCCCGTCAGTTCTCAATTTCGAAAGTTCAAATGACCGATCCGAACCGTCAAATATGATCTCCATATTGAAATCTCCTTGCCGACCAAAATTTTCATTTTTTTGAATTTTTTAAGTATTTTTTTCGGATTTTCAAAAACAGCAATTTTTGTTGGGTTCAGAACAAATTAGGTTAACGATTTTTGAAAATTCGAAAAAAATGCTTAAAAAATTTTAAAAAATGAAAATTTTGGTCTGTAAGGAGATTTCAATATGAAGATCATATTTGACGTTTGGATCGGTCATTTGAATTTTCAAGATTGAGATCTGACGGGGTTTAACCGAGACTCCGGTCAAATCGCTTTGATTGAAAGCTTTCTCTCTCTCTCTCTCTCTATATATATATATATATATAAATTAATAATGATAATAGTAATGATAATAATAATAATAATAATAATAATAATAATAATAATAATAATAATAATAATAATAATAATAATAATAAAACAAACTAAAATAACGTTGTAAATTTTTATGTCGCCTTCCTTTAAATGAATAGGCGCAGTATTGAAATTACAGGAAAATTTAATTTGGCATCTCCGCTTATGACTATTATCGTGTAATTAAGAGTACCATTTTTTAACTTCCTCAATTAGCTTCGTATTATAGCATCATGCCACTTTACATGGAAACGCGGGCATTTGGATCTCTTGATTTGAATAACATCAATCTTGAGACAACCACGTCCGCGCGATCTAGTTGGAATACTAAGGGTGTGTTTGGATGCAACGGAATAAGCCGTGAATAGAGAATAAGAATAAGGAATTTCGGTTTGCGTGCTTATCCATATTCCTTATTCTTATATCATGGTTTGTTAGTATAGGAATAAGGGCCCAAATTCCTTATTCTTGTGTTGTTTGGGTTGCACAAGAATAAGAATAAACACGCAAATCGAAATTTCTTATTCATATTTCCTATTCCCGGCTCATCCAAACACACCCTAAAGTACTAAAGTGGGCCGTGGGCGCCCCCGTTTTGAATGTGAAAAAAAAGGACAAAGATATTTCTAGTCAGGTGTGGTATACACCATCCAACAAAAAAATCATCCAAATCATTCAATTGGATCAGGTGTTGAAATTGGGCTAGATTGTCTAGACATGCTGACGTCATCAAAATTTTTGCAATTTTTTTTTAAAACATTTTTTTGAGCGCTGACGTCATCGAATGGATGAATTTTTATGTTCATTTAAATGCGTCAAGGAATGAGTTAAACTAGTTATGCGTTCAGTAAGATGCAGTGATAATATGACGTTTTGGTTCTGATAATGACCATAAAGGATGAATTAATCTGCGTTATGTGTTCAGTTAGATGCAGTGGTAATACGATAACAACATGATCACTTAAAGTAATAAATATAACAGATATAAATTCTAATTAATCCTTTCAAACAATAAACATACATAGTGATACAAGGTGATCCATTAGGAAAACTAACTTCACACATATGATCCCTAAGTAATCTTTCTACAAATTATGAATTGAAATAACCTTTGCATCAGTAACAAAAAAAAGTAAATAACAAATGTTAACAATATGATCTTTAAAATAATAAATATAACAGGTGTAAATTCTAATTAATCATTTCATGCACAGACTCGGCATCATCATCACCCCCCTATGTCTTTGAATTCATTCTCGAGATCATCAACGCCATGTCAATCTACTCGCTGTAACACAATTGAAACCGTACCTATATCAAAGACATGAAACCTGGCATCATTAGAGAAAAGAATTCTAGTAAGTAGTATGAAAATGCAAATTTGTCCTTTCTACAAGAAACTGTGTTCGTACTAACAACGATTCAAACCAAAATGAAAAAAAAAACTTAATAATATGATCCCTTAAAGTAATAAATATAACATTATGATTTCTTATCCCAACATAAGTATTTCTAGATATAACAATATAGTTAATCTCTTATTTTCATATCTCGTGTCAACATTATGATCCCTTAACCCAACATAAGTATCCCTGAATATAACAATATGATCTCTTATGTTAACAACAAAATCTTTGAATATAAAATGCAAAAAAAAAAAACACATGAATACTTAATCCTCTCCTTTCTTGAAAAGAAAACGTGATTAGAAACCCTAGATCTAAAAAGAAAAGAGAGATCAGATAAGAATTAAAAAAAAAAAGAAAGATTTGAGAGGAGAAAAGAAATTGAACCTGATGAAGACTTGTATCATCTCCTTTCTTGATATCGTCACAGGCCATGCGCAACACCTCTAGTTTCATCACCTCGTTGTCGCACTTGTCAGCGATGAAGAGGAGTTGCAGAATCTTGGTGTGCGTCCGGTGTACATCGCGGCGTATGCCTCCACGTCCATCAACTCTCCCATGGACGCCGTGGCAGGGGAAGTGGACTCGACGCCGAGCCTCCTGTGGACTTGCGATCGATTTGCTTGATACAAGATATGGATTTGGAGAGAGATTCAAAGGTAGGGTTTCGTGAGAAATTGGGAATATAAAAGTTTGAAATCGGAAGGGATGATGAGAATATAAGATCTTGTGGGAGAAAAAAACACAATCCGTGGATTTTATTCTGATTGGTTAATAGTTGGAGCCACGGATCGATGACTTGGCAAGAAGTGCGAAGAGGTGGTCTGAATTGTACGAAAAGGTGGTTTTATCGATGGGTGGATGGTGTGGATGGAATTTAGTCGGATGGTAATTACCAATTACCATTTCTAGTTCCTCCCCATATAGCGAATCATCTGGCTTTAAAAGAGAAGAGAGTTGTGACACCTAACCTAAATCATATTTTCTACAACTAAACTATCTCCCGATCTCTCTCAACAAATTTCGTCTTGGAGTAACTATTACTGGTAAGGGTTTAAAGATGGCACAAAGATGGGTACAACCGCCAAACCCTCCTCCCACCATGACACAAGGAAGCTTTGTATACGTTCACCCTGATTTTTCGAAAATTGTGTCTTCCAACCCAACCTTTTCTGTCATCCCAAACTCAGACCCAAGTCAGATAAAAAATTCAACCACTACAGCAACTATGAAGAAAGGTAAAGGCCGTGAGGCTGTAAGCCTGTAACAAGGATTGCCATGGTACTTTACGTTCTCCTAACAAATTTCATATGAACCACTTGCGAATATTCTGTTTAATTTGCTATAGTAATTCTGAAATTCATTTTGTTTTGCAGCAGGATGATTATGCCGAGGATGGTTGTTTCTTCGAATTGTTCTGTTGCAACATCCCCATGGTTCGTCATGTATGGTCTGGCACAAGATGAACCGTGTGATTCTGACCTGTGGCCCTTTTCGATCTCAACTTTTCTGCAACAGATTTATAGAAATGAAAAATATTAATGAAAACTATCAATAGTTAATTCTTTGGCCGTGTACTTTTCATTTTTTATTACTCATAGATCGTTAGTTGCAATTGCTATCTTAATTTGTGAGTAAGCTGTTAACTCTTCATTGTAAATGTGAAAATTATGATAAATTTGTGAAGCTGTTGTTTTTTTTTATGTTACGAATTTTTCGCTTTGAAGGCAGCTTTTTACAAAAAAAATATCTTGATATAAGTTAAATATGTATTAATTATTACCATTTTTTCTGCAAACATGATACATCTATACACTATTACATTGTATACATGTAAACAAATTTTAGAATTAAATTTCGATTTAATTATCATCAAAATTCAAAATAAAATAGTAGCTAATTGGTTCTCGTCTTAGAAGAATATAGCATTTTACTTGTAGCCTGTAATTAACAAAAATATAAAATTATTTCAAAATTCAAAAATTGCTCGAGACTAGTGCATTAACTACTGTTGGATATTCCGTGAAAAAAAAATGCTCGTGGTTTTTCAGTTTTTTTTTTCATATTATTTTGCCATGAAAGTTTGATTTTTTTGAAAAACCTTAGTCGAACATATTAATCATAGAGATGAATAGAGTGATCGAGCTATAATATGCAAATTTAACTTCATGACGGCTCCGTTTGGATGCGTTGAGAATAAGGTAGGAAGAAGGAAGAAGGAAAGAAATTTATTGGGAAGGGGTAAATTTATTGGGAAGTGTGTAACTTTTGTGAAGAGTTTGGATGGTTAGAAATAAATTTATTGGTAAAAAGTGGTTATTCCTTATTCCTTATTCCGGGAAGAAGCCATCCAAATGGAGCCGACATGAAGCTGTATTGTTCAGCCTAGCGGTTTGGGTCTATTCCATCAACCTAGCTAGTGGTCCTTAGTTCGAATCACAAAAAGAGAGCATTTATTCAAATTTTTTATAATTGATTTCAATTCAACCTTAAAAAAAAAAAAAAAAAACTTCATGACATGTTCAAAGAGCAAATGGATTATTTTCAAGATTTTATAAGGACTATTAGTTACTGTTCCTATATATATATTCTTTCAATTCCTAAATGACATAACTTGAAGTTTGGAGGACATTTTTATGAAAGGTTTGACAAATGCACGTGCACTCCACATCTTGCGCGCCTATTGTCATGTACTTGTACAAGCAGGCCAACTGACCATAAGGAAATCCATGTATATATATGAAAACGATATTTGCTCTCTACATCAAAGCATCTCTCCAATATATATATATAGGTATATGGCAAAGAAAGAAAAAAAAAAGAGATATAACCTTTATCTGTATGTATAGATATATATAGATATATTTTCAACATGCATATATATTACTGATCTGCTGATCTTCCCAATTTCTCTATCAACAAATTTCGTCTCAGAGTAAGGAGTTAGGTGTTAGGGATGGCGGAGAGGAGGGTATCAAAACCAAACGTTGAGATAATACAAGATGAAGTGAGAACCACTGGTCTAGACTTGTCGGTGCTTCAACGATACGATCCCCTGATCAAACAAATTCTCATAACAGCTGCTCATGTCGCCATGTACCAGTTTGATATTGAGAATTATGAGTGGGTCTGTTCTAGCTGTTTGGACTCATTAATATTATTTTTGTTTCTTCTTTGATTTTTCTCGCTCCTTTGGTTAATCTAAATTAATTACTGACAGCATTGTATACAACTATACCTGTCTCCTCTTTTATGTTTGATTATTTTTTTCCCCAACCTTATGGATGAATTTATTGTCGAAGTCTCATGTTGGATGGATAAATTCATGGAAAACCATCTGTAGAGAATTCGCCTTTAGAACCTCATGTTTGGTAAATTTTAGCAAAGTACTGCACTTTACCTCAATATTCTCACTAATCATTTCACTGCCCACCCCACTCTCTGGACTGAATTTTACAATGTACGGCGAATTTTACAATCTAATCTTGCTGATTATACAAATGAATAAATTCAACAAAACGCTTTAACATGGTTCTGTTTCTTTTATTTTTCATAGACATATGTGGACCAAAAACATGTGGAAGGTTCTTTATTCGTCGTCAAAAGGTAAAAAACATTCATAAACATTTATCCGTGGTTTTTTTAATATTTATTTATTTATCTTATTCCATATAACTTGATTAAAGAATATATTCTCTGTATTTCTTTGTTGACA
Organism: Rhynchospora pubera; assembly: GCA_028095005.1. Taxonomy (NCBI): domain Eukaryota; kingdom Viridiplantae; phylum Streptophyta; class Magnoliopsida; order Poales; family Cyperaceae; genus Rhynchospora; species Rhynchospora pubera. Next base: position 67,144,469 of record CM051461.1, on the reverse strand, counting down.
AAATGTTATTTCCTCCAGGGATGCTGCCTCATGGTTCCAGTTTATTATAGTGAATACTTGCAAACCAGGTGACAACCATTCCAAACTTTTGTTTATTTATTTTTGTTGCTCTTGTCATTCTTGTGTCTCATTTGTTTCTCTATTTCTGAAATAGCATTTGGGAAGTTATGCACCTAAATTCCTAATTAAGTATTGTTATTACAAATTATCGTTTGTATAATTTTGGGGAAAAACAATGATCAGTATTTTTGTTTTTATTGTTGGATGATGTACAGGATATTTGGTGGAGGATATATTGGAAATATGTGAATATGAAGTAAAGCCTCCATTTCTGATGTACCAAAACAATGATAAATTGGTCAGAGGTATTTTGTTTAAGGAGCCTCAAATTTGCAAGGACGTTTGCAGCGTTTTGAATAGGTGTGTTTTTTCTTTAATTTTGTCTGTTTAATCTTTTCATATTTGAAGCTACTTTTAGATAATAAGTTAATAACTTTAATGTTGCATTGTCGTTCTACTCATTTACCAGGATATTAATTTCCTTTGGGAAGACATCCACAAATTTGAAACTATCCCCAACTAAAAGGTAGTACCAAGTCATTACTATTATACCTTAGAGCAAAGTTCTGATACCACAAATGTCACACTTTACTTTTTTATTTTAAATTTTAAAAAATTAAAATATAATCATCCTATCAAAACCGTTGAGCTTGTTCATTTTAACGACGGATGTGTTGTCCTAAAATTTCATAATTTTAAAGTTTATTTGATACTTGATCAAGAGATTGAAAAATGGAAATATTAGAATTAATCTATTTTAGTTATTTTGATTCGTTCATTTCTTACGTTTTGATCAAGCATCATATAAACTTCAAAAATTATAAAATTTCATGACAACGCATCCGTCATTAAAATGAACAAAATCAACAATTTGGATCGGACAATTATATTTTAACTTTTGAAATTTAAAATAAAAAGTAAAGTGTGGCATTTGTGGCAACAAAAAAGTATGGCACCGGTAATCTTTCTCTATACCTTATATGAACATTATTTAAAGCAAGCCGGGTTGTTCGGCCTGATAGTTCGTCTCTATTCCATCAATCAAGTGGTTTTATTTTGATTGGTTTTCTTATAACAAAATAGTTGGTTTCAAACCAACCTTAAAAAAAGGGGGAAAAAAAACCTGTCGAACGAACCATGTGTACCATCCCGGTTTTATTGTCTGTTGTTCTTTTGATGCATCCGTTGACTTTATTTGGAAATAGGTTTGATGCCTTCTGTTCATTTGAATTATTATTTACCTTTCAGCTCAAATTAACCTTGTTTCAAAACAATTAAGAATTTCAATTGAAATAATTAAATTAATGGAGCCAGTGGCGGAGGCAGTAGGGAAATATGGAGGACACCTCCCCCATTTTTCTTAACAAGTAATGCATTTGTATAATGTTAGTTCTTCGCCTACTTATCTTAGAAAAGTTCATATTTGACTACCATAAAATCATAAAAATTGTACTCTTATCGAACTCCATGATCACTATCTTATTTCTTTGGATGTGATCATTATATAATTGTATAAACAATTTTGTATGAGATATGACCCCGGCTCATAAAAATATTTTATGCTTTGCCACTAGATAGTACCGTTTTATTAGGCCTACACACTAATGATTTGTCCAAATTTAGTACCTCAAATTCTATATGCGTCTTTCAAGTTTTACTTATCACTGACAAAAATTTCTCTACTTTTTTTGATAAAGTGAGCTGGATCTTACATCAAATTGTAGAGATGGGTCCCTTAATTCTTCAGCTGCCATGTCAGAATTGACTTTTGAGGATAGCTTTGTGATCCTCAATCCTCCCACCATCTCTTCAGCTGCTGTGTCAGAATTGAGTTCTGATGAAAGCTTGGTGATCCTCGATCCTCCTTCTCATCCCACCTGGGTACACGTTCACCGTGTAAAAGAAAGCAACTATGCACACAGAGATGGGCCTCCAATTTCTTCAGCTGCAAGGACGTCAGAATTGAGTTCCGATGATAGTGCTATGATCATCAGATCCCTTTTTCACATCGAAAATTCAAATCCAAGTCAAATTAAGAAATTAACCATCTAGTAAAGAAAATGTTCGTGAGGTTTTAACAAGGATTTCCATGGTACATATTTTCTTTTCTCTCAACAAATTTCATGCAAACCACATGAGAAATTATAATTGCAATGCCCCCTTCCTTACTATATGCCTCACGAAAAATAATGATAAAGGATGATACTGATGATGAAAGAAAAATAACACACATAATTTGCAGATGCTGTTATAAATTTCCTTCATTTTATGAAGTTAAATGTTATATATCATTAAATTCATGTTCCCTAGACTTGGCCTCGTTCTTACAATTTGTTTTCATAAAACAATTTTGATTTTTATTTTAATAGAACTGTTTTGCCACAGAATGATGGAGATGGTCTATGACGAGTTCTTCATAGCGGATCATTTATGGTTGAGCAAAAGATCAATCATGTGATTCTGACAACTAGCTTTTTTTTATCTAACCTTTTCTGGTACAGAAAATGAAGAATCTTTTTTCCTATTAGAGACTATCTCAAATTACATTTTCGCCTTGTCTGTTTTTTTTTTTTTTTTTATTAGTTCTACATTGTTAGATATAGCTTAAGACCTTAATTTTGTGACTAAATTGTTAACTTTCTCTGTAAGTGCGAAAACAATGATAATTTGGTGAAGCTATCGATTGTGCTCTGGACGTTGTTGATCTTTTGTTTTCAATATCTCTACATGTTTTTACACACATAATGATGATGATGATGATGATGACTAAATAAATAAATACATAATAAAAAATTGTATTATTGTTTTTTTTTTCCAACAAGGAGTTATAAAAAGTAAGCATGAGTTTCCATTCAGATAATAAATAAATGTTATTATATGTCTTTTATTTATATATTTATTTTTTGTTTTCAAGGCCGGAAGGAAGAGATAATTGGTCTTATGTTAAAAGATTACTTTACACTAATAAACTATAGTTTTTTTATATAACTTTTTTTATAAGCTGTGGATTATAATACTTTGTCAATTATAATTTTCTAAACTTTTTAGGGGTGTTACAAGTATTTTGGATTTTGAGGTACTATTTGCAATGAATTGTTATTTATCTTTGCTACTTATAAAAGTACCAATTCAAAGGTAATTTGAACCCAAAGGAGCAAACAATTGTTTACCCAATGCAATATGGACCGTCTATTTTTGCGATTTGATCAGATCAGTGGTGTAGATTTAATAATGAGATAAAAGATTTAAACATTTCATTTAGATGTGTTAACATCAATACAGATGATTGTTTCCTTTCGTATTCTTTCTTAATTTGTACGCATAATAAAAGAAAGAGAAAAAAAATAAATCAACCCTCTCTCGTCATACTAAAATTTTCAACTAACAAAATCACCTCAAATTTTCTTTCTTATTCCCACATAGTCGGGTGGGCTCGTTTGCTAGTTTAAAACAAGAAGAATGAAAGAGACGAAGTTGTGTTGTCGTCCCTTGGACCGCAGTCTACCGGATTCTCTGGAGGTCTTTAATCTGGGTCCGTGTGATCAACCGGATTCTAATAGATGCTCAGTAATTAATATCAAATTGATAGGTCCGAAAAAATCTAATCGTTGAGATTAAATCAGACGGTCCAGATTGATAGATGTTCATTGGATTTATTAGAAAAACGTCGAGAGGATCCAGAACCTGCTGCACAGGTAGGAGGTTTCAAAATCTTTACCTGGCCTTAAAATGTCTGGGCCTTAATAAGCCCCGTGGTGACAAATTAACATACATACATTGATACACACATGCATACTAGGAAGAAAAAAAAAGTACGGTCCTCCATTAAAACTTAAAATTGCATTAGTTTATACAAAATTGTTGAGAAATTGTAACTGAAATAGCCTCTAGTTAATTTTAGGATCATTAAATTTTAGTCTCAACAATCTGATTAGACTAATCTTTACAAGTCATTATTAAATTCTATTAAAAAAGTATAAATTTTTCTTAACGGATAATTATTAAGGATGGATTAAACTTATATATTTTTTGAAGGCGTGTTGGGAAGTCGCCACTCCCCAGTTAGATTAACTTAATAAAATGCATTATAGTGCATAGGGCATTCCGTACACCGCGGACATTTTCGGAGATATTTTTATAAATTGACAAATCTAATGTAACCAATCTAATCTACATATTGAAATCTCATAGAAAACAAAATTTTACAATTTTTGAGATTTTATTACTATTTTTTTAAAAAAAATTTAAGGCATGCCATTTTTTGAAAATTGTAAATAGTACAACATTCTAAAAATAACATGTTTTAAAAAATTCGAAAAAAATAGTAATAAAATCTCAAAATTATAAATTTTGGTTTGGTATGAGATTTCAATACGTAGATTCAAGGTTTTAAAATGTGTTTTGTGCGGTTTAACGGTTCGGAGTTGATTTAACGATGCGGAGTTTTATCGGTGATAAAACGGCCGATAAAACGGTGTGTACGACAAATAGAATTGTCACTCTATTATTAGTGTTATGATTAATATTATGATTTATAAATTATAATTAGTTAAATACCGGTATGAAATATGAATAAATTGCAAAGTACGTGTAACAGAATAACATTTAATTTGCTTAATTAAGCAAAGAGTAAAAAAATGAAAGAAAATAAAATAAAAAATATTGGATATAACCCGGGGAAATTTTTTTATTTTTTTTCTTGTACTCTTTCTTACTGTATAATACATATCCTATAATATATATACCTTTTATAAGGGAAAGTTTTAGGAAAATATAAGGAAATTGTAGAAATAGTTATAATATAGAGGACCAAAGTTTCAGACCAAGAACTCGAAAAAGGAGCAACAGTTTTAATATGATGCAGAAATCAGAATCCAACTAAGTTTTCTCCTCTTTGAAGAGAGAGAAGCGAATTGACTTATGAGCAGAACCTACGGGGCCAGCAGGTTGCAAGCGGGAATGTGGAGCGGTGATGGAGCGGAGCCAGGGAGGAGGAATAGCGGAGCACTCGGTGGAGAAGGTGAACAGTAGGTTGCGAGATCGAAGGAGAAGATGGTGAGTGGCGGTGGGGGGAGGAGGAACGACAACAGAGGTGAGCCAGGGAAGAGAAGAACGACGATGAGAAGAGAGAAATTGGGAATTAGGGGTTGGGTTTGGGTACGGAGAAATTAGGGAGTCTAGGGGTGAATTTGGGATTAGATCATGTTATTTCTATTTTTTCTCCGTGAAAACGAATTTTTTTAACGAATAAACGGCGCTAATTGCGTATTATCGATACACCGTATTTTCAAGAATGAGTTTAATGTTATCGTGCGCTCAGCTTCTCAAAACCGATAAATCCGCTAAAACGGCGCTAATACGGCGCATTTTAAAAGCTTGCGTAGATTAGAATGGTTAAATTAAATTTGTAAATTTACAAAAATATTCTCGAAAAAGTCCGTGGTGCACGGAATGCCCTATGCACTATGGTGCATATTAAACTTTCTCTATATAAATATGAATTTAATTAGATCAGTTTTACAATTGTCCAAATTTCTACTATTTTGAATCTGTCGCAAATCAATTGATCTTAGCCGTTAGATCTTGACTTTAAATCCTGATAAATTTTTGCTACATCTCTATTTATTTCCTTATCCCGCGCGTGCCGCGCGCCTAACGAAGTGCTAAGAAATAGAATATATGTATATCCGGCACTTTGATTAGCTAGCAATTAGTCCATCCGGTTTGGTTCGCCCAATTAATCCCACAATGAAGCTCTAAAACATGCTCTAAGAATTTAAGTACCACCTTCTTACGTTGATCAACGTGGTCGTATGCAACCACAACCCAGATGGGCTTTGTGCCTCCAACTGGGAACGTGCGAAATGCACGTATAAAGCCATCCACATATAAAACTTCAACCGACCGAGCTCCTCCTCAGGAGCCTCGCAGGTTGTCGCCTCCTCGCGAGGTTGTCTCAGTATGCGACATGTGTACTTAGCTCTCCCCCCCCCCCCCCCCCCCTTTTTTTTTTCTTTCCTTCTAATTTTCTCGAGGAAAAACTATATATTCTTTTGAAATTTCAATCCAGTAGTCAATATAAGTGTACAAGTGTACAACTTCCGTCTGCCATTCTGTAATATACTAATATCTGTCTGTCTGACTAAAACCACTGTTTCTAAATATAATCATGCTTAATTATTTTGTTGATTAATTATATATCAAGATATGAAGCAATATTACAAAGACTTCTTCGATGCTTATGCTGTTTCTTGGTTGCTTTTTCCAAGCATAACTCAAGTCTATCTAAGTCAGATATTTTCCAGCACATTTGATGTTCTAAAATTTTCAATTAATTACACTAAGATTATGTGGAATCTTCATCTATTATCGAAATACCTATTACCATAGGCTGTGTTTGGATATAGGAAGAAGGAAGAAAGAAGAAGGAAGAAGGAAAAAAAAATTATAAACAATTCAAATTTTTCACAAAGTTACACACTTTCCAATACTTCTTCTCTTCTTTCCTTCTTCCCACACCTATCCAAACGGAGCCATAGGATCGACAAGGTAATTAAGTCTGAAAGGGTCGATGAAATCTACAATAATTGTTAATGTTAACTTTTAAAATAAAAAACGAAAAAGAAAACCGGACATATAAGGAAACAGGTTCAAGCCTTGCGGGAATTAAAAGAAGAATTTCGTGTAAAAGTACACCTCTATAAATAAAGACTTATCTAACAAAAATATTTAATTGAGATCACGACACCACAAAGTTAGCAATATAATTTCTTGTTATTTTCAGGTCAAGTATAAAAACTAAGAAGATTTTCAACTATTTTTGGCAATCTCTTTATGTCGGTTTAACTCATATTATCGTCTACCTACTGGATTGGAAAAAAAATATATATATAAAATTGAAATTCTGAGAATAATTATATATGGAGACAATATTTCGATTCTTCAGGATGAGACAAATTAGTTATAACTTCGATTTCGAAATATTTGCATATATGGAGAAATTTTTTCAGATTCTTCAGGATAGTTATGTATAGAGAGTTCGAGACTAATAATAGGTAATTTAGTCATTCGCACTAAAAAAATTTACTTACTCCTTTGAAAAAAAGAAGCCAAAGTTAGAATTAAGACAAAAAAATTTTTAATCACGTCTCTCTATTTCAATCAATTCATATTCATACTCTATACGCGGAGCAACTGAGGAAAAACCCTTCTCTCTGAGGAAACTGGAACGAAGATATCAATCATGAAATCTCGTCATTTTTAAAGATGCTCATTATCTAATTACTCAGTTGTTATTTGTTCAATATTTTTTTTTGCTTCCTTGCTCTTGCAAACTTAATATTCGCTCATAATACCACCCTGCCCCATTTTTGAAGTTCTTCTGCAATATATTACCTTAGTCTTGAGAACGTCCGCGTACTCCAAAAATTGAAACTCAAATTCCAACTAGAGTTACCACCGATAATCATCCGCATAGTTTTTCCTCAAGTTCTTGGCCCAAAAGCATTATAGTTTCCTGTTTTGATTTCTTTAGTTTCCAAGTCATGGTGACGGAAAACGACGGCATGTTGTCCTTAAAAATTTAATTAATATTAAACATTTTAAAAATAAAAATGTTGAATCTAAATTATTGATCTTGTTAAATTTTATGGACGATGCGTTTTTATACAAATTTTATAAAATTTGGAGTCGATTTGATATCATAGGCAAGGTTAAATGAATTGAATGGAGTGCAATGTCATCCATTTTTCTCCAATTATATATATATATATATATATATATATATATATATATTGTTATATGGACCAATTTTTCTGTGAAAATCACTATTTGAACCCATAAAAATACAAATATAATTTCATTGATGACCCCCATAATTAGAAATTTTAATTTTTTTGCACGAAAATTTTATCGATATTGATAAAATTAATCATTTAATCTTTATTTATTTGAGTGAACTCCATTCAAAATTTTTCAGGCCTCTCTAGTATTTGATATTCAATTAAATAACCAAGCTATTAACATATTATAATTAATCAGTGATAGTTAATTAGATTCGTTTATTTGTTGACTAGTTGATCTAGTATCAAATCTACTCCAAAATTTATAATATTATATAAAAACACAACGCTCGTTAAATTGAACAAGATCAATGGTTTGGATTAAACGTTTGAGGTTTTTTTAATTTTTAAATATTAATAAACTTATCCAGCACTCTAATATTGTTTATACGGCAGCAGAGGATTTCTTTCGTGTAGCTATTTACCTCTAGGCTTTTAAGTTATATATGGAGAACAACCGCCCAACATAGTAATTCAATAATTCTTCCAGTTGAGTAACAATATATTCTGACAATGACCTCATTTATAGAAGAGCTGCGAAGAATGAAAGGGGATAAAAAGAGAATAGAAGTTTCAAATTGGGGAGAGCTACATCCCGATTTGCTCCGTTCCATCTACAAAAACCTCGATGAGACCTTGGACATCATTAACTTTCGTGCAGTGTGCAAGTGGTGGAGGGAAGCTGCTCCTCTCTCTGAGCATCCCCCTCTATTCCCATTACTTTTTGAGCGTAAGCTGTTATTTAGCTCTGAGTCTCAACTGTATTCACTTCCTAAGCGGTTATTAAGCTCTGAGTTTCAACTGTATTCAATTCGTACTGGCAAGAGTCATAGGCACCGAGTGCCGGAAGCTAAAAAGAAGAAATTCTTCGGATAGTCCAATGGATATTTGGTCACATTTCTAGATTGTTGTGCAAACGACTATGCCTGCCCTGCTCTCCTTAATCCAATCACGCGAGCTGAGCTCCCCCTCCCCTTCCCCAAATTCAAGCGTCCCTTGTATGCTGGTCGCATCTTGGCCAATTTGGAATTTTATCAGCCCATCTATGTCGGTGCCGGCCCTATCCGAAATCCTAGGGAAGCAGTAATATATATGAGCAGTCACCATACAGGGCTGTGTGTGTGGTTTCAGAATAGTGAGAACAATGAATGGGCTTTGAAATACGACTTACCAGACCCTGTACAAGCATACTACAAAGGGAGAATATTTTTCTTCAACCATCAGATTCAAAGCACATTGGCTATTGATTTGACCACTGGAGAGAAATTAGAGGTTCAAATTCAATTACCCAACACCCGACAATTCTGGTACCTCGTTGAGGGAGCTGGCTCTTTGCTAGGAATTCAGCCATTCAACTTTGTTCAAATTGATATTGCGCCGTTAGAGGAATGCAGGTTTGAAGTATACCAGCTTGACGAAGAGCAGAAGCCTCCCTGCTGGGTGAAGATAAGTGACATTGGAGATCTGATAATATTCTTGAATCCAAGAGATGGGTTTTGCTTATCTGCTAGTGATTTTGATGGAATCAGGAAACTGCATCTACTTTACCAAGTTTGGTCGTGACAGCCAGTTGCTTATTGGACGATATGAGTTGGGGAAGAATGAGTCTGAAGTGGTTGGTGTATCAATTTTTTTTCAATTGTATCATGATGCTTATTGGACGATATGTGGAAAAAATGTGAAATCTGGTAGAATTACAAAATGGGATCATGATCATGATACAGTGATACAAAATTTAAGGAGAATATGAAAGGTAGAAAGGTTTTCAACTGTACATGGTCGAACCTCTTTAAGTGCTGTTGTTGTTTGTTCGTGTTAAGTGAAGGAAAATGTAGTTGCGTGTAGCATCATATATACATAAAAAAAAAAAGGTAAGACGAATATTAGTTAGTTGAAATGTTATTTAATTAAAAACTACCTGCTTTATTTTAAATTGTTAGATTAGAATTATACATGTCCATTGAGGTTGCATTTCAAAAAAAATAAAAAGTGTATCTATTCAAATTGAAAACTTCATTCTTCTCGAATGGTGGCTACACGTGTGATATATAAATACACTCCGGTTTACTGAACCTCTCCCGTACACCAGAGTCGTTTTTGAAATCTAAAAATTAAACGGTCGATCTGAACCATTCAAATTGTTCTCCATATTGAAAAACTCTTGGAGACCAGATTTCACATTTTTTTCAAAATTTTTTTGCTATATATTATGATATTTAAAAAAAAAACACTACAATTGGAGTATTTCAAACCATCTAATTTGAAAATATCATAATATATAGCAAATAAAAATTAAAAAATATAAAATTTGGTATCCAAGAATTTTTTAATATGGAGAACAACTTAAACGTTCGGATTGATGGTTTGAATTTTGAATTTTGAAAATGTCTTGGGTGTACAGGGACGATTCGTACACCAGAGTGTATTTTATCACTCCTATATATATAATGTGTGTGTGCATGTGTGTCTATATATCTATATATATATATATATATATATATATATATAGAAATGCTATGGTGCATCGCGATGTATTAAGGCTTTTGAAACCCGTATGCTAGAGTATACTCCAGCATACTGATCAAACCCGTATGCTAGAGTCGTTTCTGAAAATCTAAAATTCAAACAGTCGATCCAAACTGTTCAAGTTGTTCTCCATGTAAAAATATCCTTCAAGACCAAATTTTACATTTTTTCGGATTTTTTGCTATATATTATGCTATTTTCAAATTGAAGAGCTAGAAATACTCCTTTACAACTCCTTTACAATGTTTTTTTAAAATAGCATAATATATAGTAAAAAAATTCGAAAAAATATAAATTTTAGTTTCCTAGGAGATTTCAATATGGAGAACAATTTGAAAGCTTCGGATCGACTGTATGCACTTTAGATTGTGAGAAACGACTCCGGCATACGGGCTATCTATATGCTGGAGTATACTTTAGTCAATCTCTATATTTATATATATATATAGAGAGAGAATGGCTAACGCGCCATCGATGGCACGTGCCATCAATTTTCTATCGGCTCGTTTTTCGAAATTCAAAAGTCAAACGGTCGATCCAAACCGTTCAAGTTGATCAAAATATTGAAATACCTTTGGAGACCAAATTTTACATTTTTTCGAATTTTTTTGCTATTTATTATGATATTTTTAAATTAGAGGGCCTGAAATACTCTAATCATAATGTTTTTAAAAATATCATAATAAATAGTAAAAAAATTCGAAAAAATATAAAAATTGGTCTCCAAAGATATTTCAATATGAGAACAAATTAAACGGTTTGGATTAACCGTTTGAATTTTAGATCTCGAAAAATGACTTGATGGCACGGGACCCTCCGTGCCATCGATGGCACGTTAGCCATTCTATATATATATATATATAGAGGAAGTTTAATATGCACTATAGTGCATAGGACACTCCGTGCACCACGGACTTTTTCGTGGATATTTTTGTAAATTGACAAATCTAATTTAACCAATCTAATCTACATATTGAAATCTCATAGAAAACCAAATTTTACAATTTTTGAGATTTTATTACTATTTTTTTCGAATTTTTTACAACATGCCATTTTTGGAAAATTGTAAATAGTACAATATTCCAAAAATGGCATGTTTTTAAAAATTCGAAAAAAATAGTAATAAAATCTCAAAAATTGTAAATTTTGGTTTGGTATGAGATTTTAATATGTAGATTAGATTGGTTAAATTAGATTTGTCAATTTACAAAAATATTTCTGAAAAAGTCCGTGGTGCACGGAATGCTCTATGCACCGTAGTGCATATTAAACTTTCTCTATATATATATATATATATATATATATATATATATATATATAGTTTAGCTACGGTGAGTCGCGACCAATACTCCTAGATCTAGATCAAAATGACCGATCCAAACCGTTCAATATGATCTCCCTATTGAAATCTCCATGCAAACCAAATTTTTTATTTTTTTGAAATTTTTAAGTATTTTTTTTCGGATTTTTAAAAACTGATGTTTTTTAATGGTTCAGAACCAATTAGATTAACGATTTTCTAAAATTTCAAAAAAATACTTAAAAATTTCGAAAAAATGAAAAATTTGATTTGCATGGAGATTTCAATAGGGAGATCATATTGAACGGTTTGGATCGGTCATTTTGATCTAGATCTAGGAGTATTGGTCGCGACTCACCGGAGGGTCCGGTGAGTCGCGACTCACCGTAGCTAAACTCTATTATATATATACATATAGGGTCATGCTATAGTGGACAGAAAAATACAGACCGTCCATTTTGCTATAAATCGGACGGTGCGTAATAAATAGTGCACCTTTAATGTCTCTGTCAAATCTAACAAAAAATTTTGGTGGAAGGGCAAAATGGTCTATTTACTCGAACCGTCTCTTCGTTTATTTTGTATATGAGCCATTAATATCTTCGTTTATTTTGTAAAATCCTCCGCCAGATCGCCACCGCCTATCCTATCCATCTCTCTTCTCTCTGTGCCTCTATTTTCCCTTTCGATTTGGGGCAGATATAGGAGAGGAGTCAGTAGGGGTGCAGATCGATACACCAGTGAGGGATGAAGCTAATACTGCTCTCATCGACTGCAGCTACGCAACCTTTCCAAGGATCTCTCTCTTCTCTCTTCCTTGGTGGTGGTTAATGGCGTCGGAGGATGTGAAGACCACCGGAGAAACCGCCGTTACGAGGATCGTCGGCTTGGCTGAGGAGGCCAAGCTTGAGAGGGAAGGCGTCAAGGGGCCCAGCTATGCTGTTTCAGTATTTGCACAAATCCCTCTTATAAATCCAATTATCTCTATTTTTTTTTTTTTTGCGATCAATTTGGGTTTCGCATAGAATAATTTAGATAGGCAATAGGAAGCTCCTTGATCTACTAAATCGGTATGGTGGTTGATTCAGGCTTATTTTTTTTGGGTAGACCTATCTTCGGCCCTGGTTTGTAGGAGAAGAAAACCAGAAACATTAAAATTTATCTTATTGTAGGGTTTTTGTGTGTAGCAGTTTCTCATTCCAACTCTTATTGGTTGTCTCAAAATTTATAACAACAATTGTCTGTGTCTTTAGTGCTTATCTTGCTTTGCTGTTGACACTAAGTTAGATAAATGAAGATAAAAATGAAAGCAATGTTTGCTTTTGTTTGTTTTCTCTGTTGGCTTTGATGTGTTATCAATTCTGATAAAATAAGATAAATAAGGAAAGTGGTACTGTTATTGGAACATTAGTTATATGTGGAGAATAAAGGCTGTTTTTTTTAGTGGCTTTATTTGCTTTTATAATTTATCAGATTTTCTTTTCTTCTCGCAACTAATATTTAATTGAGACCCCTTGAGCCCACATTAAAAAATATTTTGTTGCAACTCAATTTTACTTTTGAAGCAATAGGTTATTGTTTATTCGGCTGATGACTTTTTCTTTGGGCCTCCTCTTTGCAATTTGAGGTTTTTTTATTCCCTTCTAAGGTTTCAACCCTGCTCAAATATTCAACTTAGGTGCCATTGTCATTGTCATTGTTTTGTTACTGGTAAGTTAAATGACTAATTCACACGGCACGACAGTAACAATTAGTTTATCACTATAATAGGACGGGGATGCAATAAAAGTTCCAGAATGTTTGAGTAATCCTAATTTCGTATTCAGCTCACTCGTGTACTTACATTTATTCAATGGTTTAATTGGTTACTCAGGTTTCTGTCTATGAATTGGATTGCTCTGAGCCCACAGCTATCAGGAATTGAGCTGGAACCAAGTTTTTCTTGAGTATTGGTTCTAAATCAAGGTGGTCAGTGTGTAGTCGGTTTCAACCTCTTCGTTTCTTCTAACTGTGGCATCTTTAGAGTAAGTACTATCGTTCTAGCTTTTCTCAATACATTGATCTCTCCATTGTGTGAAAAATTTGGACTTCTTGGACATCTCCCAAATTCTAGGGCTCCTTGTAATTATTGTCTTGGCCGAATTCCTTCCTGTGCAAAATGAAATTTGTTGAAGGTTCTATGATTAAGTACAGTGCTTGAAATGTTTCCTATATCTTTGAATTAGTCTTTTTAAAACTGACTTCGTTAGTAAAAAAAAATTCAGATTTAGGCTTTTATGTGAATTTACTCAAATGCTGGAGTTCTATTTTTGAGTTTCATGAAAACTGATTTTGAAGCAAGGATACTAAATTTTTGGTATGATCTAAGTATTTTGATGATAAAAAAATCTGGTAAAACAATTTTCTTCGATTATGCTTTCGATAAGTTGACTCATTGTATTAACTATTAAGTGTATTCTTTGTTGAATTGAGTGACTGCCTTAGGGCTGATAAACGAGATAATGTTTCGATTGTGCAACCTTATTAGAAGTATAGTGAATGACCTTCAAAACTGACCTTCAAAACTGATTGTGCAACCTTTTTAAAAGTTTAGGGCTAAATTTGATATAAATATGTTGCATATTCTATTTTGAGACTGCATCTGAGCTGTTGACGAGGTATGTACTATTTGGCTATTCGCGACAAGTTTTACTGACATGCCGGTTTCTAGTGATGCCGGGACAGCTGTATTGACAGTTGCTGGAAGTGGGGTCACTGATAGGCTGCAAGATAAGGTATACCTTTTTCACTTTGAAGTTTTTTGTTTTCCTGTAAATTAGGAATTATCACCCCTGCAACCTGTTAATTTTTGGGTTATGATAACTGATAACTGATGCATCTTGGCAATCTAATGGTAATGCCCTCGTTTCAGCAGTAAACTATTTGCCTAAATTAAATAAGCTTCAGATCCTTTTAATTCTTGTTGCAAATCATACATTGTATGTCATCTGCAAATTCTAATACCGCAGCGATTGATGACAATATTGACCACTCATTAAGCAAGAATTTTAATTAGAAACAGAATACTATATTAACATAGATAAAATTTGATTTGTACTCCGAAGGTCAACTCTTGTCTTATATCCTATATACAGTGGCAATCCAAAGGAGGAACCTGGTGCAATCGTATGTCGTGTCGCACAGCCCTTTTTACGGTTTGGATCTTACCAGATTCATGCATCCCGTGACAAAGAGGACCTTAAGTTGGTCCGTTTACTGGCTGACTACACAATAAAGTATCACTACCCACATCTTGAGAACCTGCAACAGAGCAACACCTTGTCCTTTGAGGTTGCAAAAGGGGATTTGCCTGCAATTGACTTGACCTCAAACAAGTATGCTGGTAATTTATCTTTTCTGACTTGTATTTCTTATATTATTAGTGTTGTACCTTGGTTGTTACATTTCAGAGAAAATAGCTATTTAGGAGGAATAAGTTCTCTTTATAAATGTTTAATATACATTTCTTGATTATTCTCTTGTTCTCTGGCAGCTTGGGCGGTTGAGGTAGCTGAGTGAACTGCCTCTCTGGTTGCCAGGTGGCAGGGGGTTGGGTTTACACATGGTGTGCTAAACACAGACAACATGAGTGTGTTGGGTCTTACAATAGACTATGGGCCTTTCGGGTTTTTGGATGCATTTGACCCAAGCTACACACCTAACACCACCGACTTGCCTGGTCGGAGGTATTGCTTTGCAAACCAACCTGATGTTGGCTTATGGAATGTAGCACAATTTACCACTGTTGTAGCCGCTGCCGAGCTTCTTAACAAAGATGAGGCTAACTATGTTATGGAGAGGTATCCTGTGTTTGTTTCATTTACTGCTGAGACTAATGTCAATATAATGGGTTTTCTGTTTGTTTCATGTCTCATGTTTTATTGATATGGTATTGTCGTGGTATTCATTGTTATTTTGAGATGTTTCTTGACTGAGTTGTACTAATATTCCATTGCTCAATAATCTTTATTTGTCAAACTGTAATATAAATACGTAAACATAAATAAGTTTATATTCAATTAGTACTGGACAATATTTGCTACCACTCTGCCCTAAATTATATCAATCCATACTCTATATATGTAGTACCATGGATTTTTATCAAAATGCTAATCGTCATAATCATTTCAAACAGAGTTGTATCTCGGCCTCTATCAATATGAATAGGAAACTTACAGTAAGATACATGCAGTTTTCAATTTAACCAATTTTCATGACAAAACAAAGCATGGAATATGGTTTCTGGTAAGCTTCAAAGAAGATTTCGTAACACAATTGAGAGTAAAATAATTAAGTATTATTCGATGGTAAAGGAGTCAGTGAAGTACCTTTCAACAATGATTGCCGTAAAACTAAGTCTGACTAAAGAATATCCTGAATTGTTCTAAATGAACGTGGGAGTATAACTGCCAGAAGAGGGGGGTGCGGAGGCTAACTGGTGGGTCTAAATTTGGGCGCGAAAAAAATCGTTAACCGTTTCGTTTTTGAAACGCAATAAAAAATCTTTAACTGTTTTGTTTCATTTTGGACGAAACGAAAGGATGATCGAAACGGTGACCGTTTTCACCCCTAACTGAACGTGGGAATAAGGCAACATTGTTGATAGTT
The DNA here is from genome assembly GCA_028095005.1 of Rhynchospora pubera. Lineage (NCBI taxonomy): Eukaryota > Viridiplantae > Streptophyta > Magnoliopsida > Poales > Cyperaceae > Rhynchospora > Rhynchospora pubera. The sequence continues at coordinate 67,128,095 of CM051461.1, read as the reverse complement.
ACAAATTAAAGTTAGTTGAATATTTAACAAAAAATAGAATTTGGCTACCATTTTTAAAAATTAATGTTAAATAAATACGGATAAATCGTATTTTTAAAAATTTAAGTGGTTCTACATTCATCAAAATTAGTTAAATCGTATCTCTCACTATTGGGATCACATAATTACGCTATCAGTTTTAAAAATTAAAGTTATTCGAGCTCTAAAATAACACAATACGTGTTGACATGACACAATGCGATACGTTTATGAATTACCACGACACGTGTGTGTTGGCTTGTCGTGTCAAAGTCGTGTCATATTAGAAAAACATTGACACGTCTTAACACGACATGAATTAACACGGGACACGGCATGACAGATGACACGAGTTGACACGACAAAAAATTAATATTATTTAGAATTTATGAAGTTATATTGAATTCATATTATAAATTTAATAACTTCGATTCATAAATTTTTTATTCAATCATTAATTTTTATTTTAATATATGAAATTTCAACAATTATTATATTTTTATTCAATCATTTAATATAAATTTGAGACCTAAAATCAAATTGGAGTTTAATTGATGTTTTTGTTCCATGTATTGGATTTGTTATTTGCATTATATTCCACGATGTTTGATGCTTTTGAGAATGTTCTTCTCTCCATTGTTTTAAAATATATTTGCTTGCAACAAATAAAATATATGTTATAGAAACAACACTATGCAATATCTGTATGGTCCTTAATACGTATACACTTCAGACTAGTGTTCTCTAATAGTGTGTGTCGTGTCAAACACGATCTTGTTAGAATCTTGTGTCGTGTCGTGTTGACACAAACTACTGTTTTAATCGTGTCGTGTCGTGCTTAATGGTGAGAAGAGGCAACACGACACGTATTCTGACACGACACGACTGACACGATTGGTGTCGTGTCGTGTTGACACGTCGTGTTAATCGTGTCATATTATTTTATTATTTTTTAAATTTAAAAATTATTAAAATCATCTTTGTCGTTTTGGATTGGTTGTTTGAACTTCTGAATTAAAGATCTATTCGAGTTTGACGGAGTGATTGACTAACTTGCTTTTGTTGTACCATTCTAGAATACAAGCTTAAATCTATTAATTTGCTGGAACAATTTGTTTCTCTATTGAATCATTGAAACAATTTAAAAATTTTCATTTACGACAAATACTAGGTTTACAATTTTAATATTTACAATATTTCCAATTTTAAAAATTGATAAATGAAAGTTTATGATATTTTCTATGCATAGTGATATTCGACGACTAAATTATCTTTCGTGATTTGGATTGGTTATTTGAACTTCTAAATTAAAGATCTATTCGAGTTTTATAGAGCAATTAATCAAATTGCTTTTGATGTAGCATTCCTCCTTAGTTTAAAAAATAAAAACATAAAAAGCTATTAAATAGGTAAAACAAATTACTTGTTCATTAAATCATTGAAATGATTTTAAAAAATTTTATTTAGGACAAATTTTAGGTTTACAAATTTATATTTCATTTTGGACAAGATTTCCGATTTAAAAAATTGATAAATGAAAGTTTACGATATTTTAATTTGCACAATGATATTTGGCGCACCTTTAATTTGCACAATGATATTTGGCGCACCTTTAAGTGTTTGTATTGTTTATTTTAATTTTTGAATTGATGATCTATTTGAATTTGATGGAGCGATTAGTCAAATTGCTTTTGATGTATCACTAGATGAGGGGTAGGCGGCTTCGCCGCCATTTGATAAATTTTGATGGCTAAATCTATCAATATATAAAGAAATATATGTTTCCAATATATCTATTTTATATTTACTTTATATATAAAAAACTATCTTAGATGATTGGTACAATTATTTTTAATATATTTAATCAAAAAATATTTTTAATTAAAAGCCAATGCAATCATGGCTTTTAATTAAGAAGGGTAAACTTCTAGAATATATTCAGATTGATCGATCAACGAAAATTGGAGGGCTCAGATTGCATGTCGTATGAGGGGATAAATTTTTTTTTTTCCTTAGGTTAGACATGAACTACCTTAGACTTCCAAATATATCTACCTTAGATTTCCAAATATATTTAACTTTTAAACTATTTTTAATTTATATAAATAACAGTGTAAAAAAAATTAACTCTATTTTTTACCGATATTTCAAGTTTAAATATCGGCCACGGTTTTTAATATATACTTAGATTCCTCCTTTGTTTAATAGAAATATAGAATACAAGCATAAAAACTATTAAATTGCTAAAACAAATTACTTTTCATTAAATCATTGAAACGATTTATAAAAATTATTTAGGACAATTTTTAGGTTTAAAAATATAATATTTCATGCATAATAACATTCGGTGATTAAATCAAAATATACCCGCTAAAATTTGTTAAAAATATGCTGCACAAAGTTGTCCACGTCATCTATCCATGGGATGATCCGTGACTCATAAAACCAACCAATCAAGAAAATTATGAAGTTTTTTAAAAAACGGTTATCTAAACTAAGCATACGAAAATTACCACTAAAATCAAATTTTTGGTTGGGAAAATTACTCGGATACCATCGATAAACAAAATTAGCGGTGCCCAAAATTTTCAGAGCAGTTATGATGTCAAAATCTTGACTTTTGTCACATGAGAGCGCGATATCTCCTCGACTTTCTCTGACGGAGGCCATGCTCTTGTTTCGATCTCCCTAGAGTGATGGTTACAAGGTTCGTCTGTCTCTTTCCACTCGATTTGAGTTTAAATCGTTTTAAGTTTGTAATAGGGGTAGCCGAGTAGGGATTGGATGCTCTTTCAATGGCCTCATGACATGGCTGATGGTATGCATTCTTTCTGAAAAATTCAACATAGGGATACATAGGGATATCCTTTTTTCTTCATCTATTGAATGAAATAAGGCTAACAGTTCAAAATTTCCAGCATTACCACTTAATTACAGTACTGTTAGAAGTGTGTGTTGGCCCTACTGACATATGCTAGTTGTACTGAAACTATACTTAACAGTCCCTTAACATAAGTCGTCAGAATGGAATCTGTTCGATATGACCATACCAGTGCCTAAAAATACGGTATGGTTCATTACCTCAGCAATACCGGGTCTTTTTTAGGCCCCATAACTATAGGTTGCTTTTAGATATGATCAGTCAAGCACCCATATAAGAACAATCACTTAATTCTTTGGTACCAAAATAGCCAAGGTCAGGTATCCTGTTTTTCTGGTACCGGATTTGCAGTCCTTTTATCTTTCTTTGTAAGAATAATGCAATCACCAATTCACCACGAACAGCAAAACAAAGTTTGGGAATATATTACAGCAAGTTACATCTGATTATTAATTTTTTTTTGTTATTTCTTTCAGCTGATTTTGAGATGACAAACACAGACCTAGATGCTTCATTTGAGGCAGACAAGAAGCGGTTTGAGGAAATCATAGAGAGGTAACAAAGGCAAATAGAGAAGCAGCAGATAGAACCGCCATCAGAAAAATCTAACAATTCAGAAAACGGCATCCAGAATTTTCTGGGAGACTATGAATTCTGTCTCATGGATGCTTCTACCTAGATTTGATTTTGACATCTAGTCTGCTGTTACAGATTTGACATTATGTCATGGGGTACAATCATAGACTTAAATCGCAAACAACTTTCATTTCTTTTCTCAGATAAGTGCAGAAATAGTCTTTCTTTTAGACTTCAGAGGAATACATTGTGTATTCTTGTGTTGTACATTTTTTAGGTAAGAGAACAAAATTTTGAATTGATTTTTTATGTTACTTCTGTCAGATATTTCAGAGGGCTAATAGCTTTCATCTTCTTCTTTTGTGTTGCACATTTTCTTAAGAGACAAGTTTTACACTGCTTGCAAAGTAGGCTACATAACCAGGCTCTTAATCCAAGGTCAATGTCACGGTTTTTTACATTTAACTATCAAATCGTGTTTAATTAATCATAATAAAATACTAAATATCATTAAAGAAAAGCAAAAGTGTAAAACCCAATATATGTTGGCATTGTATGATATTTTCATCATATACAACTTTGAGACTGCTGACAAGATAAGGACCCCGAAAACTTTTATGGTTGCAATATTTTAAGAAATTTGAAATTGAAATGAAAACCTTGATTTTTATAATTAGGTTTTCTATGGAAAATAAAAAAGGACGTCTGTTCCATATACTGGAAATATTTGAATTATTTGCATTCCTTCTTAAATTGGATGCACTTATGATTAGGTACCAAATTGGTACCAAAATATCATGATCGGTACCAGATTGTCTAATGTGTGTCAAGTACAGTGGACTAGCTTGTTGATTCTAGAACATCTAACTTTCAGCACAAAGCAAAAGAGTATTTTTGGTTGTTTTCTAAATAATTTTTATTTCGTCAATGGATAAACAGAATTAAATAAAAATTTAACTGTAGATACTTTATGGTCAAACTCATCTTCTGTAAAATTTTTCAGGATTTATGGACTTTATCTTCCAATTTTCTAGCAAATGAAAAGTGACATTTATCTTCCAATTTTCTAGATGAGAAGGATTAAACGATAAATAATAAACATAATAGGTACTGAAGATGATAAATAAAAAAAAAATTTCCTAATGATAGAAGTCATTAAACCATAAGATACAAAAGATAAGCTACTGTTCTTGTTTTCGCCTAACAATCAGACAAACAACAATGCTATCACCACAACCAATAAACGGACTATGATCAAAATGAGAAATTTTTCCTTCGACTCCCTAGCCTTCTTCTCTTCTTCTAAATACAGAAAATACAAAGTTGCAATTTGTTAGCTGTGTCAATGAGGCACATCTATTTTATATATGCTTACTCCTGCAGCCTATGTTGTAGTTCATTATGAATTCCTGCAGCCTATGTTCCTTATTAAAGTCTCTAACTTTGTCATTTTCACAAAAAGGGGACAGGTTTCTTTCTATTGCTCATGCCTTGGTTATGGTCATGAGGAATCAAACCAGACTATACAAATGATATGTGATGCTTCACAACTATTATGCTAGAATCAAAGTTCCAGTGTTGTCTTAATTACATTATATGCAAGCAAAATTAAATTACAACACCAGACATAGAACTCTTTTAACATTTTAGTCCAGAACTGTAAATGAATTATCAGATTCAAGCTAACTTTTTAGCAACTAAGAGAGTCAATAAAAAATGATTCGCACTGGAAATTTAACCAAGAAAACACTGCAAGAACATCCAGAAATGAATCTTATGCACAATATTCCTTGACATTTCATCATTTATTGCTATCCAAAAGTATTTTAAATTCCAAGCTATAGAAACAATATGTTGTTAAATTGGAGAACTTACAAATATATTACTCCGACTTCAATACAGTATTTTTCCCGGTGTACAGCGGCAGCGGCGCTAGAGAGGAACTATTATGGCGGACGGGCCAGCGGCAGAGTTGAAGAGCGAAGGAGACAACCAAATCTTGATTCTGTGCTGTATTATTGAACTTCGAGGGACTGGAATATAATCAGCTGATATCTATATTTTCCATATTATATCAGATTCGTTCATGAAAAGCGAAGAAATTTGGGTAAAAAAAAATAGTAATAAAAAAAGAGAAAAGATTTAGACATTTTCAAAATCCACTCACTTGTTTGAGTATATACTAGTTAGGTAAGGGTTTCTTCAACATAATTTTTCTGCGTGTAGCCCAAAGACCCACTTTATTTTTACCTATAGACTCATAGAGGTATTAACAACCACATTTCGCCACGGAAAGTGTTCTCCAGATTCCATTTCATGTTCATGGAGCAGACAAACACATCAGCTATACTCACTGGCATATCCAGGCGACAATGATAAACGTACCGCTATAACCCAATAGAGAGTTGAAACGGCAGTGGTAAAAACTGTACCGGTACTCATAGAGGTCTCTCTCTCTTGAACAGCATTTGGTATTTTGTTGTATATGCAGTGACAGCCAACAATTATCAGGTCAGTGAGAAATACCTGACATTTTTGGAAATATTTACAGACGTATTTCTTAGACAATTATATTTGGAAACACACTTTTCCCCATATTTTTGCTAAATTGTAGTCCTGAAACCCCCCCCCCCCCTCTAATCGCCTCCCAATTGTGCAAGATTTACAATTCAATTAACAACAGGAAATCAAACCTCAACAAAATTCTTCCTACAAACTAATCGTAAATGCCTCGGTTAGAAAACAGCGAAGAGAGAACGGGACTTGAATTAAATGTAGAGAGAGAATTAGAAAAAACTTGATGAAAGAGAGAGATGTACCTTGGCCTCAGACAACTCCTTTAATGCCCTCTGACTGACGTCAGAATTTCAGACGATTCTATTCACCGTTTTTCCTCCGGTTTTCATCGGTAAGTTTAGCACTTTTCAATCTCTCTTTTCGAAAGGCTACAGAACGATGCCAACTACTCAATCGGCCGCCTAGGATATCGGAGGGAAGGAAGGACTGAACGATTGAGCGGAAAAAAAAAAAAAAAAGTAACAGAGAGATAACGGAGAGACCAAGAGAAAAATGCTAATGTCTATTTTACCCTTCCATTTATCAACGGGTCCGATTTATCAAAATAGGAACCGGGATTAAAACCGGGCTCTTCTTCTGTCCACATTAGCATTTGCCATATATATATATATAAAATTTGAATGACAATACTACTATCGATATGTAAACTGTTCTTGTAGGCTGAATTTTAATTCCGTCCGATTTCTCTAAGATCCGTGCTAAGATTTTAATCGACGGATAAGGTAGAGGCGCTGAGGGATCCGTAACCTCCGTTTCTTTTAAGTTTATCGTTCATTTTGTTCGATTCCTCTCCGTCTTCCTTCAACTTCCGTTTCCTTAATCGATTGTGCTCTCTTCTCCGGTTCTTTCCCCTCCGAAATCATCTCAGCCTAGCACAGTAGCACCTCTCCTCCACCTCCTCTTCTTGCGGCTTTCTCCCTAATCTGGCAGTAGAGACGCTATCGATATCACTCTCTCCACGCCACTAATTCTAGGAGCTCCTCCCCTATTGGGAGAGACCCCTCGAAACCCAAGCAAACCTAGGTTGGTGCTCGCGACAACTTGATTTCACCTTCTCTATCGTCAACTCGCTCCATTGCTGCGTTCCTTCCATTCTTTCTCTCCACGAACTAGCAAGCCTCTTTCCCTCTAATTTTCTGGAACTTAATCTGCTTAATGCTTCAATTTAGGTTCAGTCTTGGATAAAAGTATGGCTTTGAGGCACTGAATGTACAAAAGTTCTCTATTAGAGATAAAGAATTGGAGAATTTTTTAGAAGTTTATTGCTTTGATTGACCAACCAATAGATTTTAAGAATTATTTTGGAAAATATGGCAATTGAAAATACTTTTACGGGCCACTCAGTAGCACCCATGACCTAACAAGACAAGCTTACTCAATCTTTGACTAGCATCCATGAGAATTTTGAAGTTTATTTTAATTTTCTTGAGGGGAACTAGGACGGAGATTGGCAGCTCGGTGAATTTATGTACTGTCCAAAATACTTACACAGTCATTGATGCTTGAGATGGTGACTTTTGAAAAGCTGATCATTCCATTATCACAGCACTAAACCAGGTACAGAAATATCTACTTTTATGAAGGCTATTATTTTTTCTTTAAAAAAAAGTATCAATTCAAAGGTACTTTTGTGTTGTCTTTCAAAACTATCTAACCAGATGGCAACATTAACAAAAAAAAAAAAAGCAATAGCGTACAACTGTACAAGTATATCAAGCTATACTTTAATAGGCCTTTTACCAGCAAAATTCTCTTTTACTATTTCTCTAATTAATCTTAGGCCCAATCTTTTACCAGAAAACATCTCTTTTGTTCAATTTCACTTTTCCAAATGCTTGCTTATATCTTTATTTGGTACTATCTTGATTGTGTACTATATGCAAACTGCAATGTTTTTTTTCTTGTAGGACTACTATGCGTGATTCAGAAACTATGTTTTTCAAAATGCTGCATTTGCACTCAAGATTGCGAGATCAACAGCCTTCGATCTTTCTTCAATTTCAATATATTGTTGCATAAGATGTGGCCTAAATAAGACGTGCCTGTAAAATTTTACATATATTGTTATCATATTACATGCATATGTGGCTCAATAAGATGTTCTTGTAATTTTTCCATGCTAGCAATCTGTTTTGTGGAAATGATTTGCATTTCTATGCGTAAATGAGTTTAGAGCAATTGGGTTCTATGTGTGTATCACTGGAATTTCATCTCAATTTTACAACTAATTTTCTCATAACTTTTTGTAATCAAATTTACAAATTACAAGTGTATACTCTGTGCTATCATTAGTGCCATCTCTATGGCTTTCAATTTGCTTTTTAACAATAATAAGAAAGCGTGGATATTAGTAGTACGTCATTCATTAGTGCCATTTCTATGGCTTTCAATTTGCTTTTTAGCAATAATAAGAAAGCGTGGATATTAGTAGTAGGTCATTCACATTCTCAAAGAGTTGAAAATAGATCCTCAAACCTCATTTACTCAACTATACAACCTTTTATTTTCGCACGCAAAACAAACAAAGTTCAAACTAATTTTAAAATAGTAAAACAACTTGTAATGCCTATGAAGTAGTAAACTATCATGTTGCTACTGCTATTAATTGGAATCCCCCATCTTGCACTGCCTTGGCTCTTCAAATCTACCCCTTCTGATGCTTGATTATCTTCAATCCCTGCTGGCATCCTCCCCCTGGTTCTATCATCTGGATCGGTATCAAATCCCAATTGGCTGGTATCCAGTTCTTAATGCAACTTTGAACTTCCTGCTTGGTTAACCCTAATCAATCAAAGTACAGATACCTATTAATGTTTGCCTCTGTTGGTAAAACCATCCAGCCAATGAGAAAATGAAAACCAATAAAAACCGTCCATTCCAATCGTCCAATACAATTTCTTTCAGTATGTGCTATGGTGTTGTTTGAGTTCATACCATAACACCAAGCTAATCAAGCCATTACCATACCCAAAACATTAATAAGCAAGTTCTTGAATCATTTTCTCTATTGCTTTTTCCAGAACTAAATTGCAGTCATTCATTCTATGCTAATTATCAATATGAAATCAAATATGTTTTTTAGCTATTCACATGCGTGCTCAAAATCAGATTTGGTGCTGATCTTGTCTAATGCTGTTCTCTACACCTTCATTAACCATCGTGTACTGACAAATAGGCGCAATAAAAGAGTAAGACAGCAAGTTGATTAGGTAATTTGGTGCAATAAAGGAGTGATTAGACTAAGACTAGTAATAGGCTCCCATATAAAGCAATAACTAAACCATCATGTATTAGGCGCCTATTAAGACCAGTAATTAAGTTTAATTAGCCTAAGACCATTTTCTGTGCTGCAATTCGAAGTGAGAGAGAGAGATAGTTTACAACTTGAATTTTATAAATTTTATAACTTTGCACAATTTATATGGGTCCGAACCTACAATTTATATGAGTGCGCACAATACAATTTTGCCAAATATTGCACAGTTGTAAAGAGACAAGTGATTCTAGGGTTTTAGAGATGGTACAGAAAATTACCGAGTCAAGAGAGAGAGACGGCTACGAGACCAAATGACTAGAGTGAATTTTGCGCTGAGAGAGAGAGAATTTCGTGACAAGGAGACCGGCCACGAGACCAAATGACTGATAGAAATATAGAACATGTTTTTTGGGCTATGATTGGCTTTGAGGCTCTCTCAGGAGTAAAAATTAATTTTCAAAAGACAGAGTTACTCCCAATTAATATCTCTCAAACAGAAGCTGAGCATTTAGCTAACATTTTTAGATGTAAGGTAGGGACTTTTCCTTTAGATTATTTGGGTATTCCTTTACACTATAAGACTCTCCTTTGTAAAGATTGGGGACATTTAGTAGATAAAATTTCAGGTAAGTTGCAGGGGTGGAAAGGGTCTCTCTTGTCTATGGGAGGTAGATTAACCCTCTTGAATTCTGTTCTGAGCTCCATTCCTTTATACACTTTATCTTTATACAAAATGCCGATGAAAATTTGTAAATCAATTGACTCAGTGAGGAGAAGATTCCTTTGGCAAGGCAATGCTGGCCCTAGGAAAAAATATTATTTAGTCAATTGGCAAAGAGTTTGTTCTACAAAAGAAATGGGTGGGTTAGGAGTTTTGAATCTTCAACATATGAATATGGCCTTTTTGTTGAAATGGTGGTTCAAATTCTCTGATAATAGTTGTACTTCTTTGTGGAAGAAATTGATTAGAAAGAAGTATCTTGGGTCAAACCAAAGTGGTAAGACCTCCTTCTTCTGGTCCAATATTCAAAAAATTGCTGCTTTAGGTGAGGCCTCTAGTAGATATCAAATTGGGGATGGTTCTAGTGTATCCTTTTGGCACCATATTTGGTGGGGTGAATGTTCACTTTCTACTCAATTTCATTCTCTGTACAAAATTTGCACAAATACTAATTGTTCTGTACAGGAAGTCTTTATGTCCCGTGGAAACACTCTCACTTTTAGAAGGGTGCTGACAGGTAGAGATTATCAGGACTGGGGTGATTTGATGACTGTTACCACCCAAATTCATTTGATTGATAAGCCCGATCAAATTTTGTGGAGATGGCATAATTCTGGTCATTTTAGTACTAAATCTGCTTATACTTTTCTTTCCTATGGAGGAATCACTCCCTTGAAACCTTTAACTTGGTGGAAGACACATGTTCCTCACAAAGTTCAAATCTTCATGTGGTTGTTAGAAAATAATAAGATCCTGACAAAAACAAATCTTGTGAAAAGAGGGTGGCAAGGAATCAACTGTTGTTGCTTCTGCCAACATCAAGAGTCAGCTGACCACCTTTTTTTACATTGCACTTATGCTCAACACATCTGGTATTGGTTAGGGGAAGCTCACTCTCACTATAGTCATTGGGTTACTATTAAAGATATTCTTGATTTTGCTCATTCTCTTCCAAAAGAAGAGAAACAAGCGTTTCTATTAGTGTTTAGTGCTTTTTGTTGGTCTCTTTGGACCCATAGAAATCACATTATTTTTCAAAATGCATCTGTGAAGAGTATGAGAAACATTCTTCTGATGATTAATGGTTTGGTTGAATATTGGACAGGTGTTCTCAAAAGTGTTGAAAGGAGCAAAGTATTCATGTGGCTACCAAAAGAATGGGATGAGATACCAATTCAAATGCTACTGCCAGGGGATTTGCTGGGCCCAACTGAAGATGGAAACACTGAGGGTGAAATATCTCTGAGAGGGGCAATGTTGGAATAAGGATAAATTGGTCTCATTTTTATTAGAGAAAAATGTCACCGATGGTTTCTGTTCTTTCTTTTAGACTTGGAATTCTGGACTAGTGTTTGTAATAAGTCTAAGCAACTTGTACTGGTACATAGGATGGGCAATTAGATGGGTGCAGTGGAGATAGGACTGCAGCCCTCAGTTCTTAGATTTTTATATGTTGTTTTGTTGCTTTATGTAAACTCATTGTTTCTCTAATGAAACGGGTAACCGAAAAGGTTACTTTTTTAAAAAAAAAAAAAAACCGGCCACCAGTGAGAATTTCGCGACCTCGTCCAAAATTTCGCGACGAGAGAGAGAGGTTTAGGCTTTGCTCCAGGAAACAATTTTAGAGGTAAGAGAACGGAAGGTAAGGGTTCAGGGTTTCGTTTACTCGCTCCAGTATCAAAATGAGAGGGTGATGGAAGGAGAGAGAGGGTGCGTCAGTTCCATCGAAAGCTTCATATTTGTTACTCCCAAATCGGGGTGGATTCATATTTGTTACTCCCAAATCGGGGTGGAGACAGAGTAAAATCTGTTAATTACGTAAATAACCTCCAAAACTTTTGACATTGACATAATTGTTAAGAGCAAAATGGTCAATTTATTTATTTTTGTTTTTTCCTTTCTCTCTCCTTGTTTTAATCTCTGGAGCGAGTAAAACCGATTACTTTATTTCTTTCCCCCCTCTATCCTTCCTCTGCCGACCTCTCCATCCCCTACCTTTTCTTTAATACGTGATTCCTGGAGCACAGCCTTAGGTTTATGCTTTCCTTTCTTTTGATCAGATGGTGAGAGAGGAATATTTCACGCTCTGTTAGGAGCCGTGAGTTTAACAGAGAGAAATAAACGGAAAATATTAATTGGAAGGAGAGTTCCAGCGCATCCATCTTAATCATTCCTAATCTCGGCACGAATCTCAAGGAAATCGAACAGTCCAAAAAACTAGCCTACAAGAGTAGTTTAGTAGTGTTGCGGCTTTTTCGTTATTCCTCGAAAAATGAAACAGTTTCCTCGAGAAATTAGAACATAGCCTTAGATTCACCCCCTTAAGGTTCGATCTTCATTCGAATATCTCTTAACGACAAGAGAAACAAAACATGAGTCGCTTCTTAAAGAGGTTTATTGATTTCGTGGGTCCTTTCTTTCAAGTAGGCGCAAGCCCCTACTATTAATTACCTCATGATTGCTCACGAGAATCTCTGATTAAGGGATCTAAAGAATTATATGTAATAGACTAGGAAAATCGTTTGCAAAATAATTTTGTATTTATGTGGGGTTTATTTCTTCTCGTTTAAACCGACTCGATTGGTGTACCAGACATAATTGACGGGAGCCAATTGAGATCATTTCAATAATTATTATTTGAAACAGACTTGGTTTTTGTTTTGATGTTAGGGCGTGGTTTTCAGTCCTTAGGCTATTTTGGGCCTTTGGATTTGGTTTGGATTTCATTTGAATATATCGAGGCTATTTTGGGCCATTTGGATTTGGATTTCAAGTCTATTTTGGGCCTTGGTTTTGATTTGGATTTTCAAGATCATTTTGGACGTTGGATTTGGTTTTAGGTTTCAAGGCTATTTCGGGTCTTTGGTTTTGATTTGGGTTTTCAAGGTTATTTTGGACCATGGATTTGATTTGGATATCAAGGCTATTTTGGACCTTGAATTTGGTTTTTGGTTTCAAGGCTATTTTGAGTTTTTAGATTTGATTTGGACTGGGATTTTCAGGGCTATTTGGGGCCTTTGAGTTTCTCCGGGTTATTTTGGACCGCTTTTGAGAAATGGTTTCCGGCACTATTTTGGGTCTCTTGTGGAAATAAATGTTTTGGATTCTCCGGGCTATTTTGGACCACTTGAGAAATGATTTTCGGGACTATTTTTGATCTCTTGCGAGAATTTCTGATTTTAGAGTCGCTTGAAGTCGATTTCGATTTACTAAAGAGATTTCGTTCCTTAGATGAAGAGGTTTCGGTCTTGGCTTTGGGTTTCGAATTTTGACTATTAATTTCTTAAGTTTCTCTTTAGGTTTTACCAGTTTTCACAATTTTCTTTTTTCTTTATTTTTAATATTAGACTTTTGAAATATCTTTTTATATTTTTAATTATGTTTATTTTCGAAAATACTTGATATTTAATATATTTCCTTTGAAAATTCATTAGAAGAGTTTAATTAATTTTTCAAATCATTTTGGAATTTTACAAAATTCATATAATATCATTTTAAAATTTTATAAAATTTCTTTAATATTGAAAATACTTCAAAAATAGAAAGGACCAATAATCTGACAGATTTGTATGTCAAAATATAGTGAATTTGGTTTATTTATCTTTTTAGAATTTTTTGGATAGTTTATTTGAATTTTTCTGAGTTTTCTACTATTTTTAATGAATTCTTGAAGTTTTTGCTGATTTGGAATTTTCTCATTGGTCCACATGTGCATAAATGCTGAGTTGGCTTGCTTCTGGTGCTGACTGAGCGCTGACATGACGCTGGCTGGATCTGACGTGGCATTTATCATTTTTATTATTTTAAATCAGTTTATTTTAATGTAACGAGTTATCGTCGCGTCAATGACCTGCCACATAAGACATGGCCGTATGGGATTGCTTGTGGCGACGGGTTTCAATCCATCTTCTCCGCCAGAGGTTGGATTTTATGCAATTTAGCCCATGGTTCTTCTCCGATGAAATTGAGGCGATTCCGGCGGCCATTGGAGTCGAGGTTGGGCTCTCTGGAATCGTGAAGGAGATATTAAGGGTTTAATGGGGTTTTTTTGTGTTGGGTAGGTTCGTTTCGCTCCATAAAACCTGAGGTGCCTCGAGATGCCATTAATGGCATTCGGAGCTTTTCCGTCATCTTTGTTTGCCAGTACGAGATTTTATGTACCCAAGAAGGTACCTTGATGAGTTCTATGCACTTAATTGGACTTAGAAACGATTGAAATGAGGCGTTCTCGACTGAGGTGACTCGGCTCCAGTTTGAGCAGATTTGAGCTCAGTTGGTGGGGTCCACAGAGATGGTACCAACAATGACTTGAGCATCTTCGGGAGATTAAATTTAGTTTATACAAGCCCTTGTTAAATTTAGTTTATACAAACCCTTGTTTAGGTTTGAACACAAATTTGCAGCAAAGGGGACAGAATTACACAAATTTGCACATTTCAGATTTTCCATGTAAGTCACTTTACAGCAAAATAGTTTGATTTAACACCTGATTTAGATCCAATTACGTTTGTTTCATATTCCCAGATCATCACAGAGAATGAGAGCATAGTGTTTAGTACATTCCCTAATTTTCAGTTTTTTTTTTTTTCAATCAGATGGTGCTGTTTTAAAGGGGATTTGAATTTAAGTTGCACAAATACAGTAAAACCAGTTACAGAGGTCACTATATATCCGAGAAATGTATTTGAGACAGTAGCAACTCGCTTCATCATTATATGCATTTTATTTCAATTTTTAACCTCTGTGCTTTTGTAATTTGATATAAAATCACATAAAAATTCAAAAATGACAAAACTTGTTCCCTACAGTCCACGAGTCCATGTAGCAGTTGTTCATGCTTGTTTTTATGTTTTATGCAAAGAAACCCTCACTTGTTCATTTATTTTAAAATGAGCAGATTTATACATATGTGTATATTTTTGTTTCATGATGATGAAAAGCTTCAATTTGTCCATGTTTTAAATTGTATAAATTCTAAAGAAAAATGAGCAGCACCTCCCCTAGACCTTCTCTTTTTTTGTAAGCTTAATTGATCAAGTTAAGCCTAATTAGACTTGACTTGGCCAATTAAACTCGATCCGTCATTGAGGCCGTGCCTCATAACAAATCATGAGAGAGGTCTAGCTAGGAGCCGAGCTCTAAGCCAAACGAAACTCCACCATGAAAGCCGTGCTCTCTTACCACTGAGATACTAGGTCACATGCGCATTTGCTTTTTTTTTTATTATAACACCTTAATTTAATGAATTGAAATTAAAACGATTATGACATAGATTCAGTTTAATATTTAATATCCCTTGTTTCAAGTTCAGAGATCTGCCATGGGAGCCGTGCTCCTAGCAGATCCCTTCCCTTGTCACAAGGTAGTTGGTATTGTTTTGATTTCGAGAAGAGAAGAAAAATGGAGAATTGAAAAAAGAGTGAAAAAGAAAAGCAATTAACACTTCAAACTTGTTTATTTCACTTGAACAGAGATGGATACCCATAGAGAAACGCTCAATTCTTGCTCTTCTCTCTTTTTTTCAACTGCTCGATGGAATGCCTTTTACAATTACCTTTCAATTTTCTCAATTTGATACAGAAATGCTATTCTAATCCTAGCCTAACCTTACTCCCCCCCTCTTCCTATTTCTTTCTGGCTTCAATTTGGGGCCTTTTATAGGAAGGGAACCTAAGGTTTAGGTTTTGGGCCGGCTTGATCTCCACCTTCTAATCTTGATCCACTGGCCTTCAGTCAGATGCGCCTAGGTTTTTGGTTTCGCAAAACCATAGGCGGCAATGCTGGTTTGGGGTTTGTGAAAGTCGCGTTTTTCACCTCTTTCCCTTTTTACTCTGGTGAAGAAGGAGACTCTTCACCTGGGGTCCACTTGTAAGATTTAGTGAGAGAGTCGAACTTGGGTGCACACGGTCTTCAGAGCTCCAATGAGATTTATTCAAATTCAGTTCATGGTGCACACAGACCAGGAGCATTCAACCATTTTTCATAATTTCTCTCATATTTCCTTAATGCCAATCCTAAATAAATTATTTGAAGGCCTTTCCTTGAGTATTTTTGGGTGAAATTTTATGGACATACTCAGAACAATATGAGGAATTTAATGGTTTAAGTGGATTTGCTAAATTCCTCATAGATTTATTGTGGTAATTTTGTGGATTTTTTGGGTTTCTTTGAAAATTTTGGAGTTTCAATTGTTAATTTTGGGGTTTAAAAATTATGATAATTTATCATAATTCTTAAGGAATTTTTTGGGTAAATTTTGGGAACTTTTGGAGTTTGTTTGGTATTTTTTTTCACAATTTGGTTTTGTTTTGAATTTGTATCTTGGTTTTCATGGTTTAATTTTTAGGGTCAACAAGTAGTATTGCCATTCTCATATATATATATATATAGAGAGAGAGAGAGAGAGGGAGAGAGAGAATGACTAACGTTTCATCGATGGCACAGAGGGTCCCGTGCCGGACGCGCATCCTAGCAGTCAAAAAAGGAACTGCTCCAAGCAGTCCTTTTTTTTTAATATTTCAAAATTTTAAAATTCAAATGGAGAATCCAAACCATTGATCTTGTTAAATTTTTCCGACGATGCGTTTTCATATAAGTTTTATAAAATTTGAAATAGATTTCATACTTGATTAAATAACCAAATTATGAACGTATTAGAATTAATCTAAACATATTCATTAATTTGTTAACCACTTGATCTAGTATCAAATCAACTTCAAATTTTATAAAACCTATATCAAAACGCATCGCCGGTAAAATTTAACAAGATCAACGGTTTGGATTCTCCATTTAAAATTTAAAATTTTTAAATATTTAAAAAAAAGACTGCTTGGAGCAGTCCTTTTTTTACTACTGAGGATCTCAACGCGTCCCGTTCCATCGAGTTATTTTTCGAGATCCAAAATTCAAATGGTCAATCCAAACCGTTCAAGTTGTTCTCCATATTGAAATATTCTTGTAGACCAAATTTTATATTTTTTCGATTTTTTCTATTTATTATGATATTTTTGAAAACATTATTGTGATCAATTGAAAAAAATTAAAATTTGGTCTTCAAGAATATTTCAATATTGTGATCAACTTGAACGGTTTTGATCGACTGTTTGAGTTTTGGATCTCAAAAAACAAGTCGATAGAAAATTTTAACTGGAATAGCCTCTAGTTAATTTTAGGATCATTAAATTTTAGTCTCAACAATCGGATTAGACTAATCTTTACAAGTAATAGTAAATGAATTATGTAGTAGGCTCATTTTGTATAGGAAAAGTAATAGTAAATGAATTATGTAGTAGGCTCATTTTGTATAGGAAAAGGTAATATTAAATGAATTAAGCAGGAGGCTCATTTTGTATAGTAAATGATTTAATGTTGCTATCCTTGGATGACTTTCCTTGTATGTTCTCAAACCAAATTTTAATCACATGGGATTAAGTGATTTTCTACTGCATATTATAGCTTTACTTATAATTTGTTGGATGTTTCATTTACAAGGATGGTTCCACCTATACTTATAAATGCTGCCCTTAAGACTTCAATATTACAAACTTAAACTATTTAGTAGTGGTACAGTGACAATAATACAAACGATATGGTTCAAGCACTCACTATTCAATAATACAGGGGTACACATTTGAGCTCATCCAACACAGCCTTTTCTAGCACTGGTACTCGCATGTTGCTGATTTACACATTATAAATGGCAAGGCATCAATTAATAACTTCAATTTACACATGTTGCTGATTTACACATTAGTACAGTGGTACATTGGCACTCGCACACAAACAAAATGAAATAATACATGTACAGTGGTTCATGTCAAATATTTTTTTTAACAAAATGATAGCAGATTACATAAAAGTGTGGCCTTAAAACTAATTATCTTCATCAAATTCTTCTCCATCTTTCTCCATCACATCTATTTCCTTCCTTTCTACTTGATCATCTACTTGTTGCTTGATCATCTATTTTCTAATGCAAGCCAAAAAAAAATATAAAATTGTTAGCCAAGTAACAATCTATTTTCCTTCCATGGATTGTTCAGTCTAAGTAACAATCTATTTTTTCCTTTCAGATAATTCCCTCTTTACAAAAAAAAAAATACTGATAAGTAACAGCCATTCTAAAAAAAAAAAAGAAGTAACAACCTTTCTCTAAAAACAAAAAGTAACAGAATTGAAAAGAAAAATCACTACTGGTAACAAATTGATTACTAGTTGGTTTTATATAACATATTTGAATGATGGTCCTGAGTGATCAGTTATATATATTCGAATGTGTATCATATGGTCAAAACTCAACAGGTTGCGCTAAGAGGAATTAGAAATCAAACTTATAGGTTATAGCTAAGGACCCAAACCTGATCCTTATACAAAAATGTCGATTGAAATTGAATTTATAAAGACGAAACCACTTATAGGAAATAACTACTGGTTCCAAACGATCCCAGTCGCAAGAAAAACAATCAACTTTAAAAGGAGACAGAGAGGATCATGTACCTGAGAGAGCTCGTCGAACCTTCCATTGGAACAAATCGAGGCGAAACCCCAGGTCAGTTACCTCAGCTTCGATGGGTGGGGCGAAACCCTAGGTCGAAAAGAGAGGTGAGAAAGGCGAAGTTATTGCCACATCTTATTAGTCGCTGGAGTGAAGGCCTCCAGCGAGATGTGAGAGCTTCTAACGCTGGCACGAGAGAGGGGAGGAGCGATCGTGACTCGTGAGTGAGAAAACTTGGTTTTGTTGTTGTGTACTGGATCTAGAATTGAGAAAGAGATAGGGGGAGCGGAGCAGGATTAGGGCTCGGGAACATTTTATCCAGCGACATCAAAAGCACGATTTTTGAAGTGAATCCAACGCATCATATTGCAGTGCATAGATGGCTCAATACACTATAGTGCACAATAAACTTCCTCTTATTAGATTCTATATATAAAAATAGTATAAATTTTCCTTAACGGATAATTATTAAGGATGGATTGAACTTATATATTTTTTGAAGGCGTGTTGGGAAGTCGCCAGTGAGATTAACTTATAAACATATATAAATATGAATTAAATTAGATCAATTTTCCAATAGTCCAAATTTCTACTATTTTGAATCTGTCGGAAATCAATTGATCTTAGCCGTTAGATCTTGGCTTTAAATGTTGATAATTTTTTGCTACATCCCTATTTATTTACTTATCCCTCGCTTAACGAAGAGCTAGAAAATAGAATATATATATATATAGAGAGAGAGAATTTTGCTATGGTGAGTTGCAACTCACCAAAGCGTCCGTGAGTCGCGTTCAAAATTCCGAAATTAATTTCAAAACGACCGATCCAAACCGTCTAATACGATCCCCCAATTGAATTCTCCATGCATACCAAATTTTATATTTTTTCGAAATTTTCAGGCATTTATTTCGGATTTTTAAAAACTGTTGTTTTTGAACGGTTCAGAACTAATTAGATTAATGATTTTCTAAAATTTCAAAAAAATACTTAAAAATTTTGAAAAATTATAAAATTTGTTTTGCATGGAGATTTCAATAGAGAGATCGTATTAGACGGTTTGAATCGGTCATTTTAAACTAAATTTCGAAATTTTGAACGCGACTCACGGACGCTTTGGTGAGTTGCAACTCACCATAGCAAAACTCTCTCTCTCTCTCTCTCTCTCTCTCTCTATATATATATATATATAGAGGATTGCTAAAATGCTATGCATAGCACGGATGTCCTTCGTGCTACGGATTCGTTCTTGAATTTCATGCTTTAAACAATCGATCCAAACCATTCATTATCTTCTTCATATTGAAATCTCATTAGAAACCAAATTTTACATTTTTTTTGAATTTTTTTACTATTTTTTTCAGATTTTTGAAAATCACTGTTATTGAAGGGTCCAGAATTTATTAGATTAAGTATTTTAAAAAATCTGAGAAAAATAGTAAAAAAATAAAAAAAATGTAAAATTTGGTTTCTAATGAGAATGAAGAAGATAATGAACGGTTTGGATCGGTTGTTTGAAGAATGAAATTCAAGAACGAATCCGTAGCACGAAGGACATCCGTGCTATGCATAGCATTTTAGCAATCCTCTATATATATATATATATATATATATATATATATATATATATATATATATATATATATATATATATATATATATATATATATATATATATATATATATATATATATCCGTCACATTGATTAGCTAGCAATTAGTCCATCCGGTTTGGTTCGCCCAATTAATCCCACAATGAAGATCTGAAACATGCTTCAAGCATTTAAGTACCGCCTTCTTACGCTCATCAACGGGGTCTTATGCAACCACATCCCAGCTGGGCTTTGTGTCTTCAACTGGGAACGTGCGAAATGCACGTATAAAGCCCTTCATATATAAAACTTCGACCGACCGAGCTCCAGGAGCCTCGTGGGTTGCCTCAGTATGCGACATGTGTTCTTAGCTCTACCCCATTATTTTTATTTTTTTTCCCTTTCCTCGAGGAAAAACTATATATGCTTTTGAAATTTCAATCCAGTAGTCAATATAAGCGTACAAGTTCCGTCTGCCATTCTAAGTACATTTCATGTTCTTAAATTTTCAATTAATTACACTAAAATTATCGACAAGTTGATTAAGTCTGGCAGGGCCTATGAAATCTACGATAATTGATAATGTTAACTTTTATAAAAAACGAAAAGGAAAACCATATTATGTTTTTCTAAAACGAATTAAAGGAGCGCAAAGGATTCATTTCGTTATGGCTAAAGAGAGAACAACATGTTACACATTCCGACTCCTGGCATATTGTATACATGGAATTTATAAATTTGTTATTATTTTTTTTCAAATGAAATTTATCAATTCGCGCCGTGCTGCGCAATTGGTTTTGTGCATCATTGATTTATCTTGAGGTAATTAGTTTTAATTATAATGAAAAAATACATTACTGTGTGAACAAATATTAATTGATGTCGAACAGACAAACGACTTTCACATGTTACTGTGCTAAGACAAAATAAGAAAAATAAAAGAGAGAAATTAAGCGTTTATTATTATTATTATTATTCTAGAAACCGTTATTATTTTTTCAATTATTGTTTCAACAAAATGTGCACGCGCGAACCTTGCAATTTTAATTTAATGTATAATCTTTTAATTTGTATATATTAATGGCACCTCAATGAATAAATAAATAAAGTAGAACAATAAGTGAAAAAAAAATAAGAACCAAAATCCAGCATCTAACGGTTTCTAGAAAGCATGGGCAAAGTCATGCAGCGGAATGAATACTAAATACATAAGGAGAACCACTTTTCTGGCTGTGTTAAATTATTAAAGCTGTAACCTAGCGTTCAGGGATGCAGTTGAGAAATAAATAAAAGTCTACAAGGCGAGAAGCGAAGGGCAGCAACAGCAGCAACATCTTAGCACCAACCGTTCAAACCTACAAGTTTACCAAAGTGATATATCATTGTGAAAAAAAAATGAAAGAATAGGAAATTAATTTAATAGTACATCAAAAAGACCACTTTATCTAATCGTGTGCTTAATGGTATTTATTTTAAATATGTAATTTTTTGGTATTTCTAACCTCAACCTCTCCGTAGACACAAAGACAAAAGGATTATTTATAGGCTTATTACGCAGGGGATTTCCTTCTTGTTTTTTTTTTCTTTTCTTTTTTCAGAAAATATTTCTGGGATATATTAGGGAAAAATCTTGTAGAAGATCGACGATTAAACTATTATCAAATAAGCATCTTTTCCTAGTAAGCAACAATTTTTAAGTCTGGGATAATAAGTCTGCTTCCAATTATAATTTGAAACCATCAGACGCGCACATTTAATATTCTTAAATGAACAATATATATGCCATACACGTACAAATCTTGAATTAGTAATTTATTTATATATATTCTAAACTGCTATGAGTAGATGCTGTGTACATACATAATAAGATTGCATTATTTATTTTATTTTTGGAATAATTAGATTTATGCTAATGTAAACTTTGTCAATTTGAAAAATATCATCTTTAAATTGCTATTATATTTATGCCACTATACAATTATAAAAAATAGTTTTAAGCCACTATTTATTTCTAAGAGTATAACAATTTCTAAAACTGCCATCTTTAACTTGTAGTTAATTTTATTAATGACAAAATTGTCCTCTTCAAGAAATAAAACCTAACCTAAAACAAACAAAAAAAAATGACGGCGCTAGAGGAAAACAAATGAATGCTCTAAACCAAAAAAAATGTCATTATTCGTTAATGATTTTTATTAAATGTAACCCAAATTCGCACCTTCAGTTCAATGCAATCATGATTTTTTTTTTCATTTCTTTTATTATCTTCGTTAATATGTAACCATCTTATTGGTTGTGTGGTTTTTTGGCAATGGCAATATTAAAATTTTTTCTACTTTACAGAGGAATATTTAAAAGAATAGAATGGTCATATCAATTGTCTAATGGCATAAAACTATTTTTTTTGTTTTTTAATGACATAAAAATAATTTGTTATTTAGTGATGTCATTTCTTTAATTTTAAATTTTTGCAATGGCATATATCTAAATCACCCTTTATTTTTTGTTCAGGACTGCATCTCTAAAAAATTGTAATTAAATAATAAAATAAGAAAGAAAATATATACCAGACTCTGAGATGCCACCATCTTCCTTGGGGGCATGACTCTTGTACAATCATGTCCAGTGAGAAAGGAGAGGGCTCCTTATGCTCTGCTGTAATTCGAACCCGCAAAAGAGGCGATGTTTCAGGGGACGAGAATGGTGGCGATGGAGATGGTGATGGAGAGAATGGGTACCTCGTGTAACCTGGACCCACACTGATGGGTAGCGGGGATGGCGGTGTTGGTGGCGATGAACATGGCGACGTAGGCTGCGAGCTCATTTTTCTGGTAGATCAGTATTGTGCATGAATAATCACAGTACATAAATGAGAAAAAAAAAAAAGGTTCTAACTGTTAGTCAAACATCATATATAAATGCATGTGCTTCCAAACTGCCATTCAAAGCACCATATACTCTACAACGTATCCTAGATGGTTTATTTATAAGCTTTAATTTGGACTATTTGGAGAAAACAAGGGCTGTCGTCAATCAAATTTTGCATGCCTATAATTAATATATATATACAGTTACAGATGTACATATGTTGAACTTTATATAATTTTATGATCCCAATTTAACTACACATTTTTTTTGCTATTGTAATATAAAATTAAAGCACTAATGCATGTTTAAGATGAAAAACAGAAATACAACAGTCGGTAATTAGCCAAACCTAAGAAAATAGCTTCTTCCTACTCTCAAATTTATTATAAACAATTCAAACTCTTCACAAAATTACACACTTCCCAATACTTCTTCCCTTATTCCTCTTATTCTCACACCATCCAAACGGAGCTTTAAGAAATCGGATTGTTATGCGCTCAATTCCAGGTATTATTGCTTGGTCTAACCAGACATATATAATATATTCCATTAATTAGGTGTTGAAGTATATCTTCAGCGTTTTTAAGATTTTGTTGAATCATCACCAAACCTGCCTAATTAAATACACTATGTTGGATATCTCTTGAATTTTGGAAACTTTTATCTCGGTGTAAAAATAGAGTTTCTTTTAGTAGATTTTATATTAAAAAGGTTTGATTGTTATAAGTTTTTCCATAATATGGAACATGCCGTGCCCCTGCTCATATTTTTTTAAAGGAACCTGCTAGTATATATAGTAGTATTGATACGGTACGGTCCTTTGGGATTTTTATAATGAATATTAAAAAATTGTAGAAATGTACCTTTTTTGGAAAAACTCAACAGAGCTGTAGCATTATTTTTGCCGAAAATCTTTTCTAAATTATTAATCAGATCGAACTAACAAAACTTAGTAATAAAAAATGTTCCTATTTAATTAGCATGGGTACGAATTTGAAATCGCTAAAAATGAGCATTTAGTAAACAAAAAGGACTATTTCACATACGGGGTGATACGGATCATTCCCAAGATCCATCATCCCCGGTGGGAACACATTTTAATTTTTTCTATTTTTAGAATATTTTTGGTCCCCACTATTTCTCTCCCTCTCATTCTTTTCTATTTTGGTCCCCATTGTTGCTCTCATTCCATCCTTTCTATTTTTTGTCCCCACTATTTATTCTCTTCTTCTCATCCTTTCATATTTCGGTCCTCACTATTTCTTTCGTTAAAACCAATAGTATCATACACCAGTGTATGCAGAAGATTTAGTTCACACAATCAGCACACAAGTTGTGCTAATCACTGAACTATAACAATTACTCATATTAACTACAACAGTTAGTATCCAAATTACAACAATTATTTATATTAACTACTTCAGCTACATATATAACTTCAACAGCTACATATTTTAACTTCAACAACCACTACAAAAAAGATGGTATTTACATAGACTTCATAGCTAGATTTTTTTTTTATGTTGATTATTGTTCTATTGCTAGATTTATTTGATGCATTAAATCTAGCAATTTTTTTAACAAGACTCAATTTTTTATCAATAGCTCCTTAAAAATCTAGCAAGTTATTTTTGATAGACTTTTCGAATCTTGTAATATCTAATGTAGCAACATTAAATTGCTAGACTTTTTTAAATTGCTACACTAGATATTACAAGATTAGAAAAGTCTAGCAAAAATAAATTGTTAGATTTTTAAAGAGATATTAATAGAAAATTGTGTCTTGCTAAAAAAATTCTAGATTTAGTACATCAATTGAATCTAGCAATAAAAAAAATAAATCTAGCAATAGATCAATGTCCAACCTAAATAAAAAAGTCTAGCAATAAAAATCTATGTAAAAACCATCTCTCTTATAGTGAACTACATATTTTAACTTCAACAGTTACAAATATAACTTCAACAGTACACATATAACTTCAAAAGTTATATATATTAACTTTAACAGTTATATATATAACTTCAACAGTTACATATATTGAATTTGTATATTTTGTTATTACATGTATAATATGATATGCATCCTCACCCTCTCAGCTTTTGACGCGGAAGAATTTTTTATTTTAATAATAAATGGCTGGGAGTAGTTACGGTTCGGAATTTCGAATTGAATTATATGCTGAGAGTAAATATGGGATGATGAAAATAAAAATATGTTAGATAATTAATGAAGATTTGAGAATGATAAAGATGATAGAATCTATGGAATGATGGAAAGCAATTCCCTTTCCCAGAGTTTCTACAAGTTATTCTTGAAATTCATGTTGCTTTTTAATTAGTACAAAGATATACGGTATAAAACCCAGCAACTTTATCCATATGGACCATATCTAATCCGAATTTGCGATAATAACAGAAACAAAATGTTTTAGCTCCTAATTTGAATGACAATACTATATTGGCAATAATTTTTTTAGAAATTGTGACCGACTCAATTGTTATTAGATTTTTTTAAATAAATAAATGATATCATTTCTGTGTAGCTAGAGTAGATAGATGTTAGTTGGCACATCAAATATACATTGGATAAGGGGTACCGGCGCGTGCAGAAAAAAAATGAAAAATAAAGGTTTGGGTTGGCTATTTTGGGAAGCTGTTTAATTTGTTCTTGTATTCGGGTCAACTTTTCTTTAATGAAGAGTGGTGGTTTTCAACCATTTATTTCAAAAAAAAACAGTGATGTAGTATATATGAATGGCCCCTTTGCTGTACAATTTGTGTGGGATTGGAAAAGTGATGTAGTTGGTGTCAGTGAATCGCAACATACAGCAATGGGCTCGATCAAAGTCAAAGATTATAAATTTTTTATCGTTTGTTCTTCATCGATTTTAAAAACAAATTAACATAAAATTGCTGCAAGACAACAACTCTAAACCCAGCAATATCATCCCGCTCAGTATGCTATTTATTATATAACATTTAACATAAATTCTCAAATCATTTTTTTCTGACAAAAACCACCACCAGTTTTGCAATGATTTATAAAGAGTATAGACAATATAATTATTTTAAAGCAAGCAGTCGAGAAATTAGATTGTTATTTCTTAATTTTTCTCCTTCTTTTTATTTTATTATATCGCAAAAAATTATTTTCTTCCCGAATAGTAATTTAAATTACTTTCCTCAATCAATTGCATATTGATAAAGCAAAATTAATAATTATAAAACGTAAAATGACACTATGACATAAAAAAAAAAGTAGTACTAACGTTCCAAAAAACAAAAGGCACATATTTGCTGAACCTGAAATTAAAGAAAAAAAGCTTTATTTATACAACAAATCTCGATATACTATTGGTACATTACTATCACTCAAGCTGTCAAGCATCACAACTCTGACAGATCGAAAATATTCAAAACTTATCTTTTGTAATGCACAACACTGCCAAAAGGATGATCAAACCATAAACATGATTGTATCATCAATTTGTAATGAATTTTCTGAAATTAGCTTGAGATTTCAATTGTCTTGACCTGAGGCTTATTGATCACCTCCTCCGTTGGCACTGTCACAGTGAGAACTCCATTCTCCATAGCCGCCTTCACCTGGTCAACCATGGCATTCTCGGGCAGCCTGAACCTCCTCAGGAACTGACCGCTGCTGCGCTCAACACAGTGCCACTTGTCGTTCTTCTCCTCCTTCTCCCGGCTGCGCTCTCCACTTATTTTGAGCACATTGCCTTCCTCCACCTCCACATTCACCTCTTCCTTCCTCATGCCGGGAAGATCAGCCTTGAAGATGTGCGCTTCGGGAGTCTCCTTCCAGTCAATGCGGGCATTGACAAAGGAAGAGGTCTCGTTGTCGAAAGTGGCGAGGGACCGGTTGGTGTTGTTAAAAGGGAAGCCCACGAATGGATCCCACAGGTCAAGGGAGAAGGGATCAAAGATGTTGCTCCTGATGATCGACATCTTTCTTTATTCTAACTTGGCTTTAGAGAGTAAAGCTGGAGATTGTTCTTTTGGTCGACAGTAGATTTTTTTTTTTTTTCTCTCTTTTCTTGGTTCGGCTTTGTGTTGATGGAATGATGGTGATGCTTTGGAATTCAAGTGCAATTTATAGACAGAAAGGAGTAGACTTCTATGAAAACTCTCGAATAGTATAATAGAATCCAGGTTTCTCTGGCCTCTAATTTCTCGACAAGTATAAATAGTTCAAGGTTCTGCTAGCGAGCTCTAGCTGCTTCACCACCCAAACTATTTTTTTTTTTTTTCTAGAAGGTGCTCAATAGACTTCTTGGGCTTTTCCAACCCATAGATAAAAGCCTATGAGCTTCTTATTATGCCTTAACGGAAATCATTGATATTTGGGCTTAGCTTCGTCATGTAGTAAGAAATTAAACTATTTACATACATATATAGTCATATAGACGATGTTTTATGCATATTATTTTGATATTAACATGATCTGATTGATAAACTCAATAATAAAGCTAACAAAATATAAATCCAGCCCATATCAAAGTGGAAGGAATTTGTTGAGCCGGTTCTCACATTGCCTATTTAAAAATTAAAAGGGATTATATATTGTTCAAATCTTTCTTTAGTAGCTACATCTATCAGTTTTGTAAAAGGAATTAGTAATGATAGTTTTTCTTGTCTAGTTACTATATGCTGCACACAAATTTAAACAAATTTTAGTTTGACAGTTTTTAAAGTTATTGTTCAAGTATACCCATATTTGCAAGTTTAAACAGAATTATTGGCTCATTTTCAGTGAATTTCAATATGAAATGAAATGTGATAACTGGACTAGCGAATGGAAAAATCCCAAATGCAGCAACAAGGCTTCTGATATGGGAGAAGATAGAGACGGTGACAATTAATGAGAGTTACAACAGTCGCACAATGTAGTTCGTGTAAAGTCAGATACCAGACAAGCAACTTGTAAGAGGAGATTGAAGAGTTAAGAACACATTGAAGATGTATTTTGGGTGCACGAGAGTGAGGGATTGGAAAATATATGCTGAATATGCTCGAATGATGAAGATGTATCTTCCAAGACAGACACACCAAGGGAGGCGGGTGTCTGACAAGCCACACATCCCGTCAACTCCTATCAACTGGAAGTGCGACATTTAAATCCATGCTCTGGGTGGTGATGGCTTTACTGATGTCGGCATTTTGGAGAGCCCAACGCATACCCTTTTCTTTATCTTACAAAAGGCTTGTCCTTTGCAATTTGTAGAATATTTTTCCCTATTGGGCATTAAGTGAGGACAGTGAATTTTTTTTTTTCTTCTCAAATTTCTGAATGGAAAATAATTTAATTAGAACAAGAAAAAATTCAAATTAATTGAATTACATAAAAAAAACAGTAAAAATATACCAAACAGAACGAAGCTATATTGACATTGCTAGTAAATTAATTAAACAGAAGAACTCTATTTACATAGCAAAACCAGGTAAATTATCGTTACATCGCTAGTGTTTATACTCAAACAACACACACTGACACATTCTAAAACTCACAATGCTTCTTCCATATATGGACCTAAATGAATAATTTTATTTCTTACAGAAGCTCCCCCATGTCTACTAGATTTTTTACTCCAAAACTAGTAAAAATTAGGTAAAATCCACGTCATATCTGAGCACCTACGTTTGTCAATCACTTCTGATCTGTTCTTGCGCAAATCATATCGTCCAATAAGCATCCGACTGTAATGACAAATCCTGACATTCGATTTGGTAAAGTAGATGCAATTCCCACTGATTTCATCAAAATCACTAGCAGATAGGCAAAACCCATCACTAGAACTAATGTCACTCATCTTCACCCTGCAAGGAGGCTTCGCATCTTCGTCAAGGCGGTACACCTCAAACTTGCATTTTTCCAGTGGTGTATCGGGAACATTTACACCGAATTGTACAATTCCAAACAAAGCACCAGCTCCTTCGACAAGGGAACAGAAACCTTTCTTAGTGGGAAAGCTTGCCTCTAATATTGTGTCTCCGGTGGTCAAGTCAATAGCCTTTGTGCTTGAGCTTTCATAGTCAGAACAAAAAATCCTTCCTTTGTGGTATGTTTCTACATATCCTGGTAAGTTACCTTTCAAAGCCGAATCATTGTTCTCACTTTTCCAAAATCCCACAAATTGACGACATGCAGGGGGGGGGCCTTGCATAAATATTACCATTTACTGGTATTTTGGATAGGATCCACACCAACATAGAGCGGTCTATAGAAGTTGAAGCTGTCAAAAGGGGAGATGAACCTTGGTCTGCGTGAATGGATTAAGAAGAGCTGGGAAGCTAGCATTTTTCTCTCTAGAAGGAACTTGAAATGTTACCAAATACCCCTGCGACTGCCCGACAAATTTCTTGTTCTGAGCTTCGAGCACGTGCAGTCTACGAATCTTGCCAGTATGAAGGGAATACACTTCAAACTCAGAGCCAATTGAAGGATCACGCTCGAGGAGGAATGGGAATAGAGGTGGGTGCTCGCAAAGAAGTACGGCTGCCTTGCACGACTTGCACACAGCCCGGAAGTTGATGTAGTCAAAGGGATCATCGAGTTTTTTGTAGATGGCGCGGAGCAAATCAGAGTGTAACTCTGCCCAGTTCGATAATTCTGTCATTGCTTTATTCTAACATACAAGGCCAGAATAACATTATATGAGAATAATTGAAAATTAAATTCGATCATATTGGTTTGTTGTTGAAGATATAACTCCAAAGAATATGTAAATAGATTAAATGAGCTGAATATCAAAGAATCAATATAAAAAGTTTCTAATAAAAAATAACTTCCAACTAATTATTTAGGACAAAATAGGAAACACAACCAGCATTTGTCATGTATTTTCAATACTTCAATAAATAAACGGGAATGGATACTGTTAGATTTTGAGAACAGAGAGTGTTTGATGAATTTTCTTTTTATTCTGTTCTTTTTTGTTAAAAATACAAGAGATATACAGTGCCTCTTTTATATGCCAAGAGAGTAACGGATACATACATGGTAATTAAGTTTACCTAACGGTCAAATTTCCTAAAAAGAAGAAAAAGATTTGCAACCCCTTTTTAATATATAAAAAGGTTGAATGGCAAATTAATAATCTAGCCCATGATGATATTGTTTCTGAGGCTAGTTAACCTCATTAATTCTTTTATTTTCAACACTCCCCCTCAAGCTAGGATTGTAGATGTCGTATAATCCTAGCTTGCGCAAAATATTGTCGAAGGATCTGACACTCAATCCTTTTGTAAAGATGTCCGCCAGTTGATCTTCGCTTTTGACAAAAGGAGTTTCAATTTCCTTTGATTGAATTTTTTCTTTAATAAAGTGACAATCCACCTCAATGTGTTTTGTCCGCTCGTGAAAGACGGGATTTGCCGCTTGATTGTCACAAAACATCTTCATTGGTGCTTCATGATCGAAATTCAAATCGGCTAGCAATTGCTTAATCCATGTCAATTCGCTTGCGGTGGATGTCATGGCTCGATACTCGGCCTCCGCACTTGATCGTGCCACGACATTTTGCTTCTTGCTTTTCCATGTAACTAAATTTTCACCTACAAAAGTGCAAAAACCAGTAGTTGATTTTCTATCAAAGCTTCCGGCCCAATCGGCATCGGAATAGCCACATATTGCATTACTACCATTTTTCTATAGCCTCCATGTCAAACTATCATATACCCATCGCAGGTCCCAGCTAACCCGAGTCACTGCAACAGTGCCTAAATTTTGAGTAAACCTCTGTACCTGTGCAGGGCTTGGCAGTATTTTCCCCTACCAACTTCTATACTTCTGCATGTCTTCCAGTTTACTAGTACAGCAGAGGGGTTTGCTCGACCCACCAGACTGCTCTTACCTACTGACGATACGTCAGATTGTTATTACACCAGTGGGTTTCTTCACACACCTTCTGCACTTTTTCCCTACTTGTTTCTGGTACCATTACTAGCAAGTACCGGAACTGCACCAGTGACTGGTACCTCTGTATTTTCAAATAATAAAATAATAAAAATTAAGGATTAAGCAAGTAATTAAAGGATCCTGCGCATAAAATTGGCACAGTAAATTAGATTAACACAACCCACTTACTCTTTTTAATTAGTTCAATTATTGGGCAACCTTGGGCTCATTCACTATGTTTTCGTCGTGAGTCGTAAACATTCCATTGACATGATTTCCAATATCCTGTTGGTGCACAAATGCATTAATTAAAACCTCATCCATTGCTTCAGACCATACAAGTGACTCTCCTTTACCTCCACTAGTAGTTGGAGTTGATCTCGAAGAACTTCTTTTCCTCCCCATTTACTTGCAACAGACTTGAACTGCAAATTGCTTATTATATAAAAGAGTGCCATTAAATTAAGTATCATGAGATCTATTCAGCTAGTTTTAGCTTGACTCTGATATTGATTGCAAATTACCCTTTTACTTTGCATTTTTTTTATAACTTTTTTTACTCTTAATGTGACCATCATGAATGAAATCCCCATTTCTATAACAAGCTGCTACAATTAAACATGAACCCACCTCAGACCATATTCTTCATATCATCATTTGATCTTTGCTTACTTTCTGGTTATCACTATTTTTCATGTACTGGACTCTATGGGATTATGCATGTGTTCAGTAAATTGACTCCACACTTACATATTCAGTAAAGCATGACTATGGTATGTACCAGTATATCCCTATTGGGTATTTGAGATTTTTCACTTGTTTGAAAAAGATCAATGAGTAAAGTCCATGTAACATGATGAAGGCTTAAAACCTAGGAATCAAATAAATTTCTAAACCTAGAGCTAACCTCACTAGTCTTTTGTAGTACAGCTTTAGGGTCGAATTCAAGGAACGGTTTAATTGATTACCAGACTTATCCTTTTTCAAAAGCTACACAATAATATTTTTGTGGAGTTTTGATGAATTAAATGTAGAGGTGCAAGTAAATAAATTTTTTTGGGTGTTTTAATTATCTAAAAAAATCTAAATGCCTAAAGAGATGTTTTTGGTGTTTTAACAATATAAAAGACGTCTTAGGGTTCAGGTTTCACCTCGGTTTGGACTCTAGAACACAGAACTTATCACTTT
Source organism: Rhynchospora pubera (assembly GCA_028095005.1). Lineage (NCBI taxonomy): Eukaryota > Viridiplantae > Streptophyta > Magnoliopsida > Poales > Cyperaceae > Rhynchospora > Rhynchospora pubera. The sequence goes on along the minus strand of CM051461.1, from coordinate 67,096,009 downwards.
CGTGCATCAAACGGTGTTTTTCAAGCATATACGCTCTGTTCGGTCCGAACAGATGGTATAAGTGTATGGTTTTGACTCTTTATGAAAGTTTATGCTTTGTGCTAGGGTTTGTTGGTCAAACCTAAATACTCTAATCCTCAGCTTTCGCTTGTTGGACTAGACACTGGTTCAATCACAACCTAACCTAATTAACTCAATTGGTTCACAACTTTTGATATAGAATTCAATCAACTTAAACTTGTTTGTTGGAGTTCATAAGGATATCTAGAGGTCTTTTGGACTTGTCTAAAAGTTACACTTTTTGTGTCAACTAATCTCCCTTTTCGGATCTACGATTTATCCCAAATACTTATCTAAATTATCTTGATTAACCTAACTTTAGAACTTAACTAAATGCGACCGTACATCTAGAAGTTAATTAGACTTTAACCAAGTAATTAAAATAAGCAATTAACATAATTCTCAACAAAACAAATCAACAAAACATATCATATCATATTGAGTCAAATCACAACACATCGAAACTTAAGTTACTTCCCTACTCCTAAGACAACATAAATCTAGCCTAACATGAAAGCAAAATAAGATACAAGCTCCATCAAATCAAATATCAAGAGAATGGAAGAAATAAATCAAATATCGCTTCTAACTCAAGATACCGAACGTCCAGAGCCATGGTTGGGTTGATAATGCCGCCGTCGCTCCTAGAATTGCTCCAAAGATGATGTCATGGTCGTGCTATGATGCAAGAGGTGGAATCCCACGCCTTTCGGCGAGAGAACGATGGTGGAAAGGTGCCAAAACGTGGTAGATCGTGAAATTTCGTGTATGGTGGGTTCCCCCCTTTTCTTCTGGCTTAGGGGAGCATAAATAGTGATCTTCTGAACTTCGAAAGGAGACTAGGGCGTCATGGCAAGAATTCATACCAAAATATTGAGTTTCCATGCTTGAAAATTTGCCAAATGCACTACGTCAGCTCTCAACTCGGACCGAGTTGGCTCCAACTCGGACCGAGATGGCAATTTAGCAGTTTTCTGACTTTCAACTCGGACCGAGATGGATACAACTCGGACCGAGTTGACTCCAGACCGAGGAGAGGTAGTATTTCGACCATAATTCCTTCACCCGAACTCCGATTGAGGCGATTCAATAGGCGTTGGAAAGTTTAGAATGAGCTCTTCAATGCTATTGATTCCATTTGACCAATTGTTTCTCTTAAATCCACCATTTTATGCATTAATTGAGTTTGATCCACCGAGTTCCTGCAATTCAATACAAAAACCACAACAGTACCCAATTCTAGACAAATATAGCACGAAGCACAATGAATATAGGGATTTGAGTTACCATTTAAGTGTAAAGCCCGGCCAAAATGCACATATAAATATGAGATATCATAACAATAGTTCAATTAAATCAGTGATTACCAATTTTTCACACCCATATGTTCATCTCAGTATTGAGTAACAGATAATTTGAAGTACCAAACTAAGTTGGTTTTGCACCTGTTCTTTGTCTAAACCCGACTCTAACTCTGAGCAAACAACATTAACATGATGATCAATAACAGTTTTCACAGCTGCGCCAACAAAGCATCTGACCAGACTTAGACATGATCAAGAACTGAACAAGTCACGTAATTTTTGGTGGTAAAGGATCAAGTACTCAAAATCCACAAATTTTATAGTAGGTGTAGTCAGGAAAAGATATCTTATTGCTTACCTCTGTGATTGGTTGGAGATGAACTAATGAAAGAAGGCTTGAAGAATGAACCAGAATTAAGTTTGGTGTATCCTAAATCAAACCAAAATCACACATTTAAATCAAGGAAAATGGATCGAAAATGGAATAGAAAATCAAGAGAAAGAAATAAAGGAGAAATTCAGGTTATCTGAGCAATGGATGGAGTCAGAGCAATCAGGAATCGTGCTAGGAAAATCACATGCCAGGAAGGGTATAGCTGGTAATCGTTGCCAGTCCACATTTCTCCGATTTCTCTTTCCTTCATTCTCCGCCGATTCGGAGGGTAATTTTTTTTGTGCAGGAGAGGAATTTTGGAAGGGAACCGTTCCCCTCGCGATTGATTTCCCTTTCTGATTCGCTGCCATCCAAACACGGAAAAGATCTAATTCTTTCCTTCATTTCTGTCCCTTCCCATCCAATGCCAACCATCCAAAAACAGTGTTAGAGAGGCACCCAGTGTAAATTGACACGATAACCTTGAACCCATTTCCTGTAAGAAAAATGACAAAAGCCTTATTCATAAAATATATACATGCATTAGCAGATTGACAACACTTCTAAATAAAGGTGATAAGGTACAGAAACTAAAATAAAACAAAAGCGCAAAAAACCAATCACTCATTTATTAGACACACAAGCGTCCCTATTACATCCTAGTACATTGTACAATCAATCAATTGACATTATTTATCCAATATAATTCCTGTTACTCTTCAAAAGCTGGGCTACACAGGTACCAAGCATCTAGAGGTACCACCGCGCCTTCATTCCTCACAAGTAAGAATTATTACAAACCAAATTTTAACAGAATGGAAAAAACATAACACGCATATATGAAACCACACATACAAGTAACCATCTACAAATTTTATAGTCATACTACATCCCTCACAAGTCTCCAAATTTCAAATCCTTTTTCTGGTCTGAATTAAGTAGCATCAGTCTTCTTATTCAACCCCTTCCAATTGCAGTGTCAGCCACTCCACTGTAGGCGTCAGTACTTGCACTTGCTTCTCCATTATAACTCTGCCCAATATATCAGTAATATATGAATATAAGAAGACTGACCATAATATTTGGAAGTTGGAACTTATCTCATTCCTAACATTCTACATGGCCCAAAGTACAGCACAGCATATTATCTGCACAGCTGACCTCCAATTGTTAAGCATCTTCTGGAATCTGCAACTAGCATTAATAAGAATAAAAGCGCATTTCGAGATCTATTGTGCCTGTTGGAAATCTAGGAAGTGGTTATCTACTGTTTATAAATGCCTACAGTAAATGCAATGAACATCTCCCTCCCTCCCAACCTCCTTGACAGCTTTTGTCAAGCTTTCAGAAAAAAAATAAATAAATAATTATCTCTTGTAAGCAGTTTCCTTTAACAAAATAACAGTAGAAACATTCTAACTTTCAATGGAGCTTTCATGTCCCAAATATAAACAAATCTGTTAAGTACAGAAAACTTTACTCAACGTGGTGCTAGTCAATTTTTCCATTGAACACAGAAAGTAGAGATGGTTTACCCCATAAACACTATCCAAAATTTCTTTGAAGCTATTTGTCTTCAAACTTGATGGTTATTTATTTGTTTGTTTATTTAATTTGAATCTAGTTCCTTTATTTAATGATTTTTATGTGATGATTACACATCAATTTGGGTATTTAATATGGTATTTCGACCGCAATTTAAAGGACAGTTGAGTATTTTACCTTCAAAACATTCAACACGTTCCAAATCAGAGAGAAAATTCCAAACTAGAAGTATCTGCCTTTTGTATATTTTTCATGGCATGTTTGGTGTTCATTTGGAAGTATTACAGTAAACAATGCAAGATAGGAGCTCTTCATTCCAACTATTTACAATCACAGAAGATCGCTACAAACTTAAATGCAGCCTCTAAAAATAAACCAGTAAATTTCAAAAGGATGGCTTATTTTGTATGTATAACAAAAATGTAACATCATGTGACCTTCAATTGTTAGCCCCAATAACAAGTCCCTTCTTAGAAAAAAAAAAAATCAATTATGCAAGCACAGAATTTCTCAACCGTTTATAACATTACAAGCTCGGAGCGATGTGCTGGTACCAGATCTGAGAGCTATGAGATGCACATCCAAAACTTCGGAAAACCATACAGATCTCAATGCAGTTAGAGTTAATCAAAGGTATAGTCCCTTGATGTTGGACCACTAGTAGTATGAATATTCAGTTTAGAAGCATTTATATTGTGGTCCATTTAAAGCTATCCAATCTAGAAAAGAATGAATAGAAATCGTACTTGACCACGTGCCTAATTTATTATACAATGCAATCTGCCTAGTCATAAAAGGTACTTCATGACAGTAAGTCACTCCATTTCAATGCCGACCAAAATTAATAGCACCAGTAATTTGTCACGAAACATGAAATAATGGGGATATATTAAAGATAGAAAATTGGTAGTTTGAATACATGGAACAGAAATACTAAACTGAAATATCATGTATCACGTTCACTACCTGTATGAAATGATAGGTACAACATAATGCCTGTCAATCCTCCCCAGTCTCAATTTGCCTTCTAATCTCCAGCTCAGCCTTCCTGAAAAACTCATCCCACCCGCTCCCTTCACTAGTATCCAAATAATCATACGGCACAGCAGTTTTCATCCCTGGCCTTACCGCAAAAGAGCTCTCGACTAGCCTCAGCTCGACCTCTTCTCTGTCTTGTTCCAATTCTTCCCATTCAAACAAGAGAGGCAACGTAAAACAGCCCCATGGGTTGAAATCCACCAAAATTACCTTCTTCCTTTTCTGGGTTAAATACACATCAAACGTGTAATCTCTAGAACCGAAAACAGGCTTGACTATTCGATTGAAGAAATCCACGATTGAATCGACAATTTGGTCCTTTTGGGTCATAAGAGAAGGATAGAACGCCGTCACCTCACGTTGAGAGATCCCTACCAGCTTCTTATCATGAACAAAACACCGAAATTCATATTCGGGTCTGATATCTGGGACCCACTTTCTGAGAGCCAGAAAAAATTGGAATTCGTCCTCATTTTGCTTCTGATTTGCATAGCCTTGGGAAGAAGGAAGTGCCTCGGTCAAATCATGGATGATGCAATCAGAGGAGTGAAGCAGCAAACAAATTTCTGAGAAAGACTCACACTTAAGAGAACCAAAGGGGGACATCCACGTGGCATCCTTGGGAGCACTCCAGTTCAGCTTGGGGACCACCCGGCCGCCTAAAGCGGAGATGGATTTCTCAACCTCCGATTCCAGTTCAGGAAAGCTCGGCGCTTTGACCTCAGAAGCGGAATCCGAGTCCGAATCAGAATCGGAATGGAAATTGGAGTCGGGGTCTGGAACGGTGGAATGGGCGGGGAATTTATGGAAGGCGGAATTGGAGGCGGAAGTGGGGAGGAGGAAGGGAGCAGGGGAAGGGGAGTGGGACCCGTGGGGAGAGAGAGAGAGGGAGAGGCCCTGGAGGTAGGAGAGGAAAGAGGCGGGAAGGGGAAGGAAGAGAGTGGGAATGGTGTGGGGTTGGAAGAGATGGTACCACTCCTTCAGCTGGCACCGCAGGAGCTCTTCTAAAAGCACCATCTCCCTCGATCTCTCGCTCTCTCGCTCTTTATTCTCTTTCTCTGGGGTTTTTGTGGGTTTTGCAACAAACAGAGGTCGGTGCCGACTGGGGATAGGAGACGGAGAGTCGACCGCGGAGGTCAAGGAGACTAGTCTCTAGAATCTAGAAAGCGAGCGTGTCAGCGAGGATAGAAGGAAAGACGGACTCACGGGGATTGGATTGGCATCCTCAGCAGCCAAGAGTTTGGCTGTTCCATACGGAATCACATCCTCTACCGATCTTTTAAGGTCGGTAGAGTGACAACTTTCGATCTAAATCGTTAGATCTAATCTCAACGGTTAAGAAAGTCCCGTGCACGTAACTGAGATTGATAGGTCCGAAAAATCTTAACCGTCGAGATTAGATCGAACGGCTCGGATCAAGAGTTGGCCCTCTACCGACCTTAAAAGGTTGGCAGAGGATACCCTCCCGTTCCATACAGCCAACTCTTCTTTTTTTTAATATTTCAACATTTTAAAATTTAAATATTGAATTTAAACCGTTGATCTTGTTCAATTTTATGGATGATGCGCTTTTATATAAATTTTATAAAATTTGGAGTTAATTTGATACTAGATCAAATGATCAACAAATGAACGTATTAGAATTAATCGGTGATAATTATCCACATTCGTTCATTTGTTGACCACTTGATCTAGTATCAAATAACTCTAAATTTTATAAAATTTATATAAAAACGCATCGCCCATAAAATTGAACTAGATCAACGATTTGGATTCAATATTTAAATTTTAAAATGTTGAAATATTTAAAAAACAAAGAGTTGACTGTATGGAACAGCCAAACTCTCGGCTGCTCAGCAGCCGAGAAAGATTTGGCTTGAACGGCCAATTTTTTTTTTTAATATTTCAACATTTTAAAATTCAAATGTTGAATTCAAATGGTTATCTTATTCAATTTTACGGATGATGTGTTTTTATAAAATTTAGAATCAATTTGATTCTTGATTAAGTGACCAATAGAATAAAACTATTTTTTTATTTAATAATATATTTCTAATTTTTAAATATTTGCAATGACATAAATTTAAATCACCTTAGAAAAATATCACACCTGAATGGGAAAAAAGAAAAAAGACAACAAACAAACGAGAAATAAATGTAAAATCAACAAAAAATAAATAAATAAAATAACCATGCTACTCCGAATTAAGCCAACGAGACAAGAATCTGGACTCCCTTTATGTCCAGTGGCGGAGCTAAGTTCAAGACATGGGGGTCAATTGACCCCATTAATTTATAAAAAATAATATTATATTTAAAAGTTCACACTTGCAAAATGAAATATTTTGTAGATATGCAATATTTGAACCCCATAGATATTCAAAATATATTCCACTAGTGAACCCCATATTGGATTTGGAAAATTTATTCTTGATGGAAAAAAAATTATTTATATAACAAATATATATTAGACTGCCACAAATGTTAATTTTTTCTTTCTCGAATATTAAATGAACTTTCACTTTTAGTAATAATTAGCACATGCATATGGAACTTATTAATTGAACTTGAATATGTAACTTTACAATTTACTTTGTTAATATATAGATATATTTTTGTTTATTTAATTGAATATTATAAAGATTAATCAATAACCATAATAATTTTTATGCATCGATTTAGTATGTTTTATTTTTGTTGTTTATTTATAACATTTCATATTTTTACTATTTCAAAGGATGAGACTTCAAAGAAGTAAATTAGAAGATAAAAAATCTATTATAATTTATAATTTTTATAAAATTGTTCTATATTTTGTGTTTTAATATTTTTTCAGTAAAATTTTTTAGTACTTTATTGGAATAAAATCAAAATGATTTGTAAAATATCTCCAGCAATTGATAATGTCTAAATTGTCTATTGCACGATCAAAAGGACACTAATAATCCAAATAGCCGTGGATGAGTTTTTCAAGGACCATTGGATCCGTAATCAATCATAATGAATGATTTAAATTTATCCCTAATAAAAACTCGTCCTAAACAGAATTTTTCCAATATACATATTGTATGAATTTATTTAATTTCTTGCAATATTAATGCTATAAATTATTGAACCCCATTGTCAAATTTTCTGACTCCGCCACTGTTTATGTCCTTTGTCCTTTGCTGGATACATGTTATCAGATAATGACGCAAGCTGTAAGATAACTTGGAGTAAATTATTTCCACCCGCTTGAGGCCTTTACAAGGAAACTCTTCAATCTTCTCCAAATTTTGATGCTTCTTTACTCGTTTATGCTCTTCATCCATCTTGAAAACAGCGGATTAGTTAATTACAAATTTTATAAAGATTAATATTAATAGTAGCCCGACTAGGATAGAACAACGTACACCTTAAATTACTGTACATTAAAAATCTATGTTGCATGGCATACCCAGTACGTACCAGTGTCGTACTATACGCGTACCCGTACCCTGTACAGTGTACGTACCCGGTACGCATACAGCTGTATATCCCGCGTACCGGGGTAACATAGTTAAAAAAGAAGTACCTCACAAGGTTCCTGAAGTGGCATCAAATAAAGCTCCTCCAGGTTAGGGCAATGCTTGATGAAGGGAGACCATGTATCAAGACCGCAACAAGGACAGAATAAATCTAGAGACAAGAACTTCAGGCTGTGAAATGTCGGGCATTCTTGCATTTCTCTTTGCAACATTTCCTGTCAAAGTTGAAAAAAGTAATTGTTTTAATATCAACCAAAATACAAGACTTCAACATGAAAAACATAACCATCTTTCCTGCTACTTAGGTCACCACCAGTAATATTGCAATATAGGGTTCAAAAGTACAACGGGAAATAACATTATGTGGATACTTAGGCCCTGATCAAAATCCTCTTTTTTTAACATAGAATTTCATTTCATTAGAAATTTTATGATAAAAATGATTGGATTTGGTATTATTTGGTTGGAATTTCTATATTATTAGCTCTAACGAAATCCTAAGAAATCAAATGAAAGGAAATGATGCGTAATGAAATCCTGCCTAAAAAATATTTTGATCAAGGCCTATAAATAAATCTGATATCCAAATGTTTTTAAACTTGAGAGACAGTGCACCTTAGGACGTCGTAAGATTGATATTTCAAGGTCCTTGACACCAGAGAGACCACTAAGAAGATGATAGTTGTACTCCTCTTCAACATCTAAGTCAATCGTCAGAATTGCCCGAGTTACCTTTGGCATGTCCTTTAAAATAATGCTGCCACTCATGATATCACAATATAAAATCAGATTTTCGAGACAGGGAGCAGAAAAGGAAATAGTTTCATCACCGAAGGTATATGGGGCAAGAATTTTCAACCCCTTCACGTTGTAATAAGATAATTTGGACATATTTAGCGTACAAAAATTTATTCTCAAATCCTCCAGGATGGGGCATCCCAAGAGAACCTTTTCCAAATTATCAGTGCAACAGTAGATGCCCTTCAAGGTCAGGTTTCTCAGTTTTGGTAGACAGACGATTTCACTGGGTTTGAGGTCCATAGGTTTCCAGAACTTCATCTTCAACTTCAATGATTCCAGTGTTTTACATGTGAATACACAGTCAGGAATACCATCATAATCAGAGAAAGATAGCTTGAGAATTTTAGGATTGTGCTCCACTGCATAAGTGATCCATTCATTAACTTCAGAGGAAACTATGCCAGAACAATCTTGGCACAGAATGTGAAAGATTTGAGTGTCTATTGTTTTATCCCTTTTGAGCAAAAAATTGCAGACAAAACCCATGAATTTTTTGAAATCGTTATTCCAATCACGCACGTCAAAGCAAAGAGATGGAACAGCAGCCCAGAGGTTACGCCATCTCTTTGAGAGTATGCATGTTTGTGCAACCTCCTTCGCTGGCAGAAGGGATAGTACGCTAACAATCAATTCATCCGACAATCTGCTTAGTCTGTCAGAATACTCATTTTCAATTCTTTTTACGCCAGAAGCAGTTCCCATCTTAGCCTGGGAGCACAACCACTGCATAAGCATAATAGAGATATGTCAATTGTTGCTAATACAACCACAATAATAGCAATCTTAGGAATGCAACCAGAGCACTGATTCACCATCTGGAAATAGGGTAGTTTGTTTATGCATAATACTGGTAAGAGGAATGTTCTGGATAGCAGATCCAGAATAAAAAATATATATATAATCAGGTGCCAGATTCTATAATTTAAAAAAAAAACATAGATATCTTCTTTTTGGTGGTTCAAGCCATTTGAGATGACAAAATTAACTTGAAAACTGAATGATAGTTGGTAATTCTAAAGCAAATAACGCACGACCACATAAGCAAAGCAATAATGCCTCAGAATAGAAGGCCCAAAAGTTGCTAGTTTAGTCATACATAAGGTTTGATGTAAGAGAAAAATAAGAAATGTATCTGATCACCTCAACAAGACGTGGTGATTGATGCACGTTAGAGCTCCGTTCAGAGAGAGAGAGGATTGATTTGATCTGAAGAGTGAAGAGAAAGACAGAAAACAACAGATCTCTCTATTTTAAATTTAAAAGTTCAAACATAAACCGGCCTTGCTGAGAGACAGGTTTTATAGGCATGGTGATTTTTCCTTTTAAAAGCATCTCCGTCATTTCCTTAGATGCCAGCAATAGATTTAAGAAGCGTTTCGTCACGCCTGTGCTGCGCGCTCGATCGATCGGCTGGACCAAATTGGAATAATAGTTGCCCGTAGTATACGGCAAGGCAACAATAGATTTGTAGCATCGTCGATCTCTTAATTTCCTTATTAATTTTGTCGCGCTTAATCTAATACCCTATTTCGAGTTCTGATGGCATATTTATATCATATGTTTGTAGCATCGTCCATCTATTTCCAGTTTGACTAACTGTAGTCAAGAATTATTTCAATATCCTTTACGGAAAACTAATTCTGACATTAATTAGCTGGCCTAAAACTAACATGCTTTTCATTTGGTCCAAGGAACCAAACTCCTGAGAACGATTAATAGATAAACATTATTTGTACAATTGTACATCATAAAAAAGGGCAATACATACGAGCCGTAAAAACTCACATAAATAAAAATTTTGGCGTGTGCACTCGTAGACACGCAAATATTTTTTTTAACAGTTCATTTGGTGGAAATAAGATTTTTCACCTATTCATGTGTACCAACAAAGCTATCTTGGCGAATTTACACAAAAACAGGTTGCAAACATTCACTTGTTGATATTTTAAAAAAAAAAAAAAGAACACACACCCACACACACACAAAAGCGACCTGAGTTTATACAAAGGCTTCACAAAAATCACATCTATAAGAAAACACTCGCAATCACAGATGCAATGACGAACAAGACGAGATTTATTTACTAATCTTTCACTGCAAAAATTCAAAAGAAATCTCCAATGTAGCCACTCTCCCTTGAATGAAAGCACCTGAAAGGAGAAATTCTTGATACAAACACATTCCGCAACTTTCGCATGCCAAAATGACGATTGAAGACCCTACAGACAACTGCTTTTCCAGCATCCCCAGCATCCCTCAGGCTCCGTCTAAGCCAATCACCAAAGCTTTCTCGGGCTGACAGCTGATAACTCCGCAAGAAAGCTTGCCTGACCATGTAATCTTGCCGTGGTCTTGGGAAGTAAAGTGGGTCTTCACTGTATTCAGTCCATGGTAACCCTAAAAAATGGGGAGATTCTACTGTGTGCATGGCTGTTTATGGAGATACGCGCCAAAATGAGAGATGAGAGGATGTGTAGGCTTGGATGGGTTTATGTCTATATCGATATTTAGGCATGAGAAATGACCAGTGGTTGAACCAAATGACATTAAAAATTTGCTCGTTGGTGCAAATTGGTTGCTAGCAGCCACCAAACCAAACTTTATGGAGACAAGATTTGGTTACTTCTTCAACAATCAGATTATAATGACGGGGTGAAGTATCTGAATCTGACTCACTAGTGATGAAATGTATCGAACTAAACTTTTTGTCAATTCGTATGATCTAGTTAGCTTGGCTGGTTTAACCACAAAAATTCTATTATATTGTATGAGAATTAATTCAATAGTTCAAAACGAATTTCGACTGTGCCTTAGTGTTGTCAGGGATCTGAAACTGCACCTTTTTAATTCGTTTAAAAAGCCTGTATTGAGTGTTTTGAAGTCCTCACTGTGTTTATACCTAACAAAACTTGATTACAGATCCTTTGCAACGTTATTTGCAGTGCTTGTAACAAAATATTAATAAAATGTTACTTGATGCATCGTTACTGTTCACTTGACGTACTGGATTATATCTAACTTAAGCATTGCCTACGGGCTTTTATTTCAAAAAAAAACAAAAAAAAAAGAAACTTAAGCATTGAATATGTATCCAAGTATAGCATAACCACAACGAGAGAAAAGAGTGCAATACCCAATAGCAATACGGTACACAGGGAATATATTATCTTATTGTAACATCAGTTGATTCAATAATAATTCAGATTAAAATATAGAAATATTATTACAACAGAAAAAAAAAATTACAAATATAATGCTCGCATATTTTCAAATCATGAATTCTGCTTACTGCAGTAATATCATGCCGATGTTGAAATACAGGCTGTATAAACGCTGAAAATAACTGTACTAACATGGCTGGTTAAAACAATAACAGATACATAATAGTTGGATATTGAGATTAACAAAGTTCTTAACCCTTGTATGCAAGGGCACTGTTGAAAAAAATGATCATTGACTATGAAAGGGATCCATCATATATATATATATATATAGAGAGAGAGAGAGAGAGAGAGTCGACAGCTGCTGTAAGTTCTCCAAACAGAGAAGAAAAAACAGAAAGTAAAAAGAAAGAGAGAATAACTTTTTTTTTCCTAACTTGCAGTAACTGTACAATTGACTTTTCTGCTGTATCAATGATAACAAGGTACCTCAGCAAATTTACAGATCTAGCACGCCGCTGATATCTTACATAACCTTCATAAATTAAAATCTCACTTACCTAACCTGCACCATCAGAAACAATTCAATAAGCCCAGTACTAATAATTAACAGTGTGGTATTCATACAGATTACCAAACGTCGTATGAGTAGACTCACCATCAAAGCTCATTTCAAGTATTAGTTGACTCAGACCTACACTTGGCATGCACAATGGGACCGACGCCACTTCCATCTGTACCATTCATATAAACAGCCCCTTTATACATCCACTCCTCAGTCTCATCACTGTAGAAGTCCTCGAATGGCTCCCCACAGAGTGCACATACTGTCTGGTCTTCGTCAGCAGGTACAGCTACTTCCACATCATCTTCCTTCTCAGTCTCTACAGCTGGTGCAACTGGTAATGCCTCTGAACCAATTGTCTCGGCCCCACGCAGCCACTCTTTCGCGCTTACAAACCACTTACGTGATGGCTTCTGCTTTCTATTCCGGGCAACACGATTTTTGGTCACATGCCAATCCATGTGTGCACTATGCTCCTCTTGATGCTGAAAACGGACCCCACAAGAAGTACACTGCCTCGATAAATCAGAATATAATGCATTTATTGATGACTCATTCCTTATTCTCAAGATGTCTGGGTTGAAGTTGAACCCTAATGTATCCTATGCAGATCAAAACATGAAATGTCAATACAACAAAAGGTTAATGGAGATGCAAATCCAGAAATAATTAAAAAATATTAAATCATGTTAGTACCTGCAATGGTGCTTGTTGTGTATTCAAAGAAATCAGGCCTTGAGCCATAAGTGTGTTAAGCAGGCCAGAGAATGGAACAGGAGCGGAACCTGACTGTGTAGGTCCAGTAGACAGAGGTGCGGGTTCCACTTGAGCTGATGAGGATGGAGGTCGGCCAGGGGGCAGAGGTGGCATCACACTGGTGCTGCCATGCGAAGGAGCACCAACAACCCCAACAGGTAACTTGGATTGCAATAATCGAGGCTGTGCTGCTGATGATGGCGCTGGATTCACTGCAACCGAGGTTGCTGCAACTCCACGTGTGTGCATAATCAGCATTGGTTGCTGAATTAATGCATGGCGTGCCCCAATTACTGGTACAGGTACTGGGCTGACAGACACACTAGGTACAAAAAGAGATGGCTTGTTAACATCTAAGGAGGAATCAGCTACACTTCTGATAAAGTCAGGTTTTGGTGGAGGCAGTCGCATGGAGTTAGCTGGTGCAGGTATGCTTTCATGTTGACCTATCTGTGATCTGCGAGGAGCATATATTGGAGGTGGCTTGACTTGGGTTACATTAGCAGGGTTATGAGATGGCCGCCCAAGGTGTGGGCCACCATGATTTGCTTGCATTAGTGTGGGTGTCGCATATGGTGGTAATCTAGGGGGCTCTTGTACATGATTCGAGCTTGGGTGGTGATATGGGAGAGAACTACCATGAGACACAACACTATTTTGATACTTCTTGTATGATGTATTATCTCCAAACTGCAAACACAAGGATGTATTAATGTTACAGAAGAGATGAAAGAATAACAGTAATACAATTCTGTAGAAAATGAATGCCATGTAAATTTTCAATAACAAAATTAACACTGTTCAAGCATTGTTAACAATTAAATGAGCAAGTAACCCAGTTAAGATCCACATTGCATACTCAAGCCTCATATTTCCCAAGGTCAGCTAATAACTTAATATTTATGCATTAAGCACAACCTCAATTAAGCCTAGTTCAGGCTAGACCTATACTATGTACCACAATATACAAAAACTGATATTACAAATACCCAAAAAAAAAAAGAAGGATGTGAGCAGATAAACATACAATAGTAGTAGGTTTCCTCTCTTCCAATACATAACTCCGATCCTCAATTGAACCCAGGTGACCCTGCACGGGCCAACTCCTTCTGTAACTAGGTTCAACTGGCCTCGAGTCAGGTTGATCTAACCCAACCTGTCCACCAACCAAGGCTGAGGAAGTCCCATACAAACCCATCTTCTCTCTTTGGTCCCTTCTAACTTGATCTGAGAATGTTGGGCTCATATCTTCCCATACAAACTCCTCTTCTTCTGATCTCTTCCATTCTCTCCCATTTCCCAGCCTCTGAATCTTCCTATTGTCATTTCCATAGGCATCTATCAGCTCTCGTGGGTTAGGATTGTGGACCCGATACCCATTTCTGAAGATGTGTGAAGTAGATGGGCCATCTGTGTATAGATCAGCAGGGGGCGATCTTGACCGTCGAACCCCAATTCGTGTTGGTGATGGAGGCTTTGGTGGAGGTAAGATGCCACTTCTTCTAGAAGGAAATGGTAATGGTACATCTTGATTGAATGTGGTAAATTGTGAGTTGACCGTTGAGTTGACTCGTGGTGGGAGCACTTCTGCACGGTCATAGTCTCCTGCATACTACATGAATAAGGAAAAAGAAAAACTATATTAAATTACTTAGAAAACACAAAAAAAAAATGAGCAACTGTAATATTAAACAGAAAGAAATATGTGCCCATTACAAGGAAAACACTTCTAGGTTCTGAACAACTTGTACCAAAACTGATTCACTGATGCTTGTTGAATGATTGAAAGAAAGAATGCTACAACAACAATATACAGAAAAAAAAAAAAAATAGCACGTCCCAGTTTATACAATTAACATCAAATTTTTCTTCCATAACTGACTGATATCAGTAACCAACATCAAATACAAATCTGAGAGATGTGTTCTATGTACTCGAAAAAGCAGAAATATGTGTATGCTAAATTTTATTGTATGTACGTGCGCACGACATGTGCATGAAAGAGTGGGTGTAAGGGAGGAAAAAGAGTGTGTACATTATGATTTGGAGACATGGTGGACCATCTTCTGGGGCTCTCTGGGGTAAGCTGATGAAGACCTTCGGTTTCATAGTTGCTCATCTTTTTACAGTTGGTGGGACCAACAGAAGGCGTCTGCAGAATAAATCAAACAACACTATCATTTTTCTTTACATTATGTTCCAACTTGGAATGGACAGTCAAAGAAACCATGCCATACCAAAGAACTGCAGGCAACATACACTATCAAGTTTTTTTTTTCTTTTTTTGGAAATATTTGCATTTTTTATTTATTCGTGCTTTTTGTAATCTTTAGTATGGTAATCTGTCATAGTACTCAATTGTATAGCTTATAGGAAACAACAGAGGACAGTAACTGTTGCCTTTGGAAGTAAATCCATCCTCTGCAATTGCTATTCAATACCAAATGCACTAGTTAAAATGATAGACACAGAAAAGTACAACTAAGAACCATAATACACTTGCATCAGTGATAGCCAATAAGGTATCAGTTTCAAACTAACACATACCACCACAGAACCCTTGAGCTGGTGTGGAGCCTCCAGATACTTCGGGTTCACATGTATACGAGATGGCCGAGGTGAAGCAATTGGCGAGTCAGCTGAAGCCTGTGTTACAGGGCCCACCACTTGCTGCCGCTGAGCTACACCAGAAGATGTCGACATGTTAAACTGCAGAGCATCCTCTATTTTTCTGAGAACACCGGGAGTGAAGACCGGAGACCAGGTCTTAAAGAGATGGCGCATTGCTGGGTAATGGCTTGAATGGACTTGGTTGTACGCACCAATGAAGACCTCAGGCAACCGGGCTGTGAAAGGGCAGATGTACTCCCCGCCTATGTTCTTTACTATACTGTCTAGGAGGTACAGAGATGGTAATTTCTGGTCTGGTGCTACCTGGAAGAATAACAGTTAAATTGGTTAGGTAATACGAGAATTAGACAAACATATGGACTAGTTCTAGCAATGGATTAAGTAATATGTACAGACGACGCCCGACGACTTTGCATACGACTGCAGGTAATACTGCAATTGGACAAATGAAATTATACAGTCAACAGTATGTAAGTAGATTACAAGAATATAATAATAGAATCTAGGCTTTAAATCCCAAAGCTGATTTAATTATGATGAATTGGGTTTGACCATCAGATTAACCAAATTTAATCATACTGGCAATCATGAACCAAAAAATTAATGTCACCAAAATTCTTCAAAAGCATCTATTGAGAGAGCTCAATACTACGATAACTGATATTCTGTTTGGTGAGAAGCCAGCCATTTTAGTCTGGTAACTGCTGATGCCAGTGAACTAAGGTTGGTGCCAGAACAAAACTATTCCAAAGCTATTGTATTTTAAAGGAAGATAAATGTCACTGCATTTTTACTTTTCATTCAAGAAATGAAATTGATATTGCATGGCACTAAGTAAATCAGAAGCAATTTCAAAATTTAAACTAGCTAATAAGTTAGCAGGAAATGATTATAAAATCTTAGCTTTATCAAACAACAATTATGGAATTGATCTTGCAAGGGCAAACATTCAAGAAGACAAACAGCCCACCAATGAGGTCAGGTTGTGTAATTACTGGTATAATTCAAGGATAATATACAGGACACAATGCCTTACCAAAATAGGCAGGTCTGGTATGTACTTGGCAGTACTGGACCCATGCCAATTTGGTACCGACAAGATCATATTTAATGTCCCCACTTCACCCAATGTTCTTTGTTACCTTTGTGTTGATATCTTATTTCTTGAGGCTTAATTTGAGATAAATTGTTTTAAGAGTGTTCGAAAATAAGCAGGAGTATTATTAATATTTTTAATAGAGATAAAAGTGTTTTAGATGCTTCCAGCATTTGTGACATACTGACATCTGATTTCTGTTATAATAATTAGTGTGATTTCTTTTGATCCTCATGGCCCTGGCCAAAATGATTTGATTTTATCACAAATTAGAACTGCGAGATTGAATTAAGTACAAAATTTGAGATAGATGTATCTAATTGCTATGTCATAATTACTAAATGAAGCATGCTCACTGAATTATGTTATTTGCTGAATTGTGTTAGTAGTACATTCATCAATTGAATTTTACTTACAAGTCAACATTTTAAGTGATCTGAGGTTCGTAACTTTTAATTCGACATGAAATTAAACGTTCCCTCCAATAGTAAAAAAAAACAATTAAAAAAGTAAAATAAACAAAAATGGCAGAGAAATGAAAAGAAATGGAACAAATGAAAGACAGAAGACAAGCAGCTGAAATGTCCATTTCGATCATTATGTGTACAAAAAAACTACATCTGAAAGAAAGAAATATTTTCCGAGTATAGAACAAGAACAAACAGCTCAGGTCGGGCCCGACCTCAGAAATCCTGGTACAGATGGCATCAGCAATCCCGTCAGCAAAGGATCGGTGGTTTCCCGCAAGAATGGTGAGCTCAGTGATTGTTGGCTTGGAATTGATGGTGAGTTCTCTCAGAAGCAATTCGTAGAAGCGCACAACCACGGTGGCATCAAGCGGAGGCGGAGATTGATTAGGGTTAGGGTTTAGACCTCGGATCTCTTCGTCTCGTTCCCGAACCATGGCCTGAAACCGATCGAGGAGAATCGACGGAGGGGGGAGCTTAGTTTGGGAACTAGGGTTAGGGTTTGGGTTCGAGAATCTGTCTTCCTCCATGGCGAAAGGTGGATTTGTTGATAAATTGTTTGGTTAGGAATCAAAGGGGTTAGAATTAGATTAAAAAGCAACTTCTCTTGTCTTCTCTATGGTTAGGAATTAGGAACCAGGGATTGAATAGGGTTTGGGCCTTTGAAAGAAAGCGGCCATGGAAATGCAATTAATTATTATTTAATTATGCGAGGTGCCAGGCAAAAGGCGCGTTTCGTAACTTTCGTTTCGTGTGAATTTTATTTAATTTATAATTAATTAATAATGGCGTGTCACCGACTTTGGGCCCCGCGCAACGCTTGGTAGGACCATGCGACGTTGTATCAGAATCAGCGAAGACGCCACGTCATACGAAGTTTCTGACCGTCCGATCCAGATCTGAGTGATAGGGCTCCGCCCAGACTCGAAGGGAAGGGGACAGATGTAGGATTGTAGTCTTGTGATACCTGATAGACTCATAGACACAGACTCTGGATTTTGGGTTCGGTTTGATTTGTTTAGGCCAACTGCCAACTGCCAAGTGCGCTTCTGACAACTGTCGGGTGCAAATTTGATGTTTCCACCAAAGTCGTTGCGATTTTCATTTTCGGGATGCTTTTGAGCAATGTTTTGGAAGTCAGATCGGACATTTAACCGGTACGGTTATCGCATGACCGGTAGAATCGGTCGATGGAATCGAATGACGTTATCGCATTATATCTGGATTAAATAGTTTAATTCCATAATAATTCACAAGTTCCTCTGATTATATCGCATTATATCGCATTATGCTGGGTTCGATCCCTGATTATAGTTGTTTTATTGAGATAACGTCATAATATGCTGGGTTCAATAACACCATACGAATGCTGGGTTCGATCCCTGATTAATATGCATCATAATACATAGAGTTTTTATGTACCGTAAATCTTTTCGAAAGTATTTCTGTAAATTGTCAAATTTAATTTAACCAAAAATGATATGTTTTAAAAAATTCGAAAAAATTAGTAATAAAATATTCAAAAATTGTAAAATTTGATTTGCTATGAGATTTCAATATGTAGATTAGCTTGGTTAAATTAAATTTGTCAATTTTCAAAAATACTTCCGAAAAAACCTGCGGTGCATAGAAAGCTCTATGCACTATAGTGCATATTAAGCTTTCTCCTTTTTATTAGAAATTTATCTCAGCTCATCAACCAAACCAAATAATTAAAAAAAAAGCTTATGAATCAAATAATAATAATAATTTATAAATCGGAAGGGGCTCGGTTCGACGGTTTAGTTGAAAACCAGATCAAACCTGCCTGATTTTACTGGGCCAGAAATAGGCAGTTTATCGGTTCAAATTGGACCGGACTAGTGAACGGTCCCCGATCGAACTGATTGGTCCGATCTGATTTTCAAAATATTGCTTTTAAACTTTCAATTTTCAACATTTTTCGCTCCTCTCGTTGTGATGTCTTTTGCCTGCAAGAAACAAAGCTTCACGATCCCTCTCTCTCCCAAATCTCCTCCTTCTCTCCTTCTTACTTTAACAAGAACGTTGCCACTCTGGACTCTGTTGGGTCTAGGGGTGGAATTGTCATTGCTTGGAAATATTGTTTTGACCTTTTAAACTCTTTCTCCACTTCCTTCACCTGCACTGTTGTTTTGAAAGATTCTAGAAATGACTCCATCTTTGCTGTTACTTCAGTTTACGACCCCATTCAGATTCCTTGAGACATCTTTTCTTGAAAGACCTGAGATACTTGGCTTCCTTGATTAATGATCCTTGGATAGTGGCAGGTGACTTTAACATGGTTCGGTGGATGACAGACAGATCGAGTCTTGCCACAGATTTTAACTGCATGCAACGTTTTAATGATGTCATTTCTGACTTGGCCTTATTCGATGTTCCCCTTTCTAATCGTTCTTTCACACGGTCAAACAAGCACCCCTCCCCGATTCTTTCTAAGCTCGACAGATTTCTTCTCTCTTCCCATTGGAGCCTCTCCTACCCTTTAATTACACTCATGGCTTTACCCCTGGTCGCCTCAGACCACGTCCCTCTTCTCTTGCACCTTCGTCAAAATGCTACTCGACCAAATGCCTTGCGACTAGAGAAGTTTTGGCTAAGATATAAAAGTTTTGGGGAGCTAGCTCAGCTAAGTTGGTCCAACTTCCAGTAGGAAATTGACCCACTTAAACGTTTCTACTTGCGATCCCACAATCTCAAGAAAGATCTACGCTCTTGGCACTTAACGCACTTCAGTACCCCACAGTTACACCTAGACAATGCTAAATGTATAATTTCTTTCCTTGACAATTTGGAAGAACACAGAGACCTGACTCAATTGGAACTCAAACTAAGAGTCTTGAGCAGAGAAAGAGCGTTTGAACTTGCGCAGGTTTTAGAAACGAGATGGTTCCAAAGATCGAGGTGCAAGTGGCTGGCTGAGGGAGACCGGAATACGACTTTCTTCCATGCCTATGCCTCTACAAGATTGCGTAGAAAACATATTTCTCAGTTAGAGGTTAATGGTGCTATTTTCACAGACCACTTAACCATAGCGAAAACTTTCAGAGACTTTTATAGTAATCTCCTCGGAAGGGATGAACCGGTTGAGCAACACAATCTTTCACTTCTGTACCCTTCTTCACCCTCATCGGATTTGCTTCTTCAACTTCAATTACCTTTCAATCGAGAGGAAGTTTGAGTGGCAGCTTTTTCTCTAGCGGACAATAAAGCAAGTGGCCTGGATGGAATTATCAATGAATTCGGTAAACAAAATTGGGCTTTAGTCCAAGAGGATCTCCTCACGATTTTTACTGATTTATTTGAGGATCGCCTGCAGCTCTCAGATTTAAATCAGGCTAATATTGTCCTCGTCCCCAAGAAAGAGTTATCTGGTTCGGTTGACGACTATCGTCCTATTAGTGTCATCAATTATATCCCTAAGCTCATTTCCAAGGTACTGGCAAATAGGCTCAAACTTGTGCTTCCTCTTCTTATCTCTTCTGGCCAGACTGGTTTCCTCAAAGGCAGATTCATTGCTGAAAATTTCAATTGCGCTAGGGAGCTTTTACACCATATTGACACTACTAACTGTAAAGGCCTTTTGCTTAAGATAGACTTTGCGAAAGCTTTTGACTCGGTCTCGTGGTCCTTCTTGTTCCAAGTCTTACAACAGAGAGGCATTCCTGACAAGTATGTTTCTTGGATCCGTTTGCTCCTGACCTCGGCCACCTCTTCGATTTTGCTTGACGGTATCCCGGGGGATTCTTTTTCGCACCGTAGAGGGTTAAGGCAGGGAGATCCTATCTCCTCATATTTGTTCATTCTAGCAGCAGACGTGCTAGCCGTAATGCTCACAAATGCAGGAGCCGCTCTTAACTTTTCCCTGACAGATAGATTACAACACCCGTTCTATCTCTTTCAATATGCTGATGATGCATTACTCTTCTCCTCTGCTGAAGGACAAGAGGTCAATATCCTCAAACAAACTTTACAATTTTTCTCAATGATCTCAGGATTACGGATTAATCTTGCAAAGAGCAGTTTTGTTCCTTTGAACCTGGAAGACTCTGTGGCGCAAAGAATAAAGAACTCCCTTCAATGCCAAATCACGAGCCTACCAATTACCTACTTGGGTTTGTCGCTTACTTCCAGGAGGCCGGACAAAGCCTGCTACCAACCGCTCATTGAAAAGTTAGAGCGAAGACTTGCAGCCTGAAAAGGCAAGTTCATCACTAGGGCGGGACGCCTCCAGTTAATCTCCTCATTCCTTTCCTCAATCCCTATCTACTATCTGTCCTACTTCACCCTTCCTAAATGGCTGCTTAAAAAATTAGATAGTTTGAGCATGAAGTTCTTATGGAGCACCCCGACCGGGGGAATACCTCTTAAAAATTGGACTTCGATCTGTCTCCCAAAAGAGTTTGGGGGCTTTGGACTGAGGGATCTCGAATTGCAAAATAAGGTCCTCTTACTCCGTTGGTGGTGGAGGCTTTATACTGCCCCTGACTCACTGTGGTGTCAGAACATTTTCAATCTTTACTCAAGGAGATCTCTTTTTGGCCCTCCCATAAATTGGCTTCCTTCTGGCTCTTTTTTCTGAAAAGACTTATTTAAAGTACGATTGCTTTTCCAAATTTCCACTCGATAGGAAATAGAGAATGGTCAGCTACCTTCCTTCTGGTTTGATGCATGGGGAGGAGAGCCTATTCTGTACTTCAATCAGAATGACGCTAAACCCTCAAAGCCTAACATTTCTCTTCATCAAGCACTCCCACAATTGCATACGTTACTTCCCATGCCCCGTAACCTACGAACTTTGCACTTGGCCAATAGAGGTATAAATCTCGCTTTGACCCAAGGACAAGATAGGATCTTCTGGAAATGGTCTCATGATGGAAACTTTTCCTCCAAATCTACTTATAGACAGTTTGTCTCGGCTGGGAAGATGCTAACACCTTTTAAATGGATCTGGAAATTGAAAGTCCCTCCCAGAATCAATCTCTTTGGGGTCCTACTGGTACAAAGGAAACTTCTGACACAACAAGTACTTCTTACTAGAAACATTCAAGTACACCCAGATTGTGTATCGTGTTCGGCGAATTTGGTGGAGGATGACCTTCATCTCTTATTTCAATGTCCGTTTTCTAGATCGCTTTGGAGGCACATTCAAAACCTCACTGGCTTACGAGTTCTCCCCGAAAAAGATACAGTACTAGATACTATTTTGGAAGCTCATTAATCTCTTAATGGGACGAATAGAGAGAAGAAATGTTCACTGATGTTTACCGCACTCTGGATGCTTTGGAAGGAACGGAATAGCAGAAGATTCCGAAATAAAGAGATGCAGGTCCAGGTGCTGGCGAGGAGCATTGTACACGAAAGCGAAATCTTCCTCAAGAATTGCTAGGACTGAAGATGTCCTTTGTTAGACTGTCTTAGGCTGCTTTTGTCTCTGTTTTTTCTTCTTTTCTTTTTTCTGTTCTTTATCTACTTAACAGCTACTGTTAAGGTTTCGAAAAAAAAATTTCAATTTTCAAGGTCCTTTTGCACTTTGCTGTAAATATTAAATAAATAGAGAGGAGTTCCGTTTTTGTTATCCCAATTATGGTATTTGTAGGCTTCGTTTTGGATAGGTGTGGGAAGAAGTGGGAAGAAGTATTGGAAAGTGTGTAACTTTGTGAAGAGTTTGGATTGTTTATAATTTTTTTTTCTTCTTTTTTCTTTTTCTTCTTCTTTCTTCCAACGATCCAAACGCACCCGTAGATAAATATTGAATAGTAGGATGTTTCTGACATTGACCCCTCATTATTAATTAATTTAATATAACTTTTATCTTAGAATGCCCCTGCGCTTTATCAAATTCCAAGTTCGGTTACACAGAGTGAATGGTAGGGAGGATGAACTGCCCGAACCTGCCCCAAGAGGTTAACTTGGTCGAGATTAGAAAAAATAGCGTGGAAATAGAGGTGATGGAATGGAAACGAGAAAACATTTTTGTATAAGATTGTTTCAAAATTTGTCACCCTAAATCTAAATTTGGGAGTTAAAATTTATTTCCTAGTCTCTTTTCCGTCTCATTCCATGAGATGGGTTAAAATCAGCCACTACTGACGGATGCAACCGTCAGCTACGATCAAATTTCAATTTTCGAGATTTTAACAATCGATCTGAACCGTTCAATGTGTTCTCCATATTTAAATCTCATTGGAGACCAAATTTTATATTTTTCTAATTTTATTTACTATTTTTTTGAGATTTTTAAAAATCATAGTTATTGAAGGGTCCAGAATTGTTTAGATTAAGAATTTTGTAAAATATCAAACAAATACTAAAAAATTTCAGAAAAATGTAAAATTTGGTCTCCAATGAGATTTCAATATGGAGAACACATTGAACGGTTCAGATCGACTGTTAGATTCTCGAAAATTGAGATTTGATCGTAGCTGACGGTTGCATTCGTCAGTCGTGGCTGATTTTAGCCCATCTCCTCATTCCATTCCATTACATGGGAAATTCTGAAAAATAGCCTTTAGCAAAGTACTCGCTGGATTAAGTGTGGTAGCGATAAAGAAGTTTTCATGTGCTAATCTACAGAGATGATAGTTTTTTTTTGTAAATTTAAATTAATTATTGATATCAATTTAAATAGAAAATTTATACAAGTTTTGTTAAATGTAAACATTAATTATCTGTCAAGGGTTCAAAGTTTTAAAGTGGTCAAAGAAATAAATTATAAAATTCGTATTTCCATGTAAGGCCTAGGAAAACGGGTGCTTAAATGATATTTAATATTTTGTTGAATAGTTTAAATGAGTTATGAGTCTATATAAGCAAGTTAGAGTAATTTGATCATGTAAGAGATAAGAAATGAGTATGTGAATGAAAAATTATGTTGTTGAGTGTTAATCTACAAGATTTATCTCTAGCATATCTCTAGCATGTAAACAAATATTTATGTCGTTCGATCAATTTGATCTGTGGTTGGATATCAATCGTCAGACGAAGCAATAATATATTTTGATTTTTCGTCTAATAAAGAAACAAATTGAATAATATATTTTTATAAGCTAACATTGTTTTGTTTCTTTATTTGTACCACTGGTAGATTAAGCAATATATTTTTATAAGCTAACATTATTTTGTTTGTTCATTTGCCCACATATGAGGATATCTTATGCTAGTTATTTTTAAAACATCGTGTCTTGGTAATATTTTACAACCATCCACAAATTTAGACAATTTTTTTTTCAGTATGTTGCAAATAAATAAAATTGAATTGTTTAAACTAAAATACATAGATAACTTAATTATAAATAAATAAATTATAAAAACAAAATAAAAATTAATTAAAAAAAAACTCATGTACTAACCGACATGAAAATACGCTATAAAAGAAACTAATTTTGATCTCTGAACTTCATCTCAATTAACAACTGCTATAAAACAGAAGCAATCGCATTTTATGAACCACCGGACCAGAAAATATCCATCCGTACCAAATGATGTTCTTAATTTTATTAATTTTCTCCGATATCTCACGTTTCTAGCAATCTCACTGAATTTATTAACTTTCTCGGTAAAGATTAAGGGGCGTTTGGATCGCTTAGGCTCCGTTTGGATAGGTGTAGGAAGAAGGGAAGAAGTATTGGGAAGTGTGTAACTTTGTGAAGAGTTTGGATTGTTTATAATTTATTTCTTCCCTTCTTTTTTCTTCCTACCTTCTTCTCAACGCATCCAAACGGTGCCTTAAGAATTTGGAGAACTTGGGAAAGTTGCAATTTCTAGGAATAAATTTATTGAGAAGTGTGTAACTTTGTGAAGAGTTTGAGGGTGTGTTTGGATGAGCCATGAATAAAGAATAAGAATAAAGAATTTCGGTAAGCGTGCTTATTCAAATTCCTTATTCTTATACCATGATTTTGTTAGTATAAGAATAAGGGTTCAAATTCCTTATTCTTGTGTTGTTTGGGTTGCACAAGAATAAGAATAAGCACGCATATCGAAATTTTTTATTCTTATTTCTTATTCAAGGCTCATCCAAATACACCCTGAATTGTTTATAATAAATTTATGATAGGAAGATGAAATTCTTCAAATTTCGAGAATCCAAACAGCCCCTAAGAAAAAAGAGATCCGATTCGCCGACCTCTCTGTAATCACAAAAAAGCAGGACCGGAACTTTCTCGGTAAAGGGGGTGAACGTACGTAACTGAACATTTATACTAACAAAGTGGAAGAGTTTGTATTCGTTTTAGTTTTCTGGTTGTCTCAATACATCTTGATTAATCATAGTTACATTGTGATTGATAAAGCCTATATATACTCACAAACACACATAATTAAAAATCTAGCAAAAAGTAAGTTGCACCCAGTGGCGGATTTAGCAAAAATATTTAGATGGGACTGAGTGCTCTAATGAATTATTTGATTAAACGGTTTCTCTTCTTTTGTTCTTCAGCCCCACCTTTGAGTATTCCAATGGCTGAAAAAATTCATTGAGGCTAAAGAGGAGCTTCAGGACTCGACGGCGGTAGGTGGAACTCTAGCCCCATCCGCCCCACCACTGGATCCGCCCCTGGTTGCACCTCAAAATTTAAATAGCGTAAATCGCGTGATGTTGCAGTTAATAAGTCACGAATGAAAAGTGTGCATGCATCATCAGTTAAATATTATAGTCATACATCCTCTCTGACTACTTGACTAGAGAATTGAAGTTGATTAGATGTGCCCAAATTTCGGTCTACATATATAAAATAATTGCATTAGCAGACCTTTTGTTTTTAGCCAAAATTATATTCCAATATGTGTACAAGTAGTGGATTTCATTTTCATGATACAACTATTAAATATTTCTGGTGATCAACAGTATCGAAATTGCTCAAATAAAAATTAGTAACTAAAAACGCTCTTCAAAATTCAAATATATATGGTAAATATACACGGTCTTAAATTGAATTCAGGTAAGTTATTTATTGAAAAAAAAAAATACTAAACCAAGCTACTGTTGATTTCCAATTTGTTTGACGAATTCTAAATGACTTTAAATTAGTTCAAATTTGGTACATACCATACCATACGTATGTGGCGAAGAAGCCATATTATTTGTATTTTTTTAATTGGCATAATATAAATATTAAATTGTTGTACCACAAAACATAGATGCACATATGTTGATACTATACCCGTGCATTGCTATGGTCAAGTAGTAGTATTGATACTATACCCGTGCACATTTGTATTTTTTTCACAATTTGTTTGCTTAAAATATTTGCGCCAATTGGAAATCACAAATTAAGACAATCAATACACATATTAAGTTTTAGAATGAGAAATATTTATTGAAAATAAAATTTTAAATTTCAACCTAAATATTTCTATAAAAGAAATCTTGCACTCTGTATATTTTTAAAGAAATAAATATTTTTTTAATAACTAATAATCTGTAAAAATAGAAAATAATATGATAAATCTCACAAAAAAATTGATAGAGAGAAACCAAAAAAAAAAATTTTCTAATAACTTGAGAGAATAGTTCTCTGGGTGTAAGTGGAATATAATAATAACCACCAGCGTAAGCTACAAGATTAATCCTCTGTTTTCTTTCGAAGATGCATGAAGCCGTTGTTGCATTAAGCACTTGTAGCCTGGAGAGAGTAAGACAGAAACTCAGTTTCTATGTTGTGACCATGCATGTCCCGTAAGGCCGTAACAGTTGTCCATTTTACTCCCAGCCTACCATGGCTAGCTCACCTCGTGTCAGGATTAGGTACTAGCCTTACTGAATCCTATCAAACTTCTCTCCGCCTTGCCGACGTGCTGCTTCTCACAATCCTCACATTTCTCCCCACTCGCTTAGCTGCTAGCACCTGCCTCCTTTGTAGGCATTTCTACCGCCTCTCAATGTCCAACAGATACTAGCATAAAGCATATGCAATTCCATCGTAGAAACCACTGGGGTATAAGGGATCTATTTGTGTAAAATTTAGTTCTTAATGTTCTTGATTTTCTCCAACATTTCATGACTTCTTGATTTTTTCATTAAATTTAGTAAATAACAGGAACTAAAAACACAAACTAACTGTATTCATTTATGTTTCTGTTTGTGTCAACGATATCTTGATCAATCATTTTGTTGTTGTTGCATTTTTATTAAGCGACTCTTATAGATGAACACGCACATAAGAATCCATCAAAAATGTAAGTTACACCGTAAAATTTCAGTTGCCGTTAAGTCATGCTGTAAAGGTGTACATCCATCAGCACATCATTATTCAAGCCATTCCTCCTCTGTGACTAGAGAATTAAGTTGATGAGATCGACCACTATATCTGTTTTCCTCTATAATAGGACTAGTAGACTGCTTGTTTTAGGAATAATAAGTTAATAACAATATTTCCAATATGGATACTTGTAGCGTATTTCTGCTTCAATTCGTATTGTTTGTTTGTTAGAATTTTCCTGGGCGCGGAAGATCAAGAGAAGTTGTTTGTCATTGCATATGTGAACTTAGCAATTATAATCTGGGTTCTAAGGGAACTTGGGAAGTCATACACCAAATTTTTAAATTTATTTTAAAGGTAATCAATCAAATGCGTTTTGTTTCATCTACAGACTCGTAATAAAAATTAATTAATATAGCTAAGACATATATATAGAAAATTTCATTTTCCATTTGCCAAGAGCTTTTAACAGAACTTTGGGCACAACATGCATTATTCCCAACCAATTAATTGAATAAAAAATAACCAAACAAAAGATTTTTAGAAGAAAAGGATTAACAGTGTAAGCTATTAGGATACAAATGTGCAAATCCCATACGGCTTGCGACACTAATTTATACATAGAATCAAATTTAGAACCTCACTACTGATTGAAGGGCCCATCTTCTTACAGCATCCATTCGTGGGCTCGAATAAATATTACAGGCAACTGACGAATCTCGGCCGCATTATTTTTTTTGTACAACTTTGTTATACTTATTGTTTCCTGCTATTTGTTTTCTGTCCAATCAGATTAAGTTCATTGTTTACATCAATTCGCTACCAACAAAAAAACAAGTAAGTTAAGAAATGCCCGAGCATAATATACAGGATGCGTATCGGAATATATATTCATTGTTCACTTGCAATTCTTCTTCGAAGAATTTACTTAAGAATAATGTTGTTGGGTCATATATGTTTCAATAATCTTATTTTTTTTATTTCATTACTAAATTGATTTATATTATTTTTTTGTTGGTTTGTGGTTTTTATATACATTTTAAATTATTAAAATAACTAACTTAATTAATATGCTCTTAGATTCTGTATTTTTTTTTAATAAAACTTGCAAAATTATGGACTTCCTAATTAATATGTTGATTGGTTACGGAAATTTTTTTGTTAGAAATACATTATAACCACATAACCACATAACTACGAGCGCATGGGAATTATAAGCTTATATCCTTGGTATCTAAAAATGGTCAAATTAATATCTAATGTAAAACAGAAGATTTATATTATTGTTAGTTGTTGAATTATATATGTACTAGTCTGAAATATTTTTTGTCCAAATTCATATACAATCAAGCAAGCAGGATATATATTGTACTTAATTGTAGGAATATAAAAAGGGCACATGGCCTTATCAAAATCTAAGTATAGATCATAGCAATTTGTTACGGATACTAAATAATGCAAAAAGGGTACTTTAGTAACTGAAAATAACGATCAGGTTGAATTCAGAACACATTTTCCACGTGTTCTTTTTCAAAAGTTTAAAAATACTTGGCGAGTTTGAAAATCGAATTCTATATTGAGAATATACGAATAAAAAATTATGAATCATAAGGTTCAGTACTTCGGTTACAAATGGAAGTACATCTCTCTCTCTCTCCAGACACATCAAGTGCATGTACTCGACCAACCTTTGTACTTGACATTTGAAGAGCAACAAGTCTTTCCTTCAAGACTGTCTTTGAAAAACTTTGTTACGTCTATTCTTCAAGCCTCCTTTTTGCATCGGCTGTGTGGAAGTCGAACAAGGATCAGTACAGTTTTCTCGTCAAGCATCGTGCTAGCTCTTTCATAAGGTATTTTTTCCTTCTTTTCCTATATTTCATATTGCAAGAGACTTTCTACTATTTCATGACTACTCTTGCGCGATTTCGATTAGAAGGAATAACAGTATCGTCCGCAATGAACACAGATACGGTGCTACGTTGTGGACGGGACTCAGGTGCAAGCAAAGATTTCAGTAGGCATTGTTGGCTAATTACCACGCTGCGAGATTAGAGCATTGTTTAGTTAGCTACTTTTCTTCTTTGATTTTTTAGCTTTTTTTCATCTTTTTCTAATTTATCTTTCCCTTGACAAGCACCATCAAGTTTTTTTCGTAAAAAAAAACTTTTGTACTTAATTATTTTATTGAGAGTTACTCATTTTTTTTTTAAGATAAATTGGAGGTCTAAGCCACCCAACTTATTTTATTGAGAGTTACTCCTTGTTTAATTTTAGAAGACGTGGACTCAACTTTTCAAATGTGGCGGTCATCAGAGTTTCTCTTTGGACTCTCTCTTGTGTTACTGAAAAGTGGGGCCCAATGTATCTAAAAGCAATGACTGTTGCAATGGATCGAGGCAGTGACATGAAATTGACAATATACATACAATACACCTTCAATATTATCCT
Source organism: Rhynchospora pubera (assembly GCA_028095005.1). Taxonomy (NCBI): domain Eukaryota; kingdom Viridiplantae; phylum Streptophyta; class Magnoliopsida; order Poales; family Cyperaceae; genus Rhynchospora; species Rhynchospora pubera. The sequence continues at coordinate 67,066,035 of CM051461.1, read as the reverse complement.
AGGAAAAACACGTCGTCAGATTTTGAACATTTTGTTCAGCTGACAGTTTAGATTTGTCAGGTCTTAAATTAACAAAACAAAGCTAAAAATTAAACGGCGCCTTGGGGCAAAATATCGGGCGAAGTAATTAATTATTTCATTGCCTAAACCATAATTAGAACAGAATTTGGAGCAATCTTTGACTTTTGTTCTTTGATTTCACTGAACATTGTGTGGCTCAGTAAAATTGCTTTAATTCACTTCAAATTTTGACTTTTGATAGGATTATAATCAATAAATTATGGGATTTTGAAACGATATCAATCAGTAAATGAGGATTTTATTCTATTAATACGCGTATTGCTTGACCAACAAATAATTAAGAGCCATTTTTAGACATTTCAAAACTCGCTCCTTCTCTCTCTCATCTCTTCCTTCCTCTTCTCTCTCTGCGTCTCTCTCTCTCCCTCAGAATTCAGTTTGAACCGGATTATTAGGAGAGCCTCTGTTCTCCTACCTCCTCTTGTAAATGTTCCTCTTCCTCTTAGGCTAACCTTTTCTTTCTCTTTTTCCCCACATTTATCCTTCATTTTCACTGCCATTCAATTTTTATTTATCAATCAAGGCTTATTTATCATTATCGGCAACTGCCTAATATTCTTAATTTGTATATTCTTTTCTCTTATCCATTTCCATGTCAAGGAAGTTTCTCACCGTCAAAAATTTTTGTTAGTACATCAAACAGCGAATTATCTGGCCTCATCCAAAGACTCGACAACTCTCAACATTTTGACAGAAGCTGTGTTCTACCCTCTATTTTCTCCTTTATCCACCCTTCTTCAATTTGTGATCAAACAAAACTTTTGCTGAAACTACATTTTACACGAAAGGTGGTGGATTCTTCAATCAAATCAAAACTCAACAAAAGTCATTAAATCTACATTGCACCATGAGCAAAGGCAAAGCACCGATGGTAGAAGCTCATATAAGTCAGATGCCTGATGCACCAACCCGCAGCCCGTACCACCGTCGGGCCCACTCAGAAATTATTGCCCTGCCTGATGATCTCACATTAGATATTGGTGTCCAGTCATCCGACGAGAATGACGACGACCTATTCTCTCTTTTCATAGATGTTGAGAAGCTTGAGCAAAACGAGTTTCTACAACTGAGTAACAACCTGCAGTCTCAAGCGCCCGACCCAAAAAGGGATCCTGTGGCGGGTACGGTGACCTTAGCTGTTCATGGACCAGTGGGGCCAGCAGCGAGCGCTAAGAGCATCATGAATGGATCAGAGTGTGAGAAGAGCATGCCGGAGGCAACAAGTGTAGGGACGAGTGTAGATGCAGGGCCCAGTAACACTGGTATGAACGTGCCAGTAGGTCCTAGGCACAGGTACAGCTTTTCGCTAGATGAAACCGGGTCGGCCCTCGGTGCAACGGTAAAGGAGGAAATATCTTATCCAGGTTCAGCATCAATTTCGGGTTTGGGTTCCAGTTCAGCTCTAGGTTTGGGTACTGCACGGTTGCAGGAAGTAGGGATGTCGCCGGCTGATGCGAAGAAGGCCATGTCAAATGCACGGCTCGCTGAACTAGCCATCTCCGACCCAAAAAAGGCTAAAAGGTTGCACATTGATCACTTTCTCATTTATTAAATTATTTTTAGTTATTATTATAATTGTGACGATGGTGCTAGTCATAAGGTTGACGATCAGGTCATGAAACAAGGAAAGAGGTTTAATTCAGATTAGATTTATTGTAATTGGACCTTAATGAGAGCACTTTTTGTAAGAGCTTTAAAATGAATAAAACGTTTTTTTTTCAGAAAAATGAGTTTTTTGAAATTTGAAATGAAATAAGCTTTCAATGTTTTTTACTTCCATTTTGCTGTTCATGCCATACACATGTCAAAAGGTTTGATGTTTACTATAGTATATGTTAAAAATAGTGAAATAATAAGCATGTGCTATTTGCTTAATTATACCATGAAAAAAAAAATCGCCTCATAATCGGAAGGATCACTTCGCCTAATCAAATTACATAGACTTTTTTTGGAAATATCTTGCATGAATTTTTCACAGAGTTTTAATTGTATACCTCTTTTGGGCTCTTAGATTTTTGTTAAATTTGGAAAATGTTTTGATGGCAATTAATTATAATTTCTTAATTTGCTGGGCATAAGTTTCCTGATTATACGGGATATTTTGAATGGCATATCATCCTTATATTTACCATCTTTGATTCACCAACATATATCAAACTTCCATGTTAACTCAAAAGTTCTAACCTTTGAGATAAATCAACCAATGAAACTTTAGAAGTTTAGATTATAAATAGAAGTGAGAAATATGTTGTTAGAATTTCTGAAAATCAGAGGCATGCCAAAAAAGGAGAAAGAAAGTCAAATGAACTCGTATAGATTAGCATCAAATGATAGAACTCCTTATTATCTTCTTATTTCTTATTCCAAATAATCTATAATATATATTCATCATTAGTATGTTTCTCTTGTTAGGATTTGGGCAAATAGGCAGTCTGCTGCCAGATCAAAAGAAAGGAAGGTTAAGTACATTGCCGAACTAGAAAACCGAGTAAACAACTTGCGAACTGAGTCGACTACTTTGTCTGCTCAGCTAGCTTTCTTACAGGTATTAATTTGTATGCATCTCTTTAAGTAGTTTAAGTAGGTTTTTCACACGGAATGCGTACAAAACTACCAATGCCAACCTTCTCTTTTAATTAAATGTTCTACCATCATTTAGTAGCAGAATAATTGTGAAACTGTGAATGCTGTATATATATATATATTGTCATTGCCAAATCTATTACTGTTATTATTATTAGTGATTTGTGTTCCATACTATTAACATTGCTTAGATATGGGTCTTGGTACCAAAATGCATGGTCAATGGAATAATTTTTACTGATTTGTCTTTTGCTCATTTTGGATGATAATTTTGTAGAAAGATACGGACGGATTGACAAGTGAAAACAATCAATTGAGGCTTCGTGTGCAACAGATGGAGCAACAAGTTCATTTACAAGATTGTAAGTGTCGCTCTCCCTCCCTTTATTTGCATATATGTTGTGTTAGAAGAAATTGAAATCTTAATTGTTCTCCTTCTGTCCAATTATAGCATTAAATGGCGCTTTAAGAACGGAGGTGAACCGTCTCAAGCTTGTGACCGGCCAGGTGGTACCAAATAATGGACCTCCAGGAATTATGCCCTTTGGAGGGCCCCAAAACGTTGCGCTAAATCCACAGTTATACAGGGGACCCCGTCCATTCAACCAGCAACCAGGAATCCATCCTTCCATCATGTCAACACAGCAGCTGCAACAGCTCCAGCTAAGCCAGCCGCCACATCAACGCCCGCATCAGCCACTGCCGCCCCAACAGATCAACATGCAGCAACAACATGCTCAGGCCATGATGCAGCAACAACAAGCAGTGCAAGTGCAAACGCAAGCGATGATGCAACAACAGCAAGTCAGGATGCCATCACAAGCGCAAGTCATGATGCGGCCCCAACCACAAGTTATGATGCCACCACAAGGACAGGGGATGATGCGGCAGCACAGTATGATGCCGACTGGTACCCATCAGGCTGAACTGCAAATGAAGGGGCATATGGTAGTGAATAAGCCAGAGGTGGAGGGTAATTTTGAAAATTTCAATTGATTAGGGTGTTCCCATGAGGTATATGTGCATATTGAGAGAAGCATCTGGTTACAGTACAATATCACTAGTTCACAAAGGTTTATCTAGATCTAGCCATTTTAAAGAAGTTTTATGTCAATTTTTTTAAACCAGAATGGAGGGGTAGGAGAGGGGACATTGTTATTCTTATTATTTATTTATTTTTTTCCAAATCTTTACTCCGAGTGTAAAAACACGTAAATTTTACCAATAATTTGATTATTCCCACATTGGGAATTAAATAATTTGCCAGAAATTGGCCACTAAAATCAGAAGCTTCACAAGTCTGGCGGTATTTTGGGTACTGTAATTAATGGATATATATATAATTTTAATTTATATCATGACAAAAACAAATTATGCCATTTTTTTTCCTTTTTGAAATTTTGACAGCGGCTGTCAAAAAATTAAGCCAGTTTTATTTATTATTATTATTATTTTTTTGGGAAGCTTTTGTTTGGAGTGTATAATGTATTTGCAGGGTTGTAGCCTCAATTTTGGTCTCTTCTGTAAACAATTGTGCATATTGAATATATTTTTTACATTGTATATCGATTTCAGCCAGAAACATTACATCTGTGATACACACCATTGCACTTTTGGGAATAGTGTTTTCTTTTTCTTTTTTTTATTGTTTTGTTGCACAATTGAATTTTTTTTTTTAGGCATGTAAACATATTTTCTCCTAAACTATTAGTTGGGATACTGTACGAGAGAAGAATGCTACACAGCAATGCTGCATAAATCTGGACGGAAGAGAGAATGTGGGAAAAAAAAAAAAAAAAAACCCGACAGATATTGGAAGATGTAAACGGTGTTAGTTACTTTTTTATTTATTATTTGTAATCATCATCATCTAAACCTATAAAAATCCCCTTCCCCACCAAAAAAAAATATTGTTTGATTTCTAAATTAAAATTTTTTAAGTTGAAAATATCATAATAGTTCGTTGACATAAGTTCACACTGTTCTCGAATAATTGACAATTTAGACAGGTACTTATTTGACTATTTTTTCCATTAAGTAAGAAAATAACAATTATAGTAACTAAAATTGAATTCAAAGAGTGCATCTATATATGACTATATTCGAGAAAAAGAAAAATACAAATTAGGCGTCTCTGAACATCATCTGTTCTTCTTTTTGCCGCATCACGATCAGCTGTTGCAGAGACGGGCTGACCTGGAGCTGCTCAAACTGTTGTGCCAGCATTGAAGAGGGTAAGCGATTGTTTCACAGACGTCAGCTGATGACATATTTCCGCCCGGAGACTTGCGAGTTCAGAAGGAAGTTGTAATGCCCACCAAATTAAAGGTACTGTTTCTGCCAGCCTGCAGTTTGAGAACGCTAGGCCAACCAAGAATTTTAAATCATTTTCAAATTATCCATTTTCTATCCTTGTAAAACAAAACGAGAGAGTGTGAAAACACTTATAATTAATCAATTGCATGGTTCGTGCCCTATGCATCTGCCGATTTTTTAGTTCTTCTATCATTGTATCTAATTCTTTCTACAATTCTCATTTAAACACACAAAAGCACAAGTACAATAAATTATAGTTCCAAAAAATTAAGAATTTTTAAACTAAATACATTTTTAAGTATTCCAAAATGGTTTGGTTCAAGTTTTCTAACCTATTATTATAGGTTTATAACAGTAATAATGAGCAAAGGCAAAGTATAATTGCATGCTTATTGCAGTACTGATACAGAAGGGCATCACATTAAGAAGAGTTTGGATCGCTTAGGAATTTGGAAAATTTCATATTCTTAGGCATAAATTTATCGGGAAGTGTGTAACTTTGTAAAGAGTTTGGATTGTTTATAATAAATTTATATCTATGAATAGTAAATTCTCCAAATTCCAACTTCCATCTAAACGGCCCCATTAAGAAGATGCAGGATCATATACTGTTCGGATCATTTTTACTGTTTTTGAGAGAGACGCAGGGGAGAAGGGAGGAGATGGTATCGGCTAGATGTCTATAATGTTCACTATTCTCTCTAATGTTTTACATATACATCTATCAAATACATTAAATAAAAGACAAAGCCCAATGGGCTTAACAATTTGGGTCACGCATATAACATATACCTTAAGTTGGATTTCAATTTTATACCAACTAGGTAGGGGTGAAAACGGTCACCGTTTCGACCGTCCTTTCGTTTCGTTTCGTCCAAAACGAAACGAAATGGTTAAGATTTTTTGTTGCGTTTTATAAACGAAACGGTTAACGAAAGCTTAGAACAGTTTCGTCCATGTGTATTTTCGTGGTATTTTCATGATTTCGACTGTTTCGTCCAAAACGAAACGGTTAACGCAAATGGGTGATCAATTTCGTTTTAAAACGAAACGGTTAACGAAATCGACCGTTTTCGTGGTCGTTTTAGACGTTATGCAGCCATACAACTAGGTAAGCATATAATACTATTATATTTAGGGCTGTACATGAAAAATAAAAACCCGTCCGACCCGTTTAGCCCGTCCGACCCGATCCGTATTATAACGGGTTCAAGCATAATTCGGGTTGGATCGGGTTCTGATTTTATTAACCCGGTTTTATTGGGTTGGGTTATGTTTTTATTTTGATAACCCAGTTTGTAACCCGACCCGTTGAGAGTTTAGAGATCTCATCAGTATCGATATTTCATTCATAACTGATAACTGCCATCGCAATTTATGCAATCGCGCGCCATCGTTACCCTTATTTTCCCTCCCCTCTCTCTGGTGCGCGCTCCCTCCGCATCTCTTCATCTTCAGATGCGCTCTCCTCCCCTCTGATCCCCTCTCCTTCTCCCGACGCTCCCTTTTCGGATACTATCTCTCTTTTCCGCCTCCTTGGACCTCGCCTCTCCTTTCCTCTCTGTTGAACAAATTGAACACTTAAAACAAATTCTTCTACCCCGTGCCTTTTCTTCTCTTCTATGTCTTTCCTCAGTCTCCTTCATCAATGATTCCTTTTCCATCAAATAGTGAGAATGTAAAACAAATTGAACATATAGAATAACAAATTGAACATATGAATGAACAAAGTGAACATATACACATAAATCTGACAAGCAAGAAAACAAATTGAACATATAGAATAACAAATTGAACATATGAATGAACAAAGTGAACATATACACCAACAAAGTGAGACAAAATAAACACAGAACTCTGGCGCACAACAAAACAAATTGAACACATAGAAGTAACAAATTGAACATATAGAATAACAAATTGAACATATAGAATAACAAATTGAACATATGAATGAACAAAGTGAACATATACACATAAATCTGACAAGCAAGAAAACAAATTGAACATATAGAATAACAAATTGAACATACGCAAGAACAAAGTGAACATATGCACCAACAAAGTGAGACATAAAAAATAAACACTGGCACGCAGTAAAATAAATTGAACACATAAAAGTAACAAAGTGAACATATGAATGAACAAAGGAACATATATACCAACAAAGTGAGACAAAAAATAAACATTGACGCACAGTAAAACAAATTGAACACTTAAAGGTAACAAATTGAACATATGAATGAACAAAGTGAACATCTACACCAACAAAGTGAGACGTATAAAATAAACAAAAAAATCTGATGCACAGCAAAACAAAATGAACACTTAAAATAACAAATTGAACAAATGCAATAAACAAATTGAACAAAGTCTGACTCACAGAAGGAAGGGAGGGGGAAGAGAGAGAGATGCACAAAAGGAAGGGAGAGGAAAGGAAGAGAGACGAAAGAGTGCGTAGAAGGGAGAGGGAGCGTACCCGAGTGAGGAGAGGAGAGCGCTTCGCTGGGTGAGGAGAGGGGAACGCTTCGCTGGGTGAGGAGATCGCTTGAGAGGGAGGGACGCGATGAGGGATCCATCGGACAGAAGCCTGCGAGCGCTGACGCGATGGCAGCGATGGTAGAATGTACGATGGTAGTAATCAATTTCCTATTTCATTTATTGCTTTCCTATATCCCAACATTCATTTACTGCATTTTTCATTCCCATAGCGTACGCTAAGTCGGCAAAATTTTATATGTTAAGTTTCTAAATTAATGTTAAGAATTAAACCAACGATTTTGAAAGATTTGAGAAGTCAGTAATAATTGTAGGAATAATTGTTAGGATGTGTTGTCGTGAACTCGTTATAATAAAATTATAACGTACTCTTGTTAATTTATTGGATTTTTTATAAATAATTTATTTGAATGATTTAAATCAATTTAGGGATGTTATCAAAATCTGTGTAAATTCGATCAAAGGGCGAAAAATATAATATATTTTATATGTTGAGTTATTTTTATCTGTGTAAATTCAATTTAGGGATGTTTCTCATTGATCCCATTTGTTTTCTTCATCAAGGCGAAATAACATAACTGCATTTTTTTTCTCTCATGTCATTTGTTTCTGAAGTAATGTTCTATCTTCATATTTTTGTCAAAAAAAAAATACATATTTAGTTATTTTTATTTAATTAATATTGTCAATTTTATTTATATTTGTATATCATATAAGTCATAACTCGTTTAATCCGAAAATCCGTAAAAATCCGTACAAATCCGTAGATAAAAATTTATATGGTTTGGGTTGGGTTGCGGGTGGGTCGACTAAAGAAATTTTTTAACCCGGTATAATTGGGTTGGGTTAAAATATTGATAAAAATGGTGAACCCGTCCGTTGTACAGACCTAATTATATTAAAACAAATGCAAACGGAAATTGATTACTGCCATCCCTATTTCTACCATCGCTACCATCGCTCGAAACGCTCCCCTCTCCTCACCCGGGTACGCTCCCTCTCCTTTCTACGCACTCTTCCATCTCTATTCCTTCTTTCTGTGCATCTCTCTCCCTTACCCCTCTCTTCCTTCTGTGCGTCATATTTTGTTCACTTTGTTTATTGTATCTGTTCAATTTGTTATTTTAAGTGTTCATTTTGTTTTGCTGTGCATTAGATTTTGTGTTGATTTTATACGTCTCACTTTGTTAGTGTAGATGTTCACTTTGTTCATTTATATGTTCAATTTGTTACTTTTAAGTATTCAATTTGTTTTACTGTGCTTCAATGTTTATCTTCTATGTCTCACTTTGTTGGTGTATATGTTCACTTTGTTCATTCATATGTTCACTTTGTTACTTTTATGTGTTCAATTTATTTTACTGTGTGTCAATGTTTATTTTTTATGTCTCACTTTGTTGGTGAATATGTTCGCTTTGTTCATTCATATGTTCGCTTTGTTACTTTTAATGTTCAATTTGTTTTACCGTGCGTCAGTGTTTATTTTTTATGTCTCACTTTGTTGGTGTATATGTTTACTTTGTTCATTCATATGTTTAATTTGTTACTTTTGTGTGTTCAATTTATTTTGCTGCTCGTCAGGTTTCTGTGTTTATTTTATATGTCTCACTTTGTTGGTGTATATTTTCACTTTGTTCATTCATGTGTTCAATTTGTTTTGTTGTGAGGCGAGGTCCAAGGAAGACGACGTCTAAAGGAGGCAGAAAAGAAGCGTCGGGAGTAGTAGAGAGGATCAGAGGGGAGGAGAGCGCGTCACTTTGTTGGTGAAGAGGAGGGGAGCACGCACCAGAGAGAAGGGGAGGAGAGCGCATCTAAAGAGGAGGGGAGCGCGCGGGAGAAAAATTGAGGTTAGCGATTGCATAAATCGCGATGACACTTATAATTCCTGAATGCAAACCTCCATAGATGCCAGTTCCGCGGTCTTTCTCGTCTTTCTAATAGACTCCATATTTTTCCAAAGTTCTGACAATAGAAACGAAATAATTATGAATATTATAAATTTATTAATATGAGAGATAAGATCAAAATTAGGAACCCAAGTGAATTAAATATGAACGTGTTATGTTTATTTTTTTAATTGTTATACTAGGATTGCACATCTAGTATTCCATACCATAAACACGTTTGAATTGTTTGTATATGTCGATAAACAGTATATCATTTTCCCAAATACTAAAATCATACTACATACTTTTTGGTCTAAAGTTCAATTGGTGCTTTTGTTGTAAAATTTAAAACTTAAATTTTAGCAAAAATGAAAAATATGATATTTTTTTTCTGACATAAAAGATGACTAGAAGAGGAAAAGTACAAATGCATTGCACAAATATCTAGGAAATCCATGTCAAGTAAAGAAAATATACGATTAATCTCCATTACATCAAACAGGATGGGTTCGCAAGAACATTAAAAATAGTGACAAAAAAATTCAATAGAAAATTTGTATTTCTTTAAGAACTGAAAGAAGTTTGAGATGTAGATGGTCATCCCTCAATTGGTGCGAGATGATCAAGAAAATCAGGGAATCAAGTTTAACAAGAAGATGAAGAGTTGAAGACTGAAGACAATTTTTTTTTTTCGGTTTTTTGTTGTATTTGATTGCTCTGTTATGCAACTCTGTCTGGCTCTTTGTTTTCTAATATGGGGTTTGTTGTTAATGTTTCTGGTATGCTTGATAAAAGGGAATGGGATGGGATCAGATGAAACTGGTGCACTGGTACCAGGTAAATTGGTGGGAGATAAGCAACAACTCAGATTTTAGTTGAGAGACATTTTAGTTGGTGTCTCTCAACTAAAATCTTTGCTCCGAGTATAAAACTATAAAAGCACAAAACAATCTCCTGGTATGAGGTTAAATAATCATGTACGAGGTTATTGATAAATACTGATATAGTTGGTGCATCAAAAACGGAGTATTTATCTCTTTATAAATTACGAGATTGTTAAAAAAAAAATAATAATAATAAATACCGTGGCACAAGCTCTCTATGCATTGTCAGTTCACCCCTTCTGAATCCCTCTTTATGAAAAATCAGTATAAATTAAACGATGTATAATTTTCATTTAGAAAAGAAAGATTGAACTCTTTCTTTTATTTATTGCTTGAATTAAGCAATTCCTTAGTTAACAGGAGTGACAATTCACGAGGTACATAATTAAGCGACAGTTTGGCTCTTCGCTTTCACTTTTCACTGTTAAGGCATTACAGCTTAATAATATATAAATATAAAAATAAAATTAAAATTATAGCAAGTGAAAAAGTTCTTGAGAATGGATTCAATCAAATTCATTTGACAGGAAATTCAGTTAGATCAGTGCACAGGCAGATTGGATTCGCATGGAGGCAGCACTTTATTTGAGATACTGCTAGGTTATGGAGCTTGTTTGTTTAGTTTTTTGGATGTCTTTTTTCCTTGTTCGTTTTTTGGGTTTTTCTTTTTAACTTGACAGCCACTATCAAATCTTTCTAAAAAAAATAAAAATTCAAATAGCCGATCCAACCATTCAATGTGATCTCCATATTGAATCTCCTCACATATCAAATTTTATATATTTTTTTTCAAAATTTTAACCATTTTATTTGAAATTTTAGAAAATCGTCAATTAGTTCTAGACCCTCCAAAAACTGTAGTTCTTAAAAATACGAAAAAAAATTATTTAGAAATTTTTTAAAAAATGTAAAATTTGGAAAAAGAAGCTACCAATTCCTTGATAAAAGTTTTTTAAGTTATGTTAAACGAAATTACTAAATATTAAAATGTAGTTTCACTTATTAAATAGAAAAGGAGAAGGGTTTTTCCGTTAATGTTACTCTAATGCATATAAACGGCCCTTGTGTGAAGTCTGGAACCCTTGTTAATCTGATATACTTTGCAAAAGTTGATTAAAAGACGTACGCTCTTAATTTGAATAGCTAAATACAGTTATTGCCATGTCTCCCATTCACGTCAATATTTTATGAGATTAAAATGATTGACCAGTTAAGAGCGCAACAAAGGAAGAAAAAAGGGAAACCAGTCAAATATTAATAAAATGAAGCATAAGGATCTTGATATCACAACAAGAGACTAAAACAAGTTACATGAGATGTCTATTCTTCATTAACCCTAACTAAGCAGAATTTGAAATAGCATTCCATTTCTTCATTACAACAGAGTGAATATTATTATATGCATCTAAAAGTTCTAATTGAGACAGCATTCAGAGAGTCGCCAGCCTTGCTAAGCATCAATCAGTCCGTCACCTAAGGAAAAGGGTAACACGATTTGTTATATAATTATTCATAGCGACAATTCTGTTTCAATCATTGGACGGAAATTATGGGAAAGGTCGTTGGGTTTTTTCATGCACTCAGATAGTTGAAATTATCAGGTCAACCACTTTCATTTCCACTAGACAGTCACTGTCTAGTTTATCAAAAAAAAATAATAAAAAAAAAAAACTTCCATGAACAGTAAACGATTTTCTTCAGAAAGTAAGCTTTTAGACGCGAGTAGTTCCTTCCGACCAAAAGATGTCACTGTCCTGGGGCCTATGTGTTTATATATAAAATAATTAGAACAAGTTTTATCTTCCATTTGGGCCAATTTGATTCTGTTTTGCATATTTTATTTAATTATTTGACAATTACGAGGACGACTGTCGGTGTTCAAGAACCAACACGCTAGTCTTAGTGGATTAGTGGTATTAGGTATCGGTGGTTTGGCACCCTCAAACAACCAAAATGTTACAATAAAAAAAATGGCCTTTTAAAAAAGACAAAAAGATAATATATGCAACTGCCTACACATTAAATTATGTAGCAGACACAAACTTTTGATATATATAAATTTGTAAGCTAGCGCAAAAGTTTTTGATGGGTAATTCTAAAAACGTTTTTAATAGTCCAATAGTCTTTGTAAATATATTCTTTGCACAAAACTTATTTAGGAATAACTGGGCAGAGTAAAAGGCAATTCGGCCATCGCAAGAAAGAATTCTTAGGGGTCGTTTCCAGACTGTCTCCGTGGCAGACGTCACAATTAAAACTCCGTAGTTATGAGACCAAATCACGGTTCTAGAAGGAACCTTTTTAGATTTGTAAGGACTTGATATATCATTGTCAAACGGCCTTCCAGGGAAGAAAAATCAAACTCCTCAGTTAATTAAGGTTTGATCACTTAGTTGGTTTCTTCTTAAACACGTGATATCATGTTCATAAGACTAAAACAAGTAAACTCGTTTCACATGTCAAACGATTATTGAGTGTATGTTTGAGCTCCCCTCCTCATTTTGAGATTTCAACCCTTCTTCATATTTTATAGTAAGCAAATCTGACAGCACCTTAAAAGGGCTTTAAGTAATGAAAAGAGCTTTTCCTATACTCACTTCGTACCATATTCGACAAGAAGTTTACTGACGAGTAAGATAATGCGTGCCACAAACCCGCCCCTTATTGGTCTGCCTTACAACCAATACCCAATCAAAGTTCTTTGATTACATTCTATGAATTTGCAAAAGTTTTGAAGTGTTTGAAGTGTTCGAGAGTCCTAATATATGAGCATTTGCTTGTGTATATAATTAAAAGGATAGTTTAACTTGTGTACCTCGTGAACATACCGCAAGGGGCACTAGGCGCTATCACAGGTCCAACTTAGAACTTAATCCAAGCACTTTTGATAGAAACCATTCATCAATTAGGCTCATAAAAATCTCAGCAAATAATAGAAAGTTGCATAGTCTCAGAACTATTTTGATATTTATATACAGAATTTACCTGAAAATTTCTGGATTTTGTTGGAACAATTGTCTATATTATAAGAAGAATATGTACTTTTCATTGTAGTTGTCAACCAATTAAGAAAGCGAATGACTGCGAAACGTAATTGGCATATTGGAATCACCGGTCGTTCTACTTCTTTAGAAAAAAAATAATAATACTGGAAGCGAGGGTAAGGGAGAATAGCGTGGAGGACAAATTCATAGTGAGGACGTGATTGGCATAATAGAATCAATTCAACGATAAAAGTTCCGTTAAACTCTCAACTTCTCTCACGATATGGAGGATTTTCAAAGATGTATATATGTTGGAATTTAGGATTCGGCAGTATGAACTGAGCATCCAACAATGAAAAATAATGTTGAGCCGTAACTAGAGAAAACCTACTTGTTAAGATACTATTTGATGCATACAAATGCAATACAAAGAGAAATACTGTACAATATAAATAAATAAATAAATAATAATGATAAGAGAAATTAGGCGTTATTTATAAAACAACCAACTTTTGGGCTGTTAGAAAATAAGAGCACTTACAGTACAGGACTTTTAAAACAAGCACAATCCTGATTGAAACCTATTATGACAGATTTATCGGCTTTCTTTTTGCATTGGTTTTTAAACGTACTTCAACCAGACTAAAAACAATGCCAATATGATTGTTGCTACTCTCACATACCAGCTGGTACACCAATTCCTGATTGGTACTAGAGTAGAGTGGGTTTCCTAACTAATATAGTTTACCAATAATGTATACTACAGTTACCTATTACTTGAAGGCATTTAAGTGGAACAACCTTTACTATCCTAGTTAAAAGATAATATAGCATCGGTACAATTGCTGATCTCAATCATACTGTTCACCCATCGGATTTAAAAAAAAATCATCAAATCACCAGCAAGCAGCATGCCAGACCAGCTCACCTTTTTGGGCTCAGTGACAATTTAACAAGTTTGGTCTTTGGCACCTATTTGATAAGCTAAATATTTTTTTTATAACAGTAAGCTGCCATACCCTGTTGTGGTTGGGGTCATACCTTGTTGTTGAAGTTTTGGAATCATAAATGTTTTAGAGAGATTTATAAAAGCACACAACAAGTTATAAGAAGACACAGTTAGAAACTTACTAAGCAAGGTGAACACGTTGTTACTGCGGAGCAGCCCCACCCGTTTGCTGACTCTGTTGTTGCTGGATCTGCAATAATAAATTTGCTGCAAACTGCAGGGTTGATTGATAGCGCTGGTTCTTTTCTGTATCTAGCTCTGATGTGGCCGTAGCAGCCGGGACCACATCAGGTTGGTATGCAGGGACCGAATTTGAAGGCCTTGTAGGTGTATTCATATAGCCATTATAGCTATCCGGTTGGTATGGCTGGTGGCTCTGATAAAGGTAAAAAAAGGTTAAAAGTAAGAAAAATAAACTGACAATTTCCCCACAATCCGTAAAGTATTAAAATCGGGAATAGTTTTACCATATAAGGAGCTAAACTATGAATTTCCTGTCCGCCCGGCACATTCCCATTGGCTGGCACATAAGACAACTGTCCCTGGTTCATGCTCACATGCAGACCCCCTCTCTCACCAAGTACATTGCTATTTCCATTAGAAATACTGTTAGTGGTAGCAAGTGCAGGTACAAGAGCTTGCAAGGACGAAATTAACTCAGGAGTCAAAGATACTCCTGCTTGTGGGGCCCCACGCAATTCTTCCCGGTCAAGTGAATTAGGTCGTGGTGCAGTAGGTTGTGGTATAACAGGTTGTGGACTTTCTTGTTGCGGCAAGTGCAAAACAATACCATACAGTCTCTGTGGGCCTCTAATGCCCAGAACATCTGTCAAAAACTCTGAAGGTGGAACCAGGAAGAGGGTGGAAGTCCCATCATACATCTTAGCAACACCGGCACGATTTTTAAGGCTCAAGTACTGAAGGAACTCTGTGTAGGAAGCAAAGTCGGCCTCACTGTCTGGCAGGAAGAAGATTGCATCAAACCCTGTTGCTTCATAGTAGTGCTGAGTCAAAGTTTCTAAATCAGTGCGCGCCGAACAGTTGATAACATGTGGCCTGACAAAGAAAACAATGCAATAAATAGGAAAGTGAAATTAAATTGAAGTGTATGATATAAAATCCAATTCCCTCGTTCCCATTTGATCCAGGATTATTAGAAATAAATGTTATGATTCCAACCAGAAGCCCCAATGAGAGCGTAAAGAAGTTCAGTGCTAGACTGACAGTTAGTGCCAGTCTAATAGTACTGCTTAGTGTGTGTGAAGTGTGGTAGTAATACTGCTAAGTGGTTTGCCCCATTCAACTCGCTTACAAACAATCATTTAGCACACAATGCAAAAGAAATAAAAACATCAGTAAATGATAATAGAATATCAGATTGTCACAACATAAACACTTACAAAGGGAAGTCAATTCCACGGCCAATTGGCACACACCGTGCATTACAAACGAAACTTCCTCCCTTGTGGATAGCACCACGCCAACGGGACCCATCATCAGGTGATCTTCGTCCCTCTCCATATGCCCTCAACCCAGGACTAAAACGCCTTTCACTAGACCCACCTCTAATCATTGGGTTTCCATAGCCTGGTTCATCCAGTGAATACCTGTCATACCTTTCATCCCATCGCATCCTCTTTGCCTCCCTCTCATCATATGGGTCATCATATACTGGGTCATGCCTGGCAGTCGAAGGGGGAGCTAGTATCCCAGACCCAGGTGGCAGGCCCGGCCCTCGCCGAGCAGGGTACTCAGGCTCACTGTAGCCCCTACCGACTGGTGGTGGGCCCGAAGCGAATGATTCTTCATAGGTAACATAATCAGGCCGGGCCCCACTGTTGGAGTAAACGATGCGTATGCGTGGGTCGTTGAAGAGACGACCCTGGAGGCCTTCTTTTGCCCTTCGTGCCTCGTCAGTGCTGCGGAACTCTACAAAGGCATAACGGCGCTCTGGAAAGCACTTGATCCGTTCAATCTCACCAAAGAGGATCATGGCGTTATGCAGGAGTTGCTCGTCAATTTTTACATTTGGTGGGTAGCCAATCCATAGGACATTGGTTGGGTGATTTCCTATATTTCTCTCCTCTCCTTGCAGCTTCAAAGCAATAAAAAAAGGTTTTCTTACTTCTTAATGCAAGGTTGATGGAAAACGTCGAAACTATTGAAGTGGTCTTAATTTTTTTTTTTTTCAAATCCATAAATTTATGGTTAGACGAAGTAATTTCTCTAGCTGTAAAATGCTAGTGGATTATAGACTATCAATAATAATATTCAGGAAAGTCTTTCCTAAACCAGAATTTTTTACAATATACAGTTGAAATTTCTGTGCCTGAATTATATACATGTAATTTGGAAGTATGCAATGAAATTCAGAAACGTTTAAAATTTTAATGACATGATGATACATAAGAGCAGACTGATAGTAAATAAGCATTTAACCAGTCACTTTCTATTATAACTAGAATTTATACATAAAGTATCAGTATTCAGTACCATATATCTCTTTGTCTCTGGGTTTGTAGGATCGTGAAAGCCTCTTAATCCATCAGATGCCCACCCCTTACTACCAATATTTTGATCAACTGGCTCCTGTCATTCCATAATTAGGAAATAGAGTTAAGAAAGATCACTGCACAGTTAATCATGACAGAGCAAGAAATATTCCACAAAAGCCAGGTAACTGCAAGTCTACAACATCTAAACTTTTCATGATTCTGTAGTTGGTTATCCAAGGATTATACAATAATAGTAATGTAAATCCCAGCCAGTATAATAATAGTAATAATATGTGTACCCGTCTGAAGGGTTGAACTCTTTGGAAATCGACACATAACTCAGCACATATCTCTTCACCCCCCAAAACCTTCCCATTCAAATTTTTATGTGCGGAGATGGCATCTTCCAATCTAACATAATCAACAGTAGCAGCATTCCGATTCCTTAAAAACGCAAAATTTTCTATCGCCCCGAATTTTGAGAACTCCTTTTCCAGCTCTTCCTTAGTGACAGAAGCGCTGATACCACCAACCCATAAACACCTCACAGCTTTTGCCTACAGTAGAACAACAAAAATAGTTAGATATTCCGAGACGAATAACATAAGCATATATGTGGATAGAAGAAAATTAAAGCTGTCATCACTTAATTCTTCTTTAAGCTTATCCTCAAGAATAAAAGTGCTCTACCTTAAGCATAAAAATAATAAGCAATGAGCTTACAAATCTGAACCCTAAATCTACCTTTCCAAAATAATTTCCCTACCTTCGGTTTGCTCGTCTATTTCAATGATTCATAAAATTGGATCTGATCTCACAAAGTTTTGTAATCTAGCATATGCCAAACCCTCAACCACGGAAACAACAGTGGGATCACAGGAATGAGAGAGAGAGAGAGAGAGAGTACCGGTCGAGCGACCTCAATTCGCACAGGCGAGCCGTTGATCATGGTGTCCT
Organism: Rhynchospora pubera; assembly: GCA_028095005.1. NCBI lineage: Eukaryota > Viridiplantae > Streptophyta > Magnoliopsida > Poales > Cyperaceae > Rhynchospora > Rhynchospora pubera. The sequence goes on along the minus strand of CM051461.1, from coordinate 67,048,341 downwards.
GAGCGGCTGCCATGGCGGCTTGCGCCACGTCGACGCTACGAAAGAGAACAAAGGCGTAGCAGCGACGGTTTGGCGGGCCATTGACGACACAATCAAGCGCGCCGAGCGGTCCCATCACGGACATCACCTCGGCGTCCGTCGTGCCCCAAGGAAGACCTTTGACGAAGAGGACGTTGGTGGCAACCGCCGACGGAGCCGATGCGGCGGAGGTGGTGGCCGGAGGCGATTGATCCTTGTCTGAAACCATAGCGAGCGAGCGAGCGATCGAGACGAATTGGGGAATCGATTGGAGATATATGAGACGAGACAGAAGGTTCTGGAGAAGAGAGAAGATTTTCAAGGGTTACCCTTCCCCTTACGGCATCACATCCTCTACCGACCTTTTAAGGTTGGTTGAGTGACAGCTTCCGATCTAAACCGTTAGATCTAATCTCAACGGTTAAGGGAGCTCCGTGCATGTAACTGAGATTGATAGGCCCGAAAAATCTTAACCGTAGAGATTAGATCAAACGGCTCGGATCAAGAGTTGGCCCTCTACCAACCTCAAAAGGTTGGCAGAGGATACCCTCCCCTTACTCCCCTTACCAGATCTGATTTTATTTTTATTTATTGCGTTTCTGAATTCCCCCCTTTCCCTCCTGTTGAAGGAATTTGTGATGCGGTCAAGATTCAGACCTTAACATTTCTGCGGGACCCGCCAATCAGAAACTCGGATCGCATTAGGCTATAGTCCAAAGTAAAGGGAACCAGGCTAAAACTAAAAGCGTTCCGTTTCGAAAAAGCATGTCCCAAGAGTAATTCTGCGGATGCAATTGGTGTATAGTTTCGGCGTTTAACTCTGGTCCCAGTAATCTTTGCTGTCGGCTTTCCGGACCCCACCTGTAACTGTAAGTTCTGAAACCGACCAATCATAGATCCGGTCTACTAATTCAGAGAGGGAAGAGAGAATCCTTGTGAGCAGATGAATTAAGGATGAACTCCAAATTGTTGTTGCGTGTTTAACATGACCTACCCATCAGTTTCATGCAAAATTTTTTTATTTGGGAATTTTGATAAGCTAAATTATATATTATTTGTTAGAAGAATAGTTACTTACAAATCAGATTAATTTTGTAATTACAAATCAGATTAATTTTGTAAATACGGTATTAAGCCATAGATGTCGATAAATACTTCAACATTCAAAACCCATTGGAAACTTGAACAAACAAAAAATGAAACCCTAAATTGATGCAAGTTTTGTTGTAAGCCAAAAATCATAGGGTTTATTTATAATTATAATGCGTGTTTTCTTCTTCTAAGTATTAAGTGCTAAATTATTTTAGATTAATTTGTTATTTAGAGTTAATCTAGATCATTCATACTTAAAAACTGTCATCCAACTCGTTTTTGTGATTTAACACCCGGAAGATACATACACTCAACATATATAGTTCATGGACTTTTCAACTGAATTTAATTAAGATAATAAAACCATTTTTTTTTTGGGGGGGGGGGGACACATGGCTCACTTGACTTGAACTCCAAACTAATTCGACCTGCCTTAATTTAACTAGAAATTGACTCAATATATAATTTTAATAGCTAATTTATAATTTTTAATTACTAATTTGATATACAAATATATATTTTTTAGTAAATTTTCTCATAGGTCACTGATGTTTATAAGTTGTATATTTTTTATCACTAAACTTCAATTTGTCCTACGGTGACCCTTCAACTTTAATTTTGTCCAAATTTAGTCATTCTGTTAGGATCCCATTAATTCTCGTTTAATTCATAACGTTAGGTGCAAAGAAGGGTGATGTGAATCATAAACTCCTTTATCCTCTCTCTCTTTTTAGTTCGGTCCATCCAAGCCCGAAGAAAAACCCACCTCTTTCAGACTCTCACTCGTCCCCTCTGCTTGTTTCTCTCTCTCGCTCACTCACGGACTCACCTCACAAAGTGTTAGAGATATGTCCTAGAAGCCAATCATATTAGGCTATTTCTATAGTTTATGTCATTGATGATATTTGATCATTTGTTCCTTGATTTATTTGTTGACAGTTCATTCAGGTTGAGGATTTGAATCATAGATCATTGTTTTTTATTTAGTAGTAAATGATAACAATAAATCTAAAACGTCCATAATCTTGATAATTAACAAGGTACATTAATTATCAATAAGATTAGTATGCAAGTTAAGTGATGATTAAGTTCTATAAATCATAGGTTAAGAGTAACCTACTTAATTGCATATGTGTATGTTATAGAACATAGTACATGACTTGACCCCACGAAATAAATATATGGATTGTGTTACGTGTCATTATTTATTTCATTATGATTTTGATTCTAAGTTTGAGATGATTATCTTTTCCACATGAGGATAGGTTCTCTAAATCTTGTCTACCGCTGATTCCTGATAAAGGCTGCTATACGGACTTGATTTAAGTTCTCTTGAATTGTGCGGGAAAAAGCTAATTATCAAGAAAACCGTATGTCCATCATTAATTCACTTAGTGAGTGACGATATCTGTTTGGGCCCCTTGATGGAGATAGATTATTTGCTAGCAACTGATACAATTATTTCTAGATCAAGAAACGTATAATCTGCAACAATGACACATTCCTATCTTGGATTATACTATGATATCGTGTGACATAAGAATCAAAATAGAGAATTACTTTTATTCTCTTATGCAGGATTTAAATACTGTAGCAGTACACTATTTATGCGAAATTGGGAATCATAACGTGTTGCTAGATACCGCTTATGATTATTGGAATTAAATAACGATTTAATTCCATGTCCAACGTAGCATAAATCCTCAAAGGGTCACACATAATAAGGTGTTTAACCATACGTGCATTGTTTATTTATTTGCAATAGTTGGTATTGCAAAATATGATAAGTTGATTAATTATATAACGTTATGGACCGTTATAATTAATTAAGTCAAATAGATCATATAGAAATAAAATTAATGCGTTGTCTAATTTCTAAATAATTATTATTAAATTAATAATTATTTATAAACAATACACTTAATTTAATTAAGTTAATTGGGCCTTTTATTTATTGGTAAATTAAATGTCCAATTGAGTAGCAATTGAATGGGCCTTTAATTAAATAAATTGAGACATTAAATAGAAGAGCTTGTGGCCCAATCAAGCCCATATATAGGCCGGCCAAGGAGGGTGGTAGGTAGGAGTGGCACACTTGTAATTTATGTGAACTTCTTGCTAGGATTTGGAGGCTATATAAGGTCTCATTTGGAGGCTTCTTAGGTTAGCTCTCTTCCCCTCCATACCTAGCCGCCACCTACCCCATAGGTGCGCCGCCCCCTCCTCTCTTCTCTCAATTCTATTGCTCATGTGTTGAGCATCCTTTTTTTCACAAATATTTGGTGATTTGATTGAAGAAAGGGAAAGCTTTGGGATTAGACTTGTTATTCCCATCGCTAGCACGATTTGAGAATAACTTGGTTAATACCTTAGTGGACTCGAGGCGTTTCGACTTGGAGGCATTTTGGAGAGCACCCCATCGATTTCTAAGCCGTAGGATCGAGCATCTTGATTGCTATATCAAGAGAGGTACAAATTCCAATCCTTCTCTTTGTGTGAATGCTTAAGCACTAGATTCTTGAAGTGCTTATTATTTTGGATGGTTAGTACAAATTCAAGATCCGTTGGAAATCTTAAAACGAGCTCTTCAACTTTATAGACTCTTCCAAGTTATTTCTTATCCAGAATCTGCAATAAAATTAGAAACTATGGTAGTAACTCATTCTTGACACAAAACTCTAATTAAACTAACCTAAACTCATCTAAACTATGTAAGCTATGTAAACTCAAGGCAATTGGTTTAGTTTGGAGACAAAATGGTACTTGAATATGCATATAAAATCCACTCATCAGTACGTGAGACAAATGTGTGCGTCGATCGTCTCTGGTATGGCTATCTCGTCGGACACGCTCAAGTTTAGATCCTTGCCTCTGTCTGGCACCATTGACGATTGCTTTTCCAAGAGGAAAGAGAGGGATTAATGGTGGAGAGGGAGAGGCTTGTGAGCTTGGGACTGAGAGGAGGTTGCGGAGAGAGAGAGAGAGGGATGGGTCTGGGTTTGAGCGAGAAAGGAACGGGCAGAGAGGCCGAGTGAAGAGGTGGGTTTTTCTTCGGTTTGGGTGGACTGGACTGAAGAGAGAGACGATAAAGGGTATTTTGATTCACATCTCCATTTTCTGCACATAATTTTATGAATTAAACGGAAATTAATAGGATCCTGACAGAATGACTAAATTCGAACAAAATTAAAGTTGAAGGGCCACCGTAGGACAAATTGAAGTTAGGGACAAAAAATGGACAACTTATAAACTTCAGTGACCTCTAAAAAAATTTACTCTTATTTTTTACATATAGATACTAATAATTCTTTAAAATTTTTATAAAATAAATAAAAATTATAAAAACTAATAGATATTAAGTAATTTGTACATTGCTTGCTTGGAATATATAAAAAAGTTACTATGATTTAGTTCGACTAACCAGTTATGAAACTCAATACTAGTTCTATTCAATTCAATAAAATTCAAATAAATTTCAAATCAAATTTAGACCAAGATTAGTACGCTTGAGCTCGACTCGTTGCCACCTGTGGACTGCCGCAAGGCCTGAATGCATCTAAACAACAACTAATGCAATTAAGCAAAAATAAATAATGCGACTCGAACTCCCAAAGCTTAAAACCAAACATTTCTTCCTTGCCTTTTATAAATTGGAGCTGGCACTTTGGGACATGCCAATTGCCAATGGGCAATGGCTCAAATCCTAAATTGCATCTCACTGTCTCCTGAAAATGTAGGGCAGCTTGAATACACAGACGCCTATGCCTGATGCAGATGAGAGTATGAGCTAAAAGCCGAAAATATTTTGATCCGAATATGGCCTCGATCAAAATATTTTTTAGGTGGGATTTTATTTCAATTGATTTGTCAGGATTTCGATGGAACTAATAACATAAAAGTTCCGATCAAATGACACCAAATCTGTTCGTTAATTTGATCAGAAATGAAATGAAATGAAATTCCATATTAAAAAAAGAGAATTTTGATCAGGGCCTATGTCCCTCCTTGAACTTCCAACTTGATCACTCGACCGCCACTGTAGTTCGCCAAATGAAATTTCAACTATCGAAATTTTAAACAATTGATCTGAGCCGCTCAATGCAATCTTCATTTTGAAATTTTCTTGTAGAAAAAAGTTTTATATTTTTTAATAATTTTTCGGATTTACAAAATTGGAGGGCTCATAACTAATTAGATTGAGATTTTTCTAAAAGAAAAAAATAATTCGAAAAATATAAAATTTGAACTCAGGGAGATTTAATCAGAAAAACATATTGAGTGCTTCAGATTTATTATTGTAATCTCAAAAATTGAGAGTCGATTGAGTTTCACAGGCTCAAGTGTCAAATACGTTTGACTCAAGTATTACTCTTAAAAATATTATGAGGAGAATTCCGGTGCCACAAGTTTAGGGTGACACAAAATGTTACAAACTTTAATTTTTCATCATTTTTAAAAATTTTAAAATGTACATGTCAATCTAAACTATTGATCTTCTTCTTTTTAACGAGTGATGCATTTTCATATAAGTTTTATAAAATTTGAAATTGATTTAATACTCGATCAAGAGTGATCGGGTGCAAACCTAGTCAAAATAACCTCGTTTTACCTGATTTAATCTATCATAGTAAAGCTAAGGGTCGAACCATAGAGACGGTGTTGGAATATCGATTTTTTACTTTAATTAATTAGCTAGACGAGTTCAACTATTTTGGGTGTTTAAAGAATCGAAGGTGGGTTCAAATCCTAAGTCTAAAATCAAGGTCAAACTAGAACTAAACGGGAGATAATCAGCAATCTGAATTCTAGGGTTTCTGGTTTCAACTTAATCTGCTCAGTTCAATTCCCAAACGGTCCGTTTGATATCTCAGACGGTCTGTTTGAGCCGTGAAACTGTTTACCGCTTAGCTATTCCTAATATGTGTGTGGAATCGTATTTTAATCCTAGGTTACCAGATACTAACCATCGTTACAGTTCTGGTTTCGTAGGTTAATCTACTACTTCCCTTAAAAATCCTAAGATTTGGTCATCACCATTGGCTTAAGTTTTCTAAGTCTATCTTTCAATTCGAAGGATATCTCACAACCATCGTTGCGAGAAAGGTTCACCTATCGGCTACTAAATCCTGGTTTCACTCATCAGCTACTACCATCCTCAAGTTGGTCAATCAATTCATACAAAGGTATAGATTATTATTACCATACTAGACAAGACCTTAATCTACTTGGTATAATCAATTCTACCCTAGCAATCAATGATATTACATAATCAATTAAATCATGAAAGAGAGAAACACATAAAGAAATAACTAAGCAAATAAACAACTAAACAAATAATTTTACAACCATATCCCTAGAATAACAAATCAACAACTCAAAGACATCAAACAAACAAGAGAAAAATGAGAAATAAGAGAAGTTACAACCAATTGCCCTTGCTTTCCCTTGAATTTGTCAAAATCCCCTTCTAAACGACTCGTTGCTGTCGCAAACGACCCGTCTAACGCTGCCACAATCTGGACTTGAGACTAAACTCTCGGATATTTCTATGGCTAACCCTAAACTTTGACCTTGGATCTAAAACACCACCTTGTATGCTATTGTGTGCCCTTATATGGCTTTGTATGGGCTTCCCTGGCCTTGCATGAACTTAATCTCCTCAAAGTCCTCTTAAATAGGCATTGGAATTGTTTAGAGATGCAGGAGGTTTGTTCTGGACGTGTTGGGAGTCGAAAATAACCACCCCACCAAGAATAACCACCAAATCGGGCACTTTCTGCTATTTCTGGAAGGTTCCAGACGGACCGTTACGGAACGACTGAAATCTGGCTGAAAATAGCAGTTTTTTCCTGCGAAAGTCAAACGGTCCGTCTGAATTTTCAGACGGTCCGTTTGGAAATTTCAGCACTGCGCACTGTTACTGTTTTGCCCATATCTCCTTCATCCGGACTCCGTTTGAGGCGATTCAAAAACCAGCGGAAAGCTTACGAGGAGCTCTACATTATCATTGATTCATCCAGGTCATGTTTTTGTCCAAAATCTGCATTAAAGTAGGAATTATGGTAGTAACTCATTCTTGACACAAAATCCTAATTAAAATGACCCTAATTAATCTAACTCAAGTCAAATGGTTTAGTTTGGAGTCAAAACCCTACCAAAATATGTATATAAAATCATCTCATCAAAGAGGTTAAAAAATGAACGAATGTGGTTAACTATAATTGATTAATTATAATACGTTCATAGTTTGACCTCTGGATCAAGTATCAAATCAACTCAAAATTTTATAAAACTTATATGAAAATGCATCGCTCATTAAAATGAATAAGATCAACGGTTTAGAGTCGAAATTTACATTTTTAAACTTAAAATTTTAACGAAAAAGTAAAATAGTGGCATTTGGTGGTGTCCTAAACTTGTGACACTGGAACTTTACTCAAATATTATACTTAATTAATCTTCTTAATAATAAAAATTATTTACTTAGACCTTCTTAATTACAATATTATAAAACGTGATCATTAACATTAATATTAATATTATATATGACGCGCGGACCAACCGATTTCTTAACTTCATTCCGTATATACAAAATATGCCGAGATGAATTGTCGAACATCAAATTAAGCCAACATTAACGCGTGAATATGTCCATCATCGCTCCTCAATCTCCCTAAATTTTTTACAAAAATATTATCACCGATAAACTATCCACAATTCATCGGTGAATGAACAGATTTTAGCGATAATTGGACTGGAAAAAAGTAATTTTTCATTGTCAATAACAATAATATACCCAACTTAAAAATTGTTAAAGTAGAATAAAAATCATAGTTATAAATCGATCGACGTATGAAATGGTAAGAGCCACGTGGACGATAAGTACAATGTAAATTCTAAATTTTCGCGGGGCATATGCGTAAGAGAAACAGAAAACAAACAATAGAGTGAGGAAATCAGAAGAAAGAGATTTCCCGAATAAAAAAAGGAAAAAAGAAAGAGAGAAAAGAGAAGGGGAGGAGAGAGAGAATCTGAGAAAAGCAAGCAAGCTCCGAGTACGCATGGTGATAGTATTATCTCCTGCGACGAAGGAGAAGACATGAGCAAGGACACTAGCGGAGAGCGTGGCACCAGCTCCGGCGGTGGCGCGAGCCCCAATCTCGAATGGCGCTTCAACCAAACTCTTCGCAATGTTCAAGGGTACCAGCAATCTCAGATTCCAACCTGCATCTCATTTATATTTTACTAATTACATTTAAAACTTGGATTCTTCTTCTCGTTGCACGGATCTGATCTCAGATAGTGTGGTGACGTGCTTATTTTTGTTAGTTTTTATATAATTGCTTCGATCTTAGTAAGTTAAGAAATTCGGATTTGGTACTGTATCTTTCCGCATTTTATACAAGATCTCTGTTCTGAGAGCAGAATGGATTTTTTTTTTTTTTGGCAGGTAGTAAATATGAAATATAAAATTTCATTCAGACCATGAAACAAATTACTAATAGTTTGATTGTTAAGTTCAATTGGTAGAGATCCACATTAAACGAGCAAATTTAGTACCAAATCTCAATAATTTAGCGACTCTATAGGTATCACGTTAGAAGGCTGTAAATATTGGATTTCAGTCCTCAAAAAAAAAAAAAAAAGATTGGATCTCAGTGGTACTCTATAATTTTTGTTGAATTTTATAACTTCTATAGCTTCCATGTTGGAGTGGTACACCAGGTATGAAACTGGTATTAGATTTGTTTCTAGTAATTGCGAGAATCGTCGAAATAATGGTGAGTACACTAGAATTTTGTTGGCATCTGCAGATAAGTACTTAACCATTATGGTAGTATTTCCCTTGAAACATTTAATTACACTTGCAGTAACATTAATTAGATCCAACTTAGCATCGATTGATTGGAGACTGAACCCCAAAGTGCCAATCTTAATGACATAAAAGGGCAAAAATTGATCAATCAAGTTGACATTTTCAGGTTATTAAAAGGTCGTAGCATCCCAGGAAAGGTTCTGTTGAGCCGTAACTCTGAGCCATTAAGCCAAGGCACATCTCCTGGGGCATCACCACAGTACTTCAATCGAAGCTTCTCAGAAAATGATCAAGATGAAGATGAACCAAATGATAGCTCTTTTGAGGTAATCTTTTTTCTGTATTGTCTTTTTCTATTTATGATGGTATTACAGTGTAATCTTTTGGCACATATTTTTTTATTGGGAATCTTGTTGTACAAATACAAAATGCCATTCATAATAAAATTGGAACGCTGTTAGTACATAAAAATTTCTTTTACTTGCTAAGTGTCACTAGTGACTGCAACAAGAATCATAAAATACTTGGAAGGACCCTTAATATTTCTTTTGTTGACTTATTTTAATTTTTTCTTAATGAATAATTTGTTTATTTTGTTTACTTTTCTATTATAGGGGGAGGGTTGGGTATTGGTGCAAAAGCAGACCAGAACGGTATTGAAGAAAAACTTAAAGAGTATATAAAAAACATGATTTTTTGAGTTGATTTTATTCAAGAAATTTTCAACTCATTTAAAACATAACTTTTACCTCAGGGGAAGCTGCGTAATTCGAAGAGCACGACGAGTATGGGTGCTGCAAAAGTTTTTAACAACACATCACCAGAAAATAGTACAAGCTTTTCTATTGATGCACAAAGGCCAGTTGCTGGAGCTCGAGCTACGGACTCTGCACGAGTTACAAAAATTACACAGGAACTTTCTAGACCTTCCGTTATTTTAGGTAGTCATGTACACCTATTTTCTTATGTACTGCAGCATTAGGACGTCACGGGTGTGTTAACTTTCTAGACCTGATGTTATTTTAGGTTATCGCGTATACCTATCTTAAAGTTCTGGTACCATTTTGGTAATTTACTGTATTGGTTAAGGTCCTGACATCCTACCATACAAAGCTGAAGAAGTACACTGGAAAACAAATGGAGATACTATGCTTATACTGCTATCAAATATCACAAAAGAAAATCTTTGGAAGGGGAATTTTATGTAATTAGTTACAATTTTTTTTTCTTCGTTTTTCCGTGAATATCTGACATGTTGTGTTATAATGTTATAACTATCATGTAGAGAAGTTGCGTGAGTTATCTTGGAGTGGCATCCCACCTTATATGCGACCTAATATATGGAGACTACTACTGGTAAGAGAACAATTTCTATTATCTAATGAATTTATTTTTATATATATTATTTTTCATATTTTTAAGGAAAAAAGGTCCTGGGGTGCATAAACAGACCAGTAAGTCTCATTATCGAATTATACACCATAAAAGGGAGGAACAATTGGGATCTGACTTGAATTGGCCAATTGGGTATGAGTGCTGATAAACTTTTGGAGTATACTATTTGTCCCCCTTAAACTTTGTATTTTGTTGCATGTGTGAAATTTAAGTGTCAGATGGTGACAGGGATATGCGCCACCCAATTCAGACAGGCGTGAAGCAGTTCTATCAAGAAAAAGGCTGGAATATGTTGAATGCGTCTCCCAGTATTATGACATACCAGATACAGAGCGTACAGATGAAGAGATTAATATGCTTCGCCAGGTAAATTGTTGTCTCAGCATATAAAATAAGTGATTAATATGTTGAATATGTCTCCCAGTATTATACCCTCTACCTATCTGTTGTCTCAGCATATGAAATCAATGATTACTGTATCACCTTTTGGTTTGTGATTGCCCAATTACTTATTTTTCCACTATAAGCAAGCGATGGATGGTACCAGCATGGTGATGTGCTTGCTGGTCATTATGTAATGGTATAGGCCATAAGATAACACTTGCATAATGCTGCAATTGTATTATCCGAGTGTAATATTGACAATGAATCTAATTTGCAACTCCCCCCCCCCTCCTCTCTTATAGATTGCTGTAGATTGTCCAAGGACAGTTCCAGATGTAGCGTTCTTTCAGCATGCTCTAGTTCAAAAATCTTTGGAGCGTATTCTTTATACTTGGTAAAGTACCACTACCTTTTTATTGGTTGCAGCTTTTGCTCATAAATAGTTGTTGCTGTAATATCTCATCGAAGCTGAGATTACTCATGCAAGGAAGAAGAATAAGTTTAAAGAAATAATGCAGAAAAATGATTACCAGTACTCAGCTTGTACCTTTGGTATATATTTGTACTGGTATTGAGGACTTGTATGGTACCTAACATATTGTTGTTGATATAAGATGCCGAGCAAAATACTGCATGGACGATATATCAGATGCAAACACTGTAGTATATGCAAATCATTGCACTGTATGCTGTCCCAAGTGCAGCAACATATACTAAAAAGACATCACTACATCCGAAAAATGGTATCTGGTGTAGATAAATGGAATAGTTTTACTGCACATGAAAATCAAATTTCAAGTATCACAGCGATGCTAACATAAAATTGAAACCGATTATAGGGCAATACGGCACCCAGCAAGCGGTTATGTGCAGGGAATAAATGACCTGGTGACACCATTTCTGATAGTGTTCTTGTCGGAACACCTGGAGGGGGGCATGGAGAACTGGTCTGTTTCTGATCTCTCTCCTCAGATTCTCTCCAACATCGAGGCTGACTGTTACTGGTGCCTTTCCAAGTTTCTAGATGGCATGCAGGATCACTATACATTTGCTCAGCCTGGTATCCAACGCCTTGTCTTTAGACTTAAAGAACTTGTCCGACGAATAGATGGTATTCTCTCTCTCTCTTTTTCTGTGGTGAACATTAGCCTCTCTCTCTCTGGTGAACAATTATTTTTTATTTGTAATGTTGTAAATTTTTCATTATTTTTTTTGTTTAGATTTGAGTCTTGTTGGTTCAAAGTTGATAGGCTATTGTACTAGGCTTGCTTTAAGATTGGCAATTGAATTTTTAAAAATGGTGTAATATTCTGTACTGAGTGGAGCGTAACAGTACCCTATCTGTCCAGTGTGACTGTACTGTACTGGAATGAAGAGCCCTGACCATCTTTTCAATATTTTCTTGGCCTATAATTGTTTCTGGCCCACATTAGATTACCAATACAATGCCTTCACCCCTTCGTCCGCCGCCCCTTTCATTTTGTATATTCTGATCTTGACAATACAATTCTGAAAGCAGATCATCTATGATATATTAAATGCAAAAGAAAGACGTGAAAGAAAAGTGGGAAGAACTTTTTCCAGCTGTGCGTTAAACTGGGCTGTTGATGTTCTTATTATTTTTTCTACTTGTTGCTATTTATCAGAACCTGTGTCGAAACATATAGAGGATCAAGGGCTTGAGTTTCTCCAGTTTGCTTTTCGCTGGTTTAATTGTCTAATGATTCGTGAGGTAAGTAACCCAAAATTTTTTCAAGTTTTTATTAATGAATTTTTTTTATATTTGTCTTAGTTCAAGTGCTAATCTGATCTTGTCACACTTTGCAGATACCGTTTCACCTTGTGACACGCCTATGGGACACATATCTTGCGGAAGGAGATTCTTTGCCGGAGTTTCTTGTGTATATATCTGCTAGCTTTTTGTTAACTGTAAGTTTTCTTTATTACATAGGGAATATTGACCATCTTTCATATTTGTTACTCAACTATTATTTAGCTTTATAGTTTACTGATACGTGCATTTGTTTTTTTTTATTCTTATTCTTATGTATTAGTGGTCAGATAAGCTTCAGAAATTAGATTTTCAAGAGATGGTGATGTTCCTTCAGCACCTACCTACAAAGAACTGGTCCCACCATGAGCTAGAGATGGTCCTATCACGTGCTTACATGTGGCACACAATGTTCAATAGTTCTCCAAGTCACCTAGCTGGCTGAAACTTAAAGAAGAAAAGAAGGAAGCTACTGTATTATCTTTCCTCATCTATTGTTTGGTTGCTCCTAGACTCCTAGTTCTGGTTATCGGATGTATTTATTATCCTATCTGGCAAAGAAAGGTTTTGTATTGGTTTTGGTGCTGTATTTGTTGTTTGTATTTGATGTACAATTGTGTAGCATTTTTCTTGCTATTACTATGCTTACATGAAAAGATAAATGAATTCACATAGTTGAACTTGTTTCTTTTAATTCTTTACAATTTTCAATATATGTTTTTGGTTTGCTCTATGGATGAGTTTCTGTTATGGATTGGTAAATTGTAGTACTTTAACCACAGTTTGAAACTCCCATTCATATATGCAGCCCCTAACCAAAAGTTAATGTTCCTGAATCTAACTAGAAAGGAAAAAATATATAACTGCCAGAAGCAGCCGAAAATTGCTTGCTTTAGTTTTATGTAGTAATCGTGATAAAACAAACACCGCTATTATTATTCAACTTAATATATAAAGATGGGGGCTTTGACCCTCGTTTTTGCTTCAATATGGCTCCGTTTGGATAAGGTGTGGGAAGAAGGGAAGAAAGAAAGAAGTGCAAAGAAGTATTGGGAAGTGTGTAATTTTGTGAAGAGTTTGGATTGTTTATAATAAATTTATTTTCTTATTCTTTTTTCTCTTTTTTCCAAATGAAATTCAAACGGAGCCTTATAAAACATTGCTATTATTTTCCATCACTGCTCAAAATCGCAGCAAAGGCTTCAATTTTTGAACAAGGAGACGTTGCTATTATTGAGTTTCAAAACAAATATTTCTCCATTTCCGATCGCTATGCACAGGAGAAAAGAGCTCCTCCGCAAGCTTCCTCGGTTCCTCTCTAAACTTTCATCCAACACCTCTCGTGCATTCCAAAAACCACTCTTTTCGCCCGCCTCTCTCTCCTCTGAGCAGGAGAGCAGCAGTGCTTCTCTGCGCTCTCCTTCAAACCACCGCCTCATTTCTCTTTTAAACTCATGCCTTCAGCCATGCGACCTCCCCAGAGGCCGCCAAATTCATGCCCAAATCGTACTAAACGGAGTCAACTGTAATGTTATCGACACAAGACTTTTGGGTATGTACGTGTTGTGTGGAAGCTTCGACGAAGCAAAGGAGTTGTTCTATCGTGTAGAGAGAGACTCCCCAGAGCCATGGAATTGGGTAATTAGAGCTCTAACCATGGTTGGTTGGTTTAAACTTGCCATCTTATTCTATTTAAAGATGTTGCAAGCTGGGGCCATCCCAGATCGGTACACTTTTCCTTATGTCATCAAGTCTTGTTGTGCTATTTCATCTTTCGAATTGGGTCGGTTTATACACAAGACTATATCTTCGCTAGGTTTGGATACTAATGTGTTCGTGGGTAGTTCTTTAATCAGAATGTATGCAAACAATGGTCACCTAGACGAAGCACGAGAGATGTTCGATAGAATGCCTGAAAGAGACACTGTTTTGTGGAATGTTATGCTCGACGGATATGTAAGAAGAGGTTGCATCCAAGAAGGAACAGAACTCTTCAAAGCTATGAGGAAAATGAATGCTAATCCCGATTTTGTGACTTTCTGTTGCTTACTATCAGCCTGTACAAGTGAATGCATGTTGACTTATGGAGCTCAACTTCATGGGTTAATAACAAAGTGCGGGTTTGAGTCGCATCCAATGGTCAGTAATACATTATTGGCCATCTACTCAAAATTACAGTGTTTACTTGATGTAACAAAATTATTTAATATGATGCCGGAGAAAAATTTAGTCACATGGAATTGCATGATATCAGGTTTCGTGCAAAATGGGTTCATACCTGAATCTTTGGATTTATTTCACAAAATGCAAAAACATGGAGCAAAGCCTGACTCATATACACTTGCAAGTTTCCTGCCAGCTTTATCTGACAACAATCTCCAACAGTGTATGCAGATCCATGCATATGTCGTGATAAATGATATTTACATGGATGCCTTCATGGCTAGTGCTCTGATGGATGTATATTTCAAATGTAAAAATGTTAACCTGGCACAAGAGGTCTTTCGTTGCAGCCAAGAGTTGGATGTTGTTAGTTGCAGCACCATGGTTTCGGGATATGTGCTCAATGGAATGTGCAACAATGCTATAAAAATATTTCGTTTGATGTCAGTAAAAAGGATAAATCCTAATGCTACTACACTAGCTAGTCTATTGCCAGCTTGTACCAGCCTTACTGCTTTCAAACTCGGGAAAGAAGTGCATGCACGTATTTTAAAATATGCGTGTGAAAACAAATGTTATGTAGCCAGCGCTTTGATGGACATGTATGGAAAGTGCGGCAGGCTTGACCTTTGTCAGTACATTTTTGACAATATTAATCAAAAAGATACTATTGCTTGGAATTCTATGATAACAAATTGCTCACAGAATGGCGAGCCCAAGAGAGCACTAGATCTATTCCGTGAAATGGGAACTGGACGGTTGAGCTTTGATAGCGTCACCGTTTCTTCTGCTTTATCTGCTTGCGCAAGCATACCAGCATTAAATCACGGTAAAGAGATTCATGGTTTCATTACTAAAGGCTTTCTAAGAACAGATTTATGCACCCAAAGTGCTTTAATTGATATGTATGGTAAATGCGGCAATCTTGAACTAGCCCGTATATTGTTTGACAATATGCCTGCGAGAAATAGCGTGTCATGGAATAATATAATCTCTGCTCATGGAACCCATGGTAGGGTCAATGATTCAATAGAGTTGTTTCAACAAATGAAAGATTCAGGGTTTGAACCTGATCATATAACCTTTTTGGGGTTAATATCGGCATGTGCGCATGCTGGTGAGGTAGAAAAGGGTTACCAAATTTTCCAATCCATGATAGAGAAATATGCAATCCTGCCTCGTCAAGAGCATTTTGCGTGCATTGTAGATCTCTTTAGCCGTGCAGGGCAGCTTGACAGAGCCTTAAATTTCATAGACAAGATGCCATGCAAGCCGAACAGTAGCATATGGGGAACAATCCTAGCAGCATCTCGGGTCCACCGAAATTTAGAGGTTGCTGAGCTCGCATCAAAGAAATTGTTTGAACTAGACCCTGAAAATTCAGGATATTATGTACTCATGTCTAATGTTAATGCTGTCTCTGGTAGGTGGGATGGGGTTACCAGGGTTAGGAGTTTGATGACAGAGAAAGCTGTTAAGAAGATACCAGGTTATAGTTGGATTGAGGTGAATGGTGTTAGTTCTGTGTTCAGTTCAAGCGATAAAAGCCACCCAGAGTGGGAGAGTTTGTACTTAGCGTTAAATGGACTGCTTTCGGTGTTAAGGGATGAAGGTTATGTTCCTGACCTCTGATTGAATTCCCCAGTGCATGTTGACAGATATTAAGGTGGTATAATTTTTTATACTATATTTTTATGTGAATCTTTTTTAATAATATAATTTCTCACAAGTGCTTTGAGTCTATATATGTCACAGACAAGAAAAGAAAAAAAAGAAAAAGAAAAACTATCAGAATTTCAACATAAATTTATTGAAATAGGGCCCAATACAGGGTTCAAAAACCATACATGAAATTCGTGAATATTCCAAGATAAGATGGAATTGTGATACTTTATTTGTAATCCATCATTACATTCTAAAAGATACAAACATCTCATCTGTACCAGGATGGCAAAAGCAGAGGCTTTAAATATTCATTTAAACAATAAGACTGGTGAACATAGTTGAAGTTATCCTGATTGTACATATACTCTCTTCTGTTTTGTTGTTGTCTTCCTCTTTTAAAAACAAACATACTAGATAGAAAACAAACCAAAAAATGAAGAATAATACTTGAAACAATATGAAACAACAGCTTGGTGTTTACTCATCATCTAGGCCAGGTATGTACAGCAAGCTGACGTCAAACATTACGGGACTATTTGGAGCTACTCTCGGCCTACCTGGTGCTGAATTTAGCCCTTTTGGGAATGCCAGCTGGATTAAATATAAATCAAGTGTAAAATTGTATGCTAGCTTCGAATAAGCAGTACATAAAGTTATGAGCAAGGAAGTTTGAAGTGCACAATTTACAGTGCTATTTCTAAAGTTCAGTACAGTTTAAAAGTTAGATTGGGGCATTTCTAGGGTCGAATAGGAAGACAGAGAAAACATGTACCGAGCCTGGTATGTAAAGCCGACGCTTTCCTCCCACCTTCATGCTCAAAATGCCTTCATCAAGGCCCTTTATCACCTATATTAAAACATGTTCATTATTTATGACAGGTAAAAGCATGTATTAGTACTTTGTAGAGGCAAGTATGGATGAAATAAAAGATAGTGTGTGTGAATTACTATTATGAGTACCTGGCCGGAGCCAACTCGAAATATGTAAGGTTGACCTTTCTCCAATGAACTACAGGCCAAATAATAAAGTACAATTTTTATGACAATTAGTACAAAATAAAAGTCATATCATGGTGAGATTTGATTAAATAAATCTGCCCAGATATGCAAACACAGAAATATTTTGAATAGTGAGTTGAAGATAGGGTTACCACCTGTCAAAAATTTGGCCAGAAGGAACCATTGCAACATAATTTGCAGCTACCTACACATGCACAAGAAAAAGGAAAAAGCTTAAGAAATAAAATTATTTTATATTTTTTTGAAGAAAATTTTTTTTATATTATAACCAGAGAGAGAGAGAGAGAGAGAGACCTGGAATCCAATTGGCGGGCTGGGACCTTCTCCCACGACAATATCTTTATATTGCAAACCAGATTCAGTTGTTACCATTGGTATCTACAAATCAAAATATATTCCCAAACATTTATCGATTAAATTTTGAGAAAGTTTAATATGCACTATAGTGCATAGGACTTTCTATGCACCACGGATGTTTTCAGAAATATTTTTATAAATTGACAAATCTAATTAAATCAATCTAATCTACATATTGAAATTTCATAACAAACCAAATTTTACAATTTTTGAGATTTTATTACTATTTTTTTCGAATTTTTTAAAACATGCCATTTTTGGAAGGTATACTATTTACAATATTTCAAAAATGACATGTTTTAAAAAATTCGAAAAAAATAGTAATAAAATCTCAAAAATTATAAAATTTGGTTTTCTATGAGACTTCAATATGTAAATTAGATTGGTTAAATTAGATTTGTCAATTTATAAAAATACCCCTGAAAAATGTCGTGGTGCATAGAAAATCCTATGCACTATAGTGCATATTAAACTTTCTCTTAAATTTTTATACAAATTAATGAATGAAAGTAAAAAGATGTTCATAATGCTCCAAAGATCAAGTACAAAATTACTGCTTCTAGCTAAACTGAATGCAGAGATTAGCACAGTACCAAACCAGTCTGGTCTGACTTGATGTGTCCTGGTTCTGAACTAAACAGTTCTATTTATTTTCTGAAATTTTTTGATTGTTTATTTATTGCCCAGAAAATATTAAAGAGGACAAATTGAAAGAAAAAGGGATGCCTGTAATCTCACCATACATTTTCAAGCTCCTTTTCGCAAGCCTGATCACACAGCTTTGGTTTATCCTCTGGAGGCAACCCAGCTCCATTGGCATTAAATGGTAGCAAACTAAAAGCCGGTATGCCACACAATAGTCCAACCATGCTTCTCCTTGTAATTATACAATAATCTTCTCTGTCAGTAATTGTGCTGACACTGTTTTCATGGCTCAGAGAACACGAACATACTCCAAAATTTGAAGTCTTAATTGTGGATTTGTGCTGATTTTTACATTGTAATCTCTTGGGAAAACTTGGCCCTGAAAATGAAAATGATGTATAAAGTTAGTTTCAGTTCTCTATCCTGGTACCCAACTTGAATAACTAATATCAACCAGCATTCTCTATCCTGGTTTCCATACCGGTCAGGCCTGGTACCAGGATAAAGCGTTTTAATTTTTCAGTAACAATCTGTAAGAGACGAGAGAGAGAGAGAGAGAGAGAGAGAGACCTGAGGGGAGGAGGAGAGAGGAAAGAGTAGAAGCCATGGATAGGGAGGAGAGAAGCTTCGTCTGTAAACCAGAGAAAAGATAAAGAAGCGCGCCATGCAACACTCCTCTGTCCTCTCCTCCACTCGTTAGCTGAGAAACAGTCATCTCCAGTTCTCTTAGAACTGCAGAATCCATTTCTTGTCCTTCCATAGACTAATTTACCACTGGATATATGCATTACTTTTAACTGGAGGTCTGTGATCATATTCCTCCTTTACTGCTCAATTGGATTAAGTATTAATCAAATTAAATTACCCATAATCCCAGAGTCAACTAGATATACACTAATTTCCCCCCTTTCAGAAATTGAGATATTTTACAAAAGTATATCTAGTTGACTCAAAACGGAACGCCTAGTGATAGATACAATTTCGAATTTTACTCAAAACTTGATCAGAATTTTAGGAATCTTCTTGCTATTTTTACTTTTGGAAACGTTCTTTTTCTTTATTTGAGAAGTTTTAAAAAATTCAAAACAATAGCAAATTTAATTTCGTATTATATTTCAATATGTAAATCACATTAAATATCTTATATCGACTGTTTGGATATATAAATAATAATTATAAGACTCAGATTGTTTATATTTTTGCCGAAATAAAAACATCATCAGAATTAGCCTAGTTCATCAAAATAGATGTAAACTTTCCGATTCAAACCCAAATTTTACCCTATTGAAATTCAAATATCATCTAATTAGAGGGTCCTGAAATTATATACCTCATAAAATAACACTTCTACTTGGGTCATGATTCTCATGAGCATATGTTAGAAGGTCATATGCTTTTGAGGAACTAATTATGCATCTGGAATTCTGGATATATGGATTTGATAGCGCAAAATAAGTTGTATCAACTTTAAACTAAAGGGTATTGAAATTTTCTAATTTATTTCAATTTTCAAAGGAAAAAAAAAATCATTATCAGATTTTGAACGGCATCTCATATCGGAGCATCCTTCGTTGTATGACGTGGCAGGAAGAGAATTATGAGGCATTTTAATTCACGTGAACATGGGAGCATTATAATTGGTCATATCAAACTTTATACACGAGGTCTTCTTAATTAAGAAATTCAAGTTTCTATGAATGAAGAAAATATTATACTTGCTAACCTTTTATCAACTCAACATATCAATTATTTATTAATCTGGCTCCAAATCATTAATTTCAATTTTTTCGGTAAAAGAATATTACTTTCTTGTTATAAACATTTTTACGACAATTAAATATTATACCGGGAGCCATAATCAATGACAGCTAAGGCAGTATGTATATCTATTATATTATTTCACACTAAGCAGTAGTATCTCATCAGTATTGCAACGACTTATCATAAATTGCTATCTTTAGTAACTTTTGATTACATATACCAAAGCAGTATGAATATTTACATTATTAGTAGTATATGTCGTATAAATGCCGACAAAAAACTATGGCTTACAAAATGCAAGAAATACACTTGAATAGTTAGTCATATCTCATATGTTCTTTTGGATCATTTCCCTAACTTCATCCAACACAAGCCATGCTTTATGTCCTCCGATTACCTCGGCCTTCCACTCTCCATCTTTCCATACCTAGATAAGTATTTCGATAACATCAATAAATGAATGAAAGAGTACATTAATACTCACACTAACGGTTCACATGTATTATCCAGCTCTAATATTGGCCTTGAAACTTTCAACATATTCAACTTGATCTCTACCTTCCATTTTCATGTAAAATTTATCGTTACATATCTTCAATGAAAATCGTACGATAGTGCTGAATGTAATTTCCATTTTTAACCAAAAAATGATTACATAGGCTGATTCTACAGATTGAAACTTGATAACATATGGATCTAAACAAGAACTCTACAACTGAGGGGACCGAAAAAGATTTGGACAATATTTAAGGATCATGTATGTAATTACTTTTAAACAATTTTGCCAAATTTTCTTTCTTTGAAAATTTAGGGATATATTAGAGATGAACTAAAGAAAACTGTATTACCTGAATAGTAGGCATTTTCTGAAGGACAGCACCATTGACCAGTACAAATTCATAGACGGAAATATGTTAGTTAAAGTACAGTCAAAGTAAATTTAATAAACAATAGTGAATGAAAGTGTATATGAAACCAACTGACCGAAATGTTCCCTCGCTTTACCAAGGTTTGAGGAACTTTGTTGACATCCACAAAGTAGAACTTTATTCTACAATATTGAAAATAATAATGAAATTATCTTGTCATATACTCTTGTTGGCTAGAAATTTTGAGTGTTACCTAGGATAAAACTCAGCGGCGAGTTTCTCCAGCTTGGGCTTGAGATAAATACATTTCCGACACCAAGCTGCCATCCTGTGTCAGATACATTAAAACCAACAGAAAAGGTTTGAGATATGATCCTAGAGTTCTGTATTTTTTAAGAATCTGGTACCATACTGATCTTTACTGAAAATTACTAGCGGTCCACACTGGTACCAAAATTGGTTTATGAGATTCAATCGATTATAACAATTTATTTCAACCACCTAGTACCAGACAACTCAAGCACACTCCACACCAAATTCAGCTTGTGTGCATAAAACTAAAACAAAAGCAAAAAAAATTAACAAATAGTTATACATACAGACCAATCAATGACAATGGGCTGAGAATTCTCTTGCGATTTCTGGAGAATCTCATCGAATTCTTCCAAGCTATTAATCGGTTCCATATCAATGGAAGTAGGCCGGGACACATCTTGCCAAAAAGCCCCTGACTTTTGCACTTCAACCCTCATTTTCCTTCTTATTACTATCCTATCGCTCTCTAACCTCCTCATCAATCCTCGGCCGCTCGATCCCACCACGGAGCAACACCGACCGTTGGATAGCTGCATCCCGTACTCCCTCGTACAGAGCTCTCTGTACGGGAGACATGAATTGGGTGTCAAAGCCGCCATTGTTTGGTTTGGTATTGAAATTCTTCGTTGTTGTTGCTACTAAAGTCTAAAGATGATATCCACTTAGAAGCATTGACGATTTGTGATCTCGATTTGAGGGAAGTATATACTTCAATTTGTTCGGTGTTTAATTGCTGAAATTATCCTTAGTTGGGATCGGAAGTGGTAAAATCGAGAGAGGGAGAAAGAAAGCTTATCCAGTGACCAGTGTGGAACAGAAACAGAGGAGGAGAGAGAACCCGAGAGGGGGGGACCCAAAGACCAAAGTGACTGACGTGATTATCCATTTATCCTGGTGCTGGTGGGACCCGCAAGCGCCATAAAATATCTCTAGTTCTACTGGACGGCTGTGATTTCATCTTTCAGCTTAAATATCTCTTCTGAAGAGTTGGAGATTTGATTTGGGTTTCTGGCCCAAATTATTCTAAATGGGCCTATTAAAAGCCTTATTTATTTTGTTGTGAATTGGACGGCTTTATACAAAGAAAAAAACCCATGGGCCAGAAGACGAATAAATTTGAACTCAATAAATCTCTCCAGTTCTATCTCACTGAATCCTCGAGCTGCTTCCAATCCAGCGGCGGACTAGTTGTAAACATCTCCATTTCATAATGAAATGGAGAGATATGTCCGATTTGAGAACAACTGTAATCTCGACAGTCTCTTGAATCTTGATCTCTTCCACTCCACACACACAAGACGAGCGATCCTGTGTACTAATCCCTTGAATTTTTTTTTTTTAAATCGCAAATTGATCTCCGTCTCCGTGAGCAATGGCGATGGAGGCTTCAGCAAGTAGCTTGAGCATAGCATCTCCACATTCTTCCTCTTTGAGGCACTGTGCGAAGCACCATCTTGTCTCTCTCCCTCCTCTTAACACTTCTTTCTTAAATGGAGGTAATTTTTTTTTTTTTGTTTTTAATGACGAAAGCTTTTTCTTTTTTTTTCCCCAATAATTCCTTGTTAAAAACGAACTTGGTTTCAACACTATTTTACAATGTTTCAACCAAATTGCCAATTATATTTTTTCTAACACTCACTTTCTCTATATTGTCTCCTTTTCTGAAGTAAATTAAACTCTTCCTTTATTCCTAGGTGGTTATTTGAAATCAATTCCAATTCAGAGAGTGAGCTCAACTAGATGGAGGTGTCGAGCACTTCGCATTCAGATGAACTTGGTCGAGCGGTTTTCTAGAGTAGTTAAGGTTTGTATTGATTAATGGTTTAAATCTCTTAACATTCTACCAAAGAGGTTGTGCTAGGAACTCTCATGTGCCTCTTACCTATGTGAAAATTTGTCCTTCCGGTTGCATGTTTTTTTCAGAGCAACATGCTTAATCCAAAACTTGCTCAAAGATTGAAATACATTTCATCGTCTGCCAAATCAAAAGAGTCACTCTATTACTGGTTTTAATGTTTCTTAATCCCTGTGTACATGTTATATTTGGCTTTTTCCCCCCCTTGTAAATACTCTATCCTATCAAGTAGTGCATATTAGTAGGAATTTTACTTCCAACACTTTATTGACTAACAATTCTCCTTTTTTTTGTTTGGTTTGTTTCATTTTGGCTTTGTGATAGTCATATGCAAATGCATTGATAAGTTCCTTAGAAGATCCAGAGAAGATACTGGATCAAGCTGTGACTGAGATGAATGATGACCTAGTTAAAATGAGACAAGCAACAGCACAGGTGTGTGTGTGTGTGTGGAGCCAAATCATAGCACAAAATATATACATTCAGATACACCCACAAACATGCATACTTTCATTTACTCGTTTCGAAGTGAAATCCTTATTTGCTACGATTTAATTTGTCTGATGTGTATGTCCTTCTTCTTTAGGTAATAGCATCACAGAGACGGTTGGAGAACAAATATAAGGCTGCTGAACAATCTTCTGAGGATTGGTGATTTCAAATGTTCTTCCTGTACTTGACTATGTATTTCCTGTCTGTACCATTCAACAATAATGGTGCAGGTGTCTGCAGAATTGACTTTATTGTACCATTTTTTTTTTTACCAAACAAACATACCAGAATTAAGCAGGGAGAATCTCTTACAGAACTTAGCAACATCTTCTATGGTTTTCACAAGAAGGGGGAAAAAGGATGATCTCTTACCATTTTGGATATTGGCAGGCTCTTACTAAACTGAGTTTTGAATTACAGAATGTATCACTTGAAATAGTACGAAATTGCTTATTTAAATAAACAGGTATAAAAGGGCACAGCTAGCTCTTCAAAAAGGAGATGAGGACCTGGCGCGTGAAGCTCTAAAAAGACGCAAATCTTATGCTGTAAATAAATAATATTTGAGTTAAGCTAATATATTCTTAAACTCATCATGCTGGAGTGATTTTACATGCCAAATTTGTAAATTTAACATAGATTTTGGAATTGAGCTCTCCAACCACCTTTGTAAGCTTAAGAACATACTAGATTTGCACTTTAGTATTTTGTCTATATTTTCTGCATCATAATACATTACACCCATTTCTAGTTAGATCTATTATATATTCATTTGCATGTTTATTGATTCTTCTAACCTACATTTAAATGCAGGACAGTGCAAACTCACTGAAGGCACAGTTTGATCAACAGAAGAGTGTTGTCGAAAATCTCATATCGAATTCAAAGGTGTTTGTTATTATTTTTATTCCATCAAACCCCAGTTGAATCCATTTAAGTCTGTGTATTTTCTATGTATTTAACAATTAACATTGTTAAAGTGCTATCCATCTTTTTCTTTCTTTCTTTTCTTTTTCCTGGATATGTAGGTCTTAGAGAGCAAGATTCAAGAAGCCAAGTCTAAAAAAGATACTCTGAAAGCCCGTGCTCAGACAGCAAAGTCTGTAATAGTTCTTTCTATGGATTGTCTTGTGCAGTTTTAAATTTTGTTGTAGTGCATAATTTTTTTATTTCTTTCTATTTAGGACTGCCACTAAGGTGAATGAAATGCTGGGAAGTGTAAATTCAAGCAGCGCCCTTTCAGCATTTGAGAAGATGGAAGAAAAAGGTATTGGCATGTATTTTCACTTGTGTACGATCACGACTGGTTCCTACATTTAGGATGCAAACATCGGAGCATATTGGACCTTTTCTAAAATTTTAATAGAAGCAGCCATTGACTGAATAGATCTCTTCCATGGGGGATCCCTGTGAACCCAAATTAATGCAAATCTAAGAAACAAAGGGAAAATAATTCACCAAAGTTTGGCCAGACATCTATGGACTGAACTTTTTTTTTTTTAATTATTCATCCCTAAAATTTTTGAACTTAGTACCTCACTAGCTAATTTGTCATATGTGGATCACATTTTATGGTTCTAACTTCTAAGACTCTGTTGTTTAATAACAGTCCTGACTATGGAATCTCAAGCTGAAGCTCTGAACGAGTTAACTGCTGATGAACTTGATGGGAAAGTATGGCTTTTCTACCAAAAGACAAAAAAAAATATATCAAAATTATACACTTCATATTTAGTATCGCTCAGCTTTTTCATTTTCTGTATGTAGTTTGCTATGCTTGAGACATCCTCAGCAGATGATGACCTAACAAAATTGAAAATGGAGTTGTCAGGTGTATCCTTGGTAAGTTGAATGACAAGTGTTACATGCATTATTGAATTACAAGCATTTTTTCCCCCATTTCCTTTGTTCATTCGTGCATTTACTCAGCTTGTCACTTCATTCATGTCCGTATAATCCATATTGCCTTGCTAGTTAAATGTACCTTCACTATTTCCAACAGCCTACTACATTACTAGATATATTTTAGATGTTAAGCTCTTCAACTTTTCAACAAAACCCCATCAGTCACAGCTTCACACAAAGCTACATTTGTCCCTTTTTGTGTCTTTTATTTGGATTCGGGAAGAGAAGATTTTTGGAGCAGCGATGGTATTGGCGCTGATAACACTTCTGGTGTTGATCTTGCTTTTTCAAGCCACAGTGGCGACAAAAGTTGTGGCAATCCTAATTGTAATGGTAACCCTGTCATCAGTTGTAGTTGCAGCGCTTGGTGGGGCAGTGGCAGCTGTGGTTGCTGCAACTCTCATGGCAGCAGCAGCAGCGACAACTGCTGTGGCCGGTCTGGCCATAGCTGTTGCAGCCACAGTAACTTGGGTGGGAGTTCTGGCCATGGCTGTGGTGGCTAGTATAGTATTTACAGTTGCACTGTCGGAGTTGACTCTTGGTGGGAAGCGACAAGCAGGTCGGTGGCGACGGTTTTTGCAAAAGATTCGGTGGTGGTAGCTGGTGATTGTGTGGGCTCCACAGAGTTGTTGGATCATATATGACAAAAACATGTAAATATTGGGAAAATTAGATGTATATTTGTATATAAGGGTAACATTGAGAACTAATTTGGCAACATCAGTTCTTCTTCTTCTTTTTTTCCTTCTAAAACTTAAGGCTGTTTACATGCTCAAAATGAGTTGAAACAACAATTAATTTGGGCATCATTATAAAATTGGAGACGGGGAACTTTTGTGAAACTTATCAGGGTGTTACTCATTTTTCCAAGTTTTGAGGGTCATACTAACAAATGTTGCAAATGACATGTCACTGAGTAATTTTATTTGACTGCAGAAAGGAGAACTTCCTGCTGGTAGAACTGAAAATGGAGGTTCAAAATCAGTGAATTCTATCAAACATATCGAGTTTGAGTCTGAGCTTGATGAGCTAAGGAAACAAGCAAAGGAATATTAATATTTGCTGGTGATTTGTCATTTTTTTTTTCTCAAAAGTTCAATCTTGTCCTTGTATAGTTCGAAAGAATGTATATATACAGTAAAATAATGTGGAGATGGTTAGGTTTACTGCTCATCCATAAAACGTGGCAAAATGTATATTGAGAGCTTGAATACTGTATTCTGCATATCTTTTGATACATTGGTGAGAGAACCCAACAAATGTCATAGTCTCTAGCAATACTGATACATACTGGTACAAAGTGCTGACCTCTCTGATCCAGTTCAAGATTGCACAATCCTTGGGAGTCTGGTACAATTATGAGTTTGATACCTCATTAGGATTTGCTGATCTTTCTTGTTGTATGAACATGAAATGCAAATAGCATGAGGAGTTTCTTTGGCTGGCAAAGTCAGGAAAGAATTCATATTTGACACATGTATGTGCAGCCTGTTCAAACTTCAAGGTTTTGACTGAAGAATAATAATTTGAAAAATCGCATCACTCCCAAATTGAACACATGATGTCCAATTGTTATTATTATTAGTACAATAATACTTTCATGTGGGAATTTTAATTTATCTTCCAAACAATCATTGAGGGAAGTGCACGCAGACAGTGTGGACCTAATTAGTTTATTGAAGTATCATTTGACCACATGGTCCACATGGACCACATCCATACCGCTTTAGTTGGTCAATACACAACGCCAATCCTTTTTAACTTCCAAATCCAAGTACGACACTGTTTTTGGGTTTTTATGTGGCTTTAATACTGTAGCTTCTTTGTTGTCGCCTTTTGACGACATGTTATATCTTTGTCCTGAAAATAAAATATTTATTAGGCTTCCTGGTGAAATCAACCTTATAAGAATTCGAACACAGTTCGTCAAAATTAGCTTCAGAAAATATGATAGAAATTAAAATTACTGTCTTTCCTTGTAAAACTTCATAATTGAAGTACCCTTTAGAGTCGGATTTTCGCACCTCGCCTCTATGTCATAATAGAGGCAAACACTTGGCTCGGATTAAAGCAATATCATAATTGCTTTAGTGGTATTAACTAAATAAAATATGATTTCCAAATCAATTAATTATTAAATCAATTGATCAGCTTGATAGCAAATATTGATTTTCTTTAGCAAAAATAAATAAAAAAATGAAATTTTTTTATGATGATGAATCCTACTACTTCTAATCCTCCGATTTCCACACAAAATATAGGGCATATTGCTCAAATTATTGGCCCAGAACTCGATATTGTTTTTTCCCCAGGAAAAATGCCTTATATTTATAACGCTTTGGTAGTTAAGGGTCGAGGTACAATTGGTCAGGGGATTAATGTAACTTGTGAGGTACAACAGTTATTAGGAAATAATCGAGTTCGAGCTGTAGCTATGAGTGCTACAGATGGTTTAACGAGAGGAATGGAAGTGATTGATACAGGGGCTGCTTTAAGTGTTCCAGTTGGTGGATCGACCCTCGGACGAATTTTCAACTTTCTTGGTGAGCCTGTTGATAATTTAGGCCCTTTAAATCCATACGATTTTCTCGACCGAAATCAAGTAGGTTTTCCATGAAGAAGATTTTGTTCAGCATGTTCTATTGGATACTGGTAGGAGAAGAACCCGACTCGGTATTGGGAAAAAAGAAAGAAAGCAGAACCAAGTCAAGATGATATAGATCACCCCTTCTTCTTGTGCCAAAGATCCGACCATTTCGGAACTGGAGTTCCATTTACTTTCAATTTCCATTTAAGAGTTCCTATGGGTTTCCACACCCTTTTTTTAGACCTCGAAAGAAATGGACAAATTCCTTTTTTTAGGAACACATAAAAGAAATAGGGATAATGGTAATCCTATTTTGAAGTAAGCCTATCATTAACAACTTCATTCTCATTTATGAATTTTCTACTAATAGAAGTCCATGTCCTGACGAGAGAGAATTTGTAACTTGCTATTCTCTTGTCTAGCAGGCAAGAGATGGGCCTCTTTAGGTTTCGAAAGTCCTGTTGAATCATATACTCGGGGGGTGGGTATGGGACAGACGATTTCCAAACGGACTACTTGTGAGATACGGCTGTCTGACGGTGTCCCTGTCATGTAAACACCATGCAACCAGGCCTTAGAGCGTGGGGGAAATTCAGGGGTTGGTAAATACTGTACTAGATGTTGCTCCAAATTGCATCCTGTCTATTAGGGGGTGGTGATGTTTGAGACCTTGACTGACCAGAGACCCATGTAAAATACCCCCGTCCCTGTCCAGACACTAGTGCAGTCATGTAAAGCGTGGTTGGAAACGGTATAAGTCCCACTATGGTAACGGTTGCCTTACAATCAGACTATGTGTGTTTATTGCATCATGTATGCCAAATTGAATTAAATTATTGCGTGGTGAAATTGAATTGCTTGATGATCCAAACTGTGCCCAAAATAATGGCCAAATTATGCTGTAACGCATGACGGTTACGGCCGGTCTGCGTGTGCGGTGGCTAACGTAGCTGCCCAGTCATGGTTCATGTACTTAGGCATATTGGCAGTGAGTACTGGAGTGTCCCATTGCATGTAGGACTGGATTGGTCCAGTGGTGACCCTTGGAGCTGGCCAAGGGGCAGTCCAACCTGGTTTGACCAGCCCCATTAGCTGCATGACACCTAGCAGCTTAGTCATTTAGGCAGGGGGAGAGTGGGTTGCTGAAACCTGGTCCCCACCCCTTACTCTCTCTTTCTGGCCCAAATTGGTGGACAATTATGCCCTTATCCCTGCCAAATTCGTATTACCACTGTGTCTTACCAAAACAGACCCCTTGAGCTTGTTTGTGAGGTGCTAGACAGTGAAAAAGAGTGTTTGGATCATAGCTAAACAGTTGGGAAGGTAGAAAACAAGATTTTATGCATGGTTCTGGCCCCATATTACTCAAACCAGGCTGAAAACTAAGCATGGCAGTGCATAGCTCATGGATGGTGGATGATTTCATGACTTAACCAGACCAAGGCATGATGATTTGGTGCATTGCATAGTGCTGTTGGTGCACCCTAACTGACCATGTGCTAGTAAGAACCATAGGTCTGGTGTTGGTTGACTATCAAACCATGAAGCGGTGTTACAAACACCCGCAAACCAGTCACGCAACGGTGTTTGGCTAGGTGCCTTTACCACGTAATTGCATGAGTTATAGGCTGGTGTTGAGTATGACTGTGACATAAGGTTTTGATTGCTTGAACCAGACCCTGAGCAAGGTGATTCGGTGGACTTGAGCGGTGAAGCGGGTGCACCGCAGCAGTGAACGGCGGGTATACGGTATAAGGTTTGAGGTGCGGATTTCACCTGGACCCTAACTCTTGTTGCTGTGCTAAACTTAAAGTATATTATGCATGTTGCTTGATGTTTTTGCATGACTTAGCATGTAGCCTGCATGAATGAATTGCTATATTATATATATATGCTACATGACTGTGCATAGGATGGATTGTTATCTCATGACATGCATATTGAATGGTTTATTTTATTGTGGCTGAATTGTGACATATGGTATGGCTGTGCTAATTGTGTGATGAATGGTATTTACATCTTTGGAAAGCGGAGTCGCGACCGTCTTTCCAAGGGCCGTGAGATAAGCGCTTATGTTCCGGGACTCATGACTATGAGGGGGTAAATGTTCTCAGCAATTATGTACTATTTGGTTGTATTGATGGAAAGGAAATGACTTGGCTGATTGGTAACCAGCCTAGTATTGTGCATGGATAGGTGTCCAACAAGTGCCGGCTTTTGTATGAATTGAATTTGCAGATTTCGGATAATCGTTGCTGGCTGGCCTTGCATTGCATAGCATGAATTGCTAACTGTTTAATGAATAAACTGTGCAAACTATGTTCTTATATATTAAACAGTGTGTATTTAGTTCCGCAACATGAGACTTCGGGTTCATGCGTGGCTGGAACTAAATACCGCACTGAGAAATGGTTTCCTTTCTCACCGTACCATGTTTTCATGGGTTCCAGGTTTTGGCGGCGTGGGCTGAAGAGTTGGAGAAGTAAGCCATGTACATTATGTCAGGCTATGTTTTGTGTACTGGTGTACTGTTGCTTGTTTGATTGTATAACTATATGCTTGTATGTGTGTAAACTTCAGTTGCTAAGTTTACTAACTGTTGCTTGATGGGTTGGGTTGGGAAAAGACTTGATAAACTGTGTGAATGTTGCCTATATGGCTGGATGCCGTCTATTACAGAGGAAACTCTGTCGAAATTTTGTTTTGCACATGTTACAAGCATAACCTCAACTTGGAGTATTTGAACTGTTGCTAGTTAAGTGCATGGTGCTTAGTATACTAAAACATGGCATAATGACTTGTGGCCAATCAGTAAGCCTTGCGGGGCGTGCGAAGCACGTTCTTGCGGCGGAAATCGGTCACGCCGCCGCTGCGGGGTGTGACAGGTTTCTGAAGTGGTATCAGAGCATGGTATGACCCAACCAGACTGGTAGGATGTCTGAGTGGGGTAGGTCTAAGGGCTGTGGTATGTCGGGTTCCTTTTCTTTACGTGGCTGCTTGTTAACGGGTTTTGAGTTGGACAGGTTGCCATGCAACGTGAAGCAGGACAAGGAAGCAGGGTACGTGAGCGTGACCCTCTCAACCGTGCAGGTGATGAAGGCTTAGAGCCAAATCCGGATGAGCCGGTACCGGTTGAGACGATACGCAGACAGGCTGCCATTGATGTTAGACTGCTGGCAGCATATGAACAAGGCCGCTATTTGACTCATGAACTAGGAGCAGTGCCAACTGCCCCAGTGAATGAAGCTAATGAGTTTAGGCGGCTATTGGCTGACTTTGGTAGCCAGCACCCGCCACGGTTTGATGGCACAGGCGGGTATAAAGCGGCTGAAGAATGGTTAGAGAGTATCAATAATAAGTTTCAGCTGGTCAGAGTACCGGATGCAAATAAGGTTGAGCTGGCCACTCCGTACTTGGAGAACTCGGCCAGGTTCTGGTGGAAAACAGCAAGGAGGAGCTTTACCGGTGAGCAGTTAAGAATACCATGGCAGTGGTTTGAGCAAGTGTTTACTAGAAGATACTTGAGCTCTGCCCAAAAAGAGAAGCTGAGGCAGCAATTTCTCACTCTTACCCAAGAAGGCATAACAGTCGGGCAGTACAATGACACCTTTGTTGAGCTGTCTCGCTATGCACCAGATGTGACTGGCGATGAGTATTTGTATCGCAGGCAGTACCTAAATGGGCTTGACCCAGACATTGCCCAAGCATTGGATGCTACAGGGGAAAATGAAGTACAAGAACTGATGGATCGAGCTGAAAGAATGGAAGGGCATGGCAAAAGAAAGTCTAGTTGGGGACAGGCCAGAAATGTTAAGCCTAAGTTTGTGAAGCCGGTTCCATTTAATAAGCCGGTTGCTAATGTGAAAGGACCTCAATCTTCTGCACCAGTGCAATTCAAGACTGGCATGGGTAATCAAACTCAAAAGGCATGGTGCCGTACATGTAATAGTCCCCATCCAGAGGCACAATGTCGAGTTGCTAAAGGTTTGTGCTTTAATTGTGGAGAAAGCGGGCATTGGAAGAATGAGTGCCCGAAAGTGCAACAAGGTTTCGTGAGAGGAGGACCTGCCTTTGGGATGGCGGGTAGAGGACGTGGAAACCCTACATGGCGGGGTGGCAGAACGGGCGGTCGTGTGGCCGTTCATGCTGTGGAAGTGATTCCAGAAGAATCCGAAGAGGCACAACAAGAAGATGACCCAAGTTCAACTGCACCCACCGAACTTATGACAGGTAATGTTTTTATTTCAGGTCAGAGAGCTTTTGTGTTGTTTGATACGGGGTGTAGTCATTCGGTCGCGGCGAGGGATTTCGTGGAGAGTTGCGGCTGGCCGACTAAGTCGCAAGAGAGAGCTCTCAGTGTTCAGACTCCACTTGGTTACTTTAAAGAGGTGTTGCAATGTTGTAAGGGACTTAAGGTGATGATAAATGGGCGTGATTTGGAAGCTGACATGTTGGTTTCGGACATAGCCAGGTATGATGCACTACTCGGTTTTGATTGGCTGACTCGGCATCATGCGATGATAGATTGTGCAAAGCGGCTGGTCCGATTTCAAGCGGGCAGCCTAACTCCTTGTGTATTTAAATGCAAAGCTGTTGGAGACCCTATGATAATTATTTCAGCGGTGGAAGCGTGTAACCTGGTTCAGGCCGGGTGTGATGCATATTTGGCTGCCGTTATTGGTGAAGCGGCTGAAGAAAAAGCAAGTATTGATACTATTGCTGTAGTGAAAGAGTTTAAAGATGTGTTCCCTGATGAGATAGCTGGAGTACCACCTGATAGAGAAGTGGAATTCGGCATTGAGTTGCAGTCGGGTACCACTCCAATATCCAAGACCCCATACCGGATGGCCCCAGCTGAGATGAAAGAATTGAAAGTGCAATTGGAAGAGCTATTGGCAAAGGGTTTCATTAGACCCAGCAGTTCACCGTGGGGAGCCCCAGTTTTGTTTGTAAGGAAGAAAGACGGTACCTTACGGTTATGCATTGATTATCGGGAGTTAAACAAGGTGACGGTGAAGAACCGCTATCCTTTGCCACGCATTGATGATCTGTTTGATCAACTGCAAGGATCATCGGTGTACTCTAAGATTGATTTGAGAACGGGCTATCACCAGCTCAAGATACGTCCCAATGATGTAGAAAAGACAGCCTTTCGTACGAGGTACGGCCACTATGAGTTCTTGGTTATGCCGTTTGGCTTAACGAATGCACCAGCTGCATTTATGGATCTTATGAATCGGGTGTTTAAGGAATTTCTGGATGCCTTTGTTGTGGTTTTTATTGATGACATTTTGATCTATTCCCGATCATTTGAAGAGCATGCTAAACATCTCAGGATTGTATTGAGTAGGCTGAGAGAGTGCAAGCTGTATGGTAAATTTTCTAAGTGTGAATTTTGGCTAAATAAGGTGGCATTTTTAGGCCATGTAATTTCTGGAAAAGGATTGGCTGTGGACCCATCAAAAGTACAGGCAGTGACTGAATGGAGCCAACCGAAATCGGTGAGTGAGATAAGAAGTTTCTTGGGTTTGACGGGGTACTATAGGCGATTTGTAGCTGGTTTCTCTCAAATTGCCAAGCCACTGACAGAGTTGTTGCATAAGGGAGTAAAGTTTGTATGGGAAGAAAGGCAAGAGAAAAGCTTTCAGGAGTTGAAAAATCGGCTTGTGACAGCGCCGGTCCTTGCTATGCCGATTTCAGGCCGAGAGTATGATGTATATACTGATGCTTCTAAGTCGGGTTTGGGATGTGTGTTGATGCAAGAAAAGCATGTAATAGCCTACGCATCAAGGCAATTGAGGCCGCATGAACAGAATTATCCGACCCACGATTTGGAGCTTGCGGCTGTTATCTTTGCACTTAAAATTTGGCGGCATTACTTGTATGGAGTTAAGTGTAAAATCTATACAGACCATCAGAGCTTGAAATATATTTTCACACAAAAAGAATTGAACCTGAGGCAAAGGCGTTGGCTAGAACTTATGAAAGATTATGATTTGGAGATATTGTATCATGTCGGTAAGGCTAATTTTGTGGTTCAGAAATCGCATTTGTGTGCCGAATGATGCGGGAATCAAGGCGTTGATCTTGTCTGAGGCGCATGAATCGGGGTATGCTTTACATCCTGGTGAGGTAAGAATGTATCAAGACTTGAGAAAATATTTCTGGTGGCCAGGCATGAAGAAAGAAGTGGCTCGATTTGTTGAGAAGTGTTTAATCTGTCAGCAAGTAAAGGCCGATAGAAAGAAAAGTGCGGGATTGTTGCAGACTTTGAGGCGGCCAAAGAGCAAATTTGAGTCTATTACAATGGATTTTGTATCTGGTTTTCCGAAGACAAAGGGAAGGATTGAAGCAGTGTGGGTGATAGTGGATCGACTGACCAAGGTAGCCCGCTTCATACCGATTCGGGCAGATGTTGCGGCTAAGGAATTGGCTGAAATATTCCTCAGAAATTTTTGCAAGTATCATGGCTGTCCACAGGAGATAATTTCAGATAGAGATGGTCGGTTTATATCTCATTTTTGGAAAAGTTTTTGATGTCACATATTTATATATGGTTTTAGGCCGGACTTTTACCAAAATCATAACTCAAAACCCTTGATTTTACTTGGTTTTATATGATTTTAGTTTGTATTTGTAGAAATTTGGTATTGCTTGGGTTTCATTTTGATTTGTAGGAATTTGGAGCCAAGTCGCAGCGAAAACAGTGCATTTCGGCATGAAACGACGCACGAATCGTGGTCCAGAGAATCCCGTGCGACCGCATAGCGAAGTGGTGCGACCGCACCAACTCAATTCGGGCTCGTTGCGTGCGAATCTGGCTCAACCATGGTCCAGTGACTCTGGTGCGACCGCACAAGATTTCTATGCGACCGCACGGGACTCCAAACCCTACCAAACCCCTATATAAGGCGCTCCATTCGTCTCGTCTAGGGTATCTCTCTTTCCACCTCAATCCAAGGCGGCGCCGCAGCGAAGACCAAACCCATTTTCCACCATCCGACCTCCCGTGCGACCGCACAGCCATCACGTGCGGCCGCACAGCCCCTCTGCCGCCTCGGATCTCACCTCCTACGCCTCATCATTCCACCCAAGCACCTCCCTTGCTGGTCCAGAAGTCGATTGGGCTTGAGAAGGGGCATCTTGCCTTCCCTTTTGATTTGGTTTTAGCATGGAGATTGTATCTTTGCATTCCTTTACTTTCTTTGCTTGTTTTACCATTATGTTAGGCTAGATTTAGATATGTTCTAGGGAATTTGTGGAGACCAAGGTTAGGTTTGTTGAATTGATGTAGTAGTTGGTTTCTCTTGTATACTATTTGCTTGGTTATTGAATGAAGTTGCTTGTTTGTGTTTGATTGTCCAATTGAACCTCCTTTTAGGTGAATGGCCACACCTAACTTAGGCAAAAGGTGTAGATTGTTTAATTGAACCAAATAGGTAATCAAGGTAGGTTAGGAGCCGAGAGGTGACCAACTTAAGCCTCAAAAGGGACAAGTTTCTACTTAGGCGAGAGTCTAGTAGATGCCTTTGTGAACCAACAAATAGACTTAGGATGGTTAAGCCAACATAACGAGAGTTGAGGTTTAATGTACCTAATGGGGACTTTAGGCTAGGTTCCGCACCAAATATTGTGACCAACATTACGAGAGTTGAGGTTCAAGAGTTTAGGTACGGCTAGACCTGTCCCATACAAGCTAGAGACCAATGTATTGCATCAATCCAGCACTAACCATGGGCTGTGCGGTCGCACAGAGGTCCTGTGCGGTCGCACAGGGCTCTCTGGTCTGCACTTGTCAATGTTTGGTCACGAGAGTGAGAAGCATTGACAGCCCATGGCCTAACCAAGGTTGAAACTGAACCCCTAGGACATTTTTATACCAAATTGCAACCAAATTACCAACTAAAACAACTTGTTTCTTTCTTGTTTGTTGTTAGCCTTTACTTTTAGTGTTTATTGCATTTAGTTCGTTAAGTTCAACCCTTTAAATTGCTAGATCTAGACTTTGTGAAATTGTAAGTCCGGTACTTGTGTATCCGTCCTTGTGGATTCGACCCCAACCGTACCAACGATTTACCGTGCGCTTGCGGTTAATTTAGGTTACTTTTGGGTATTAGCTTATCTCACATCAGTTTTCAAGAGGCTATGGGTACAAAGCTGAAATTCAGTTCGGCACATCACCCGCAAACTGATGGGCAGTCGGAGCGCACTATACAAACCCTGGAAGACATGTTGAGGGCGTGTGCATTGAGTTTTGGTGGTTCATGGCTTGATCATTTGTATTTAGCTGAGTTTGCATATAATAACAGCTTCCATTCCAGCATTGGCATGCCGCCGTATGAGGCGTTGTATGGGGAGCCATGTCGTACACCGTTATGGTGGCAACCCAGGGGCAATTTTGTCCCAACTGGACCTGAGCTAGTGGCTGAAAATTCAGAGAAAACAAAGGTGGTCCTGAGTAGGCTCAAAGCAGCACAAGATAGACAAAAGCGGTATGCCGATGTGCATAGGCGACCGGTTGAATACAAGGATGGAGAAAGAGTATGGTTGAAGGTTTCTCCCATGCGTGGAGTGTACAGGTTCGGTGTGACAGGGAAGTTAAGTCTCAGATATGTTGGCCCTTTTCCGGTGGAAGAAAGAGTTGGAGCGGTTGCTTATAAGTTGAAGTTGCCGGATGAGTTGAACCGTATACATCCAGTTTTTCATGTGTCACAGCTGAGACGGTTTGTTGGTGACCAATCTCATGTATTGGACTATTCTCACACTACAGGAAATTGCAGCATCTGCATCGGGATTTATGATTTTCCAGCAAAAAATATCTGTTGCATCAGCCAAAAAAAATTATTTGCATCCACATTTCGTTTTTCAGCATTTTGCATCGACCTATATTTGTATGCATCGGCTTGGTGATGTAAATAATAGCCAGTTGTATGGGAAACACTGATGTAACTATTTTTATTTATGTGCATCGAATTTACTGATGTAACTTATTGAACATTTGCTTTTGTCCAATGGATGCAGTTAATGTATATGTTCTTGCATTAGCTACGGCAATGAAAATAATATATGTAATTGCATGAGATAAATTGATGTAACAATTCTCACTCAACTACATCTATTTGACTGATGCAATCAATAGATTCTTGCATTGCTCACAGCAGATGCAACAAATCTGCAGTTTATGCATCGGTTATGTCTATGTAAATAGCATAACTAATTGCTTGGTAAACACCGATGTAACTAATTCGTGCTATTGCATAGATGTATGAGTGAATTTTTGTTGATGCTTTTTAAGTAGACTTTACCCATTAGCGTGATTATGTGGATTTTATAATAGATGTATTGAGTGAATTTTTGTTGATGCTTTTTAAGGAGAATTTTTTTTTGAGATAAAGGAGAAATTTTAATAGTACATAGCTTTGTACAAAAATTTTAATATTTCATAAATGTATTCTTTTCCTAAATCAGATGAGCATTGATGAAATGGTTATAAAGATATATTTAGAATGAAATTTGCAGTAATATAAAATTTATGGACGGAATGAAATTATTAAAATAAAATAAAACCCTTTTGACATATGCTTTTTCTTATAAGTTGTAGAACTTCTGCTTTAGAAAAACTCATGTCGGCACTCACGTACTACTTATTTTTAAGGAAAAAAACAATCATGCTAATGAATCGCTCCCTTTTAATTATGATCAGGATATGGAAATTAAGACATATGCAAAATCATCTCAATTTATGAAAAATTATCTCTTTAAACTTAATTTTCTGCCATCTTCAAGGAATAGCAAATAAGCAACATATTTATTTGGACCCCACTTAGATACATATTAAATCATTGCCAAATCAAGAGTGCACATGAGGAAACCCTCGCACAGCACCAGAAAAGATGCCAAATTTAACGGAAAATTTAAATAAATTTTTTATTTGATATTCATAAAAGTACATAAATATAATCACCTTCATAATAATAATAATAATAATAATAATAATAATAATAATAATAACAACAACAACAACAACAACAGTAGTAATAATAATACAAGCTAAATTTTTTGTTTTAATAATAATATCTTGTTCATATCTTTTTAAAAATATGAGCACTAAAATATTATGTTTGTTAAACAATAAATATTAAAATTTTAAATTATTTTAGTACTAAAAATTATGAAATGTATCAGTGATGCAATGGATATCCAAGTGCAATTATAGTATTGAAAAATTATGTTTGTTGTTATAAAATAAATACTAAAATCTTATTATAGTGATTTTGTATCCTTATTATTTACTTTATTTGTAACATATAATTAAGATACATATTCAGCGGAAGATATTTGTATTTACAACGCATGAAATTGAGAAAATGGAAAATTATCTAATTTTATGGAAAATGCGATTTATAAGGATAACAAAATCAGCAGTATATTTATTTTTTAGAAAATTAAATCAACAGTATATTTATCTGGACTTATTTAGATACATATTGACAAATCTTCTCCAGCACGGCTCTCGGAGGATGGCACATTTAGCACAAATATTTTCCCATAAATAATAAATAACTTATATTGATATAATAATGACACTATATATACTATGTCAAATTATCAACATTTTTTAATAAATACTAATTATTAATATAACTGTAAAAGTAAATATTTCAAAGTCATCTTTTTGAATATAAATATATAAATATAAATTATTAATATAAATAAATACGAAAATTAAATATTCATGAATATTTTTTCCATATGTATGTTTCAATAATAGCATCTTATTCATATCTCTTGTACACATGATAAAATTCATGGAATGTACTTTTGGATTACGAAATATATACTGTACTAAAAAATTATGTTTGCTATTATATTTTTCAATTACTTTGGAGCTGATAATAAAAAATGTATGAATTTAATGATGCAATTGAGAATTGTATTATTTTGTTACATTGTTACTAATAATTAAGGAACATATTAATAATGTATTGATCAAGAAAAGCATGATCTCTATTATCAAAACTTTGATGTCTAAAATTTTAAAATTCACATTTACATCATGAATTAATTATGGAACTTTAATTTTAAAACAATTAACTTTTATTATAAATAGACTCAATAGATCATGGTTATTTATTTATGTAATTATCCCTATATATTGATTATCACGTTAATATTATTTCTTTATATTTTAATATTATTAACTGCTTATTTAAAATAAAATATTATGGAATATGATAATATATTTGAATTTATAAATTAAAAATTAATCATATAATATGAAGTGGAATAATGATACAATTATAATAGTAAATAAATATATTTTTAGAAGAATCAAAATATTACAATTGCAATTAAACTTGTTACTACATTTCATATTAATGGATTATGGCTCAATTTATGAAATCTAATATTTATAGTAGAATAATTCATACAAGTGTTCATCAAAATCGATTGAATAAAAAAAAACATATTTCTAGTATCTTTTAATTGTAATATTTTAAAATTAATCAGATAATATGAACTGAAATATGATCCAGTTTTCATAAGAAATAAATATTGGTGAATAAATAAGGATTATGACTCTACTATATAAATTTTAAACTTTAAAAAAATTAAATTTCATGAATAAACTCTAAATATGAAAATAAATTAGACATGAAATTTAAAAAAATAATATTAATTTACCTTTTGTTTGTCTTTCTAACACTCAGATTTGGTTCCGGTATATAATAAATAATTATTGGTGAATATATAAGGATTAGACTCTACTATATAAATTATAAATTTGAAAAAAATAATTTTTATGAATAAACTCTAAATATGAAAAGAAATTAGACATGAAATTAAAAAAAATAATATTAATTTACTTTTTGTTTGTCTTTCTAACACTTAGATTTGGTGCCAGTATGCAATTTTAATTATAAATAAATATCGGTGAATATATAAGAATTATGAATCTACTATATAAATTTTAAACTTTAAAAAATTAAATTTTATGAATAAACACTGAATATGAAAATAAATTAGACATGAAATTTTAAAAAATAATATTAATTTACTTTTTTGTTTGTCTTTCTAACACTCTGATTTGGTTCCGGTAGGTTTTGATATATATATTTTTTAATATCTAACAATATTATAATTTATAAGCTTCAATTCATATTCATATTCAATAAATATATGAAATGTAATTTATTATTTTAAATATGCAGACTAAATTTCACGATTGAAAACAAACTTTAAAATTTACAAAACTTATATAAAAACACATCACTCATTAAATTAAATGAGATCAATAATTTAGACTTGGCGTTTGATTTTTTAATTTTAGAAAAAATAACTAAATATTGAAATGTTGGTATTTAGGGACATCCAAAATGTTGACATTATAATCCTTTTTATAAATGATTTTGTTTCAAAATATAAATTTTAAATTTTAATCAGCAGAATTAGTCCATATAAATTCCCAATACTTCACTTCTACAAAATAGATTCAAGACATCATGATCTTCTATTTTTGTGATTATCACATCAAGTGGATTGTCAAATCTATTCTATTTCTTCTTATATTAATTGCTTATTATAATTATTATAATAATAATAATAATAATTATTATTATTATTATTATTATTATTATTATTATTATTATTATTATTATTATTATTATTGCAGTTGTTATCTATCAAACTCCAATGATTCTAAAATTATTGCAAATGTGTTGCGTCATATTGTGTCACATCAATTGTGTGTGTTGGACTTTATTTATTGACGTGTTGACGCGAGTTTATATTTTAAATGTGTCATCTTATATCATGTTGAGTGAAAAAAATAGACTAATACAAAACACATTATGTTATAGCACATTGTGTCAACATGACACTACATGATGTGTTAAATGTGGGTTCAATTAGAAATTATTTTAATTTTTTTTAATTCATTAAAAATAAAAATAATTAAAGGAAAAAATATAGCAAATCGTAGGAATTTATTTTTAATTGATATGCTATACTAAAAATATTGTTAAATAAAAATTATAAATCAGTATTAATAAATTTATTTTAATGTAATAAATGATAAATAACATTCTAAAATATAAATAATATTAGTTCTTGATCTGCACGTGTTCATGATGTGTCTTGTCATGTTATGTCGTGTCACATGTCTATTCATATCGTGTTAAAAGATATCAATATTCAAAAAATTTAAACACTGCACAACTTTGACATGACACGTCCACACAGTCATGTCGTGTTATATCCGAACATGTCGTATCTTGTCATGTCTTACTAACATGCCTACATAGTGTGCCAATGTGATAGTGTTATGTCATTTTAGAGAACCCTATTGTGCCAATGTGATGGTATCACGTCATTTTGGAAACTCCTATGTGTAAAGGAGATAGTTTTGAAATATCCTAAAATTATCAAAGCAAAAATATTTTCTAATAATTTTTTATAACCATGCTTGCAGTCATTTTCTTCCGTGTGGTATATAAGTTTTATTTTATATCACTAAGCTATTATATTTCACCACGTTCTGCCCTTGCTATGATTAAACATTTGATTGTAAAATTGCTTGACTAAGGCATTTAAACTTGCGCACGTTGACTCACCAAATATAATGATCATTATAAGCTTTTAAAGCGGCATGCATTTCCTATATATCTTCTTTTCTTTCATATCTTTTTGAGATTGGCCGAAGAAAAAAAAATACAACGAAATTAAGGTGCTGACCTGGTGACATATTTCTTAGCATTTCATTCCATAACATTCTCCCCAATTTCCTTTCAATTGATTGGCAAAAAAGGTAGAAAATATAATAATTTAAGAGAGGATGACCAGGCGTCATTACTCATTTCCTATTCTTTATTATGTCCTCCAACCTATAATCTCTTCAATCTTTCATTTTTTGTTATTCTCTTCTCTCACCTACTTTATTTTCAGAATTCTTCTCATGTTCATCTACTCATGTTTTCGAATATCTTCGGTGTTCCATCTATATGCTTCTTTGTTTCTCCTTAATTAATTTAGAGAAAAGCAAGACGCGAAGGATATGATTTCATCCACTGAATTTCTTCACTTTTTATTCCGGTAATAAATTTATATAATCACTATTTATTTTGACATCACTTTTTACTATTTGTAATTTGGCAAATGATCGAATCTTCTTAAATTCAGAAGTTCCGTAAATTTTATTGACTAAAAGATCAATTAAGCAACTTATTATTTTATTGCATATATAAACTAAACAAGGTTGCATTTCTTTTAAGCAAAAAA
Source organism: Rhynchospora pubera (assembly GCA_028095005.1). Lineage (NCBI taxonomy): Eukaryota > Viridiplantae > Streptophyta > Magnoliopsida > Poales > Cyperaceae > Rhynchospora > Rhynchospora pubera. Next base: position 67,005,954 of record CM051461.1, on the reverse strand, counting down.
AAAAGTACATTCGTGATTATAGATTTTTGCTGCATATGATATATTTTTTTCTATATCTAATTTACATTTGATGATTTTCTGTAGCAGGTGAGGCATCCTTCAGTGTCATCCAGCATAAGAGGTGGTGCTTTCACTTATAATTGCAACGATAATGAAGATGGTGATGAGGAGGCACCAGATCTAGTATTTGCATTGACATTTATCAGTTAATCCAAACTTATAATTTGCATCAGAAATTAGTTATGTTAGGAAGTCTAAATTTTTTTGTATCTATATTTATGTTTATTTTCTGAAATTAAGTAAAGTGTCTGAATTTACATTGACTCGAAATCAATTTGCTTAGCTAACGAAGCTATTCAATATTAGTTTAATTATTTTGTATAAAAATGAGAATGGTGGGTGTTAATTCCACACGAGCAGTTAAGGGTTTCGAAAAATAATTAGGACATAAGTTGTTTTTATATTTTATCATCTCTTTCTTTTATTAATTATAATTTCATTTCCATGACATTCAGGTTTGAAAAAAAAGTGTCATTTGCTGAGCATAGTTGTCGATGAAGTCTGAATTCATTGGATGCCATTAAAGAACTCTGAGCAGTGACTATCAAATTTGAAGAAGAAGAAGAAGAAGAAGAAAAAGAAGAGTCAAAAGAATTATATTTGAGATGATTTTAAGTTAGTTGTATAATAGCTGAATATTTGTTGTAATCGAAGAAGAAAAAGAATAATTTTAAATGGTGTAAAATAGTCAAATGAAATTTTAGTTGAAAATTCATTTTGAACTTTTGATGTTTTTTATTGTTTTTATTATTGTGATAATTATTTTTTTAATTTAATTTAAATTCAAATTAATAATTCAACTTCTCTAATGGATTTAATTTGTGTCATAGATTAATTAATTTAAATTGAAAATAATGATGCAGCTAATATCATGTGCATCAAGAAGTTACATGCAGAAGCACATAAGTTGCATCATCTTGCACGAGTAAATAGATGCAAATAATAATCACATGCATAAAAAATTTTCATTCAAAAGAGTTTAAGTTGCATCGGTTTGTTGATACAGTTGACTATTTATCTTGCAAGAGTAAATAGATGCAATTAAAAATCACATGCATCGGGTATCTTCATGCGGAAGAGTATAAGTTTCATCAACTTGTGGATGAATTTATCACTTATCTTGCATGCGCAAGTTGATGCAACTATAAATTACATGCATCAGGAATTCTCATGCAGAAGAATATAAGTTGCATTGGTATGCGGATGCAGTTTATCGTTTATCTTGCATGCATTAGTTGATGAAACAAAAAAACACATGCATCAAGAACTACCATGTAAAAGAGTACGATTTTCATTGGCTTGTTGATGCAGTTTCTTGTTAATTCTGCATGTGTAAACCGATGCTATGATAATTAAATTCATCGGGATGACTAATGCAAAAGGTAAAAAGTTGCATTAGCATGATGATGCAGTAGATAATTTATTTTTCATCCGAACATTGATGCATTTGAGGATCTGTTTTTAGCATCAGTCATCCAATGAAACTGAGTGAGTCGATGCATTTGATATCATCACCATCGCCACTTTCTGCATCACCTTTGTTGCATCGATAAGCTGATGCAGATCACTTAATTCATCGGTTTTGCGGATGTAGAAAGGCGATGCAGATAGTGTCTTTTCCTGTAGTGTCAGCTGCACCTTGGTGAAAATTTAACTTATGAAGAAGCACCTATGAGGATTCTGGACAGTAGAGAGCAACGGTTGAGAACCAAGGTCATTAAGCTGGTACTTGTGCAGTGGGGGCAACACTCAGAAAAAGAGGCAACTTGGGAGCTTGAGAGCACGATTAGAGAGCGTTACCCTGAGTTGTTCGTGAGTTCAGGTACGATTCGTTCAGAGGACTGAACGGATTCTTAAGGGGGGAGGAATGTGAGATACGGCTGTCTGACGGTGTCCCTGTCATGTAAACACCATGCAACCAGGCCTTAGAGCGTGGGGGAAATTCAGGGGTTGGTAAATACTGTACTAGATGTTGCTCCAAATTGCATCATGTCTATTAGGGGGTGGTGATGTTTGAGACCTTGACTGACCAGAGACCCATGTAAAATACCCCCGTCCCTGTCCAGACACTAGTGCAGTCATGTAAAGCGTGGTTGGAAACGGTATAAGTCCCACTATGGTAACGGTTGCCTTACAATCAGACTATGTGTGTTTATTGCATCATGTATGCCAAATTGAATTAAATTATTGCGTGGTGAAATTGAATTGCTTGATGATCCAAACTGTACCCAAAATAATGGCCAAATTATGCTGTAACGCATGACGGTTACGGCCGGTCTGCGTGTGCGGTGGATAACGTAGCTGCCCAGTCATGGTTCATGTACTTAGGCATATTGGCAGTGAGTACTGGAGTGTCCCATTGCATGTAGGACTGGAGTGGTCCAGTGGTGACCCTTGGAGCTGGCCAAGGGGCAGTCCAACCTGGTTTGACCAGCCCCATTAGCTGCATGACACCTAGCAGCTTAGTCATTTAGGCAGGGGGAGAGTGGGTTGCTGACACCTGGTCCCCACCCCTTACTCTCTCTTTCTGGCCCAAATTGGTGGACAATTATGCCCTTATCCCTGCCAAATTCGTATTACCACTGTGTCTTACCAAAACAGACCCCTTGAGCTTGTTTGTGAGGTGCTAGACAGTGAAAAAGAGTGTTTGGATCATAGCTAAACAGTTGGGAAGGTAGAAAACAAGATTTTATGCATGGTTCTGGCCCTATATTACTCAAACCAGGCTGAAAACTAAGCATGGCAGTGCATAGCTCATGGATGGTGGATGATTTCATGACTTAACCAGACCAAGGCATGATGATTTGGTGCATTGCATAGTGCTGTTGGTGCACCCTAACTGACCATGTGCTAGTAAGCACCATAGGTCTGGTGTTGGTTGACTATCAAACCATGAAGCGGTATTACAAACACCCGCAAACCAGTCACGCAATGGTGTTTGGCTAGGTGCCTTTACCACGTAATTGCATGAGTTATAGGCTGGTGTTGAGTATGACTGTGACATAAGGTTTTGATTGCTTGAACCAGACCCTGAGCAAGGTGATTCGGTGGACTTGAGCGGTGAAGCGGGTGCACCGCAGCAGTGAACGGCGAGTATACGGTATAAGGTTTGAGGTGCGGATTTCACCTGGACCCTAACTCTTGTTGCTGTGCTAAACTTAAAGTATATTATGCATGTTGCTTGATGTTTTTGCATGACTTAGCATGTAGCCTGCATGAATGAATTGCTATATTATATATATATGCTACATGACTGTGCATAGGATGGATTGTTATCTCATGACATGCATATTGAATGGTTTATTTTATTGTGGCTGAATTGTGACATATGGTATGGCTGTGCTAATTGTGTGATGAATGGTATTTACATCTTTGGAAAGCGGAGTCGCGACCGTCTTTCCAAGGGCCGTGAGATAAGCGCTTATGTTCCGGGACTCATGACTATGAGGGGGTAAATGTTCTCAGCAATTATGTACTATTTGGTTGTATTGATGGAAAGGAAATGACTTGGCTGATTGGTAACCAGCCTAGTATTGTGCATGGATAGGTGTCCAACAAGTGCCGGCTTTTGTATGAATTGAATTTGCAGATTTCGGATAATCGTTGCTGGCTGGCCTTGCATTGCATAGCATGAATTGCTAACTGTTTAATGAATAAACTGTGCAAACTATGTTCTTATATATTAAACAGTGTGTATTTAGTTCCGCAACATGAGACTTCGGGTTCATGCGTGGCTGGAACTAAATACCGCACTGAGAAATGGTTTCCTTTCTCACCGTACCATGTTTTCATGGGTTCCAGGTTTTGGCGGCGTGGGCTGAAGAGTTGGAGAAGTAAGCCATGTACATTATGTCAGGCTATGTTTTGTGTACTGGTGTACTGTTGCTTGTTTGATTGTATAACTATATGCTTGTATGTGTGTAAACTTCAGTTGCTAAGTTTACTAACTGTTGCTTGATGGGTTGGGTTGGGAAAAGACTTGATAAACTGTGTGAATGTTGCCTATATGGCTGGATGCCGTCTATTACAGAGGAAACTCTGTCGAAATTTTGTTTTGCACATGTTACAAGCATAACCTCAACTTGGAGTATTTGAATTGTTGCTAGTTAAGTGTATGGTGCTTAGTATACTAAAACATGGCATAATGACTTGTGGCCAATCAGTAAGCCTTGCGGGGCGTGCGAAGCACGTTCTTGCGGCGGAAATCGGTCACGCCGCCGCTGCGGGGTGTGACACTACTCATCGATTATTTCTATCGAGAAGATCACCAAGATTTTGTGATCCGCTGCCAAACCTATTCTAATTCCAAGAGCTCAGACTCGGATCGTGGGGATCACCGGATTTTCTATGTCATAGTATCCCTTGAACCAAACAAGAAGAAATGCACATGAGATCCAGACTCTCTTAAAAAATTCAAAATTTTGCAATTGTCCAAGAGCAACAACCGTCCCCCATCAATTTGGTAGCATCTACCAAGTTTTTCTTAAAAAAAAAAAAAAAAGAAAAAACACTGTCCCCCATGCCCATATTTAACTTGTAGCACCCTCCAATTCCTAAACCAAACGTCCAAACCCACTTTACTGATCAAGCCAACAAGCTAGCACAAACAGTCTCTTATCATCCTCCTATGGATTTCATCAAATCTCGTGTTGTTCTCCTTGTATTACTCTTGTCAGTTATTGTTTTCGCATGGATGCAACAGGCTGAAGCTATCAGATCCATGCCAGATAAGCAATTCGTTATAGGAGACTATACAGGGTACGGAACTGTGTACGACAGGGCTCGGGAAACAGTCGCCACATGGATGACACGTCTGCCAGCGGGACCTAGTCCAAAGGGCTCTGGTTTTCTCAAAAAATGTTGTCTGTGATTTTCGGAGTTCATGATCCATTTATTTCCTTATTATTCCCCTTTTTTTTTTATAGTACAGTGTACACAAATGGTCCTTTTTAAAGAGAAAATGCAGCTACACAATTGTCCATTCTGCTCTCCGGAAAGAATGTTCAGAGTTGAATGTAAAATTGTAAATTGTTTTTTTATTTTTTTTGAGTTGATCGTTATTTTAATATAAAGCAAAGAAAATGATGTGTTTCCTACAAAGAAACTCGTCTTTTCCCCAGTCTTTTCATATTGCTAACATTTTGGTCAAAAAGTCAACTGATCCTTGTATTGGTATTTGGCACCAATCAAGGTGCCATACATTGCATTATGTTACTATTACGAATGGTTTTTTTGAATAAAAATGGGGGTCACGCCCCACATCTCTGTATTAATAAAAGTGTATTTACAGCAGCCTACGGGCGTATTTTACTGTAAAAAAAAAAAGTGTATTTACAGCCTGTAAGCTAGTGGCATTACGAATGCTTTTGCAACATGGCATCCTAATCAGTGAGACAGTGACATTGAAAGATAAGGAGACTAACAGGGATAACTTAACAGTTCATAGAGAAAATGCTGTAACAGGGCGAAATTCTGTTTACGGCCGAAATTTTTTTAATACACAGATCTTAAATGAAAAATTTAATACTAAGTATGAAAAATAAATAATTTTAACAATAAACATGGCAAGCACCACTAACAAGACGCACCAGCGGCGACGCCATTCCCATTGGTGCACCTACCCATCCAGTTTCAGTGGCGTTTACTATTTTTAAATAAATACTATTCTTAAAATAAAATTTTATTAACAGCGCCAAAGAGATTGGCGTGTTAATATATTAAAAAAATTTGTTTTTACTTTTGATAAAAGTATTATTATTTTTAAAAAATATATTACTATTTAAAAAAATTGTGTTACTGCCAATGGCATTACTACGTTAATATTTTTTTAAAATTATTATTATTTTTTGAAAATTAATTTTTCTTGAACTTGGGAGTGCCATTTCCATTAGCGCGGCTGCAGGGACGCCGGTCTTAGTGTCGCCTGACATGTTTATTATCAAAATTTACTTTTTTATATGTTTATTATTCAATTTTCAGCTTCAATAATATTTGTTAAAAAAATTACGGAATTAAAAAGGTTGCCATGCATGGCTGGCGAGGATGAATTAGGGCCTTAAAAACAATTCCAGAGGAGGCAAAGAATGTTAACTTTCATGTACATCTAAAAGGTTAATAATAGATGAAATTGGCAAACGCATGGTGACGATTTAGATCAGCATTTCAGATTAATCATTTAGTTATTATTTTAGATATGATTTGACAATCAAATAACAATCACATAATTAAACATAAGAAAATATACAAACAACACAAGATTTTACGTGGAAAATCCAAAAAGATAAACCACAGGAACTATCGGTGTAAATTCACTGAATCAAGAAATTATTTTGCAAATACATAGAGATCGTCAAGCTGTCAACCTTCCTTTCTTTTACTCACACTCTCTCACAATTTAGAAGTAAAATTAATAAGTGATACAGATAGCTTTAAGATGGGAGAAGGAGACGAGAGCTCACACACATATATAGCCTTCTGTTTTCAGCGCATATCCCATTACCTCTTTCTGTTCTTACTAGGAGGGTTAATCGAGCTTCGCTCGATATTTGACTTACTAATAAAATAAAAATATATTATCAATTTAAAATTTGTAAATATTAATGTTATAATTTTTTAATGTGAATAACTTTATATTTTTTTATATTTTACATATGTTGGGTAATGGTTTATGTGTTAGCAATAAATGTAAAGTTTAATAAGTTAATGTTTAAATATAAATTAAAATTTTATTAAATTTAAAATTAACAATTAAAATTTAAAAAGTATATTTAAAGTATATAACATGATTATTGATATGTGACAAAACAATCAGTAAAAATAATTATAATTAATTTATATAAGAAATATAAAGATGTGATCAATACCAATACATATAAATTTAAACATGAAAAAACCCAAACAAATAATATTTTCTTTAAAAAGTCGCCACTTGAGTATCCACAATACATCATTTGTGCTCATATTTCCTGTATTCCTTAGTTAACATTAAACAAATCATTAACCACAGAAAAAAAATCTCATTCGGATGATCCAATAATAAAAGTAAATGAAAAAAAAAACAAAATTTAGAGACGAATTAAACATGCATGTTTGTTATAACTTAAATATTATAAGTTTCAAACGAATTAAACATGCATGTTTGTTATAACTTGATAAATTTATAATAATAATTTATATTACGCCTTGTTAAAGAGAAATTTGACATCCAAAGTTACAGTGAGTTACAATTAGAGTAATTTATAACAGGCATGACTTGATTTTATAATTATACCAAATTTAAGTTTCAGGAAGATGCAATATGGTGCTCAAAACACCATCTCTTGACCTCAGCATCAAGGTGCTCAAGAGACCATCTATTGACCTATTAATAAAAATTAGAAATTAAAACATTGTACAATTACAAATGACCCTCTTGGAGAGTAAACTATGCCAAATGATCCTAATTTTACTTTTAGATTTAGTGACGGTATGGTTAAGCTGGATGTTTCTATTGGAGTATAGTTGAAGGAGAGAATAGATTTTGCTATGTTATCTAGGGCTATTTGTTGTGCCAGAAAATCCCATGCATTCAAATTTCTTTGTCTTCCTAAAAGAAAATAAATTTCCCCTACCTAATCTAAATGAGAATACCATGCGCACATGTAGAAATAATATGAGGTCTAAAATAGTAACACAATCTTATAAATTTTCAGATTACTTTGCTCAAGTTTATCAAAACAAAGACAGCAGTAGGATAGTTCAAGCAAAAAAATATCCCTAGAAGAACAATTATCTTATTGAGTTGTGCACAATACCGGGTGAAAACAGATGCATAATTGTGAATCATTTATAGATGCATAATTTTGTAGATATTGAAATTAATTATATGATATTCTCCGAATTAGGGGAAACTGACAAAAGGATCAATCAAGGAGATAAATATAACCGAGAAAAAAAAAAGATCAAATGGTAATCGTAAAAAAAAACTTTAAAATCATTACTGCAAGATGTGCTTGAACTATCCACCAATGGCAAATTAGCACACATTCGGACAAAAAGAGGGAAATGAGCAAAAACAAAGTTAGAGTTGCGTAAATAGTAGACAACACAAGTCCTTCCAATATCTTTCGGGGAAAAAAAAAAAAAAAGAAACCCACATCCGGCTCCCCCCATTTACCACCTTCAAGCCCCATCAAAGTCCCCCCAACTGGCTCTTGACTTCAAGCCCCATTGAAGCCCCCCATCTGGCTTCAAAATGCGGAGAGGAGAGCGGAGGGGTCAGCAGAGAAGGAAGGAAGGGCACGTGGAGGAGGAGCAAAAGAAGCGTTGAAAGCTAGAAGGTGAATAAAAAAGAAAGAGGGCGACAGACCTGAGAAGGAGAGAGCACCATCGCAAAAATGAGGGTAGCGTTCTAGCCTTTCAGGAATTGAAGAGGAGGTCATAAAATTAGATAGGGGACACAAATACGAAAAAGAAAAATTGTGCAGCCAATTATACATCAACTAATGAATCGGGTCTATTCTATGACGATATGATTCAGTACAACAATAGCAACAGAGTTCTCGTTGCAAAAATCAGGGAAAAAGTTAAACACACAAATCAACTAATAGAAAATTTTCTTGCCGTGTCGGAGTCTAAATTAACGAAACAAAACCGATTCCCACGGGTTTTTATTTATAATACTGATTTCATTATGCGTTTTCACATGGGCTAAGTGGGCCGAGCCCATTATTTGGCTTCACAATGCAACTACCTCCCACTTGGTCATACAAGCATACATCATGCACCTTGCTCCAAATACATCTGAGTTACTCAACCAACTCGGATTATCTCCTTCGTGTGAACCATTCTCACGACTAGTTACCCATGATCTAGCACATTACGAATAAAGTGATACCGTACATTAATGTGCTTAGTTCTTGAGTGATATGCCGCATTCTTCGAAAGATTTATGGCACATTGATTATCACAATGCACCACATACTCCTTTTGCTTCAACCCAAGTTGTCCAAGCAACGTTTTCAACCAAAGCATTTCCTTCACCGCCTCGGAATGTGACATACTCTGATTCTGTGAAAGACAAAGCAACAATGTCTTGTAGTTGAGATATCCAACTAATGGCTCCACCACCGATAGTAAAGACATAGCCCGTTGTGGACTTCCTTGTCTCACTACAACCCGCATGATCGGCGTCAACATACCTTTAATTACCAATTGAGAATCTCCTCTAAAATATAACCGCAAGCCACGAGTATATTTCAAGTACCGAATTATTCACTTTACAACTTACCAATGTTCTCATTTCGAATTAGACATATACCGAGAGACAACTTCCACTGCATGTGCAATGTCCAGCCATGTACACACAATAGATACATCAAGCTACCAACAACCAATAAGTATAGAACATTTTTTATCTTCAATCTCTCTCCATCATTCTTTGAAGAATTCTTTTTAACAACTTGAAATACCGGCCAAAGGTGTAGTTGAAGGAATTTATTTATGCATGGTTTGTGCAATTAAATCAAAATTTACAAGCAATTCAAAAACACATAACAACGAACTAGTGAAATTAAGTATTAATTGTGTACCTCATTTTGTATCACAACGAAATTACTCGAACCAATGCATAGGAATCAATGACATGGTCACCCTTTTTCTCTTCTTGTACCTCAAGTCCACACAAAGATTAATCAATTTGTGCTAGCAAATTGATAGAAAATACCTAATCCTAATGCTTCATTTCTTAATTAATTCACAAATTATATATAGAAGCTACGCTCAACTCATGAGCCCTATTCAATGCAAGAGATAAGGGAGAAAAATCAGATATGAAAATTCTCCTTTGACCCCTAAAATAGTGACCTAAGAAGAAGAGAGACTGAGAAAATTAGAGTGTCCTAATTCTCCAATTAGAAATTTATATAGACTTTTATTTCTATCCCCTAATTCTCCAATTAGGGAGTTTATATAGACCTCTATTCCTAACTCTCGAGGGACCACTCCCACCATGGTGAGGCCGGTATTAATATGGGCTTCTAAGCCCATATTAATTGGTTTTTGGTTTCTTTTAATCTTCCTCTTTAATTGCATTTAAAGTAAACGACATATAAAATGATAGTCCATTAATTAATATAATTCACACAATTATATTAATTGAGTTGAGACCTAACTAAATACCAACACCTTGATAATTATTAATGGATTAGACTTAACATTAATATAGTTTCATATGATTTCTTGAAATAATTAATCATTACAGTTTACAATTAATTATTCAACTTATCATATTTTATATTCTTCAATACAAATAAACTAAATATAATGTAACATTAGTTAAGAACTTTGTACTGCATGACCCTCAGATGATTTATGTAATGTTAGCTATGGAAAATAAATCATCATTTATTTTAAATAATCATAAGCAGTATCTAGATACACATTATGACTCCAAATTAACATAAATAAATACTATATTTTTATAATACTTTAATCCTGTATAAGAAAAATACAATTTTCTTATTTTGATTCTTATGTATCATGATATCATTGTATAATTCAAGATAAGAATGTGTCATTCTTATAAAGTACATATATTTTTTTTATCTAAAGTTGATTGTATAAAGCTGCTAGCAAACAATCTAACTCAATCAAGGGATCCAATATGATATCATCACTTACTAGGTTTACTAATTAGGGACATATAGTTGTCTTGATGAACAACCATTCCCCACACAACTCATGTGAACTTAATTAAAATTCGTATTGCAGCCCTTATCAAGAATCAGCGTTAGACAATATTTATCGAACCAATCCTTATGTGGAAAAACTGAACTATCTCAAACTTATAATCAAACTCAAATGACACATAACACAATCTATATATTTATTTCATTGTGTCAAGTACTCTAGTAACATACACAAATGCAATTAAGTTGATAACTCCTTACATATATTTGCGAAACTTAATCATCACTTAACTTGCATACTAATCTTGTGTGAATAATTAATGTTCCTTGTTAATTAACAAGATTAGAAATACTTTAGATTTATTATTGTCATCAAAATGAAATACAGAGATCCACAATTCAGATCCTCAACTTTAAATGGTCCGTCAACAATAAAATCAAGAAACAAATAATCAAATATCATCGATAATATAAACTAAATATGTAGCCATCAAAACATGATTGGCTTCTAAACATAACTCCAACAAATAATTTCGACTATTTACATGCTCAAAACGAGTTGAAACAACAATTAATTTGGGCATCATTGTAAATTTGGAGAGAGAACTTTTGTGGAACTTAGCAGGATGTTACTCATTTTTCGATGTTTTGAGGGTCATACTAACAAATGTCTTGCAAATGACATGTGACTGAGTAATTTTATTTGACTGCAGAAAGGAGAACTTCCTGCTGGTATAACTGAAAATGGAGGTTAAAAATCAGTGAATTCTATCAAAGATATCGAGTTTGAGTGTGAGCTTGATGAGTTAAGGAAACAATTAGCAAAAGGAATATTATTTGTCAAATTTATTTTTTCCTCGAAGTTCAATCTTGTCCTTGTATAGTTCAAAAGAATGTATATATACAGTGAACTAATGTGGACAATTGGACATGGTTAGATTTACTTGTTAGAATTTTTTTTATATGACCTATATAATTAATTGTGAACCAAATTCATTTAATGAAATTAACTAAAGGGTGCATCAAAATTTGATGGAAATTCTGATGGACTAGTTTCATTGTATTTGATCCCAATGGTTGCCTTAGACTCATATAAATATCTCATTAATTTTCTGCTAAAGGATGTGGTTCATTCTCATCTCTACTAAAGGATGTGATAGAAGAGGAGTCGTGCATGGCTTGCGGGTTTCAACTTCATCCACTCAACACTCGATTTCGATTAGCGATGGCACGAGGTATTTTACGATTCCTGGTTAATTCCGCATTCTAGAATCGTTGTTGCACTTACATTACTGCCCATCCATATGACTTGGCAAAATGTATATTGAGAGCTTGAACACTGTATTCTGCATATCTTTTGATACATTGGTAAAAAGAGTTCCAATAGGAGAACCCAACGAATGTCATAGTCTCTGACAATATTGATACATACTGGTACAAAGCTTTGACCTCTCTGATCCAGTTCAGGATTGCACAATCCTTGGGAGTTTGGTACAATTATGAGTTTGACACCTCATTAGAATTTGCTGATCTTTTTGAATGAACATGAAATGCAAATACCATGAGGAGTTTCTTTGACTGGCAAAGTCAGGACCGAATTCATATTTAACACATGTATGTGCAGCCTGTTCAAACTAAAGGTTTTGACTGAAGAATAATAATTTGACATATCGCACCACTCTCAAAGTTAACACATGATGTCAAATTCTTATTATTAGTAGTACCAAATATTTTCATGTGAGAATTTTAATTTATCTTCTAAACAACCATTTGAGGGAATTGCACGCTGAGAGTGTGGACCTAATTAGTTTATTTAAGTACCATTTGAATGTTTTTCATATTATGTGATATAATTACTGAAAAATTGTGAATATAAAAAAATAAGGACTTGCTTCTCAAGCTACACCTCTATAGGTCATCCTTTACACGGTGCAACCCCTCGTAACCTCGTTTACCTCTTCCCACTCAAATTTGACCACATCCATACCACTTTAGTCAATACACAACGCCAAACCTTTTGACTTTCAAATCCAAGTACGACACTGTTTTTGGGTTTTTATGTGGCTTTAATAGTGTAGCATCTTTGTTGTCGCCTTTTGACGACATGTTATATCTCTGTCCTGAAATTAAGATATTTATTAGGCTTCCTAGTGAAATCAACCTTATAATAATTTGAACACAGTTCGTCAAAATTAACTCCATAAAAATGTGACAGAACTTAAAATTACTGTTTTTCCTTGTAAAACTTCATAATAGAAGTACCCTTTAGAGTCGGACTTGTTGGTTTTACAAAAGCATAAACATAGTATCCCTTGAACCAAACAAGAAGAAAATACACATAAGATCCAGACTCTTCTCAAAAATTCAAAATTTTGCAATCGTCAAAGAGTAACAACTGTCCCCCATGCCCATATTTAACTTGTACCACCCTCAAATTCCTAAACCAAACCCACTTTACTGATCAAGCCAACAAGGTAGCACAAACATTCTCCTGTCATTCTCCTATGGAGTTCATCAAATCTCGTGTTATTCTCCTTGTATTTTTCTTCTTGGTTATTGTTTTCGCATGCATGCAACAGACTGAAGCTATCAGATCCATGCCAGATAAGCAATTCGTTATAGGAGACTATACAGGGTATGGAACTGTGTATGACAGGGCCCGGGAAACAGTCGCCACATGGATGGCACGTCTGCCAGCGGGACCTAGTCCAAAGGGCCCTGGTCACTAGCCTAGTAAGCTTTGGTGGTTGATACAGAACAAAAAAAACCAAACTGTACAACTGAGATTCAGAGAAATTTTCAGAGTTGTGTATGATTCTTTTATTTCATTATTATTCCTTAATTCTTTTTTTGACTGTACACAAATGGTCCTTTCTGAAAAGAGAATACAGCTATGCAATTGTCCATTCTGCTCTTCTGAAAGAATGTTCAGAGTTGAATGTAAAATTGTAAATTGTTTTCAATTTTATTTTGTGGATTTTCTTCCTTTTTTTTGAGTTAATTATTATTGTAATATAAAGCAAAGAAGATGATGACAATCCAAATTAGTTTTCCTACAAAGAAACTTGTCTTTTCCCAGTCTTTGCATATTGCTAAAATTTTTGGTCAAAAAGTCATAACTGATCCTTATAATGTTATTTGGCACCAATCAAGCTGTCATACATTGCATTATGTTTACTATTACGGATGCTTTTGTAACATGCATCCTAAACAGTGACATTGAGAGAGAAGGAGACTAAACAGGGATCACTTACCAGTTCATATAGGAAATGGGTTCCCTTGATCTAAGTATCTAACTCTTCATTAATTTGTCCTGTCAAATCAATCGTGAGTTAGATAAACTAAACAACATAAAGAAGTTTTCAAACAGTCAAGGATTAACCGATTAAGTGCATAGTGTACTAAGTTTCCCAAAATGCAACCAGTACAGTATGGTGCTGATTTCAGGCAGACTTTTCATTAATTGTTCTTTACAATGGAAGTCTTTTTTACTGATATTTAATTAAGAATCAAATAAGCTCTCAGACAAACTGACAGACAAAGGGATATATGATACTGACGAAGTCTAGACTTGCGATACAAGAACCAGAGAGAGTACAGAAATCACCAGACCGGACAGAGAAAAAAAATTATGTCATGATGACATGGCAGGTACACTTAAATTAATACAGTCAGCTATGTTAAATTTTATGCCCTATCGAGCTAAGATGACAAGACCAAGCCATGAATTAGCATAACCAAGGCTTTCAAAGACTGATACGTATTTTTTTATTGTAGCTTCCATATGTAGTTTACATAACCCCATTTTACCATATTATTAATATTCCATAAAGTGGGAAAGGTTAACTGCTCAAATACCGATCAAGATTACAACATTCTTATTTAACCCTAATCTAAATTAATTTTTCAAATAAAGTACTTTCCTTCGATAGTTCCATCACAAGTGAAGTTAAAATTATACCGTTCTCTTAGAAAGGATTTGGAAAAGAAAAGAAAGCCATCCTATTTGTTTTAGTATCAACTATCACCTAAGAAGATGAAGGGGCATATTTTGTTTGCGGCCGAAAAAAATAAAAAAGTTGCCATGCATGGCTAGCTAGGATGAATTAGGACCTTAAAAACAATTCCAGAGGAGGTAAAGAGTGTTAACTTTCTGGTACTTCTAAAAGGTTAATCATAGATCAAATTGGCATAATGCATGCTGACGATTTAGATCAGCATTTCAGATTAATCATTTGGATATTTCAGATGTGATACTATTCAAAAGAGAAGAAGGGAATACATTTCTGGCGTATTTTCTGTAGCAATAAACTTTAAAACTTAAAATCATGATACAAAAAAAAAATAAGAATACATTTCTGTGTTCAATTAAATAGTAGTACAATAAGAACAGCTAGTTCCTGATGCATTGTACAGGTTTGAGGTTTCGGAAACTAATTGTAACAATTTTTTTTTTTTTATAACGTTGCATTTACTTGGTTTCAAAACCGAGATGCTAATTTGAGTTGGTTGATTTCAGGGAAAATCAATCTTGTGAGATGTTTTCTTCTTAAGTTCTATTTGAACAAATAAAAAAATAATAATAATTGCAGATTACAGAGGGAAAAAGGATGTGATAGGATGCGTACACTTAGGGTGTGTTTGGAACTTGCACGAACAAGAGACGAACAAGGCAGCCACGAACAACGCCTAGTTCGTAAAAATCGGGAGTTTAGGAACAAGGGAGAAGTTCACGAACTACGACTGTTCGTGGGTTGTTTGGTTCGTGCGAACAGTGCTAGTTCGCGAACTAGCTGTTCGTCCCTTGTTCGCGCCTCTTCCAAACACACCCTTATTAGTACAACAGCTGATCCAATGGGAGTTCAAATTTTCACGTAGTAAATGCGCAAATTAAAACCCCTCCAAAGGCGGAAACCTGCATCTCGTTTTCTTTATCGGGATAACTGGACAAATCCTCTCGAGTCTCAATCGGACCTGAACCAAACCAAACAGACCCTGTCCGTCAACGATATGGGGTAATGGGCTCATGGCCTCATAACTCATGGGTGTTTTTGGGTACTTGGTATCGGATCTAGTGGCCCTTTTTTTCTTTTTCTCTCTCTCTTTCCAATGTTTTCTAGCTCATAACAAAACTAAAAAATTATTTATTTTTACTATTTTTCATGTTTAGACAAGCTAATTATTTATAATATTCATGAGTTATCTATGAAACTTTTACATATTTGCAAACTTTTTTTACAATGCCATAATTTTGACATATTTATATGCAATAAGAAAATAAATTTATTTTAAAAATATATATATATATATATATATATATATATATATATATATCTCTCTTTTACTTTTATAAAAAATTAAGATATTTTCGAACATTTCTCAAATTTCTCACTTGTCTCATCTCATGGTTTCCGGAAACATATTGAAAATTGGGGCGTATTTGGATCGTTGAGAATAGCACTAAAAAAAACTCTTTTAGGAAATAAAATTAAAAAGAGTTATTTTAGAAAGAAGAAATATTGTTTGGATGGTGAGTTGAGAATAAAAATGAAAGAGAAGAATAAAATAATTATTCACTTTAATTTTGTCCAACCAATTTGTGTAATAAAATAATTATTCTTTCCTTATTTATTTTAATATTTTTTTATTTTGAAATAAAATGATAATAATAATTATTATTTAATAATAATAATAATACGAATATTATAATAAATTTTAAAAATAATTATTATTGTAATATTATTATAATAAAATTAGTAATAATATTATTATAAAAGGTATTTATTAATTATTATTATTTAATACTAAAAACAATATAACTGAATGTCCGTATTTAAACATTCCATTAATATTATTTATTCATAAAGTTTCTTCTCATTTTTTATTTCTCTCTTCTTTCATGTTTGAGTTGGAAGAACTAATCCCAGAAGAACTCTTTCTTGCCATGTTATTCCGGACTGTTTGGATGACTTTTATTCTCGGAAGAAGAAATAATCCTGGAAGAAGAGTTATTCTCAACCATCCAAACACATCTTGATGTAGAAATAAGATTTAAACTTTGAGCCCAGTCAAATGAAAAAAGAACAAATCCCAACTCTCGTCTAGTGAACACTAAACACATGACTTAGGATGATTTTTGAAAATGCCGGACTTAGAAGGGCGTGGGTCGTTTGGATCGCTTAGGAATTTGGGGAATTTAGGGAAGTTGCAATTCCTAGGAATAAATTTATTGGGAAGTGTGTAATTTTATGAAGAGTTTAGATTGTTTATAATAAATTTATGGTAGGAAGATGAAATTCTCCAAATTCTTTGGGGAATCCAAACAGCCCCATCTTTTTTAGCTAGGCTCCTTGGGTTTCAAGAGGCCGCACTTGAAGGGACGGAAAAAAAAATTTTCTTCCAAAATTTATTTAAACTATATTTATAAAAAAAATTGTAAAGCTATAAATTATTTTTTAACTATAAATTGTAAATATTTTTTCAGTAAGAACATTTTTATTTTTTCTCTTCTTTAATTTAGGTTATGATCAACTATATTTTTCTCCTTTAATTTAGAATATGACCAACTATATTGAAACAACATAAACAAAAAAATTAGTTTTTATTAGTGTATTAAAAAAATAAATAAAAATCATAAATATATGAAATAATTCGACATAGCTAGTGAGCATATATATTTTTTAACTTGGCTAAGTATAATCGTGAAAATGAATTTTAACATTGTTTAAAATATTTAGTTTGGGCCGTACAGGTCTTAGCCTTCAGCGTGCCTTGCTCTTTCTAAACTGCCTCTCTACGTCTCTTCAGCTGAGATTGTGACATAATCCTTCTTAAGTCTGATCTCTTTCGACCCTAACTCTTTCTAAACCCTCAAAGAGACTGGGCCGGCCTTCTGGGTCAAAAAGGCTTAGCTATCATGATCCAGGTCAGAGATTTTTGAATGTTCACTACTCTTGTCTATGGCTGCATAACGTCTAAAACGACCACGAAAACGGTCGATTTCGTTAACCGTTTCGTTTTGGACGAAAAGGTCGAAATCACGAAAATACACATGGACGAAACTGTTCTAAGCTTTCGTTAACCGTTTCGTTTATAAAACGCAACAAAAAATCTTAACCGAAAAAACGAAACGAAACGAACGGACGGTCGAAACGGTGACCGTTTTCACCCCCACTCTTGTCTCTTGATATTGCCAATCAATCCCGATAAATCATTAAAAACCTGACATGATCCCTTGCCTCCTCATGCTTTCCATATTCTTTAAAATGATTCTTTTCAACTCACGTAGCGAACATTCACACTAAAAAAAAAAACCTATATTTTCCCTTATACATCATCCAATGGAAATAAACCTGTATTTTAGAGCGAAAATATATAATAGTAGGTTGCTTGATGAAAAATTTATAAAATTATTGATGCTATACATTTAAGGGTTATCTTTTCTCGTTTGGAAACGAACTCTTATTATATTATTATACAATGTCATTTATTATTGGTTTGTTACAAAATACCAACGCCCTAATAGTTTTTGTGAGGTAAATCTAGCTTCACTCCTTATTCTATATATGTTGTTCCTAATCTAAGAGTCTAAGACCGATAGTGGTGAATAGGCACAATTTCAATTTTTAAATCGGTTTGGACAATTTTGCGAAAACTCAATTCAATTCAAATTAATTTGGTTCTCAACACAAACAAGCGCTCAAGTAATTCAAATATAATGTAAATAAATAAAAGAGTAAGAGATTAACAAGCAATGTGATTACAGAGTTTCGATCCTCTAGGACAGGCTAGCTTTAGTCGTATATCTTCGGAAGTTTCGCTACCATAAAAGGATGTGCTCCGTTCAATTTCACTAAGAAATGGTCTACAACTTCGAACTGAATCGCCTCGTCACAAGTAACTCGAGGTAGATCGATCTAACCTCTAAACTAACAATCAATTACACTAAGAATTGATGCTCATAATCAAAACACTCAATGATTTGGCTAAACAAGCTATGAGTTTGATTGAGGCTATCTAATCTCAATGATTTTGCAATATAAGTACGCAAGAACAAGAGAGAATGAGATCTAGCTGATTAGAGCTCAAAGACAAGGTTTTATCAAGGTTCCAAAAGTATCAAACCAGTCTCAAAAGGACCGGTATAAATAGAGGGTGTCAACATCTCCAAAACAGTCTAATTTTATCTCCAGCGTTGCCTAACGCCATATAGCGTTATACAATGTCGTATATTACCGTTGAAAAATTAAACGGCTATTTGAGATTACCGTTGATAACATTAGAGCGTCGTGCAACGTTCTGTGCCGTTGCACAATGATGGAGTGTACATCCAAAAGGATACTTTGATAGTTCTGTTGAAACTATCACAGCGTTGTGCAATGCCAGAGGATGTTACACAATGTTTTAGTATGGAGGAGAATAGAAGCCCTAACATGTTCAACAGTGCGTCACACAATGTTGTCTAACGTTACACAACGCTCCTTGGCATTGTCCATCATTAATTGCAAGTTTTGCATGTAAAGTGCGCTGCTTGGAGCCAATGCATGGCCAAACTGTGGAGAGGACATTGGAATTTTTAGGCATTGTACAATGCCAATTAGCGCTACACAATGGTGGTCTAGAACGTTGTGCAACATTATAAGGCGTTGCCTAACGTCCCGACAAAGAAAACAGAGAAAAATTTCAAGTCTTCTTGGTCTCTCGTTGTACAACGCTACTGAGCATTATACAACTCTGTGATACAGTGTAATCAACCGCTTGTGGACGTTGTGTGACGCTGCTCCACGCTAGCTAGAGAGTTCACAATTTCAGGCTATATTTTATTAGCGTTGTGCAATGCCAAATGGCGCTGTGTGACGTTGGATAGAAAAACTAAGTAGTTGCTAACAAATTGATTAAGATTAGTTTAGGATTTAAATATACCTAAACTAATGACTCTAAATACCCTAATGGAGTTCTTTGAAGTTTCAAAACTTATGCTATACTTGCTTCAAGTCATTCTTCAACATAATCACTAAAGATTCACTAAATTGAGACGTTAGTTGAGAGGTTTGATATTATTTTGCAAATTCACAAATCAAGATTAATTATTTAATCCAACAATATATATAATAATCTGAAGTAAACCTCGTTGTACTTTAATTTTGTTTACTGAATGCAGGTAGTTAATGTATTTCACTTCACATATCAGCCGTCATAAAATAATGGCAATGATATACCATTTAATTAAAACAAATGAGACCATTTAATTTCATCGAGAATGCTAATGTCTCGTTATTTCTACGGTAGCATATATACTTTCTCGGTTAATAATACATTAATACCACGATATAAGATATTATTTGAGGACTCGCTGGCAGTGGCGGATCTAGGAAAAATATTTAGGTGGGACTGAGTTCTTCAATAAATCATTTGATCGAACGATTCTTCTTCTTTTATTCTTCAGCCCCACCTTTGAGTGCCCTAATGACAGAAAAAATTCGTTGTGCTAAAAAGAGATTCCAAGAGCTCGACGGCGGTAGATGGGGCTCTAGTCCCACCCGCCCCGGTGGTGGATCCGCCCCTTCGCTGGTATAGTGGTAATGGTACGTACGTACCACCAACCTATTTGACCCCAATCCACTATGATCAATTTTTTTTTTTATGTTTTATCATCGTTTTCCTCTGCGTTGTTGCTTTTGGACATGCTCGTATCTACTTGCAATCTTGAACTCGGAATATGGTTCCAATGTTTATCTGACCCTACCATGCACGTGAAAAAAGGTTTGCAGAAAAAGTCTTGGACCTCTCCATTCCATGCATCAAACGAAGAGATTGATTTATTAAAAGATTGAGCAATTAATAAACTTTTTTTTTATCTGAAGCAATTAATAAACTAGATAATTATTACATCTTGAACCTCGATCGATTCAGAGAATTATCATTATAATCAAGGTAAGAAAATTTAGTATTTTAATTTTCCTTCATACGCCAAACAACGTCCATGCACAATATAAAAAAAGTTGGGTAATTGTTTTTGAAAATTAAGTCTAAACATAAAATGGAATATATTGTATATATTATAGATTTACTCGTGATAATTACTATTATTATTGAAGAAAACTAATTGGATTGATTCATAAAAATATAAATAAACAAATTACATCTATATTTTAGGAATTTAGAACTTAAAATTCTCATTTTCCGAATGCAGATCCTAAAATGGGAATGAAATTTTTGTTTGCAAAAAATAAATAAATAATAAAACTAAAAAAAATTGCTTCATATTTAAACCAACTTGTAAAACCATAATCCTAACATAGAAGAACCCTGTTGGAAGACGAAATAAATTTTTAAATTTCCAAAAAAAAACTAATCAAAATTTGCTTCATACATATACAAATTTGCAAAACCATAATCCTAACATGGAAGCACCCTGCTGGAAGACGGCATATCTCAGTTTATCCTTCTCACTGGAGAGCGGAGGTTCTGAAACAGGACATAGAAAGGCACGTTGCATATTGAGGTGATGATTTGAAGGTCCAAGCGGAGTAATAGAGGCCATGATAATAGGAAGAGGCTATAAGTGAAGCGAGCATTGTTTGGCTGACAAGGTATCCATATTGTGCAACCTTTTCATTTCTCAATGTGGGATGGATGTGGAGAAAAAGCAATGTTTTGCTAGCTAGCCAGCTACTCCACATGCTTTTGTGGTCAAAAAGTCATAACTCACAAATAAAGGACTTTTTTTTTTATTTGAGCTAATATTTGATCAATTGATCCTCATAGTGGTATGTGCAATGCAACTATGCAAGTCTCAGCAAATCGAACTCTCAACTAAATATAATGTGATTATGTGATATATTATTCTTTTAAAGAAGGAGAAGTCGAAATCTCTCAACATTTTAAAATCTAAAAATTAAAAAATCTCTTCAGTCAAATTTTAAACTCACGATAAATATGTTATTTCTTTTCATTAGATCATGAGTTGGTTATCATAATGCTCTATTACTATTTACTAATCTAATGCAATTAATCCCTTTTATTTTCTTGCACCATTATATACACTAGATTTGTACGTCGAGCTTCGCTCGACGATATTGAATTTTATTATAAATAATATATGAAAAAATTGTGTCTTTATTTTTCAAGTCGATAGATGATTTTAAAATGAGAAGATTTTTAATAAAGATTTTAGTGGAAAGGATCTCATTATAAAAGTATATTTATCGGTGTAGTTGTATTGGTTCGATTGGATAATATTCTCCACCACTGTCATTGTCTGACATTTCTATATATTGGTTTTCTCCATAAAGCATTGGTTGCACTGGTACCATACATAAAATAAGATTTATTATTATTTATCAATCTAAGTGGGGGATTATTGAAAATAGTTTGATAAATGCGTGAAGATGTGCACTGAGAAGATACGATCAATAGATGCCATGAGCGGATGCGATGAAAAGGTGCTATGGGTGGATGTCATGTGCAAATGTCATGGAAGGGTGCTTTGACTGGATGCCATGAAAGGATTCCATGAGCATATGCATTGAAAGGTCTTGATGAAAATATATGTAGCCTATATAAATAAGTAGGAAATTATTGAAATTAGCTTAATAAATGTGTGATTGTGAAGAGCTGCATTGAGAAGATGCGATGAAAAAGTGTCACGTGCAGATGTGATCAAAAAGTGTCATGGACAGATGCCATGAAAGGGTGTCATGAACGGATGCCATGAGCAAACTGTTTGTGATTGTGAAGAGCTGCATTGAGAAGATGCGATGAAAAGTGTCATGTGCAGATGCGATGAAAAGGTGTCATGGACATATGACATGAAAGGGTGCCATGAACGGATGCCATGAGCAAACTGATTTTTTTTTTATAAAAGAAAAGAGCATATATTTATAGATAAAATGTAGATACCCTTTGATGGAGACATCCCTTAGATGATACCCTATGGTCACCATGTAAGTTATGCATCTTTTCAATCACATATTTTAAATCATCAATTTGATTGCATCTTTTGGCGAGATATCTTTGAAATGGCACTCTATAAAATATATATTAAAATAGACACATTTTCATTCGCATCATTTGGAACAATTCACACATCTTTATTATATGTAAGATTAGAGCGGCACATCGAGTTCGCTCGATCCTGACTACCTCTATCATTTCAATCCAAAATAAAGAAAAAAATAGAAAAAAATGAAATTAATGATTGTCGACAAAAATGAATATTATATCATATATTAACAGTAAAAATGAAAGCATTGTTGATGTGCCTTATCCTGTACATAAATAAATAGAGTAAAATACTAATAGATATTCTTTTCCCTCCAAAAATTTGTTGGCGCAAAAATTAAATAATAATTGTGGATAATATAAAATAAATAAAATAAATAACTAACAATAATTTTAATTGAATCGCGCTAGGCGTTGTCCTTAAACATATTATGTCTCAATGTCCGACAGGAGCGGCAACCAAGATAATTCGAGATGTCATCTTCATGAAAAATTAAAAATGAAATTAACCTCATGATATTAAGCATAGAGACTTTCATCTCTATCTTGCTTTTTCTTCCTATATGAGTTTTATAAAGTCCTCAAATCTATTGCTCCAGTAAAAACGAATTCAATGAGATTTATGAAATATTAATTCAACTGATCAATAAGGGGTTAGAGCAACAGTCCAATAATGTGACTTTCAGAATTAATTGGTTATGTATAGAATTCGACCGTAAATATATTTCAACGGAAAAATAATTACGATAATAATGAATTGAAGAGCAACTGATACCAATGGAAAATAAAATTAAATGTGGATATAACAAATCTTAATTTAGAAGAATAATCGTCATCGTATTTCAGAATGAGTATTTTATAAATGAAAAAATTGAGTTTTCAGCGTTTGTATCATTTGCATAAAAAATTTAAAAATCTTAAAATAAATTAATAACAATACAAAATCATGATGATTGCAATTTTTTTCAAGAAAATTTTATATTTTATATATTATATAAAATAAATCTCTATAATGATCACTTTCATTTATATGAAATACTACATATAAAATTCATTGCAAATTAAACTATTTAAAAGGATGATCTAAACTTGGAAGATTAACAGCTGACTACCCATAAAAAATAAATAAGCCAAAAATAAAATTATATATATATATATATATATATATATATAAAATCTATTGTGAACCATGATGCATAGAGGGCTCCGTGCGCCATGACCGTTTGATCGGTGAAATTAACAAATCCAATCTATATATTGAAATCTCATAGCAAACAAAATTTTACAATTTTTGAAATTTTTTTAATATTTTTTTCGAATTTTTTAAAACTTGTCATTTTGACTACAAATTAGTATATTTATAAGCAAAAAATGGCAAACTTTAAAAAATTCGAAAAAAATATTAAACAATTTTTAAAAATTGTAAAATTTTGTTTTCTATGAGATTTCAATATATAGATGAGGTTGGTTAAATTAGATTTGATAATTTGTGAAACCACCGACCAAAACAGTCATGGTGGCATGGTGCACGAAAGCTTATATATATGAACATGGTTCACAATAAATTTACTCTGTATGTATATATATGACATATGATATAACTGAATCGTGTATTAATTTTGATATATTTAAAAAAAATTGTTATCATAAGATAATTCAAAAAATTAACAGTTCAATTTATCCGCACTTAATCGGTGACCAAATGGTTTTGAAATTAAACTAAAAATGGTAAACAACTGAGTTACAAAAAATTGTATCCATAATTTTACTTTTTAATAGATCACTTTTAGCTTGCAAATAGGAAAGAGACACAAAAATCAGAAACAAAACAATACGCTGCCAATTTATCGTCTCCCGGTGAAGCATATCAGCTTTATGAGCAATAGTACCCGACACACAAATTGTTACATAGAAAAACGTTAACTAATAATTAAACAATTCTGACACCCACACATCTTTATTTATAGTTTTGATAACTCATTCAATATATTCTAATTTGTTATCTATATAAGACTCGCCATAAGTTTATAGATATGTATCTTGATATACCAATCGAATTTCTTTTTTTTTTAAAAAAAAAGAAAAGCTAATGGTTTTTTTTTTGTGATGGAGACAGATTCAATTCATTTTCTAGTTAAAATATCAAAGAATTATGTAGAATTAAGAAGAAATACTCATATTCTAACAGTTCACACACATGTTTTTTCTTTGAAGATAAATTGGGATAAAACCTCCAAATTTATTTTTAAATTAAATATCTATGAAAAACCTCCAGTAGGATTTCAAACCTACGACTTTTAACTCAAGATGCAGTGTTCTTAGCCACTAGATCAAGAATCGGTTTTTTTCACACACATGTATTTTTTGAACTTGACGTTGCCAAGAAGTGGATAAGACCTGATTTATTCGAAAAGCTGGCGATTCATAAACTCTAAATTCTTCATGAAGTCTTTCTCTAGTTAGAAGGTCCATTTCTTCGTACAAATTTAAGAAGCTCGACAATGATTGTTAATCAGTTATATATCGGCGAAACAATTTAATAGCTATTACGTACTGCTGACAATAACATAGAAAGGAAAAATAGTTTAAATTACTATTTAATTTTTTTATCTTTAAAAATTTAAAAAGCAAAAAAAAATGGTTCAGTTAATTACTCTATAATTAAACCCACTGCCCAATTTTTTTCCCATGAATTTTTTTCATACATACCAATATGCACACTTTCTTGTTGTAGAATATACAACTGTTACAAAATACACGACATAATAGATTTTATATAAATACACGCCTATTGCCAAATACACACACCCTTCTTTATTTATCGTTTGAAAAATATAGCTATAAAATTGGTTGAGAGATTAGAGTGCTGACTTGACAATTTAACAGGTTATTATTATATAATAATATTCAAAGAATACACAATACCATCATAATTTTTTTCTATTGAAATATGGTTTGATCAAGTGGCGGAGGTGGGGGTGCAGGGGTGGGCTGTTGCAACCGTGATCTCAATTTTTCCATATGATTAGTGCTAATTTTGATCATATTATACATAAATTAAACAATATATGTCCCAAACACTGGAAATTGCAATTTACCCTCTAGTTATTTATTCCCGACACCGCCACTGGTTTGATCCGCAGTTATATATTTCGAGTGTTCTAGAAGAAAATTTTAATTAGTTTAAAATAAAGTTTACACCTAGCCCGAGTCTTCGATAAAAGCGAGTACAAACTGTAATGTACTACCTCTGTATATCATTTAAGTATATTATTGTACTACCTCTGTAAATGAGAACAACTGAGTTTAATTAAATTAAACCTATATATATAATTTAAAGGTTATACGACTTTGCCTACCTTCTCCACCTATTGTAAGATGCAGAAATTAATTGTATTATTTGCTGTTGCATGGTCCACACTGGTGATAGATATGTGCATCAGTGCATGTAGCCTTATCATATCTAGTTTAGGATTTGTGGACGTGGCAACAAGACGGAAATTTAATAAAAAAAAAGATATAGTTGTCACAATACCTAGAAAAATAAATAAATAAAAAAAGCTGATAAAAGCATATTGAAAAGAAAGTATAAAGCGAGGCAAAGAGACACATAAACAGTGGATTGCATCAGATTCTCACAATACATGCACTATCCTTCTTATAATCTTATCCTCTGCTTCTGACATTTTTCTTCGTCCTCGCACCTTTCTTTTCTTTTTCTGTTTTTTTAATAACCTTCCACCTTGTGAGGTGATTCTTCAGAGTTTGAGAGTTGAAACTGTCATGTCCCAGTACTGCCTTTTCAATTTTGTTTCTTTTAATTTGTGTGATTCCTGAAAAGAGTACAGTGCACTATCCATCGTTTGGTCTACTCTTCACTCTCTAAGCTAGTGCTTTCTTCTGAGAGTCAAAAACAACTTTCATTCCTTCCTCCTCCTTTTGTTTCTTGATTTCTTTTTCTTTACATCATGTTTGAATAAAGTCCAAACTAGAAGACCAATCGCAGGCAATATTACTGAAAAATGGAAAGTGTCGAATCAGGCATTGGCAAATATATATATATGTCCATAATGTTTTCCTACATTGTAAGTTTGTAACAGTATGGATGCGCATGCAGGGAAATCTTCGTCGTCTTTCATGTGTTTATATTATTATAGTTGCATGTCGTGTTAAAATCTAGGACACAATTCAAAATATGCTGCGCTCCTAACATATTTATGTGACATCAAAATTGATTCAAATTAATTTAATGTTTGACAGATAATTCGTCCCTATAAAAATCGAAAATAATATCACCAATTTATTCCTCTGAGAAAAAAATAAAAAAATGCTGACGGTAAGAGGTTGCAACGAAGATTGAAAGCCAAACTGGAGATTGAATCAGTTAATTAAGCTACTGGTTCGACTGGTTGAACGTACGGTGGCAAAATCATCCGCGGAAGAGCACCCTTACAAATTATTATTATTATTATAATTAGGTCGCTGGTAATAGATGTAGGCCAGTCTAACGTAGACAACGGTGGCGAAACACTCTTGTTTCGTCAACCGTTTCGTTTCGGCGACGAAATTGATTTATGTTTCGTTAATCGTTTCGTAAGGCTGAAAAGGTGCGAAACAGTTAAAATTTACGTAAATTACACTGTGACGAAACTATTTGCTGTTTCGTTGATCGTTTCGCTATACTAGACGAAATCAGATTTCTTTTCGTAAATCGTTCCGTTGAAGACGAAACGAACGGAATTACGCAAATTTTTTTTCGTTTTGCAGGCCTAAATAGATGGGTGTTATCCTGACAAGGCTGCATTAATGGAGTGTTGACTCAACAGCACGGCTACGGCGACGCCACGAGAAACTCATTTGAGGAAAAGCCAATTTCCAAGCAACGACAATTGACAATGACTTATACTGATTTTTCTTTTTCTCACTCTCAAGTCTCAACTTTTTTTTGTGCTCATCCCTAATAATTTAATGCGAGGTGAAACGTCGGGAAACATGACGCACTAGTAAAGAAAGTACATTTGTTCTAAACGGACCACACACGAGGAATAATTGATAAAAATTATATTAGCAATAAATTTATTTAAATCTATAACATCTAATTAAATAACTTTTTCTAAAATAAAATAATTGAAGGAACGACTCATATATTTCTCATATTCCAAATGAGTCACTCCTTCAATTTTCTGCAATTTTTTTCGCATAAGTTTGGTTCTCAATATATATTTCTTTCCACTCACCTAGCTAAATCATGTATTATATTATATTATACTATAAATAAACTTATTTACTGATGAGAACAACTGCCACAATCTATATAATTATAATAAAATTAAAATTCAAAATATTATTATATTATTGTTTGTATTTAGATATGATATATAAAAATTTGGTTAATTACGAAATTCATGTCGGAAATGTATCATTATATCCATATCACCATATGCCATCTTGACCAACTTTTTCTTTTTTTAAATGAATCATATCTGATGCACACAATCTATAAAAAGTGATATACCATCAACTGTACTTTGTATACTTACGGGTGCGTTTGGATAGGTGTGGGAAGAAGGGAAGAAGGGAAGAAGTGGGAAGAAGTATTGGGAAGTGTGTAACTTTGTGAAGAATTTGGATTGTTTATAATTTTTTTTCTTCCCATCTTCCTTCTTCCTCTTCTTCTTCTCTCATCCAATCGCACCCTACAATAATACAATCTCTTTTAGTTTTCTCCATTTCCCAATTCCTTTAATTTGTAATTTTGTTAAATCTGTATGAACAAATGAAGTTGCTTTCGTTTAATGGGGGACTGGAAAGAAAATGTTCTTAAATTTTTCATTTAATTCTATCCGAAAGTTAAGAAACTTCATGTTCATTGGAAAGGCCTGGCCTTCCTCTGCTCCCTTCTCTACGCCGCTGCTTTAGATTGATCCATTTTACTTTTGGATGAGCATGTCAAAATTTCTGACATTTTTATTTTGCTTTAACAGACCACTAGAATTTGTAAAAGTCCACCAATATAAATATTCACTGGGTGTTAATTTTTCAAATTGTAATTCCAATCAGAATAAAATTAAATATCGTAACTCTTTTACGTATCTTGACAAATTGATAATTGTCGCAATTACATGTCCCTTTTTTGTTTTATGCGTTTAAACTTCTTTCTTTAATTCAAAAGTCTAAAGGGGCTACTCTACTACTATATTGTCCTTTACTTTTGCCTAAATATTTAGAGGCTACTGTTTGAACTGGATCCTACAACACCGATAATCCATTCTATTTATTTATTTATTTTGTACCATCTTTTTACAATCTTTATCATTAAAAAATGTTTTGTTTTTAATCTTATCAGTTTATCAGTGGGGGTTTTTTTTCCCCTCCATTCAATTTATTTGATCTACTTTTATCAAAACCAATTTTATAAATAAAAAAATTCATTTTTATAACTTTATATTCATTCATAAGGAAATATTTACACAGATTTCAAACACATGATATCTCCAATATATATACATATTGTGAAATCTATTGTGAACCATGATGCATAGAGCGCTCCGTGCACCACGACCGTTTGATCGGTGATTTTACAAATTGACAAATCTAAATTAACCAATCCAATATATATATTGAAATCTCATAGAAAACAAAATTTTAAAATTTTTTTGCTATTTTTTTGAATTTTTTAATACTTGTCATTTTTAGCTTACAAATTAGTGTATTTATAGTAAAAAATGGCAAGTTTTAAAAAATTCGAAATAAGTAGTAAAAAAATTTCAAAAATTGTAAAATTTTGTTTACTATGAGATTTAAATATATAGAGTGGATTGGTTAAATTAGATTTGATAATTTGTGAAACCACCAACCAAAACGGTCATAGTGCACAAAAGCTTATATGAACCATGATTCACAATAGATTTACTCCATATATATATATATATATATATATATATATATATATATATATATATATATATATATATATATATATATATATATATATATATATATATATATATATATATATATATATATGTTTAACTACTGGACCAAATTTTTTGCTCCCAATCATTAAACTTACTGTAGCTATCTTTTATTATGTACTTATTTACTCTCTTGTAAATATTATTATAGGGCTTGCGCCTAAGTAATAAACTAATAACTATTTGTGATCGTCCTACTCAAGGTATGCAAATGTTATATATGGTAAAATAAATTTAACACGTTATCTTTCCTACTAGAATAAACTTATTTTCTTACGCCTTTATAATTTAGATTAGATAGACATTATATATATCAAATTTGATGTAATTTAAAACGTCATGTTATTCTATCAAGCAATTTGAGAAAAAAAATAATTTATTAGCTGTACTTCATCAAAATCTTTTTTTTTTTTTTAATAGCACCCCATTCAAGGGAGCCTGCATGCAACGTTAAAGTTCTTACAAAAGAAGGTCACATAGCTTTAAACTACCAAAACACCAAGCTAAAGAGTTTTTAAAAATGATTTAATTTTTACCAATAATCTATCTAAATTACATGAAACATACTATAGTTTTTTCCTTTTATTTTTGGCAATTGTTCTTCTTTTTAGCCATTAGCAAATAGAAATTGTTGTTAATGTATCCTCTTGACAAGTATAATGAAATTTAACAATACAATGGTAAAGTAGGAAAAAATATGACAATTGTTTCGGTTACTTTTTAAAATAGCACCTTGCGCCTATATATGTTGCATTTACTAAGCAAGTTAGGAGCTTAACCCATTTTTTCGTAGACTCATTGTTGTCTTCAAATTGATATTATTTTTTGTATAATAGACAAATTAAAATTCGAATACTTATCTCTTTGGATTTGGATGAGGATTTTGCTTTTTCGAGTGAGAGAGACGGAGGAATTTAGGCACTTTTTTGTGAAAACGGAAGGTGCAAATTCATATGTATCCCAGAATATTGTTTTTTAAAAAAATAATTACCTGTGTGCCTTTTACAAAACTTGACACATGAAAATATCATTATTAACCATGCAAACGCTCCCGTGTACTGTTTCCATCGAGTATTTGATTGATTATTGTGAAGAACTAACGAATCTAATTTAATTAGTTTCAGTTATCAACCCAACAATTTTATACCTAAATACATTTTAAATCAACAGGACCATTCATAACAATAGTTCGCATTTTCTGTAAATATATATAATGATTTCTTCAATTATGGAGTACATGAGGAATTTTAAGGGTGTGTTTGGATGCAACGGAATAAGCCAGGAATAGGGAATAAGAATAAGGAATTTCGGTTTGCGTGCTTATCCTTATTCCTTATTCTTATACCACGGTTTTGTTAGTATAGGAATAAGGACCATTATTCCTTATTCCTATGTTGTTTGGGTTGCACAAGAATAAGAATAAGCACGCAAACCAAAATTCCTTATTCATATTCCCTATTCCCGCCCTATCCAAACACACCCTTAGAGAATAAGTAACTCACACACTAAAATTCTGGTTTTATAGATCTATAAATACTCCAATTCTAGAGAGTTTTTCAACAGTAACATTAATGATGTCATCATCATGTCTCTAACTACCATCCTTTCTATTTTTCTGAAATTGGAGCCTCCATTTCTAAAATTTCAGATTAAATATAGTTGTATTTTTAAATTGTTATGGTCCATTCAAAAAAATCATTTGGTGATAAAAATTTATATGCAAGCTCACAAAAATATATTGAATTTAATTATATAATTTTTTAACTATAGAATTAGAAAATATTTTAAATAGTTTTCTTAATCTCATAATTTTTTTTCTATTATAGTTATGTTTTTTAATTGTTTCAAGGATTTGAAAAAATTACTAGGCTATGAAAATTTATGTGCTTACTCAAAGATATATGAAGAATTTAGTGACATGAAATTGTATAATTATAGACTTATAAATATTTTAAATAATTTTTTCAATCTCATAAAAATGGATCCCCATAATTTCATAAAGTTCAATAGGTTTTTAATTATTTAAAGGAATTTATGACTTTATTTATGCATAAATTTTTATATAAATAATTTTAGAATTATGAAAAATTTATTCATGCCATAGAGCTATTTTTAAT
This sequence comes from Rhynchospora pubera, assembly GCA_028095005.1. Taxonomy (NCBI): domain Eukaryota; kingdom Viridiplantae; phylum Streptophyta; class Magnoliopsida; order Poales; family Cyperaceae; genus Rhynchospora; species Rhynchospora pubera. The sequence continues at coordinate 66,974,133 of CM051461.1, read as the reverse complement.
ATAACCATATAATTTTGTACAATATAAAATATACGGTATGTTTAAATTTTGTTGAGATTAATTATTAATTCAATTGGCTGCAAAAAAATTTATATCTTTCATCACAAAAATATAAAATTTAATAATTATAGAGATCTAAGTATTTTAAAAAAATTTTAAATATGATTACTAAATTATATTATTTCATAAAATATAATTCTACTATTAATTGTTTCCATACATTTCCAAAATATGTTGATGTATAAAATGTTTATACATCATAAAAAAATATACAAAAATATAATGATATGAATCTTTTAGATTTTATAGTTTTGCCAAATTTTATATAATTTTTCATTTCTATAAATTTTCATAATTGTATTTTAAATGTTGGATTACTGACATATAGTCCTAGATTGATTTTTTTTTATTAAATTTTACATGTATGCATACAAAATTATGTTGATCCAATGATATTGAATTTTTTCGATATTTTTAGCAATTTTCATCTTTTTAAAAATTTACAAATTCTATAGAACTGCATAACTTTTAAAATATCTGGCGATTTTTTTAAATTAATTTTTTCATCAAATTTTATATGAATAGTAAATATGAGAAATCCATTGTTGCTAAGTAATTTAAATTATTTGTAAGATAGTATTTAATTTTATTGGTATTCAATTATTGATTATCGATAATAAAAAAATAAAAGTTGATCGAATTGGTAAAACTTAGAAAAATTTTAAGATAGTTGGTTTTGTCCAAGATGAACACAGTCGGTTTTGTTCTCATAATTTTAACACTTTTTAACAAAAATATTTAATGATTACATGTCACCCATTACTTTCTATATATTAAAATGATAGAGACAATTAAGGTCTCTTGAAATTAAAAATCTCCATAAACAATAGTTCCGATATAAATGATAAATATATTATAAATGCCACACATACAAAACTATGCAATTAATTACAATCAAAAGATCAATTGTAAGATAATTTGGTATTTATTCAAATATTTACAATCATAATTCAAGCCCTTATAAAAATTATAAGTTAGCCTTAAAACTCCTCTCATTGCGCGAAGCGTGAATCTAAAGCTAGTTGATTTCATTTCTGTTGTCATATCTTACATATGTAACGGATAAAAGAGTAGTTTCATGTTATTTGAAAATTTGACACACGAAAAATAATGGACCAGATACTTACCACGTACATTTAAATTATAAACATGATACTTAATTCTATTGGAAATTTGGAATAAAACTTGCACAATAAATATTTTACTCATGTAAATACAAAGGGAAAATTTGTTTTTTGCCACCTAAAATTGAGGAAATTGTGAATTTGCCACTCAAAACTAAATTTTTTTTATTTTGCCACCTGAAATTCGAATTTTTTTTTCTGTTTTTGCCACTTTAGCTTTTTTAATAATATATTTCACATTAAAATAATGAGATAATTAGTTTTATGCCATTGTGAATTTTGTCAATTTGAAAAATGTTATTCTTAAATTACTAATTAAATTTATGCCATTATAGAATTGATAAAATTAGTTTTATGCCACTATTTCTTCACAAACATACTAAATTCTAAAAATGCCATTACCAAATTTATCATTATTTTTCTTTAATGACCAAATTGCCCCTCATTAAAAACAAAACCTTAAAACAAACATACTAAATTCTAAAGATGCCATTACCAAATTTATCATTATTTTTCTTTAATGACCAAATTGCACCTCATTAAAAACAAAACCTTAAAAACAGACGGCGCTTTGTAATGAGTTTATGAAAATGGCTAGACTTCATGTGAGAGATTATGAATGACAAAGTAATGCTGCATGATAGACGGATGAAAAAAATGCATCCCCGACCAAAGCCCTTGCTTTAATTAATTTAATGACACAATACCAATAAAATAAAGAAGGAGAATAAAAATATAAAATTTAAAAGCTAGTTTTAACTTTTCAAAGTAACAACGTAAACAATAAAATTAATATGCTAATCCTCCATGAATGGTTAGTGAGCGTGAGAGATTATGAAAATCATTAAAGTATTGACTATTATTTAAATTTCTTATTTCTAAATTCTTTTTTATAGAATTGATTTTGATGATGTGACGTTGCGTGAGGATTATTTTAATCCCCTTTTATTTTGAAATTAGAATTATGTCATTGGCTAACTAGATTTATGCAACTATTTTAAAAGGGTAGAATTGTCATGTCTATTGTTTGATGGCATAAAACTAATTTCTATCTTTTTGAAGTGGCATAAAAATAATTTGTCGTTTAGTGATGGCATATCTCTAATTTCAAATTTTTACGGTCGCATAAATCTAAATCACCCTAAAATAATTTTAAAAAAATTCTGACCATAATACCCTTGCACCCATCCCAGTCGATTAGAATACAATTCGAACCCAGTCGATTCGATCTAAAACCCCATTCGATGTCGATGAAGTCTCTTCTCCTCTATCACTCACTCAGATGAACTTTAATCCTCTCTTCTCTATTGTACGAACCAGCCATAATCCTAAAAGCTTCTCGCTCCACTCCGATCCGATTAGACTCAGCCTCTGTTTATCTCTGTACTTGCTCCTTGCTCTCTCCTTTTGGAAATGCAAAGTGTTGTTCTTAACTGCGATTTTTAGTTGTCTCTCTTTCAGAGTGCTGTTCTCATACTCGATATCTTCTTTCTCGTGCTTTTACCCTTTCCCGTGTGTAAAAAATTGGATGTACTTTGTTGAATTTTAGCAGTGAAAACTCTAAAATTGGATGTACTTTCGTCATTTCCTTTCGTATGTTTTGTTGTGTTAATGGGGGTTTAATTGAATTCACGGCATATTTGCAATTCATGCTTGGCACCACATATCTCAACAAGCAACTACTGGGAACAACAAATGGACGTAAAATCATTGTTTGAGGGTTCGAATTTTATAGCAAGAAGAAGCACCAAACTAACTTTATTTAATCAAAAATCCCAAACATCCAAGCACATGCGATGGTGCCTTGGTTCAAAGTCTACAAATTAAAAAGGAGCACTAAATACAAAGTCATATGTTTAAAAAATAAATTATTAAGAGAAACTCAAAAGTCTAATTTGGAGTAAGCTCTCCTTGCTCCGCCGTTGTCTCCATAGTTGAATCGCCTCTTGGGTTGGAATCCAACAGATGGCGTAACCCGAAAAAACTTTTTGGGGGTGATAAGAACCATGAGGTCTGCTTTTTGGGGGTGGACTGGATTCAAATGGGCGGGAATAAAATGGTCACTAAATTGTATTTTTATTATTTAAACGATGAAAATATTATTAAAGAGTTCAAAGTGGCAAAAACAGAAAAAATTCGAATTTTAGGGCGGCAGAAACAGAAGATTTTAGTTTTGGGTGGCAAATCCACAATTTCCTCAGTTTTAGGTGGAAATTTTTTTTTCCCAAATACAAATAGTTTGGATTAATATGTTAATACTAGCTCAATTACCACCCTAATAATGACAGGTTATCTTGTAAGCAAGGTTTTAAAATGCGATTTATGCGGTTTAGCGGTTTGATGGTGATTTACCGTGTTAGTTTAGTACATAATTTTCATTTTTATAACTAATTACCCTTAATTAACCACAAATAACCATGCGCAAAAGGAATCTAGTGCTAAAGTCATTCACACAAAGAGATACCTCTCTTGATATAGTAATCAAGAGGCTCGAACCAAGGCTAGGATGTAGGTGGTGTGCGCTTCAAGCTCCTCCTTCGAACCAAGCTCGACCTCGAGTCCACCACGAAATTAACCAAGACCTACAAGCTTTGCTAGAAGCTAAAAGGCCTAAGCTAATTCCAAGCTTTCTCGTCTTCTTAACTAACTCTTTAATTAATGGAGAAAATGGAGCTCAACACATGAGCAAAGGTGGATGAGAGAGAGGTGTAAGTGGCTGCCAAAGAGAGAAAGAGGGGAGGTGGGTGGCGGCCAAAGAAGGAAGAGGTAGAGACCACCTTCCATAGCATATTTTCCACCTTTCCACCACCGTTCTCACGCCGAAAGGCGTGGGATTCCACCTCTCTCAGCGGAGCACGACCATGGCAGCAATCTTGGAGCGATTCTGGACGCGACAGCGGTAGAAGCGATCCAACCACGACTTCGGACGATCGATATCTTGAGTTAGAAGCGATATTTGGTTTATTCGTTCCTTTTCTCTTGATATTTTGATTTGATGGAGTATGTATCTTATTTTTATTGCATGTTAGGCTAGTTATGATGTTTTAGGAGTAGTTAGTAGATTAGTTTAGTATTTTGTGATGACTTGATTGCTTTATATTATGATATGTGATATGTTTTGTTGAGAATTATATCTTGCTTGGTTAATTTAATTGTTTGTTTGACTGTTTACATATTGATGAACTGCAGCACCATTAGGGCATTAAACTAGAACAAATAATTGATTAGTTAAGTATATGAGGTAAGCCAATCGCTCGAAAGAGGAGGTTAGTTCACGACCGAAAGGTGTAGCTTTTAATGATCCGACAGGACTTTAAATACCTCTAGAAATCCAACTAAATATACTTAAATAGCTAAATCAGAACGAAAGTATAGGTTTAGTTGTTTATGTGGCAAAAATCGAGTTCCAAGTCAAGTCAGAACCGAAATCGCGACAGCTGAGGTTAGGACTTAGGTCTGGTCGTCCAGTAGCCTTTACATAGTATTGTGTAAAAATATCAAGTCATAACAGAATGTTTAAAGCAAGTTTTGGCACGAACAGTATGGATTTCGGTCCGAAATCCATGCATTTCGGTCCGAAATGTGCCTCTATCTCGATGAAAGTCGTAGGCCGAGGTGCTTTAGAGCTAAACTAATTAAACACGAAACCCTAGGACATCCTTGCATTTATTTTTAATCCAGAAAATACCAAAAATAATTTATTTAATTGCACTTTAGATAATTGTCTTTTAAAATCATAAAACTCCAAAAATTAATTGTCTAGATTTCGTGAGGAAGTAAAATCTAGTAATCAGTTGTACCGTCCCTTGGGTTCGAGCCTAAAGCTTAACTAAAACGACTAGTGAGGTTAGCTCTAGGTTATAAATTTATTTGATATCCTAGGTCCAAAGCCTTCATCACTTGCATACTAATCTTATTGATAATTAATGTTCCTTGTTAATTATCAAGATCATGGACGTTTTAGATTTATTGTTGTCATTTACTACTAAATGAAAAACAGTGATCTATAATTCAGATCCTCAATCTGAATGAACTGTCAACACATAAATCAAGGAACAAATGATGTGAAATCATTAATGACATAAAACCATAAAAGTAGTCAGATATGATTGGTTTCTAGGACATATCTCTAACATAGCGTTCATCGGATAAAACGGTGATAAAATAGATAAAACGGTTATGCGATATGAACAAAATTATAGATAAAACGGTGATAAAATAAAACGGAGTTTTTTAAAAACTTGATTGTAAGTAAAAGAAAACATTAATGAGGATAACGTGAAAATTTTCATAATCGTAAAAAATACCTCTAATCATTGCTATTCTTTGATTGTTGATTCCGTCAAAAAAAAAATAGATAAAACGGTGATAAAATAGATAAAACGGTTATGCGATGTGAACAAAATTATAGATAAAATGGTGATAAAATAAAACGAAGTTTTTTTAAAAACTTGATTGTAAGTAAAAGAAAACATTAATGAGGATAACGTGAAAATTTTCAGAATCGTAAAAAATACCTCTAATCATTGCTATTCTTTGATTGTTGATTCCGTCAAAAAAAAAAAAAAAAAAAACTACCAGTCGAACCAGACTCCCTTATCTTAATTAATGGTAAACTTTCGAGATATATATCTGATCGATTAAACCTTGTTTCCTTTCTTTAATTTCTCTCACTGAACTTTGACATGAGATATTCTGAGAGTATACTCCGCACATGGGTATTTATATAGGGCTATCAATATATCACCCATGGACGCAAATAAAAAGGGTGCAGATTTAAGGCTAAGATCACACTAGGAAAATAATAATGGGGTGCAAATTTCACCTGCAGGATATTTTTGGTAGAGGATTAAAAGTGGAGTAACTCATTTAATCCACTTTTACTCTTCTAAACATGATTTAAATTTGGTGGATTAGTGTGGAGTAAGAAGGAGTAAATTACTTTACCATTTTAGGTGGAGTAAATTTCTTCACATGATTAAAAGATGGTTCATATTATTTATTTACTTACTCTATTTTTACTCCATCTTTTCATACCAAACATGATAAAAAATTGGAGAATTAAGATGAATTAACTATTTACTCATCCTAAAACTAATTCACAGTTGACTCCTCTACCATAGCGCTTAGATGTTCCGTTAAATCTTATTCAATTTCACGCTGCAGCGTCTCGACGAGAAAGGACCGTCTACCCCATTCACTCTTATCCGAACTATATACTGTATCGACAAAACATCTTCTGTCTACAAACTTTATGTTTGATCAAACTAGTTTTATCTAGACGTTATCAATGATCTTCTAAACGTTCCATCGTGAGAACCTTCATTTTACAAGATCGTCTAGACATTAATTATCAATGATCCTGTAGACGTTCCATCCTGAAAATTTATATTTTTACACTAACAAAAGTACCCACCAATGGATGGATAAATTATTAGATAATAAAACTTTACATGTCTGGTCTATTTCTAAAATAAAAAATTATTATTATTATAAAAAAAAATTTCATATGTGTTGTGTTCTTTTTCCAAATACATTGCGTAATCAATCTAGTGACAAATTCTTTCTATTTTGATGAGTGCGTAACCAACCATCGACACATTTTTTCTATTAAAAGTAAAGATATCAAATAAAATTATAGAGATGGACTAAAATCAGCCACGACTAACGGATGCAACCGTCAGCTACGATTAAATCTCAATTTTCGAGATTCTAATAGTCGATCCGAACCGTTCAATGTGTTCTCCATATTGAAATCTCATTGGAGACCAAATTTTACATTTTTCTGATTTTATTTACTATTTTTTAAGATTTTAAAAAATCATAGTTATTGAAGGGTCCAGAATTGTTTAGATTAAAAATTTTGTAAAATATCAAACAAATACTAAAAAAATTTAAAAAATATATAAAATTTGGTCTCCAATGAGATTTCAATATGGAGAATACATTGAACGATTTGGATCGACTGTTAGAATCTCGAAAATTGAGATTTGATCGTAGCTGACAATTGCATCTGTCAGTCGTGACTAATTTTAGCCCATCTCAAATTTATATCCATCACTAACATCCAGTCATTGATTTATACTAGCCTAATATGCCCTCATATGTGGGCAATAATGTTAGATAATAAAAATATGTTTCTTAATCTACCATTGATACAAACAGATATGTTATTCAATTTATTTTTTTATTAGACAAAAAATCAAAATATATTGTTGCTCGGTCTGTTAATTGATATCAACCCACAAATCAAATCGAACAGCATAAACACCTATTTTCATACTAGACCTAGTGTGTAATATCTCTACGGTCCGTGCATTTAAGTAGTAGAGATAATCAATGGTTATGAATGTATCGAGTAAACATTCGTTTATGTTATGTCGCCTAATTATTTTAGTCTTTGGATACATGTTTTTATAAAAAGTAGGATATGCATTATAAAAATTATATTTATATTGAGAAGGGTTCTAGTGTCCATAATTTCAATGTTCCAAATTTTCCAAAACTCACTTTTTGGTTACTTTTTCAAAATATAAAATTCAAACTTAGAATCCAAACCATTGATCTTATTCGATATAACGTGCGATGCATTTTCATATAAGTTTTATAAATTTGGAATTTTATTTGATACTTGATCAAGAGGTTAAAATATGAACATATTAGAATTGATCTATCATATTTAACTAGATTCGTTCAATATTCAATCTCTTGATCAAGTATCAAATAAACTTCAAAATTTATATGAAAATGCATCGCTCATTATATCGAATAAGATCAATGATTTAGATTTGAAGTTTTGATTTTATATTTTGAAAAAATAATTAAAAAGTGAGTTTTAGGATATTTTGGGGCATTAAAATTGTGGGCACCGGAAAAAAAAATGCCAAAACATGTGCTTTTCATTAAACATAATTCAATTAAGAGACTTGGAACTGTGAATGCCACATCGTTTTAGTCTTTTAGACAAACACATAGAATTCTTGCTATTTATTAAAGTACATTGAATGCATAGAAAAAGTTAAAAAAAAAAAGTGGCTCTCTGTAGAATAAAACTTAATAACACCAAGTAATAACAATGATACCAGTGAATTAATCCCATCCGTTGGAAATCCGCGAAAATGATACAAGTGGCTCTCTCTTTAAATTAATAGATGTATTTATATATAATAAAAGTCTGCATTTTCTGGAAATATTATGATTTCTTTAATCGATGGAGTGCATGGAAAATTATGGAATCCGCAAGTCACGCACTAAAAATATGGATAAACTTTTATCTATTGATTTTTTTTTGGGGGGTCAAGGTTTTATAATTGATTTCACTTCTGCTGCTATTTATTCCTATAAATACAGAGGCCCATTCTGTGTCATATGGATCCGTTTGGATTCTTTTTGGGAGCGTTTGGATTGTTGGAAGAAAGAAGAAGAAGAAGGAAGAAGAAGAAGAAAAATTATAAACAATTCAAACTCTTCACAAAATTACACACTTCCCAATACTTCTTCCCACTTCTTCCCTTCTTCCCTTCTTCCCACACCTATCCAAACGCACCCTTTGAGAAGAAGGAAACGAGAGAATAAAAAAATAAATTTATTATAAACAATTCAAACTCTTTACAAAAGTACACACTTCCCAATACTTCTTCACTTCTTCCTTTCTTCCCACACCTTATCCAATATAGGGTGATATAAACCATCGAAAGGAACTGCTGCATCACTTACAAAATGTGACTATCGCACTGTGAATTTTAAAACTGAAAAGGCGTCATAGAAACTATCTATTCATCAATAAAATAGTTTGAACATTCAGAAGGTTCTGTCCTGCCACGCTAGCCTATATGTCATCCATAAGTTTGTATTGTTCTATACTGGACACCTCCATTTTTCGAATTGAAATTTGTATTTGCATATTGATGGATATGGGGGTAGGTATAGATACTATTAAATAGTTTCCAGTGGGTAGATACGATGATCATTACAAGTTAATACGAGTAATATTTTAGATCCAGACCTGAACTTTGTTTATACTTCAGATGTCTACAGATCACCTTTGCGCTTAATCAATAATCTTTGAGGATCAATGCTTAATTACATATACTCTGATTTCATTTCTATTAAAATTTATATGTTGGCATAAATTATTGACTAATAATAACTAATATAAGGATAAACAGCGACTAACTTTTATTAATTGATTGTAATTTAACTAGCAAACTTAAAATGAAAATTATATTTTATTAACCTTATGAATTTAAATATTTATTACATATCAATTTTTATGAAATACATAATTATTTGATTTTAACATATAAACTATATCATCAATCAGAAGTAATAAAATTTTAATTTTACGCATATGTTTTTTTATTTATTTTGAGTAATCGCGCCATAGGCAGTGAATTGCAATCTTGCAGTATTATATTGTGTCGTGCCAATCACATTTATGTTCGGTACTGTGTAGTGCCGTGTTGATATAGGTCGAATTTCAAACTATATGTCACGTTGTGTCATCTTAAGTAGAGCAGAAGGTTGACACAATACGGGAACTAACACGACACATAATAGTCTTGTTGTTTTGTTTAACCGTGTCAAAAATTTATTTTTAATTTTTCTCTAAAAATTATTAAATAGATTTAAAAAATATTTATAATTAGAAACTAATCGAGAAGAATTGTATTAAAATTTATAAATTGATTATAGTTGATAAAAATTTAATTTGTTTATATTTTATGATAAATTAGGACTTTCTTTCTCTAGTCTAGTTGGCTTTGGAAATTTTTAATTATATTATTTTTATGATATTTTTTTCTTGAAATTTCAAGTCATCCTTTGTGTTTTTTTTACATTGTAATATTTTATACTATATTTTTCACAACTTCAAATTTTAAAATTCAAAATAGTTTTGGTATTTTCTTAATTATATATAATCGTGGTATGTCATGTTGTAGACATGTTATATCAAATAGTGTCGTGTTAAATCTTATCAGTTTTTCTCATAAGCTAACACAATATAGTTTTGATACAACAAACCAACACACTTGCGTCATATTAAATCAGTACATATGACGTGTTATGTCGTAATAATACAATACAGATCAGTATCGTGTCAACGCACGTCTTTGTAATTCACCATCCATAGTCTTATGCATATGCATATGTAATTATATGAGAATGGCTAACGTGTCATCGATGGCACGGAGGGTCCCGTGTCATCGAGTCATTTTTCGAGATTCAAAATTCAAATGGTCAATTCGAACTTTCAAATTGTTATCCATATTGAAATATCTTTGGAGATCAAATTTTATATTATTCGATTTTTTTTACTATTTATTATGATATTTTTAAAAACATTATGATTAGAGTATTTCAGAACCTCCAATTTGAAAATATCATAATAAATAGCAAAAAAATTTGAAATAATATAAAATTTGATTTCCAAGAATAATTTAATATTGTAATCAATTTGAACGGTTTGGATCGACCGTTTGAATTTTGTATCTCGAAAAACATGCCGATAGTGCCATCGAGCCATTCTCTTATATTAGCTAATATATAAGTATGTTTTCACCATTATTGATGCGTATCCACTCCCCCAAGGCACCAACTCATCATTCCACCTGCCGATACTTTTGCTCATATTTTATTTCCTTCTTTAGAAAATCCCGGCTCCGTACCAGTGTGCGAATCTTGACAAATAAACGTTTGAACACATAAACGCTATTTTTATATCTTATTATTAGTTTATTACATCCTTCAGAATGAGCCGAAAGAAGTGAGTCGGCATATATGATATGAAGCACTCGACAAACCAAAAATAAACCGAAATTTTAGGAAATGAAAGAGAGAGAAAATCCATAACGTACCTAACCCAGTAACCCTGCTTCCTGCCTCCTCTCCAGTTAGTTGTGCACAACTCATCACATGATCCTAGAAATCTGGAATATCAATTATATCATAGCCTGTGCCTGTGCGGATTTAGTAACATACTAACACAAAATGGGTTTAAAAATTTTTGCATTCATACGTACATTTTAAATAAATATAAATATAATATTTTAAGTAGACTTATTTGACTTCATAGTTCTTCCGATTTTTTAAAAACGACCCCAGATTTTTGGGAAATTTAAAGCTGCACTAACTTAATGGGAAGGACCAGAAAAGAAGGTAGTGGAGCGACTGGACCAACTGCCACAAGCAATTGCTGTCCGGCTTAACTTGATCATGTGATCTAAATAAACGGTCCAGATTGTCTAGAATCGTCTCAAGGACTTTAATACAGTTGGAGAGGATCCGAACCCATCATCCTACCACTCGCTTCTCCTTTTCTTATATAAAACCGTAGAATTCAGCCCTTCTCCCTCCCGCAAAATCTCCAACTTCAGTCAATTCAATCACTCACTCATCTCAAGTTCACAACCACCAAAATTTCTTTAACTTAAACCATGGTTAGGGGACCCACTGGCAGAGAACTCCTCCAGATACTCAACGTGCGAGTTCTCGGGTCGGGGGACCGGGTAGTCGTGTTCTCTCACGGTTTTGGCACCGACCAATCGTCATGGAACCGCATCCTGCCGTATTTCTCTAACTTCCGGGTCGTGATCTATGACCTCGTGTGCTCGGGCAGTGTGAACCCGGACCACTTCAACTTCCGCCGGTACACCACTCTGGATGCGTACGTCGACGATCTCCTCGCAGTGCTTGATGCTCTGGGAATCCAGCGGTGCTATTTCGTGGGGCATTCGGTGTCGGCCATGATCGGCATCCTGGCTGCGATCCAACGACCCCAATTGTTTGCCAAACTCGTGCTCATTGGATGCTCTCCCAGGTCAGGGATTGCTGTTTGAATTCCAAATTTGTGTGATTAAATATTAGATAGGTTTAGTTGTCTTATCTTCTAGGCCTAGTTACTTGACCAATGGATTAATCTGATGAAGTTCAATTTTAATACATAACTAATATTTGGTTCATCCGGATAGGATAATTAGCGATTATTCTTGGTTGGTTTTGCAAGTGGGGAAGCCTAATTTCTGTGTTGAATTAGACTTTGGACAGTCCAACTAAATTGGGACACCTGTGGCAAGGCAACTGTACACGGCACACCAAAATGATCAATCATTAAATGGTCATCTTTATAGATTGTGGAACCTCTCCAGTTTGTTCATAATGGAGGCAACATGTTTCTTTTGACATCATGGCAAGAGAATTTATGAGGCACTAGCAGTGCAACTGTTTGAACAACAGGTTACTGCAGTATAAGGTTCACACTAACGTGATAGCACCAGAGTTGATCATATTTTCTCCTTGTATCAGCTGTTCTTCATTAATAAATATAGTTTCTAATATCATATTTTCTTACTTCTTATCAATTTATATTTTGTTATCTTAATATATAATTTGAGCTTAAATTATTAAATCCATTTTTTTCCTGAAAAATGAATACATACATTTTTATTTCGTTAATTATTTTCAGATTTTTGAATGACAATAACTATCATGGCGGGTTTGAACGGGGCGAGATTGAGGCGGTGTTGGCCGCAATGGAGACAAACTACAAGTCATGGGTGCAAGGATACGCCCCACTGGTGGTGGGAGCTGATGTGCCGGAGGCAGTGCAGGAGTTCAGTCGCACACTCTTCAACATGCGTCCTGACATTTCCTTATTTGTTTGTCGCACTGTCTTTAACAGTGATTTGCGTGGTTTTTTACATCTTGTTAGGGTTCCATGTGTCATCGTGCAAACTGCTAGCGACATGTCCGTACCACCATCCGTAGCAGCTTATCTAAAATCTCACTTGGGAGGACGTGCCACTATCGAGTTATTGCCAACAGAGGGCCACCTTCCCCACCTCAGTCATCCACAAGTTCTTGGAGGAGTACTTCGTCGTGCACTAGCTCGCTGACGGTGAGAAATCAGAAATGAGAATCATATTCATATAATTGTTAAATTTTATTATAATACATTTCTTGGTTTTCATCTCAAAAGCTAGCGCATCCAAGCAAAGGATGATAGGCAAGGCAATACCCAATACAATTGCATTTGCTCAAACCACAAGCAATCGTTGTTTATTTCTTAGTGCTAAGTAGAAATTTTATTGTCACACAGATAGCAACACAAGGACTATTCTATTTCTATGTCATCGTACCATTTTAAGGTGGGCCCTACTTTTAAGATATGATAACTCTCTTCTCTTTGCTGCGCCGAGTGTGACCAATTGGTGGGTGGTGTGGGACCCAGTACCTGATTTTTACATATATGGCTGATGACACGTGGAGAACATTTTCTGGTTTTGTTTTGAGCTAGTGTCCCGCGTGGAGGTCACGTGATGTAGGCTTATGTTTTCAGTTTTGTTTTCTACTTTGGAAATAAAATAATAATTAATATATTGGTAATAAAAAGAGGTGGCTTTGAAATTTGAAATTTATATTATTTATACTATGTTATTATTATTTTTTTTGAGATATATTACTATGTCAAAATTGCTTGTATGAACTCAATGATTCGTCTGGAACACTATTTGTATTTTGCTGACATGTGGACCCAAAATGAGCAAATTATAAAATTAAACCTAGCAGATCAATTGCTATCACAGAAGTCTGAAATGTTTAGCAGTTTTGTGGTAATTATGTGTGAATGAGTCAGAAAGTGGATAAGACCTTGTCATCACACACCGTTTTGTCTCACTTTGCATTTGTGTGGTTTAACAAATCGCAAGTTGCCAGATACAGACAATTTGGACTTGTACGAATGAATTTTTTTTTTTTTTTCAACTTTGTCTTGAGCTCTCTCGGTGCTTCAATTTTTTGTTCACAAGAATCTCTCCTGACATTTAATATGAAATAGAAAATCATTCATTATTAGGAGAAGTGGCTGTGAGTGTGACTTTAATTTAGTATTTTCAAAGATAAGTTTTCAAAATCTTGCTTTAGTTTTTGGATGCCTTTGCATTGTTGTGTGGTACACAATATATTTTTTTTTTTATGAAGTGCAACTTCTTTCCAAAAGTTATTAGTTTAAAATTTACAAATAGATGGTACATCACAAATACCGGCACCGCTAGGGCGTCGTATCTGCATATTGGCTCCGTTTGGATGCGTTGAGAATAAGGTAGGAAGAAGGAAGACGGGAATAAATTTATTGGGAAGGGGTAAATTTATTGGGAAGTGTGTAACTTTTGTGAAGAGTTTGGATGGTTAGAAATAAATTTATTAATAAAAAGTGGTTATTTCTTATTCCTTATTCCGGGAAGAAGCCATCCAAACGGAGCCATTAATGGCAAATAGAGAGTGCAACATAGCCATAAAAAATTTGGACTTACTCCTCAACAAAAACTTAAACATTTTAGATCCAATGTAACTCAGATATTACATTGGATCAAAACAATCGACTAATAAGATTTTTTACAGTCCTTTTTCAAAAGTATAAATAAATATAATGCATCTCCAAAGCACGTTTGCCGTTAAAGATCGAATATAAAATAATAAAAAGTACATTGCTTTTCAGCCGTATGCTTTTAACAGAGGAGTTTAAAATTTATTAATACTCTCCCCCCTCCCCTCTTAACAACACCTTGCGCTAAAAAAGTTTATTTTAACTGCTGTTAAAAATAACTTTTGTAGTTGTGACTTAACTCAATAATATCATACACCAAGTATTGTTATGTTTGCTACATATTTGTCTGTTATATATAAAAAATAAGCAAAGTTTTTCCCATGAATATTCTCTAAAATCTCGATCATCAATTCATAACAATTAATAACTGTGATTATTAGTTAGGACTCGAATTTATAAAAAATAAAATAAACTGAGCTAATATTGTAATATTAATTTAAGCACTTCAAAACCTTAAAAAAATGTAAATTTTATTTTATCATTTTTACTGAGACAGGAATACGTGTACTTGACCAATGTTTAAAGATAGTGTATTCTTTTCTGTACTCGTCTAATTATTGTCCTTGAGGTAAATTTATTGGATGGTGGTCCAACCAATGAAAAATGGCGATGCATCTGACAAACAGAGGGATAGACTCACAGACGCGTAGAAACGAGGCAGTTCATTGGTGGCAACTGGCAAAAAGAAAATAAAACAAAATAAGAGGTGCTGGTTGGTGGCAGAGGTGGAGAGAGAAACAAGAAAGAGAAATTATATTGGGCTTATATGAGAAGGTTCTCTTTTGATTTGCACTTGAGGCAGAATCTTGCTGGAGATAAGATGGTGGGTCCGGAAGGGAGGAGAATAGTAGATCCCAACCTTATCCTCTTATAGGTCCCCATCTCCATCTTTGATATCTCTCTCCCAAGAAAAAAAAGGTTTTAATTGCTTGATATATAAGTCCAACGGACCTGCATTGCATCAATTTCTGGGTTTATGATCCGATTGGGACGTGATTTTGGAATTCTTTCCCATGTTTGCATTCACAAGTGGGATATATTTCTTATTCCGATTATTACAAATCTTTACTTTTCTTTTTTGTCTGTTTCGGACTGTACTATTTTTTGGAAAAAAAACCTTTGAAAAGTTGTAATAAGACACGAAAAAAATATGCACCATAAAAAGGTGATTTTCATGCTAAGTTAGTTATTGTCCCTTCAAATTTTGAAGTAAAATTTATAAGAAATTAAATGTGCAAATAACACTCGGGCAAAGAAAATAGAACTCACTTTTTTTTTATTAACGCCCTTGGAAAATAGAACTTACTGAAAGGCTTGAAAAAAGGAAGTTCCTCTGACAAAGAAATATGTTTGGGAATTTTTTTTTGATGACGCAGCTTTTGGATGTGATGAAGTGAATATATTATTAGTGGCATTTTTGTAGTTTCTTTGGATATTTGTTATTACCTTTTTTTTCTCATTTTCGTTGAAATTTGTGAGACTTTCTTTTACTTTTAATGGAAACGTGTTGGTTCGCAAACGGCAATTAGCTTTAAAAAGGAAGCTTAAAAGCATTATTATAAGAAAAATCGAAAATTTTAGGACCGTTTGGATTGCCTATGAATAAATTTCAGATAAGTTATTCTGAGTAAACAATATTATTCTTAAACAATGAGGAATACATTTTTTTAGTGATCTAGAATGTTATTTCTAAGTAGTTCAACTTCCGGAATATATTTTTATTACTAAGGTATTTTGATCATCTATTTAATTTAGATTAAAAAGTGATTCCAACAACTTCTTAATCCATATTAAGAAAATGAACCAAACACATTAGGAATAAAACTTTATTCCAGATGTTGAACCACTTAAATAGAGCATTCTTTTTTTTTTTTTATGAAAGCCAGTAGGCACTTAATTTATTAAAAACTTAAAGTCTTAGTACATCCGATTGCCAGGAAATACAGTAAAAAAATTCGTGGTGCCTCACTATCCTAAGCCTTAAACCCACGGAAAACAAATAGCATAACCGAAAGCAAACAAATAAAAAAGAAAAACAGCTATTCTAGAAATTAAGCAAATCTAATAAAAGTAAACAACGGTATGAAAACCTCCACAACCCTACCCACCGACACCAGGTTTTCTACAAGCAAAACAATTAAGGAGGCGCTTCTTGTCCGAAATTATTTTATATAAGATTTTTGACACCAAAAATTTTAATACACAGAATTGTTTTTTTTTAATAAGAAGAAAGTTCGTACGCGTTTTATAAAAGCGTATAATATCTCTCCTTCGTACGCGTTTATAAAACGCGCTCCAAGACTCCGAACACGTTTTATAAACGCGTACGAAGGAGATATAAATTCATCTCTTCAGTTACGCCTTTTGAGGAGCTGACACCTTCGTACCCGTTTATAAAACGCGTTCGAAGCACTGGAGCGCGTTTTATAAACGCGTACGAAGATGTTAATTTTTCGAATACGAGTTATGACCGTTTTTTTTCTGTCTTCGTCGCTTCAGTGAGTCCAGAGAAGAGAAAGAAGAGAGAAAAAGAGAAAAAGAGGGGAGAAAAGAGAAGAGAAAGAAGAGAAAGAAGAGAGAAAAAGAGGGAAGAAAAGAGAGAAGAGAAGGGAGAGGAAGTTGCGGCCGGAGAAAGAGAAGAGTTCGCCGGAGAAAAGAGGTTGCGGCCGTCGAAAGAGAAGAGGAGGCCGGAGGTGGTTGTCGTGCGAAGAGAAGAGGAGGCCGAAAGACAACGTACGTCGATATCGAGGTTTTTGATTTTGCATTTACTGAAAATTATGGATATATTAGTAAAAAATTGTGGATTTTGGATTAGTAAAAATTATGGTAATTATTAGTAAAATTTGTGGATTATGATTGAAATTGTGGTAATTATTAGTAAAATTTGTGGATATAATATTGTGGAAATTAGTGGTAATTATTAGTAAAATTTGTGGATTATTATTGAAATTGTGGTAATTATTAGTAAAATTTATAGATATATTGTGGAAATTAGTGGTAATTATTAGTAAAATTTGTGGATATAATATTGTGGAAATTGTTAGTAGATATTATTGGACATTTTAGTAAAATGTTCATGGAATTTGTATGAAAATTAGTGGAATTTGTATGCAAAATGCGTAGGAATTTATTGTCAAAATTAGAGAAAAATTTGTATTGAATTTACTGTAATTTGTATGCAAATTGAAAGGAAATTTGTGAAAATTTTAGTAAATTGTATGGAATTTGTGGAAATTAGTGGAAATTTTAGTAAATTTGTATGGAATTTTAGTGGAATTTGTATGCAATTTGTATGCAAATTGAATGGAAATTTGTGGAAATTTAGTAAATTGTGAATGGAATTTGTATGAAATTAGTGGAATTTGTATGCAATTTGTGTAGAAATTTATTGTAAAAATTAGTGAAATTTGTATGCAAATTAATTGAATTATTGATATTCAATTTTGATTATTGAATTATTTTAATTATTTTATATAGGAATTCTAATATGAAAAATTTTAATATACGAAATTATTGATATTGAATTTAGATAAAATAATTAACTGTTTACCTATTAGTGGAATTATTGAAATTTTATTTGGTGCAATTATTGAAATTTTAATACCTAGTTGTAACAATGAATTTTAGACGACCTTCGTACCAGTTTATTCGATTATTGATCAGTAATTATTGTAAAAATGTCAATTACATAGAAAAATAATTTTTGTTTTGTTCGTTTTGATTATTGAAAAAAATATTAAATTCATTGTTGTTTTAAAATGTTGTTCTTATATTATTTGAATCAGATGAGTTCAGCAGAAAATGAGGCTGGTCCTTCTGGTGCTTCACCACCTCCCACCGAAGCACCCCCCACCGAAGCACTCCCCACCGAAGCACCCTCCATCCAGCCTCGCCAAAAAAGACGTAGGCGTCGCGCAGCCCGTCCCAGCGCGCAAAATGTCAATCCACCTGTGTAACCGGCCAACGTAGAAAACCAACAAATTTTGTTTGTTACGGATAACGAGCATCTCGTTGGTTTGTCTTTTGAGGAGGTAATAGACTATTTTATATTAATTTAGATTTTTTTGCTTTAATAATTTAGATTTCTTAATAAACTTATAATTTTTTTGTGTAAATGCTATTATAAATTGTATTTAAAAATTAATTGAAGATGAGGTTTATTATAAATTTTTATGTTCAATCTAATAAATTGTATTAAATGCTTATTATAAATTGTATTTATTGTAAATGCTTATAATATTTTTATGTTCAATCTAATAAATTGTATTAAATGCTTATTATAAATTATATTTTTAATACAACGGTTTATGTTTCGTGTTAATGCAGCGTGAACAACATTTGGAGACGAGATCGCACAAGCGAACGATTAAGGTGGACGATCGGATTGAGGGAAGGCTGATTAAACTGGGCCTGAGTCACATTACGAAGGTGAAGCATGTCAACGTCGACATGCCATTCGGTGTGTTGTGGTTTTAATGTGTTGACGTTTAATGCAAAGCACTACAAAAAAATAAGTAAAAATAAAAAACAACCATAAAAATAAAATATTGCATTAACAATTCCAACTAAATTACATTAACAATCATAATAATAAAACACATAAATATTACAATGATATAAATACTTAGAGATTTTGACTATGGTAGAATTTCATCCCACCATGGTTGCTCATCTTCGTCATTCGGTTGTTGTTGATTACTCCCACCAGTGTTGTCAGCGAACTGAGCGACTTCGTTCCAAAAAGCCACATCATCTTCTTGTTGATCACTCGGAATATTGTTGTCAACGAATTGAGCGGTTTCGTTCCAAAAAGCCGCTTCGGTTTCTTCTTTTTCTATCTCTGCCATTCGGCTTGCTGCAATTTGTCGAAGTTCATCCCTCTTATTCATTTCTCTCAATTTTTGCTCCGATTTTCTCAGCCTTTTTTTCCTTGCCTCTTCTTCCCTTATTTTTTTTACGATCCATTTCTTTATTTCTTTCTTTAATAATCCTCTGGGTCTCTATGTCCCGAGCTCTTTGTTCATTCTCGTCGTGACGTTTGTGCTCATGGTAGTGGTCACGCAATATGTTTTCTTTGTAATTAAAAACATGAGCACACCTTGTACAGCTCACTGCGTGGTCTCCATTAAAGTTGTATATTTTTTCGTAAACGGTCCAGTGAGTTGGTTCAGACGAGAGGTAGGGTTTCGGTTGTTGTTGGGGGATGGGTTGAGGTTCTGTGTAATATTTTTTGTACCAGTCATATCGCCTTTCTCGGTTGAGATTCTTTTCGTGTTCCCGCCATCGCCGCTCCTGGTACTCCTTCTGTTTCCTTTCCGGCCCACCATTAATGTGCCATTGGTAGTGTATTTTTAACTCGAGCACGTCCCCCTCTTCAGTCATGTCTTCATGGATGTTGTATTTCAAAGTGCGATAACAAGAGCGGCAAATTGCCTCGTATTCTCCGTTTTCTGGTTGATTTCTATTGGCAGGGTAATGGTAGAAAGTTGGCCAATACTCAATGCAGGTTGCTCTTCGATAGTTTGGAACATCATTATTTGAGTTAGAGCTATTTCCTTTGTCAATTGTATTGAAGGTTTTAACAAGAAGGAGGTAGTGGGTGTTTGTGCATTCTAATTCAACAATGGCTGGTTTTATAAATAATTTCACTAGTTCAAAGATGACATTGTAAAATCAAATCTTGTCATGTCTTTTGCAGTCTTTAACAGAGCATGCTTGTACTTTTTTTCTAAAAATTAAATAATAAACGGTAATAACTCGGTTCAATTCCCCTTCGTACCCGTTTATAAAACGCGCTCAAGGACTTCGAACACGTTTTATAAACGGGTACGAAGCTCTGACCACCTCAAAAGGAGTAAGGGGAAAGTGCACAGTATCTCTCCTTCGTACGCGTTTATAAAACGCGTTCGGAGCCTTGGAGCGCGTTTTATAAACGCGTACGAAGGAGAGCTATTATACGCTTTTATAAAACACGTACGAACTTTCTTCTTATTAAAAAAATAATAAATAATTCTGTGTATTAAAATTTTTGGTGTCAAAAATCTTATATAAAATAATTTCGGGCTTCTTGCACTCTGTGAAAATATCTTTCATCTATCTCCCTCAGAATTTTTCCTTGCTGCTGCAACGCCATGTGCGGCCTTCCCTGGTAATGTAATTGCTGCCTTCTAGCTATGTTGGCCAGATTATGTGCCTGTTGCTCTGCCTCTCTTCTTGCAAACTGTACAGTCATCACATTTGATCTTAACTCCAGTTGGCATAACAGATTGTTTACCAAGCTCATTGCCCTCCATGAAGGAAGGTCTGTACTGTCCCCTTGATCAACCGCTGTTACTAGATTTTGACAATCTGAGAAAAATTGGATTTCTGTATCTCTGGCATCCCAATGCAGTTGGACATGTAAGCAATTGCCTCACTAAGTGCCATGGCCTCAGCATGAAACGCATCATGTGCCGTGTAGAAATGCATTCCTACTGAACCACTTAAATAGAGCATTCTAGATCTAAAAAAAAGTATTCTTAATCGTAAGGATAATTTTTTTTTACTCCGAACAACTAAATATAATTTTATTCTTAAGCGATCCAAACACATCTAATTGAGAATTAAATAAGATCAAGTAATCTTTAAAGAATATAAATTTTAGAGTATGAATTGTGTGTTTCTGTATTCGATTCTTTTGTCGTAAAATTTAGTACATTCTTTCTTTATTTATCCACGTAAGACTTTTTTTGTTTGTTTGTTTTGCCCCTGGGGGCGTTTGCACTCGACAACAATGATGACGACGCCGATGATCATCGAGAGAGACGCTCTGATTCTGTTACTTAATTTAATTAAGTAAATAATCAGAATTTGGATTGTAAAAAAAAATTGGAATTTGGACAATTTACAATTTTTATTACTATTTTTATTTGGGGGGGGGGGGGGGTTTCATTCGATTTGTACAGTTCAAATCTTACTAAATTTGTCTGATGAAACTCTTTTATAAATTTTGCATAAATATTAGACGACAAAATAATGAGAAAGTTTAATATGCACTATAGTGCCTAGGAAGTTCTATGCACCGTGATTTTTTTTTAGAATATTTTTGTAAATTGACAAATTTAATTTAACCAATCTAATTTACATATTGAAATCTCATAGTAAACCAAATTTTATAATTTTTTAGATTGTATTACTATTTTTTCGATTTTTTTAAAACCTGTCATTTTTGGAATGATGTAAATAGTAGTTTATTTCCAAAAATGGCAGGTTTTAACAAATAAAAAAATAGTAATAAAATCTAAAAATTTGAAAATTTTTGTTTGCTATGCCTATGAGATTTCAATATGTAGATTAAATTGGTTAAATTAGATTTGTCAATTTACAAAAATACCTCAAAAAAATCCACGGTGTATAGAAAACCCTATGCACTATGGTGTATATTAAACTTTCTCTAAAATAATTATATCAGTCGAATTACAAAACTGAATTTTAATTCTATTTGGTTAAACTGAATATATATAATCATCAAGCTTCTAAATTTCGGCAAAATAACGGCGAAATAACAGAAATAGCTGTATTCTGTGTCAAACCGAATGAACGTTACAGTCTTAATTGAGAAAATGACGTAACGCGTTATTTCAGTTATTTTGGCGATATAACACGTTATTTCAGTTATTTCGGCGAAATAACAAGCTGTTATTGCTACTATTGTTAAATTGTGTATTCAATGTTGAACTATTGTTAAATTGGTACAAGCTGCTAGTGCTACTCAATATTGGTACACTGCAGTGTATTGAATTTGGTATGGCCGTATGCTATTTGTATGGAATATTGGATATGTATAAAGTATAAACATATAAATTGATAGTTATAGAATTGATGTGTGTCAAATTTTGAAAAAAAATACTACATCGTTATATCGCCGTTATAACATCGAAATAACATGAGGACCTGAACCGTCATACCGAAAAACCGAAATTTAAAAGCTTGATAATCATATATATTTACTTGATATAAATTATGTATAAATGTGTGTATAACTTAATTTTTCGCTCCACAAGATTTGTTCGGTTTATTTGGTTTACAATTGTGAAAGTTCTCTTTCAAGCCTACTATTTACAATGGAAATTGATTGTTGTCATATGTAATTTTGTCATCCCTGCCATCGCTAAATATAAAGTGAACATATAGACGATCTAACTGAACACATACAAACAAATAAGTTCAATGAAAATAAGTTGAATATGTATGTAAACTTCTGAACAAGTGATAACAACATTTATTTGTTTGTAAGTGTTCATTTTGATCATTTATATGTTAACCTTATTTGTTGTATATGTTCATTTGTATTTAGTGATGGCTGGAATGATTTATTTGCCGATTACACTTATAATTCCTGATTTACAATGCGTCTATATGCCCAGCTAGAATTGCAATAAAATAAAAAGGTCTGTTTCTCTCGGTCCAATGAAGATCAAAATGTCTCTTATTCACAATTACGGGCAACCAGAATTTATAATTAGGTGGACCATATAAGGCGCTAAGATCTTTTAGTTTCCATTTAAAAATGTTTGTGTTCAATGAACCCAGGTAGTTCTAATTTCGGATAACTTCAAACCAAAATAAGATGGTCTTGAACTCTTGAGCAAAGTGACCAGACTGAGACTCTCTCTGATTTTCTTTCCCTAAATTTAATAGCCAAATATCTATGCAAACATCTGTATACTTCGCCAAAGCAAAGCTAGCTTATGCCTTTTCCAAACACATGGAACTTTGGCAACTTGGCATTACAATAAATATTAAAAAAAAAAAAGCAAAACGTAAGTCCACCATCACCATATAACCAAATAATAATGCAAGTTGTGACAACAGTCTGTGCATAGAACCAATTACACACCTGATTCAATCTCACTTGCTAGTCTAAAGCTGAAAGGAAAATCCATTGCGTTTACTAGCACAGACGGGAGATGTATGGATGTATTTTTGTTGTATGAATTTGTGTATGAGATAGATTGCAGAGACTTTGGAAAGAAAGAAAGAATGAAAGAAAGAAAGGGCGACTCGCAAAACAGTTCAGACGTTATTGTAGCTTTGGGCTTGCAGAATCTGACTTTAATTTTGGGATGGGAACAGAAATATATATAGATTATAGGCTTTCCTAATTAACAACTGTGCCCAATATTTGGGCTTTTATGGATTATGTTACCTATCTTGCCATATAATGGGCTTAACCCAAATCACGTGTGGCTTCCTTGGTCCGTGTTATTTTCTTCAAAATACATTCTTCTACTAATCAATTTTCTATTTTTTCAGGTTCTGAGTTACTTTTATAGGAGTTTTCAGTTTTCTTATATATTGACAACATGCTGCTATGTGCTAAATAAAGTAAAAATACATACAGTATACAAATAAATTTGAAACCAATTAACGCCTGTTTCATTGTCCTTATTTTTCTAAATTTCTCATGCAGAATTCCTCTAAGCCAAGGTCTATGTGCTAAATTAGGTTCAAACACAACTGAAAGAAAAGGAGAAAAAATATATTTTGCCGAGGAAAATGCCTACCCAAATAAGATCTTACACTAATATTTGAATTACCAGTACCAATTTGCTCCCTAAAGTTCCTTCCTATATGTCGACCATAAAAAAGTATTCTCTTACTCAAGTAAATCCATTCTATAACACACAATTAACCAATTTTGAATGCTTTGTATTCAGGAAAAAACAAAATGTTTGTGTGGTCGAGTTTGACAAGCGAACCTTCTACTTTAAAGTAGTAGCAATTATCCATTTTCTATCATTTTATCTTCATAAAAAAATAAAGAAAATAAAAATTTTATGTGGTCATGCGAACTGATTGGCCACAAAGTCCATGCACCACAAACTGTTAAATAATTTAGAAAAATAAAAAAATAAATAAGTATCTATCAAGGAGATTAAACGGTCTGTATACACTCCAAATGGAGTTCCTGAGATGAAACGGCCTTGGGTCCTCTCTCCCCAGTTAATTTGCTCAATTTGCTCAATATATAAACATAACTCTGATCAGAATCTTGATGGTTGCAATTACTTTAGAACGTCTTCCAAATGGTAGAGCAATCTCAAATTTCTCCCAAATGGTAGATTAAATAATTGACATCAATATAAATCAGGTGTCTCTAAACCGCAGTTGTTCTTGGTGTTGCTGCAGTATGATCTGTTGTGGCTGGTATTTGCCTGATTGCTGTTGCAGAGGGTGGCTGAGTTGGAGCTGCTCAAATTGTTGTGCCAGCATGGGAGAGGAATTAATTTCTAGTTGCTGGTTGATGGTCCATATTTCCCCTGAGACTTGTGAGTTCAGAGGAAAGATGTCGAGCCCACCTAAAGGCACCGTTCCTGTCAGCCTATGCTTTGATACCAAGGTTTCCAATTCCTTCTCTAGAAATTCATGCAATGCTACAACAAAAATTAATTAAAAAAGGGTACTTAAGAGATGTCATTTATTGTTATACATTTATATAAAAGGGAGAGAGTGAGACACTTACACCGACTGTCTTGGATTTTTTTACCAAGGCGTGCAATACGATTCAATAGTTCCTCACGTTCATGTAACAATCTATTTGTGTCTTTCTGGACCATTATCATGCAAAATACACAAAAAACACAAGTACAACAACGAATTAAGTATGAACTGCGGCCAAATACACTTTAAGTATTAAGAACTGGTATGGTATGGTGTGAGCTTTTCCCAGCAAATACCGTAATAGTAATAGTTGGTAATGAGAAGGCATAGTTGGAAGCTTAATTATCACGTTGATA
The DNA here is from genome assembly GCA_028095005.1 of Rhynchospora pubera. Lineage (NCBI taxonomy): Eukaryota > Viridiplantae > Streptophyta > Magnoliopsida > Poales > Cyperaceae > Rhynchospora > Rhynchospora pubera. The sequence continues at coordinate 66,948,787 of CM051461.1, read as the reverse complement.
CTGAACGATACCACATTATATAGGCAGGATCATATATCTTTTATTGGATATTGTAGAATTCCATACCAATCGGCAATCGATAGGTGTACTATATTAAAGAAAACTCACCTGTAAGGATTCTATCTTGAGATCCATGTTCTTTATCTTGGTTCTCAATTTCATCAGTCTTTGATCCAATAAACTTCTTGTAGACTTCCTTCTTTCGGAGGCTAAACTTCTTGTAAACTTCATATCTGCTCAAATTCTGACAATGGAATGAATTTTATAAATTAATTTTTACAAACTAAGATTTTTAGTTGATTAGTTTGTGACATAGAAGTTCAGTATTTTCCTGACATAAAAGATGACCCAAAAAAGAACAAGAAGAAAAAAATGTACAGATTTAATTGTAACCACTATTTGATCGCAGTGAAAAAAGAAGAACTGCAAGGATAATACTTTAGGAACAGACATTAATTACCAGGAACACAAGATGTAATCATTTAACTTAACCCTCAATTGGTGGGAGATTATCAACGAAATCAGTCATTCAGCAATCAAGATTAACAGGCTGTTATTCAGACTTTAGAAGTTTAGAGAGAGAGATTACCGGGAGATATGTCAAGTCTTTTATTTTCTATGTTCGGCAGTGAAGAAGAGAAACCAAAATAGAAAAAAAGGAGAAATGTAAAGAAGAAAATGAATCGGCTGGATTTGTTTCGTCCCTTCTTCCTCCAAAAAAAGAACGAGGGGAAAAAAAAGATGGCCGATGGATCAAGCACCCGGATCCTCAGCAGCCGAAAAAAGGGCTGCTCCAAGCAAACGCGTACACCCAAATAAGTAGAAGATTTATTGTAAATTATTATGAGAACAAAATAGTAGAAACATACACCAATGCTTATGATGTGTTTTCCTACGCGAGGATTATCAAATTCATATAATACTGGTTAGTGGCTACCTACAAGATTAAAGCAAGTAAAAAAAAACAAGATGGTAATTTTTGTGGGTTTTGGTGATGATTTAGTTACAAGCAAGTTTTTTAACCTTACAAACTTAAGCAAATCCATGATTACAAAAATCGTCATAAAATATTAAATAATTCATGTAAATGAATGTAAGTACTCATACAAAATTTACTTATATAATAAAGAGTAATCAATTAATCATATAATTTTCTTGAACGCAAATAATAAAAATTGAGTTACTTTATAAATTTACATCTAACTGCTTCTACCCAAATAATCATATAGCTTCTAATATCACAATTACATAAGTGGTATTTGACCGAGCCTTACACAAAAATCACAATAACTATTGAATTTGTGTGTTTTTAGTCCTTTTATTCTGCTTTAATTTTAATTTGTAGGGACATGATTGAAATCGGTGCAAAATCAACATGAAACGACACAATCGACACGCTCTAGAGAATTGGGTGTGACACAAACATTGTCCTATGTGGACCAGACATGATCAGAAATCACTAAAAACAGTTTAATATAAGGAAGATATAAACAATGAAACTGCGTTAATGGGTCACAAATGTAATATTTGTAAACTGTGATTTAACTTTATTTAGCACATAGCAACATACTGTCAATTAATATTAGAAATCTGAAAAGTGTTTTTAAAATAACTCAGTAACTCCCATGGAAAAAAAAACAGGCATAAACAGGTGTGCAGTTCCGCAGGATAAATGCCGAGATGTGATCGATAATTTTTTTTCAAACTAGTATTATTTGTTTCAGAAATCGAGGGATTCTAAAAAAAATTGTTAGTAGATTAATTGTAGAAATAATACCGACCAAAGGCAGCTTAGACTTGATTTTGGGTTAGAACCAACCAGCCTTACTATATAAGTTGCAATTGGTTCTATGCAGCGTCAGTTTTATTTCTTTGAAATACTTGCAAAGTTCTCTCCATTTTGATAATAACTAGGTATCTCATCGCGCTTCGCGCGATGAAGTTTTGTTTGCAGTTTATGGCGAAAGAGGTCTTTAGCATGTTTGTTGTTATGGTGAACAGGTGGAGTTATTGAGTCTGGTCTGCTATATATGTTGTGCTCGAAAGAGAGGATAGAGGGTCAGATCATACTAAGGCGATTGATTTCGTAAAAGCACAATATGTATCGATACGAACGATTTCAATAAATCAAGCACGAAGCAGATAGATATAAGCAAGCTAATCAAATAAGTGTATTGTTTGTTGCGATAGGCATTCAACTGGATGGGACATCATATGTCGTGTCATTTGTACAACAAATTTATATCATACTTGAAGGTTTATAACGACTCAAGAAGCAGCTTGGCCGCGCACAGAGATGTACTTTTTTTTTTTAAACAAACCCGTAGGATTTCATTAATAATTTAAATGTGTTACGTCCTAAGTCTTCCACATAGGTTCTTAACAATAAGCTGACAAAAGGCAGCCTAATTACATAACGGGCATGAGAGGATACCCTATGTTAAACAAAAGGGAATAAATGGGCCTCAAAATATTTTACATCGAAGAAAAAAGAGGCACATTTAAATTCATAATCAGTAGGTCCATTTGAAAGCATCTGGTGCTAAGTATTGTTCCTGCCTTGCATCATCATCCAAACTTTCTTTGTCTCCTTGCTTTGTTGGCAAATTGATGCATCCGTTGAATGTGCTCCCTCTTTGCATGTCTATTCTTGAATCCATGGATATTAGTTATGAAGAAAAAACATTGCTCTGAGTATCGGAATGGCATGCCAAGAATTAAGGTGATTCCTGTAAATTGCAATTATCAATAACATTAAGCAATTGTTTTGAGGTACTGAACAAATGAATGGCAGCACAATTCAGAGGCAGATATTGAATATATTTAAAAGCATCTAACAGAGCAGAAGCTTCAGCCAGAAAGACATATGTTGTTACTCCATGCGACCAATTCTTTGACAAAAACAAACCCCCTCATTTATATGATATAAACGATGTTCCCAGTTTCCTTGTTTGATCCCAAGACCCATCAATTATTATGAATGCGTCAAGGGTTAAGACATAGTGATTTATAAAATATTTCTTACTGATTCTAACCCCCTACCAGGTCCATTTAAGATTTGTGAATTATATTTGAGAATAATATTCTGAATATTAAAGGGGACAACCTTGAACACCAAATCACATCTAGCTTTCCAAATCTGCCAGGCTATGTTTGAGAAAAGTATGATATGTTATGAACTATTCATATTAAGAATAGAATGAAGAATTTGAGAAAAATCTGCAGGCAATGCGTCAGTTCTCAGTCTCATGGCTGAAGCAAACCAAACAACTTTTGATGAAGAACAAAGACAAAGCAGGTGTAAGATGTCTTAATCTTGTTAACCACATATCCATAGAGATGTACCTACCAATAGCAGTACTATAGCTAAGCCCAAAATGTTGCTTGGTTATCTTCATGTAGCCGCCATTCTTTGCATTCCTTAGTCTCGAAAGGAAATAACTCCCTATGTACATACACACAAAACAAAGCAAAATGGTGCGACACATGCAGAGCTTTCTCCCTAATTGCTTGAATAAAAAAAAATTTGGCAGAAAATGGGTTAGCTGTTGGTGAATGTAGAGAGGGTTCTTTTTTTTTGCACTAAAAGACATTGTTGGGTGCGATGAGTGAAAATCAGCACCTTATAATGGTCGATTATTTCTGATGGTGGATGTATTTCGGACTGAATATTTTGTTTCAAATTTTTGTAAGGAATGTATCAAGTTTGTTCCATGCCACCTTATACCTGTTGGTGCGCCGGCGTCACTGTGCCTGTTCGGAGATGGCAGCGTTTGTTGATGATCCGATGCCTCAGCTGTTATGCTGCTTTCTCTGCACAGTGTTCAGGGCAGAGTTCCGACAATTCACTGTCACATGAAATAGTTTTTCCCATGATCAATGATGGTCAGAATAAGAACGACAGTATTCAAACGGCAACACTGTTTCGGGTTGGGGACATACCTATCGTCGTCCTGGCTGGTGGAACCGGCGAAAAGCTTTCTCTTGACATACTTACCTATCTCACCAGGCAATTGGGTAGTATCAGATTGGGCCCTGGATCGGATAAAGTAGTGAAGAGGGGAAGTCGATCGGATCAAAGAAGACAATTTTTCTGTCGAAGAAAGAAGGATCGTACCTGATAATTTTCTGTCGTGTGGAGTGTATCTCAGCAGAACTTTTTCTTATTTTGGAGATGGAGTTTCTATTTTTGGTGGCGGTGTCATTTTTCCAATGGTTGCTCCTTCCTCTGAAGAATGTTGAACCTGATCTTCATGGCCGAAGAATTAAAGAAGAACCATTGAGTTAATACTATGAAAGAACAAATGAATATGACAATTTTGTGCGCATGAATTTATTTTTTTGGCTGTGCTGTGTGGTGATGCTACAATGTGTGGGTACAAGGGTAGATGCGTAATTTTTTTTGTGTATCAGTGCGATACCTATGCGCTGCAGGAGGAAAGCTTGTGAGCTCTAGAGGGACCTGCTGATGCTGCGTCGAACGCCGCCTATGCGTACTCTGCGCACACATGTCTTACGCCGCCTAGGCTGCAATGCGGAAGGGCCAACAACATCAATCGATGGTCTTTGCACACATTTTTATTTGAAAATAACAAATGTGAAAGCAGAAAACCTGCTAGTAAGATGAAATAATGAAGAGATCGTAAAGGTAGGTGCTGACTTGTACCTTCAGCACAACAACTATGGTCAATTCTTAATCTTGTTGGATACTGTGTGGAACATCAAGAATTTAAAATAAAATAGGCCCATTGGGAAAATTATAGTTTTAATATAAACTGAGCAACTGATATCATACATTCATGTACAAATGAAGATTGAGATCAAGCTTGATATGTACAGTTTTTTGCATCCTTGAAAACTCATTTAGCATACCTACAAACATTAAAAAACGAACATGTAACCATCATTTCTGATTAGTTCTTATGGTCTATATTATGGTAATTGTGTTTTTCACAAAAGGGAGATGCAATGTATCATGTATGTCTTAATAAGACAGCTCATCTTTCAGTACGAAGAATTGCACTTCAGGTGGCCTAAATAGGAAACCTTCGAAAATAATCTAATTTAATTTGCACTTGTAATATTTTAATCTATTTTTTGTTTTATTGAGATCCTGATAAGCGGTCAGTGTAATAAATAATCAAAACATATACGCTGCCAGTTAATTAACCATCAATAAGTTGAGATTGTTCTGATATGTGTACCTGCATCATTCATTTATGTGAATAGCAGCAATGGCTCAGAAAGATCTTTATATTGTGCTGGACGGCCTCTTAATGCAAGAACGCACCAGCCAAATAGACACATCCAAAACTGGAATTGTACAATGTTGTGAGGCAGTACACATTAAGAAATGCAAATTTTACATACAAACCCAAGAAAATGGCTATGCTTCATAAATCGAGAATGAAGATATTATTGTAATTATACCAAGTAGATATGTGTGGCTTTTACCTTGAGTATATAACAATTCTCAGAACACCAGTAGGAGGCTCAATCGGTCCATAGGGATTAATCCTCGAGCAATGTACAAAATTTGTTGCAAGAGACTGATCTAAAAAATAGAGTTTCAGCCGAATTACATCTTACCATCAACAAACGCAAGTACACTCTATAATTGAACAAACATCAGACCAATTCGACAAATTTCTATTTTTTGTGAGCACCGACTGTAGGTGCATCCAAACCTATTGATCAGTTAAAGATGAAAGCCTCGAACTATTTAAGATTCTGATTATTACCTAGATAGACCTTCAGTTGTCGCAAGAGAATCGATAGAAAAGAGGCGCTCATAGGTCATAGCTATAAATACCAAAAAAAATGTAAATCTAAACACAAATCAAGCAAAGGAAAGAAAAGAAATAGGTGCTCAAAGCTCTCCTAGAAGGCAGAAAAATTTTTAAAAGGGAAAAAGTTAGAATAGGAAACCTACCTGAGAAGAGAAGGGTAGCAATCTTATTAGCTCGTGCTCTGTCTCTCTCGGGCCTCACTTCACTGAAAACTAAAGAGCGGAAAACCCTAAACCCGATGACCCAGCAAGCAGCAAGTAAAGAGGAAACAGTCGGAGATCTGTGTGGAGAGAGTGAGGAGAAAAGTAAGGCGACAGTGTTAGTGGAGCTGAGGATCAGGCGTGGTGGCTCAGTACGTGTGGCAAAATAGAGAAAGGGAACTTATCGCAGGGTAGAGCGGAGCAACACGGGAGCCACACGGAAGACAGAAGAGAAATTCTCAAAACCCAGAAGGAGGTGGAGAAGGAGGCGATCCGCTGTGATAGGTGAGGGAGAAGCTGGTGTGGACGCTGGTGGACTTGTCGCAGAACAGAGCGGAGCAACACTTGTGACACACGAAGGAAATAAGAGAAAATCTCGAACTCAGAAGAAAGTGGAGACGGACGGGCGCGATTGAGAGAAAAAAAGAATCGGACGGTTAAGGATCAGCGACTGGGTACTGTAGATTGGGTCAGTGAACTATGAATGTTTTATGATGGGCTAACTACAGCTTTGTATCAAGTTCTATCTGTTTCTTTTTCGACCCTAAACCCGACACAGAAACCCTACCCAATCTATACTGCTTCCTCCTGGATTGCACGCAGTGCTGCATGGTGGCCGGTCTGTAAACTGTAAACCCGATACAGAAACCACCCCGAATTCAGCAATCCATTACCATTTCCCCTTAATTTAAAAAATCTTTACAGAATTTTAATATTGGCGAATGTTGCTATGGGCTAAATGAAATTAAAGCACAGTGTACTTATACATTTGCAACAAATTAGCGCCAGCTTCATTGTTTTTTTATTTTTCTTAAGTTCTCATATAGAGAGCCTAGGTCTATATATGTGCTAATGAAATTAGATTTAAACACAATAGAACAGCACTATGTATTGGACATCTCCAGTTCTACTCTCCTTCTTGCGATAAATTCTTCTGCCCACGCAGCACTAGCTAGTTTTCAAATAAAACTAGGCAGCAAAGCCCACGCAGCACCAATTTTCAAATAATTCAGAAAAAGAAGAAAAAAGATTTATCAAGGATGTGGAACCGTCTGCTGTATATACTCGCAAAATTTCCCCAATAAAATAGATCGTATAATATACTATAACCAACACCAATACAAATTAGGTATCTATGAACGGCACTTGTGCTTCTTGTTGCTGCACTGTGATCTGGAGCTGCTCAAACTGTTGTGCCAGCATGGGAGAGGGATTGATTTCTAGTTGTCGGTTGATTGTGCAAGGGGACTTGGATGCCTGCGAGCTCAGAGGAAAGTTGTCCAGCCCACCTAGAGACACCGTTCCTGTCAGCTTGCGTTTCTCCACCACTTTGCCAACCATGATTTCCAATTTATCGAACAATGCTACAACAAAAATCAATTAAAATGAGAGCTACTAATTAAGAAAGCAGGATCTTATATCTAGCAATCAAGTTTGACAAGTATACACTAGTTGATCACAAGAAGCAGGATTTTTATCTTTAGTTGGATATTATAGAATTCTATACCAATCGGTAGTTGCACTATATGAAAGAAAATTCACCTTTAAGGATTCTATCTTGAGATTATTGTTCTTCATCTTGGTTGCCACTTTCGCCAGGACAGTAGCAAGCTTCTTTCTTTTGGAGGCTAAACTTCTAGTAGATTTCATATTTACCCAAATTCTGGCAATGGAATGAATTTTATAAATCAATTACAATAAGAGATGAGAACGAAACTAGGAATCTTCGTTGAATTAACTTACAAGGAATTTTGGTTATTTTAAAATTGTTGTATTAGGGTTTCACATCTAGTAATAAATCCATTCAGTAAGCACATTTAAACGTAATTCTAATAAGCACATTTAAACTGTTTGTCTACTCTAACAGTATATGGTTTCTCAATACTACACACTTGTATCGTCTGAAATTAATTCAATTGATAATTTTGTTGCCAAAAATAAAACTTAAAATTGAATAATATGTGACATATAAGGTCGATATTTTCCTGACATGAAAAGATGCCCCCCCCCCCCAAAAAAAAAAAAAAAAAACCGATCAAATTGTAAGAACAGTTTGAATTGTGGCCAAAAAAAAAATTTTGCAAGGACAATATTTTGGGAACTGACCTTAATTACCCGGAACTTAAGATGTAATCAATTAACTTAACCCTTAGATAATAAATGAAATCACTCACAATCAGCGAATCAAGAATAATATCAGGCAGTTATTCAGACTTTAGACTAGAGAAAGGGAGAGAGATTTTCAGTCTTTGTAATTTTTCTTTTCTATGTCCAGCGGCAAAGAATAGGAACCAAAAAGAAAAGAGGAGAAATGCAAAGAAGAAAATAAAATAAACGGCAGTCGGCGGATGCATGGCACAAAAGCGTACGCGCAAATAAGCAGACGATTAATTAATAATGAGACCAGAATAGGCGAAACAAGCACTAAATTAATGTTTATGATGTGTGTTGCCTAAACGAGGGTTACCAAATTTATAAGACCTTTTTCTGTAATTTCCCTTGTTGAAAGGACTTTAAAACTTCTAAAAATTTCCAAAAGGGCCAACCTTTAGATGTCGCCAATGTTTTTTTTTTCTCCCAAATAAAAAAAATATATATATATACCTTGCATTTGCAAAAAATAACAAAATTAGCATGCATCTTGTGTGCACAGTTTATCACAAAAAAAAAATAAACTAATGGGATATAATTATAAAAAGGGGTATAATTTGTGTGCACTAATTAAAGTACTGACAACATTTTATAAAAAGAAGTTATCTCTTTTTATAAATTGTGCAACTTAATGGCAACCGTTTGGTGTACTGGAATTATTATTTATTTATTTTTGGTTGGGAGGGGGGTACACAATGCGAGAAACATTGAATTTTGTTTTAAACTTTTAATTTGGGAAAAAGAAAAAAAAAATACATTGGCGTCATGCCGTCATCTATGCGTTGGTCCTTTTGGAATTTTTTAAAAACTTCAAAGCCCTTTGGATATTACAATGGAAATTTACGCCCCTTCAGAAAAAAGCCCAATTTATACTGGTTAGTGGCCGAATAAACCATATTAAACCAAAGTAAACAAGCGCTAATGTTTAGACCTGGCAAACGTGATAAATGACCACGATTTTGGTCATTTCCGTTTTTGTACCGTTTGAACAAACGATCAAAATTAATTTTCCGTTTCCATTTCGTTTATTAAACGACTCAGATTTGTTTCTCGTTTTTGTATCGTTTACAAATACGATCCAAACGGCAAAACGTTTTGATTGATAACAAGCATTCAAATTACACATAATAAAAGCTAAGGAAAATTTTCAAAAAATAGGCAATTTCAAGGGGCAAACAATACTGACAAGTCTATACTTATATCTTACATATATTAACATTACCATACAACAAGAATACTGACATAATGACATACATAACAAAAAATACAAAATTGTCCTTCACAGCTGAGTCACAATGGAAGAATCGAGTTAACAAAATTGAATTTAATAGAGCTCACCTAGACAGAAGTTGCTAAAAAATTAAGTAAAAAGAAGCCCATGCCCTACCAGGCTACCAAGGAACTTGACAGCACCAAATTAATTTTATTCAGCAAAAGTTCAACAGACCCACCAGATTAATGTAAGATCCAATCAAATCACTGCATCTCAGTAAGTCCCTTTGAATTTCCAGTACCTATGCCAGGGTCACCTTGTATCACTACCATTGTGCTGGATCCAGAAACTTGATCAGCTACAAGCGCTGCAGCAACGTGGATCGCACTGGCTGGTCTCTCTGAATTCGATGGATCGATCGGGTTTGCAGAAGTTGAGGCTCCATTTTCATTATTACCACTTTTGCTAGCAGATCGCCCAACAACCTGGCCTAAATCAGCTGCTATTGCAGCAAGCCTCTCAGTGCTAGCGAGACCATAGAGAGAAAACAGTTGCCATAAATCAATCCCTTCTTTGTTGAAGTGGAATTAGAGGCGACAGAGATAGAGAAGATGGAGCGACGCGCTTGAAAGAGAAAAAGGAAAAGATAATAGAGCAGCGTGAGAGAGAGAAGGGTTTCAGATAACCTAACCCTCCCCTCGTTTCCTCCGCCCCCTTCTCTGAAATTCATTATAATTTTATCTTCGTAGAATATGAAACGACAAAACGAAATATACGAAAACGGTATGGTATGATTCCGTTTCTGTATCGTTTTATATAACGCAAAGAATATATATTCCGCCAGCGTTTCGTTTTTTAAACGACATGGTAAATTGGTGCCACGTTCCGTTTTCGCTCTTGAAAACGGAACGACATCACGTTTTTTTGGGCTGTTTTGCCAGGCCTACTAATGTTCATAAGAAAGTTTAATATATATTATAGACTTTATAGTACATAAGGAGTTCTACGCACCGTGAAGTTTTTTTAGGATATTTTTGTAAATTGACAAATTCAATTTAACCAATCTAATCTACATATTAAAATCACAAACAAACCAAAATTTACAATTTTTGAGATTTTATTACTATTTTTTCGATTTTTTTAAAACCTGTCATTTTTTGGAATGTTGTAAATAGTATTTTGTTTCTAAAAATGGCAGGTTTTAAAAAATTCAAAAAAATAGTAATAAAATCTAAAAAATTGTAAAATTTTGTTTGCTATGAGATTTCAATATATAGATTAGATTGGTTAAATTAGATTTATGAATTTACAAAAATACTCCCTAAAAATTCGCGGTGCATAGAAAGCTCTATGCACTATGGTGCAGATTAAACTTTCTCAATGTTCATTGGCATATTAAATATTTGACCGCGTCTTACATGTGCTCTACTCATTTTTTTTCCTGCATAACATGGAATTCAAAATATTTTACAAACTATTTTATCAACTTCTATAATAAAACACAACATGATTACAAGTACTCAGCAAATTCTATTTTATCAACAAATCAAGCTGCTACAGCTTCTGTTTTGCTGGTAAAAGCTGATAAGAACAGAATTAGCCGTTTGATGGTAAGTACAACTTCTATTTTCCTGCTACAACTTGTGCATTAACTTTTTGATTTTCTTATAGCAACTTATTAGAATTTAAAGGAAACTACAAACAAATATGGCTTGATTCCTCACATCCAATTTCCACAGAATCAATTAAGAGAAAAACTACAAAGAAAACTAAAAATTTAACACCAATCTTTAAGAGAGAGAAACACAATTCAGATCAAATGGAGAGGAAAAAAAAGAATTGAAAATTGAGAAAATACCTCAAGTATCAGGAACAACCAAAATCGATACTGATTTCAACTTATTTCTCTTATCACAACATGTTCTTCTCATAATCTTATTACAAAAACAGTTCAATCAAACCCCCAAAAAATGTTAAGCAAAACTAACTACCTAGTGCTGACAAATTAAGCAAGATACCAGAATAGAGATCAATATGCAGAGATTAGTCAAATTGAGCAAAATACCATAATACAGCTCCGACTCATGCAGTGATCAAGATCAAGTTGAGGCACTGTCGAGATCAACAGCTTCAAGCTACCGAGCAAGGTGCGACAATGGCTTGGAAGTCGAGAGGAACTTCTTTGTTTGATCAGAATTGAGAGTGGAGAGGAGCTTCTTTGTTTAATCGGAATTGAGAGTGGAGCTTCTTGAGAGTCGAAATCAGGGAGGAGGCACAGCCGCACGGGCTTGAGAGTAGGGAGTCAAATTTAGGGAGGAGGCACCAATAGCATGGGCTTCTTTGGTTCAGGGTTGGGTCGACTTGAGAGTGCTAGAGAGGAAGGGGAATGAGCGGGAGAGGGTTGAAGAGGAGGGTGAAGTAGCCGAGGAGGGAAGGGGAATCAGACTTCTGGAGGCGGAGTTAGGTTTGAAGTGATGGAGGAATAAAAAAAGAGAGTGTGGCTCCTTCCTCATCGTCGCTGGCTCGCTGCCTGAGTGAGAAAAAGAAAGAGATAAGAGTAAGGCGGAGAAAGAAAGAGCGACGCCTAAAATCTAATTTCGTCGTTCTAATTTCGCGCCTGTTAAATGAGTAATAAACTGCACATGTGTACTTAACAAACTGAGCATTTATGCTTACGAAATTAAAAAACTTTTCGACAAAGGAGAGGAACGTTCTAGGGACATAGTCAGAAAATTTTTTAGTTGAACAGAACCACTTCATGACCCTTTTTAATTTTTTTCCCGTATTTTTATCTAGTTCGTGACCTTTTTTGTTTCCATGCGCACCTATTAAAACACTAAAAATTAATACTCAACAAATTGAACATTTATATATACTAAACTGAACATTTGTATTTACTAAACTGAATATTTATACTTAATAAAATGAACATTTTCACTTATATATTTATATTTTTATTACAACTAACTGAATAATATACTTAATTAAAATAACATTTGTACTTACCCAACTGAACATTTAGGTAAGAAATAAAAAAATAAACATATTGAACATGATGAACAATTATAACAGAAAGTGAACACTTATAACAACGGGGTGAACAAAAAAAAACAGACGAGGGTGGCATTTCTTCTGAGGGCGTTAATCAATTTCTCTCAATTTTTCACACAGTTCTTTTTTTTAATATCAGATTGGGACCGTAGGCCGTGAAAATCCCAAAAAAAAAGGCTTCGGTAACCAGAAAAGGAAAAGAAAAAAAAATGGGGGTTGTACTAGATAATTTTTCACATAACTGGGATTAGGATTTAGGAGCCTGCAGACAGACAGACAAAGTTGGGCGTCTCGTCGTCTCTGTGCAGTGGGGCACATGTGATCACCTGAAAATACGCGTCTTTACATTTTTAGCATTTTTAAGACCCGTTACATAAAATGTTTTATGTCAGTGGCGACATGCCTCTCTAAGTGGGTCCAGCTATGCAGATGGGCTAACCGGAAAACAGACTCTTTTTTTTTATGAATTGCCATTGGCCTTGGGCTTAACAATTAAACATAGGGACCGTTTGGATCGCTTAGGAATTTGGAGAATTTCTAATTTCTAGGTATGAATTTATTGGGAAATGTGTAACTTTGCGAAGAGTTTGGATTGTTTATAATAAATTTATGCCTGGGAACTAGAAATTCCCCAAATTCCCATACTATCCAAACAAGCCCATAAAAAACAAGCGGAATTACTTAGGAACATCCTAAGCTTCTATCATCTCCATCATCCCCGCTTTTATCCAGTGTTGAACTAACTCATCCAGCGTACGTTGTCCCCCATCCTCCCTCCTCCCTCCTCCCTCCTCCCTCCCGTGTACGTTGTCCCCCCTTCCTCCTCCTCACTCCCATGTACGTTGTCCCCCCTCCCACACACTTCATAACTGTTGAAGTCAATATATACAATTGTTAAAATTATTATTGTAACTGTTGAAGTTAATATATATAACTGTTATAGTTATATATATAACTGTTATAGTTAATATATATAACTGTTGAGATTAATATCCTAACTGTTGAAGTTAATATTTATAATTGTTGAAGTTAATATCATAACTGTTGAAGTTAATATATACAACAGTTACGATAATAATTTCAACAATTGTATATATTGACTTCAACAGTTATCTATTTAAGTTTAACGATTACGATATTAACTTCAACATTTATGCATAGTAATTTCGACGGTTATCAAGTGTGAGGGAGGGGAAGGGGGGAGGGGGAGGGGTGAGTGAGACAACGTACGCGGGATGGAGAGGGAGAGGGGAAAGGGTGGGGGAGACAGTGTACGCGTACGCAAGAGGGAGGGGAGCAGAAGAGTGAAAAAAGAGAGCGAAATAGAGAATGATAGCCAAAAATAAAAAATGCGTAAAGTCAAAAATAAAAAACGTGTTTAATAACTGATGGGAATGATAGGGATGGTGAAAATCGGAGATGATCCTTATCATCCCCGAAAAACAAGTACAATTACAGCAAATTTAGATGAGAGTATAACTAAAGCTCAAAAGCTCCCCTAAGCAAAACTACTTACTAAAATAGTAAATCCTAAGAAAAGAAAAACAAAAAGTAGCAAGAGAAAAAACAGGTCCTTTGGGTGTGATTAGGTACTCTTCACAGTTCGCACAACTGGGATCAGGAAATTAAAACCTCGTGTGAATACCTGGCATCAACTTCTTGTACAGCGCTACATCGTATAGCGCGGCAATCCCGATCGTTAAAAATTGATTCAATGGTTCTTTCTTGTTTCTCTCAATTTATTTATAACAAATGCAGATCATTAGATCGATTTTGAACGATCCGAATTGCCACGCTACACCGGATTTAAGTTACCATTGCTTTTATTGATATACCTTTGAACAACAATTTTATTTGAAATTCCCACTTGAATTAATCTCGGTTTCAAAGCTTTTTAAATAAATATTAATCAGCCGAAAAAATAATGAGTGCCCTCATCAACAAGTAATTTGTGGCATCATTATTTAAATTATACTTTTATATTTTTATAAAATCCCAACTATTAATCTCGGTGTTCAATAAAATGTTCAGAAAAATTCCAGTCTACAAGAACAAACACTGTGGGTCAAGCAACAAATAAACAGAAAAGAGAATTTACAAAGTTGCTCTGCGTTACTACTGACTACACATTACACAAGAGCAACACTTAAAGCATGGGTTGCCCTGTTGGAGTATCAGACTATTAGAAACAGAACATTCACAAGTCACAAGGCGCACTGGCGCATAGGGCTGCTAGTGGACCCGAACTATCCGTGGACTAACGGACCGGATATCCGCCTTAACCTATTCGGACCGAACCATATTCGGATAGGGGCCTGAAACTCGGACTCGGTTCGAGGCCCTCAATCTCACCTCGAGCCTATCGCCCATCTCCGATCCGGTCTCTAATTCTTTACGGATCGAGACTTCGAGAGGAGCAAATCTCCTAATTTTATAAAATGATGATGCATTGTGAATAAAACCGTGTAGCAGTACATATGTCTTCAAGTTATATATTCCAATCAGAGGTCAGACGCAACATAATTTTTTGATATTGTTATAGAAGAACTCTTAAATTGAAATGCACAAGGGTGGCGTGGCCTTTTCATGTTTTATTTATTTATTTATTTATTTGGTGATTGAGTTACTTTTTACGTTTATCAAGTTGTCATGTGCATTAGGAGCGGTACTATGCCACTTTTTTCATTAAAACCCAAATGTATATTGTTTTCCTTGTAATCTCTGAAAGAAAAGAAATTTAGATGGAACGACATTGAAATATATTTTTTTAGTGGAAAGATAATTTAATTTCTAAGTTTATATGAAAATATTACAAGTTTTTATTTTCAATTTGAAGTTTCATTTTTCTATTCTTACTTTTCAAATTATAAATTGTTTGAATAATATTTCTACTTACAAAAATGCTAGTTTTTTATTTTGTATTTTGTTGACTAGTATTAATTATAAAATAATAATTAAATATTATGTCGTCATTTATCGAATTTTAGTTGTGATTTGAGATAGTACGTTGTAGATCATAAAAGCAAATAAAATATGTACGAAATACTTAAAATAGTACAGGAAAAAAGTTTTAAATATTTAAATATGACAAGGTAATCTTCCGATTTCAACTATTATATATCTGATATTCTGATAAGAGATTATAATATGATAATGCCCCTTAAGGTCCATTGGAACCTCGGGCTTTTCATCATTTTATTTGTTAGGGTGAACAAAGCCCGACGGACCCGGATTGGATAAGGGCCGATCCTTCTTCGAACCTTGTTCACTCTGGACTGGATAAGGACCGAATATTCTGGAAGAGGGTCGAACGTGGATTGGACTCCAGATTGCAATAAAAAGGGCTGGGTCGGGCTTTTAGGTCCGAACTCGCCCAGTAGCAGGCCTACTGGCGCACACAAAAAAGAAAAGTGCAAATATAATTATGGACAGCTAGTTCAATCAGAAAATGGTAATGTCTTTTTAATTAGCGGCCCATCATCTCGTCCTTCTTCGGTGAAGCCTGTCCATTTTGATTGCTAGTAACGTCGGCCATCTTGGCTTCAAGACTTTCACAAATTGCTTTGTTTAAAAAGGGAAAGAAAGAAAAAGTGGAACAGATAAGGATTAAATTTCAGGTAAGAAGACAATTTAAGTTGTAAAATCTAATAAAGGGAGATTGGACTGTTCGTACCAGCATAACACATGATCGTTTCATCTTTCTTTGCAAGCAAAGATTGTAACCTGCTTATTTCGCTCTCAAGACAAGCATTTTTAGCCTGCATTGTACAAATAAAGTTCGTTAATAATTTATATTTTTTATAAATCCATCAATAAATAAAAAAAAACAAAAGAGAGAGATTACTCTTAGCTCCTTAATAGTTATATCACTCTCTTGTGCCTGATCCTTGAGTTCTACCTCCTGAACCTTCAGTTCTTCCAACTCCCTTTTTCTCTTGGCACGGTGCTCGGCACTGGTTATAAGCATTTTTTCAAGCCTGATAAAAAAAAATTGTTAATGAAGGGTCACCATCGGATCAGATCAAGTTCTTATTTATTTTTTTTTTAAAAAAAGGAATTTTATGCTAGAACCCGCCGCGCCACCCAAAGAGGGATAGCACTGCCGAAATAAAAAAAAAAATCCCCGTCTTCTCTTCTCTATCGCTACCTCAGTGAGGTCTCTCTCTCTCTCTCTCTCTCTCTCTCTCTCAGTATTGGGACTAATACTTGAACTATTTCGTTCTTCACCCTTTCTTCTTCCCAAATCCCAAATCCCAAATCCCCTCTCTCATAAGTCGAAAACCAATTCATACAGCAAGTATACATCTCTTCTGGTAAACCCAATGGAGGTAAGTTTGGTTTTCCCTTTCACCTTAGACTTAAGAGTCGGAAGTGAGATTGAATCAGTTGTGCTATTATTGGGTGGGAGTGTGGGACATGAATTGAGAGTGTCTAAGGATTTGCAATAAAGCACGGCATCAATGATAGTTTGGGCTTTGGTGCAATTGGTTCCATATGATTGGTCTCTCCTTTCTTAGTTTGGTACACCGTTTCTGTCTGAAATCTGAATTGAGCCATGTGTGTATATAACAGTCAATCTGACTAATTGTAAAATTACTATCTGATAATTTGAATCTTATAATATAAGCCCCAAGAAACTATAAGCAATATCTTTTGATATTATACATATCCGGTTCTGCAATTGTATTATTTCTAAGGATCAATCTAACTTTCTTGTCTTAAATTGCATAATTCAGGTACTTACTTTAGTTTTCATAAAAAAAAGGATTTGGGATAAAATATTTCATACTACAACATGGTTATAGCATCATCTATATCTAGGTGGTCAACAAATTACTCGAAGTACAGTAGGCAAGGGTACCAAAATGGGTTTGTCTTTTTATCTTCCTTTTCAAACAGTAGGATTTTGTTAACTGGCAATGATGAAAATATTAATTAAATTTGTTTCTTTCTTACAAGGGACAATACTTCACATTAGATACAATTTGAACTTGATAATTATCTTAATATATTTTAACTTATGAAGGAAAACAGGTCAAGAAAAAATCAGACATGATTTTTCTATTTTCATAGGTCCTTTCTTGTCTGGCTCTACATTGCAAAATATAGCTTGAACCAAGAAACAGTAAGAATCAGGTAGAGTGATTGAACAATAACCAACTTCGTGCAAGACTTCATATTGGGCCTTGTTTAGAAATACAGCAAAATAAATTTTAAAGGATTGAATCTTTTACCTTTTTAGCAGTTTTTCGTCTACATTTGGTGCCACTTTGCCGCTGGTTCCAGCATCAGTCTTCCTTTTCTTCCTCCTGTCAGGCTTCACGCTGGGTCCAGCATCAGTCATCTTCCCCTTCCCCTTATCAGCTGTCACATGGGTTGGAGCTTGTCTCTGATCGAAGTCTTTTATCTCGGTCTCCATTCCTTTATCAACCATCGCATTGGTGGGAGCTGGTGTCTGATCGAAGTCTCCAATCTCAGTCTCCATCTCTTTCATCTCTTGCTGTTGTTTTGCCTTCTGAACTGAAGCTTCTGTGGTTCTTATTGGAGCAAAATGAAACATATCAAGATATTCGGTAATGTCTGTATCTTGAATGTCAGGTACGTCTGGTACGTCATCAGGATTATCCATTGTTAGAGATCAGAGAGTAGAGAAGTGGAGAGAAAATTTAATGTTGTCAGAGAGAGGCAGGCTTGGGAGAGAGAGTGAGAGATGGAGTTCTTGTTAGGCTCTGTGAAAGAGAATGAGAGATGGAGTTCTAAGTTCTTGTTAGGCTCTGTGAGAAAGAATGAGAGACGGAGTTCTTTGTTCTTGCATTCTCATTATTGTGACTTAATAATTTATTTAAGGCGGGATCTGTCTCGTATAGTCGTATAGTTTAAAAGATTTTTTGGGTCGTTGGATTTAATGGGGTCAAATTTCATCAAATTTCGGCCCAGTTTACGAATTAAGAACTACTGCTGTGACCCGTACCGTATTTTTACCTTATAAATCACTTGGTTTCTTGGTAGCCGCGACTAGTCTTTGTTATATTATATACTCTGCTAATTATTTATTAAGAATGCATACATAAAAGAACTGAATTTATTAATATAAGTTTCTTTGGAGCTAATACATTTATGTAAGTGAGAGCATAAAAAAAAAAAAAGAAAGAGCACCAAAATTAATACCCATCTACATCTCTCAGGATAACAGATCAAGGCAACGATTATATAAAAAAAATTATTGCTAAAAATTTCTTGATTCAAAGGTTAACAACGATTGCAAATTGTGTCTATACTAATTTGGATAGAGAATATTCACATGCAATATTTGATAGACTGATAAATGACAAATGCATAGAGGATATGGAACTGTCTGTCTTTATACACTCGCAAAATTTCCCCAATAAAATAGATCGTATAATCAACATCAATATAAATTAGGTATCTATGAACGGCACTTGTGCTTCTTGTTGCTGCACTGTGATCTGGAGCTGCTCAAACTGTTGTGTCAGCATGGGAGAGGGATTGATTTCTAGATGTCGGTTGATTTTGCAAGGGGACTCGGATGCTTGCGAGCTCAGAGGAAAGTTGTCCAGCCCACCTAGAGACACCGTTCCTGTCAGCTTGCGTTTCTCGACCACTTTGCCAACCATGATTTCCAATTTATCGAACAATGCTACAACAAAAATCAATTAAAATGAGAGCTACTAATTAAGATCATTGATGTTTGGTCAGGGCTCACCGCAAAGTTGATAAAAAAAAATAATAAGAAGAAAATGAAAGAAAAAAAATATATAATTCACTTTTACATACCATTTTATTTGTTAAGTATGTAAATTAAAGAGAGAGTTGAGTGAGATAGTACTCATAATAACAAATCCATCATTACAAAAATAGTAATAACAAATTAAAACAATAAATGTAAAAGGATAGTACTCATAATAAGTTTAATTATATAATAAAGAAAAATCATATAATTTTTCTTGGACTCAAATAACAAAAATTTCGTTACTCTGTAAATTTACACCTAATTAATTCTACCCACATAATCATAACTTGTGAACAATCAAAACCCTTGCTCACAAATTATCATATTATACAAGGCTTACTTGAATGCTCATTATTATTATTATTATTATTATTATTTTGGATTTCGGCGATGATTTAACAACCAATTAACCCTTAAAAGAAATCACAAATGAATTACTACAAAATCGAAAATTAAAATACTAAATAGTAAATATAATAAGTGAATGTATATATGTACTAAAACTTTAAAGAAAGTGCATTGACGTGAGGTCTTTTGGATACTATCGCGCGCCAAATTAATACATGCTTTACTAATTGGAATAATTTCTTTTTTTTGACATATATATTATGACCGTAGGCCCCCTCATACACTCTCAACAAGCATTTCAATTTATAGAACATTTTACCAGTACAAAAGAGTGCATGCACACAACGATGTGGAGATCTTTTATATTACTCTTATAATAATAATAATACTAATAATAATAATAATAATTATTATTATTATAATTATTTTTTTTTGAAAACTTAGCAGTATCTGTCAAGAAGTAAAACCCATATAGGTTATAACCAGAATTAGAGAGATGCGTTACAAATACCGATTTGATTGAGAAAAAGTAAAATTAAGATTTCCCTTACATATTTTGCGTCGTATATATACAGATGTGCTTTGGCGCATATATATAGTGAGAAAGTTTAATATGCACTATAGTGCATAGAGCATTCCGTGCACCACGGATTTTTTCGGAAATATTTTTGTAAATTGACAAATCTAATTTAACCAATCTAATCTACATATTGAAATCTCATACCAAACCAAAATTTACAATTTTTGAGATTTTATTACTATTTTTTTTCGAATTTTTAAAAACATGTCATTTTTGGAATATTGTACTATTTACAATTTTCCAAAAATGGCATGTATTAAAAAATTCGAAAAAAATAGTAATAAAATTTCAAAAATTGTAAAATTTGGTTTTCTATGAGATTTCAATATGTAGATTAGATTGGTTAAATTAGATTTGTCAATTTACAAAAATATCCACGAAAAAGTCCGTGGTGCACGGAGTGTCCTATGCACTATAGTGCATATTAAACTTCCTCTATATATAGTAATGTGTATTAAAAAATAATAAATAATCTGACTTCATATACGGTTTTCCGTGTTATTGTGATGCACACAGCACACGATTAATTCTTGCATAAAAAAATATCCTTGATATAATACCATTTTTCATTTTTTTTTTTAAATGCCAGCAACAATTTTGTGAGAAAAATATAAGCGGAGTTTGCTTTGGCGAAGTATAGAGATCCTATTGCCTTAATCCACTTTAATTAGGACCACACCAATTACAAATGGTATACGAGCGAATTACAGATGATGACGATAATACTAGCAGTTTTCCTCAAAACACCTGAATAATAAAATTAAATTACTACTCAACTGACATCCGGTCAGTTTCGGCTTGGCTGGAAAAATTTAGTTCGATTTGAATTGAACCAATCAAAAGATACTTGTAATTTATGTATGTCGAAATTCTGATTATTAACTTTACAATAACATAATCATCTAAAACAGGCAATCAGATTACTTAAAACGGTGTCAAGTTTTCATTTTTTTTTTCCTTCCTAATAAGTACTCATTTTAAAAACTAAAACTATAAATACTTATGAAGGGTAAAATAGTAAGTGGTTGTTGCTAGCTTATATCAGTTAAAAAGATTCAAGTTACAAAGTTACATGAATTGTTGCTGAAGCAAGTTAGAATAATACATGGTTCAAGACCAATTTTTAGTGAAATTCCAGAATATATACAGCGAAGTGGCCACATGTTGATATCGAATAAGACAAAATAATAATCGTTTCTGATTATATTAATTTTATATTATAATTCAATTTGTATGAATCAATGTTCATATTGTATATAAGTTCCAATTTGACAAAACATAGAGGAGGTGGTAGTTATATTTTAAAGTTTTGATTGCCCTAACAATGACGAGGACTAAACCTTCAAAAAAAAAAAAACGAGGACTGACTGTAAAACTGATCTGTTTCATCACATATATTTTTCTGGTGGTCTCTGTGTGTGTGTTTTTTTCTATATTTTTTCAAAAGAAAAAAAAATTAGGGAAAGTTGAGCTGTTTCAAACATTTAATAATTTATTATACGTAGGAAAGTATATTTCCTCAGTTTTATCCCTTAACATTATTATTTTTTTTTTAAAAAAAAGGGATTTAAACATTGAAAAGCACAGGGTTGGTATATACGACGATATTGTAGCAGGTCGGCCATACAAAAAAAAAAAGGGGAGGGGGGGAGATATTGTAGCAGGTCGAAATGAGTCAAAACGAAATAAGAAAAAAAAAAAACTTGCTGAACAAATTACTTCGAAGTCATTTTGCTAGAAACAAGATTATGGAAAAGAAAGAAAAAGGCAGTAAGCCCGGAACGAGGACGTGTGTGTCTCTCCCTCCAAGTGACCTCTTTTTTTCAGAATTTTCAGTTAGAACAAAATCTTTAATAATGAAAATAGTATTCAATAGGACACTATGAAGTATGAATTTATAATACCATCATGAATATCATTTCATTAAACATTGAAAACACAATAAGCAATCATGCCATCCAGTGAACATGAAGAACAATGTAACTAATATGTTTGCAATTTTCCATCATAGAACAATAAATGCGGACAAATTACATATATATTGAGAAATTTTTTAATGGAAAGGGAAACCAACGGGTTCCAGCGCCTCTCCAAATGATTGACCAACAGAAGAATCGACTGGATGGTGGAACATAGTTTGTTGAGCTGCTGCCTCATGCATCTCCAAACCTGCTTCAAGTGAGGCCTCTTCCTCTGACGGATATCTCATTCCAAGCCTTTGGACTACCTGCTGATGTTGCACTTGCCTCTGGAAATGGAAAAAAATAAGGGAAAAATTTCTCAGTCTCTTACAATTAATTTATTGCAACTTGGTATCCACCATAACAGACAGAAATAATTACATATTTTCTTGTCTGTTTTATATTATTTCCATTGGTACTTTTCTAAATTAATTTATCGTTGCCTTATAAAAAATTAAAAATATTACTGGTACGAGTTAGTTCTAGCAGCATCCCGCTCTGAGCATATATATATGTTCACAGTTTTCATCTAACATGTTAATTTAGGAAAGTGTCAAGAATAGTAACCAATGTCCCACTACCATGACATAGGGAAAAACAAGTAAAATTCAAATTAAATTCCTTTAATAACAAGAAATGACCTTCAGCTCGACAATCGCATTTAGACATGCCTCAAGACTTCTCCCATTCTTCTCTCTTTCTGGCAACAAGTACAATGTTTCCATGGCAGGGTACACCATTCTACAAATGCACTCAACTAAGTTAAGTGGTATAAAACATTCAAATAATTGACAAATCATGTATCAAATATCAATACAGAAAGAGAGATTGAATGTAAAAAGATTGCTTTTTTTTTTACCTCATGGTCTCCTGGAGCAACCTGAGCTCTCTATTCTTTCTTTCGATTTCCTAAGTTGTAGAAACAAGCATAACATTAGTAATATACTGGGTGCCGTATATAACAAAATAAATTTAATATATTAATATTTGAGCAATATATATAATCAATGATTTCTGCTAGTTGAAACCAGTCACAATAGTTATGTCGAGCTACTGAATCTAGATGCATGCGAAAAAATGTTAAGCAGAATGTTAAGACAACAGCTTTCATCTTTGGAACAGGACTGCCTCATCCGTTCCGTACCAGTAATGAAATATCGGACTTTGATGGGACTATTATTTCAACATACACAAAAATGCAAAGATATTTTTAAACAAACTCGTAGGAGAATAGTTCAAAGAAAATTAATGAGAAAAACAGTAATGCCTCGTACCTCCCTTTGGGCTACATCAGGGCTGAGCAGTGCATCACATAAAGAAAAAACAAAAATGGTAACTGTTAGATAAAGGCATCTTTCTACTGCATTTTTATTAGAAAAAATGAAAGCGCCTATAGTAGATTTGTCATGCTTTTGAGCAGTGCAAGATGCTTTACATAATTCAGATGTTTGGGGATTTATTCTCTTTTTTCTTTTTATTTTGCTATTATTTTGATGTAACCAATCAATTATATACTATTCAGAATAAAATAAGTTTCATGTACCCAGGTTGGTAAGCCGCATCATCTTCTGCAGCAGTTCTGTTGATCTTATTAATAATATCCTGCAAGCAATAGGCACTTTTATTTAGTGTCGATATAAGAGAATTGTGAAAAAAAAAAAAACGTATATACATATCAGGACATGCATGCCAGCATTTGAGAGCCTTCAATTTAATGGTTCTCCATTAGTTTTTTGAAGATAAATTGGAGGTCTAAGCCATCCAACTTATATGTTTCTCCATTAGTTAATTTTGTTATAATGTTTTGAGGAAAAGGGTTTGTTTGCTCACGTTTAGTCTCCAATGGAAAAGGTTAAATTCTCAGAAGCAAATTTATGAAGAAATTTTGAGAAGAATATTACCTGAGGAAGTTGAAGTCTGGTACATCAACAGAAACAGAGGCAAATTAAGGAGAGAAAAAGGGGAAAAAAAAAAAAGAAGCATCAGGCATTGGCAACTGGAGAATTGAACTTGTAAATAGAGAGAAACTTTCAGGGTTTTAATTATAAACACAAATGCTTACCGTGCTCTCTCTTCCTCTTTTTTTTTGATGATTGCTCTCTCTTCCTCTGGCATATTCTTACAGTGCTGTATCAGTCCCTGAAACACTTTCACGGCACTACAAAAAAAGAAGAAGAAGAAAAAAAAAGAAAGAATAAGAAACAAGTAGGAAACGTTTGCAAAAAGAAAGGAAAGAAAAAACAGAGAGGAAGAGAGAGTAATTAATTACTTGGGGGATTTAGAAGAGAAATGGCGGAGAATGCCATTGGGAGAGTACATCACCAAACCGACATCCACTCCGCACAAAACAGAGAGCTCGTAGGCTTTCTTGACAAGACCTACATGTCTCTTTCCAAAAGATAACTGCCTCTCGGCATTGGTCTCCTTTCGCTCAATCGGTATCTTTCTCCTCCCCATCAGTTATCAGTTGTTGGTTCAATTCTTGGTTTCTTTCTTTCTTTCTGAACAACTGAAGAGAACGAGAGGAAGGTAGGAACTAGGAAGGAACGAAGGAAGGAGAGAAGAGGAGAGACACAGGAGAGA
Source organism: Rhynchospora pubera (assembly GCA_028095005.1). Classification (NCBI taxonomy): domain Eukaryota; kingdom Viridiplantae; phylum Streptophyta; class Magnoliopsida; order Poales; family Cyperaceae; genus Rhynchospora; species Rhynchospora pubera. The sequence continues at coordinate 66,924,160 of CM051461.1, read as the reverse complement.
AAGAGAGAGGTGCAGTAATAACTAATAAGCTTATAAGTTATAAAGTTATAAGAAGCTTATATAATAAAGACTTGAGAGGCGGTTCTAACTTCTAAGTTTGAGCTCCGAATCGGCGGTCCAGCTGCCCCACGCGCCACGTTCTGATACGCTGATTCACCCTCGGTTCTCTGCTACAAAGGACTATGTAGTAGAGTGTGTTGCTAGTTGTCTTATGGTTCAGAGTGCTCTCCGATCCCACAAGTCAGAATAATTTATCAGGTTTGATACAGAGGATGTGAAACACGGGATTAGTCGCTCCGACGCTCTCCTTCCAAATTTACTTTCTTTTATCCTTACCGTCTTACCCAGTTAAGTTACCCTTTATAGGTGATTTTATATTTGTTGACCGTTGACAGGCCATTTTAATTTTTGCGAATCAGGTTCTCAGGTCTCGACGTACTATATTTGTAGGTAACATAAATAAATATTCGTTCCTAATTCCTACTCATCATTTGTATTTTCGGGCTTCTAGAACCTGGGAGTCATTACCAAAAATAAAAAAATAAAATAAAAATAACCTGGGAGTGAACGACAAAAATAACCTTCTGTTCTAACTTGGCAGTAAAGAATCGTAACAAATTTCTAAATTGACAACGAAATCGTAACTTTGTCATCGAATAATTCTTACAAATATTATTGTCGTAATAATACAATTTTTTTTTGTCGTAAAAATAGCCATTCTATTTATTGATTGATTGATTTTATTATTATTATTATTATTATTATTATTATTATTATTATTATTATTATTATTATTATTATTTTGTTAAAAAATTTGTCTCAAACGTTAGCAATTCAACGGAGACATACAATAGTGAGCATAGAAAAAGTGCAAAATACAGTCGAATCGATAACAAGGTGAAAAAGCTACATAGACAAATTGCAATTAATTTTAACAGCTGTTGCTAGAGAAAACATATCAGGGTGATTTAGATTTATGTCATAGAGAGCATGATAACATGTTATCTTTAAAGTGCACTTTATATTTTTGTTCTATCATTCTTAATTTCTTATTTTATTTTCTTAACTCGCCAAAACTCATGACCAAGCAAAAAGAATCTTAAATAGTAGCTCTCTAAAATAGAACTCAATTTTTGTTGTAGTATTGCACGACACTTTAGTAAAGGAATTGGAAATCTTGGTCTCGAGGGCAGTCTGACGGAAACGGTGCCTTTGGATGGGCCCGACAGCTTTCACCCTCCCATGGCACAACAGTTTGAGCAGCTTCAACTCAGCCCACCTCTGCAACAGCAATCAGGGCAATACCAGCCACAGCAGATCATAGAGGAGGAACAAAATGAACAACAGCTGCTCAGAGACAACTAATTTGTATTTTTGTAGAATATACACTACAATCTACTATTTGGGGGCATTTTGAGATTCCTCTTTAATTGCTCTTAAATCTAATTCATCAACTTTAGAAGACCTTATTAGAAAATCGTAACCGTCAAGATTCCCATCTGATTTATGTTTTGTATTTGGAGTGTATACAGACCTTTAAATTGATCTTCACGAACAATCCTATAATTTTATTTTTCTGAATTATTTGACAATTATGCTGAGGCCTGAGGGGACTTAATTTGTGGCCAATCAGTTTGCATAATTGTCCGCACAGTTTTTTTATTTCCTTTACTTTTTTTTTCGTAAAGAGAAAAGGATAGAAAATGCATAATTGCTACTAGTTTAAGCGTAGCAATAGCAAGTACGCCTGTCAAACTAAACCAATCCAAAGGTTGACTCGACTCCTTGCAATAAATATTAAATAATTATGAGCTGTCCCAAACTACAGGGTACAGTTTTACAGTTTTGTCACTTTTGTGGAGTATCAAGCTCTCCCCGTTTCGTTTTCGATCCTAAACCCGATACAGAAACAGAAACCCTACCCGATCCGTAGCGCTTCCCGCTGGACCCTGGACCCTGGACCCTGGTGGTGGCCCGCCACAAAAACTACCCCCAATTCAGCTCAATCCATTTCCACTTGGAGGTTGGAGCCGATGGAGGAAGCACAGGTGTTCGACGAAATGCTGGCAGTGGTCGATTCCTGCATTGCACGTGTAGGCTGGCGCCTCAGGCCTCACTCCAAGCGCCACCTCTCTAACGGTTTGCTTTCTTCTCTCTTTTTCGTGCTAAGTAAGGACCATTTTACATCTACAACTCATGGTGTGGTTAAGTTATAAGGAGCATTTTGTCGAACAATACATGTGCAACTAGTCATATTTCCCGGCTTTCTTCTATTACTTAGATATTCTTGCTCTCTCTACGGGGCTCAGGTCGGTTACACTCGTAGACTATGACGGCATAATGCCTCAACTACAACATAATCTCTCCAAACTCCTCTATCATGCTCGACAGGTATTCTTTTCTTTTCTTAATTCTAAAAATACATGATTCCTACTTCCTACCCTGTTGTGTATACTGTGTACTTATTGATTTCAACTGTTCAATGCTTTGTCAGGAAGCCGTCATCCTAAAACCCCTCAGGGTTATGGTTATTTCAGATATGGCATATCTGATTCATGTCGGAGGCCTTGCGGAGCTTGCTTTTTCAGCCCTTCAATTGCCAAATCAGCTTCATTTACTTGATACTCAATATGATCCCCCTAGGGTTAGTCTCTTTCTTGTCAGCCACCTCCCAACTGCCATATACTCAATATGATATATTCTATTTTCTGTTGGACAGTATAAATAACCTTTCGAACTTTTCTGCTATTTTGCCACAGTATAAATAACAGTCCTTTCTTTTTTTAAAAAAAAAAAAAAGATTCTTTGTTCCGGGTTCATTATTAAAATGGAGCTGTATTAGCTTCTCTTTTAGAATTATGAAACTTCAATTAGGTAACATATATATTTTATATTGCTGCATTATATACCGCTGCAACTTGTACCTCTTTTGACCCTCCCCCCCCCCCCCCACTTTTTTTCTGTAGTTGTTTCAATCAGATGTGGGAGGAAATCAGCTGGTGACAGAACTGGTTCAAGTACAAAAGATGTTTTCAGAAGTGTTTCCTTCCAGAGCAGACATTGATCTCCTGCCAATTGTACCAAGTGGAGAAAATGAAAAGTCAGAACCATCTGAAAACAATTCTTTTGACTCTCTGTGTGTGGATCTGACGGGCTTTATCCAAAACGTCGAAATATCAATCCCTACTTTAAATGGGTAATGTACAAATTTATAGCACTCGTTAATAGAAAAATTTAAAGAGGAAACTAGCATTTAACAGGAATATGTGAATCCACTAAACAACCTCTCTTTTTCACTTTTTTTTTTCTTTTATTTTATTTTGAAGGTGGTTACTGGGGTACCCTGTGACATATTTGTTTAGCAATGAGAAGCTAAAGAATGCCACCAGCACGATTTCAATGCAACCTCTTCACATTTACAAGATTTTTGTTACCAGGTTAGATATAAAGAAAACTATTTACTCAGATTATGTGTTGCAGAATGGATTTACTTCTGAGGATCAGAAATAAGGTTTTGATGATTGCTATCTTGTATAGGAATAAAGTTCGAGGAGCAAAGTGCGAACATGAACTAATGAGGTAATGTGGAATAGATTTAGTGTGTCATTATTTTTGGGCATGCATTTTCCTTCGCAAAATATTTTTATTGTCCTTTTCTTTCAGCAGTTTTTCAGTTCCCTTTGGTGTAAGCACGAGAGGTGAGAGGGAGCCTTGGGCAGAAGAATTTCTCGCAAGGATGAGACAAAAAGTGGAGGTGTCAAGTATGGTGTGGTGTTCCATTAGGATGGAAGTTGAGGCCATCACAGAGCTTCGTTCTGTCGTGTTTTAACCTCATTTAGCACCTAAACCTAGGTTTAGTGGAGCACTATATGTGAATTATATTAAGGACAAAAAACGAAACTGGTGTTAAATGTTTGGTTGGGAAGCAGTGTTCTTGCCCCGTTATTGGAAATATATTTGTACAGTTGGATTCAAGAAAGCTTTGTTGCATTTTTATCTTACTTCTCTTTTAATCAATTTTTTTTCGTATGATTATATATACGAATATGTTATTAAATTTAGTGCAACTTTATCAAGGTTGTTTCATTTTGAAAGGAGGCAGGCTGGGGTGGGGTTTTACTAATTTCATTGTCTGAGTGTCTGAGCGATGGTTCCATTGTATGTCATAATTATTGTAAAACATATATCAAAGTATTGTAAAACATTCAAAGGTTCCAATATATCAAAGTATTGTAAAACATTCAAAGGTTCCAATAAATATCGAAATGTGATCAATATTGTTTGTTTTTTTCTAAGAATGTATTTTATTTATCAATTCAAGGAAAACTTTGAAAGGTTCATTATATGTTTTACTTGGAATCTTAGATGAGAATAGTTGATTTATTAGGAAACGATCTAATCTTGTCAGGGATGGATTCATTGTTTGATTAGACCAGGTAAATTGTCTTCCCATTCCCACCATATGTATCAATCAACTCTTAAGTCATCAACCATGTTAGACAATTCTGTAGCACGTGGTCTATTATTTTGAGAATTAGATCTTTCTTCTGGTGAGAGAGTCAGATTAAAATCACCACACAATATCTAAGGCAGTGAGGTACCCGAATGTAGAGCTCTATTTGGATATAATAAGGTCCAATCAATTTGCTGTAAATTATGTCCAATTTGGACGTCTGCTCCCATCAAGGTACAAAAGAAAGCACGAAAAGCATTCCCTTTACCTTTTTGATCTTTGAATTAATTTCCCTCAAATAGAATCCTCTCAATTTGATTTCTCTTTTTTTGACTTGTAGCTACAGCTTGGAAATAAGCAGTGTTGCGATCACCTTCTGATCTCCATCTTGACAGAGATCGCTGTTTCCACTTCATCTCCTCCCATTCTGACAAAATTGTCAGTCTTAAGTGTTTTGGCAATTGTCACTAGTTCAGAAAGAGCTCTTGACTTTGTTTGTCCATTCAATGAACCTTCTAATAGTTTGTAAATGCTGATCAATTTTTTATATTCTTCCTTTTTTCTAACTAACATATTCTTTTGTCAGACCCAAAAGTTTTTCATTGAAGGCTCGTGGATTCTACAATTTTCTTCGATAACTAATAATTTAGAATAAAATCAGTAAATTCTGGCATCTTTATGTTGGATGGTTCAAAATTAACATGGAAAGAGCATACGAGGGGGAAGTGGTCTCAAGAAGTGTTAGCCAAAGGGAATGCGTAATACCTGGAAAGTTAGATGAGAATAGTTACTTTATTAGGAAACGGTCTAATCTTGTCAGGGATGGATTCATTCTTGGATTAGACCAGGTAAATTGTCTGCCCTCAATATGAATATCAATCACCTCTAAGTCATCACCCATGATAGAAAATTCTGTAGTACCTGATCTATTATATTGAGAATTAGATCTTTCTTCTAGTGAGATAGATTAAAATCACCACACAATATCTAAGGCAGTGGAAGTACCCAAATGTTGAGCTCTGACTTGCTGCAAGAATTCGATCTGTTATCTTGTGTGGAAGGGCCATACACATACATTAATCTGAATTTCGTACCATATGTGCTGATTGTCAAGTTGATGGTTAAGTACTGGAATCTACCAGCAAAAGCATTATCCATTAGGCGAAAATGTGAGTTCCAAGTTGTGAAAATAGCCAATCTTTGAATTTCTTCCCACAAGTGTGTGATGGTCGACACCATTTGGTTTCTTGGTAGCAGATAATTGTCAGTTTTTCCAGCTTTGGGGTTTGTTTAACAGTACCAAATCTCTTATCAGCATCGTATAGTCCCCGCACATTCCAACTCAAAATTTGAATTGTTGATTTCATTTCTAAAGAACAATAAGGAATACAACTACCACAGATATCTAAGACAAGTGGCCTTCCAAGTGGCTTTCAAACCCCTGGATAATCCAAGCCTTAACCAATTTGTCCAAAATCTCATCAGTCAACTCCACGCAAGCTAACATTAGCACTGCCTCAGCCTGCGAAATTGAAATCGGATCGGTTTCCTTTAAGATGTTTTGCAAGATCCTTTAAGCCAATTAATCTCACAATTATATTTGCTAATTTTAAATTCTCACAGGTCTTGTGGATTGCCTACAAAAATATTCAAATTTTAGCAAACTTCCTTATGTTGACTGAATGTACCGTCCGTTATCCGTTTAAGAAAAATGGTACTTGGACCCGTTCAGAACGGAAGTGAACGGATAAAATTTTAGACAAACGGTACTTGGTTTCAGGGAGATCTGCTTAGAACGAAAGTGGACCCGTTCAGAACGGATGCGGACAGACAAAATTTTAGAAAAGCAGTACAGGTACTTGGTTTCCATGGAGATCCATTTAGGACGGAACTTGACCCGTTGAGAACGGATGTCTCATTTTTTTTCTCCTTCATGCAGTTGCTGTGGCATCTATTGAGATTTGAGAGCGGAACTTGATCAGTTGAGGAACGGATGTCAATGTTTATGTGGAATCTGTTTAGAATGGAATTTCATCCCTTGAGGACGCAAGCGGCAGTTATATTCTTTTTTAATCTAAAGTGCTAAAGGCTATTTCCAAATCAATTGCCCAGCAGCTATATATCATTTCCTGATGGAGGAAGCACAGGTGTTCGACGAAAGGCTGGCAGTGGTAAACTTGTGCATTGCACGTGTAAGTTGGCGCCTGAGGCCTCAATCCAAGTGCCAGCTCTCTAACGATTTGCTTTCTTCTCTCCTTTTTACGTTAAATTTTACATTTTAGACCTTAATTTTTTTAGTTATTGCCGGACCTGATGCCTAGACCTCACGGTGAGGTTATTTTGGTGGTAAGTTGGAAGGTACTTTTTATCGAGCATCACATGGGCAACCTGTACTAGTACTACAGCCAGTTTTGCTTAAAACATGTTATTTTATTTTATAAAACATGAATTCGAATACTGGAATTAGTAAAAACTTACCAAAAATAATAATAATAATAATAATAATAAATAAATAAAAATATATAAATTAAGCTTTAATATACAAGGACTAAAATGGTTAGTCAGTGGATCGGAACATGAAACGCACCGGAGAATCTGAATTCTGAAACAGAGGGTTCGGTTGATCTGATTCTCATTTCATGTGCGCGGAGATGGGAAATGCTGACAGTTTTATAGTCATAGACCATGCAATTAATTATTCTTGCTTGCAGGAAGGCCTAGATTGAAGGTGAAATAACTATACTATTTCTGGTTTCCACCTTTCCATTCACCTTTAGATCGAAAGGAGTTTATAATAGTAACCGATTATTCTAGGAGTAGTAGCAGATCCATACTCTGCCACCAAACTGCTTATTAATTGTGGTTAGCCAAAAGGAAATTACAGAATGTTACGGTCCTGTCCTATTAACTGGCTTATTAGTACTTATTGAGTATAATTATGAGTATATGGTTGTTTACTTTAATTCAGTTTGCTGTTTAATAGGATATCGAGTTACTGTCAGATGCCTTTCATGAATTCTTTAGCCTTGTATTCTGTTGCACATAGGTTTTTTTTTTAGATAAATACTAGATAGAGTCTTGTATTCTGTTGCACATAGGTTACTTTTTCTGTTTCTCTTTTACTAAATTTTTATTTTTCTGGATTGCTTCTAATGTGTGATTATTTGCATTTGTACATTAGCTTGGCACAATGACTAAATAGAATGCTTTAGTGATAGGACCCAAAGTATCTGACATAGAATAGATGACCAAGTGATGATCGGTTCCCAGCTGTTAGTTACAGAATAATAATTGCCGTGCAAATTTCATGTGGTAGTGATGTTTATTGACTATACTTTCCAGGTTATTATATATACCAATAGTTATGACAAAAATTTGGTCTAGCGAGTGCCAGGATATCTATGTAGATCATACAATTTCAAATGCCAACTTACCAAGATGTCTGTATCAATACATATAAATAAGTATGCAAGCTCCTTCCGAAAGTTCAATAGGTAAAAAATTAATATGAGGTCTAAAGTGCAAAAGATACTAATTGGATGGGGTTAGGATGCAGAGCAGGGAATTAGGTTAAAAAAAGGCATAATGCATGAATTTGAGTTGCGTGTCAAGAGAAAAGGTTGGCTGCGTGATTTGAGTTATATACAGTAGCTTATTCTAGTATATTCTTTCGTCTTCTTTTCTACTTATTTGATTTTCTTGTCTGCTATTGCCATGGTTGATAAATCAGTAAGTGATGGACACAGGGCCTGAGTGGTACAATTAGTAGTCAATTATGTTAAACACAGGAACCTGGATGGAATATGGGATGAACTTGATGAGAATATGATAGTAAGTGATGAGGGTATTATAGTAAATCATATGATAAATACAGGTTACCTTATTCTTGAGCAGGCTGTGAACAGATAAAATTTTAGGAAAACAATACTTGGTTTCCAGGGAGATCCGTTAAGGACGGTACTGTACCCGTTCAGAACGGATGTGAATAGATAAAATTTCCCTTTAGAAAAACGGTACTTGGTTTCCAGAGAGATCCGTTGAGGACGGAACTTGACCCGTTAGGAATGGATTTGAACGGAATAAAATTGTAAATTAAAGGTACGGTTTTCAGGGTGATCCGTTGAGGACGTAACTGCACCCGTTGAGAACAGATGTCTCTCAGTTTTTTCCTCCTACGTGCAGTTGCTGTGGCATCTGTTGAGATTTGAGAACTGAACCTGACCCCTTGACAACGGATAAAATCATAGGTTTAAATAGCGGCCGCTATAGTGGGGCTATTTGATACACCGCTACACCGCTATAAATTTAGCGGTCTGTCCGATAGCGCGACTCATAGCGAGTTTTAGCGGGAAAATAGCGGCAATATAGCTATATTAGCGGAGATAACGGTCCAGCTTATAATTTGTTGATATAGTATTAGTATTTTGGGCATAACTTCCACATACAAATTCCGATTGACGTGATTCAAAATTCTATAGAAAGCTTATAAAATAAGCTACAACTTTTATATTTTGAGTTTTTTCAAATTCTAAAAATCTAGTGGTCAAATATGCATAGATAATGAATATAGTTTTAGTTGGCATTAATTATTTTGCATAAAATATTTTAATTATTTTATTTTAGACTAAACTAGACTTTCAAAATATACTTGTGTGTCATATCCGCTATGGTCCGATAGCGCCCGCTAAATGACCGCTATCCACTATCTGCTATGATATTAGCTTGTCCGCTACGAATCCACTATCCTCTATTTAAACCTTCGGATAAATTTGTAGAAAATCAGTACTTGGGTTTCCATGGAGATTCGTTTAGGACGGAAGTTGTTACGTTGAGAACGGATGTCTCAGTTTTTCTCTCCTTCGTTCAGTTTATGTGCCATCCATTGAGAACGGAAGTTATATCCGTTGAGGACGCCAGTGGCAGGAATTTTCCTTTTAAATCATTAGCTAGTTGGCTACTTCCAAATCAATTGCCCAGCTATACCATTTCCTGATGAAGGAAGCACAGATGTTCGACCAAATGCTGGCAGTGGTAAACACGTGCATTACACGTATAGGCTGGCACCTGAGGCCTCACTCCAAGCGCCACCTCTCTAACGATTTGCTTTCTTCTCTCCTTTTCATATTAAACTTTACAATTTAGACCTTAAATTTCTGAGTTATTGCCGCATCTGACGCTTAGACCTCACGGTAAGGTTATTTTGATGGTAAATTTGAAGGAGCTTTTATCGAACAATACATGTGCAACCCCTACTGCAGGCAGTTTTGCTTAAAATAAAACCGCAAGCTTGAAATGGACTACAAAATGTGCAAACAAAGAACAAGATTAGTACTTAAAATAGAACCATGATGCTCTTTTTTATTCATGAAAACAAGTCATATTTGGAGTTTACACTCTGCTCTCTGTACTACACTATGCTTATATAAATTACATTAATACGCAAACATAAGAAATAAGCAAACTATATAAATTCAGTCAATACATAAATGAAGCTTCAATACATAACTTAATAAATACATTATTGTTCATTACAACATCACAAGTCACTAACCAAACCCATGCCGGCTACATGCTCTTTGAAAAGAGTAGGTGGTAGTGCTTTTGTTAGAGAATCAGCTAACATAGATCTTGTATTGATGTGTTGTATGACAATAACATTATCCTTAATTTTATGTCTAACAACAAGATATTTGATGTCAATCCATTTAGTAGCACCGCTAGACTTGTTGTTTTTAGAGAAGAAAACAGCAGCCTCATTATCACAAAATAGCGTGAGTGGTCTTGCAATACTCTCAATTACTTGAAGTTCAGGTATGAAATTCTTCAACCAAACTGCTTGACCAGTAGCTTCAAAACACGCCACAAATTCTGCTTGCATAGTGGAAGATGCAACTAAGGACTGTTTGGCACTCTTCCATGAAATTAGTCCCCCTGCAAGCATGAATATGTATCCTGATGTGAATTTCTTCGTGTCTACACATCCAGCAAAATCCGAATCGGAATAACCAATGACCTCAAGGTTATCGGACTTTCTGTAAGTAAGCATGTAGTCTTTAGTCCCTTGCAAATAGCGTAAGACTTTTTTAGCAGCTCGCCAATGATCAAGTCCTGGATTTGATTGATATCGGCCAAGCATGCCAACTACAAATGCAATATCAGGATGTGTGCAAACTTGAGCATACATTAAGCTTCCAACAACCGAATCATACTCATTCTTTTCCATTTGCTTACGTTCTGATTCAGTTTTGGGACATCGAGCCTTGCTGAATTTGTCATCTTTGAAAATGGGAGCAACACTTGGAGAACAAGTTTGCATGTTATAGCGCTTAAGCATTTTCTCGATATATGCCTTTTGTGGTAAACCTAAGAGACCACGAGACCGATCACGGTGGATTTCAATGCCTATGACATAAGAGGCTTCACCAAGATCCTTCATTTCAAATTTCTTTGAAAGAAAACGTTTTGTCTCGTACAACATGTCCAAATCACTGCTTGCTAACAAAATATCATCAACATACGAAACAAGAATGATAAATCTGCTCCCACTAACCTTGAGATATATGCATTGATCAAAAGTGTTTTCTTGAAATCCAAATTCTGTTATGACCTCATCAAACTTGAGATACCACTGTCTTGAAGCTTGCTTTAACCCATAAATTGATCGCTTCAACCGACAGCCCATATGTTCCTTGCCTTTAACAACAAAACCTTCAGGTTGTTTCATGAAAATTTCTTTAAGGAATGCGGTTTTCACGTCCATTTGATGCAACTCGAGATCATAGTGAGCTACAAGAGCTAAAACAATTCTTAATGAATCTTTCTTTGAGACAGGAGAAAAAGTATTATCATAATGTATACCTTCTTGTTGCGTAAAGTCTTTAGCAACTAGTCGGGCCTTGTATCTTTCGATGTTACCATGAGAATCAGTTTTAGTTTTGTAAATCCATTTGCATCCTACGGGTTTAACACCTTTAGGTAACTCAACAAGGTCCTAAACATCATTTTGTTGCATTGAGTTCATCTCATCATTCATGGCTTCCAGCCATTGAGATGACTTATCACTTTTCATGGCGTCCTTAAAGGAGATAGAATCATCTCCATGACCTATATCGCCACCTTCTTCAGTAAGGTATACAATATAATCATTAGGTATTGCAGATTTTCGTTCCCTTTGCGACTTGCGTAAAGGTTCTTGTGGCAGCAAAGGTACCTCTTCATTGTTAGGAACAGAACTTGCAGCCTCTGAAATGACCGAAGTTGGAACATAAATTCGGTCTTCTTCATCGAGGTTTATAGTTCGTTTTTCATTACTCCCACTAATGTTGCCATTTTCAAAAAATATTGCATGTCTTGTCTCAACTATTCTAGTGGTATGAGAAGGACAATAAAATCTAAAACCTTTGGATCTCTCTGGATAACCTATGAAAGAACAACTAACGGTTTTGGAATCTTGTTTCTTAATTTGTGGATTGTAGACTTTTGCTTCAGCAGGACAGCCCCACACACGTAAGTATCCTAGTTGTGGCTTTCTTCCAGTCCACAATTCATAAGATGTTGCTGGAACAGATTTACTAAGAACTCGATTGAGAACATGTGTTGCTGTTTTTAAAGCCTCGGACCACAAAAATTCTGGCAAAGTGGTATTGCATATCATACTTCGTACCATATCCATTAATGTACGATTACGCCTTTCAGCCACTCCATTTTGCCGAGGATCACCCGGCATAGAGAATTGATGAACAATACCACTTTCTTGAAGAAACAAAGCAAATGGACCTGGACTTTGACCTAAGTCAGTGTGCCTACCATAATACTCACCGCCTCTATTTGATCGCACTACTTTAATTTTAATAAATAAAGAAACTAATAGTTCAGAACTCCAAACGTGTACACAAAGTTGAAAATTCCAGGAAATTATTGATTTAAATACTAATTTTAATACGAAATATTTAGTAAAATTCCATCAAATAAAGATTCGGAAATTATCATTAATTACTGATTTAAATACAAAAAATATTGTTAAATTCAGTAATTGAATCCAAAAATTTAGTTATTTTATATGAAATTACGTACCGCTCCGATACCAAATGTTAGATATTTGAAATATTAATTCATAATAATATTTCTGAAATTACTTAATAAGGATTACCTAATTCATACAAAATTAAATAAATCATAAGTTAGAACTTACAATTTTGTAGAGAAGACATCTTGATGCGGAAATTTGATCTTCTCCAATTTCCCTTAGTCCAAAATGATGGCAGAAAAATAATGGCGTTTTCTGAAATTTTGGTTTTCTTTATTTGGGCGAAAAAATAGGAAAATGTGTCACTCTTAATAAAATTTCAGAATAATATAACTAAGGTAATTGAAGGGATCATATTTGAATAAATCTGGTCCATTGATTTTCCATCAAAATCAATGCACCCTTTAATTATATTTCATAAATGAACTTGGTTCAAATTAAATTATATATGCCACTTAATAAATAATTAATTAATGTTAACACTTCTGACTTCTGAGGATCAGAAACGAAGTTTCCATGAGTGATATCTTGTATAAGAACAAAGTTTAGGGAACAAAGTGCGAACATGAATGAATTAATGAGGTACTGCGGGTGACAACGTTTTTTGGGCATGCATTTTTCTTTGCAAAACATTTTTATTGTCCTTTTCTTTCAGCAGGCTTTTACTCCGCACTTGTTTGGCGTTCCATTAGGATGGAAGTTGAGGCCATCACAGAGCCCCTCTATGTCGTGTTTTAACCTCAATTAGCACATGAAACTAGATATAGTGGAGCACTGTATAAGAGCAATATTAAGGAAAAAAAATAAACTGGTGTTCATTGCAAATATATTTGTACAGTGGGGATTTAAGAAAGCCTTGTTGCATTTTTATTTTACTTCTCTTTGATTTTTTTTTTTTTTTGTCTTTCCTATGATTATATTTACCAATACGAATCTGTTATTAGTAAATTTAGTGCGACTTTATTGTGGTGGTTTCATTTTAGAAGAGGGAGGCAGGTTGGGGTGGGGGTGAGTGGGTGTGGAGGTTTAGTAATTTCATCGTCTGAGTGTCGGAGTGATGGTTCCATTATGTAGACATTTCACTGTTTGTATGTTATAAGTTCCATGTAACAGAAGTATTGTACACATTGAAAAGTTCCTATTAATGTTGAAACGTGATCAACATTTATTTCTCTAAAGTATGTATTTTATTTATTTTACAAATTCAAGGAATATAAAAACAGAAGTCCACACATGCTCAGTCGTTTTGAAGGGGGAAAAAACCATAGTGTAAGAAATTAAGAATGTATTTTCTAGAAAGAACATGGACTGTCACTGTCTGGTCAAGCTTCAATTGATAATTTCCAGCAATATACTCATCAGAAGTACCAGAAATGGAATCCCCGAGACAGACATGTAAATATATGAAATTTTTTTATAGTTGATAATTCCATAAGAAAGAACGATTCGCTGGTGTCATATAAATTCAACATTCCTGCAAAGAAATCACATTCGCATGCTTACAAAGTTATTAATGAATTAAGAAAGAAATTCCCGAGAAGGCTAAGTAGGCCATAAAAGCCCAAAAATTGGGCCCAGTTAAAGAAATGTTAGATCTCGGATTCTGTCTTGAGCCCAAAGCTACATCTACTACTTCCCTTTCCTTTCCTTTCTTCCTCCCAAAGCCTTCTCTCTCTCTCTCCCATTCATACAGCGAAGTCGAAGCGAGCTTACATTACATCTCTGCTTGTAGTCGAAATGGAGGTCAGTTTGGTTTCCTTTTCCAATCTTACACTAGGAACAGGAACAGAGATTGAATTGTCTGTGCAAACCCCAGCTCGCTATTGGCCCCGATCGGGTGTGGGATCAATTGTGAGAGGCTAGGGTTTTGGACATTAATCAAGGCCTTTGAATCCATAGTACCTTTGTCGCTCCTTTGTTTTTATTTCTTTCTTTCTTTTTTGACATGCATTTTTCTTCTTATTATTATTGTTAGTTACAGCTTAGTATGGTAGACGGTTCGGTCTGCATGAAGGATTCTGCCAAATCAGAAATCAGTTCCGAACGAACTCTGTAACATACTATACTATTACTTTTCCTTTTTTCTTAGTTTTGTTTTATAGAGATTTTGCTTGATGCTTTGTGCTTCTATCTGAAATCCATGTATTCTGACTAGTTACAAACTTACAATGACATAATCTTATCAGGATATAAACCCCAAGAATATCTTAACAATAATTTTATTATTACTATTATTATTCTTAAAAATTTACCCTGTAGATTTTCTCTATGCATTTCATCTCCACTTATTAGTGGTATACAATTCTTAATAGTCTACTGCTTATGACTTTTATGTTCTTTATATTATAGGTATCCTTATGTGACAGGCACATCAATTATTGGCATGAAATATAAAGATGGTGTTATCCTGGCATCTGACACAGCTGGTTTGCTCATTTTCTCTTTCCTTTTCTCCTTTTCTTTGTTCCTTGTACTTAACTAGTTTTCTATCTAGGTATATACTTTTGTGATATGATTTTGTTGTCTTCAATTGCATAGTTCAGGTACTTCAGTTGTGGTCAAAAATAAAATGGGGGTCAAATGTAATACTACAACATGGTTATTGGGGTACTTACACCTAGGTTGGAACACATGCATTCAGTGTACATCTAGTCACTTAAGTACAGTGTATAGGGGTACTTGAATCTGTTTGGCTTGGTCCTTTTTTTCCCCCCAACCTGCTTGTTATCTGTTTTGAGGTCAAAGAGAAATAATCACTATTATTGTCTTCATAGAAAAATCAAAATTATGGGTGTTTTTTAAAAGGAGGATATTGGTTTGCATTAAGTAAAATAACATGTTGCTTTTCTTTTTCGTAGGCTCTTATGGCTCTACCTTACGATACAAGAGCGTGGAGAGAATAAAACAAGTAGGCGATCATACTCTTATTGGTGCAAGTGGCGAAATTAGCGACTTTCAGGAGATCATGCGCTACCTTGATGAGTTAATGTGAGTTAGTATGATAATATTGTTTGTTTTTAACCTTTGGTTGGAGCTTTGTGGTGAACTTAGTCACTTTTAGTTACCATTACACATGAATTAGTTACGTGAACCAGAACTAGGTTTTAAAATAATTATTCAAATAAGAGTGCCTACTGCTTGAAGGGAAAATGTATCTAGAACTTATTGTTCTCTGTTTTGGTGAAGTTGCTGGTGCTTTGTTGTATCTGACCAGAATTAGAACGATACAGTTTGGTTTAAATGATTTCTTCTTTACTTGCCAATAATCTGATTTTAGGTTTTTCATTTTTGTTATTTTAATTTTGATATACTTCCAATTTCTAGATCGAAAAGTGTTCAGTAGAATGATAGAAATGAAGCAAATTATGTAAAATCATTAGTGAGAATTGAAACTGCAAAAGGGGAAAGAAGAGCTTTTGAGCAAAGATAATTGTAGGTTTTAGGATTAAATTTTTCTGACTTTTCAATTTGTTCAAATTATAACTGGAATATTCTCATGACAGAAATAGTGGATTTTTTTTATTTCTTAAAAATGGAAGAAAATTGTTTTTTTTTCCTGTGCGGGAACTGGATCTACAGAATAGAGGAAATTTCATTAGTCAAGCATTAAAGTTTAGTTTATATATACTCCTTGTTATATTTTCTTTTTTTCAGTTTATACGACAAGATGTGGGATGATGGCAATTCACTGGGACCTAAAGAGGTTCACAACTATTTGAACAGAATAATGTACAACCGGCGCAACAAGTTCAATCCTCTTTGGAACTCTCTGGTGCTTGGTGGTGTTAAAAAGGGCCAGAAGTATCTTGGCACGGTAAATTATAGAAATATTTATGTTGTTTATAGGCAATAGTTTTAGTTTTAAACCAATACAAACACTATCAGCTAAGCATTAGTTTATAAAATTTTAACATCAGTTTACCCTCAATATGGTAACACCACTTGAGCCAAGAGACAGTAAGAAAAAGGAGAGTGAACAATGATCCTTTTGGCTAGAACTTCATATTAAAACTTGGTTATAAAATAAGGCATATAATCATAGAGAATGAAATATTTAGACAGCTAGAGAAACTTTTATGGATGCAAGTCCTCCATAGTAACAAAACCTGTCCTTTGTGCATCATTTTCTCCTTAAAAAAATAGAAAAGGCAATAAAGCTATTATTGACCAGGTCAACATGATCGGTACGCATTATGAGGATGATCATTTGGCAACCGGATTTGGTAACCACTTGGCGCGACCAATACTTCGATCTGAATGGCGTGAAGATTTGACTTTTGAAGAGGCTGTTAAACTGATTGAGAAGTGCCTCTTGGTACTTCTTTACCGAGATCGTTCTTCCATCAACAAGTTTCAGGTATCTCAAGTTTCTTAATACTTTATCTAGGCTGCTCTAGGTATTCAAATTCAATAAATTGTATAGAACTGTTCTTCTTTTATATAGTAGGATTGATAGTATTCTGCTTCAATTCTGTTAATGGCTGACATGCTATATACTTCATATGATCATACACAGTCAGGATATTTAGGTTAATCAAATAGAGAGGGGCAAATAGGCTCATGGGTCTTTAACAAAATGGCTCAAAATGGCTCACATGAATTGCCTCCCTGAATACAAACATAACAACTTTATAGATGTGTTCTGTTTAAGAGGTTTAACGCATCATTATTTGGTAATAAAATCTAAAAGGCATTGAATAGTAGTGAGAAGAATTGATAAATGCCAGACATTCTTTGCAGATAAGCTAATAATAAGTATTATTGATACTTGGAAGCTGTGGTGCAAATGTCATTCATAGATATGTGTAATGAGATGTGTACTTATGTGCCATGGAACATGGAAATTATCACTCTGCTCTTTCCCCCATCTCCACAAAACACTATAAAAGGAAGCAAGATTCTATTATCCTTGCATAAGCATGGGGTTTCTGGATGTCAATGATATTTTAGGAATAGCTGGTTTTAGTTATTGTTATTGTTATTGTTATTTCATTATTAATTGCATTTCACGCCAAACACCAAGTGAAACCACTCAGTCTCTGTATGGCATGTGCTGTGTTCTCTATTCACTTGAGCTGGGTACATGTGCTTAAATCGACATAACTTTGCATTTTTTTTTTTTGTTATTCTAGATTGCAAAGATCACTGACGAAGGGACCACCATATTCCCGCCTTATGCTCTAAAGACTTTCTGGGGCTTTTCTCACTTCCAAAACCCTTCCAAGGGTGCTGCTGGTACCTGGTAGATTGTCAGCTTTACTATAGTTCACTTAAACTTGAACTGGGTACTTTGTGTCAGCTAGTACTTTGTTTGTGGAACTATATATTTCTTGTTCAGTTGTTTTAAAGTGGAATTTGAATGTGTTTTATTGAATGTTATTGCTTTCCTGTTCTTTTCTTTTCGCACCTTGTATCATCTAGAACAGGCGTGTCTTTTAGTATATGTTGTCAACGCCTTTTAATTCTACATATTGGATTTATCTGCCTCTACTTCTCATTTTGTGAATTTACACCGTTTTTAAATAAAATAGTCGAGAAACAGCAATAGAATTTGGCTTGGTAGTTATAGATGCAGTGCAAGTGTTGTTTATGCCCTGATCGAAATGTTTTTCGAGCAGGATTTCATTTCATTTCAATTGATTTCACCAAATTTCGTTGCATCTAGTTGCATGAAAATTTTAACCAAATGATACCAAATCTGTTCATTTTGATCAAAAAGTTTTCCAACAAAATGAAATCTCATGTAAAAAAACTGGGATTTTGATGAGGGCTTTAGTATTTCCAATGTAACACATAGTGGAAATTTCTTATTTAATTGAATGTAAAATTTTCTTGTATAAAATATCTTATTAATACAATTAATTAAATACGTTAAGAAATTAAATTATAACACTTTTATAGTGTACCATATTTAAATACCAGCTTTCTAAATGATATTATATTATTCGTAATTGAACAATTGAACCGTTAGTTTTTAAGGATTTGAATAAAGAAGTTATCTATAGTATAATATAATATGCGTGAATTTTTTGTGCGGATTTTAAAACCAAGCACACGCTCAAACACCAAAAACAGATCCTATCCGTTGCTTTTTTTTAAAGTTTTTAATCTAAGCCGTTTATCCTATTCGTTGCGTAGTTTCGGTTCCTTCTCCATGTTTAACTTTCTCATTTACTCCTCATTTACTACCTCGGTGCCTCTTCAGTATCTTTCTTTTAATCCTCAAGTTTTCTTCTTAATTCTTCATTTCCTCATTTTGTTTCTCGTGGGTGGGATAGAATCATAAAGAGAGAGAAAACTAGCGTTGGCAGAAGCGGAAGGAAGGGACACGGAGGAAGGCATGCCTCCAATAAACCCGACTACGGTTCCTCAGCAATTGTTTCTTCGAGCCTTTTGCTCCGGTGTCGACCTCACCACCATCCAGCCCATCATCAAGGCTGACGTCAAGGATCCCCTCTCCTCTCTATTCCATCTCCATTGTCGATCAAATCTTACTCAACCTGCTTACCCATCTCCAATTTCACACATCAGCCATCTACTTCCCAATCCCAACAACGGTTCGTCTGTAACTCCGCCAATCACGTTCCAATCCCAAACTCCAGTACTCTCTCTCTCTCTCTCTCTCTCTCTCTCTCTCTCTCTCTCTCTCTCTTTCCTTCTCTCTCTATCGCTCTATTCTTATATTAATTTTGAGAAACAATCAATATAAACCAATATTTGTGAAATTGCAGGGGGAGGTATACAAACTGTTGTTGATTACTAAGTCTATAGATTTAGAAAAACAGTTTCTTTGAGTCGTTAACTATTTTTAGCATTAGTCGTGATATTGTGCTTAGTTTAGTTATCAACACTTACAATTTAACTTGAATTAATACAGTTATATATCTAAGAACTCTTTAATCAGTTTGAATTAAAAATAATTATTTCATTGTTGCATGTTGAAATCCTTCTTAGCACATGCATGTCTTAGTTTACAATGGTGAATTGCTGCATATTTAACAAGTGTTGTGAGCATAAGGAACCAAAGGTTTCAGAAACCGATTTAGTGATTATACCAGATTTAACAAGTAATCATGGTAGACCTTGATGACTGTCGTGATGCATTTTCTACAAAATTAAACTCCTATTTTCAAATGTTATTTATTCTTCTTATGTTCAGTGATTTTTTTTACAATTTTACATATTTTGACTTAGATGTGAGTGTTCAAGATCATTGGCTTCATGTTAGTGACACTACAACTGTTGTCAGGTACAATTTTTCTTGCCTCGCCATTCATGTGTTTATTCATCTAAATTGATTGCTTAATTTTTTGTTTGCGTTCTTTTTTATTTTTGTATAATATTTTCTTTTAATCACAAATATTTTTATTGGATTTGAAGTCTATTAAAAATTAGGGGCTGATAAATAATGTTATAAATATGAACATTGAAAAAATTAGAGTATGATAAAAAATAATAAACTATGTATTTGAGCTATATATAATATTTTTTCGATTAATAGTGCTATTGTTATAAGCGATAACAAGAAATGGATATGTCAAAAATGAAACTTTGTGAGCAATTCTGCTTTTTCCCCTTTTTTTTTGGTCTACGTTATTCATCTTTTAATTTCAAATCTGAACTGAGGCTAAGTACGATTGGGCTATATTTTTGCAAGGTTTATAACATTTTGTTGTTCCTCGATATTTCCTTCAATTTCAGATCGGAACTGAGGACTAAGGGAAGCAACATCGACTGCAGCCTGCAGGAACATCTTTGCTTCAACCTCTTGCAGACTATCATTTTCTTCGAGAGGTAAAATTTATAAGGACAATTGAACTGTTCTGACATAAGGAGGCCTTTGGATTTAAATGAATTATTATGACTTTTACTACAACTGGTGATTGAAGATTAACCCGTATGTTTGATTTTTTTTTTTAATTAGGTGTGGACCGTGTGGTACCTCTTATTTAAATTCTACCAGATACATATCAGTAAGGTTTTATGATTCTTTCATATTATTTATTATAATGTAATAGACAATCAATATTAGATAGTGTTTATTTATTCACTATTAATTAATATGAAGAACCTCACTCATGGCAAAGTTGCGATATATGAACCTGACATTGGTTCAGTTAATTAAGCACCCACATTGAAATTTAAAAATATAGACCAGCCTATATTTTGTGGCGTATTCATATATACCTTTGTATGTGTCAGATTATACTAGACCGGTGAAGACCTGTTACGTCATAATACACGATGGCAAATGTTTAAATATTATTTATCTTACATTCTATAAGGGGCATTCAAATTTTTCTTAATATTTAAACTTTTTATATAGTCTAGAATATGTTTATGAGCTGATATATTCAATACGATTGGATTATACATTGTAATTATGCACATAATGTGCAGATTTGAAAGATTCCGAGTAAATTTGAACATTTCAAGCTATTTTACATTCATTTTAAGTCATTTTATCACAATAAACTATATTTATGCTTTTTTATATAGTCTAGAATAAGTTTATGAATTCACCGATTTAAAACAATTGGATTATACATTATAATTACGAATAAAATGTGCAGATTTTGAGTATATTTGAGCATTTCAAGCGATTTTGCATTCATTTTAACTCCTTTGATCACAATAATTTCTATTTATACTCTTTATATTGTCTAGAATATGTTTATGAGGTTATTTATTCAAAAAGATTGGTTTGTACAATGTAATTATTCACATAATATGCAGATTTTTCAGATTTTAGTATATTTCAGAATTTAAAGTGATTTTTCATTCATTTTAAGTCATTTGATCTCCATAATCTCTATATATGCTATATATATAGTCTAAAATATGTTTAAGCGGTCAATTAGTCAAAAATATTAATTTATACGTTGTAAGTATTCACATAATGTGCAGATTTTACAGATTCTGAGTATATTTGAGCATTTTAAGCGATTTTGATCTCATTTTAAGTCTTTTTATCTCAACAATCTACATTGAAGCTCTTTATATAGTCTAGAATATGTTTATGAGCTAACTTATTCAAAACAATTGCATTATACATTGTAATTATTCACATAATGTGCGTATTTTGCAGATTCTAAGTTTATTTGATCATTTCAATTGATGTTACATTCATTTTAAATTATTTGATGACAATAATCTATATTTAAGCTCTTTATATTGTCTAGAATATGTTTATGAGCTCATTTATTCAAAATGATTGGATTATATATTGTAATTATTCACATAATGTGCATATTTTACAGATTCTAAGTTTATTTGAGCATTTCAATTGATGTTGCATTCATTTTAAGTTATTTGATGACAATGATCTATATTTAAGCTCTTTATATAGTTCAGAATATGTTTATGAGCTCACATATTCAAAACGATTGGATTACACGTTGTAATTATTCACATAATGTGCAGATTTTACAGAGTCTGAGTATATTAAGTATTTTAAGCGATTTTGCATTCATTTTAAGTTATTTGGTGTCAATAATCAACATTTATGTTCTTTATATAGTTTATAATATATTTATGAACTCATTTATCCAAAATGATTGGATATACATTATAATTATTCAAAAAATTTGCAGATTTTACAGATTCAGAGTAGATTTGAGCATTTCAAGCGATTTTAAATTCATTTTAAGTCATTTTATCATAATAATCTATATTAATGCTATTTATATAATCTAGGATATGTTTACTAATTCATTTATTCAAAAGAATTGGATTATACATTGTAATTTATCACATAATGTGCAGATTTTAAAGATTCTGAGTATATTTGAGGATTTCAAACGATTTTGCATTCGTTTTAAGTGATTTGATCACAATAATATATATTTAAGATCTTTATTTTGTCTAGAATATATTTTTGATATAACTTATTCAAAACGTTTGGATTATACATTGTAATTATGCACATAATATGCAGATTTGAAAGATTCTGTGTATATTTGATCATTTCAAGCGATGTTGCATTCGTTTTAAGTCATTTGATCACAATAAGCTATATTTATGCTTTTAATATAGTTTAGAATATGTTTATGAACTCACTTATTCAAAACGATTGGATTATACATTGTAATTATGCACATGATGTGCAGATTTTATTGATTCTGAGTATATTTGATCATTTGAAACGATTCTACCTTCATTTTAAGTCATTTGAACACAATAATCTATGTTTAAGCCCTTTATAGACTACAATATATTTATGAACTTACTTATTTAAAATGATTATATTATACATTGTAATTAAGAAACATAATGTGCAGATTTTACAGATTCTGAGTATATTTGAGCATTTTAACCGATCTGCATTAATATTAAGTCATTTGATCACAATAATCTATTTTTAAGCTCTTTATATAGTTTATAATATGTTTATGAACCATTTATTCAAAACAATTGGATTATACATTATAATTACTCACATAATTTGTAGATTTTACAGATTCTGAGTATATTTAAGAATTTCATGTGATTTTGCATGCATTTTAAGTTATTTGATGACAATAATCTATATTTATGCTCTTTATATAGTTTATAATATGTTTATGAACTCATTTATTCAAAATGATTGGATTATACATTATAATTATTCGAAAAATTTGCAGATTTTACAGATTCTGAGTATATTTGAGTATTTCAAGCGATTTTAAATTCATTTTAAGTCATTTGATCACAATAATCTATATTGATGCTCTTTATATAGTGTAGAATATGTTTACGAACTCACTTTTTCAAAAGTATTGTATTATACATTGTAATTTTTGACATAATGTGCAGATTTTAAAGGTTATGAGGTTATTTGAGCATTTCCAGCGAATTCGCATTCGTTTTAAGTGATTTGAATACAATAATATATATTTAAGCTCTTTATTTTGTCTAGAATATGTTTATGGTATAACTTATTCAAAACAATTGGATTATACTTTGTAATTATGCACATAATGTGCATATTTGAAAGATTCTGAGTATATTTGAGTATTTCAAGCTATTTTGCATTCATTTTAAGTCATTTGATCACAATAAACTGTATTTATGATTTTTATATAGTCTAGAATATGTTTTTACGAAATAATTGGATTACACGTTGTAATTACAAATATAATATGCATATTTTAAAGATTTTTTAGTATATTTGAGCATTTCAATCGATCTTGCATTCATTTTAACTTATTTAATCACAATAATCTATATTTATGTTCTTTATATAGTCTAGAATATGTTTATGTGGTCAGTTATTCAAAAATATTGGTTTATAAATTGTAATTATTTACATAATGTGCAGATTTTACAGATTCTAAGTATATTTGAGCATTTTAAGCGATTTTGCATTCATTTTATGTCATTTGATCACAATAATTTATATATATTCTTTGTATAGTCTAGATTATGTTTATGCGGTCAATTATTCAAAAAGATCGGTTTTATACATTGTAAGTATTCACATAATGTGCATATTTTACAGATTCTGAGTATATTTTAGCATTTTAAGCGATTTTGCTCTCATTTTAAATCTTTTGATCACAACAATCTATATTTAAGCTCTTTATGTAGTTTAGAATATATTTGTGAGCTCATAATTCAAAATGATTGGGTTATACATTGTAATTATTCACGTAATGTGCATAATATACAGATTCTGAGTATATTTGATCTTTTCAAACGATTTTCCTTTCAATTTAAATCATTTGATAATAATCATCTATATTTATGTTCTTTATAGAGTATAGAATTTATTTATAAACACACTTATTCAAAATGATTGGATTAATGGTATACACACATAATTTGCAGATTTTACAAATTCTGTGTATATTTGGCATTTGAAGCGATTTTGCATTTAATCCATATTTAAGCTCTTTATATAGTCTAGAATATGTTTATGAGCTCACATATTCAAAACGATTAGATTATACATTGTAATTATTCACTTAATATACGGATTTTACAATTTCTTAGTATATTTGAGCATTTCAAACGATTTTGTATTCATTTTTAAGTCATTTTACCAGAGTAATCTATATTTATGATCTTTATATAGTTTAGAATATGTTTCTGAACTAAGTTATTCAAAAATATTGGATCATACATTGTAATTGCGCACATGATGTGAAGATTTTAAAGATTCTGAGTATATTGGAGCATTTGAAGTGATTTTGCATTCATTTTAAGTCATTCGATCACAATAATCAATAATTAAGCTCTTTATAAAGTGTAGAATATGTTTGTGAGCTCAATTATTCGAAACAATTGGATTATAAAATGTAATTATTCACATAATACGCAGATTTTACAGATTCTGAGTATATTTTAGCATTTTAAGCGATTTTGCATTAATTTTAAGTCATTTGATCACAATAATGCATATTAGAGCTCTCTATTATATAGACTAGAATATGTTTATGATATCACTTATTCAAAAAAATTGGATTATACATTGTAATTATGCACATAATATTCAGATTTGAAAGATTCTGAGTATATTTGAGCATTTCAAGCGATTTGGCATTAATTTTAAGTCATTTGATCACAATAATCTATATTTAAGCTCTTTATATTGTGTAGAATTTGTTTATGAGCTCAATTATTCAAAATGATTGGATTATACATTATATTTATTCACATATTGTGCAGATTTAACAAATTCTGAGTATATATGAGCATTTGAAGCGATTTTGTATTTATTTTAAGTCATTTGATCACAATAATCTATATTTATTCTCTTTATATAGTTTAGAATATGTTTATGAGGTCAATTATTACGAAAGATTGGACTATACATTGTAATTATTCACATAATATGCAGATTTTACAGATTCTAAGTATATTTTAGCATTTCAAGCAATTTTGCATTCATTTTAAGCCATTTGATCACAATAATGTATATTTAAGCTCTTTATATAGTCTAGAATATGTTTATGATATCACTTATTCAAAACTATTGGATTATACATTGTAATTATGCACATAATTCAGATTAGAAAGATTCTGAGTATATTTGAGCATTTCAATCGATTTTGCATTAATTTTAAGTCATTTGATCACAATAATCTATATTTAAATTCTTTATATTGTGTCGAATTTTTTTATGAGCTCGATTATTCAAAATGATTGGATTATACATTGTAATTATTCACATAATGTGCAGATTTTACAAATTCTAAGTATATTTGAGCATTTTAAGCGATTTTGCATCCATTTCAAGTCATTTGACCACAATAATCTATATTTAATCTCTTTATATAGTCTAGAATATATTTAAGAACTCACTTATTCCAAATGATTGGATTATATATTGTAATTATTCATATAATATACGGATTTTACAATTTCTGAGTATATTTGAGCATTTCAAACAATTATGTATTCTTTATAAGTCATTTGACCACAGTAATCTATATTTATGATCTTTATATAGTTTAGAATATGTTTATAAACTAAGTTATTCAAAAACAATTGGATTATACATTGTAATTGCGCAAATGATCTGAAGATTTTAAAGATTCTGAGTATATTGAAGCATTTCAAGCGATTTTGCATTCATTTTAAGTTATTTTATCACAATAATCTATATTTAAGCTATTTATATAGTCTAAAATATGGTTATGAGCTTAATTATTCAAAACGATTGGATTATATATTGTAATTATTCACATAATGTGCTTATTATACAGATTCTAAGTTTATTTGAGCATTTCAATTGATTTTGCACTCATTTTAATGTATTTGATAAAAATATTCTATATTTAAGCTCTTTATATAGTTTAGAATATGTTTATGAGCTAAATTATTCAAAAAAATTGGATTATAATTTGTAATTATTCACATAATGTACATATTTTACAGAGTCTAAGTTTATTTGAACATTTCAAGCGATTTTGCATTCATTTTTAAGTGATTTGATCACAATAATATATATTTAAACTCTTTATTTTATCTAGAATATGTTTAGGATATAAATTACTCAAAATGATTGGATTATACATTGTTATTATGCACATAATGTGCAGATTTGAAAGATTCTGAGTATATTTGAGCATTTAAGGCTATTTTGCAGTAATTTTAATTCATTTGATCTCAATAATCTACATTTAGCCTCTTTATATAGTCTAGAATATGTTTATGAACTCAATTATTCAAAACGATTGGATTATACATTGTAATTACGAACAAATGTGCTGATTTTACAGATTCTGAGAATATTTTGACATTTCAAACGATTTTACATTTATTTTGAGTCATCTGATCACAATAACCTATATTTTACCACTTTATGTAGTCTAGAATATGTTTATGAACTCAGTTATTCAAAAAAATTGGATTATACACTGTAATTATGTTCAAAATGTGCAAATTTTTTAGATTCTCAGTATATTTGAGCATTTCAAGTGATTTTTGCATTCAATTTGAGACATTTGTTCACGATAATGTATATATATTTAAGCTCTTTACATAGGCAAGAATTTGTTTACGAGCACACTCATTTAAAGCGATTGGATTATTTATTGTAATTACACAAATAATGTGCAAATTTTAAAGATTCTGTGTATATTTGGGTATTTCAAGCGATTTTGTATTCACTTTAAGTCATTTGTTGACAATAATCTATATTTATGCTCTTTATATAGTCTAAAATATGTTTATGAACTCACTTATTCAAAACGATTGGATTATTAATTGTAATTATTCACATAATTTGCAGATTTTACAGATTCTGAGTATATTTGAGCATTTCAAGCGATTTTGAATTTATTTTAAGTCATTTGATCACACTAATCTATATTGATGCTCTTTATATAATCTAAAGTATGTTTACGAGCTCACTTATTCAAAACGATTGGATTATACATTCGAATTATGCACATAATGTCCAGATTTGAAAGATTATGAGTATATTTGAGCATTTCAAATGATTCCATTCATTTTAAATCATTTTATCAAAATCATCTATATTTATGATCATTATATAGTTTAGAATTTATTTATGAACACACTTATTCAAAATGATTGGATTGTACATTGTAATTACACACATAATTTGCAGATTTTATAGATTCTGTGTATATTTTGGCATTTCGAGCGATTTTGCATTTATTTTAAGTTATTTGATGACATAATCTATATTTAAGCTCTTTATATAGTCTAGAATATGTTTATGAGCTCACATATTTAAAACGATTGGATTAGACATTGTAATTATTCACATAATATACGAATTTTACAATTTCTGAGTTTATTTGAGCATTTCAAACGATTTCATATTCATATTTTAAGTCATTTGACCACAATAATCTATATTTATGATCTTTATATAGTTTAGAATATGTTTATGAGGTCAATTATTAAGAAAGATTGGTTTATACATTGTAATTTATTCACATAATGTGTAGATTTTACAAATTCTAATTGTATTTGAGTATTTTAAGCGATTTTGCATTCATTTTAAGTCATTTGATCACAATAATTTATTATTAAGCTCTTTATAAAGTCTAGAATGTATTTATGAGCTCAATTATTCAAAATGATTGGATTGTACACTGAAATTATTCACATAATATGCAGATTTTACAGATTCTGACTATATTTGAGCATTTCAAGCACTTTTGCATTCATTTTATGTCATTTGATCAGAATAATGTATATTAAAGCTCTTTACATAGTCTAGAATATGTTTATGATATCACTTATTCAAAACGATTGGATTATAAATTGTAATTATGCAAATAATGTTCAGATTTTAAAATTCTGAGTATATTTGAGCATTTTATATGATTTTGCATTAACTTTAAGTCATTTGATCACAATAATCTATATTTAAGCTCTTTATATTGTGTATAATATGTTTATGAGCTCAATTATTCAAAACGATAGGATTGTACATTGTAAGTATTCACATATTGTTCAGATTTTTCAGATTCTGAGTATATTTGAGAATTTGAAGCGATTTTGCATTCATTTTAAGTAATTTGATCACAACAATCTATATTTATGCTCTTTATATAGTCTTGAATAAGTTCATGAGGTCAATTATTTAGAAATAATGGTTTATACATTGTAATTTTTCACATAATGCGCAGATTTGATAAATTCTTAGTATATTTGAGCATTTTAAGCGATTTTGCATTCATTTAAGTCATTTGATTACAATTATCTATATTTAAGCTCTTTATATAGTTTAGAATATATTTATGAACTCACTTATTCTAAACAATTGGATTACACATTGTAATTATTCATATAATATACGGATTTTACAATTTCTGAGTATATTTGAGCATTTCAAACGATTTTGAATTCATTTTAAGTCATTTGACCACAGTAATCTATATTTATGATCTTTATATCGTTTATAATATGTTTTTAAACTAAGTTATTCAAAACGATTGGATTATACAGTTTAATCACGCACATAATGTAAAATATGTTTATGAGCTCAATTATTCAAAACGATTGGATTATACATTGTAATTATTCACATAATGTGCATATTATACAGATTCTAAGTTTATTTTGAGCATTTGAATTGATTTTTTATTTATTTTAAGTTATGTGATGACAATATTCTATATTTATGCTCTTTATATAGTCTAGAATATGTTTATGAGCTCACATATTCAATACGATTGGATTATACATTGTAATTATTAACATAATATGCAGATTTTACAGATTCTGTGTATATTTAAGCTTTTCAAGCAATTTTGCATTCACTTTAAGTCATTTGATGACAATAATCTGTATTTGTGCTCTTTATATAGTTTATAATATGGTTATGAACTCATTTATTCGAAACGATTGGGTTATACATTATAATTATTCACATAATATGCAGATTTTACAGATTCTGTGTATATTTAAGCATTTCAAGCGAATTTTGCATTCACTTTAAGTCATGTGATGACAATAATCTATATTTATGCTCTTATATAGTTTATAATATGTTTATGAACTCATTTATTCGAAACGATTGGGTTATACATTATAATTATTCACATAATTAGCAGATTTTACAGATTCTGAGATATTTGAGCATTTCAAGCGACTTTGAATTCATATTAAGTCATTTGATCACAATAATCTATATTGATGCTCTTTATATGGTCTAGAATATGTTTATGAACTCAATTTTCATAAGCATTGGATTATGCATTGTAATTTATTACATAATATGCAGATTTTAAAGATTCAGAGAATATTTGAGAATTTCAAGCTATTTTACATTCGTTTTAAGTGATTTGATCACAATAATGTATATTTAAGCACTTTATTTTATCTAGAATATGTTTATGATATAACTTATTCAAAATGATTGGATTATACATTGTAATTATGTACATAATATGCAGATTTGAAAGATTCTGAGTATATTTGAGCATTTCAAGCGATTTTGCATTCATTTTAATTCATTTGATCTCAATAATCTATGTTTAACCTCTTTATATAGTCTAGAATATATTTATGAAGTCAATTATTCTAAACGATTGGATTATACATTGTAATTACGCACATAATTTTCAGATTTTACAGATTCTGAGAATATTTGAACATTTCAAGAGATTTTACATTCATTTTAAGTCATCTGATCACAATAATTTATATTTAAGCTCTTTATATAGTCTCCAATATGTTTATGAACTCAATTATTTAAAAATATTGCATTATACATTGTAATTATGCACATAATGTACAGATTTTACAGATTCTTAGTATATTTGAGCATTTCAAGTGATTTTGCATTAATTTTAAGTCATTTGATCACAATAATGTACATTTAAGATCTATATATTATCTAGAATATGTTTACGATCTCAATTTTTCATTATGATAGTATTGTACATTGTAATTATTCACATAATGTGTTGATTTTAATGATTTTGAGTAAATTTGAGTATTTCAAGCGATTTTGCATTCATTTTATGTCATTGATCACAATAAGCCATATTTATACTTTTTTATATAGTTTAGAATATTCTTATGAACTTACTTATTCAAAACGATTGGATTATACATTGTAATTATTCACATAATATGCATATTTTAAAGATTCCAAGTATATTTAAACATTTAAAGCGATTTTGCAATCATTTTTAAGTCATTTGATCACAATAATCAATATTTAACCTCTTTATTTTGTTTAGAATATGTTTATAATATAATTTATTCAAAATAATTGGATTATACATTGTAATTATTCACATTATGTGCAGATTGAAAGATTCTGAGTATATTTGAGCATTTCAATCGATTTTGCATTAATTTTAAGTCATTTGATCACAATAATCTATATTTAAACTCTTTATATAGTCTAGAATATGTTTATGAACTCATTTATTCGAAACGATCAGATTATACATGCTAGTTCTTCACATAATGTGCAGATTTTACAGATTTAGTGTATATTTGAGCATTTCAAGTGATTTTGTATTCATTTTAAGTGATTTGATCACAGTAATGCATATTTAAGCTCTTTATTTTGTCTAGAATATATTTATGATATAACTTGCTCAAAACGATTTGATTATACATTGCAATTATGCACATAATGTGCTGATTTGAAATATTATGAGTATATTTGAGCATTTCAAGCGATTTTTTTTTATCGCAATAAGCTATATTTATGATTTTTATATAGTTAGAATATGTTTATGAACTCACTTATTCAAAACGATTAGATTATGCATTGTATTTATAATGTGCGGGTTTTACAGATTCTGAGTATATTTGAGCATTTGAAGCGATTTTGCTTTCAGTTTAAGTCATTTGATCAAATTAATCTATATTTAAGCTCTTTATATAGTCTCGAATATATTTTTGCACTCAGTTATTCAAAAAGATTGGATTATACATTGTAATTATGCACAAAATATGCAGATTTTACAGATTCTTAATATATTTGAGCATTTCAAGTGATTTTGAATTCATTTTAAGTCATTTGATCACGATAATGTATATTTAAGCTTTTTATATTGTCTAGAATATATTTATGATCTTAATTATTCAAAACGATTGGATTATACATTGTAATTATTCACATAATGTGCATATTTTACAGATTCTTTGTATATTTAAGCATTTCAAGCGATTTTACATTCATTTTAATTCGTTTGATCACAAATAATGTATATTTATGCTCTTTATTTAGTCTAGAATATGTTTATGAGGCCAATTATTCAAAACGATTGGATTATATATTGTAATTATTCACATAATATGCATATTTTACAGATTCTAATTATATTAGAGCATTTTTAAGTGATTTCGCATTTATTTTAAGTCATTTGATCACAACAATCAATATTAAACTTCTTTATATTGTTTAGAATTTATTTGTGAACTCACTTATTGAAAATGATTGGATTATAAATTGTAATTATTCACCTAATGTATGGATTTTACAGATTCTGAGTATATTTGAGCATTTCAAACGATTTTTACATTCATTTTAAGTCATTTGACCACAGTAATCTATATTTAATGCTCTTTATATACTTTAGAATATGTTTCTGAACTATGTTATTCAAAACAATTGGATTATACATTGTAATTATGCACATAATGTGTAGATTTTAAAGATTCTGAGTATATTGGAGCATTTCAAGAGATTTTGCATTCGTTTTAAGTTATTTGATCACAATAATCTATATTTAAGCTCTTTATATAGTCTAGAATATGTTTATGAGCTCAATTATTCAAAACGATTGGATTATACAATGTAATTATTTACATAATGTTCATATTTTACATATTCTAAATTTATTTGAGGATTTCAATCGATTTTGCATTCATTTTAAGTTATTTGATGACAATAATCTACATTTAAACTCTTTATATAGTCTAGAATATGTGTATGATCATACATATTCAAAACTATTAGATTATACATTGTAATTATTCACATATGTGCATGTTTTACAGATTCTGAGTATATTTGAGCATTTCAAGCGATTTTGCATTGATTTTATGTCATCTGATGATAATAATCTATATTTATACTCTTTAATTTATTTAGAATATATTTACGAACTCACTTATTCAAAACTATTGGATTATACATAATAATTATTCACATAATTTGCATATTATACAGATTCAAGTATAAATGAGCATTTTCAGGCGATTTTGCATTATTTTAAGTTATGTGATCACAATAATCTATATTTATGCTCTTTATATAGTCTAGAATATGTTTATGAGGCCAATTATTCAAAAAGATTGGTTTATACTTTGTAATTATTCACATAATGTGTATATTTTACAGATTCTAAATTTTTTTTAGTATTTCAATCTATTTTACATTCATTTTAAGTTATTTGATGACAAGAATATACATTTAAACTATTTATATAGTCTAGAATATGTTTATGAGCTCACATATTAAAAACGATTGTATTATACATTGTAATTATTTGGGTATTTCAAGCAATTGCATTTATTTCAATTCATTTGATCACAATAATCTGTATTTATGCTATATATATATAGTCTAGAATATGTTTATGAACTCATGTATTCACAACGATTGGATTATATATTGTAATTACTCCAAAAATGTCCAGATTTTAAAGATTTTGGGTATATTTAAGCATTACAAGCTATTTTGCATTCATTTTAAGTGTTTTGATCATGTTAATCTATATTTAAGCTCTTTATATAGTCTAGAATGTGTTTATGAGCTAAATTATTCAGAATAATTCGATTATACATTGTGATTATTTACATAGTTTACATATTTTACAGATTCTGAGTGTATTTGAGCATTCGAATCGATTTTGCATTCATTTTAAATCATTTGATCACAATCATCTATATTTAGGATTTTTATATAGTCAAGAATATATTTATGAACTCACTTATTCAAAACGATTGCATTATACATTACAATTACGAATATAATGTGCAAATTTTAAAGATTCGAAGTATATTTGAGCATTTCAAGCAATTTTGCATTCATCTGTAAGTCATTTGATCACAATAATATGTATATATGCTATTTTTATAGTCTAGAATATGTTTATGTGGTCAATTAATCAAAACGATTGGTTTATACATTGTAATTATACACATAATATACAGATTTTGCAGATTCTGAGTATATTTGAGCATTTCAAGTGATTTTGCATTCATTTTAAATTATTTGATCATAATAATGTATATTTAAGTTCTTTATATAGTCCATAATATGTTTATGAGCTCACTTATTCAAAACGATTGGATAATACGTTATAATTATTCACATAATTTACATATTTTACAGATTCTGAGTACAATTGAGCATTTGAAGCCATTTTGTATGCATTTTAAGTGTCTTGATTACATTAATCAATATTTATGCTCTTTATATAGTCTATAATATGTTTGTGATATCACTTATTCAAAAAAAATTGGATTATACATTGTAATTATGCACGTAATGTGCAGATTTTAAAGATTCTGATTATATTTGAGCATTTCAAGCGATTTTTGCATTCAATTTAAGAAATTTGTTCTCAATAATTTATACTTAAGCTCTTTACATAGTCTAGAATATGTTTATGAACTTACTTATTCAAAATGATCAGATTATATATTTTAATTACTCACATAATTTGCAGATTTTACAGATTCTGAGTATATTTGAGAATTTCAAGCGATTTTGCATTAATTTTAAGTTATTTGATGAAAATAATCTATATTTAAGCTCTTTATAAAGTTTATAATATGTTCATGAACTCATTTATTCAAAACAATTTGATTATACGTTGTAATTATGAACCTAATGTGTGGATTTTAAAGATTTTGAGTATATCTGAGCATTTCAAGAGTTTTTGCATTCATTTTAATTCACTTGATCATAATAATCTATATTTAAGCTCTTTATATAGTCTACAATATGTTTAGGAGATCAATTATTCAAAACTATTGGATTATATATTGTAATTATTTACACGATATGCAGATTTTACATATTCTAAGTATATTTGAGCATTTCAAATGATTTTGTATTCATTTTAAGTCATTTGATCATAATAATCTATACTTATGCTCTTTATATAGTTTAAAATATGTTTATAAACTCACTTATTCAAAATGATTGGATTATACATTGTAATTATTCACATAATTTGCAGATTTAATAGATTCTTAGTATATTTGAGCGTTTCAAGCGATTTTGCATTCATTTTAAGTCATTTGATCGTAATAATCTATATTTTAAGCTCTTTATGTGGTTTAGAACATGTTTATGAACTCACTTATTTAAAACGATTGGATTATACATTGTAATTACGCACATAATGTGCAGATTTTACAAATTCTGAGTATATTTGAGTATTTCAATCGATTTTGTATTTATTTGAGCGTTTCAAGCGATTTTGTATTTATTTTAAGTCATTTGATCGTAAAATCTATATTTAAGCTCTTTATTTTATGATTGGATTATACATTGTAATTATGTACATAATATGCAGATTTTAAAGATTTTGAGTATATTTGAGCATTTCAAGCGATTTTGCATTCATTTTAACTCCTTTGATCACAATAATTTCTATTTATACTCTTTATATTGTCTAGAATATGTTTATGAGGTTAATTATTCAAAAAGATTGGTTTGTACAATGTAATTATTCACATAATATGCAGATTTTTCAGATTTTAGTATATTTCAGAATTTAAAGTGATTTTTCATTCATTTTAAGTCATTTGATCTCCATAATCTCTATATATGCTATATATATAGTCTAAAATATGTTTAAGCGGTCAATTAGTCAAAAATATTAATTTATACGTTGTAAGTATTCACATAATGTGCAGATTTTACAGATTCTGAGTATATTTGAGTATTTTAAGCGATTTTGATCTCATTTTAAGTCTTTTTATCTCAACAATCTACATTGAAGCTCTTTATATAGTCTAGAATATGTTTATGAGCTAACTTATTCAAAACAATTGCATTATACATTGTAATTATTCACATAATGTGCGTATTTTGCAGATTCTAAGTTTATTTGATCATTTCAATTGATGTTACATTCATTTTAAATTATTTGATGACAATAATCTATATTTAAGCTCTTTATATTGTCTAGAATATGTTTATGAGCTCATTTATTCAAAATGATTGGATTATATATTGTAATTATTCACATAATGTGCATATTTTACAGATTCTAAGTTTATTTGAGCATTTCAATTGATGTTGCATTCATTTTAAGTTATTTGATGACAATGATCTATATTTAAGCTCTTTATATAGTTCAGAATATGTTTATGAGCTCACATATTCAAAACGATTGGATTACACGTTGTAATTATTCACATAATGTGCAGATTTTACAGAGTCTGAGTATATTAAGTATTTTAAGCGATTTTGCATTCATTTTAAGTTATTTGGTGTCAATAATCAACATTTATGTTCTTTATATAGTTTATAATATATTTATGAACTCATTTATCCAAAATGATTGGATATACATTATAATTATTCAAAAAATTTGCAGATTTTACAGATTCAGAGTAGATTTGAGCATTTCAAGCGATTTTAAATTCATTTTAAGTCATTTGATCATAATAATCTATATTAATGCTATTTATATAATCTAGGATATGTTTACTAATTCATTTATTCAAAAGAATTGGATTATACATTGTAATTTATCACATAATGTGCAGATTTTAAAGATTCTGAGTATATTTGAGGATTTCAAACGATTTTGCATTCGTTTTAAGTGATTTGATCACAATAATATATATTTAAGATCTTTATTTTGTCTAGAATATATTTTTGATATAACTTATTCAAAACGTTTGGATTATACATTGTAATTATGCACATAATATGCAGATTTGAAAGATTCTGTGTATATTTGATCATTTCAAGCGATGTTGCATTCGTTTTAAGTCATTTGATCACAATAAGCTATATTTATGCTTTTAATATAGTTTAGAATATGTTTATGAACTCACTTATTCAAAACGATTGGATTATACATTGTAATTATGCACATGATGTGCAGATTTTATTGATTCTGAGTATATTTGATCATTTGAAACGATTCTACCTTCATTTTAAGTCATTTGAACACAATAATCTATGTTTAAGCCCTTTATAGACTACAATATATTTATGAACTTACTTATTTAAAATGATTATATTATACATTGTAATTAAGAAACATAATGTGCAGATTTTACAGATTCTGAGTATATTTGAGCATTTTAACCGATCTGCATTAATATTAAGTCATTTGATCACAATAATCTATTTTTAAGCTCTTTATATAGTTTATAATATGTTTATGAACCATTTATTCAAAACAATTGGATTATACATTATAATTACTCACATAATTTGTAGATTTTACAGATTCTGAGTATATTTAAGAATTTCATGTGATTTTGCATGCATTTTAAGTTATTTGATGACAATAATCTATATTTATGCTCTTTATATAGTTTATAATATGTTTATGAACTCATTTATTCAAAATGATTGGATTATACATTATAATTATTCGAAAAATTTGCAGATTTTACAGATTCTGAGTATATTTGAGTATTTCAAGCGATTTTAAATTCATTTTAAGTCATTTGATCACAATAATCTATATTGATGCTCTTTATATAGTGTAGAATATGTTTACGAACTCACTTTTTCAAAAGTATTGTATTATACATTGTAATTTTTGACATAATGTGCAGATTTTAAAGATTATGAGGTTATTTGAGCATTTCCAGCGAATTCGCATTCGTTTTAAGTGATTTGAATACAATAATATATATTTAAGCTCTTTATTTTGTCTAGAATATGTTTATGGTATAACTTATTCAAAACAATTGGATTATACTTTGTAATTATGCACATAATGTGCATATTTGAAAGATTCTGAGTATATTTGAGTATTTCAAGCTATTTTGCATTCATTTTAAGTCATTTGATCACAATAAACTGTATTTATGATTTTTATATAGTCTAGAATATGTTTTTACGAAATAATTGGATTACACGTTGTAATTACAAATATAATATGCATATTTTAAAGATTTTTTAGTATATTTGAGCATTTCAATCGATCTTGCATTCATTTTAACTTATTTAATCACAATAATCTATATTTATGTTCTTTATATAGTCTAGAATATGTTTATGTGGTCAGTTATTCAAAAATATTGGTTTATAAATTGTAATTATTTACATAATGTGCAGATTTTACAGATTCTAAGTATATTTGAGCATTTTAAGCGATTTTGCATTCATTTTATGTCATTTGATCACAATAATTTATATATATTCTTTGTATAGTCTAGATTATGTTTATGCGGTCAATTATTCAAAAAGATCGGTTTTATACATTGTAAGTATTCACATAATGTGCATATTTTACAGATTCTGAGTATATTTTAGCATTTTAAGCGATTTTGCTCTCATTTTAAATCTTTTGATCACAACAATCTATATTTAAGCTCTTTATGTAGTTTAGAATATATTTGTGAGCTCATAATTCAAAATGATTGGGTTATACATTGTAATTATTCACGTAATGTGCATAATATACAGATTCTGAGTATATTTGATCTTTTCAAACGATTTTCCTTTCAATTTAAATCATTTGATAATAATCATCTATATTTATGTTCTTTATAGAGTATAGAATTTATTTATAAACACACTTATTCAAAATGATTGGATTAATGGTATACACACATAATTTGCAGATTTTACAAATTCTGTGTATATTTGGCATTTGAAGCGATTTTGCATTTAATCCATATTTAAGCTCTTTATATAGTCTAGAATATGTTTATGAGCTCACATATTCAAAACGATTAGATTATACATTGTAATTATTCACTTAATATACGGATTTTACAATTTCTTAGTATATTTGAGCATTTCAAACGATTTTGTATTCATTTTTAAGTCATTTTACCAGAGTAATCTATATTTATGATCTTTATATAGTTTAGAATATGTTTCTGAACTAAGTTATTCAAAAATATTGGATCATACATTGTAATTGCGCACATGATGTGAAGATTTTAAAGATTCTGAGTATATTGGAGCATTTGAAGTGATTTTGCATTCATTTTAAGTCATTCGATCACAATAATCAATAATTAAGCTCTTTATAAAGTGTAGAATATGTTTGTGAGCTCAATTATTCGAAACAATTGGATTATAAAATGTAATTATTCACATAATACGCAGATTTTACAGATTCTGAGTATATTTTAGCATTTTAAGCGATTTTGCATTAATTTTAAGTCATTTGATCACAATAATGCATATTAGAGCTCTCTATTATATAGACTAGAATATGTTTATGATATCACTTATTCAAAAAAATTGGATTATACATTGTAATTATGCACATAATATTCAGATTTGAAAGATTCTGAGTATATTTGAGCATTTCAAGCGATTTGGCATTAATTTTAAGTCATTTGATCACAATAATCTATATTTAAGCTCTTTATATTGTGTAGAATTTGTTTATGAGCTCAATTATTCAAAATGATTGGATTATACATTATATTTATTCACATATTGTGCAGATTTAACAAATTCTGAGTATATATGAGCATTTGAAGCGATTTTGTATTTATTTTAAGTCATTTGATCACAATAATCTATATTTATTCTCTTTATATAGTTTAGAATATGTTTATGAGGTCAATTATTACGAAAGATTGGACTATACATTGTAATTATTCACATAATATGCAGATTTTACAGATTCTAAGTATATTTTAGCATTTCAAGCAATTTTGCATTCATTTTAAGCCATTTGATCACAATAATGTATATTTAAGCTCTTTATATAGTCTAGAATATGTTTATGATATCACTTATTCAAAACTATTGGATTATACATTGTAATTATGCACATAATTCAGATTAGAAAGATTCTGAGTATATTTGAGCATTTCAATCGATTTTGCATTAATTTTAAGTCATTTGATCACAATAATCTATATTTAAATTCTTTATATTGTGTCGAATTTTTTTATGAGCTCGATTATTCAAAATGATTGGA
This sequence comes from Rhynchospora pubera, assembly GCA_028095005.1. NCBI lineage: Eukaryota > Viridiplantae > Streptophyta > Magnoliopsida > Poales > Cyperaceae > Rhynchospora > Rhynchospora pubera. The sequence goes on along the minus strand of CM051461.1, from coordinate 66,884,655 downwards.
TTATACATTGTAATTATTCACATAATGTGCAGATTTTACAAATTCTAAGTATATTTGAGCATTTTAAGCGATTTTGCATCCATTTCAAGTCATTTGACCACAATAATCTATATTTAATCTCTTTATATAGTCTAGAATATATTTAAGAACTCACTTATTCCAAATGATTGGATTATATATTGTAATTATTCATATAATATACGGATTTTACAATTTCTGAGTATATTTGAGCATTTCAAACAATTATGTATTCTTTATAAGTCATTTGACCACAGTAATCTATATTTATGATCTTTATATAGTTTAGAATATGTTTATAAACTAAGTTATTCAAAAACAATTGGATTATACATTGTAATTGCGCAAATGATCTGAAGATTTTAAAGATTCTGAGTATATTGAAGCATTTCAAGCGATTTTGCATTCATTTTAAGTTATTTTATCACAATAATCTATATTTAAGCTATTTATATAGTCTAAAATATGGTTATGAGCTTAATTATTCAAAATGATTGGATTATATATTGTAATTATTCACATAATGTGCTTATTATACAGATTCTAAGTTTATTTGAGCATTTCAATTGATTTTGCACTCATTTTAATGTATTTGATAAAAATATTCTATATTTAAGCTCTTTATATAGTTTAGAATATGTTTATGAGCTAAATTATTCAAAAAAATTGGATTATAATTTGTAATTATTCACATAATGTACATATTTTACAGAGTCTAAGTTTATTTGAACATTTCAAGCGATTTTGCATTCATTTTTAAGTGATTTGATCACAATAATATATATTTAAACTCTTTATTTTATCTAGAATATGTTTAGGATATAAATTACTCAAAATGATTGGATTATACATTGTTATTATGCACATAATGTGCAGATTTGAAAGATTCTGAGTATATTTGAGCATTTAAGGCTATTTTGCAGTAATTTTAATTCATTTGATCTCAATAATCTACATTTAGCCTCTTTATATAGTCTAGAATATGTTTATGAACTCAATTATTCAAAACGATTGGATTATACATTGTAATTACGAACAAATGTGCTGATTTTACAGATTCTGAGAATATTTTGACATTTCAAACGATTTTACATTTATTTTGAGTCATCTGATCACAATAACCTATATTTTACCACTTTATGTAGTCTAGAATATGTTTATGAACTCAGTTATTCAAAAAAATTGGATTATACACTGTAATTATGTTCAAAATGTGCAAATTTTTTAGATTCTCAGTATATTTGAGCATTTCAAGTGATTTTTGCATTCAATTTGAGACATTTGTTCACGATAATGTATATATATTTAAGCTCTTTACATAGGCAAGAATTTGTTTACGAGCACACTCATTTAAAGCGATTGGATTATTTATTGTAATTACACAAATAATGTGCAAATTTTAAAGATTCTGTGTATATTTGGGTATTTCAAGCGATTTTGTATTCACTTTAAGTCATTTGTTGACAATAATCTATATTTATGCTCTTTATATAGTCTAAAATATGTTTATGAACTCACTTATTCAAAACGATTGGATTATTAATTGTAATTATTCACATAATTTGCAGATTTTACAGATTCTGAGTATATTTGAGCATTTCAAGCGATTTTGCATTCATTTTAAGTCATTTGATCACTGTAATCTATATTATGCTCTTGATATAGTTTAGAATATGTTTATGGAGTCACTTATTCAGAACGATTGGATTATACATTGTAATTATTTACATGAGTGTAGATTTTATAGATTCTGAGTATATTTGAGCATTTCAAGCGATTTTACATTCATTTTAAGTAATTTGATCACGATAATCTATATTTATGTTGTTTATATAGTCTAAAATATGTTTATGATCTTACTTAAAACATGATGATATTGATATTTTAGTTAGATATTCACATGTTGGTAACACAAGGAATAAGGAATAAGTCCCTTATTCCTTATTCAGGTGAAAACCAAACAACAAAGGAATAAGGAATTTAGACTTATTCCGGCCCTTATTCATATTCTAACAAAACCTTGGTATTTGCATAAGGAATAAGGAATAAGCTTTTATCTATTCCTATTATCTATTCTCACTCCATCCAAACATGCTTAATAACATATATAAAAAAATAATATAATAGAAATCAAACTTTAAATTATGTAAAAAAATATTGTATCGAGCGAAGCTCAATGTCCGACCCTAGTTGATATAAATTGACATAATACTCTTTATTTATCGCAATTAGTGGCCCATTTTATTTTATTGTCAAACAAGTAAAATATGCAAATAAGGGACTGTTATAAATTTAATTCAGTTTAAACGGTCAATTGTAGGTGGATATTTCCAATTAATCAAGATCAAACAGGCATGATTCTTTAATGATGTTTACATACTATAACTAGATAACGTAAATAATGACTGTAGTTAAATTATATAATTATTTAACACGTGAATAACATCATATATATTACTTCGATTATCTAATCAATTATTTGTTAGAATTAATATGGGCCTATATTATTATATTATTAAATATAAACCAAGTTCATTTAGTACATAAATTTAAAGGGTGCATTAGATTTTGATGGAAAATCTGATGAACCAGATTCATTTTAATCTAGATTTCTTTAATTACCTTAGTTATTTATATTCATCGCGTGTCTTTAAGAAGGATCACTTTCTAATTTCCTCCCATTAAGAAAAGTGCTTAGGCAAAAGGCGAAAAACGCCATAATTTGCCATCATTTTTTTTTTTTTGAAAAAAGGTGGGAGTGTCACCCAGTTCCATTTTTAGAAATGAAACCAATACATCTAAGTCTCATGCACGACTAAAAACCCATACATACTACTTAAACTCAGATTTATCTATCTAAATCCCAATCCCACTAGCTTGTTAAGAACCCTCCAAAAAACATACATATCCTTTGAGCAGTTCAACGAAACAACAGCTTTATTGAGAGAAAACACGTAAGTCAAACACTCTCCAGAAGGCATATTTTTACATTGATCTCTTCAGTAAATTGCCACCATCCATTATTGATACGCTTCTTCCTCCTAGGTACCAGTAGAGAGCTGCATTGGTCCTGGAGTCTCACGCAGTGGAATCGACTCCCAATTGCTTGTCATCCATTTCTGCAATGCCCTCTTACCATCTGCATCCATAAGGCCTGTCCAATAGTTAAGCAAAGAAGATATTTGAATCAGTACATTTTTAATTGTCAAAGGGGTCTTTTCTTTAAAAATTACTTTGTTCCTGGTTAACCAGACAATCCAACACACTGCACTTACCATAGTGAGGAAACTTTCTCTATCTTTAAGGGGCAAAATTAATAATGTCTTGAAAAGTTACCCATTGAGTAAACACTTCTATACACTTTCCTATCCAGAACCAAATTTTTCTCACCCATTGGCAACTTATAAACAAATGATCTCTACCTTCATCTAAATCACAAAAACAACAAGTACTATTGTCTACCCAACCCCTCTGCATTAAAACATCCTTAGTCAAAACTCTATTGAGATTCAAATGCCACATAAAAAATTCTATTCTTGTAGGGAATTTTCAAATGCCACCAAAGAAATGGAGAGACAATGGTGATACCTCGAAAGTTTAAGAAATTGTACATATCATGAGAAGTGAACAGACCCTTGTTATTCCATCTAAAACACATAAGGTTAGTTTCATCAGTGTAGTAGGAAAGAATGAAATGATTTTGAATTTCCAACCATTCTTACAAGAGGATACCTGTTAAGGTTTTGGAAAAAGTCACGTTGCTCCCCTTATGCAGAATTACTTCTTGAAGTGTTACCTTAGGTGTAACACATAAAGAAAAGAGATGAGAGAATCTAGTGGCTAAACTACAGTTTCCTTTCCATATATCAGTCCAAAAAGCTATGAATTCGCCAGACCCAGGACTAAATCTTCTAGAGATAGTGCCCAAATGGTGAAGTTTCAAAATAGCTGACCAGAAAGGAGAGATTTGCCATCATTTGGACTAAGAAAAATTGAAAAAGATTAGATTTCTGCCTATCGACATGACTGCTCTTCAAAGCTGTGAATTCTAACTTTTGATTTATTAATTTATATAAAATATATCAATTTTAGGGAATCAATTATATTACATTATTACAAATTAATATTTACGCCTATCATTTGGTATCAGAGAAGTATGCAATTTCATATAAGATCACTGAATTTTTTTCGTATTTATTTATTAAAATATTTTTCTTTATTTAATGGAATTTGATGAAATATTTCTTCTGAAATTTTCTGAACTCAATTACTGAAATTTAAATCAGTAATTAATGAAATTTACTATTTTTTTTCATATAAAATACATATATATATTTTTAGAATAAGTATTTGATGGAATTTTACTGAATATTTTCTTATAATTTTTTCAATTCAAAACTTTTATGTTATTTTGTTGGATCTGTAAATTATTGAGTCGTATCCTTAAGTATTTTTCCCATCCGCATGAGAGAGGGAATGCTATGTTACATGTGAATAAATGCATATTTATGTTGATTGGATTGAATACAAATAGATAGGACAATTATATCATCCAAATCTTATCACAACCCTTAATTTTGAAAATCATTCACCAAGTTTAAGAATTTCAATGATTTTATATGATATTTAGATAGAGTAAGCACCAGTGTTTTTATGACTGGTTTGTAGAGGACCATGGCCATTGGCATTGTATGATATCTTTTTTCTCTCATGCGTTTTGCCATGGTCCCCACAATTAATAAAAGAAATGTTTAAGAAAATTTTTATACTAATTATTTGAGAAAATATTTTACTTCTCCTTGTTTTTATATTGATTGTTTTAATTTTATACTAATTGTCCTAGTTTATATAGTGTAATTGTCCTGATTTTGTATGTGTGGGATCACCATGAGGTAAGATAGGAAGCGAAATGTAGATGTCAAAGAAGCGTATGCAATGGATGGGAGTTAAAGACAGAAACAGAAAGGATGAGGGATGATGCTGGGCTGACAATGGAAAAAAAAAGAAAACCGTCTTTCAAATAATGATGAGGATGACCAGTGGCGGATATAGGATTTTTTAAGCCTAGGCACAATAAAATTTATATTAAATAATAATAATAATAATAATAATAATAATAAGTAATATTTTAAATTTTTAATATAAAAATTTATTCTGCAATCGAATCACTAGTGACATTATAACAATACTTTTTTTCCATATATTTAACTAACAAAAAAAAATTGAGCTTTTTTTTTCATAAATTTGAAGTTTCTAAACACTAAACTATATATTGGATGAAATTTTGAGCGTACTAAATTTTGAGCTTTTTTTCATAAATTTTCATAATATTTTGTATATATGGGAATTTTCCTTGCATAATGCCTAAAACAACATATATATTGCATTTCGCTTCATGGAGTAGGTGCTACATATATCTCATCTTTTAAGAATAAAAAAAAGTACCGAGGAGTCAATCAACTCAATAATAATGTACTGTATTCAGCAATAGTTGCACAAGCGATTTAAAAATGAACTAAAAGACAAATTGGAAGTTCAATTTTCTTCTTCCAGCAAGATGGATACAGATTGCTTACTACCATTAATAAACAATCTCATGTAAAAGTTAATTTGAATACAAATTTAATAATAAAATATAACTTACCATTTACCAAATTACCAATATGATTAATTAACTTTTTGTTTCACTTCACGTGGATAACTATTAATAAAAAGAAAGCTGTTTTGTACAAACTTAGCTCAGACACTGGAGCGAAGAGAACCAAGGCAAGGCACTGCAGCAAATTAAGCCCGGGCACTGAACTTCCAAACTTTTAAATTATACGAAAATTAACGTTTGGACTCAAATTTCAGAAAATCAAGCCCATGCACGTGCCAGGGCTTGCCTCTGAATAAATCCGCCCCTGAGGATGACGCTAGAAAAGAAATGATGGTGAAAAATTCCATATTTCTTTTATCATATGTAAAACTTAAATGATAATTCAGGCGATCTCATGACCTTAATCATGTTTGGTAGAGGATTAAAGATGGAGTAACTCATTTAATCCACTTTTATTCCTCCAAACACGATTTAAATTTGGTGGATTAGTGTGGAATAAGAAGGAGTAAATTACTCTACCATTTTAGATGGAGTAAAATTACTCCATAGAATTAAGAGATGGTTCTCATTATTTATTTACTCTTACTCCATATTTACTCCATCATTTCATACCAAACATAATGTAAAATTAGAGGAGTAAAGTGGATTAACTATTTACTCTTCCTTAAGCTACTCCACGATCTACTCCTCTATCAAATATGTCCTAAAATGTTTTCATAATAGCTCGGAATGTTTTATCACGTGCTCGAAACGAACTGAAATAGTTTTTAGTCACAAAATATTTATATTTATTATCAATTTAAATAATTTAGATCTTGGTATTATCAGGATCATATATTACATGAATTAATTTATATATATTATTTTACTAATTTTCGAGTAGAATGGAATGTCGCATAAATTTATTAGTTAATAAGATATCATTCAATTCAACCCTGGAAAGAGTCTTTTCTTTTGACCAGAGCGTATACAAATATTCTATATTCTATCCATCGCAGTCGCAGCTGTACGCCTGTACCGAGCCAGATGTTCCTTTTTAGTTACTCTGATAAGTTCCCAATGTAATCCTTGGTGTAGCAAGTTCCTGACAGGTATTTCTAGAATGCCGACCCGACGCGACAATAACCCGCAACACGATAAAATATGGAATAAAAATGTGGCCCAAAGAAAAGGAAAGATAGCAGTCACAGGTGACTCCGTGACAGGCAGAGTCTCATTCATTCATCCGCCCCCGATAGGCGATAGTCTCTCTCTCTCTCTCTCTTTCTCAGAGTCGCCTTCGTGCTACTCCCTCCAGACTCCACAGGTAAGATCCTCGCCTAACTTAGAGTAGCTTCTTCCTTTTGTAATTATTAGATTAGATTTGGCGTTTGCTTTCGGGGTAGCCTAGCTAGGCATTCTTAGATTATTTAAGTGTCAAATCAAATGGGATTGTTGCTTTGCTGGTGTCTTTTGTGTCTGCTAGTTTAGGTGACTTTACTTGCCAGTGATGTATGCTAGTTTTCTAGGTTTCATGCAAGTACCTGTTAGTCTGTTACTGTATTATCTATTTTTTGCCAATTCTTTGTTTCTGTTTCTGGTGTTTTTGCCAAAATTAGGAGAAATTGATGACACCTTTGCATTGAACTTAGCATACAATAATCAATTAATTCTATTTTTGGCATATTGAGTATATATTTAATACTTAATTTTAAGCTTAGCTTTTCTTTGTTGCTATCATTCACTTACACAGAGCTCTAATTAATGAAATGTCCTTGGTGTAGAGAACAAACATATATATACAACCAATTAATGAGTTACAAAGAAGCTTATGAAGCATATATCAACCTCTCGCGAAAGGAGCTACAGGGTTTGTGCAAAAAGCACAACCTTCCTGCAAATAAGTGTCAGTCTGACTTAGCCAAGTCGCTTGCTTCGTATTTCAAGGTACCATTCCTGCCATTCTTCATTATAATGAGCTTACCATTGTTTAGTCCTGTACCAGTCAGGTTGCCTTTTGAAACTGGTAAATAATATCACCTTCGACTGCAATGCAATTTTTTTAAGTATGATATAGTTTCTTTTATTAAGATTGCCTTGAAATATGAACAACAACCAAAAGGAAACTTTCCTAAGCAATAAAGTTTGGAGAAATTTTGCTCTTAGCTAAATATTTCTTCCCCTGTGGAGAAGGTCTCTTCAAAATTGGTATCAGTGTCTTTTCTTTTTCTTCTCTTAAATATTTCATTTTGAAAGCTAATCAAAGAATAATTGAGACATTCCTATTCCCACAAAAAAAAAAAAAAAACAATGATAGAAATTAGCATCAGTGTCTCTATTTGGTTCTGCTTCTCTCTGGTAATATTCTTCTCTGTGCTGAAAATGGCCTTGAAATAGACTAGTGTCATTATAAGCTAGCTTAGTTTAGATTCTTTTCCTTTTTTTTTAGCTGCACTCAAGCAGGTATGATCTTAGATTTGTTATTATCCCCTCCTAGTAGTTGTCTTGGATATGTGATCACAACAGGACAGTGATAGTGTGTTGTGCATATAACTTTAATGCACAGTAAGAAGTGCTAGTTGCTGGGTTTTCTGGTGCGGCATTGAATTCTTGCATATTTATTCAGAATATTGGCTACAATTCTACCTAGATATATAAAATTGTGATATTTATGTTTCTTTTGGGCTCTTAGTTGAAGGGATAAATAGTTGAGCCCTTATTTTATATGCTTAGACTTTAATTTTGCCACATCACCTATAAATAATGGCAACCACTTTCGGCATTTTCATACTGTTGTTATTAAGTTATTTACGATCAAATCAATCTTCCTGCAGAAAAAGAATGCTACGCTTGTTAACAACAGAGAGGCAAGCTCTGCTCCTGCTAAGGGTATATTTGAAGGTAAAAATGAAATTCCAGCAAGAAAATAGTAGTGCTTTGGGAATTCAGAAAATAAAAAGAATCATAAGTAAAAAATTAATAATACTGTTGATCTTGAAAGAGAAAAATAAAAAATATTTTGATTTTTTGATTTGAAGAGAAAACAAATGATAAAGACCACAGTGAAGACCAACATGATAAAAGGCAGGATGCTGAAGTTGGCAATGAGCTGCGAGAAGCAAGCACTGTTTTAATAGAGTCTTCCGAAGAGGTACACAAGCGGGCCTCATTTTCTTCTTTTTACTAACAGAATGAAAATAATGTGCCTTTGTCCATCATTCCTTGCTGCTAATCTCTACACATAACTAAGGAACAAGATAGGGAAAATCTTAGTTCTCTTGAGGATGTTAGGATGGTAATGTGTATAGCTGATAATTTGAATCCTTTAGAATGTGAATGTTTCTGCTTTTCAAAGATACTTATGGGCTTGCATGTAAATAATAGATTAAAGTTTTTTCTAAAGGCTCAAATTTTGAACCTTGATTGAGCTGTATATCTGAAAAACATTGCAAAATCAAACCGAGAATAGAAGGAAAATTTCTAAACATTGGCACTAAGTGGAATGTTTACTCCAAGTAAAACTTGCTTTTAACTTAGTTTCACACTTTCAATGTCCACCAGCCCTTTACCTTCTATTTTTCAAAGAAAAATTCGTTTACACCAATATGTAGCATATTTGTATGAGCCGAGCACTGAATGTTGCTTATCTGTCATTATTCTTAGCTAAAGTTGTATTTGTTAATTACTTGTGATTATGCTGTGGTCAGCACCAGATGGATACAATCATTCTAACTAGCAAATAATTGTTATTTGTTGTTTCTTTGCTCTTTTAGGTCCCTTCTAATCTCTTGCAATTCATGACTTTCATGTAGGATATTCCAGAAGCTGTAGATGGCTTCATAGACCATATCAACTCTACCTCAGAAGATGTGTTAAGAAACCAAAACCTAATCTCTCAGTCTCCTAAAAAGAGAGAAGAGGAGACCTTACCACTTGAACCCTCTTCTGACAATACAAACCTAAAATCTCAATCTCCTACAAAAAGTCAAAATCAGGAGCCACACCCACAATGCACTTGTGACGAGAAAAGCACCATTGGACTTGCAGCAGAATCTTCTACAATAGTTGAGACTGCTGCAAGACCAGCTTCTTTTCAGTTCTTTGTGACATCTGAGGAAGGGATAAATCTCTTTGTAGATTTGAATTCGGGCCCCTCAGATTGGGTTCATAGCTTCAATGATGAAATTTGTACAAACCCATTAATGCAATCTGGTTCAATTAGTAGCTTTGTGAAATGTGCCAATTCTTCCCTTGGTCCACTTAATGAGAATTTGCAATCTGAATCTGTGCCACTAGAGAGTCCCCATAATTTGTCAGATCTTCCTACTCAAATTGAAAATGAGTTGGGGGGTATCCAGGAAGAAGAGGAACAAAATGAAGAGAGAAAATGTTGCGAAACAGTGACAGCAGACATGAAGGAAGCATGTGAGCTTTCTGTTAGTGAACCTGATCTGCTGGTGCCATGTCAGAATGGTGTTAAATTGGCAGGAGATGAAACAGATCTGTTGGCCGAGGAAGTATCTGTTGTGGGGACCACTGATAAGGTTGTAAATTTGGATTCTGCAGCTGCAGATAGCCTGCTTTCTTCATCAGATGCATTGGTAATTTTCTGTCAATTTATGTGATGATCATCTTACTTGTGTTTAAATGATTGACTACTTTTGCCTTTCCTTTTTTGTTGATATATATACATATATTGAGACCTGGAGAAATTTTTAAAAGAAAAAATGAAGTAAAGAAACTGTTGTGTTTACTACCATATTTGTTGGTCCCAAACAGGTGCGGAATAGTTGGAGATGTTGCTTGGCTTTGCTTTGCAGTCTTCTACCAAGAAATTTTTTATTCTTTTGAGTGAACTAACTCTGAATTAATCATTTCATGCAGGATGACATTTCAGTACCAAAAGCAAGTGATAACTCAGGGTAAGTTCTGTATATATTTTTTTTATTTAATTGTTTCTTTACAGTCAGAGGTATAGTTGAAGTTCTTTCTCTTAATTTTTTTTTAATTAGATTAACTCCGGACAAGAACTTGAAGAGAGGGCTTAATCTAGGAAGTGAGGAAGTATCTCAGAATAAGAAGCTTCATGTGGTGGAAGAGAACAGCAAGGGTCGGGACTTTGCAAAAATTTTGAGAAGCTGGAAGACTTTGGTTAAAGAAGCAGTTAAGGATAATGTTTCTGTACTACGTAGGAGGTCTACGAGACTAGTTTCTAAGGTTTCATATCCTTCTATTCTTTTAGGGGTGAATTTTTATCTTTTTTGCAACCTTAGCAAAGTGTTGAGATATAGCGAGATATATTTTTGTACCATTACAGAATGCCAAAATATCCACCATGGTCCTCTTAATTGTCCAGGAAATGATCAGCTGCCCCTCTTTTCTCTGGCTCTCTCCAAATTTACACTGATGGGGGGGGGGGGGGGGCTTGCCATTTCCTGAAATGCTGGAATGATTAAAAGGACATTGAGAGGCAATTTCATTTTCTTTTTTAGGATTGGTAATTTGGTATATATACAGGTCAGGTTGGAATGCTTTGTAAAGCATAAATCGTCCTGCACTTTACCTCTAAATCATCATTTTCAAAGTAGAAATCATCGATTTCAGCCATTTTTGCATGATCTCCTCATAAAATCTCATTGGACATTGGATTGTACTTTTTTAAGAAGTTTCACTATTTTTGGATAAAAAGGAAACTATTGCTATTGGATGGCCCTGATTCTATAGCTGAATCAAGGCTTCTTTCACTTATCCAAAAAAAAAAGGATAATAATCTTAAAAATATAAAATTTGATTGTCTAGTTTTCAGTACGTAGATCACGTATAGTATTTGGATCAGCCATTTGAACTTAAAAATATAGTTTTAGGCTGAAACACGCGGTAATTTGTGTTTTGTAATGCAATCTAACCAACTCTCATATATATCTCTTCGGATGGGTATCCTGGTCCTGGATACCTTTTTTATTATTTACTTCCTTTTTTTGGACCTGATTTGAGCATCTGCTCTTTGGTTTCTGCAATCATTTGCTTAAACCTTCTCTTCTACAGTAGCCTTGAGATGCCTGGCTTTGATGATCTCCACATCTGCAAGGCCATGAATCTCCAATTACGGTGATTTCTTCAGTGTTTGCAATTCAATGGGTCTTCAACATTTCAGAAAGCCATTGTACTACAGCAAGTAGTTAGATTTGTTTCAGCTGTGCATGACAATTTGTACCACATTAGTTTTGTCTTGAAATGATGTATACAAAACAAAGACAAAAGAAAGGAAAAGGTAAAAGAAAAAAAAGAAAGAAAGATAACTCCTAGAAAGAGATTAGGAATTTTAATTTTACCCCTGAGTCTACATTTCATGTAGTTGGAGATTTACAGTGAATTTTACCCCTGAGTCTACATTTCATTTAGTTGGAGATTTACAGTGAATTGAAATGTTAGGCTGGAGTGAGATATTTCTGATGTAATCATCATTCGTTTTTGTTGGATTTTATGTGATTTTAGATGTTAGACTGGAACGCTAAATTTGTTTATTTTTGTATGTAATTCATTTTTTGTCAGATCATTAAACAAGATTTCCCTCTCGGGGTTGTATTCTACTTGATTCTCTGTCTATCAACTCTGAGAACAATTGCTGCAAATGTAGCTATGGATATATGATATAATATGATTGTTTAATGCTCAAGAAAATATCTGCCTATTTGCTTGAGACAGTTTCGTGCACGGTACACTGTACAAATTTAGAACGTGATTATATGGGACGAGATTTTGATTTTACGAGTATGGAATTCCACAATGTATTTGCCATTAAATAACAAAACGAAAGAAAAGAACATTGACGGAACATTACGGAAATACCTTTTGCCCAAAAGATGCGGCAATTCTGACTCTACACCTGGAAAGGCCCAAGTGAATAAACAACGGCAACGTAGTACAGACAAGAAAAGAAATATGAAGTATTATTAAGACTAAAATATTGTTCCTTTTCGTATTTAGCTCTAAACATTTAACAATAATTGTGATTGATGATGAAGACTATCGAGAAGTTGCATGAGAAATGTCTCCAATTAACAATAATTGTTCCTTTTCTCTAGCTCTCCCCCATTTTTAACAATGATTGTGAGTTTGCGACTGAAATATCGTTCCTTTCAGTAATAAAAAATTTCTCATAGAAACAGAAAAAAAAATTAGTCAATCTTCTCACATAGAAATAGAAACACAGGGCAGTAAAGCAAAATCAATGCAAATAGAAAAATTCCTAAAAAGGTAGTATAAAAAACTGCCCCCACGCAGGATCGAACTACGGACCTCCAGTTTACAAGACTGGCGCTCTACCACTGAGCTATAGGGGCTGTTCGATGGTATACCTCATATCTACATATTTGACAGCGATAAAAGACTGCCGCAAACGCGATCAATAACTGGAATCCAATATCCAAGGGTAGATGGATCTTCCACTTTCTTTCTTTCTTTTTTTTTGATGAACGCCCGTAGGCAACAATAGCATTAATCATAATAGAAGTCTTACAACATACATGCCCTCGGTAGTAAATAAAAGGTCCCTGGTGTCAGGCCTGAACCAAATAAAGTGCTGAAACTACATCTATCCTACAGTACAGGAGAAAGAAAAACTAACAGATAACAGTAAAAACAGGTACGAAACAGTAAAAACAGGTACGGAAATAACTAAAGGACACCAGGTTAAACTTAAAAAAGAACTAACAATCAAGGTGGGTTAACTGTCACCCTTTGAAAAAACCTTGCATCAATTTCCCTGCTCATATGTCTTCTTTGCAGCTCCAGTAAGTTGGGTTGCTCCTGGTAACTAAACTCCGTTCTTCTTGCCAGGTTGGCCAGTTCATGAGCTTGTGCCAGTGCTTCTCTCCTTGTATAGATAATTTCTAATGCCGGTTGCCTGGATTGCATCACCTGAATCAGCTGATCCATAACCCCTACTGCTCTCCAAGACTCCAAGTCAGTTGTGTCCTCCTGGTTTATTGCTTGTACCAAGTTCCAGCAGTCAGAAAAAACTTGAACCTTTTCTCCATCCGCCAAGGTAAAGTGTTGAAAGAAATAGGATATTGCGTTAGCCACCGCCATCCCTTCCGCATGCATCGGGTCCTGTGCTCGAAAAAACTGAAACCCAAGAGCTTTCGCACTACCATCCTTGTAAATGACAAAACCCCCTCCTGCCTTATTTGTTGTATCCCAAGAGGCATCAGTAATTACCTGCCAGTCATTCTCTGTGTACTCAAAACTTTCATTATGTACCGCTCCGACCACCAACTGTTGTGAGTTAAAACCCTCTTGATGCACTGAACTGACCACTCTTACTCTCTGTAGAACCGCTTGAGGTTGGAAATTCTTATGCTCCATCACTGCTGTGCATCGTTCCTTCCAAATCTCCCACATAGTATAAGCAAAAATCTTGGCCCCTTCCTCATCTAACCTCTCCATGAAAGCAACCACAGTATTTTTGATATCAAGCGGTAACTCATGCACTCTAATTCCCAACGGAGAGGCAAACCATACCTGTCTAGATGAGTTGCAGAAAAACAGACAGTGCATCTCATACTCATTCTCCTCTCCACATCTCTGACATGCTGGCGAGAAGCTCACAATTCTGGAGTGCATATTGACTGCCATAGGCAGCCCTTTGTTCAAGAGTCTCCATAGAAAGACTTTTACCTTTGGAGCTATGGATTTCCATTTCCAGATTAGCTTCCACAAACCCCCCTGCGCATTGTGGTGTCTCTGATGCATCGTGCAAAGCGCTTTGTATCCTTCCTTAGCCGAGTACCTTCCACTTTTGGTCACACTCCATATAAGCTTGTCTCTTTGGTTGCTTCCTATGACAGGTTTCTCCACCTCACCCAGAATACATGCCACCTGATGAGGTTGAAACAATCTATTTAACTGTTGAGCATCCCATTCTCCTGTTTCTGGCACCAACAATGATTTGACTGTGAGTTTCCTATCCCTTATAGCCGCGTTATTCTGTGCACTCCAATTTTGAAACCAAGGCTGTGAGAGAGCTAGAACTTTTTCTCCATTTTGTAAATTCCACCTGACATGTTGAGAGAAAAAGTCCCTCAATTTAATAACTTGCTTCCACATTGTGCTTCCCCCGTTTGAACCTGTTGCCCTCCAAAAACCAACCACAGGATAATATTTGCTCTTGCATATTTGAACCCACAACTTATCTTCATCTGCCATCAGTGCCCATACTATCTTCAAGAATAGTGCTTCCCCGAAAGTTTGCAAATTCTTAACGCCTAGTCCCCCCTCTTCAATTGGTTTGCATACACGTTGCCACCCTATGAAAGACATGTATCTCTGCTGGTTCGTTTTTCCCCAGAAAAACTTCGCCAACAAGCTATTTATATCCTTCATAATTCTTTTAGGCAGCATCTCTAGGGACATAGGGTACACCGGCATTGACATGAGAACCGCCTTGATCAAGACTAGTCTGCCTGCATGAGACAGCATCTGCGACTTCCAGCCCGTCAATTTTGTTTTTAATTTATCTAAAAGGATCTTCCCATTTCTTCTGCATTCTCCTCTCGTGCCAATCGTAACGCCCAGGTACCTTTCATCCCCCTGGACTCTTACTGCCCTCCAAACCTCTTGCACTGTCGCAATTGTGCTATTTGTACATCTGTTAGAAAACCATAAGCCCGACTTGTTTGGATTTATACACAGGCCCGAAGCACAACCAAACTTTTGCAGTAAGTCATTGAGAAACTGCACTTCACACTCTTTTGTATCCCCCATCAAGATTAAGTCATCTGCATAGATGGCATGTGTGATACGTGGGCTGGTATACGCCACCTTAACTCCTTGTATCCTCCCTCTATGTGTTGCCCGTGCCAGTAACCTTGATAGCACTTCCATAGACATGATGAAAACATATGGCGACATAGGGCACCCTTGCCTAAGGCCTTGAGTAGGAGTTAGAAATCCGTCCCCTTGGCCGTTGATATTGATAGCATTGGCATTCCTTTATATGAGTGCCATTTCTCGGTTGGGTAGGAGTTAGATGCCTTGAGTAGGAGTTAGAAATCCGTCCCCTTGGCCGTTGATATGAGTGCCATTTCTCGGTTGCTCCTCTCCTTCCAAGTTCTCCAAGTTCCAAAGCTCCAAACAAAACAAATTACTTTCAGAAACTAAACCCTAATATTAATATAAGACTAAAGCTGCTAATCCACCTGCCGATTAGGGTTTCTTCCTCGCGGGAATCGCGATGTCTGCCCGGCTGCTCCAACGAGTGCTCAAGGAGCGCGAGCGCGAGCCCGACATCTCCATCTCCGCCTCCACCGAAGAAGAATCGGATTCTCCTCCGGCGACCGTTCCTGCCCGGAACCCTTTTGATCTCCTTGATGACCAGGTCCGTGTTTTATCTTCTACTAAACTCTAAACATAATTATGCCAAAACCAAGGGTTCAATCTGCAAAATAACCAACCATTCTTTTTTTTTTTTAGTTTTGCATATCATATGACCACCACAGAGCACCTTTGCTTTGCTGATCAAATGGAGCTAATTTCAGTGTGTGTAAGTGTAACTGATGATGAGACTACTTACCAGTTGAAATATGCATGCAACTCATTATTTTTGTTCTCTCTAACCTCACAAAGGATTTTGAAAATTCGTTGTCTGATTGGAGAGAACAGAAATTTTAGTTTCACAATAACTAATTGAACTTGATGGCCAATTGGTAGTTCAAGATTGCAAAATGCTAACCAGATGCATTATACATGATGCTTTTGCCATTCCCAATGACTAATTGGTTTGGCAGCTGTTTTTTACAACACTGATTTGAATTCAGCTCTATTGTATCATTGTTGCTTTCAATGTTTGTAGGAAGATGAAGAAGAAGGGGAAACCTCCATTGATCAAACATCAAATGCTAACACTGAACACGATGCACCACAAGCTGATAAACTTTCCAGTGTACCGGCTGTGACTAACCATAAATCCAAGAAAAAGAAGAAAAAGAGCAAGGATAAACATGCCCAAGTACCAAAAGTTCCACAAGATGAAAAATCTCTTGACTCAATCTTAGAGGACCTCTCTCTTACTCCTAACCCAAACCCCAGCAAGGTCTCAGAAGCAGGACATAACAACAGAGGAAAATTAGCTGCCTCGATGTCCGTATTGGCTGTGGACCCTAAGCATCTGAAGGCTGAGAATGAACTCAGAAAGATTTTTGGATCGAAAGTTGTGAACTCCTTCCAGAATCAAAACCCTGGTAGCAGCAGTGCTGGCATGAGGAACATGCACGGGGCTAGGCGTGGAGTTCACAATCCCAGAAAGACGGTACTTGTTACACCAATGGCATATTGGCCTAGGTGGGATGGGTCGCTGTCAATGGAATTGATAGAGACCAAAAATGGCATAAACTATTTCAGGTATTTAAATTTTTTTTATAGCATTGGCATCTAACTTTACATGTTGCATGGTAGCTCAAGCAGTAAGAACACTGGGCTGACTTCTAGGAGGTCAAGCGTTCAAGCCCTGCATTCCTATGATAGGCTTGGCAAGCCAATGTAAAATCTAGCCATAAAAAAAATGACCAAGGTTGGGACGTCATTTCTAGCCTACTCCAACTTGTTTGGGACAAAGGCTTTGAACATTGGTATCTAATTGTATAATATCCCTTATACTGTGCTGGGGTTAATGTCCCCAAATTTTTTAGGCTATGCACAAAGATATGGTATTTTATATATTATATAGGTATTTTCTGAAGAAATTACTTGTTAAACCCATAAAATTGTAAGTATCCTTCCTCTGCTGAAACCTGTGGTAACTATTTGGATGTGATTATTACATTGGTATAGAAGTAAAGTATGATTGGTTACTTCTTAATTTGTTTTCATCATTTACTTCAATTACATTAGGGTTTTTCTTTTCTTATTGTTTTCATCATTTACTTCTTAATTTCTTTTCTTATTGTTTTTCTTTAATTACATTAGGGTTTTTCTTTTCTTATTGTTGCAAGAACCAATTGGGCTCTTTAATTGTTTAATTGTTGCCGCAGCAAGCCGATCATAATAAACAAACTTCTTTTTTTTCACATAGGTATGTACCATCGGACTCCTATCGGCATGCACAAGAGATATTTGAGGCTGCCAAGGCTGCAAATGATTTGAATTCAATAGCCCGAGTACTTCAACACTACCCTTACCACCTTGATTCCCTCCTAACCTTTGCGGACCTCTATAGATATAGTGGGGAACACCAGGCCTCAGCGGATGCTGTTGCAAAATGCTTGTTCGCCTTGGAGTGCGCATTCCACCCCCTCTTCTCGCCTCTAAATATTAATAGTGGCACCAACCGTCAGTTGAAGTATACACACGATATTAACAAAACCCTATTCAAGGCTCTGTTTAGCCACATGCGAGCCATGGACAGGCGTGGCTGCCACCGCTCTGCACTAGAGGTGTGCAAATTTCTTCTCTCTCTAGACTCTGATGACCCAATAGGCTCCCTCTTTTGCATCGACTATTTTGCTCTCAGGGCACAAGAGTATACCTGGTTAGAGAGGTTCATTGAAGAGTACAACTGTGATACTTCCCTCTGGCTATTCCCAAACTTCGCCTATTCTCTGCCAATTGCACGATTCTACATTGAACGCGATGGCAAGGATCTTGAGGCCAGTTCTGACAAGGCAAGTGCTCTTGAATTAATGAAGCAAGCTCTGATGTTGCACCCTCTGGTGTTAGATAAGATTGTTTCAAAGGCACCTCTCAAAGATGCTGTGTGGGCCCAGATTTTGAGGAATGTGTTCTTTGGGTCTGCCAAGGCAGGTGGTCCCACACTAGAGCATTTAATTAATATTTATGTCGAGAGGAGCTATATAATGTGGCGGTTTCCAGAGCTTCAGAATTTGTTGAAGCAGGCAGCTTTAGAGGTGGTTGAGATAGTCAAAGGTGGTGGCACTGAGGCACGTGATTGGGTGTGCGTCAGAAAAGAGGCTTTCTCATCGGACAAGAACGAGTAAGTGTTTATTTATAATTTTGAGAGGGCACTGAGGCATGTGATTGCTGAAATTTGTTGTGTAAGGTGTAAAGCAAATTTTACTAGAGTACAATGCATTAGCAATCTCGGGTTTACAATTGTTTTTCTCATTTTTTGGGAAATCCCTTGTTCCTTAGATTCTTTTTTATGAACACGGAGTAACTGATTGCTGTTGCAAGCATGTTATTTCCTTTCTTGTGAAATTACCTCTGGTCCTTTAATTCTCAACGGGTGTGTTTGGATGCAACGGAATAAGCCGGGAATAGAGAATAGGAATAAGAAATTTCGGTTTGCGTGCTTATCCTTATTCCTTATTCTTATACCATGGTTTTGTTAGTATAGGAATAAGGGTCCTTATTCCTTATTCTTGTGTTGTTTGTGTTGCACAAGAATAAGAATAAGCATGCAAATCGAAATTCCTTATTCCTATTCTCTATTCCTAGCTCATCCAAACACACCCAACATGTCTAATGCACCCTACTAATTTACTTTAGAAAGTGCCCACAGTTTGCCTTCTTCCTCGCTTCGGATTTTGATATTTGTCTATTTGGGCTGCTTATACTGTGTTCATTTAAATGGTTTATTTCTCATTTGCAAGGTTTAGTGAAATTTGTCATGTTTTACAGTTTTGTTGGTTAGTTTAAAGCACTTTTATTGGGGGGGGGGGGGTAATATTTATGTTATATCTGTGCAAAATTAGTAGAATTGTGTGTATATCTTTGCTAACTAGAGGGGAATAATAGTACACCGCTTCTCCCTTTTCTGCCCATTTTGTTTCATTAATCCACAAAATATATCTGGTTTCTGTCCTATAGATCACAAGAGAAGCCATAAAAATGGGGATATTGAGACTATAGGAATTATAAAGAAGGCTGATATCAGCTCCTTCCACCCAGATTATTTCTTCTGATTACAGTATTGGAATGTATAGGTACTCCCATCTGATGGTATCTGATTTCTCGGACACTGTACCAACATTACCCCCAGAAGAGCTAAGGCCTTTCATGTTGGGTCCGGAAATGGCTGCTGGAGTTCCAGAAGGCATGATTGAAGAAGGGGACGTAATTCCAGAGAGGTTGCGGGTCCCGCGTGATGTGGCTGGCCGTAACCCTGCAATTGTGTTCCTAGAATCACTTCTGCCCTGGGTTGATTATGGGGTTGTGGACAGAGATGGCAACGATGATGACTTTGACCATGATGGTGAGGGTGGCAATGATGTGGACAATTGATGGTGGTTAGTATTATTTTACGGTTCTTTCAGAAGTTCTTATGTTTATGTGGTCAGGATTATGCATGTCTCATGTACCCTATAAGACATGAAATTAGCATCCATGATAAATCATTTCTCAATTTCTTCAAAGATTGAAAAAAGTTACTAGTTGCTCATCTTATCTCTCATGTACTCAAAATAAATGATGAGTAGGCAGTTATGTCCATTCTAATTGAAAAGGTGGAATCAGTGTTTTGGGGCATTATCATATTTTCCCAGCTGGATATGTGTTATTTCAGTTGGTTTGTAGGGTCAGAAATAATTTTTTGTTTGAAGACAATATCCTGAACTGCTAATGGTTTGAAATACCTACTACACATCTTTGGTAGATTGTGCTATTATACCTTGATTTTGTATGTTTCTTACCGAGTTGATATTTTGAACAAACCTGTGTACTGAAACCAGTTTCAGTCTGGAATGTACCGAAAGGTAAGAGAAGTATTCATCTCTTTTGACTTGAAGCTGTTCTAACCAGGTTCATAGTAAGCTTTACAGCCTTTACCTTTTTTTTTTTTTGTTATTCTAAATTAAGATCTTAGAACCATTCAACCTCCTGGCTATATCTGGAACAATATCTAGGTACATATTGGAAGAAAACTTTGCATTATCAGTTTTATGTATAATGTATTATTTATTTCTTATTGCAGGTTTGGAATTCACAAATTCATTCGCTTAATCTGAAATTTGGTCTCATCATTCTACTCTTATGAATGGGTCTAAAATATTTCATATGATACTCGTTTTCTGTTTAACATACTCACATATAGAATTTTTTTTTCCTTTGTGTGTGCGTGTGCATGAGGAAGTGAGAAGAGATGATATCAGACGTATGCAAATTCTAGTCTGTTTCAGGAGCAAAACACTTGTATTCTTTTTATTTGTTTTAGAAATTTTGGAGGTAGCTCTTGTTTGTTGGAATAAAACACTCTAATCTGGTTTACATTGCGCCCTCTCAATTTATGGCCTTCTAGTTTGCAATTTTCTAGGTATTAATCTCTGTTTGCTTATACTTCTTTGTGTAAATTTTGACTAGGAAAATTCATATTAATGGCAGTGATTTGGCTCTCATTTGTTGTACAACATACAAAGTTTGTTTGTAAACATAGAAATGTATATACATGGTAGTCTGGTTTTGTTGCTAGAAGGCTCCGGACTATCTTTTCATAAGGTATTTGTTTGGATGATATTATTATATGATTGTTGTGGGTGAAAAAAATGACATAATATTAGTCGTGAAACTTTGATCAGGTGCTCTAAAATAAAACAAAGCGTTTGTGTTGATATATGAAAGCCAAGGCATTTCTGGGTACTGAAGATTACTTGTGGTATAGGATAAAACTTTTGAAATTTTAGAAAGGGAGGGAAAGAAACAAAGGCAATTTGGGATTGTAGATCCTATGTTTGCTACAAGTGTGTAGCTTTTCGTTTGTCCTTGGAACTTTTCATGTATGTAGTGCATGGTTGTACAGTCAGCAGTGCATCTCGTACGTCGTATGAATGATGCCAATAATTTTAAAATTGTTAAAAATATTTTACTTCTATAATTAAGTTGGCAGGCAAATGCTATATCGCAAAGTAGAGGAGGAAATAATAACTTTTGGCAAAATTGATGTCGGTGAATAAGACTCCTTGTGAAAGCTAAATCAAAATCTTCCAGAAGTTGCCTAATAAATTGGAGTGATGAATTTTAAAATTTTCTTTTTTACACGGAGTACTTTATTCACTTTTGTTTGTTCAAAGACCTTCACATATTTTGCTCTTTATTCCAATTTATTTTTTCTTATTTTCTCAGAGTCCAAATTCCTTTGGTTGGCACCGTGATTAATCCCTTCCCAACGCAAAAAGGTTGCACTATTTGTCGCCACTGAAAATCCAGGGGATTTCATTGCTCAACTTTTTTGGTGTTGTTTTGATTGCAATATTGGATTGATTTTGTGCATTCCCGGGCCGTGGTATATTTAAACTGTTTTCTCTTGTTTTAATTAGTTAACCATATCATAACCACGTTTAACAATTTTTTAGTATTTTTTTAATATCTGCAGAAATTAAGTTGAAATAAAAAAGCTTCTCTGTGGGTATTTCTCCCAATTTTTTACCATGCCCTTTTGCTGTTTTGCATGTATTATATTATATCACTTTCAATAATTTACGTGCACTTATTAGTATGACTGTGTCAATTATTCATATTGAGTATCAAATGATATGAAAACCAAGCTGGAAATAATAAGCGAAATGTTGCATTATTTATATAATTAAACTAAACCAAATTAATCAAAGGAGGCAAAGAGAAATTCCCAATAAACTTGGTTTACTTGAAAAAAAAAACCATTACGTTGGAAAGCGAAAAGATAAAAAAGCTTGCATGATAATAGATTAAGAGAATATTAGTCATTTGGAAAAAAAAATAATAACGAAAATGTTTGCTTCAAGCATGCTTGCCGTTTCAGTAGTCGTTCCGTTCCCGTCTCATTTAAATAGAATGTCTGTATTCCGATGCACCATGTGGTCCATGTCCCTTGTTTCAAATGTTACCGGTAATAGATTAAATTGACAGCTTCAATAAATATATCAAAGCAAGGTTTTATAAATAAATTTAATAGACACGCTAGATCAGTTACCGAATTTTATTTAATTTTGTGCCTCAATTGAAATTCCACCAAATA
The DNA here is from genome assembly GCA_028095005.1 of Rhynchospora pubera. NCBI lineage: Eukaryota > Viridiplantae > Streptophyta > Magnoliopsida > Poales > Cyperaceae > Rhynchospora > Rhynchospora pubera. Next base: position 66,862,117 of record CM051461.1, on the reverse strand, counting down.
TCATTAAATACGAATTGTTGTAGATTTGAAGTGATTAAGTTATATCATCAATGATAAAATTTGTATCATTTTTAATTTTTCTACATATGTAATATATTCAACTATAGATCACATTTTAATTGCCAGATTCGAAAATCATAAGTTCGTATTTACTATCAACAATGTTTATTTATTGTGAAAAAACTCAAACCTCTGTATAGCAATACAATCATTGATACTTAGATATATATATTTTTTATTTTAATGAAACTTTATACTGATTTTTAACATAAATAACTTAACATATAACATACAATCATTGTTAAGTAAGTACGGAAGGCGAAAAAAAGAAAATAAACAGCCAATCCGTCACTAGTTATTATTTAAACAGGCATGTGAAAAGATTTTATTCGTCATTTGCTTGTTTCCTCGTAAAACGGAACGAAACCGAAATAGAAACCGGAGCGGAACGGGGTTGACAAGCTTGGCTCCAAGCCTCCAAGCAAGCGAGCAGCCTCGTTGCTGTCCTGTCCTTTCCAGTCTCTCCTCTTTAACTTAATAGAAAGAAACCCAACACGAGTGAAAATAATAAAAACAAAAATAAGAAAAGAAGAGAGGAGAAACCCTCGTAGCCTCAAAGCATAGCATAGCTTCTCTCTCTTTCTATTTAGCTATTTTATCTCTTTACTTGTCACTTTCTCTCAATCGGCGAAAGAGTAACAAGGGTGTTTCAAAACCCTAACATGCGATCTTATCAGGTCAGCTTCCTTGCTAATTTTGCCTCTCCATTTTACTTGTTTTCATTCAATTGCCTGCTCCTTCTTTCAAATGGTGCGTTTGGATCTTAGGATGCTAGGGTTTCTTCATCGCTTTTGCTTCTTTTCTTTTTTTTTTTTGGTTTTTTTTTTTTTTTGCATTTCCAGTTGCCGATTTTTATGATTTTTGTGTTTCTTTGTGTAAGAGAACGATTGGGAGCAAAGCTAGTGGATTTATATTGATCGATCAGTCTGAATTAAAGGTCCTAATTATAAAATGAGGGTTTTAGAAATATGCATTTGTTTCACTTTTAATAGCATATTCATTAAATTGACCGATAGGTTGGTTTCTAACCAAGTATTTCAACTCATTAGCACGATGCTGTTTTTCAATTGAATATATCTCTGTCCGATTATATGCATTTCGCCCAATTCACCTGATTTCTTTACTGACTTGTAACAGAGATCTCATTCATTACAAAATATAAATAAGGATTATGAATTCACAATGTGAACTTATAAATCAAAATTTTATCGAGCAGAAAATAAATAAACTAGAAGGGCATTCTCTGAATTAGCTATATACAGGATTCTTAATGGCTAATTAGGACCGGAGATGACTCACCATTTGTATAGTGGCTTCACTTAACATGCTTATTATGGCTTAACAATGGTATTTTCTGCAATGCAGATAAGTGGTGCTAAATTATAGAAGAAAAAAGAAGTAAATAGAAAGAGGAAAAAATAACTAATGGAGTCCAAGAATGGTACACCAGCACAGTCAATACGTACAAGTGACAGATTACGGAAGAGGCCAAAGTACTATAACAAGGGATACTTTTACTACCAATCATCAATAAGGAAAAAAGTCAAGTCAAAAAAGCGTACTGCAGCCTCTCAAATTGCAAAAAAGATTCTCACTCGCAAGCCTTCTGGACGAACTGTATCCACCGATGTAAACATATTATTTTTGCTTCTCTCTCATGACATATAAGTATAACACTTGATTGCCTGACACTATCAAATATCTCACCCAAGGCCTTTGTGGTTTTTACAAAATACCCAACTGGTAATCTAGATGTGGATGTGGTAATCCAATCTTTGGGATGAACTAGGTTTCGTTTGTTGTCTGTTGTTGAGATATTTTGTTATCTTTCATTGACTTAACCTCCCATGTAGTGGGTAGTATTTTTTGCGAGTAATGACAACAGCTTAGTATTAGTTGCAAATGCAAAGCATCCTTAAGTGGTGGACATGCATTGCAATATTAGTTGTACTTTGCGAAAGAACTTGCATAATGAACAAGATTAAGCAGTTTCACCTATCCAGAAATGTATCAGAAAGCAACCAGTTGAAGAGGGTAAAAAAGTTTAAACACAACAGAATATTGGCACTGTTCTGTTCTGACTGCTTCAACTGTGGTTTTTTTTGTTTTTATAGTCTATTAACCTGAGACGCTCAACTAGAAAAAGGAAAGTTTCAATTAATCTTGAAGGATATACTGACACCTCTAGCTCTGAGGATGATGACCTTATGGTGAGTTTTAGTTCTCTTTATTATAATAGCTGTGGTTTAACCTTTACAATTGAAATTCCAACCTTATCAGGACAAGCATGTGTGTTAACATTTGTTTGTTGGTATAGCATGTCCTTCTTTTTTTTTGTTGGGGGTGGGATGGGCTAGAGGAGGGTGGAAACAGGTATATGAAGGATGCATGAGCTTTCTCAAGTGGCTATTTTTGGTACTATTTTGTCATATATATTTTTTTGAAATCTTGATATAATTTGATCTTTATGCTGTTCTACAGACTCCGAGGTTTCGTACTTCCAAAAACAAATCCGTAAACAACTCCAACCATGAGTTGTCCCCTTATAGAACTAGAAAAACCAAGAGACTACCAAATTCTAAAATCGCTCCCCGCCGGGAGGGCTTACGTCCTCGTAGGTCCCCAGGGGGGAGACTCCTCCGCCATTACCAAGAATCTGAAGATGATGAGGAAGAAGAAGAAGAAGATGATGATGATGATGATGAAGAAGAAGAAGAAGGAGAAGGAGAAGGAGACACCTCTGACACAGATGAGAAAGGGGCACAGAAAGAAAACGGAAATGGCAATGAAGAAAATGGAAATGAGGAGGAAGAGGAGGCTGATGGAGGGGACGAGGCTGAGGAAGAGGAAGATGATGATGAGCAGGAGGGGAGGAGGAGGTATGATTTGCGTGAACGCTCTGAAGTTCGTAGGCCATCACCTGAGAAAGGGGATAAACAAAGGGCCCCGCGTTCCCCACGTAGAGTTTTGCACCATGGCATGGGGCTTGCAGGTCCCAGGAATGGCAGGTATGGAGACAAAAAAGATTAATACTATTTTTTGTGGCTGCTTGTTGAGTAAAGCCACGATGACTGTTAATGTGTAAGTCAATAATAGAACATGTGAAAACCATGAACTATTACTGTTTTACTGATTTCACTACAGGATGAGCTCCCTAGTATATTAATGTCGATATAGGAGAACAGATATGGTTAAATTTGCTTTGTAGCTTTCTTCCAATAACTGTTTAAGCTAATATTAAGTTGATATGTTGCATCGATACAAATCTTAGAGATGATACGGTGATTTCACTTCCTTTGAAAACTGGGGATTTCATTGTTGCTATAGGAGGTTTGGCCACAAAAAATCAATTAAAGTTTCATCTTTTCTGTGTGGCATTAGAAAGATTTGTGTAGGATAGGTTTACTGAATTAAAAGGGAAGTTAGATTCAAGGTTCTATCAGGCGTATAGAATTGTTAATTCGGAGTATACATTAAATCCTAGGATAGTTCTGCAAATTAGGAAGGTTCTCTCCTTATTCCCAAGACGAGAAGAAAAACCCTAGCCGTAATTTTATATCACAATCACAAGCGAGAACGACATATCAGACCCCTCTATTCCCATGTTTAGCTGTATCCGATCTTAAGCCTCCATTATTTCTTATTAAGTATTCAGATATGGCTCGTGGACGTGGGCGTGGGCATAGGCGTGGGTATGTCAAATTTTTTGTCTTTATTTTTCCAAGATTAAGCATCTTCTATTGTATATGTATTAAACTAAAATTTCCATTAATGTACCTTTCTGGTTCTTTGGTTGGTAAAATTTACAAGAATGCAAACTTCAGCATTTTATTGTTTTATTAATTATTAGCCATAAATAATATAATAAAATTTCCAAATCATTTCTGTATTTTATTCTGATGACACCTTAATGAACTTATCAACCATGGCAGGTACCTGAAGAAGGGTGGGCCTCGTATGCACAAGCGACCACGCTTTGCACTTCCAGATGATTCTGATGACTCTCTGTTGGTTGATGAGCACGATGGGGGACCCACCGTCCCTTGGAGCCGTGGCAGTGCCCGTGCTGGTGCACCGTTGTTTTTGGGTGGTATGGAAATGCAGGGTTCATCCGCATGGGGTTTAAATTTGGCATCATCTGGCTGGGTTCACCAGGGTGAGACCAGTGCTGTGGCTGCTGGTCTGACCCCTGGAGTTCAGACTGCTGGCCCCAGCTCGAAGGGCGGGGCTGATATCCAGCCTTTGCAAGTAGATGATAATGTTAGCTTTAATGATATAGGTGGTTTGTCAGAGTATATAGATGCTTTAAAGGAGATGGTATTCTTCCCTTTGTTATATCCAGATTTTTTTGCAAACTACCATATCACCCCTCCTAGAGGAGTCTTGTTGTGTGGCCCCCCTGGCACAGGGAAAACCCTGATTGCCAGGGCTTTAGCATGTGCAGCCTCCAAGGCAGGTCAGAAGGTGAGCTTTTACATGCGAAAGGGGGCTGATGTGTTGAGCAAGTGGGTTGGTGAGGCTGAAAGGCAGTTGAAGCTTTTATTTGAGGAGGCACAGAGAAACCAACCATCTATTATTTTTTTCGATGAAATTGACGGGTTGGCACCTGTCAGGTCAAGCAAACAAGAACAGATCCATAATTCGATAGTATCTACCCTTCTTGCCTTGATGGATGGCTTGGATTCACGTGGCCAGGTTGTCTTAATTGGTGCCACAAATCGAATTGACGCAATTGATGGAGCTCTTCGTCGGCCAGGCCGGTTTGATCGAGAATTCCACTTTCCCTTGCCAAGTTATGAAGCCCGAACTGAGATACTGGACATTCATACCCGCAAATGGAAAGATCCTCCTTCAGATGAGCTCAAGAAAGAACTTGCTGCGAGTTGTGTTGGGTATTGTGGAGCTGACCTAAAGGCCTTGTGTACGGAGGCGGCGATTAGGGCTTTTAGAGAGAAGTACCCTCAAGTGTATACCAGTGATGATAAATTTGTGATAGATGTGGACTCAGTACAGGTTGAGAAGTACCATTTCTTGGAGGCAATGTCAACTATCACTCCAGCAGCACACAGGGGTTCAATTGTGCATTCAAGGCCCCTTTCTCAGGTTGTGGGCCCCTGCCTCAAGAGGCATTTAGAAGGGGTCATGGACCGTATTTCTGATGTTTTTCCTTTTATTAATGAGGATGTCTCCAAGTACTCTCTCCTCTCATTTGGCTCAGCAATCCCTCTCGTGTATAGACCGCGCCTCTTGATATGTGGCGATGATTTTGGTGGACTGGTCAGTTCTCTGTACTTATGGACATGAAACCCATGTCATTGCTCAGTGCATTGTGCCGTTGAACCCTTTTCATTGCACAGTGCATTGTACCATTGATTGTCTTATTGTGGTTTCAGTAAAATGAACTAGAATATGAATTATTGGGAAAATAATTTTTCTCCATAGGTAACTTTTGTTTAATTGGCTAATATAAATTAGTTGTAACAGGATCATGTTGGGCCAGCTGTTCTTCATGAGCTGGAGAAGTTTCCAGTTCATTCTGTAGGGCTTCCATCTCTTCTTTCAGACGCTAGTGCAAAGACTCCTGAGGAAGCTCTGGTGCACATTTTTGGAGAAGCGAGAAGAACAACCCCCTCCATTTTGTACTTGCCACAGTTCCATTTGTGGTGGGAAACGGTAAGTCCTGGCTATATTATTCTTCCATGCATGCTCAGTCTTGATAGGAATCTACATTTAGCAGAAGATATTGTATTTGAAGCATTCAAAGTTTATCTACTTTTTGAAATTATTTTTATTTGTGCAGTTGTAGTGCAATTATTTACTTTCTGGTACCCCATACCGGACTATCAAAGTATACTAAATATCACCTTATACGCTCTGGTACTGGTCAGAGTATAGTAATACTTGTGAATGTGTATCAAAGTCCTGCCTCTGTAGTGAGCACTGTGATTACTAGATGATTTGGAATTAGAAAGTTGAAGAGAACCTGTTATAATGTGACGTCAATTATTATTCTATTATATATGGATACCAACTTCATATTTGCATAGGCACATGAGCAATTGAAGGCTGTGCTGTTGACACTTTTGGATGACCTGCCATCCAATCTCCCAGTATTGTTACTTGGGACTTCTACCGTCTTATTTGAGCAGTTAGATGAGGACTGTGCATATATTTTCACTTCACGTAACACGTATGCCCCCCCCCCCCCCAAAAAAAAAAAAAAAAAAATCCCAAATTCAACATATATAACTCAAATAAACAATAATCTTTTGTTTGGTAGGTATCAAGTAGATAGGCCGTCCAAGGAGGATAGATCTAGGTTCTTTGATGCACTGTTAGAGGCAGTGGTTTCCTTGCAAAAGGAAGAGTCTAAAACCAAATCAAAGGACCCCAAAACCGTAACAGAACTTCCAAAGGTACCGAAAGAAGTATCTGGACCAAAGCCTGCAGAACTGAAAACCAGGGCTGAGGCTGAGCAGCATGCAGTGCGCCGTCTTAGAATGTGCCTCCGAGATGTTTGCAACCGGTACAAATAGATCCCTTTCATGGAGTCTTTGCATATATGTCTTAAGTTATTAGGAAATTGCAGAAGCAATGAGGTCCCTACTATCTTGATAAGTTGTAATTAATTAACTGCTAAGCTCTTGAATTGAATTGGGTCAGTTCAGAAGATTGATAAACTATGATGTGCTTCTTTTATGTGCCTAATGATGGGTATTAATGCACTTGAGAGTTCAAACAGTAGTAGAAGCTGATTTTAAATTTAATGATAAGACACGTGACTTTTTAATCCACTTTTTCCCCATATTTTAGAGTTTATGGATTTATTATGTTGATGAAGCATTATCATTGTTCTTCATGTAGAATTTTGTATGACAAGAAGTTTTCGATGTTTCACTACCCAGTAGCAGAAGAAGAGGCGCCAGATTACCGGTCAGTTATCCCAAACCCAATGGATATGGCCACTGTGTTGCAACATGTTGATTCAGGCCACTACCTGACCCGGTGCTCCTTCATGAAGGATATAGAACTAATTGCCTCCAATGCTAAGGTTTCATTTATTTCCTTCAGCCCCGAAGCTTTCCTGGCACTCTCTTATTGGTCTGTCCACGAATATGATCCAGCTTGTCTACTGCCTTTGCTTTGCTGGTTTTACTAGCAAAGTGGTATCAAACAGTTAGGACCTGATTCAAATTTGTTTGTCTGATAATTTTCACTGCCCACTGAAAGATTGCCAATCCTTTCTTATATGGCAGGCCGGGTTTGTGCTTAACAACCATTATGCATAGTCATACTATGTTTGTATAAAGTGTACTTTGTGTATATAGTGACACCTGCAATTTGTGATCATTATGGGTAATCCTTTAATTGGTATTTTTAAATTCTGCAGTACTCAATAGTCGCAAAAATCTTGCTGCAATTTTTTAATGTTTGGTTTTGCATCTGTACTGTAATAAAGGCTCTGCTGTATGCTTGCCTTACTTTTTCTTAATTTCTTATTTAATGCACAGGCCTACAATGGAACAGAGCGTCCTGAGGCTTATAGAATTGTCAGTAGAGCTTGCGAGCTTCGTGACGTGGTATCTTATACTTCTGTTTAAGGCCTAGGAACATTTCCTAAATATATGTAAATCATTCCCTGAGTTCTTCCTATGAATACACATGACATTGGTGATGCTTTCAATATTTCTATAGTGAGATAAGATTGTTTCTCAATTCGTGCTGTTTTTCAGGTTGAAGGCATGCTTTCACAAATGGACCCAACATTGGTCTCCTTCTGTGAAAAGATAGCTGAACAAGGGGGCCCATTGCACTTCGAGGAAGTTGATACTGCTGGTTCAATCTTGCAATCAAACCCGGTGGCTCAACTGGCAGTTATCACAAGAACTAGTGCACGGCTTCGCAATGTCCAACCTGAGGTCAACCTCTCTCAAAGCTATGAGGTGCTGAAGCGTCAAAAGAGAAGCACTGAGAATGAGCAATTGGGTAATTTTATTTTTATTTTTATATCTTTACATGATGTTGTTGGGATTATAATGTGGTAAGTAAATGTTTATATGGAAATTAGAATGTATTATAATTATTATCCTGGTAGAAATTAACTTATCTCTTTTCATTATTCTCAAAATGGTATCTTGTTCAAGAATGAATATTTAGTTTCTTACTGTTATTCTCTTTTCATTAGTTCTAATTGATTGCTTTTCTGCTGCATAATGTGGTTGATTGTCATAAATGGATAAATAGGAAAAACAGTAGAACCTTCGTGGACCATGCCTTCTCATCTAAAAGTTAATTTAAATCAAAAAAGAAGGAGAAAAATGTGTGTTGATTGTTTTGTTATGCTATCTAACACAGTCATATCAGGCGCAGCTAAAGATGATAAAGGTCCTAATACCGACCCTGACTTGATGAGGCCTGATTCTACACAAGCAGAGCCTACTGAGGAACCCAATTCAAATGGGCCCGAAAATTCTTTATCAATTCCTGAAGTCAGTTCCAGCTCCCTTCCGGGCAATGGAACTAAAGATGTGGAGATGCCTGACGCTGATTTCACAGATAAGTTAGAATCTATAAAGCAGCGTTTCATGGAACTAACAGAAGAATATGGGGTGCCTCAGTTGGAGATTCTCTATACGAAGGTAATTAGAGGCTTGATTTCAGCTAAAAATAGAGAGGCTCGGCAAGATAGTAAGCAGTTTACTGTGAGGTATCTCTTCAGATTTGTGGAAGAGGCCAACAATTTTTAATCCTAGGAATCTAAAATATTGTTTTATTTCTTTTTTATTCATCATTTAAAATTAACTCTCATCGTTACTCTTTTTATTTCTTTCTCCCTTGTATAGTTAGTTGTTCGCTAAGTAACTATTAGATATCAGATGGCTAACTGCCCTTTTTCCCCTCCATTTATTGTTGTCACCTTATTTAGTTTGTTATCATGGGTTTTTTCAGAGATAATTCTTTGGAAATTTGGAGAGGATAATCTTTTGGTTTTCATCAGTAGCTCTGTGGTTTTTTTTTAGTTGCAATTGCACTAATATGTAATAGGTTTGGTCACCTTTTAATAAAACCTTACTAGGAAAGCCGCTTGCATAAATGATAAAGCGATATTATACTTTTTCAAGTTCTCACTCCAACATACTCTCTAAATAATTTTGGTCACTTTTCAGACAGCTTAATAGTCGAGTGTGTATTTTATTTTTATAGCAACTCGGTGTGCATTTTGCAATATTTAAGCGTGCATAGGTACCAAGCGAATATGCATTTTAAATGTCGGTTGGACAACGAGTAATGAAGTTGAGAAGAGCTTGTACTGAATAATAGAGGGTGAAAAAGATGGAAGATGTTAGAATCAGCTCTTGGTACAAAAGGTAGGGGGTTTAAAATTCTGTTAGGGTCTAACATTTAATTTAAAAATAAATTGAAAGATTTGACCTTCAATTTATCTTCTAGGAAGACAAAAGATGTTATGAACTCTCTCGCATAGAGATTTTGTTACCGTGTCGTGAGATATTTTCTTTTCCTCCGTTCCAAATCAAGATCTGTCAATGGGTAGGGTAGGATACGGTAGAGACATTTCCGTTACCCGTATTCGTTAACATTTTCTTTACCCATATCTTACCCGTACCCGTTAAAAATTGACTTATCCGTACCCTACCCTTACCCTTTAAGAATTAACGATAAAGGTAGGATAACAGTAGAAAACGAATAATAATTATACTAATAATTCGATAAAAAAATGTACAATACGGATAAAAAGATAATATCAAATAAATATAAATATATTATTAAAGTGCAACATTGTATAATATTTAAATATAATAAAATCATATCTTCTCAGGTAAATTATCACAAAATTATGTATAACTAATTAATAATTGAAAGTTTTAAATTGAAGAATCAATACTTACTCATCATTGGATATTATAATCAAGGATGAGAAATAGTTTTCATTTTATCCTTCTGTCCCCATTGCTATTTGGTGTAGAAGGGAGAGATAGAGAAGAGAGAGGGTAGGAGATGGAGTACTTGAGGAACAGTCTGACCTTAGAGAGAGATCAAGCAAGAAGATAAAAGGTCACGGATCGGGAGAGAGAACATTTTCGTCCAAATACTATATAGTTCATTATTTTGTTAAAAACTATTGTTAAATTATATAAAATGATTAAAAATGATTTATATCTATTTTTGAGATGATTAAAAGGGGTTATGTCTAAATTTGAAGTTTCAAGGGGTTATTTCTAATTGGAGATGTTTCAAGAGGTTATATCTAATTTTACCTTAATTTATTAGGTCATCATCTATTTAAATAGACCCCGTTTCTTTTCCGACCGTCCGATCTTATCCTATCCTATCCTATCCTATCGCCGTCAATTTAATCTATGTCCTTCCTTCTCTTTTATTTTTCTTTTTTCTACTTTTCTTCCACCCACCTTGGAAACGGAACGGATATATTTCCCATTCCGTCTAACAAGTAACAACACTTGATCACAAATATTTTGATAAATAAATATATTACAAATTCCTCGATTTCTTTAACATAACTGATTTTTTATTTGTTTTTTTTTTTCCTGGTCCGGACATGCATCGGGGCTGCAAAATTTCCTGTTCATACAAAAATAATGTAACTTTTAGTTAATCCAAATGCACAATTCACATTTTCGTTGATTTTTATTTTTTCCCAAACAAAGTTTGGTCAGTGGACAGTGGCCCAAGGCAGTTGTATGAAAGAAAAATAAATCTGTTACAAAGTTATACGTTAATTACAAACATTGTCCAACTATATCCAATATTTCCATTTTCCAATATAAAGTATTCAAGTATACTGCCCCATGAGTTCTGACATTCTATATTTGACACTTTTGCTATTTAGTCCCTACTTTTATAAAAAGGCAACAAAGAACTAAATCAGAGATGGGAAAATAGAAATTTTGCAATTTACATATTAGTGTCATGTACTAATTCACCGATTTCCTCTCTCTTGTCATTCCAGTTCCTCTCTCTACATCGGTCCGCTTCTGTATCACAAAACACCTGAAATAAATACAACAAATGATCAAAACAATATCCGTTTAAGGTAGATAATTTATTAATTTCAGATATCTCAAATGCAGAAAAGTATATACTTTATTATTGATAATAACTCATTTTCAAAAAAAAATTTATTGATAATAACTTGAGATACAAGAGATAATTATTATAAAGGCCTTGAAATCCTCCATTGAAAATTCAGGTGTATTAATAAATTTGCTCTCAAGATAGAAAATTTTAATAAGTTGCTGATTTTGAAGAGAAGTGCATTAAACAAAGACTTATTAATTGCTCCCAATTATGAGCCTAGCAATTCAATCCTTTGCAAATCGAAACAGATATTAATCCTAAGATATTTTATTGCCCCTTGACCAATGTTGATGCACATTATCACATATATCAATTTTGGAAAAGCAACTCAGGAATCCACAAGTTATTGTGGTCCCTGCAGATGGCCAGGTAAGGATTGCAAATGTAAGAGGCACTGCACTGATTGGGTGGCTAGTGTTTTTGCAGAGGAGGAAGACTTGCCGGGAGGCTAAGTCATCAGCTCCAATTTACTAGCTTTTTTAGTTGTTAAGATTGCGTTTTGTATTTGTTTGTATAAATTCTGTTGTTTTGTTTTCTTCGGCCTTCTGGCCTAGCAGATGCACGAGGTGGTTTATTGGTGTTCAGCGTTGTTACTAACGCTTGTAAACTATTTTCTTCATAGTAATTCTCTTTAGAATTCCCTTTTTGGGAATCTGTTCGTTTCAAAAAAAAAAAGTCAACCAATTATACTATATTTGTGTTAATAATGAATATGATTTGTGCGGTATATGTTAAATAGCAGTACTTTTTAATATTACCAAAAAATCCATTATCCATATTATGCAGTTATTCTCTAGTTCCTCTTTTCTACATGCCGCACAATAAAAAGAAAATGAAACCAAAGTATAGTATATTGATATATTTCTATGCTCGTAAAAGAAAAAATAAAAAAGAAACAGATCTGAATTAGCTGCAATTCAGCTGTGTTTTTCCTTTTCATGGGGCGTTTGGATCGCTTAGGAATTTGGAGAATTGCCTATCGAAATTGCTTAGGACCATCCCAAAAATTTTATCATTCCCATCATCCTCGATTTCCAGAAAGAGAAAACGCGTGAACTAACCCCTCCCCCTGCCGCGTACACTGTCCCCCCTCCTCCCTCCCACGTACGCTGTCCCCCACCCTCCCTCTCCCCCTCCTACGCACTTCATAACTGTTGAAGTTAATATAGTTAAATGTTGAAGGTAATATCCTAACTGCTGAAGTTAATATATATAATTGTTATAGTTATATATATTAACTTCAACAGTTACGATATTACCTTCAACATTTATGTATATTAACTTCAACAGTGACGATATTACTTTCAACATTTAAATATATTAACTTCAACTGTTACGATATTACCTTCAACATTTATGTATATTAACTTCAACAGTTACGATATTAACTTCAACGGTTTTATATATTAATTTCAACGATTTTATATATTAATTTCAACAATTATGATATTAACTTCAACGATTTTATATATTAATTTAACAATTATGCTCGGAAAGGGGAGGGGGAAGGGCGTACGCGGGAGGGAAACAGAAAATGCGTATAGCCAAAAATAAAAAACGCGTTTAATAACTGATGGGGATGGTGAATATCGGAGATGATCCTTATCACCCCCAATTTCCTATTCCTAGGCATAAATTTATTGGGAAGTGTGTAACTTTGTGAAGAGTTTAGATTGTTTATAATAAAATTATGCCTAGAATTTGTTATTCTTGCAAATTCTGGACACATCCAAACGGCCCCCATAAGTAGTTTTTTTTTTTTAATTAATGATTTAATGCAACGAGGGTAACTTGGAAATTATCAAAATTTGTAGAGCAGCGTATCTCTGATTAGCTTAAATTTGGAAGGAATTATGGCATAAAATCAATTTTGATAATTTACAGTAGCATATTTCTAATTAACAATTTAAGAATGACATCTCTCAAATTTATCAATTTATGTGGCATAAATCTAATTATTCGTTAATTTTAAATCATTTTACGTCCTAGTAATTATCGAAAATTATTGAAGTTTAAATAGAGTGAAAGTATCTTCTCAAATAGCCATTTTCCAATCCATCAACAAGCAATATGTCGACCAAATGGATTTAAAAATTTTAACTAATAGTGTCTACAATCTCTATGCGGGTACGGCCATCCAATACTTCTTTATTGTTTCGTAAAAATCACCAAACAATTTAATTGGGGAAAGGAAAAAAGTTGAGAATAATAATCAGAGAGGAGCCGAACCTGTAAGTAAAGGTGTCACCACCAGTCACTGTGTAATATATTCTCGGAAGGAAAGGGGCACTTCTAATAATGGCAACAAATTGATACTAGAGACAAGGAGGCTTTGATAACTATGATCTTGTCACGCTCCACACAAGGTGCAAACCTACTCTCGTTCCACCATGGACCTGTATTTAATGTTGATTTTATATTATAACATCATTTCCATAAGTTCAAATTACAGCACTGCTTTCAATAAGTATCTTTTTTTGTGAGACACTGAGACTAAAAGGACCGTATGATTGTCTTCCGCATGAATTTCAAAGGTGCAAATTTGTTCTTAGAAAAATCTAGTGTGCATTATTCATCTGGGTTTTCTACAAATATAGAAAAAAAAATGAGTTGTCGATGGGCGACATAATTTTTTTGATTGGAAGTGTATTTAATTCACATAATTAATAATTACCCAACCGATTATCAAGTTTTCAAACCTTTATTCGGTTTAGTAAATTTAAAAGTATTTCAATATATTGAAGTAATATAAATGCATTCACAAACATAAGTTTTTGCCAGGAGAATCTTGACCAATTTGTCGAGAAAAACAATAAAAATATATACTGTATTTTCTTTTTTTTAAAAAAAAAACAAAACATAATTAAGGTAGTTTAATTTATTTTTAAAATGCAAGAAATATATCGGTTTGTACGTCAGTCGAATATAGCAAAATTATTCGATTCAAAAGTTCAATAAATTATCATGAACCATACTTTTCTTGAGATGGAGGGATTCTTAAGCAGATGCGGGTCTTTTTCCTAAAAGAAACCTTTTATTATTTTGACCAAGAGGCAACTTTCATGATAACTTTAAATCCTTCTTATCTTTGGTCGGCTATGGTATATTCCAAAATGAATTGTTGCTCTTCACCATCTTTGCATCAAATATTTGATGGCTGGTTATAATTCAATCTTTCTGTTTGATCGCTTCAAATGAGATTTTTTGTACTTTATCAAAGGTAACATGATAACTCTTCTCAGTTTTTTTTTAGCATAAACATCATGTGTTTGATGAATTTAGGCTCCGTTTGGATGGTGTGAGAATAAGAAGAATAAAGGAAGAAGTGAGAAGAAATATTGGGAAGTGTGTAACTTTGTGAAGAGTTTGGATTGTTTATAATAAATTTATTCCCTTATTTCCGTATTCTCACACCTCATCCAAACGGAGCCTTTAAGTATTTAATTTGTCTCTGATTAGTCTAATGCAACCCTTAATTACAAATCAATACGTAGGATAAGATAATACAGATTATGCTAGCTGTTGAACACTAGTTCCGCATGCATATAATACATTAATTTGCACAGCAATTAAATTTATGAACATTTATATATATATTTATTGATCATAATATAACTAATTTTTTGAATGATTTTGTGCAAATGTGCACCATTAGTTCTATATTAGGACTATACAATACATATATAACTAAACTCGATGAAAGGATTCATAAATAATATCGATCACAATATTGAATTAATACACAAATAACTTAACTATGGCTGGGCGGATCTAAGCTTGAACCTTTAATTAATAGTAATTAGTCCATTCATCGATTCAGTACTCGGTAGGTCCACCTTATATGATCCCTTCGGTTGATTGAATGTTCCAACCGGCACATTGAGACGGACTCTGAGATCTTTCGTCATTCTAATAATTTAAAAAAAAGTATAATAACCATATTAGTTAAATCAAATTTGGGAAAATATATATATAATGCGATGGACGTCAAAATACCATTTTTTTCCCAATAAAAAAAGGAAATTTTGGACGTCCGCCCTTACTCTCATAATGTAGTTAATTTTTTTAAAAAAAGGTGCCCTCAATATGTGGACAAATAAAAATATTGATATTATTTTTTGTTTCATATAAAATTTTACATGTTAGACAATATAGATATGGTAAAATCAATAATTTAGTCTTTCCTTTTAAATAAGTAGCTAATTTGGCAGTAACTTAATATTTTTAATAAAAAAAATCTAAATTTGATCTAGACTACTGATAAGATCAAATTACACAAATCAATGGTCTATAATTGATATAAAAATTGTTTACATCCTTTTTATCTGACATGTTTACTCTTTTTATATAAAAGGTAAGTAATAAGGATAAGGATAAAGATTTTGCTAAGTGTTTGGTAAAACAACATTTACATTCTTTTATTTGACATGTTTGCTCTTTTTATATAAAAGGTAAGTAATAAGGATAAGGATAAAGATTTTGCTGAGTGTTCAGTAAAACAATATTATCGTGAATAACAAAGTCTATCTTGTAGGCAAAAGTATTACTGTGTGGTTGTACGGATCTCACGTGCCGTAGTAAAATCGAGCTCTATACATTATTAACGTCTTGTGCTATTTGACTTTATTTTTTAAAGAGCATAATAGCGTGTATTTACGTCTGCAGTGTTGTTATTTGTTGTAAAGCAACAGCAATTAAATGACTCGACATGCGAAAAATGTGAAATTTGACTCTAAGAAATCGATGCATCTAACCTGAGCCTGGTTGGGAGCTGCCTGGCTGAAGCGTTGTATCAAAATTCACGCAGTACCAATGAAACGAAACAAGAAAACGAAGACTAAACCAATTCTCTTTGTTCTCTTTTGTATTTTGTAGCGCTTGTTACGGATATGACATTGACTTGTGAGAAGGAGGAACAAATTTAGCAGACTAAAGGATAAAAAATCAAAACAATCCATAATTATCAGCACTTGTTTTTTTCTTTTCCTTTTTTCAAAGAAATGTGTCCTCTCTTTTTCAACAAATGGCACTCACACATTCCTCCCTTTACTAGTAGTACTTGGTTTTTTGCGGCACTAGTTTGTGTGATTTTTTGGTGTCAGACTGTCAGTAACCTGGACACTAGCTAATAGTAATAGAGAGCCCTGAACAGGAGCCAATACACGTTACTTATTAATTATATAATTTTTATTTAAAGCATAATTCATACAAATTTTGGCATTAAATGAAATAATAAGCAATTATCTTGGTATATGAAATATCAATTACCCAAAAGAAGGAAGAATGGTTTCACACCAACGGAAGGGCCACCAAATATAAAAAAATGAAACTAAAAAAAAATAACCAAGTGTTAATAAAGACCTGCGCCAGAATAGGTAATCAATGACCTTTTCATGTCAGGAAGAGAATAACATAAAGCACACGTCCAGGCCTGCCACAGAAAGTCTTACATATATAACAGGAAGGATTCTGAGAGTGCCCCCACAAACTTTGCCTCTGCAAATGTTTCGTACAGAGCTCCCAAAAAGCTTGAACCATTATTCCAAAAAGAAAAAAAAAGATAAAAAAAAAAAGCTTGAACCACTTTACACCCTGTTATATATAAGCAAGAGCCATGTATGGTTATTTAATCGCCTTCTTCTCTTCTCTCATTAGAGCGCCTCCCTCAGTTGTTGACTGTTTTAGGTACAGAAACCGAAGATTAGTTCACACCAGATACATGGCTGAAGAGGGAGAGGTAATAAGTAATGACTGATTGATTACTTCAACAATTCCTTTTGCACTCTCCAGTTGATGCACGTTTGTATGCCTGTTTCAATAATTTCTCTGTATTTCAAGAAATTTTGAAGAATTAACTTATTCATATGCACCATATGACTTGTCTCAATTCCATAGTTGATAAAATGATACATTAATTGTTGTAGGTGAACACGCACAACTGTTTATGAAGTGGAATATATAACCAACTTGTTTTATGTATTCATTTGTGTTCAACATTTTAAGAAGAGCCATTGACATTTTTTTTTTTGTGAACTTATTTTAGAAACCTACAGTTACTGAGTTGCTTGTCAGAATGGACTGCAATGGCTGCGTGCAAAGAATTAAGAAAGCATTGCATCACATAGATGGTAAGATGAGTATTCTGCCAGGAATTTTAATCCTCTCTCTTTTTTTTAACTCTTACATTATTTACCCTTCAAAAGATTAAAATTATTAGCTGGTGAGCTTTTCTTAATCAAGATATTATCAACGCCATTTTGTAAAATTGACCATGATGTTCTTTATTTAACCAAAAAAAAAATGTCTATCATCTCAAGAAATCTCCAGAAATGAATGCAATTTCAGAACTGAAGGTGACCCTTTTGTCTATTTTGATGCCTTCTTTATTCCTTTGGGTTTTCAACAAAATATAACTTCTTTTTTTTTTTTGTTTTTTGACTTTTTTCTCTCTCAGGCGTCTATGAGGTATACACAGATATCGCACAACAAAAGCTAACGGTAGTTGGCAGGGCTGATCCTGAAAGAATTGTAAAAGCTATCAAAAGGACTAAAAAAAATGCCACCATATGTTCGCATATCGATCCAGCAGAGCCAGCCCAGCCGATAAATGAGGAGCTGCCAGGTGGCGAAGCACCACCACCGGAGCCAGCTATTCTTGCAGAGGCAGCTCCTGTTATAGAACCAGTGCTCCCGGTAGTACAGGAGGCCAAACTGGAAATGAATAACATACCACCAGAAGTACGAATGGTTCACGAGTACTCACACGACTTTGGCCACAGAGACTATTGGGGCAGTGATCCTTATTATTACGGTGCGAATGGCATGAGGCAATACGAGAACAACCATAACTATGTGACACATAGTTATAATAGTTATAGGCCGTCTACATATGTATCAGAGTACCGTGGGTATACGCGATCGCCTATGCAAGAAGGACAGTATGGTGTACCGGCATACACTAACAACGACTATTATCATAGAAGGGAGAGAGCAGATGGTCAAATTACATCTGCTTTTAGTGATGAGAACCCTAATGGATGTACCATTGTTTAAGTAGGGTGTTTGTGAGATTACACTTGTTTTGGGGGCAAACTTTGTTGCAGTTGAATAGTGGCATGCCTTGCTATGTAATTTTAGATTATTGTATTTATTTCTAAATTAGCTTTAGTTATTATCCTAATTATATGATATATTAGGCTGTTTGAGGTGGTTTCCACGTGTTAAAGTCCTAGATAAGACCATTTTAGAGGAATAAGACGCAAGCTTGTAGATTGGGGGGGGGGGGGGGGCAATGACAGAATCTTTTTCTAGGAAAAGATTTACTTGCAACTGTTCGCCATTGAGATCTTGTGGATTCCAAGCACATCTTCAAGTTACTATAAATTTGCCTAAGTAGCGGGACTGATTGCATTGCATCATACTATCATCGACTTATAATCATATCTTTAGTCTTTAGTGTTTCAAAAACAACTTGATTACATTTAAAATTTGCAGAACGCAATTGTAAAGAAGTTTCATTTTAAAAAAGAAAAAAAACCTTACTACTTGACAGCTGCTGTCAAACTTTCGGGAGAAAAAAAAAAAACTTAATGCTATCAGAAAGGAATCCAAAATATACAAATACTAATGTTGACCTAAGAAAGCACTGTGTTTCTTTTCATGTATCTACTATTACTTGATAGCTGCTAAGATCTCGAAAAAAAACTAATAGCTACTATCTAGAAAGCCATATAAAACATAGCACAAAATTCTTTTAATAGTATCATGCTTAACAGATCAACAGATGGCGCATGCAGAATATTTTACAATGAGATATGTTGAAAACAGACCAAAATTAGTGATGGCTTCTAAAAATAAATTACATATACAACCATATTGAGAAATTAATTTTACAAAAATAGGTGCATTAGAAAAAAAAAAGACAGGTGGGGTACAAAGAAATTGTTGCTCTCAAATCCTTTCCTCTTAGAGTGAAAGAGGACATGGTATTTCTTCCACAAAAGCACCTACCAGTTCAAGGAATCCTTTGTTTGTTGTATCTTAGTATTGTAGGCATTCTCCAGTTCATCCTGCAAAAAAAAATGGATGAATTATTAAAATGTCTTATTCTGGTATTACTGTGCTGCTTTGGTATACAAACTGCACTGCTTGTTTGAACACTCTTTGGTGTCTTCTTTTAGTATTGCACTATTGCTCGATGTTTGGTGCCTATTTCAAACAATTCGAGCAACATTCACTTACTAATAAATGAATTAAGCAGAACGAAAATATGGGGCTACTGACTCGGTATGACCTAAAAATGTTGTTTCCTTCACCAGAGCTTAAATTGCACAATTTCGGCATTGTTTATATATTTGAGGAAAACTTATGTTTTGTTTCTAGTTTGAATTGGATCGCCCTTCATTGAACAATTTGACTTTTCGCCTCACATATAGGTCAAGAACTCTGAGCAAAGAACAACAAATAAACATCAAAAGGAGAGAGTACCTTGCATGTTTTAATTAATGGTTCAAGGAAGCAAGTTCTAAAAAGGTGAACAGACGCTGCGAGTGAAGTTTTCTCCACATCTGTCATCAAAAATTAAAATCATGTCGAAACTTATATAAAAAGAATATAAATATAAAGAAGAGTTTATCAGCTATGTGAACTATCAGGTGAAACAAAACTAGAATTTTAAATTAGGCAACATACAATTGTCAGCTCCAATAGAGGCATTGGCATTGAGCTCTTCTATTAGCTAGAAATAAAGTTATAATTAGAATTTAGATGAAAAAAAACTTATAATTCTCTTTAGACAACTGCAGCCATCCTTTTGAGATTCTAGAATGTAAAATAATTATTTACTTGGGCAACTGTTGGTACAGATGTTGGGTCAAACTCTTCACACTTCTTTGGATCAATTGGAATGCAAATACGGCCTACAACATGAAATCGTCATTTAAAATGATGAATATAAATAACAACAAATTTACGAGACAAAAATTTGTTATATTTTGCACCTGTTCCAGGATGCACGCAGAAAGGCGCTTTCAATAAATGGTTCATGCCTTTTGTAACCTAAAAATGCATAAGTTTCCAATAGTTTCGAATTGACAAACTCAACTATCTTTTTTTTTTTCAATAACATTATATTTAGCCA
The DNA here is from genome assembly GCA_028095005.1 of Rhynchospora pubera. NCBI lineage: Eukaryota > Viridiplantae > Streptophyta > Magnoliopsida > Poales > Cyperaceae > Rhynchospora > Rhynchospora pubera. The sequence goes on along the minus strand of CM051461.1, from coordinate 66,841,800 downwards.
AAAAGCCCAGGACTGTTAAATAAACATTAAACATTATAACCCTGCAAATGGTCAATAACATTATCTTTTTTTTTTCAAGTATATTTGTTTAAAAAGATTTCCTATAAATCCTAAGAGGAAAAATCATTAAACATTATAACCCTGCAAAAGGATGAATTGTTCTTTATATAATTAACCCTGCATTCATGGGCGGAAGCGGAAAATTTTAGATAAGGGTCATGCACCATATCAAATACTGATACCATATAAGCATTATATCTAATTAATTAGATTGCAATTATGGAGGTCAATTATGGAACAATTTTAATATTTTAACAGTGGTCAAATAAACATTTTCTAGGGAAAGAACATATGAATTACAATTTATATATATGATTAAATAAAAGAAAATGGGGGACTGTCCTCCATTCTTATTAAGCGGATCTGTTACTGTCTGCAGCGTATCTTAAACAACACAAACCCACCCCTTCTAAAATCATTCACTGAGAATTTTGAGGAACCCATTAGTAAGGGAATGCATGCCAAGGAAGTGGATACATGTGAAATACATACAGAAATAAAGAACAACAAGGAAAAGATAAAAATGATAAAATAGTAGACCTGGATGTCAAGTCTAGGATATGTATATGAGAAAACAATCTCCTCGATGCATCTCCTAAGGCCTTGAGTCTAAGCAGTGAAACAAAATAAAACAAAGCAAAAGTTACATGAAGTAAGAAGCAATATAAATCCCGTCCTCTTACCTCTTTTAGGTTATTAGTTGTTTTGGTGCTTTTTGAATGCTGAAGCATAATATAAGCTCAAGTGAATGCTCAGCATTAATTAATCGTATTAATACTGTACCGATCATTGTGCCCCTTTCTTGAGAGAAACACACGCAAACACATAAAAGATGTTATAAAAGAGATAAATCAAAAGTCTAAGGAAAGACCTTTTTACTTCCAGACTGAAGCATATGCTTAAGATGCTCCCATCGGACTGAATTACCTTGCCACTTCTCAGCAAGCTCAGAAACAACACCTAAATTTTAAAAAAAGAATCATGAGTTTAAAGCAGGTGCAAAATCTGAAACTTCAAACCTGAACTAAGTAGTTTAAAACTCTTTCTATAAACAGAACATATTTGGATTTAGAATTTTTGAGCCTTTTAATGTTTTTCTATTATGGTATAAACATTTTTTGTTTAGTTGTATATGAGAGACCCAAACTAGTCAGGTACAAGGTTTGAAATCTAGTTTCTGACACCAAACCTGAAACTCCTGAAGTTGATTTGTCACCAATTATATCTAATAGAGGATGTGAAAGTATGAGGCCCTCCACGGCTCCACCTCCTTGATAATATTGTCTTACTAGTTTCAACCCCAGAATAGCTCAGGTTTTTATCAGTTGGTCACAACTGGCTAAAATCTTGAATTTTTAGGTCTTTATACAGATTGTGCCCAATTTGCAATGCTTCTCTTGTACATACCCAAGCATGCAATAGTTGTACTAATGAAAACCTTAGAAATCTAGTTTTAAAATAGAAGGAAAGAAAAGTTAGGCCTACTTTCATCCGGTATAAGTTGAAGAATTTTGTGAAACCTCTCTTCATGTTCAAAGAGCTTTTGAGTAGAAACCCATTTCTCAAATTCATTCTTTAGGACATCTGTATATGCTCTTCTGAAATAAAAATAATATCCGTGTATATTGTTACATTAGTAAACAAGAAGAATAAAAGGCCGATAATATGCTGATCTGGTAGTATTTGCCGGTCACCCAGAGTTACTAAGCAATATGGAATTCTAAAAATTAGCTGTTATATAAGCTGAATAAATCAAGAAATAGGAAACATATAGGAATGGTTAGGAAGACATACGCAAGGAAAGGGTGAAGAGGTCCCGCGAAAGTTACTTTCTTCAAAGAATTTTCACCTCCCTAATCAAGAATATGAAAAAAAGAATCGTTTAAACTTTGTTCCTTCAAATTGGCATGGTAGAAGAATACTACGGTCCATGCAAGCAGCATTACCTTGTAAACATGGAAGTAATCAGCAATAGCAGATCTCTGCTCCTTGCTAAGCCTACAAGGATGGCAACAATAATGCTTTTCATTGTTATCATCATTCTTTTTGTATCATTTTACATTTATTTCATTTTGCATGTGGCCTAGTAGCTCAGTGGTAGGAGCACTAGGTTGGCTTCCATGAGGTCAAGGGTTCAAGCCCCGCATGCATCTTTAATTTCAAAAAAAAAAGTTGGATGGCAAAGACCTCCCTCTTTCATCAAAAAAACATTTATTTCATTTTTATGTATGCAAGGAGTTAGGGGGATTTTTTTTTCTTTTTTTTTTTTTGCGGGGGAAGGGCAGGGGTTTGCTTCATTTTATTTAGTAGGCTGTAAGCCCAGTTGTTGTAAGAAATATATATTATCTTATTTATTTTAAATTTAAAATAATAGGACCGACACTATAGAATAGATAAAAGGAAAAAACAAGATCCAGAATAGTAAAATGGACTGTACTGGAAATATACCTTCTCGCACGGCTGTCACATACCCAACAGTGAACCCCACGCCGCCCACTGTATACCCATAGTATATGGCTGAAACCAAAATCCTCTGCAGTGCCATTAGTATTAGATTAAATGACTCATTAAAACCCTAATTCAGTCGTAACTGCAGCTAAAAAATATTGAGCAAAAAGAACCCAAAAAAGGTACCATTAATGTTTAGTAACAATGTCTCATACTATTTATAGAGCTCCATAACTATTATTTCTTTTGCCTTTAGGGTTCAATTTTTGTTGACTTTTCAACCTCAAGTAGCTACTTGACTTTGACCAGCTGGTACAATAATCCTTAGGTGGAGTACAAACCTCTAAGAGCAGTATCAATGACTTTAATGGCAATTGTCATGAGAGGCCAACAGTTCAAGCATGTGTCAGCTCCAGAGCAACAATATCTCACATCATCATAATCTGATATATCCTACAGAATTAGAAACTAAGTTAGCTTAGTTGAGTTTCTTATTGAGTTGTTGAAATTTACCAAAAAGTTGAGCATCTGTAACCCTTTACAGTTCAATTGAACCTCGATGATTGCAATATTTCTGTGATTCGGCCAAAGTTTAAATTGTACAATTAAGCTGGCAACAAATCAAGTCTATTTTACTGAATCCAATTGGTAAAAGCATGACTGAATATTTGTTTCAAGTTGTGCAATTGAGCCTCAATTTTCACAATTTGCCTCAGTGACTTAAATCATACAATTGTATTCAATTAAAATTATAAAGTTTAACTTGGTGTGATTTCATGATCCTCAAAACCGGTGGGACAAGATCACCTTTGCAAAAAACTGGGAACAAAAAAAGAAAAAGAAAAGAAAGGTTATAGCATGAGTTTTCCTCTCCAAAATAACCTACCTAGTTTTGCCTCTATGTCAAACCTAATTTTCTACCTAGTAGCTCAATCAGACTACACTTGCACTCATGCCTCGATTTAGTCCAAGTTTTCCTCAGTTTTTTAAACAGTTGTGAAATCATGTTGACAACAGTTGTCTCCATGCTCAAATATTGTTAACATATGCATATGCCTCAGTGTAATTAATTATTGTTTCAGGTGAAGCTCAAAACAGTACTTTTGTAACATTGTGCGAGAAGAAAGTAATTGGCAAAACTGATTCTGAACTTGTGATTGAGCAAAAGTGCAATCCACTTGTTCAATTGGGCCCTCTATTTGCCCCTTAATTATTCAATTAATTTCAAACATAACAAGAAACGGGTTTACTTACAATGTCAAAAACAAGCTCTCTCTCTATGGGATTGAAGCCTGATTGTGCATAAGCATGCCTCTTTGCTGGCTGCAAATCAAATTTTGATCAGTGGTTATGTGGTAGAACATATGTTAGGATCCCAAAGTGCAACTTAAATCTTTATCTAAGAGCAGCACCAATACCTTCTTACCAAATCTAATATATAATAGAAACACCCATTTTTGTTGCTGACTACAGATCAAATACATTTTCTGATATGAGAATAAGTTGTTTATTTAATCTTAATTAACATCAATTACAGTTTCTATTTTGAGCTGAAAATTTCAGACAGTAGTGTTTGTCAACATTAGTCCAAAACAGAAACTAAATTGGCCAGATTAGGGTTTCCAATTTTTTCATTTATTCTAAATTATACTCAGCAATCAATTGAAAACCCAATTACACATTAATTGCAATAAGTCCGATAAATAATCTACTTCTGGTAGAAGGAATAGGCAGTAAAATCAGTGTTCTAAAATATCAACAAAGAGAATCTAAGACAAATATGATTATAGGAAGTTTTTCTGTATTGTTTTAATTTGTTCATAGATAAAGTCGATAGCAGAAGCATGAAGAGTATACATCTACAGTATAAACAGCACCAATGTCGATCTTGGTGGGGCACTTGGCTTTAATGGAGGTCTCCATTTCGCTCGCATTGAAGAAAGACTGGAAACGAAGGTAGACCTCATCTCTGTCACTTTTTATTGTGAAAGAAAATTCTCTCCTGCCAAAGTAGGAGCTGTCGCAACCCGGATGTTTTCCATCTGTTCAAAAGCATTGTAGAAACTGAATTTAAATTTTCTTGGTTTTTGCAAATCAACTTGTACGAAGCTTGGAGGACAAACTGAAATCTGTATTAAAACACAGACAGCATTTATGGTTTGTGAAAAGCCATTTGAGCAGTGGTCATGGATTACTGTCATAGACTTCTGTACCAACCAGTTGGTACTCAGTACAGCACAATGCACCTTTAGTTTTTTATATTATGGTCATCGGTACCTTAATCCTGAGTAATATTGAATAGCATGTCTTAAGAATGATAGGAAAAAGAGTTGACGTACCATTTCCATAAGCGAGCCACTTAAACATGTCGGTGTATGGGAAAAATTTTCCTGATTCAGTTCATGAAGCATTTAGTTTGCGGAAAGAGCAAATAATCTGTGTATTGTATGTATCTTAAAATATATTAAGTAAAATGCAAATGACCCCAAAGAATCACCCTCACCCATTTTTAATTTTGTTTGAGCAGTAATTGACATGAATGAACGAAAAGAGGAAAAACGAGTTGGATGTATGTTACCATAGTATATTCTGAGATAATCAGTGAGCAGTGAGCCTGTAGGGACTCGGTTTGAGTCAATTTGCATCGGGTCTTCTCGATGCTCTTCCTTTTCCTTGGTCATTATGCCAAGCAGGCTGATAATCAACGAAACAAAAACTGTGAAACTGAAATTCCATAACCCACAAGAACGAGTACAGATAAATCCTTGTCCAATCGCAATCTAGAGAGATACCTGAGCCCCCTTATTGAAAAAAAAAAACGGTGTCAGAGAAGAAGGAGGTGGCGAGTCGATCTGGAACTGGAAGAGTAGTCAGAGAAAGAGAGGATTAGTTTAGGGTTGGGTTTCGCGAGTTGGTTCGGATGCGGATAGAATAATTGGCGGGAATTTCATGGCGTCTCCTCCGCTTCCCGCTCTTTCTTTCCATACCAGTACATTACTCTGAGGCTGCTAATGGGTAGGGCTGCCCTCGGGCTAAACGGACCGGACAGCTCGAAAATTCTAAATGGACCGAGCTCGATTTGGACAGGGCTGAAAACTCGGCTCGGTCCATTTTAATTGAACAGAAGTGGACGGCCCTCGGTCACTATTCGATCTTCGTTCGAGCTGGACGATTTTCATTCGATCTCGCGCTGCTTACAGGCAGAATCTAGGGACAGTCCGAATCATCTGTCGTGTCGTGTCGTGTCGTGTCAAACACGCCGTGTCCGAATCATTTGTCGTGTCGTGTCGTGTCGTGTCTAAATATTTCACGTGTCGTGTCGTGTCGTGTCTAAATTCTAAGGGATGGACACGGCACGCCTAAGGACACGCCACGTCTCGTGTCCTCGTGTCGTGTCGTGCCGTGTCTTCTTTAGACGTGTCGTGCCGTGACGTATTTAGACACGTTTAACTTTTTAACATAAATATAATTTGTGTATGAAATTTGAAAATTATGTTTAATAAAATATGTCAAAAATTAAGAAAATATACATGGTTTGCCATTTGAATTTTAATATAAATTAATATTTCATATTTGTTTTTAATTTTGATGTGTAAAAATATTTTTAATTTTATAGTAACCCTCCTCCTTTTTCCGGGCTTGGGACCGGCTATGTTTGAGAAAACATAGGCGGAGTTACTACCTTAAAATTATGTTAGTAAACTCTTCAAATTAATAAAATTAAAATATGCAAAAAAAATTAAATTCAACTAAAATAAATTATACCTTTGAATTTGATCATCTACTAATCAAGATTCGAATGTGTCAATATTTCATTAGTAATTCCAGCTCTCATAGTCTCCCAAATGGTATCCGTAATCTTCATAATTACATTGATAAGGATTGAATCCATAGATTTGGGTGACATCTTGAGATCCCTCATTCTGATGCTGACTTGAACTCGAAATGTTGGTGCCCCTAATTTCTCCTAATTCTGGCACCATATGCATCCACGACTTGTCTTGAAGCCTTGTCTCTGCATCGTACCAATCCTTCAGCAATACAAGTGCCTCGAAAGTTTCTGGACCCAGTCTTGTCCGCTTGTCCGTCAACACCCTATTGGCCCCGCTAAAACATGACTCAGAAGCCACGGTAGAGACTGGCACAGCAAAAATATCTCGAGCCATGGATGACAAGATGGGTAGCACGCCTTTGACTTGGTTCCGGAATCGTAGAATGTCAAAATTTCCATCATCTACTTTCACTGTCGCGTAATCAGACGATATGTATATTTGGATTTCAGTGTTGCTTTGTTGTTGAATTGGCGTGTCACTACACTTGTTGAGGATATTTAGGAGACGAGAAACCGAACCCCTACCTCTCCCTGAGAGATTGGAGGGCTGAGATACACCGGAAGAACCTTCGCCTCTTCGACCTTGTTGTTGGGCCGATCTAGCCTGAAATAAAAAATATATATATAAAAATTTATTGAAACTAAAGAAAAAATAACAATCAAAGAAATAATACTAACCCGATTATAACGTTGCTCATATATTTTGTATACACTTTCGAATAAATTCTTCACATCGTCTTCTAATTGTTGTTCATTTACATCTAAACCAAAATTTCGTTTTATTATTGAAAGGCTTCGAGATGTTTGTGAAACCTTCAACCTGTTATTCATTATGGTCTAATTAGTGACATATTATCTCAAAAATATAATTTTAATATAATAATTTAATTTAATTCTAACCTTGGATCGAGGCAACTTGCGATGATTGTTAGTTGAGGAACATCTGACCAATACTTGAGAAATTTTTTACGTATTGGTGACAGTGCTTCTCGTAGAACACTATCTTCAGGCAAGTTCTTTATTTGTTGCTCATACCAGTCAGAAATGGCCACGAGATCCTCTAATAGTGCACTTGCTGTAGGTGTGTATGTGGCAGATAATCGTACTGTAGCTGTATAGAAATAGTCTAGGAAGGGAACCAATGCCTCAAGAGACATCCAATCGCTTGGATTTAGTCGGTACAATTGGCCTGTGGGACACCTACTCAATGCTTGGTCAATTGCTGGTTTCAAATGAAGAGTTTTCTTCAAGAGAAGATAAGTAGAGTTCCAACGTGTTTCAATATCCCAAGGGATCTTGACTGAGAGAATCCCCATTCTTGAGCACAATTCTGCAAAATTCTGCTTCTTTTTTGTGCTCGAATCAACAAATTTCAAAGCCTTATAGTACTTTTCGAGGAGGGAATCAACTTCATCAACTTGCAAACCATCTTTTACAATTAGATTGAGGATATGGCAGGCACATTTGGTGTGAAAGAAAGCCCCACCCAACATTGGACGCAGAGAATTAGCTAGGATACGGATTGCACTGGCATTATTGGATGCATTGTCGAGTGCTACGGCAAATATCTTGTCTCGAATGTTGAATTCCTCTAGGACTGATAATATGTGCTCGAATATTGCTTGTCCGTCATGTGGAAATGGTAGGACTCGAAATGCAAGAATTCTTTTATTAAGAATCCAACTCCCCATCGCATCATCCTCAGAGATCCAATGGGCAGTTACAGAGCAATACGGCTGTCCTTTTTTCCCAGCCGTCCATATGTCGGATGTTATGGAAACCATGTACTCAGCCTCCTTGAACGCATCAAACAATTGTGCTCGTTTGGTCCAGAATTGGTTCATCAATTCATCTCTTGTTTGTTTATGGTATGATTTTCTAAAATGAGGCTGAAATGACTCCCTGATCATATCTTCAAAATGTGGATCAGTAGCAAATGACAATGGATATTCTTTTTGGACACAAAACTTAATTACACTTCTCCTAGCTTTATCTGGATCAAATTTAAAAAATCCACCTTCTTTTATCTGTGTTTGAACCATTTGAGGGCTACGTTCTTCAGGTACAGACTCACCTTTTTGGACATGCTTGTTTTTATGTTTATTCAACGAACCAGTACCAGTAAGAGCACGATACTTTAAAATCTTATCACAAACTAAACAAATTGCTGCAACTACCTTACCTGTATTAGGAGGATCTCTAACCTGTTTAAAGTGGGTCCAACAATTTGATGTGAACTCCCTTTGCCTTTTTTTGGTGGGATGATCATCATTGTCACCGTCATTTGCTGAGATAGTCACTGGCTCGACATTCGTTTGCCCTTGAGCTGCAGATGGGATACCGCCAGATTGTTGGTCGAGAGAGTTAGGTACCAAATTGTTGGATACCGGGTGCTGTTCTGATAGAAAATTGGAATTTGGATCCATATACAATCTTGAAATTGCCTATATATATATAAAAAAAATGCAATGTAAAGGTACATAACTATTTAATGGATTAATATTTCTAACAACAATAAAATAAAATAAATATTTATTGACCTTGCAACTTCGAGCCTTTCAGATTTCAACACTGAGTTGTTGCTAATTCGATCTATTTAAACAGCAGGTGAGCAGGAGAAATGAATATTGAGATTTGAGAATTTGAAAGTAAAAGAGCGGATTTCAATTTTTGGAGACGGTGAATAATTTATACATACAATCCTTATCAATATAAGATACGATAAAATTATTGATTTTTTCAGACAAAGCACAAACGGATAGATCTTTAATTTGCGCCTATGGGCTATGGCCTGGAACTTCTACTTTTGCTTGTGCATTAATTATTGATTTATGTTTTAAATATATTTGAGCAAGATTTATGGGAAACAATAATAGCATGTACATAAATGATAAATCTATTATATTTCTGTGACACTTAATGCGTGTCTCATTTTCGTGTTTCACGTGTCTGTAATACGTGTCGTGTCTTTCGTGTCGTGTCGTGTCGTGTCTCGTGTCGTGTCGTGTCGTGTCGTGTTTCGTGCAGTGTCGTGTCGTGTCCAGACAATTCACGTGCCGTGTCGTGCCGTGTCTTTTTCATCAAAGTTGGACACGACACGCTTAAGGACACGCCACGCGAAGTTCTCGTGTCGTGTTCGTGTCCGTGTCCGTGTCTTACCGTGTCGTACCCCCTCCGTGCCGTGTCCTGCCGTACCGTGTTTAGACACGCCGTGTTTTTTTTAGAACACTAGGGACAGAAACTAATCTTTTTTCAAAATAGACTCGGTTTTTATGAGCTAAATGGAAAAAATAGAAAAAGACTATATTAGGTGCATGACACCCTGTGCACAAAGAAAATGAAAAAGACGGAGGGAGGAAAAACGTGTGTTGAAATATGTGCCCCTCTTTTTTCTGCCTTCTCTGTTCTTCTATGAGATCAGTTGTGCATCCATTTGTGTAGCATACAGAAAAACAATTATATAGTACTTTGTAAGCTTTCTATACCATGCACTATCTCACATATATATTACAAAGGCATAAATAACATTCTACAGGGAAATACGACTATCTATTCTAAAAGTTATATAAATGTGTATAGATCTGACGTTATAATATATCTCGATCAGACTTTTCTTTAAAAGAATTACTCATGCCGGCTCATGCGCAAACCGAGGCTCGACTCGGCGGGTTTTTTTCTGGATAGGCTGAACTTTGTAAAGAGGTCCGGATATTTGAGGCACAAAGAAGGGCCGAGCCGGATACGAACACAACGTTATCAATCGAGGGCCGAGCTCGGATACTCGGCTCGGACTGACCTGGTCGAGAGTAACTCTAGATAGAGGGAGGGTTAGAGGCTCCGTTCCGAGTGCCGATAGAGGAACGGGAAATATATAGTATAATCTCCAGCGCCAAATTGATCAGGGACCTTCGGATTCAATCTAACGGCCATAAGACAAAGTGCGGCAGTGAAAAGAAATTTTTAATAGAATTTGAAGAAATAAAACAAAATTGCAAGTTCGAAAAATACAAAAAAATGGATAATCTAAGCTAAATGACTTTTTTTTTCTTATTGTCAGAATTAAACAAAAGGATTCGCAAATAAAAGCGCTAATGTCACGACCAGTCCATAAATTGTTAAAGCTTCCATAAAAGCTAGACTAAGCAATAAAGTGCCTCGTATTTTACCCTCTGCTTCTGGTTGTCTCGCAATACCTTCTAAAGCTTGACCTGCAGCAGTGCCTTGACCAATCCCAGGCCCGATAGAAGCAAGCCCCACAGCCAATCCAGCAGCAATAACAGAAGCGGCAGAAATCAGTGGATTCATAGTAATTTACTCACACTAAAAAAAGAAATGGTTAATGATACAATGAACTTCAAATCCAAAATATTACTTTATTGTATTGTATCGAATTTTTTCGATATCTCCTCTTTCTTTTCTATTCATGATAGAGTTGATTTCTATCTATATTATAGAAATCAAGTTTGATTTTTTCTATTATAGTATATTCTTAGTTTAGTATATTTCAAAATTCAATTCTAAAACCAAGCAAGCAGATTTTATTAAATAATAGAGGTATTGAGATAAGCTAAAAAAAAAAAGACTACTTCGTTCGACGAAAACTAGTCAATGATGACCTTCCATGGATTCCCCTATATAAGCTGCTGCTAGGGTTGCAAAAATAAGAGCTTGAATACCGCTTGTAAATAATCCAAGCAACATGACAGGTATAGGAATTACTAAAGGGACTAAAGAAACAAGAACAACAACTACCAATTCATCAGCTAATATATTTCCAAAAAGTCGAAAACTTAGAGATAAAGGTTTTGTGAAATCTTCTAGAATATTAATTGGTAAAAGGATTGGAGTTGGTTTAATATATTTCTCGAAATAACTCAATCCTTTTTTGCTAAGACCGGCATAAAAATATGCCACTGACGTGAGTAAAGCTAAAGCAACCGTAGTATTTATATCATTCGTGGGGGCAGCTAGCTCCCCATGAGGTAATTCTATGATTTTCCAAGGTAAAAGAGCACCCGACCAATTCGAAACAAAAATAAATAGGAACATAGTCCCTATAAATGGAATCCAAGGACCATATTCATCTCCAATCTGAGTTTTGCTCAAGTCTCGAATAAATTCAAGAATATATTCAAAGAGATTCTGACCATCAGTCGGAATAGTTTGTGGATTTCGAACAGCTATGATGACTAACACTAACAAGATAGCAATTACAACCCAAGAAGTGATAAGTACTTGGGCATGAATTTGTAAACCTCCTATTTGCCAATAGAGATGTTGGCCTAATTCTACACCAGATATCTCGAACCAAATATTATATGTTTTAATGGAAGATGATATCACATCCATATTTTATTTTCCTCCGATGTAATTTCAACGTAAAAAAAATAAAAAATTTAGATTGTTTCTTTTTCAACCCACCAACTTAAGTATCCTATATTTAGGATACCAAGAAATTCTTTTTTATCCTATCAAAAAGAATTCTATATTTAGAAGATTCAATAATTATGAATCAAGATCTAGAATTTTCGGGTGACTTGACACTGATTCAAAAGATGAATAAACTAAGTTAACGTAACCGATTACTATTTTGATAGAAAATAGGAAAGGGAGGGGGTATCCTTAATTTTTGATTTATTTTTTCGAGAACCGTACGAATTTCGAGAATCGTACCAAAGTTATAGCCCTTGGTACACGTCATAATCTGATCTTGAATTAGTTGACTATGATTCAAGGATTCAAAACATCTCCTTTTTTACCTGAAGAAAAAGAAACTAAGCAGAATTTAGCAGTAGGATATTCCCTTTTCCATGGTAAAAATTGATAGAAAAAAAGCCCGCAATCGGAATTGAACCGATGACTATTGTATTACAAATGCGATGCTCTAACCACTGAACTAAGTGGGCTAATATGTTAAAAATAAATGGGCTAATATATTAAAAATATTAATATTAACAATGTTATTTTTTTATTAACAATGCTATTTTTTGATTCACAATGCTATTTTTTGGATTGATTCATTATTTTGACAATAGAAATTGTCAATAAGAGCCCATTTTGTTACTAAATGAAAAAGAAATTGATTTACTACACTACTTTAAAATTTTGTTACTAAAAATTGATTTACTACACTACTTTAAAATTTTGTTACTAAAAATTGATTTACTACACTACTTTAAAATTTTGTTACTAAAAACAATATATTGTCATATGACATCTTTTTTTATCCATATATCCTGTAAAATTTATGACATCTTTTTTTATCCATATATCCTGTAAAATTTATGACATCTTTTTTATCCATATATCCTGTAAAATTTATGACATCTTTTTTTATCCATATATCCTGTATATATTAAGGGGGGCTTTTCTTTACTATGACTTATTCGCTGACATTAAGGTTCAGTAAGAACCTGAGGCCCATGATTCACATGGCCGCCGAAATCCATCATATCATATATGATGTCCTTGTTTATTATGATTTTTATAAACAAGGAATCATAGATGGATACATATGGATCCAAAAACTGCGTCAAATCCTGAGTTTAGACAGGATCAAGAAAATTCATAAAAAATTCTTGATCTCCTTTAAAGAGACAGATTCTCTTTATGAGAAACTTTTCGTTTGTTTTGAAAGACTTAATACTGAAATCGAAGTCGAGTATAAGGACTTCCAACCTCATCCTTATGAGATTGAATTCCACCGTGATTTCGAAAATCTACAAAGAACCTTGCTACGACTGTTACAAAATTTAGAACAATATTCCGACAGGATCGTGTATTTAGATAAAGAAATACAAAACACTATGAGAAGCTCTCTATATCAAAAAATTTTTGATATAGAGAAATCTTTGAGAAACGAATCACTCCATGCCGCTTATACAGAAGCCAATCGCGGCTTGGCTGTCATATTTTATTTGACTCGAAATGACGATTTGTTAAAACTTCTCGATTCGGTTAAATCGAAGACTTCTAACGAATCTACTGATTCAAAAGAATCTACGGATTCAACAGAATCCTTAGAATCTACTGATTCAAAAAAATCTGAAGATTCAGAAAATTCAACAGAATCCTCAGAATCTACTGATTCAAAAGAATCCGAAGATTCAGAAAATTCAAAAGAATCTGAAGATTCAGAAAATTCAACAGAATCCTCAGAATCTACTGATTCAAAAGAATCCGAAGATTCAGAAAATTCAACAGAATCCGAAGATTCAGAAAATTCAACAGAATCCTCAGAATCTACTGATTCAAAAGAATCCGAAGATTCAGAAAATTCAACAGAATCCTCAGAATCTACTGATTCAAAAGAATTCGAAAATTCAGAAAATTCAAAAGAATCCGAAGATTCAGAAAATTCAACAGAATCCGAAGAATCGATTCTTCGGAATCTACTGATTCCGATACTTTTGAATCAACCTAAAATTTTTTTAGGTAATAGTTAAAAAGTCCATTTGGCTCCTTGCCTCTATGTCATAATAGAGGCAAACACTTTGCTTGGATTCAAGCAATATCATAATTGCTTTAGTGGTATTAACGAAATCAAATATGACTTCAAAATCAATCAATTATTAAATTAATTGATCAGCTTGCTAGCAAATATCGATTTTATTTAGCAAAAATAAATAAAAAAAATGAAATTTTTTTATGATGATGAATCCTACTACTTCTAATCCTCCGATTTCCACACAAAATATAGGGCATATTGCTCAAATTATTGGCCAAGTACTCGATATTGTTTTCCCCCCGGGAAAAATGCCTTATATTTATAACGCTTTGGTAGTTAAGGGTCGAGGTACAATTGGTCAGGGGATTAATGTAACTTGTGAGGTACAACAGTTATTAGGAAATAATCGAGTTCGAGCTGTAGCTATGAGTGCTACAGATGGTTTAACCAGAGGAATGGAAGTGATTGATACAGGGGCTGCTTTAAGTGTTCCAGTTGGTGGATCGACCCTCGGACGAATTTTCAACGTTCTTGGTGAGCCTGTTGATAATTTAGCTCTCTGCTGCTGCAAAATAGAAATAAATAAATAAAAATAGTGCAGCAGAGGATTCCGGGGTGCTCCGGGGTGTTGACGCAATTGTTGGATTATATTGAAGAAATTCGTGCTGGTACAAACAACACAAAAACTGGACTACTACAGGTTAGAGAAACAAAGAAAAAACTAGAGAAAAAACAGGCTAATTTCTGCTGAAAACTTGCTGATTTTTATTACTCAAAAAGCTGAATGTCATACATGCTTTTATAGCCTATTACAAGTCTAAAATAACTACTACTAAATGTAACTAATCCCTCAATAATCATGCCTAAATACGGTCAGCTGCTTTTGCTGAAACCAAAAATAACTAATGCTGGAAATACCCTACAAGTTTCCTAAAATACCCCTGCTGGTTTTCTATTCCATTACTCCCTAATTAAGCACTTTCTGAAAATAACTTTGGATCAGTTTTCAACACTCCCCCTTGATCCAAAGTCTACCACATTCATCATATTGCGACACCAATTGAACTTCTCTCGAGTCAGTGGCTTTGTCAATGCATCTGCAATTTGTTAGTTTGTGCTGATGTATTGCAATTCAAACACTCCATGCTCAATTAAATCCCGTATAAAATGAAATCGAGTGTCTATGTGCTTTGTCCGATTATGATGCACAGGATTGTTACCAATAGCAATAGTCGATTGATTATCACAATATAGTATTGTTGCTCCCTTCTCCTTACAACTCAATTCTTCTAACAAGCGCCTCAACCACACACCTTGGCACGCTGCTGAAGTAACAGCACTGTACTCAGCTTCTGTTGTTGATAATGTCACTGTTGTTTGCTTCTTTGAACTCCAAGTGATTATGCTAGTACCATAGAAGAAAATCTGACATGTTGTGCTTTTACGATCATCTATATCACCAGCCCAATCACTATCACTATAACCTGTCAAACAAGATCCATCAACTGCATTGTACCATAGACCATATGATGTGGTTCCTGCAATGTATCGCAGTATCCTCTTAGCTGCACCCATATGTTGTTTTGTTGGA
The DNA here is from genome assembly GCA_028095005.1 of Rhynchospora pubera. Lineage (NCBI taxonomy): Eukaryota > Viridiplantae > Streptophyta > Magnoliopsida > Poales > Cyperaceae > Rhynchospora > Rhynchospora pubera. Next base: position 66,826,422 of record CM051461.1, on the reverse strand, counting down.
TTCTGCATGTATCTTGCAACTATACTAACTGCATGAGTGATATCTGGCCTTGTGTGTGTTAGATACATCAATCCACCAATTAAGCTTCTGAATCGTGTTGCATCTGTTGGTCCTGTTCCATCAACAAGTGTTAACTTCTCATTTGTGTTCATCGGTGTCTGCACAAAATTGCATCCCTTCAGTCCGAACTTTGCCACCAAATCAGTTGCATACTTACGCTGAGAAATGAAGATTCTCCCTTCTTCTTGTTCCACCTCAAGACCTAAAAAATAATGCATCTTTCCTAGATCCGTCATTTCAAAAACAGCCATCATTTGCTCCTTGAACTCTCTTACCATTGCATCATTTGTCCCAAAATAAATCATGTCATCAACATACAAACAAACAGCCACCAATCCTTCTTCTCCTTTGCGTTTGACATACAAATTGGGCTCGTTCTTGCTTCGTTCAAAACCCAATTTCTGAAAATACGCATCAATTTTACTATACCATGCACGAGGAGCTTGTTTCAGTCCATATAGTGCTTTGGACAGTCGATACACCCAATTCTCTTTGCCCTTCACCTCAAATCCCTCTGGCTGATCAACATAAACCTCTTTCATCAGTTCACCATTAAGAAATGCTGACTTTACATCAAATTGATAAATGGGTTGTTTCAATTGAGCTGCCACTGCCATCAACAACCGTACGGTCTCAAATCTGGCCACTGGAGAAAACGTCTCTTCGTAGTCAATTCCTTGCTTCTGTGCATAGCCTTTTGCTACTAATCTAGCTTTGTGTTTCAATATGCTGCCATCTGGACCAAATTTAGTTTTATAAACCCACTTAACTCCAATGGCAACACGGTCTTTCGGTAATTCGACTAGCTGCCAGGTCTGATTCTGCTCAATTGCGCTCATCTCTTCATCCATTGCTTGACGCCACTCCTCCTTTTCAGCTGCCTCCTCAAAGCAATCAGGATCAGCCACCATAAGCACCTGTGTTGTTGCATATAGCTCTTGCAAGGTTTTGGTCTTTTCTTGTGATGGTTGATTGCCTCTTCTTCTATAGACTTGTATTGGTTTTGGCAAAGTGTTTGTTTCTGGTTCAGACTCCTTGCTGCCCTCATCTTCATCATCTGGTATGGAAATTGATGCTTCAACACCTTCTGAATTCCATCTCCAACTCGTGTTCTCGTCAAACATCACATTGCGGCTGATGATTATCTTCTGTGTTTCAGGATTGTAGAGTCGATATCCCTTCGATTGAATGCAATAGCCAATGAAAATGCATTTTTCAGATTTGGCATCTAACTTCTTTCGGCTGTGAGAGTTGATAAGCGTGTAAGCAACGCATCCAAAGATTCTTAAATGACTCACTATTGGTTTCCTTTCGAACCATGCCTCATACGGCGTTCTGTTCATGACTGCCTTTGTAGGTGATAAGTTCAGCAAATACACCGCAGTTGCTACGGCTTCAGCCCAAAACAAATTTGGTAGTTTCTTCGATTTCAGCATGCTTCTTGCCAATTCCACCACAGTGCGGTTCTTGCGTTCAGCCACGCCATTTTGCTCGGGTGTATATGGTGTGGTTAGTTGCTGTAGCACCCCTTCTTTCTCACAAAACTGCTTGAATTCATTTGACTGGAACTCGCCTCCGCGATCTGATCTGAGAGCTTTCAGCCGAGCGCCAGTTTGAGTTTCTGCCATAGCCTTGAACCTTTTAAATAGCCCAAATGCTTCACTTTTGTAACTTAGGAAATACACCCAAGTCATCCTGCTGTAATCATCGATAAGCAGCATAAAATACTTGCTTCCTCCTATCGATTCAACCTCCATAGGCCCGCATAAATCAGTATGGACCAGCTCAAGTATCTTCTTTGCACGCATTGATCGATCATTTGGAAATGACAGCTTTGATTGCTTGCCAAGAATACATCCTTCACATAACCCGACTTCATCTATCTCTGGCAGCCCTATCACCATATGTTTATGGTTTAACAATTTCAAACCATTGATGTTTAAATGCCCATACCTCTGATGCCACAACCAGCTTTGACTTAAATTTGTGACTGCAAGTGCACTTTCATCGACTTCTAACATTTTCAGAGGAAACAAGTTGTTGTGTGTCTTCTGTATGATTGCCACCACATTCTTTGTTCCTGATTCCTCAATCTTACATGTATTGCCCTCAAATTTGATCGCATACCCGCTGTTCATCATTTGCCCAATGCTTAGGAGGTTTTGTGACAGTTGGGGGATGAAATATACGTTGTGTAAAACCCTTGTACCGCTTGCAGTTTGGACAACCACCTTGCCTATGCCTTCAACTTGTATTTCTTTGTTATTACCAAGCCTCACAGACTTCTTATATGACTCGTCCAGTTCTTCAAAGAGATGTTTGAGACCGGACATGTGATTAGAGCACCCGCTGTCCAAAAACCAGACTTGACTTACATCTGATTCCTCATTTGTTTTTGTCATGAAAAGCATGGTTGTCGTGCCTTCCTCGCTGCCTTTCTCCTCAACAACATTGGCTTGCTCTTCTTCACGCTTCCTTTTGTAGCAATCAGCCTACACATGTCCAAATTTGTGACAATAATGGCATTCAACACCTTGCATACCTTGCTGATCTTCTCTTTTCTTCTTATAGCAATCTGCTTTGACATGACCCATCTTATGACAATAATAGCACTCGATGTCTTTCTTTGTTATTTGCTGTTGTGCTTGGTGATTGCCTCTGCTGCCTGTTCCTCTTCCAATGCCTCTACCGCTGCGACCTCCCCCTCTACTAGAATTGCTTTTGGTGAGAAAGGCCTTGGAATCATCCTTCTCTTCAGATCTGAGAAGTCGAACTTCATGGGCCTGCAGCGAACCCATCAACTCATCGAAGGAATATGTGGACAAATCTTTAGACTCTTCGATTGCGGCTACAACATGGTCGAATTTGGTTGTAAGGCTGCGCAATACCTTCATCACTACAGTTGCTTCGGAAAGATCTTCACCACAGCCACGGATTTGATTGACAATTGATGAGACTCGTGTAAGAAACTGCTGGACAGATTCGCCTTGTTTCATGCTCAAAGTTTCAAAGTCACGTCTTAACCCTTGCAATTTGATAGCAATAACCTTTGAACTACCTTGAAAAGCTGTTTCCAGGATTGTCCAAGCATCCTTCGCTTTTTCTGCCGCTGAAATCTTCGTAAATATTGACTCGTGTACTGCTGATTGTATGAAAAACAGTGCCCTTGCATCCTTCTTTAGGTCATCTGCCGTAGTCCCGGCACCTTTCTCAACTATATCCCATAGACCATAAGATTTGAACAAGGTTGACATCTTGATACTCCAGAAATTATAGTTCTCTCCTTTAAAAACTGGAACCGATGGACTCGACATGTTGGCGCCTGCTTCTGCCATGAAAACAGCCCAGTTTCGACCCGCTCTGATACCAAATTTGTTGGATTATATTGAAGAAATTCGTGCTGGTACAAACAACACAAAAACTGGACTACTACAGGTTAGAGAAACAAAGAAAAAACTAGAGAAAAAACAGGCTAATTTCTGCTGAAAACTTGCTGATTTTTATTACTCAAAAAGCTGAATGTCATACATGCTTTTATAGCCTATTACAAGTCTAAAATAACTACTACTAAATGTAACTAATCCCTCAATAATCATGCCTAAATACGGTCAGCTGCTTTTGCTGAAACCAAAAATAACTAATGCCGGAAATACCCTACAAGTTTCCTAAAATACCCCTGCTGGTTTTCTATTCCATTACTCCCTAATTAAGCACTTTCTGAAAATAACTTTGGATCAGTTTTCAACAGCAATTAGGCAAGGCCCATTGAATTTCCTTTTCTCCATCTCTCCCAAATTTCCTTTTCCTTTTTCCTCTCCCAAATACACAAATCCATACTCTCTCTCTCTCTCTCTCTCTCTCTCTCTTTGATCTTCAGTTGGTGGAATTGAAGAATGGCGAGACTTACAGCGGCCACTTGGGATATGTAATATTATTTGTGCATGAAATGGCAACTTGGTTGATATGGAACTCTTCTGCACATTGTTGTATTCAACCTTGTGTTAGGCACTGAGCTTGCATTGCACAACTAAAAAAACAACATGGCAAACAAGCAATGCTTCAATGTACTTAATTTAATTATCAATTATGCAATCTGTGGTAATTTTATTTAATGTATATAACTAATGGGGATGATACATGGAAAGCAGATAGGAAGCCACCGGCCACCGGGTGGGTGTAAAGCCTATGAAAGGGGGCATTGGTCGTGGCAGTCAGGATGATGGCAAACCGTGGCAGGGGCTGTGGTGGGCCTGACAAAGGTGGTCCCAAAGGTACATACATGTTTTCAATTTATTTTTTCTTAGGAACTGTGCTTTAAGCAGAACAAGTATTAAAAGACGTTATCCTGAATATTAGTGCTCGTTGTTTAGTATTGATTGGTGTTTTGTTGTTTAGTGTTGAAAAGTGTTGTACTCTAGTATTAGTGCTTATTTAGCTAACCCCCTTTTATACAATACTAGATCCTGAATATGCCTGTTGATGCAAAACCAATACCCGTTGGATTCTGGCTAGACTGTTGTTCTTTTTTATTTATCTTTGTTTTAGGTTAAATATATTTTGGTTCTCTACTGGGACCATGTACCCATTAGAGAATGAATTAAAGTCTGATTTTACCATAGTACATAATACACAATTGAACAAGGATTGATGTGGCACATGTAATGTGCTTGTAATCATATCTTATGTAGTAATAAACTATAAGTGACCTTTTTATTTTCTTTGCCTTCACTTTAACAATTATTTCTCACCTTTTTCCTTTTTTTTATTTATATATTGTGAAAATACACAGGTGGCGGTTGTGCTCGCGGCTGAATGTTGACTGGAAAAAGGGAACACGTTTTAGGCTTTTCCCTTTGGTTTACAATTTGGATGGTGTACTTGTTTATTAGTACTTGAGAAAGTTTCAGAGATGTGTGTGAGGCTGGTGATAAATATTGTTTTGTTTTAGGGAGAGTTTGGATTCTTGTGATGTGATGAGATGGTAGATGGTTAACTTGTTGTCTTGGGGATTACCGAACTTTCTAGAAATTTAACTGTCTTGGTTTAATGGAATTTTTTTTTTTATGTTCCTGTACCCTTACGTTAATTCTTTGGAAAAATATAGTTACTGAATTTTAAACTCATGTTTGGTCGTTGGATGAAGTAATCCGAGTAGGAATTCTTATCCAACGTGTTATTGCATCAATGAATTCTGAATTGATCTGGTTTATGGTAGAAGTGTTCGTTACAGGAATACAGGTACGTTAGTAAAATGGGAATTTTGTTAATTGCTAAAGAAGGTCAAATGGTTAAGATTTTGAAATGGCTAAGAGCTCTTAACCAATCTTAACCATTTGACCTTCTTTAGCAATTTCAAAATCTTAACCATTTGACCTTAACCATTTGAGCTTAATATTCCTGAGCTCCAAAAGCCAATGGCTAAGATTTTGAAAAGCTCTTAATAAGTTCCAGCCAGGTGTTCAAGGGTTTCTCTTGGGTGCAAGAAACCTCGACGACTTGTCCCTTGACATCCCTTCAGCAAAAGCAATTTTTAACTCCCTTAGAAAGCGATTTCTGAAAAATGGCTTGATGCCTCCTTCATTTCATCAGCAGGTGCCATTGGAGAGGTCTCAGACAAGCCGTACATGAAAAAGGTTGTTACTATAATACATGAATACTTCCTCTCTGACAATAAACCAAAGCTTATACGTAGTGTAGAAGAACTTGCTTGCCCAGAATATAACCCAATTTTCATCAAGAAGCTCATAACATTAGCGATGGAACAAAAGAATCGCGAAAAGGAGATGGCCTCAGCCCTTCTTGTGGCTCTCAGCATGGTGATATTTACAACTGATGATATCGTTAGGGGCTTCACAATGTAAGGATCGAGGTAGCCGCACAATATCACAACACAATAGCAAAAGATAAAGAGAGAAATAACAAGACACTAGGAATTGTGGAAAACCAGACGGGTGGTGAAAAAACCACAAAACACCGCCGGCCTAATATTGTTTATAGAGGAGAAAGAATTACAAGCTTGAAGCTTTTCTGTTTTTCTGTGTGTTTATTACAGGAGGGTCTAGACCCTTTATATAGCCTAGAGTTACTTAGGGGCAAAGAAACAATCTACCACAAGATACTTTCTTTACAATCAAGAAACGCATCTTCCTACTTGGAGAACAAGTAACCTCTTGCTTGGCCAGCAAGAAACACCGTACTTGACGAGCAAGTAACACTTAGCTTGGTGAACAAGTTGTCTTCACACCCAACAATCTCCCACTTGAAGGCAAGTTGGTAACACTATTATTCTAGTGTCCCAAATCTCTTCTGCATCTCCTCTACTCCAAACAATCTTCCATTAGGCAGGCAGCAGCTCCCACTTGACTAGTGAATGAGCCCAACTGAGGCAGTGCATAGCCTCAGTTTATCCGTGGTGACAACCTTTGTGAGCATATCCGCAGGATTTGCCGAACCTGCAATCTTTCTCAACGACAAGGTCCCGTCTTCTATCAATTCACGAATGTAGTGGTACTTCAGCTGGATGTGCTTCGTCTTTGAATGAAACACCGGGTTCTTCGCGAGACACAAAGCACTTTGACTGTCGGTGTAGAGTGCTTTGCAACCTTGGTCCTTTCCAATCTCCTTCAGGAAATTAAGTAACCAAACCATCTCTTTTCCGCCCTCCGAAATCGCCACGTACTCTGCTTCTGTTGTAGAAAGAGCCACGCATTTTTGCAATCTCGACATCCAACTTATCGCCGTACCTCCCCACGTGAAAACATAACCGGAAGTGCTCTTCCGACTATCCACATCACCACCAAGGTCCGCATCAACGAATCCTTTCAAACCTACACTGCCTTTCTTGAAGCACAGTGCCATACTTGAAGTGCCTTTCAAGTATCTTAGCAACCATTTCACCGCCTCCCAATGTGCGGTGCCTGGATTTGACATGTAACGGCTCACTACTCCCACTGCATGAGCAATGTCGGGTCTGGTGCACACCATGGCATACATGAGACTGCCAACCGCCGAGGAATAGGGCACAGTCGCCATGTAGTCACGTTCCTCCTTCGTCTTTGGTGCTTGATCCTTCGACAACTTGAGTTGAACCCCCAGCGGTGTGATTCTTGGCTTAGCATCTTGCACTCGAAATCTATCCAACACCTTGTTGATGTACTTCTCTTGCGACAGAGTCAGAGTACCTGCCACACGATCTCGAGAAATGCGCATGCCTAGAATTTGACTTGCTGGACCCAAGTCCTTCATCTCGAACTCCTTAGCTAACTCCTGCTTTAGTATGTTGATTTCCTTCATACTTGCACCTGCAATGAGCATGTCATCGACATACAAAAGCAGAATAACATAGGAGCCACCAAAATCTTTGAAGTAACAACAGTGGTCTGTATCTCCTCGCTTAAATCCACGACTACACATGAATTTGTCGAACTTCTTGTACCACTGCCTAGGAGCTTGCTTCAAACCATACAGGCTTTTATTTAACTTACACACAAGATCCTTCTTTTCCTGAGTTTCGAATCCCTTAGGCTGCACCATGTAGATTTCCTCCTCCAAATCACCATGAAGGAAAGCCGTCTTCACATCGAGTTGTTCTAGGTACAAATTCTCGGTTGCTACAATACCGAGAATCATTCGGATAGTTGTAAGCTTCACTACCGGTGAGAAAACCTCAGTGTAATCAATACCTTTCTTTTGCAAGAAACCCTTGACCACCAATCTCGCCTTGTACCGCTTACTACCATCAGGCTCTTCTTTAACTCGATACACCCACTTGTTTTGTAGCACCTTCTTCCCTTTTGGCAACCGAGTCAGGACCCATGTCATATTTTTCTCCAAGGACCTTAACTCCTCTTGCATGGCATGCTCCCACTTAACCGCATCACCCGAGCTTACCGCCTCACTGTAGTCTTCAGGCTCACCCGAGTCGGTCAAAAGTAAATAGTTGAGAGAAGATAGATACCGTGTGTTAGGTTTACGAACCCGAGTAGACCTTCTCAACACCGGTTCTTGTGGGTTGGGCTCTTCTTCGCCGTTAGCTGCTAAATCTTCGGTCGCAACATCATCGGCTTCATTATCTTCTTGGACCGCATCACCTTCGATCCATTCATTGCCGACCGAACCATTTGGGACTTTAGCATCACCCAAATCAATCTCTCTCACTTCATCTTTACTAGATTCAGATTTTTTGTATAACTCATTTTCATTGAAGGTAGCATCCTTGGACCTAATTATTTTTCGATTTTTCTCATCCCAAAATCTATAACCAAAATAATTAGTTCCATACCCAATGAAAATACATTTCTTGGCCTTTGCATCCAACTTGTCCCTTTTTTCTGAATCTACATGCACATATGCAGTGCATCCAAATGTTTTCAAGTGAGATAAATATACCTTTTTATCCGACCACTTCTCTTCAGGCAGCTCTAATTCTAAGGCCACCGAGGGACTTCGGTTGATGAGATAAGCTGCCGTGTTGATTGCCTCTGCCCAAAACATCTTAGGCAGATCTGCGTGAAGTCGCATTGCCCTAGCGCGCTCATTGAGGGTTCGATTCATCCTCTCTGCAATCCCATTTTGCTGTGGTCGATTTGGGACTGTTCGCACTAGTTTGACTCCATGCTCCGCGCAATAGGCCTTGAAATTGGCTCCATCATACTCGCCGCCATTATCCGATCTTAAGCACTTTAGCTTTTGACCGGTCTCATTCTCGACCTCTGCCTTCCACTTCTTGAACACCTCGAACACTTCAGACTTGTGTTTGAGAAAGTAAACCCATACCTTGCGAGTGGAATCATCGATGAATGTGACATAGTACCTCGAGCCACCTTGGGATTGGACCGGTGCCGGTCCCCACACGTCTGTGTGCACAAGTTCTAACCTCTCTTCCTTACGCTTCCGCCCGACCTTCGAGAAACTGACCCGCTTCTGCTTACCGAGCACGCAATCTTCACAGAATCCGGTTTCAACCGACTGCATAGCCGGCAGTAACCCTTTTGAAGCTAGCACCTTCAAGCCTTTGTCGCTCATGTGTCCCAATCTGTTGTGCCACAAAATTGGGTTGGTCTCCGCCCCTGCTAATGCCACCAAATCTCCACTGCTGTCAGTCAGATAGAGTGTACCCACCTTGGTGCCTCGTGCGATGACCATTGCTCCTTTTACTATCTTCCAAGAACCTTCTCCAAAGATGGTCTTATACCCCTCACGATCCAATTGACCCACAGAAATTAAATTTTTCTTCAATCCGGGAATATAACGAACATCATGTAATGTCCATCTATAGCCATTGCTTGACTTAATGTCAACATCACCTTTGCCCGTAATTACTAAAGGTTTACCATCTGCTAAGAACACCTTTCCATATTCCCCAGATACAAAATTCTTCATCAATTCTTTGCAAGAGGTAGAGTGAAAAGAAGCACCTGAATCAAGAATCCATGATTCGATTGGGCTGTCGAGACATAACACCAGAGCATCATCTGAGTCCTCCTGGGTTGCTACATTCACCGAGTTGGAGTCGTCTCCTCTCTTTTTCGCCTTTTTAGGGGCCTTGCAGTCACGCTTCAGGTGACCCTTCCTTCCGCAATTCCAACATTCCGCCTCACCTTTGGTTCGAGACTTGCTTTGTCCTCTCGACTTGGATCTGCCTCGGTTCTCGCCCTTATGACCCTCCCGACCCCTTTGAACAGTTAGGGCCGCCCCACTTGTTTCGCCTCGCTCATTTCTACGAATGCCTTCGTTGACGATGCGGTCACGAACAAAGTCGAGTGTCACCTTTTCTTGGCCAGAAATCACCTCTACAGTAGTCGACCAGCTATCAGGCATAGAGATCAACAGACAGTGCGCGAGCAACTCATCATCCAAGGAATACTTGATTGCCTTCAATTGATTGACGATGTTGTTGAACTCCGCTACATGATCTGTCACGGAAGCGCCTTCAGCCATCTGTAGCTGGAACAATCGTCGTAGAAGATGTATCTTGTTGGAACTCGAGGGCTTCTCATACAAGTCAGACAGTCTCTTCATGAATCCAAAAGTTGTGGTCTCATTTGCAACATGCGAAGCAACATCCATGGAGATGGTGTTTCGAATGAAGCCGAGTGCGCGGCGATCTAACTTCTTCCACGCGTTGTCGTCTGTGCCTTCGGGTTTTTTCTCTTCTAAAGCAGCCTCTAGTTCTTTGGCATACAACATGTCAGTTATTTGTAATTTCCAATAACCAAAATGCTTACCATCAAAACATCGGATATTCGCCCTGCTATCTTCCATGTTGTTTGAGCAGCACTTCCTCCTTCACAAACGTTCGATTGGATTTTGCACACCAACAGAACCTCCCCGTAACCTGTCTCTGATACCAGTTGTAAGGATCGAGGTAGCCGCACAATATCACAACACAATAGCAAAAGATAAAGAGAGAAATAACAAGACACTAGGAATTGTGGAAAACCAGACGGGTGGTGAAAAAACCACAAAACACCGCCGGCCTAATATTGTTTATAGAGGAGAAAGAATTACAAGCTTGAAGCTTTTCTGTTTTTCTGTGTGTTTATTACAGGAGGGTCTAGACCCTTTATATAGCCTAGAGTTACTTAGGGGCAAAGAAACAATCTACCACAAGATACTTTCTTTACAATCAAGAAACGCATCTTCCTACTTGGAGAACAAGTAACCTCTTGCTTGGCCAGCAAGAAACACCGTACTTGACGAGCAAGTAACACTTAGCTTGGTGAACAAGTTGTCTTCACACCCAACACACAATGCTTCTCGAATCAGCTGAAGATACAGTCCTTGATGATTTGTCTCTATTTTTGGCCGGTGCAGTCCTTGATGACATCCTGAACCTTCAGGAAATTAGCAACAAGCTACCACCCAAAAAGTAGTGGCACTGAGATCATCAGCATAGCCCGAACCATCACCATGGCCCACACGCGCGCTACAGCTGGCCGTGCTGAAATGCGGCTTCTCAGGCACTTACTCATCTAGTGAAGTTTAATAGGCCAGAGTTGGTGTTAGCAGCAATTGAGTTTCTCTCCCATGATAATTGGGGAAGGCTAGTAATTGCTTGAGTTTCTATACAAAATTTATTAGATTAAGCATAATTATAATTTTTTTTTTTGCAGTTTAGATATGTGTACAGTTTTTAACTGTAATCGTACAGTATGCACAACATCTTTACTGGTCATCAGTTGCATTTGTAGTTTTGTACTATCTTCATTTCCTTGTATATTAGGCAATCGGAGATTGCAGAGTCAAGGGCGACCCAAGAGCTCAAGGCGTTAGGTGACAACCTTAAGGAAGCAAAAGGTCAGTCCAATGGTTGGATCGACAGTGAGGCCTGCTTATGGGAGGGCCTCGGCTCGAAACCCTGTCCAATATCAATAATGTGAATGGATGGCTCAAATTCAGACTCGGCCCTTTTTTGTGGGATAAAGCTCGAACCGAAAAATTTATAAATAATATTAAATTAATATAATATATTAAAAATAATATCAATATAATAATATTTTTTTAAATAGTATCACGAGATCGGAATCTGGTATTTTAGGATCGGAATTCCAGTATAAAAATTGGGGTCTTTGCCGTGCATATTTCGACGGGAATAATCAAGATTCTGCAACTTAAATAAGTACTTAAATTAACCTAATAGTTCTCCAATTCAAAAAAAAAAAATAACCTAGTACTTAAATTGACCCATAGATTTTAGTATCGTACGATACGCGAGACGTATCGTACAGTTCGGTACGAGTCAAAGGCTGAGCGATGCGAACCGTGCCTCTGTATCGATGGCTTCGTGTATCGACGGAATCGTGACGATTCAGCGGAGCGATACGCGTATCGTATCGAATCGCACGATACAAACAATTCAACAGTGGCCAACCAGAACGCGAGAAACACAGCGGCCTTTTGATTTTCCAATGAAATATTGGCCCAACCATTTTCCTCCGTGCGCAGAGAGAGAAAAAAGGAAGTGGGAAATGAAAGGGGAGAAACCGACAGCTGGGGTCCATTATTAATTTGACCTGGATAATGGACTAAAATGGACCCTTAATATAATATTTTATTTTCCTTTTGTTTTGTACATCTTTTTCTTATTTCATTTTGTTTTAGGTTTTTCGAATTTTAAATAGATAACTACACCAAAGGTTTTTTGAAGGTCACAGATTATAAAATATTATTACATAAATTAATTTATGCATATTATATAGTATAATATTACACAATTACATATTATTAATTAATAAATAATTATGCTAAATATAATTTATATATTGATTATATAGTATATATATAATAAAATATAATAATTAATAATAATTTTGAGAATTATAAATAAAACATAATATAATGTTATACAATACAATATAATTATTATAAATTTATAATAATTACAACTTCAAATTTATAATAATTACTACTAGGTTAGTTTTTTTTAATTGGAGAACTACTAGGTTAATTTAAATATTTATTCAAGTTACAGAATCTTGATTATTCCCGTCGAAATATTGATTATTCCCGTCGAAATATGCACGGCAAAGACCCTACTTTTTATGTCGGAACCTGGAATTCGGATTTCTGGATTCCGATCTTGCCGTCGGTACCCCGGATTCCGATCTCGTGATACTATTCAAAAAAATATTATTATATTGATATTATTTTTAATATATTATATTAATTTAATATTATTTATAAATTTTTCGGAAGCTCGAACCCAGCCCTTATCAAATTATATTCATATGAGGCTTGGCTTGAACTCGGCCCTGAGGCCCCTGACGTTGCCAATCCAGTTATTGACTAATTTGTCTGGATTCCTTTGTATAATCGATACTTTAAAGGTATGTTATAGTTTGTAAAATATCGAACCGTCTAATTTAAGCAAAATATCAGATTATGGTTTACTTTTTTTTTTTTCATAGTTTAACTGTATCTTAGATATTCAAAACAATTTTATTAAAATAAAGAAAAATATGAAATATAACAGCCATTTGATTATTATCAGACATTGAGGATGTAAATGACATGTCATAGGTACAGAATTAGGACCTTAACTTTCTCTGTGTGTATATATTTTGACCAAAATAATACTATACCAGTATCAGAAGAAAAACAAACGAAAGCAAGACCAATTATGTCGTTGATTATAATTTTACTAACGTGACCATAAACTAGACATGGCTACATCTCCAATTTCTTGTGCATTTGAAAATTCAAGGTAAATCAACATAAAGAAAATTCACTAATGATCATCTCCAAACTAATGATATCGAACAAAACTCTTCTATCAAAATAGAACTTGGAAACAAAATGTTCATAAGGCAATCACATCTAATACCCAAGAAAAGTCATAGGCATTAGGCAGGATAATAACGACTTCCACTCTCAAATCAACTTTGCTCCTAATCATAACTTAAGATCTCCTGAACACTAAGACCTGCCAAAACAAAAAATGAACTTCATTAATTCTGATTTAACAATAGTTACAGAATGAATATATTTTATAACTAAAGAGGGAATCAGAATTAAGCCAAAAAAGAAAAAGAAAAAGCATTAATAGAAGCTTGTTACAAATTCTCATATTTCAAGTTACAGCTTATAACAAATTTCTTTCCTCATAAAAAGTGAACCTTTGTGGTATGTTACAAAATATTTGAAGAAAAAATAAATAAGGAAGGCTCATAAAAAAAACCAATTCCATTGTCATAGTAGAAAATACTACAAACAATTGGAAGCATGATGTCCAGAAGATAAAAATTAGGCGGCCCCTCAGATCTCATAGCTATATGGCCATCATTGATGTCATTGAGCAATTGTTTTAACCAAAAGCCATAGTCCCATCTTAATAAAATCCATACAAATGGAGATGATGAAACAAGAACAGCTCAAAGCTAAAGTCATTGCCATGTTATCTCTGGTCTACAGAATAATTCATCTACATTGTAAAATTAGAATGATTGTGACCAGCGATCAACCCATGTCATAGTTTAGTAACTGGTTAGCTAGAATTGTATTGCAAGTATTCAACTTTCATAAACTAAAATAAGAAAATACATATATTACCTTTTTCCCAGGAAATTAAAGCCTCACCAAACCTCTCCAGAACAGTAAGAACAACAACTAAGATCCTGAAAAGGGAAAAATGAATATTATTGTTAAATGAAGTCTTTTGTTCAGTTTTTTTTTTTTTTGTCAGAATTAGTATTTAAACAGTAACATCACCAAATCTGGTATTTCCTTGTGCAGTTTTTTGGTCAGAATTAGTATTATTCACTAAAGTAAAAGGCCACGAACATAATTTTTTGTTTACGAATAGTGCCTCTGTATGAACTTGCTAAGCAAAATTAGGCAAATGAACTTGAGCTGCTTGAAAAGCAGGTACCAGAATCTACAGGAATGGATGAAATAAGACTCAAATATTACTATTAGTATACATACAACAATAAGTATCCCTGGTACCTAAACAAAGCAAAAATAGTTAAATTTTCTACTTGAAAAGCTCTATTTAAAGTTGAAACTCAATCATCAGAATCCAACAAGATAGAAGGAATCACTGCAATCCAGTGCAACAGAAGTGCACTCTTAATTAAATGTCAAGAAAAGAATTAAATGTCGCCAGGTGTCTTCTTCTTAATATTTTCTTTTATATTTATTTTTGGAAAATCTATCCACTTTTCTATTTTGTAAAATGGGTCAGTTAGAAAAGTAAGGTTGTTTTTGTCAACGCTCACTTCCTTGGCAATTCAGTTAAAAAAGCCAGAATTGGTTTTGTGTGCAAAGATTTAATGTTATGGGCCATGTTGCACTACCCTTAAGGTCTGCTCTAAGAAGCAAAATTTAGAGGAAAAGAGAGGAAGGTAAGGAGATGTTTAACTCTTTACTTGCTCCAGAATATAAATAAAACCAGAGAGGAAAAGAGTTTACTCTACTTTCATATAAATTTGTACCCTCCAAATTGGAGAGTAAAAATTTACTCTACTCACCCAACATTTCTCTTCTCTTCCATTCCTTTACTAAAAAGTTCTGAAGTACAACCTTAGTCATGGTATTAGCTAAAGTAATTTTTTGCAATTAATTCATAAACTTTGTTGTTTATTACAACTGTAATTTTTCATTTAGAAAGTCCCAAGAAAACACTGAACCATAATAGAGTGCTCTACTCAGAGCCTTAGTTATATCTTGAATTTGAAATTGGAAGCTGCATGTAGAGAACATTGCTGCAGATCTTTTTTTATTCTTTTATTGATTTTAATTTTTAAATTACAAGCTCAACTCGACAGGGCTACTCTAATCATTATGGAAGGGTCGCATCATGGAAATTTAAATACATTTCTAGATGCACTTAAGAAGATCGGGCGTTGTCAAGGGTACTTGAAGAACCATGAAGATGACGTACTAAAGAATTTGGGTTCTAATGTAGTTGATCGTGCGGAGAGCTTGCTCAAAATAGCACGCATTAGACTCAAAAATTTGCCAAGTGCTATCAAATCAAACGAATACGATTGTTGCTTAATGAATTGGGCGACATGCTGATAACCCTTCAAGAGTAAGTTTTAAATTGTTTTTTTAAATTTAAATAATTACCGATATAAAATTAAACAAATTTATGTTTTACTTAATTATTTTATTACTGTGTAATATATTCAGGTCTGAAGTAGGAAGCCGATTAGTGGGAAGAGAGTGGATTCAGAATGAAGAAAGTGATTTACAATTAGCTTTGGAAGAATACGTGTATGCTTCTATTAATGTGGTATTGATGCTTTATCTATTTGATTTAAATCTTTTGGTAAACTTTACACACAATCAAGTCTGTGAAAATTAAACACGGCTCTAAAACTATGGTTGTAATTTGTAAGAATCAGATGCAACCAAGTGTTTTAAGAAGATCATGACTGGTTTTTGTATAAAATTTTTAGGCACTGGTGCCAATAATGGAAAATTTAGAATTTATTTCAGAGGACCTTATCTCTAAAGATAACTCATAATCAGTTTCTTAAATTATATAATTGTTAAACAAGCCTCTTATTTTTTTTTCATTATTCATTTATAGTTTTTTTTTAGCCTTATAATTGATGTGATCAAAATTTCATTGTTTGCAGGCTAACCGCCTTTATACTCATTCAATACTAGAATGACTGTCTCAGCTTATGGCACAGCACCACAAGATTCTTGTTAAAGGCGGTTAGCCTACAAACAATGAATTTTAATCACATCAATTATAAGGCTAAAACTATAAATGAATAATGAAAAAAAAATAAAAGGCTTATTTAACAATTATATAATTTAAGAAAAAGATTATGAGTTATCTTTAAAGATAAGATCCACTGAAGCAGATTCTAAATTTTCCATTATTGACACCAGTGCCTAAAAATTTTAAACAAAAATCAGTCATGATCTTCTTAAAACACTTAGTTGCATCTAATCCTTACAAATTACAACCATAGTTTTGAAATCGTGTCTAATTTTCACATACTTGACTGTGTGTAAAATTTACCAAAAAATTTAAATCAAATAGATAAAGCATCAATACCACATTAATAGAAGCATACACGTATTCTTCCAAAGCTAATTGTAAATCACTTTCTTCATTCTGAATCCACTCTCTTCCCACTAATTGGCTTCCTACTTCAGACCTGAATATGTTACACAGTAATAAAACAACTAAGTAAAACATAAATTTGTTAAATTTTATATCGACAATTATTTAAATTTAAATTAAAAAAAAACTTAGAACATACTCTTGAAAGGTTATCAGAATGTCACCCAACTCATTAAACAACAAGCAACGATCGTATTCGTTTGATTTGATAGCACTTGGCAAATTTTTGAGTCTAATGCATGCTATTTTGAGCAAGCTCTCCGGACGATCAACTACATTAGAACCCAAATCCTTCTTTACGTCATCTTCATGGATTCTTCAAGTACTCCTGACAACGCCCGTCTTAGAAATTTATTTAAATTTCCATGCTGCGGCCCTTCCATAATGATTCGAGTAGCCCTGTCGAGTTGAGCCTGTAATTTCAAAAAAAAAAAATCAATAAAAGACGACAACAACAATATAAATAAAAGAATAAAAAAAAGACCTGCAGCATGCAGCTTCCAATTTCAAATTCAAGATATAACTAAGGCTCTGAGTAGAGCACTCTATTCTGGTTCAGTGTTTTCTTGGGACTTTCTAAATGAAAAATTATAACTGTAATAAGCAACAAAGTTTATTAATTAAGTGCAAAAAGGGCTGAGGCCACAAGAAAGGCTGAGGCCATCTCCTTTTCGCGATTTTTTTGTTCCATCGCTAGTGTTATGAGCTTCTTGATGAAAATTGGGTTATATTCTAGGCAAGCAAATTCTTCTACACTTACGTATAAGCTTTGTTTATTGACGGAGAGGAAGTATTCATGTATTATAGTAACAACCTTTTTCATGTACCGCTTGTCTGAGACCTCTCCAATGGCAAGTGCTGATGAAATGAAGGAGGCATCAAGCCATTTTTGAGAAACCGCTTTCTAAGGGAGTTAAAAATTGCTTTCGCTGAAGGGATTTCAAGGGACAAGTCATCGAGGCTTTCTTGCACCCGAGAGAAACCCTTGAACACCTGGAACTTACTAAGAGCTTTTCATTGGCTTCTTTGAGAAGCCTTAACACATTGGCTTCTAAATCAGGTTTCTCCATTGCCAGAGTTATGGCTTGTTTCACCACCTCAAGGTGGGACACACATGTCTTATGCATCCGAAAGCCACTATCACCATTCTCAGCATACGCCCTCAACAAATCAATAAGTTTCTTCTTATCATCTTCAACAGTTAGCCAAATTGTACCACCCCAGTGCCTCTCAAGTCGCTCAGCATGGTGTGGGAATGAGGGGTAGCTCTTCTCAGCTATTTTAATAACCTCGATCCCTTTAGAAGTTTCAGGAAGCAGCTCCTTTACTCGTCCAATAAAATCAGGATGGAGTATGGTATCGCCAGCTTCAGAGATGAAAAGAGCGAGCATCTCAGGTGCTTCAGGAATATTGACTGCCAGGTCATCAATAGACTAGAGTAACATCATAAAACCCTGAGTGATATGAGCTGGACTGAAGACAATGTAGTAGAGAGAGTATAAGAGTTCCAAAGCCATTTTTTCTCTTCGTCCCGTCTGTCCATAGACATAGAGATGAGGCGCTTGATAAAGTAGTTGTGGTACTCTTTGAAGCACTGTTCTTCCAGGTTTGGTATGAAAGCATCTATGGAGCCATCGGCAAAGTACTTCTCAATTATGTTCGAAACTAATTCCTTGTAATCATTGGAAGGGTCACATATGGTGGCACCAACCTAGCTCATATGGCTCCTAAAACCATGTATAAATTGCAAGCAGTTGTTAAATAAACCGGTAAATTGTAGAACAAATCTAAGTTATTGCAACGAACTCCAAAAGCAAAGACAAAAATAAAAATCTGTAACACAAATTGGAAACTTATGGGTCCAGACCTTTTTTTTTTAGGGGGGGGGGGGGGGGGGCTATTAAGGGTTCGTTCGGCATGCATGAGGTTAGCCAAACTTCTTGGTTATCTTGGCTAGTAAACAAATTTGTTAACCTACAATTGCTTAAAAGGTAACTTTAACCCTTGATCTAACTAATTTTTGGTGTTGCCAAACGCACCCTAATAAAAGTACAACCTAGGGTTAATGCAGCAGTTACCTACCCTAACTTGTTTGGGACAAAAGGATTAGTGTTGTTCTAATGATGTGGGATATTCTCGCACTAGTAGTACAAATGTGTTCAAATTTCAAGCAGGGTTCTGCAGGAAAGCATTCACCACAGAAAGGAGCAAGAGTCAGGACAGACTGAAATGTAAGTTAAAGAGCCATACCTCAGCACGATCATAGTTTGGATCATTTAGGCATGGATCCAAGTCGGTGTCGATCAGTTTGCCTCATGTATCTTTACCTCCTCCGCCATCTGCAATTTTTTAAGCCCAAAGTTCAATTAGATGGGTCCCTCATTTTTGGAACAAACAAAAACAATGTTTTCTGAATAACTTGAAAGAAATTGGTCACTGGAAATAGATACAGATCTGCTTCAAAGCCCTTTTTTTTAAAAAAAAAAATTTAAGCTTAAAAGTTCATTGCTCTAAAGAAACTATAAAAGAATAGAAAAGAGCAAAGAATATAAGTGGTTGCAGTTAACTGGTTGATGGGCAGGATTAGTTCTGTAAGGGATGTTACAACATTCGACTGACAAAGTATTGGTGGTACCATTGCACCCATAAATAAGTGACCAAGAGAACTAAAGATTCCCCACCCAAATGCACATTCCCCACATTAATGCTAATGGAATATATTATAAAATATTTACATAAACCAATTATTAAAGATCAGCCAAGCAATTTAGCTCAAAATACACAAATAGCTTATAAAATTTGAACTTCAGAAGGTACTTGACAAAACTATCTATACAGAGCGGAGACCAATTCTTTTTAGTGTTTATTGGCAGTATCCAATTAAGCTATTACTTTACACATTGATTTGCAATACTGTGGGTATTGTTATTAAAAACTTCACCATAACATATATAAGGCTAATACAAGGGGTTAACTGTTCTAAAGAAAACGAGAATTTTATTGGCTTGGCTGAAAGTGACATCTAATTTTCAATGACACATCTTCATCCTTGTCCAATAAGCAAGCTTGACTTCTCTTTAGCATGTTTGAAATTTTCTCGCACATACACAAACAATAATAGACTAATATTACCATTATTGGTTATCTATTTCACTTGTCACATCATTTCACTTCACACATAAATATACGCAGTTATGACTATAAACATTGACAGATGGGCCCTGTTGGCCTCTATCTTACCTAAAAGCCATGGCTTCTAATACCTACTAGTCAAGTTGCAATATCATAAGAACCTTAGAAGGGGCATTTGAGGTGATGAAATCAGATCAAACAAAAAAACCAAATCCTTAAAATAGTTAACCAAAAAACTTAACCTGCCTTATATAACATATCAGTCTTAATCATAACCTATTCCTATAAATTACACATATTACATCAATGAAGTATACAAACATACATGTCATTCAACCCATATGCACCACACTTACATCAAAAGCCTCAAACAAACTTAAACCAGCAAATGTAAAAAATTGTAATATCGCCAAACCTATGCATTTAAATTGGCTATCTGCAATTTTACAAATTTCTTTTGACCGTCTTGTAATTTAGTAATTATCAACCAATTCTCATAACTCCCTCAGAATATACAAATATTACACCTGATATATAAGCCGCATGACTTGAAAGGAACCTCAGAGGCAATTAGAACTGGAAGCTAAATCAGAAACATTCTTAAGGGAACAAAGAAAAGGGACTCTAAGTTTGGTTAATATGCACTTGTATTAGAACTAGTAAGCATGGCGCCTGACGAACATATTATCAGTTGTCCAGGGGGGGGGGGGGGGGGGGGGGGTTGGCAAAAACAAGAACTAGTAGTTTGGAACAAGAAACAAGGGTCTGAACAGCTTGTATGTCTTGTTCTGACATTGTTTGGTTGTGCGCATGGTTGCACGCAGTTCAGCACTGCCCAGTTCACGAACAAGCTAGTACGCTAGCTACCGTACCAAACACACAAACACACATCCCAAGTTGTGTATTTTAACACACAAACACACACCCAAAGTTGGATCATCTCTTGATCCAACTGAACAACTGATGTGTCTGATACCTTGGCCCAAAGCATTGCGAAAATGGCACAGCCTCATAGAAGAGGGAACACTACTATTAATCTATATCAACAGCCTTAAGCATTACAAAATGGACCAGGCATAATCATGCAAATATGCTAAAAATCCCTCTAAAAATGAAGAGAAGCTTCTGTAGCCAGTGGACAAAATTTAAGATTAACAATGCAACTAATAAAAAGAGACCGACCTTTCTTCACTTTGACAAATTGAAATTTACCCGAGTAGTTGGGCCCCGCACCAAGTGCCTTCCCACCACCTCCAGCACCATTGCCGCCGCCATGATTTTTATAGGACTCCTGAAGCAACAGAGAAGAATAATAAATTAATAATAATAGTAATAAAATTATTATTAAGATATTCTTGGGGTTTATATCCTGATAAGATTATGTCATTGTAAGTTTGTAACTAGTCAGAATACATGTATTTCAGATAGAAGCACAAAGCATCAAGCAAAATCTCTATAAAACAAAACTACAGAGTTCGTTCGAAACTGATCTCTGATTTGGCAGAATCACCGAACCGTCTACCATACTACGCTGTAACTAACAATAATAATAAGAAGAAAAATGCATGTCAAAAAAGAAAGAAGGAAAAAACAATGGAGCGTGTCATGGTCTGAGATGAGAATCATTGAGTTACCTTCTTATGGGCTGTCTTGATGTTAGAATATTGGGCTGCAGAGGAGATTAATTAAATAAATTTCAGTTATTAGCCTGTAATTAGTGAAAAGTATGGTAGTTATTTAGAGAAAGGTAGTTATTTACTTTTTGTTTTTATGAGTAATTGTATCTGTAAGAGAACCGTAAGAAAAATATACAATTTCAGTTGGTTATTCTATTCCTTTTCCTCTATTTCTTATTTCTGGTTTAATTTCTTAATTTCATAAATTCATACCTAAGAATTAGATAGTGACAATTGGTATCAGAGCACGATCATGGCAAATGAAAGTGTGCAGACTCGTGGCAAGCAATTGGAAGAACAGTTTCGATCAATGAAAGAATCTATGGAGAAAGTGCAAACAGACTTGACAGAAGGGATGAAACAACAGAGAGATGAATTGCAAGCACAGATCAAACTACAACAACAACAGTTAGAAAAGCAAGTTGTTGATAATCAGGTACAATTTAATCAAATCACCAGTATGCTGAGTCAATTGCTTAAGGGAAAGGGAATTGATGAAGGTTTTGTACCTAGTTCGAGTACTCGAATTAGTACAGAAAGAGATCAACCCTTGGGTCATAGCATAAATCTTCAGACACCCACTTTCCCAACTCCACCAATACCAATACCTAACCCTAACTTGCCAGTTAGTTCACTCGAAACTAGTTTCCCTGTTAATTCTTCAGCAATATCACTACCGCAAGCCATGTTAGCCTCCAATTTCACTTATCCACACTCAACTTCAAGACCCGAACCCATAATCCCAGAAATACCCATCCATCCAGTGCCCCCTCCAACACAACCCATAATTCCTGAAATACCCATACACCACCAAATACCTCCTCAAATGCAATTCATTCCCCATACAAATTACCCTCATATTCCTATTCCTATCATGTCAGGACCGCAACCTACATTAACAAACCATGCCTTGAATATGCAAAATCACATCAATCCATTTCAACCCGTTAATTTGAGGCAGAACTCACAAAACTATAATTTGCCGTTGCCAAGAATTGAGTTTCCATCATTTAACGGAACTAACCCGAGAAGTTGGCTGCATAAGTGCGAGAGGTACTTCCAACTTCATCAAATTCCTGAAAATCAGAAGGTATTTGTGGCATCATTACATATGGTTGGAAGTTCTGACACATGGGTACAGGGCATTGTAAGGCCCAATATGCATTGGCATGAATTTATTAATGAGGTATTGGAAAGATTTGAACCAAAAACAACACTGGGGTTGGTTGGAGAGTTTAATAAGCTTAAACAATGGGCAGATGTGGAAAGTTATCGATGTAAATTTGAAGAGTTGAAGTTGTTGATGCAAAGAGAAAATCCTACATATGATGAAACCTATTTCATTAACAGCTATTTGAGTGGCCTTAAGGAGGAATTGAGATTGAGTGTTCTAACTACCAGACCTAGAACCTTAAAAGAGACTTATGAAGCTTCATTGTACCAGGAACTTCTCATTGAGCATAAAAAAAAAATAAGGTTTCCTTTAAGCAATAAGTCTCCACCTGCAATTCAGACCAAAAACCACATTAATTTTAAGAATGACAATAGCCAAAACCCTAAGAATAACCCCACAAATACAAGAACAGCAAAGGAGTGTTGGACTTGTCACCTTCCATGGGTTCCTGGCCACAGATGTAAGAACAAGGCAGTTAATGTAATTACTGGAGATGAGGGACTAACTAATGAAGAACAATGGCCGGTTGAATCTGATGATGATGAGGAGGGGGAAAATGAGGCAATGGAGTTGTTGTTACCAGAACCTGTGACAAGTAAAGAGCATGAAGAAGTCAGAATATCATTGCATGCAATTGGTGAGTTTAAAAGCCTTGATCTAATCAGAATTCCTGGTGAAGTAAATGGAGTGTCAGTGATTGCATTAGTTGATAGTGGTAGCACTCATAGTTTTGTGAATCCAAAAATTGTTAAGCAATCAGGATACAGTCCAACACTAACTAAACCTATGGAGATTACTGTGGCGAATGGAGGGAAGATGTACTGTGAACAAAAGTGTGATGGCATGTTGTGGGTGATGTGTGGGCAAGAGTTCCAGTTTGATCTGAAGGTTATGGAGATTGGCTCTTATGATTTGCTGTTAGGTGGAGATTGGATCAAGAAGGAGGGTCCGATACTGTTAGACGTAGGTGCACCCTCTATAACCTTAATCAAAGGTGAAAGGAAGATAGTTTTGAAGGGAATCCAAGAGCTACCAAAGAGATCAGCAGAAAAGAATAAGAGGCAAGTTCAACAAGATGAGACTTGTATGTTGATTCAAGCTTTTCCCATTGGAACTAATGACAAAGAGATTATTGTATCTGATAGCATGGATCAGTTACTCAATCGATACTCGGAGATCTTCAAAGAACCAAAAGAATTGCCACCAAAGAGAGCTCATGATCATGCAATTCCTTTGAAGACAGGTACAGAGCCAATCAACCTTAGGCCATATAGGCATTCTCATGAACAAAAGGCTGCTATTGAGAAGTTGGTGGATGAGATGCTTGCTGCATCAGTGATTAGACCGAGCTCTAGTCCTTTTGCAAGTCCTGCTATTTTGGTTAAAAAGAAAGACGGGAGTTGGAGAATGTGCATAGATTATAGGAGATTAAATAATCTTACTATTAAAAATAAATACCCAATTCCGGTTATTGATGAACTTCTAGAGGAGTTGAAAGGGGCAGTGGTATTTTCAAAGATTGACCTGAGAGCCGGATACCACCAAATAAGAGTTAAAGAAGAGGATATTTCCAAAACAGCATTTAGAGTTCACCATGGACATTTTGAGTTTAGGGTAATGCCTTTTGGACTTACAAATGCACCAGCTAGCTTTCAAAATCTGATGAATGATGTTTTCAAAGAAGAATTGAGGAAGTCAGTATTGGTGTTCTTTGATGACATACTTGTTTATAGTAAAAGTTGGGAAGAGCATTTACAACACTTGGAAATAGTGTTTCAGAAGTTGAGAGCTCATAGATTGTTTGCTAAAATGTCCAAGTGTGCATTTGGGGTGGAAAGAGTCGACTATTTGGGCTACATTATCTCTAAAGATGGAGTTGTATAGCAATGGATTTTATTGAAGGACTTCCAAGATCAGAAGGAAAGAATGTGATATATGTGGTAGTAGACCGGTTAACAAAATGTTCACATTTCATGGCCTTAGCTCATCCCTTCAATGCACAGACAGTAGCAAGGGTGTTTATGGAAAATGTGTTTAAGCTTCACGGGGTTCCCACCTCGATTGTTTCAGACAGAGATCGGGTGTTTACTAGTACATTCTGGAAAGAGTTGTTTAAGCAAATTGGCACCACATTAAGCTATTCTACTGCCTATCATCCACAAACTGATGGACAATGTGAGAGAGTTAACCAATGCTTGGAAGCTTATTTAAGGTGTATGGCCAATGAAAACCCTAAAAAATGGACTCAGTGGTTGTCTGTTGCTGAATACTGGTATAACACAAGTTACCATACCTCTCTTAAATGTACTCCATTTGAAGCACTCTATGGTTATTCACCACCACATATGGAGTTAGGCAGTGCCCCAAGTACTTCATTTGTAGAACTAGATGAATATTTGAAAGAGAGGACGGTTGTTTTGCAGAAGTTGAAAGAGCAGTTAGAACGAGCTCAATCAAGAACTAAGTTCTTTGCTGATAAGAAAAGAAGTGAGAGAGAATTAGAAGTTGGAGATGCAGTTTACCTGAAACTTCAACCATATCGGCAGACATCAGTAGCAATGAGGAAATGTTTGAAGTTGAGCTCACGTTTCTATGGTCCATTCACTGTGTTAGAGAGAATTGGAGGGACTGCCTACAAATTGCAATTGCCAGAAGGTAGTCAAATTCATCCAACTTTTCATGTTTCTCAACTAAAGAAAAGAATAGGCAACCAAGTTGCATCGCCTATCTTACCTTTAGTGGGATTGGAAGGAGAGATAAAGGCAGAGCCAGTGGTGGTGTTGGATCGAAGACTAATCAACAGAAATGGCTCTCCAATAGCACAGGTATTAGTCCGCTGGTCTAATTTACCGGATCAAGCTGCAACTTGGGAGGATTATCTTTTCATCAAAAAGAAATTTCCAAGTTTTGAAGTTGATATGACTCCTCGAGGTCAAGGAGTCTCTGAAGAGGGAGGTACTGTCATGGTCTGAGATGAGAATCATTGAGTTACCTTCTTATGGGCTGTCTTGATGTTAGAATATTGGGCTGCAGAGGAGATTAATTAAATAAATTTCAGTTATTAGCCTGTAATTAGTGAAAAGTATGGTAGTTATTTAGAGAAAGGTAGTTATTTACTTTTTGTTTTTATGAGTAATTGTATCTGTAAGAGAACCGTAAGAAAAATATACAATTTCAGTTGGTTATTCTATTCCTTTTCCTCTATTTCTTATTTCTGGTTTAATTTCTTAATTTCATAAATTCATACCTAAGAATTAGATAGTGACAGAGCGAAAAAGGTACTATCGATTCAAAGGCCTTGATTAATGTCCAAAACCCTAGCCTCTCACAACTGATCTCGCACCCGGTCGGGGGCAATAGCGAGCTAGGGTTTGCACAGATAATTCCTATTCCTAGTGTAAGATTAGAAAAGGAAACCAAACTGACCTCCATTTCGACTGCAAGCAGAAGAGATGTAATGTAAGCTCGCTTCGGGAAATGAGAGAGAGAGAGAGAGAGAGAGAGAGAGAGAAAGAAGGCTCGCTTTGGGCTCAAGACAGAATCCGAGATCTAACATTTCTTCAACTGGGCCCAATATTTGGGCTTTCCTCTTCTCCATTTCACTTTTAACCGGGAGTGATAACCGTCATCCAAGAAAAAACCATCCACGCCATCCATAGTGTATTTTTCCGCATCCATCTGCGCGCGCTCCCTCCCTCTCCTTTCCTTCCCCTCCGCGCGCTTACTTCCCCTCCTTCTCTTTCCCTTGCGCGCTCCATTTTTCTGCATCCTCCCTCTGCCCTGGCATCTCTCCCTCTCTCTTCTTCCCTTTTCCACACTTACAACAACAAAGTGAAGAGACACAAATATTGGTTAAATAAAGAAATAAACTGAACATATACAACAAATAAATTGAGTAGATATAACAACTAATTGAACAGATACAACGAACAACTTGAACTCAAACAAAAGCTAAAAATGAACATAGATACATAAACAAAGTGAATATATAACACAATAAATTGAATACATATATCACATAAATTGAACAGATATAGCAAATAATGTATATTCAAGCAAAAAGATAAAAGTGAACATTTATAAAACAAATATAACAAATAAATTGAACATATATAACAAATAAATTAAATAGTTATAACAATGAATTGAACAGATATAACAAGCACATGGAACTCATAAAAAGTGAACATAAACTAATTGAACATATGTAGCAAATAAATTGAACAGATATAGCAAACAAATTGAACATTCATAACAAATAAATTGAACAGATATAGCACATAAATGGAACAAATAACAAACATGTGTACTCGCACAAAATAGATAAAGTTGAACGTAAATTTAACAGATATATCAACTAATTGAACATATATATCAAATAAATTGAACAGATATAGCAAATAATGTATATTCAAGCAAAAAGATAAAAGTGAACATTTATAAAACATATATAACAAATAAACTAAACATATGTAACAAATAAATTGAACAGTTATAACAATAAATTGAACAGATATTACAAGCACAGTGAACTCATAAAGAAGTGAACATAAACAAATTGAACATATGTAGCAAATAAATTGAACATATATTACAAATAATTTGAACTCGTGAAAAAAAATAAAGGTGAACATATATTAAACATATATAACAAACAAATTAAACATAAATAACAAATAAATTGAATAGATATAACAACTAATTGAAGAACCAGTGAGAAAGGGAAAAAAAATAGAGGGGAGATAGAAGAGAGCACAAAGGAAAGGAGAAGGAAAAACGAAGAAGGGAACAAAGGGAGGGAGGGGAAACTTACGCAGGAAGATAGAAGGTAGAGGGAGACGCTGAAGAGAGGGGCGGACGGGTCTGAGAGCGAAAGGAGGGAGGGAGGGGAAACTTTTCGCCTGAAGAGAGGGGCGGACGGGTCTGGGATCGAAGAAAAGGGAGGAGAGCGTTTTGTGGATGACGCTGGATGACTCTAGTGTGAACGGTAAATAGTAATTACCATTTTAACTGTATTTCACCGTTCGTACTTATTCCTGCTCGATCCTTTTCGAGAAATGGCATCGTGCGTACTCCTGGAGCACAGAAAATAGGTTACAACAATCACGTAGAGCCCGCTTATCCGTGAATATGGAGCTCCTGATAAAAAATGATCCGAGATCACATAGAACTCGTCCAACAAGGCTTCCTTAAGGGCCCGACAGCGTTATCAGGTTTCCACGTGGCGGTAAACTTTTTGCGTTGCCTACTAGCTTTAATCCAACAAAATAATAAGAGTAATGCTAGAATCAAACATATAGGACGTCAAACACGATCCAAACGTAGCACATTAAAATTTCAAACGGTCGATCCAAACCGCTCAATATGATCTCTATATTAAAATATCTTTGATAATCAAATTTTATATTTTTTTATATTTTCTAACTATTTTTTTCGAATTTTCAAAATTGAAGGGTTCAGAACTTTTTAGATTGAGCATATTAAAAAATTCCAAAAAAATAGTAAAAAAATTTGAAAAAATATAAAATTTGGTCTCCCTGAAGATTTTATAACACAGAACAATTTGTGCGGTTTGGATCGGCCATTTTAATTTTAAAAATTAAAATTTCATCGCGTTGGACAAGTGTACGTGTCCTATATATTTGACACTAGCAACCCCCAAATAATAAATAAAATAACTTTTGCGTTTGCGACAACAAAACAGCCATTTTTTTTAAAAAGAACACTAATAGATGCACCATTTTTTTAAGTAAAGTGTTTGCCAGATTACACTTGTTTTTTTTTTTGATAGTTGAATGAAATGAAATGCCTACGGGCTTCTATCAAAAAAAAAAGATTACACTTGTTTTGGGGGGCAAACTTTGTTGCAGTTGAATAGTGGCATGCCTTGCTATGTAATGTAATATTAGATTATTGCATTTATTTCTAAATCACCCTGTTTGAGGTGGTTTCAAGTGTTAAAGTCCTGGGCTCCGTTTGGATGGTGTGAGAATAAGGTAGGAAGAAGGAAGAAGGGAAAAAATTTATTGGGAAGGGGTAAATTTATTGGGAAGTGTGTGACTTTTGTGAAGAGTTTGGATGGTTAGAAATAAATTTATTGGTAAAAAATGGTTATTCCTTATTCCTTATTCCGGGAAGAAGTCATCCAAACGGAGCCCTAGAGAAGACCATTTTAGAGAATAAGACGCAAGCTTAGATTGAAAGGGGGGAAAATGACAGAATCTTTTTCTAGAAAAAGATTTACTTGCAACTGTTCGCTATTTTTAAAAAAAACTTACTTATTCTATAATAGACGTTACATCTATCGAACTAAGTCCGGCATACAACATGAATCGCAGTGGAAATAAATATACTGTACAGTCACTACATGTATTATGTAATGCTATCAGAATAGAATCCAAACTATACAAATACTAATGTTGACCTAAGAAAGCACTGTGTTTCTTTTCTTCATGTATAAGCCAGTAGCTACTATTACTTGATAGCTGCTGAGATCTCGGGAAAAAAAAAACTAGTAACTACTATCTAGAAAGCCATATAAAACATAGCACAAAATTCTTGTAATAGTATCATGCTTAACAGTTCAACAGATGGCGCATGCAGAATATTTTACAATGAGAAATGTTGAAAACAGACGAAAATCAGTGATAGCTTCTAAAATAAATTACATATACAACCAATCAACCATATTGAGAAATTAATTTTACAAAAATAGAGGGTGCATTAGAAAAGAAGACAGATGGGGTACAAAGAAATCATTGTTCTCAAATCCTTTCCTCTTAGAGTGAAAGAGGACATGGTATTTCTTCCACAAAAGCACCTACCAGGGAATTGATTTGCACACCCCTCAAATTGATAAAACACTCCTTGTTAGACTAAAGAATCCCTAATTAGTTGACAGTATTACAATAATGATGATTATCTCTGAACAATACTTTCAATTAATTAGGGGTATTTTAGTCTTAAAAGAGTGTTTTATCAATTTGAGGGGTGTGCAAATCAATTCCCCACCTACCAGTTCAAGGAATCCTATGTTTGTTGTATCTTAGTAATTGTAGGCACTCTCCAGTTCATCCTGCAAAAAAAAGGACGAGTTAGTAAAATAATCAAATCATTAAAATGTCTTATTCTGGTACTACTGTGCTGCTTTGCTATACAAACTGCACTGCTTGTTTGAACACTCTTTGGTATCTATTTCCCACAATTCGAGCAACATTCAGTTACTAATAAATGAATTAAGCAGAATGGAAATATGGGGTACAAGACAATAAAATTTGTTATAGTTTGCACCTGTTCCAGGATGCACTCAGAAAAGTGCTTTCAACAAATGGTTCATGCCTTTTGTAACCTAAAAATGCATAAAAAGGTTCCAACAGTTTCAAATTGACAAACTCAACTATCTTTTTTTTTTTTAATAACATTATATTTAGCCAAAAAGCCCAGGACTGTTAAATAAACATTATAACCCTGCAAATGGTCAATAACATTATCTTTTTTTTCACTATCATTATCTTTTTTTTCAAGTATATTTGTTTACAAGAGCCTACCCCAACTTGCAAAAAGGCTTAGTAGTTGTTGTTGTTGTTGTTGTTGTTTAGAAGAGAAGATTTCCTATAAATCCTAAGAGGTAAAATCATTAAACATCATAACCTTGCAGAAGGATGAATTGTTCTTTACATAATCAAGCCATGCACTCATGGGCGGTGGGGAAAATTTTAGATAAGGGTCATGCACCATATCAAATACAGATACCATATAAGGATTATATCAAATTAATTAGATTGTAATTATGGAGGTCAATTATGGAACAATTTTAATATTTTAACAGGGGTCAAATATACATTTTCTAAGGAAAGAACATATGAAGCATTACAATCTATATATATGATTAAATAAAAAAAAACGGGGGACTGTCATCCGTTCTTATTAAGCAGATCTGCTACTGTCTGCAGCATATCTTAAACAACACAAATCCACCTCTTCTAAAACCATTCACTGAGAATTTTGAGGAACCCATTAGTAAGCAGTGGCGAAGCCAAGATTGGAGAATGACGGGAGCCAAAATCTGACTAAATGAAATTGATAACCAAGAAATTACAAGTTTAAGTATTAATTACCTAAGGCTCTGTTTGGATGGATAGGAATAAGAAGTTTGTTGGGACTAAATAGCTATTCTCGATTAAGGTGCAATCCAAACAGGTCAGATTAAGGGTTTAATCTGGTTGGAGGACTGACTAACTAATCCGACAAAATGTTAGAATAAGAAACTGAGATTAAGGGAAAAAGGGTCTCTCACTCGAGCCTCACTCTCTCTCTCTCTCTCTAATTTGACAAATATCATTCAAGCCTCTCTCTCTTCTGTTTTCCCTTTTCTCTTTCCTGAAAGCAAAAGTTTGAAAAAAAAAAAACAAAACAAAAATCTAGATCTCTCGCGATTTGCTCAGCTTTTCACGAATTCAATAGCATTTTCGTCTTCTCGCGCTTTCAAGCATTACAAAGAGTACCGGATTGCTTCTCGATTTCACTTCGTTCAATGAGGTTTTAGGTACGACACCATTTTTTCCTTATTTTTTGCTTCATTTCGTTGCTAACTGTCTAGTTTCTTCATTAGATCTATGATATTTTTCGTAAATTTAGTAGATTCTGTCGATTTTTTTCCTTGAAATGAAGGATTTTGTTCGTATTTTGACTATTTTTCGGATTTTGTGTACTACTGATATTAGTAATTCCTAGTTGCGAGCATGTACTGGTCAAGCTAGTGAATGAAATCATAAACAAAATTTCCTTGTTATATGTAATGCTTTTGTATAATATTTTTTATGATATAAATTTGTTGTTAACCCTTACAATGATCTGTTAGGTCTTTGAATCAGTAAGGATTATTAAAGTGTCTCACTTTGAGAATGCTTCCAATACTATTTTATTGGGCATTTTAGGAGTTTTTGCCAGAGCAACTCAAATTTAATTGCGTCTTAATTGAAATTTAAAGCCAGAAAAGTAGACCATCTGAGTAAGATTGGACTTTATACAGGGATAGCAGGTTCCTATTTGGATTACATAGCAGGATTGTGTAAGCTTTGCATGTGCATCCGATATGTCAGGTTAATAGAAACAAGCATAATATATAGTATGTTTGACAGTATAAAATTTGAAATTATAACACCGTACGCTCAGCTTTTCAGCAGCTCTAGCTATTTGGCAAGCTAAGGAAAATTTTATATGGTGTAATTTTATATTGAAGACAGTTCAGCATTGCTGGTATAGCTAGTTCCAATGCCAGAATGTAATTTAGCAATGTTACAGTCTCCTTTTACCCTAAACCCAAATATCCAGTGCCTCTTTTATTTGTTACACACAGGGTCTGAAAGTGTGTCAGGTCAACAGTATTTTGTTATTTTCTTTATACTGGTTGGCTAGCTTGGAATTTGATGATGATTCTCAAAATGGGGATGTGGGGGGCAGTGATACACAAAATGGTGTTAATTTGCGGTATCGTATTAGGGATGCTCTATGGCAAATGCTTTGATTTGAGTGTTGGTAGATATACTGAGCATATGTGCTGCTAGTATTTGATAGTGTCATTTTATGCATTTTATGCTTTGATTTGAGTGGGGGGCTGTTAGGAGGTTAATTCAGAATTTAAGAGAAAAGAGTTTAGCAGGAGGTAACACACAGAGAAAAAAAAAAGAAATAGTAGTAACTTAATATTTTTCTTGTTGTCTTACATTCTTCAGTACAAATATATAGAAAATATAAGAGAGAAAATAGGAAAGATACATGAGATATGGAAATCTCTAATTTAGGTAACTAATTTAAAGTAATATAATTCTAATATGCTAATTCCCTTTATTAACTTAAATATCAATCTAGCCACTTAAGGTAATGTCATTTGTTGCACTGTGTAGCACTTTGTGTGGCCTGCGAGTATACACAATTAATGGTGTAACATTCCTCCCCTCTTGCTGAGGCGACTTGTCCTCAAGTCGAGATAGATCCAATGAATCTTCATCCTCCCAACTTGCTTCCTCCAAACTCAAATCAGACCATTGTACCAAAACTTGATTGACCTCCTTAGTGTTGCGCAAAACTGTCCTTTTTTGAAGAACAACAACTGGAAAATGAACTGGCTGATGCTCAACAATTGATTCTGGCAAGGGGTGAATTGTGGTAGTAGCTCCTTCCTTGTATGGCTTGAGCAATGAGCAATGAAAGACTGGATGGATGCGACTTGTTGGAGGTAATTCAAGACGGTATGCCACGGGTCCAATGCGATCCAGTACTTTGTAGGGCCCATAGTAACGCAAGCTCAGCTTATGTGAAGAGTGGCGACGCAAGGATACTTGCCTAAAAGGTTGAAGTTTCAGTAGAACAAGCTGGCCTTGATGAAATTCATATTTTGTTCGATGCTTGTCAGCAGAAATTTTCATTGCTTCTTGGGCCTTTGCCAAATTAGTTTTCAGCTGACGAATAATGGCATCTCTTGAAGCGAGGTCATGATCAACCGCTGGAATTGTGCTAGTTCCTGTACAGTATGCTAATAGGGAGGGTGGCTTCCTTCCATAAGTAGCCTCAAAAGGAGTCATACCTGTAGCAGCTGTGAAGGTTGTATTGTGATGAAATTCAGCCCAACTTAGAATTCGGGCCCATTTGGATGGTTGATCATGGACAAAAGAGCAAGAAGCAAGAATGACTGCTCCTGTTTTGTCTCCATACACAAGATGTTTTTCTTTTAAATTTGTTATTGAAATGTAATTGTGTATTAGGCATGCTGGTATGTAGGATTGACATTGATTTTTGGATGTTGTTGTTAATATGAGATATTTCTTCAATTTCTGTTAATTTCATGGATTTTTTTGGAATTATGTTGAAGCCGAGTTAATAGAATTTATTGATGCCAAGATGGTTAAGGTCTGTTTATGGTAGCTGTATACTATCCTTGTACCTGTGATAATGTATGCGTGGGTTTAGAAAGGTGGTATAGCCACTGTACCGATTGGTACGGTGAAGAAATGGTACATACAAATATTTAAATTTAATGGTACTGTTAAAATTGTTTTAATAGTGGAAGACATTCTTTATAGCCCTCGCTCAAATTTAATGGTACTGCTAAAATTATTTCTGTGAAAAGCAGGGTATAAAAAGGTTGCTAGTTATGTTTGGTTTAATCAGTAGTTTGAATTAGGCTTAACCGAGTTTATTAGGTACAGTAGGTAATGAGAAGGTGTTAGATTGAAGATACTTTCTAGCATTCTGCTACTGCCTTGTTGGTACAATAGGTAACAAGAAGGTGTCAGATTGACTTATTCAAGTTATTTCTTAGCGTTCTGCACTTCTGTTGTTACCTTGTCTTCTATAAACCAGTAATTTATAGCTTAACTTAGTTGGTAGTTGTCAATTATTTCTAATAATCTCTAATGTGACAAATAAATTTTTTAACATGTTCTTGTATTCTATGTATAACGTGTAACTTGTTCATACTTTGTTAGAAGGAGATTGCTTTGTAACAGGATGAGCAGGACGTCTGTGGCTTTGGTTGGAAAATGGCAAGCTTGTGACTCACATTTGAACCAGAAGGGTGATATTTGGAAGCCAAATTAATTGTAAATTTTTAGCCTGCTGAGTTCGTAGCCAAATTAATTGTAATTGTAAAATTAATTAGTTGTTGAGTTATGAGTTATATCGTGTCTTTGTTATATACTTCCATATGTTATCACTTATCTCATTACTCAGTATTGTCATGCTATTCAGTTTTCATTTATATTTAAAGTACTGTGTCATGAACTTTACTCATATTTCCCAAAAATTAAGCGTGAATTTGTTCAAAATGCTAAAATATGTACACATCTTTATAGCCCTGGCAGCTTTGAATGAAGATTTGACAGTTGTACACATCTTTTAAAATATTTGGTCAATAAAAAACGGTATAATAAAATCCTGGACAAACATTTAAATTCTGATGTGTTATGTTATATTTTCAAGTTACTATTAAAAAAAATATGAAATGGAAATTTAACGGCTCGCATGGCAGAAAATATTTAAATTTAACGGTCAATAAAATATTTAAACAATGCACCAAGCTAAAGAAGGTTACGGCTTAATTTAACTGTCAAAGGAAAAGGAGTCATTATTAATTTTACTCTTCACCGTCCAATCCAAACAGAAAATCCTATTCGGAGAATAAGCTTAATCTGAGCAATTTGGGATTAAAAGTTTTAATCTTGAATAGCTAATTCTAGTCTTATTCTCATATGATCCAAACAAAGCCTAAAATAATACTAGCAACCATTAATTTTTCTTAACCAAAGCATCATTGAGCATAATATTTTGAGTCTAGAGGAGGCCATGAAACTTAATTATATAAATTATCTTAATAAATTAACACATAGTTGGGGAATATTCTAATTATTAGGGGGGACCTGGCCCTTGCCAGTCCCCCTCTGTCTTCGCCACTGTTAGTAAGGGAATGCATGCCAAGGAAGTGGATACATGCGAAATACATACAGAAATAAAGAACAACAAGGAAAGACAAAAATGATAAAACCTGGATGTCAAGTCTAGGATATGTATATGAGAAAACAATCTCCTCGATGCATCTCCTAAGGCCGTGAGTCTAAGCAGCGAAACAAAATAAAACAAACCAAAGGGTATATAAAGTAAGAAGCAGTATAAATCCCATCCTCTTACCTCTTTTAGGTTATTAGTTGTTTTGGTGCTTTTTGAATGCCGAAGCATAATAGAAGCTTAAGTGAATGCTCAGCATTAATTAAATCGTATTAATACTGTACCGATTGTCGTGCCCCTTTCTTGAGAGAAACACACACAAACACATAAAAGATGTTATAAAAGAGATAAATCAAAAGTCTAAGAAAAAACCTTTTTACTTCCAGACTGAAGCATATGCTTAAGATGATCCCATCGGACTGAATTACCTTGCCACTTCCAGCAAGCTCAGAAACAACACCTAAATTTTAAAAAAGAATCATGAGTTTAAAGCAGGTGCAAAATCTGAAACATCGAACCTGAACTAAGTAGTTTAAAACTCTTTCCGTAAATAGAACATATTTGGATTTAGAATTTTGAGCCTTTTAATGTTTTCCTATTATGGTATAAACATTTTTGTTTAGTTGTATATGAGAGACCCAAACTAGTCAGGTATGCAGCAGTCAGGTACAAGGTTTGAAATCTATTTTCCGACACCAAACCTGACAAACTCCTGAAGTTGATTTGTCACCAATTATATCTAATAGAGGATGTGAAAGTATGAGGCCCTCCACGGCTCCACCTCCTTGATAATATTGTCTTACTAGTTTCAACCCCAGAATAGCTCAGGTTTTCATCAGTTGGTCACAGCTGACTAAAATCTTGAATTTTTAGGGCTTATATAGATTGTGCCCAATTTGATGCTTTTCTTGTACATACCCAAGCATGCAATAGTTGTACCAGTGAAAACCTTAGAAATCTAGTTTTAAAATAGAAGGAAAGAATCTTGTGAAACCTCTCTTCATGTTCAAAGAGCTTTTGAGTAGAAACCCATTAGTCTAAAAGTTGGGGTATATTGTTATCAGTACATTAGTCTAAAAGTCTAAGTCTAAGCCTTTTATCCCAAACAAGTTGGGGTAGGCTAGAAGTGACACCCTGACCCTGATCATTTTTTGTATATATGGCTGAATTTTTACGCTGGTTCGCCAAGCCTATCGCAAGCATGCGGGCTTGAACCCTGGACCTCTTAGAAGAGAGCCAAGTGCTCTTACCACCTGAGCTACTAGATCACATGCTGATCTGGTAGTATTTGCCGGATAATATGCTGTATTGTATATATGTTATCAGTACATTAGTAAAAAAGAAAAATAAAAAGCCGATAATATGCTGATCTGGTAGTATTTGCCGGTCATCCAGAGTGACTAATCAATATGGAATTCTAAAAATCAGGCAGCTGTTATATAAGCTGAATAAATGAAGAAAATAGGAAACATATAGAAATGGTAAGGAAGACATACGCAAGGAAAGGGTGAAGAGGTCCCCAGAAAGTTACTTTCTTCAAATAATTTTCACCTCCCTTATCAAGAATATTATTAAAAAAAGAATCATTTAAACTTTGTTCCTTCGAATTGGCATGGTAGAAGAATATTATAATCCATGCAAGCAGCATTACCTTGTAAACATGAAAGTAATCAGCAACAGCAGATCTCTGCTCATTGCTAAGCTTACAAGGATGGCAACAACAATGCTTTTTCATTGTCATCATCATTCTTTTTGTATAATTTTACATTTATTTCATTTTTATGTATGCAAGGAGTTAGGGGGATTTTTTTTTGGGGGGGACGGCAGGGGTTTGCTTCATCTTGTTTAGTACGAATGAACTGGTGATCGGTAGTAGGCTGTAAGCCCAGTTGTTGTAGGAGAATTATCTTATTTATTTAAAATTTTTTAAAAAATAGGACCGGCACTATAGAATAGATAAATGGAAAAAAAGAATATCCAGGATAGATAAATGGAAAATTGTACAATTAAGCTGGCAACAAATCAAGTCTATTTTACTGAATCCAATTGGTAAAAGCATGTCTGAATATG
Organism: Rhynchospora pubera; assembly: GCA_028095005.1. Lineage (NCBI taxonomy): Eukaryota > Viridiplantae > Streptophyta > Magnoliopsida > Poales > Cyperaceae > Rhynchospora > Rhynchospora pubera. The sequence goes on along the minus strand of CM051461.1, from coordinate 66,789,224 downwards.
AGTTTCAAGTAGTGCCATTGAGCCTCAATTTTCACATTTTGCCTCAATGACTTAAATCATACAATTGTATTCAATTAAAATTATCAAGTTTAACTTGTGTGATTTCATGATCCTCAAAGGACAAGATCACCTTTGCAAAAAACGGGAAACAAAAAAGAAAAGAAAAGAAAGGTTACAGTATGAGTTTTCCTCGCCAAAATAACCTACCTAGTTTCGCCTCTATGTCAAACCTAATTTTCTACCTAGTAGCTCAATCAGACTACACTTGCACTCATGCCTCAATTTAGTCCAAGTTTTCCTCAGTTTTTTAAACAGTTGTGAAATCATGTTGACAACAGTTGTCTCCATGCTCAAATATTGTTAACATATGCATATGCCTCAGTGTAATTAATTATTGTTTCAGGTGATGCTCAAAACAGTGCTTTTGTAACATTGTGTGAGAAGAAAGTAATTGGCAAAACTGATTCTGAACTTGTGATTGGTGTACTTACAATGTCAAAAACAAGCTCTCTCTCTATGGGATTGAAGCCTGATTGTGCGTAAGCATGCCTCTTTGCTGGCTGCAAATCAAATTTTGATCAGTGGTTATGTGGTAGAACATATGTTAGGATCCCAAAGTGCAAATTAAATCTTTATCTAAGAGCAGCACCAATACCTTCTTACCAAATCTAATATATAATAGAAACACCCATTTTTGTTGCTGACTACAGATCAAATACATTTTCTGATATGAGAATAAGTTGTTCATTTAATCTTAACTAACATCAATTACAGTTTCTATTTTGAGCTAAAAATTTCAAACGGTAGTATTTGTCAAAATTAGTCCAAAACAGAAACTAAATTGGCCAGATTAGGGTTTCCAATTTTTTCATTTATTCTAAATTATACTCAGCAACCAATTGAAAACCCAATTAAACTTTAATTGCAATAAGTCCGATAAATAATCTACTTCTGGTAGAAGGAATAGGCAGTAAAATCAGTGTTCTAAAAGATCAACAAAGAGAATCTAAGACAAATATGATTATAGGAAGTTTTTCTGTATTGTTTTAATTTGTTCATAGATAATGTCGATAGCAGAAGCATGAAGAGTATACATCTACAGTATAAACAGCACCAATGTCGATCTTGGTGGGGCACTTGGCTTTAATGGAGGTCTCCATTTCGCTCGCATTGAAGAAAGACTGGAAACGAAGGTAGACCTCATCTATGTCACTGTTTATTGTGAAAGAAAATTCTCTCCTGCCAAAGTAGGAGCTGTCGCAACCCGGATGTTTTCCATCTGTTCAAAAGCATTGTAAAACTGAATTTAAGTTTTCTTGGTTTTTGCAAATCAACTTGTACGAAGCTTGGAGGACAAACTGAAATCTGTATTAAAACACAGACAGCATTTATGGTTTGTGAAAAGCCATTTGAGCAGTGGTCATGGATTACCTTCTGTACCAACCAGTTGGTACTCAGTAGACTAGTAGAGCATAATGCACCTTTAGTTTTGTTATATTATGGTGATTGGTACCTTAATTCTGAGTAATATTGAATAGGATCTCTTAACTATGATGGCAAAAAGAGCTGGCGTACCATTTCCATAAGCGAGCCACTTAAACATGTCGGTGTATGGGAAAAATTTTCCTGATTCAGTTCATGAAGCATTTAGTTTGCGGAAAGAGCAAATAATCTGTGTATTGTATGTATCTTAAAATATATTGAGTAAAATGCAAATGACCCCAAAGAATCACCCTCACCCATTTTTTATTTTGTTTGAGCAGTAATTGACATGAATGAACGAAAAGAGGAAAAATGAGTTGGATGTGTGTTACTGTAGTATATTCTGAGATAATCAGTGAGCAGTGAGCCTGTAGGGACTCGGTTTGAGTCAATTTGCATCGGGTCTTCTCTATTATTGTCTTCTTTTTCCTTGGTCATTATGCCAGCCAGGCTAATAATCAACGAAACAAAAACTGTGAAACTGAAATTCCATCACTCACAAGAATGAGTACAGATAAATCAAATGAAATGTTTTGGGCTTTTGGCACAACAGACTTTCGTGAATATTTTAATTTAAATTGAAGCGTTATAAAGTTGCTGTAAAATAGGCAAAGGTTTAATTATGCATTTTCATTGTGCACTTGGATTCTATGTGCATGTATTTGTTGGATAATGTTAATTAATGTATGTATTTTGATATAAAATAGTGTATTTAATATTCTAATGCTTGAAGTAATATCTATATGCATGTATTTGATGCTATATCAGTGGCGAAGTCAGGATTGAAGAATGACGAAGGCCAAAATCTGACTAAATAAAATTGAGAACCAAGAAAATTACAAGTTTAAGTATTAACTAGGAGGGTTAATCGAGCTTAGCTCGATATTTGACTTACTAATAAAATAAAAATATATTATCAATTTAAATTTGTAAATATTAATGTTATAATTTTTTTAATGTGAATAACTTTATATTTTTTTATATTTTACATATGTTGGGTAATGGTTTATGTTAGAGTTAGCAATAAATGTAAAGTTTAATAAGTTAATGTTTAAATATAAATTAAAATTTTATTAAATTTAAAATTAACAATTAAAATTTAAAAAGTATTTAAAGTATATAACATGATTATTGATATGTGACAAAACAATCAGTAAAAATAATTATAATTAATTTATATAAGAAATATAAAGATGTGATCAATACCAATACATATAAATTTAAACATGAAAAAACCCAAACAAATAATATTTTCTTTAAAAAGTCGCCACTTGAGTATCAACAATACATCATTTGTGCTCATATTTCCTGTATTCCTTAAGTTAACATTAAACAAATCATTAACCACAGAAAAAAAAAATCTCATTCGGATGATCCAATAATAAAAGTAAATGAAAAAAAAACAAAATTTAGAGACGAATTAAACATGCATGTTTGTTATAACTTAAATATTATAAGTTTCAAAATTTGTGAACAAATGGTAAATCCGCATGTATTATGCTATTTTTCTTGATTGCTAATGAATTACCAGAAAGGGAGAAAAAGGACTTGCACTTGATAAATTTATAATAATAATTTATATTACGCCTTGTTAAAGGGAAATTTGACATCCAAAGTTACAGTGAGTTACAATTAGAGTAATTTATAATAGGCATGACTTGATTTTATAATTATACCAAATTTAAGTTTCAGGAAGATGCAATATGGTGCTCAAAACACCATCTCTTGACCTCAGCATCAAGGTGCTCAAGAGACCATCTATTGATCTATTGGCTCCGTTTGGATAAGGTGTGGGAAGAAGTAGGAAGAAGTGTTGAGAAGTGTGTAACTTTGTGAAGAGTTTGGATTGTTTATAATAAATTTATTCTCTTCTTCCCTTCTTCCCAAATAGAATCCAAACGGAGCTATTAATAAAAATTAGAAATTAAAACATTGTACAATTACAAATGACCCTCTTGGAGAGTAAACTATGCCAAATGATCCTAATTTTGCTTTTAGATTTAGTGACGGTATGGTTAAGCTGGATGTTTCTATTGGAGTATAGTTGAAGGAGAGAATAGATTTTGCTATGTTATCTAGGGCTATTTGTTGTGCCAGAAAATCCCGTGCATTCAAATTTCTTTGTCTTCCTAAAAGAAAATAAATTTCCCCTACCTAATCTAAATGAGAATACCATGCGCACATGTAGAAATAATATGAGGTCTAAAATAGTAACACGATCTTATAAATTTTCAGATTACTTTGCTCAAGTTTATCAAAACAAAGACAGCAGTAGGATAGTTCAAGCAAAAAAATATCCCTAGAAGAACAATTATCTTATTGAGTTGTGCACAATACCGGGTGAAAACAGATGCATAATTGTGAATCATTTATAGATGCATAATTTTGTAGATATTGAAAATTAATTATATGATATTCTCCGAATTAGGGGAAACTGACAAAAGGATCAATCAAGGACATAAATATAACCGAGAAAAAAAAAATCAAATGGTAATCGTAAAAAAAAAACTTTAAAATCATTACTGTAAGATGTGCTTGAACTATCCACCAATGGAAAATTAGCACACATTCGGACAAAAAGAGGGAAATGAGCAAAAACAAAGTTAGAGTTGCGTAAACAGTAGACAACACAAGTCCTTCCAATATCTTTCGGAGAAGAAAAAAAAAAGAAACCCACATCCGGCTCCCCCCATTTACCACCTTCAAGCCCCATCAAAGTCGCCCCAACTGGCTCTTGACTTCAAGCCCCATTGAAGCCCCCCATCTGGCTTCAAAATGCGGAGAGGAGAACGGAGGGTCAGCAGAGAAGGAAGGAAGGGCACGTGGATGAGGAGCAAAAGAAGCGTTGAAAGCTAGAAGGTGAATAAAAAAGAAAGAGGGCGACAGACCTGAGAAGGAGAGAGCACCATCGCAAAATTGGGGGTAGCGTTCTAGCCTTTCAGTTTCAGGAATTGAAGAGGCGGCCATAAAATTAGATAGGGGACACAAATACGAAAAAGAAAAATTGTGCAGCCAATTATACATCAACTAATGAATCGGGTCTATTTTATGACGATATGATTCAGTACAACAATAGCAACAGAGTTCTCGTTGCAAAAATCAGGAAAAAAGGTAAACACAGTAACACACAAATCAACTAATAGAAAAATTTCTTGCCGCGTCGGAATCTAAATTAACGAAACAAAATCGATTCCCACGTATTTTTATTTATAGTGATTACCTAAAATAATACTAGCAATCATTAATTTTTCTTAACCAAAACATCATTGGACATAATATTTTGAGTCTAGAGGAGGCCTATGAAACTTAATTATATAAATTATCTTAATAAATTAACATATGGTTGGGAAATATTCTAATTATTAGGGGGGCCTGGCCATTGTCAATCCTCCTATCTTCGCCGGCTATATGAGGATTAAATCGAATCAAAATATGTATCCGACATAATACCTGTTATGGTCTGATAGTGACCGCTATCCGCTATCTGCTATAAAATTAACATATCCGCGACGAATCCGCTATCCGCTATTTAAACCTTACCAATATATATACCATATGACACCTGCGGCGATTGTCAATGGATTTGATTGATCAGATCCAAATCCACGGCCCACGGCTCTATAATCATTTCTAAGCTTCGTCGTGCCATCCCCGTGGCCCGTCCGTTCCAATAACACCCACCGCGCATATCAAACTTAGCACGATGCCAAATTTTTTTACTAACATTTTATTTATTATTATCCATCATCTCTATAAATTTTCTATAACTTCTAATAATTGATCATCATTTGTAATAATATCAAGATGACGAAATGAAAGTCGCAAGTCCAAATAGCCCGTTTTTTAGATTGACCGCGTAACGGAGAATAAAAAAACCGGAGCTCATAAGTGCAATGCGTGTCAGGCAATTACGCAACTAGACCAAATATATATATATATATATATATATATATATATATATATATATATATATATATATATATATATATATATATATATATATATATATATATATATCCGCTACCAAAGACGAAAAGCCTCGCGCTCTTCTTCGACTCATGCCCCTCTATTCTCACGCTCCACCTTCCCTCCGCTCACCTCCCCTCCTCTCCGTTCACCCTCCCTTATGTTCCACATGTCTCCCTTCTCCTCGTGGCGAAGGCAGGGTTGAAAAATGGTGGAGGTCAAAATTTGACTAAATGAAATTGAGAACTAAGAGAATAACAAGTTTAAGTATTAATTACTTGAAACAATACCTTTAGCCATTAATCTTTCTTAACTGAAACATCATTGATCATAGTATTTTGAATCTAGGGGGAGGCCCATGAACTTAACTATATGAATTTGTCTTAATAAATTAACATATAAATTTTAAAAAATCTATTTATTAGGGGGACCTGGCCCTTGCCACTGCCTATCCTAACATGACCCCCCTCCACTCGACACGCGTCTCTTCTCTCCTCGCGCTTCACCGGCCCCGTCTCATCCGAATCCCCTCCCCTCTCATCCCCTCTCATCCCCTCCAATAGTCTTTTTCTCCTGTTACCTTCCTCTCGCCTTCTATTGTCTATTGCTTTCGTATTTGTCAATTTTTTTGTGCAAGATATTCCCTCATAATTAGTTACTTCCTCATACATATTATTTACTGTCCTTCTTGTGTTTAAATACTCCCTACTAAAAAGTGTAAATCAGTCACGTATTTAATACTCCCTTGTACTAATTACTTACTCCTAGTTATTTAGTTTTTTTCCCAAACAATAACAGAATCAAATATAAATGTTATTTATACTCTTGTATTAGATACTCTCTTATAGGTATTTAGTTACTCCAAATAATAGCATAATTAGATATGAATATTATTTACAACCTTGCATGTATTAGATACTCTCTTATACTATTTATTTATTTTATTATAGTTATTAAGTTACTTCCTTATATGTATTTGCGCTTATTAGGAATGTCTGTATATTTATTTAAGTACTCCCTTGTACTTAGTATTAACTATTGTATATCACATTATTTACTCTCTATAGTATGTTCATAAAAAAACTTATTAGTTACTCCATTATGTTAATAACAATACACCTTTGTACTTTTGAAGTTACTCCCTTGCAAAGAATCGTATAATTAGAGAAGATTAATAATGGAGAGCAGCATATACAAGAAAAGGGTGAAGAATTAGCAATGAATTTGAAGTTTTGATCAGAGTCGAGGATATATGCTTCCGTTTGGATAAGGTGTGAGAAGAAGGGAAGAAGTAGGAAAAAGTATTGGGAAGTGTGTAAGTTTGTGAAGAGTTTGGATTGTTTATAATAAATTTATTCTTTTATTTCATTCTTCTCTTCTTCCCAAATGGAATCCAAACGGAGCCATAGAGAAGAAGGGAAAGCGCGCGAGATCTACATGAGAGGGATCTTGTGGGTGAGGGAGAGAGAGCGTGAGATCTAGATGGGAGGGATCTCGTGTGAGAGAGAGAGCAGGGGAAGGGATGAGGAGATCAGAGGATGTGTGCGATGGGAGGTGTGAGGAGATAGATCGCGCGTGAGGGAAGAGGGGGCGTACGTGAGGGCGAGGGGATAAAGAGCGCGTGAGGATGAAGGTGTAGACAAAGGGGAAAGGAGGAGGAGAGGTAGGTGGACAGAGGGAGCATTCCTTTGATTGCTCGAGTCTCTGATTGTAATAAATAATTTCCTAAAAAAAACTGTTCAACTAGCTACAAGTAGGGCTGTCAATTGGTACGGTACGGTACGATAGAAGGTATTTTCATTACCGTACCCATTAAAATTTTCTTTACCTGTACCCGTTAAAAATAGCTTTACCCGTACCTTACTCGTACCCGTTAAGAATTAACGGTACGGGTACGGTAACGGTAAAAAATGAATATAATAATAATAAAATTTGTACACTCTGTATAAATAAATTATATCAATAAGTATATTAATAAAGTGAAACAATGATGGCGAATATTTTAGGTTTATATGTTTTTTTATTTTTCCGTACACTGAATGGAAAGAATTATAAATCTTAAATAAAATCTAGCAATATTTTTTACCAATCATGCAATATAAGATGCCATATGTATCATGTAATTGTATCTTTTTAATTGTGGCAATTACCCGTTATGAAAACGGTACGAAATAACTTTTATCCGTACCCGTACCCGTTAAATTAACGAAAAAATTTCCTTACCCGTACCCGTACCCATTAACTTAACGAAAAAATACTTTACCCATACCCGTCTTATACGGTACGGTACGAATTGGATAAACGGATAAACGGATTTCATTGACGGCCCTAGCTACAAGCCCACAAACGTTTCTCATTTTTTTTTAACTTTAATCTTATATTTTTATTAATGCAGAATAAAATCTCCATATTCATTCGATAGACTCCTAATAATGAATTATCGAGTATTTATTACTCTTCCAATTTCGTGATACGCATTCAAATACGAAGAGGCAGCATATCTTGAAAAGTTATGCTGATTCATCTTCAGAGTTATGAAGCAACAAATATGCAATTACTGTTATTGTAAAAATGGAAATACCATTATTTCTATCTCTACTACTTATAAAAGCACGTATGCAATGACTAAAATAATTAGGCGAATAGTGTAAATAATATTTACTCTATACAATCTTAGTCATTGATGCATGGACGACAGAGAAAAATAATGAAAAAAAGCACGAACAAGTAGGGATGGAAACGGTTAAAGATTTTGGTTGCGTTTCAAAAATGAAATGGTTTCATCCACGTGCATTTTCGAGATTTTTTATCGTTTCATCCAAAATGAAACGGTTAACGAAACTGATAGTCAGTTTCATATCTAAAATGAAACGATTAAGCAACACCCCATTTCGTGGTCTTTTTAGACGTTATGCACCCCTACGAACAAGAGAGATTTTGATTCTGAAATCACACGAATTCTCAGCTTTCTCAAAACATAACTAAATGTCATCAAGCACGGTGGTTTGTCTTAAATAAACGAATACAAAAATTCTAGAAAGATAAAATACATAAAATTACTAAAATAATTCTAAAATTGATAAAATTATAAAGAGAGGCTCAAAAGTCCATGAATTCCCGGTTTCCATCGACTATTTTCGAGATTGTTTCATCTAAAAGAACCTATAACATTACAGTGTCCAGCATGATGTTACTAAACTGATAGACTGCTTATTAATGTCATGAGTAAAGGTAGTCCACAAAATAGTAAAATTAAGAGGGAGTCCATCAAAACTTTTTAATGATGTAAATTCAGAATGTGTTTTTATTTTACTTGTAAAAATGACTATGAATATATCTTACAGTCTCGGGCCAGTTTTATGATTTTGCTTATTCCTAACTTATTACTTACTAGTCAAATAACATTTTTTATTTTCGAAATAACATTTTTTTTTCAAAGTTACACTATTTTCAATATTTTCTTTCTAAAAATTCTTATTCCTTCTTTATTCCCATACCATTCAAACGGCCCCAAATTCTTTAAAAATATCATAATGGGTGCGTTTAGATAGGTGTGGGAAGAAGAGAAGAAGTGAAGAAGTGGGAAGAAGTATTAGGAAGTGTGTAACTTTGTGAAGAGTTTAGATTGTTTATAATTTTTTTTCTTCTTCTTCCTTCTTCTTCTTTCTTCCAACGATCCAAACGCACCCAATATGCAGAGATGGAAACATTATTTCGAACTCAATGTTCCTGATTTTCGATGCATCAAAGAATACAATCAATCTTTGTTGCAGATAATGCCTATTATTTTGGCGTGAAAAATCAATGATTCAAATGCTCTGGAGTCTGGACTGGGGCACAATTGCGGTATTCACATGCTTGCATCATGTGAAATTGTGAATCAAGCATAAGCTATATAAAGGGGAGTTTGCCTGGGTTCAGTTATATCCTGCGACTTCGACAAGGCCTGGTCGCCTAACTATGTAATAATAGGACCTTCGAACATGTTGTATTTGCCCTTTTTATTTTTATTTGGTGGTGCTTTCAGTAAAATGTTTTGTAATTTTGTTAGATACAACTTTTGGGTTTATTTAAATCTGTACTATTTACACAATTTAAGAATAGATGATTCTTTTTCTATATAGTTAGGATTCTTTCACCCTACTCCAGTTATGCCTATTTGATATTATCAGAGCAATTTATTCTTAATAAAAAAAGAAATCCAAAATAAAAGTAAAAACACAGCGCGCAAAGGACTTCCTATGATTACTTATACTTTACTTTGTATTTGTAAAATTAATAATTTTGGCTAATGCATGTCGTCCTGTTTCGTACTCTCGTCGCAATTTCTACTATAACCTAAATAAACGGAAGCTTATAATTAACGACATAAAACATATGCACACATCCAGTTCATGTTAGATATTTGAAATATTTAATTCTTAATAATATTTCTGAAATTAATAGTCCAAAAACACGTAATTCATATAAAATTAAATAAATTCATAAGTTAGAACTTACAACTCTGTAGGAAAGACATGGCGTAAGACGGAAAATATGTTCTCCAATTTTTCTTAGTCCAAAATTGATGGCAATAATGGTGTTTTTACTCTCTTCTTTCTATTTTGTTAATTAGGCGAAAATTAGTGAAAGGTTGCCTACTAATGACAGGAGATGAATTAATATAACTAAGGCAATTGAAGGGATCATATTTGAATGAACATGGTCCATTGTTTTCCATCAAAATCAATACACCTTTTAAGAATAAATGACTGGTTCAGATTAAATCATATAGACCACATTAATATTATAATTAATATTAATTATAACAGTTCAGACATTTGGGCCTGATCAAAATGTTTTTCACGTGAGATTTCATCTCATTTGAATCGATTTTTTTAAGATTTTGTTAGATCCGATTAAATGAAAATTCCAACCAAATGACGTTAAGTCCATTTGTATTGATAAAAAAATTATAATGAAATGAAATCCCATATAAAAAAAATTGATCAGGACATTGAAGAGTTAATTTTTTTTCCTTGCTAATTATTTTCAAAATTGCATGCATAATCCAGCTTATTCTCGGCTAGACATGTCAAGAATCTAGTCCAAAATTTGATCACAAGTTGCATTGAGCAGAACATAAAGTGAAAGTCAGACGCTAACTCAACTGTTAGAACTTTCATGGTTTATCTCCACATATTTAAATAACAACTAAACTGCAAATAAATTGAAGTTCATTCATTCTTAACAGCCGCAATTAATAAATTTGAAGACTTTGTTGTATAAATAATAATTTTTAATTTGAACCCAAAATGGGTCAAAAATCTAATCGATTAGATCGAGCGTAGATTGTCTTGAGCTACAAATTTTTTTAACAGCGCAATTAGATCGCAATGCACTTGCCCATTACAGATACCTTCACAGTGAAATGTAACAGAAAATCAAGATTCTTTTGTTACCGGAAAAGAACAAGAAACAAATGAGCCAGGCAAATTAAGGACACTTATTAAATTGATTTCCCAAAGAGGTGTTCGTAGACCAGGTCTAGCTGGAAAGTGCAGGTCTGGGCCCTCCAAAAACGGAAACATCTCTGCTTATGGAAACTGACACACTCGAGAAAGAAATGAATTCTCACGCCATTTCGCGCCTTTTGCCATTCCGTCTTTCCTTGTGCACTTTTTCATCTCTGCCCCTATAATATTACATATTATAAACGTCTACAGTTGAGATTTGAGAATATGATTATGTTGTTCCCTTGTAAAGAGAGGACGAATGGTAATGCTTTTGAAATTAAAGAAGTAAAAAAAAATGGATTATATTTTTATGAAGAAATAAAATATTATAGATTATTAAGCGGTCAAATAACTAGATGCACCGAAAGAATGCACTAATGTCTTTCGAGAAAATTAAATGATTTGGGTCTCTTGGATTATTTATGGCCTTGAAGCCATAAAATTTTATTATAAGTATGTTACTGTGCTTATATCCGTAAAAGATATGCATTCTATGTATAATTAATATTTGTTATTAAAGTATTATATTTAAACAAAACCATCATACTAGCAAAACAAAATATTTCATAAGAATTGTGAATTACTTAGCAATTTTACCTTAAGCATAATTATATTTATTTCTTAAAGTTATCCACTTAAATAAAAAATCGCACATGATTTTAAAATAATTTGGTTCAAAACCATATTTCTGTAATTCTACTCTTGGAAAAAAAAATAGCAAGTTTTATTTATTGCAGTTTATTTTTAGTCAGAAGAAAATACAAAATATAGAAAACGTGAAAGTACCTCACTGCAAATAGTGGTTCTCTCTTTCCAAAACAGGGAACCTAAAAGGCTAAAACCGATGAGCATTCAGTATTCACCTTTCCCAGGAAAAATTTCATATAGAACAAAATTAGACAGAACAATTTTAAATACAGCAAAGCGTACTAATTTTTTTTAATAATAGCATAATTGTAACGGCAATATGACTGCCGCTATAACTCAGGCGTATAGCGGCTATCTTATTACCGCTATATTGGATACACATCATTCTTCTTCTCATAAAAATCAGATAAGTGGAGAATGGACATTAATATTAATAAACATCCTTTCATACAAATTAAAAAATGGAGAAACGGACAAGAGGTGGGTCCCACATTAAATATTCATTTCATGCACATAACAAACAAGTTACAGATTGTTACTATTATTATAATTATAATTAATGATAGTATATTTCTTTTATATTTTATTAATTAATATTAATAATATAATGATAATAGTAATAATAATTATAACGATTACTACATTAATCATTATTATGTTATAATTATTATTTTATATTACTATTAAACATCCTTTCATGCCATCAGATTTGGGAGTGATTTGATATTAGCTGCATCTTCTTTGGGAACCATAAAGCATGTGATTATTTGAGCATATAAAACGTGAATCAAGAAGAAGATCAAAAGTTTAATGCAGGGTTTGTCAAAATGACACGATACGATACGAGTACAGAATTAGCACGACACGATCGTATTGTCATGTCGTGTCATAATCGTGTCGTATTGGCAATTTTGAAAAATTAACATGATTTGACACGACACGACTAACACACAACACGAACACGAACTAACACGACACGGACATGACACGACAACACGAATTTAATTTTTAACATCACCGAAAATAGCATCATAAACATACTTCTTCTTTTAAATTATTTTTCCTAAAAAATTATTTAAATTAATTTTATATTAAAATTCAAATTATAATCATACTTTTCTTTTTAACGTCTATTTACTTTTTTTAAAATATTTTCTTTTTGGGATATGTTCAAAGAATAAAGAAATGAGTTAGCAAAAAATTAAAATCATCAATTAATCTTTTAAAAAAATATTCTAAAATTTTTGTATTGATATATATATATATATATTGAATTTGTATAATACTCAAATAAATTATAACAATATTTTTTTCTCTATTTTAATATTTAGCGATTTTTAATAAATTATAATAAAAAATAGAGAAAAGTTTCTGACAAGATTTGACACAACTAACACGACATGTCAACAAGACATGTGTCAGAATGCATGTTGTGTTGTCTCTTCTCATCACTCAGCACGACACGATACAATACAATTAAAAAAATAGTTTGTGTCAACATGACATGACACGAGACTCTAACACGATCACGACATGACACACACGATTAGAGAACACTAGTTAAATACACTTAGCTCAGAATAAACAATTCATGAGATTCACATTAACAATTTGTCTGCCCAACATTAAATAGCAAAATCGAATCATTTATCTTAACTTTTTTCACAAGTCAAACATGTATAACAAATTTGAAATTTTTTTCCTCAAATTCAATTAAGAAGCCATATAATTATTGAAGCACGTACTATCTATAATAATCTAATTTCAATCTTTTCAACTTGTATTAAATGAACTAAAAAAAAATAAAATCATGGAAATGAATATTTCATGAAATTTGATAATTAACAGTTTAAATTCATAATCTAAATCTTATCCATCAATTTCTCACTAGTATTCCAACTTATTAACAGTTTTAATTTCTTACTGGTGTTCCTAATTATCCAACTTTAACTTGCTTTTCTAGATGATTGATCTTAATTATATGATCGTGTGATCTTTTTATTGATGGCATGAAAGGATGTTTAATAATGATATAAAATAATAATGATTAATATAGTAATTATTATAATTATAATTATTATTAATATTATCATTAAATTATTAATATTAATTAATAAAATATTTAAAATAACTAATACTATTATTAATTATAATTATACGATAATAAAAATAATTATATTAGTAATTATAATTATAATAATAGTAGCAATCCGTAACCAGTTTGTTTCTGTGCATGAAATGAATATTTAATGTGGGGTCCACCTTTTGTCTGTTTGCCCATTTTTTAATTGGTATGAAAGGATATTTATTAATATTTAATGTCCATTCTTAACTTATTTGGCTTTTTATAAGATGAGGAATGTCGTGTAGCGCATATAGCGGTAATGAGATAGCCGCTGTAGCCCTGAGTTATAGCGGCAGTCGTATTGCCGCTATAATTGTGCTTTTATTAAAAAAAATTAGTACACTTTGTTCTATTTAAAATTGTTCAGTCCAATTTTGTTCTATATAAAATTTTTCCCCTTTCCCATCTCATCTTTCCATTTATTGTGTGCGTTTCTCCATTTTCCCACGCCGACTCGGCGACTCGTCTTGTCAATTTGATTGATGGCACAAAGAGAAAAAGAAAGAGAAAGCGAGAGAGAAAGAGAGGTTGGTGTCGTCGCCATGGAAGACGCCTTGTATGCTCTTCTAGAGAGGTTCGTTCAACCTCTCCTCCCCAGAAAGCTGGTCCCTAATACTAAGCCTCCCATTTGTCAACAACATGATGTCGCCAAACAGGTGCCGCTCCACATTTCTACCACTTTTTTTTTTTTTAACTTTCTATCCTCGTTTTGTTTTTTTCGAATGGAGTCGTGGTTTTCTAAAGTTATCCTTTGTTTGGTTCTTCAGTATAGTCCCAGATGAATAATTTTTTTGTTTGTTTTTGGTAGAAACCTTTTTTATTTCTTTTTTTTTCCAAATTTTGATGATTTTTTCTGATGTTCTTGGAATTTTAAAAGATGAATTTGGAAATGCACTGCTGGGAGGTTTTATAAAGGCAACAGAAAACTCTGTTTTCTACCTTACTTTATTAATCCTTCACAGAGGATTTCAGGCTTTAAACTGAAGATTATTTTTTTTTAATTCGTTTCAGACCATCACCCAAAACAAAAAAAAATGGAGTTCTGAAAGAATAGCTGTTAAATATCTATGCTGAAAGTTGTGAGAACAAACGTAAAGGTGTTCCTTGGTAGGAGAAAGTTGGGATTTGATTGTCACAAGTTACGAATCATAGTTTAATTTATACCAAATTGGCTTTCCATTTATTTATTTTTTCCCATTAGAAGCATTGTAAAAACAATAGCCCTTCAATTCTTTATGCATACTTAAGATAATTGTTATATGTCTGGTTTTCTGCTCACTGCAAAGAGGAAATCAATCAGAATTCCAGAAATAATGTGTGTATAAATTCTTAGTGCAGCTTTTTCTGAGCATTTTGTTTTTAAACAGCAAATAGAGAGGTGAAACCTTTTGTCATTAAACAGCTGTATAATTTCCTGTTATCACAATTCAATTTTTCTGCAATTGCAGATGCATGCGATTGTGATTATGTACAACTATTACTACCAGAAGCATTGTCCAGAATTCGAGACCCTCCCCTTTGATACACTATGCAAGAATGCTGTTACTTGTAACGAACCTCTCCTGGCTTACCTGGACCAAATCAGGTCAAACTCAGACAAGCCCTCTATGGTGGAGGAGAGTATCATGCTCGGATGTAACATTGCTAAGGCATTGTCCGATCAGGACCAAAGCAAGATAGAGACATGGCCGATTGAGACAGTGGCAGTGTTTTTGGCCGATGCTAAGAGGGAGAATTGCTTCCTGAACAAAGACACCTTAGTCAAGGGAGCGTTTTCCCTCATGGAGAAAGACGTGGAGGGACAGAAGGTTGGGGATGAGCACAAGCAAATTGCACTTTCTGAGGTTGAGAGTCTGACAGGTATGCAAACTTCTGTAAGTACTGTAAAATCTGCATACCATCTTATACGGCAGGATCGCCGGTACTGGCCATATAGCATTT
This sequence comes from Rhynchospora pubera, assembly GCA_028095005.1. Lineage (NCBI taxonomy): Eukaryota > Viridiplantae > Streptophyta > Magnoliopsida > Poales > Cyperaceae > Rhynchospora > Rhynchospora pubera. The sequence goes on along the minus strand of CM051461.1, from coordinate 66,773,567 downwards.
CATGCCGTAATGAATACAAACAGTACAGTAGCATCTGTAGCAAAGTCTTTGGCATATCGATCAATCAATGCTCTTAAAGCATTAATATGAAAAGATGAAAATTAAAAGAAGTAAGAAAATAACATATGACCAGGCGCCTGTACAGGATTGGTTTCGATATATGTTTATATCTTTGAAACTTGCTTTTACAGCGGAAGTTTTGGCTTTCCTTACTAGGTATCAACCGGGCCAATTTGCGAACCTGGTACAGTCAATGTACATACTCCCTCTGGAAAATGCATTCAAGAACAATGGTTTTTTTGGTGGAGTGCTCAGAGCCCCCAACTGTTGATAAAGGATTTGTGAGAGTATCCATAAAATATGTAGTTGACATGTCGTGACCACATTCTACTCCTTGTTATCATTTCTTTTTTAATTTTAGTTGTATTTACTTCTATTTGTTTGCCCAGATCAAATAGAGCTTTTTCAAGTAAGCAATATGAAATGAACCAAAAAAACAATATAAACAAAAATACTTGAGAAACTAGAGTTGACTTCATTTTCCGCTTCATCTTTTTTTTTTCCCCTTTTTACTTGCACTTCTTTGTTAGTTTTTAAAATAAGTTGACGACTAATAAGATATTTGTGTGCAGCTTGAGAAGTCCAGTATTCGCAGGTGGTTCAAAACATGGATTTACACCGGTAGTTGATTTCATTTGCTTGTTGCCTTATGCAGACATCATCTCTGATGGGCTTAGGTATCTTCTTTTTCCAGCCCTAGGCTAAATTCTGACTAAAATTAGCCTAAATCAAATTTTAATCGAGGTTGGCTAGGATGATTGAGACTTGTTAGATGCAAGATTAGATTAAACTGAGGTATAGCTAGACATTTGAAGCTCAACTGAGCTCAATTATACAATTATATGTGATCGGGACTGCTTTGGGCTGAGGCCTTACAACACTTGGTGCCTTCAATTTTTGTTTACTTCTAGAAATCTGTAAAGTGATCTCTGTGTTTGTTAGCTTGATACAATTATACCTGTAGTGTTTTCATACATGCAAAAATCCAGGATTATTAAAGTTAAACTTCTATTTCGATCTGTGTTCATGTCACAACCTGTAAAGTGATCTCAGTGTTTGTTAGCTTGATACAATCATACCCGTATTGTTCTTAAATATTTAAACTCCAGGATTATTCAAGTAATTATTTCCATCTGTTTTATCAGCAAACCAACAACAGAGCTAGAAAAGCTCGAAAAGAGTCACGGACAACCCGCAAAGTCTCCAATGAAGATTGACAATCCTCAAGTTAAAGTTAAAAAGAAACAGTCCAATGAATCTTTAAAGGCCAACAATGGAAATGACAATCCTGCCAACAAAATAGAGCATGCTACGACTGTCGCTGTGCCTCTCAACTTCCCTTCTGTAAAGCATGTGAAATCTTCTGTGGGGCCCGCTAACTCTTCTCCAACAAAGGATAGCATGTGTAGTTTTGTTGGGCCCTCTAGCAATGGCTCTTTGAAACCAATAAAGAAAGGAGAGGAATGCGGTAATAACAAGAGGGAGAACCATACTGTCGAAGAAATTTCCAAAGACATTAAATTAGAAATTGTTAATGCAAACAAGGTATGTTAAAGTTAGGATTAATTGATTCTGGTATGCATGCAGCTATGCCATTCAACCTGACTAGCATCTGGATAATACCAGTTCAGATATCGCAGTATGGTGTCATAATTGTTTGACCCTTCTCAACCTGAACCTAGGTAGTAAAATAATAGAGAATTTTTTATTGTTAGTACCTTTCTTTTTGACATGCTATGCTAATAGACCATTTGATTGTAGTTCTTGTCTGAATGTTAAATCGTTCCCTAAAGATTTCTTTTTGTTGTCTTTTCTTTTTTCAGGAACTAGTAATAGCAAACTCAAATCCATGCACTCCCACAAAGAGGCCAATCATCGAAGCCTCTGTTAAGCAAGGTATAGATAATCCTTTCTGACCTGTGTATCCAGCATATAATGCGCTGATGGAGTATTATTAACAATTATATTATTGCAGAGATTGTTCCTGTTGCGGCAAAAGATTATGAATCTTGCTTATTTCAGCTGATGGCTACAATGGATTGTTTGGTTAGTGGATTTATTATTTATTATATTTATTTTCTACATTCTTGTAATCTTTGTTCATTTAGATTTACTCTAATGTTATTCTTTATTCAGATTCAATAAATTTTTTTTAGCTTTTTGATTTACTTTTTGGTTTACTTTTGCAGTTTCGAAAGCATCGGGTGGACGAAGATAAGATAGCTCAGTGTGAGATGGACTATCAGATAGCTAAAGGCGGTACGTCAATATATGTCATCTTCCCCCCCTTTATATACTCAAGCTTTTAAATTTTTTTGTTAAAATCAACAAGCTTACAGTTGAATACATAATTACAAGTCACAGAAAAAATGTACCATACCAGTTAAGTAGGACGAATGCTACAATTTCTTTTGTTTTCTGCTTTTCGTCCACTTTTGTTTCTCATTTGGGATTTACATGTAAATTAGGTAATTGTAAATAAAGTCTTCTTTTTTCCTTAAATCTGTGTAGAAGGACAGATGACACCAAAAGTGGCTACAATAGCAGAAAGGTGGGGAAAAACATTTTCTAACGACGGTCAGCTTGATTTCTCTGTTGGATGCTCAAATCCATACAAAAAGAAAAAATTCAGGTTCAGGAGTTCATGCCAGGTATTTCATTTGAGGATGTCTTTACGCATCCCGCAAAGTTATAAAATTATTATTATATACATAAGGGAGAAGTGGGATGCTTTTGGTGTTTTTAAGAAATTTGTAGTTTGAACATGAAATACTTTTCCTGTTGTTAGTAGGATATATAATCTTTTTCATGGGGTGTAGTGCCTTGAATTTACTGTATTTATTAGTGAACATGTAATTTTCTGTTGGCATACAACATGTGGGATTAGCATTATGCATTTGGAAAGGAAAACACCATGAAATAGCTCGAACGATTTCTTAAAAATGTTATTTTTCTCTCTTCCAATTCTTCACATTTAGCTCACTGTTACTTTCATATATAGTTTAATATATACGTAATTCAATGTATGCATGGTATATATACCTGGGACACTGGTTATTTTCATAAAGCTTTGCAAGTTTTGTAGATAAAATTTGTCAAATATATATGTTCGCAAAGAGGTTTGACTAGATGATTTATATCGAACTGTGGCAGGAACTGGATGATTTTTGTAGGGACAACAACCTTCCATTACCAAGATACTGTGTGTATCCTTCAATGCCCAATGGTAAGATCTTAAATGCCCCAATTTAGTAACTGCGAAGTTAATTCTCCTTTCTGACTGCTACTTTCGCATTCTGGTATTAGTGGGTTGGGGGGCGAGCTCAATGCTGTGCAGTACTGAAATAACTTTTATTTGCTCAGTTACTTTTCTTTTAATTTTGATTCGATGTAGGATCGTTTATGGCAACTGCGACAATAAAGAGTATGGATTTTAATTACATGGTGGAGAGTGACTTAAAGATGACTCCACAAGACGCGAGGGAAGCAGCAGCATCCTGTTTGATGCAAAAGTTCAAAGAAATGGATGAAGATTAGGGTTTACTGCTGTATGACATAATGGTGCCTCTTAGTTGTGCAATTGCTGGTGCTGTGTTTGTATATGGAATTGGGGGTTGCTGTATTTGAGGAATTTCTCTGTTTGTTTGTATTTTCATGGTTTGAATCGCTGACTCCAAAATGAAACATTTAAGTTTCGTTTATAGTCTCATTATGTAGCAGCTGGAAAGTATGGTTTTGTAAGATACTAAGATATGAGATAATATTGTATGTTCAATGCTAGATAGTGTTGAAAACTCGGCCTAAATTAATTTTGTAAAATATGTTTTTAAGTTTTGGAGGAAGTAGCCGAAACTCTTGTCTTGTGAAATTTATTTCAGTATCTAAGCAAACCTACTTTCCCTTGCCCTGACGGCCCAATAATTTAGTTTACTCTTCTCCGCCCAAATTGTTTTCTTCACTTATTATTTCATATCTTTATCTTTATGTTTCCTGTATAGTGTATATACTGGTTGTCTGGTTCAGATGGTATATGCTCATTTCAGGATATAAAACCTGCTATCTTAATCGTAATTTGTGATAATTTACCTTAACTTTTTTTTTTGTGAACAACATCTCTCTTAACCTGCTACCAAAGTATTGCATAAATCCCTGTGCTGTACAAATTTCATTTGTGCAGACGCAATCACGCAAACGATAGGAGAGGAAAAGAGTAAGAAATAAGAATATAAAAGGCTTCGGTATCGCCTAAGAATTAAGATGAAGCGCTTTATCACAATAGTTGTAGTTATTAAAGTAACGTCGCAGAAAACCTGAGCATAACGGATAAGAGAAAAATAACGGTAGAGATTAAACCAAAGGATGAGATGGAACGGTCCAATATGAACACTGTTTGATATATTAATCTTTGGATAATTAACCTTACATTTTTTTCTTAGAAATCGCTCGTGAATCTGTGCAAAAGTATCGAGTAATGATAACCAAGTGTATGACGTCAATTATTCAAGGGACTTTTTTTTTTTTTGATTGGAACCCGTAGGTTAAAATTCATTAATAAAAACGAAAGTACAGATGAACATCTTACAACATCTGGTGCAAAGGAACCTACTGCCATACCAGTATCCTACCATACAACCTGAACGAGTAGAGGATTAAACAACAAACAAACCTAAACTGAAAAAACTAAAGTACATTGAAAACTAAGCTAGAAAACAAAACAAAATAAAGTTGAAAGCCTACTGCACCAGTTACAACCACAACAACAAACTACTCAAGGAGGTGACTCCTGTACCATCTGAAAAAATCGCTCATCCATACATGACCCATAATTCATATTCTGGTTCAGAGCCATAAGTGGGGCCCCTTGATAATTCACTCCATTTCTTCTTGCTAAATTTGCCAGTTCATGCGCCCGACCAACTGCTTCTCTTCGCACATGCGTCAGAAACACATCATCCCCTTTCTCTTGCAGCTTCAGTATTATGTCCTCAACCATATCAATCGTTCTCCAAGATGGCACATCTAGACTATCTCCTTGATTTACTGCCGTAACCAGGTTAAGGCAATCAGAGAAAAACTCCATCGCAAGGGTTTCTGACAAGTCTATTCTTTCGTACATATACTCAACTGCCTTTTGTAATGCCACCACTTCTGCAAAGAAAGGATCATACCCCTGGAAAGAATGCATACCTATTGAGTGTATCCTTCCTTTATGAAAAACAACATAAGCTCCTCCTGCCCTTGTTGAGGTATCCCATGAGGCATCTACAACCACCTGCCAGCCCTCCCCTCTGTACCTATATTTCTCACATTCCATCATGTGCCTCTGGCTGTGCTCTGGAATATCCCTAAGGGGTTTGTAAGTGCTTGCTATGTTCACCCTTTGTAACACCCCCATTGGTTTGAAAGTTTGATGCTCTATGATCGCTGTGTTTCTTTCTTTCTATATTTCCCACAAGGTGTTTACAAAGAGAACAACCCCATCCTCATCAAGCTGTCCCATGATTTGAAGCACAGTGGTGCTATATTCATAGATAAGTCATGGACCCGAATTCCTAATGGACCAGCAAACCAAACTTGCCGAGAGGTATTACAAAAAAACATACAATGCATCTCGTACTCGTTTTCTTCTCCACATCTTTGGCATTTCGGATCAAAATTTGACATCCTTGCGTGCATGTTTAGTGCAATTGGCAGTCCCCTGTGCAGTAATCTCCATAGAAAAATTTTAACCTTTGGTGTAAGCCTCTTCCACTTCCAAATGAGGTGCCAATCAAAGCCTTGACTAGTCGGTGTTGTGGCCAGAGTTTGGGTTAGTTCTTTGTACCCTTCCTTCACTGAGTATCGACCAGACTTTGTTTTCAACCAAATCAACCTGTCTGCCTGAGTCGAAAGTGGCACTGGCTTATTGTTTCCTTGTACTATTTGTTGCACCTGCTCCTGAGAGAACAACCTGACCAGCTCATTCATATTCCAATCCCCAGTTTGAGTACCAATAAGCGAACGCACCTTCAATTTTCTGTCTGCCACTGTTGCATTCTCCTGCACTGTCCAATTTTGGAACCATGGCTGTGATATGGCATCCACTTTTTGACCATTACCCAATTTCCATTCAGCTTGGTTAGCAAAAAAATCTCTCATTTTCAGAATCTGCCCCCACATCCTGCTACAGCCATGTGTGTTTCTTGCACGCCAAAAACCCACGACAGGAAAATATTTTGCTTTGCATATTTGCACCCACAATTTGTTTTCATCAGCCAGAACAGACCAAACAACTTTTAAGAACAAGGCCTCGCCAAATTTTTGTAAATCTTTTACTCCCAAACCACCCGAGTCTAACGGTTTACACACCTTTTGCCAACTTATAAATGAGAGATATCTCTGTTGATTTGTTTTTCCCCAAAAAAACTTTGCCAGGACATTGCATAAACCGGCATTGACATCAACACGGCTTTGATCAGAACTAGTCGCCCAGCATGTGAAAGCATATTCGATTTCCAACCCGAGAGTTTTCCTTTGATTTTTTCAAGTAACATTTGGCCATTCTTTCTAATGTCACCCCTATTCCCCAAAAGTACCCCAAGATATTTTTCTTCTCCTTCAACCTTCCTGGCTTTCCACTCTCTCAGCACTCTTTCAACTGTTTGAGCCCCACACGCCTTGGAGAACCATAACCCCGACTTTTGCGGATTAATGCACAACCCAGAAGCCAATGCAAACCGTTGTAACAAGGCCACATAAGTTTGCACCTCTAAATCACAAGTATCTCCCATAATGACAAGATCATCCGCATATACTGCATGAGTCAACCTTGGGCTCGTTTTGGCTACTTTGACCCCCTTAATCTCCTCCCTTGCGACTGCCCTATGTATTAGCCTTCAGAGTATTTCCATAGAGATAATGAAAACATATGGCGACATAGGGCAGCCTTGTCTCAGGCCTTGTGTTGGTGTCAGAAAACCATCTCCCCTCCCATTCAAGTTAATTGTGATCTCAGCTCTCCCATAAGAGGATACCATTAACTTAATGATCTTCAAAGGTATGTTAAGGTGTTGCATCGCCAATGTAAGGAACCGCCAGTTGAGCTTGTCGAATGCCTTGTTAATGTCCGCTTTGAGGAGGAAAGCACTTTGTTTGAACTTGGCTTGTGAAAAGGAGTGCAGAATTTCTTTCACCATAATGATGTTATCTGCTATACACCTTCCTTTAATAAATGCATTTTGCTCCTGAGAGATAACTTTCTTCAGATGGGGCCTTAACCTATTAGCAACCAACTTCATTAAGAGCCTGTAGAAGATACTGCCCACACTTATAGGCCTGTATTCTGCCGGCGATTGTGGTTCAACCGTTTTGGGTATGAGTGTAACGTGGCCACGCAACCACTCCATCGGCACCTCCTCTGTTTGAAACGCTTGCCTAACCTGTTGCACCACATCCATGCCTACAACATGCCAATTTTTTTTAATGAACCGAGCTGTAAATCTATCAGGTCCAGGACTCTTATCCGGGCCCATCTCAAAAAGTGTCTTTTTAACTTCATGATAATCAGGAATCGCATTGATTCTGGAATGAGCTGTGACAGGAATAGTCTGTTGCGGGCTCTCTCTCAATTCAGCAAAAAGCTCATCTCTTGTGACTTGGGCATGTGCCTCTTGCTGGGCCGAGGTACTCCAATCAACACCCATGGCGGTTTATCAAGGTTTCCCAAAGACAATTATTAGTAAAATGTGTAGGGTCCCCATATACTCCAATCAACACCCATGGCGGTTTATCTTTCACACATATCCTAGCACATATATAGCTCAAAGATGAGTCTAGAATCTGAACCTGAACTGATTGTGCCCAAGCCAAGCAAAGTCCACCCGACAAGCCTCTTGAGGGGATCGCCCAGAACTGATATTCTGGCATCGTCCTCATGAGTCTTGACATTCTTCTAACCGAGGATTTCGTCTCCGAAAGGAACACCACATCTGATCTAGTTGCCCGTATGGTATCTCTCAAAAAATCCTTCTTTTTTGTTCCTCCGAAGCCTCGGCAGTTCCAAGAGATGGCATTCATGATTGAAACCTGGAAGGCGAGTTTGGGTTCGCCTCCTTGGCCCGCTTGCAGTTTAAACGCCTCCCCTCAAGTTGTTCCTCATTGCTCTGTTGCGTTACATCCCCAGTTGTGAGTAATAGTGCTTGTGATGCATTGAGATCTATGGGTCTCTTTGTACCCCTCTCCTCACTTGTGCCAGCTACCTGCCCCATGTCTTTAGCACTAGCCGCATCCCCTTCTGAATTCTCGTCTGGCTGCCTGGCCCTAGTACTCGAAATGTCATCATCCGTCGGCCTTGGCACATACGCCCGATCAGTAAGCCACCTGCCTACCACTGTTTCCTTTATTGTCATCCCCTGCATTTGCTCTTTGTGACTCTCCTCATGTTTCATTCTTTTAAGCCTAAGTTTGGCGGTACATGTGATGTGATCATGGCCCACCCGTGCACAGAACATGCACACATTTGCAATGTTCTCATAAACCACATAGATCCATTGCCTCCCGAGCTGAGGGTGTCGCAAGGGGAGCTTTGGTTTGAGCGGCTGCCTCATGTTAATGATCAATTTTTGTTTATAGACCCGTTGACCATCATAATAATAACTCTTGTAATCAGACACCGGTACCCCAACATCCTTAAACACCATCTGGATACCCTCCTGATCCATGGATTCAGGTGGAATTCCATGGAGCTCAACCCAACACTCAAATTCAGAGATAACAGGATTATTAAGATCATTCGGACCCTCTGCCATTCTCGTAACCACCATGTCTTTATTACACATCCAAGTTCCTTTCGCCATCATCCTTAACATGTCAGCTTGCCTCTTGAATTCCACCAGGAAGGTATTATTACCTACCCCCTGTATAATTGTCTCAGGATGTATAGGCGATGCTTTCTTTAGAGCCGTGGAGAAGGTGGTGTCAAACACAACTCGCTGGCCCATTACTTTCATAACCAAACAATTTTCCCAAATCCAAGTTTTCACAGCACTTTGTGGAATGACTAACTCCCTCACCGCATCCTCCCCACTAGAGCTAAGTGCTGCAAATTGGGCAATCAGCTCCTCATCCGACACCTCCATGTTTCTGTAGAGGAAGTTGAATTGTTTTGTGCACTTGGAGCTCAGCTGATTCAAGTTCAGCGGTATGGGTCCAAGAATTGAAGTCCTAGGCTTTAAGAAAACACAATTAATTTCATTTAAGACACCATAGTTGTAATTGTCAGGCAGCCCCATTTCATTGGCTACAAACTCTCTTTTATTAGTTGCATGGCACTGTTGAAGTGGAAAAGGTACTGGTTTAGTTTCTTTCTTTTGGCAATTATGACCCCCCAGCTGAAACCCTCCAGTAGCAGTTATTAGCACATGTCTGTTGTTACCACTTGTAGCCTTCCTTCTGTCTTTAAGATAGTCGTCATCAATATCCTTAAAGACTTCCTCTATGCCCTCCAGTTTTGGTTTATGACTGTCCTTTACTGTAATAAATGAATCGCTCGTGTTCCCTACACAGCTACTACGGTCAAAGCAGGCTGTAGACGAGACTTTTGATTGGTCAGAAACCCTAGGTTTCCAAGAATGTGAAAAACTCATGACCATTTGGGGAGAAACAGCTGGGATGTGCAGAGAGGTACTGAACTCTCCTTGTAACTCGTGTTGTAGATAGCTTAGTGGACCTGGTTCTTGTGCACCACCCTTAACTGTTGTTGTGTTCATTGGTTCACCTTGGTGCATGGAGCCAATAAAGGTTTCATGGTTTACTGGCACATGTGGAAAGAGGGGTTTTAAGCTAGTGTACTGCGGTATAGGAGTAAAGATTTGTCCAATGCAGAAGTATAGAGTGGGAGAGTGGTAAAGGGGAAACATTGGTACAGACAGGAGAGAGTTAAGAGATTGCCAAGTAGAATAAAAAGTACAACCACAAATAAGAGATTGATGGATGGAGTAAAAACGCCAGAGGAGGCCAATAAATGGAGCACAGGATATCAATTAAGGAGAGTTGGAAAAGGGGGGCAATTCACGCTATGCAGTACAAGAGGTTGAAAAGACAAACCAATAGGGAACTGTAGATCTCATCAATAACAGGCAATGTTCCTTCCTGTTCTTAATCCTTTCAGTGGGGCATTTCTACAAACATCTGTCGAGCATTTAGAAACCATCACTCCCCTCCACTGCCGGCTAGCAACTCAGTTGTAGTCTATTCGAATCTCTAGATAGAGTGCTCTCCCCCTTTTTATTCTTTGTTTACCTTTTGGCACCAGCAATTATTGTGTCAGGAGTAATGATTCCGGACTGAGGAGGCTTCTCGTCTTGGGTTGGAAATTTTAGAAAAAGTTGGGAACATAGCGTGCGTGAGCTCTGTCCTATTATTCAAGGGACTGGACAAGGAAAAAGAGAACATATAACTATATGAGAAAACATCAAATCAAGAATAATAAAGTAGGAAAAGAAAAAAAAAATACCTTTAGTGGAAGTGGAACCGTTAAAAACTGTACATCTTTTTTACGAATCGGAATTCGGAAGAGAATGAAGGAATATACTGCTTATTGGCTATGTTTGGATGGTGTGGGAATAAGAGGAACAAAGAAAAAAATATTGGGAAGTGTGTAACTTTATGAAGAGTTTGGATTGTTTATAATAAATTTGGAAGTAGAAAGAAACTATTTACTTATTTCTAGACTCATCCAAACACAGCCTATAATGTTTTGCCTACCCTTTCTGTGTGTAGCCATAAAACCTCTTAAAATTATTTATTTCCAGTAGACAAATACCTAGTACTGAATTTTATTAAACATGTCGTGTTTGTCCAAAGTTTTAAATGACCATCGAGGTATTCCAGCTGCCGCGTCGCATTCGCATCAGAGCTAGATGCAGAAAATAACATTTATTATTGCACATCCAACAATAGAAAAGGTTCCTTCGCAAGAGAAAAAAACACACACATATACCCACACAAAAGAGGACCGTCGAGCATTGAATGATTGATAGTTTTTAATTGATTAAATTAAGGAGATGATCAAATCTGGATACTATCCTTATCACCTCCGTATTCTTACAATTACAATTGCCAATAAATAAATTAATAACTTGTAAGCTCGTTATTTGTTATGAAAGAATGCACTCCTTTTAGTTAGGATCGAGATCGAATACTTGTTTCAATTGAAATGGGAACTGTTCAAAACCATAATATTTTATTTAGGACTCAGAGTAAAATATACAAGGAAGATATATTAGCGATAATGTCTCAAAGTAAATGTATCGCCTTTTTTTTTAATATATTTTTATATTTCTATATTTTATATTAGTAATATTTAATCCTGATTTTTTTGGATATAAACAAAATCAGGACAATTATTAATATATTTATAATATGAAAAAAAATCAAATCAAGATCTGATATCTTGCTATGGTCTAACAATATGTTGAAGCATCATTATTTCTAATACGTTAGCTGAATTAGGAAGTTCAATCGGGCTTATATATTGCAATTGCTGCATAAGAAGAACTTTAGGATTACATCTTAGCTCGTGATTCGTCGTAAATAAAAGCTCACGATTGCATCTTAACATTTGCTTTGGGATGGATTAAGAGAGTTGGGGTGCTCTCATCTATAGTGCACAATTATTGCAGTTTGATTGTACATTTAAAAAAACACATTGTGTGATTGGTCCCTATTAATGAAGAATTTTTTTAATTTAAACAAAAAAATAGATTTTTTTTTTTAATAAATTTTTTTGTCGAAATGTAATTACTTGCCAAATTGAAAAAAAAAACTCATAGGTTGAAAGGATGAGATTGAAAAATCTAAAATGGTTATCCCTACATGTAATTAAGAAACAAAGAAGAGTCTTATTATTTGATATAAATAGAAGGAAATTGAAACGGAGGCTCCGTTAATAATTAAATAAAAGAGGTCCATTTGTAAAATCTTTGTGTTGAACGCTCCGAGGCTCCGACCTTTGTTGCTGTTCTCTTTTAAAAACCCTAGTTCCGACAAGGCAAGGAAGGCCCATTAAGGCATTAACCCATTTCTTTTCTTCCACCTCTCTCCCAAATTTCCTTTTCCTTTCTCTTCTCCGAAATATACAAGAGGCCAAGAGCATCCCTACTCTCTCTCTCTCTCTCTCTCTCTCTCTCTCTCTCTCTCTCTGTGCGCTACTTCTTCGATCGCTCGAATCAAGACAAAATGGTAATTTAAACACCCCTTTCCCTAATCGAATTTCCGATTCTTTACTTCCTCTCGCACTAATTTGATCCGTACTTGGGTCTGGTTTTTGTATTCTAATAATTTTAGTCCCTTTTCTCAGCTGCCGCTGTCCCTTTTAAAGACTGCGCAAGGCCATCCCATGGTTCGTTCACGATTCATGCCTTCTTCCTTTTTTTTTTTTCCGTTTTATATCTAATTTATATGTCAATAAAAGATAATTTGTCTTGATCTTTAGTTGGTGGAATTGAAGAACGGCGAGACTTACAACGGCCACTTGGTCAATTGCGACACTTGGATGAACATCCACCTCCGAGAGGTCATTTGCACTTCAAAGGTTGCTTTTACTTCTTCTTCACTACTCTCTCTCATTACATTAAGCTCATAATAGTAAAATGCTGACATAGACATTATTGCTCTCTTGTTATTCTAGGATGGTGATAGATTCTGGAGAATGCCAGAATGCTACATACGTGGTAACACAATCAAGTATCTTCGAGTTCCTGATGAGGTACAAATACATCTTCTCCTTTTCTTCTTCTTCTCATACTAGTTACAACAAGACCACTACACCAGTATTTTACCTCAGATGGACTTGGCATAGTTCATGGGTTCATCTTGATTACTGTTAATGACATCTTTTCGTAACTTACTAATACTATGATAATTGGTGATTGCCTTTACTTTTATCCTGTTGATATTCAAGAGGTACTATTTGGGAATAGGAAAACATATTAGGGAGCCTCATTATAAAATAGACACCATTTAAAAGTGACGCTCTATTGGAACATTGTCAGTGCCTACCAATTTGTATGTGTACCAAGTCATGAGTAACTAGAAGCAAAATATTGTCTTACATTATGTTTGGTATGTGTACAGGTAATCGACAAGGTTCAAGAAGAAACTTCTAAGAACCGTGCAGGTTATGTTCCATTTCTATTTTGCTTTACAATTTTCATTAGTTTTTGTTGCACCTTCAAATATATATATATATTTATATTGTCGTTGAGCTTTGTTTTTTGTTTGCCTTAGCCACTTCTTCTGTGTTAGAGAGTTGATTATCTTGGAAGTCTTGTTATAATACCAGTTAGGTCCTGATATAATTTGTGCATGAAATGGCAGCTTGGTTAATATGGAACTCTGCTGCACAATGTTGTATTCAACTTTGCGTTAGGCACTGAGCTTGCATTGCATAACTAAAAAACAACATGGCAAAAGAGCAAAGAGCAATGCTTCAATTCACTTAGTTTACTAATAATGTATAACTAATGGGGATGGAACATGGAAAGCAGATAGGAAGCCACCAGGTGTTGGGCGTGGCAGGGGTAGAGGTGACATTGGTGGTGCTAAGCCTGTGAAAGGGGGCATTGGCCGCGGCAGTCAGGATGATGGCAAAGGCGGCCCTGGCCGTGGCAGGGGCGGTGGTGGGCCTGGCAAAGGTGGTCCCAAAGGTGGTACATACATGTTTTCAATTTTATTTTTTCTTAAGAACTGTGCTTTAAGCAGAAGAAGTATTAAAAGATTATATCCTGAATATAAGTGCTCGTTGTTTAGTGTCGATAAAATATTGTACTGTAGTATCAGTGCTTATATAGCTAAGCTCTTTTTATCCAATACCAGACTCTGAATATACCTGTTGATGCAAAAGCAATACCAGTTGGATTCTTTGGCGAGACTGATGTTTTTATTTTTATTTTTTTTTATTTTGTTTTCTTTTAGCATTTAGGTCCTATACTGGGACCATGTACCCATTAGAGAATGAATTGAAGTCTTATTTTACCCTAGTCCATGAAACACAATTGACCAAGGATTGATGTGGTACATGTAATGTGCTTGAAACATATCTATCTAGTTCTAGTAATAAACTATAATTGACCTTTTTATTATTATTATTATTATTATTATTATTATTATTTTTGCCTTCACTTTAACACTTATTTCTCACCTTTTTCATTCTTTTTTAATTGTATATTGTGAAAATATGCAGGTGGTGGTCGCGGTCGTGGCTGAATGTTGACTGGGAAAAGGGAACACATTTTATGCTTTTCCTTTTGGTTTACAATTGATGGTGTACTTGTTTGTTAGTAGCTTGAGAAAGTTTCAGAGATGTAAGGTTGGTGATAAATATGTTTTGTTTTAGAGGGAGAGTTCAGATTCTTATGATGTTATGATGATAGATGGTTAGCTTGTTGTCTTGGAGATTACTAAACTTTTTAGAAATTTAACTGTCTGTCTTATATATATCTCAAATTGGTTTTAATGGAAGAGTTTTTTTTTTTTTAATGTTCCTGTAACCTTATGTTAATTATTTGGTAAAAAGAGAGTATTTACTGAATCTTAAACTCATGTTTGGTCGTTGGATGAAGTAATCCGAGTAGGAATTCTTATCCAACGTTATTGCATCAATACGTTCTGAATTGATCAAGTTTATGGTAAAAGTGTTCGTTAAAGGTACGTTAGCAAAATGGGAATTTTGTGAAGTTGCTGAAGATGGTAGAACTAGAATTGTTAAGATGTTAGAACTCTGCTATTTGATTACTTTTATGAGTTTTGACGAAGAATAATCGTGTATATGTAATGCCAAAGAACAAAACTCTCTAAACCCAAAAAAGAAAAAAACAAAGAAATAACGATTCATGCAACCAAACTGCTGTAGGAAATAGCATAATAATTTGTACATCCCTTCAGGAAGAATTATTATTAAATGGGCCATCATCTCATATTATATCATTAGCAATTGCCTAATTGGTCATGAAATTCAACCAGTAAGCGTCTCCTGTTTCCTTGCAATCTCCTCTCCATAATTAACCAGTACTTACCAACACCGATTGAGCTCATCAGAATATGATTTAAGATATCAATTCTTAATTAATTGAGTTTGTTAGACAGCAATCCCTACAAATAAAGAAGTCCAAATCAATCACACATAATAACTCGTTACAGGAACAAATTAAATACAAAACATAACACTGAATGCACATTTCTTCTTTTTACAGAAAAGGAAAATCACCAGACCAGCACCAGAACTCATTTAACAAAATCCACTATCAATTTATCATGCAAATCGGCCTTGAACACATGCGCTTTGCTTCGGGAGTTTCTCTCCAGTTGACGCGTGCAGAGGAGGTGTCGGAAGGGAAGGAGAAGAGAGAGTGGTTGAAGTTTAAGGGGAAGGCATCGAACTTGAAGGGATCCCATCCCAGAGGTCGAGGTCGAAGGTGTTGCTCCTCCTCCTCGTGATCGACATCTTTTGTTTCCTTAATTAAGCTGTGATCAATCGGCGATTGAGCTTGGGAGTGTTTGTGACTTGTGAGAGCTTCTTGGGTTTGATCTGTGGTTTTGTTGCTGTGGACATATTTTGAGCCGGTCCGTTCAAGACATGTTGTTTTTAACCTTTATACAATCAGAATGCTAATACAAAAGTTAACACATGCATTAGAACTGGTATTTGTTTGTATATTTCTTGTAGATTTTATTTAATGCTCTAATTCCATAAAATATGAAACTAATATGAGATATAATTTTATAATCTTCATATAAAATTAATGCATCATGTTATATCATAAGATTTGATTTTATGCTTTCATTATATAAAATATATTATGTTTAGGCTTATTGAATGAAAACATGAAAACATAATGGCATTCGTTATTCATGAATTATAAGTTCCATCGGCAAATATACCATCCCAGCCATCGCTAAATACAAAGTGAACATATACAGCAAACAAAGTGAACACATAGATGATCTAAGTGAACACTTACAAACAAATAAGTGTTGTCATCACTTGTTCAGAAGTTTACATGTATATTCAACTTATTTTCATTGAACTTATTTGTTTGTATGTGTTCACTTAGATCGTCTATATATTCACTTTGTTTGCTGTATATGTTCACTTTATATTTAGCTATGGCTGGGATGGTATATTTGCCGATGGCAGTAATCAATTTCCATTCGCTATTTCGTTTGAAATAAAATATGAAAATTTCGGCCCAAAAAATTTTACATAGTATATTCTAGGCCCAAGAAAAGCCTTAAAACCTAATTTGAGCTAACTGAAGTACTAGAAGCAGTGATTTAAAACGGAGAAACCCGCAGCCATGTTTATGTGATGTCCTCTTCCTCGGCTCCGGCAGCGCTGCCCTCAGAGCTGTTCCCCTGTCGCACTCCCTCGTCCCCTCACTACTCCCTCGGGGACAACACTCTCACCCTCCTCTCCCGCTCCCTCCATCCCTCCTCCGACCTCTCCTCCCTGCTCTCCCTCCTCTCCCATCCACACAGCCTCCCCTCCTCCTCCCTCCCTCCTCTGCTCTCCTCCCTCGCCCGCTCCCCTCCCTCTCACTGCCTCCTCTCCCTGCGCGTCTTCCTGTCCCTCCCCGCCACCCCTCCCCTCCCCTCCTTCAACGCCCTCCTCTCCTCCTTCCCTCCCCTCCCTCTCTCCCTCGCCCTCCCTTTCTTCCTCTCCTCCCTCCGCCGCTTCCCCGCTCTCCGTCCCAACCTCCTTTCCTTCAACCTCCTCCTCAAGTCCCTCTCCCCCTTCTCCATCCACACTTCCCTCCACATTCTCCACTATGAAATCCCCTGCCGCGGCCTCAAGCCCGACGCCTACAGCTACTCCACCATCATCTCCAACCTGTCCACCCTCGGCCGCACCTCCGATGCCGTCTCCCTCCTGCGCGAGATGCTACTGGACCCCTCCATTACTCCTACTCCCGCTGTCTTTAATCCCATTCTCCGCTCCTACCTCCGATCCGGCAACACCCCTGCTGCCTCCAAGCTCTACAGGTTCATGCTTTTCAAAGGTTGTAAACCCTCTCTTCCCACTTACAACACACTCATTCATGGCTTGCTGATGAATGGTTGCGCTAATACTGCGCTAGTCATGCTTCGTCGCATGAATTCTGACGGCCTTGTGCCGGGGCCCACTACCTTTGGCTCAATTGCTCATGGCTTGGCTAGTCTGGGTCGACCTTTTGATGCCCTCAAGGTGCTCGATCAAATGCGTCACTCTCATGGGATTCAGCCTAATGAGTTTGTTTATTGTGCAATTATCAACGGGTTTTTCAAATCTGGTGAACCGGATCAAGCAATCAAGGTTTGGGAGGAAATGCTATCAAATGGGACTAGACCCAATATGGTTTTGTATTCTGCTCTCATCGATGGTCTGGCACGACACGGTAAAATGGAACAAGCTGAGGCATCTTTCCACAAAATGATCGCCGATAATTGTTCCCCAAATATAATGACATATAGTTCTTTGATTAAAGGTCATTTTAAGGCCGGTAACATCCAGCGAGCACTTGACATGTGGCAGGAGATGGTGGATTCAGGGTTTGCTCCCAATAATATATGTTATAGCATATTAATCAAAGGGTTGTGTGATAGTGGGAGATTGAAAGATGGTATGATGGTCTGGAAAAACATGTTAGCTAAAGGTTGTGTACCAGATGTCATTGCTTATAGCTCTATGATCAAAGGTTTGTGTGATGTCGGGTTGGTGGATGGAGGGCTGAAATTGTTTTATGACATGGCAGCACGTCATGATGTGGTGCCAGATGTGGTGACATATAACATCTTATTTGATGGGTTGTTGAAAGTTGGTGCGGTAGCACGAGCTATGGATCTGTTGGTGAAGATGTTGGATCAGGCATGCGACCCGGATCCATGTACATGTAACATTTTCTTCAAGAAATTAACGGAGGAGGAAAAGAAGAGGGAATTTTTGGAGGGTTTGATAGGGAGGTTATGCAAAAGAGGAAGGTTTGTGTCCTCAGGGGTGGTTTTGGAGGTCATGTTAGAGAAGTTTATTGTACCGGGGCGGCCTGTTTGGGAGATGGTGGTTAAGGGGGTTTTTAGGAGGCGGAAGATTTGGAGATCTATTGATAATTGCTGGTCGACAATTTGGGGATCATGATTTTTCTATTTGATTTATTTTTTCCCTTTTTTTTTTGTAAGGGATATATATTGTTGTACACCTACTCTACTTTGTAAACTATATTACTTTTCATTTGTTCAACAAAGGATCAGAATTTTGGAACCAATAAAATGTTGGTTTCATATTGCTTAGTTCGTTTTTAGGACTGAATTGTCAATTATTTTATTCTCAGAACACATTTTCAGAAGCTTCATTTGAGGCACATGTCCAAAATGTAATAACAGAAGTAATGATGCAACTGAATGAAATATTACTTGATGTAAAGGGTGCTGGAAGGGGAGTATGACGGAGAGCTGACGAATCGAGTTAAAGATCCATCTAAATTTGATCTAGGGACATATATATATATATGCAACAACAACCCACAAAATCACATGTGCCAAAATACCACACAAGAAGCCAGACTGCCAGAGCCACAAAATGATCAGTGCTTTATTCAGATTTGGAACGAAAAAAATCATTCAGAAATAATTATTGCCTTATTTTGCATTGGTATGAAAAAATACAAAGTATTATTTCTTCAATTTAGCAAGCTGTATTAGAAAAGGTATTAATTTATTTTTAGAAAGTTGTAGTAGAAAGAATAAGAAATCTCTCTATTAACACCAAAGAATTGTGTGATTTTCTGTTACCGACTCGTTAATACTATTTAGTATTTATCTTCCCTCTCAAAATTGAATAAATCCTTGGGCCGTCGTTTCCTGATTCGATTGTTTCTTTCTACGAGGAAATAACTCGTACCAAATACTGACCTTTTTCCGACATGTCGCAAGCTGGTGGTGGGGGTGCCGACGCACATGCTCGAGGCAAATCACCAGTGTTGGAAGAGAAAAAGAAGCCCAAGAGAAAGAAGGAAGACGCTCCTGCTGACGAAGAAGAGGTAAACAAGTCTACTAAGAAGAGGCGGCATGGTGAAGAAGAGAGCGTTTTATTTTTGGCTGAAGATGATCATGCAGTGTGCCGGCCAAAGACTAAGGCGACCCATGCCTCTCTTCCTCCTAGCTCTAGCTCTCAAAAGAAGACCCTCTTCCTGAGTTTTTACAAAACCATCATCTACGCAACTATAACTCGTCCTGCAGGGGGCGGGTACGACTTCACGTTGGATTTGGTAACGAAAGATAAGACTCAGATTGTGTATGTTATCTTGCGCCCTGGCCTGGACGAATTTCTCCAAGCTGCCAAGAAAGCATGTTTACAAGTTGTTATTTTCACCTGGTCCTGGTGGCCAAGAGACTTCATGTCTCAAATACTAAACCAGATCGACCCGACCGGAGATATCATCACTCACCAGCAGTTTAAAGACCACTACCTCCTTGACACGGGAAAGAACTTAGTTATGGACCTGACCTTAACAGGGAGGATGCTGGATACATCCATGATTATAGACCACAACTCAGATGTAAATGTGAAGCCATGGTGTAATGCAGTTAAGTTGAGCCCATTTACCGGAGATGTTAATGATGTCGAGTTGTGGAGTTTGCTTACTTTCTTTGAGGCCCAAGAAAATTTTATGGATCTAAGAAATCTCCTCCATGTTTGTTCGTGCGCTCCTCCAATGCCAGGTCTTCCTCTTCCTCAAACTATCCGAAAAACACTTTTTCTCGACCTAGACGAGACACTGATTTCCCATGTATCTGGCAAGCCGCCTGACCGGTACCACTTCGCTACAAAAAATTTCTATATCACAAAGCGGCCTGGCATAGATAGGCTGCTTCAGGTGGCAACAGATTACGGCTATGAGATTGTCATTTTCACAGCTGGAAGTAGAGGATATGCTTCCCCTATCATTGACAGGCTCGATCCAAAGGGGCTAATCGCACACCGGTTGTATTGGGATTCATGCATAAAGATCAAGGAAGGGAGACCTATCAAGGATCTTGCTTTGACAGGTAGAAGCCTCGATAAGTGTGTTATCATTGACGATACATGGTCGCGGGTGCGCCAAAGGGATAATGTCATCATGGTGAGGCCGTTCACGGGTGATCTGCAAGATTCTGAGCTCACACAGTTGCTTTGTTTTTTCGAGATCGAAAGGGAATCTAAGGACCTGCAGGAGGCAGTGAGCCGTGTGAATTATCAGCTTGGTTATTTAAATTTATGAAAGTGTATGGTCTGTGTCTGTGTGTTGTAATATAATTTGGAAAGTTTTTTTTATGAAAATTTTTAACATATTTTTCGAGTTTCTATTTACTTCATGTGTGGTTCCTACCTTGGTTGCGACCAGGAGTACAGTTTTACTGTCAATGTGAAAGAGAATGGGAATGAAGGCGATCCTGCCATGAGTGAATGAACTTTAAGGATGCTTGGTTATTTACTGTGCATCCAAGAATAGTGTCTTTTTGTTCATCCAGCTATTGTTTGACAGGCCATTTGTATACTGTCATCCATAAGTGAGCTATAAATTCAGCTGTCTTAATACTTGTTGCACTTTTTCCCTTTCCTGTTATCACGTCATACTGTGCCGATTTTGCGGAGCTCTAGCTTGTACTTTTCGTAGCTGTGCCAATTGTACTGTTATCATGTCGCACTGTGGCAATTGTACTGTACCTTTTACTAATTTCTTGTTTTCATGTTGTACTGTGCCAATCATACTGTGACAATGATTATTTTCATTATAGATACTACATCAGTATGATGGCCAGGTTAAAAGAACAATAATCATTTCGTTTCATTCAATATTCAAGGATGGAGATGGTATCATTTATTATTAATACTTGGAATTTGGAAATGAAACAAAATCAAGCATGTTCGGTACAAGCCGCTCAATTTTAGGTGCAAATTAGTTGCCTTGAAAAGTTCCTTTTGAAAATTCTGGCCTAGTTCTGGTACAAATACCTAGCGGTACCAAATTAGGGGATAATTTAGCAACGGTACTGGTACAAAGAGTGCCAGGGAAAAAAAAATACGACGATTAAAGATTAAAAATGGATCAGAATATTTGGTCAACGGTGGGGATTATTTTAGGTTAAAGTGGTGTGTATCAATATATAGGACACGTCAGGTGGCCCCAATGTCCAGTGGCACCATTCGAATTTGTATGCCATGTTTTTGCTTTAGTTTTGATTGGTATATCAGGACTGTTCTCTGTGTAGCAGCCAATACATAGAAACCATGTACGGTTTTTCTTGGCGATAAAACGCAAGTAATTGAGATTCATCTTTACTTAATTCCGTTTTACAATGTATTAAATGAATACTGATTTAGTTTGATACTCCGTTCAGTTGTTTTAGCTCAATGTTATGGCTTCTGTAACATCAAATTAGTAAAAGATACATTATTAATTATTATTGAAATTTAATCATTTGAACATAGCTCTAACCTTTCTGCTTCACTGCTCCTATAGGGATGCGAAGAACCGCTAAATGATATTAATTAATGTTTCAATTAAATGAGTAAAATAGACTTTACTCGGACGAGAACACCCAAAAAGCTCGATTAGAGTTCTCTCAAAGAAGCTATCAATTTGTAACACGATTCACATTCCTGTTAACTGTCTTTGTTACAGCCTTACAAGCACGATATCATAACAATCAATAACATTCAACAAAAAGTTAGAAAACATGTACCTTCCCGCAAATAAATTGTATTAACATTTTTGTATACATTTACTTATTTTCATTTTGTATATTTTTAATGTTTTGAGGAAAAACCTCGGGCCAGCAATCACAGAAAAGTTTAAAGAGGCCCGCTTGACGAATAATGTCATGCCAAACTTGCTCTTGCTACTTGCTAGAACAAATAAAAAGCCAATACAAGCAATCTCTTGCCTTAATTAAAATGACAGATTTACCGTGAACATTAACATTGTTACATTGACACACTGTAATGTGCACCCAGCATAAAGCACAATTTAGTAGATAAATAACAAAGAAAAAGAAGTTATATCGAACTAAATAGCAACAATGCAAAGATAAATGGAAAACAAACAGTTTTAGCCTGGAAATTACAAGCAAAAAATAATTTAAAAACCTTGTAAACAAAAACTACATAACAACAGAAAATCACAGAAAAAAAATGCAAAATAAATAGTACAACTCTACAACAGGCAAAAGTATACCTCTACAGTTCAGCAGTTACAAAGTAAGATTACTTTTGCGCCAAGCCCAATAGTTTACTCTAATGGGATCCATCCTCTCCAAAGCAGAACAAATCCTGGTCGGCAAATCTTGATCTGATGAACCCGCATCATCCAACTCTGTGAAACCTTTGACCGCCTCTTCGATTTCCTTGTTAGGTCTCAATCCTTTGCACAAGACATCCAATAGAAAGTTCCAAGCAAAAACACAGTATGAGTTTTCTTTCAAAATGTTGAGCAATAATTGAGGGATTCTTTCATCAGTTATTAAAGAGTCAGGGTTGCCTTTGTAAAGGCCCTGAAGGTATCTCCATGGACTCTCATTACTAGGGTTTTGCAAAATGGCCTTGATTGTGTAATCTACTTCGGAGTCCCACATAGCTGAGAGACCACCAAGCAATGGTGACCTTGTAATCACAAAAAATCTCTGCATAATAAAAAGTGATTAAGATATAAGTGGACTTGCATGTAATTAAAGCATCATGGAAAGTTCTCAGTTCTGTTCCAAAGATGATATCACATCTATGACAGAAAGCATAAATTAAGGAATTTATCTAATAGTGAAATAACACCAGCCAGATCCAGTGATACACGATGGCAACCGTTCCCAATCGGTACAGGTTATAACTTTTTTTAATGTTGGTTTCATAATGCTTAGTTTGGTATTGTGACTGAATTGCCAATTATTTTATTCTCAGAACACATTTTCAGAAGCTTCATTTGAGCACGTCCAAAATGTAACAAGAGAAGTATTAAATGACTGCCAAATTTGAAAACACATATACCTGATTAGGGGTGTCAATTTGGTACCGTTTCGAACGTTTCCGTTCCGTTCCGTCCGGAACAGAACGGAAACGGAAGGAAAATTGGTTACGTTTTCAGAGACGGAACGGAAACGGAACAGGTGGTACTGCACGTTAATGTTCCGTTTTACCGAAAAATGACTGAAATCAATGGAAAATAGGCTGAAATCAGTGAAAAATGAGGAACGGAACGGCTAAACGGAACAGAAACTGTTCCGTTTTACAAAACGGAACGGAAACGGAATGAATTTTATTTCCTTGTGCTGGAATGGAACGGAAAACGGAACACCCTGTTCCGCTTCCGTCTTTAACGTTTGACCCATATACCTGATTCCAAGCTGAATTGTTAAAAATATCTTCTTCCAAAAGCTGATGACAGAAGTCAAGCTCCTTGTCCCATCCACCCAATTTTTGTAGGACCCACTGCAACAAAAGAAAGAATGAACATTATGAATATGTAAGCTTTAAGAATGAAAATTAATGAATATGTAAGTTTTTATCCACCAATGTAGCAAGGCTTTAGTTTCATTAACTAAAATGAGTTGCAAAAGTGTTCAATCAAGTATCACTGATAAAAATATTGCTCTTCTTCGAAATTTCCAATATCGCAAGGAATACTAACTATGATGAATAGCTCAGGTTAAACCACATACATGACAAAAGTTGAACATAGCTCGACAAAACATGGGACCAAATGCACTCAGAGCTTTGGCTTATTATTTGGAAAAAAAAAAAAAACGAACGAACCTGTCTATGAGACCAAGCATGGTAGTTTTTGGCATCATGGCAAAGTATAAACCTTGTAAAATCATGGTCGTCATTTGCGGCTTCAGGTCCCAATTTCTCAGCAAGCCATCTCTTGTGATGCCTACATAGTATGGTAGGAGATTATAAAAAGGTGGGATCGGGTGGGTGACATTACATTTTACTCATTTCAATATATAAAAAGTGAATAAGTAAGTTTAACAAAAAAATGATAGTGGAGATTTCACCAGATCTGGTAATTCTTAGAGTTGGCTTCAGCAAGGTTGTCAACAAAGAGTGTTTCTTCTACTAGGTCTGAATCCAATGCGTCAATAACAAGCCTTCGGAAATGCCAAATCTGCCCAATCACAATCACAATCACTCAGGTATAACAAGACAGACGTCAGTATTCGTTGGTAACTAACTATTAGTATTATATGAATGATATGAAGGATTTGAAGACAGACGGTGTAATTGCCAGGGTTTCGCAGGAGAGCCTCGGTGGTCAAGCGGAGAGCGCGAGGGCTGAGCTCTCGTGCCACGTACACCGCTCGGAAGTAATCCATCACATCTCTGAACTCCTCCGTGTACGCGATGGGGACCACCGGGTGGGGCCCCTCGTCCTGGGGCACCGGGCGCACGTCCGCCCACTCCGCCCTCTGCCTCAACGGCACGTACGCCTGCTCTGACGACGACGACGGCATCTTTTTGTTTTTGGGGCTGAAAGGAAAGGAAAGGAAAGGAAAGTTGGGGTTTAAAATCAACAAAACAAGATCAGAGAATTTGGAAGGAGAGAACAGGAAAGTGGTGTGGACGTGTGGTGGCGCTCCTACCGATTCCGAAGAGAGAATTTTTATTCTTTTCTTTTACCACATAGCCCCTTCAAAGTTACAAGTACAAGTCATAGTTCGCGCAGGCCTTATTTGTCAAATTAGGATTACATTAATTAATTTATTTCTTTATGTAAATGGGTTTATTTTCTGAGCCTCTAGTAAGTTCAATTCTGCCGGTCTAGTCTGTTTCTGAGCTTTGTTCGGTAGTTAAAATTCAGACTGTACAAATTGAAGGCCTAAAATGCTAAACATCTACTTTTACCTTTTCCAATATATGTTTCAATAATTTGTAGATTAATATATAATCACATTCGTTCTCTCATTTAATACATTATCGTAGATAACTAGGCACAACTTAAACATATCCAGAAACTAAAAATGAAAGAAGAAAGAGATACGGTTTGTAAAAGGAGACTTTATTTTCAAATAATGCAGGAAAAGAATTTTGAAAGTGCACTCTATATATACATATTCATTATGTCTAAAATTTATGCGAGGAAGAATGCAAGAGAGGCTGATCTATTTCCTTTTTTTAATTTTTCCTTCCATATCAGTATATCACCCATCATCCCTTTTTATTTGAAGAAGAATTTCCAAATTTCTCTATCGTTCGATTCAGAAACGAGATGAGCTCCAAAGGTTCCCTCTTCATCTACTAGTGCTCTCAGTTGTCTCACTGCAGTGCTTGACCCAATGTAGTTCTTCTTTGCTGCCAGGTAGACAATCCCATATGGTGGCCTCAGGCACTGTTACAAGAAAAACAATGTAATTTAAAATTGGCCAGTAGACAAAAAAAGTCCCAATTTATTCTCACATAGCATATCATAACAAAGCATTTCCATTTCTGTAGTATAAACAATTCTATGATAGATTTCTTTTGTCCTCTTTGGCGACACGTCAGGATCCTACAACTGTAAAATAAGAGTTTGAAAATTTGTTTCTATTTATTTACTCATTATTATATTAACTTTTTATTGTTTTATACCCTTGAAAGCTCAAAAAGAAAATCAAGTATCAAAATATGGCTACAAACAGTGCACTGCTATTCAAGACTACAACAATAATAGCCAACGATATATAGTAATACTGTATAATGCATGAGGTCCTTTTACCAGCAATACAGATGACCTGAAATTTAAATGATCGAGTAGCACACCTTCTTTATAAGTGAATAGAAGCTCTGAAGAGAATTGGCCGAGTACGGTATCTCATTGATCAAGACAATATCATACCCGCCATCCCCAGCCCCTGTCTCATTTCCCCGCTCCCACGCACGGCTCCCCGACAACTTTCTCGACCTCCTAGCCGAGCCAACCATCATCTCCTGCCCGGTTCCAATCACACTCCCATCCTGGCTACTGCAATTATCCATTAATTCGTCATCGCAGAAGCCAAGTGTTATTCCTGGTGATGCATCGAGGCCCTCGGCTGGGACCACAGAGAGAACAGTATGGAGCTCGTCCCAGTCACCAGCAAAGAAGCGCACTTCTGAGGGAAGTTGGTTCCGGGATGGTGTAAGAGGGCTCTCAGGTGGTTGTCGGCACTGTCGATCGCGTGCCTGTTCAAGATTTGCCAGTACATTTGGGATTGTTTTGCAACGAATTGTCTCGGCACTCGGGTCTTGGAAATGAACTGTAGAGGCACCCTGCAAGAAGTTTTAACATAAAAATTCTGTGTATCAGGAACAAGGTTTTAAAACTTAAAAGAAGGAAACTGCTAGAAATAAAACAAAAATTGTTCACTGGTTTCATCGCAATATTTCATTCTTTTTAGGTTCACTCTTTCAGGTTGTCGGCACAATTGGGTAGTACAAACAAACCGTCTTAAAAAACATTAGCTGCCAATATCATACAAATATATAAATTAATGAGAGAGAAGAAGTACCTTAATACAAGCAAAAATGCCGGGAAGACCATAACCACAACCAAGCTGCATGAAGTTATTAAACCTTTCAGCAAATATATATTATAATTGACCAAGCTCAAAGCTACAAGTATGATCTAAAGAAACTCTAATACAAAAGCAATTAGGTATCACATAACAGTCTCATCACTTAAGCTAGAATATCAACTGAGCTTCATAATTTACAAATGGTAGAAGAAGTACCTCTAGAATCCTTTTGCCTCGAAAGCTCAATAAACCATCACGTATCTCATTCTTTAAGACATTCACGAGGTCAATTGAACTCTCCCATGATTTCAAGGTGCCTAATTAAAGACAAATTAGCAAGCAATTTGACTTTCTTTTGTATAATAAATTCTCATAAGGTCTGCTCCAAGTTTTATTGGGAGGTGGACAAAAATGAACTGGAAGGGAAGGAAGATGGAGTGATGTATGGAAAGGTGGGAGAGGAGTTTGTGCCTTTCCCCTGAGTTTTACATGTAAGAATGGAGGATAAATTTTGTAACCTTCCTTTCATTCTATTATTAATAGTGCTGGAAACCATTGTCATAGAACGAAAACCTCCTTAGCGTACTCCCCCCCCCCCCCCCCCCACTTTATCCCCAAAAAATTGAGGGGCGACAAATTTCTAAGAAACAAAAGCTGTAGAGAGTGTTATTGGCCCTTTCATTCCCATTCATTAACTCAGTAGCAAGGTTACAAAGCGGTCTCTCCATTTCTCCCTTCCCCTCTCTCTCTCATCCACCTCCAATGGAGCAGGCTGTTAGTGGAAATGTTCATCACCCACCTTCACTTTTCAAGGTTACAGCATCTGATTTTGAAATTCCAACTAGGTCTGCAACACTAACCTTCCCCTAAATTGAGAGAAAATGTTTAATATAAAGCATTAATAATAAGAGAAAATGATAAGATATTGGATATAGCAATACCTTGAAAATGTTCAGGCCATGCATTTCAACATTCTCTCCAGCATATTTATATGGGTGAACATTCTGCAATCCAAGTAAAATTCACAGATTAATTTTTATTCTTTTTTGAAAAAAAAAACTTTTACCATATTAACGAAAGGTGGTTGTACAGTGCACAACCATATTTCTTAATGTGAAATAAACCTCAAACATACCTTTTTCATTTATTCTTATTCTTATTCTTCTTATTATTATTATTATTTAATTATTTTAAACTGGAGCCTTTTTCTTACCAAAGTCAACAGCTGAATATCCTACATAGTTATTTGCAAATAACATTAGACCAGTGTAACTGAGGTTAAATTAAACAAAAGTCCACAAATCACAACTAGCTTAATTACATTATCTGAACGACTGAACCACATTGCTTCATGATGATTTATATAAAATTGTAAAAGTCATGTGCAAATGAGGCTTAAGTTTAATTCAACATGCCCCTGAAAAAGATTTGTGCAAGGGCAGCATATTCAACATTTAGCTGGACATCTATTTTCCATAACTGCAATCTAATTGAAGGAATTGTGCATTTGTTAATTAGAGGTATAACAAATATCAGGTGAGATTCATAATATTAAAAGGAAAATGAGTGACTGTACAGAAAACTGTAAAAGGAGTACCTTTGCTGGAACAATCTCAACTGCAGGAGAAGGGTGGTGTAAGTCTCTTTCTGGTACTATATTTACGCAGTGACTGGCTTTGTCTTGCGGTAATAAACCAGGCAAACATTGAGAGAGGAGAGAAGGTGTTCGCATTTGTATTTCCCTTCAGTCCTCCTATTTTTTGCATGCTCTTCTTAACCGCACTATAACAAAAATTCCTGAAACTACCTTCCAGTTAGATCACACAAATACAAGACATTTCTGTTTTGACAAAATAATGGTGCTAATTGAATCTGAGGGATGAAAAGTGCAACATTGATGATAAAATACCATAGCCCATCTCTTCAATTTACCCTAATTACAAATTGCTTGGTTTGATTTTGCATCTAGTTGAAGTCTGAAGCAGGTTACAGCCTTATTTGAGACTTAAATGTTTTTTCTTTCCTTCTGAATTAATTGAGGCATACAATCAACTTTATAACAGTTGGGACTGATACTCATTTGTACCAGAATCAGGCAATCATGGTTTCTATGGTTCTGACTAACATGAATAAATTGACTTTATAACAGCTGTGCTGTGCTGTAATGTAAGAAATTACAAAATGTTTTTTGCCATTTGGACATGTACTAATTTCATTGAATAACATTAAAAGTTATCTAGCTATAACTAATAAAAATATTAAGCTTCTTTATTCCAGATAGAGATCCCAAGGCCCAAGCAATGAATTAACCAAACCAATGAAATGCAACAGAGAAGTAAGTAAGTAAGAAATTAATTGGCATAAAGATATAAGAGGAAGAAAGTACAAAGCCTACCTCCGCTAGACAAGATAGATCTAACCAGGCATTAGGCATTGAATAAGTCGGAATTTGGGATCTCTGTCTCTCTCTGTGCGTAGGTACAGCTAAGTCTAAGATTCCCAGTAGCTAAGGCCTAAGAAGCTTTTTCTCTTTGTTTAAGTCAAGATCACTGTTTTGTGTTTTGTGTTTTGTGTTTTGTTTCACACTCTCCGACTCCTA
The DNA here is from genome assembly GCA_028095005.1 of Rhynchospora pubera. Lineage (NCBI taxonomy): Eukaryota > Viridiplantae > Streptophyta > Magnoliopsida > Poales > Cyperaceae > Rhynchospora > Rhynchospora pubera. The sequence continues at coordinate 66,744,394 of CM051461.1, read as the reverse complement.
GAGAGAGAAAGCGCGAGCGAGATGGGGATGGACGGAGTGTTTCCTGGAAGAATTTAGTTTACTCGAAAATTTTACGCGTTTTTACTAATTGAAGACGTGGAACATCCTTGGTTAGTTATTTCTTATTTTGCTCCTTGCTTTTACATCGGTAATGTTGCGTAGAATTATTATAGTGCGTCCAATCCCAGCTAGACGCACAACATCGCAGGTGTATTTTCTGTACTAGCATTCATGTGCAGGTGCAGCTGTTGAATTGCAGTAACAACGACAATGCCACTTGTTGGGTAAATCTTATGTAAAATTATGCCATTCTAAATTATTCATTCTTGTTTAATAATAATAATATAATGAGGATTGCTAAAATGCTATGCATAGCACGGATGACCTTCGTGCTACGGATTCGTTCTTGCATTTCATGCTTCAAACAACCGATCCAAATCATTCATTATCTTCTTCATATTGAAATTTCATTAGAAACCAAATTTTACATTTTTTTGAATTTTTTTACTATTTTTTTCAGATTTTTTAAAATACTTAATCTAATAAATTCTGGACCCTTCAATAAAAGTGATTTTAAAAAATCTGAGAAAAATAGTAAAAAAATTTAGAAAAATGTAAATTTTGGTTTCTAATGAAATTTCAATATGAAGAAGATAATGAACGGTTTGGATCGGTTGTTTGAAGCATGAAATACAAGAACAAATCCGTAGCACGAAGACCATCTGTGCTATGCATAGCATTTTAGCAATCCTCATAATATAATAATAATAAGCTCGTGACTTTAACGTTAGTTTGTGCTTTCGAAAAATAAAACTTAATTGTTCAAAAAATATATTTCTTTTGATTACTTGGTAAGACATTGGGGAAATCACAAAAATCAAAGAAATTTATGTTTTCTTTGTTACTATTAATTTTATGTTTGCTATGTACCAGTTTTACTTAGTACGTTGCTATAAATACTATGTTTGCTTATGATTGCTTTGTACAAGTTTTACTTAATTAAATGTACTAGGGGCTTACAAGAAATAATTAAAATGAAAAATAAACATTGCATTGATTTGTTTGAACTACCCTGACAAAATTAAGAAAGCACAAACTAACGTTGACAAATGACAACTACTCCAGTATTAGACCTGATCAAAATGTTTTTTTTTCACGGGATTTCATTTCAATTCAATTAATTTCATAGGATATCGTTGTAACTAATTATATAGGAATTCCAATTAAATGACACCAAATTTGTTTATTTTGATTAAGAATTTTCTAACGAAATGAAATGAAATAAAATCTCATGTTAAAAAAATAAAATTTTGATCAGGACCTTAGTTTGATACTTCTCATGTAGTCTCTATCTAGAACTAACAAAAAATGGCTTTTCTTCTACAATTATCACAAAATATAATAAAATAGCACACATTTTTAACGCGGATAAACAACTGCTTAAACTTTTATCTCATGCCAAACACTACAACAGAATTGCCATACGCTAAGAGAAACATGTCCCTCGCAAAGTATTTGTGAGAACTTGTAAATTTTGAACCTCTTGTAAAATTGGAGTAATAAAATTCTTGTTTCAGTCTCGACCAATTATCTTGAAATTTGATGTAATTTTAAGGAAAAAATGGATATAACCTATAATTTTCTCTATCCGGATATAATCCCTTGCAATCTCTAAAATCGGATATAATCAGTGACGGAACTAGGGGGTGGCGGACGTGTGCCATGCACACGTCAAATTTGCAAAATTTATTGAAGATGTTATAGTTGGGCCTACGCGGCTACGCCGAAGGTCCATACCTAGTTAGTTGTCTACAGTAATAGAGGCTTCATTTCTCTCAATGTAAACACTCAGAGACCAATTCTCATTCTCTTACGTAAATTCATCTCCAAATTTCTGTCAGAGACATAAAAAATATCTAATTTTTAAATTGTTTCTCCTAATTTTCAAATTCATCTCCCAATTCGACAATTTTCATTATCTGTTATGCAAATCCATCTTTCTAACTCTCTCTCTCGGCTCGAGAGTAAGGAGTCGGGAGGCTGCAGGCGTCACCGCGACAGACTCCATGGCTGCGACAAGCAGCGCTATTTTTCACTCCACGGTCAGCTGGTCGGCCCACCCTATGTCAGAATCCTGATTCCGCCCTTGGATATAATCCCATCCAATCATGCTTAATAGGGATATAACCCCTTCTTGTCAGTTTTAGTTATTTTTTAAATTAAAAATATTCAGTTGTGACGAAAATACCCTCCTTCAAAAACAAAGATCTTTCACCTTCATTTTACACGACACCAAATCGCTACTATATATCAACTCTGATCTCCCCCTCCCTCTCTCTTTCTTTTTCTTGCCGATAATAATTTGTTGGTAGATCAAATTCAAGTAATGAATGGAGACCAATCTCAACATCCGAATTAAAAAAAGAATCATCATTATGGAGATGCCACCTTGCCTGTTGCACGGCAAGTTTTGCACTGGCAACCATTTGTTTCTTTTTTTGTCTTATAATTGCTATTGTGACTTTTCATGTCGACAAAAAAAAAAAAAGTTAATGTTGTGCTTGAAACTAAATTAAAGCTATGACTCATCAGCGGATGATCCTACATTTTTTTTTTCATGTAATAAATGATATTTACCAGTATACTCAGCAATTCAAATCCAGCGCTGACATTGAAAATTGAGTTTGATTACCCTGAAACTCCATCACTTACCTACACAGCTTTCTTCTTTTGTACTTTACAGAATCTAAACATAACTAATTTTGTAATCATACCTGTTGCCATTGAAGCTGAAAGCAATGAAGCTAAGAGGAGGAGAAACAAAACAAATGTCTTCACTTCCATGTAGTTATATTTACATTGGAAATGGATTAAGCACTAATTAGAGACCGCTCGCTTTATAGTACTGGTTAGTACATTGAAGACATCAGATAAGACTGTCATGTTTTATAAGGCTAAAGAGAAAGAGGTACTTAGTGCGCTTTGGAAATTATATTATCATGAATGATAAAAGTCAATGGTGTGCACTTTCTCAAAGGCGCCTATGACCGTGTAATCAATACTAGTGTTAGTGGAGATTGATAGATGCTACCAATTATTTGTGATAATCCTAAAACAATCAGAAGTTAATGTTTAAATCGTCCTTAAAATACCAATCCTAAAATAACCAGCATTGACATTGAATTTTTACTCAATACGCTGACATTAAACGAGCACTGAAATTTTTAATAATTTTTTTACTCAATTTTAAATAAAAATTTCCAAAACAAGCACAGACATTGAGAATCCAGTGAAAAGGGAAGTGCCAATTTTCGATCATAGTAGCATTTTTTAACTAGCACTGACATTGAATTTTCGCATTCTCCATTCTTATTTGGCGTAGAGAGAGACGAGCGATTGAGAGAAATATGGTATGGCCAATTTCAAAGACAAGTTCAAACGGTTTTAGGAAAGACCGTACAATTTTGGTACTGTATCTATCAAATTGGAAGCTGAAACGATCTATTAAAAAAGAAGGGTAGTTTGGTCATAATTTTTATTCTGCTGAATTTTTTTAATTAAAAAATAATTAAAAATGACAAGAAGGGGTTATATCTCTATTAAGCATGATTGGAGGAGGTTATATCCGGTTTTAGAGATTGCAGGGTTATATCCGGATAGAGAAGATTACAGGGGATTATATCCAATTTTTCCTAATTTTAAAAATTTTCTAAAACATGACACATAAATTTAATTTTTTTATCAATAATCTCTGGAAGAAATTATCAGATAAACTGATTTTATCATACATGAGTGAACTATGTAAAATATTAATTAAGGGTACGATAAACTAACCAAATGCACATGAGACGACTTATACATAATGATGCTAATAAATGAGGAAAATTTTAAACTAAAAACTCTAACTTTTCAGTGCTTGAATAATAATTAATTAATCTTCTAAAAATGTAACTCTGAATTTGAATTTCGGATGCCTGTAATCATAGGATTGAGGCATTTTATTTTAATTGGAATGATGAATCTGGACCATGGATCGATCCCTTTTGATTTGATCCACCACCACCCGGACAGCCGGACCCAGACTTGTTCGTTCCCAATGTTCCCATTTCCTTCGTCTCTTTTTGGGGCCGTTTGGATCGCTTAGTAATTTGAAAAATTTTATATTCCTAGACAAAAATTTATTGGAAAGCGTGTAACTTTGTGAAGAGTTTGGATTGTTTATAATAAATTTGGGTGTAGGAATTTGAAATTTCTCAAAATCCCAACACATCCAAACAGCCCCTTTGTGATGATCTTATCTGAATATTATATTTGTGAATTGTGAGAGGTATTATACGGTAATTGTTGCAATTATCTAAATCTGAATATAATAAATTTAGAGTGGCATTAAGCCAGAGGTTAATTTTAGAATGGCGTTTTTTAATTTAGTATTTTTGGGATGGTATGGAGCAAAATTTGTCTTTTATCTATGTAGTTTTTTCATCAAAAAAAATTTGTGATCGATCGGACTATGTTTACATTTTTTCTATGTTCACGTTTTGTATCTCCATTGAATCGCAGATCGATATATGAGACATACTTTTCGTTAAAAATTATAAAAGTAAATAAATAAATAAATAACTGGAATGGCTATTCTTACGATAATAATATTTGTAAGGATTATGCTCTGGCAATAAAAATTTGTTGCAATTGTTTACTGCCAAGTGCCAAGTTAGAGCAGGAGGTTCGTTATGTGGTTCAGTCCCGAGTTCTAGAAAGGCCGAAAATATCAAAATGATGACTAGGAACGAAATCCTTATTTAATAATGTAAATAATGTTACCTACGAATATAGTACGTCAAGAAGCCTATTTATTCCTTCAAAAAAAAAGAAGAAGCATATTTACAAAATTAAAATAGCCCGTCAACGGTCAACTTGGTCAACAAAAAAAAATAAAATAATCTATTTAGGGTAAGGTTAAAAGTAAAATTGGGAATTGGAAGGAGAGAGACGCGGCAATCTGATCCCTGTTCCATATCCTCGTATCAAACCAGTGATACTGACGAGTGGGGTCCCCGGAGGGAGCACTTTGCACCATAAGACATAGCTAGGTAGCAACACGCTCTACTACATAATCCCTTGTAACAGAGAACCGATCAAGGGTGAATCAGCGTATCAGCCCAGGAGCTGCACTTCCGAATAGTTCGGAGCTCAAACTTACGTGTTAGGACTTAGGAGTTGGGACCGCCTCTGCTCAAGTCTTTATAAGGTTAGGAATTACTGCACGCACCTTAATTAATTTCTCTTTTTACTTTCTAGTCTTAGTTAATTCTGTCCTTCCTTCCTTTGTTACTTATCTAATCCATAATCGATTCCTCCTTCCTCCCTTCCTACATTCCTCTCTTTCTCTTCAATTTGTTGTTTGTTCAGAAAGAAAGAAAGAAACCAAGAAACCAACTACTGAATACTGATGGGTAGGAGGAAGATACCGATTGAGCGAAAGGAGACCGAGGCCGACAGGCAGTTATCTTTTGGAAAGAGACATGTAGGTCTCGTCAAGAAGGCCTACGAGCTCTCTGTTTTGTGCGATGTGGATGTCGGTTTAGTCATGTACTCTCCCAAGGGCCTTCTCCGCCATTTCTCTTCTAAATCCCCCAAGTAAGTACTCTCTTCCTCTCTGTTTTTTCTTTCCTTTCTTTTTGCAAACGTTTCCTACTTGTTTCTTATTCTTTCTTTTTTTTTCTTCTTCTTTTTTTGTAGTGCCGTGAAAGTGCTTCAGGGACTGGTACAGCACCGTAAGAATATGCCAGAGGAAGAGAGAGCACGGTAAGCATTTGTGTTTATAATTAAAACCCTGAAAGTTTCTCTCTATTTACAAGTTCAATTCTCCAGTTGCTAATGCCTGATGCTTCTTTTTTTCCCCCCCTTTTTTCCTCCCCTTAATTTGTCTCTGTTTCTGTTGATGTACCAGACTTCAACTTCCTCAGGTAATATTCTTCGCAACTAATTTTCTTCTGAGAATGTGAACAAACAAACCCTTTTCGTCAAAACATTATACAAATGGCAATCACACATTAATTTGAAGGTTCTTAATTGATGCAAAATCCACCTTCACTGGCATGTCCTGATTATGTATATACTCCCCCCCCCCCCCCCCCCCCCCCCCCCACAATTCTCTTATATCAACATTCAATAAAAGTGCCTTTTGCTTGCAGGATCTTATTTATAAGATTAACCGAACTGCTGCACAAGATGAAGTGGCTGATCAACCAGGGTACAGAAAACTTTTTCTACCCTGAATTGCACAATTGATAGATTACCTCAAAATAATAGCAAGAGATAATGAAAAAAGTAAATAAATCCCAAAATATCTGAATTATGTAAAATCTTTTGCACTGCTCAAACTCAAAGGCATGACAATATGCTTTATATGATTTTATTTTATAATAAATATGCAGTAGAAAGATGCCTTTATCTATCTAACAGTTTCACTTTCTTGTTTTTTCTTTATGTGATGTCCTGATCAGCCCTGATGCAGCCAGAAAGGAGGTATGAGGCATTACTGTTTTTCTCATTATCTTTGAACTATTCTCTTAAGAGTTTGTTTAAAAAATATCTTTTCACTTTTCTATATGTTGAAACAATATAGTCCCATCATAGTTCGATATTTCATTACTGGTACAAAACAGATGAGGCAGTCTTTGTTCCAACGATGAAAGCTGTTGTCTTGACATCCTTTGATACGTTTTTTGCATGCATGTAGATTCAGTAGGTCAACATATTACTAAATTGTTACTGGTTTCAACTAACAAAAATCATTGATTATCTTACTCAAATATTAATTTATGTTGTTATGTCCGGTGCCTAGTATATTCCTAATTTTATGCTTGTCTCTATCAACTTAGGAAATCGAAAGAAAGAATAGAGAGCTCAGATTGCTCCAGGAGACAAAGAGGTACAAAAAAACAACTTTTTCCATTCAACTCTTTTTCTATATTGAATTATTGATATTTGATACATGATTTGTCAATTATTTGAATTGTTTTATATCATCACTTAACTTGGTTGAGTGCATTTGTAGAATGGTGTTGCCTGCCAAGGAAACATTGTACTCATTGCCTGAAAGAGAGAAGAATGGGAGAAGTCTTGAGGCATGTCTAAGTGCGATTGTCGAGTTGAAGGTCATTTCTTGTTATTAAAGGAATTTAATTCGAATTTTACTTATCTTTTCCCTATATCATGGTAGTGGGACTGTGGGAGTGTGGGACATTGGTTACTATTCTTGACACTTTCCTAAATTAGCATGTTAGATGAAAAATGTGAACATATGCTCAGAGCGGGATGCTGTGTTAGAACTAGCCCGTACCAGTAATATTTTATTTTTTATTTTTCATTTATGGAAATGTAATACAGACAAGAATATATATATAGAGAGAAAGTTTAATATGCACCATAGTGCATAAGAGTTTCTATGCACTACGAATTTTTTCGGGGTTATTTTTGTAAATTGACAAATCTAATTTAACCAATTTAATCTACATATTGAAATTTCATAGCAAACAAAATTTTATAATTTTTGAGATTTTATTACTATTTTTATCGATTTTTTAAAACATGTCATTTTAGGAATATTGTAAATAGTATAACATTCAAAAAATGACATGTTTTAAAAAATACGAAAAAAATAGTAATAAAATTTCAAAAATTATAAAATTTGGTTAGCTATGAGATTTCAATATGTAGATTAGATTGGTTAGATTAGATTCGTCAATTTACAAAAATACTTTCGAAAAAATCTATGGTGCATAGAAAGCTCTATGTACTATAGTGCATATTAAACTTACTGTATGTTATGGTGGATACCAAGTTGCAATAAATTAATTGTAAGAGGCTGAGAAATTTCTCCCTTCTTCTTTTCATTTCCAGAGACAAGTGCATCGTCAGCAGGGAGTCCAAAGTCTTGGAATGGAATATCCATCTTCGTCATCAGTTCAAGTACAGCAGCAAGCAGGAAGAAATTGGGACCCGTCGCATGGAGGAGGCCGACAACTGCAGGATCAGCAGGTAGTCTCAGCAGGTGGAATGGGATATCCATCTGCATTTTCATCTTTGATGCAAGTACCGTCAGAGGAAGAGGCCTCACTCGAAGCAGATTTGGAGAGGCAAGAGGCAGCTCAACAAGCTCTCTTCCACTCTCCAATTGATTCTTCTGATGGTTTAATCTTTTGAAGCAGGCGCTGGAGCCATTTGGTTTCCTTTTCCATTGCGAAAAATATGTATCGTCTCGCTCTGAATTTAAGGTTTAGGAAGCTTCTTAATTTTGGTTCGGAATTAAATTTATTATAATGTTTTTGATGTATTAAACTGAGATGACATGCCACTGGGTTGATGACAATATGACATGGGTTATGTTGTCTTGGTTACTATTAATTAGTACTATGTTTGTATGTACCAGTTTTACTTAAATGTACCTTGTCTTCTTTCTTAATTATGTTACAATAATACTATGTTGCTTATGATTGAAAAGTGGTGAGCCCATTTGGGCTTACTTATTTTTTTTTTAAAAAAAATGTTGCTTATGATTAATTTGTACTAGTTTTACGTAATTAAAAGTATTAGGGGTTTACAAGAAATAATTACAATGAAAAATTAATTTGTTTGAATTACCGAGACGAAAAGAATAAAGCACAAATTAACGTTGAAAATGTACTCCAGTATTAGTTTGATCCTTCTCATGCAGTCTCTATCTTGAACAGACAAAACTATGGCTTTTCTTCTACAATTATCATAAAATATAATAAAACACAAATTTAGTGCTCTTGTTTTGTTTCTTAATCAAGAAATTCATAAAATTGTTGTAAAAGAAGGCTTGAGGAAAGTAGGAAACTAACCTTAAAACAATCAAGAGAACATATGCATATCTAGATAAACAGGATTTTTTTTTTTTTCCGAAGGTGCGGTTAGCAAAGAACCAACATCAATTGATTAATTATTAAAGAAAATAAGTTATGATAAAAATCATAAAATACACGGCAAACTCTAAAAAGGAAATGCTAAGATAAAATAAAATGAGTATCAGAAAATGAAAGTGAAGCCTAAAGTGCCAGAATGCTCAAAGGTCGGTCAGCTAAAAAGTGAACTGACTCCCTGAACGAAAGGTCAATCTGAAGGTTAAATTGGAAATTGAAGCAAATGACTGCAAATTTTAAACCCACATAAAAATGACACAAATGTAAGATTCATTTAGTTAAAATTAACAAAGTCTACAAGATGGTAGGAAATGTAAAATGATTAAATAAGTCCAAAATTTTAAAAAGGAACATTAACTAGAAAAAAAAAAGAACTAAAGAGAATTCATATTTGAAATTGAACCTTCTTAACTTACCAAAACTCAAGGCGCTAGCAATGTAGCCGCATTTGGCGTAAAATATAGCCTAGTGTACTGTAAATCAAAAGAAACAAGCTTTATTTGCAAAGAAACTTGCTAATTTTTGGTATATAGCGTATGGTCCCGAATTTTCTCAAACCTAGCAATTTCAATAAAGAGCAGAAAAATAAATACTATTTTCAGCCGCAAACATAGTCAGTATTAACTTCGTTAAAATATTTCTGATTCAATCATATCCAGACTTTCGATTGAAATTCCTTCAAACCTCGATAAGTAATTCTAGAGTTAAACATGTTTGATACTTAGTATGTTAAACGATCAAATCTCAATTTTTTAGATTAGAACGGGCAATCCAACCTTTTAATTTGTTTCTCGATAATGAAATCTCCTTCGATATTAAATTTTATATTTTAAATTTTTTTAAATTTTTATTTTAGAAAACCCTCAGTCGAATTAGTTCTGGACAATTTTTTTAAAAATCTAAAAAAAGTTAAAAAGTTCAAAAAAATAATTTTTGGTCTTTAAGAAAATTTCAATATGAAGATCATATTAAATAGTTTAGATCGGCCGTTTGAAATTTCAATAGATGAGTCTCGGATCACGTTTAACTATATCATTACTCAACGTCAATTTTAGAAACTCAAATTGACTATCCAATTAGTTCAATGTGATCTTTATACTAAAATATTCTTACATACAAAATTTATATTTTCAAAAACTGCTAGTTGTTTTTAAAGGTTTTTAAAAGGTCAAGAACTAATTAGATTGAAGATTTTCTAAAATTCTAAGAAAATAGTTAAAAAAAATTAGAAAATTATAAAATTTGATCTGCAAGGAGATTTCAATATGAAAAATATATTAAACTATTTGGATATGTTTTTAAAGTTTAATAATAATAATTTAAGTGCCTTTTGTTTTTATACTAATAGTAATTGGTTTTAGGTGTTTTAGCGCAGCGCCACAGCCCGATCCGCCATTTTTTTTTTATGTTAAGTTGTTAACAGTAAATGATTTTATGTTCACTTATGCTGTTATCATGCTCTTGTCAGTTGTGATTATATGTTGCCTTCAGCATCTGCTTTAATGTTAATTAGGGTGACTTAGGTTTATGCCATGCAAAAGTTTGAAATTAGTAATATGTAATTACTAAACGACTAATTAGTTTTATGCTATTATAAAATAAGAAAAAATAGTTTTATGTCATCAACCAATAATTTTGACCATTATGCTCTTTTAAATATACCACTATGAAATATTAAAATTCTTAAAATAACATCGTTTGAACCATTCAGTCTCTCTTTCTATATTGGTATTTGATACATGATTTGTCAATTATTTGAATTGTTTTATATCACTTAACTTGGCTGAGTGCATTTGTCGAGTTGAAGGTCATTTCTTGTTAATTGTTATTAAAGAAATTTAATTCGAATTTTACTTTTCTTTTCCCAATATCATGGTAGTGGGTACTATTCTTGATGCCTTATAAGAAATTAACATGTTAGATGAAAATTGTGAACATATGCTCAGAGAGGGATGCTGTTAGAACTAGCTCGTACCAGTAATAATTTATATTTTGTAAGGCAGCAAGAACTTAATTTAGAAAACTATATACCAATAATAATGTAATACAGACAAGAAAATATCCGTTATTTTTTTTTTCTCTGTTATGATGGATATCAAGTTGCAATAAATTGTAAGAGACTGATAAATTTCTCTCTTTTTTTCGTTTCCAGAGACAATGTCTGGAGCAACAAATGCAGCATCGGCAGGGAGTCCTCCAAGCACTTGGAATGGGATATCCAGTCGATTCATCTCATGGTTCAATCATTAATTTGAAGCTTCTTTTTCATTGAAAAATATTTATCGATCTCCAAATTTATGGTTTAGGAAGCTTCTTAATTTTCTCAGGAATTATATTAATTGAATTTTCTTATGTTTACGATGTAATGTACCAGTTTACTTGAAAGTACGTTGTCTTCGTTTTACTATACTATGTTTGCTTTTATAATATAATTGCTTTGTACAAGTTTTACTTAAATGTAAAATATGGGTTTACTACCATATGTGTTTATAATCATTCAATGTTAATTTTTCTAAATGAGATACCTTACAGGCCTATGGCCCAAAAAAAAAGCTGCAATGCAATTGCGGACTTGCAATTCAATAAAACATAATATATATATTCCCATAATAATTCATAAAATGGATTCAAAGTAAGTTTATATGTTTAACGGACTGTTCTGATCGATTGATAATCCAGTTGTAACGAAGGAGAGAGGTATCCTTGGACAAATTGACAAGGGCATTTTTGTCAATTATTATAATGATAATTTTAATATGTTAAGTTTCTTACAGAATATGTTGTGGGAATGAACGTAGAATGTTAATAATTTAATGAATTTATATAACTCGAAATATGAAATGACTTACGGATCTCTGTTGAAATTAGTTTTGTTCGTGTTTGCTGGTTCTTATATCGTTGATTTATTGCACGCTCCAGTTTTGAAAATTAATGCACAGATAAAAAGGAGTGCAACATTCTTTTCCGCGTGAATATATTGGGTGTGTTTGGATGAGCATGGAATAAGGAATAAGAATAAGAAATTTCGGTATGTGTGTTTATTTTTATTCTTGTGCAATCCAAACAACACAAGAATAAAGAATTTGGACCCTTATTCATATAGGCTCCGTTTGGATGGCTTCTTCCCAGAATAAGGAATAAGGAATAACCACTTTTTACCAATAAATTATTTCTAACCATTCAAACTCTTCACAAAAGTTACACACTTTCCAATAAATTTACCCATTCCCAATAAATTTCTTCCCTTCTTCCTTCTTCCTACCTTATTCTCAACGCATCCAAACGGAACCATACTAACAAAACTATGATATAAGAATAAGGAATTTGGATAAGCACGCATACCGAAATTTCTTATTCTTATTCCTTATTCCATGCTCATCCAAACACACCCATTATGTGCAACAGTTCCATTATATGCCAAGAATAGATATAACTACTTATTCAAAGTGGGTTGGTCAACCATGAAAATTCTCAAGTCTTATAGACCAGGTTTAGCTTATATATCTTTCTCGTTCGCTGCCAAACTCCTACAACCTCGCAAAGCCTCTCAGATATCTCATGCTACGTCCGTCCTTGGAAAAACCAAAATTCAAATGAGAATAAGAGAGAGAGAGAGAGAGAGAGAGAGTAAGATTGAAGGGGAGAGAGAGGGCTAGACAGAGTAGGGACGCGAGAATGGGCAACAAAATGTATATATTTAAAACGCGTCCGTAATAAGGTAATTAAAGAGAGAGAAAAAGAAGGATCAAGGAGGAAAAGGAGAGAGGTAAGGCAGAGAGAAAATGGGGGGCTGCTACTCTGCCATGAGAAGCAGTGCCTCCTCCGGACCCTCCTCTGGTAAGCGAGGTACCAAGAAGAATAAAAGGCAACTGAGGGCGCCGTCTGTTGCCACCACTATCACCATAGAAGAATGTCATGATCACAGAGGTAGCATTGATCACAGTACTCATCTAAATGTCGTCATCCTTGGATTGCCTAGCGATGGGTCCGATTTCTCCTCCAGATACAGGTAGGATGAAGACTCCATTTTGATGATTTTCTTTTTTCCAAGACATTATTTTGGAGGTTGTTCTTTGTAGGAGGGAAATGGAGAAGGATAGGGTTGTGAAGGGAATTCAAAGTACTATGCACCTTGTCACTCTACTTTTGATGATACGGTTTAAACCATAATTCCAGGTCATTACCTAAAGGATTGATCATTTAAATGGACATGTAATATCTCTGTCTGACCAGCCTGGGGCAGGAGCTGGGGCGTGGAGAGTTTGGTGTAACACGCCTATGCACCGACAATCAAACCGGGGAGATCTATGCATGCAAAGCAATATCAAAGCGACGGCTGAGGACGGAGGCAGATTACGCTGAGGTGAGAAGAGAGGTGGATATAATGCGGCGGGTGGCAAGAGGTGGGGTGGAGGAGCGGGTTGTACGACTCAAGGAGGCCATGGAGGACTATGAGTTTGTGTATTTAATCATGGAGCTCTGTGAAGGAGGCGAGCTTTTTGATCGAATTGTGGCAAGAGGGCATTACAGTGAGCGTGCTGCTGCTAATGTCTTCAGGACAATTGTCGAGGTCGTTCAGGTAATTGATATTTATTGAATTGTTCGATGATCTTAATTAGTTTCTAAGACGAAAAATGTGTCTCTAATCTTAGTACGAAAAACTTTCTAGGCTCACAAGTACACAGCTTTTAATTTATTTTCTTCATGTCTTTCTTAACAGTTGTGCCATGAACAAGGTGTTATTCATAGAGATCTCAAACCAGAGAACTTCCTCTTTGCGAATACATCAGAAGACTCCCCTCTAAAAGCCATTGATTTTGGCCTCTCTGTCTTCTTCAAACCTGGTACTGAGTTTCAATTTGCACAGAGTATCTGTTATACACAACAGAGCACCATTTTTTATTCTATTTTATTGTTTTCAGATGTTTAGCATGCAAAACTGACACGGATGCGTGTGTTTACAACAGGTCAACAGTTCACCGAAGTAGTAGGAAGTCCCTATTACATGGCCCCAGAAGTGCTCAAGAGATGCTATGGGCCTGAGGTTGATGTATGGAGTGCTGGTGTTATCCTTTACATCTTGCTTTGTGGTGTGCCTCCATTTTGGGCAGGTCTATCTCTCTCTTAATCAATCAATCTTCCAATACAAAATCACTGGTCTAGTAACCTTCACATGTTTGGTTCAACAAATGCCTGATCGGTACCGGTTCCTGTACAGATTAGGTACGCAGGCTCATTGGTCTGTATCTATACAGTACTGAACGGCTGAACCTCACTGAAGTAAATAAAAATTTCACATTGATTTTATTTCATTTAATATCATTTAATCAAGTGTGTATTAGCTAATGTTAATGGACCATTGACCATCACAATACTGGTAACCTTGTGCAACTTTTTATTTAGAAAATAAAAGAATATTGCATACTTGATGTTTGTAGCTGTTCCTGATTTACTGATTTACCATACTTGATGCAGAAAATGATGAAGGAATTGCGCAAGCTATAATACGGGGCAAATACACCTTAGAAAGAGAACCATGGCCGAGAGTATCAGAGAATGCCAAGGACCTTGTTCAGAAAATGCTTGATCCAAACCCATACAGACGACTTACTGCAAAAGAAGTTCTTGGTAAGCAACAGAACTGAATTGATTGCAATGATAAAACCGACGTCAAATGATTTATCATCCATCATTTTATGTACGCCTTTGTACTAGGTATCTAGGTGCCATCGATCATCAAAATAGTTACCTGTGTGCAATTGAATCATACACATAGACACTTGATTTAGGGATGATAGATAAACTTTATTTGACTGACCATTTATTATATTTCCTGGTAATATACAGAACATCCATGGCTCAAGAATGCCAACCTGGCACCAAATATTTCCCTCGGGGAGGAGGTCAGATCAAGATTGAAACAGTTCTCGGCAATGAATAAGTTCAAAAAGAAGGCTTTGAGGGTATTACAACTTACAACATATGACATTATGCAAAAATGTAGTTTGTTGAGGAATGTTATGGTCTTATGTATCATCACAATTCATAGGCCCTTTTGTCCATCATGTCCTTATTTGTCGGTATTTATACAAATTGACAAATCTAATTTAACCAATTCAATCTATATATTGTAATTTTATAGTAAACAGAGTTTTATATTTTATTTATTGTTTTTTCATATTTTTTTAACTTACTGTTTTGGAATTTTTAACTATTAGTTTGCATCTAAAAATGGGTAAGATTCAAAAATTTGGAAAAAAATCATAATAACACTTTAAAAAATGTAAATTTTGTTTTTTTTTTTATGAGATTTCAACATATAGACTGATTTTGTTGAATTTAATTTGTTAATTTCAAAACAAATCCGATGGATAAGGCCATAATGCACAAACTATGCATCATGATGCATCATACCATTTCTCTTGTATGTTTACTAAACAATCCTTATGTGGTTTGTATTGTGTAATGTTAGATGCTTGCTCCCTTAGGGACTAAATTTAACCAAAGTTAAAGAGGACTAAAACTAAACCATAATTAACATGAGTTTGGCGGACTAATTTGCGAATTTGCAAGCATGTTTAGGTGGTGGCATCGCATTTGCCATCAGAGCAGGTGAATGACATAAAGCAGATATTTCACATGATGGATAAGGACAAAAATGGAAATCTGACCTTTGAAGAGCTTAAAGAAGGTTTCCAAGACATAGGCGAGGCTGTTGCCGAGCTCGATGTCCAGATGCTTCTAGAAGCAGTAAGTTAACTTATTGTGATATTAGCTCCTCTCACTGTTTTCATTTTCAATGCTTTTGGAATGACTTCATATCAACAAATAATGAAGTAGCAAGAGATCTAAATAGCATGAAACTGGTTAGAGTTTTAGGTTCAGTATTGCCACCCCCAAGCACACATACCTAACTGAACCCCCTCATAGACCAGAGATGCAATAAACCTGAGTAATTTATGGTAGTAGTATACACAGGTTTACATCAAAATTATTGTGCTTTATCAAACAGACACCCCCCCCCCCCCCGGGGCCACTTTTCTTGTGGTCTTACCAGGCTCAAGCAACAAAAGAATCGCATGGCATATCAATCCTTGCATGTAATAAGATGGTGATATAAAATTACAGGCAGACGTAGATGGCAATGGAACACTAGATTGTGATGAGTTTGTGACTGTGTCAGTGCACCTGAAGAAAATAGGGAGTGATGAGCATCTGACGAAGGCATTCGAATATTTTGACAAGGACGGCAGTGGCTTCATCGAGGTTGACGAGTTGAGGGAAGCCCTTGTTGAGGGTGATCTAGGACCCAACGACCAAATCATCAAAGAGATCATTTCTGACGTCGACAAGGACAATGTTGGTTTTGCTTTACCTTGTCCAATTATTTTGAATTTTTCTTATTGGATGTCTAATTTGCAAAGGTGTACTTTTGCTAATAGTTTTCAGTTTTTTCTGTTTATTGGGTTTTCAATTACCAGCCGTAGTTGAAAATGACTAACACTTGAAGGGAAAAATTTTTTCTTTTGTTTCTAGTTTATTAAACTCAAATATAATTTGTACAGGATGGCAAGATTAGCTACCAAGAGTTTGAGCTGATGATGAAGTCAGGGTCAGACTGGAGAAATGCTTCACGCCGGTTTTCAAAAGCCCATTTTAGTTCACTCAGCCACAAGATATTTAGAGGCAGTGATGCATCCTTGCAAGATGTGAAGACCCAAAGCCAGAAGATAAACTAAACAGAACTTGTTGATTAATTTAAGCAGACTAACATTCCTTTCTTTTTCTTTGTCCACTTTTCTTTATGTTTTTTGTGTACCTATCTCTCTCCTTCGATCTTTGGACATCGATGTTGTATCTCATTGAACTTTTCTCATAAACAACGGTAGTACTTTTTCCCCATATTTCCCCTTTTATGTTTTAATGTGTGTCATTCTAGATTTTTAGAAGTCCTCCAACATTAGTCTATAGTACTATAGCTTTTATAAACTTGAAAATATTTAGGCTATGCAGTTCAGTCACAAGAGATATCAAAGATTCAGATTCAATGAATGTTTAACCAATCCAGAACAATTTAATTTGATACAACCAAATGAACTACTTCAAATTATCAGCACAACATATAATTGGAAGTAAGATGATTGAATTCAAGAACAATTTCTCTTTTCTATTAATAAATCAAAAGCTCAGCATGATCTTATATTTATTTGAAGTAGCAAACAAATCTTACCCACAAACTAAAAGCTTATAATAAAATGAAAAAAAATGGGCATTTGGCATGGACAAATGTTGATAGTTACATCATAAATTACCAGAAAATCGACCATGTATGGAGAGAGGCATGGGGTCCACTTTGGTTGGGTTTCCTAGAATCATGTCAGACACCATTTCAGCAGTTGCCAGTGCCTGGAATATAGTAGGGGAACAGGGGAAGTCAGAAAATCTACACATCCAAAAGTTTAGAGTATACTGCCAACTTAATATATTGTAGTATCAGACGGTGTGCACTGATACTGAAATTGGCTGATTGTTGGTATTTAAAGGGACAGTGGCCCAAAATTTGATACCGTGGTGTTGACTGAGGATACATATCAGTAACTGATATGCCAACCTGATCGATAAAATAACAAATTAAAAAGTTTAATTTAATACCAAACTAAGTCCACTTCCTTCATGTCCAGTTGCCAGAAAAACATTTGGCATATCAGGAATAGGACCAATCACTGGCTTCCCATCAGGCACTGAGAACAAAACAGGGAAAACAAATGCCATTCATTGAAAGACTATATACATTTGAAAATGAACTGCCCACATTTTGAGACAAGAAGAGAGAAGGGATTATAGCTTACTATAAGGCCGGTGACCTATCCTGATTTGTTTGTTCAAGCTTAAATCAAGAGACATTAATTTTAGAACTGGAAAGAACTCCGCTGCTCGATTCCATATACATTCGATAATAGATTGGTCTACTTCTCTAGAAAATCCACAGAACTGACGGCTACTCCCTGAAGAAGAACTGCCATTCATCAAATCATTCACCAAAACAAAACAAAAAACAAAATGGCATGCTATTCCATAAAGATGGAGTACGAAAGAAATACTGACCTAGAACAAGATTACCCCTGACATCTAGTGTGGCTGTCATAGAGATCGAGGTCAACTCCTGGTCATCTCCAGTTGCCTCAAGATCCGCACCACCTAAAGTAGTAGTGTTCTGATGGCCTACATATCCCACCTCCATCAAACTGTGATTCAGTCTGATATTTCTGAAGTTTTCCAACACAAGAAGATGACCCTGGCATATCAAACAAGTAGTCCCTTTAAGCGTAGATTCAAAAAGGATGGACAGTAGAAACCTTACTACATCATACAATAATGCTAATTATTATTTGTCCTTTATGGTTCTTTTCTTGAGATTATTTAGGGTTCATTTTGTGGTTTTCTTTTATTTGGAAGTATGAAAACAAGGAAAAGAAAAATCCTAAAAGAAGAAATTGAAAGGTACAAGGCAAGGCTTGCTGCAAAGGGGTATTAAAAAAAACCATGGTGTGGACTGCGGGCTATGAAGGTAATTTTTCACTTATTTTAATTCTTCCATTTTCCTTGTAAACTGATTGGTTTAACCGTACGTTTCATCCTACTGCTACTGAATCTTCAACTAACAATGAGGAGAATTCAACTCACCACTGGTAACAACTCAGTGTACTACAAAGGACAAGTCAATGCCCCATCATTATATCATTTGGACATCAAATTTTACCACTCAAGGACTTCTTCATGCCACACTTTATAAATCTCGTCTCACTACTGCAAACAACTTATTGTACAACAGGATAGTCTTTATCGTACCAATGAAATACCACGCGTTAACCAATTGGACACCTTTGGTTGGGTACTCATCACAAACAGGTTGATAAATTTATCTTTGTTGATTGCAAATACAAAAAAAAAGGGAAAAAATCAAGTAAGTCTGCAAAAGGGAAATTTATTTGGTTACAGTATGCAGATGGTGCTAGAACCGAGAAAAATAGGAACTAATCAGCATACTTAACAAAACTAATACAGTACAGTATGAGCGATTGAAAGAGACCTTTCGGGGCCTGACAGGAATCTCAACCACACAATTTGGTTTCACAAGGTTTGGCAATAGGGTTCCAGTCCAGGCACCACTGGCCACCACAACAGCCTTCCTTGCATACAATGTATGGTTGCTAGTTTGAACTGCTTCAACTGCTCCAGTTTTCTCTGATCTAAATGCGACATTAACAAAACTTGTGATAGATTGTATGTTCTGGATAGAAACAAACAAACCCTTACTAAAATTGGGAAGCAGGTAAGTAGAACAGCTACAGTTTTTTATTGTGGCTTACTGTCATTAATAAAACACCTTTTGTTATATGGTATTAGCTCAAATACAGCACAAAATGGATCCAACTTGGATGTCAAATAGCCAAAGTAGTAAACTCTTATTAATTAATCAAGTATGTAGTAATTAAGTCTAGAATAACAGATTACCCAACCTATATATTAAGAAACAAAATAACCGTTCAGAATTTATTTAAACTTAATGCTAAAGTTTAAATCATGAAGTAGAGAAGCAGGATATTCTCAGAATTAGATATAACTCAACAAACAATAACATTTCACAATTGACCGGTTCAAATCATGAAGCTAGTTTTGTGATATTGGATGACAAGCCAGGAGGAGTTAAAATTTTTCATTAAAGTTCCACAAATAGCATGTAGTAAAGTTCTTCATTGCATCAGAAAAGTAACATGATAATTTGGTAAAAGGATTTAAAATAGAAAAGCAGACCTCAAGAAGCAAACAGCAGGATCATTGAAAAACTCAGCATATCGCCCTTTTAAGCAGAATGTATTGTTGACCTACTACAGAGATCATTTAATATGAAGATATGGATTAAATTTCCTCTGGATCAAAGTATACACTGTAAGCCAACTCGCACATAGCAATTAAGAATTTAAGATGACAAAGGCAACGCTGATAAAGTTTCATTGAGGGTAAATTGATATTTCTTCAGGTGGGTTGGTGAACAGATGAGGAACTTAGGCTAATCGGGAAATTGAGGCTACAGTGAAGGCACATTTGCACAATAAATGTGAGTAGGAATAATAGGACAATGTAGCATATGATTACACAAGAAGTAAGACATGGAAGCTTAATTATTAGGGGTTAATAGAAGCAAACTTTGGTTTGGTTACACATTGTTGAATGCCCAACAATAACACCAATGTACACAAAGCTAATACATATATATTACCCCTGAATTGTGAATCATACATTGAATGAAATCTACACCTTTTGAATATAGGAGACAGTCTGGTACGCATCAAGCTGACAGTCATCTAATATGAAGGCAGCGGCACCTTCTGAACCAACATCAAGTTCTGGTTCTTCCAAGTGAAGTAAATCGGAAGGAAGGTATTGTGCCCTCAAACCGGCATCAGAAAGAAGCTTCACCCTTTCTTGTAGCACAGCTTGATCTTCGCTGCTTCTACCAATCAATAGGCTTCCTTAAGAAATAAATATAGAAGGTCAGGGTCGGAGAGGTGTAGAGCAGAAATCTGAGATGGAAAATAGTTTTGAAGAAACACATGCATAGACACACACACACACCTGTCTTCTTCCAACCTAAGACCTCTCCGGGATCAGAACCCTGTGTGTCGAGATCCGCAGCCAACTCCTCCCACAAGTGCTTGCTGCGCAGGGCAAGGTGCCAGGTGTCAGTGCCAGGCGTCTTATGCGCCAACCAAATGTAACCTTGACCTGGATTTCATTCGTGACATTAATTCCAATCCAATCATTCAGTGGAGAGAGAGAGAGAGAGAGAGAGAGAGAGAGACCAGCTCCAGTGGCGCCGGAGCATGGGAGCTTGGCGTCGGTGACGGCGACAGAGAGATGGGAGTTGAGAAGAAGGTGGCGAGCGATGGTGAGGCCGATGATGCCCGCTCCGACGACGACAACGTCGTGGTCCGATCGGTGCAAGGCGAGGGTAGAGAAGGATCTGCAGCGACGCGGGATCGGGAGAGGGACGGCGGAGATGGAGCGGCGACTGCGAGTGGGAGTGAGGAAGAGGCGCGATTGGAGAGAGGAGGAGGAAATAGAGATGGATTCCATTCTATTACAACTAATGGTACCAACTGCTTCTCTTTCTCTTTCTCTTTCTCTTTCTCTGCTCTACTTCTCTGGCAATAAGAAGGGAAGACCAAGCACTAGCAGCGCCACTCACGCTCACCTACTTCTACTTCTCAGTCTCCGACTCCGATCAATGTTTAATTCAATATTCAAAACTATTTTCGAGAATCTTTTCAAACACCGTTGAGATTAAATCGGACCGTCCGATTGAACAACTTCATCATTTTGGAATGACTATTTGGATTGAATATTTCAATTTTGGTTAAATCTCGAAAAACAACTTCATGCCAAATTGATGGCACGTTAGCCTATATATAGAGGATCTCTAGAATGCTATGCATAGCACGGATGATCTTCGTGCTACAGATTCGTTCTTATATTTCATACTTCAAGCAACCGATCCAAACCGTTTATTATTTTCTTCATATTGAAATCTCAATAGAAACCAAATTTTACATTTTTTTAAAATTTTTTTTACTATTTTTCTCAGATTTTTTAAAATACTTAATCTAATAAATTCTAGACCCTTCAATAACAGTGATTTTCAAAAATATGAAAAAAATAGTAAAAAAATTCAAAAAAATATAAAATTTGGTTTCTATTGAGATTTCAATATGAAGAAAATAATGAACGATTTGTATCGGTTGTTTGAAGCATGAAATACAAGAACGAATCCGTAGCACGAAGATCATTCGTGCGATGCATAGCATTTTAGCAATTCTATATATATAAATATATATAGAGAGAGGATGGCTAACGTGCCATCGATGGCACGGAGGGTCCCGTGCCATCAAGTCATTTTTCGAGATCCAAAATTCAAACAGTAAATCAAAACCGTTCAAGTTATTGTCCATATTGAAATATCCTTAGAGACAAAATTTTATATTTTTTCGATTCTTTTTGCTATTTATTATGATACTTTTAAAAATATTATGATTAGAGTGTTTCAGGCCCTCCAATTTGAAAATATCATAATAAATAGCAAAAAAATTTGAAAAAATGTAAAATTTGGTCTCCAATAGTATTTCAATATTGTGATTAACTTGAACGGTTTGGATCGACCATTTGAATTTTGAATTTCAAAAAACGAGTCAATAGAAAATTGATGGCACGTGTCATCGATGACGCGTTAGCCATTCTCTCTATATATATATATAATCAGAATTGATAAGTGCAATCATCGCCTAAGACAATCATGCAATCAGATTTCGAAAATGAAAAGGACGCATCGTCAAAAATAAAAAACACATTCACCCTTCACCCGCACATCCATGTATTCACCCATCACCCCCACCTCACCTCCTCCCCCGCCCCCTCCCTTCTCTCCCATCTTGCTCTTTCAAGCGCATCACCCCCACCCCCACCTCACCTCTCAGCGCCATGTTCCCTCTCTTGTCATATCTCCCCTCTTCTCTCCTCTTCTCCACATTCACGCGTTTTCCTTTTTCTCTCCTGGCTCTCCTCTCCACCTTTCCATCTCTCCTTCATCTCCTCTAAAACTCACCTCTTCTTTCTTCGCACCGTTATAAAATATACTCTCTTGTCAAAATAAAAATATTTTCTTATAGTATACAACTATATGATTTATATTAAATACTGTCTAATGAAAGATATATATTCCTTAAGGACAATTAAAATACTCCCTTGCACATGTTCATTATTCTCTTGTATTGTTTACTTACTCACATTAATAACTGTTAATTTTAACTTATTAGATACTCCCTTCTTATTATTAGTTACTCCCTTATCAGTAATTATATACTTCCATAACAAAACATAAAGTAAATACTCATTTAAACTTATTAGGTACTCCCTTGTCAAATATAAATATTTTCTTATATACTTCCATAACGAAACAATGATGTTGTTTCTTATGACATAAAAGTATTAGATACTCTCTTAAAAACTTATTATTTACTCCTTTGAAAATATTTAGTTACTATCTTAGAATCATTAGTTATTACTTTAATGAGATACATATAACAACTTATTAGTTACTCACTTATATTTATTAGTCACTCCCTTGTACAATGCATTTACTCCCTTTTATTTTTTAATTACTCCTTAATAAATGTATACAGAAAAATTATTAATTACTCTCTTATTTTTAATAATTCTATCTTCTACTATTTTAGTTACTTCCTTGTATAAATAATATTTGCGCGGACTCTGATTGCACAGATTATGTATCGAGTTTTGATTTTATTAGGAGATTTCCAGCATTTGATCATACAACGGCTAGGAAGCATGATCAAATAACAACAGATATGTGTCAACGGCTAGGAATGATGATTTATGCCATCCACTTCTACCATTCATACTAGATAACTCCATATTAAGTCCAAAAATTACACATGCTTAAAGACTTGAGGAAAAACAAAATTTTACTGATCAGGAAGTTATCCTCCTGTGCCACAGAACCGTTCTTACTACTAACATCTTACAAATATTTCTACACATTCACAAAGAAAGCAAAAGCATCAAAATGCATAAAATATAAGCCCACATAATTTGCAGTTAATAAACTACTTTGGAAGTACAAATAAACAACGATAGTACCATTCTATTGCATTCTTGCAAACAACAGCTGTTTACAGTTTTTATGTACAAAGATGTATCCAACCAGCCCTAGATTACAGTCCCCACCCAAATTATAACGTGCCACAGATAAACTCTTCCTATCCCTGATGTTGGCACATTTGGCATCTATCAGACGAAAAAGGATTGGCGAAGGTGCAACGATCGCACGGCCAACGGTCATCACCAGTTACACCGGCTGGAGTGCTACGATTCTTGTTCTTTCCACCTTTCTTAGAAGTGGAGGTCTGGCTGCTGGAGCAGCTCACATCCTCTAACCCATTCTCCAGTGCACGGACCAGGTTCTCGAAGTAATTTTTCGTCACGCTATTGATGGGAAGAATTAATATAAACATCAACTTCAACAAGATCAGGAAACCAAGTCAAAAGGGAAGCACTTGCATATTTATCTACGGAGCATACAATTGTCCTATGGTACTAGAGATTTCTAACTCCTAACCCACGACTGTGAATTTTGAATAGTTTATTTTTAAATTTTTAAATAAATTAACTTTTATTGCATGCATTCAATCACGTTCTTGTATTCCCTTCCTATTTGTTCAACAAATTTAAAAGTGGATTGTGACATGCTTTAACTCGATACCTTGTTAGGCTGCAGAGTTTGACTCGATATTGGCGGAAATCTTCATAGATGGGGATGTCAGTGGGGTTTTCATAATTATTAAAATATTCCTGGAGCTCCTTCTCTGCACACTGATGCAGCCTTTCCAAACCTGCCTCTGCCTCACCTGAATCATTGATAACATAGCAGCACATATAAAGGACTTATAACAGCCTATATCAAGGACTTTGGAGTTTTTAATTAGAAAAAGTTTAATATGCACCATAGTGCATAGAGCTTTCTATGCACCGCGGACTTTTTCGGGGTATTTTTGTAAATTGACAAATCTAATTCAACCAATCTATTCTACATATTGAAATCTCATAGCAAACCAAATTTTACAATTTTTGAGAATTTATTACTATTTTTTGAATTTTTTAAAAGATGCTATTATTGAAAATAAACTACTATTTACAACATTCCAAAAATGACATATTTTAAAAAATTCGAAATAAATAGTAATAAAATCTCAAAAATGATAAAATTTGGTTTGTTATGAGATTTCAATATGTAAATTATAGATTGGTTAAATTAGATTTGTCAATTTACAAAAATACCCACAAAAAAGTCCCCGGTGCATATAAAACCCTATGCATAGAAAACCCTATGCACTATGGTGCATATTAAACTTTCTCATATAGAGAAAATATATACCTTGCAGATACTCAAACAACTGTTTCCTAGCTGTTTCCTTATCAGGAATATAGTATCCATATGCATATGTCCATCTTAGCACACGCCTACATTCCACGATCTGTGCAATTACACGCAAATTCATAAGGTCAAATATGATTCTTTTAGGTGCTCCTCAATGCAACTACAGCGAGATTGCATTTTTATTAATCTTCTACAAATAAAGAAATAAGAAAAAGTATACACGCTTTCAACTAAAAAGGGGTTAAGAGTGCAATATCAACCTGGTGCCAAGCATCAAGTATGAACCTGAGTTGAGTTTCTGGTTCTCTAATTGTCTCACTCAACTTCGCAATCTGCAAAACCATAATAAAAGGGATATGTTAAAAGTACAAATATGAAATAATGTTATTATATGTTACAAACAAATGATGCAATCTGTATATTATTGCCTATTAAATTTGAAACCCAAAACTCAATGAATGTCAGTAAAATGAACGTCAATGAACAAACG
Organism: Rhynchospora pubera; assembly: GCA_028095005.1. NCBI lineage: Eukaryota > Viridiplantae > Streptophyta > Magnoliopsida > Poales > Cyperaceae > Rhynchospora > Rhynchospora pubera. The sequence continues at coordinate 66,718,944 of CM051461.1, read as the reverse complement.
AAAGTTCATAAACTAAATTCATATTCTGTAAGGAACTTTCTCTTAGAATACAAAACAAATAGTAGAACTACCTTCTCAGTTTCCATAGCACGCAGATCTGAAAGAGCCTTTAGCCTCGACTGTAAGGAAAAGGAAAAATATATGATAGCAAAGAATATTATTCATTTAAGGACAATAATCAACTTTAAAATATACAACAATCACAAGTACTGTCTGGTACAAATGGTACATTCTAAGTCCTAAATCCTTAATTAAGAAACATACCGACTGATTTGAGGCCCAGCGCTCATAATAATGCATGTATCTTTCAAGAGAGTTCTTAGCCATCTCTCTTCTTTTCTCAGACTCATCATACTGAAACATATAAAGAAAAATATCATTATCCTGTTGACCTTCTTTTCTCCTTTCGTCAGACTCATCGTACTGTAATTACGTGAACAAAATCAACAAAGAAAAGAAAATTTCTCTTTTATTTTCTTTTCATTATTTCTATACCACTCCTTCCTTCTTGGCTTTCTCGTAGCTGTTGCAGGAATAAAATCCACCAGTTCTCTCCCCATGAGACTGCCATGCACCCAGACACAACCTATCATAGTAAACATCAACTCCTTTACTTTCTCAGTAAGAAATTACAGTCAAACCACCAAATTGCAGCAAACAAATTCAAATTTGTACCAGCAAAACTCAAATTTACAGGGAGGGGTACAAGTCATATGCATGCATCCCTGGTTCTTCTCTATTGGTCTTTTGCACTTTGGGCAGGGCTTTGAGTTTGCCAAGATCCTGAGCACAGTATTACAAAGATAAACATTTAGTATCCAAAAAATATATAGAATTACAGCAAAACAGGGTAACAAAAGAGTGCACATTAAAAGAAAATAATAGAGTGACTCAACAATTCTTGTTCTCAGAGTCAACACTATTCTTAAACAATTAGTATCCAGAAAATATATATATTAACAGTGAAGCAGGGTAACAAAAGAGTGCACATTAAAGGGAAATAATAGAGAAGTAACCCACCAATTCATGTTCTCAGACTCAGCACTATTCTTAATCAACCACTTAGTGACAGTTTCACAATCCACAGGACGATGCGCCTCTTCAGTGCACTGTAAACTTATAAATATAGTTAGATACCCAAAACAAAAATAGAATTTGACTGGTGTATGAGAAGTTGGTGTACTGGCATGGTACGTAGCAATAAGTACGGGAAAAGGGACCGATTACAGAATCACCTGTAAGTTTTCTACTGTTTCTTTTCTCTATCGATTAAACAAAGTGATCAATTCAGCCTTAAGTTAAGGCAAATTCCCTACCAATACATGGCAAGTAATACTGTCACTTCTCTATCTTGTATTCTCTTTTTCATTTATTATGTGTTTATTAAAGGATAAAACGCTGACTACTTGAGCCTCCAAACTAAGTTCTGATCAAAGAAAAAAGTAAAAAATAAAAACAAAAATAAAAAATATCTCTTGAACCATTAATCAAGTGCCATGTAGAAATATATCGTTATAGAGTTAAAGGGTACTGCCTGCTATGATATTCCTTGGTTGAAGGTCTACGTCAATTTATATGGTACTTACATTCCAACAAAACCAATGAGAGCACTTGCACAGGACATCATTGTTGCTGTCAGCAAGGAAAAACTCCACCGCATGTTCACAACCAGGTGCAGGGCACCATTTTATCTGACAAGTTCAAAGTAAAAAAACAAAAAGTTAAATAACTTCTAAAAAATAAGAATAAACAAGCCCAAAGATCATTGCAGTTATATTGTTCTTTTAATTGGCTAAAATTAATCAGTTTCATACAATTCATTGCCAAATCAGTAAATCATACTGTACTACCTAAATAAACTGAGCACAAGGAGTATCACTTTATTTGGATAGAAACCACATTTTCTATGTCAATACCAAGCATACGAGATTTAATTCTTCGAAATAACCAAACTGAACCAATTTTTATGCTAAAAATTTGCTTCTTTTAATTTGTATTGCACCTTTCTATTGTCCTCAACATATGATCGATACAAAAATCTAACAAATTTCTCATGATCTTCACTTGAGGCTATTTCTTTTATCATGCGATGATCTATAGAAACATTGCAAGATGGTTCAGGGCAGCACAATCCCAAGCAAATTGGTCCATCCTTTATAGATCCACCAATATAACCTGCAAGTAATAACATACTTTTCTCTTATGACGTGTACTACTAGCTATAACTTAACTTACAACAGGACCTTTCCGTCATTATAATTGGGATTGCAAGATAAAGGAGAGTTCATGCATCTTCCTTTTTTGCCTCCATCAGGAGGCCAATTTTTCAAACTTATAATGACTGGAAACCAAATTTCAAATGAAAATTTAGAACTATTAGTTGTGAGCTATATCTCTTTCTCAACTCTAATAGAAAAGGATAGGGCAATTCGACCTCAATTTTAATGAGCATCATACAAAAGCATAAGAAATAATGAAAGAAATTGTCATTCTTGATTAAACAAACTTCTTGATGACCGTCATACAAATTCTAAAATGCCACATTTTTTTTTCCTTCTCAGGTGTATCAAATGACATAGATCATCTATAACAGTTAATTTGTTTTTGTAGTTTCCTATATTTTTTTAAAACATTTAAAATAGGATGCATAATGCACGATAGATGATGCAGCAGCAAAAAAAATTCCCATATCTGCCACTCATCGAATGGGAGAAAGCAGGATCAGGCTGCCCAGCGACATTTGATTAATTTTAAGTAAAATGAGAATGTCAGACACCTCTCGTGTCCACAAAGGAAATAATTTAATTGGCATGAATTTTGCTTGACATAAAGTATTCACGGAAATTACCCATAAATTTATTCACTTACAAAGATCATACATGTTACATGGTACTAAATTAGTCTTGCACACATTAAGAAGTCCAGAAAACAACACAGAAAACAAACCTTTCCAACAATCGATACAGTAGTGGTGGCCGCAAGCTGCGGCACGCATGTTACTAGATGGTAATGTCTCAAAACATATTCCACATGTTAGCTGCCACCAAAAGGCAACCAATAAGAACCACATGGGCGCATACACATTGGAAAAAATATGATGTATAAAACTCATAATGTGATAATAGGAAACTTGAAAATTGCAAACATAAATTTAGTAGTATAGCAGATACTTACCGCTGTAGAACTGGGAATTAAGACTGGCTCTTCCAATAATCCAACAGCTTTACGGACCGACTCCTCATTTGCAAACCATTCGTCGTGTACTTTAGTCACATTCCTGAAAGCAAATTAATTAGCACGGAAATTATTTTTAACAGCCGCACAAAAGATTGTGGCAGGTCAAAGCTGTATGTTTAGATTGTTTTGCTTTGCTTGAGAAAACAAAATAGCAAACAAGTAGGACAAAAGTCATAAACTAGTAATGCTTCAATACTACGCCATTCCCAGTATACTAGGAAATATTAAAAACAATCAAAGGGTATATACACTGACCATTTATAGTGACGAAGAAGAATACATGCAGCATCCTTAGAGATGGAGAGGATTCCAGAAATTTTAGAAATGTCTTCTTCTTGACGTTGTCGTATATCCTCCTCCTCTAGGATATTATATCTCTGCCACACAAACAATACATTAATGAGACAATTTTGTTAGTCAATCTAAGGAAAGTAATTACACATCAACAAAAAATGTAAACTTAATGTAATAAAAACCAAGGAGAACATAATTATGCATGGACAAAAATCTATAAATAGTAAAGGTATATTGTCTTTCCTATATTATATTACTTCTGTACCTTATACAAATACTTCATTAAATAATATATTTTCTCATCAACATCCGAAGAAAACAATTATACACGGACACAAGTAAAATAGCTATTACGTGTCGGTTCTCTGTAAAAACCATGCCCGATTCAACAGACGAAACGTTATTTACTATATAATTTCATTTATATATTTTTTTTTTTACTGAGGCACAAAATAACTCATAGTTATGTTGCATGAGATTTCCCAAAAGTTTTGTACAGCTCAGCATTCACGGCCTAAATAAAATCAAAACTCGATACATAATCTCATAAGCAACTACGCTAGTGTCAGGGACTAGTGCAAAGAAACAAGCATGAACTTCTATATTAAAAAATAATTCCCAGTTTTCTCAAAGCTAGAATCTGTACTTGCGTTACGGCATTACGAGAAACATATTAAGAACAAAACCAAAAACCAAAAACAACCAGAAAGCAGAGTTCAGCTGATGAGTCAGTTAATGCTAACAAACGACCTAACCAAGCAATCTAAAGACATGAAAGCACTGCTAGCTTCCTTGACCACAACATGAAACCCTAAAAACAACATAATCGAAAGGGATCAGGTCTTTCGGCTCATACCCTAAACAATAAATTTCAATTAGCATAATAATCTTCAACAAAAAAAAAAGTTGACAAATTGATTTCTGACCTGATCCTGCTTGGAGAGTTCACTTTGGGAATCCTCGATTTCGTACTCGTCGTCGACCTCCTCGCTCTCGCATCCCTCGTCGCTGTACAAATCTTCATCGTACATGAGCTCGGAATCGCTCGCGTCAAGCATGTCTTCGTCTGAATCCATCTGCTTAGCACGAAAGAAATCTAAGATGGGTTGCCCGATCGGCCGATTAAAACCGAATCTAGTCTAGGGTTTTGTTTTATGGCGTCGGTTGAGGAGGTGCGAAGCTTGAGGCACGCGACGAGGAGAAGAAATTAAGAGAATGAGAAAGGGTTTTCTTCTCGCTTCCTTTTTCTTACAAGGCTCTACTTTAAGAAAATATAATAGATAGAATTAGAAATATTTATTCCGATTCTTTGTGCTGCAGTTTTTAAACTTGTGGTGTCTGAAATCACTGCAGTGTACAAAACAACCGTAGCAAATCAACCCGCAACATGGACTAGCCAATAATTTTGGGGAGTATTATGCTTTTTCCTTTTCTAAATTTACAACATTATGAAATATAAGATTCTGTGACAGAAGCTTTGTATCTATTTTTGTAGAAAACCAATGAACCACGTAAATAGAAGCACAATAATAAGAACTAAGGGACCGTTTGGATGTTGTAGGAATTTGGGGAATTTGCAATTACTAAATATAAATTTATTGGGAAGTGTGTAACATTGTGAAGAGTTTAGATTGTTTATAATAAATTTGACATATGCAATTTCTAAAATTTGCAATTCTCTCTTATTCCAACCCCATCCAAACGCCGTTTAATTGTAAAATAAAATAAAACAACATTGGCAACATATTTAATCGTAAGAAGGGAAAGTATATTTTTACCCTTACTTTGTATATAATATATAAAATAATAGATGAATCCGATGTACAATGAACCGACTCATGAGTGGGCCCATACATCTGTCATTCAATGTTGCCGCCTATAGAGAGAGAGAGGCGTCTAACATTATTAATTAGCTTTCTACGAGTAATATTGACTTGTGTTGTCGCCTTTTCATTCCCCTTCTCGCCTCACCCTAGAAATCCATTATTTATTCGTTTATCCGATTCATACGTCATACCGCATTTGATGATAAGATATATATGGTAAGATTTTAATTTTCATTCGGATATGAATACGGATTTAAAAAAAATTCGTTGTTAATTTATTGGGTACAAATACGAATAAGAGCTATTTCCTACTCGTTATCTAAAAGATAACTTTACAAACATATATGTATATATAATTATGTTATTAGCATATTTTGTAAAATATGTTATTAAATGTGATCTTCATTCAAAATTATTTATATTGATAAAAAAAATTAATTTGCACTCTATATTATAATTTATAATTAGTTATATAGATTTTTTTAATTCCATTGATTTGCGAATAAATTTCATAATTTTTTGTTACATCTAAATATTGTACTTTTTTCATATATTTGCTTGATATTATTTATTTAGCACATTATATATTTTTTATTAAATTATTATTATTATTATCCATTATATATTGTTACCGTATCCTTACTGTTAATTCTTAAAGAGTACGGGTAGGGTGTAGGTAAAGTTTTTTTTTTTAATGAGTACGGATAGAATACGGGTAAAGAAAAATTTAATGGATGCAGTATATGAAAATATCTTCTACGGTACCATACCGTACCCATTGACAGTCCTACCGTCGCTATCGCCGCCCAGTGCTTTTATAACCATATCGTATCGTGTAGGGTCATGTATCATGTCATCTTGATAGAGTTAAATAGTTAATATTTTCAACATGTCATTTTGTGCTGAGTGAACACAATACATCTGACATGACATGTTAAATGTATCAAAACATATTATAATTTATTTAAATTTTATTAGTAAAATACATTGAAAATTATTTTTTTAATAGAAATAATAAATTATTGGAATTTATTTTAAAATAGATATATTAAAATAATCTCCCTTAAAGGGAGATTCTGCCATGCGGACCATTTAAGGCCTGACTCCAGCCCGGCAAATTCTAGTATGAGTATCATTTTGTTATGTATGATTGTCCATTCTTTATAAATCAGACGACTCATATGCCATAAAAAAGTTTCGCTGATAATAATCTCCGTTAATTTTAACGGGATATTTAATTGAGGGGCAAAATAGTCAATGTACAATGAAACGTCTCATTTTTCATTATCCTCGTCTCCGTCGCTATGCTCTTTCTCAAGTGCCTATGGGAACAGAGAAAATCGATTCTCTCCCCCCGCCAATTCAAAGTGCGTATGGGAACCAATGAGGAAATATATAGGTTGGTGCCATGTGTGCGAGCATGAGAAAATCAGAACAATCATTTGATAGAAGTCCTTTGATCAACTTTTCTAAGCAATGAATTATGGAAATTGGGAAATGGTCTTATTGTGGGATGGCAAGGAATTATGAGAACTTGATAACATCTGACCAGTTTCTCACTACTCAAGCTAATTAAGGTTCCACTGAAAACTTTTCCAATATAACGTGTTTAAAAGATTTTCGATATTACGTTACCTTTAAGTTTGCATACGAAATGAGGAGATAAATTTACGAAAGGGCACGACCCTCAGTTGAAATGAAATGCGTGAAATTTCTCATTATGGTTGAGCAGCGTTCGAGGAGAAAATGGGTTAACGAAGAAGAGAACAAAATTAACGGAGAAGTTCAATACCAATTCTACCGTTTATATTTTTTTAATTGCTGTGATTATTTTAGATTTTTTTAATGGTTGTGATTAGAGTCGGGCCTTAAATGGTCCGCATGGCAGAATCTCCCTTAAAATAAAATGTTAATTTTAATATAAATAAAAAAGGATTATGAATCAACATCTATTAAATTTATAATATAAACTGAATTTAATTAAATAAATTCTAAATTATATATTGAAAAAAATAATATTAATAGTTGATGTGTCAACTCTTGTCAAGTATAAATCTGATTCTGTAAAAGTGTCACGTCTCAATTAGCCTACTAAATCAGTTAGTTGTCGCAAAGAAAGAGTATTTGAACTTTGAAATCTCACGTCTCAATTTTAGTATCAAGGCCGTCTACTCGTTTCGTAAGACTAATTATAGGCTGTCAAATCTAATTATACAGCTACTAATATATCTATTTTATTTGGGCTGCACTCATAGGACAAAATGGTGGAACCGCCCCCGCCCACATTTCGTCTGCGGACACTCTTTGTGGTTCCCTGCAATCTTTGTATTTATCAACTTTACATAATGGTCATCACTATCTTCTTCAAAATTAATTTTCCGATTTGAAACAATTGAGGGAAAAGAAAAATCAATTTCTCCAGATTGAGAGATCCTGCTTCCTACAATTCCATTTCTAGAACTACCGCTTTCTCCTAGACATTTCATCAAACAATAAACTTTCACTGACGCGCTGACATACACTTTTCATCAAATATTCGCTCCGATGATTAAATATAGACAAGAAAATAAGCCAGACAAGCAAAATTAATCAAGATACGCTTTAATATTAAACAGCAAACCACAGAATACACCCGCCCGTTACATTTCTGATTTCTCCTAAGCATCTAACAACAACTAAAACCCATTAAACCACAACCAAATCAAAACACATCTCCAACCAAACAACTACAGTACAGATCTATCTACTATTCTAAGCTCTCTCGCCTCTAATCCTACGAGCAAGCTGTATGTCCTTGGGCATGATTGTAACCCTCTTGGCATGAATCGCACACAGATTCGTGTCCTCAAACAATCCGACCAAATACGCCTCTGCAGCCTCTTGCAACGCAGCCACAGCCGAGCTCTGGAACCTGAGATCAGTCTTGAAATCCTGAGCGATCTCTCTCACCAATCTCTGGAAAGGGAGCTTTCGGATCAGCAGCTCAGTGCTCTTCTGGTACTTTCTGATCTCACGAAGCGCCACTGTGCCAGGCCTGAAGCGATGTGGCTTCTTGACTCCACCTGTGGCTGGGGCCGACTTGCGTGCTGCCTTGGTGGCCAGTTGCTTACGTGGCGCCTTGCCACCGGTTGACTTGCGAGCAGTTTGCTTTGTACGAGCCATGTTAATGTTAATCTCAGAAGAGAATTGGAAATTGAAGGTTTTGAGTTTTGAGTTTTGAATGGACGAAGAGACTGGGATGGGGTGGTGGGTTTATAAAGCAGAGAGGTGAGAGGGAGGGAACTGCCAAAATTTTAGAGGGAGTTTTGGTTTTCGGATTTGGGATGTTTCTGGAGCGTTGGATTGGGATTTGAATCGACGTTGGGGATTTTTTCGGGAAGGAGGATGGAGATAGCGATCCATGGGAACCTAAAAGGAGCAATGTTATTGGTTGCTCGTTTGGGGACCGGATCAATTGCTGATGCTCCCCTGCCCCCTGTTGGAAATGAGGAGTTTCTAGATTCTAGTGCACGCTGCTCAAAATTTCTAGTGTGCCTCCAAACTAAAAAGGTAAAGGAATGAAGAACATGCTGAACAGCAAAGGGCTTGAGCCTGTTTGATATGTCATATCTCATACAGAAAAAATAAAAAATGACGTTAATGTTCACACGAATTACGATAGTAATCGTTAAAAATTCAAAATTTTAAAAATAACATTGTTAGATCGGCATTTGGATTGACGAAAACAAAAACTGCTTGGAGCAATGGCTCAATTTTTGTTATATTCGGTCAAGATCGGTCAAATGGTCAAAAGACTAGTTGACACATATATATTATTTTTCACGGTCAAACCAGGTTTATCAAAGGATATTATATAAAGTAACCAGAACAAGGATTGTAATAATCTCAAAGATATTTATCTAGTGTATTAATGTTTCACCTACCTATTGTACCATTATAATCTCAAACGTAGTGTTCTAAAAAAATAGGGCGTGTGCGTGTCCGAACATGACACGACACGATACGGGTACGGAGGCGATACAACACGGAAAGACACGGACACGACACGAGAACTTAGACGTGTCATGTCCAATTTTTATGAAATAGACACGGCACAATAGGACACGTGAATTTTCCATACACGACACGAGATACGGCACGACACGACACAAAAGACATGACACATATTATAATCACTCCAAACATGAAATAGAGACACATTAAGCGTTATACATGATATCTCATATTTATACTGCTATTTTGACCAGACTTTACATCGAAATCGTGACTAAAGCTTTGATTTATTGCTGTTTTTGCCTTTCTTTGCCAGTTTTGGCACTGCCTTTTGCATGTTGTTCTTATTTGTAGAAATCCAAGAAAATCAGCAAGAAAAACAACAATTCAGGTGCTAGATGACTCATACCTAGCCTAGACCAAGTTCCGACTCAGCCCAATGAAGCAGCCCCGCTCGGATCAAGGCGTTTCTCAACCAGACCCTTCAATTCGGACCGAATTCCCCTGAATTCGGACCAAATTCCTGCACATACCCCTCTCCTGAAAATCCAGTGACATCAATTCGGTCCGAATTCCTGTGAATTCGGTCTGAATTGTTATACATGGAATGTGTTCTGGCTGCGTTCTGGAGGCGTTTTCTCCATCAGGAAGCCTCCAATTTCGCCAAAAATCAAGGGGAACCTGTCTGACAGCCAGGGGAGAGTACTTAGGCGCCTTCCATCTTGGGAGGGAGACATCTTTCATTCCACTTTTATCCATTCTCTCTTCAGGAAATCCAGATCTAGTTCTTGGGAGAATTCTCTCTTCTGGGCGACTTGGGAAAGGGGAAAACTCGACATAGTGTTGTGGCTTGCTGCTCCAACGGATTTCCTACTCTCTATTGTGCATTTGGCAGTGATTGTGTCTCAAAAACTCGATTTATTTGTGTATTTCTAGTACTATTTCTCTATTTTCTGGATTTATGGATTGTTTAGGTTTAAATACTTTTAATTGCATGATTTCTATTAGCATGTTAGGCTAAAAACTTGTTATTTTAGGGAATGATGTAGCTTAGATTTAGGTTTTACTTGGTTTGCTTGTTTTGTTGATGAACGAAGTTAATTACCCTTGGGATTTTTATTGAAATTGATTGTGTTTGGATCGTTTATTACTTGTATCGCTCGACTTTTGTACGCGTGCAATTGTTGGGAACCTATTTACATTCTATTAATCGAATCCTGTACGAGTACTTCGAGGTAGGTCAATGGCGAAAGTCGACCAATTAATAACCAAAAGTGAACGTTTCTAGTTAGGCGAAAATCTAACTATATACCTCGTAGAAAACCATTGGTAAACTCGAGTAAGTCCACCGAACAACGAAAGTTGGGGTTGCAATACACTCGATGAAGGTTATTCAACACTAGATCCCATTCCAAACACCGTACCCAATAGGCGAAAGCGGAGTGTTAATTATCGAGGTTATGGACGTTTTAGATTTATTGTTGTCATTTACTACCAAATGAAAAACAGAGATCTATAATTCATATCCTCAACCTGAATTATCTGTCAACAAATAAATCAAGGAACAAATATTGATATAAAATCATCAATGACATAAAACATAGAAGTAGCAAAAAATGATCGGCGTCTAGGACATATCTCTAACAATATGATGGATGATGTTTTTTCATTTATGTACATCTTTACCGTTCAATTGTACGGTAAGAACTTTTTACAATATTTACATCTTTACCGTTGTTTTAGTTTTATTTTCAACATAGGACCCAAAATTAATTTTAAACGACCTGAATTTTATATAAAAGAGAACCAGATATAAAATCTATGTGTTTAGATTCGGGATTTCTGTTTTTCCTCATTGCTAATTATTAGGTTCATTTTTTGTTTGTGGATTTAGGTTGCTGTTTCGTTTATTAAGTAATACATTTATTGTGATTTTATTTATTAGGGATTCTTGAAATGTTTAGATTAGGTGTACATCATTCTCAAAAGGCATCTTATAATGAAAGCTAACATTATACTTTTCTGAATTTTTCATTTATTTCTTCATTTTTATATATTGAACATACAATATCTTTTAATAATTATGTTTTTCTATTTTAAGTTAGATATAATTTGAAATAATACCAGATGCATAACTATTCCAATTCTGCTTCCTTTTATTTATACAGATCATGAAAATAATGTTGATAAGTGAGAGAGTAATTGCTTTTGACCATTTGACCAACCTTGACTGGATATAACAAAAGAGAGCAATTGCTTTTGCCAAGTGAATTTTTCAGTCTCACCTCGGATCGTCAATTGAAATGACGATCCAAGCAGTTTTTGTTTTCGTCAATCCAAATACCGATCCAACAACGTTATTTTTTAAATTTTGAATTTTTAACGGTTATTATCGTAATTCGTGTGAACAGTAACGTCATTTTTTTTGGTATCTCATATGTAGGGGTGAAAACGGAAACCGTTTCGACCGTCTAACCGTTTCGTTTCGTCCGAAACGGAACGAAGACGGTTAAGGAATTCAGTTTCGTTTTAAAAATGAAACGGTCGGCGCAAATAGAAACCAGTTTCGTCTGTGAAACGAAACGATTAACGAAACAGCTCTGTTTCGTTATCGTTTATTTCGTTATACATTATGTGGAATTGTTATTTTGCTGATTGCAGAGAAGGAAAAGGCGAAGAGAACGAGGCGTCGACTAAAACCTAACCTTGTGCGCCGCTCCTTCACTCCTCCGCAGATCTATCTCTCTCGCGCCTCTCCCCCCTCTCTTCGCCATTTCCCTCTCGCACCAGAGCACTAGCCACCAGAGCACTAGACCTCACTTCCCTCTCTCACCAGAGCACCAGACCCATCAAGTTCTCTCTCTCAAATCTGTCACTGCTCACCCCTTTCTTCTCCGATTGCTACACCAAATCCCTCTCTCACTCACCCCTATTCTCTCTCTCTCTCCCTCTCGCAAAACTGAAACAACACCAGAGGTTGCTGACCCCTTTCTTCTTCGATTGCTACTGCTAGTAGAAACAGCACCAGAGGCTGCTGACCTTCAATCAACACAGGAGCAGTTTGTCAGTAGCGATTGGTGACCTTCACAGAGGCTGCTGACCTTCAATCAGCACCAGAGCAGTTTCTCGTGGGCCCCTCTGCCTGACCAGCGCTCTGCCTTCTCTAATTGCAGGAGGAGTTTCTCATGCAAGGCAGAGGTGGGAAGCCAACGATGCAATGGCTAACCCTCTTCCTCTCACTAGTTGGCTCTAATGGAGGTTGGTGTTGACTGGTCGAAGCCGATGGTGGTTTACAACAGCTAAGGCTCTTCCATTCTCAGCACTACTCTACAGCGGATGTGAGTTGTAAGTTTTTCAAACAGATTTGTTTAATAAGTTCCCTTGAATTTGGCAAATCACTGGTTTGAGAGATGAAATTGTGCTCCAGTAAAGCAAGATTTTTAGTTGATTTAGTTTTTTCTGTCTTTCTTACTTTCAAGGTTATGCAATTTGTTTTTTGCTATTGCTATTCTTTTCTCATAGTGTGCTTGCCTCCTTTTTTTTTCATTTGTAGCAAAGTTCCACATTAGAGCTTTATATGTTATTGTGTGCTCATGTCTTTTTATGCAACAGATGGTGGAGACCAGGGGTGGGAAGAGAGCAGTTGAAGTAGTGTTGAAGGTTGTCACGTATATTTCTTACTCATACTTTAGTGTTTTGAACTACAATGAATGTTATGTCTGTAGTGTTTTCAAAGTGATGTAGTGTAAAGACATTCTATGCATGTGTAAAGTTGGAACTTACAACTCACATATGCTATGAATATTATGAACCGCTATAAATTCTCTCTGTGATTGTGCTTGTGTCAGTAAACACAAGGAACTGCTATGTTATGTCTGTAAAAAAACGTTCTGTTCTCTGTGAAAAACGGATACAAATTTTAACCGTCGAAAACAGTTTCGATCGTTACTTAGAACGAAACAGATGACGCAGTAAAATTCTCTTCCGTTCATAGCACGGAACGCAAGATGCAAAGGCATAAATAATTTCGTCCAATTACGCAACAGTTAACGCAACAAGTTAGTTTCGTCTTCGTTTGACACGTTATGCAGCCCTACTCATATGTGACTGACAGGCTGACAGGCCAGCTTAGTTCTCATTCTCAGCCCAAGTGCCCAACCAGGCTAGTAGGGAGGCAATGGACGAGGGACCTGGTTCGCCGACGACTCTGGTGGTGAGCAGCCCTCGCCGCACTCTCAGCCTATTGCGTGAGCGCCGGGCCTCTGATGCCTCCTCTCTGTCGCTGAATCACGAAAAGAGAACATCAGCTGCTCCTCTTGCTGGAGACCATGGCCCTAAACCATCCGAGGTCTACGGATTTGTCGGATCCATCACCACTGTTATCGCCACTGGTCACATCTCATCTCAATTCAATTTTTCATTCCGTCACTTTGTAATAAGTATAATACTGATACTGATACTCATACTCTGTGTTTTCTTTCTTTCTTCACAACTATATATTTAGTTTGGGCTTATAACCACAACCATGGTTGCATTCTCTCGGGATCACTTATTATCCTAGCAAGTACGTCACTCCTGCATCTCTTCTCTCCTCTTCTTTATTCTCTGGGGATCCATCATGTACCTTAATGAATGAACAATTTTTTATTTTGCTCCCTCCACCTCCCCATCCCCATTCTCAGTCTCCTCATTCTATATAGTTGTCTCATTCTTGTATTGAGTTCCATCCTTGTTCCCGAGGGTACCTCCATACCATTTTGGCAATTTAACATTCCAACTATATTCTTAAAATGCACAAAACTACCGGTCAGCAGAACTTCAGTTTGGTGAGTTAATGGGTTAGAAATTTGCTCACACCTTACCAGTGTCAACTTCAGAATATATCATGCACAGATTTCTTGATACTCAAGTCCCTTGTAATGATCTGTATTTGTATAATTGTATTGTTTGCGACTCACTATACAATTTGTAGTTTTGCACCTTGTGAGTATAATCATTATCTACATGGTACTGCTCTCTGGTATTGGGCAGATTAACGACACCAGTTGTTACTGGGATGTCTAATATGGTATTGCTCTCAGGTATTGGGCATTGGCTGTTCCATCCTTTGTAATTATGTCTGTGTTTTTGATGATGGTGCTCTATCTGGGTTTGAATTTCTTGGCGACGCCTCCGTCGTATTCACCAAATACAATTTATGGTATGTTAAAAGAGCATTAACTTGGGTACCTAAGTTCAATTTATTGGTCAGACTCCTCATGTTCTTATGCTGCAAATCAAATATACTCATTACTATGTTTTTCTGGTTTGCATCATTGTGCTATTTTCTTTACATTTTACTACATATTTGTGCACTGTAAGTGCTGGTACACCTATGATCAATATCGGCCATGATTAAAACCAAGAAGCATAGGAAAATCACAGTTGTTGTTCTTTTGTTTTGTCTGATATCATCTTGCTGGTGTTTCACTTCCAGCCTACCCCAACTTGTTTGGGACAAAACGCTTAGTTGTTGTTGTTGTCGTCGTCTGATATCATCTTTTTTTCTGTTTGTAGATGAATATAGCCGAGAACCTACCGCATTCACCCTGTTTGAGGGAATGGAAAAACCAATTGACCCAATTTCAGATGTTGGAATTGACCAAATCAACCATCTTATGTTCAGTGATACAAATCAGTAGCAGAAAAGCTTTGATGAAACAGGAAATTCATTTCTGGTGTTGCCATTGATATCGGCTTTATCGTGTACCTAGCCAATCTAATGTATTCTAGTATTTTGGTAACTCACGTCATATACAGGTGATTTACATCTCATATGCAGTAGGAGAATTTTGAGGAATTATGAAATATTGCAGGTTAACCTTAATAGCTTTTCACATTTTTTTTTTTCATTTATTTTTGGAAACACATTATATTTTCTTAATTATACAAAATATTTTCACCCAAGGGAACTTTCTGAAATTGTGTATGGATAAACTATTGTGTGAGAGACCTTACTGTGTTCTTTCACCAAAGAGAGAATAAGGAAAACCCTGGATACATTTTTCTCTCAATGTGGGATCGGTAGCATTTGCCATCTGCAATAAAGACCAAAGGTCCATGAACCTCGCCCCAATATTGGAAAGAAGTTTTATTGTCCAGTGTTACCTTCGCACAGTCATGGAAGAGAGACTTCGATTAATTTTAATGCATTAATATTACAATTTCCTAAACTTAGATCTCTAATCAAACAAAACTTTGTCGATCTTACCCAGGTTATTTGGTGATCTGAATCCACTACTATTGTCAAAAGTTTTCACTTTTGTCCTCATTTGCATACGTTGCACATGAGGCAGGACTCCCGGCAGTCTGTTGAGCAAAATGCATATTGATATGGTGTAGGGCAACAAAAAAAAAAAAAATAATAAATAAAAAAAGGCAGCAACTTTTTGGTTCGTTGTAATTTTACAAAATGATGTTTCAATTTTGTCGAAGACCAAGATGAAAATAAATTCTGTAAATTTAACAGACCAGTTATATTTACATTGCAATTTTGGATGAACCAAAAGTAACTGTATGAGAGGAGTTTTTGTTTGCGTTTTTTTTTTTTTTTTTTTTCTTTTGGGGCTGAAATCGCTGCTCTAGTAGAAGAATAGAACAAAGATATGGAGCGCAACTGTGGGAAAAGGTGTTTTCCATTCTATGTTTCTCATGTTTTATTTGATTCTTTTTTTGAACAAATTTAAGTGAATCTTAAATATAATAGAGTTACAATTTGCCAAATTAACTTATTTGAATTTTCAACACTTAAAATCGAGCTATGATTATATATATGATCAACAACCAGACCAACTTGCCACCATATACAAAATTCCATCTCACTGTAGAAAATCTCGCGCTTATTGAGATTGATTGATCCTAATTCCTACAATTTCAAACTCTTTTGCGAGGCTGTTGGATTCTGATTAATTTTTTTTTTTATAAAAAAGGAGCACTTTTGCGAGATGAATTTGCCTTGTTCGGTACAGAGCGGTAACCCGTCTAATCAAATATTATAACAGAAAAGTTATTTGGAAAAAATGGCATCTGATGAATAAGAAAATGGCATCTGATGAATAAGAAAGAATTCAAGGAGAATCTCAGAACAAATTCAATTCGCTTTCCCATATCGAGTCTCTACCATCATGGCAGCCAACAGCCTTATAAAATCTATAAGGGTGTGTTTGGATGAGCATGGAATAAGGAATAAGAATAAGGAATTTCGGTATACGTGCTTATTCTTATTCTTGTACAATCCAAACAACACAAGAATAAGGAATTTGAGCCCTTATTCCTATACTAACAAAACCATGGTATAAGAATAAGGAATTTGGAAAAGCACGCATACCGAAATTCCTTATTCTTATTCCTTATTTCATGCTTATCCAAACACACCCTTAAAATCTTTCCGTGTTAACATATAATTAACTTATTATTTATTCAGAGAACAATTGAAAGCAGATTTTATGCTTTTGACAAGGATTCTTTTGATAAGATATATATAGTGCCCAAATTTAACCAAATTCAATTAAAACTGACTATAAATCAGGATTAAATTGTGCATAAGTTAACTATAGCATAGCTATAATTCTTTGCCAACATGACCTTGCTAGATAGTCAGTTGTTTTTTCCAATACTAAATGGCACCAAAAATTTACTATAGAAAAAATAAACTATAACTTGGCTCTTTCCATATTTGTGGTTCCTAAAAAAATGTGAGCTTAATTTTTTTCTACTCGAGCACACATATTGACAATGTTGCCCAACAAACGCATGGACAAAAAAATCTGAAGCGTTCAATGGATGGATATAGAAATAGAAGTTTAGAGATTAACTTTGTTTTTTCAAAGTCGAAATAGGAACTATCAATTTGGTTCTATTTGGAAAGTGCAGGACCAATTTGATATAAATGAAACTTCAATTTAAGGCCTAATTAACAATTATAAAAAAAGTTGAGGACATAACCTGAAATTTTGATATATATTAACTTTAAATCGATCAAATTATTCTCTGGTCTGATCGAAGGTCCTCTGGAGGAGATTGAAAGTAGGCTGCGTTTCTCCATCTCTCGCTCGAGTCGCCTCTCTTCTTTTCTCTTCTTTCGAGTGTCGACGACGAAAGGAACCAGTCGCACGGCAGCCATGCACGGAGGCAGAGGGTAAACCCTAACCCTACTTTTATTTTCATTGTACCGAGGCAGAGAGTCATTTGTTCGTTCTTTCTTACTGTTTTGTTCCATAATTCGCGCTTGTCAAGGTCATTCTCAGTTAAAGATGTTATCTTGTTTTGTGGAAGCAATCGACGAGGTTGCAATTTTAGGTATTGTTATCCCTAGCCTGATGAAATCATCAAGTATGCACTTTGTTGGGACTCTTTGATCAGTTTAGATCAGAAATTTGTGCCAGCATTGCCTTTGGGTTCCTTGGTCTCTGGTTTACAACATCTGAAACCAACCTCGCAACTATACAAGCATTTCTTTTTGTTCTTGTACATCATTTGCTACAGCTTTAAAGTCCATATTACATTTTATGGGTAATTACAAAAAATGGGGATTGAGTGATGGGGGGTTACTCTCCTTTTTTTCTTTCGTGGGGATTATATATTGAAGGGCTATGGCGGGGCCTGGTGGGGTGGGATCTGACGGTGGGTTCTCGGATGGGTCTGGTGGGAACAGCGAGGGGGGCTCAAAGAGGCCACCGCGAATGATCGAATCCAATCCCTATTTCGCAGTTTCAGGCGTCCATGCACCGGGTCTACTCGATGCATACGACGGCACCCCCAGCGGATCCAAGAGGTCGCGCACATTCGACCCAAGCCCATACTTTATGGGGCCCACATTTTACCCCCCATTTCCTGGTGGTGGTCTCCCTGGTGGCGGCTCGACTGCTGGCTTGTACAACTTCCCAGTGGTGCGAATCAGAGGGTTGCCATTTAACTGTGAAGAAATTGACATCTACAAGTTCTTCTCTGGGTTGGATGTTGTAGACTGCTTGTTGGTGAACAAGAATGGCCAGTTTACCGGGGATGCATATGTGGTGTTTCCAACCACTTTGCAGGTGCAGCTGGCACTCCAGCGGGACCGGCAAAACATCGGGCATCGCTATGTCGAGGTCTTCCCTTGCAAGAAGAGCGACTACTACAATGCTATTGCTGCTGAGGTAAACATGTTGATTCGTCTTCTCTACATTATTTATTTATTTTTTCAAGTTTTGTCTGCAGTACACAACTATACATTATTTAAATTTAGGTTTGTATATCAGAGTTAGTATGTGTATGGATCAAGTTAAGTTGGTTTGAATTCTAGTGAAAAAAGCAAGGCATTTCATTTTTTTTTTTGCTCGTGTAAATTAACTATGAGGTGATATTGGCAAATATATAACCCTGAGAACGATGAATCGTACTTGCAATTACAAGAGTCATGTAGTGTTTTTGCAAATATGATACAACAACAGGTTTATTATTCTGCAACAGGAAGAAAGGAAACTGGAAAAGAAAAAAGAACTTGCTATATCAAATTTCTTTCCCTTTATTTTCTTATGTATGCAATAACATTTGTTCCACAGGTAAACTTTGGTGTGTTTGGATATCCACCTGAGCGGTCCCCACCTCCTGCTCGGCACAAGCGACCCCGCGAAGAATCAAGGGAGGATAGGGAGAAGAACCTTGATGAGATGCACTTCACTGAGGTACTTAAATTACGTGGCCTCCCCTACTCAGTCACCAGAGCTGAGATAGTGGAGTTTTTTCGAGAAGAGTTCCACTTGAAGGAAAGCGATGTCCGCATCTGCTTCCGGTTCGATGGGAAGGCGACTGGTGAGGCGTTTGCTGAGTTCCCCTCAGCAGAGATAGCTAAACAGGCAATGAGCCGAGATAAAAAGACAATTGGTTCGAGATATGTAGAGTTGTTTCCTTCAACGCCCGAGGAGGCGAGCCGTGCTAAATCTAGGTCGAGGCGTTGATGGTGTGTTTGGTGGATATTCACTGTGCTTTTGAGGTTATTTAGGCTGAAAGTCAGAAAGTAATGGTGTTTGATCTATTAGGAATCTAGAATGGTAATACTGTAGTGTTTAATTACTGGAAATCTATTTGAAGAGTATTTGGTTGGTTTTTTGAGGCATTTAATTATGATGATGCGATATTTTGATTGTGTCCTTACTGGAATTCAGTAAAGCAATTACATTGGCTGTTTTAGACCAACTTTTAGCGTAGGTTGTTGAACCTTTTAATAACATCATTGGCAATTATGCTGTGAGTTTTGAAGCAGAATGCATATTGCTTTTGATGTCTAGTTAGAGATAATTTTTGCTCATGTCAGTAATTTAAATGCTTGGTATAAATTAAGGCTCGTGGGCTCAGCACTTCACAAGATCTGATACCGAGGATTTGAATCTGGTTATTGTGGTTTTTCTTTTTACATAATTAAAGGCCCCTATTGTCGCAGTAAAACCGCATCACAAGCTGATCATCTTTAGTTCAGATTTATTACTCCAACGATCGAGTACCACATTAACCTTTATAATAATATTTCAAGAAATCAGAATAGAATAAACGGGTAGGCCTGTAAGTATTAACGTTCCGCCATGCTGTTTCGTTCTGTTCCGTCTAAACGGAATGTTAAACAGAAGAGATTTCAATTTTGTTTTTGAAAACGGAACGAAAACCAAACTGAAATTTATAAACGTTACTGAAACGAAAAATGGAATTTCGTTGAAATTAATGGTACATGAAGGACGGAACATTAAACGGAATGAAAATTATTTCGTTTGACGAAACAGAACGTTAAACGGAATAAATTTCAATTTCTTTGATTGGAATGAAACGGAAACGGAACAGACCTGTTTTGCGTTCCGTTTCAAAGTTTGACAGGTCTATGGACGGGGAACCGAACCAACAAAGAGTCTCCTCCCCAGCGGTCCTCTTATAATATTTATATATTATTCGTTTCTAAATATACATTTATATCCACATTCTTACAAAATATAATTATTAATTCCTCTGCCTCCGCGCTGCAAATTAGC
The DNA here is from genome assembly GCA_028095005.1 of Rhynchospora pubera. Classification (NCBI taxonomy): domain Eukaryota; kingdom Viridiplantae; phylum Streptophyta; class Magnoliopsida; order Poales; family Cyperaceae; genus Rhynchospora; species Rhynchospora pubera. Next base: position 66,698,558 of record CM051461.1, on the reverse strand, counting down.
AATACATTCCGGTTCTTCCTTAAAGAAGCAAAGAAAGAAAGGAAGAAATTGGTGGGGGGAGGAACAAGATACCGATTCAGAAAAGCAAACCTCTTTTCAAAAAAGCTGCAACCGCTAACTACTGCTATTGCTGCTCCAGATGACTCGGCCAACCAACTTGGGTACAACAAAACATGTATGAATTTCTGTATAATTAAACATACACAAAGAACAGCACGGTCACAGAATTTTTGCATTTTTGTCCATCTGCATGCTTCTGACTACCTCTAACGGCTTCATTATTATTTCCTCCTTCCTCTTCTTGTTGTTGCTGCACTGCTCAAGCCTGATGCAGCCGTAAAAGAGGTACAAGACACTATCATTTTGCGTCATTAATTATCTATGAACTATTCTCCTACGAGATTTGCTAAATTGTTCTTTGCATTTTTGTGTTTATGTTGAAACACTATTTCCATCAAGAGTTCGGTATTTTATTACCTGTACGAAACAGGTGAGACAAGAGCTGTACCAAAGAAGAAACTTGTTGATAATCTGCTTTAGGTTATTTATGTGCATCTACATTCATTAGGTTTTGTGTTATCAGTTTCTTTGTCAAATTGATCCTTGATTTTTCAGAAATAAAATAAAATAAAATTACCTCCTGGATATTTAGTTGCACCAAATCAGTTCTTGAACTTTTGAAAAGAATAAATCAATTTCTCTTAAATCAATTAAATTAACTCTTCCAGAATAATAAAATTTGGAGGACTTAAGTCTTTGAAGCACAGTGCATATGTTGTGCTATTTTAGTTTGATTGTATACTTCTTAAAGTATAAAATTTAATGTGTTACTTAAGCATTGAGATCATAAATTTAAAACTACAGATGATCAATTCGCAGTTGGGTTTTTATAGTATTCATCAGGATCCTAGAGATGAAATGCTTTAGTAACTGCAAGCATTTGACAGTCCTACTAGTCATGTTTGCTATGTTTTGAATGATCATGCATGTTTGCTAGCTACGGTAATTTCAGTTTATGATGGTAGTTGAGTCGAACGACTACCTTTCTTTTAAAAATATATTGGTTATTTTTTCTGTTTTAAGAACAATTGTACTATGAAGACTGTGCAAACCAACACCCTTTGTAAATATTGTATAAAATATATACATTGGAATTGCATGTAATAAGAGAAACCACATCTGCCATTAACTAACGGAGAGAAGAAGCACCCCCACAATAGTAACCACAATTGTGGAAGGAATCCCAAAACAAAGATGGCTAAAAAATGAGAGGTTATATTTTGAAACTGGTGCCCGCCGAGCTTGTTCACATACAATCAAATTGGCCGCCGAACCGAGAAGAGATAAATTCCCAGCCACTGTACTAACAAACGCGAGAATAAGCCATGCTTTCGTCACTTCTGACGCAGAACTCTTAGCTGCCGATGCAGCCACTCTTGCTCCAAGCAGTAGAACTAACAAACAGATTCTTAATTGATCAGTTTAATTAAAGGAATATTCTTTTAGCTCTCTGTCACCACTCTGATAAACTCCAAGTTCTATACTTCTATGAACCAGTGTATATGTACGCATGCCAGTTGGTTTGACTATATTTTTACTCTTCATTTGATGTTTTTTTTTACCTTTCTCCCTAAATGCACCTAAATTCACATGTTGAGAATGATTGCAGCTTAGTTGGGTGCTTGATTATATCCTATGGCACTCATTTGCTCTAAACCGCTTTCTAAATTAATTTCAGGAGTAAGCTACGATATTGGCATATCAAAATGTACTGCTCTAGTTCGTAAGAAAGAAATGTAGTAACTAAATAGAAAAATTTGAATAATGAGCTTGTACCTGTTGGCACATTGGATGCGATATTTGAAAGCACAAGTATCACTAGGGAAAGAAGAGCAACACCACGGGTAGTATCTACCTGTGAATATGGCTCAACTAGGTCCCATAATGCACTTGGTATGCCGGTGCTGTTTAAACCATCGACGGTTATGAACATCCCACAGAAAAATATCAGCAACGAGTACGATACCTGCAATACTCAAGAACATAATATTTGATTTAAAAAATATCACTAATAAATTACTTGTCGTTAAAGTGCATCTTAGGAAACTATATTCTGTGATTGGAGCATTTTGTTGGTCAGTATCACAAAATCACCACAAGTAATGTACAGAAAATATTATGTGTATACCTTCTGCAAGCATGGTTGTGCATCCTTGAAATCAATCAACATCAAGGCCAAAGCTGCGGTGATCGCCGTCCATGACAAGTCTAGCCCCATTAAGAAGGCTACAAGCATCCCTAGCGTCAGGGGCGGAACCAGGATTCCGACAAAGGATGGGCCGATCAGCCGACCGTGGAGTAAAAAATAGCACTGTCTGTCGCAGCCGTGGAGTCTGTCGCGGTGTCGCCTGCAGCCTCCTGACTCCTTACTCCCGAGCCGAGAGAGAGAGAGTAAGAGAGATGAATTTGGGTAACAGAGAATGAGAATTATCAAATTGGGAGATGAATTTAGAAATCAGGAAAAACAATTTAAAAAGTAGATATTTCTTTCTCTCTCTGACAGGAATTGAGAGATGAATTTGTGTAAGAGAATGAGAATTGGTCTCTAAGTGTTTAAATTAAGAGAGATGGAGCCTCTACTTAGATAACTAACTAGACCAAATGAGCTCATTTACTTTAGCTTTGGACCTTTGGCGTAGGCCAAACTACAACCTCTCCAATAAATTTTGCTACTTTGGCGTGTGCATGGCACACGCCCGCCACCCCCTGGTTCCTCCACTGCCTAGCGTCACAAGCATAAATCAATACCTTTCGACCAATTCTCTTCCACCCTCGAACTGGTACCTCTTTCGCATCTGTTAAATGGGTCATCGTTGACTCCAGAAGCCCATTTAGATTGGCCCAACCGTGCTTCAATAGGAATAATCAAGAGAACTCTACAAGGTGTTAGATTTATCATATAAAGTCGGTACATATAGAACATTCAAGAAACATATTTCCATTAGTTTCTAGGCCTTTGTCTAACCGACATTTGAAGGTTATAAATAGGGGTGTTAGGCTACTTGTATGTATCATCCAAGTTAAGCAATTCAAATCCACTTATAAGAAGAGAGTGTTAGTAGTTAGGAGGTGTAGGAATAGTTGAGAGATAAAATTATAATCCTAGAGGTATAATATTTTAAGTAGTAGAGGTTGTAACGATAGTTCGAGTGATAATTAAGAAGCAAATTTCATCATAGTGCCTCATCTCTACTCAACAGCATCCATTGCCAAGCACACGTCATTCACAACCTCCCTCTGGGTTATCAACCGTCCTGATTCCATTCCATCAACCAAAACAACCGACTCACCTACACCAGCTATAACGGGTGTACTGGCTTCTTTCATATCAGGTTCCATAAGTTCTATTTCAGTCGTGCTACTGCAGTACTGCCTACTTCTTAAGCTACTCTCACCAACACCTGCCACACCGACACTGGCCAATGTGGCATCTAGGTCTTGGGAGTTGAAAGAAGATTGATGCGACATTGTAGCAGGGGAAAACCGATGAGAATTCACCTCATTATCTACTTCCACATCATCAGTTACAGTGGAGGCTGCCTCAACATCCTTCTTCTTGACAGATAAGGTCTTCCAAAAGCAACACAACAAAAAATAACCCAACAAGCATCGGCCCTACCAAACCTTTCAAGAACTTACCAAATGAGATTCCACTCCGTACAGCTATTACAAGGTTTTGTGGGTTGCCAATTGGTGTGGCAGATGACCCGATGTTGGAACTCGAGGCCAGGGCCAAAAGAAATGGTAAGGCAGGCAGGTTATTCTGTCGTGCAATTTTCAGTACAAACTCAGTCAGGGCAACACATGCCGTGTCATTTGTGAACAGCGCACTCGAAAAAGCCGAAATGAGACAAACCCGAACCAGCAAATCCTTACCTCCGCGGCTCTTCCATGACAGGAGTTTTCCTAAATATTTGAACATGTCGGCTTGCTCGAGGAAGGCACTCACTACCATTGTGCCGAAAAGAAGGCCCAGAATTGGGAGATCAATGGCAGCGTATGCCTTGTCGGGCGATAGCACCAGAAAGACTACCATGAGTGCTGGCTCCTAAGAGAGAGCCGGCAGTTCGACCGATTGGGAGAAATGGCACAGCAGGGAAGACGGCCAAAACCCAAAATATGGCAAAGGCCACTGATCCGAGGATCACCTTAATTGATGATGCCAACGCCATTTAATTAATTTAACCGATCAATCTGTAACTCCAACGAAGTATTGTAGAATATAAGAATTTTATCCAAGTGGTAACGTAAGAAATTTGTAATTCGGATAGGTTAAGCAATTTATGGAGAATGTCGGGAATTGATTTTGACAAACGGCTTTTTGTTGCTTGCAACATGATGATTTTTCAAATGACTAAATTGCCCTTCGACTAGTTTAATTTTAATCTTTGCAAAAAACTTCGATCTTCGCTCCGCCCAATAATTACAATCCCTCCCCTTCACTTTCTGATAGCTTCTATTTTCATTTATCGTGTCCATTTCCATCCCTCCATACCTCAAAATTTGTGTTCCGTTCCCTTAATTACCTTGATAAATGCTTAAGCCTACAACTATTTGAGTTTCAAAGTACACCCTTCAATCAGTAGGAACTATGTATTCTTTTGTCAGTATATATATACGGTCAGCTTTTGATTATCAACCAATATATATTAAATTAAAATTCTAGTATATTTAATTACTTTTTCATGCACAATTCGCCACAAATTTAATTTGTTCGCAATTACGTGACCTTTTATTATGAAAGATTGTTTTTCTTTCTAGTTGTAGTAACTATAGTGGAAATCTAGAAGAAATAAAAAATATAATTAAGGAAGAAAATTAGAGTAAGCTTAAGAATAAAAATCTTATTTGATACTATGGGTAGTTTAGTCATTTAAAAAAACATTATGTTGCGAGCAGCAAATATCCGTTTGTCAAAAGCAATTCCCATCCGAACTCCGAAGTAGAACATGGGAAGTGCTTTGGGCAACAAGCTTTTTTCTTCGAACAACATAATTTTGTTTGAAATGTCTAGTTTGCCCTTTAATATTTTTTCTAAACAATTTAATCTCGTCGCTAACTTTCAATTCTTCCTAGGTTCACTCTGGTTTCCCACCATCCTATCCCCTCTCTTAAAAATCTATCGTCTCTGTCTTCTCTTTCTATCCCTTCTCTCAATCGCATCTCCTTTTATGAACCTTTCTATTTCTATTGCTATATACAGTGACAGATTCATTCAAGCGAAATAGATTACATCATTTCTTTTTAAACTAGAGATTAATGTTTTTGTTTTCTTTCTAATTTCGAAGGGTTGATTGATATTTTTCAATTCAATTCTACTTTTTTCTTTTCCGATCTATGACTTCTTGCACGAAGTTCACCGTTCACGACCAATAAACTATGGTTTTCAATTACACAGGGAGGGATAGTTTGGTCATTTGATAAAAAATAATGTTGCTCCAAGTTAAAATACTGTTGTCCGAAGCACTGCCCGTAGAACATCATTAGCAGAAAGTTTAATTTCGACAATAATGGCCTTCTGGAGCCTGTTATTATTTTATGCCATTAACTTTATTATACCAGAAAAAAATGGGTACCATCATATATAAAAGAAAGAATTATTATTGTATTAATAATTATTCGTCATGCAACATTACTTGTTAATTTTAACGGATGATATGAACTATTAAGAAATATAAATTAAACGAAATTAATTTTTCAAAATACATGTAAAATTATTTTATGCGACCTGTACCGTATTTGTAGATAGTTTGATACTTTAAGAGAGTAGAACTATAAAAAAAAGTAATCTATATTTATTTTTTTTATATATTAAAACCCTGATTTTTTCCTTCTATTTTCAGCTGTTTTTTGCATTCTTTATTTTTGACTGTTTTTTCAACTAAAATAGCAGGAAAAAGTCAATAATGTAGTTTTCTATTTATAGTTAAAAATAATTTCTCATTTTTACATTTTCTATAATTAAAAAGTAAAAATATTTTGTTATCTTTTTTTGTTAAATATATTAAAAATAGTCGTACCAATTATTATTTAATTTATTTAAAAATTAAATACAGTAGGGAATCATGCAGAATTATGAAGCTGCTAATTCCATGCCTAGTATAATAAAAGGGAATTGGTTTCCGTCATCCTTCCTCTTTTATCATCCTCGTTATCCTCTTTCATTTTTAGAAAACGCATTTTCTATTTTCGGAAGTTCAGAAATGAGAGGGGATGAGCGTCAACAGAGGGGATGATGGAGCACGGAGAGGATGAGCGACAGGGAAGAGAAGGGAGGGGAGGGAGCGAAATATGGAGAAATAACGGAAATGACAGAGAGACAGGAGAGAGGGAGGGGGGAGGGAGGAGGGAAAAGAAATAAGTCACAGAGGGGATTATATTTACTAGAACAATTATACATTTTAACTAGAACCATTATATATATAAGTAGAACTGTTATGAATATAAGTAGAACCTTTATATATATTAAGTAGAACTATTATGTATATAAGTAGAACTTTTTTATATATATTAAGTATAACTGTTATGTATATAAGTAGAATCTTTATATATATTAAGTAGAATTGTTATGTATATTACTAGAACATATATATATATATATATATTAAGTGGAACTGTTATGTATATTATACTGTTAAATTAATATATTAACTATAACTGTGTTCGCTTCATCTGTTTCGCTGTGTTCACTCCCTCCCTTCCGTGTCGCTGTCTCTTTTCCCTCTGTGAGACACTAATCTCCCACCTTTGTTTCGCCTATCCCGCCCTCCCTCATCTCCTCATCAGAAAAAAAATACGTTATCATCCTTTCATTCTCACCCCTCTTTTCTTTTTTCAGAATGCAATTAATCTAATTGCTGGAAGGATGATGGGATGATAGAATTTGGGATGATCCGCCCCGTATAATAAAAGAGAGGGAAGGAAGAGTTCAAGCGGCCAGTGACAACTAGGGGTGAGCAAAAAGCTCGTAACTCATGAGTTACTCGAACTCGACTCGTGAAAAGCTTGATTATAACTCGAGCTAAAAGAACTCGAGTTGGCATAACTCGAGTTGAACCAACTCGGTTAATAAATGAGTCGAGTTTGAGTTAGGCTCAACTCGGCTCGTTGACTCATGAGCTGACTCGTGACGTAATAAATTTTATTTTTTGGAGATCATCACCATGATCTATGAGTATTAATCTTGAGTTTCAAGACATATTCTGCTTCAAATCAATGGAAAAGAATAAAATTGATAATAAAATTTATTTTTTTATATTATTATAATACTCATAAATAATTATTGCATCTATTCACTATATTCACGAGTTGAATACCGAGTCACGAGTTGACTCGAGTTACAAAATGGCGAGTTCGAGTTGGCTCGGTTAGCTCGGAACTACCTCCCGAACGAGTCACGAGTTGACTCGAGTTGTAACAAGTTCGAGTTCGAGTTATGCTCAACTCGCTCGAACTCGGCTCGTATACAGCCCTAGTGACAACCAATGGGATTAAGCCAGCGCCCCAAGGAAGAAAGGAGGTCACCGAAAGTGTCGGCTCAGGGCCTCAAATTACTACATAATGCAATATTATATTGATTATATAAAATCACCGAAAGTGAAATATTATATTGATTATATAAAATAAGTATGAATTATTATTAATTTCAGTGATTAGTACATGTAGAAGATCATAGAACTGAAGAAATGGAGACATCCAATCAGCCTCAAATGGACAGGGTCATAGCTTAGTAAATGTTGTAATTACTTCTGTAACCGTTTCTGTTAAAAAGAAGCCTGAGTAAAACATTGTCTCAGTACAACTATATATACTAGAGAGCAGTATCATTTGTAAGAGAGAATTGTAAATCAATAAAGAGATTTTCTATCTTTCTCCAATTTCTCTACATGGTATCACAGAGCTAGAAAGAGCATACGCTCAATTAAGATCATGAGCTCATCCATGGCGCAAAACGTCATTACCAGACCAACTCCGATTCAATTCTCTCATCAAATTCACACAATTCTCGATCTGGAAATCGCAGATCCTACCAGTTCTCAAAGGACACGGCCTCATCGGCTTCATCGATGGATCCAAGCCATCTCCCGATCCCTTTCTGACTGGTGCACATGGCACTCAAACTGCAAATCCTGATTTCGAGCTGTGGAGTCAACAAGATCAGCTCATTCTTGCGTGGATTCTGAGCTCCGTCTCCACCTCAGTTCTCTCTCAAGTGGTGAATTGTGAGACCTCGGCAGATCTGTGGTGCAAGATTCAAGATATCTACTCGACTCAATCAATTGCAAAGATTCTCGATCTCAAATTGCAACTACAAACATCAAAGAAAGGGGGCCACTCTTGCATTCAATACCTTCAACAAATGCAAACCCTAGCTGATCGGCTGAGGAGTGTTGGAGCTGCTATTTCTGAGCATGAATTGGTAATGTACATTCTCCAAGGTCTTGGTACTGACTTTGATAACTTTGTTACTGCAGTTTCCATGCTTGAGATACCTCCTTCCATGGCCAAGCTGAGCAGCTTATTGTTAGCTCATGAGGCAAGAATTCAATCAAACCTCAGATCTATTACCAACACTGCTGTTCACCTCACAACAAATGATCAGAATCAGAATCAGTCTCAGCCACCTCCACAAGCTTATTATACCAGTGGAGCTCAAAATCGTCAGTCAACTGGTGGTCGTCAGCAAAACAACACACAGAAGACAACACAGTACTTCAACAACAACAACTACAGAGGCAGAGGCCGTGGAAATTACAGAGGAAGAGGGATGGGCCGTCAGCAAGCTGCTGCTCCTCAGTCATCTGACATACACTGTCAGATCTGTGACAAGTGGGGCCATTCTGCCATTGAGTGCTATCATAGGTTTGATATCAGGTACACTGGTCCCATTCCTTCCTCTTTCACTTCTACTTCCTTCAATGCCCCTTCTTCCAGTGGTACATCACACCAAGCCATGCTAGCTGAACCAAATCCAACTCCATCAGCATCCTGGTTTCTGGATTCAGGTGCCACCACTCATGTCACAGCTGATTTCAACAATCTCAGCTCCTCTCAGCCTTATCAAGGACATGATGTAGTCCACATTGGAAATGGTATGCCTCTATCTATTACTCATGTTGGGTGCACAACCATCAACACATGTGGCAAATCACTCAGACTGACCAATATATTACTAGTGCCAGCCATTACCAAAAATCTATTAAGCATTTCACAGTTGATACAGGATAATATTGTTGTTGTAGAATTCTCATGTCAACATTGTTTTATAAAGGATCCACAGTCCAACAAGATTCTTCTCAGTGGCACTCTACATAATGGACTATATCAACAGGATACTTCTTCACATGGCCAGCAACAAGTCTTTCATACCTCTCATACAACAATGGATCTATGGCATTACAAGCTTGGTCACTGTTCTTTTTCTGTCTTAGAAAAACTTAGAAAAACAAATGTTATTTCTGTAATCTCCTCTACTCATTCTACCTGTTCAAATTGTAATAAGTCAAAGGCTCATAAATTGCCTTTTGACAGTGCTCAAACTAGGGCTACACAGCCATTAGAAGTTGTTCATTCTGATGTGTGGGGTCCATCCCCAGTTCTATCTGATAGAGGAAATAGATACTATGTACACTTTGTTGATGAATTTACAAGATTTAGTTGGATTTATCCCTGTGCTTGCAAATCAGATGTGGCAAAGATTTTCATTGTGTTTAAATCAAGAGTTGAAAACCTGCTGGCCTGTAAGATACAAACAATGCAGTGTGATGGTGGAACTGAGTACAAGCCGATTATGGCTCAATTTTCAGAAATCACCTTTCAGGTGTCATGTCCCTACACACCAGAACAAAATGGCTTGGCTGAACGCAAGCACAAATATATAGTTGAACTGGGACTTGCAACTATGTTTCATGCTTCATTACCAATGAAATATTGGGATTATATTTTTGAGAGCATGGTGTTCATGTTAGGAAATTGCTCAATTTTAATTTTGTGACTAATTACTATTAATTAATCCAATTAAAACACAAGAGCAAGAGGATCTAGTACATAGCCATTTCGACACAAAGAGAAAGGGGTGGAATATTGTACCTCCCGCGAAATCGTATTCGCGGGGCTCGACCATGGCATGGGAGTTGGTGGCGAGCCTCCATGCGCCTCCTCCTTCGTCGGTTGATCGGCCTCGAGTCCACCAAGGAGGTTAACCATAATCTTCAACTCTTGTGCTAGCAAGAGGAAGATACAAGCTAATCCCTCTAGGTTTCCTCTCTCATTTAGCAATTAATTGCTTTAATTTGTGGAGATGAGTGCTCAACCCATGAGCTAGAATGGAGAGGAGAGAAGAGAGAGCATGGAGAAAATTCTGAAATTTTCTCCCTTTTGGTGAATTTCGGCCATAGAGGGAAGAGGGAGAGAGAATGGAGTGGAGGCTAGGGTTTCCCCAAAACTTGACCCCTTTATATAGTGCTCTCTACACCTACCTACCACAACAAATTGTGGACCATATTGCCCTCACATGGCCGGCCCCCATTGGAGGCTTTTGTGGGCTACACCAAGTGTATTACAAGCCCATTAATTCAACCTTTTAATTGCTCTTTCAACTAACCTCAAATTGGGCTTTTATTTAACTAATTAAATAAAGACCCAATAGCTCAATTAATTTAAATGAGTTGAACATAATTAATTATTAACTCATTAATAATTAATTTGGGATTAGCAAATGCATTAATTTATTTTTATATGATCCCTTTGACTTAATTAATTATAACGGTCCACAACGCTATACAATTAATTAATCAAACTATCATATTTTCGCAATACACACTGTTGCGAATAAATAAATAATGCACTGTATGGTTAAAGTCCTATTTGTGTGACCCTTTGAGGATTTATGCTATGTTGGACATGGAATTAAATCGCTATTTAATTCCAATAATCATAAGCGGTATCTAGCAACACGTTATGACTCCCAATTCGCATAAATAGTGTACTGCTACAATATTTCAATCCTGCATAAGAGAATAATCAGTTTCTCTATTTTGATTCTTATGTCTCACGATATCATCGTATAATCCAAGATAGGAATGTGTCATTCTTGCAGATTATACGTTTCTTGATCTAGAGATAATTGTATAAAGTTGCATGCAAACAATCTATCTCCATCAAGGGGCCCAAACAGATATCGTCACTCACTAAGTGAATTAATGAGGGACATACGGTTTTCTTGATGATTAACTTTTCCCCGCACAATTCAAGAGAACATAAATAAAGTCCGTATAGCAGCCCTTATCGGGAATCAGCGGTAGACGATATTTATTGAACCTATCCTCATGTGGAAAAGATAAACATCTCAAACTTAGAACCAAAAACATAACGAAATAAACAATGACACATAACACAATCCATATGTTTATTTCGATGGGTCAAGTCCTGTGCTATGTTCCATAACATACACATATGCAATTAAGTTGGTAACTCTTTACCTATGATTAGTAGAACTTAATCATCACTTAACTTGCATACTAATCTTATAAGATAATTAATGTTCCTTGTTAATTATCAAGATTATGGACCGTTTAGATTTATTATTGTCATTCTAAAGAATGATCCACAGAGATCTACTATTCAGATCCTCAACCTGAATAATCTGTCAATAATAAACCTAGGAACAGATGATAAAATATCATCCCATACATAAACTAATAATTAAGTCATTAAATTATTGACTTCTAGGACATAACTCTAACAATCTCCCACTTAGCCTAGAGTCAATCAATAGTGACTTCTAGCCAACGAAGAATTGAGAACGATGTCATATATCTAAATATATACATGTTTCGGACCTCAAAATAAATAATACGCTTATAGCTAGTTACTCATACGTCCACCACGTATGGATGCATAACTGCATCTCGTATACTGCTCAAGGTAGAGGTCATGCTAGAGTGTTCGCTGTGTTCGCGAACCTATCCAAAAATTGTTCGACCATATATATATATATACTCCTATATATATTCTTGATCACCATCATATGATATCAAGTGATATCGTTATAGATCATATTTGAATCTCCAATGTAACATTGGGCTCTTTAGGAGTAAGTTATGGTTCGAGATGCTTAGAACCATAATAACTCAACTAAGAAATCGATCCGAAATAAACTTCTTTTATTGCTTCACAAGTTGCTATGTATTTTGCTTTGGTGACGGAAACGGTTGTAATATTCCATTTAGAACACCTTCTAAATTTACAACACCACCTTTTAGCAAAATATGTAGTTCAACTGTGATTATATCAATCTTTCGAAAAACTAGCATTAGTGTAATTAATTTACACGAGCTCTCTTTCATCTTAAGAGATGAAATATTATATCACTCTTTCTCATAAGGTACTCGAGGATATTCTTGACTATCGTCCAAATGTGTCTCTCTTGTATCCATTTGACAACTGTTTGTCATATCCTTTGGGTACTACACATTGGGGCATATGCATAAATATGGCGTACACAATGAAACTCATAATGAAGGAATGCTTGAACTATTTCATGCACTTTCTTGAATCGAGTTGCAATAGACCGAGTTAAAACACTCAAGTCATGCCATGTGACGTATAGTTAGACATCCTTTCTTGGAGTGTAACTTTCGTGTTTCTAGAACACTTCGTCAATATATGCATATTTGCTCAAACCTAACATCCATCATAATCTATCTTTATAGATTTTGTTTCCTAGGATTAGGTGACTTCGCCCAAGTTCTCATTTGAGAAAGCATTCTCCAAAGAGATCTCGACAATATTCATTTTCTTAATGTTATTCCCAATTTAATGAATTGTTATCTTGAACAATACAAGTAATACAATTATGCTCCCACTGAATATCTTGTTTATACAAGATACCTTTGACGAAGTTCAACTCCTTGACTTCCTTGTCAAAGCTTTTATTCTAATCTCCACAACACTTGCTTTAATCCATTTATGGATCCTTGAAGCATGCGTATGTTTTTAGCAATACATAAAATCTCGATTTGTGTCAAATGCACAACATCATCCTTCATTCATACGAAGAAGGCGGTTTTATGTGTTTTTCCATATATCAATATATATGAAATACAACTATTGCTAGAATGATCTTTATTGACTTTTACATAGCCACAAGCAAGAGGTTGTGCTTTGTACGTAGTCAACTAGTCATCGACTTAGACATAGCTACAAGCGAGAAGCCGCTCTTTGTACATAGTCGATTTGTTATCCATGTCGATCTTTCCTTTTGAAGATCTAAAACGTTCTTGATGGATTGCTCCTTCATGAACATCAACCAAGGTCTATACCTTGTTGTTATACATGGATTTTATTTAAAGATCATATGAATTCAAACCATATATGTGGAATCGGATCGTTCCATCGTTTTTCTTGTTTATCAACGGATTCTCATATGCTAAGTTTGAGAATGTCGTGAAGCCAATGCACCAAACGGCTTAGGCAATCAACTCTCGTTGATCTTTTGTAGGATTGGTACTTGAGGTTCATGAACTTCTTCTACAACGATTTGTTGAACGCGTTCTTGACTCCTTATATATTCCATGAGTTTCTCGAACATCATCAACTCGTGAGATGGTTGAGTCCTCATTGGAAGGAGCGTACTATTAAACTTCTTTCAAAACAACTTGTGAATGAAGTTTCGCTCAACTCCCACTAAGTACCATGTATGGAGTGACAAGTTTCCTATAAGAGTACTTCTTGTAGTGACGCATAAACTGTTTTAATGCTCACTTTACTCCCACTACCTCTTCTTGAGAATATCATTCTACAAGATTACGTTATGATTAGCAACAACTACTTTGTTCTTATCATATTCGTAGAAGTAGTGCCTTAATATAAAGCATCCTACAAATTCACAGTGTCTTATTTGGTTTAAGCTTACAAGTCATCAATACTTAAAATAAGCTTCTCAACACCAAATCTCGAGAAGTATTATACTTAGAGATCAAAATCTCGTAAGATATCTTCTTCAACAGACTTCGATGGAACATTATTCAGTGTAAACAATATTGTCCTCAAACATAATTCCCTAATACGAGTCGAATAAGTCCATTTGATTTATTACCGATCGAACTATGTTCGATACCTCCATTCTTGGACATATTATTCCTCATGGAGCGAGTTGTGAAACTACTTTCATACTCTTTAGATAATATTTCAAATCATATGACTTAACTACTTATTTATTTACCATAATTAATTGTAAGACTTCTATTTTTTTTGAACGGTCTTTTAAACTTCACTCTTGAACTCCTTTGAACTAGTCAAAAGGTTCATACTTATACCTTATCAAATAGATATGTTAATATCTACAATGATCGTTGGTCAAGTAGTAAAGTATCAATAACCTTTCATTACACAAGTACTTATAGGTCTTTATACATCGATATGTATAAGTCCTAATTAATTCACTTGTCCTTAAACCTTCATAGATTAAAAGGCGCTTTTGTCATTTAACAAACATGATTCGCATATCAATCGATTTGAAATCGAATTGAATTTCGAGCTCTACGTTACGTAGACTCTCATAATGCGGTTCTCGTTTATGTATGTGACTAAGCGGTTATATATAACATGAAAGTCAAATACTTTATGTCAAGTCTTACGCATCCTATTTGTCATTCAAAACTTGTTTATCTATTTCAAGCAAATTCAATCAAGATGCATGAATTCATATAAACAAATTCATAATAAAAGATCTTGTCTTTTACAAAACATAATCATCCATCATTGAATATGAAATGGAGATATTTTGAGAGGTTAGGATTAAGGTATACAACCTTCAATTCCTAAACAAACTCTTAATAAAGATAACTCTACGTATTCAATGGTAATGACTTAAACGAATAAGTCATCTCCTATACGGAGTTTACTTTATATCTCTCGAACATTCTCTTATTCTTCATTGCCAACACATTTCGTCAAATGCGAGCATATGAACTAGTATCAAGTTACTAGTGTAAATTAGAGATAGTGAGATAATTTGAACGACAAATACACTTTAGGATTAGAATATTTCTAATCGTCACAATCATGGTACTTCGGACAACCTTTCAAATGCCTCCCATAAAACGACAAATGAAACATCTCATGTGACACATGGTCATCAATGAGAGTCTCGAAATTTCAACTCATACCTTGGTGAAGTATTTCTTGAATACTTAACCAATCACCTTTTTGCATCAACAAGCGTGCATAAAGGTAATATTATATCCTTCATAACTCCAAAGAGATCGAATGACAATATCAACAATCCTTGATATCGGAGATTAATATCTCTAGTCATCAATTAGCTCCTTCAATCTTTCGATTTGTAAGCTAATGAAACATTCATATAACTTCTTTTAAAAGAATAATCTCTTGGTCAACTCATATTCTTTATACTCGATCATAAATGATGGAGTTAATATCTACTTTCTCCAAGAACACTTTCTTGAGTAAGCGAATGAGAGCGTACGAGTTAAATCTAGTCCATATGAATTCTCTAATTCAAAGGTCTAGAAATTTTGAATGAGGATACTAGCCATACGCTTTATTGAATAACTTTTCGCCAAAAGTCAATCAATCATCGCGATGCTATGTTCGGGTAGTTTGAGGAAAGTTTTGGGAATTGACATACTCAAGTTTCTCTTCACTAAGATCGTGTCTTAGGAATCGGTATTACTCTTTCAAGTAACTACCTTTTAGAAACGAGTTTGTTTGTTTTCAAAGATTGATCGCAACAAAATTAACAATTTAAACATCTATAACAAAATCAATTTACGGTCATTTAGTTTATGAAATTGTTTTATTTATAACAAATAAAACTCCCACTACAATTATTTAATGTCCCTAATGTAGTAGGTTATCCAAGATCCCTATTTTCGTTGAGATGGTGCTAGCGTCGGCGTGACACCAAAAACAACTAGATAGAGTAGGTTCTCCAACCAATCATTCCATATGATTCTTGGTTTGTGAAATATCACATGTACATCCACAAACTTTGCCCCGATGTCCAATCCGATTAGAAAACATCGTTAAGTAACCTTTCTCTATTTGCTCCTAGTAAATCCGATTTACACCCCGACACGGATGATGGAACACGATGTCCCGCGTCGGCGAGAATGCATCAATGAACGATCATACACGTTAGAAGGGGATAGAGAGAAGGAGGGCAATTTAACTTAATCATGTTTTGTTTGGGACAATCAATTAAGTGACACTTGTTTGGTGGTCATGTAAGCATACTCCCATACCTAGCCTATGACAATTCATAGCAATCACAAGCAATCACATATAAGCATCTCATAGTTGTGGGTTTGTATGGCTCCCGCTTGCATTAGTTTCGCCACATCCTCCATGAAGCAAAACTAATCTAATCCTTGTCCCTCCCACTAAATTCTATAAGGATCTAAATCCTATAAAATAAAGGAAAAAAATACATGTGAAAAATATCCTATTCCCATCCTATCCTTAGGGGCATGCAAGCCTCACAAGTTACATAAAAAATTAATCAACGAATTAATTAATTAATGGCACCAAAGGCCGCATTACAAACATTCACACATGCATTCAATTTACAACCACAAGGCATTGAGTCTTGAGCCATACTAAACCCACTATCTGTTAGAAAGTGTGCTAAATTTAATTTTATGCTAATTACCAATTAATTAACCAAGCAAACAAAGCACACACAAGATCTAGTACACAAGCTATTCAAACACACGAGAAAAAGGATTGGAAGTATACCTCTCTTGGTATCGCAACCAAGAGGCTCGTTCCAATGCGTTGGTGTCGGTGGCGTGCTCTCCAAGAACCTCCACGCCGTGCTCCTCGAGTCCACTAAGGAATTAACCACCTTCTCTAATCAATTATGCTAGTAATTGAGAGAATTGTGCCTAATTCCAAAGCTTTCCCTTTCTAGTTAATTCTCCAATTAATTTAGTGGAAAAGCTTGCTCAACACATGAGCTAAGAGGTGGATAAGAGAAGAGAGAAGGAGAAGAAAATTCTGAAAATTGTCTTTCCTCTTTGGGATTTTCGGCCAAGGGAGAGAGAGGAGAGAGAGGTGTGTGGAGGCTAGGGTTTGCTCCCAAAGAACACCCCTTTATATAGACCTCATACCCTAGCTCTCATCCAACTTTTGAAGGACAAAAATGCCCCTCCCTAGCCGCACCTACCAACCCTCAAATTGGGTTGGGCCTCAAGTCTAGTTGAGCCCAATTCTCTTCTATTTAATTGCACCTTCCATTTGGCATTAAATCAACTAATTAATTTAAGGCCCAATTTGCTCAATTTATTAAATGTGTTGATTATTATTAATTATTAACTATTTAATAATTAATGTGGAATTAGACAATGCATTTAATTATTTCGATATGATCTATTTGACTTAATTAATCATAACGGTCCATAACGGTATACGATTAATTAATCAACTTATCATATTTTGCAAAACCAATTGTTGCAAATAAACAATTAATGCACGTGTGGTTAAACACCTTATTATGTGTGACCCTTTGAGGATTTATGCTATGTTGGCCATGGAATTAAATCGCTATTTAATCCCAATAATCATAAGCGGTATCTAGCAACACGTTATGATTCCCAATTCGCATAAATAGTGTACAGCTACAAAATTTCAATCCTGCATAAGAGAACGATTATGTTTCTCTATTTTGATTCTTATGTCACACGATATCATCGTATAATCCAAGATAGGAACGTGTCATTCTTGCAGATTATACGTTTCTTGATCTAGAGATAATTGTATCAATTGCTAGCAAACAATCTATCTCCATCAAGGGGCCCAAACAGATATCGTCACTCACTAAGTGAATTAATGAGGGACATACGGTTTTCTTGATAATTAGCTTTTCCCCGCACAATTCAAGAATACTTAAATCAAGTCCGTATAGCAGCCTTTATCAGGAATCAGCGGTAGACATGATTTATAGCATCTATCCTCATGTGGAAAAGATAATCATCTCAAACTTAGAACCAAAATCATAACGAAATAAATAATGACACGTAACACAATCCATATATTTATTTCGTGGGGTCCAGTCCTGTACTATGTTCTATAACATATACATATGCAATTAAGTTGGTTACTCCTAACCTATGATTTATAGAACTTAATCATCACTTAATCTGCATACTAATCTTATTGATAATTAATGTTCTCTGTTAATTATCAAGATTATGGACTTTTAGATTTATCGTTGTCATTTACTACTAAATGAATAACAGTGATCTATAATTCAGATCCTCAACCTGAATGAACTGTCAACGATTAAATCAAAGAAAAAATGATCTGAAATCACCAATAACATAAACTATAGAAGTGGCCTAAATAAGATTGGCTCCTAGGACATATCTCTAACAATCTCCCACTTGGCCTAGAGTCAATCAATGGTGACTTCTAGCAAGTGCATAGTACTCAATGTAATATCCAAAATATACATGTCTCATACTAAAGCCTAGTAATAAAAGATACAACTCAAAGCCACTCAGGCATACGCCTAATCCCCATGGATGCAACATGCAACTCATGTGCGGCTCGAGATAAAGGCTTTGTCAGAGGGTCCGCTGTGTTCGCGGCACCGTCCACCTTCTTGACCTTGACCCATCCATCATTGATCAACTGACGGATGAGATGGAATCGTCGTAGAATGTGCCTAGTCTTTTGGTGAGACCTAGGCTCCTTGGACTGAGCTATGGCTCCCGTGTTGTCGCAGTAAATATCCACTGGACCTGAGATGCTTGGAACCACCTCTAGCTCGGTCAAGAACTCCTTGATCCATACACCTTCTTTCGCTGCTTCACCAGCCGCTAAGTATTCTGCTTCGGTGACGGAATCGGCCGTAGTATCTTGCTTGGAACTCTTCCAACTTACGGCACCACCATTGAGCAGAAATACGAAGCCGGACTGTGATTTTGAGTCATCTCGATCGGTTTGGAAACTAGCATCGGTGTAACCACTTACAACGAGCTCTTGGTCTCCACCATATACGAGAATGCTATCCTTTGTTCTCTTGAGATATTTGAGGATATTCTTGACTGCAGTCCAATGTGCCATGCCGGGATTGGCTTGGAATCGACTAGTCACGCTAATCGGATGTGCCACATCGGGACGAGTGCATAGCATGGCATACATAATCGATCCGACCACAGATGGATACTGGAATTTCTTCATGTAATCCCGATCTGCATCATTGGTCGGACTTTGAGACTTGCTCAAGAAAATGCCATGTGACATAGGCAAGAATCCCTTTTTGGAATTTATCATGTTGTGTTTGTTCAACACTTTGTCAATATATGCATCTTGGCTCAAGCCTAACATCCTTCTCGATCTATCTCTATAGATCTTGATTCCTAGGATATAGGCGGCTTCGCCCAAATCTTTCATTGAGAACACCTTCTTCAATGAATCCTTAACTGCATTCAACTCGGGGATATCATTCCCGATCAAGAGGATATCATCAACATATAGAACAAGAAACACAACCACGCTCCCACTGATCCTCTTGTAAACACAAGGTTCCTTTTCGCTTTGAACGAAGTTCAATTTCTTGACTTCTTCATCAAAGCGTTTGTTCCAACTCCTCGATGCTTGCTTCAATCCATAAATGGACCTTTGAAGTTTGCATACCTTGTTAGCATTCTTTGGATCCACAAAACACTCGGGTTGTGTCATATACACATCCTCTTCCAAATTTCCATTTAGGAAGGCGATTTTGACATCCATTTGCCATATTTCATAATCATAAAATGCGGCAATTGCTAACATGATCCGAATTGACTTGAACATAACGACGGGCGAGAAGGTTTCTTCATAGTCAATACCATGAACTTGTTTGTAACCTTTCGCTACGAGTCGTGCTTTGTAAATGGTCAAGTTGCCATCCATGTCGACCTTTCTTTTAAAGATCCATTTGTTCTCAACGGGTTTTACTCCGTTGGGAAGATCAACCAAGGTCCATACCTTGTTGTCATACATGGATTGCATTTCGGATTCCATGGCCTTAAGCCATTCCTTGGAGTCTGGTTTTCTTTTCATGTCATCAATGGTCAAAGGCTCATCGTTCTCCATGACGAGAACGTCGTGCAAACCTAAATATCTTATAGGTGGACGACTTGGCCTTGCCGATCTTCGTAGGGTAGATGCTTGAGGTTCTTGAACTTGCTCCACAACGGTTTGTGGGCTTTGTTCTCGAACTTCAAGTATAGGTGCGTCCTCAACACTATCGACACGCGATATGTTTGAGTATTCATTTGAGGGAGCTTGTTCTTGAACCTCTTCTTCCACAACAACTTGAGGAATGGGTTCGGCTACAATCTCGTTCGGTGCAACCTCATTTGGCACTATATTTGGAACAACTACATTACCTACTTGAGGTATGTTTTGTGGTTCTTGAATTTCTTCAATAACCACGTTGCTCCCACTACTTCTTCTTGAGATAAACTCCTTTTCCAAGAATTCCGCATGTCGTGCAACAACTATCTTGTTCTCGACACGGTTATAGAAGTAGTAACCCTTCGTTTCCTTAGGGTATCCTACGAAATGACATTTGTCCGATTTGGGTCCAAGCTTATCGCTCACTAGCCTTTTCGCATAAGCTTCACAACCCCAAATCTTGAGAAACATCATGCTAGGTTTCGAACCAAACCATAGCTCATAGGGTGTTTTCTCAACGGACTTTGATGGAACACGGTTCAAAGTAAAAGCTGCGGTTTCAATTGCATAACCCCAAAAAGACATAGGCAAATCAGTTTGGCTCATCATCGATCGAACCATGTCAAGCAAAGTTCGATTCCTCCTTTCGGACACACCATTCCATTGTGGTGTTCCTGGTGGAGTGAGTTGTGGAACGATTCCACACTCCTTTAGATAATCGCCAAATTCATGGCTCAAGTACTCACCACCTCTATCGGATCGTAAGGCCTTGATCTTTCGATCAAGTTGGTTCTCAACTTCACTCTTAAACTCTTTGAACTTGTCAAAGGTTTCAGATTTATGACGCATCAAGTAGATATACCCGTATCTACTATAATCGTCAGTGAACGTGACGAAGTATGAGAAACCTCCACGTGCACAAATGCTCATAGGTCCACATACATCGGTATGTATGAGATCTAACAATCCATTTGCCCTTATCCCTTTGTTGGGGAAAGGCGCTTTGGTCATTTTTCCCATCAAACAAGATTCGCAAGTGTCAATTGGCTCGAAAGCGAATTGATCCAAGAGACCAACGGATTGTAGTCTCTTGATGCGTTTCTCGTTGATATGACCCAAGCGGCAATGCCACATTAAAGTCGCATTCTCATGTGAAACCTTACGTCTCCTTTTGTCATTTTCAACACTCAAAACAAATCCATTCGAATCGAGCACATAAAGACCATTCAATAAATGTGCATCACAAAAACGAACTTCATTACGAAACAAAGTCAAGCACTTGTTCTTTATTACAACATCATAACCATCCAAATCCAAACAAGAAACGGATACAATGTTTCGAGTGATACATGGAACTACAAAAACATCCTTGAGTTCCAACACAAAACCATTAGGCAAAGTTAGTTCCACGCTCCCAACGGCCATAGCGGAGACGCACGTGTCGTTACCGACGCGGAGTTGAACTTCGCCTTTCTCGAGCCGTCTTCTATTCTTTAGTACCTGCACATTTCGACAAATGTGAGCACACGAACCAGTATCAAATATCCAATCTGTGTGAGAAGTAGCGAGAAGGGTTTCGATGACAAATATACCTGAGGTAGAAGGTTGGACAGTTCCCGCCTTCTTGTCAGCTAGGTACCTTGGGCAGTTTCTCTTCCAATGGCCCTTGTTGCTACAGTAGTAGCACACGGTCTCGGAAGTGGCCGGGTTCTTCTTCTTCTTAGAACCCACGGGAGCACCCTTGGCCGGACCTTGGGGCGTCACCGGGCCTTTGCCTTTGCCTTTGCGGCCACGCTTTCTTATCTTCTTGCTTTTCCCACTCACCGCAAGAACATCCTTGGGGCCCTTCTCTTTCTTAAGACTCTCCTCCGTCTCAATGAGCATGTTTTGGATGTCATCCATGCTCTTGTCCATGCCGTTCATCCGGTAGTTCACAACGAAACCGGTGAAGCTTGGAGGGAGAGAATTGAGAATGAAGTCTTGAATCGCCCCCGAAGGGAAGGGCGTATCAAGCTTCTCAAGCTGCCGAAACAACCCCGCCATCTTCATGACGTGTGGCCCGACATCATGACCTTCGGCCAAGCGAGTGTTGGCGACGACCTTGATGAGACGGGCCCTTTCGGTGCGGGCCTTTGTTTGGAACATGTTGGATAGGCGAGTGATCATGGCGAACACTCCATAGCCACTATCCATGAACTCCTTTTGGAGTTCCGCTTCCATGGTTGCCACCATCACGACGGACATCTCCATGTCCTCGTTTTCATGCTTCGCAAAGGCATCCTTTTCCTCTTGGGAAGCGGTTGCCTTTGGAGCCGATGGCATGGGAGTGGTGAGGAGATACTCTCTTTTCTCATACCTAAAGGCAAGCCTTAGGTTGCGATGCCAATCCAAGAAATTGGCACCGTTAAAAGCGAGCTTCTCTCTCTCAACAAGAGAACGTAGCGTAAAAGATGAGGAAGACATCTACAACAATACATAAGTTTTAAGGTCAATTAGTTTATGCTTTAAAATTTGTTTTAACTAAGTAAAACTTCCACTACATTATATCATGTCCCTAAATGTAGTGAATTTCCAAGATTCCCACAACTTGTTAGTGCAACGACGGCGTCGGCAGAACATTGCACCAACAAATGTGAAATAGGTTCTCCAACCAATCATACGTTCCTATGACTCTTGGTTCGATTAACGAACTTCACTCCAATGACCAATCCGATTTGAATCATTGTTAAGTCACTTCTTTCTATTTGCTTCTAGTAAATCCGATTTACACCCCGACACGGATGATGGATCACGATGTCCCGCGTCGGCGAGAATACATCAATGACCGATCATACAACGTAAGAAGGGGATAGAAAGAAGGAGAGTGAATTTTGATTAGACTTAATTCTTTTTATTTGGGACGAATAACAATCATGACGCTTGTTTGGTGGTCGTGTAAACATACACCCATACCTAACCTATCACAAGCAATCATACAAGCATCTCATAGTTGTGGGTTTGTATGGCTCCCGCTTGCATTAGTTTCGCCACATCGTCCATGGAGCAAAACTAATCTAATCCATGCCCTCCCACTAAATTCTATAAGGATCTAAATCCTATATAAAATAAAGGTGCAAAATACATGTGAAAACATCCTATTCCCTTCCTATCCTTAGGGGCATGCAAGCCTCACAAGTTACATCAAAAATTAATCAAAAATTAATTAATGGCACCAAAGGCCGCATTACAAACATTCACACATGCATTCATTTACAACCACAAGGCATTGAGTCTTGAGCCATACTAAACCCACTATCCACCTACAAAACAAAGTTAGCACATACAAGAACTTTGTTTCCAATTAACGATTTTCAAGCATCTTTGCGTATCGTTTGCTATAAGTAAATTTCGTGTACAAATCCTCAATTTTAAACAACCAAATTTGTTTAAATTCATTTAGAAAGTTCTTTCAACATCCCATAACAGAAAGGAGATCAAACAAGGAGTTTTCTAATTAATTTCAACTAGTTTGAATACTTAGAAAAACAGTAATTTACCAAAAAACGTAACTAATGGAATCCAACAAAAACAACAGTTTTCGGTCTCCAAAAATTCTCAAATAAATTACTTAAGCTCCTTATCATAGTTGTGACTACCAGTAAAAATTTCAAGAAGATATCTTAAACCATCTGGGAGAATCAAAAAAGACAAATCTCTTACAAGTGCACGAAACACCGTTATGAGATTTTCAGCTTATCCTCTCAATCATTTGGTCTGTTAGACCACCTTCCATCCAGTTTTTATATATACAATATACATAGAAAAACTTGTTTAGACGACAGGCTATCCATTCATGAAAAGAAAACAACCAAGTTCAGTTCAATAATATTAAGTTACAGCCTAAACAATCAATAAATTCTGTACTGGAACAGACTGTCAATCGAAAGGTTTTAACCTAGTTGAAGGTCCAAACATCCACGAAAAATTATGAAATTAATTTTCCTGGAATCCTAACTCAAAATAGAACAACTCCATTTAAACAGAATTTTTAAATGAGTTCTCAGTTGGTACAGTTTATTAGAACAATCGATTTGCTCAACAAACTGGATCTGACAAGATCTTCCTTTTCATACTTGAAAACCCACAAATTAATCCGAGTCATGCAACAATTTATACATTCTCAGAAAGAGCTTCAAGTCCTCTTTATTTCTAGCCATAGAACACTGGTACTTATATTCAAAATATAAATCTTTCAAGCCATTCAAACAGGACAGTGCAAGCAGAAACTGGTTCTGCGCACTGTCGCCGTTTTATTCACAGTAAATCTATACTAATTCAGAAAAATGTGAATCCAACGCCAAAAGAATCACAATCCACAGATCTACAACTTTAATGTAGATGGAAAGATCTTCCAGAGGACATATCACAGAGAAAAATGCGAAACAACACAGAAAATACCATTTCCAGACAGCAAACAAACGCATCATCTCTACTAATCCATTAATTAGCCAATTTCTCTTAATTAAGTGTTAAAATAGCTTAAGTACGACCAAGGCTCTGATACCACTGTTAGAAAGTGTGCTAAATTTAATTTTATGCTAATTACCAATTAATTAACCAAGCAAACAAAGCACATACAAGATCTAGTACACAAGCTATTCAAACACACGAGAAAAAGGATTGAAAGTATACCTCTCTTGGTATCGCAACCAAGAGGCTCGTTCCAATGCGTTGGTGTCGGTGGCGTGCTCTCCAAGAACCTCCACGCCGTGCTCCTCGAGTCCACTAAGGAATTAACCACCTTCTCTAATCAATTATGCTAGTAATTGAGAGAATTGTGCCTAATTCCAAAGCTTTCCCTTTCTAGTTAATTCTCCAATTAATTTAGTGGAAAAGCTTGCTCAACACATGAGCTAAGAGGTGGATAAGAGAAGAGAGAAGGAGAAGAAAATTCTGAAAATTTTCTTTCCTCTTTGGGATTTTCGGCCAAGGGAGAGAGAGGAGAGAGAGGTGTGTGGAGGCTAGGGTTTGCTCCCAAAGAACACCCCTTTATATAGACCTCATACCCTAGCTCTCATCCAACTTTTGAAGGACAAAAATGCCCCTCCCTAGCCGCACCTACCAACCCTCAAATTGGGTTGGGCCTCAAGTCTAGTTGAGCCCAATTCTCTTCTATTTAATTGCACCTTCCATTTGGCATTAAATCAACTAATTAATTTAAGGCCCAATTTGCTCAATTTATTAAATGTGTTGATTATTATTAATTATTAACTATTTAATAATTAATGTGGAATTAGACAATGCATTTAATTATTTCGATATGATCTATTTGACTTAATTAATCATAACGGTCCATAACGGTATACGATTAATTAATCAACTTATCATATTTTGCAAAACCAATTGTTGCAAATAAACAATTAATGCACGTGTGGTTAAACACCTTATTATGTGTGACCCTTTGAGGATTTATGCTATGTTGGCCATGGAATTAAATCGCTATTTAATCCCAATAATCATAAGCGGTATCTAGCAACACGTTATGATTCCCAATTCGCATAAATAGTGTACAGCTACAAAATTTCAATCCTGCATAAGAGAACGATTATGTTTCTCTATTTTGATTCTTATGTCACACGATATCATCGTATAATCCAAGATAGGAACGTGTCATTCTTGCAGATTATACGTTTCTTGATCTAGAGATAATTGTATCAATTGCTAGCAAACAATCTATCTCCATCAAGGGGCCCAAACAGATATCGTCACTCACTAAGTGAATTAATGAGGGACATACGGTTTTCTTGATAATTAGCTTTTCCCCGCACAATTCAAGAATACTTAAATCAAGTCCGTATAACAGCCTTTATCAGGAATCAGCGGTAGACATGATTTATAGCATCTATCCTCATGTGGAAAAGATAATCATCTCAAACTTAGAACCAAAATCATAACGAAATAAATAATGACACGTAACACAATCCATATATTTATTTCGTGGGGTCCAGTCCTGTACTATGTTCTATAACATATACATATGCAATTAAGTTGGTTACTCCTAACCTATGATTTATAGAACTTAATCATCACTTAATCTGCATACTAATCTTATTGATAATTAATGTTCTCTGTTAATTATCAAGATTATGGACTTTTAGATTTATCGTTGTCATTTACTACTAAATGAATAACAGTGATCTATAATTCAGATCCTCAACCTGAATGAACTGTCAACGATTAAATCAAAGAACAAATGATCTGAAATCACCAATAACATAAACTATAGAAGTGACCTAAATAAGATTGGCTACTAGGACATATCTCTAACACTATCCACCTACAAAACAAAGTTAGCACATATAAGCACTTTGTTTCCAATTAACGATTTTCAAGCATCTTTGCGTATCGTTTGCTATAAGTAAATTCCGTGTACAAATTCTCAATTTTAAACAACCAAACTTGTTTAAATTCATTTAGAAAGTTCTTTCAACATCCCATAACTGAAAGAAGATCAAACAAGGAGTTTTCTAATTAATTTCAACTAGTTTGAATACTTAGAAAAACAGTAATTTACCAAAAAACGTAACTAATGGAATCCAACAAAAACAACAGTTTTCGGTCTCCAAAAATTCTCAAATAAATTACTTAAGCTCCTTATCATAGTTGTGACTACCAGTAAAACTTTCAAGAAGAGATCTTAAACCATCTGGGAGAATCAAAAAAGACAAATCTCTTACAAGTGCACGAAACACCGTTATGAGATTTTCAGCTTATCCTCTCAACCATTTGGTCTGTTGGACCACCTTCTATCCAGTTTTTATATATACAATATACATAGAAAAACTTGTTTAGACTACAGGGTATCCATTCATGAAAAGAAAACAACCAAGTTCAGTTCAATAATATTAAGTAACATGCTAAACAATCAACAAATTCTGTACTGGAACAGACTGTCGATCGAAATGTTTTAACCTAGTTGAAGGTCCAAACTTCCACG
Organism: Rhynchospora pubera; assembly: GCA_028095005.1. Lineage (NCBI taxonomy): Eukaryota > Viridiplantae > Streptophyta > Magnoliopsida > Poales > Cyperaceae > Rhynchospora > Rhynchospora pubera. Next base: position 66,671,332 of record CM051461.1, on the reverse strand, counting down.
AAAAATTATGAAATTAATTTTCCTGGAATCCTAACTCAAAATAGAACAACTCCATTTAAACAGAATTTTTAAAGTAGTTCTCAGTTGGTACAGTTTATTAGAACAATCGATTTGCTCAACAAACTGGATCTGACAAGATCTTCCTTTTCATACTTGAAAACCCACAAATTAATCCGAGTCATGCAACAATTTATACATGCTCAGAAAGAGCTTCAACTCCTCTTTATTTCTAGCCATAGAACACTGGTACTTATATTCAAAATATAAATCTTTCAAGCCATTCAAACAGGACAGTACGAGCAGAAACTGGTTCTGCGCACTGTCGCCATTTTATCCACAATAAATCTATACTAATTCAGAAAAATGTGAATCCAACGCCAAAAGAATCACAATCCAAAGATCTACAACCTTCATGTAGATGGAAAGATCTTCCAGAGAACATATCACATCGAAAAACGCGAAACAACACAGAAAATACCATTTCCAGACAGCAAACAAACGCATCATCTCTACTAATCCGTTAATTAGCCAATTTCTCTTAATTAAGTGTCAAAATAGCTTAAGTACGACCAAGTCTCTGATACCACTGTTAGGAAATCGCTCAATTTTAATTTTGTGACTAATTACTATTAATTAATTCAATTAAAACACAAGAGCAAGAGGATCTAGTACATAGCCATTTCGACACAAAGAGAAAGGGGTGGAATATTGTACCTCCCGCGAAATCGTATTCGCGGGGCTCGACCATGGCATGGGAGTTGGTGGCGAGCCTCCATGCGCCTCCTCCTTCGTCGGTTGATCGGCCTCGAGTCCACCAAGGAGGTTAACCATAATCTTCAACTCTTGTGCTAGCAAGATGAAGATACAAGCTAATCCCTCTAGGTTTCCTCTCTCATTTAGCAATTAATTGCTTTAATTTGTGGAGAGGAGTGCTCAACCCATGAGCTAGAATGGAGAGGAGAGAAGAGAGAGCATGGAGAAAATTCTGAAATTTTCTCCCTTTTGGTGAATTTCGGCCATAGAGGGAAGAGGGAGAGAGAATGGAGTGGAGGCTAGGGTTTCCCCAAAACTTGACCCCTTTATATAGTGCTCTCTACACCTACCTACCACAACAAATTGTGGACCATATTGCCCTCACATGGCCGGCCCCCATTGGAGGCTTTTGTGGGCTACACCAAGTGTATTACAAGCCCATTAATTCAACCTTTTAATTGCTCTTTCAACTAACCTCAAATTGGGCTTTTATTTAACTAATTAAATAAAGACCCAATAGCTCAATTAATTTAAATGAGTTGAACATAATTAATTATTAACTCATTAATAATTAATTTGGAATTAGCAAATGCATTAATTTATTTCTATATGATCCCTTTGACTTAATTAATTATAACGGTCCACAACGCTATACAATTAATTAATCAAACTATCATATTTTCGCAATACACACTGTTGCGAATAAATAAATAATGCACTGTATGGTTAAAGTCCTATTTGTGTGACCCTTTGAGGATTTATGCTATGTTGGACATGGAATTAAATCGCTATTTAATTCCAATAATCATAAGCGGTATCTAGCAACACGTTATGACTCCCAATTCGCATAAATAGTGTACTGCTACAATATTTCAATCCTGCATAAGAGAATAATCAGTTTCTCTATTTTGATTCTTATGTCTCACGATATCATCGTATAATCCAAGATAGGAATGTGTCATTCTTGCAGATTATACGTTTCTTGATCTAGAGATAATTGTATAAAGTTGCATGCAAACAATCTATCTCCATCAAGGGGCCCAAACAGATATCGTCACTCACTAAGTGAATTAATGAGGGACATACGGTTTTCTTGATGATTAACTTTTCCCCGCACAATTCAAGAGAACATAAATAAAGTCCGTATAGTAGCCCTTATCGGGAATCAGCGGTAGACGATATTTATTGAACCTATCCTCATGTGGAAAAGATAAACATCTCAAACTTAGAACCAAAAACATAACGAAATAAACAATGACACATAACACAATCCATATGTTTATTTCGATGGGTCAAGTCCTGTGCTATGTTCCATAACATACACATATGCAATTAAGTTGGTAACTCTTTACCTATGATTAGTAGAACTTAATCATCACTTAACTTGCATACTAATCTTATAAGATAATTAATGTTCCTTGTTAATTATCAAGATTATGGACCGTTTAGATTTATTATTGTCATTCTAAAGAATGATCCACAGAGATCTACTATTCAGATCCTCAGCCTGAATAATCTGTCAATAATAAACCTAGGAACAGATGATAAAATATCATCTTATACATAAACTAATAATTAAGTCATTAAATTATTGACTTCTAGGACATAACTCTAACAGTTCATCATAAACAGATTACCCTCTACAATCCATCATCTCTCACCATTTGAGCAGCTCTTCAAAACAAAATCTGACTACAAATTTATGCATGTATTAGGCTGTGCTTGCTATCCTCTCTTAAGACCATACACTCAAAACAAACTGGAACCAAGATCACAAAAGTGTGTTCTACTTGGTTACTCTCAGATTCACAAAGGTTACTATTGTCTCCACATTTCTTCAAACAAAATATACACATCCAGACATGTTACCTTTGATGATCAAGATCTTCCCTTTACCTATTATATTGATTCAACCCCTTCTCAACCCTTGTCACAACCCATCACATCAAATAACTTGACCATATTGCCCCCACTCAGTCCCCCACCAACTGCAACCACTACCACTTCCTTAAACTATCACTCCAGCAAGACCTGATACATGCACACACCCTACTGAAGCTGCTACCACTTCCACTGCAACTACTGCCACCCATCAAATGATGACAAGAACCAAGAGAAAAACTCTCAAACCCAAGCAGTATCCAAATCATCAATTATATGCTATCTCCAAGTACTCACCTCATCTAAACATGTTGTCAGACCCACAACATTCAATCAAGCAGTAAAACACAGTCATTGGAGAAAAGCAATGGCAACATAACTGGATGCCTTAGCAAAAAATGCCACTTGGCAACTAGTTCCTCTTCCTCCAAATAGCCATGCAATTGGTACCAAATGGATCTTCAAAACAAAATACAAAGCAGATGGTTCAATTGAGAGACACAAAGCCAGACTAGTGGCCAAATGGTACAACCAAGAGGAAGGCATTGATTATATAGAAATATTTAGTCCTGTAGTCAAGCCTACTACAATCAGAATAGTGCTGTGCATTGCTCTTTCTCAGTCATGGTCACTACACCAACTGGATGTCAATAATGCATTCCTAAATGGAGAATTGCAAGAAACTGTCTACATTGAACAACCAACTGGCTTTGTTGATCCTCTCTTTCCTCATCATGTATGCAAGTTAAACAAGGCCCTTTATGGTCTTAAACAAGCTCCCAGGGCATGGTTTCATAAACTCAGGAGTTTTCTTCATACACAGCAATTCAGAGATTCTCAAGCTGATCCCTCTTTGTTCATCTATAAAAATTCTAATGTTGTCATTTATCTCCTGGTTTATGTAGATGACATTATAATCACTGGCAGCAATCCTTATGCAATCTCCTCTCTTATAAAGGCCTTAGATACAATTTTCTATCAAAGATCTTGGTCAATTGAATTACTTTCTGGGCCTAGAAGTGACTCACCACAACTCAGGTCTACACTTGTCTCAGTCCAGATATCTCACCTCACTTCTAGAAAAGGCTTTAATGCAACATGCTAAACCGTGTCAGACACCGATGGAGGCTGGACTTCGGTTATCAAAGTTCTCAGGCTCACTCATGGATAATCCACAACTATACAGATCCATTGTTGGGGCACTACAGTATGCAACAATTACCAGACCTGACATTCAATTTGCTGTTAAAAAAGCCTCTCAATTCATGTCTCAGCCAACTGAAACACATTGGCAGCTGGTAAAAAGAATATTGAGGTACTTAAAGGGTACTATTACTCATGGCATTCTCCTCAAACCATCAACTCTGACAGTCAATGCATACTGTGATGCTGACTGGGCATGCTGTCCTGATGACAGACGCTCAACCACTGGCTTTGCTGTTTATTTGGGCGAAAATCTCATCTCCTGGTCATAAAAAAAACAATCCACAGTCTCCCGGTCTTCAACTGAAGCTGAGTATAGAAGCATGGCAACAACAACAGCTGAACTAACTTGGTTACAGTCCATACTAACTGAACTAGGTTGCGCAACATCCATACCAATCATGTGGTGTGACAATCTTGGGGCCACATTCTTAGCATCAAACCCTGTCTTTCATGCACGCACAAAGCACATAGAACTGAATTTCCACTTTGTCAGGGAAAGAGTAGCCAAAAACAGCTCAATGTCAGGTTTGTGTGCTCTGCAGATCAAATAGGGGATGTATTCACCAAGGGACTGTCCAAAGCTAGATATCATCATCTCAAAGACAAGCTAAATGTGTTTGACAACCCCTTAAGCTTGAGGGGGCCTGTAGAAGATCAGAGAACTGAAGAAATGGAGACATCCAATCAGCCTCAAATGGACAGGGTCATAGCTTAGTAAATGTTGTAATTACTTCTGTAACCGTTTCTGTTAAAAAGAAGCCTGAGTAAAACATTGTCTCAGTACAACTATATATACTAGAGAGCAGTATCATTTGCAAGAGAGAATTGTAAATCAATAAAGAGATTTTCTATCTTTCTCCAATTTCTCTACAGTACAATATTGGACACAAAAAACGTGATAAGAGGTGCTTTGCTTTGGAAGCACAATTTTATTCTGGCAAGTGGCAACACAACTGGGGTCATGGATTCTTGAGATACGTCTTTGCAGATCTTTATAGCTTTGTTTTGGAAATAGATATAACTCTATCACAATTCTCCTAAAGACTGATAAATGAAGAACAATTATTCCACAATGCAATCAGCATTTCAGAGACAACACAGTAGCAATGAGCTTCCTTGCGACACATCGTCACGGGTCTGACCCTCGTACCGCATCCTAACTCTGACAGTTATCGGTTCAACAAAAACTTGGATGGAAACTTCTCAGTTTACATAATACAAAGGGCGCATCCAAAACAAGACTCCCCAATTTTTTCCATTTGGAAGCTCAACATACCTTCAAGAATCAAGATATTCATATGGTAGATGGCTCAAAACAAAATAGCTACGGTTGACAACTTTCAAAGAAGGGGCTGGAAGTTAGCCAATAGATGTATTTTATGCTTGCAGGAGGAGGAAACATTTGAGCACATCTTCAATAGCTGCTCATTCTCTGTGCAAAACTCTCTCATTTAACAGTGATGCAAACTTCATCCTAGACGGTATAAAACAACAATCCCATAGGGAATTGATGGCAATCATGTGCTTCGTTCTGTGGAGAGAGAGGTGTTTGAGAATTTTTGAGGCTCCGTTTAGATGGGCCGGAATTTGCAATTCCGAAAATTTTATATGCCAAATTTACTATAAACAATCCAAACTCTTCAATAAATTTATTCCTAAGAATTGCAAATTCTCCAAATTCTTACCCCATCCAAACGGGCCCTGAGGGAAGCCAACAACCCATAAGCATACTGGTAGATCAAGTCTTTCAAAAATGGCAAGCACTTCAGTGTGTGCAGCCTGTTATCAATTCTGCTATCACTCTGAGATGATCTTCAATAAATTTATTTCTAAAAATTGCAAATTCTCCAAATTCCTACCCCATCCAAACGGGCCCTGAGGGAAGCCAACAACCCATAAGCTTACTAGTAGATCAAGTCTTTCAAGAATGGCAAGCACTTCAGTGTGTGCAGCCTGTTATCAATTCTGCTATCACTCTGAGATGATCTTCAATAAATTTATTTCTAAAAATTGCAAATTCTCCAAATTCCTACCCCATCCAAACGGGCCCTGAGGGAAGCCAACAACCCATAAGCTTACTAGTAGATCAAGTCTTTCAAGAATGGCAAGCACTTCAGTGTGTGCAGCCTGTTATCAATTCTGCTATCACTCTGAGATGATCTTCAATAAATTTATTTCTAAAAATTGCAAATTCTCCAAATTCCTACCCCATCCAAACGGGCCCCTGAGGGAAGCCAACAACCCATAAGCTTACTAGTAGATCAAGTCTTTCAAGAATGGCAAGCACTTCAGTGTGTGCAGCCTGTTATCAATTCTCCTATCACTCTGAGATGATCTTCAACAATTTTTTTTTAACGGCTCATCTAAATTATTCTTTGTTTTAGTTTTTTGTTTTTCTATTTTACTTTCTTTTTTCAATTAGCCACTAACTAATCTTTTGTATTACACTTTAATTTTAATGAAAAGACGAGGGCTTGACCCCCATTTTTATAAAAAAAAAAGTGATAAGGAAAACATTAATCAGTGAAGATATGGACACCTGATCCCTATTTTATTCAAGAGGGGAAGGCCCCATTAGTCTGGTCAGATGCAGCTCTGGAATTTGCCGCGGTTGGCTCCGTCATTAGTCCTGGTAATTAGCGGAAAAAAAAAGGCACCAAAAAGGGTTTTTTGAACCATAAATGAGGTTTTTAATTCGCAACAGGCTTTGTGTTGGAAAACAAGATTGCATGGCAAAAGAAACACGCCCCCTGTCGTTTGACGTCACTACGATATAGTCTATAATATATAATCTCGAATGCGCAAATTTTATTTTACAATAGAACAGCAAAAACAAAGGAAATTGATTATTACCATCTGCAATTTTGCAATCCTTGCTATCATTAAATATAAAGTGAATATATATAGCAAACAAAGTGAACATATAGATGACCTAAGTGAACACATACAGACAAATAAGTTCAATAAAAATAAGTTGAATATACATGTAAACTTTTGAACAAGTGATGACAACACTTATTTGTTTGTAAGTGTTCACTTAGATCAACTATATGTTCACCTTATTTGTTGTATATGGTCACTTTGTATTTAGCGATGACTGGGATGATATATTTACCGATGACATTTATAATTCCTGGAACACAAATTATATTAGAAATTCAAAGATGTTTGTAATACAATTATGGTTGGTCTTTAAAAAATATAAAAAAGAATTACTTAGTAATAAGATGATGTGGGCCGGCTACCCAATTACAGACTTACAGTTAAAAGAAAGAAGCGTGTAATTGTAAGGTAAATGGGAAAGGCCAATTGGGTCGGATTCGGTGTTGGTGTGGATGCTAATCCTCTAGTCTTTCATTCTCAGGCTTTCTCGCTTCGCTTCTCCTCCGGTCCTGTCTCTGTCAGCAGTCCAAAATAGGACTGCTCCAAGCAGTTCTTTCTATTTTTTTTTTAATTTTTAAAAATTATAAAACTCAAATGGATAATTCAAATCGTTGATTTTATTAAGTTTTATCGACGAAGTATTTTCATATAAGTTTTATAAAATTTAAAATTTATTTGATATTTCATTAAGTGACTAAATTATGAACGAATTATAATTAATCAAACCAGGTTCGTTCATTTGTTGACCACTTGATCTAGTATCAAATTAACTTCAAATTTTATAAAATTTATATATAAACGCATCGCCTATAAAACTTAATAAGATCAACGGTTTGAATTCTACATTTGAGTTTTACAATTATTAAAAATTAAAGAAAATGAAAAGTACCCTGGAGCAGTTTTTTTTTTTGACTGCTGAGGATGCGGTTCCGTCCCCGTCAGTGCGGTGCCCCCTGAGTGCTCCCCGGCGTGGCGTTTGTGGGTCTTGTCCCCAAACTCAAACTCAAGTCAAAGACTCAAAGGTGAGCAACATGAACGCGAACGTAAACGCGGTATGGTACGGGGAGAGTTACCACCCGATCCAAGCTGGCAGCATCGACGGCACCGATGTGCTCCCCCACGACAACGCCGTCTACCGCGCTCTCATCTGCTCCTCCGCGGGCCTCTGTTAGTTCACTTCTCTTATCTTATCTTCCCCCTCTCTCTCTCTCTCAGTCTCTCCCCCTCTCCCCCTCAGCATCTGCATCTCATTTCAGATGACCCCTTCGGTGATCCAAAGCTTATAGGCGACCCTTACTCTACTCTCTTCGTCGCCCGCCTCTCCCACCACACTCACGAAACTACTCTTACACAGGTTGCTCAGCTAATTCCTAATTCCTTTCTTTCTTTTCTTCTACCCTTTCCCTTTTCTCTAACTGCAATTCATTCTCTCTCTTTTTATCTGCTTGCTCTTGCTCTCGCTCTTCATTCAAACAAGGCTATGAGCAAATATGGCCGAGTCAAGAACATAAGATTGGTGCGCGATATTGGTAGCAAACATCTGCATTTAGATATTCATCTATAAATTATAAATAAATAAATGCTATTTCAATTCACTGACTCACAGTAATGTTCTCCAGTTACTGGAGCCTCTCGTGGCTACGCTTTTGTTGAATTTGAAACCGAAAGACAGATGCGCCGAGCTTATGAGGTACCACCCTGCAACTCTTCTTTCCTAAATTTGGTTTTCATTATCTTTGGTCAATTCATTCAACTTCAAACATCCTATCAGCATATACTTTAAGCTCTGAAGACTACAGCTTTTAAATTCAAGTTTGAATGATGAAATGAACTCACATTCATATGTGCAAATGTGATTTTATATTTTCTTTATGGCTCATTCTGGCATAGAGTATATTCAAACTTCTTTTCTCTTTCAAACAGGATGCACACCACTCGATAATTGATGGAAGCGAAGTAATTGTGGATTACAATAGGCAACAGCTCATGCCTGGTTGGATACCACGCAGATTAGGTATGAGACAATTTCTTAACTACTAGTTTGTTATCATCAGATTGATGATCAGATGTTTATATTTGGTTTGTTTGAAACAATATGCCATGTTTCTCATTGGCAAGTTCTGCCAGATATAATTATAATATTTGCCATACTACCAACCTGTAGTTTATTATTACAGAAGATGTTTTTTTCTAGTTAAAACCTGACTAATATTCCCCTAACAAAAGATCTGTCTAGCCCATAACTTTACATGTTTTGCCTGAGTTTTGTTTGAACTTAAGAAATGTTGATCTGGTTCAATTAGAGCGAACATACAAGGACAAATGAACTAATTTTGCATAATTAACTTCGCAGATGCTTTAACAGTATGATATTCTGTATAAATTACAATGGCTTTAAATAAGTAAATTCACAGTGTAAGAAGGGTTAGTTTATCATGGCATCACAAGAAAATTTTTGTTGTATTTGTAAAGCTGTATGATAGAATTTTAATGGAGATTTTAAATTACACGCATTCAAAAGGAGGGGGCTTAGGAGGCAAGAAGGAATCAGGCCAGCTTCGGTTCGGAGGCCGAGAGAGACCATTTAAAGCTCCATTGTATGAAACGGAAATCTTATTAATAATGTGATTAACTTTTTAATCTTCTATACTACTATTGCATGAAGATGTAAAAGAGTAACTCTGGTTTTGTATGTGCAGGAGGCCGATACCTTACGATGAATTGAAGAGACTCGGTATACCACCACCACCTGAAGGACGTTATATGTCGCGCTTTCAGGTATCATTTTGTATTTCTTATTTGGACATAATATCATATATAGATCTGTTTTGCTGCCACAAAAACCCAATATTTATAAGCTTGTTTTGGAGCTATAGTTCACATCCAAAATTACCCAAATGAACCTTCGTAAGGAACAAAAACAAATATCCTCCAGAAAAGAAAAGAACATTTGGCATCTGATACAAATTATGACATTCATAACCACAAATTGACCCTTACTGTCAGACTTTAGGTCTATCCACCATCTTCTATTTCCTGTGCTTTTAATCTTTGATTAGGCTTAGAGTGGCAAATTGGTTTGCTCCATTTGCACCAAAACTAGCTACAATGTTAAGTGATAACCATTCAAGTTTGATTTCAGTGCTTTTAATCTTTAACCTGGCCAACATTGCTGCCCAGAAGTTTGCCTCTATTCTAAATTTCTAATGAATTAGTATTATGTTTCTTTGGTCTCAATTAAGACCTAATTTTAAGTGAACAAAACCAATATTCTGAATATTTCTTTTTGTTTACCAAAACCTATTGTTACCATAACTTTGACCTCCCAGTATTGATGTCTCCTGATTTGCAATACTGTCACTCAAAACTCAAAAAGATTTAAATGGAGCCATTAATTTGGTTGAAGGTTCCATCACCACCCAGACGTAGAAAGAACACTGGAGATTCACCACCGAGGCATAGATCTTCTGACAGGGAAGATACCCACTCAAGGCACACTTCCAACAATAGAGAAGAACAAGACTCGCGATCGAGGCATCGATCTCAAGACTGGAAGGATTCACATTCAAGGAGCATGCATGAGGATTCTGGACACTACCAACAAGATTCCATGACAAGGCACAGTTCTAAGGATAGGAAAGAAAAGGGGTCACGATCAAGGCACCGATCTCGAGATAGTGAAAATGTTAAGTCGATGCACGGTGACGAGTCCAAGGATAGAGCAGATTATGAAGAAAATTTGGAGTTGAGGGATGGTTCCAAGGAGAGAGAACGTAGGTCACACAAGAAGCATCGAAGTCCAGCAGAAGGAAGTGAAAAAACAGACATGAGCATTACAAACACCATAGAGGACATTTATACGATAGAGAGAGGTCTCATGATCACATAAATAGATCAAAAAGTCAAGACTCTGGTTATTAGACGTTTTTTTTATTTTTTTTTTTCATGGGTATTAGAATGATAGGCTAAATATTTTTTTTGGAGTTCCAAGTTGGAGATGTTCATTTCTGCGAGTTTGGTGGTTGACATTCGAATCTACAGCTTGCTTGTATGAAAAAGCAAAAATTAGTTTCCCAGGATCATCAAGAGACTTGTTAAATCTGTATTATTATACTTACAGAAAGCATCTTAACCATAACTTGTCTGGTATTTCGTTATGAGCAGTGCATAAATGAAATATAAACAGACTTCAGCATATTGAATGAAATGCAAAATTGTAAGACCGCAGCGGAAAAGTAGGGAGGAAAAGGAACCAGATTGAACTAATTTTCAATTAATAGAGCAGCCACATCTAGGGCTGCATAACGTGCAAAACGAGCACGAAATAGATGTCTTGCGTTAATCGTTCCGTGAATGAGACGCAAATTAATTTTTCTGGCGTGTTACGTTCCGTCCTTTTAATTTTCCTTGCGTTGACCGTTGCGTTAAATTTCACGATCAAAACAGTTGAACCGTTTAAACCGTGAGAAGCATGTCACATTAAACTATTTTTTTTCAAATCGCCGCAACAAACAAGTGATATAAAATTTATATCAAACTTCTAAATGACATGGCTTGAACAATTTTTTTTCCTCGAAACAAGAGAGTGTAACCCACCACTTCTCTTTCTTTTTTTTTTCTTTTCTTTTATGAGTGCCCGTTGGGCCAAAATCCATTAATTGAAAATAAAGCCATACATAGTTTCAGCACAAGTCCCCATTAAACCATACAGCACCCCAATTTTAAAAAAGAAAAAGAAAAGAAAACGAAACCAGTACCAGTAAATTAACAGAGAAAAGTAATTACAAAAGCTAATCCTAAAAATAAAAAAACATAGTAAAACTACCAAACTAAGTAATTACAAAGCAGCAAAAATACAAATTTTATGTCAAAACATACCAATACCAGTGCCCATACTATCAACAACAAAATCGATTCAGCATCAAATCCTTCAGCATGTCAAAAGACATCTCAAATTGAGAAAGAAACAAAAAGACAATTGCTGAGGTACCTTCAACAGAAAAATTGACCTTCGATGAGGTTACTGCTCAAGCGGCAACTAGACGGCTTGCTATTGGCACCTCTGACCTGAACCCAAAGGCCTCAAGCCATGCCTTCACCGCCACGGCCTCAAATCCAAAACTTGAGGGGCATTGGAGGCGAGAGATGTTTCGGCTCAAAGAGAAAGCCGGAGGATGAGAGGGAGAGAGAGAGGCGTGACTTGTGAGATGAAGAAGAGGGAGAGGAGGTTAGCTCGGAGCTGAGATGACGTAGCGGAGAGGTGGGTGGTTGGAGAAGAGAGGTGTTGTCGTCATAAAGAGAGGTGTTGTGGGTGTTGTAGTCGGAGAAGAGAGGTGAGAGAAAGGTATGAAGAGGGGTGGATTTTTTGAGAGAGACGGAGAAGAGAGACGTGAGGAGGCGGAGAAAGAGAGGAAGAAGAGAGAGGGAGGCGGCGCACAGCACAGGATAGGTTTCTCTCCATTTTTTTTGTCTACAATCCAAGTAATTGCGACCTCACAGAATTGTAGAACGAAATGAACGAAACAACGATAACGAAACAGGTATGTTTCGTTAACCGTTTTGTTGGTATGACGAAACTCTATTCTATTTGCGTTAACTGTTTCGTCCCTGAAACGAAATCAAAATATCTTACCGTTATCGTTCCGTTTTGGACGAAACGAAACGGTTACACGGTTAAAACGCGTTGCGTTTTCAGGCCTAGCCACATCGCCAGAAATACAAGAACGCATTTTCTCCCTTTAAACCAGGTAATTTCAACTTAGGGTAAAGAACAAAATTTGTACGATATGCGCATGTCGTGGAATTTAAAATATAGTACTTAATTCAACAATAAAAGTGTTTTTTTTTCTTTTATCCTAACTAAAAATAAATTATACTTGGCCCATCAATTTCTCACAATTAAGAGCAAAATATGGAAGCATCAATTTTTGTTGCATGTGTGATATCCTAATTAAAAAAATTTTTCTTTTTTTTATCTTTGAGAAAAAAAGGAATTTGTGTTTGTTTTTCTTTAAATAAATGTATATTTCCATATCAAAATCTATCGGGGTTTTGCTAGAAATGTACAACTTTCCCCGAACAAATTCCGCACAAAAATTATTCCCATTTTCGTATAAACATGAGCGAGAGATATGGGTGCACAATCATTTTTTTTTATTTCTAATGAAGGAAAAATGAATGACACAAGGATTTGAAAATAGTACTGAAAGTGAAAGAATCAAATGTCGGTAGTTCACAATTCATGATCTTTTGATATACCTATTCTTCAAAAATAATTATCACACAAGAAACGCACTATAATATTCACAACCATATAAAACAAAATAAGATTAGACTGCGTTTTGTACTGATATTTTTGACATAAGATTTTATTATTTATAACCATATAAAATAAAATGTGCCCATTTTCATCGAATTATTTTTTTGAGCTATTCACATGTGTAACTTTTATTGATTCTATTTGTTAACAGGTGAATATTTCTGCTACCTTCAGCGTCGATCAAGATAGCGTTGACTTTAAATATTGAAAATGGACAATATTTTCATGTTAGATAGTATTTTTACATATCAAAGTCCGTCCACATATCGGATGGGCACTGCTACTAGTATATATATATATATATATATATATAGGGAGTTGCTAGTGTCAAACATATAGGACACGTACACTTGTCCAACGCGATGAAATTTTAATTTTTAAAATTGGAATGGCCGATCCAAACCGCTCAAATTGTTCTGTGTTATAAAATCTTCATGGAGACCACATTTTATATTTTTTCAAATATTTTTACTATTTTTTTGGAATTTTTCAATATGCTCAATCTAAAAAGTTCTGAACCCTTCAATTTTGAAAATTCGAAAAATATAGTTAGAAAATATGAAAAAATATAAAATTTGATTATCAAAGATATTTTAATATAGAGATCATATTGAGCGGTTTGGATCGACCGTTTGAAATTTTAATATGTTACGTTTGGATCGTGTTTGACGTCCTATATGTTTGATTCTAGCATTACTCATATATATATAGAGAAAGCCTTCAATCAAAGCGGTTTGACCGGAGTCTCGGTTAAACCCTGTCAGATCTCAATTTTCAAAATTCAAATGACCGATCCAAACCGTCAAATATGATCTCCATATTGAAATCTCCTTACAGACCAAAATTTTCATTTTTTTGAATTTTTTAAGTATTTTTTTCGAATTTTCAAAAATCGTTAATCTAATTAGTTCTGAACCCTACAAAAATTGCTGTTTTTGAAAATCCGAAAAGAATACTTAAAAATTTCAAAAAAATGAAAAATTTGGTCGGCAAGGAGATTTCAATATGGAGATCATATTTGACGGTTCGGATCGGTTATTTGAACTTTCAAAATTGAGAACTGACGGGGTTTAACCGGGACTCCGGTCAAAGCGCTTTGATTGAATCCTTTCTATATATATATATATATATATATATATATATATATATATATATATATATACATATACAGAGAGAGAGAGAGAGAGAGAGAGATTGGCTAAAGTATACTCCAGCATATAGATAGGTCGTATTTTGGAGTCGTTTCTCAAAATCTAAAATGCATACAGTCGATCCGAACCTTTCAAATTGTTCTTCATATTGAAATCTCCTAGGAAACCAAAATTTATATTTTTTTGAATTTTTTTACTATATATTATGCTATTTTAAAAAAACATTGTCAAGGAGTTGTAAAAGAGTATTTCTGACCATTCAATTTGAAAATAGCATAATATATAGCAAAAAAATTTGAAAAATTGTAAAATTTGGTCTTGAAGGATATTTTTACATGGAGGACAACTTGAACGGTTTGGATCGATTGTTTGAATTTTAGATTTTGAGAAATGACTCTAGCATACGGGTTTGATCCGTATGCTAGAGTATACTTTAGCCAATCTCTCTCTCTCTCTATATATATATATATATAAAAGCCTAGACAAACATATAATACAATCAAATTTGACATTAAAAAAATATACTTTTATGTCTTTTAAAAATTGGAAAAATATGGAAAGAAAGGAAAAATGATATTTTTCACTAATATTAAAATATTGGAAAATAATTTTATTCGGATATGCATATATTTTATAAATCCACGAAAATAGTTAAAATATAATGAAAAATTTTCCAATGGTAGAGAACGTAAAAGTTATTATTTGGGCATGTTGATGAGTAGAGGTTTCACGCACGTTCTCAGTTACCGTTAATTATATCTTTTTTTCGATGAAACCGTTGATTATTATTTTGCCCAAGCAGCTTTAGTTGCGCAATTTTGCTTTTGTGTCAATAATGAAATGACAGTTACTTAAAATATCATCCTAAAAAAAGGTTAAAATATTATCAAACTGATAAAAAATTAATTTCAATTTTTCATTTGATACTATCACTGTCCGGCTCTGCATTAAATTTTCATTTAATGTTTTCGGTTAGACCCTTATACTATTTTAAATTTTCATTTTACACCAAATTTTCAATTCTGCAGATGCTTATATGTAGATTTTTTTTTCAATTAAGTCCATAAAATTTGTAAAACTTGTCTGTCTAAAAAAAATGACATGTTTCAATGGTTTGTAAGTTACGGTGATTGGCTATGGATTGAAAATGCCACAATCTGAATGAATGAAAACGTGGATTAAAATTACAACCCAGTTACGAGAAATACGTTCGTGATGATACCTTATAAGTTTGGTAAACTAGTAAAGTTATTTTAAGAAAAAAAAAGTTATTGGTATGTTAATAAAATTATAACTATTTATGTTAATAGATTTTTATATTAATTTGGTTTCCAAGTGAGAGGAGATCCTGTATAAAACTGGGCGGGCCGAATGAATAAACTATAAAGAGCAGAGCACGGTGGGCTGTTTGTCTGACTGACCAGACTGTAGATTTGATTTGATTTGATTTGATATGTTAATAAATTATAACTATTTATGTTAATAGAATTTTATATTAATTTGGTTTCCAAGTGAGAGGAGATCCTGTATAAAGAGCAGAGCACGGTGAGCTGTTTGTCTGACTGACCAGACTGTGTAGATTTTATTTTATTTTATTTTTTATTTTTTTCTTCTTTACTGTTTTGAAGGGGTTTTGTACCGCGCGTGGAAGGTTTAAAAGGATTAGATCTGAAATTTGGGTTCATTCGGGATTCTGGATAAGGAAACGCAGTCCAACGCCGCATACGCTACTTCTTCGAAATTCTCTTTGATCAGTGCTGATTCAGTCGAGTTCTCTTCTAGAGGCGCCCAACTCTGGAGAATTATTGGAGTGATCTGCTCTATTTTTCTTCTCCTCCATTATCTAATAAAAGGTCTCTTTTGCTTCTCTTTCTCTTTTTATTTTTGCTTCGGTTCTCAAGGAAGTTTTCAAATTGAGACGACCTATTTCTTAAGGTTTCCAGATGAGCACCAAATTACAATAATGGATTGGTGAAGTTATTGTGTTGTTTTTTATACTGCAAAGTTCATTCTTTTTTATTTTCGCAACCAATCTAATTTGGTTCCGATTGGGAACAGAAAAATTCAAAAAATACATATACCGAGAGTAGATGGAGTGGTTTTAGCAGCACTGGTTGAAAGGGAATGCTCTTCCATGGGATTTTATTACTAACTTTTTTTGTTGTTTTCCTATGGTGTTTTTCCATATTTTCATTGCAAAATCATATGTGATGTAATGGTTTGTTTAAAGCTAGCTCATGCTGTTGGATTGGTTCGGTCATTTGCATAAGTTGTCTGGAAGGCAGTTTATTTTCAATTTGCATAAAAGTCTGTGGTGCAATTCTGTTATTTTACCATACAATTAATTAATTTTTTTTCTATACATCGTCGTTACAACTAGTTTTATCATCTGACATTTGTAAATTTTGCCACTATATAATAACAGAACATAAAAGCCTGTCGCAATGGCTGCATGGTCGGATTTGACATTTGACGTCCTAGAATACATTACCAGTTTTCTTCCTTTACCAGATCGTTATCGATTTGGTGCCGTTTGCAAAAATTGGAGATCGGTTTCGAAACAGAGGCGGCATCCTCCAGCTCCTCAGCTCCCCTGGTTGGTGCTTGAAGATGCCAAGGAAACAAACAAGCGAAAATTCTACAGCTTGTCAGAAGCCAAGCACTACTCTCTCGACGTTCCTGAGTTGCATGGCCGTTACATATGTGGATCATCACATGGATGGCTTTTTGTTGTCGATCTTAAAATCACTGGAATTCTCATAAACCCGTTCACTCGAGAATGCTATGAGCTACCACCCTTGCCAGCATACAATGAACGTATAAATGTGACAACCCTAATTGAAAAAGTGCCCGATGATTACAATGGGGGGCCCATTGGTTTGACTTTTGAGGAGATACAACCTAGATACATATTCAAGGCTATCTTGTCTCATGATCCCAAGGAAACATCAGATTTCACAGCCATGATATTGTTTGGTGAGATGCATGAGTCGGCCTTTTGGAGGCCGGGTGATTCATCTTGGACAGTAATTGATGGTCCAAGAGGTAGTATGGATGATATTCTATACTTCAAGGGAAATTTTTATGCTGTCTCACCAAGAAATAAGATTTATGTGGTGGATTTTGAACCTGAACCAAAACTGAGAAAGGTTGGACCAAAAATCCCTCTTGAAAACGGTGTAGAAAGTTGTGGGATACAAAGGTATTTGATAGATTTCAATGGACACATGCTTCTTATTGAAAGGACTTATAAAACTGACGAAAAAGCCAGATGTATTACTGATGGGTTTATCGTGATCGAACCCAAATTGGAGCAAAATTGTTATAACATATGCTACGATATTGATGGCTATGCACTGTTTTTGGGGAGAAATGCTTGTATACATGTTGATTCATGCCGTCTCCCAAAATGCAAGAAGAATGGTATATATTTCACACATCCAAATGAGTCGTTATCCCCGAAAAAATTTGGCTTTCATGATTTAGGTGTCTTTGATATGACAGACAAGACGATGGGTACGTTCTACTCAGTTGACGTATTCTTTCCTTGTATAGACTCGCCAGTTTGGATTACCCCAAATCCATGGTAGTGCACTTCAGCACTGTGTTAACTTTTTTGCAACTATGAGAGTATCTATTAGTTCCCCAATTATGTTTGTTGTAGCTTCTTCTCGGTTTCAATATCTATATATATGAAATAATTTTAGATTGCTATTTTGTTGACTATCAAAATAGTTAGTTAATTGTGACTCATATTTAGTTTTGTTGTGCTCGCAATTCCTTGATTTTCTGAATGTGTCCTTTTAATTTTAATTTTTATTTTGCAACTTCTCATGGGGAGCCTATCAAATAAGCGCAAACCAGGTGTACCGGCTTCTTTCATATCAGGTGCCATAAGTTCTATTTCAGTCAGCTTGCTACTGCAGCGCCTACTTCTCAAGCTACTCTCACCAACACCTGCCAATATGTGGCATCTAGGTCTTGGGAGTTGAAAGAAGATTGATGCGACATTGTAGCAGGGGAAAACCGATGAAAATTCACCTCATTATCTAATTCGCCTCAAAAAATTCGTTTGTTGTGTTCCTTCAATTGTATTTTATTTATTTATATTTTCAGTCGCCTATTGAAGAAAACGATAGGCATTACTCCCGATTTATTTTTCAACAACAACAACAATAACTAACCTTTTGTTCCAAACAAGTTAGAGTAGGCTAGAAAGAAGCCCAACAAGAAAACACATCCAAGAACAAAAAAACAAAACATTAAAAGATACTAATAATAAGACTAATCATACTACTAAGTAATAATAATACCTCTAATAATAATAGTAATAGTAGGAACCTAGATCTCGATCATGACCTAATAGAGAGACCTATAAACCTATGACATCGCTCCTGCTCCTAAGTTCCTACGTCATGATTCCGGTACATGAATTGCTAACTTTCAAGCGCTCCTATCAATCGCCAACTCCTTGGAGACGTTCCATTCTTTAAGGTCTCTTTTCACCGCTTCTTCCCATGTCAATCTTGATCTCCCTCTCCCCCTTCGTGTATTCTCGAAATGATTAAGAATTCCGCTACGTACTGGTGCCTCTGGAGGTCTGCGTTGGATATGTCCAAACCATCTCAAACGATGTTGGGTCAGCTTCTCCTCTATCGATGCGACCCCAACCATATCCCGTATGTTATCATTTTTAATCTGATCTTTCCTCGTGTGACCGCAGATCCACCGCAACATACGCATCTCAGCTACACTCATCTTCTGGACATGTTGTCTTTTAGTAGTCCAACATTCTGCGCCATACAACATCGCAGGTCTAATCGTTGTCATGTAAAACTTGACTTTTAGCTTCAAACTATAAAAGTTAAACAAATAAGAAATGTAAAGGGATTTCAGCATACAAGCACCTACGAATTGAACACAAGCGTTCAATTCTGAGTTTTCCCCCCCCCCACCCCCCCACCCCTTTTTTCCTGACAATGACTTCATTAATATATAGAAATGAGAATAAAATGGAGGATAAACCTTTAATCCCTTGATACACCAAAACTAAAACCTTTTCTGGTAAAACGAGAACTGTATTCTCACGTGTTTTTGCTCGCTGAATGACAGAATGAGCCCAAAATTTACCAGGTAGAAATCAAAATGAATTAATGATCTCTATACGTATAAACGATTATTACTCAAAATCCTTGTCAATCGTAGAACCATCTGTCACGAAAGCAATCACGCATATGAGAGCAAGACGTGCTGTGAGACCATGAAAAAACAGAACACATTCAAAGATGGTTGACAATCTTTTTCTTTTAATGAAGCAATAAAAGAATGTTACAAGGATATGAACAGAAAGTGGAAAAAAAAATCGAATATTGGTAATTCACAAATCAAGATCATTTTATATACCCATTCTTCAAAACCAATTATCACACAAAAATATGCACTATGAAGGAACCAGTAGTAAAAACAGGAGGAGGCTATACAAATATACAATATCATCCTCTTCTTGCAAAGCTGTACTCAACAAAACAGATGCTCAAAAAAAATTTCTTCTAGATCTTTCCAAAAAAGATCGCGTCAGAGGACCTGAGAACTTCTAATCAAGAAGGCATGCTGCACAAATCAAAATTAATAACAAGATCAGTTGCTGATCTAGGAACTACTGGTACTGGTTCTGATCTGCATTGGAGTTTACCCGAAATCCTAGCTTATCTGTTACCAACCTTTGAAGTACTTTTGATTTTGTGCTATTCTTGTTTTTTGATAGGATTTTAATTAAATTAAAGCTCAGTTTTTGTAAAACATTCAGTACTTCTTCAAACATGACTCAGGTGAATGGTCCAAGGGGATCTGGTACCAAGGCTTTGCTACCAGTTGGTTTTATTGTTTTGTAATATGGTAAATTGTTCCATTGTGAATATGAAAAGAGATAGGTGGCAACAACCACTTTTTTTTCAAAGAAAATAAATAACGATGATAATAACAAGGTTACCCCAACTTGTTGGGACTAGAGGCTTTATAGCGGTTGTTGTTGTTGATGATAATAACAGGGTCAACTATGTATTTTACACAAAAACAGAAAACACAGCTGGTATTGAATCCATGGGAAAATTTTATATATTCCATATTTTATTTATTTTTTCCCCAAAAGAAGACTCAATAAATTATTGTTCAGTCAGAAACTCACTCACTCTACCTTGGTGACTTACAAGGCATACTGACGTTTTGGGAGTTCACAAATGAATGTTATCTACCTTTCTTTTTTCCATTTTCTTTTATGTAAGAGGAATGGGTAGTGCATTGAGAACAAATCCCACTCACCAAGAAAAGAAAGGCAAAGATGTTGAATGCATCTGAATGGAGGGATCTCAAGCATCAGTAGCTGGAGCATCAATAGGTGCAGAGGGAGGAGCTCTGTACGAAAGGAGGGGGCTGAGCGCCTTCACCACTATGCTCATGCTTGGTCTGAACTCTGCTTCATACTGCACGCATAGTGCCGCAACTGCAGCAAACTGCAAAAAAAGCACCATAAAAAAAGGTTTCATTTTTCCAGAATTAAAAATTGCAAGCAAAATTGTTGAAAGAAACTCTACTCTGTTACTCAGGTAGAAAAGCCAATAGGGACCATCTTGCACTTGCTACTATACTGCACGAGTAATGATGAAAGTAACTTTTTGGTTCTTTTTATTGGTTTCTAGTTTTACTCACTCAGGTAGAATAGACAATTGTTGTTCTGAGCTTTATTATTGCACTTGTACCTAGACTTCCTGGACTAACTTTTGTTAAGGATCAACCAATCCCCCGGATTTTGTACCATGCATTACAAATGGTACAGATACCCATATAAACATAAACACACAGACCTTGGAGACGGCTTTAGGAGGATACTGTCCATTGAGCCTCGGATCCACACACTGTTGGACCTTGTCCTCGCTCAATCTAGGGCCAGCCTGTACAGAGAGAATGCAGCTCATGATATGTCAAATTCTGTGACACCTAAAGCAAGATTGAATCAACATAATTACAGGGAAAAAAACTACAAACAGACAAAACCAAACATGCAACATTGCTACTTCAAAGAAGGAACATTTACAACTACACTTAAGACTTAAAAAAATTGCTTACCCAAGTAACAAGACTCTGCTGTCCTCTTGGCATGGTGTGATCCACCGGTTTTCGTCCTGTAAGCAGCTCCAAAAGAACAACTCCAAAGCCATATACATCACTCTTCTGAGTCTGTTGCCCAGTCATAGCATACCTCCAATATTACATCACATATCAAACACAGAACTAAAGTACTGGTCAAGGCATGTACCAGTATTTATTAGCATCCAGTCAACTAAAAAACAAAAGGTACAGCCTTATGACATTTTGGTACGATACCAGTATAGACATACAAATTAAGTACTTACTCAGGTGCATGGTATCCGAAGGTGCCGAGAACCCTGGTAGAATGGAGACGAGCTGCCGCTTCAGAAGCCTGATTTGATGGATTAAAATCGGCAATCTTCGCCTTGAAATCATCAAACAAAAGGACATTGCTGGATCTGATGTCTCGGTGTACTATAGGAGGCTGAACCTTCTCATGAAGAAACTCTAGACCTTTAGCCGCATCAACTGCAATTTTGACACGCTGTATCCACTCCAGCGGCGGGCCTGGCTGAGCCCCTTGCACTCCCTTTCTCCCTGAACACAAAATTACGCACTTAAAAGGTGAAAATTGTGCAAATATCAAGATGTAAAAGAAATAAAATAACACAATTGAATGGAGTCTGCTGGTAGTACCATGTAAAACATCACGAAGAGAACCCATGGTTGCAAATTCATAAGCCAATATACGGTTGTTTCCTTCAAAACAGTACCCAAGCATTTCAATGAAGTTTTCATGCTTCAGGCTCGATATCCTTGATACCTAACATCAAGGGAAGAATGATCACATCTGTGATGCTCTTGTGCACACAATCATGTATATGTATATTCATATTCTAAGCAAATCACAGCAAATAATCCAAAGTTTAAATCCAAAGAACATTTGAAGAAATTGGACAAACAAAGCCACGAAAACAAGTATGACATGTAAAATAAAAAGAAAGTAAATGTCAATACAACCAACATGCAAAATACAGAAAGATAATCATATGATTCATATCATGTAACTGAACGTCAATCATTATGGTTTTGCCAGTACTGTCATATAAGTACCAGTAAGTATGTGCATGCATACCTGTGTTAAAAATTCAAAATCAGGCTCAGGATCAGCTGCATTATCGAGCTTTTTAACCGCAATCTGTGTCTCATCATTGAACATGGCATAGTATACTCTTGCATAGGATCCTTCACCAATGAAAGCCTTTGACCCAAAATTATCAGTTTTTTCTTTCAATTCAGCCAATGTTAATGCCGGTACGTCAATTGGCGGAGGTTCTTGTAATACGTTCTTCCCAGAAGTTGAGAGTTTTGATGCCTTTTTATCACCTAAAAGTTAGATTGGTCAGGAAAGGTTGCATACATTTTGGATGTTACAGCGTTACAGTAAAAATTGTCAGAAAATTAGCATAGCCAAAAAAAGAAAAAAGAATTTTGTTCTTTGCCAGCAATCCTCCTGGGGCCTTCTATGTTTGTTCAAATGCCTGGTTTCTTTTTCTCTCCCAATTTAATAACTTTGTTACAAACATGTGAAGTTAAATAATTGTCACCTAGTAGTTTAACTAAGGCATATATATATTGAGGGTTTGCAGTGACAAACCAAAAGTGCTCCTCAAAACAAATCAAGAGACATCCAAGATGGACAAAATTGGTATTCTGAGAATGAAAAACTAATCTTATAGAGGTAAATTGTTGTATGAAACTGAGGAAAAAGAAAGAGAGAATACCATCACTGTCTGAGCTATTGCGAGACTCATTATCATGGCGATGGTACGGATCATCGACAGGACGGGTACAACACAGCCAGCGACGCAGCGAAACCCCTTTCATGTACCTCTTTTTGTTACTATCGATGCGCTTCTGTTCATTAAAATTTAAAAAGCAGACAGTTATTATTGAATTCTGTATAGAGATGCAGACTTTGGCTGATAAGAGCGTACAAATGGAAAATGTGAAATTTCAAATGCATCAAATGTGAAATATCAGCTCTTTTTTGGATTTTTTTTTTATAAATGCTCCTAAGCAAGGATCAAAACAAAAAGGAAGTACATGCATTGACCTGACCCCAAACAAATTAATTAAAATAAAATAAAAGGTAGAAATGAGATTAGGAAACATGCAAGGCATGACACTTTCAAAATTGAATTAAAAATTAAGTTAAAATTGAATGAAATTGAAAACAAAAGGACGATAATGAAAGGGAATATGCGGCGTTTACATGAGAAGATAGCAAAAGGATGAGAAAAGAAAGAAACCTTCTTGAAGAATTGACTTGTATTGTAGGGTTGTAGCAGAGGAACAAAAGAGAGAAACCTTATCTAAATGTAAACGACAACATTTCAATTTTGAAGGTCAGGAGCTAGGGTTTTAAGATAAGCAGAGATTGACATTATGGCCTCAGAAAAAAATGAGAATAAGATAATCCAAATGCATGAGAAACATGTATAGGAGTAATGGGAGAGAGAAAAATCGTTGCTCAATGCACATACCTAGAAGAAAAGGAGAGGGAGAGAGCGCGAAGAAGTGAATGGGAATTGGGAAGGAGAGGAGAGATAGAGAGAGAAGTAAAGAAAAGGGTTTGGGTTTGGGTTTAGGAGAGGGAGAAGGCGCGTGGAAGCAAATACGGAATCATTTTTCAGTTAGAATGGTTATGGAGGCAGCGCCAGCGGTGTGTGTTGTTATCTATCTGAAATTGAATCATTTCATTTCAATCATTCATTCTTCATTTGATGATTGATGATTGATGACTGTTGACACTTGAGAGGCAACCAAAATGAATTGAGAGAATGTGCCAATTGCCAAATGTAATCATGTAAATGCTACACACACACACACACCAGTACACCACAACACAACACAACACAGGAACAGCTGCCGTCCGCGTTACGCTTCTTTTTTTATTCTTTCGATTTTCTGTTATCATTTTCTTGGATTTTCTGTGACACATTCGGTTCCCCTTTTCCGATCAAGGATATCATATTTTGTCAGCCCATCAGAAATGATGTCAAATGTCAATTAAATAATAAAATATTATATTCTTATATATTTAAATATAACATATATATATAGCTAAAGACGCTAATTTCTAAATCAATTAAATAGATATATATTGTCATGTCAATCAAATTTGACAAATTAAGAATCTAAATTGTATAAATTTATATGCCTACTTTCTCAATATTTATTTTAATAACGGATAAATTAATTTCAAGATTTTTATAAAAGTATTGTTCTCATTATGTGTTATATCATATTAACTTATTTTACTCTGCATGCTATCTATTTAATAAAAAAATTAAAATACATTTTTAATATGAGTGTTATTGTGCCACATCAAACCGAGGAAACAAAGTTTCACAAGATAAATACAAGCATTACAAGAGCACTACATGGTCATATAATTCATGCAATCACATTACGTTGCATGGTTGTAAAAATACTAACTCGGCATTTAAACATATGTTAGCATTTAGTTTAAAACGCGTATTTTTGTAGATAACAATCTCTCATGATATATATTATGATCTATTTTTGTTCGATAATTATAAATTTTTTATCATTTTATTGGGCCAAAACTTACAACAAACAAGTTATTACAAATTTTAGCATCAATAGCTAGTTAAGGTATTGTTTTACGAATTTTATAATATCTAATGCTTGCATGAATTAATTTGGAAAATTTTCAATCTTACTAAGAATAAATAAAATTATTCATTTAAGTTATTTTCAAAAGAAAGAATGGTATTTAAAAGCCAAATGAAGTTTATCTTTTTTTTTTTTCCTAAAGTCCGGTGACAAAACAGAGTCGTCATACAAAAATTGTTAGCCACAACTTACTAGCTCAGAAACCACAAGGACGGCTACATAGTCTGGTGATAGAGAATCATCCTTAACTTTCCAGCACCGCCTTGGTGACATTCCCATGTTGTCAAAATTAAATAATTAATCAAAGAATTCAATCGAAAAAAAAAATCAAAGAAAAGTATAATCCTGGTGTTCTTTTCTAGGGACATGCTTTATTAATTGTTAGATCATCATTAGTACTTTCTCTTGATGCCCTCATTCCTAAAATGACTCATTTCTTTATTGGATCTGTATGATATCATTAAACTTATGTAACAAATTGTTATTAATTGATTACAACAGTTTTAACGGATTGTGGCCGTGACGTAGTAGATAAAAATCAGAGACCTCCGAACAAGTGTTATATTATTAGTCAGGTACTCAGGTGTTTTGGATCATTGCAACTACTTAATAAATGAGCTTACCAGTGATTTGGTAGGTTTAATTAAATAAAATTAAGACATAGAAGTAGGGACAGTTGTCAGATCAGTTAGAGCGTATGACCCAATTTATTCCAATATGACTACTGTTCATCTAGAATTATTACTGTATAATTAACTAACAAGACTTAAAGCAAGTAGCATATCTGTTTTTGTGGACCTAATGAGTTGCCCCATTTTAGTTGTTGGTCAATGAAGCAAAATATTTGTAATCCAATTCCTAATTTAAAATATTTAATAGTATTGAATTGATCGGTTCGAGTTTGAAAAGTCACAATATTCCAAGTCCTTGCCGTTTGCATTGAGTTAATATCAAGCTTTTAAAAAAATTCCGTTTTATCGCCGTTTTATCTATATTTTTCTTTACACCACACAACCGTTTTATCCGTTTTATCGTCATTTTATCACCGATAAACGCTAAATCACCACCCAACCGCTAAACCGCACAAATCACATTTTAAAATCTTGGTTAATATGTATTTTTTTTCCCGGTTCAATAAAAAATCTATAACATACATTGAATTTTGAAAATACAAACTATGACCTTCAATGTACGCTGCACTATTTTAGATTTCAACACAAGATCAAGTTACAGGAGTTGAGGATTGGGCATGTAGCGGGTTGTGGTGATTCATGCTTAAAAAGGTTCTAAAAAGGAACCTTAAATTAAATTAAATCAACTTTATACAGTAGAAAATGATAGCTGGATGATCCGCTGCAACAATAATTTCACGCGAATTGCAACAGGTGATCTGAAGTTAATTTGGGTGCGCCGACACCCTGCAGCTCTGCAGGAAGAAAGCTGTATAGACGTTGGATTAGAGTTTATGCAGTGCACATACTGTCTTCAAATAACAATAATAACAACTAATAATTAATAGAAAAAATATATTCTGGATTTTGATTCGTTTATTTATCATAATATAAAACAGGAGTACATCCGATTCCTTTGGACCCGAGTTGGCCTCCTCTCCAATTGATACTCAATTCATTGGATACACAAGATTTAATACTTGTCACTATTTGATTATGGCATGCCAAAGTTGATTTTCATCATTCGATTGGGAAGAACTGTAAGAATCTGTCTAAAACGATCAAGTAATTTCCATACTATCAGGGTAAAAAAAAGGGGGTCATATTATTTGGACTGATTATATTAAAAAATAAATAAAAGAAATACAAGCAAACCGGGTGCTGCAGAGTAAGTTGAATAAAAATCTGCATAAAAAATAATAAAATAAAAATGCGATACATGCTAAATCGAAAAGTGGGCTATATCTGTGAAAGAATTTTATGGGGTTTTTTTTTCCGACTGTTTTAAAAAGGGATATATTGACATTCAGTTTTTATTCGACAGTGGCTATTCAAAATAAAAATTATCATAGATATATCTTTTTATATTTAGAAGATTTGTGTATCCAATTTGATATGATCTAAAAATAATTTAGTTACTGATCAAGGACCAATAAAAAAAATTACTGTTAATTTTTCAAATTATTAAATTATTTGATGGTTATCAATTTTCAAATTGCAAGTAATTTGGTGATTTAGATTGTGTGATTTACTTGTCTTGGTTCTCAAACAAAATGGTTAAATTGTAAGGAATGTTATGAAAACCCCACCCTTGTTTTCCCCCTTTTTACCCGTGTATTCGGAACTTGACAGGAAGATCCAATATCAATATGTCTAAATTTATAATTAGATAATGTAATCTCCAACCTGATTTTACATATGATAGCTGGAGCCTAACGGACTTGTAATAGGAAAACGGGAAGAGAAAAGTACAAAAAACCATAATTCATCTTAAACCTCTCTTAAAATGTTTCGAGTTGAGTGTAAACCGCACGGATTTAAAATGGAT
Organism: Rhynchospora pubera; assembly: GCA_028095005.1. Lineage (NCBI taxonomy): Eukaryota > Viridiplantae > Streptophyta > Magnoliopsida > Poales > Cyperaceae > Rhynchospora > Rhynchospora pubera. The sequence continues at coordinate 66,643,852 of CM051461.1, read as the reverse complement.
ATTGTAAGAAATTAAAATCGAATTCAATGATGTTATTGATTTAATGATCATGTTTATTTCCATGTTCATTAAGGAGATATGGATATAAAAATAATGCTATAGTAGACATGTTAAAATTGAAAATTACATCTGATGTATGCGAGTGCAGATCGGATAATAGGTTGCTCTGCTGTCGCCGCGTTGCCAGCGACATTTTTTTTCTTTAATTTATTTTGGCTAGAAGAAGTTGAACAATAATCACACAATATTGACGCATTAAGAAAAGTGATAATTTAATATTTCCACGTGCTCTAACTGCTAAAACATCAAACGAAATGCAAGCTAAACTACACGTTAGTATAATAGTAGGTACAATCTAAGCAAAAAATCTGGGATTCCGATCTTAGTTTTAAATATTAGAAATAATATTTAAAAAAAATATTTAATTAATTTATTTAATTAAATATAAATTTAATTAATTTATTTAATTAAATATAAATATAATTAATTTATTTAATTAATTTATTTAATACATATAAAAATCATTTTGTGGTTATTACAATTTAGTTCGAGGCAAATTAGAGACGCATTTGAATCATCTTTCAACTTTCGAGTCATTGTGAGAGGAATAGAAGACGTGCATGCCTATGGAGGATATCGAAACTTCATGAAATAAGAGATATTTGAGTAAGGACATGAGAAAAAGTGAGACAAAAAGGAATAAATAATGATAAACGGGTGGGTTGAACTATACACGGGTTTACTAGTACAAAATCCGCAACCCAACCCGAAGTATCGGGTTTGTCAAACTTAGAACCCGTACCCAACTCAACATCATGCTAACCCGGTAAAAAACGGTTCGGGTCGGGTGGGTTGAACGGATTGAACGGATTCACGATTTTTTTGTACACCCCTACATGTGTGAGAAGGGCCGGAGACTTCATGCATGATAATCTAACGGCTGAAGTTATTGCCAACTATATCAGAAATGCAGTAAAGAGAGATGTCAGTATTTTCTTACCGGGCGTGAAATCTCTATTGGAGAAAGAATACCCGAATGTGGTACCCACTTATAACAAGATTTGGCATGGGTGAGAGAGAGAGCAATCGAACATCTTTTCGGATCGTGGGAAGATTCGTACAACAAACTCGCGAGTCTTTTATTGGCTATACAGATGACGACACCCGAGACGCAGATCAAATGGTTGTTTAAAAATTTATAATTTTAATGTAAATTAATTAAAAATTTATAACTTAATTATTCATTTTTAATTAAATAAAATAATTATTTATATTTTAATTAAATTTATATTTAATTAAATAAATTAATTAAATTTATATTTAATTAAATAAATTAATTAAATTTATATTTAATTAAATAAATTAATTAAATTTATATTTAATTAAATAAATTAATTAAATATTATTTCTAATATTTAAAGCTAAGATCGGAATCCGGGATTCCGATCTTAGCTTTAAATATTAAAAATAATATTTAAATGAGTAGTTAGCTAAGATCGGAATCCCGGATTCCGATCTTAGCTTTAAATATTAGAAATAATATTTAATTAATTTATTTAATTAAATATAAATTTAATTTATTTATTTAATTAAATATAAATTTAATTAATTTATTTAATTCTGGAACTGACGGCAATGAAGTAGCTAGCTAGGCGTTATACTGGTAACCTGAGTCTGATTGCCATATGAAATGCCTATCATAGTAGCAGTGTTGGGATGCTAGGCATGGCAGGTCGAACATGGAAATTCCCATATGCAGCTAAGACTGTTATAAAACTTTTTTAGTAATCGTCTTTATGCATAAGTTTTGGAGGTTTTGTATGAATTACAACTGATTTATAAGTGATGTATTGATAGTTTGTCATTTATGCTGTCCCTTTTTCTTGTTGATTATTTTCTATAAAAAGTAGCTCAGACTGTTCCTTTCATTTAGAATGAAACAAATTAAAACATCATTAATGTAAAATATCAGAAAATGACTTGCTATGACTCAGATTACGGACTTATTAGGTCTCACTTTGAACAACATTTTTGAGTTAATAATATTGAGATACAAATTGGACATTGACAGATGTTGGAAGTCTGATTGTTCTATTTTCCTTTTACTGGTATCATGCCATTGCATGTCTGGTGATTTGTGCCTATCGATATCTTCAAATATTGCAAGTATGATTATTCTATTTTCCTTCCTTTTACTGGTATCGCATTAAGTGGCGTTGGTGTTACTCTGTTAGAATGTCTGGAATAAGATCTTTGTTAGACATAATTTTGATTTTTTTTTTGAAAGCGAATTAGAGAGAAATTGTAATCTATCAGTGGATTATTAATTTATATGGTTCTTTTATTGTTTTAAGTTGTTATGTACTTAATCATTAGATATATTTTATTTGATATGATTTAAGAAGCTACGCAATTATTATAACGTCATCTCAATGGTTGTAGAAAAGTAGCATACGTGCTATTTTACCCTTTTTTTTTAAATGGTTTTCGTGTTGTATCCTAATGATTTAAAACGTGCAAATGGACGATCAAGTTTTGAATTTGCATGCCAAGTTATTATATTGAATTCACATCGAACACATGATAATTGATTAAATTTGATGTTTAGCTTCACCTTTTGTTGCCTGAAATAAAATAAAATATGTGGCAGTTGAGATAAATCATATGCAACTTCAAAAGTCATTAAAGGACAACAACCTATTAATTCGTACGTTCCTATTAAATTAGAGTAATTTGATAATTTATTTTGATTGGTCAATAAAATCAGGAAAACATATATTTATAACTTGCCTTTAATTCGTAAGTTCATATTAAATTAGAGCAATTTGATATCCATGTCATTATAACTTGCTATATACATCAACATAATCTTTTTTATATATTTCTATATTCTATATCTTTATTGACAGGCGCGTATTGATAGCAACAAATCTTCATAAATTAATATTGATGTAAGTTTGAAGAAGTATTCTTATCATTGTAATTAGGCAAAGAATCTTCAGAAATGGAAATCGCTCTCTGATTTCAAGAGCTATGATATGATCCGTAATAGAGCCATTTTCTATTTCGGCATGATGCGCATATTCCTTTTAATCACTAGCGCTTTTATTTATGAATTTTTTTAAAGCAAAAACTATTTATGAAAAATTTTATTTTATCTTTATATATACTAGCAGCAGTGTCCGTTTAATGTGCGGGTTAACTTTAATATGTGAAAATATTACTTGGCACAGATATTGTTAAGGTGTATTTCCATATCTCTAGAATACATGTGTTTCCAACATATATTGTATAGCGGCTCAATTGAAATTGCAGACTAATTAAATAGCTGACATAGGTTGAGTGTTATAAAATATCCGTGCCAAATAATATTTTCACATATTAAAGTTCGCCCGCACGTTGAACGGGCACTGTTGCTAGTTATATTTAAAGAATAAGTTAAAAAAATGATAATTTTACTTTTTGACAGTTCAAACATTCTGTGCATCCGCGAAGAACCCCCTTTAAGGTAAACTTCTACCTGAAGGTACGTAAATCCTGTTTCAAAAATTTAATAATTACTATCAGCTATGAGTATTCAGAAGAGCAAAAAATATAAATACCAAGTATAATTTGAATTAACCAATAGCAACAAATTTTAAAAATAGACCTGTGAGTCAATTATCAAACAGGCTGTAGTCGACTGACCTACTATTTCTGCGCGACTTCCGCTGATTCTCGGTTCCACGATTAAGAAGTGTGTTTACGTGAGTTGTCCACTTGTGCTAATTCTATTTTTATTTTGTTAATTTTTCTGGGGAAAAGGAGCATATAACCCATTTCAATACTGACACAAAAAGTGATCAATTGCCCAGTGATAGGGCTCGACCCAACAGGCCTATCTCACGAGACGAGGGTCTATGACCCGAGAATAGTTCGGGAAAATAAATCGAGTCTTCTTGGATGATGAATGAGGAACAAAAAACTTTCGTCACTCCTGTCTAAGGTGAACTCGGGTAGACCAGACGGGTCAATTGGCCTAATGGCTGATGGGTGACATCAGCAAAAGAATCTCCTACTTGAAGCCTATAAATAGAAGGGGTAGACCACTGTATAGAGGGGATGGGGGGGATTGCTGAAACAGACTATTGTAACACTGTGATCAATAAAGATTTACGAATTCATCTCTCAATCTCTCTCTCCATACTATTGTTGATCTCTGCCAAATCTAGACGTATCAACTGGCGCCCACCTGAAAAATAAAACGAGGGTGGTGGTCGGAGAAGACACAGTTTCCTCCGTTCATCACTTTCAACAATTCAAAATCCGTTTGTGAGCGAGATTTGAGAGCATAATTCCAGATCCCCTTTTTCAATCTATGTCGATCTTTTATTGAGATATAAAACAAAGCATCAGATCTCCTTTTTTCCGATCCATTACTCAGATCTGTCTTATCATCTTCATCCACCCATGGCGATCTACCTTTGTCAATCTTGGATTATCCTAATCCGTCGATCAATTCTCAATCAGCACAATACTCGTCGTCATCCCCTCAGCTCAATTTCAAGACAACGGTCTCGCAACATCTAATTCGATCAGTGGAGGCATCCAGGCGATCTCACGGCACAGTCACTGTCACCGTGAATCTCGGGTCGGCCACAACTTTCTTCATTCCGCCTCAACACCTCCTTTGCCTTCCTTACTGTCGCGAGACCGCCGCCACTCACTTGGAGCATACTCAACCACGCAGCTCGCCGTCTTCTGCCCTGAGACCAGTGAGATATCGTTGTTCACTGCCAACACAACGACTACCTCCTCAAGGTGGTGCTCGTAGGCGATTCCAATGTCAGGACTCGTATTGTCAGGGAAGTCTACAATTGGAGTTGAACTTTGCAGCGCACATAATCGAAATCGACGATGAGGTCGTCAAGGTTTAGATCTGGGTCACCGTCGGCCAAGGAAGCTGCAAGATACCATTTGACACGTAGTGTGTATGAAGGTCAAGAGACTACACCAAAAAAAAAAAAAGGCGTGACCCTCCTCGAGATCATCTCGGAGTAAGCGCATAAAAAAAAAAGTCGTGACCCTCCTCGAGAGAATTCTCGGAGTAAGCGCAATGAAAAAAAAAAGTCGTGACCCTCCTCGAGAGTATTCTCGGAGTAAGCGCAATGAAAAAGAAAAGTCGTGACCTCCTCGAGAGAATTCTCGGAGTAAGCGCATTGAAAGTCGTGACCCTCCTCGAGAGAATTCTCGGAGTAAGCGCAATGAAAAAGAAAAGTCGTGACCCTTCTCGAGAGAATTCTCGGAGTAAGCGCAATGAAAAAGAAAAGTCGTCACCCTCCTCGAGAGAATTCTCGGAGTAAGCGCAATGAAAAAGAAAAGTCGTGACCCTCCTTGAGAGAATTCTCGGAGTAAGCGCATTGAAAAATAAAAGTCGTGACCCTCCTCGAGAGAATTCTCGGAGTAAGCGCAATGAAAAAGAAAAGTCGTGACCCTCCTCGAGAGAATTCTCGGAGTAAGCGCATCGAAAAAGAAAAGTCGTGACCCTCCTTGAGAGAATTCTCGGAGTAAGCGCAATGAAAAAAAAAGTCGTGACCCTCCTCGAGAGAATTCTCGGAGTAAGCGCAATGAAAAAAAAAGTCGTGACCCTCCTCGAGAGTATTCTCGGAGTAAGCGCAATGAAAAAGAAAAGTCGTGACCCTCCTCGAGAGAATTCTCGGAGTAAGCGCAATGAAAAAGAAAAGTCGTGACCCTCCTCGAGAGAATTCTCGGAGTAAGCGCAATGAAAAAGAAAATTCGTGACCCTCCTCGAGAGTTGATCTCGGAGTAAGCGCATCAAACAAAAGAAGTAAGTCGTGACCCTCTTTGAGAACCAATCTCGGAGTAAACGCATTTCGTTTATGAAAGTTGTGATTATAAATCGTCTTTCATTAGTCCACGAGGGACTTAGGGACTCAAGGGCTCCTCAGTCCACGAGGGACTTAGGAGTTCAAGGGCTCGCTATCTCGCCAAGGGTTCAAGCGCATCTCGTAGAGGACTACACCGCAAAGAATCAGTCGCGAACCTCCTAGAGGCAATACTTCGGAGTCAACGCATCTCGTCGATGTTACCCTGTGATTGTGAACCTCTTAGTGGCGGTGCCTTGAAGTCGCTTTTTCGCCCGAGATGTCAATGTTCGGACTCAAGGGCTCCTTGAAGTCGCTTTTTCGCCCGAAATGTCCATGTTCGGGACCCAAGGGCTCCTTGAAGTCGCTTTTTCGCCCGAAATGTCCATATTCGGGACTCAAGGGCTCCTTCAAGTCGCTCTCCTGCCCGAAATATCAATGTTCGGGACTCAAGGGCTCCTTGAAGTCCCTTTTTCGCCCGAAATGTCCATGTTCGAGACTCAATGGCTCCTTCAAGTCGCTCTTTAGCCCGAAATGTCAATGTTCGGGACTCAAAGGCTCCTTCAAGTCGCTCTTTGGCCCGAAATGTCAACTTTCGGGACTCAAGGGCTCCTTCAAGTCGCTATCTCGCCCGAAATGTCCATATTCGGGACTCAAGGGCTCCAAGTCGCTATCTCGCCCGAAATGTCCATATTCGGGACTCAAGGGCTCGGTTCGTAAATCCCTTGAGTCCAAACACAAGGGCTTAATCTAAGAATTTTTCCCTCCGAGTGGATTAAGCGTTTTTTCACTCAGAATCCGAGTTTGTAAGTCTTTGGCCTCAAGGGCTCATAATATCTCTTTTCCCCGACCGAAGGGAGTCAAAGATTCATACCTTCGCTTATGAACCAAGAGTCATTGCCCCAGATTCGTGGAACCAAGAACTAATTTTAACTTCCGATGAGGCTCTCATCACAAGTTCAAGGGCTTATGATAGGGCTCGACCCAACATGCCTATCTCACGAGACGAGGGTCTATGACCCGAGAATAGTTCGGGAAAATAAATCGAGTCTTCTTGGATGATGAATGAGGAACAAAAAACTTTTGTCACTCCTGTCTAAGGTGAACTCGGGTAGACCAGACGGGTCAATTGGCCTAATGGCTGATGGGTGACATCAGCAAGAGAATCTCCTACTTGAAGCCTATAAATAGAAGGGGTAGACCACTGTATAGAGGGGATGAGGGGGATTGCTGAAACAGACTATTGTAACACTGTGATCAATAAAGATTTACGAATTCATCTCTCAATCTCTCTCTCCATAATATTGTTGATCTCTGCCAAATCTAGACGTATCACCCAACAACAGTGAAGGAACGAAAATAACACAAAAAAGCAAAACAAAGGGGATGTACTTTTATTTTTGTATTGGTTCAACCTTGCATGACCTGGTGGGGAAAATTAATAATAATGCTTATAACTTATAAGAAATGTTTAATAAACTAATTAATCCAAGAATTTGAGCTAAGAAAGAGTTTGTGGTTATTGTACCCGTGTTTTTGATACCATACCGAGCACTGAATTGAACCAGTGAAGCAATTGGCTACAGAGTTTTATCAGTTTAAGCAATAATGTAATCATATGCGATAAGAATAATAAGTGGTGGTGCCTCAAGAAAACCAGATGTCTGATACATATAGTAAATCGAAGGGCTGATACATAATTTCCCCTGAAATACAACTATACAAGAAAAACAAAACTAGTTCAACACAACTCAGTTTGATCATAGCAGGAAAGTTGAAAGTCAATGTACTTACTAGGAGTCTACAAGCATGGTGTACTGCAAAACCCTCTTACCAGTTACCAGAATGAGGGAAGGGAATCGAAAGTGGGAAGCTCAATCAACGGTTGAGCTGCGGAGGCTCAATACGCTCGATTGAGGTCGAACTGTGGAAGTTGGATCACTGGAAATAATTGGAATAGAAAAGAAACAAGCTGTGCAGTTTACGGATGGAGTAAATAATAAATCTGTTGCTATGTTATGTGTAGCTGTGATGTGATGGTTCCGTTGGGAACGGATATAAAATCTCAGAAAAAACGCAAGTATAGTTCCATCTTGATCTGGTAACGGAATGGGATCCATTGAGAACGGACGTCACTTTTGTAAGTGGTATGTATTCCGTTCAGAACTGAATGGGATACGTTGAGAACGGATATCACTTATATGTATTCTGTTGAGAACGGGTAAGATCTGTTGAGAACGGATGTCACTTGTATGTATTCCATTGAGAACCGAATGGGGTCCGTTGAGAACGGATGTCACATTACAAAAGTGGTATGTATTCCGTTTAGAACAGAATGGGATCCGTTCTCAACAGACCTGATGGATCCGTTGAGAAAGGATCCGTTCTCAACAGACCTGATGGATCCGTTGAGAAAGGATCCGTTCTCAACAGACCTGATGGATTTAGAACAGAATGGGATCCGTTGAGAAAGGATGTTACTTTTGCGTGGTCTCCGTTGAGAACGCAAGAACCCCAATCCACCAACGCAAGAAGAAGAACCTTTCTCCACCTCCCTCTTCCCTTCCGTTTGTTTCCCTGTATAGATAGATGAAATCCACAAGCAGCTCGTCAATTTCCTCAAAAGCTCCAAGTTGGATCGCGTAGAAACAAGCTCTGGCGTCATGGCGTGGTGGAAGAGAGATTCAGGTGTTTATACTTTATAGAGACGCACGGCATTTATCCAGATCACCCCTCCAGTTTATTGATATATTATATCATATCCACTCCTATGTAAACTTAACTTATTGAAAATTAGCAATAGCACAAGCGGGCGAGCCTACGGGCTACGGGGGCCTATTGGCAATTGGTTTGATAATTTTGACAACCGCTCATATATTTCCCAATTTTTTTTTAAAAAAAAATTCAAACTATACCCGTGTTCTTATATTTTACATATTTGTTCATTAGTTCGTTCGTGTATTGTTTGTATAATATAATATGGAAGCTGACTGACAATTCATCAAGCCTATTAATAAAGAAATTAAAATTAATGATTCAATTTTATTTAACACGAGTTGTAATTGGTTTCATACGAATTTGTGCTTAGATAAATAATATAATAATAGTATAATACAGAACCCGTACATTAGATGAGGGGTATCGGTGAAGATTGCTTTTTGGATAGCTATGCTTTATAGCTGAAAACATTCTTTCGGATGAATTTCGTTTTACTTTTCATATTAGAAAATTCCTCCACTTATTTTAAAAAACAATGTTTTATTTAACACTTTATCATTTACTTATAATTTCTTATTTGTATAAGACTTAACCCATAATACATTTGGCGTCAGGTTTGAACGCAGGGTCAAACAAAGGGCAAAGTTAGAATTTCAGATCAGCAAGATCCATAAAACTTTTTATTACTGAAAAAATATATGTACGACGATGACATAATGTCTAATCAAGCTTTTAAAGAACTTTGTTTTATTCGTTGTATCTAAATTTCCGTTTATATCGCACAATTATTATATTTGTTTTAACGTTGTACAATCGTTTTATCACCAATAAATGCTAAATCGCCACCCAACCGCTAAATCACACAAATCACATTTTAAAATCTTGAGTATAATAATAATTTTTAAATAAACAACTCTAAAATAATGTCGCATAAATAAACATGAAAAATCAAACATCCATTATGATAACAACCGAAGGTCTAGAATAATTATCCAATATACAAAATAATAATTCAAGAGTCAAGAAATCATTCATTGAAGAATCTCCTATTCTATTATAAGTTTTATCTTAATAAGATTTATTGTGGAGGGAGGAAGAAGGTGGTTCATTAGGACAAATACGACATGGATCATGTGTGATATTTTAGGAATCGTTACGCGATTCAAATCAAACACAACATGTCTAGCTGAATTCTTCAAATTTTTAAGATGGTCCTTGACTTCTTATATATATAATTGTTATTTACAAATATACTAGGTGTTAACCAAAATTTTTTATTTTCTGGTGGGTCCACGGACTTACCAATAATAACGTGGCTTCCCCACTGGTCAAACATGTTTTCTGCGTTCAGCCGGCTTCTCGGTCCATCCTATCGGATCGGGTCAGGTCTCGGTCCATGGTAACTCATTTCTCCGCTTAGTACTCGCGTATATAGTAGGACCCACGATTCATTAACTCTAAGAATATACGCCCAGTGCAGAGGCTATTTTAAACTACTTATTTTTCCGAACAATCACAAAATCTTATGACTTGCTCAATAAATTGGTAATGGTAATGGTAATATACCATCTACTGCTCATGTATTTCTTTGGATACAAGATAATTTGGAATGGATAGAACAAGAACATTACAATGGTACAGAATTATACAATTTTTTTTTTCAGGCGCAAGAATAAATATAGAAATAATCAGTGATAAAAATAATTGAAACCACCAGTGGGTAAACGAATTTGCAAAGCTGTTTCTTCAGATTTTAAGAATCTTGCTATATGTATGGTAGCTGCGGAGGCTCAATACGGTCGATTGAGGTCGAACTGTGGAAGTTGGATCATTGGAATTAATAGGAATAGAAAAGGAACAATCTGTGCAGTTTACGGAGTAAAAAATTAATCTGTTGCTATGTTATGTTATCATTGTTATGTTATGTTTAACCGTGATGTGATGGTTCCGTCGGGAACGGATATAAAAACTAAGAAAAATGCAAGTACATAGTTCCATCTTGATCTGGTAAATGAACGGGATCCGTTAACAACGGATGTCACTTTTGTAAGAAGTGGTATGTATTCCGTTGAGAACGGAATAGATATGTGGCACCAAGTCACTTTCAGTTTGGAGTTTGGACATGTGAGATGTGACAGTGTCCGGGTCAATTTCAATGCGGCGCTCTCTCCGTTCCCTCTCTCGTCTTCCCTCCTCCATTTCTTCTCTTCTTCCTCCAAGGGAAGCCTCCATTTTGAAACCCCTCCCTCTCCCTCCCCACAAACTCAAACCCAGGCCTCTCTGGAATCCACCCTCGCATGGTCCCTCACCTCCCTTTCCCTCCTCCCTTCCTCTCCTTCCCTCTCCGATCGCCTCTCCCTAGCGCGCCTTCCTTCCTTCACCGCACCCATCTACCTCCTTCACAAATCTCCCCACTCTCTGCATGTATATTAGATGTTTAAGATATAAATATTGTTAAAGCTAACGTGCACATAAATTTGGTTGAATTTAACCAATTGGTCCTGAGGTATGAAATAAGTACTAACCAGTTACCAGAAAATGCCATAATTTTTCAATACTGAAATAGCGCAAGATGTAATAAATTACAGCTCACTATTTTGATTTGCAGAGCTTATTTACAAAGACCAATAGGAACTTAACTCAAGAGTTTCTTAACAGAGGTACATCCATGAATGATTTCTTCCATTATTTTCCTTTCCTTGATTGAGTATCCTGTGGTTTCTGGGTGCTTAATTACCTGATTGTGCAATTATTTTAATCTATTTACACGATTCAGTCAAATTAAGGCTCATTATAGCTTTGCCTGTTTGGCAATTCATGCAGATATAGTCTTTTGGTCAAAGTGTTCATGTTTCTGTTTTTCTCTATCTTAACTGATAAGCTATGAGGGACGCAGCTAGTTGTCTTTTGTCAGGAAATCTCATTTCCTTGAATCTCATTTCGTCTCTAAGTGGAGATTGTGGTATACAAAAACCTAGATCTCTCTCTCGTCCTCCTCCCTGTAAACCTAGATCTGCATTGATTCTACTAACTAGTTACCAAAAAATGCCATAATTTTTCAATACTGAAATAGCACAAGATGTAATAATTACAGCTCCCTATTTGGATTTGCAGAGCTTATTTACAAAGAGCAATGGGAAGTTAAGCCCTGATAGAGCATTATTTGCAGAGCTTATTTACCAAGAGTTTTTTAAGAGAGGTACATTCATAAATGATTTCTTCCATTATTTTCCTTTCCTTGATTGAGCATCTTCTGGTTTCTGGGAACACACATGCTTGTGCAATTATTTTAATCTATTTATAAGTTTCCGCCAAAGTCTCATTATGGTCTTTTGGTCAAAACGTTCTTGTTTTGGTTTTTCTCTACTACCATATCTGATAAGCTATGAGTGATGCAGCTAGTTGTCTTTTGTCAGGAAATCCCATTTCCTTAAATCTATGCAGCCTTTTTCATGAGCATTTGTTGAGATTCTTTGTTCAAATCAAACTCAATGGTGCATACAAAAACCTTTGGGATTTATTTACCAAATTTTAGACTGACCCTTGGGTTATCTCCAAGTGGAGTAATTTGTGGTATATCACCATGTTAATGTACTCAACAATTACAGTTTGCGTAAATTGTTATTTCATAGATCGATGAAAGCATGTGCAAACTATAATATAACCTAATGTGAATAGTATATTACATCATAAATAGTTATTTGCTGCTAACATCTATTGTTAGAAAGTTTAAGAATTTGAATTTGAACCACTTTCATAGGTATACCCTTGCAAAATTTTCAAATTGTTGCCTGATGAATTCTTTTGTGAAGTTAAATTGTAGTCATGTTATGGAAAAATTAAAAGAAATGTTGATTTTTCTTTTTTCTTTTTACTGGACTGAGCTTGAATTAAAAACTAACTCAACGGGAGAGCATAAAAAACAAAAGGAGCTGCAACATCTTGATTCTTTACCATACTTCGTCACTTTTTCTTAGCCTAAGATTCTTGTCCTGTTCTCCTGTGGTGATGATGTCATTCCATTTAAGTGGTGCTATATGTGATATAGCATATTTGCATTTATTTTTGTAAACTATGTTCAATGATTTTGTGAAGCTGGAGTAAAGGATTTTCGACTAATTTAAAGCAATTTATCTAAGATTTTTTTTTTTTGGGGACAATTTGGTTGGTCTAACATTTAGACAAACCATTTGTAAATCAGCGAACCGTTGCAACTTATGATTGGGGGCTGAGAGACTTGATTATGCCAGGTATCACAGATCTACCTACTGTATATATTTATATACACCAAAAGAGTAGAATTATTTATTGTACCATAAGAAAATTTTGTGGGATGGTTGCATGCTGAGTCAAAATCTGCTATTAGGATCCTTCATTCATAGGTGCACAATTGCATAAATTAACAAGATTTCCTAAGAGGATAAAATCACCTTTCTAGTGGCAGTGGGCATAAAATTTGGATCAATGAAATTTGCTTTTACGGCTTTGAATATTTTCAAGCTTTGTCCACTATCCATTGAAATGAAAGAAAGCTGAATTTTATTTTTAAAATATAATCATACGAGTTTCAACCCATCTCTGTTGCAGTCAGGGGCGGAAACAGGATTATAGGATAAGGTAGACCGAGTTGATGAGATCAACTTCAATTAGACATTAGTAACTTAAAATTTCAATACTAGAGTAGGTCAAATACATTAGATAACCTAATTACCACTTATTTTTAATATTTTAACACTAAAAAATTTTTCGCTGTGTAGGCCAGGCCTATGCCTACCCCCGCCTGTATCCGCCCCTGGTTGCAGTAAACTGTGGAGCTTATTGTAATATATCTCTCATAGATATATCCACTATTGAAAGTAATGGGATTCCCAGGCAGATAATGGAATTATTTGAAAATTTTGACGGTATTTTGAAGAGAAATTTAAAAAAAGTTTCAAATAGTAAGATAAGTTTATGGGTTTGTGTTGGCGAATAGGTGTAATTTCTTTTAAATAATTAAATTTCATCCAATTTGAGTATCATCTATAATGTATCAAAGGTAATTAAATTCAAACCTTTAACAATGTGAAGCTTGGTTCTTTACTAAATATATACATTATTGTAATATCCATGACATATTCACTCGTAAATTATGTCTACAAGAATAAATTTCTTGTTTAAACTTGGATTTTGGTGATTGTCAAAATTGTCAAATTAATGATGTCCCATGAAGTTTTAGCTCTTAAATAAATCATTTATAAATATAAAAGAATTCCTGTTGCTGAAAAGTTATTAACACCATGATATTTGAGATTGGACAGATAATGTTTTAGTGGACCAGATCTTCCTGGGCTAACAAATCCATACAAATGGGGAAGAGACCAAAAGTGTGAAACATGTTACTATTACTAGTATTAGCTAGTCTGGGACCACAACGTATCAGAAGTGCAGTATCTGATACTCTAAAAGTGCCAGGGAAAAGTAACTATCTCAAAAAAGACGCAGGCAATAAGCTAACCAGCCAGTTTGCCTTTTCTTGCCCAATTGCTTGAAGGGGGTTAATAGAGTAGACCCGGTAATCCAATTCGATTATAACTGGAGATATTATCCACTTGGAAAATGTACATCTGACTAAGCAAATCCGAGCGATTGATTGCCCATTATTTCTCGTAATGTACTATGTCATAACCATGTTTCATATGCACTTCTTGCTTAGTAGGATTCAATTATACGTGTTCTAATATTGAGACTTCTTCTATGGTTGGTACAGAAATCTTGCCCTCCATGTTGGGTTAGGGTTATGGATACATCCAATGACCAACGAGCCGATTTTACTTTAAACTAGTCTTAAAGGTATGAGGACTTGATCCTTTCTCAAGATCAACAATTTTTAATGGTACCTATGATCATGATGCCGGAATTCATAATCTGGATGTACTGGAATTTATTCTTCTCATCTAGTTAATGCTAAATCATGTATCTGGTTCAGTTAATTTAGGTCAGATGTTTTACCAGGCTGCATGCAGGACCAAACAAAACCCAGTCTAGTCTTGATTTGCAATCTATTAGAAAAATAAATAGGCTAATGTTGTGACATTGACTTGAGAATATATATCCTGCTAGTATAGTGCTTGGAAAAAGAGAGCATCAGCAGGATAAGCCCACCATGATTCGCTTCAGCTGGTACCTTCTTGCACGGAGGTGAGACCCAGGCAAGGTATCATCTGGGGGAGGTCAAAAGTTGAGAAAGGCTCTTTTAGACAAAAATTATGATGGTGTGTATCTGTCATTCGTGCATCCTGAATTCCCCAAGCGGATGTGCAGCATCCAATCTCATAGAATGTAAAACAGGTGAACAGTTTAATTGATGGAACCAAATTTATAGTTGTGTCCATGTTGAATATATGGATTTAAGATTCATTTGTACAGTTTCTCTCTTCCTCTTTTTTTTTTAATGGAATTGTAGTTACATCTATATATATAATTATAGAGTAAGGGCATGAGAAATGTGTATAGCTTTACTGCAACGCAGTTAAACTGTGCAAAATATTTCCAACCGATATGGCTACAAATTCACTATGTATGACTTCCGTTTTGATAATTGCCATGTGGGTGCTAGAGAGCAAGGAGAGAACATTATATCTAAAAAAAAAAAATTAAAGCAATATTTCGAAAAGAACGAAAAAATAAAAAGTAAGATTCTATTATCTCATAGTGTTCTGTGGAATGTTTTGAGAATATAAAGGTGCTGTTTCGTCTTATATAATACCATTTAAACATTTCTCGTCCTTCCACAACACAACCGGTCAGAACAACCTCCCCAAACTCCAGCTATACTTGAAAACAAGTATATTTTTAACACTCCAGCTTTGCTAGCTAAATATGTCAAGGGGAAGGGATCCATTAGTATTGAGTCAGATAATTGGTGATGTGTTGGATCCCTTTGATAAATCAGCTACAATGCGAATTATGTACAATGGTGTGGAGATTACAAATAGTACCGGTATGAAGGCATCTCAAGTTGCCAGTGCACCGAGAGTGGAGATCAGTGGTTCAGATCAGAGTAGGCTTTACACACTTGTAAGTTAACCCTGATGGTTTGTTGGGTCATGAATTCATGATGTTTTATTGGGCTCTCTAATATAGGCTATTAACCCTAATTGTTTGTTGGGTCATGATGTTTTATTGGGCTCTCTAATCTAGGCCTGGTCTGGTCCAAGCATGAGTTGGATCCAAAAGGGCTCTAGAATTGGGGATGAAATTGAAGGTGAGACTATTCTCTCCTGAAATATTGAAACAATTGTCCATTTTTACTAATTACTCTTGCTTTAATTTTTTTTTACATTAAATATCAGTTTTTTACATTGTCTGTCTAATCGTTATTGTAAGGTTATGGTGGACCCTGATTCTCCTAGTCCAAGCAATCCAAGTAACAGAGAATACTTGAATTGGTATGCTTTCTTTTTTAGTATATATATACACTTCATAGTTCATAGTATCTAATTATCTTGTAATTGTTTTGTACGACGCAATGGTTATTCTTGGGGATTTCAATTTCTTGCAACTCAAAGTAACATGGTTTAAATTGATAAATATTTGTTCTTTGATCGTCAGGTTGGTTACAGACATCCCAGAAGCAAGTGATGTAAGTTTTGGTGGGTATTATTCATTTTTATTTCCTGCTTTCACATATAAGAGCGTACAACAGTGGGTAAGCAAATTGAATTTACAAATAAATTAAGAGCAGTTAATGTGATATGCGGCTAAAAGTCAAACTGAGAAAATACCTTCCTTTACTTCTACCGATTTTCATGCTGTTTTCTACAACAAGTAAAATAATCAGGCATATTGGCAAATATGCCATACCCTGTTGAACGAAACATCTTTCAAACCAAAATGTTGTTGAATGTCATTGCTTAGTGAAGCAATCAATTACTTATTATCCTTGTTAGATAACATTTTCTTAAAAGGATGAAGTGACTATTAAATTTCTAATGCCTTTCAAGCCACCACTCTATACAACAGTTTAGGAGTACAAATATCTAACGATACCATGCAGAAAAAAAAGACTTCTATGACCCTGCTTTGTTGGAGCTGAATACTTTATATGTGCGTAAGCCCAAGAGAGGAAAATTAAGGCAAAAATCTTTTGGCTTAGGGTTCAATTATGTCCTAAAAGTATTGAAGTTTTATTAGACATTTTCATATGATAATAACCTATCAACTCAATTTGAGATGCATACTTGAAGTAGAGATATAACATCACGCGATTCAAATTGACTGAAATACTTCCCATTTACCTAAAAAAATCAATTGTTTTATCTCTGTCTGATTTTAATTTTCTTAAACCAAATATGACTCTGAAAGCTTATACATATGAACATCTTGGCAGTATCATATCCCCATTTGTTTCAATTTTGATGCCACCCAGAAGCAAACTCAAGTGCTTTTAGTTGCCAGTTGCCACAATTAGCAAAAGAGCTCAATTACTCCCTCCTAGAAAGTAAATAAGAAAAAGAAAAAGAAAAAAAGACTATAACAAGAGCTTTCTATGCTATATAGCAATTTGCTAATTGATGTTTAACAACAGTAATTACTGAAACTAAACAAGCTGTACCACCATCTAAAGTATGTGAAAAACATTTCAGGAAATGAGGTAGTACCATATGAAGGACCGCGCCCGTCAGCAGGGATACACCGTGTTGCTTTCGTGCTATTCAGACAGGAAGTGAGGCAGAATGTTTTTGCACCGGGATGGCGTCCAAATTTTAACACCAGAGATTTCTCAGCATTCTACAATCTTGGGCCGCCTGTTGCGGCATTGTACTTCAATTGCCAAAGGCAGGGTGGTGTTGGTGGCAGAAGGTGCACAAATATTATATCAATAAGAACTAAACTAGCACTCTGTTACTTAATTAGATTGAGAAGAAAATAAATATTGAAACAACAACAACAACAACAACAATAATAATTAAATATGCATCCATTCGTATGAATTTGGAAGGATAAAATGAACAAAAGCTAGCATTGTTTAACGAGACCTTTGAAAGTTGATGACTTATAACAAATTAATACAGTGTTTTTGTGAACCGACTTTAATTAGCACATACAATATACATATTTGTCTCTTATGTATTTTTCTTTTGTTTAAAGGTTTTAAAGAGGGATTGGAGGATGCATCAAAGTCATCACCGTACCTACCGTTAGGAGTATAATTTAACAACTTCATTGCGTAGTTGGTGTTTAGTTAGACATCATGCAAAATATGACTAATGCTAGACAGTGTACTGTCGATTATTGTCAGAAGTTTGGTATTAATTTAGAAAGAATTTCCTTCAGCTAAAGAAAAGAAAAAAAGGGAAAAGAGAGAAGATGCTCATATGCTTGTTCCAATTAATGTTGTGTTAAATAATTTTCTGCGCAATTTTGCTATGGAGAATCAAATGTAAATTATCAGAGCAAATTGGAAGAGTTCCATTGATTAATTGAGACCATGTGGGTGTGGCTGTAAAAGCAGTGGTCAATGGTCATTGTCACCATCGGGCTGTAAACAGCTACTAGCCTACTATGATCTACAAAATTAGATTCTTTGCCGATGTGCCATTTGGAACTTTTTTAATTTAGGTGCATGTTTTTATTTCTCAATATTTGAATTGGCCATGGAATCTACGACCTAGCATGTACTGCAACTTCTGAATTGTATAACTACAAAATATGAACTTAAATCTGTAGAAACTTTATATATATATATATATATATATATATATATATAGTTTAGCTACGGTGAGTCGCGACTCACGGACCCTCCGGTGAGTCGCGACCAAAACTCCTAGATCTAGATCAAAATGACCGATCCAAACCGTCCAATATGATCTCCCTATTGAAATCTCCATGTAGACCGAATTTTTCATTTTTTCGAAATTTTTAAGTATTTTTTTGAAATTTTAGAAAATCGTTAATCTAATTGGTTCTGAACCATTAAAAAACATCAGTTTTTAAAAATCCGAAAGAAATACTTAAAAATTTCGAAAAAATGAAAAATTCGGTCTACATGGAGATTTCAATAGGGAGATCATATTGGACGGTTTGGATCGGTCATTTTGATCTAGACCTAGGAGTATTGGTCGCGACTCACCGGAGGGTCCGTGAGTCGCGACTCACCGTAGCTAAACTCTCTATATCTCTACTACTTATAAAGCACCCTTAGCAAGGTCGGTATTTTTCACACAAAGGGGTCCAAACAATTTTGTTAGCATCATTATAAACCATTGATCAATATGATGTACGGTTTGGATTGCTATTTCTATAAAGAAGTCGACTCTACACACAAATAAGTCAAGTCGCTGGATGGTAGCGCCATCTCTTGAGTAGCAATACCTCCTGGGTTCGATTCTTTGTTTTTGCGCTAAACCATTTTCCTTTTTTTCGCTGCATACAACAAACGTATTTCGCTGGTCTCTATAGAAAAATATCACGTATCTTTCCCCTTCCCCTCCGCAGCGATCGATCAGATCCCATTTGCTCTCCAGCGATCGATCAGATCTCCTCTCTCTGCTCTCTCTCGATCTGATATGGAAACATTCTAGACTGATATCTTTCTCCTTTCTGTATTTCCCTTATTCGCCTCTTTCCTTCTTATCGTAGCAGAAATGGAAAGAGGAGCCAGCGCCGCTCATAAGATCGTTGCTAGGGTTTCTTCTCAGAACTCTCTCTCTCTCTGCTATTCCTTGATCAAAACCATTGATTTCTCAAGTGTTGCTCCTCCCTCTCATACCTTACCCAACAAAGATTTTCGCCCCACCTCCGCTGTACATTACCTCATTTTTCTTCTCCGGCCAGTTTCCACAATCACCGTTGTGCCTCCTCCTCCGACCACAACTCCCATTCCCAAAATCTTTCGCCTATCTGAAATGCTCTCTGTTTCCTCAGGATCTCTCTCGCTTATTTCTCCGACAAACCCTCTCACTGGTTTCGTGGAGCCATACCGTTGCTCCTCCTCCTCTCTCGCATTGCTAGGTCTAAGAGTAAAGATAAATGATCTAATGACAACATTGTTCATGAGCTCTGTAGATCTGAAGAAGGCAGTGGGTGATTTATGATCTTTTTGTGATCCTTTTTTTTGAATTTTGGTAATGTTTCATTGTCTCGAGATGATTTTATAAAATTGAACTTGAATTTGTTCTGATTGGTTAATTATCTATGCAGGGTTGGGAAGACATCGCTGATGAACCAGTATCCTTCAATTTATTTTGCTTTTTCGTTACTATGTATGTTTTTTTTTAGAAAAAATACTAAATTGAATGATTTTGTCCTTTGTGTTCTGTTTTATCCTTGACAATTTGAATAGATATGTGAATAAGAAGTTTACCAACCAGTACAAAGCAATTGGGGCTAATTTTCTCACCAAAGAAGTCCAATACGAGGATCAGTTGTTCACCTTATAGGTATAATCTTAATCTCTTCATACTATGCAAGCATGAAATATTACTCCCTTTTGTTTTACATTATCTTCTTTGTGTCTGTGTACATGTTTCGTAGAAATGTTGATCTTAGCTGTTATTTAGATGTTTCACTTCTTTTGTTGGCCGAAAGATTCTTCTAGATTATTTTATCACTTTGTGTTCAATTTGGCACAAGTGAATGCTGGTTACGCTTGTTTTCTTGGCTTGTAGTGGTATGGCACTACCAATTACCAGATTAATTGACATGAGATTGTAATCTGTTGCTATCAGTGCATACTAGAAATGAAGTCATCAGAGCATCACAATTTCATACAATACCAATATTATACTTGTGCGGATAACTGGTACTGTACCATATGGTTTCTAACTTATGTAAGGCTGTAGACACATATAACTGGGTGCATCCGTTTTGCTCTTTTAGTTATTATCAATATTAATGTTTTATTTTTCTTTCAAATTCTGACAGCCATTGATCCAGCACACTGATGTGGCAACTGCTACGGAGGCAAAGAATGCAGTGGATGAAACAAGCATACCATGGTTGTGCGTGTTAACAACAAAATGAAATTTTTATAGAAGGAAAAAGGAAAAGGAAACTAATGATATTTTTTGGACTTCTAAGACTAATTAGGGTAGTTTTCTTTGAATAGATATTTATTTCCAAAGCATGTAAGAACTGCTATTTGCACATGACCTATTCAACACACAAAGATCTGAATATCAAGTTCCAGTCAAACCAGAGCAGGTATGGATTCTGGCACTGTTCTTCTAACTTTTCATGGTTAAATTTTGAAGAAATTCATTAATCTTATTAAACTAAATTTGATGTTCTTCTTGTTTCGAATTGTGTAGGGATTTAACCAATCCTTGCCTTTAATTTCAAATTTTGCGAGTGGGCCTGATGAAAAGATAAAAGAGCCAGTGACCAATGTCCTTCCATCTTCTATAGGAAATGTTCAATATACTGTTATGGTTGGTGTACTTCGCACAGTATGTGATAACCTGTTGCATATTGTTGTCATTGGATATTCTATTTTTTTTTCCTCGACATTAATTTTGATTGTTATTTTCAGTTATTCTCTGCCTTCGAAACTGTACAGAAGATAAGTAATTTTTGACAAGCTGGGAGAATTGCAAGCCTTGATGCAGTATCCAGGTGAGATTTTAACCTTGTTTGTTGTGAAATTCAATGTATATTATGTTTAGAAGCATGCAAACAATGATAGTTATTTTTTTTTATTTCAATTGTAATCTCTCCTTATTAGATGTGGTAGTTGTCGCTGGGTTAAAATTACAAGTTTGTCTTACCAGTTGAGCAGGCCAGATATGACCATTGGACCAATCAAATGGTATTTCACTGGAAGGATCCCGAAGTATTTAGTCAAGGATTTGTTGATGGAGAACATATAACTAGATGGCATTATGCACTTAATTATCTTATATACCGACTTCTCAGGGAAAATATTCAAGTGATGTGGATTTGTGGACAATGTGGTGGATGGTGATTAATATATGCGGATATGATGCCTACAGGTTAAATCTTTTTTCTTTTTTTAATATAGAATTTTGCTTTCTTTCCTCCCTAATACTTTGCCTACAACAAAATATCCTTCAAATGCTTTTGTAACTTTGTCAGCTTTATACTGTTAGGTTCTAATTGGAAGATGAAATGCCTTGCTACAATTATTACCTAAAATTATTTTTAGCTGCAACACTATGCATTCAGTACAGTCAACCAAGTTAGGAAGAAAAAAGGTATATGACGATACCCGTTGGTACCAGAAAGTTAGTGTTACAAAAGTCATGCCATTTATGTTTGCTTATATTATGTGGTAGCACATTTTCATATGATTAATTGATCATGTCATTTATGTTAAATGCATTCTTTTGGCGAATTTCCTATTTTACCCTCGGTACTTTTTTCAGTTTCAAATGTATATGTCCCAAATATTACATGACTTATGCGTTTCGTTGTTACATGACCTAATTGACAACATAATTTAATGATAATATATTGGGTCTTTTTGAAAAATAATATATAGTTTGAGGCTTTTCAATTGTGTATGTCTGTGGAGACACGCGCACCAAAGAGGCACAACAGCTCGTGTCTCTTTTTAATGAATCTTTCTTGTGAGTTTTGTGATTCTAAGATACATTACCTTTCATGCTTAATCTTTCTTACTTTCACTACGATTAATAAATGCCTCTGAATAGATAACAGTCATTTCTCGTGTATGGTCATTCCTTTTCAGTTTTGATTTTGGATTTATGAATTTATCAAGAGTTTCAGTATTTTCATTTTATTGCTCAGATATTTTCCTTTTTTGCAGAGATGAGGCCGATCCCTTCCCTTTGATTCATGGTTAGATGCAATCCCATGCAGGTTCATGAGGTGTTTTACTACATTAGTCAAGTATTACCAATGATGTGAGTTTTCACGACTTATCTCATGAACATATTTATTTCTTTTGATTTTCAAATTTCTTTTGATTGCTTTTGCTGATATCAAAGTTAGTCTTTATCTTCTCTCCATTCTCAAATTTCAATTTTTTTTTTATTTCTGCTACTTTTTCAGCTACCGTTATCGATGTAAGTACTAAATGCTAGATAATTTGTTTGGAACCACTCAGCTAATGATTTCTTAAGACATTCTCTTTTTTCTTGATTTAAGTTTTACACTTTGTAAAGAAAATAAAAAATTTAATTATCCAGTCAAATACCAGTACCCATATTGCTATAAAGTTGTGCGTGAGCATTATGAGTGGTCTAACTATTTCCGAAAGAAAAAAATATCTACTATATATAACTATATATTAATAACAAGATGGTCAAATGTTGTAAAAGAATAGAAAAGATGATTTGTATTACTGTGTTCTCTAACTAACAAAGTTGATGTCCTTTTATATATATAATAAACATCGTTAAGGAAGCTGAAATCAGAAATTTCTCCTAACTTTACCATTAATTGGTCCTGTTTGGACTTTTGTATACTTTCAGTTATTATTTTCAAATTTTCGTGTATTAACTTTCTAAATATCTATATATTTTAGTATTAAAATTTATTTGTGTTAATGAAATTATAGTCTGAGGTCATTCATTACTGATGATACAGTTATTATTTTTTAATAAATTGTGCTTCATAGCTATATTTTTCTAACCGTGATTGATTTATTGCCCTTATTGTGCTCTTCGAAAAATCAATGTGGTATCCAAACGGACACTCCATTAATTTGGGTTCACTAACTTTCCATTAATTTAATAGTGAATGGAGTCCATTTATTACTACTGCCGTTATTTTTTTTTTCTTGAATAAATTATGATTCATTACTGTATTTTCCTGGAATCGATTGATTTATAACCAAATTCTTCTCATTTATGATTTTTTGGTTATTAATCAATTTGCTACATTTATTCAGGCGAACGTTACAATTGAAGACGAAGGATACTTGACTGATGACCTATGTAGGCTACATATATAATGATAAATTTCCGCTTTATTAAATAAAGGGAACTTATATATCTTATCATATCACTAATTCCTTTAACTTTTTATATTTTCTTTTTCATCCCGGTGATTTATGCCTAAATAATAAACAACTTTTCTTTTCTCATTGTACCTTATTTATATAAGCAGGGACTTTGTTATTCTAATCTCTTTGCGATAAATGATTTGATAATTTCTTAAAACATGTTGATATTAATATTTTAATTATATATTTACATAAATATTATTAGCATATATAAAAAAAATTGTATAAAACAAGATATATACAAAAAGTCTTTAAGATTTTGAAATATATCAGATGAAAAAAATGCCCGCACATTGAGCGGGCACTGCTGCTAGTATACATATATATATATATATATATATATATATATATATATATATATATATATATATATATAAGTATCAGTATTATAAATAAAAACCCGTGGAAGTCCGCTGATGAAATTTTATTCAGAACTCGACACGGCAGCAAATAATGTTTGGGTGTTAATCATTTTATATTCATTGATACAGAAATTCTGTGACCAAATATGTTGCTGACAATAAAGGTCGTAAAAATGACCCGTCTCAAGAAGAGACGCTTTAAAGGCAATGCATATGCATAAAATCATCGCTGCCATTTTTTTTTTTTTTGCACATTTCTAATTTCATTTCATTCATCAATCATCACCGCCTCCTGTTTGCACATGCTCGGAGACGCCATTGCGCCGATTCTCTCTTCTCCGTCTCTTTCTGGCTCAGCGATGAAGACAAAGACGGTCACTCAACTCTCCCTCTTAATCAACCCCCCTCAAATCAGGTTATTTTATTCCCTCTCTTCCCATCCACTTTTTTCTACGCCTCTTTATATGTGAAGATTGACACAACAATCAGACCCCGAAAAAAATTGAAGAACTAAAATCAGAAATAAAGATCTGCATGGAGGATTGTTTGGGCAATTGAACAATGAAAATGTAAAAGCTAACCTAATTTTGCTGCTTGGGCAACTGGTCTTCTTTTTTTGTGTACAGTGTATTGTGCTATTATTTTAAAATTTGGAATATATTAAGTGAAGTTATTTTTAATTTATATCTAATTTCGAAAATGATCTTCATTTATGTGAAAGAGAAATTAAGGAATAGACAGACAAGAAGGAGATCGATTATGCCAACTTCTTCCCATCTAATCGACCATTGCCTAAGCCATCACTCCTTTCGTAAAACTGTATGACTCTTTTCCTCAAAATTTTAATTTTCAACTTCATCTGTTTTCAGTCGAGATAGATATTTTATACTTTTTGAAATTTTCGACTTCATTTGAATTGAGCTGAGATAGAAAGTATTGTCAGTAGTTATTTGATCCTTTTTAAAATTCCCAAATAAATAGTTATTACAGTAAATTTCATGATGAAATAGAATGATAATCGAATTTGGCAGTTTAAATAGCTGAGCTGAGACCTTGAATTGATATGTTAAGGATGGCAGGTTGTAAGGAATAAAACATAGCATATGTTTGAAACAGAGATAAAACGGTACCAAAGCAATTGGGTTAAATTGTAGTTGAGATAAGGAGGGTTCATGGATATGAATCTGTACTTGCTTTTTAGAATTTTTTTTTCCTTTTTGTATTTCTTTTGCTTTCAGTAATGAAAAATGAGTGTAATTTCATTGTTTTCTGTTATTTAGTCTCTTGAACTGAAGAGAGATGGCACTGAGAGATGTGTGGCAACTAGATAAGCTGATTGTTAGCTATTGCAACCGGGGTGGCAACAGTAAGGTACATCTTCTATTATTTCTTTTTTTTTCAACAAATATTTTTGTACCAGTTGCAGCTGTTGCGATACCATCTCAGCTTCTATCACAAATTTGTATCTATGGAGAAGCTGTAATTTACTTAGACTGACCATAAACATGCGCCTCTCAAAGTTTGGTTTTACAACAACAGAAAGAAACATGACAGAAAGGTTTGCAGATTGGCTCCTTTCGATTGGAAATGGTACAGAAACTCCTGTCCAGTTTTCTGATGGCAATGAATCTGATTGGATTAAAGTCCCAAAAAATCTGTTGATAGAACCTGGAGACGATGCAGTCCAAGCTATTATTGATGCCACCTATCCAAAATTGAGCAATTTGTTTGCTGACGGTCGTTACTTGCGATCACGCTCAATAATAACATTCTTTCAATTATATAATCTTGCTTTTCGTTGGTGTTTTTTTTTCTACAGATAACAAATTTTACTATGATTAAAGTTCTGGGGTTGATACCGGCTTTGGACAGTGTACCATCTCAGACTGCAGCAGAAGATACTGACCATGAGGAGATGCGGTTAATTTCATGTTGCTTAAAGCTGTAACTATAATAAGCTGTACTTATGTGTTTGTCTGTGTGTCGATGTATTATATTGTAATAATGGGATTGGTGTTTGGAACAATACGGAACCCAAAATTTTCCTTAGGCGTAATATTTCTATCAATCTTTTATTCATTCTTTAACTTACAGGACATGTAATATCAGTGCTTTCTGATGATTCATTAAATTATGTATTGTTTTTTCTTTGGTGTTGGAAATATTCTGGTAAAAACATCAATTTCTATTTGCCACAATAATATATTTTGCGTTTGCCAATTTCTTTTTTCTTTTGGGTTTATGTGCAAACTTACATGTCTATCGGGTCGGATCTGAATGCAACATTATCTAGCCACTTTATATTGAAGGAGCTAACTCCAACGAAATGCAATAGGTACTGTAATGTTTTGACAACGGGTACAGCCGTATAGGTTTTGCGCCGGTATGATCTGAATTGGTTTTGCCCTGTAGTTATTCTAAAAGATATCATCGTTATTCTCTTTTAACCCCTGATCTTCGGCCAATTTAACTACGCCAGTTTAAAAGGAGGCAACGTATCTCCAATCGATTCCCCTCTTTGTTTAAAACTTTTTTATTCCTTAAATAATTAAAATTATTTTTATATTAACACGGATTACAATTTTATGTTAATCAGCAATTCATATTATATTCTTTACTTTATTTTTTCGTTATGTATTGTTCCGTTTTCTCCTAACAGATGGGGTGTACAGTTTCATAGGTATTCTAATTAGATGCCATAGTATTGGGGACATTGAGTACGAGCTGAGACAAAGGCCAATTTATCGTGTATTACTTAATTAACGCCACTGTTGGCGTATTTCATGGCACACGATTTATGACGCCACTCTTTATTTCTGCCATTTTGAATGACATTCTACATTGTTATAATGAACCATCTTAATTGGGCCTGTACTGTTACACTTTCATTTAAAATTATATATATTTTAAATTTTACAGATATTCATTGCTTTCTTTATCATGATCTATCTTCATTGAAATAATATATATTTTTTTGACATCTCAAAAAAATTTATATTTTTTTAATGGAAACTTCATTTATTATTATTTTTCATTATAATGATAATCATGGTAGTGAAATTGTACCGTTACATAACTCAATAATATTTAATAATTATAATTGCATTTAACCGTTTAGTTCTTTTTTAAATTAATAGCCTTTATGTACACCAGCGTTATCAAATCTATACATATTGTGTAATTACCGTGTAATTTAATTATGCCGTATATCCGATATGTGGTTGGCATATTTCGGGGCATAATCAAAGGCTATACATATTGTCTAATAACGGTTACTTACTCAATTATTTCTTTTTATATATCGCTCAATTCACAAACCAATCATCTTTTTTGGAATTTCTTTTTATATCAACTGTTTGCATACACGATCCTCAGCTTACAGATACATTTTACATCCGCTATGTTTATTCATATATATATATATATATATATATGTTGATCCAATAATTTTAATTGACCTATTACTCGCTGTCTCGCACTTTTTCCAGTCCGACCACGGAAGATCAGATAGTCTTCTATGGGGCGAAGAAAATGCGGATCAGATACCCCTCGAGCATCTTGAGACCCGTCGTCACTGCCCATTCCAAATGAATGAAGGGCACTAATGCGGTTCTAAGTACCTCGAGAGTTGATTGTTTGTCGTAGGTCCTTTTTTTCCAGTAGGCGCAAGCCCCTACTGTTAATTACCTCCAGACTCAGTTACGGCCTGAGCCAAGAGTACCTCTAGATCGGGATAATCAAAGTTCAAATGCAGTAAGTGGATGAAGTCCATTTTAATAAAAGGATTATGTCTTGATGGGGAGTTTCAGGGTGAAAAGCGATGCAGAAGAGCAGCTATTTTAACAGAGCCATGCAAACATGAACGATGGGGTTTAATTCTTTAGTTTCACATTTTAGGACATTTAGGTTGCTTTTACTTTGCTGTGTCAGGCTTAGTGCCGCTACAGAAATTTTTGAGTTCGATGCTAGGAAATTTAGTATCCTAGATCAATCCTCAATCGTTTGGGGATTTAGAGATTTTGGGATTTCGTTCAAGTCTTGAATACAGCTATGCCTTCTCTTGACAGGAACTTCAGTGATAATTCAGAATTGACCTTTCCCTTTTCTCAATCTGAACATCGGGAGGGTGTCTCCTTCAGGGCGAAACGCGATGCAGTCTTGAAGGGACGAACTTTTGACTTTTAAGACTTTATGTCACTTTAGATTTTGTGTCTCTTGAATCACTTTTAGGCTTTGTGCCATTTTGACTTTATGTCATTTTGACTTTGTGTCACTTTTGGACTTTGTGTCATTTAGACTTTGTGTCATTTAGACTTTGTGTCATTTTTAGACTTTGTGTCATTTTTAGACTTTGTGTCATTTTGACTTTGTGTCATTTTTAGGTTTGGACTTTTAATTTTTACTTTAGGATTTCGGACTTTTGAGTTTAAATTCGCACTCTTGAGTTAGCACTTTTGGATTTTAACTTTTGAGTTTAACTTTTAGTCCTTGATATTTTCGGGTTTGGTTTAAAGTTTGAGCTTTCGCATTTTGGCATTCTGGACTTTGGACCTTTAATTGTGACCTCTGAGTTTTAGGTTTTCGGTGTTTAGTTGAGATTTTGAGTTTGGACTTTTAAATTTGTACTTTTAAATTCCTATTTTTTTTATCTTTTATTTCAATTTTGTTTGCGGGCTTTAGCGTTTGACTGTACCTATTGCAAGGAATGTCAAGTGTACCTGCTGTCCAGAATATAAGCTATTCAGATGTACCTGCTGTCCAGAACATAATTTGTTCAAATGTACCTACTGTCCAGAACAAAGAATATTCAAAATGATTTTCTTTTGCCTTATTTCCTTTTCTCCTTTTTTTTTTATTTAACCATATGAATATAAATTTATTATTATCTATGGTCATCCTTTAATCCTTCTAATTCTAAAATGTTTTATACTTTGGTGTTTTGGCATGACATGGCACATCAAAATATTCCTCATATTTTTCTTGACATTTTGATATTTTATGGGAATTTTTCTGACAATCTAACTATTTTTAATGCATTTTTGAAGTTTTCTGCTTCGCACAATTTTCTGATTGGCTGTAGTTGTGCTGTTTGCTGTTTGCTTGTCAGAGACCCGTTGTGTGCAGGGTGCCACAGGAGATCAGGGGATGCACCAGAGATGATTGGGTCGCTTGGCTCACGCTCGAGGCCGTAGACTGCGTGGGCTCGAGTTTGGTCCATATCCGTCCTGTAGATCCTGTCGCTGACGATATCCAACGATGCACCATGTCCACGCGACCCCTTTCTTAGAACCGTTAGGTTTAAGATCCGCCCGTTGAGGTTTCGTTAAGATTCGCGCTGGTCAATCATCCCTTACTGTTTGACTCCACTGAAGGAAGCTAGCCATGGTGAAATGGGTTGACCCGTCAAGATTTTGCTGAATTATCCCCAAGGTTTCACTACACCATTGCTGGTAGGAAAGGGTTGCTTGGTGTCATGCCACCTTCCTCTTTAAGTTAGTTCTTCCAATTTACCATTTTAATGAAGCTTCCCCCAAACTTCATTCGTTCACTGAACATAATTTCATGTAAGCTGTCCTCTATTGACTCTTGTATAATTTTCACTCTGTGCTTGTCTGACTTCAGGCCATTCCTTTCTGCTGATTATCACTACATTCCTTTGGTTTGGATTCCTTAAGTACTTTATGGCTGGTACAGGTGTGGTACACAAAATTACCTGTTCACTGGTACATGGTGACATGTACTGAGGTTTAAATTGCCAATTCTTTTTATTTCATGATAGGGGTTTAATTTATAGCCAGGGATTCAAGGTGCTTATTTGGACAAAAGCTGGGCTAACATTGATTATAGACATCCATGTAGGACTATCTTATTCACTTTGACCCTCAACATTTCTTTATATTGCACAACTCCTCGAGTTGTAAAATTTCAGAGTTTAAACAATTTCATAGTTTCACCTTTATCATACCTACATGTGAACTTTATGACAGGGTTGGATCACCTTCCCCTTCTCTTCCACATAAACATAGTCTTGCACACTTACTGGTTATGATTCTCTTTGTCTTCCTTTATACTCTTAGTTTACCAAGAAGTAACTCAAATGCTGACTTAGATGACCAATGATATTATATGATTTGACTCCAGCTACTGATGTTTTGACTCCATAACTTTTTTTAAATAAAATAAAAGGGCAACGTGTCATGTTGATTGTGAGGGAAACATGTCAGTAAGATAAATTCTGAAATTCACTGACTTCATTCATTTTTTATTTAGTACTCTATGTATGTATTTTTCCTATTCAAGTACTGGCCTATCAAACCTTCATTTTTTTTATTTCCTTAAACTTAATCTTGAACAGAAAGGCAGACAAGGACTGTTTTATTACTCACATTTTCTCAGGATGATGACATGATGGAAGAAATATACTAAATTCTTACTCACTTTAAAGAACATCACTCTAAAGAATTAATTTAATGATGTGACTTCTTAAACAAGAACATATCATTTTGTCTCCTTTTTTCTTATGAACCTGATGGGCATGAAACTCAATTATTTAGAAATTTCTATTTATATATATTTTTTTTGACCCTTTGTTAACAGTAAGCAGACTTAGAGAGAGAACCCTGTATGCATTAATATATATTTTTGATGGCAAGAACTTAGCCTATTAACACCTAGTTGTAAGCTGTGCACAGGGTAAACTTAATAAAGACATGATGAAAACTATGACATCTACTGAGATAACTGAGGCCAGGGACTAGCATAGCATCCATGGAGGTGGAATCCAAGTCACGCTCTCCAAGAAGCTAGCAGCCCCTAACCAATTATTAAAGAGCAAAATACTTGTATTAATGCAAATTACTCCTATATGCATGACTTCTCAGAGGCACAACTGATGTGAATGAGTATGGAATCTATGTCACACTCCTCACCAATGCAAACTCTAGCAGATCAACAAGATAGAAGAGAAACCAAAAAAAAACAAATGCTTTAAAAAGGATCATTTTATTCATATATTTCTTTTGGAGGCCATTACAGGAGGTTACATTTATTACCTTGCAAAACTTGATTTTCTAAACCGACAGAATTTCAACTAGTTAATTGGCCTCCTCTTCTTCTTCAAGAGGAGCTTCTTTTATAGGAGATTTCCAGGGTTTGCTAATTTCATCATCTGGACATGTGGCAACATCTTGTATCCTTGGCATTTGATGGAGGGTGGAGATGCACAGATGTCAAACCGCCTTTCTTCTCTCTTCCTTTCTTCACTTGGTGATTTCTACTATCTGATTTACTTCCCAATCATTTCTTAACACTTGGCATTGATTAATCATTCATGGGATATCAGCATGATATTTCACTTCTTTTCACTTGCTTCTCTGACAGGTGGGATCTCTGTGTTGTTTGATAAGGGATAAGATCAAACCTTACTGTTTTCTATGTCTTGGAGAGGGGGTAGTGATTTGGCGCCAGAATAGGGGTGCACAGGTGGCATTCATCTATGCCCTCATAGGCAGTGTATGGCTAAGATGCTTTTGTAGGAGGGGATCGAGTTCTGAACCCCAATTTACAGCTAAGTAATAGGCTCTTTCCTTTCTCAATTTGCTTTTATCTACATAACTACTTGAGGTTTTGAACTGGAGTCATCTGTGGTTAACACATAATCTCAATAATACCCTTCAATGCATGTGCATTTGACCCTTAAGTAGAGGGGCAAAAGTGGAATTGAGACCCCAGTGGCCTATACCTTATCACTGAGTTTCATTTGGTTGGTTAATCTCTGGTGTTTGCTGTTTCACTCAAATGAAAAGGGTGTTCCTCTTTGTCAGGCTTGAAGGAATGCTGTCGATTTTTTATTGGTTGGGGGTTAATTGGTTTAACACACATGAAAGGCATTCCTGAACAGTTCTAGGCTTTACTAGTTTTATCTCATTTAATCATCATTTCCTTTAATTGTCTTTAAATTTTCTTCTTGGAATGTTAAGGCTCTTTTACACCCTCAATTATGCCTTTAATTTGATTTAATTTCTGCCTAATTGTAGGCTTGTCAGACGGTGTAGTATACTAAAGGGGTAAAATTGGGATATTATGCTTTTTTCATCTGTTGCTTATGTGTTACATTCTTTTGTTTTCTCTGCATGTTCCAGATCTGCCCATGGGCCCACCAAAGAGGACTCATGCGCTGCATCTCAATAATTTGCATTTTCAGGTCTCTTTTGCTTCCCCTTTGTCACATATGACCCTATACAATGCTCAAAGAAGGTATTCCCACTCCATCATCTGTCCGTTCAATGTGTTGTGTGTGGTGAGATGCATGATGACCTTGGAAGGTGTACTTTCAGTCAGTCCTTTTCTTTACTTCATGCCTCCATCACGTCCTGTGTAGTATTGATGACTTTGTACTATGGAAGGCAAAGTGATTTCGTCTTGATGCATCTAACGGCTACAACCGCAGTGGTAAGTTCACCTCCCCCTGTCAAAAGAATTCCTATTGTAGTAGGCCTTCTTTATTCAGGTTATAGACTGCAGGGGGTAGAACTATGCTCTCCATTGTCCCGTTTTCGTACTGTTTCATTGCCTCTTTCACTGGATATCTCCAGTGATGTGAGTTTTGAGTTCCTATTAGCTTGTGCACGCCTTCCTCTCTTCTGAGATTCCATTACATTATTTGCCAACCCTGTAGAGCCTCTCCTACTTCCTATTGCCACAAACAATACTGCCTGGTGCGAGTTCCGCTAGGCTTGAAGCTTCGGTCAGCCAATACTCCAGTATCCTCTTTCTCCTCTTGCAATTAACTCAATTGGCGTATAATTCCTTTATTACAAAGTCACCGCAACACCCCCAGTGTTTCAATTGGTCGTTTCGCCAGGTAATTTCGCATTTTCACTTTTCCTAATTTCACAACCGTGCCTGTCATTCGTCAAATTCACCGCCTGACACCCCCCGTGTTTGACATCGATAGGTTTGTGATGAAGTCCTCTATGCAGTGGTGTGCTTCATTAAAGTCGCGGCGACGTGCAGCGCCGGAGAGAGGCGAAACCTTGGCTGGCCATCGCGTTCTCCCCTCAGGTCTGTACTGTCCCCTTCTTTTGTTAACAGAAAGGACGGGGCCCACAGAGACGAACCAATGAGCACCCGCCATCTGTCTCTTTTCTCCCCCTTTTTACTGAATGGATTTGGGTTTCGGGTTTTCTATTTGTCTGGATCCGATCCGATGGGACGAATTTAGGTAATTTGGGCCTATTTCTTTGAGTTTGCAAACCGGCCCACATCCATAGGGCCTTTTGTTGTTGGGTTTGATTTGGAGTCGGATCAGATTGGGCCAGAATAAAATTTCATTAAAAATAGTAGAAATTTTAATATTTCGATGCACGGGCTTTCTCTATGTCCCATCTTGGTTATGGCGTTTCGTTATGGCTATGTCATCATGATAAAGATGGATTAAGATTTACGAGGGTCATGTTTTTTTTACCTAGCGAATTATGTACCAGGACCGAATCATTTATGAAATAAAATTCCATTTTCCCCTTTTTTTTTTTTAGCATTTTTTAGAGGCAAACAAATGCCCCCCACCAGAGCGGATTGTGAAACTTGAGCGTGGAACAATTTGCTCTGGTGCCCCTTTTATATTTGAGAGGTATTTGAGCCCTTGACATGATTTTTCTCGTTATCTGTAGGAGGTACAGGGCCTGTTGAGGAGATTTACAGCACGGTGCCTCGGTTTGACATAGTCAGGAATGGTGTGTATGGGCCTTCTGACGAAGCGATTGATTCATACTTTAAGTGTTATCTGGACCCACAAGGAATCTACAAGCATCTTTATCCCAAGTGGCGACGTGTCATTCTCCACGGGAGGGACAATTTCCATGGTTTGCTACCTCGACACGACCGTTCTCCTTTGTATGCTGATCACACATACCCTCATTTGAGACCTGACCCTCTTTCACTTACAGAGGTACGTCCTCACAGCCTTGCTTATGATTCCTTTGTGCCTGGTGGTGAGTTTCGTCGTGCTGGCGGGGTTTGTTCTTTTGAGGGCTTGTTTCTGGGTCCTACCGGACGGGTTGGTTCCTCCTCAGACTATCATTTGTTGAGTATGGAGATGACAGAGGGTCATGTTATCCCTTGGACTCCTGGGGGTTTGAATGTTCAGGGTGAGCTCCGTTGGGTTCCGGGGCAGACTGAGTGGACCCGTTACATGATGGGGCATATGGGGCCGAAACTGACCGAGTTAGAGATATTTGGAGGAGTTACATTGGCCTTGTTTAGGTATACTTGGGATCCAGTCATTCTTCGGGCCATGGCCACCAATTGGAATTACATGGATAACACTTTTGTTCTTGAGGATCGCAACGCTACCATTGACTTGAACCAGATGGTTCGCCTGCTTGGGGTTCCCGTGGCGGGTTTGTTTTATGAGGAAAGGATTCCACCAGAGTTTGAGCTTTATGGTATGGACAGACATGGGGATTTCTTCCACAAGGATTCTCTACGGGTTGTGTTTAGGATTTATTATGAGATAGCCATGACCCGTTCTCTCCAGGGTTTGAGCCGTGATGTGCCTTTCAAGGATTGGGTTGGTTACTTCGTGGATAAGGTTCCGCGAGAAAAGGCCGTAGGGTTCGCTAGTCCTTTGGAGCCTGTGGTGCCTGGTTTAGATAAGACCTATGTTCCCGATCGGTGTGTTCCATGGGAGGATCTGAGTTCTCATGCCTTTGATGATGAGACCATCCTGACAGCTTATCTAGCATGGTGGTTGTGCTAC
The DNA here is from genome assembly GCA_028095005.1 of Rhynchospora pubera. Classification (NCBI taxonomy): domain Eukaryota; kingdom Viridiplantae; phylum Streptophyta; class Magnoliopsida; order Poales; family Cyperaceae; genus Rhynchospora; species Rhynchospora pubera. Next base: position 66,609,178 of record CM051461.1, on the reverse strand, counting down.
TTCATAGTTATCATTGAGCCGGTAGGTTACATTCGGCCAGGGGTTTTTGTAGTAGCCAATGCATTGGCCCGTGGTCATAAAGTGTCCTTAGCCACAGCAGCTTTGGTGAATGCATATCGGTCCTTGCGAGAGCTTACTTCCTCCCGAGATCCTTCCAGGGCTTATATTACCATGCCATTACACATATTACACGGTTGGTTCAATGTGTATTGGAGTGGGTGCTATTCCTCATCTACCTCGCGCGGTGTGCGGAGTTCGATGCCGGTTCTTAGTCTAATTGCTGGCTCATCAGTTCATCCTCCTGATCAGCTCACCGCCCATTACTTTTTTGCCAAGAGTGATCGTTATATCACCCATTATCGCCCTGAGACTTTTACAGGCAACTGGCCATCAAACACGGGCAAAATGTATGAGTTTGAGGATTCAAAGCCTCCTAAGAAGGGAGTTCCATTGAGGTTGCTTTCCCGCAGGAACAAGCGTTCTAGAGATTATGCTATTAGCATCAGAGAGGGTTGTTTGATCATCCGGCTAGGTGCGAGGATTATCTCTGAGGTATATAGTCCTCAGAAGTGCGCTTGGCAGTTTGGGTATGATCAGGATACTCCTTCTTCTGCACTTTCTGACCCTCCCAGTAGTGTTTCTTTGGCCTATTGCGCTGATCTGGCCGCTTTTTCTTTACGGTTGGGGACTGGGATTAGATGTGTTGTTCCTGGTCCACAGAGGATGGGGCGCATGACTGCTGATCATGATCGCTGGTTCAGAGGATGGGCTAGGGTTCCTCATTCTTTGAGCGCTGAGATATTGAAGGAGAGGGTTTACCCATCTTCTCGTATTGTGCCTCCAGGCCTGGATGCTTCCCTTGGTGGTTTCAGACCTCTCAGAGGTTCATACGGGATTGACGGTTGTCTGCTAGGCTCATCTCAGGTTACAGAGTATGTTGAGCCTCCTGTGCCCCTTGACGGCTCCTTCCCAGGTATTTTATTGAATATCCTATTTTGTTTCATTTGTTTGGTTATAGTTTTGTATGCTCATTTGGTGATTTTCTGTGTGCAGGTTTTGGAAAATGGAAGTTTGGTCATTTCTTTTTCAGAGTTGAGCGTGCCTTAGCAGGTGGATTTCTTCAGACTGCTATGCAGGGGCCAGATAACTATGAGCATCTCTTGATGTTTTTAGGTATTTTAGTTATATCACATACTGTTTTCCTTGCTGATTTTGTTGTCCCTAGCATTTACCCTATTTCTTCTGTTTTCAGATGATGTTCTTCCTGAGGCGGGAGATGCTCCCAGTCCGACGCATTCCTGCCCCTCCCCAGAATATCCAGAGCAGCAGGCTATAGAGGCAGCCAGAGACGAACTCAGGAAGCGTCGTCGTGAAAGTCCGGATCCTTCAGAGGAGTCGGGGCAGTATGTAATCCGCCGTCGGACAGGTGAGGAATTAAGTTCTGATTTCCCCATGGAGCCTCCTTCCTCTTCATTCCCTTCAGGTATGTGTCTTCGTTCTTTTTTTTTTTTTCTTCCCCTTTTTTTTATCCAGTACCATGACTTACATGTTGTTTCAGATTTTCTAGGCTCTTTGGGTTGGGGAAGTGCCTCACATGCTGAACCTCAGCCCATTGTGGAAGAGGTCAAGATGGAGGAAGCTCAAGTCGAGGCAATCGACGTGCCATTTGAGGAGATCCTGCGCCCCAGCTTGATTTTTCCGGCTTCGTTTATTCAGGATAGTGACCTTTCGATTCCGGATGATTCCTTGGCTATCGTTGCTGTTACTGTCCTCATTTGTGAGCGTGCTCCGACACCGGTCATTCCCTTGGCACTTCGCGGTTTAGGTATTATTTGTTTACTCAGTTTTCATATGATTTTCTTTCACTTCCTTGCTTCACAGGTTTTGTTTGATTCAGGTCGACTTCCTTATACTCTGATGGCTTTTGGTGTTGAGTTATGGGCTTTGGGTTTACGGGACCTGTGCCATTTATACCAGTTGTCCCTTCGGAGTTTCATGGGTGTTGACGAGTTGACGAGCCATGTCGTGGGCATGGAGCCGGACATTCTGGATCATGTTTCCGTCTTATGTTCAGGTACTTACCCATATTTTCCCTGTCACCATGACGTACATCTCATCTTTTCATCATAACCTTTTCCTTTTTCACTCAGGAGAGAGCTCCTCAGGCAGTCCTGCCCTCCAGACTCTCCATGATTTCCTTTTCCCTGAGTCGGACATGGTTCCGGAGTTTTCTGATGAGGCGCCACTGGACTACTCCGAGTGGGAGGCTCTTCTCTTTGACTCTATTCCTCTAGCCGTGTCATCATCTGCTAGCGGGGCGGGTTTGCCATTATCGCCAGATACTGTGTTAGTTGAGCCGGTAGTTGGGGCGTTATCTCATCGGAGGGATGTTGATTCTGATGATGATTCCGAGAGAGCTCTCGCAGGTGTGGTGCTAGCCCTTCCTTGTTTTGCCTCTCTTGTGGCGGACGCTTCTCGAGAGGTTGAGTTGATGATGGGTTTCCCTTGAGTAGGAGTTATGCAGCGCGTTGGCGCTTTTGTATCTTTTCTTTTGTTACGGTTTTAGTTTTAGACTTGGTTTTAGTCGATCGCTCCTGACTTTGTAGCGGCTGGACTTCTTGATTATGTGATGTTTTGGGCCTTTGTTGGGCTCTTGATTGTAGTTGATTTATGGGCATGGATTTTTTTTTATATATTTTTTTTGGTGTCATTGGGTTCATTATTTTTATTAAAGTCCTTGGATCGCGAAGCGATCATGCTCCTTGCAAACCGCCACGCCTTTTGATCTTTTGTATTTATGGGTGAATTCGAGAAGACGTATGCTTTATGGCGCCCTAATTTCCTTTATATACATATAAGGCATCTTATGCACGTATCTCATATCATTTTCTTCTTTTTCTGAACTTTCTTTCTCGGTCCTCATTTTCCATGGCCGGTGTCATAGATCCAAGGAATCCCAAGCGTCCCAGAGATGAGGGTAGTTCTTCTGTCCAAGGCGCGCCACCTTCCAAGCCTAACTGGTCATATGACCCAGGCAACCGTTATCTGTTTCGAGACGACGAGGCTTTTGAGTGTTATCAAAGTAACATTGGTGAAGGGGGGCGTGAAGCTTCCGCCTGCTTTTTCTTTCATTCTCAAGGGCGTTTCACCACCCCTTATATGAATTTAATAACAGGGTGGCTCAATGCCTGGAGCCTCCACGGCTTGTCAAGGCTTGATACTCCTTACCATCCGGATATCACCAAGTTATTCTACGCCAATCTCCGCGTTACCTTTGACCATCACGACATTCCCTCTGCCTCCTCCTATCTTTTCGGCAGGCTCTTTCATATAGGGGTCGAGGATTTGGCTGACTTGATTGGTGCCGCAGATACTTTGAATGGCTTGTCAGTTTATGCCTTTGGGAGTTGGCCTCGTGAGCAAGGGACATACCGAGGCCATTGTGAGTGGTTCAAGATACCCAGATCTGAGGCAAGTTCTGAACTGGTTTCTACTGCGCATTTGCCCGCGCTTCACCGGTAGTTTTGTCGTTTATGTGTTTTTTTGTTTGTTGTTGTTGTTGTTTTTTTTTTTTTTTTTTTTTTTTTTTTTTTTTTTTGCTATCGAAGGATAGGGTCATGACCATGAAGTTTATATGTTCTTTTCAGGCTATTTTTCTTGGTTATCAACTACATCCTCTTTCCTCAGGGTGAATTATCAGATTTGACTCGCCCAGGGACTTTGTTCTACCTTCGCTTATTGCTCCTTAAACGCGGGAAAGCTAATCTTCCCAGCCTCATCCTCCAAAACATGCATCATGTCACGAGGTTTCCCAAGGGCCATTTGCCTTATGGGAGTTTAATCGAGGCCTTGATGGAGCGGGCTCAGATCCCATTGCCTGAGACACTGTGGGGGAATCCAATCACTGAGCGGATTATTCTGTACCCACGCAACCTGCTCTTGGATCTGACTTCCTTTGGGTGGGTGGAGATGGCTCATGGCACTCTGGTCCCTGACCCCAACTATCCGGTGAACAGTCATATCCTTCATAGGTTTGCTGCTGTGAATCAGTATAGTCCGGTGAGAGAGGCTTCTCCCCCTTCTCCAGACGGCTCAGCCATTGAAGAATCTTTTCCACTCCAGGAACACATAGACCAGCGTTTTAAGGAGCTAGATCAGCGACTGGAGAATGTCGAGACGGTGCTTCAGTCAATCCATAACACCTTAGAGACCTTTGCAGGGGCGATGGCCGCAGCTCAGGCGCCTCCTGTGCCTCTGATGTGAAGAGGTCTCGGATGTTTGGTTATTTGGTTTCTTTGCTTTGTTGCTTCGCTTAGTATATCTTTTGTTGTTGTTCAAACTGTGGTAATTTTGGATGGTTTATGTTTGGTATTTTGATTTTATGATTTGGTTTGAGCAATTTGGAGGCTTAATAGCTCTTGGTCTGTTGATCTTGGTTTGTGGACCTCTGTTGAGATTCATTAGTGATTTGGTTTAGATTATCACAGGTAGCGACATCAGATATCGCTGGTGGGACAGATATTTTTTGTTATTCTCCCTGCTCTTTGGTTACGGCAGCAAGGAACATACCGGTGGGATTTGTCTATTCTACATTGTTGCCTCGGTAGCTAGGACCATTCCGGTGGGATTTGTTTGCTCCATATTGCTGCTCCGACATGTAGAATAGTCATTCTGGGTATGGCATGCAGTGGGATTTTGTGCATCATTTTCTGTTGGTTATTTTCGGCACGGTGATAAGCAACGTACCGTCGGGACTTGTCTGTTCCATATCACTCTTTGGTGTAGTGAGATGGGGTTTTCTCCTGGCTCTTTGGGTACGGCAGCTAGGAACATACCGTAGGGACTTGCTTGTTCCACATCACTCCTTGTATGTTGTGAGATGATGTTTTTTTTTCTTCTCCTGGCTCTTTGGGTACGGCAGCTAGGAACATACCGTAGTCGGTGGTTTAAGGCCCAACACGACCATGGGCCCCTCTGGGTATTAGGATTTATGAGGCCTATTCCTTGACATGGTTGGCGGACATCAGCCGTGGTATTCTCCGTTTTCAGAGGGGCTTTTAGGTTCGGTTTGGTCTTCATTCATTTTTTGGTAGGTTTCGGCGAGGATTACATTTTGAATAGACAGGTTGTCTTTTTTTTTTCAATCTGTAACTATTGAGGATGTGGTTTTGACTAATCCCATGGTAAGTTTCAGCGTTTGGTAAGTTTCACCGTTAGGTAAGTTTCACCGTTTGGTAAGTTTCACCGTTTGGTAAGTTTCACAGTTTGTGTCTTAATTTAGAGTTCAAGACACGGAACTTTTGTTCATCCTTTAGTTCGGTGAGATGAACAGGCACCTAGTACTTCGTCTTAAGGACAAAGCACAAGACTTTTTAGGGTCATATTTCGGGGTGTAGGCCATTTGTAAAGGAAATGTTCTATGAATGTCCATAAGGACAGAACACTCCTTTTATCTTTGGCCCGGTGAGACAGAATGTTTTGTGTATATTTTAGAAGTTTTGGATTTTGGATTTTGAAATTTGTCTTTTTATTTAGGGATTTGAGAATATTTAGGGAGATTTGGTTTTAACTTTCTATTTGAGCTATATTTTAGCTTGGTGTGTTGTTCATAGGATCCTTCATAGGATCTCCAATAGAGTGTGTTGTTCACATACACGAACCTTAGGGCCCTTTTTTTTATTTGCTCCCTAATGGCCTTGTTCAGAGGTAATTTTCCTTGTTGGAAATAGTCAAGAAAGGGCTGTCTCCAGTCCTCTTGGTTCGAACCTTCGGTTGTCATGGCTTGTGCGATTTCCCTCCATTCTTTTTCATGTTCTCTTTCGAGTGTTTGGATGTCAGTAAACAGGGTTTCTTCCTCCTCGTTTCTTTCTTTTGGGAAGCAAGAGGACAAGGATCTTCTGCGGTGAACCAGGACTTGGATTTCTTCCTGATTCGGGTCACCGAGTTCATTAGCCAGCCTAGCCAATGCATCCGCTTTGCCATTCAGAGACCTCGGGACTTTCTGGAAGGTAATATATGTAAATTTGGCCATCAATTCTAGGGCCTTTTCATGGTACTTGACCAATTCTGGTTTTCTTATTTTGAAGAGGCCTTCGATCTGACTCAGGATGAGCTGAGAATCTCCGTAGACTTCTAACTGCTCAATACCCATTTGAAGGGCAATTTCAAGTCCAGCTATCAGGGCCTCATATTCAGCTTCGTTGTTTGTGCATGGTTCGGTTAGGCTCAGAGCATGTCGGAGAATGCCTTTCTCTGGGGTGACAAACACCAGCCCTACGCCTGCTTGTCGTTTTGGTAAGTTTGGTTTGACTGCTGGTCGAATGTAGGAAGATCCATCGAAGTATAGCTTCCAGCAAGTTTCATTTTCCTCTATCTGCATAGCCTCCTCATCAGGGAAATCACATGCTAGTGGGGAATCATCAGGTATAGGATGGGCAGCTAGGAAGTCAGCTAGTGCTTGTCCTTTGATAGCCTTTTGGGGCGCATATGTTATATCAAATTCCATCAGGGCCACAGCCCACCTTGCCAGCCTTCCAGTAAGCATAGGTCGGGTCATGAGGTACTTCAATGGGTCAGTTTTGGAAATTAATGTGACTTTATGGGCCAACATGTAATGCCTGAGCTTTTTTACTGCGAAAATCAAGGCTAGGCAATGCTTTTCGATTGGCGTGTATGCATGTTCTGCCCCCACGAGCATTCTGCTGAGGTAATACAGAGCGTTTTCCTTTCCTTCTTCATTCTCCTGGGCGAGCAATGCCCCCAGGGATCCGTCCAAGGCGGTGGTATAGAGAATGAGAGGTTTTCCCTGGATGGGTGCTGCCAATACAGGAGGTTTTTGTAGATATTGTTTGATATCTTCAAAAGATTTCTGGCACTCCTCGTCCCATTTAAAGGGAACATCCTTTTTTGTGAGCCTGGTAAAAGGTTTGATTTTGCCTGACAGGTTGGCTATGAATCTCCTAATATACGCCAAGCGCCCTTGAAGAGACCGGAGTTGTTTAAGTGTCCGTGGAGGGGACAGTTCTTGGATGGCTTTGATTTTATCAGGATCAATTTCAATGCCTCGGTGCCGCACCACGAAGCCTAAAAATTTTCCTGATGACACCATAAAGGCGCATTTCAGGGGGTTGAGTTTCAGAGTGTGTTGTCTCAACCGCTCAAACATCAACCTCAGGTTCTCTAAGTGTTGTTCATGGGTATGGGACTTCACAACAAGGTCGTCTACATAACATTCTACCACCTTATGTATGAGGTCGTCACAGATTTTGGTCATGGCTCTTTGGTATGTGGCTCCTGCATTTTTGAGGCCGAAAGGCATGACTTTATAGCAGTAAATACCAATTAGGGTGCGGAAGGCAGTGTGCTTTTGGTCACTCTCATCCATTTTGATTTGGTTGTATCCTGAGTATCCGTCTACAAAGGAATATATCCCGTGGGACGAGGTGTGGTCTATTATGATTTCTGTCACTGGCAGAGGGAAGTCATCTTTAGGGCAAGCCCTGTTTAAATCCCTGAAATCGACACAGACTCTGATTTGTCCGTTCTTTTTCTTCACTGGGACAATGTTAGCCACCCAGTCGGGCGTTTCTTCTTCCCTTATGAATCCAGCACTGATGAGCTTTTTGACTTCGGCTGTCACCTTTTCTTCCAATTCGACCCTCATTCTCCGGGGTCCTTGTTTGACTGGCTTGAGCTCTTTGTCAATTTTGAGTTTGTGGACTGCTATTGCTGGATCTAGCCCGGGCATTTCACTGTAGCTCCATGCGAAGCAATCCTGATATTCCTTTAGCAGTTTGGTCAGTTCATCCTGCATCTCCTGAGGAAGGGAGGTGCTAATGAACGTAGGTTTTGGATTTTCCTCAGTTCCTAGGTTGATTTCCTTCAATTTATCGATGGTATTTTGACCACCTTCTTCTAGCTCCTTTGGCGCATTTTTGGCTGCTAGGATAAATTGTTCTGTTTCTGAAGATTCCCCTTCATCTGGGGTTGTTTCGCCTTCCTTGATTTCGGTGATTGTTATGCGGTGGCAAGAGTGCTGTCGTGGTCTTTGAGGAGTGTTTGACCCTGAGCCCTTGGTTCGAGGTTCGAATCCTAGGCCCCTCGTGTTAGCAATCTTCCCATTGAGTTTTACGACTTCATTAGAGTAGCCATTCCACATGTCCCGGAACATTCTTGCTCGCCTTTCAGGAATGGGCTCTAAGCATTGTGCTTTACGGAACAATTCAACCAACCGTGTGCTGGTGGTGTCTTGAAGCTGAGGGGGAATCCCCGTCTTTTTGGTTTCCTCTACAAGCCATTGTTCCCAGTTTTCGGAGTTTAACTCTTTATTTTGAGGTTCGATTTCTCCCATTTTGACAAATTGTATACTGGGATGAACAACGTGCCCTGTTTCAAGCTCTTCTATTTTGGGTGGGACAGTGAAGGTTTTGAACGGGATGACTTCTTCACTTTCCCGAGGTGTTAGGTCTTTACAGTGCTCTAGGGGTAGGATTTCTATGGACAGAGTACTTTGCTCCTCACCCCCACTAGAATAATTTGGTTGCATTCGAGCGGGTAAGTTAACGTCCTCGGCCGTGCCTTCCGACGATCCCGTCTCGCTATCACTTCCCAAGAGCATTTGTGACTTTATGGCCGCTTTGAGCACAGCATTTTTGACTGCTTCCTCCACGGTTTCAGGAGAGAGCTTTCCTTGTTTGGTGGCTGCCCCCTTTCCGGACTTGGGTTTGTAGTATTTAGCATCATCCAATTCGGCTTCGTGTGCCTCAAATGGTTGATCATCTCCTTTAATCACATATTGTTTTCCGTCTTTGACATATTTAATGCACTGGTGCAGGGTGGAGGGAACCAATCCATTGGCGTGGAGCCATGGTCTCCCTAACAGTGCTTTGTATGTGGTATCAGCTTCGATGATGAAGAACTTGACTGGAGTGACCAGGTTCCCAAAGGTGATGTCGATCACTGTGGAGCCCAGGGCCTTTTGGTATTGGTGGTTAAATCCGTGGATCCGGATTTTATCTTTCTTTGTTTCTTTAATGCTGAGCGACAGCTGTACCAGCGTTTTTAATGGCATGATGCTGATTGAGGATCCAGGATCAATGAGGACTTTGTTAATTTTCCTGCCGTAGATGGTGCCTGTGGTGTACAGGGGTCGATTATGATCAGCCGTACCTGCCATCAGGTCCTCATCTGTGAAGGTAATGTATGGTTCCTGATCGATCTGTGCCACCTCCTCGCGGGTTTCTTGGGCAGAATAGGCCTGGAAGCTGGCAGGGTTTTGCAGTGCATAGATCAAGGCATCACGCAGCTCTCGAGATACCATTAAGGCATCGAAGATGCTGAGCAGCGAGGGAATTTTTCGCAAGTGAGCGACCACATTGTAATCTCCCACGGACATTTGAGGCCTGCTATCGGACCTTGTTTCACTTTCTATTGTGGTTTCATTTCTGTTCCTTATTCCACTGTTGGTTATCTCCCTGGGAGGTTGTCTTTCAGGTATCCTAGTGCCCGATCTCAGACTGACATTGCAGTGGTTTTTCATGTTTGGTCGGATTCTAGTAGAGACCTGTCGGATTAGGTTGGACACCTTGTTTGGTTTTGGTGGTGATTTGATTTCTCTTTCCTCTGTTTCGCTTTGGTCAGTATCACTTCCCAGTGGTCTGACTGCAGCGGAGTTGATCGCCAGTACAACAGGTTCCTCTTCTGGGCTACTGTACCGTAGTTCCCCTTCAGTATCATGTTCACATTCAGAGGCAGTTTCCTCATCATAGGTTCGAGAGCTTGTATCCCGGGTTATGGCACGGCACACTTCGTCTTCTGTTTCTTCATCTGACGGGTCATTGTCATTCCAAGACCATGTCAGGCATTCCTCTCTGGAGTGCCCCCAGACTTGGTGGTATTGGCAGTACGCTTTTCTTCTGGCATTATTTTCTTTCTTTGCTTTATACGGTTTTGGTTGTCTATTTATGGTTTGTGCCCGGAGTGCCCCATTTTCAGCTTCTGGCATCTCCCAAGGGTTTACACGGTTCCTGTGTCTGAAGTGCCCATCGGAACCTCCATGTTTTGGTTTCAGTTTCCCTGTTATCTTGATTTTATGTGGTAATTGGTTGTAAGGGGAAGCATTGTCGAGCTTAACCAATTTCATTTTCATATGGTATTGCCCTGAGTGGTTTTGTCTATTTTTTATTTGTTGGGTTGAATTGGTTTCGGCATTTCTGTGTCTCAAATGGCCAGACTCATATCTGGTGGGAGGGCACGCCCGCGTGCGCGAACTCTCACCTCTTTCTTGCCGACCTGTTTCAGGACCCCCGAACGAGTTATCACGGGACCAGAGGTGCTTTGGTTTGTGGTGGTGGTCTTCTGCATTGGCTTTCCCTTTCCCTTTTCCTGGGGAATGATTAGTTTTGGGTTTTGGCCTTTGTCCCTCTCGGATGACAATGCCGGCCTCTCTCCTCCTTCGTGGGAGGCTTCCTGAGTTGCCTGAGGTAGCATGGCCAGACTTCATGGCCTTTTTCTGACCTGCCCCCTGTTTCTGGGCGCGGTCTTTCAATGCTTTGAGTTCCGCTTCTATCGAGATCCTTTCCTTTCGCTCAGTCTTTAGCCTAGCTATTAGAGTCTCGACTAAGGTTTGTATCTCAATATTTTGCCTGGTCATTCTTCTCAGAGCATTTGTGCAGAAATCCAGGTCTATTAGGAGTTGACGCTTTTCCCTTGAAGTAAAGGCAGCGCTATCTTCCTTCGACGGTGGTTGGGCTTGCCCTTTATCTAAAGCGATGCTCGGTTGTGCTTGCTTTGACCTTGTGCGGTGGGCGGGGCCATCTGTTGCAACTTCTTGAGCTATTTCTCTTGAACTGTCCGCCACGCGTGATTTAAACGGGCTTTCTTTTGGCTTGGCTATTTTCTTTTGAGTGAGTTTTGGTTCACTTTGTGAGCTGTCACCTTGGGTTGCTGGAGATTCCTCCTCTTCGCTATCTGTGTCGGACTCACTCACAGTTATTGTCCGACAATTTTCAGAAGTACCTTGACATAATTCAGAGTTTTGGTTTTGGTTCTCTTCCTGGTTTTGATTTGAAGGGGCGGTATTTTCAGCTGGGTCTTCAGTAGAGGTGGCAGATGCCCCCTGTTCAGTACTATCATTTTCCTCCGTCTCTGATTCAGCGGGTTCATTCTCTTCACATCCCTGCTCAGTAGACGTGGCCTCCCAGATCTGGCTGACCATTTGCCGCACTATTTCCCCCAACTCCTCGAGAGTAAGGTCAGGTTGACCTGGAATGTTAGGGATATGAATATCCAAGTTTACCATTCTTGGTTGCCGTCCTTGTAGATCGGCAGGGTCCATTTGTTCAGCAGGGTCTAGCACGATCTCATAGTCATATGCCATCTCCTCTGAGTTGGTTTGATGTTCTTCTGTGGCTTCGGTCTGTGGCTGTGGCACCTCAGAGGACTCGCCTTTGTCGGAATCATGATGGCCAACTCGATGACAAGTGGTGTCATCACGAGAGGATTCGCCTTTGAGCAACTTGTTCTTTCCTTTGTTGGTTCCTTTGTTTCTCCTTTGATAGGTTATTGTTTCCTTCTCATTTGCTGGCTTCTTTCTTCTTTGGTATACTTTAAGGGCTTTAGGACTCTCGACCTCTTCCTCATCATCCTCGGTGGGACAATAAGTATCATCATCGCTATTTACCCTTAGGTTTCTCATGAGCTCATTGGTTGTCATAGCCTCAGTTTTAGCGATGGCTTGTTCCAGCTCACGCCGCGCATTTTCATCCCATTCGGGTTGTGGCCGGACAGTCATGCGAGCGTTTCTTCCTTGTTGTCTTCTTTTATTACATGGTTTTAAGGAAGGTTCATCATCATCCGTCCAAGCTGCAATTCGGGCGGAACGGTGATCATAATTTTCGGACTCAGAGTCATCAGACCCTGAACCGCTGATGTAACGGCAGTTTCCCGTATCAGAGCCGTCATCATCACTACTGTTATTGTCAATATCGTTTGAGATTTTGTACAGCCTTTCTATTTGTGCCCGGAAACGGGCGGTTTCCCGTGGATGGGTTCTCCTGAGCCTTTCGTAACTGGCCCCTGGTTGTTGTAATATCTCAGCGTGCTGAGCTATGAAGTTTAGGAATGCAGGGTCTTCCCGTCTCAGGTGTTCCATGTATGAGAGGATCCTGGTTGCTTGTGAGATATTCAACCCTTCAAAAGCTGAGGTTATATCGGCTGGCGGACCAGACCCAGATGCCATCAGGATTGAACTTCCTTGGAGGGTGCTTGGTTGAGGTTCTTCATGGTCAGATTCCACCTCAGGCTCCCTTTCGGCCTCTTCTTCATCGCTATCGGATTCGCTATTTTGGGCGTTTCCATCAGATGTTTTTCCGCAGAAGAAGAATCGCGGAGAACCTCCGCTATCTTCAGAGTCAGAGCACTGGGGAGTTTTGCCTTTGTTAACCTCTTTTAGGACGGTTGCTATGGCTTCTCTTTCAAATTCCTCTGTAAAATCTGGATCTTTGGGGTGGGTAGCTCGGCGGAAGGCCCTTGGGTCTGTGATTCTCAGTTCCCTGAGCTCAGACACATACCACTCTACCAGGCTGTCATGTTCATTGTATTCTTCTTCTTCAGGGGCTTGCTGGGATGACTCACCCTGAGTGGTATCGACTTGGTTGGAAGTCTCAACTATTTCTATTTGGGTGGGGAGTGTCACCTCGACCCTGGGGCCTGATGTATGCCTGGAGCGCCGAATCCTCCTGGATCTACGGCGTCGAGTGGTTCTTGGTGGGGTTGCTTCTGGATTTATTTCCCCTTCCTCGCATCCCGTCTCATCAACTATTTCCCTTACGGTCCTGGCTATGGCTTGCCTTTCATATCCTTGATATTGTTGAGGATTTTCAGGGTTCAGCACACCATGGTAGCCGACCGGGTCTGAGACTCTCAGGTTTCTCAAGTATTGGGAGAAGTCGTCAGCCTGGTCTTCCTCGGCCAAGAAAGTTTGATCATTTTGGCTGAAGCGGGCTTGGTTATCCATGCTGTTTTCATATTCCGCGAGGTCAGTTTCAGTAACCTCGATATTCTCCCAGAGGTGTGAGTCCTCCGTGCTTTCCAACTGCGCACGCATGATTTCAAAATCTGTAGGGTGGTTTGGGTCTGGGTCTTTCTTGTCCCATCCATTTTGCACCACAATATCCACCGCGGCTTTCTTTATGGCCATATTTTCAATTTGTTGCTCATAAGTATCCGAGTCTGACATGTTTTCTATCTCCTCATCAACCCTTAATTCCTGTTGGAACAAGTCAGGCCCTTGAATTTTTAGTTGCATCAGGAAGTCCACATACTCTGCCACAGCATTGAAAGAGATGTGTGGTAGCGAATCATCGCCTTCTTCCTCGGCTTCTTCTTCTGATTCCCCGGCATCACTCAGATATCTGCAGTGCTCTGCGGGTTCATGGGTTTTTTGTTTAGAGATGTTGAGAGGTGTTTCTTTGGTCCAGAATCTATTTGCCAGCCATGACGCTAGTAATTGGTCTACATCATCGCCCTGTATGAGCTCTTGGACCCACCAGGCTGGGTTTAAGGCGATTTCTGCCTCCAGGATGGGATGGAGGTTGGTTTGACCGCACCAGTAAGAGAGGTCTCTCCATTGTTCCCTTGCTTTCATATACATTTTTATCCTCCTGTAACTGGCCGGCTGGCATCCCTCCAGCGCCTCATAGAAGGCATCATCATCTTCTTGTGGGTTTTGGTTTGTGACCGCGGAAGAGAGAATGGCCTGTGTAGCCTCCTCTATTTGCGCAATCATTTCTGTTTCCTCTTCTTTAGTGAGCTTTTCTTCTTTTTCTCCCAAGTTATCCTCCGGGTCTGCATCTATTGCCGATGTTGAGATGGTGTTGCAGGAGATTCCACCAGAGCCACCACCTCCTCTTTCCTCATCACTGTCGAAGTTGCTACCAAAATCGTAGCTTTCATCCTGGCTAGGAGGGTCCGGATCAGACCATTCATATTCCTCATCAGTGAAACCAGGAATGTCTTGAGCATTTTGGGTATTGATAGAGGTGGAAGCCTCTTTGTTTACTTGGTTTCTTACAAAACTAGTCACAGCAATGGTTTGTTTCATCAGTTCAGACACATGCTCTGCTAGTATCGCAATGGTTTCTGGTGGAATCCCGGATTCTCCCTTTTTCTTTGGTATGACAAGGTTGAACCCTAGATTCTTTAGGCTTGGGATGCCTTCTGAATCCAGACACTCATCATGAATGTCTACAAACACTTTGCGATCTTGACCATTGATCTTGAAAGGTAGGGTCATTCGGTCCGGCTTCTTTCCTTTGCGGACGAGGGCCTTATCCAATTTCTTTATTTCAAGGATCTCTTTCTTTTTCTTTCCTGATTGAGTCATAGGTTGAACAGTGACCATCGACCAGGCATGTTGGGTTGGGACTGAGCTGGATGACGACTCAGTAAGGTTTTGTTCATTTGTTGTTGAGGTTTCGGAGGGTCTGGTGTCTGCTTGTGCCGGCTCCTGTTGGTTAGAGGATTCTTCATGTTCTTCCTCATTACCTGAGACATGGTGGCACGCTGCCATCCAGAACTCCTCTTCTTTCTTTTCTTTTCCTTCGCCTTTCAACTCCTGCCACACTTGTCCGCTAATTTGAGCAGCGACTTTGGGGGAGATGAAATCAGCGAGGGTTGTTTGTGTTGGTTTTTCTTGAACATAGGGATCTTCGACGGTTTCGGGAGAGGTTTTCCTCCAGAACGCCTGTCTAGATCTCACATTACCCGTTGTTGGGTTACGGGTCATTGGTTTCGGTTGTGTTTTCATTGGTTTGAGTCTCTTTGGGACTACTGGCATGATAGGGCTTTTCCATTTGAGTTGAGGTTCGGCCTGCAAGGCTCTCAACTTCTTTCTGGTGTTTTTGTTCAAATATACGCTCCATGTCGTGGGCGGTTTTCCGTCAGTAGTGACCGAGACACGACGAGAGCTGGCACTTGGGGTTCCATTTGAGACGGCATGAGGAGCTGGCTCCTGCCTGGCGTCATCATGGAGAGAGATTGCTCCTTCTTGGATTTTTTGTTCGAGCCAATCCTTAAAGACATAGCAATCCTCTATGTTATGACCCAAAACTCTGTGAAACACACAGTAGTTAGGGTGGTTTACTTTGTCCTCTTCCTCGGGCCTTTTGCATTGGGGCAATCGAACCTCGAGAACTTCCATAGCTTGTTTAAACAGCTTTAGAGTTTTGTCTTTTTTGAATGAGTAGGGCTTGCTTTTCAGCTCCCTGAGTGTTGGCCTTTGAGCCCTGGACTGTGGATTTCCGTCCTTCGTTTCGCCATTCTTTCCCCATTGGGCACTACCAGTGCCTTCAGCCTGGTTAGTGATGGCTTTGACTGCCTTTGTTGTTTTGATTTCCAGCTTCTTTCCCTTTTCTTTATCTTTTTCTTTGGTGGAATAGTATAGCTGGTTCATTTCAGGTTCCACTTCCTCATATCGAGCAACCATGGCTACCAAATGTTCAAAGGTGGTGACATTGTGTCCCACCATCCATACTTTCATCGGTGCATGGATGCTGTTCAGAAGCATACGCACCGCCTCAGATTCACTTATGTTGGACTGACATCCTGTGTACATGGTTTCCCACCTTGACACGTAATCGGAGACGGACTCGCCTTGCTTTTGTCTGGCATTGACTAGATTGGTAACAGAGACTCGATGTGGAGTCGTCCTGAACCTTGCACAAAAGGCATTTGCCATTTCTTTCCAGCTTTTGATACTGTCTGCCTCAAGAGAAGCATACCAATCAAACGCTACCCCAGACAGACTTTGTGAAAATTGCCTTAGTAGCCATTCCTCCCTTCGGGCGGTGTTTCCACAGGAGGTTATGAAGTGTGACAGATGTTGACTCGGGGTGATTTTGTTTCCAACCCCCTCAAACACCTTAAATTTTGGTACTATATGTCCTTTCGGGTAATCCAGCTGGTCAAACCTTGCAGGGTAAGGTCGTCCCGTGAAATTGACGGGCAGTTGAGTGCCCCCCATCCCTAGAGATTGTAATTTTTGATCCATGGCCCTTTGCATCCTTTCCATCATGGCCTCAGGGTCAATGACACTAGTTTCCTTTCTTTCAGGCAACTCCTCTTCAGAGGTTTCACTGGAGCTGCTATCCTTTTCCCGCACTATTTTGGAGTGGGATTTCTTGATTTTCTTTTTGTTTTTTGATTTTGGCTTAGAAGCCATTCCTTGGGTTTCGATCGATTTTGGTATGTCATTGTTTGAAACAGCATAGCTCGGGCGTGCCCCCTTTTTGGCTATGTGTTTTTGGACTTCCGCGCATGCCGCGGTTACCCGAGCATTTTCCGCTTGGAGTTGCTCAAGTTGCTTTGTTTTCTCTTCCAGCTCCTTGCGAAGCTGGGCCATCTCATCAGATATTTCCTCAAGGATTTCAATTTCCTCGTCAACATCTTCCGATGAACTTCCATGGTCCGGATTTGGATCCTCTTCATCGCTTGCGATGTTATCAGTGGTTTGTTGGACAATTTCCTCCACTACCGGGCTGCGGTTCCTGGGCCGCCCTACCCGCTTGGGAGGTTTGGATGCTGAAGCTTTTCCTTTCTGCCCTCGTGTTTCCACGGGGACACTTTCAGAGTGAGGCGGTTCCTGGGAACCTGTCCCAATCATACGGACTTCTGCCGTTTCCCCATCATCATCCTCATCGTCGTCAATTGACACATAATATATCGAGACAGAATCAGCATTCCGCCTCTTCCTCATCACATATTTCTTTTTGGTTTTATTTTTCATCATCTGACTCGCCACCTGGCTAGTCAGAGAGGTATCTTTTCCTTTTGGCACCCATCGCTTGGTGCCCCCTGTGTTTTGCTCGGGAGCAGGGATGGGTTCCGGTTGCTTGGGCTTCCAGACCTTCTTCACTTTTCCTTTGGCCTTCATTGAGCGGGCGTTGGGTTGGAGTGACGGAAAGGTAAGCCGGTCGAAGACTGAAGGCGGGTGGGCCACAGTCCCTTTTTCGGACGCACTATAGTCCGCATCTCCTTCTCGGTTGTCCTCGCGATAGGGAAAGCGGAGCCTTTGGTGCGCCGGGAACTTGAGCCTGTCCTTGATGGACGGCTTGTTGGGGTTGGCAGGGACTACGGTGACAATCCTGCGGGACTTGCGGGATCTTTTGACAATCTTGAAGGCCGCATGAATGGCCTCCACTGCCTTGTGTTTTGGGTGGGTCACCTTTTCTGTCTCGGAGACTGGGGCGTACATGGGGAGCTCCCAATCCTCTCTGAGGCGCATCGCCTCACCTCCCTTTTTGAGCACATGTAGGGGGGCGAAGGTGTTGCTGAGGGACAGATCAGTGATGGTATCAGGTTGTTGGACCAGGTGGAGAGCTTGGGCCCTCAAGATCCTAGTCTTCTTATCCTTTTTGAGTTTTGGGGCTGTCGCCCCCTTGATGTGAGTGGTGGTCGCCCGACCCTTTTTGGTGCTAAGGGCAGGCTTTTCAGAAACTTTCACGGATGCTTCACCAGCAAGCATCACGGGAGAGATTTGTATGACAGCTTGGACGGGCACATGGAGGGTCCCGTTTGCTGCTGCCTTCCAGTGGCGAAGACGCTCGCCCTTCACGATTTGACTCCAGGTAAACATGATTCCTGCAATGGAGAGAACTCAGAGTCAATCATTAGTATATTTTTTTTTGAATATTATGGACTTAATTCCACCTATACATTTAAACTTTGATTATGCCCTGATGAGAGGAGAAAAACGTCCCACCGGGCGTGCCAGAACCTGTCTCGCACTTTTTCCAGTCCGACCACGGAAGATCAGATAGTCTTCTATGGGGCGAAGAAAATGCGGATCAGATACCCCTCGAGCATCTTGAGACCCGTCGTCACTGCCCATTCCAAATGAATGAAGGGCACTAATGCGGTTCTAAGTACCTCGAGAGTTGATTGTTTGTCGTAGGTCCTTTTTTTCCAGTAGGCGCAAGCCCCTACTGTTAATTACCTCCGGACTCAGTTACGGCCTGAGCCAAGAGTACCTCTAGATCGGGATAATCAAAGTTCAAATGCAGTAAGTGGATGAAGTCCATTTTAATAAAAGGATTATGTCTTGATGGGGAGTTTCAGGGTGAAAAGCGATGCAGAAGAGCAGCTATTTTAACAGAGCCATGCAAACATGAACGATGGGGTTTAATTCTTTAGTTTCACATTTTAGGACATTTAGGTTGCTTTTACTTTGCTGTGTCAGGCTTAGTGCCGCTACAGAAATTTTTGAGTTCGATGCTAGGAAATTTAGTATCCTAGATCAATCCTCAATCGTTTGGGGATTTAGAGATTTTGGGATTTCGTTCAAGTCTTGAATACAGCTATGCCTTCTCTTGACAGGAACTTCAGTGATAATTCAGAATTGACCTTTCCCTTTTCTCAATCTGAATATCGGGATGGTGTCTCATTCAGGGCGAAACGCGATGCAGTCTTGAAGGGACGAACTTTTGACTTTTAAGACTTTATGTCACTTTAGATTTTGTGTCTCTTGAATCACTTTTAGGCTTTGTGCCATTTTGACTTTATGTCATTTTGACTTTGTGTCACTTTTGGACTTTGTGTCATTTAGACTTTGTGTCATTTAGACTTTGTGTCATTTTTAGACTTTATGTCATTTTTAGACTTTGTGTCATTTTGACTTTGTGTCATTTTTAGGTTTGGACTTTTAATTTTTACTTTAGGATTTCGGACTTTTGAGTTTAAATTCGCACTCTTGAGTTAGCACTTTTGGATTTTAACTTTTGAGTTTAACTTTTAGTCCTTGATATTTTCGGGTTTGGTTTAAAGTTTGAGCTTTCGCATTTTGGCATTCTGGACTTTGGACCTTTAATTGTGACCTCTGAGTTTTAGGTTTTCGGTGTTTAGTTGAGATTTTGAGTTTGGACTTTTAAATTTGTACTTTTAAATTCCTATTTTTTTTATCTTTTATTTCAATTTTGTTTGCGGGCTTTAGCGTTTGACTGTACCTATTGCAAGGAATGTCAAGTGTACCTGCTGTCCAGAATATAAGCTATTCAGATGTACCTGCTGTCCAGAACATAATTTGTTCAAATGTACCTGCTGTCCAGAACAAAGAATATTCAAAATGATTTTCTTTTGCCTTATTTCCTTTTCTCCTTTTTTTTTTATTTAACCATATGAATATAAATTTATTATTATCTATGGTCATCCTTTAATCCTTCTAATTCTAAAATGTTTTATACTTTGGTGTTTTGGCATGACATGGCACATCAAAATATTCCTCATATTTTTCTTGACATTTTGATATTTTATGGGAATTTTTCTGACAATCTAACTATTTTTAATGCATTTTTGAAGTTTTCTGCTTCGCACAATTTTCTGATTGGCTGTAGTTGTGCTGTTTGCTGTTTGCTTGTCAGAGACCCGTTGTGTGCAGGGTGCCACAGGAGATCAGGGGATGCACCAGAGATGATTGGGTCGCTTGGCTCACGCTCGAGGCCGTAGACTGCGTGGGCTCGAGTTTGGTCCATATCCGTCCTGTAGATCCTGTCGCTGACGATATCCAACGATGCACCATGTCCACGCGACCCCTTTCTTAGAACCGTTAGGTTTAAGATCCGCCCGTTGAGGTTTCGTTAAGATTCGCGCTGGTCAATCATCCCTTACTGTTTGACTCCACTGAAGGAAGCTAGCCATGGTGAAATGGGTTGACCCGTCAAGATTTTGCTGAATTATCCCCAAGGTTTCACTACACCATTGCTGGTAGGAAAGGGTTGCTTGGTGTCATGCCACCTTCCTCTTTAAGTTAGTTCTTCCAATTTACCATTTTAATGAAGCTTCCCCCAAACTTCATTCGTTCACTGAACATAATTTCATGTAAGCTGTCCTCTATTGACTCTTGTATAATTTTCACTCTGTGCTTGTCTGACTTCAGGCCATTCCTTTCTGCTGATTATCACTACATTCCTTTGGTTTGGATTCCTTAAGTACTTTATGGCTGGTACAGGTGTGGTACACAAAATTACCTGTTCACTGGTACATGGTGACATGTACTGAGGTTTAAATTGCCAATTCTTTTTATTTCATGATAGGGGTTTAATTTATAGCCAGGGATTCAAGGTGCTTATTTGGACAAAAGCTGGGCTAACATTGATTATAGACATCCATGTAGGACTATCTTATTCACTTTGACCCTCAACATTTCTTTATATTGCACAACTCCTCGAGTTGTAAAATTTCAGAGTTTAAACAATTTCATAGTTTCACCTTTATCATACCTACATGTGAACTTTATGACAGGGTTGGATCACCTTCCCCTTCTCTTCCACATAAACATAGTCTTGCACACTTACTGGTTATGATTCTCTTTGTCTTCCTTTATACTCTTAGTTTACCAAGAAGTAACTCAAATGCTGACTTAGATGACCAATGATATTATATGATTTGACTCCAGCTACTGATGTTTTGACTCCATAACTTTTTTTAAATAAAATAAAAGGGCAACGTGTCATGTTGATTGTGAGGGAAACATGTCAGTAAGATAAATTCTGAAATTCACTGACTTCATTCATTTTTTATTTAGTACTCTATGTATGTATTTTTCCTATTCAAGTACTGGCCTATCAAACCTTCATTTTTTTTATTTCCTTAAACTTAATCTTGAACAGAAAGGCAGACAAGGACTGTTTTATTACTCACATTTTCTCAGGATGATGACATGATGGAAGAAATATACTAAATTCTTACTCACTTTAAAGAACATCACTCTAAAGAATTAATTTAATGATGTGACTTCTTAAACAAGAACATATCATTTTGTCTCCTTTTTTCTTATGAACCTGATGGGCATGAAACTCAATTATTTAGAAATTTCTATTTATATATATTTTTTTTGACCCTTTGTTAACAGTAAGCAGACTTAGAGAGAGAACCCTGTATGCATTAATATATATTTTTGATGGCAAGAACTTAGCCTATTAACACCTAGTTGTAAGCTGTGCACAGGGTAAACTTAATAAAGACATGATGAAAACTATGACATCTACTGAGATAACTGAGGCCAGGGACTAGCATAGCATCCATGGAGGTGGAATCCAAGTCACGCTCTCCAAGAAGCTAGCAGCCCCTAACCAATTATTAAAGAGCAAAATACTTGTATTAATGCAAATTACTCCTATATGCATGACTTCTCAGAGGCACAACTGATGTGAATGAGTATGGAATCTATGTCACACTCCTCACCAACATCAGTGCAAACTCTAGCAGATCAACAAGATAGAAGAGAAACCAAAAAAAAACAAATGCTTTAAAAAGGATCATTTTATTCATATATTTCTTTTGGAGGCCATTACAGGAGGTTACATTTATTACCTTGCAAAACTTGATTTTCTAAACCGACAGAATTTCAACTAGTTAATTGGCCTCCTCTTCTTCTTCAAGAGGAGCTTCTTTTATAGGAGATTTCCAGGGTTTGCTAATTTCATCATCTGGACATGTGGCAACATCTTGTATCCTTGGCATTTGATGGAGGGTGGAGATGCACAGATGTCAAACCGCCTTTCTTCTCTCTTCCTTTCTTCACTTGGTGATTTCTACTATCTGATTTACTTCCCAATCATTTCTTAACACTTGGCATTGATTAATCATTCATGGGATATCAGCATGATATTTCACTTCTTTTCACTTGCTTCTCTGACAGGTGGGATCTCTGTGTTGTTTGATAAGGGATAAGATCAAACCTTACTGTTTTCTATGTCTTGGAGAGGGGGTAGTGATTTGGCGCCAGAATAGGGGTGCACAGGTGGCATTCATCTATGCCCTCATAGGCAGTGTATGGCTAAGATGCTTTTGTAGGAGGGGATCGAGTTCTGAACCCCAATTTACAGCTAAGTAATAGGCTCTTTCCTTTCTCAATTTGCTTTTATCTACATAACTACTTGAGGTTTTGAACTGGAGTCATCTGTGGTTAACACATAATCTCAATAATACCCTTCAATGCATGTGCATTTGACCCTTAAGTAGAGGGGCAAAAGTGGAATTGAGACCCCAGTGGCCTATACCTTATCACTGAGTTTCATTTGGTTGGTTAATCTCTGGTGTTTGCTGTTTCACTCAAATGAAAAGGGTGTTCCTCTTTGTCAGGCTTGAAGGAATGCTGTCGATTTTTTATTGGTTGGGGGTTAATTGGTTTAACACACATGAAAGGCATTCCTGAACAGTTCTAGGCTTTACTAGTTTTATCTCATTTAATCATCATTTCCTTTAATTGTCTTTAAATTTTCTTCTTGGAATGTTAAGGCTCTTTTACACCCTCAATTATGCCTTTAATTTGATTTAATTTCTGCCTAATTGTAGGCTTGTCAGACGGTGTAGTATACTAAAGGGGTAAAATTGGGATATTATGCTTTTTTCATCTGTTGCTTATGTGTTACATTCTTTTGTTTTCTCTGCATGTTCCAGATCTGCCCATGGGCCCACCAAAGAGGACTCATGCGCTGCATCTCAATAATTTGCATTTTCAGGTCTCTTTTGCTTCCCCTTTGTCACATATGACCCTATACAATGCTCAAAGAAGGTATTCCCACTCCATCATCTGTCCGTTCAATGTGTTGTGTGTGGTGAGATGCATGATGACCTTGGAAGGTGTACTTTCAGTCAGTCCTTTTCTTTACTTCATGCCTCCATCACGTCCTGTGTAGTATTGATGACTTTGTACTATGGAAGGCAAAGTGATTTCGTCTTGATGCATCTAACGGCTACAACCGCAGTGGTAAGTTCACCTCCCCCTGTCAAAAGAATTCCTATTGTAGTAGGCCTTCTTTATTCAGGTTATAGACTGCAGGGGGTAGAACTATGCTCTCCATTGTCCCGTTTTCGTACTGTTTCATTGCCTCTTTCACTGGATATCTCCAGTGATGTGAGTTTTGAGTTCCTATTAGCTTGTGCACGCCTTCCTCTCTTCTGAGATTCCATTACATTATTTGCCAACCCTGTAGAGCCTCTCCTACTTCCTATTGCCACAAACAATACTGCCTGGTGCGAGTTCCGCTAGGCTTGAAGCTTCGGTCAGCCAATACTCCAGTATCCTCTTTCTCCTCTTGCAATTAACTCAATTGGCGTATAATTCCTTTATTACAAAGTCACCGCAACACCCCCAGTGTTTCAATTGGTCGTTTCGCCAGGTAATTTCGCATTTTCACTTTTCCTAATTTCACAACCGTGCCTGTCATTCGTCAAATTCACCGCCTGACACCCCCCGTGTTTGACATCGATAGGTTTGTGATGAAGTCCTCTATGCAGTGGTGTGCTTCATTAAAGTCGCGGCGACGTGCAGCGCCGGAGAGAGGCGAAACCTTGGCTGGCCATCGCGTTCTCCCCTCAGGTCTGTACTGTCCCCTTCTTTTGTTAACAGAAAGGACGGGGCCCACAGAGACGAACCAATGAGCACCCGCCATCTGTCTCTTTTCTCCCCCTTTTTACTGAATGGATTTGGGTTTCGGGTTTTCTATTTGTCTGTCTGGATCCGATCCGATGGGACGAATTTAGGTAATTTGGGCCTATTTCTTTGAGTTTGCAAACCGGCCCACATCCATAGGGCCTTTTGTTGTTGGGTTTGATTTGGAGTCGGATCAGATTGGGCCAGAATAAAATTTCAATAAAAATAGTAGAAATTTTAATATTTCGGTGCACGGGCTTTCTCTATGTCCCATCTTGGTTATGGCGTTTCGTTATGGCTATGTCATCATGATAAAGATGGATTAAGATTTACGAGGGTCATGTTTTTTTTACCTAGCGAATTATGTACCAGGACCGAATCATTTATGAAATAAAATTCCATTTTCCCCTTTTTTTTTTTAGCATTTTTTAGAGGCAAACACTCGCATATATGTTGATCTTATAATTTTAATTGACCTATTACTCGCATATATATTGATCTTATAATTTTAATTGACCTATTACGTTTACAACCTATGTTTGCTTTTCTTCAAAAGTACTTACATTTCCTCTTATTAGTCATGTTACATTTTCTTCCAATTCTCTAACCTTTTGCTATGCACCACGATTGTAGGTGTTTTAATCTTTCACTTCTTTCTCCATACAACAACATTTCAATGGTTACAAGCGACATAGAATTCGAAGACGATGTCTATTTTGGGGATGACAACGACAACTTCTCTGACAATGTGTCCATTCATAGCTTTGAAGACCTACAATTATAAATTACATTTTTTTTTACTTTCGTCCCCATTAATATCTCCATTCATAACTTTGCCTTTACTTTTTTTTGGATTTTTTTATTTCTTCATATTTACCGTTGACATTTTGTTTTCCATAATTTATTTATTTCCATAATACGGCATGCTCCAAAATATTTATATTACTGTGTATATTAATAACATAACGTATTTCTTCGTCCACATCATTGGTTATCTATACTGTATATATATTTTTAATTTCTAATTTTCTACTTTCACATCTTATAACTTTATCTCACTATCGTTGCCTATACAACTAATATTAATTTATTTATTGCTATAGTATATTTACACGCACTAACCTTCACAAATTTTATCATTTATTACGTACTTTAAATAAATTTTACATTCATATATCGAGCGAAGCTCGATTTTCCCACCTAGTATATATAAAAAAAGAAGTATTAAAACCTCTAAAGCCCATAAAAAAAAGGGTTAGGATTTATATATTCGGCCCATAAAAAATCAGGATTCCGAAAAAATTAAAACCAACGTTATTGTTCACTTGAATTTCGATAATAATTGTAAAAAATTCGAAATTTGAAAAATAACATTATAGGATCGTCATCCGGATTGACGAGTGTACAAATTGATTGGATCGGCAAATGAAACGACGATCCAAATATATTCTGCAAAAAGTTTAAATATTAAAATATTAAATAATATTAAAAAATATTTCGGTTTCCTTGGATCGACAATTGGATTGACGATCCAAACAAAAATGGCAACAAAAATTTTAATATTTTTTAATTTACAATTTTGTTTTTTAACCCTCAAAATTTTTATTATTACAAAATAATAAAATATATATAATTTGTGATTACAATTTGAATATAATTTCAATATTTATTATAAAAATATAAGTATATAATTAAATTATGCATGTTAAATATATAATATTGTATATGTGTATAATACTTATTTTATACATATATATATAATAATATATGTATCCTATATTTTATGAGAAAGTTTAATATGCACCATAGTGCATAAGGCATTCCGTGCACCGTGGACTTTTTCGGAGATATTTTTGTAAATTGACAAATCTAATTTAACCAATCTAATCTACATATTGAAATCTCATAGAAAATAAAATTTTACAATTTTTGATATTTTATTATTATTATTTTCGAATTTTTTAAAACATGTTTTTGGAAAGTTGTACTATTTACAATATTCCAAAAATGACATGTTTTAAAAAATTCGAAAAAAATAGTAATAAAATCTCTAAAATTGTAAAATATGGTTTGCTATGAGATTTCAATATTTATATTAGATTGGTTAAATTAGATTTGTAAATTTACAAAAATACCTCCGAAAAAGTCTGCGGTGCACAGAATGCCCTATGCACTATAGTGCATATTAAAATTAAATATAATTTATAGTATGACATGTTTAATACTTTTATTTATATTTAATTTTACACATACATATTTGTATGTATATAAACAATCTTATATATATGTATATCTTAAATTATGCATGTTGAATAGTTTTATGCATATATATTATTAGTGATTTAAATAGCGCCGCTATGAATCGCAATAGCCCCGCTATAGCGGTACGACTTGATAGACCGCTACGGTGCTAAATTAAAAGTGCCGCTATAGCGGTCTTCATTGTATTTAACATGCATAATTTAATTATATACTTATATTTTTATAATTGATGTTTAAATTATATTTAAATTGTAATCACAAATTATATATTTTGTAATAACAAAAATATTGAGGGCTAAAAAGCAAAATTGCAAATTAAAAAATATTAAAACTTTTGCTGCCATTTTTGCTTGGAATTGACGATCCAAGCAATCCAAAATATTTTTTAATATTATTTAATATTTAAATATTTTTTATATTTTAATATTTAAACTTTTTGCAGAATATATTTGGATCGTCTTTTGATTTGCCGATCCAAGCAATTTGTACACTCGTCAATCCGAATGACGATCCTATAACGTTATTTTTTAAATTTTAAATTTTTTACAGTTATTATCGAAATTCGAGTGAACAGTAACGTTGGTTTTAATTTTTTCGGTCTAATTTCTAAATTGCGGGTCTTGTAAGGACCGCGCTTCAAATCTTATATATTTATCAAGGATCGCTAATTCAAAGCGGAGCTGCGGAGGTACGTAGTATTTAATTTTTTAAAGAAAATAATAATTTAGGGTCTGTCTAATTTTCAACATTAACTTGTAATTTATCTAATTACTTACAATTTTTCAATTTATTATTACATAAAAAATGGATTGCAACTTTTGAAACTTGAATATGTTTGTTTAAATTATATATATAAAAAAGGAGCTGAAAATGAAAATTTTGTTGTCAAGTAGTTGATTACCGCCAATTCCAACCTCTGCGACTGTGTGAAAGGACGGGAATTTTGGTGGTATAATTAATTTAAAGCAAATGGATAACTAACACTAAATCAATAATACATCTGACTTAGATTTCTTAAAAAAAATAATCAAGCTGACTTTGAAATGGTACTGATGAGATATGATAACAACCATCCTACATGAGTTCTCCAGAAAGAGGGAAAAAAAAATGTTGACAACAACATCAGAATATGCCATGCCTTTGCTAAGGCATTTCTAATGTGCCATGAACCAATGCAGTGCGTGTGCTAAAACAGATACATGCAACCAGAGAAATTTATTATGTCCAACTGTGCCTTTTTTTTCCGCCTACAAATTAAATCAATATTGTTGTACTAAACGTCTCTAAGTTTGTCGATTGCAAAACAATATCATTTGGCATTTAACAATCTTCTTTGAGTTTTATAAGAAGAAGATGCAAATTATGAAGAATGGATTAAAGCAAGTGTGGCGCATAATTTGGAGCTTCCAGAGATTGCTTTGGACTAGTTAGAATCCTTAGTTAAGGTTTAATCAAACTCTAAACTAATCTCAATCAATTTGCTGGTAAAATGCTCAGTTGTTCTGTCCGCGTCATACAACGCTGGAAAGCGTTGTGCAACGACCACGTTGTGTGACGCCCTACAGCGTTACACAACGTTAGTCTGAGTCATGCACCTAAACTTCGCTCAGGCATCGCTCAGTTGTTCTGTCCGCGTCATACAACGCTGGAAAGCGTTGTGCAACGGCCACGTTGTGTAACGACAGTCAGCGTCGTATGACGTTCTGACAATATTGTTTGAGTTTGTCAGTTCTGCCTTGATTCTTTTCTTGACTTCGTTGTGCAACGCTACCAAGCATTACACAACGCTCTGACAAGTTCCAACGGAACTATCGAGCTTCTGCTTTGGATTTTTGCTGAAGCGTTGTGCAACGCTATACAACGTTACACAACGCTCTGACAACTCACAACGTTATTGTCTGTGACCGTTTGATTTTTCAACGGCTATTTCTGCGTTGTACAACGCCATATAGCGTTGTATAACGGTAGAGTCTGTTGTGACTGGTTTTTGGAGCTGTTGGCGCCCTCTATATATATGGGCCTCTTGGAACTGTTCAGTGACTTTTGAAACCTTTGAAATTCCTCCCTTTTGAGCTCCAACCAGTTAGACATTACTCTCTCTTGTGTTTGAGCATTAATTTAGCAAAATTATTGAGATTAGAGTGTGCAAACCAATCCACTAGTGTTAATTGCTAGATTTGTTGAGTGATTTGGTTAGAGCCTCAATCCCTTGAGTGTTTGAGCTTGTTTAATTGAGTTAGGCCAATCCACCTTGAGAGTGATTGTAACAAGGTGATTTGGTTCGAATTTGTAGTCCCGTTCGTTGTGGAATTGAACGGAGCGCGCCCATTTCGAGGTTGCGGAACTCCCGGAGACGTACGACTAAGGCTAGCACTTCCTAGCGGGTCGGAACTCCGTAATATATCGCGTGTCACTTCTTTTCTTCTCTCTTTACTTTCCTTGCATTGTGAATTGCTTGTGTCTTGTTGTTTTTGTTAGACCAAGTTTGAATTGAACCAAATATTGAACATATCGGTTTAGAACTTTGCTTTTGTGCCTATTCACCCCCCTCTAGGCCTTTAAATTAGGGACAACAAATATCATTATCCTTATTTTAACTAACTGCAAGAACCGATCCTAAATTTGAACATATGAGTTTAGATTTCGAGGGATATATATAAATTAAAACGCTTGCATCAAAATCTTTGATTTATATATTTATAGAATGTTATGTATTTCCAGCCATAAGTTTTTTCTAGGCTCCGTTTGGATAAGGTGTGGGAAGAAAGGAAGAAGTATTGAGAAGTGTGTAATTTTGTGAAGAGTTTG
Source organism: Rhynchospora pubera (assembly GCA_028095005.1). Lineage (NCBI taxonomy): Eukaryota > Viridiplantae > Streptophyta > Magnoliopsida > Poales > Cyperaceae > Rhynchospora > Rhynchospora pubera. Next base: position 66,580,680 of record CM051461.1, on the reverse strand, counting down.
AATTGTTTATAATAAATTTATTCATGTCTCGCACCTTTCGGCGCCCTCCATGTGTTGATGGGTGACGGTGCCCGTTTATGGCGGACTGAGGGCGGAAAAAGCATACGGATCAGATACCTCTCGCGGGCCTTAAGGTCACGATACGGCCGTCTCCTTTACGGGTGAGACAACTGTACGGCCTTAATGCTTCCCACGAGAGTTTATTATTTAGGGGGTTCGTCAGTTATTCCAGTAGGCGCAAGCCCCTACTGTTAATTATCTCTGACATGGTCGAGAGAACCTCTAGATCTGGAAACTCAAAGGGATATCGGTGGATTCTATGTCTTTGAACAGCTAGGGAATTGTCTAACACAATTAGCGTTTACGGGGGGCTAAAGACTTGTTCTATTTTTGGTGTTTTGAGGTTTTTTTAGTTTTTTTGTTGTTTTGGGGTTATTCTTCTTTTCTTTTTAGTTTTAGGGTTATTTCTCTTTTTTTGTTGTTTTCTGACATATCAATGGATTTGATCGCAGGACAGTTGGTTCCATGCCCTTGGTTTTGGAGTTGCCTTGGTAGATGTCGGATTGTTGCCTTCGCAGAGGTTTCGACTTGGTGCCCTTCAATTGATGTTGGCCTGGTGCTCTCTGTTTGGCTTGGACCCTTGATTGCTGGAAGTTATCTCGATTTTCGGATTCTGATGTGAGGAATTTGAGTTCTTGCCACTTGATAAGTATCATGAGGAAACTATGAGGAATTTGGGATTTGAGGATATGAGGAATCTGAGTTAGACTCCTGTTTGGATTCTGATGACTTGGAGAGGATTCGCATAGACCTTGTTCAGGTCTGAGTTTCGGGGAAGAAAGTTCAATGTGGTTGGTTTTAAGGCTCGTTTTTGGGAATTTTTGGGTTGGTCGTTTTCCTGAGAACTGGTGAATGACTCGATACCAGTCGGCGACGGTAATATCGGCCATTCTATCTGTTATCATCATGTCCCTGATTATTGTTCCTGATAACAGTCTAACGCTTGACTGTAAAGGGCGTTATTGAGGTGCGCGGGTGACGCTTGAGACATAACCACTCTGGCAGTCTCGCACATCGAGGTTATACTCATCCGTTGGCATAGAGTATATGGCAGACATCTTAATCACCTGATCAAGATATCATGGTCTGACTCCCACTAAGAGTTGATGTGCCTCGACCTCGTCGGTAAGCACTTCGGTAGCCAACCGAAAATTTGGGGTGGATGCCAGTATGATGCAGAGTTAGCCGCCCGTCAGAGATACGAGCGTGATGCTTGGAGTTGGGGTGGAGGAAAAATGCAGTATGCACCTGGTTGCCAGCCAAGTGGGTCTAGTTAGAAGGTATATGACTCGGTGATCAATCGAATCATTGGAAAGGTCCATCTGGTTGCCAGTCAGATGTTGGTAACTTGGTTCCTGGTTTCTGACTAGGATGTCAAGTTGGTTGGAAACATCGGGCCTTGGCGTATTGATGTTCTGAGGATTCAGCACGTGCCTTGGCTTGTGCTATACTGAATCCCGATTATGCGCGAGGGGCGGCTCCCCAGATCAAATTCTTCGTTGACCTGACCAGCCTTAAGAGCATTATGATTTGGGTGTTGACTGTTCAAATCGTCTCCTACCGACAACTTGGTGGTCGCAGATTTCCCCAAGCTGCTTTCATGAGGGCGATGTGAAGTTCATATTTAGAAGGGGGATTCAAGTAGTCATCCGGAACTGGATTATATGCTTGGCCGGACGCCAGAATCGGGAGGGGGCCAGTGACTTGTTCAAATTGTCTCTTGAGATTGGTTCATGGGTCATGACATATCCGAATTATCTCATGAGGTCAGTTTGAGGCTTGTCTCTGAAGAGGGGACTCATGTAGCTACCCAAGATTGGTTGATATGTTTGGTTGAGCGCCAGAGTCTTGGAATGTGGTCCGTCAGGTTATGGTTCTGAAAGACAAAGATTGGTGTGTTGGAGTTTTTAGGAAGAAATCCTGAGTTATTCCCTTGGGATATCCCTGTTGCGGGTCTATTCAATTAAAGTTCTTGAATATCAGGGGTTGTTGGGTGGATCTTGTCCCTATCACAAAACTATCCGAGTCTTGCTGCTTAAATAGCCAGGGTTTATGGTATCTGAAACGGCTCCTCAAGTCATCCCAGACGGCCGGTTTAATGCTCTTTTTAGTCGGGTGGTTATCCAAATCAAATCCACTGACAATTCGGGTAACCGGGGTCGAAAGGTTTTGGCTTAGATGCTCAGAATTTAACTTTGCATCGTTTCTAATTTCATCTTCCCAAATGAAATGTTGGCCTTAGCTCTCTTGTTGGTTGCTCTCAGATTGAGGTCACTTGACCGCATTGGCGAAATACGATCAGTATGTGTGTGTAGTCTCAATTCGACCTTTTTCGTTTACGACCAGAGATTGTTTGTTTAGGTTTCCGCTAAGTCGGGTAGGACTGTTCCTCGGTTGTTTGGTTCCAATCTTGTCAGGACTTGGTTTCTCCGTGGTTCAGTGCTATTTTGGTGTTGGTTTTGGGTCTATTCTTTTTGTTTTGGTGAGCCTTGATTGGTCTGTTCCTCGGGTAATAGGGTGCCAGTCTTGTCAGGATCTGGGTTACTCGTGGTACAAGACTATTCGTTTTTGTTCTGGGTATTCCAGTGTTGGGGTTTTGGTTGGTTGGTTCACCTTATTGAATTGGTCTGTTCCTCGGCTGATAGGTTCCGTCCTCGTCAGGCCCTGGATCTACCGGGGTACAGGATTGTTTCTGGTGGAATTGGATTATTCCTACCTTCTGAAAAGGGATTTTGAGTCCCTAATCGGGTTCTCAACATTGAACTTAATTCTTTTGGGCTTTGGGTGGTCGTCAGAGTTCGTTGCGGAGTTTCAGGGTTTTGTCCGATTCGGTCCTATTCAGACAATTCCGGGTTTCGCCCCGCTGGGTCTCTTTAGGGATTGGTTTATTGGCTTTACTGGGTTTTGGGTTTTTGTTTGGCATTAGAGTATCGTCCATCCCTTTATTGGTTTGATCTGAAAGGTTTAGGGTACGTGGTTTCCTGGTTTTGGCAGCGGTTCCGGTATGGCTGTGGTACCAAGTATGTCATCTGTTGGGTTTCGGCAATAATCCTTGATACCGTTGGGTTCCTCACATTTTTCTGGGTTCACAGGAATTTTCCATGTAGTTTTCTGAGTTTTCTGTGATTTTTAATGGATTTTCCAAGGTTTCTGCTGAGGTGGCAAGTCGTGGTTGACCGTTTAAATGGTTAAAAATGGTTTGGTCCCGATTCTGGTCATGATTTCAGCAGAATTAAATTCCTTGTAATTTTCTGGATTTACAGGAATTTTCCTCATATTTTTCTGGGTTTCCTAGGATTTTTGGTGAATTTTGGAAGTTTTCTGGGTTTTAGAATAATCCTAGAAGTGACGTGGCAATCTCTGATTGGTCAGGTTCTGGTTTTTTATCTTTTGAATGTTCTGAATTGGTTTCGGCATGTTTTTAAATCAGAGTTTTGGCATGGTTAAATTCCTCGTAATTTTCTGAATCCGTAGAAATTGGATTTGTATTTTTCCGAGTTACGGTTGATTTTCTATGAATTTTTAAGGTTTTCCAGCAATGTGATTGGTCCAAATCATCAACATAGGACACGTGGCAGAATCTTATTGGGCCAATTCAACGTGCGAAAAGGATAAGCGCTATTTTGGTGTCATTTAACAGAGGGGACAGGTGTCAACAAATGGTTGGATCATGCTTCTTGTCAGTGACTCGCTGCGCATGGGTGCCACAGAAGATCTCAAGAAATGGGACGATTTTTCTTAAGGAAGCGAGTTTCCTCACCCATAGGCCAGGTTTTTAGTGGACCAGTGTTTTTTCTTAACCCGAGGGACCCACTGTCAGTCAGTCATTGCCTCATACAACGAGTTCATGTAAATCCCAGACATAACAAAGGTCTCCTTCTTCATCTTTCCCTCTCCTATTCGAGTTTTCGAGCGTTGTTCCGCCATAACCACTTAATTGACCAATCTGAGTGATCATCGGCTTCAAGGAGGAGGTTTGCGAGGATCGTGAGAGCCCTCTGATGGTATGGGATCTGTTTTTCAAGCGTATAGATCTTCTCGTTAGTACAATTGGGTTCTGTCTTTCGGTTAGGGTTCAGATGGAATTCAACAGCAATTATGCCTATCTGGCGATTCCGACTCCAAATTGGGTAGCCAAAGAACATCATAACGCCCCCAGAGTACTTGGTACACGATCAATTTGGTGAATGAGGGCCTCCGACATGGTACATTGTCTTGACATGGTTTTGTCATGTCGGTGAGGTTTACTACTTCATTATCAGGCGTCAAAGGCGACTTGATGAAGTAAGCGAAAGCTTTTTAAGGCATTCATGAGTCATGATAAGCTACCAATGTGGTCAAGGGAGGTTACCAACAGAGAGTTTTGCCTTAATACGATTTCATCTTCAAAGGTGAGTGTATGGTTGCATCTATTTTATTGGCTTACGCTCTTACCACGTTCAGTGAGGGTTTGGGGATTGGTTTGGGGCTTGTTCATTTGTCTCTAAGAGTATCTAGTCTCTTGATTGGGTTACAATAACTAGACACCAATTGGTTTGATGGTGGTTGCATTTAGACATAGTTTATTCTGGATGTTATTGGATATGGTAGCTGTTTTTGATGTATAATATACTATCAACCTATACTATGGGCTCAAGGTTTAGATTCTAGTAATGAAGCTTATGACCATAGCCTCACTATTAATGGCAACAAGGCACTGTAGAGAGGCAAATAAAGAGTTGATGAACTATTGCTATTATGAGACAAGTGACACAGGTCTTGGTGGCTTGCTGTAAAGGCATGGTTTAAGAAAATTGGGCATGGTGGGGGCTTGGTTTTGAATGGTTAGGAATTGACACAAATCCGACAGCATGTCATCTGGATGGACAGGTTTTAGCAAGGCAAAGGGGGAGGCTCAGCAATGGCTTTAGTAGTGAGGCAATGGGGCTAATGGGGTTGATGTCGTTTAGGGATTATAGGGCTAGCAAAAAAAATCTGAAAGCATAACCCCTTAAATGACTTAGGTTTAGCTTCAAAGGAATCACCAATTTGAGCGTTTATTCCCACTCAAATGGCCCTTATTCCAGGGAGCTTATTCTCTCCCTGGATGGTCTTCACAAGATATGTCTCAGAGAGCTTATTCTCTCTCTGAGATGTCTTCAGAAGGGTATGCCTCAGAGAGCTTATTCTCTCTCTGAGGTGGCTTCAGATGAGCTTCAATCCAGAGAGCTTATTCTCTCTCTGGATGAGGTACCTGCTGTCCTTTGATTAAATCCAATGATATGTTTTTTTTGTTCACTTTTATATCTTTATTTATTTATACAAAAAAAAGAGGGGAGAGGAGAGGCAGCAAAATAAAGACAAACAAAACTGAAAATAAGACAAGAAGAAAAGGAATAGAGAAGGAAGAAAAGAAAAGATTATTTCTACAAACGTAATTTTGACACCTCAAACTCTATGTACAAAGAGTTCAAGGCATCTTCAGTGCTTACATTTTGCCTTCCTTTCACAGCAAATACAAAGCTTTCTTCTTTCTCTCTTTTTTTATATTTTTTTTGACTAACAAAGCTTTCCTCTTTCTCTCTTGATTTTGTGCTCAACACATGAGCTGTGCAGTGCAGCAAAGATGTGGAGGGGTTGCAACAGAGTTAGTGTGTTATGTGGAGCTTGAGAGGGGTTCTTCAAAAAAATCACTTCTCCTCCCCCTTTTTCTTCTGGCCTTGGGCTTCTTTTATAGAAGAAACAAGCAAATTGCTGTAGATGGTGTTCTCTGGACAGAATTACCCCTGGTGGGCATTTTAGGTACTTCACTTCCTTTGTACAGTGGTTTTGCACATGGTCTCCAGTTGAGGTAAGCAACACCCTCTTCATTTGAGAATTGTCAATTTTACTTTTCATGAACTTTTTGATCCTGACAGTACTTGAAGGTAATTAATTTTTATAGACCAGCATGAACTTGTCTATTGCTATATGCAATATTGATCTTTTAGTCCAGCTTCTAGCCTTAATTAATCCATCCTTCCTTGTTCTTAATTAGGTCACAACAGACGCAATGTAACATCAATGTTAATGCTTTGCACCTCAAAGACTTTGTTCAGTTGATGTTTCATGGGATTGTGTTCAATGACTGCACTAAATTCTCTTTGGTCACTTCCAGCCCAAAAATGTAAATCCAACTTTCACCTCTCTCTAAGTCATCTGAATCCACATGTTTACTCCATCCATTCCCTTTCTTCTTTCCTTTTTCTGTCCCTGAAAATTTGCTACAGCATCTACACCCCTTTTTCTATATAACAAGCCCCATACTGCTGAAGAAAAGAGACCCTTTTACACCCCAGAACCCCTGCCTCTTTCATACCTCCTACAACCTTCCTCAACACCCCCACATACTGCCTCCATCTGCTACAAGAGAGAAACACACACATACTTCTTGTACACGGCTCATGTGCTGAGCAAACACTGTGAGTAAGAGGAATAGAAAAGAGTGTTGTTAGGTTAGTAAAGAGGAACATTGTGTTGCTACAAAAAGAAAGAAGAATGTAAGTTCTAGGGGTCTTGGCTCTTTGTACATAGAGCTCAAGACCGTGTGAATGTACTTATGTATGAAGTATACATGTTATTGTTCTTCTCCTCTTCTTTTCTTTTCTTTTTCACTTGCTTTGTTGACCTTGTTTGCAACTTCTTTTTTTCCCTCTTCTCTTGCACTATAAACAAATAAAACTTAATGAGATAAAAGCAAAATATATATATAAATAAAAAAGAAACACAACATACCATTGGATGTAATCAAAGGACACCAGGTACCCCCCCATCCAGGGAGAGAATAAGCTCCCTGGATTGAAGTTCATTTGAAGCCACCTCAGAGAGAGAATAAGCTCTCTGAGGCACACCATTTGAAGACATCTCAGAGAGAGAATAAGCTCTCTGGGATATGCCTTGTGAAGACCATCCAGGGAGAGAATAAGCTCCCTGGAATGAAGCCCTCTTTGAGTGAGAATAAGCACTCAAAAGGGTATTCCCTCATCAACCCTGTCGACCCCCTTGCCTCACAACTATACACATTGCTAAACCTCTCCTTTGCCTTGCTAAAACCTGTCCATCCAGATGACATGCTGTTGGGTTTGTGTTGACTCTTGACCACTCAAAAACAAGCCTCAATCATACTCATACACTGCCTTACAATTGCAATCAAACCTCAGCCAACTCCCTTCTTGTCTTGTCAGAACCAAGCCATACAAATTGTCATGCTACCTAACTCTTGCCAGCCCATGATTATCTAAGACAAAGCTCAACCATGTCCATGTGCCGCCTATTTCATAACTGTCACTAAACCTCATCCATGACTCCATCAGAGCCGTTCTGCACATGACCAATCAGACCCCATGGCATTTCCACAAACATCCCTCTTAATCTTTGTTAACCAATCCTTAGCCTATCAAAAATTTTCCATTGCCCAATTTATGCCAACTAAACCAAGAGACTCTATTGTTCAAACCATTACAGCCTAGAACAGTCATGCTCCCTTTAATCCCAAACTGATCAATACACATGTTGTTACCATACCAAGTTAAAACCATACCTTGATGAAATCCCATGCTGAGGAACCTCAATCCCGAAATTGATGACATAAAGACCTCCTTGAACCTCTTAATATGCTTGAAAGTCTGCCAATTCATTCCCTGTATCATCAGAAGGCTGTGCATTGACCCATTCGCATGTCAAGTTTTGGTAAAAGTAAAACACCGAGCCAATAGCCCTTATTTCTCGAATCAATCCCATGCCAAGCATCCAGGAAGTGTCACTATGCTACAAGGTTGTCCAATTTGGGGTCGGCATCACTAGAGAAACGTAATTACCCCGTAACCCCTTTGAAACCCTAGCCTAAAAAGGGATTGCTGGTCACGGCGGAGCAAGACCCTCTATGCCCGAAAACTGGATCCCATTGTCTCGTGACATCGTCGCGACATCATACAATACCTCACTGACACCTTTCGCTCGCTGGATCACCTTAATTGGGGTAGCCATGGCAGGACAGTGACAAATGACTCGGGAAAGAGAAGAAGAAGAAGAAAGACGAAAACGTCCCATTATGTCTGAAATTTGAGTAAACTCGGTGTAAGGGAGGATAAACACAGACCATGGGCCCCACGAGTCAAAAGAATCGCAGGCCTACGATGAACATGGTGCACGGAGTAACCGAGTCGTTTTAACGAATCCCGCCCCATTTTCTCTGATTTTATATGGCACTTACGTGTAGCGAGTCGCTGACAGACAACGAAAACCAATCACCTGCCGCCACCCGTCTCCCTGATTAAGTGGCACAAAAGACCTGACACCCCCCATCTGCGTTGACCTGGCCCAATAATACCCTGACACGTGTCATTCCCTAATGACATGGACCAATCATATTGCCGGAAACTTTGAAAATCCATAGAAAATCAACCGTGACTCAGGAAAATACAAGTCCAATTTCTATGGACTCAGAAAATCATGAGGAATTTAACCATACCATAAGCCTGATCTAAACCATGCCGAAACCAGTTCAGAACATTTAAAAAAAGAGAATCCAGAACCTGACCAATCAGAGATTGCCACGTCACTTCCAGGATTATTCTAAAACCCAGAAAACTTCCAAAATTCACCAAAAATCCTAGGAAACCCAGAAAAACATGAGGAAAATTCCTGTAAATCCAGAAAATTACAAGGAATTTAATTCTGCTGAAATCACGACCAAAATCGGGACCAAACCATTTTTAACCTTTTAAATGGTCAACCACAACCTGCCATCTCAGCAGAAACTTTGAAAATCCATCAAAAATCACAGGAAACTCAGAAAACTACATGGAAAATCCCTGTGAACCCAGAAAAATATGAGGAACTCAACTGTATCAAGGATTTTGCCGAAACCCGACAGATGACATACTTGGTACCACAGCTACACCGAGACCACCGCCAAAACCTAAAACCCACATACCCTGAACCCTTCAGATCAAACCAATAAAGGGATGGACAATACTCTAATGCCAAGCCAAAACTCAAAAATCCAGTAAAGCCAATGAATCCAACCCCCCTAAAGAGACCTAGCGGAGCGAAACCCGGAATTGTCTGAGCAGGACTAAATCGGGCAAAACTCTGAAACTCCATAACCAACTCTGATGACCACCAAAACCCAAAAGAATTCAGTTCAATGTCGAGAATCCGATTAGGGACTCAAAATCCCTTTTCAGTAAATAGGAATAACCCAATTCCACTAGAAATAATCCTGTACCCCGGTAGATCCAGAGCCTGACGAGGACGGAACCTATCAGCCGAGGAACAGACCAACTCAACAAGGTGCACCAATCAACCAAAACCACAACACTGGAATACTCAGAACAAAAATGAATAGTCTTGTACCACGAGTAACCCAGATCCTGACAAGACTGGCACCCTATTACCCGAGGAACAGACCAACCAAGGCTCATCAAAACAAAGAAATAAACCCAAAACCAACACCAAAATAACACTGAACCCCGGAAAAACCAAGTCCTGACAAGATTGGAATCAAACAACCGAGGAACAGCCCTATACAATCTAGCGGAAACCTAAATAAACAATATTTGGTCGTAAACGAAATAGGTCGAATTGAGACTACACACATATACTGATCGTATTTCGCCAATGCGGTCAAGTGACCTCAATCTGAGAGCAAACAACAAGAAAGCTAAGGCCAACATTTCATTTGGGAAGATGAAATTAGCAACGATGCGAAGTTAAGTTCTGAGCATCTAAGCCAAAACCTTTCGACCCCGGTTACCCGAATTGTCAGTGGATTTGATTTGGATAACCACCCGACTAAAAAGAGCATTAAACCGGCCGTCTGGGATGACTTGAGGAACCATTTCAGATACCATAAACCCTGGCTATTTAAGCAGCAAGACTCGGATAGTTTTGTGATAGGGATGAGATCCACTCAACAACCCCTGATATTCAAAAACTTTAATTGAATAGATCCGCAACAGGGATATCCCAAGGGAATAACTCAGGAGCTCTTCTTAAAAACTCCAACACACCAATTTTCGTCTTTCAGAACCATAACCTGACAGACCACATTTCGAGACTCTGGCGCCCAGCCAAACATATCAACCAACCTTGGGTAGCTACACGAGTTCCCTCTTCAGAGACAAGCCTCAAACTGACCTCATGAGATAATTCGGGCATGTCATGACCCACGAACCAATCTCAAGAGACAATTTGAACAAATCACTGGCCCCCTCCCGATTCTGGCGTCCGGCCAAACATATAATCCAGTTCCGGATGACTACTTGAATCCCCCTTCTAAATATGAACTTCATATCGCCCTCATGAAAGCAGCTTGGGAAATCTGCGACCACCAAGTTGTCGGTAGGAGACGATTTGAACAGTCAACACCCAAATCATAATGCTCTTAAGGCTGGTCAGATCAACGAAGAATTTGATCTGGGGAGCCGCCCCTCGCGCTTAACCGGGACTCAGTATAGAACAAGCCAAGGCACGTGCTGAATCCTCAGAACATCAATACGCCAAGGCCCGATGTTTCCAACCAACTTGACATCCTAGTCAGAAACCAGGAACCAAGTTACCAACATCTGACTGGCAATCAGATGGACCTCTCCAATGATTCGATTGATCACCGAGTCATCTACCCTCTAACTAGACCCACTTGGCTGGCAACCAGGTGCATATTGCATTTTTCTCCACCCCAACTCCAAGCATCACGCTCGTATCTCTGACGGGCGGCTAACTTTGCATCATACTGGCATCCACCCCAAATTTTCGGTTGGCTACCGAAGTGCTTACCGACGAGGTCGAGGCACATCAACTCTTAGTGGGAGTCAGACCATGATATCTTGATCAGGTGATTAAGGTGTCTGCCATATACTCTATGCCAACGGATGAGTATAACCTCGATGTGCGAGACTGCCAGAGTGGTTCTGTCTCAAGCGTCACCCGCGCACCTCAATAACGCCCTTTACAGTCAGGCGTTAGACTGTTATCAGGAACAATAATCAGGGACATGATGATAACAGATAGAGTGGCCGATATTACCGTCGCCGACTGGTATCGAGTCATTCACCCGTTCTCAGGAAAACGACCAACCCAAAAATTCCCAAAAACGAGCCTTATAACCAACCACATTGAACTTTCTTCCCCGAAGCTCAGACCTGAACAGGGTCTATGCGAATCCTCTCCAGGTCATCAGAATTCAAATAGGAGTCTAACCCAGATTCCTCATATCCTCAAATCCCAAATTCCTCATAGTTTCCTCATATTACCAACCAAAGTGGCAAGAATTCAAATTCCTCATATCAGAACCCGGAGACCGAGATAACTTCCAGCAATCAAGGATCCGAGCCAAAAACACCAGGCCAACATCAATTGAAGGGCATCAAACCGAAACCTCTACAAAGGCAACAACCCAACACCTACCAAGGCAACTTCAAAACCAAGAGCATGGAGCCAACTGTCCTGCGATCAAATCCATTGATATGTCAGAAAACAACAAAAAAAAGAGAAATAACCCCAAAACTAAAAAGAAAAGAAGAATAACCCCAAAAACAACAAAAAAACTAGAAAAACTCGAAACACCAAAAATAGAACAAGTCTTTAGCCCCCCGTAAACGCTAATTGTGTTAGACAATTCCCTAGCTGTTTAAAGACATAGAATCCACCAATATCCCTTTGAGTTTCCAGATCTAGAGGTTCTCTCGACCATGTCAGAGGTAATTAACAGTAGGGGCTTGCGCCTACTGGAATAACTGACGAACCCCCCAAATAATAAACTCTCGTGGGAAGCATTAAGGCTGTACAGTTGTCTCACCCGTAAAGGAGACGGCCGTATCGTGACCTTAAGGCCCGCGAGAGGTATCTGATCCGTATGCTTTTTCCGCCCTCAGTCCGCCATAAACGGGCACCGTCACTCAACAACCGGGAGGGCGCCGAAAGGTGCGAGACACTCAGTTATTAATTTGTATGCGTTATGCATGGTATACACAGGTTCTAAAGCAAAAGCATGCTTCTGATCATGACCGTTTCATGACTTGCTTCATTGGTCTCCCAAATTAGCGGTCCAATTATCACCATAATTATTCCCTTGTTGATATTAGGCAAGAAGTTGAGATCCTTTCTGATTAATTTGTCTCAATTGGATTCTGCAGTTCATTTTGGTCTGAAGTTGTATCCAGTTTCAGTTCACTGGAGAGGAATGAAGAAGGGTTTCCGTTGGTGCCAAGTTCTCTTCTCCTCAACAGTCTTCATTGAATGCGCTAGCGGAAGTTCTGCGGATTTTACGGAGAGGTTGGATGTCGTCATGGTATGCGTGAGAGGAGGATGGCGGTTGACACAGGAATGGGGAAAGTGAGAATTAAGAAAGTTCAATTAAGCATCAACAACCTTCCAATTCAGTTTCTGCCGTGTGGGGTCGGAGGTGCAGCGAAGAGAGAGGCATTGATTGCGAAAGAGAGGAGCAGTAACGGCAAGGAGAAGGGACTGACAGTGGGGTCGGCTGTCAGTGATAGGAGCGGAAATGAGACGCTGAGGCGTTCAGCGAGCAGGAGATGCTGCAGTGGCGGGAAGGAAGAGGCTGACAGGTGGGGTCACGGAGTCAGTGAGAGTGAGACGGAATGGATGAGGCGATGAGCTACTGGGCCGAGATAGAAATTGGGCCTGTTATCTCTTTTTTTTTTGTTTGCAGGATGGGCTGATGCGGGCTGCACTGGGCCGTGGTTTTCAGCAGTTTGACGAATGCTGAAGGTGCTATTTTCCCATGGAGTTAATCTGAACCGTCGATCAAGTTTTGCACAGATCTTGATGCATCCAGGGCCGTTTAAATGTTGAATTCTTATTCCTTGTTGTTTCTTGATGTATAATCATATAATTTCATGTATAAATATACATAAAAATCATACAATTATTTTTTCTTGTGTTGAGGCATGAATTGTGGTTTACATGGATCCGACGAAAAAAACATATTGCATTAACGCTAAATTAAACATTCTTTCGTCAATATTAGCATTAATACAAATGTTGAAAATTGGAGCCAATTGTCTTGAAGTTTCGGTTATCATATTCATGCATGCGTTTTCTGACTGATTCGGAATAATCTGAAATCGACTCTAGAATTTATCAGTGTATCAAACGTCCAGTTTATTTGCCCATGGGGTTTCCAGATCCCATATAACAGTCTTTCAACTATGGCCAATTTTTAGGGTCAAACAAATGCCCCCCACCAGAACTGGTTGGGAGATCTAAGTTTTCGAGCAACCGGTTCTGGTGTCCTTGTAGATTGGTATTTATCCCTGAAACGTTGCCATCTTGGTATTTCCGGATTGTCATCTTGGTTTCTTCCTTGACCCATTTGATCGATCGTGCTCATAATCCTTGAGTCTTTTTTTACAGTTCTTGTCTTTTCCCATGGATTATATTTTGTCATGATCCTTCAACAGTTCCCTTGTTTGTTTAGTTTTGACAAAGTGGTATGCATTGTCTTTTCAGGTTTAGAAATTCGGCTCTACTGTTCGGTCACACGTGCACATTCGTCACAGTCGCAGCCTCTTTTTCTTTTTAATTCCCGTTTTCTTTTCTCTCTCATCATTCTTCTTTCTCTCTTTCCTTTCTTCTTCTTCCGAAACCTTCTTTCCTCTCCACTCCTTCACTATTCCCGTTGAGATGGCTAGCGGAGACGACGGTCGTTCTTCTCCTACTGCCAGTGTGTCAGGCTACCAATCTGAACGTGCGGTGGAGGAAATCGAGGATGTCGAAACTGATGCGGCATTGGAAGTTGTTCGTGAGCTTGGTGACGGCTGGGGTGCACCACCTGATCAAGAAATCCATGCATACTGGCGACCACTGCCTTCATATGATTGGGGGCTCAACACTACTTCGACTGAGCTTCCTGAGTTTGAGTGGCCATCTTGCTTCTACTTCTTCTGGCTTCCAGTGATTGTAGTGCTTGGTGCAGTAGCTCTCCACTTGTACCTTTCGAGGGATAGGATTGACTGGAGGAAGTTAACAGGTGTATGAGCCTGCTTCGGTTTAGCAATGTTGCTGTTGTAGTTGCGGTCGTTGTTTATGTTTGTTGCAGTTGTCTGTAGTCGAGATTGTAGCAGTTGTCATTTGTTGTTGTTGCTTGCTTGTTGTGCTTGTAACTGTCGTTACTACTACTGTTGTTGTTGTCGTTTGTGGTTGTTTTATCTTGTTCAAGGGACAAAATATAAACCCTGTTCATTATTTTGTACGCTGGTATAATGAACTAACCAGTGTTGGTTGAGTTATGGTTCACTCCAACAATGGACCATTTTGTATGTGGAATTTTGGCTTGTGGAATTTTGTGGAGTTTGGAAATTTTGTGGAAGAAATATCTTATGTTGCTATAAAGCGAGATATTTCTTATTTTTTTACTCCAGGGACATAAGGCTTCAGCTGCTCCATATACCTGCAAAAATAGGAACAGAAGAATTTGTTATTTATTTTGTTTAAGGGACAAATATAGAAAAATCCTCGTTCATCTTTTTAGAAACCGGTAGGATGAACGTGTACCGGTGATAGTAGGTTTTAGGCCAGCACTATCAATAGGCCATTTATTTTTGTGGGAATTTTTGGCTGTGGAAATTTGTGGGGCTTAGGAAAATATTTTGTGGAAGAAATGTCTCATATGGCCACATGGCGAAACATCTCTTGAGTATGGGACATGGGATCTTGATAGTCTTCTACAGTCAGCATCTCGTGAGGGAATGTCTTGAATTTCTTCAGGCTGCCATCTCCTCTGTGAAATTTTCTCTGACTGAGGCCCATAAAATCTTGGCCCAGTAGGACAAATTACCGTTCCTGTTGGCCCTTTTTCCAGATGGTCAATTCCATAGTAGGTGATGGTCTATCCTGCGCAAAGTCATTTTCTGTTGGTCTCCGTTCCTGTTGAACATGTCTCTTGTTGCGGCGCTCTCGTCACTTCTTGTCTGCCACTACACTTGGTTTGCATGTGACATACTCCGTTCCTTTTGGGCTACGCTTGACTTTGTGTTCCAAAGGATTGATGACCAACTGACTATATATGGAGGCAAGTTCAGTTGTTCCCCTTTATCAACTCTCATTCACTAATCCGTAGCATACACTCTAGCTTCTCCTGACTAGTCTCATGGTTTCCATGGCTGCCATTGCTTCGGTAGTGAAGAGTTTTGTGAGAATTATTATGGAGGACTCTCTATGTTTGCCTTTTATCCTTTTTCTTCTTCCATGGCGTTGGAAAATGAGCGTGTGCGGTCCCCTTGACCTTGAGTTGCCTGCTAGGGTTTGTGTAACTCGGGGAATCATCGATCCTTTCGTTATCCTAGAGTTGCTGGCCTTTCTTATGCCGATTTACAGGCTTCGTATATCCATCTTAGGGTCCCTCTTGATTCTTTGTCTCTTCTCAGCAGGGATTCTTCAGCTGGAGTGAAGGGTGTTGTGGAATCATAATTACCTTGAGCGCTCTTCTTGGCTATCCATATACACATTAATCTCGTCCCTTCGAGAATTTTTGTGGATATTGATATTGGTCCAAGTTCCTTTTGGGTGCCATGAGAGGGTTTCTTCTCTTTCAGCTTTTCTTTCAGTCATGCACAGGTTTGTTACTTCGACTTTTCTCACTTTTTGGTTTTCCCTTTCTTGTCTTTAACTGATACCTCTTCGCATCTTTTTCAGCAGGTTCCTTATTATGAGAGGCAAGAAGGTTAACATTGCATATCTGACCATTCGGTATATGCATTGCGCGATCAGTACTACTCATGCTTCTTTTTCCTTACTGGTGGAAGAACTCCAGAATTTGCTCAACGGGTTACAGTCTATTGGTTGGATCGAGTCTCTTAATGGTACCTTAATTCTTGATCAGCATCACACGATCACTGACTATATCTTGCAACCTGAATCACCCATAATCAATATGAACCATTGGAGGAAAGCTCCCCCTTTCCTGTCGAGGACAGGCTATAGTCTATTTGTTGTATGGGTTTTCCATTTGTTTGGTTGGTGCTTATAGTGTTTGTTCAGGTACTCGGTTCAAGTGAGAAGATCCAATAGATGTATGCTGTATTTGAGTGGTTTATAAGGAAGGTTTTGAGTTGTACTGGTTATATCTGTATCTGATATGCATTTAGTTTGGGATCGTTTTGTACTCTCTGTGCTATTAACTGTTCAATTTTGAGGAAGATTCCTTAGCGCTAAAACTTTTATCCCTGCCGTTTGGACAATCTGATCGCAGGTTTGTCCACGGTAGCCTTATAAATCGCAGTGGCTGACACGTCACGGCTGATTTTATTCTTGCGCCTTCGACCTTCTTCGTCTTCTAACGCTAGTATCATGCGACACCTTTGTTGGAAGAATTAGTTGTGTGAATCCTCAGATATCCGATGGGACGGTTGATCGTTTTCTGTTTCGAGAGATCGGAATTGTCCCTTAGTAGTTCAACCAATCGGTCGCATCTGGCTTTGGTTATCAGGGGATTAGGGTAGTGGATTGATATCCAGGAATTTCAGTCATCAGGGATTAGGGTAGTGGGTTGGCATTCATGAATTTTCAGGTAATCGGACTCCGTCTGATTTCCTGATATCAAGTTGAGGGAGCACGGGGTTTGATCCTGGTGACCCTGATCACGAAAATAATTCATTCCTGATGAACCATGGTGTCGGTTATTTTATCTCAACCTTGTTGATCACCCATTTTCCGGCTAAGATTTAATGACTCTGTTGTGATTCTTGATTCATGGGTATTCTTCCTGATTAGGTTCATGGTAGCTTTGTATTACTGGTTTCAAAGCCACTTTAATGAGTATGCCCGGGCATAGGAGGGTGCTTTGGGCATCATATGCACAATTTGCTCGAACGTTTCACATGTCAGAGTTAGAATTTCGCTAGGAGGCTAAAATTGCGAGCATGATCGATTCATTTTCTCCACGGTGCAACATCTTATTCAGATGGAAAAAAGCCGATTAGAGATGACGAATATTTCCGCGATTCCATCCATTGTGACCTTCTTTCTGATCTTTGTGAAACTTCGGGAGTTTTTGCGGATAACAAGAATGCACATCTGTTTGTGCTCCTTTTGGGCTAATTAGAGGGACTCTTTCGGTGCTGCAATAAAATCCCTCGAACTAACACTGAACCATTCAGGATTTTAGAAGCTCCATCATCATTAATCGCACGAGTCCGGAGTCTGTTTTGCGTCTTTGGGGTGATGAAAGGGAAGGTAGAGTCTTTTGCCGATAAAGTTTTGTTGACCCGATAAGTCGAGGATTTGGCTTTCTGGTCACCTTTTATCTTTTTCTGTGACATGATGGATTTCTCCGGGTCGAATTCGGGTAATCAGACCTCTTCCGATTTTTCGTTACTGACCCGGTGGGGTTTTGGTTGTGAATTCACCATCTCGAGATACCAATTAGGCTAGGTGGTGAAATGGAATTGATCTTAGTCAGGTTGTCACTTAATCCCCAGGTAAGTTGGTGCAGAGCGTGCTAAGGCCCATAAAGAAAGGTGGTAGAGTAGATGAAGGATGATTACGTTTAAACTAGATTCTGTTCAAAGGGTTTGTCTGGTTATTGATCAGGCGAAACGAGGTGGGGACACTCTCGATTGCTGATCAGGTATCCGTAGAATTGATTCACGTTATTGTGGGAGACATGATGAAATCAACGATGAATGGGGAAGGTGATGCTGCTGCCGATGCACACCAGACGGGGTGAAGCAATGTTACATCCGACTATGAGCCGGATGCGAAGGATAGGGCTGATCTCTGAAGTGAGGTGTGCAAAAGGATGGAGTTGACCTTGGTTGAACTTGTTCCGGGACCAGGGGGTTTTCCAGAATAAGCTAGTATGCACTGGGGGCGCCAGGGTAGACTGTAGTGAAGTGGAAAAGCATTTGATTGATAATATATTTTTTTTGAGTCGGATCCATATTGGGTCCTGCAAGTAAACAGAACAAACTGGTCAGCTGGGTCCCTTGGGCAATCCAGACAGTTGATTTGCTCCGGGCTTTCAGGTATTCCAACACAAATTACGACAACGTTGATAAAGTCAGATAGGCGGGTGAAGTTGATCTCAGTTTAGTCCGCACTGGGTCCCTTGGGTAAGCCAGAACAAACCGATCTGCTGGGTCCCTTGGGTAATCCAACATCCGATCTGCCGGGTCCTTCAGGTATTCCAACACTTTCCGCATTGAAACCAACCACGTCGGCAGGGAAATAGGTTAGTAGAGTTGATCTCAGTTTAGTCCGCACTGGGTCCTATGGGTAAGCTAATACAAACCGGTCCGCCGGGTCCCTTGGGTAGTCCAACGGTTAATTCGCACCAGAGCCCATAGGTATTCCAACACATTCCGCAGTGATACCAACTATGTCAGTAGAAAATAGGTTAATAGGTAGGTTGATTTTTTTTGGCTTCCACTTCATGTGATGGGGTCAATAGGATAGTAGGTGTAGCACAACCCTGCTGCTAGCAGAATCATCCTGGTTTGTTGTTTTTTTTTGTTTTTTTGTTTTTTTTTTATTTGGCAGTCGAGTAGGAATGGATAATGTTGATTTCAGTGGGATTGATCAGAAAAGGTAATGGGTCCTTTGAACTGAAGTTGATGCTGATGTGATTGGGTAAGAATTGGTTTTGGAGAGGGCATAATCTTCCTAGGCTTGTCTGATTACAAATCAGACGAGATGGGGCGAAGATGCTCGTGGTCTTGGCTCTGACTTGTGACGCATGGATTTCCTTCATTCTCTTTAGTCAGGGGAGGTTTCAGTCTGTTGACCTCAGAATAGTGCCTTCACACTATTTGGTCAGAGGTTGCTCAATTCCGAATTCTAGTTGGACAGGTATTAAGGTGTATTTGGTTGCAGTTTGGGGGAGCTCTTGATCCAAATCACCCGGGAAGCGGAAGATTAGGGTCATTTGCGTTTCGTGCAGCCCACTATCCTGGGTCGATTGAAATCGTCCTATTTCAATGGGTTACAGGGAGTTTTTTTTTTTTGACCTGGTTTTTTGAAGGGAAGGATTGGGATAGCCGGGGAAGTCTGTGGCTCAGGGTTTGAGATTTCAAGGGGAGAGAGGACCAAGGTCATCATCCTTTCATGTGACTCAAAATTAGGGGTTCCTGGTTCAAATCCCAGGAAATCCTTTCCTTGTTGGGTCTCTTTTTGGTTTCTTGAGGGATAGCTCTCAGGATATTTCCTCCTGCCCCCTGCCTTCCTTTAAGGGGAGGTTGGAGTGGTGAGGAGTCCAGGTCTGGGAAAAGAGGCGGAGGTCCTTGTTCCCAAAAGCTCTTATCCGGTGTTGGGGGTTCCAAGTCAGGCGTCTCCTGAGGTGGCACTCCAGTGGGACTTCTGGTGATTAGGATGATTGCGGCATGGGTACTCCATGTTGGTTATCCCTGAGGTAAATTGTCGGGGTTATTGAAGAGAGAAAATTCTTTCTTTGTTGAGCCCCCTTTTAGTCTTTTCAGGGATAGTTCTCGGGTGGTTTCCTGTCGTCTCCCTCTTTCGAAGGGAGGTTGAAGGAAGCGTCCGGCGTTAGAGTTCCGAATCAGGCATCTGCTGAGGTGGCACTCCGGTGGGACTTTGGTGGTTAGAGTAGTCACGGTGCGACCACTTCATGTTGGTTGTTCCTGAAGCAACTCGTCGGGGTCATTGGAGAGAAAATCTTTCCTTGTTAAGGCCCTTCTAGTTTCTTCAGGGATAGCTCTCGGTTGTTCCCTGTCGTCTCCCTCTTTCGAAGGGAGGTTGGAGGAAGTGTCCAGCATTAGAATTCCGAGTCAGGCATCTCTTGAGGCGGCACTCCGGTGGGACTTTTCCGGAATTAGGGTAGCCAAGGTATGACTACTTCTTGCTGATGCTCTCGGAGTAACTCGTTGAGGTTATTGGGTTTCACGAGTTCTCTCCTGGTCGAGTTCCTTTTGTTTCTTCAAGGATAGCTCTCGGTTGTTCCCTGTCATCTTCCTTCCTTTGGAGGGAGGCTGAGGTGATTGGGACTTTCTTCCAAGGCATCCTGGTTTGGGGAACTGGTTGGAATCCGTCTGCTGGTGATGATTCCGCTGACTCCATGGTTTTGGGTGTCTCCCGAGATAGTGTTCCGGTGGGACTTCTTGCAACTAGAATAGTTATAGCATAGCCACTCTATGCTGGCTATCCTTGAAGCAGATGTCAGGTTATCGGATCTCAAAAAAAGGGGGAATTCCTTCTTTGTTGAGTTCCTTTTGGTTTCTTAGGGATCGCTCTCGGTTGCCCCCTATCATTTTGCTTCCTTTGAGGGGAGATTGAGGCGGTCGGGGCTTTTCTTCTGCAAGGTGTCCTGGGTTGGGAAACGGAAGGAGTCTGTCTTCTGGTAGCGACCCTGTGTGATTCTGGTGCTTGTTAGAATTTCGAGTCAGACATTCTCTGGGATAGCGTTCCGGCGGGACCCTATGTGATCGGAACATAGTCAATCCTCTATCAAGGGCTATCAGAGTATTCTTATCGTGTCGAGCGAACTAACAAGACTGGGGGGTTTTGGCCTGATTGCTGAAGTCGATGCTGTCAGTCGAGGCCTGTCAGGTATTCGGGGGTGTGGTGTGTGGTGCCCTCAATGATCCCTAAGGCTGGCTGAACCTTAGAGCCTTTTCATTGGGCGGTTGGGTTTGTCGAGGACGTCGGTTGTCTCTTCTCTATCGGGTGCTGGGCAGAGCCAGGATTCTTCTGGTTGACCACGGTGGGTTGCGAGTAAATGACCTCCAAGACTGGTTTGGTGCTACTAGACAGAGTTTGTCGAGCACCGGGGGGGTGTGTGGTGTGTGGTGCCCTCAATGATCCCTAAGGCTGGGTGAACCTTAAGGCCTTTTCATTGGGCGGTTGAGTTTGTCGAGGATGTCGGTTGTCTCTTCTCCATCGGTTGCTGGGCAGAGCCAGGGTTCTTCTGGTTGACCATGGTGGGTTGTGAGCGAATGACCTCCAAGACTGGTTTGGTGCTACTAGACAAAGATTGTCGAGCACCAGGGAATGCCCTCAATGATCCTTAAGCCTGGGTGAACCTTAAAGCCTTTTCATTGGGCGGTTGGGGTGAATTTCCACTGCCTGTACATTCAGAAGCCACACAGTCTTCCTCAATACTAGCTGTGGTTTGAGACTCTAGTCCTTAGAGGGATTCATAGGACATGGTCTCTGGTGCTACAAGACATGGTTAGTCGAGCACCGGGGTGTGCCCTCAGACGCCACAGAGGCTTAAACTTCATGGGGCACTTCTTTTTTCCTTTTTTTTTTCCTTTTTTTTCCTTCTTTTTTTTTATATTTTTGCTCTTCTTTTCTTTTTTTTTCTTCTTTTTTTTATTATTATACATAATCGGACCGCTAGGCTATCATTCCGTATTTTCTTCAAGGGAGAAGGCGTATTCCACTCCGTAGACTAGGGTTTATGCCTCTTCTGCTTGTGGTGGGAATCGAACCTGCCACCTTTAGGATAACGGCGGGGCCATTGACCATCTGTGCTGGGTCCCCTTTGTTCGCAATCACAGTGTTCTTGTTGTAGTTGTTCATCTTCTCACTGTAGCATTTCCCTATGCTTTACAGAGTAACGGTTTTCGGATAATAGCTGGTCTGACTTTGACTGTTGAATTATGGTAAGGGCATGGGCTGTTTGCTTTCTGTTAGGTCAGGATACCAAACTTGGGGTGACTAGTCCGGTATCACCTGATGGTCTGTAAAGGTTTTCTGGACTGGGTTGAGACATCAGACTAACAGGTCGTCTGACATCATCTAGGGATCTGGGAAAGTTCCGGCTCAATGACATGAGGGTTTCCAGTCTCAAGTCGGGTTGGGATACCAGTCTTACGGGTCGCCTGATATCAGCTAAGGTTTGGGGGTAGTTTTAGACTGAAGACGTGGAGGTTTTCGATCCAGGGTTGGATTAAGATATCAGACTCACGGGTCGTCTGATATTACCTAAGGGTTTGAAGGGTTTCGGACCGTAGATGTAGAGGCTTCCAATCCGGGGTAGGATTAAGATACCAGACTCACGGATCATCTGATATCACCTAAGGTTTGAATGGTTTCGGACCGTAGACGTAGATGCTTCCAATCCGGGATAGGATTAAGATACCAGACTCACGGGTCATCTGATATCACCTAAGGTTTGAAGGGTTTTCGGACTGTAGACGTAGATGCTTCCAATCCGGGATAGGATTAAGATACCAGACTCACGGGTCATCTGATATCACCTAAGGTTTTGGAGGGTTTCGGACCGTAGACGTAGATGCTTCCAATCCGGGGTAGGATTAAGATACCAGACTCACGGGTCATCTGATATCACCTAAGGTTTTGGAGGGTTTCGGACCGTAGACGTAGATGCTTCCAATCCGGGGTAGGATTAAGATACCAGACTCACGGGTCATCTGATATCACCTAAGGTTTTGGAGGGTTTCGGACCGTAGACGTAGATGCTTCAAATCCGGGATAGGATTAAGATACCAGACTCACAGGTCGTCTGATATTACCTAAAGGGTTTGGAGGTTTTCGTCATGAGAGGTTGGAGTGAGACCATCAGCCCAACGTTCTGCATTTACCATCAAGCCCCATGATCAAAGTCGGTTGCCTTCGTCAGCACCAACAGGTTGTGCTCTCGCATAGGTAAGCTCGAATCTGGATGCCCGCACGAGGTGTTTTTTTATTATAATTTTTTATTTATATATTTACTTATTAATTTACAGGGTGATGTTTGGTGTGTTACTGCCCCCAATCAGATCGTCGAGAAGCCCTGATGAGGTGCTGGATCTTGTAGGACGTGCCACGGGAGTTTCAGTTCTCCTTTCGTGAACTTGTCTTCAACCCAATCCTTGAACATGCAGCAATCCTCAATTGCATGACCAAGAACCCTATGATATAGGCATAAATCAGGTTGGTTGAACTGGTACTCTTCTTCGGGGCGCCTGCACCTGGGTAGTCGCAAATTGCACCGCATGGCTAGGCTGAAGATTTCAGTGGTTGCGTCTCTGCGAAAAGAGTAAGGCTTGCTCTTTCTTTCCCCTAGTGACAGTTTTACTTTCCGGGATCCATGGTTTCCAACAGCCTCAGGCTCTTCTACCGTTGGCATCCCTTCTCTTTGGGAGACCCGAGTACGCTTTGCTCTGTTTCTGTGTCTCTTGGGGCTCTGTTGTTTGACTTGCTTTTGGGGTATAGTCAGTGGGTCGCCATTTGTTCCCAGTATATACCCTAGCAATTCTTGAGTTTCGGCGTTCTTTTCCGAGAGCGCCTCCATCTCTTGGCATATCGTTGCGTTCTTTTGTTGCAGTTCTTGATTTCTTTGGCACAATTGTTCGATCGTGTGATTCATCATACTGTACTCATGATGCACTTCCTTACTCCTCTGTAAAAATGCCATGAGTTGTCTTCCTTGTTCTTGTAAATGCATGATGACATTCGAGGTTTCTTGCCCCCAGTTGACTTGCTGTAGCATTCCTTCAGATTCCACTGTCACGGATATAACCTTTCCAATCTTATCATCACAGTAGGCGTCCTTTTTCTGAGTTTCCGCTAGGTTTTCTCGAGACAGAACTTTTTCCCTTTTAGAGGTAATCTCCTTGGTTTCCATTATTACAGGCACGATTTCTTCGGTTTCACTATCATGGTTTTTTGTGTCCTTTATCTGGGCGTCCCCACCTATAATGACACACGCTAAACCTTTTTCCGCTTCTTGACTCTCGTTGCTTGTTTCAATGGCGCGTGTCGGATTTTCTCTGAATGGGTTTCCTTTTGTCTCATGAGTGGCCTTATCAAACTTCAGTGGGACTGGGTTAACTCTGCTATCCTGACCTTGTGTTTCTTCCTCAGCTTCTTCATATGACCCAATGGCGTATACTGTGAAGATTTCTGAGTTACAAGGCTCATGTGGCGCAAGCTCTTGCCTTTCATTCCTGGTAAGTGTTACTCTGCCTGACTGGACCTGTTCTTCCAGCCAGTCCTTGAACACCCAACAGTCTTCGATTCTATGTCCTAACACCCTATGATATAGACAAAAGATTGGACTGTCGGATTGTTCCATTTCTTCAGGACGCTTGCTCGGTGGTAACCGGAGGTCACCTTGCATGGCTTGCTTGAAAAGTTCAGGGACTGCTTCCTTTCGAAATGAGTAGGATTTGCTGGATAGCTCTACCACAGATAAGAGCCGTTTGGGGTTGTCATAACTGCGATCTCGCGGAATGCTAACATTTCTATCGCTCGAGACTTTCAAACTTTTGCTGGAGGAGGGTTCTTTGGAATCTCGAACTCTCTTGAGTTTTGTCTTCTTTTCCCGATTTTCATGATGATGCGACTTTGCATTTGAGCCCAAGCATTCATAATCTGATACCGCTGCGAGCAAAGCACCAAATCTGGTAATGTCTCTTGTTCTCAAAAATGATTTAATCGGTCCCTCTATGTTCTTCATCATCATTATTACACCCAGGTAATCGGGAATTCGACTTTGACAATGCAAACTCATTTTCCACCATCGAATGATGTAATCTCTGATAGATTCTGCCTCTAATGGCTTTTCCCTTGCCATATCATCCATTGTAATTCTTTGGGTAAATACCGCAAATGTCGAACAGAATAAATTTGCCATTGTCTCCCAAGTATTGACACTATTCTCCTTTAATGAAGCGTACCAGTCGAGTGCTGGTCCTATCAGGCTTAAAGGAAATTGTCGCAATAGTAGAATTTTGTTGTGTGCCGTGTCACCACATGCGGCTGCAAACCTGGACAGATGTTGTTTGGGACACGTTCTATCCTTTCCGCTGAATAGTTGAAACTGGGGTCTGATATATCCTTTGGGGTAAGGCACCAAGTCATACTCCTTGGGATAGGGGTTTGCACATTCCCTTGTGCGTTGGGTGGAGTGAGATGTTCTGACTTCAGGCTTCATTGTCCCTTCCGTCTTTCTCCTAGTGTTTTCCCGTATTTCAAGAGGTGCACCGAGTGGATCTGTGGGTTCTTCCGCTTTTCTTGTTGAGGAGACGACTTTCAAAGGGCTGAACTCTGTCTTGGTGGTGTCCATTTCGTGGGAGAACATCTCTGTTGACTCTGTATGGACTGGACGGTTTGCGTTGGCGCGCGATGTTCCAATTTCTTCGATCTCTTGCCCCATTGGTGCAAACCGATTGTTGTCATGGTCTCCACAAGGTGTTCTTGAGCTGGAGTCTTTTTCATTCTTTGAAGATTCCCTTGAGTATCTCGAGATGGTCGACTCCCTATCATCCTTTTCGCTGGAATGGAGTCTTTCACCCTTCTTGTGATGAAAATATGATCCTTCATCTCCTCGGGATACTGTTCCATTATTTTCCTTGTGGTGGCCCCCAGTGTCGGTACTAACGACAGAGACTGAGTTGTTGGCTTCCCTGTTTCCAATGAGTTCCATTACTGGGCTCGTTTTGGATGTGGACGGACTTACATCTCTTGCTCGCTTTGGGACAACCCTTCCAAGGAGTGGGTCCTGGGGCGGCTTCTGGAATGCCAGTTGATGGCCTCCTGCGTCAGGGTTGGCAGTGAAGGCCTGGTTGTTGGCTTCCTTGTTTCCAATGAGCTCCATTACTGGGCTCATCTTGGATGTGGACGGACTTACATCTCTCGCTCGCTTTGGGACAACCCTTCCAAGGAGTGGGTCCTGGGGCGGCTTCTGGAATGCCAATTGATGGCCTCCTGCGTCAAGGTTGGCGGTGAAGGCCTGGTTGTTGGCTTCCTTGTTTCCAATGAGCTCCATTACTGGGCTCGTCTTGGATGTGGACGGACTTACACCGCTCGCTCGCTTTGGGACAACCCTTCCAAGAAGTGGGTCCTGGGGCGGCTTCTGGAATGCCAGTTGATGGCCTCCTGCGTCAGGGTTGGCAGTGAAGGCCTGGTTGTTGGCTTCCTTGTTTCCAATGAGGTCCATTACTGGGCTCGTCTTGGATGTGGACGGACTTACATCGCTCGCTCGCTTTGGGACAACCCTTCCAAGGAGTGGTTCCTGGGGCGGCTTCTGGAATGCCAGTTGATGGCCTCCTGTGTCGGGGTCGACGGTGAAGGCCTGGTTGTTGGCTTCCTTGTTTCCAATGAGCTCCATTACTGGGCTCGTCTTGGATGTGGACGGACTTACATCGCTCGCTCGCTTTGGGACAACCCTTCCAAGGAGTGGTTCCTGGGGCGGCTTCTGGAATGCCAATTGATGGCCTCCTGCGTCAGGGTTGGCAGTGAAGGCCTGGTTGTTGGCTTCCTTGTTTCCAATGAGGTCCATTACTGGGCTCGTCTTGGATGTGGACGGACTTACATCGCTCGCTCGCTTTGGGACAACCCTTCCAAGGAGTGGTTCCTGGGGCGGCTTCTGGAATGCCAGTTGGTTTCTTAGCTTGTTTCCCATTTCTTCGACATGATCGAAGCTGTCTCGAGCTAAGTTCCCCTTTGAGGTTTGTTCTTTCCCAGATTCATCTCTTAACCTCATTGTTTCATGGAAGCGGTGTTGATGCAAGGGTAGGGTTTTGTCCGTTTCAGGGTTCTGATCCATGTTTAGAACTTTGGGTTTCCTGATCAACACGTGGTTCGCACTACTTTCATTGCTAATTAACTGGAGCATTCCTGCAGCATGAGGTTGGGTTCCGTTTCCTCTACTGCGTGACTTCTTGGCTCTTGAATCCGGGACAGATTCAGTCGGTAGTGATTGTTTTCCAAGTTGGCCTTTCTTCTGAGGATGCGCTTCCACTTTGCCTTTGTCGAGGTGTTCTGAAAGCACTGAGCGTTCATCCTTAGGGCTTGGTGATTCTCGCTCAGAGTTTGCCCCCAGAGATGGTCTAGGTGCATCGAGAGAGAAATACTTTAGTGATTCCAGTGGAAGGATGTTGACTGATGATCCCGGGTCAACCAAGATTTGGTTAATCACAACTCTATTCGACACTCCCGTGATGTACAGCGGTTTGTTGTGGTACACTGTTCCGTCAGGAAGATCATTCTTGGTGAAGGAAATCTGGAAGAGGTTGTCGTCGGTGACCGCCTCCATTGTAGCTTCACGCATATGGAAGTTGTGATTGGGTTCTTCAAGGTCTTGTGGCTCGCTGCTAATTGCATAGACAGTTGCGCTTTCCATACATTCCACAGGTCGTCTTCCACTCAGTTGGCAATTTTCTTTAATACTTTCACCCTGTGTTCCAATGGCTTCTATCCCAGTAAACGGATTGACTAAGGAAAGTGGTTGACATTCCCTAATTATCGTGTTACTCCCTGATGCGTGGTTCAGTTGATTTTCCAGGTATACCAGCTTATCAAGGATTGGTGGGTTTGGAACTCGTGCCCCCATTCGTCTCTTCTTGGTTTTTGGATTGATCAGACCCTCAACTAGGAAGACAGGTGCTCGAGGTTCTTTCCATTGATTGAGGGTTTTACCAGATATGTGGTCTGCCCTCTTGATCTTGGCAACCACATCTTCGTCAGGCTGGGCTGGTTCTCCATTCAGTACTGGCTGAAGGCTGACAGGTGAGCTGAAGATTTTTGGTGATTTCTCTCTCAGAGTTCGAAGTCGGGTGAGAGAGTATATTGTTGACACGTCAATCTGAACCGATGGTTTGTCTTGATGGGTTTGCGAGGTTTTGGCGTAGGTGGTGTTGTCCTTCGCCATATTCTTCGCCATCGGTTCAACGATAACGGTGGTCTTCTCGTCTTGAGTTCCCTCAAAGTGTTCGTTCACTTCAAAGGAAATAGTCGAGATGGCATTGGCGTACTCCGTACTTGTCATTCCGGAGTCATCAACAGTGAAGGGATTGTCTGAAGTCACCTGCACCATCGGAGGAGTGACCGGGATGGACCCGACCATGAATGTGCTCAGAGTGAGTCCTAGCTTCGTTGTTCCTTGATTGTTGCTCTCGTGCGCCATTTCCCTACAAAAAAGAAAAACACTCAAAGATCATCGTGAGTAATGGCTTGAATTGTAGATTCCCTAAGTTTATACATTATATCCATCGATATTCCTTTAAACTGAGTTTCCTAGGTGAGAGGTGAAAACTGTCCCACCGGGCGTGCCAGGACCTGTCTCGCACCTTTCGGCGCCCTCCCTGTGTTGATGGGTGACGGTGCCCGTTTATGGCGGACTGAGGGCGGAAAAAGCATACGGATCAGATACCTCTCGCGGGCCTTAAGGTCACGATACGGCCGTCTCCTTTACGGGTGAGACAACTGTACGGCCTTAATGCTTCCCACGAGAGTTTATTATTTGGGGGGTTCGTCAGTTATTCCAGTAGGCGCAAGCCCCTACTGTTAATTACCTCTGACATGGTCGAGAGAACCTCTAGATCTGGAAACTCAAAGGGATATCGGTGGATTCTATGTCTTTGAACAGCTAGGGAATTGTCTAACACAATTAGCATTTACGGGGGCTAAAGACTTGTTCTATTTTTGGTGTTTTGAGGTTTTTTTAGTTTTTTTGTTGTTTTGGGGTTATTCTTCTTTTCTTTTTAGTTTTAGGGTTATTTCTCTTTTTTTGTTGTTTTCTGACATATCAATGGATTTGATCGCAGGACAGTTGGTTCCATGCCCTTAGTTTTGGAGTTGCCTTGGTAGATGTCGGATTGTTGCCTTCGCAGAGGTTTCGACTTGGTGCCCTTCAATTGATGTTGGCCTGGTGCTCTCTGTTTGGCTTGGACCCTTGATTGCTGGAAGTTATCTCGATTTTCGGATTCCGATGTGAGGAATTTGAGTTCTTGCCACTTGATAAGTATCATGAGGAAACTATGAGGAATTTGGGATTTGAGGATATGAGGAATCTGAGTTAGACTCCTGTTTGGATTCTGATGACTTGGAGAGGATTCGCATAGACCTTGTTCAGGTCTGAGCTTCGGGGAAGAAAGTTCAATGTGGTTGGTTTTAAGGCTCGTTTTTGGGAATTTTTGGGTTGGTCGTTTTCCTGAGAACTGGTGAATGACTCGATACCAGTCGGCGACGGTAATATCGGCCATTCTATCTGTTATCATCATGTCCCTGATTATTGTTCCTGATAACAGTCTAACGCCTGACTGTAAAGGGCGTTATTGAGGTGCGCGGGTGACGCTTGAGACAGAACCACTCTGGCAGTCTCGCACATCGAGGTTATACTCATCCGTTGGCATAGAGTATATGGCAGACATCTTAATCACCTGATCAAGATATCATGGTCTGACTCCCACTAAGAGTTGATGTGCCTCGACCTCGTCGGTAAGCACTTCGGTAGCCAACCGAAAATTTGGGGTGGATGCCAGTATGATGCAAAGTTAGCCGCCCGTCAGAGATACGAGCGTGATGCTTGGAGTTGGGGTGGAGGAAAAATGCAGTATGCACCTGGTTGCCAGCCAAGTGGGTCTAGTTAGAAGGTATATGACTCGGTGATCAATCGAATCATTGGAAAGGTCCATCTGGTTGCCAGTCAGATGTTGGTAACTTGGTTCCTGGTTTCTGACTAGGATGTCAAGTTGGTTGGAAACATCGGGCCTTGGCGTATTGATGTTCTGAGGATTCAGCACGTGCCTTGGCTTGTGCTATACTGAATCCCGATTATGCGCGAGGGGCGGCTCCCCAGATCAAATTCTTCGTTGACCTGACCAGCCTTAAGAGCATTATGATTTGGGTGTTGACTGTTCAAATCGTCTCCTACCGACAACTTGGTGGTCGCAGATTTCCCAAGCTGCTTTCATGAGGGCGATGTGAAGTTCATATTTAGAAGGGGGATTCAAGTAGTCATCCGGAACTGGATTATATGCTTGGCCGGACGCCAGAATCGGGAGGGGGCCAGTGACTTGTTCAAATTGTCTCTTGAGATTGGTTCATGGGTCATGACATATCCGAATTATCTCATGAGGTCAGTTTGAGGCTTGTCTCTGAAGAGGGGACTCATGTAGCTACCCAAGATTGGTTGATATGTTTGGTTGAGCGCCAGAGTCTTGGAATGTGGTCCGTCAGGTTATGGTTCTGAAAGACAAAGATTGGTGTGTTGGAGTTTTTAGGAAGAACTCCTGAGTTATTCCCTTGGGATATCCCTGTTGCGGGTCTATTCAATTAAAGTTCTTGAATATCAGGGGTTGTTGGGTGGATCTTGTCCCTATCACAAAACTATCCGAGTCTTGCTGCTTAAATAGCCAGGGTTTATGGTATCTGAAACGGCTCCTCAAGTCATCCCAGACGGCCGGTTTAATGCTCTTTTTAGTCGGGTGGTTATCCAAATCAAATCCACTGACAATTCGGGTAACCGGGGTCGAAAGGTTTTGGCTTAGATGCTCAGAATTTAACTTTGCATCGTTCCTAATTTCATCTTCCCAAATGAAATGTTGGCCTTAGCTCTCTTGTTGGTTGCTCTCAGATTGAGGTCACTTGACCGCATTGGCGAAATACGATCAGTATGTGTGTGTAGTCTCAATTCGACCTTTTTCGTTTACGACCAGAGATTGTTTGTTTAGGTTTCCGCTAAGTCGGGTAGGACTGTTCCTCGGTTGTTTGGTTCCAATCTTGTCAGGACTTGGTTTCTCCGTGGTTCAGTGCTATTTTGGTGTTGGTTTTGGGTCTATTCTTTTTGTTTTGGTGAGCCTTGATTGGTCTGTTCCTCGGGTAATAGGGTGCCAGCCTTGTCAGGATCTGGGTTACTCGTGGTACAAGACTATTCGTTTTTGTTCTGGGTATTCCAGTGTTGGGGTTTTGGTTGGTTGGTTCACCTTATTGAATTGGTCTGTTCCTCGGCTGATAGGTTCCGTCCTCGTCAGGCTCTGGATCTACCGGGGTACAGGATTGTTTCTGGTGGAATTGGGTTATTCCTACCTTCTGAAAAGGGATTTTGAGTCCCTAATCGGGTTCTCAACATTGAACTTAATTCTTTTGGGCTTTGGGTGGTCGTCAGAGTTCGTTGCGGAGTTTCAGGGTTTTGTCCGATTCGGTCCTATTCAGACAATTCCGGGTTTCGCCCCGCTGGGTCTCTTTAGGGATTGGTTTATTGGCTTTACTGGGTTTTGGGTTTTTGTTTGGCATTAGAGTATCGTCCATCCCTTTATTGGTTTGATCTGAAAGGTTTAGGGTACGTGGTTTCCTGGTTTTGACAGCGGTTCCGGTATGGCTGTGGTACCAAGTATGTCATCTGTTGGGTTTCGGCAATAATCCTTGATACCGTTGGGTTCCTCACATTTTTCTGGGTTCACAGGAATTTTCCATGTAGTTTTCTGAGTTTTCTGTGATTTTTAATGGATTTTCCAAGGTTTCTGCTGAGGTGGCAAGTCGTGGTTGACCGTTTAAATGGTTAAAAATGGTTTGGTCCCGATTCTGGTCATGATTTCAGCAGAATTAAATTCCTTGTAATTTTCTGGATTTACAGGAATTTTCCTCATATTTTTCTGGGTTTCCTAGGATTTTTGGTGAATTTTGGATGTTTTCTGGTGATATGGTCAGATTAGGATACGGGCCTAATAGTTACGAAAGGCCTCGTGTAAGGCCTTGTTAGAGAAAGGAGCCCACGAATCGTTATGATGAGGGTGGGTCCGAGATCGTTGCGCTCAGAGTGGGGCCAGGAACCGTTAAAAAGCTCACACCAATGGGCCCCCTAGAGGAAACGGCTTCTGGGCATGGATGTCCTTTCCATAACGGCCGCAGGATGTTCTGTGACCTTTGAGCAGTAGTCGTTCAGGAGACCTCGACTCAACCTCGCACTCGTCCTCGCTCGGACGAACGTTGGCCACAGGCGAGGAAAGAACATGTCGAGGTTGAGAGAGGTCCTAACGACCTTCTTGTCGCAGTCAAGAAGAGAGGATGAGAACACTATGAGGCCACAAAAGATCCGATGTGATGAGGGACCACCAGATAGATATAAATAGGAACCCCCTCCCATAGGGAAAGGGGGTTAGACATTCTGTAAACAAAGAGATCCATATACGAAATAAAGAAATTCTTACTCTTCTTGATAAAAATACTTTGTTGAAACCTATGAGCTAGATTTAGGGTTATCAACTGGCGCCCACCGTAAATTAGAGGAGCCCATCTTAACAATCGAGAAATACGACCTTTTTTCTTATTGTTTGAGCTCCAATTTACATGAAAGGGAGTAGGAATATTCATCCAAAAAAGTTAGACTTTAGTACACCATCAACAAAAACTATGGCAACCAGCACTGCAACCTTCAACACTCCAGCTACAACCCCACAACCTCCACCTCCCGGAACAGAGCAAGCTTCTGATCAATCCGTTAGCATTTCCTTAGCCCCAAGACATAACCCCCCTACCATCACCAATGCTGCTTTACATGACATGCGCAATTATCAACCACCACCACATGTTCTCCCTTTTACAATGCCTCCCCTTACACCCTCCTCCGTCCACAGCAGCCACAACCATCAACCGCAACCACCCCTTCCTCAGCAGTCTCAGGCCCCCCGCGATCCACCGTACCAACCTCCAGTTATCACCCCACCTCCCCCTCAGCAATATCCCTACCAACACCCCATATTTCCAGCCGACCAATCGGGGATACCTGCCCAACCATCCAATCAGACACACACCCGACTGTCCAATAGGGAGGAATTAGCTTTGCACAGCGAAGACTACAGACCGCAGCCGTCTCATAGGCGTCCCCAATACACCAACATCTCCAACCATTCCCGCTCTCATACAAGAGGTCGCTCCAAATCTCGTTCACGGCGGTCCAAAAGACGATCACCATCTTCGGGATACGGTACTCATAGTTCGAGCGAGCTGTCTTCTCGAAAGTCACCTTCCAGGAGACGTCGCGGTCGATACAGCACTTCAACTAGATCCTCATCTCCAAGTCTTTCTCAAACAAGTGACACTAGCGACGGGAGATCCAAACCGCGCACTCACCGTTTACGCAAAATCCCCTGGAAGCGACATAGTAGCCCTTCGCCTCCTCGTGGAGCCTTGGCTCGACACTTATACAGAGGAAAGGCCCTTCGTCTCAAGGATTTTGCCAGCCTTGACAAGTATCCTGCTTATCCAGCCCATGATGCTCGAGCCTTTGTTAATACCTTCCGGGAGTCTATGCTCATCACTGGAGCATCCGAACGAACCATGTGTCTCGTTTTCCCTACACGATTAGAGGGAGTTGCTTGGGAATGGTATGCGCAACTTCCCCCTGGCTCAGTGTCCAGTTACAGAGACCTTACCACCAAGTTCCTTAAAAGGTTTGCTAGTGTTCGAGCACCCCCCAAAACATGCATGGACCTCATGAGCATTCGACAACATCCTTCTGAGCACACCCGAGATTACCTCGATCGATTTTCTATCGAGGCCAACAAGTGCGGAGATTATCGGGAGGACATGGCACTGTTAGCTGTGCTGCGCGGGTTACTGGAAGGACCCGTCCAGTGGGCAGCAATGACGGAAAAGTTCCCTGATTTTGCTGCATTCAGGGAGCGGGCTGAACACCTTATTCGCGCAGAGGAGCACATCGCGGCCATCCAAGGTTATCGTCACAACACATTTGCTGCACCATATAACAGACAAAGCACATCCCCCAGGAAGCCACAGCCCCCAGGTTCACCTCGTGATCGTCAGCGCAGTCGTTCCCCACGTCCTCGACGTCGAGATGCTAAGCCTTCCAGACGAAACCGTGGCCGTCGCGCTAACTCTCCAGAAGACAATACGCCATATTATAAAATGTACCATGTCACAACAGAGCCTCAGGATCGCGTGTATGACAGAATCAAGCATAACAAGGAGATGAGAAGAGCGCCACCCATTACCAGGACCGAAGTTTTCGACAGGAATAGCTATTGTGAGTATCATGGCAGCAGCGGACACCGTACCAAGGACTGCCTTAAGCTCAAGGATGAGATTGAAAGGTTGGTGCGCCAGACAAACATCCTCGAACATTTTTTGGCAAAGGATGACAAGGGCAAAAGGAAGATGCAACATCTTCATGAATCGGGGACCAATGCAGACGATCGTCGCACTGAGCATCCCAGTAACCCGCGGCCTCAAACAACCGCATCTGACAGACAGCAACGCATATCCCCTCCACCAGTAATGTTCATCGAGGGTAAAGCAACTGATAACCCCCGGAGGCAGCAACCTTTTCACGTCCTCCAAATTGAGCACAGATCAGAATCTACCCAGGTCATCTCATTTGGTCCGCATGATTATGACGGTGTTCAGCTGCCTCACGACGATGCCATCGTTTTAATGCTCCGAATTAACGGTATTCGGGTAAAGCGAATCCTCGTTGACACAGGCAGTTCCGCCGATGTGATGTACTTTGATGCTCTCAAAAGAATGGGCCTAGGAAAATACCCCTTGCAGCCGATGACGACATCACTTGTTGGTTTTACGGGTGACAAGTTAAAACCTTTGGGGACCATCGATTTGGACGTCTCGTTCGGGGACGCACCTCGAACGGTGGTTTCTAGCATCCGTTTCATCGTGGTGGACGCCCCATCCGCCTACAATGTCATTTTGGGACGCACTTCCCTTAACAGCATCGGAGCAGTCGTATCCACTCCGCACTTGATGATTAAATTCCCAACTCCACAAGGAGTGGGTATAGTAAGAGGAGAACAACAAATGGCCAAGGAATGCTATAGAATCACGATGGCACCCCAGATCGCTCACATCGAGCGATCCAGAAAACACCGCCAGTTCGTGGCCAGCCTAGGCGAACTCAGCACAGAACCGCCAAAGACCTCGCCAACAGAAGCCATGGAAGATACGGAACCAGTCGTCTTACGAGACGGACAAGTAACTCAACTTGGCACCCTGTTACCTGCAACAGACCGACACATGGTAAGAGAGTGTTTGATCGCCAATAAAGACATTTTTGCCAATGAGGACGACACGATGCCGGGAATCAACAGGGCCATCGCAGAGCATCGTATTGATACTTATGAAGAAGCACGTCCAGTTCAGCAAAGAAAGCGCAAGTTAGGCCTGGAAAGAAGGAAGGCTGTACAAGACGAGGTGGATCGATTACTTAAGGCAGGAGCCATAAGGGAGGTGGAGTACCCTCGGTGGTTGGCAAACCCCGTCTTGGTGCGCAAATCCAATGGCAAATGGCGCATGTGTATTGATTACACTGATTTGAATAGGGCTTGCCCCAAAAAGCCCTTCCCACTACCAAGCATCGATGCCATGGTTGATTCTACCGCAGGCTTTAAATACCTCAGCTTCATGGACGCTTATTCCGGATATAACCAGATACATATGCACCCCGATGATGAAGAGAAAACAAGCTTCATAACTGAGCAAGGATTATTTTGCTATAAAGTCATGCCATTCGGTCTCAAGAATGCAGGGGCTGAGCACCAACAGATGGTGAACAAGGTTTTTAAAGCTGAATTAGGCGAAATCATCGAAGCGTACATTGATGACATGGTTGTTAAGAGTTGTACTGGCGAAGAGCATGTGCAGCATCTCAACATGATATTTCAAAGAATGAGGGAGGTCGGCATGCGCCTCAATCCAAAGAAGAGTTTCTTTTGCTTGTCTAGTGGAAAATTTTTAGGTTACATCGTGTCTGAACGAGGCATTGAGGTGCATCCCAGCAAGTGCCGAGCTATCATTGACATGGAAGCTCCTAGCACTGTGAAAGAAGTACAAGAACTCACAGGACGGATAGCCGCGCTGAATAGATTCATAGCACGCTCGGGAGAGGTTTGCAAACCTTTCTTTCAGACTATCAAGAAAGCCAAAAAATTTGAATGGACCTCGCAATGCCAGGAGGCATTCGAGCAGATCAAGACTTACCTATCCAGCCCACCAATAATCAGCAGGCCAACCAAGGGAGAAGCTTTATATCTATATGTCAGCGCGTCTGCAGTCGCAGTTAGTGCGGCCTTGATCCGAGAGGAAGACGGAGTACAAAAACCAGTATACTTCGTGTCCAAGGTACTGCGTGATGCCGAAGAAAGATACTCAACAGTCGAAAAGGGCGCTTTTGCAGTACTTGTTGCGGCCAGGAAACTGCGCCCCTATTTCCAGGCGCATCCGATTAAAGTGCTCAGCGATCTTCCCTTGAGAAAGGCTTTAGGTAATCTCGATGTCTCGGGACGACTTCTAAAATGGGCAGTGGAGTTATCAGAATTCGACATTTCCTTCTTACCTAAAGCAGCATACAAGGGACAAGTGCTAGCAGACTTTGTAGTAGAGAGTACAGGAAGGACAGAAAAAAGGGATCAGGAGGCTTTGTGGCATGTTCATGTCGATGGCGCTGCCTCTGAACGGGGGTCGGGCCTCGGAATACAGATCAAAGGACCCAAAGGAGAAGTCTTTTATTACGCCATTCACATAACTTTCCCTGTCACCAATAATATGGTCGAATATGAAGCGTTGATTGCGGGTCTGCGGCTGGTAGAGGCAGTTGGTGCGACTAAGGTCAGGGTATACATGGACTCCCAGCTCGTGGTACATCAGATCAATGGGCAATACGAGGTACATGACCTTACCCTGGCGAAATACTTAGAAAAGGCCAAGGAAGTCTTAGCAACATTTGAAGAAGCCGCGATCGAACATGTCCCGCGGGGAATGAATAAAATCGCAGACGCTTTGTCTAAATTAGCAAAGGGATCGGACATGAATAGCGACACACCTATCACCATCATGGAAATACCTGAAGCTTGCATTACAGCGACGGAACCCAAAGTTTTGCCAATCAGTGCCCAGCTTGAATGGTACACTCCTATCTGGGACTATCTAACCACAGGACAGTTACCAACGGACAAACTTGCTGCGCGAAGGATTAAGAGATGGGCGCCCGAGTTTACCATCTTGGAGGGGGAATTATTGAAAAAGGGATATCGCAAGCCTTGGCTCGTTTGCATCAGTGAATCGCAAGGCAGAAAACTGATTGATGAGGTACATGGTGGCATATGTGGCAGCCACCAAAGTCCTTACACCATTGACAAACGCATCGAAAGGGAGGGCTATTTCTGGCCAACCATGAGAAAAGACATGATCGACGTCGTGCGACGGTGTGAACGATGCCAATACCATTCTCGTGTCTCACGAAGGCCTCCCGCCTCTCTGAACACCATTGCAAGTCCCTGGCCTTTCGATGTATGGGGGATAGACATCCTAGGCCCCTTCCCGACAGCAAAAGCCAATCTGCGTTTCTTAGTCGTAGCGGTTGAATATTTCACTAAGTGGATAGAAGCAAAACCACTTGCCCTGATAACCTCCCCACGAATAGCCGACTTTGTCAAGCACAACATCGTCTACCGATATGGCATACCTCATACCATCATATCTGATAATGGTCGGCAGTTCACAGGCGCGCCATTTCAAGATATGTGCGAGGGTTTCGGAATTCTTTCTCTCTTCTCTTCAGTCAGTCACCCTCAGACCAATGGATTAGCTGAGGTTTCCAATCGAACCATATTGGAAGGACTTAAGAAAAAGGTGGAGGGCAGCAAAGGAGCATGGCCCGACTTCCTTGATGAGATCCTATGGTCCTACAACACCACCCCAAGAACTGCAACTGGACGATCCCCCTTCGCCATGGTATATGGAATGGAGGCAGTCACCCCCATGGAAATTGTGCAGCCCACATTGCGCACCATCGCTTATGAATGGACCAAAAATAATGAGAAAAAGTTGGTGGAACTGGAAACGATTTATGAGCTACGCGAGGAAGCGCGTGCAAAGATGGCCGAATATCAACGAAAAATGCGCAAAAACTTCGACAAAAAGGTCGCTCCAAAACACTTCCAACCTGGTGATTTGGTATTGAGGAGTGTGGAAGCAACTGGAAAACACATCGGAAAGCTCGATCCCGCTTGGGATGGCCCTTTCATTGTGACTCGATCCATAGAAGGGCGAGCGTACAGGTTGCAAAACTTAGCAGGACGCGACCTTCCCAATGCCTGGAATGCTGTTCATCTGCGCAAATTTTACAAGTGACCGGCACCCCCCCCCCAAGCAATTGACTTCGACGGAGCAATACCGTAGCATAGGCCTCCAAAGACGAAGTCAATTAGTTAAAATTTGTACCTTTTTCCATGATGTTTAATTTCTTTTTAAGCAATGAAGGGAACTTTGTACCCAATATGCATATCAGAGTGTACTTTGCCAAGATTCAGTAAAATGTTTTCTTTCCACGAGCGACAAGTTGTCTTCACTTTGGAATTCATTGTTGCAAATTTTTTATTAGTGACTTATATTGTGGCAAGACTTTTGAATTCATTGTTGCAAATTTTTCATGAATGATTTTGAAATTCACTGTTGCAAAATTGCCATGCCCAATCTGTCATCACAACAGACCTTAGCCGCATCTCCATGCGCAGTCTGCCATCACAACAGACCTTAGCCGCATCGCCATGCGCAGTCTGCCATCACAACAGACCTTAGCCGCATCGCCATGCGCAGTCTGCCATCACAACAGACCTTAGCCGCATCGCCATGCGCAGTCTGCCATCACAACAGACCTTAGCCGCATCTCCATGCGCAGTCTGCCATCACAACAGACCTTAGCCGCATCGCCATGCGCAGTCTGCCATCACAACAGACCTTAGCCGCATCTCCATGCGCAGTCTGCCATCACAACAGACCTTAGCCGCATCGCCATGCGCAATCTGCCATCACAACAGACCTTAGCCGCATCTCCATGCGCAGTCTGCCATCACAACAGACCTTAGCCGCATCGCCATGCGCAGTCTGCCATCACGACAGACATTAGACATAAAGTTATCCGTCTCCAGTAACTCTGGTCAACATTAATCCTACGATTTGAGTAATCGGTCATACGTACAAATTTAACCAAATTTAGCAAAGCCTTGCCATCAAAAAGCAGATATTTGTTCCCCGAAATATACGGCGGAATTTGAGGGTACGACCCAACTGCCTCGGGCCACAATTAGTATCCAGCATTTAATACGCCAAGCTTTGCATTTATTTCAACATGACAAAAAGGGGGCCCACCATTGTCGGTGCCAGGACACCTATAAATAGATGAGTTACCCCACAAACACTTTCATCCCAAAAGCCCCCATTCTTCTTTCCTCCTCCCACGATCTTAAACGCCACCTTTCTTCCTTAAGATACAAGACACAAATAAGAACCTGAGAAAAAATGGCAAAAAAAAAAAAAAGGGGGAAGGAAAGAGAGAAAAGAGTAGGAGGTATAGTAAAGCAGCTGATGAGTTCGGGAAGGTATAGTAGAACAGCTGAGGTAAAATCCCTTCAATTGTATGCTAAACCTTCCCTATCGACGGGTAGCCTTGCTTGACCGCGTGCGCAAGCAAGACATCCGTCGAATGGGCTTGGGCGGCGGAGCAGAGAGTAAATGAAAATAACACAACTCAGCCGTTTCAAGCCCACATAAACGAAGACGACGACGGTGACCGAGCGTTATTGCAAGCTTGGCCCTTAACGCAGGCGGCCCTACCATATCTAAATTAGAGGTCGCCCTCGCATAGCCGATTGCCAACCGTCAACGACAGATGGGGAATGCTCGACGCGAGAGAGAGGGCAAGCTTATATCATGGGCCAGTTCCTTTGGAAAGGAAGGAGAAAGATCGCCGCAGACACCTCGTCAAAGGAGGTATCAACTTCGACGCCAATAAATGGCGCGGCGATGCACACTTTCTACATAACCAAAGGAGCCCAGTCCAAGCAACGTCGTCTTCAAGCGTGATGGTAGAAGAGAGTAGCTCTCCAGTCGACCTCCATCACGATAGAAGGGGAGTCATAAGGACAAAAGAAAGACAACATCCCTTATGTGCAATGACTCCTCGCCCTCCCTTTAGCTAGGAAAGAAAGTCAACATCCCTTAGCCTCGTTAGGCATGTATCACCCAAGATATGATATGATGTACTTTAATGATGTACTTTTATGGAATAAAATGAGTTCAAGCCTGTTCATACATCATTCTTTCCTTTTAAATTACTGCATGCGTATGATTCATTAACTTCTTTTAAATGAATTCAAGCCTGCTCACACTCAGCGCCCTAACATCGTCGATTTCCTTACTTTGTCAAACGCGCACTCTTGCTTACGTCGCACAATGAGTTCAAATCTGGGTATTTCCATGAATATAATAAGTTCAGCCTGTTCACACTCAGCGCCCTAACATCGTCGATTTTCTTACTGACGTCAAAAACGCACTCTTACTTACGTTTCACATGAGTTCAAATATTTTCTGCGCATTAACTTCGTTGCTCCCTTCGTTCTACCATGTGAGGTTTACCGTCAAAATCCTGACTTACTCAAACATCAACAAGTCGGAGTGACAATACACAACAACAAAACAATCAGACAATCCAAGACACAGCAACAAAATGATTACACAATCAAGTCGCACAAGATAAGTCTTTTAAAGAGAATACCATAATCCAAAAGGTTCACATTTACATAATAGCATACAACAAGTAATTAAAATTGGAACAGTAACTCATGGCTCTCCATCTACATCGCCACCTAAAGAGCCACCAGGGAGACTAAAATCACTTAGCTGGAGATCTGGATGCAACAAGTTATACTCACGTTGTTCGTTCAGCATCTGGTCAAACTGTTCGGAAATGTTCAGCGACCCGGCCCCCTCGGCACGATGCGGGGAAAGCCGAGCAAGATCTTCAGCTAAATCGGCAACAGGTCCAGCCTCCCCAAAGGTGTTTACCCCCGCAGACCTCTCCTCGTCCGATCCTCCCCCTTCGTCGTCTTCAACTTCAATTTCCTCCCTTGAAGGGCGAACTATGTCGGAGGGCCAATCAGCGCCAGAGCTTGACCAAGGATAGCGCGGAGTCAAGAGAGGTTTTGTCACTTCCATACCTAACTCGACCACTCGATCACCTTCCTCGTCTTGACAGATGAGATCACCACTTTCTTCGTCCCAGCGACACTGTGATAGAGCGACGTCCGGCTCTGGCGCAGGGTCCATAATCCCAAACTCCTCCCGGGTGAACGGATAGTACTGGCGCAATTGATCACACTTCAACTTCAGCATGTAATGAAGACCCCCGCAAACAAGGCGGGTGGCGGCAGCTTGGGCGCCCGTGGATCGAAGAAAGGCCTGAAGAAAGTCATGGGAAGAGCGGACTTCACCCTTATCAGTGCAAATCTCTTTGCCCTTGGAAGTGGCAGGAAGAGACTTCAACCTTTCTATCTCGGTTTGCAACTCAGTGAGGCGAACAGAAGATTCTTGCAGCAACGAGGAGGTTTGAATAACCTCAGAATGTAGCCGGGCCTTTTCAGAAGCTAGCTGATCCTTTTCAGATGTTAGCTGGTTCCTTTCGGCCTTCATCTGAGACACCTCTTCACCTAGACTTGCCAATTCTTGGTCCTTCTTCTGAAGCTCGCTTAGCAGCTCCTCAGTTTTCCGCTCCAAAGCCTCGTTGGTTGACTTCAACTTCGCCAACTCATTTATCCGTTCTTTCTCCTGGCGCGCTACCTTCTCGCACGTTTTCTTCCAGTCAGAAATGGCCCCATCTCGTTGGAGAATAAGCTCTTTGGCCTTATCCAATTGTTTGTCGCGCTGGTCCAACGATATTTGCGCCGCCGACAGTTGATTCTGAAGATCAACATTAACGCGGGAGGCACGACCCAGCGTCTCGGACATCAGATCTTTGTCCGCTTCAGCAGCCTGTGCGCGAACCAACAAGGTGTCTTGAGCGGCGGCAAATTTTTCAAACAACGCAGTCATCTCAGCCTTGTCTTCGTCAGAAGCGCGCTTCGCAAACGAGAACTGCGATAGATCCACTTTAAAGCCCCAGTCCGACTCTTGCTCTCCACGAAGCACACGAAGTTCCTTGTCGATTTTGGCATTCCTTTCGGCCAAAGAAGATAGG
The DNA here is from genome assembly GCA_028095005.1 of Rhynchospora pubera. NCBI lineage: Eukaryota > Viridiplantae > Streptophyta > Magnoliopsida > Poales > Cyperaceae > Rhynchospora > Rhynchospora pubera. The sequence continues at coordinate 66,538,916 of CM051461.1, read as the reverse complement.
GACTTCATCCAAGCACTCCCAAAGTTGCGAGAATGACCGTGAACGCTTGCCTGGAGACATCCCAACTCCATCAGTAAAGAATGCATTCGCATGAACTTTTCCTCCATTGATAGGCCGGTAAGCGCATTACTAATCTGTGGACATAGGTCCAAGGACACACGATGCAGGGAGGCAGCAAGACGAGGCACCTAGGCAATGAAATAACTTCGTTAGTTTTTCAAAAAAAAAAAAAAAAAAAAAAAACAAAGAAGAAGAAAAGGTTTAGGCGAGCTAAGCAAGAGTGAAAACCTGAATCTTGGAAGGATCCATGTCTATACCAGGGAGGCGCAGAGAAACCTTCTCATCTTCATAAATTTTCCTGACGCGAGCTGCTCGCCAGGAATCGTCCGGAGTAGTTAAGCGACGCTGGGAGGAGGAGGAAGGGTGAGCCGACGCAGATTTCTCACCAACAGATGCCTTCCCAGATGTCCTTTCAAATGATTGCCCCGGGGCAGTAGGCACCGCTAATTCATCGCCAACAGACGACCCTGGGAAGTCTGGAGGAGTAGGCGAGGAATGTTTCGACGAGCCTTCGACACGCTTCCTCTTTTTAGTTTCCTTTGCCGCTGATCCTACCGCGGCCAACACCCTATCCGCGGGGGCTTTCTCTAATGAATGCGCGGTTTTGGGAAGTTGAGAGGTGCGAGAAGAAGCGGGTTTAGAACCCTTAGAGCCGCCCCCCTTAGCAATTTTAAACATCGCAGAAGCTTTGGGGGGGGGAACGGACGCCTTCTTGGCAGGAGAAACCTTTGCAACAGTAAGAGCTTTTGCAGTGGGAGACTCGATCGGTGGTGGCGACCCTTCTCCTTCCTCTTCAGGTGGAGGGGAATAGTTAAGTTGCTGCAGGGAAAGCTCCTCGTCTGCGCCATCATCAGGCTCGATGCACTCAGCGAAGGTGCGGTCATCCGGTACAGGGCTCCCCCCATCCCAGCACAAGTGGTAACCCGCCTGAGAGGTCCTCTTCAAATGGGATATTATGGCATGCTCATCCTCAGTAGGTTCTGGGAATTCTACCTTGGTGAACCCAGTAGAAGTCATGTTCCAATCCAAACAGATGCCCATTCCATCCATCAGGGTCCCTCGACAGAAGGCGAAGTTCTCTTCCCAGTTGCCTATTTTTCTGGGTTTATTGGCGAACACGCGATTCACAGTTCTGATGGTGCAGAATTCATTGTGTCGGCAAAATTTAAAGAAATGTCCGAACAGTCCTACCGTGGGGGTGATCTTAGCCTTAAAACCTACCTCTGCAAAATTCACTGTAAGCAAACGCTCGAAAGAAGTGATGCAGCACCAGGCAACCGGAAGAAGCTGGCCTGGAGGAATTTTTACCATATTAAGAAGTGTGCATTGAAACGGCGACAAGGGTAGGCGTATTCCCCACCAGGCGGATCTGGCAAAGAGCACCCTTCCCTTTGAAGTTTCAAAGGGACGATCCAATTTATCCGCTCCTTCTATATGCAACTCGCTCTGCTCTGGATCATCAAAAACCAAACTCCTCTTGAACCTGATTACTTTTGAGTCAATCCAAGGATGAGATTCGAAACCTCTGGACGTTGGGAACTTGCTCCTAATCTTCTTAGAGTCTGAACTCCTGAAAACCTTCTTAGGCATGGCGGGGCTAAGCAACAAAAAAGATTTAAGCAAAACAATAGTGAGAACAGGCGAGGAGGCCATGACAAAAACAAAAGTAATAGAAAGAATAGCAAGAACAAGGAAAGGATTAATACCAATATTCAGTGGTCGCCGTCAGGCAAAGACAGAAGAAGAAGGAGAGAAGAGAAACAACGATAAAAGTTCACTAGAGCAAAGGGAAGAAGAAGATACTTGCAGGGGCACAGAGAATGTACTGAAAGCAGAGAGAGAGACAAATGAAGGTTTGGAATCTATATAAAAGACGCGTCTCTTCGGTTCTCCCGCCTAGAAGGGAACTTTATCTTTTTCAAATTCCAACGAGAAGACAAATCGTCGCGACTCGATCCCCCCAAAGGATGCAATGATGGGAAGATCTTGTAGGATCCCTATAGAAGATCTTGTGGCCCCCGCTTTCTTTCTTTATATTATTAAATTCACCGAATATTTCTTCTAACCTCGTATGAGGGCTCGACCATATCAACCTTTATTGTGCAACTGCGCCTGGCGCCTCGGATACTAATTAACATCATTACTGTGCGACCGCGACGGATGAATTTGGATGCCAGCAAACACCCTCCGAGGGCTTGCGGATTTTAAGGACCTCACAGTTTCCGTCGTCTTCTTCCTTCCAAAGAATTTAACCAATGAGTAAACAGTCGCTCAAACATCACCTGAAACCCAAGGACGCCCCCTAGGAGTTGCCATAAAGAGCTTCAGATAAAATGCAAGCATTTATCAGAAGCTCGAGGGCTAATGATATGGTCAGATTAGGATACGGGCCTAATAGTTACGAAAGGCCTCGTGTAAGGCCATGTTAGAGAAAGGAGCCCACGAATCGTTATGATGAGGGTGGGTCCGAGATCGTTGCGCTCAGAGTGGGGCCAGGAACCGTTAAAAAGCTCACACCAATGGGCCCCCTAGAGGAAACGGCTTCTGGGCATGGATGTCCTTTCCATAACGGCCGCAGGATGTTCTGTGACCTTTGAGCAGTAGTCGTTCAGGAGACCTCGACTCAACCTCGCACTCGTCCTCGCTCGGACGAACGTTGGCCACAGGCGAGGAAAGAACATGTCGAGGTTGAGAGAGGTCCTAACGACCTTCTTGTCGCAGTCAAGAAGAGAGGATGAGAACACTATGAGGCCACAAAAGATCCGATGTGATGAGGGACCACCAGATAGATATAAATAGGAACCCCCTCCCATAGGGAAAGGGGGTTAGACATTCTGTAAACAAAGAGATCCATATACGAAATAAAGAAATTCTTACTCTTCTTGATAAAAATACTTTGTTGAAACCTATGAGCTAGATTTAGGGTTATCATCTGGGTTTTAGAATAATCCTAGAAGTGACGTGGCAATCTCTGATTGGTCAGGTTCTGGTTTTTTATCTTTTGAATGTTCTGAATTGGTTTCGGCATGTTTTTAAATCAGAGTTTTGGCATGGTTAAATTCCTCGTAATTTTCTGAATCCGTAGAAATTGGATTTGTATTTTTCCGAGTTACGGTTGATTTTCTATGAATTTTTAAGGTTTTCCAGCAATGTGATTGGTCCAAATCATCAACATAGGACACGTGGCAGAATCTTATTGGGCCAATTCAACGTGCGAAAAGGATAAGCGCTATTTTGGTGTCATTTAACAGAGGGGACAGGTGTCAACAAATGGTTGGATCATGCTTCTTGTCAATGACTCGCTGCGCATGGGTGCCACAGAAGATCTCAAGAAATGGGACGATTTTTCTTAAGGAAGCGAGTTTCCTCACCCATAGGCCAGGTTTTTAGTGGACCAGTGTTTTTTCTTAACCCGAGGGACCCACTGTCAGTCAGTCATTGCCTCATACAACGAGTTCATGTAAATCCCAGACATAACAAAGGTCTCCTTCTTCATCTTTCCCTCTCCTATTCGAGTTTTCGAGCGTTGTTCCGCCATAACCACTTAATTGACCAATCTGAGTGATCATCGGCTTCAAGGAGGAGGTTTGCGAGGATCGTGAGAGCCCTCTGATGGTATGGGATCTATTTTTCAAGCGTATAGATCTTCTCGTTAGTACAATTGGGTTCTGTCTTTCGGTTAGGGTTCAGATGGAATTCAACAGCAATTATGCCTATCTGGCGATTCCGACTCCAAATTGGGTAGCCAAAGAACATCATAACGCCCCCAGAGTACTTGGTACATGATCAATTTGGTGAATGAGGGCCTCCGACATGGTACATTGTCTTGACATGGTTTTGTCATGTCGGTGAGGTTTACTACTTCATTATCAGGCGTCAAAGGCGACTTGATGAAGTAAGCGAAAGCTTTTTAAGGCATTCATGAGTCATGATAAGCTACCAATGTGGTCAAGGGAGGTTACCAACAGAGAGTTTTGCCTTAATACGATTTCATCTTCAAAGGTGAGTGTATGGTTGCATCTATTTTATTGGCTTACGCTCTTACCATGTTCAGTGAGGGTTTGGGGATTGGTTTGGGGCTTGTTCATTTGTCTCTAAGAGTATCTAGTCTCTTGATTGGGTTACAATAACTAGACACCAATTGGTTTGATGGTGGTTGCATTTAGACATAGTTTATTCTGGATGTTATTGGATATGGTAGCTGTTTTTGATGTATGATATACTATCAACCTATCCTATGGGCTCAAGGTTTAGATTCTAGTAATGAAGCTTATGACCATAGCCTCACTATTAATGGCAACAAGGCACTGTAGAGAGGCAAATAAAGAGTTGATGAACTATTGCTATTATGAGACAAGTGACACAGGTCTTGGTGGCTTGCTGTAAAGGCATGGTTTAAGAAAATTGGGCATGGTGGGGGATTGGTTTTGAATGGTTAGGAATTGACACAAATCCGACAGCATGTCATCTGGATGGACAGGTTTTAGCAAGGCAAAGGGGGAGGCTCAGCAATGGCTTTAGTAGTGAGGCAATGGGGCTAATGGGGTTGATGTCGTTTAGGGATTATAGGGCTAGCAAAAAAAATCTAAAAGCATAACCCCTTAAATGACTTAGGTTTAGCTTCAAAGGAATCACCAATTTGAGCGTTTATTCCCACTCAAATGGCCCTTATTCCAGGGAGCTTATTCTCTCCCTGGATGGTCTTCACAAGATATGTCTCAGAGAGCTTATTCTCTCTCTGAGATGTCTTCAGAAGGGTATGCCTCAGAGAGCTTATTCTCTCTCTGAGGTGGCTTCAGATGAGCTTCAATCCAGAGAGCTTATTCTCTCTCTGGATGAGGTACCTGCTGTCCTTTGATTAAATCCAATGATATGTTTTTTTTTGTTCACTTTTATAGCTTTATTTATTTATACAAAAAAAAGAGGGGAGAGGAGAGGCAGCAAAATAAAGACAAACAAAACTGAAAATAAGACAAGAAGAAAAGGAATAGAGAAGGAAGAAAAGAAAAGATTATTTCTACAAACGTAATTTTGACACCTCAAACTCTATGTACAAAGAGTTCAAGGCATCTTCAGTGCTTACATTTTGCCTTCCTTTCACAGCAAATACAAAGCTTTCTTCTTTCTCTCTTTTTTTATATTTTTTTTTTGACTAACAAAGCTTTCCTCTTTCTCTCTTGATTTTGTGCTCAACACATGAGCTGTGCAGTGCAGCAAAGATGTGGAGGGGTTGCAACAGAGTTAGTGTGTTATGTGGAGCTTGAGAGGGGTTCTTCAAAAAAATCACTTCTCCTCCCCCTTTTTCTTCTGGCCTTGGGCTTCTTTTATAGAAGAAACAAGCAAATTGCTGTAGATGGTGTTCTCTGGACAGAATTACCCCTGGTGGGCATTTTAGGTACTTCACTTCCTTTGTACAGTGGTTTTGCACATGGTCTCCAGTTGAGGTAAGCAACACCCTCTTCATTTGAGAATTGTCAATTTTACTTTTCATGAACTTTTTTATCCTGACAGTACTTGAAGGTAATTAATTTTTATAGACCAGCATGAACTTGTCTATTGCTATATGCAATATTGATCTTTTAGTCCAGCTTCTAGCCTTAATTAATCCATCCTTCCTTGTTCTTAATTAGGTCACAACAGACGCAATGTAACATCAATGTTAATGCTTTGCACCTCAAAGACTTTGTTCAGTTGATGTTTCATGGGATTGTGTTCAATGACTGCACTAAATTCTCTTTGGTCACTTCCAGCCCAAAAATGTAAATCCAACTTTCACCTCTCTCTAAGTCATCTGAATCCACATGTTTACTCCATCCATTCCCTTTCTTCTTTCCTTTTTCTCAGTGTTTGACCCTAAAAAGTTGCCATACTGCTATATGGGATCAAATCCGTAATTCAAGACATAAGCAGATTGACGTGAGGAAACGTAAGAGACCCGTTCAAGGATACACAAAAAAAGACATGCGAAATTTGTGCAAGCTGATAAAAAAACGGTCCCATGATTAGAATGCAAATGGATGCCTATTAGATTTCAGAGTTCTGTATTAACAAAATTTTACTTTTATTAATGAAATTTTATTTTCGTTAATAATATGAAATCTGTTAATACAAGGCCCATCAGAAATGTCGGCCCAATTGAAATCAATGTCCCATTCAAAATAAAAAATAAAGGAAGCCCATGACAGCCCATTCCAATTACGGCCCATTTCCCTTTTCATTTTTTTGATTGGGACCCACTGTCAGAACCTCCTCTTCCTCTTCGCACACAGGGCTTGGACAACAGAAGATCACCATTGTGCCCCCCCTCCTTCTCCGGAATTCAAAATTCGCGCGAGTAACATGCGATTGAGTGTACACCCTGGCCCCACTTGTCATCCTCGGCCTCTGACACTCATTGGGTGACCATGGGTTCAACAGGAGGCGCCAATCCGCCTTCTCCGACTTAGTTCACCAATTCCCCGAGTTCGAGACTATACATCCGAGAGTCAAGCTATGCACCTGGGCCCGCTTGTCAGTCCCTGAATACTGAGCCTCACTTGTCAGAGAGTAACCAAAGTCTCGCTTATTAGAGGGACGCTTAAGACATCAAAGCTTTCCCCAATTTCGCTAGATCATGATTCAATTAACCGATAATTCAACTAAATACATCCTGACAGATGGACCCCACGCGATGGATGGCCATTAGGGACCATCAATGCAATCAGCGGAATTCCTCATTCATTTCTCTCCCTGACAATCAGACCCCACCTGTCAGATGGATATCTTTAAGCCATCTCTTCCTGTATTGGTTTCACCACACGCAAGCAAGACTTGGAGTTGAATTTGTTTTCTACTTGACCAGTGAACCTCACACGCATTCCCCTCCCAGGAATTAATATTGAAACATGGGTCCCACCTGTCAACCCCACAATTTGTTATCTGTGTGGCATTTCTTGATTGGTTACCCTTGATTGACGATTTTTTTGGCAAACTTCAAGTAACCACTTCCTCTCTCACTGTACCACGGAACCTCCCTGCTGATAATGAGCAAACCAGCATTACAAGTGATGACCCTTCTCTTTTGATCAGACCTCAATTACTGAGTTTCTCTTGGCAGTAAGTAGCAAGGGTATGGGACCCACTCGCCATGGAATAGCAGTGTTCACAGACATTGCAAATAAAAATGAGTGACAGTAAGAAAAGATGTATGATGGATTTAATGAAAGTGAGTAATTTTGATGGTGACCCTTGGTTGCAAGGTGGATATGACACATAAAAAAAATGCAGCTGCAGCTATGTAATGGAGATATTAAACCCATACAGAAGAGGTTACATTTTCTGAGGTTCCTCTAATAGGCTCCTACACAAGACCTCTTATGCATAAAATGAGTAAAAATGGCCCATTTTTTGCAATCACCTTCACAAAATCTCAAAGGAAAACTAAATAAAAATGAGAGTGAATGTTGTAACAAGCAAGTTGCAGTTCCTATGCAAAGAAAAAAGTGAGGATGTAAGTTGTATCACTCTACCTTTGTGGATGACTCCAATGCAGCCAAGAAAAATTAGGGATTGATGTGCCTAGTTTGAAAACAATTAGCGAATTAAGAATGTTGGATAGTCACAGAACTCAATTCAAACGCCAGAAAGATGAAAGCTAAATGAAGAAAAATGATAAAGAGATGAGAGGGTAGCTGCCTTGTTGGTAGGGCAGTAAATGCCACAGTGGCAGCTGCTGTGAAAAGTCCAACATACCCCCAAGGGCATTTCTGTCCCTGAAAATTTGCTACAGCATCTACACCCCTTTTTCTATATAACAAGCCCCATACTGCTGAAGAAAAGAGACCCTTTTACACCCCAGAACCCCTGCCTCTTTCATACCTCCTACAACCTTCCTCAACACCCCCACATACTGCCTCCATCTGCTACAAGAGAGAAACACACACATACTTCTTGTACACGGCTCATGTGCTGAGCAAACACTGTGAGTAAGAGGAATAGAAAAGAGTGTTGTTAGGTTAGTAAAGAGGAACATTGTGTTGCTACAAAAAGAAAGAAGAATGTAAGTTCTAGGGGTCTTGGCTCTTTGTACATAGAGCTCAAGACCGTGTGAATGTACTTATGTATGAAGTATACATGTTATTGTTCTTCTCCTCTTCTTTTCTTTTCTTTTTCACTTGCTTTGTTGACCTTGTTTGCAACTTCTTTTTTTCCCTCTTCTCTTGCACTATAAACAAATAAAACTTAATGAGATAAAAGCAAAATATATATATAAATAAAAAAAAACACAACATACCATTGGATGTAATCAAAGGACACCAGGTACCCCCCCCATCCAGGGAGAGAATAAGCTCCCTGGATTGAAGTTCATTTGAAGCCACCTCAGAGAGAGAATAAGCTCTCTGAGGCACACCATTTGAAGACATCTCAGAGAGAGAATAAGCTCTCTGGGATATGCCTTGTGAAGACCATCCAGGGAGAGAATAAGCTCCCTGGAATGAAGCCCTCTTTGAGTGAGAATAAGCACTCAAAAGGGTATTCCCTCATCAACCCTGTCGACCCCCTTGCCTCACAACTATACACATTGCTAAACCTCTCCTTTGCCTTGCTAAAACCTGTCCATCCAGATGACATGCTGTTGGGTTTGTGTTGACTCTTGACCACTCAAAAACAAGCCTCAATCATACTCATACACTGCCTTACAATTGCAATCAAACCTCAGCCAACTCCCTTCTTGTCTTGTCAGAACCAAGCCATACAAATTGTCATGCTACCTAACTCTTGCCAGCCCATGATTATCTAAGACAAAGCTCAACCATGTCCATGTGCCGCCTATTTCATAACTGTCACTAAACCTCATCCATGACTCCATCAGAGCCGTTCTGCACATGACCAATCAGACCCCATGGCATTTCCACAAACATCCCTCTTAATCTTTGTTAACCAATCCTTAGCCTATCAAAAATTTGCCATTGCCCAATTTATGCCAACTAAACCAAGAGACTCTATTGTTCAAACCATTACAGCCTAGAACAGTCATGCTCCCTTTAATCCCAAACTGATCAATACACATGTTGTTACCATACCAAGTTAAAACCATACCTTGATGAAATCCCATGCTGAGGAACCTCAATCCCGAAATTGATGACATAAAGACCTCCTTGAACCTCTTAATATGCTTGAAAGTCTGCCAATTCATTCCCTGTATCATCAGAAGGCTGTGCATTGACCCATTCGCATGTCAAGTTTTGGTAAAAGTAAAACACCGAGCCAATAGCCCTTATTTCTCGAATCAATCCCATGCCAAGCATCCAGGAAGTGTCACTATGCTACAAGGTTGTCCAATTTGGGGTCGGCATCACTAGAGAAACGTAATTACCCCGTAACCCCTTTGAAACCCTAGCCTAAAAAGGGATTGCTGGTCACGGCGGAGCAAGACCCTCTATGCCCGAAAACTGGATCCCATTGTCTCGTGACATCGTCGCGACATCATACAATACCTCACTGACACCTTTCGCTCGCTGGATCACCTTAATTGGGGTAGCCATGGCAGGACAGTGACAAATGACTCGGGAAAGAGAAGAAGAAGAAGAAAGACGAAAACGTCCCATTATGTCTGAAATTTGAGTAAACTCGGTGTAAGGGAGGATAAACACAGACCATGGGCCCCACGAGTCAAAAGAATCGCAGGCCTACGATGAACATGGTGCACGGAGTAACCGAGTCGTTTTAACGAATCCCGCCCCATTTTCTCTGATTTTATATGGCACTTACGTGTAGCGAGTCGCTGACAGACAACGAAAACCAATCACCTGCCGCCACCTGTCTCCCTGATTAAGTGGCACAAAAGACCTGACACCCCCCATCTGCGTTGACCTGGCCCAATAATACCCTGACACGTGTCATTCCCTAATGACATGGACCAATCATATTGCCGGAAACTTTGAAAATCCATAGAAAATCAACCGTGACTCAGGAAAATACAAGTCCAATTTCTATGGACTCAGAAAATCATGAGGAATTTAACCATACCATAAGCCTGATCTAAACCATGCCGAAACCAGTTCAGAACATTTAAAAAAAGAGAATCCAGAACCTGACCAATCAGAGATTGCCACGTCACTTCCAGGATTATTCTAAAACCCAGAAAACTTCCAAAATTCACCAAAAATCCTAGGAAACCCAGAAAAACATGAGGAAAATTCCTGTAAATCCAGAAAATTACAAGGAATTTAATTCTGCTGAAATCACGACCAAAATCGGGACCAAACCATTTTTAACCTTTTAAATGGTCAACCACAACCTGCCATCTCAGCAGAAACTTTGAAAATCCATCAAAAATCACAGGAAACTCAGAAAACTACATGGAAAATCCCTGTGAACCCAGAAAAATATGAGGAACTCAACTGTATCAAGGATTTTGCCGAAACCCGACAGATGACATACTTGGTACCACAGCTACACCGAGACCACCGCCAAAACCTAAAACCCACATACCCTGAACCCTTCAGATCAAACCAATAAAGGGATGGACAATACTCTAATGCCAAGCCAAAACTCAAAAATCCAGTAAAGGCAATGAATCCAACCCCCCTAAAGAGACCTAGCGGAACGAAACCCGGAATTGTCTGAGCAGGACTAAATCGGGCAAAACTCTGAAACTCCATAACCAACTCTGATGACCACCAAAACCCAAAAGAATTCAGTTCAATGTCGAGAATCCGATTAGGGACTCAAAATCCCTTTTCAGTAAATAGGAATAACCCAATTCCACTAGAAATAATCCTGTACCCCGGTAGATCCAGAGCCTGACGAGGACGGAACCTATCAGCCGAGGAACAGACCAACTCAACAAGGTGCACCAATCAACCAAAACCACAACACTGGAATACTCAGAACAAAAATGAATAGTCTTGTACCACGAGTAACCCAGATCCTGACAAGACTGGCACCCTATTACCCGAGGAACAGACCAACCAAGGCTCATCAAAACAAAGAAATAAACCCAAAACCAACACCAAAATAACACTGAACCCCGGAGAAACCAAGTCCTGACAAGATTGGAATCAAACAACCGAGGAACAGCCCTATACAATCTAGCGGAAACCTAAATAAACAATATTTGGTCGTAAACGAAATAGGTCGAATTGAGACTACACACATATACTGATCGTATTTCGCCAATGCGGTCAAGTGACCTCAATCTGAGAGCAAACAACAAGAAAGCTAAGGCCAACATTTCATTTGGGAAGATGAAATTAGCAACGATGCGAAGTTAAGTTCTGAGCATCTAAGCCAAAACCTTTCGACCCCGGTTACCCGAATTGTCAGTGGATTTGATTTGGATAACCACCCGACTAAAAAGAGCATTAAACCGGCCGTCTGGGATGACTTGAGGAACCATTTCAGATACCATAAACCCTGGCTATTTAAGCAGCAAGACTCGGATAGTTTTGTGATAGGGATGAGATCCACTCAACAACCCCTGATATTCAAAAACTTTAATTGAATAGATCCGCAACAGGAATATCCCAAGGGAATAACTCAGGAGCTCTTCTTAAAAACTCCAACACACCAATTTTTGTCTTTCAGAACCATAACCTGACAGACCACATTTCGAGACTCTGGCGCCCAGCCAAACATATCAACCAACCTTGGGTAGCTACACGAGTTCCCTCTTCAGAGACAAGCCTCAAACTGACCTCATGAGATAATTCGGGCATGTCATGACCCACGAACCAATCTCAAGAGACAATTTGAACAAGTCACTGGCCCCCTCCTGATTCTGGCGTCCGGCCAAACATATAATCCAGTTCCGGATGACTACTTGAATCCCCCTTCTAAATATGAACTTCATATCGCCCTCATGAAAGCAGCTTGGGAAATCTGCGACCACCAAGTTGTCGGTAGGAGACGATTTGAACAGTCAACACCCAAATCATAATGCTCTTAAGGCTGGTCAGATCAACGAAGAATTTGATCTGGGGAGCCGCCCCTCGCGCTTAACCGGGACTCAGTATAGAACAAGCCAAGGCACGTGCTGAATCCTCAGAACATCAATACGCCAAGGCCCGATGTTTCCAACCAACTTGACATCCTAGTCAGAAACCAGGAACCAAGTTACCAACATCTGACTGGCAATCAGATGGACCTCTCCAATGATTCGATTGATCACCGAGTCATCTACCCTCTAACTAGACCCACTTGGCTGGCAACCAGGTGCATATTGCATTTTTCTCCACCCCAACTCCAAGCATCACGCTCGTATCTCTGACGGGCGGCTAACTTTGCATCATACTGGCATCCACCCCAAATTTTCGGTTGGCTACCGAAGTGCTTACCGACGAGGTCGAGGCACATCAACTCTTAGTGGGAGTCAGACCATGATATCTTGATCAGGTGATTAAGGTGTCTGCCATATACTCTATGCCAACGGATGAGTATAACCTCGATGTGCGAGACTGCCAGAGTGGTTCTGTCTCAAGCGTCACCCGCGCACCTCAATAACGCCCTTTACAGTCAGGCGTTAGACTGTTATCAGGAACAATAATCAGGGACATGATGATAACAGATAGAGTGGCCGATATTACCGTCGCCGACTGGTATCGAGTCATTCACCCGTTCTCAGGAAAACGACCAACCCAAAAATTCTCAAAAACGAGCCTTATAACCAACCACATTGAACTTTCTTCCCCGAAACTCAGACCTGAACAGGGTCTATGCGAATCCTCTCCAGGTCATCAGAATTCAAATAGGAGTCTAACCCAGATTCCTCATATCCTCAAATCCCAAATTCCTCATAGTTTCCTCATATTACCAACCAAAGTGGCAAGAATTCAAATTCCTCATATCAGAACCCGGAGACCGAGATAACTTCCAGCAATCAAGGATCCGAGCCAAAAACACCAGGCCAACATCAATTGAAGGGCATCAAACCGAAACCTCTACAAAGGCAACAACCCAACACCTACCAAGGCAACTTCAAAACCAAGAGCATGGAGCCAACTGTCCTGCGATCAAATCCATTGATATGTCAGAAAACAACAAAAAAAAGAGAAATAACCCCAAAACTAAAAAGAAAAGAAGAATAACCCCAAAAACAACAAAAAAACTAGAAAAACTCGAAACACCAAAAATAGAACAAGTCTTTAGCCCCCCGTAAACGCTAATTGTGTTAGACAATTCCCTAGCTGTTTAAAGACATAGAATCCACCAATATCCCTTTGAGTTTCCAGATCTAGAGGTTCTCTCGACCATGTCAGAGGTAATTAACAGTAGGGGCTTGCGCCTACTGGAATAACTGACGAACCCCCCAAATAATAAACTCTCGTGGGAAGCATTAAGGCTGTACAGTTGTCTCACCCGTAAAGGAGACGGCCGTATCGTGACCTTAAGGCCCGCGAGAGGTATCTGATCCGTATGCTTTTTCCGCCCTCAGTCCGCCATAAACGGGCACCGTCACTCAACAACCGGGAGGGCGCCGAAAGGTGCGAGACAGGTCCTGGCACGCCCGGTGGGACAGTTTTCACCTCTCATCTAGGAAACTCAGTTTAAAGGAATATCAATGGATATAATGTATTAACACTAGGGAATAGCACTTTTCTTCCATGCACTGATGAATGAGTTGAGCACCTCTTACATTGTAGGGAAATGGCATATGACAACCTCAGCACGGGAAACATGAAGACTGGCCCTGGCATGACTGTGATTGGATCCATTCCGATTGCCGTGCCACTGATTCGACTGGACAAGAACGGCCACCTGATGACCGTTCAGACAGGGAAGCAGTTCGGCCACCGCAAGGAGCAGTCAGACACTACAGCTGTCACGATTGCCCAGACACCCGCATCTTCTAAACCAAGACTCACCAGAAGGGTCAAGGTTTCGGAGATGGAAGCACTACAAGCCTGCCAGAATGAGCTGGACGTGGAGACTGACTTACCAATTCAGAACTCCTTTTCCCCGCTCCGAGCTACAAAATGGAAGTCCCAGAAAACACGCCTTCTGGCCTGGAGGGACATCCCCACCCGTTTCAAATCCACCACAATACCGATTGATGGACCAAACCGGAAGATTACTATTCCGGAAAAGATCCAGAAGATCTATCATCACATCAGGAGCCACCAGGGCAAGAAGAAGGGCCACAACCTACCACCGCCCCATGGCTCAAAACAGGAATACCGTGTTCCTGTGCACCGGAGGCTCACCTTTCCACGCAGGGGGCAAGCCTCAACCAGACCACCACAGAGCGGAGGTTCTCATCAGGATCGACGTGTCTCTGTCCATGAAAGGTTGACTTACCCAGACAGCCCAAGCCAACCGAAACCCCGTACAACCGAAACCGAGGACTTCTTCACTATTAATGCTATAGGCATTGATGGAGACCCCGATAACGATGAACCCCACTACTCCTACACAGCAGGGGATGAGGAAACCGAACCCCAAGATTCTGAGATCGAAGCAGTAATGACTCGCAGTCTGGTCGCCCACACTGGGGAACGACTAGAGACGGGTCAAACCATCAACAACGGTAGGAAAAGCCGCAGAATCAAGAGCAACCCTTCCACTAAGGGGGAGATTCATGTTTTCGTGATAGACTCTCCCAAGAACGAAGAAGAACTTCAACAGGAACCCATTGCTCCAACTGACGGAAGTGCCAGTGACGAAGAACACGACACAAGCGCGCGACTGGAAGAAAAATTGGAACAAATGGCCCAGCAAATGGAGATCTTCCGGAAAGAGAATGCCAAATTGAAAGAACGGCTTAGGAAGGAACCATGTGATGATGGCACTCGTTTCAACTCAGGGAACGGGGGAAGAAATCAGAATGAGGGGTCAAAGAGAAGCCCAACTGTCAGAATGGGAAAGAAGGCCATATCCATCGAAGATGAAGGAGGAGAGGAAATGGATACTCCTCTATACCCTCCCAAAACCTCTACGACTATCAAGAGATCCGCCCAGTCACTAGCAACCTCACCCAGTGGGATAACCAGTGATGATGTGCAAGACCTGATTGTCAAGAAGATGAGAGAATTAGGAGTAGAAATTCCTGCCAGACCCAAAAAGAGGATAGGAAGACCCTACCCCAGACATTTCGATGATGAACCATTTCCCAAGAGATACACCTTGCCTAGGTTCAGAATGTTCGAAGGGACAGGAAACAAGGTTACCCCTGAACAGCACCTAGCCCATTTCGTCACTGCCTGTGGCGATACAGCCAGCAATCCTGCATGGCTACTCCGTCAATTCCCTCAGAGTCTCGCTGGAGTTGCATTCGAATGGTACGCATCATTGCCGGAAGATAGTATCAACTCATGGGAAGAAATGGAAGAAGCTTTTTGTTCCAAGTTCATGGTATTGGCCCAGGATGTGACATCCATAGACATGGCAAACCTGAAACCTGAAACCGATGAAACCATCATGGAATACATCACCAGATGGAGGAACATGAGCATCCGATGCCAACCCCCAATGACCGAGGCCGAACAAATCAAAACCGTCCTGAACAATTTGCCTGGATGGATCAGACCTTACCTAGTTTCAACCAAGATTATAGGCTTCAGAACTTTGGTCACCGTGGTATCCAAGTACGAAGCCCTGAGGCAAGAAGGACTGATTCCTGCAACTCCACCTTATCCCAAGAAAGAGAAAGGCAAAGACAAGGACAAAAAAGGTCGACCCAGGAAATCTGATAAATCGGTAGCCGCGACAAGTCACGATACCAGCCTGGAGGAAACCAAACCGAACTACCGCAGAGAGCCTGATCAACAGAGACCTAGGCGCCCTACCCTGAGTGAACGAAGGAAACAACCTTATTCCTTCAAGAAAGAATATGTGGGAGACCTCTTCAAGATCGCACTGGAAAAGGGAATTTCTTTACCTACCTGTAGACGTCCTGATGAGGAGAATAAGAAGGATGATCCGAATTACTGCCTGTATCACAGAGTTTTGGGTCACACTCTTGAGGAATGCTATGTCTTTAAAGATTGGATAGAAAGACAAGCACAGGAAGGTAGGATCATTATTCCGCGAGAAGCACGGCAAACCCCGAAGCCGCACTTCCAAGTCAACATGGTCTCTACTATGGAAGAAGGAGAAGGGAAATCCTCACAACCTTGGACCCTTTGCCTATCCCAAAAATCCAAGAAAATGCTCAGAAAGATGCATGATGAACTTCTGCATGGGAACCGGAGCAAGGCCCCCGTAAAAGACGCTCCACCACCAAGGACGATCACCAGTCGTCCGAAAGAAAACAAAAAGAAAAAGCCAGTAACCTTAGCCAGGGCTAAGAAAGTGGCAGGGATCAAAGAGCCAGCCGAACGGACAGAAGAGGGACTTGTTCAAAGCAAACCTACGCCCGTCACCTTGGCAGACTTTTTCCCACAACAGTTCCTGACATCCTCTGCCAAAAGGAAGTCTGGAGAATCAAGCCGCCGTCCATCTCAGAATGAACCAGAACATTGCAATGGTATCACAATGGGAGACTCTAGAGACGAGCGGACGACAACACCCTCCATCAGAAAAATGACACGCACAGCTCGCATTTCCGTTGGCGCGCGAACCCTACGAGAAGAAGCAGAACTGATGCAATCCATCAATCCTGCAACCACGGAAAAAGCCAAACCAACAGCTCAACAGTGTCCATTACCTGCAGCAGAACCTTCACAGATTTGCCATCAGGGCATAACACAAGGAATTGCCGGCCTACAGGAAAATTTTGAACACTGTTACTCGCTTAGTCTCACCGGTCATGACGAAGAAGAGCCTCTAGAAAATAATCTGGGAGAAATCCAATCAGACGGTGAAAATTTGTCGGATGAAGAGATCACTCTGGCAGACTATCTCGACTTCTACCCTGAAATGCGCGAAGTATTTCGTTTAGTCATGAACGAAATAAGGACCTCTCAGGGAATGGAACCCATTGAACCAGCCAACAGTGAAGAATCAGAAGACGAGATTGAGTTTTCCTTCCACCAATTAAACCTGGGAACAGAAGAGGGCACTGTCAATTTAGGCTGGGGAACCAGCGGAATTGTTGCCCAAGGATGGGGAGACTCAGAAGATGAAACTGAACTGCACACAGAAACCCTTCAGAACGCTGCCGTCTCAGAACCAAGTCACATTGAAAACAGCCATAACCCTTCTGACCCTGGGGGCAAAAGCGGTAGTACCTCGCTTCCAGAAAGGCCGGATCAGGCAAGATCACCCATACAATTCCGGATTGAACCAGGCCCTCAGCTAGTCGCTCGCGGCGTCCATGCAATAGAAGGCACCTTTCCGGCCAGTCTTAGCGATTCGCGGTTAAGAATAACAATCTTTGCTGAACCACGTGAAGAGGAAGTGGAACTTAACTCAGAAGTGCTGAAAGAAGTGCTCCATTTGGTCCACGTACAAATGAGGGAAGAGATGCATGGAAGAGGGGAAATAGTCGATGGATATCCCTCTGCCGTGCGTGAAAACCCAGATAAGAGCGAGACCGATCCTCTGACCTTTCGGATCCGAAACGAAGGTTATCATGACCGTGAACTTGGAAAGAGACCATGTTACCCTGGCGAGGAAGAAGGTCCGAGCTTTTCCAGGGATTCTGATAATGAGGAGGTGAATTTCACTATCCCAGAGAAATTAGAACCAAACGAGAGACCGTCAATAATGGGCGAAAGACAAGACATGGAATATGAGATTGTCCCGGGACCTCTGTCAGCACCTCTGGGCATCCAGGATATCGAAATTGTATTGCCAACAAACCTGAGGGATTCACAGCTCACTGTGAATATCACCACGGATCAAGGCGAAAGATTATCTGAGATTGAGCCTCGTGTGCTTGACGAAATTCTTCAGATAGCCTACGAGAAAATGGTAGAAGTAGCCGTTAACCGAGGTGAACTGCAACCACCAGATAGCTCAGATAATGGAGAGGCTACAGCGAATGTCTTGGATCAAAACGGTCAATACATGCATGGCCAATGCAGTCATCCCACTCAGGCAGAGCAACATTCTGACGAAGAAACTTCATCGCTAGAATCTTGCCACAACATAGGGATACACGTACCCTCACCCTGCGGGTCAAGCGATGACGAAATTGACCCAAACCTCCTTGAGAATGAAGAATCTGAAGAGGATAGTGCAAGCAGCAGTTCCTCGTCACAAATAGAGAAGAGGTTAGTCAGAATCGAGATTGCACCGACCTCCGAAATGGAAGCTCAAGGCATATGGGGGATAGAGATCGTTCCAATCCAAAGAATCTACCCTAGATCTAGAGTAATTCTCCTTATCGAAGGGCGACCTTACCCAGAACCCCGTATAGTCCGAGAAGCACGCCAGCTTGCACAAGATAAACTGGATGAGATCAAACAGGCCGTAGCTGAATCCCGTCCAATATCAGAGATTGAAGGTACTCATGTCGTGTTCAGATACGCCAACCCTGACGACGACAGTGAAGATGAATACCGTAACCTAACCCCAATTCCCCCAAACCCAGAAGAATCACATGAGTGTCGCTTCGTAGAAATGGAGGAAGAGGAAGGTGAATCTCTAAACCGACCAAAAGACCCATTAGAACAAACCGGATCAAGCCCTTCAACCCCAGGAGAAGGGTTGACACAGGTGGTACCTGATGAGTCAGAATATCAGGAGACCCGAGTCATCCATGTCCCCTTGACTGAACACATCTCCCTCGGCACTTTCATTCCTTTTGAAAAGAGGAAACTCCCCATCAAGAAAAGGAAAAGACATGATCCTACGACACCCTTTCCTTGGATGGATGGATGGAGAGATCCAGAGACGATTCACGAGGTGATTGCAAGACATGAAGCCCGGATGAGTGATGCTGAACTCCTTGAACACTTCCAATTGCCACTTGATACCAAGATCACGGTCGAAAAGAGAAAGAAACCCTCTAAAATTGGAATAACGCCATGCTTGTGCCATCGATGTCCAAAATGGGGAGTACTCTATGACTGTGAAATGAGGCTTGAGATGTCCTTCGAAACCCTCAGGGATCACATGGAGGCGGAGCCATCAAACACCAACCCTCCTACCGAAACTCTAACCACTCGGGAGCCATACATGACAGAACCTGACAGGGGAAAGGCACCTGAGGAACCCAATCCAGTAAACGAAGCGGAACCTATCCCAGACCCTGCGGATATCCCAATCGAACACTGGTATACCACCATATGGGAGCAAGGAGAATCGTCCCAGGCAGCTCAGGGAAACGAGGATCAAGAATATTTTCAGGAAATGCTCGCGATAATTCAGGAGGTATGTGATATGCCAACCCCAGAAGCTGAAGGCTCTCAGCCGAAGGAAAACACTACCACACTGGAGGCACCAAATCCCAGAGCAGAAGCAAGACTGACTCAGAATGCAGAGATGGACGAAGATTACGATTCGCCTCTCACTGCAAACCCAGAAACCTATCCTGATTGGCCTCGACCTCATGGAGAAGAAACCTGTCATGCGATTGATTCCTTTAGTACTGATTCCGACTCAGATTCCGACGGCACAACCCCAAGACTCTGTGTTGAACTCCTTGCTGAAACCTCGATAAGGAAGAAAGACAAGGGAATCATTATCAAAGAACAAAGCTCACGCTCGCCAGATCATAAAGGCAAGAGATTGGTTGAAGACCAAGGTGCCATGCTTCGCAGAATGGAAGAGAAAATGAGTATATACTGTGATCTGCTCGCAGTAGTACATCAACAGAACTTGACCATACTAGCCACCCTGGAATCACTATGCGACCTCGCGATTACAGATAAGCGCTCCAGTGAGGAAGTAGTCCAAGCAGTCATGGCGAACCTCCGTTCCGCCAACACGGAAGAATCAATTCAACCAGTAATCACAGAAAGGGCCAATGAATCGGGGAACGAGCATGTTCATCAGCCCGAAGGAAACCGTGAAATACAGGATTCACCAGATGAAGAAAACCTACCTGCATCCCGAGAAACACCACTTGCTTCTCATGGTCCATCTGAAAACATGCCATCGCAAGAAGAGAACCGACCGATTGGAAGTTCATTTCAAGAAGAAGGTCAAACCAGCCAAGTTCCTGAAAATCGAGAATGGGGGCAAGATAGAGCTAATTCTGACGATGAAGCTCTGAAATTTCCCATTGAATCAAGCATCAAGAAAAGTTCTCCTGAGCGAATTACAGAGCAGACCAATCAGGAACCTGAGCAAACAAATAGACCAACATCCCAACTGAGACCGATCAGAACTCGCAGGACTACTGCACGAAGGAGAGATCGAGCACAAGAGGTCATTGATGCGCTAGCTGAGCGAGTTGAAGTGGTCCCTCACGCAAGATCACAAGCCAGGCATCAACCTATGACCGCCATTCGATCCAACTCTCATAGGAGAAACCGCCAGAGAAATAGACTCCAGATAGACCGAGAGCATTCGACTGCCTTGGAAACTCATCTCAATCGGAGAGCATTTCTGGCCCAAATTAGAGCAAATCTCGCCCTAAGACCACCCACTACCCCAGTTGAGAGGTATGAGAGGCAACTGTACGTGCCACGCAGGCGGATAAGAGGGAGCAGCCCCTGCCTTCCTTCTATTCCATGCATGAGAAGCGCTCGAAGACAAAACAGAACTGGATTTTGCCTCTACCACCAGGAACAGGGGCACAGCACCAGTGAATGCCCAGCCTTTCATAGGTGGTTGACAAATGAACAAAGATTGAGGCGAGCCAGAACGCAGAGAGCATCCAGGACGAGGGATACTCGACCACATAATACCCCAATGAGACAAACAACATGGGAAGAACTCTTGGATTTATCAGATGACGAGTTCGTTAACATTGTCACCTGTGAATATGACCCAGATGAATCATGGTCGTCTACCAATGGATATGACAGTGCGAGCAGCGTCACGGATAATGAACATCACAACCGTCCTGATGAGGACCCCATTGTGATGTCCCCAAGAAGGCCAATCTTTGAAGGAGACTCCTGTTCCTTAGGAATCCTATTTGACGCGGAAAAGGAAGACAACGAGTGCAATGTTAATCTCCGCTCTGGTACCTATATTCCGGAACGACAACCCCCAAAGGAAAAAGGGAAAGTCTCCCAACCTGCCAAAGGGACCCCAGAAAGGGTTGAGTTGGCAAATGGTTACAATATCCTATCTCACTTACGGAAAATACCAGCGCCGCTCAGTGTCTTTGATGCTCTGATGATGTCGGAAGAGCTGAGGAGGACACTAATCCACGCTCTGCAAAATCCAGAAGGCTTTCAGTCTTGTCTGACCAACGAAGAACCCGATGAGGTCGCCTATACTGATCCAGCCGAACTTATCACTTTCACAGAAGAAGATTTGCTGATCGGAACTGCTGTACATAACCGACCACTCTACATCTCAGGGATAACACGAGGCAAGACCATAAAGAGGATATTGGTAGACCCAGGATCTTCAGTAAATATTCTCCCACTAAAAACCCTACAGTGCCTTAACCTGGATATTAGGCATCTATCCAAAGAGACCCCTTCGATTCGAGGATTCGACCAGCATCCGCAAAAATCACTGGGGGCAATCACTCTCCCTCTCCAGGTTGCCGATCTGAAGACCAACGTCAAGTTTTACATCATTGATGCAAACACGTCATTCAGAGCCTTGCTAGGACGACCATGGTTGCACGAGAATCACCTAGTTCCATCAACCTTGCACCAATGTATGAAGTATGTCGAAAATGGTCAGCAGAAGACGATCAAAGGAGATAAATACCCTTTCTCAGTGTATGAAGTGCACTTGTCGGACGCCAAGTACTTCATACCTCAAACCTGCGAAGAAAACACAACCTCGATCCCGCGAAGACAAAAGCCTGAACTGTCCGAGACATCAGGAGAAACTCAGCCCTTTCCCTCCAAAGACATGAAGACAATAAGGGTCAGATTCGTAGTTAAGGAGCCGACAGACAAGCCTCTGCAAGGCGAAGGCGTGAGACGGGGACCTGTGAGCGGCGCGTCTGGTGAAGACAGCAGGACAGACGAAAACCCCTCATCACGAAGCAAGAGCAGTCGTGACCCCACAGACGGCAATTCTATTATCAAGGGATGTCACATGGATCTGACTCCCAGAGAGTTAAACCAGGTCAACCAATTGGAGATCTTCTTAGTACCAGCCAAGATTGAGTATGTAAAAGGGAGGAAAACCAAGCAAGAACCCATCCTTTTCTACACCAATGGCGGGACTCGGAAAGACTCAACTTCTGATGAAAGACCGAAGAAATGGTTAAAACAAGAGAACTCTCAACCCGTGCCGATACAAATCCCAGGGAATTACAACAGAGAACTCACTCCTCTCTCCCAGAAATTCCAACATTCAGACCAGACAAGATCAAACCTCTTTCAGAAATTATGGGATATAAGTTCCTCTCCGATTAAAAGATTCGATGGCACGGAAAGGCGTGTCAAAGGCGTCGGATATCATAGAAAAAGGAAAAGAATTCACATGAGAAAACCCTATGAACGTTTCTGGAAAGTTAACAATCCGACCTATCTTAGAGTCAAGGACAAGAAAACTGAGGAATTGTCTTTCACCTGCTACGCAACAGATGAAGCAGGGGACAAAATGGAAGATCAGTTCATATTGGCCGCCAAGTCAGCCCCAAAAGAACTCGAAGAAGGAGGACAAAACACAGTAGATGAGCTAGAGGAAATGAACCTTGGGACCTCAGAAGACCCTAGGCCCACCTTCGTAAACGCAACCCTATCTACTGAGAGAAAGGAAGAGCTCAGAGTACTTCTCACCAAATACATTGACTGTTTCGCCTGGACATACAGCGAAATGCCTGGTTTAGATCCTGCCGTGGCAGTTCACAAACTGAAAATAGACCCAAACTTCAAGCCTATCAAGCAAGCGCCTCGAAGGATGCGAATTGAATTGGAGGAAAAGGTCACAGCAGAAGTGAAAAGGCTGATTGAAGCAGGGTTCATTCGTGAGGAAGAAACCCCTGATTGGATAGCCAACATAGTCCCTGTCAAAAAGAAGAACGGTCAAATTCGGGTTTGCGTTGATTTCCGAGACCTCAACAAGGCATGCCCCAAAGATGACTTCCCATTACCCGTAACTGAGATCATCATTGACCATACATCTACCTATGAAGTTTTCTCTTTCATGGATGGGTATTCTGGATATAATCAGATAAGGATGGATGAGGGGGATCAGAAACACACCGCCTTTAGGACACCCATAGGCATCTACTGTTACAAGGTCATGCCCTTTGGACTCAAGAATGCTGGGGCAACCTATCAGAGAGCCATGACCAAGATCTTCGACGATCTCATACACAAAGTAGTGGAATGCTACGTAGATGACCTAGTTGTGAAAGCACGCTCCCTGGACGAGCATCTGCAGCATCTGAGATTAGTCTTTGACCGCCTGAGAGCTCAAGCCCTTAAACTCAACCCACTGAAGTGTGCCTTTATGGTAACATCAGGCAAATTTCTGGGTTTTGTGGTCAGACACAGAGGAATCGAAATTGACCCAGCTAAAATCAAGGCGATCCAAGAACTACAACCTCCACGCAACCTGAAACAACTACGGTCCTTACAAGGGAAGTTGGCCTACATCCGCAGGTTTATCGCAAACCTCTCTGGGCGGATCAAGCCATTTACCAATCTCACAAAGAAGGATGTTCCTTTCAGATGGGATGACAAATGTCAGAAAGCTTTCCAAGAAATCAAGGGGTACCTGCTCAACCCGCCTGTTCTTTCAGCGCCCATTCCTGGAAAACCACTCATCCTGTACACCACAGCCTTGGAAGGTTCTCTGGGGGCACTTCTCGCGCAAGAAAATGAAGAGGGAAAGGAGAATTCACTCTA
Organism: Rhynchospora pubera; assembly: GCA_028095005.1. Lineage (NCBI taxonomy): Eukaryota > Viridiplantae > Streptophyta > Magnoliopsida > Poales > Cyperaceae > Rhynchospora > Rhynchospora pubera. Next base: position 66,515,055 of record CM051461.1, on the reverse strand, counting down.
TTACCTTAGCCGTATGCTAGTAGGAACAGAGCAATCCTATTCACCAATCGAAAAACACTGTCTAGCCTTAGTCTTTGCTGTTAAGAAACTGAGACACTACATGCTAGCCCACAAGGTCACCCTGATTTCAAGAGTCGACCCCCTGAAATTCCTCATGACTCGGCCCATGCTTACTGGTAGATTGGCAAGGTGGGCTGTCACCTTGATGGAATTTGACATCACTTATGCGCCTCAGAAAGCAATAAAAGGTCAAGCTCTCGCCGATTTTCTGGCACATCACCCGGTCCCGGATGACTCTCCTCTGGCATGCGAATTCCCAGATGAAGAGGCAAGTTTAGCCCAGGAAGAGGAAGAGCCTTGTTGGGAGATGTATTTTGATGGTGCGTCATCCGTCCAGCCAGCCATCAGACCAAAGTTACCTAGAGTACGAGCCGGAATCGGACTAGTCTTTGTCACACCTGAAGGAGGCATTTTACGATACTCATTCTCGCTCACCGAACCCTGTACCAATAATGAGGCAGAATATGAGGCATTGATCGCCGGACTTGAAACTGCTCTGAGTATGAATATCAGACGACTGCGAGTATACGGAGACTCACAATTGGTCCTCAATCAAGTGACAGGCAAGTATCAGACTGTCAAACCTGAAATGGCTCGATACCACAAGAAAGTACTCGAATTGATCGTTCAGTTCTCGCAAGTGATACTGGAGAAGGTCTCAAGAGCTACAAATGGAAGAGCCGATGCATTGGCAAGATTGGCCAAGGAAATGGGTAACCCTGATGAGGACGAATTACATATTACCGTCCGCAACCGCAGATCATTGGCACCCTGCTTCGCAAGTTTGAATTCTGATGAAGAAGAGGAAGGAAATGTTTCTTTCATAGAAATCATGAACCTCGAAAAAGAAAAGGGTGAAGATGATACAAAAGAGAGAGAAGATGAGGATTGGAGAAAACCCTTCTTGGAACACTTTCAACAGGGAATTTTACCAAAAGACAAGTCTCTCAGGGAACAAATCAGAAAGCGGGCCCTCCGTTTTGTCTATGTCAACAATACCCTCTACCGTCGATCCTATGATCAGTTATGGCTGCGATGCATCTCAGGAAAGGAAGCACAACAGGTCATGCAAGAAGTTCATGCAGGAGTATGCGGGGCCCACCAATCGGGTCCTAAAATGAGACTTCAGATCAAACATCTGGGATATTACTGGCCTTCTATGGTAGCGGATTGCGAAAAGCATGCTAGGAGGTGTCACGCGTGCCAGATCAACGGAGACTTCATACACCAGCATCCAAACCCCTTGCATCCAACGGTAGCATCTTGGCCATTTGATATGTGGGGGACCGATATTATTGGACCAATTGACCCTCCTTCTGCGAAAGGACACAGATACATTCTTGCCGCCACTGATTACTTCTCAAAGTGGGCCGAAGCCGAGGCATATAAAGAAATCAGAGCAGAAGATGTGGTCAGATTCTTCAAGAAGCACGTCCTATACCGATTCGGTACTCCGCGGAGGATCATTTCAGACAATGGGACGGCTTTCAAGAGTATAAAGGTCTATCACTTCGCTCGGCAACACAAGATAGACTGGAGATACTCCTCAATCTATAACCCCAGAGCCAACAGTTTAGCAGAAGCTTTCAACAAAACCCTAGTACGCCTCTTGAGGAAAATGACAGGAAAAACATATCGTGAATGGCACGAGAAGTTACCAGAGGCACTTTGGGCATATAGAACAACGGAACGAACTCCCACCCAGTCTACACCATACTCCCTGGTCTTTGGAGTAGAAGCAGTCCTTCCGTTGGAGGTTGAGTTGCCTTCATTAAGGATAGCCATGCATAATGAGATGCCATTCAGCAAACAAGCACAGCTGCGGCTCGAAGAACTTGAAGCCTTGGACGAAAAGCGCTTGATTGCTCAGCAAAATCTTGAACTATACAGAGCTCAAATGACAAGGGCCTATAACAAGCTTACCCGTCCTCGTACATTCCAAGAAGGCGAGTTGGTACTGGTATTAAGACGACCGATACTAGGAAGGCACCACGGCCCTAAATTCTCACCCAACTGGGAAGGTCCTTATATAATCGACAGAGTCTATGAAGGAGGAGCATACCTGCTGATCGACAAGGACGGAAATCATCCCATGACTCCAATCAGTGGGAGATACCTGAAGAAATACTACGCCTAGTGTTTCGCCTGTATGCAAAAAATAATAATGTAACAAAAAATAAAAAAATAAAAAAATAAATAATAAACAAAAACACAAAAAATAATAAAGGAGGTGCCCCATGAAGTTTAAGCCTCTGTGGCGTCTGAGGGCACACCCCGGTGCTCGACTAACCATGTCTTGTAGCACCAGAGACCATGCCCTATGAATCCCTCTAAGGACTGGAGTCTCAAACCACAGCTAGTATTGAGGAAGACTGTGTGGCTTCTGAATGTACAGGCAGTGGAAATTCACCCCAACCGCCCAATGAAAAGGCTTTAAGGTTCACCCAGCCTTAAGGATCATTGAGGGCATTCCCCGGTGCTCGACAATCTTGTCTTGTAGCACCAAACCAGTCTTGGAAGTCATTTACTCACAACCCACCATGGTCAACCAGAAGAACCCTGGCTCTGCCCAGCAACCGATGGAGAAGAGACAACCGACATCCTCGACAAATCCAACCGCCCAATGAAAAGGCTCTAAGGTTCAACCAGCCTTAGGGATCATTGAGGGCACCACACACCACCCCCTGGTGCTCGACAATCTTGTCTAGTAGCACCAAACCAGTCTTGGAAGTCATTTACTCACAACCCACCATGGTCAACCAGAAGAACCCTGGCTCTGCCCAGCAACCGATGGAGAAGAGACAACCGACATCCTCGACGAATCCATCCGCCCAATGAAAAGGCCTTAAGGTTCAGCCAGCCTTAGGGATCATTGAGGGCACCACACACCACACCCCCAAATACCTGACAAGCCTCGACTGACAGCATCGACTTCAGCAATCAGGCCAAACCCCCCCCAGTCTTGTTAGTTCGCTCGATATGATGAGAATACTCTGATAGCCCTTGATGGAGGATTGACTATGTTTCGATCGCATAGAGCCCCACTGGAACGCTATCCCAGAGAATGTCTGACTCGAAGCTCTAGCAAACGCCAGAATCACACAGGGTCACTACCAGAAGACAGACTCCTTCCGTTTCCCAAACCAGGACACTTCGGAGAAGGAAAGTCTCAACCGCCTCAACCACCCCTCAAAGGAAACAAGATGATAGGGGGCAACCGATAGCGATCCCTGAAGAAACCAAAAGGAACTCAACAAAGAAGGAACTTCCCCTTTTTTGAGATCCAATAGCCTGACATCTGCTTCAAGGATAACCAGCATAGAGTGGCTATGCTATAACTATTCTAGTTGCAAGAAGTCCCACCGGAACACTACCTCGGGAGACACCCAAAACCATGGAATCAGCAGAGTCGCCATCAACGCCCGGATTCCAATCAGTTCCCCAAACCAGGATGCCTTGGAAGAAGAAAGTCCCAATCACCTTAGCCTCCCTCCAAAGGAAGGAAGATGACAGGGAACGACCGAGAGCTATCCCGGAAGAAACAAAACAAACCCGACCAGGAAGTCACACCTTGGCTACCCTAATCCCGGAAAAGTCCCACCGGAGTGCCGCCTCAAGAGATGCCTGACTCGGAATTCTAATGCCGGACACTTCCTCCAACCTCCCTTCGAAAGAGGGAGACGACAGGGAACAACCGAGAGCTATCCCTGAAGAAACTAGAAGGGCCTCAACAAGGAAAGATTTTCTCTCCAATGACCCCGACGAGTTGCGTCAGGAACAACCAACATGAAGTGGTCGCACCGTGACTACTCCAACCACCAAAGTCCCGCCGGAGTGCCACCTCAGCAGATGCCTGATTCGGAACTCTAACGTCGGACGCTTCCTTCAACCTCCCTTCGAAAGAGGAAGACGACAGGAAACCACCTGAGAACTATCCCTGAAAAGACTAAAAGGGGGCTCAACAAAGAAAGAATTTTCTCTCTTCAATAACCCCGACAATTTACCTCAGGGATAACCAACATGGAGCGCCCATGCCGCAATCGTCCTAATCACCAGAAGTCCCACCGGAGTGCCACCTCAGGAGACGTCTGACTTGGAACCCCCAACACTAGATAAAAGCTTTTGGGAACAAGAACCTCCGCCTCTTTTCCCAGACCTGGACTCTTCACCACTCCAACCTCCCCTTAAAGGAAGGCAGGGGGCAGGAGGAAATATCCTGAGAGCTATCCCTCAAGAAACCAAAAAGAGACCCAACAAGGAAAGGATTTCCTGGGATTTAAACCAGGAACCACTAATTTTGAGTCACATGAAAGGATGATGATCTTGGTCCTCTCTCCCCTTGAAACCTCAAACCTTGAGCCACAGACTTCCCCGGCTATCCCAATCCTTCCCTTTCAAAAAAAAAAAAAAAAAAAAAAAAAAAAACCAGGTCCAAAAACTCCCTGTAACCCATTAAAATGGGACGATTTCAATCGACCCTGAATAATGGGCTGCACGAAACGCAAATGACCCTGATCTTCCGCTTCCTGGATGATTTGGATCAAGAGCTCCCCCAAACTGCAACCAAATACACCTTAATACCTGTCCAACTAGAATCCGGAATTGAGCAACCTCTGACCAGATAGTGTGAAGGCACTATTCTGAGGTCAACAAACCGAAACTTCTCCTGACTAAAGAAGAATGAAGGAAATTCATGCGTCACAAGTCAGAGCCAAGACCACGAGCATCTTCGCCCCATCTCGTCTGATTTGTAATCAGACAAGCCTAGGAAGATTATGCCCTCTCCAAAACCAATTCTTACCCAATCACATCAGCATCAACTTCAGTTCAAAGGATCTATTATCTTTTCTGATCAATCCCACTGAAATCAACATTATCCATTCCTACTCGACTGCCAAATAAAAAAAAAACAAAAAAAACAAAAAAAACAACAAACCAGGATGATTCTGCTAGCAGCAGGGTTGTGCTACACCAACTATCCTATCGACCCCATCATATGAAGTGGAAGCCAAAAAAAATCAACCTACCTATTAACCTATTTTCTACTGACATGGTTGGTATCACTGCGGAATGTGTTGGAATACCTATGGGCTCTGGTGCGAATTAACCGTTGGACTACCCAAGGGACCCGGCGGACCGGTTTGTATTAGCTTACCCATAGGACCCAGTGCGGACTAAACTGAGATCAACTCTACTAACCTATTTCCCTGCCGACGTGATTGGTTTCAATGCGGAAAGTATTGGAATACCTGAAGGACCCGGCAGATCGGATGTTGGATTACCCAAGGGACCCAGCAGATCGGTTTGTTCTGGCTTACCCAAGGGACCCAGTGCGGACTAAACTGAGATCAACTTCACCCGCCTATCTGACTTTATCAATGTTGTCGTAATTTGTGTTGGAATACCTGAAAGCCCGGAGCAAATCAACTGTCTGGATTACCCAAGGGACCCAGCTGACCAGTTTGTTCTGTCTACTTGCAGGACCCAATATGGATCCGACTCAAAAAAAAAAATATCATCAATCAAATGCTTTTCCACTTCACTACAGTCTACCCTGGCGCCCCCAGTGCAGACTAGCTTATTCTGGAAAATCCTGGCTCCAGAACAAGCCCAATCAAGGTCAACCCCATCCTTTTGCACACCTCACTTCAGAAATCAGCCCTTATCATACGCATCCGGCTAGCAGTTGGGTGTAACATTGCTTCACCTCGTCTGGTGTCCATTCAGATGAGTTAAGATAATTCTATCGGCAGCAACATCACCTTCCCCAGTCATCGTTGATTTCAACCATAACATGGATCAATTCTACGGATACCTGATCAGCAATCGAGAGTGTCTCCACCTCGCCTCGCCTGATCACCAATCACACAAAACCTTTGAATAGAATTTGTGACCATCCCTCACCTACTCTATCACCCTTCCTTACCTGGTCTTGATACGCCTTGCACTGACTCACTCAGAGGAGCAACGCCAGTTCGATTAAGACCGACTTCATCCCACACTCGACCGATGCCATGAACCCAAAGGACCCTTGGAGAGGTCAGAGACAGACCGGCCATCAAATACGAGACGGCCTGTGAACCCCACCTAGAAAAATAAAACCTTGTCCCACCACATCTTGATCACAGAAACTGAAAGAAAGGTCTATCAGATCACGAATCAAGATCATACCCCACCAAAGCATGTGCACTAATCTGTTCTGTGAAGACTAGAAATTCATGCGAAAGGGATAACGGAAGAAGATGCTAATACGTTAGCTTGCCGGAGTGATAAAAGGAAGGGAGTCGTTTGAGGAGACTAACATGGATTGACAAACCATTGTTTTTAACTAAAAGACTCTCTGCATCAGTTCTGCAAGATAAAAACCATACAACTTTGGTAACGAGGAAGAAGAGAACCCTGATAAATTCATTATATGGATTAGGATAGGAGTTATCTCCAGGATACCAGAGTAAAGGAGAAATAAAGCTCTTGACATGGATTACCCCATCAACAAATACAAAAAGGGAAACACGTAAAGGGAATAAAAATTACAAGAGGTACATCCCAGACACACATATAACCAGCGTTACATAAACCCACGACCTTTTTTTTTTGAACACCCTAGATACCTAAACAGACCTGAGAAACCAGTAAAAAGGGCATGAAAAGGAAAACTGGTTAAAAGGTAGAAATGCGCGCTATGGTTCCTGAACAGTGAGCGCAGCAGGGGTCTTCAATGCGTTAATGGAAGCAACGACGGTCGTGAGCACATTTTCTATGGAATCAAGACGAGTCTGAATGCCTCCGAATTTCTGGTCAAAGAAGGCAATAGAAAATCTTGAATCCGTAATGGTTGCATCCTCGTCTGAAGAAGGGGAGCCTTCCCGTAATGGTTCATATTGGTTAGGAGCAGCTCCAGGTTGCATAATATAATCATTGGCCGCATCACGTGGATCAGGGATTAAAGTATTATTTGGAGATTCAACCCAACCAATGGATGGCAATTCACTAAGCAGATTCTGGGGGTATTCAACATCTTTATCGGAGATTTTATTTCCCCACAAAGTTTCTGGGATACCAATGCCTGCCCTGTGCATTAGATCCTCCACCATATGACCATAAGGTAAAGGAGCATTAGCAGTACTGACTGCACAATGCATGTGCCGGATGATCACATAGGCCACGTTAATCTTCTTGTCTTTTGCGATGAGATGACGCAAATAAAATAAGGTTTCAGAATCCACAACATCGGACGGCTCCTCTCGAGGAAGAAGAATCTGATCGATTACCATGCGCAGAAACCTGGCGTATAACGAGGAAGAAACCTTAATCAGAAAACAAGAGGGTAAAACCAAGAACAGAAAATCCAAACCACCAACCTGTGCATAGCCGGAAGAGAAGTTGTTGAAAGAGACCCTCTCATAGCAGTTAGGGGAAGCTTAAACCAGCGACGATATTCGCGACGACTTTCGAAAGCACGGGGCCAAGACATGAAAGTGTAGACAGGAGCTCCATCCAGCGTATCCATAGTCTGCAAGAACTCCGCCAATGCTCTTACGTTAAAAGAAAGATACTTGCCAAAGAGAAAAGAAGAAACCGAGGGGAGATTGTGATGATCATAGGAAACCCGGAGGTTGGCATAGAAAAGGCGAGTGATCTTTGAATGATAAGAGGATTTACGACCTGTCAGTTCACGCATACCCCAAAAGCCAAGCCAAGAACGGAGGAGGCGCATGTGTTCATTCTCCATTCTTCCAAAGGGGTGAAAGTAAAAACATTCAGCCACAGGACGCGCATCCGTACCCATAGACTTGTGATAACAATCGAAAGCCTCGTCATCACGAAAGAGAAAACGGTTATGAGGACCATAAGACCAGTCAGGACTGGGCAAAGGACTCTCTGCACCTCTGTAACGCTTACGGACGGGGGTGGAAGCCATTCTAGATGATAAAAGGGGAGTAGAAGAGATGGTAAGCAAGGAAACAGATAAGTTCTCTCTTATAGGCGCTTGGATTTCCAAGGTGTAGTTAAGAGGAATTTATGAAGCTTCATATGCAAGCTGAATGCAATGGCAGACAAAGGCACGTTACAGAACATGCCAGAAGCGGTCAAAAGGCTGAACCTACGATGTCATAATGTTTGACCAAGGGATCCCCTGGCCTACAGATCAAAGGAACTTTGGTCGTCAATATTAGGAAAAGGAACAGTATCTTGAAGAAGCCTGTGAAGTATCGACTGTAGCAGATTATCAAGAACCCATTCAAGAAATGACTCGCCGAATGGCAACATGAGGCATTTCTTCCACAAAATATTTTTCCTAAGCTCTACAAAATTCCACAACCAAATTTCCACAAAAATAAAGGCCTATTGATAGTGCTGGCCTAAAACCTACTATCACCGGTATACGTTCATCCTACCGGTTTCTAAAAAGATGAACGAGGGTTTCTATATTTGTCCCTTAAACAAAATAAATAACAAATTCTTCTGTTCCTATTTTTACAGGTATATGGAGCAGCTGAAGCCTTATGTCCCTGGAACAAAAATAAGAAATATCTTGCTTTATAGCAACATAAGATATTTCTTCCACAAAATTTCCAAACTCCACAAAATTCCACAGGCCAAAATTCCACATACAAAATGGTCAATTGTTGGAGTGAACCATAACTCAACCAACAACGGTGAGTTCATTATACCGTTCCAAAATAATGAACAGGGTTTTAGGAGTTTTGTTCCTTAAACAAAACAAACTGGAAATCTACTGCATCAACTGAGAAAGCCGATGCTATGGATCATGACTTAATATCACGAGAATGCTGTGTTAGTTTATGATAAAGATCCAGCGAAACACAAAGTAACGAAGCATGGAATAATACTGCAAAGTCTGGAGGATATCATACATAGAATACTGTCACGATACAGTCATACAATACAAACTAGCATAAGGACTCATACACCCGTGGTATAATACAAAAGTGGAATAACTAAAGCAGAAGTCAGACATCCGAGCCTCCCTCAGGCCTCGGAAAAGGCTCAGCCACGTCCGGAGGAAGTGATCTCGCATCAGGAACTGGCTCCATGATGAATCCTGAGAGCAGAAAAGAGAATCAGTAAGATATGCGGATCATCCACCTGATAAAGAATAGACACAACAAAAGAGAAACGTACCAGTGCTATCAGGAGTCGGACACTCCTGTGTAAAGCTGGCATCAACCGGTCTCACCCCTGAATCAGCTGGACCTGCCTCCGACCTCCCACGATCAGTCATAAGGTCGGCATAAAGGAAATCCACAAAGGAATACCCAGCTACATGATCAGATCCAAGTCAGAATGCGACAGAATATACCAGACCAAATTTAAAAAGGGGAGAATACTTACGAGGGAACTCAGGAGAAAGAATAGAGGCACCAAAGCTGTCAAACGGGTCAGCCGTGATAGGTGCAGTCGTCCCATAAACCCCCAAATCAGCTGCAGAAGAAACCACAGAAGGAGGAATAGCATCAGTAGCAGGGACTGCGACATCCCCCTCAGCAACAATCTCTGCCCGCAAACCCCAATCCAGTGCAACGTCCGGAAGAGGCTGATGTATATCACCTGCTAAAAATCATATGGTGTCAGAAATAACTAGGGGTACAGTATCAGAAATCTCAAGGAATGAAGAAAACAGTACCTGATGTGAATACCGATCCGACAGTATCAGCTCCAGGAAGATCTGCTGTAGTAGCATCTGCCGAAACCAGATCTACACCTGCTGCCATAAAACAATGTTAGCCACTAAAAGGGATCAAGATATTCAACTGAAAACCCTTAGAGAAACGAGAATAACACCTGCTGAAACCATAGCATCAGGAGGATCAGCAAAAGCAACAGAAGAAGGACCAGCGCCAGAATCTGCAAATCTCAGAGTCTGTGAAGGAATGGGAATAGAAACGTCTACCTCATCCTCAGAATCTGAATAATAACAGAGACACTCATGAGCAAACCTGCATGCAATAGGCTTAAGATGTGGGTTATACAGAAAGGGAAATTACCAGAAGACAAAGGATCAATCCGATCGCCCGTCTCGATAGGCTCCCTGATAACCAAGGGGCTAGGTGCAGTAACAACCCGCTCAGCCCGTCTAATAACCCTCGCCAGAGCTGACCTATCGAACCCATAAGATGAACGAGGTAGAGGACGGACACGCCCTGCAGCACCCTGCCAATCTATCAGCCTCAAGAAACCTGCAGGCCGCAATGGGACGGAAGGGTGCGACGATCGAACACGCTTCTTCCCCCCAGATCTATCAGTCTGTACCACTAAGCATGAACTCTGAGGATATACCATCTCCCTAAGACAAGACTCTGGAACAGCCTGATGAGCAGCTATCAGACTTCGGATCCATCGCCAATAAGAGGTAGTGAACTGACCTACTCGATCGGCATGCGGCTCAGCAAATGACACCCCAGTCCCGAGACGGAGGACAAAATGGCTATAGTCCGCAAAAGAGTGCAAGGAAACTCTAGGAGGATGATCTGGTGCTGTCACAGAAGGAATGGTCTGATCGAAACCAAACTGCCAGCCAACCCGCTGCGGATAATAAGGCTCAAGTGAAACACCATCCTCGCGTCTAACTGGCAGCACACCCTCTCTCATACTGATCAGTAACTCCTGCTGCTCAACAGATAACTCAGAGGACTCCCTGTCAGAAGAGTAACGAATACCATCCACAGAAGTCTGAAGGCCCTCTCTGAAAATACCTGATCTCAAATGTGACTGAGGCCTCCAAAAGAGGGAATGAATCCTGAACTGGTCACCAGAAGAAATCGGAGCCCCAGCAATATAACTCAGAAGAGGTAATTGCCTTCTCAACTCCAGAGACATCACAACTCCATAGAAATCTCTCCAATAGGCATATAACCAACCCAGAATGAAATGGAGAGGAACCACTACCTGACTATTTGAGGGATCCCTGGAAGATGTCACCTCTCTCAGAGAACGATAGATATTCCCTAGAGCAGGAACAGCCAGAGAAATCGGAATACCCCTCGCTAAAGCACTCGCTACCACGAAAACGCCAGGTCTAATCCGGTCTGCAGGATGGCACACAACCACAAAGTAACAGATCCACCAGGCTAGGAATGCTGTCAAGATAGTCTCATCATCTAGCCTCCTGGTACTCAACTCTGAAAACCTAGGACCCCTATGCCTAGCTCTGATACTACCAGTACCATACCCAGTGCCAAATGGGTCATTAGGATCTGCAAAAGAGGTTATTCCACCACCCAAGCGTCTCTTGGAAACCCGATTCATGAAAAAACCAATCCACTCATAAAAAGGAACACCTGGACTCTGCCCATCACCCTCGCGCCTGACCAAAATCTCCCTATAAATCTCGAGGACCTGACAAAGCGAGTCTGAATAGGAACGATTTCCGTTCCGTGATCTACTAAACAACTCAGCGTCCGAAGGCACACGCTCCTCATAGGGAAAACCAAGAATGGGTAAACCAGCTAAACGAGACAGTTCCCAAAGAGTAATGGTCATTTCTCGATCATGAAGGAACACTGTGTTGGTAGTATAACTCCAATTGGACACGAAAGCACGGAACAAGGCTGGATGGAACTGATACTCAAAAAGACATAAGAAAATGGCTCTATCAAGGCGTACCCGTGCAAGGCGTGAATGCAAGCGAGATAGCACAAACCGAGTCCACTCAATCTGGCCCACACTCCTCCTCAAATGACCATAAACATGCAGATAATCTGGAGACCATGGAACAACCCTCCCAGCTGCCATCTCAGTACTCAACAAGTGGATAGGTGTGGAAACAGATTCGGTATGATCAACTGGGTTCAAGAAAACACAATCCTTCCTTTCTGGAATATTTCTTCTATGGATATCACCCGGTCGAGGCTGAGAATGAACAAGGGTATGTCTGGATGAAACCCAAGAAGAAAGCTCAGTTATCGGTCTGGGAAAAGGTGGTCTAGTAGGAAAAGGAGTCCTCCTGTGGCGAGTAATCAGGCCCCCATAAATGTCACCACCTGCTCGAATCCTATCTCTCCAAATGCTATGCAAATCCGTACGAATGCTATCAGGATCCAAATAACGGATGTAAGCGTCGAGCTCTCGGTCAGAAAACTCAGGTGACTGATCTTTCGAAGAGTCCATGAAAAGTCAACCTGCAAATTATAATAGAAAAGCCCATTAACATAAGCAGATAAAACTTTCTTTGGGGACACCAAAATTGGTTGCTCGAAACGACAGATTCTCTCAACCTATTTTGGTGGGGGGCATTTGTTTGACCCTAAAAAGTTGCCATACTGCTATATGGGATCAAATCCGTAATTCAAGACATAAGCAGATTGACGTGAGGAAACGTAAGAGACCCGTTCAAGGATACACAAAAAAAGACATGCGAAATTTGTGCAAGCTGATAAAAAAACGGTCCATGATTAGAATGCAAATGGATGCCTAATAGATTTCAGAGTTCTGTATTAACAAAATTTTACTTTTATTAATGAAATTTTATTTTCGTTAATAATATGAAATCTGTTAATACAAGGCCCATCAGAAATGTCGGCCCAATTGAAATCAATGTCCCATTCAAAATAAAAAATAAAGGAAGCCCATGACAGCCCATTCCAATTACGGCCCATTTCCCTTTTCATTTTTTTGATTGGGACCCACTGTCAGAACCTCCTCTTCCTCTTCGCACACAGGGCTTGGACAACAGAAGATCACCATTGTGCCCCCCCCTCCTTCTCCGGAATTCAAAATTCGCGCGAGTAACATGCGATTGAGTGTACACCCTGGCCCCACTTGTCATCCTCGGCCTCTGACACTCATTGGGTGACCATGGGTTCAACAGGAGGCGCCAATCCGCCTTCTCCGACTTAGTTCACCAATTCCCCGAGTTCGAGACTATACATCCGAGAGTCAAGCTATGCACCTGGGCCCGCTTGTCAGTCCCTGAATACTGAGCCTCACTTGTCAGAGAGTAACCAAAGTCTCGCTTATTAGAGGGACGCTTAAGACATCAAAGCTTTCCCCAATTTCGCTAGATCATGATTCAATTAACCGATAATTCAACTAAATACATCCTGACAGATGGACCCCACGCGATGGATGGCCATTAGGGACCATCAATGCAATCAGCGGAATTCCTCATTCATTTCTCTCCCTGACAATCAGACCCCACCTGTCAGATGGATATCTTTAAGCCATCTCTTCCTGTATTGGTTTCACCACACGCAAGCAAGACTTGGAGTTGAATTTGTTTTCTACTTGACCAGTGAACCTCACACGCATTCCCCTCCCAGGAATTAATATTGAAACATGGGTCCCACCTGTCAACCCCACAATTTGTTATCTGTGTGGCATTTCTTGATTGGTTACCCTTGATTGACGATTTTTTTGGCAAACTTCAAGTAACCACTTCCTCTCTCACTGTACCACGGAACCTCCCTGCTGATAATGAGCAAACCAGCATTACAAGTGATGACCCTTCTCTTTTGATCAGACCTCAATTACTGAGTTTCTCTTGGCAGTAAGTAGCAAGGGTATGGGACCCACTCGCCATGGAATAGCAGTGTTCACAGACATTGCAAATAAAAATGAGTGACAGTAAGAAAAGATGTATGATGGATTTAATGAAAGTGAGTAATTTTGATGGTGACCCTTGGTTGCAAGGTGGATATGACACATAAAAAAAATGCAGCTGCAGCTATGTAATGGAGATATTAAACCCATACAGAAGAGGTTACATTTTCTGAGGTTCCTCTAATAGGCTCCTACACAAGACCTCTTATGCATAAAATGAGTAAAAATGGCCCTTTTTTTGCCATCACCTTCATAAAATCTCAAAGGAAAACTAAATAAAAATGAGAGTGAATGTTGTAACAAGCAAGTTGCAGTTCCTATGCAAAGAAAAAAGTGAGGATGTAAGTTGTATCACTCTACCTTTGTGGATGACTCCAATGCAGCCAAGAAAAATTAGGGATTGATGTGCCTAGTTTGAAAACAATTAGCGAATTAAGAATGTTGGATAGTCACAGAACTCAATTCAAACGCCAGAAAGATGAAAGCTAAATGAAGAAAAATGATAAAGAGATGAGAGGGTAGCTGCCTTGTTGGTAGGGCAGTAAATGCCACAGTGGCAGCTGCTGTGAAAAGTCCAACATACCCCCAAGGGCATTTCTGTCCCTGAAAATTTGCTACAGCATCTACACCCCTTTTTCTATATAACAAGCCCCATACTGCTGAAGAAAAGAGACCCTTTTACACCCCAGAACCCCTGCCTCTTTCATACCTCCTACAACCTTCCTCAACACCCCCACATACTGCCTCCATCTGCTACAAGAGAGAAACACACACATACTTCTTGTACACGGCTCATGTGCTGAGCAAACACTGTGAGTAAGAGGAATAGAAAAGAGTGTTGTTAGGTTAGTAAAGAGGAACATTGTGTTGCTACAAAAAGAAAGAAGAATGTAAGTTCTAGGGGTCTTGGCTCTTTGTACATAGAGCTCAAGACCGTGTGAATGTACTTATGTATGAAGTATACATGTTATTGTTCTTCTCCTCTTCTTTTCTTTTCTTTTTCACTTGCTTTGTTGACCTTGTTTGCAACTTCTTTTTTTCCCTCTTCTCTTGCACTATAAACAAATAAAACTTAATGAGATAAAAGCAAAATATATATATAAATAAAAAAGAAACACAACATACCATTGGATGTAATCAAAGGACACCAGGTACCCCCCCATCCAGGGAGAGAATAAGCTCCCTGGATTGAAGTTCATTTGAAGCCACCTCAGAGAGAGAATAAGCTCTCTGAGGCACACCATTTGAAGACATCTCAGAGAGAGAATAAGCTCTCTGGGATATGCCTTGTGAAGACCATCCAGGGAGAGAATAAGCTCCCTGGAATGAAGCCCTCTTTGAGTGAGAATAAGCACTCAAAAGGGTATTCCCTCATCAACCCTGTCGACCCCCTTGCCTCACAACTATACACATTGCTAAACCTCTCCTTTGCCTTGCTAAAACCTGTCCATCCAGATGACATGCTGTTGGGTTTGTGTTGACTCTTGACCACTCAAAAACAAGCCTCAATCATACTCATACACTGCCTTACAATTGCAATCAAACCTCAGCCAACTCCCTTCTTGTCTTGTCAGAACCAAGCCATACAAATTGTCATGCTACCTAACTCTTGCCAGCCCATGATTATCTAAGACAAAGCTCAACCATGTCCATGTGCCGCCTATTTCATAACTGTCACTAAACCTCATCCATGACTCCATCAGAGCCGTTCTGCACATGACCAATCAGACCCCATGGCATTTCCACAAACATCCCTCTTAATCTTTGTTAACCAATCCTTAGCCTATCAAAAATTTTCCATTGCCCAATTTATGCCAACTAAACCAAGAGACTCTATTGTTCAAACCATTACAGCCTAGAACAGTCATGCTCCCTTTAATCCCAAACTGATCAATACACATGTTGTTACCATACCAAGTTAAAACCATACCTTGATGAAATCCCATGCTGAGGAACCTCAATCCCGAAATTGATGACATAAAGACCTCCTTGAACCTCTTAATATGCTTGAAAGTCTGCCAATTCATTCCCTGTATCATCAGAAGGCTGTGCATTGACCCATTCGCATGTCAAGTTTTGGTAAAAGTAAAACACCGAGCCAATAGCCCTTATTTCTCGAATCAATCCCATGCCAAGCATCCAGGAAGTGTCACTATGCTACAAGGTTGTCCAATTTGGGGTCGGCATCACTAGAGAAACGTAATTACCCCGTAACCCCTTTGAAACCCTAGCCTAAAAAGGGATTGCTGGTCACGGCGGAGCAAGACCCTCTATGCCCGAAAACTGGATCCCATTGTCTCGTGACATCGTCGCGACATCATACAATACCTCACTGACACCTTTCGCTCGCTGGATCACCTTAATTGGGGTAGCCATGGCAGGACAGTGACAAATGACTCGGGAAAGAGAAGAAGAAGAAGAAAGACGAAAACGTCCCATTATGTCTGAAATTTGAGTAAACTCGGTGTAAGGGAGGATAAACACAGACCATGGGCCCCACGAGTCAAAAGAATCGCAGGCCTACGATGAACATGGTGCACGGAGTAACCGAGTCGTTTTAACGAATCCCGCCCCATTTTCTCTGATTTTATATGGCACTTACGTGTAGCGAGTCGCTGACAGACAACGAAAACCAATCACCTGCCGCCACCCGTCTCCCTGATTAAGTGGCACAAAAGACCTGACACCCCCCATCTGCGTTGACCTGGCCCAATAATACCCTGACACGTGTCATTCCCTAATGACATGGACCAATCATATTGCCGGAAACTTTGAAAATCCATAGAAAATCAACCGTGACTCAGGAAAATACAAGTCCAATTTCTATGGACTCAGAAAATCATGAGGAATTTAACCATACCATAAGCCTGATCTAAACCATGCCGAAACCAGTTCAGAACATTTAAAAAAAGAGAATCCAGAACCTGACCAATCAGAGATTGCCACGTCACTTCCAGGATTATTCTAAAACCCAGAAAACTTCCAAAATTCACCAAAAATCCTAGGAAACCCAGAAAAACATGAGGAAAATTCCTGTAAATCCAGAAAATTACAAGGAATTTAATTCTGCTGAAATCACGACCAAAATCGGGACCAAACCATTTTTAACCTTTTAAATGGTCAACCACAACCTGCCATCTCAGCAGAAACTTTGAAAATCCATCAAAAATCACAGGAAACTCAGAAAACTACATGGAAAATCCCTGTGAACCCAGAAAAATATGAGGAACTCAACTGTATCAAGGATTTTGCCGAAACCCGACAGATGACATACTTGGTACCACAGCTACACCGAGACCACCGCCAAAACCTAAAACCCACATACCCTGAACCCTTCAGATCAAACCAATAAAGGGATGGACAATACTCTAATGCCAAGCCAAAACTCAAAAATCCAGTAAAGCCAATGAATCCAACCCCCCTAAAGAGACCTAGCGGAGCGAAACCCGGAATTGTCTGAGCAGGACTAAATCGGGCAAAACTCTGAAACTCCATAACCAACTCTGATGACCACCAAAACCCAAAAGAATTCAGTTCAATGTCGAGAATCCGATTAGGGACTCAAAATCCCTTTTCAGTAAATAGGAATAACCCAATTCCACTAGAAATAATCCTGTACCCCGGTAGATCCAGAGCCTGACGAGGACGGAACCTATCAGCCGAGGAACAGACCAACTCAACAAGGTGCACCAATCAACCAAAACCACAACACTGGAATACTCAGAACAAAAATGAATAGTCTTGTACCACGAGTAACCCAGATCCTGACAAGACTGGCACCCTATTACCCGAGGAACAGACCAACCAAGGCTCATCAAAACAAAGAAATAAACCCAAAACCAACACCAAAATAACACTGAACCCCGGAAAAACCAAGTCCTGACAAGATTGGAATCAAACAACCGAGGAACAGCCCTATACAATCTAGCGGAAACCTAAATAAACAATATTTGGTCGTAAACGAAATAGGTCGAATTGAGACTACACACATATACTGATCGTATTTCGCCAATGCGGTCAAGTGACCTCAATCTGAGAGCAAACAACAAGAAAGCTAAGGCCAACATTTCATTTGGGAAGATGAAATTAGCAACGATGCGAAGTTAAGTTCTGAGCATCTAAGCCAAAACCTTTCGACCCCGGTTACCCGAATTGTCAGTGGATTTGATTTGGATAACCACCCGACTAAAAAGAGCATTAAACCGGCCGTCTGGGATGACTTGAGGAACCATTTCAGATACCATAAACCCTGGCTATTTAAGCAGCAAGACTCGGATAGTTTTGTGATAGGGATGAGATCCACTCAACAACCCCTGATATTCAAAAACTTTAATTGAATAGATCCGCAACAGGGATATCCCAAGGGAATAACTCAGGAGCTCTTCTTAAAAACTCCAACACACCAATTTTCGTCTTTCAGAACCATAACCTGACAGACCACATTTCGAGACTCTGGCGCCCAGCCAAACATATCAACCAACCTTGGGTAGCTACACGAGTTCCCTCTTCAGAGACAAGCCTCAAACTGACCTCATGAGATAATTCGGGCATGTCATGACCCACGAACCAATCTCAAGAGACAATTTGAACAAATCACTGGCCCCCTCCCGATTCTGGCGTCCGGCCAAACATATAATCCAGTTCCGGATGACTACTTGAATCCCCCTTCTAAATATGAACTTCATATCGCCCTCATGAAAGCAGCTTGGGAAATCTGCGACCACCAAGTTGTCGGTAGGAGACGATTTGAACAGTCAACACCCAAATCATAATGCTCTTAAGGCTGGTCAGATCAACGAAGAATTTGATCTGGGGAGCCGCCCCTCGCGCTTAACCGGGACTCAGTATAGAACAAGCCAAGGCACGTGCTGAATCCTCAGAACATCAATACGCCAAGGCCCGATGTTTCCAACCAACTTGACATCCTAGTCAGAAACCAGGAACCAAGTTACCAACATCTGACTGGCAATCAGATGGACCTCTCCAATGATTCGATTGATCACCGAGTCATCTACCCTCTAACTAGACCCACTTGGCTGGCAACCAGGTGCATATTGCATTTTTCTCCACCCCAACTCCAAGCATCACGCTCGTATCTCTGACGGGCGGCTAACTTTGCATCATACTGGCATCCACCCCAAATTTTCGGTTGGCTACCGAAGTGCTTACCGACGAGGTCGAGGCACATCAACTCTTAGTGGGAGTCAGACCATGATATCTTGATCAGGTGATTAAGGTGTCTGCCATATACTCTATGCCAACGGATGAGTATAACCTCGATGTGCGAGACTGCCAGAGTGGTTCTGTCTCAAGCGTCACCCGCGCACCTCAATAACGCCCTTTACAGTCAGGCGTTAGACTGTTATCAGGAACAATAATCAGGGACATGATGATAACAGATAGAGTGGCCGATATTACCGTCGCCGACTGGTATCGAGTCATTCACCCGTTCTCAGGAAAACGACCAACCCAAAAATTCCCAAAAACGAGCCTTATAACCAACCACATTGAACTTTCTTCCCCGAAGCTCAGACCTGAACAGGGTCTATGCGAATCCTCTCCAGGTCATCAGAATTCAAATAGGAGTCTAACCCAGATTCCTCATATCCTCAAATCCCAAATTCCTCATAGTTTCCTCATATTACCAACCAAAGTGGCAAGAATTCAAATTCCTCATATCAGAACCCGGAGACCGAGATAACTTCCAGCAATCAAGGATCCGAGCCAAAAACACCAGGCCAACATCAATTGAAGGGCATCAAACCGAAACCTCTACAAAGGCAACAACCCAACACCTACCAAGGCAACTTCAAAACCAAGAGCATGGAGCCAACTGTCCTGCGATCAAATCCATTGATATGTCAGAAAACAACAAAAAAAAGAGAAATAACCCCAAAACTAAAAAGAAAAGAAGAATAACCCCAAAAACAACAAAAAAACTAGAAAAACTCGAAACACCAAAAATAGAACAAGTCTTTAGCCCCCCGTAAACGCTAATTGTGTTAGACAATTCCCTAGCTGTTTAAAGACATAGAATCCACCAATATCCCTTTGAGTTTCCAGATCTAGAGGTTCTCTCGACCATGTCAGAGGTAATTAACAGTAGGGGCTTGCGCCTACTGGAATAACTGACGAACCCCCCAAATAATAAACTCTCGTGGGAAGCATTAAGGCTGTACAGTTGTCTCACCCGTAAAGGAGACGGCCGTATCGTGACCTTAAGGCCCGCGAGAGGTATCTGATCCGTATGCTTTTTCCGCCCTCAGTCCGCCATAAACGGGCACCGTCACTCAACAACCGGGAGGGCGCCGAAAGGTGCGAGACACTCAGTTATTAATTTGTATGCGTTATGCATGGTATACACAGGTTCTAAAGCAAAAGCATGCTTCTGATCATGACCGTTTCATGACTTGCTTCATTGGTCTCCCAAATTAGCGGTCCAATTATCACCATAATTATTCCCTTGTTGATATTAGGCAAGAAGTTGAGATCCTTTCTGATTAATTTGTCTCAATTGGATTCTGCAGTTCATTTTGGTCTGAAGTTGTATCCAGTTTCAGTTCACTGGAGAGGAATGAAGAAGGGTTTCCGTTGGTGCCAAGTTCTCTTCTCCTCAACAGTCTTCATTGAATGCGCTAGCGGAAGTTCTGCGGATTTTACGGAGAGGTTGGATGTCGTCATGGTATGCGTGAGAGGAGGATGGCGGTTGACACAGGAATGGGGAGAGTGAGAATTAAGAAAGTTCAATTAAGCATCAACAACCTTCCAATTCAGTTTCTGCCGTGTGGGGTCGGAGGTGCAGCGAAGAGAGAGGCATTGATTGCGAAAGAGAGGAGCAGTAACGGCAAGGAGAAGGGACTGACAGTGGGGTCGGCTGTCAGTGATAGGAGCGGAAATGAGACGCTGAGGCGTTCAGCGAGCAGGAGATGCTGCAGTGGCGGGAAGGAAGAGGCTGACAGGTGGGGTCACGGAGTCAGTGAGAGTGAGACGGAATGGATGAGGCGATGAGCTACTGGGCCGAGATAGAAATTGGGCCTGTTATCTCTCTTTTTTTTTGTTTGCAGGATGGGCTGATGCGGGCTGCACTGGGCCGTGGTTTTCAGCAGTTTGACGAATGCTGAAGGTGCTATTTTCCCATGGAGTTAATCTGAACCGTCGATCAAGTTTTGCACAGATCTTGATGCATCCAGGGCCGTTTAAATGTTGAATTCTTATTCCTTGTTGTTTCTTGATGTATAATCATATAATTTCATGTATAAATATACATAAAAATCATACAATTATTTTTTCTTGTGTTGAGGCATGAATTGTGGTTTACATGGATCCGACGAAAAAAACATATTGCATTAACGCTAAATTAAACATTCTTTCGTCAATATTAGCATTAATACAAATGTTGAAAATTGGAGCCAATTGTCTTGAAGTTTCGGTTATCATATTCATGCATGCGTTTTCTGACTGATTCGGAATAATCTGAAATCGACTCTAGAATTTATCAGTGTATCAAACGTCCAGTTTATTTGCCCATGGGGTTTCCAGATCCCATATAACAGTCTTTCAACTATGGCCAATTTTTAGGGTCAAACAATTCCCTTATTCATTCTTCTCTTCTTCTCAAATAAAATCCAAACGGAGCCCTAAAGAAGCACATTACTTGATTATTACTTCCAAACTTTCGTGATATTCGCAAAAAAAAATACATTGGAAAGTGCAATCAAATGCTTAGACTCCGTCCTCTATACAGTATGCCAGGTCCCAGCGCCGCATAAGAACCAGAATCTTTATCTCATATCGGATATTTCGATTGGTATCAAATACCATTTACCAAGTATGAGTACGACAACCATCGTTGTCAGAAATATATACCAAGTACAAATATATACTATATTGTATCGATCGTGGTTGCAATTAAGAAATTTCAAGTAGTTGCGTGCGCGCTTCTGTTTATTTTCAATGTTAAATATTCTTCCATAATCCATACGCATTAACATATACTAGAAAGGTTTACTAAAATGGGCAATAATGAAATAAAAAATCAGTTAATATTGCCCTAGATTCTAATTTCTAAATTTGATTTTGGTCACCCATTTTTTGTTATCTAAAAAAGAATTATACATGGATGAGTGGCTCGGTAAATGCCGCAAATCACACCTGCCCAGCTGCCCTGGTGCAATTCTATACGTAAATCAAAATAATTATATTTCTATGTACAACATTTAGTTTGTTAAATTCGATCAGCATTTATTGTCAATCTGATAAAAGTAATTATAGTAATATTTCATACTACATAAAAAATCTATTCTTGTTATACAATCAAATAATTTAGATTATAAGATAAACGGATCAAATAAAACAGGTTTTCCTAAATAATAAAAAAATACTGTGAAGAACCCGGTTGTCAACTCTCCATCCTAACATCCTAACATTAAATAATAGCTAACATATCATCACAGCAGTAGATGCTGCAAATCCAGATACAATACTAGATACGGACAACTCATAATTTAGTTGCAAGATCAATGTTTATTGTTAAAATATAGTGAAACAAAAAAAAAAAAGAAAGGGTTGCTTTTACATTTTTTTTCCCCAGTGAAGAAGAGTTGATAGTTGAGGTTTGTGGAAGGGTCAAAGATATTCCACTCCAAACGTCTCCATCCAATCATGTCCTCAAAGCAATTATTATTATTTTTTCCCTCGCTTTGGAACTCAAAGCCTTTTCCTTTTTAAATAATCAGATCCATTTTTCTCCTATCCACCCATTCACTGCCATCTTTTCTTTTAGCACGGAAGAGAAGTCGCACTCTCTCACTGTTGTGGCTCCTTGTATTATCTTCTCGTGTATTCAATTGTGTAGTGTCTTTGCTGCAAACAACTATGCATACTAATACTAAATTTATGTTATTTTTCAGAGATTTTATTCTAAGTCCTGAAATTATTTTACAAAACATGTAATTCCTTGTTTAGACAATTTGTAAAAATAGAGTACTGAATGCATTTTACAGAGAAATGATTTAAAAAATGCAGTAAAGATGAAAGTTGAGGTTCATAATTAAATGGACTTAACTGTTTCCACTAATAATAAAATAGAGGCATTGTATTAATGTGGTCTAGGTAGATATACTAACTAGTAAATAATTAACCTTAATAACTTCTATTTACATAGTTCCATATTAAAAAAGTACTAGGAAATATGAAATTTTAATGAAAGTTATTTGTTATATTTCTTGTTGAGTCTAAAGGACTATCTGGACTTTTTCTTACAAAAATACCTAAAGTTTCAAGAACTTCATACTTAACACTTGAGATAAGTTCAATGAAATTAAACATGTACTCAATTTCTAAATTCATAGTCCACAAATGAAGAGAATGAAACAAAAAGGCACCTTTTGAATGCAAATAATACTATCTTTGTATTGAGCACTTTCATTGTTTTATCATCAATGCAGACAAATTTTTTTATTCCTTTTATGAAAGTAGCTTGACAACCGCAAGTAGTGAACGCCTTCCAGGGCCGGGCCGGGCTCCCGGGAGGCCGGGTCTAAAAGGGCCTACTCAAGGGCCGGGCCGGGCCGAACATAGGGAGGCTTTTGGAAGGGCCGGGCTTAAAAGGGCTTAAATATGAAGATCGAGCCTGGCCCTTCTCAAGCCTGGCCCTTTTAGGCCCTCCGGGTTTCGAGAGGCCGGGCTTGAAGGGCCTGAAGGGTTTGAAGGGCCGACGAACAGACAATATATTTCTTTAAATATTTATTAAAACTATATTTAAAATGAATAATTTTATTTATAAAAGATAATAAAAATGAATAATATTTTTTTTTTCATTATATATAATATTTTTTATTTTTTCATCTTTAATTTGGGTTTAAGACCGGTTATATTATAATAATATAAAAAAATAATTTTTTTTATTAATGTATTAATGAATTAAAATAAACTAAAATTACAAATGTATGAAATAATGTAACGTACAAGATGAGAAATATGTATATATTTTTAACTTGTCTTAATATCATGTTCAAAAATTAAAATATTATTTGAAATGATATGTTCAATTTACATTGTATCAGATATGATCTTACATTTCACTTGAGATTGTGCCTCATTATTCATAACTTCGGTCTATCTAGACCTTAGGCCCTTCCTAAGCCTGGCCTCTCTAGGCCCTGGCCCTTCCAAAGCCTGGCCTCTCTAGGCCCTGGCCCTTTCAAAGCCTGGCCTCTCTAGACCTCTCTTCAGTTGAGATTCTGGCCTGGCCCTTTCAAAGCCTGGCCTCTCTAGGCCCTGGCCCTTCTTAAGGGCTTAGAGAGGCCGGGCCGGCCCTTCGTGTCAGAAGGGCTTGACCAGGGCCGGGTCCAGGGCCAGAGGCTTTTGGATGTTCACTAACCGCAAGTGAACCGTTATTATACCATCAAAGCCACAGGAAATCTGACTCTAGCGTTCTAAAAGTGAACATCTTAGACTTTGATTTTTTAATTATTTATTTTATATGTGCTTATGCGTACGGAATTATTATTTTGCAGGAATTATTATTTTGCAGGTAGAAAGCAAAATTTCGGCTCACCGTGTTAACTATGTTTTATTTATTGCAACTCCCCTCCATTCGTGTGCATGGTTTAATCCTCTATTCCTCTATGAACTATGATCCCTGATTTCGACGCATTGTATTTTTTTAATTAATATTAATTGATTAGAAAATGGTAAACTACATAATCTGACACTGCTTAAAATGAATATTATTTGTAACATTATTTTACTTACAAAGTTCTTGGTTAGGGTCACCGGTCACAAGAATATACATGCAAAGTATCCCTTGGCAGCTTCTGTCAAGATTTTGGGAAAAAAAAGAATATACATGAAAAGTATCTATACTATTGAGCAATTACTCAATAATAGCCAAAGATAAAATTTAACATATATAGGCATGATTTATATATGTTATGCTTAGAAAAAAAAAATTGTACTTTTGTCATTAATTAAATGAATTAAAAAAATTGAAGATAAATTGGTGGTCAAACCTCAAACTTATTTTTAAATTAAATGTCTATGAAAACTCTCTAACCGGGTTTAGAACTCGCGACCTTTCACTTAAGATATATTGCTCTTTTCACTAGATCAAAAGTTGATTCTTAATTTAAAATTATAATTGTGTAAACTTAATTGTCCTTAATCCTTCATTGGACTATATTGAAATCATATACAATTTGACTTACAAGAAATTGAAATATCTATACAGTTAACTTTTTAATTATTAAATTGGTTAAATTAATTTAAAAATCGTGATCCAAAAGGGTACGCTAGGATTGAAAACTGGAGAGGATCTGACCGTACAGACTGGCGACGAGCCACAAAAGCAAACCTGTATCGAGCCAAACGGAACTGCTATAAGATAACGTCACCATTTATTTATTAGATGTGAAGGTCAAACTCTCACCAGAGCCGTCCGATTGTCGCATTGTAATGATCACGCCTCACGCTTTCTATAGTCTATACATGTCGCTCTCAAAAAAGAATTCCATTAAAAAAGGCATTCAAACTGAGAAACTGGAAAAAAATAGACAAGCTTAGAGAAACAACAAACAGCTCAAGTGGAGAGATAGTTCCGAGAGCAAGGAAGGAGACAATTAGACAGAGAGGATGCCAGAGAAATGGCTGATTCGGTTGGTGGGAGAGGGAAGAGCGACATGGATAGAGCGCTTCTTGACGGAGAAGAGGATGCTCGTTGGTTTGATTTTGGGGCAATTCGTCTCGCTTCTTATTACTTCTACTGGCTTCTCCTCCTCTGATCTTGCAAGGAGAGGTTTGCACAATTTCATTCTAATTCTAGATATTTTTGTTAAATTAAGATTTAAGACGCACCTCCTGTTCCTAATGACGTAATTCACTTCTATTTGAACTGGGTTTTGTCCCTCTTTTATGTTAATGTGAAAATTTTAGAAAGGAAACTTATCCTTGTGAATTTCTTTTCTTTTTTTTTATTTACTATTTTGCCTCAATTTTATAAACACTACTTCTATTTTGAAACTAAGGTTTTTTCTTTTAATTTCGCTGCTTAAAATAATTTGTCTCTGCTTATAGAATCATTCTGGTAACATTTCAAAGCAACGAACTGGCCGAAGACGGAAATTTTTATAGGATTAGAAATTGGGTTTCTAATATCATTACTGAGACATATCTGTGACTGTGAGTGAGATGATTGATTTTATGAATTAGCAGGAGACAGCTAGTCAGCTACTCAATTGCCGATTCTAATTTTAAGAAGACTATTTAATTTAATAGTTCTCTTATTCTATCTTGAGGTTTGTAAATTTTTTCCCCTAATTTTCTATTTGTTTCTCAGGTATCAATATTCCTACTTCTCAGTCATTTCTCAATTACGTGCTTCTTGCGATTGTTTATGGCATAATTGTTATAAAAAGGAAAAGATGGCTTAAGGTACACAACTTTTCCCTTTTAGCATATTAATTATTGGGGTTGTTTGGCTGTTAACGTTCAGTTATTTTTAGCTTATTCTGGAGCTTTATTCCCTTGCCTTTTTTTCAACTATAAAAAACAAGAACAAAACCTTTTGACCCTGTGTACTGATGGATGGTCCAGACAAAGTGACTTCCTAAACCATGATATTCTTCTATAATTTTTTGAGGCTGTTTGGCAATGCTATTTCAACATAAGAGTAGCTAA
Source organism: Rhynchospora pubera (assembly GCA_028095005.1). NCBI lineage: Eukaryota > Viridiplantae > Streptophyta > Magnoliopsida > Poales > Cyperaceae > Rhynchospora > Rhynchospora pubera. The sequence continues at coordinate 66,488,757 of CM051461.1, read as the reverse complement.
ATGATAGCTATTCCAAAAGATCATTTGTGCCAAACGCAAAAATAGAATAGTGTGTTCAATATGTTATTCCAGTATTACAAGGAGATAGAGAAATGCCAGAAGAAAGGTGATAAAATATAGCACTATTCCAACTACCACTTTGCAAAACAACATTTCAATCTTCTAAATTGTGCAAGAATAGAACTGTTCTTTGCACTTTTCAAAAAAACTCTTGTAGCACTATCCTACCTGCTATTCTACATTTTGTGGTTTAGGCAACCGTACTGTTATTGGGTTTAGGTAGTGTATGTACCAGTCAGCTCATGTGCAGGTATCGGTATAGATAGTGTACCAATCAGCTGCACAGTATAGGAGAATCTTGTCTAGTCATCTAAAGGCTCTTATTTTGATCTTTCCTTCTTTCTTTGTATCTTCTTGTATTGTACAGTATTCTTTCTAAATTTGGTTTGCAGCCTTTTTTTAAGTGGATCTTAGTCATATCTCTTCTTTTCTGCTGAAATTTTATTTTTATTTTGTAATGTATACAGATGCCATGGTACTACTATCTACTTCTTGGTATTATAGATGTAGAGGCAAATTATCTCGGTCAGTTGCAAACCTTAGAGATGAATTATTTGATTTTTTTAAAATGATTTTGTCATATCCATAATTGAAAATATATATTGTTTTACATTTTTTGTGTAATGTAGTCGTGAAGGCATATCAATACACATCTCTGACGAGTGTAATGCTTTTGGATTGCTGGTCTATCCCTTGTGTTATTCTTCTCACGTGGATCCTGTTGAAAACAAAGTACGGCCTCAAGAAGTTTATTGGTGTGGGCGTTTGTGTGGCAGGACTTGTGTTGGATGTTTTTTCTGATGTTCATGCTACCGATCGCGCGAGTAATAATTTATTTAAAATTACAATTTAATTGCAGTTACGTTAACATTGCGATCAGTAACTGTTCACAAAAAGAACAAAATGCACAATTTGAGAGAAAGAACAAAATGCACAATTTTTTATAAGAATTATTTTTATAGTTGGATAACTGGAACAAAAAGAACATCCATAATTCCATATTAATTGAATGCAGTAACTTGATTGAAGCTCATCCAAAAAAAAATAAAAAATAAATTTCTAGTTAATTGGAGAAGTTCAGAAGTGGTGTTCTTTTTTATATTATGTGGAACTATGAATTTATTTGAGAAAATAAACGGCAATTACTAGTTGATGACTGGGGATTTGCAATTCTTCTAGAAGTGTAGAAGGACATGTTTTATATGTAAGGTGTAGCTTGCAGTTCTAATTAAATGGTTTTTGTTGGAAATGTTCAACATAATAAAGTTTACCCTGATTAATGCTAATTATCCTCCATTAGTAACAAACTTTTTCATTCTCTTTCTTTTTGTCTATATTTTCACCAAAATGCAGAGGGACCTAACCCATTAAAAGGCGACTTGCTTGTTTTCGCTGGGGCCACTCTTTATGCCTGCAGTAATGTTGGTGAGGTAAATATTGTTTTCCTAGTAATGTTCATGAGATATCTGTAACAGTACCATGCTGTGTAACAATATAATGTAGAGTAGTAGTCTTTGTGCTGCTTTTTGTCCAAAGTTATCTTTTTTTTTTTTTTTTTGTTCATGTCCTGATAGGTTGTATATATTATTTATGGACCCTGCTTTATTGCATTATATAATTATATAACCATTTTTATTGTATTGTATGCATCTTGTTTAAAAAATGCAGGAGTATTTGGTTAAAAAAGGAGACAGAACTGAAGTGATGGCGATGCTTGGGATTTTTGGAGCAATCATCAGTGCTATTCAAATGTATCCTTTATTTTCTCATCAAATTTGTATGCAGCATACTACCTTTAGGTTTTAACCACAAAAATGCTACATTTCTTTTTCAATGCATGTTAGGTAAAGGCATGTTATTGACTTATTGGCAGCTATATAGTACCTTGGAAAAGTGTGATACTTTCTACTTGCAATTTTTCTAAATCAAATTTTATCATGAATTGAACCTTTCAATCAGTTAAAATATTTGAATAATGGAAAAATCAAATAATAATATTATTCGTATATTATTTAGTCGGCTTTCTTAACATATGATTACAGAAGCATTGTAGAGCGTACTGCGCTCCAGTCTACTCAGTGGACTGCTGGTGCGGTAAGCTCTTTCTCTCTCACACACATGCACGCGGCCACACGCACACATTTACCTGCAGACTCAAAATTACGAACAAAAAGACTCCACCATACTTCATTAACAACTTGGAAACCTTTACTGTGCTGGCATTTTTCCTTCAATCTTAACATAATTGTCTTTTGAAACACGCACTGAATTTTCCAATGACTTTATAAAACTGGTATACGATTTTGAGGAAATTTTTTATTTGGTCTATGATGTTTGATGTGTGATTTTATCCTTCCAATTTTTAGGCATTTCCATTTTTTGGCTTTTCATTGGCTATGTTTGTGTTCTACTCGACAGTTCCATATATCCTAAAGGTACACAGAAAGTTCCTATTGTTAACTTAAGGACGTAACTGAGAATTACTACTAAATTAGATTAGGGTACTAAAACCAATTGGTACAATAAATTATTTAGTAATCTAATATATAAACCTACATTAGGATTTATTGATGGGAAAAAAATTGTATAACTAAACATTACTGTTACCAATCAAGTACCATTCATTATACTGTCCAGTACTGAACCCTACTGGTAGAGGTTTTATGCCACCATAATTAATTTATATAGAAGCAGTTAATCACCTCCATATTGACTTAACACTGCAGATATGTGGGGCAACTGTGCTGAACCTTTCGCTTCTCACCTCTGACATGTGGGCCGTTCTGATCAGAATTTTTGCTTATCATGAAAAGGTAATCTCTACTTTTAAACTTACCCGCCAATTTTTCATTTCTCAAGACCAAATTAAGCTAATGTGCATCTTTTCTTCTTCTTTTTACTATACAGGTTGACTGGATCTACTTCATAGCTTTTGCTGGTGTAGCAATTGGTCTCGGTATTTATTCCTGGTATGTGTAATGCAGCAGAATTATTATACCAATTACTGATAGGTTTGGTACCAATATGATACATCTGCAGTTCTCAGTTTTTCAATAATTTTCATTTTATAGATTTTGTAGCCTACCCCAACTTGTTTGGGACAAAAGGCTTAGTTGTTGTTGTTATAGATTTTCTGATCTTTCAATTGGATGGACAACTTTTTCCGTTTTCCTTCTCTTCATCATGTGTGGGTTTCTTTCATTCTTTCTTTTTGAATGGGAGTCCTTTCTATTCTCCTCTTTATTTGTTTATTTTTATTTGGGGTATATAGAGAATTACAAATTTGCCCTTGAGAAACAGGTGAACAAATGAGCATATAATATAATTTTTTTTTTCTGGATACCTTGAGGTTATAACTGTGGAAATATCGTGTTTAATGCAGGGCTTCTGATAAGGAAGAGAAGCGAGCTCAAGTGGCTGTGGATAATGATGAAAAGACAGCAACAGATGAAGAAGCACAAGTGGAATCTTCTGATCAGGCTTTTCAAAGAGATGGCGATAAGCTTAAACCCGGAGATGTGAAGCATTTCCCATCTACCTCAGTCGTTTCAAAATAATTACCGGTGTTTATCACAACAATGCCAGCAAGATTTTCAGGTCGAGTTCAAATCTGACGTTTGAGACAATTGGAAGCAATTCTTGTTTTATCAGTTTTGAGAAAATTCAAAGTTCACTGGCAAAGCCTGTTGTATCGTTTTCCTTTCCCTTCCTTTCTAGGGTGGTTTAGTGCTTGTGATCATGATTTTGAAAAAAAAAAAATGACTCTTTCTCTTTGTAGCTAGTCCATAAAGGAAGATCCAATGACAAGCTTTGTATGCTATAGGATATGATACCAAAGTTTACATGAGAGAAAAATTAGGGGAAAAAAATATTTGTTATGTCATGGCGTTGTCTTTTGATTCATTGTGCCGTCGCACCGTACAAATAAATCAGCATCATCGGAGAAACGTATAAAAGAGAAGCAATTGGTTTTGTTGAATTGTATTTCAGGAGAGAATTGAAAGTTGTAGACACTGTAGGCTTTACATAGTGTGGTTTGGCTGATGCTCGCATGTACTGGATGATTATTATTATTTTTTTTAATGTTTCTAATATATACAAAGGAAATCCTTAAGCTTCTCGCTTTTAAAAAAAAATTTAAAAAACGTGGTGTCTAGAACAGTCATTGTAACACCTCTTATGTTGGTCACACCATATAATGTTGTCATGCCTCTCTATCTTTCTTATTTCATAGATAAAATCCTTAAGATTCATCAACCATTCTTTGTACAACAAAACAAAAAGAAATATAATGGACCAAAAACAAAATTTCAGAGTAACGAAAACCAATATATAAGATACACGGAAAAAGAAAGCAAAATTAACTCCTAAAAAAATTGTCACACCCCTCTTTGTTGTAAAAAATCAATCTTCTAATTTACCAAACGAAAAAAAAAATAATTAGGTTAATCAGATGCTACATCAACCCCATTATTGGATAAGAATTCCTTGGCCTCTGCTATGTCCTGCATATAAATGATTCAAGGTCAAAATAAACCTCAATCCAAAGCAAAATCACTACTTGAATAAGCAATCAATTTATATCTTGGCTGTATCAGGACAAATCAGCCTGTACCAGTACAGACCAGTATCTCAATTTGCACCTGTTTTCTCAGACCTAATGTACAAATAAAATTCAGCCTGATTTAGACATGACAATTTTTTTTTTTTTTCATGATGCGGTCAATATGTTAATCTGCAAGGTATGTTGTTAAGCACGTTAATTAGTTTCCTGTTCTTATTTAAAAATAAATAAATAAATAAATAAATAAATAAAAGGTCTCACTTATGTCATGTATTTTTTCCCTTTATTTTCAAACACCATTTCAGAAAATGAAATTCAGTCTGTCCACAGAAAACCACTATCACAGAAGCAAACAGATCGACCCAATGGGTTTAAGTGGTGATGTGTAAGTTGCTGTTGGTAAAACACTGGAGAATCAGATCTTAACCTGATTTCATATTCATATATTAATTTAAAGCTGCCAATAATTGAAACTTGCAAAGCAAAATGTAGTAAAGTTGAAAAAAGTAATTGAAAACCTGTTGTAGCAGGATAGCTTGCTGAGGGCATGTAGGGAAGAACATCAATCCAATGCCAACCATGAAAAGGCCATAACACCCCAATGCAACAACTAGGTATATGGGAAGCTGTGCAGAAAATAATACAAACAAAAAAGTGAGAGCGCTAAAGTTGACCTTTGTTTGGCATAATTGAAGATAAAATATAATAATTCCCTGTAGTGAAACTGAAACAGACCAGGCAAGTATAAGTAGGAGGAAGTAAAGAGGTCTGAAGGAGGCCAATCCATATGGCGGAGGTTGCAGTAAGTAGGGCCAGTATCTTGAATATGTGCTTCATTATGCTGGTATGATTGATGATTGATGATTTTGCACTTGATAAACATAAAAAGAGAAAATGTTAATGTTAATATAAAAGAGGTGCAGCAGAAGCATTTGAAGCAGTGGTGCAGCAGTTGACGTTTGGTTGGTAAAGCTTGCTACCTGGTACACCACTACCACTCTTGAAGTTGGTAATTAATCACCATGATTCTAATTAACAGTAATCATACCAGATCAGTTGGAGAGGTGAGGCGTCGGAACTCGGGAAAAAAAGAGGAGGCGGCGGGAGAGAGGGAACTGGGAAGTGTTGGAAGAGAGAGGAGAGAGAAAATCGGGAGGAGGCAAGAGAGAAAAATAAAAGGTAGAAGTGCGCCGCGCCGCCGCCGGAACTGAGAGGAATGAAAAACAAAAACAAAAGTAAATAGAAATGAAGCGAGACGGGAACTTTCAACTTACCCATTCCGGCTGACAGTGGGTCAATCCTGTCAGTTTGCGATCGGATCACATGTGGCAGTGTACAATATGATATTCTGTGTTTCAGCCTTCTTTCATTAGAGTTGAGAGTCAGAAATGTACCATTATAGTAAATTGTGTCAAATTTTCAATTAAAGAAAAACATCCATGCCTAGTTCCATTTATAATGAAATGCAGTATAGCTACTAATTGCTGTCAATTCACAGTGATCCAGCACAGCACAGCCAGTTATGTTTACAGAAGAAAAAACTTTTAAAACCTTGCATAGAGATCATCGAATAGGAAATCGACCGATTCTGATCCGATATAAGGGGGTTTGGAACGGATATGCATGATGTTTATGTCGAAATCAAGGTGGAATTTGATTGGGTTTAGAGAGAGAAAGACTCACCTGAGTTGAAAAGAGACGAAGAGCTTTTTGGAGGAGGGGGGCCCGATAGTCGATAGATCCAGAATTTGAGATTTGACAGTGAGTCAGTGACAAATTATTCATTGAAACTTGAAAGGAAAGAAAGCGAGTACCTATGGGCTCCTGATAGAATACAACGGAGAAGACAATATTGGGGCTCCATTCAAGTAAACAGGTCCAGACTCCAGACCAAAATTATCTTTTTTTGGATTAGGTTCAAGTTGGCCCTGGTCCAAACAAACTAATCTGAGTCATGCAACAATTTACACATTCTTGAAAACCCACAAATTAATCTGACGAGATCTGACGAGATCTTCCTTTTCATACTTGAAAACCCACAAATTAATCTGAGTCATGCAACAATTTACACATTCTTAGATAGAGCTTCAAGTCCTCTTTAAATCTAGCCATAGAACACTGGTACTTATATTCAAAATATAAATCTTTCAAGCCATTCAAACAGGACAGTGCGAGCAGAAACTGGTTCTGCGCACTGTCGCCGTTTTATTCACAATAAATCTATACTAATTCAGAAAAATGTGAATCTAACGCCAAAAGAATCACAATCCACAGATCTACAACTTTCATGTAGAAGGAAAAAACTTCCAGAGAACTTATCGAAGCGAAAAACGCGAAACAACACAGAAAATACCATTTCCAGACAGCAAACAAACGCATCATCTCTACTAATCCGTTAATTAGCCAATTTCTCTTAATTAAGTGTCAAAATAGCTTAAGTACGACCATGTGCTCTGATACCACTGTTAGAAAATTGCCCAATTTTAATTTTGTGACTAATTACCCTTAATTAATCCAATTAAAACACAAGCAACACGAGATCTAGTACTTTAAGCAATAGACACAAAGAGAAAGAGGAGAAATCGATACCTCCCGCGAAATCGTATTCGCGGGGCTCGACCAAGGCATGGGAATCGATGGCGTGCCTTCTCCACCGTCTCCACCACGTCTCGTAACCGCCCTCGAGTCCACCAAGGAGGATTAATCACGTTCTACAAGGTACGTGCTAGCATACCCAAAGAACAAGCCTAATCCCTATGGTTTTCTCTCTTGCATCAATCAACAACCTTGATTTAGTGGAGAGAAAATAGCTCAACACATGAGCAAAAGAGAGGGAGAGAAGAGGAAGGTGGCGGCCTAGAATGGGAGGAAGAGAGGAGAGAGAAAGCTAGGTGGAGGCTCTCATAAGTGGTCCTTATATAGAGCACAAAACCTAATTGACCTCTTGCATAATTACAACTATGCCATCCCACCTACCACCATATTGGGCAGCCACGAAATGGGCCTATATGGGCCATTAAACCCCTTCATTTGGACCATTAATTCATATAATTATGGTCCCTCAACCTTGCTATTTAATTGGGCTATATATTTGCTATTTAAATAACGGCCCAATTCATCAATATAACCATTTATATTAATAAGTGTTGAACTAAATTAATTATTAACTCATTAATAATTATTTTAGGATTAGTTAATGCATTAATTTATTTCTATATGATCCATTGACTTAATTAATTATAACGGTTCGCAACGGTATATAATTAATTAATCAATCTTATCATATTTCCACCGAACTTACTGCTGTGAATAAATAAATAATGCACTGTGTGATTAATGTCCTATTTGTGTGACCCTTTGAGGATTTATGCTATGTTGGCCATGGAATTAAATCGTTATTTAATTCCAATAATCATAAGTGGTATCTAGCAACACGTTATGATTCCCAATTCGCATAAATAGTGTACTGCTACAATATTTCAATCCTGCATAAGAGAATAAATATGTTTCTCTATTTTGATTCTTATGTCTCACGATATCATCGTATAATCCAAGATAGGAATGTGTCATTCTTGCAGATTATACGTTTCTTGATCTAGAGTTGATCGCTTAGTTGCGCGCATACGATCCAACTCCATCAAGGGGCCCAAACAGATATCGTCACTCACTAAGTGAATTAATGAGGGACATACGGTTTTCTTGATGATTAGCTTTTCCCCGCACAATTCAAGAGAACGTAAATCAAGTCCGTATAGCAGCCCTTAACGGGAATCAGCGGTAGACGAGATTTATAGAACCTATCCTCATGTGGAAAAGATAATCATCTCAAACTTAGAACCAAAATCATAACGAAATAAACAATGACACATAACACAATCCATATGTTTATTTCGTTGGGTCAAGTCCTGTACTATGTTCCATAACATATACATATGCAATTAAGTTGGTAACTCTTTACCTATGATTTGTAGAACTTAATCATCACTTAACTTGCATACTAATCTTATATGATAATTAATGTTCCTTGTTAATTATCAAGATTATGGACCGTTTAGATTTATTATTGTCATTCTAAAGAATGATCCACAGAGATCTACAATTCAGATCCTCAACCTGAATGATCTGTCAATAATAAACCTAGGAACAGATGATAAAATATCATCCATAACATAAACTAATAATTAAGTCATTAAATTATTGACTTCTAGGACATAACTCTAACAATCTCCCACTTGGCCTAGAGTCAATCAGTAGTGACTTCTAGCCAACGAAGAATTGAGAACAATGTCATATATCTACATATATACATGTCTCGGACCTCAATATAAATAATACGCTTAAAGCTAGTTACTCATACGTCCACCACGTATGGATGCATAACTGCATCTCGTATACTGCTCAAGGTAGAGGTCATGCTAGAGTGTTCGCTGTGTTCGCGAACCTATCCAAAATTTATTCGACCCTATATATATATACTACTATATATATATTCTTGATCATCATCATATGATATCAAGTGATATCGTTATAGATCATATTTGAATCTCCAATGTAACATTGGGTTCTTTAGGAGTAAGTTGTGGTTCGAGATGCATAGAACCATAATAACTCGACTAAGAACTCGATCCCAAATAAACTTCTTTTATTGCTTCACAAGTTGCTATGTATTTTACTTTGGTGACGGAAACGGTTGTAATATTCCATTTAGAACACTTTCTAAACTTACAACACCACCTTTAAGCAAAATATGTAGCTCAATTGTGATTATATCAATCTTTTGAAAAACTTTTATTAGTGTAACAATTTACACGAGATTTCTTTCATCTTAAGAGATGAAACATTATATCACTCTTTCTCATAAGGTACTCGAGGATATCCTTGATTATCGTCCAAATGTGTCTCTCTTGTATCCATTTGACAACAGTTTGTCATATCCTTTGGATACTACACATTGGGGCATATGCATAAATATGGCGTACGAAATGAAACTCATAATGAAAGAATGCTTGAACTATTTCATGCACTTTCTTGAATTGAGTTGCATTAGACCGAGTTAAACACTCAAGTCATGTCACGTGACGTACAGTTAGACATCCTTTCTTGGAGTGTAACTTTCGTGTTTCTAGAACACTTCGTCAATATATGCATATTTGCTCAAACCTAACATCCATCATAATCTATCTTTATAGATTTTGTTTCCTAGGATTAGGTGATTTCGCCCAAGTTCTCATTTGAGAAAGCATTCTCCAAAGAGATCTCGACAATATTCATTTTCTTAATGTTATTCCCAATTTAATGAATTGTTATCTTGAACAATACAAGTAATACAATTATGCTTCCACTGAATATCTTGTATATACAAGATACTTTTGACGAAGTTCAACTCCTTGACTTCATTGTCAAAACTTTTATTCCAATCTCCACAACACTTGCTTTAATCCATTAATGGATCCTTGAAGCATGCGTATGTTTTTAGCAATACATAAACCTCGATTTGTGTCAAATGCACAACATCTTCCTTCATTCATACGAAGAAGGCGGTTTTATGTGTTTTTCCATATATCGACATATATGAAATACAACTATTGCTAGAATGATCTTTATTGACTTATACATAGCCACAAGCAAGAAGTTGTGCTTTGTACGTAGTCAACTAGCCATCGACTTAGACATAGCTACAAGCGAGAAGCCGCACTTTGTACATAGTCGATTTGTTATCCATGTCGATCTTTCCTTTTGAAGATCTAAACGTTCTTGATGGATTGCTCCTTCATGAACATCAACCAAGGTCTATACCTTGTTGTTATACATGGATTGCTCTTTAAAGATCATATGAATTCAAACTATATATGTGGAATCGGATCCTTCCATCGTTTCTTTGTTTATCAACGGATTCTCATATGCTAAGTACGAGAATGTTGTGACAACCTATGCACCAAGCGGCTTAGGAAATCAACTTTCGTTGATCTTTTGTAGGATTGGTACTTGAGGTTCATGAACTACTTCCACAACGATTTGTTGAACGAGTTCTTGACTCCTCATATATTCCATGAGTTTCTCAAACATCATCAACTTGTGAGATGGTTGAGTCCTCATTAGAAGGAGCATACTATTAAACTTCTTTCAAAACAACTTGTGAATGAAGTTTCGCTCAACTCCCACTAAGTACCATGTATGGAGTGACAAGTTTCCCATAAGAGTACTTCTTGTAGTGACGCATAAACTATTTTAATGCTCACTTTACTCCCACTACTTCTTCTTGAGAATTTCAATTCATCAAGACTACATTATGATTAGCAACAACTACTTTGTTCTTATCATATTCGTGGAAGTAGTGCATTTTAATATAAAGCATCCTACAAATATATAGTGTCTTATTTGGTTTAAGCTTACAAGTCAACAATACTTGAAATAAGCTTCTCAACACCAAATCTCGAGAAGTATTATACTTCAAAATCTCGTAAGATACCTTCCTCAATAGACTTCGATGGAACACCATTCAGTGTAAACAATATTGTCCTCAAACATAATTCCCTAATACGAGTCGAATAAGTCAATTTGATTTATTACCGATCGAACTATACAAAATATTGTTCGATACCTCCATTCTTGGACATATTATTCCTCATGGAGCGAGTTATGAAACTACTTTCATACTCTTTAGATAATACTTCAAATCATATGACTTAACTACTTATTTGCCACGATTATTTGTAAGACTTCCATTTTTCTTGAACGGTCTTTTAAACTTCACTCTTGAACTCCTTTGAACTAGTCAAAAGGTTCATACTTATACCTTATCAAATAGATATGTTAATATCTACAATGATCGTTGGTTAAGTAGTAAAGTATCAACAACCTTTCATTACACAAGTACTTATAGGTCTTTATACATCGATATGTATAAGTCCTAATTAATTCACTTGTCCTTAAACCTTCATAGGTTAAAGGCGCTTTTGCCATTTAATAAACATGATTCGCATATCAATCGATTTGAAATCGAATTGAATTACGAGCTCTACGTTACGGAGACTCTCGTAATGCGATTCTCGTTTATGTATGTGACTAAGCGATTATATATAACATGAAAGTCAAATACTTTATGTCAAGTCTTACGCATCCTATTTGTCATTCAAAACTTGCTTATCTATTTCAAGCAAATTCAATCAAGATGCATGAAATCATATAAACAAATCCATAATAAAAGAACTTGTCTTTTACTAAACATAATCATCCATCATCGAATATGAAATGGAGACGTTTTTGAGAGGTTTTAGAATTAAGGTATGCAACCTTCAATTCTAAACAAACTCTTAATAAAGGTAACTATACGTATTCAATGGTAATGACTTAGACGAACAAGTCATTTCCTATACGGAGTTTACTTTACATCTCTCGAACATTCTCTTATTCTTCATTGCTAACACATTTCGTCAAATGCGAGCATATGAACTAGTATCATGTTACTAGTCTAAATTAGAGATAGTGAGATATTTGAACGACAAATACACTTTAGGATTAGAATATTTCTAATCGTCACAATCATGGTATTTCGGACAACCTTTCAAATGCCTCCCATAAACGGCAAATGAAATATCTCATGTGACGTATGGTCATAAATGAGAGTCTCGAAATTTCAACTCATACCTTGGTGAAGTATTTCTTGAATACTTAACCAATTACCTTTTTGCATCAACAAGTGTGCGAAGAAGGTAACTTCATATCCTTTAATACTAGAAAGAGATCGTATGACAATATCAATAATCCTTGATATCGGAGATCAATATCTCTAGTTATCAATTAGCTACTTAAATCTTTCGATTTGTAAGCCAATGAAACGTTCATGTATCCTTTTATAAAAGAAGAATCTCTTTGTCAACTCATACTCTTTATACTCGATCATAAATGATGGAGTTAATATCTACTTTCTCCAAGAACACTTTCTTGAGTAAGTGGATGAGAGCGTACGAGTTAAATCTATAGCGTACGAGTTAAATCTAGTCCATATGAATTCTCTAATTCAAAGGTCTAGAAATTTAAAATGAGGATATTAGCCATACGCTTTATTGAATAACTTTTCGCCAAAAGTTAATCAATCATCGCGTTGCTACGTTCGGGTAGTTTGAGGAAAGTTTTGGGAATTGACATACTCAAATTTCTCTTCACTAAGATCATGTCTTAGGAATCGGTATTACTTCTTTAAGTAAATACCTTTTAGAAACGAGTTTGTTAATTTTTCAAAGATTGATCGCAACAAAATTAACAATTTAAACATCTATAACAAAATCAATTTAAGGTCAATTAGTTTATGCAATTGTTTTATTTATAACAAATAAAACTCCCACTACATTTATTTAATGTCCCAAATGTAGTTGGTTTTCCAAGATCCCGGTTTTCATCAAGTAGAGCCTGCTATGGCACGTCACCCTACTTAATTAGACAAGGTAGGTTCTACAACCAATCATATCGTTCCATATGATTCTTGGTTTGTGAATATCTAAGTATATTTACAAACTTCGCCCCGATGTCCAAACTCTAGTTGGGTCCATCGAAAAGTAACCTCTCACTATTTGCTCCTTGCAAATCTTAGCTATTTGCACCCCGACTACCGAATTGGCAATCATGACGTCCGCTTGGGCGGACCGCGCCATGAGTGACAATCGGCGTGAAGGGGATAGAGAGAAGGAGGGCGATTTCACTTAATCGAGTTTTAGTTGGGACTATCAATCATATGACACTTGTTTGGTGGTCGTGTAAGCATACACCCATACCTAGCCTATGACAATTCATAGCAATCACAAGCAATCACATATAAGCATCTCATAGTTGTGGGTTTGTATGGCTCCCGCTTGCATTAGTTTCGCCACATCGTCCATGGAGCAAAACTAATCTAATCCTTGTCCCTCCCACTAAATTCTATAAGGATCTAAATCCTATATAAAATAAAGGTACAAAATACATGTGAAAACATCATATTCCCATCCTAACCTTAGGGGCATGCAAGCCTCACAAGTTACATAAAAAATTAATCAACAAATTAATTAATTAATGGCACCAAAGGCCGCATTACAAACATTCACACATGCATTCAAATACAACCACAAGGCATTGAGTCTTGAGCCATACTAAACCCACTATCCACCTACAAAACAAAGTTAGCACATACAAAGCACTTTGTTTCCAATTAACGATTTTCAAGCATCTTTGCGATTTGTTTGCCATAAGTAAATTCCGTGTACAAATTCTCAATTTTAAACAACAAAACTTGTTTAAATTCATTTAGAAAGTTCTTTCAACATCCCATAACTGAAAGGAGATCAAACAAGGAGTTTTCTAATTGTTTTCAACTAATTTGAATACTTAGAAAAACAGTAATTTATTAAAAAACGTAACTAATGGAATCCAATAAAAACAAAGGTTTTAGGTCTCCACAAATTCTCAAATAAATTACTTAAGCTCCTTATCATAGTTGTGAATACCAGTAAAAATTTCAAGAAGAGATCTTAAACCATCTGGGAGAATCAAAAATGACAAATCTCTTACAAGTGCACGAAACACCGTTATGAGATTTTCAGCTTATCCTCTCAACCATTTGGTCTGTAAGACCACCTTCTATCCAGTTTTTATATATACAATATACACAGAAAAACTAGTTTAGACTATAGGCTAGCTATCCATGAAAAGAAAACCACTGAGTTCAGTTCAAAAGGTTCGAGTTACATACTAAACAATCAACAAATTCTGTACTGGAACAGACTGTCGATCGAAATGATTTAACCTAGTTGAAGGTTCAAACTTCCACGAAAAATTATGAAATTAATTTTCTTGGAATCCTAACTCAAAATAGAACAACTCCATTTAAACAGAATTTTTAAAGAAGTTCTCAGTTGGTACAGTTTATTAGAACAATCGATTTGCTCAACAAACTGGATCTGACGAGATCTTCCTTTTCATACTTGAAAACCCACAAATTAATCTGAGTCATGCAACAATTTACACATTCTTAGATAGAGCTTCAAGTCCTCTTTAAATCTAGCCATAGAACACTGGTACTTATATTCAAAATATAAATCTTTCAAGCCATTCAAACAGGACAGTGCGAGCAGAAACTGGTTCTGCGCACTGTCGCCGTTTTATTCACAATAAATCTATACTAATTCAGAAAAATGTGAATCTAACGCCAAAAGAATCACAATCCACAGATCTACAACTTTCATGTAGAAGGAAAAAACTTCCAGAGAACTTATCGAAGCGAAAAACGCGAAACAACACAGAAAATACCATTTCCAGACAGCAAACAAACGCATCATCTCTACTAATCCGTTAATTAGCCAATTTCTCTTAATTAAGTGTCAAAATAGCTTAAGTACGACCATGTGCTCTGATACCACTGTTAGAAAATTGCCCAATTTTAATTTTGTGACTAATTACCCTTAATTAATCCAATTAAAACACAAGCAACACGAGATCTAGTACTTTAAGCAATAGACACAAAGAGAAAGAGGAGAAATCGATACCTCCTGCGAAATCGTATTCGCGGGGCTCGACCAAGGCATGGGAATCGATGACGTGCCTTCTCCACCGTCTCCACCACGTCTCGTAACCGCCCTCGAGTCCACCAAGGAGGATTAATCACGTTCTACAAGGTACGTGCTAGCATACCCAAAGAACAAGCCTAATCCCTATGGTTTTCTCTCTTGCATCAATCAACAACCTTGATTTAGTGGAGAGAAAATAGCTCAACACATGAGCAAAAGAGAGGGAGAGAAGAGGAAGGTGGCGGCCTAGAATGGGAGGAAGAGAGGAGAGAGAAAGCTAGGTGGAGGCTCTCATAAGTGGTCCTTATATAGAGCACAAAACCTAATTGACCTCTTGCATAATTACAACTATGCCATCCCACCTACCACCATATTGGGCAGCCACGAAATGGGCCTATATGGGCCATTAAACCCCTTCATTTGGACCATTAATTCATATAATTATGGTCCCTCAACCTTGCTCTTTAATTGGGCTATATATTTGCTATTTAAATAACGGCCCAATTCATCAATATAACCATTTATATTAATAAGTGTTGAACTAAATTAATTATTAACTCATTAATAATTATTTTAGGATTAGTTAATGCATTAATTTATTTCTATATGATCCATTGACTTAATTAATTATAACGGTTCGCAACGGTATATAATTAATTAATCAATCTTATCATATTTCCACCGAACTTACTGCTGTGAATAAATAAATAATGCACTGTGTGATTAATGTCCTATTTGTGTGACCCTTTGAGGATTTATGCTATGTTGGCCATGGAATTAAATCGTTATTTAATTCCAATAATCATAAGTGGTATCTAGCAACACGTTATGATTCCCAATTCGCATAAATAGTGTACTGCTACAATATTTCAATCCTGCATAAGAGAATAAATATGTTTCTCTATTTTGATTCTTATGTCTCACGATATCATCGTATAATCCAAGATAGGAATGTGTCATTCTTGCAGATTATACGTTTCTTGATCTAGAGTTGATCGCTTAGTTGCGCGCATACGATCCAACTCCATCAAGGGGCCCAAACAGATATCGTCACTCACTAAGTGAATTAATGAGGGACATACGGTTTTCTTGATGATTAGCTTTTCCCCGCACAATTCAAGAGAACGTAAATCAAGTCCGTATAGCAGCCCTTAACGGGAATCAGCGGTAGACGAGATTTATAGAACCTATCCTCATGTGGAAAAGATAATCATCTCAAACTTAGAACCAAAATCATAACGAAATAAACAATGACACATAACACAATCCATATGTTTATTTCGTTGGGTCAAGTCCTGTACTATGTTCCATAACATATACATATGCAATTAAGTTGGTAACTCTTTACCTATGATTTGTAGAACTTAATCATCACTTAACTTGCATACTAATCTTATATGATAATTAATGTTCCTTGTTAATTATCAAGATTATGGACCGTTTAGATTTATTATTGTCATTCTAAAGAATGATCCACAGAGATCTACAATTCAGATCCTCAACCTGAATGATCTGTCAATAATAAACCTAGGAACAGATGATAAAATATCATCCATAACATAAACTAATAATTAAGTCATTAAATTATTGACTTCTAGGACATAACTCTAACAAATAGTAGTTCCATTACATATTTTACACATCATGTTTACTATGAAACAGTATAAGAGAGGTATTAAAATCATACATAGATGTACATTAACTATTATATTTTTACTAATAGAAATGGAGAGTAAAGTTTTTTACTTTATAATTAGTTTAACTTCAAATTCTTCATCTAATATGTCTTCATGATTAAGAGTCATTGGTTCCATTATGCAATTTTCTCCTTCACTTTCACTGTCTGACATTTGTATAGATTGATTTTTTTCTTTAATCTCAATATAGTGTGCTTGTATTGGTTTTATACTTTTATTTGATAATTTTCTCCACCACTGTCATTATCTGACATTTCTATAGATTGATTTTCTCTATAAAATATTGGTTACACTGATACTATGCATAAAATATGATCTAACTGGGAATTATTGGAAATAGCTTGATAAGTGTGTGAAGAGGTGCGTTGAGAAGATGTGATCAATAGGTGCCATGAGCGGATGCGATGAAAACGTCCTATCGGTCGATGTAATGTGCAAATGTCATGAAAGAATTCCATGAGCATATGCATTGAAAAGACTTGATGGAAAAATATGTAATCTATAAATAAGTAGGGAATTATTGAAATTAGCTTGATAAATGTGTGATTGTGAAGAGCTGCATTGAGAGGATGCAATGAAAAAGTGCCATGTGAGGATGTGATTGAAAGATGTCATAGGAAGTGTCATGTGAAGATGTCATGAAAGGGTGCCATGAGCAGTTGCATTGAAAGGCTTAAACATCCGTAGTTTATAAATAAGATTGATTAAAATTTTGAGAAAATCTTAGAACATCCGTAGTTTAATTGCAAACTTTTTTTATAAAAGAAAGAAAGCACTATTTATAGATAAAATGTTGATACCTTTTGAGGGAGGCATATATTTGATTGCACCCTTTGGCCAGACATCACTTTGATGACACATTGAAAAATAGAATATTATTTATAGACAAAATATTAATATCCTTTGGTGGAGAAGACATCCACTCAATTGCATCCTTTGGCGAGGCACCTTTTTAATCACTTTAAGACATTTTCTTGATAGGCGCCTTTTCATTCGCACCTTTTGAGACTATCCACGCATTTTTATTATTTGTAAGGTTAATAAAAATTTGATAAATAGAGTACTATTTATAGATAAAATATTAGCACCCTTTGGTGGAGGAGACATCAACTCAATTGCATCCCTTGATAGGCATCTTTTCATTCGCACCCTTTGGTGTCATCCACACATCTTTATTATATGTAAGGTTAATGAAAACTTGAAAAATGGAGTACTATTTATAGATAAAATATCAACACACCTTGGTGGAGAATACACACACTTAATTGCATCTTTGGCGAGACATATTATAAATCGTACTCTTTAAGACATTTCCTTGATAGGCACATTTTCATTCGCACTCTTTGGAACCATCCAAACATTTTTATTATATGTAAGATTCCAATGCCGAAAGAAAATAAATAAATAAATAATAGCTTTTTAAGAATTATGAAAATGTCAATAAAATCTGCACCATTCAAAAATAGTACCAAATGAGTAATTTTTCGCCACAAACATAACTAGCACAAGTATATATATATATATTTTTTTAAGAACGAGCAATTTTTTTTACCCTAGTCTGACTTCTCATTCGGTATAATTCTATGATTAGCAACTGTAAATTTCTGTTTGGATCGATTCAATTAACAACATAATAGCTAGCCTACAAATGTTTTTTTTTTTGTTGTTTTTCACTTTTTTATTTTTTTATAAGAACACTGATCAAAGGTTATGTAGGCATGATGTGTCGATGTATTTTATTCTTTTGAAAAAAAGGAAAAATTAAATACTATATATCCATATAAATTTCATCGAATCTATAAAAATGTATACACGAGATACAGATATTAATAAAAAAAAACATTCATGTACTGTAATGCATATATTACTGTACCTAGTAGCGGTGCCAATAATAGGGTATTGATTAGGGGTGCTGAGGTCCATAAGGTCTGGTACCTAGTTGGATTTAGGGTCTAGTACCAACTCGGTAATTTTTCTACACAAGTTTAAATGGCACAATTATTGCGCTATACTTTTTATGATCGAACATTTTTTTGGACACTTTTCTGACTTCTCATTCGGTATAATTCCACTATTAGCAATTATAAAATTTCTGTTTGGATTCAAGTAATATTATAATAGCCTCACAAATATAGAGTGGTTTTATATATATTTTTTTCACTTTCCAATTATTTCTTTTTATGAACATACTGATGGAAGATTGTGTAGGCATAATGTATTTTGTTCTTTTGAAAAAAAAGGGGAAAAATAAATAATTTATTTCCATCTAGATTTAAAGAATCCATAAAAGTGTATATACGAGATACTAATATTTTTTAAAAAAAAAAAGAAATCAACTATAATACATATATTACTGGCACCTTGACCTGGTACTGGTCTGGTACCTGATAATTGGTAATAGTTTTTTAAAAAAAAAAAAAAAAGCTTTTCACATGCTCAATCGGAAAAGCAGGTGAAACTGTCATTTTTTTTTTGTTATATTTTCGCTCAGTTGGCCTTCCAAATTTATCATGCATACGCAGTCTAGTCTATGATGTTCGTCTCGTCTAGTTTATTTCTAGTGTTCCATCTTTGTCAATAGCAAATTAGCTATGCAGTTTTTATAACTTCATTCACGACAACAAGTATAAATAAAACTATAAAAGGCAAATTATATAAGTGTGAAATTCAATCAATTAAAACATATATAATTAAATGTGTCGTCGTCACATTCTTGTGAAGGCTACTTTATAATTTTCCGTAGACTGCAAACTTATTAGAGTATTTTGAGCCGATGTTTATTATTCTAGAGTAATTTAATGCTCATATATTTAGTCAGTTAATTAATTATAATTGGTACCGAATAGTGCCAAAGAGAGTTATTTATAAGAATGATGTTATTTATGCTGGCAACTATTTTTTCCTTAAATAGGATAACGTATTTATGTCACAATTGAAAATAGCTTTCATTAAAAAAAGTACAATTAAAAATAACTTGTCGACATGCTTCTGGGTCATAGTGGACTCATAGTAAAGTAATAATTATCTGAAAAAGGAAAGGACCAAGATAATTTCGTAATCTATAATAATTAATAAATAAAAGAAGAGCGTGGAAATCTTGCGCGTGAAAACAGGCGGCTTTCTCTTTGGCACAACAAAAATGAGCACGATCCTGACGAGCGGGTCCCAGAAGAAGTTTGAACCAAATGCTTGCGAATCCCATAAGTTCCAACTCGCAACACCAATTTACTACAGAACCTTTGTCACAGAGAACAGAAACGTGGTTAGCTAATTAACTTAGTTTAACCTCCGAAAAGTTCGGACTTCGGACACAAAATAATAATAATAATAAACAGTAAAAAAGGAAGTTATACAAAAAGAGACACCGACTTCTCGCCATCTTATATATATATACCCTCTCAATCTCATTTAGTTTAATGAAGTATTATTCTTCCTTCTCAGCTACCTACAACTAGTCAACAACCATCTTCTTCTTTCAATTCTTAATTAATTTCTTCCACATTTTAATTTAATTCTCTCCGAATTGATGGGGAAGAGAGAGATTAAGAGATTGGATCATAGGTGGGATAGGTTGACAGCTTATAGCAAGAGAAGCAGAGGTCTTCTCAAGAAAGCGTACGAAATCGCCGTCTTGTGCAACGTCGACGCCGCCTTGATTACGTATTCTCCTACTGACACTCTCAGGCACTTCTCTACTGCGCCAAAGTAATTATCATCTTCTTCCTTTTCTTTTTCAAAGTAGTACTTAATTTAATGTCCAGCACTCAAACAGCCTTCTATTTCCAAAATAAGAAATACATAAACTATGTCTATCTGACCAAAATTGGGAATAAATGGACTGAAAATGAAATTGGAATGCGTAGAGTTACTGTATGAAAGAAAGCAATATGATTACTTACTTATTGGAAGTAGCCGATTAATTGTCAGCCTGAAAGTAAAATTAAACAGATGTCAAATTGCATCAACACCTCTAAACCTTTTCTTTTTGCCCTTTGAAGTATTGAGAAAGTACTTCAACGATTTGTACAGCACCTTCCTGACATGCCAGAGGATGAGAGACGAAAGTAAGTATTTGTATATTAAACCTTGCAAGTTTGTCTCAATTGACATGTTCAATTCCCCATTTGCTAATACGTTTTCTTTCTCTTTTTGCCCCCCCCCCCCCTCAATTTCTGTATGTTCTTGTTGATATACACCAGATTTCAAGTTTCAGAGGTACATTTTTTTCTCACCTGGCCTCTTTTCCTTCACTAATTATTATCTTACACGACTTCAAGTTCTCCTGGTACAAACTACAGATCAGAAACCTCACTATGACAGTATTTTAATGGTTGTGGGGTATGTGTTCGGTTTTAGTCACAAATATATTAGTGCTCAATAATTGATTGAATTCTCATTTTACTGCAAAGTGATGCAGCCTAATAAATTATCCTCATCCAATACATTGAGAAAATTAATAAATAGAGGAACATTAAACTGAAGGCACCCAACTGCTATACCGTATACCCCTTGCATGCTTGTCCTGTTATTTATGTATTTTTTTTTCACAGTTCTCCTACATCTAACATTAAAATAACTCTTCCTGTAGGAAACAATTAACAGGATCAACTTTGCAACTGCTGGCCAAGAAGGGTAATGGAAATATTCTTTTTAGCTCTATGAATTGTAAAATTAAAAGATCATCTCAAATTAGCAGTAAAAGAAAAGAACAGGTTTCATAAATCCCCACACATCTAGAATAATATATATGGAATATCATTTGCACAGAGCCTTTCTCTTGTGTTGTTTATTTGCAGTCTTTCAAACAATTAACCTTCTTTCTTTCTTTAACTATATCGATATAATTAAACAATATGGTAGGATTTGCTCAATTACAACATCTGAGAAGAGTAGAAAATGAAGGATATAAGCAGCATTCTGATATTTTGAAATTGTTACCGGATTTTTATGCTTTGGTTAAGCAGAAATTAAATGCAATTTAAACAACAATTGTGCATGGCTGACAAAATAGCAAGATTAACAATGATCCAACAATGAAAAATGTGGTGGAAAAATTTGATGATTTATAATTATTTAACATCATTAAGTTTTATATCTGCCTCTATCTGACTACTCATAACACTTTTTTTTTGTTTCCTTCTTCTTCTTGACATAATGCTCAGTCCTTTCGTGGCAGAAGAGGAGGTACAGTATTTCCCTATCATCATTATTTTTTGTTATTATCTATGTTGGACCTATTTACCTAGTTTCCTTTCGGTTAAAAGAATTTTTGGTTTTTTGCCTATGTTGAAACACTACTCCCGTTACAGTTCAATATTTTATTACCAGTACAAAACAGATTAAACCAGCCCTGTACCAATGATGAATCCTGTTAACATTCTGCTTTAAGTCGCCTAGTATATTACTAATCCTGTATTTGATTTTATTAACTTAATTAGGAAAGCAATAAAGAGATTATAAACCAGTACCGCAACAAGCTCATGTTGCTTCAGGAGCAAGAAAGGTACAAAAAGCAGTGTTTCTCTGTACAATCTTTCTATATACTTAGAGGATTATATGTGATTTGCCAAAGAATTGAAATAGTTTTATATGGTTTGGTTGAAATATATGTGCAGAATGTTGAACCCAGGCAAGGGAACATTGAATTCAATGGCAGCTTTTGAAGAGCGTAATAGATGCCTTGAGATATATCTTAAGAAGATTATTGAGAGAGAGGTGATTTCTAGTTGATCTGTATATAAATTAATTATTTGAAATTTCATTTCTCTTGGCTTTCTTTTCTTTCCCTATATTAGAGTGGTGGGATATTGGTTACCATACTAAGCATGCAAATTCCAAGTAGTAATAAATAGTAAAGGGCTGATGAATTTCTCATTTTCCCCTTTTCATTTCCAGATCCAATTAAAGATGCTGCAACAGCAGCAAGCAGTTGCTGAGTCTAGTTATTGGGGCCCACCTCAAGGAGGTCAACAACTGCAGCAGCAGGGCATACCGGCAGTTGAAACGGGGAATTCGCCTTCATCGTCAGTACAGCCACAGCCACATCCACTCTTAGATGCCTCGCCTCTATTCCCGCGTGATTTCAAAACTTCCATGCCCAACCCGGTTATACCAGAAGTAGCAGGGCCCTCTGGAACTTCTGATTTCCATCGACAACTTCCGATGCAACAGCCACAGCCTTTTGGACAAACTTCTGATAACATGCAGCAGGTGCCAGTGCCACTGCATCTAGGAGATGAGAAGCAGGAGATGCCATATAGAAGGGGTGTCTTTGGCAGTGTCCAACAAAGAACAATCAGCCAACCACCTGTTTCCTCGGGGAACCAATCCGAATATGATGCTCTGTGGGCCCCATACTTAAACGAAGAATTATGTTCAATAGGGCCAATTTGAATGACAATTCACAATTCTGACTTCTCAGCGTAAAACTTGCTTCTCTAGCTAGTGGTGCCAACCTTGTAGAGAACATATTTCTTGTAACCGGTTTTCAACTTGTGTAATCTATCTCTTTATTTATTGGTTAATTCAGCACTTACTTGTAGATTTGATGCACGAACTACAAAGAAAGATAATAAAAAAAATAGGTATTCTCAGTTTTATTGATAAGTTCAATCCTAAAATATGACTAAACTATAAAAAGACACGACAGATGTCTTAAATAAACAAAATACAAAACCCTAGAAAGATAAAATATATAAAAATTACTAAAACAACCTTAAAATTATTAAAATTATAAAGGCTCAGATCGTGAATTCAAGCTGATGGTTTCAGTCCGATCCGACGGTCGGATCAAAACTTACACCCCGTTTTGTGGAGTGTGCGCAGGCTGCGGGACCATAATTGCATCAAGATTTTTCAGTGAATTTTGACTTACAAATTAGGACTATCTGATGACAAGTAAATGTGCAATGTGCTAACTAATTCCCTAAAAATTGTCGTTTTTTTTCTGTTTTAATTATTAAATTATGTTTTGTACGTACGTTGAGATTCGGCAGGTGTATCAGTAAATATAGTAACCTTGAAAAGGTTAATTAAATACATTGAAAAGTACTTATCTAAGTTCCAAGTAAGATGGTAATAACTAACAAGGATCATTTAATAAAAAACGATTTAAGTTCCAAGAAAAAAAGTTCATGATTTAATATTTATTGATCGTTATTAATGATACTAAGAGCGCGGATAGTACAACACTTGTGAGCGTTGTAATGGCCTATTTGTATTCCAATCATCAAATGTATCCTTACGGAAATTTCAACTCTTGGGTCCTGATCAAAATCCTTTTGATCAAAATAAATAGATTTTGGTGTCATTTAGGCCATCATCACAATGTTTTTCACGCAGGATTTCATTTCAATTGATTTCAAAGGATTTCATTGGATTTAATTACATAGAAATTCCAACCAAATAATGACACCAAATCTATTCATTTTGATTAAGATTTTCCAACAAAATGAAATGAAATAAAATCCCATGTTAAAAAAATAGGATTATGATCAGGGCCTTAAGTTGAAATTTTTCATGTAATTAGATTCAACAAAATCCTAAGAAATCAATTCAAATGAAATGAAAATAAATGAAATCTCTCATTAAAAACATTTTGATCAGGGCAATAGAGTTTAGGAAACATGTCTTTGAGAATTATAAAGCTAGTGTTTTCATTAAAAAAAATATTAATTTTAGAAAAATTTATTTATGAAGTGGTAGTTCGATTGTGGATTTTATCTGTTCCGTAATTTTGGAAAATGAGTGCGTGACTTAATTATAATTGATTCGTTATATACTACAAAAATGGTTTTGTTATCTGTAACGAGAATTTAATTCTACCAAATCAAAAGTCTTAATTTTGTTCTTTCCTTTTTGATACATCCTCGTTGTTATTTATATCATTCTATACAGACTCTTTCTATCTAGACTGTTTTCACATATAATACAAAATACTCTAAATACTTTCCTACGGCCTAGTCATTGTAGTTTTGACTCTTTTATGAATTCTATTATTCTATAATCACACATTCTGGATAACTAATTAGATGACAACATTCTAGATATTTAATTAAATATTTCCATATAATACATTTAAAGTTAGGTATATGTACAGAGTTTTTTAGACTTATGCGAATGGATTGTTTGGAATTTTTTTATTTTTAGGTTAGACGGTGAGAGCCAAC
Organism: Rhynchospora pubera; assembly: GCA_028095005.1. Lineage (NCBI taxonomy): Eukaryota > Viridiplantae > Streptophyta > Magnoliopsida > Poales > Cyperaceae > Rhynchospora > Rhynchospora pubera. The sequence goes on along the minus strand of CM051461.1, from coordinate 66,463,730 downwards.
CTTTTAAATTTTATTAAAAAAATTTAAAAGAGAACTACAATCATAGTAAAATTACAATTACAGTAAATAAATAAAAAGAGACATCTAAAAGACATCTAAAAACCTAAGTAAAAGATCATATCAACAGTTAATGAACCACTGTCGTGACAATGTGATTATATCACCAACTAGTCTAGCAGGTGTCGAAGTCTTGAAGAGCGGTTGTCGAAGATTCTGACATTTTGCTCGTCTGCAGATGAGCCAATATTCTGTTGCCCAAGTCGAATCCCAGATAACAGATTTCGACCTGGTTGTGGTATTTCTGTTTGTCCACCATATATCCATAATGTTATTGTGGCATACAGGATTAATTACTCGACCTAATTAGTTGCGCCATATTGATTTTTGCGAAGTTGCTTACAAATAAGTGTCCCACGTCCTCAAGAGCCAAATCAGTACATAGAATGCAAGATTGTTCCGACAAAATTAACAAAGTAATAATTTATTCCACTACAAAATACTTCAATTTCAAATATTTTATCTTAAATGACTAATTTGAGATATCTACTATATATTATTTTGGGTATTGGTCTCTATATATATATAGAGTTAGTTAAGGCTTTCTACATATAGTTAGAAAGATTAAATTTGACAGCTGATGCAATAATAAAAGGTAGTAAGATCTTTTTGTCCGATGATTGAATATGACTTGGTCAACAGATTGTTGGGTCTCTATATATAGAGTTTTGTCGTTGTTTGATTTGTAAATAACAAAGTTGACACAAGACATTAAACCGAATTCTTCTCCATCCTCTAAGGCGAAATCAATTGTCGGAGCATTGCATGTACCATGGCGCAGGACAAAAGGCCTTATGTAGTTGTGGTTATAATACAAGCTATTTACACCGGCATGTTTGTGCTCTCGAAGGCGGCCTTCGATGCAGGATTGAGTCCATTGGTTTTCCTCTTCTATCGCCAGGCCTTGGCTTCGGTCGCTTTGGTGCCAATTACTATCGTATTAAAATGGTGATTTTTTTTTTATTTATTTTTTGTTGATTTTGGTAAAAGGAGCTATATACATTTATTTTATTTTTTATTGTTCCACTCCTGAAAGAAAATATAGTAACGTAGATTGAATTCCTAATGAATACTTAATTTCTTATGTAGGGGGACTTCTTCAAACTTATCGTTTATGGTGTTGTTCAAGATCTTCATGCTTGCGCTAATTGGGTAAGTTACTTGATTTATCACATCTGTATAGAATATCTGATGTTTTCTATTAATAAATAACTAAATTTTTGAATGGGCAATAATTAACCAAGTAATTGATTGAAATCCTCTTTATTTTTCAGGATTACATTCGGTTTAAACGTGTCTCATATAGGCTTGAAGTTAACCTCTGAAACAGTTGGAAGCGCAGCGTTTAATGCTATACCTGTCATAACTTTCTTCTTGGCTTTTCTCATGAGGTTCCTATCTATCATGAAATAATACTTTCTTTTCTATTATGTTGATATTCCTTTGTGATCTTCAAATTTTTACCTGAGCCAAGAATTGCAGCTGTTCTTATAATTTTTTAAAGTTTATTCAGTTTGTGCCGTCTTTTAAAAAAATAAAGAAAAAAACAGAGAAAAATGTAATTTTATATGTTGTTCTTGTAAATTAATTTTAAACGCCATTACCAACTGCTTTATCGTTATGACAAAAAGAAATCTGTTTTTAACCGAAAAAAAAATGGACCTGTAAATTGTAATTTGTCTGGAATAGAAGCATCCTAATCTGACTTGTCCTCACAAACTATAGTCAGTAATTCAGTATACTATTTTAATAAAAGAAACACTAACAATGTACATTGTAATGGAATAAACATGGATGAAATAGGATGGAGACCCTAAATCTAACAAAATCTCATGGCATAGCAAAGGCTGCCGGTGTTATACTTTGTCTTGCCGGTGTCGGGCTTATTGCTTTTTACATGGGGCCCTCGATACCTCCCTTGAATCACCATCAACTATTTCACCCAAAAAGTGATGGTCCTACGGAAGCTCCTTCCAAAGGAACATGGATCAAAGGCACTTTTCTCCTTTTCTTTTCTAATGTGGCCTGGTCGTTGTGGTTGGTTATGCAGGTTTGTTTCGTCTGTTTCTTTTTTTCTGTTTTGCTGATTTCGTCGCTGAGCTCATTCACTAGTCTTTGCCACATTTGGATACGTTTGTTTTTCTTACGTTATTACTTCCATTTGTTACAACTAATATGCAGTTGATATTAAACAATACCAACACTAATAAGGAAACCACCAGAACAAAATAATTAACTAGCAGAAAACAGAGAACCAGCTCTAATCTTAAACAATACCAATACTTTTACTAAAGGTCGTGAGTTTGAAACCCAGTTGGATCCTTTGTGATATTTAATTTCGAAATAAATTAGAAAGCTTGACCCCATCTTATCTTAAAAAAAAAATTAACTAGCAAAAATCAAAACAATCTTTTGCAGCTTTAATTATGCTATTGAGACTAAGAGTTGATGGCCAACATTTCTTAATTATTTTAAAGAGAAATGAGCATAAATAATGGCTCATGATATGATCTACAATCGATGCAGGGTTTCATACTCAAAGAATGCCCTTCAAAGATACTCTTAACCACAATTCAGTGTGTATTTAGCACATTTCAGACGTTTGTTGTCGCAATTGTATTTGAGAGGGACTTCTCCAAATGGAAGATGGGTTTTGATGTGCAACTCCTCAGCGTCGTTTACTGTGTATGAACTTAGATTGCAATACACACACACACATAAATGAAGTTAGTTTAATATTTGCACAGAATGAACTACTCTTTTCGGTTCTCAGAAAATTAAAATGCAGCTAATAGTTTCTTATGATTTCCATTTCAGGCACTCTGTAATGCAGGGATATCATGGTACTTACAAGCTTGGTGCTTGCAAGTTAAGGGACCTGTTTTTGTTGCCATGTCAAATCCCTTGTGCATTATTTTCACTGTACTTTGTGCACTACTAATTTTAGGAGCTCCAGTAAGTCTTGGAAGGTATGTATTTGCATTATCCCTTTGCCTTGATACAACATATTTATGATTCTAAGAGAAATAATGGCCAAATGAAGCTCACATTTATGAATTTACTTTGGGTGTATGTTGCATTAGTTAAAAAGCAAAACTGAGAGTGTATTTTTTTTTTTATTTGGTGCAGCATTTTAGGAGGAATTTTAACGGTTGCTGGCCTCTACAGTGTCTTGTGGGGAAAGAGCATAGAAAGCAAAATGTTCAAGTTGTCAAATGAGAACTCCACAGGTCAAAACAAGGAGGAACAAATAGCAGTACCAATTGGTGAAAGTATATCTTCAAATGTTTCTTTACAAAAACTATGATGCCATTACAATAATTCATGAGAAGCTAAAGGCTTCTCTCTTTTATTTAGGAACTCCACAGGAAACTATAACAGTTGCAACAAGATTTTAGTAGCTGCATCGGCAGAACACAACTATTTGAATCAGGAGTGCTTTTGTTCTACATTTTGCATAAATTCGGCTCAAGCGTATAAAAGGTAGAGGCATAAGCCCTTCCTTCACTCAAAAAAGGAAACAAAAAAAGGGGGGGAAAAAACAAACAAAAAATAAGGGTACAAAAAAAATCTGAGATTTAGGGATGATCTAAGTAGTGAAAGTGTATAATCTCGTATATCCATTGGGAACATTGGATGTTAATGTACATAAAATAAATGCATAATTTTTGGTTTGCAGTCACAATTGTTTGGGGTTACAGATTTGAAACGGAAATGAGTAGTTGTCGGTATTTTTTTTATCAATTGAATTGTATCTATATAAAGCATTCGTATTGAAGTGTTCAATATATTTAGTTTTCTCCATCTAGCAGTTCTTTCTTGAGTTCTCATCCAATTTCTCACTTAAGTAGTATCCCTTTCTATCTCACCACCTGTTGGATTCAATAAAGATCTCAATTTAATTAAAATAATGTTATATGCGCATAAGGAGAGTTCTTTTCGATGTATTAAAAAAAAAACAAATAACATCTGTCTGATTTTATCTCTAATTCCCGCCAAAACATCCGTCTCAATAAAAAATTGAACTCTCGCAGAGAGGAGAGAGACGAACGATGCACAATTTACAGATAAATTCACACTCTCCTTTCCGTGAGATTGGGAATGCTTTTTCAGAACTTACGGATCCAATTGATCAGATAATTCCTACCCCCATAAGCACCAACGATGCACTGGAATATAGTAAATATTTTAGATAGCCAATTAGTAAAGAAATAAAAATGAATTTGCATTTCATTACTTGAGATTTGAGTCTTCCTTCTAATTGATATGGTAGAGGAGTAGCTTTGAGGATCAATTAAAGCATCACAATGCCAAAACAGGTGCTCTCGCATCAGAACAGAAATCAAGTGAGGAAAAAACAAAAGTCAAGAATAACGATGATGATGACTATGAAGTAACTCTAGATGAGATAGTAATAGGTACCAGTGAGTTTAGGTAGAAATAGATACTGAAATGCTCAGGTAGGCCCTGATCAAAATCTCATTTTTTTAACATGGGATTTCATTTCATTTCATTTCGTTGGAAAATTCTTGATCAAAATGAACGGATTTGGTGTCATTTGGTTGGAATTCCTAATTAGATCCAACGAAATCTTACGAAATCCTATAAAATCAATTGAATTGAATTGAAATCCAGTGAAAAAAAACATTTTGATCAGGGCAGTAGTAAATTTGGTACCAGTGAGTTTACAAATGGTCAGTAGAATGGCTAACTGGAATGCGTAGCTTTTGAGTAGCTTATACACGTGTCACTAGAATCCTTTTCACCTTTTACACATGTCACGTGTTGTTGGAATTTTATAATTCAAATTTGTATATATATAATTAATATTTCAGTGAGTTTATGCATGTTTGGTGCAGCATATAACAGTATTGGAGCATTGTGTTTTATGCTCAAAATGGAGGTGCCAGCGCAAATTCAGATGTTACTTTCAAAGTGGAGGTGCCAGCTCAAAGTGGAGCATCGCGTTTATAAAAGTTGTGTTTATAATTTGTAGACAATGCTTCATGTTGACTCATCTGAACTAAACTTTATTTCATTTTCTTTGAGAATATAGCTTGCCACATGAGTTTTGTGATGAATAAACAAAGCTATATTTGATGTTTGCGTTATAACCATTGGTGGTGTAAGATACAGTTTAAAAAAAAAAAAAGACCTTCACATTGACTGCGATACTATAGGATATGCTATATGTGACAATCTCAAAATGTCCCTGTACCGGTCTTGTACCATTTGTAAGTTCGTCCCATTTTATAATGTATAATCAAAATTGGATGTTTCTCAATTGCACTCATCAACACTAAATTGTTTATTCAAATCATTGCAGCAAGAGGAGTCTTTAGTTAAAAACATAGACTATCATATAAGCTAATTAAGCAAGATAAGTACAAGATAACAACTAATCTAAGCATCCACAGAAAATACAAAGCACATATCTAAATTCATACATTACACCTTACAAATTACAATAATCAAAAGAAAAAGAAAAAATAATACAAGATATTGAAATTTTTTACTTCTCCTTCCAAATGCTTCTTGAACCTCTCTTCAATTTCCTTAAACTTCTCATCAAATTGTTTATTCAAATCATCCGCTTGCCTTTCGAATTGCTTCTTTAATGATTCAACTTTAATTTAAAGGTCTATAAGACTAAAGCCCACCTCATCGCACCATGCAATAAACTCACTGCATCGTCGACAGTAAGGAAATGCATCATTTGATAGCCATAGATTGTTGATTTGAGAGCTCATTGCTATCTAAAAAAATAGCATGAAACATTTACAACAGATACATGAATTCCGATTACAAGAAAAAATTTAGTGTAACAGTTATGACTGTTACTTTTACAAGTTGGTCCTTGACATCAGAAATATTCATAGATTTGCATTTATCATTTGTATGCTTGCTAATCTAATCATTTTTTTTTTTGAGGTTGAATATATATTATTAAACCGTGTTATCCACTGAGTGAAAATCATTGTTGTCGCTGGAAAATGGATCACATAGGACATGGCATTGTTTTAGTGTGCAAGAGGTTTAGTGCTCTTGATATTTTTTCCCCTATAGATCTAAGTCTAGTTAACTGGTAATGTAAATTTAAGGGTTTTATTTCCTTCATGTTCTGTCTGTCATTTATGCTCAGTACGTGACTAAATTTGGTTATATATTAGAAATTCTTGTGAGATACTGTGACTTGTTGACTCGTAGATTATCATGACTAGATTAGCAAGCATACAAATGTTTCAAGGAATATTTCTTGTGAGATACTGTACTTTTCACGCTTAACATCTATACCAGTAAAGAAATCATGAATGGAATTGGAATGGAATCTGTAAAACCTGATTTGACAGTGAAGTAATAGCAACAAATTTTGACAAATTTCTACTTAGAAGAACTCGATTTTACAAATTTTGACAAATTTCACAAATTGGTGCCACACCTGTACCAACCCGATTTCACAAGATCAACAAACATAACTAAGTACTTGACAGTGAAGTAATAGCAGCAAATTTTGACAAATTTCTACTTAGAAGAACTCGATTTTAGAGGGAAAGCCGTCGGAGACGAGAGCAGAGAACTCGATTTTTCTCATGATCGATCTCGCTTTCTTCCTCTTTCTCTCTCGATGGATCTGTCTTTCTTTCGACAGTACAGGCGGAGGAGAACAAACAATTATAAAGTTGCTTCTTTTTTTTTTTTGTAAAGAGCAATCGGAGTGAGAAGAGGGCAGTCGGGGCAGGGGTCGAGACTGATATTATTCTCATCTCTACTCGCGCCGTTAGATTTTAATCGAACGCTCAACAGAGCAGGTGGGCAAAAAGTTGGTAGAGGATACCATTCCTTGGGGGCCGTTTGAATCACTTAGGAATAAGAGAAATAGTTTATTTCTAGGCATAAAACATTAGGAAGTGTGTAACTTTGTGAAAAATTTGGATGGTTAGGAATAAATTTCCGTCTAGAGAGAGGTTGTTCCTCTTATTCCTAAGCGATCCAAACGGATTGTGGATCACATGTTAGATTTAAGATGTTGTCTCTACTTTCGGGTTCTTTTTTTTTCCCCTCTAAATTCTTGGCAGCAACTGCCGCTATTTTCAGTGTTTAGATCGGTTTTTGTGCCATTTTAAATTTAAATACATGAATCACAGCAACTTAGTACTAAATAAATGAAGCACACTAACTTCGGGTTCCCATCTGTAGATCTCCTCAAATCTAATTACTAGCTCGTACGTTCGACAGTATATCTTAATTTTATTTGAATTTATTGGAAAATTTTAGTCACAAAACTGTCAAATTACCCTGCTTTCTTGTGATAGGTCATACCTGTATTGTTTTGTTACTAAGTAAAATATTGAGCAAAAATCGGCAGCGGCAGTCGCACTTTCAAACCTCAAAAAAAGCTACCTCGCATTTCACATATAAATTAAAAATTACAAACTCGAGTAGAAAAGTTACACTACAATTGACAACATAAACAATATTTCCTCAGCAAGTGATTCCTATTGTTTATTTTTTCGACAATGTTTTCTTGAGATATTTCTTATTGGTTTTCAAATTGCCAGATTTTCCTGGAATTTCGTCTTTTTCCTTTTTCCATTGCTTCTCTTTCTTCACATTAAACATGGTAACAGCCTGACCAACAAATGAAACAAATCCATATCAGTATATTAAAGTATGTTCCAAAATGCACCTCTCCCGACACCTCCCAAAACCCAATTATTAGAGGCTCTTCTCTGCATTAATTTAAAATAAGGATTCACTAAAAGTTCATATTATATTACCAATTACAAATCATAGTGGTCACATGAAGATATTTCATATTTCAGATTCTACAAGATAATTTACAATATCCAAGGGTATATAGGAGACATATCTCATACGTTGTTGACATTGAGAATTTCATGTGAGCCCTTGGAAAGTAACTGGTTATATCTTCTTCTTCTCTGTTTCTTGCTTCTCTTTTGAACCTATCCATTTTGCTTCACCACTGGTAGAAACTGCATACAATGAATGGTACTTTCTGCTCAGCTAACTCAAGAAGAAACAAATGTTTCAGGAATACAAATGCATGACATAGATGAAAGAAGTAAATTTGTATATTACCACCGAGGATGAGTGTACCAGTCAAGTTGTCCCAGTAGTCAGTACTGATTGAATGATTGATATATAATACCAGTACCAACAAGATGAAGTGCACTATTAATGTTTGTTAATCCTTTAAGTGAATAAAAACAACACTTCAGCTTGGCATGTAATAAATACAAATCAGACTGACTTGTATCGACATCCAACAATGTAATAACTTAGAATTACTGGAATATACCCAGTTCACACGTCCTATGACTTACTGAAAAATATCAAAAAGTTCATTTAAATCAGTTCCTGGCATGACAAACAAAAAAAACTAAAAAATGCATGCCTTTCTATATTTTGCAGAGTGTTTCGGAGGCTTCTCTCCTGGCAACTTTTGGTCAAACTTGCCAGTTGCCAACACTTTCAGTAGATGAGGCAGCCATCCCAGCCACGCTTTCCAGCTCATCCTTGCTGACTTTCTTTGGCACCTCATTTTTCGTACCTGTTATTGGCAAGGCTGCTGCTGATAGCTGTATATGGCTGCCAAAAAAAATGCTAAATTATGTTCATGCTATTTTTTCTTAAAGAAAGAAAAAAGACAATGACAAAAATGTAAAAATTAAAGGATCGCACAACCGCACATTAACAAAAGTTGTTTACCGCAAAATAATATTTTGGACCTTTTCTTGAATTCAGGGCTTATTGTATTCATAATCCAACAATAAGAGGAGTTAGGAGCATTTATCTTGCACAAAACACATAAAAGGTACTTATTTAAACAAATACAGAATGACTATTGCTGTGCTACAAACAACAAAATCGTGAAACTATAGAAAAGAAGAAGCTGAAACCTAGGCAAAGCACCAGCCTTGGCAGCTCGCTTCAAGTTCTCGAGTCTGTTCTTCTCTGGCTTTTTAACCCTTTCATTCTTCTCAGCCTTCCTTTTAGCAAATGGATCCTCTTCGATCTCAACAAAGCACTAACATATAAAGAAAACTAGTTAGACACAAGTTTAAAAGTATCAAAATATGATAACAGCATGCATACCATGGAAACTGTTTCTCCATCTTATATGTAATTCGAGTTTGAACTTTTTTGCATATTTCCTACTGATAAAGTTTTGGAAATACAAGACATATGGATAAATAATGGAACAGTTTTGCTTGTTATTAGATAAAAATAAAAGTATAAAACCTTTGTAAAATTTTTGAAGTTTAGCTTCAGTTACCAGACACCTGTCAGATATCAGTATAGATATCACAATCTGGTGATGTAGATGTTTAAAACCAAAACCAGCATGAAGTTACAGGTTCTATGAAATGGCTAATAGTTGCTTCATAATTTTTTGAACCTACATCAAAGTTGCATCTTCTGCTATAGATATGTTTACCAGTTAATTAGAGTCTACACCATACTGGTATAACTTAAGAACTAACATAAAGGACTAGTTCACACTGAGACGAGAAATATATCGTATAATCGTCAGTAGATTTTGCTTCCAAACTAAGAATATCTCTGTCATCATTTGTGCGGTCATATCCATGGGTTCTTTTCCATGTACCCATTTGTTTATCCCATACTCTCTTATTTTTCTTTCTCTTTTTTATTTCTATTACCAAAAAGCAAGCATATATATAATTAGCCATAAGTGCAAAAAACAATGTACTAAATAAAATCCAAAGTATTATGGACTAACCATTCATTTTAGCGAATAATTCCCACTTGGTAGGTGGCATGGGCTTAGCTAGGTAGCTGCAACAGGAAAGAAATTCTTTATTAGCAAAATAAACTTGGAAGGAAACTATGATTTATCAAGAGCCACATTATTAAGGCAGTAACGTCGATCGACAGGTACTTACACAAAGTAAACAATTTAGCAAAGTAAACTCTCAAGAATTTTGAAGGAAGTAAAACACATCCTAATTCTGGGATTTTGGCATATACAGCAATTAAACATTACAAATTCGCATATAGAGAAAAGAAAAGAATTTGGAAATGGTGGTTTGGGTCGTAGCCTCGTAGGCCATATATGAGATTTCCAAGCTCCCTGACAAGTCCTTCACCGAAGCGTTCCGTTCCAGGAATGATAACTGTCATCTGCAATTTTGTCATCTCTGTCATCGTTAAATACAAAATGAACATATACAGCAAACAAAATGAACATATAGACGATCTAAGTGAACACTTACAAACAAATAAATATTGTCATCACTTGTTCAGAAATTTACATGCATATTTAACTTATTTCATTGAACTTATTTGTTTGTATGTGTCTACTTAGATCGTCTATATGTTCACTTTATTTGTGTATATATTCACTTTATATTTAAAAATGGCTGGGATGGCAAAACTGGGAATGGCGGTAATCAATTTCCGTCCGTTCTCGCGACTCGCGACTTGCTCTGACAGGCTCACTGGTTTGGTTTGTGGATCTCATCTTTCAGATATTGGGCTTAATAATGGGCCGGATACAGCCCAATAAGACCATGAGGTGAAGAGCGACAAAATCTTCATTTATATATTATTATTTATAAAAGTAACCTTCGCTTATTACTTATTAGCTCTGGCCTCTGGGAGACTTTATATTTATATCTATATGTGAGTTTGTGACGGGACGCGAGACTTAGAAGTCGCCCAACCATTTTGCAAGAATAGAATACACCTCACTACCTCAGAAAGAAAGAAAGTATCACACGACAGTGTGATCTCTTCTGCTACGCTTAATTTACATTTACAAGCATCTTTTTCGTATTACTACAAGTCATGACAAATATTATTTATGAGCTTTTATTGTTACAAATTTTATATTCGTGAAGACGCTTTGAGTCCGTAACAGATAGAACGTTATTATCTACTTGAAGTTTTTTCCTTTTCTATTTAAAAAAAAAAAGAAAGTCAATTTCACTCGCTCCATTATATCCTTTTCAGTTTTCAGATACACTGTTTCAGAAGAAAAATGTCATTCTCCGTTGTATATGTATAGTGTGTTATTCTTTAACGCAATTTCACTTCCGAACAGACAGTTGGTGATCTGGTCTTGTAATCCAAATGCCGTTGTAATTTGATAGAGACATGAGAAAGCAATGTTTCCCTTTCCTCTCTCTATTCCGCTCATATCCATTTCTTCTTTATCCAAAAGGCCCAAGAAGCTACGGAGCTAGCAGTCTAAAAAGACTAGGATGTTTTTCAATATACACGCATCTATACAACTAACTTTCTTGTATTATCCCTATAGGCATTTTTTGCGCACTAATTTAGTGTTGAGTACAATTGAGCGTCTCTAAAATAAAATAATAATCATTAAAAAAATGAATAATAAATGCATCCGTTCCTATATGTGAAAGTATGTTTTCGAATGTTTGTGCTTTTGGGTACTTAATAAATAAATAAATATGCATTTAACCTTTCTTGAAAATAGTCATAAAACCACCCGCTTCAATAGAAACGAAAACAAAAGAGTTAAAAAAATGTATTTTACAATCTGAGTATAGAGAGAACATATCGTGCATACTAATGTACGGAAGTTTCGGTGCATAATGATCTGAATTCTTTGATCTGCTTTAAAATGACCGATCCAAACCGTCCAATATGATCTCCTTGTTATAATCTCCTTACCGACCAAATTTTATATTTTTTTCCAAATTTTTAAGTATTTTTTTCAAATTTTCAAAAATCGTTAATCTAATTTTTTCTGAACCGTTCAAAAATAGCTGTTTTTAAAAATCCGAAAAAAATACTTAAAAATATCGAAAAAATGTAAAATTTGGTCGGCAAGGAGATGTCAATAGGGAGATCATATTGGACGGTTTGGATCGGTCATTTTGAAGCAGATCCAAGAGTTCGGATCAGTATGCACCGAAGCTTCTGTACATTAGTATGCACAATAGATTATCTCCTGAGTATAAATTTATATAACTAAAAGTATGAATATAAAATCAAATATGTAATCGATATACTAATTTAATTTAAACATATTAAAATATCAAACATCTGTTTCTTCAAAAATAAAAAGCAAACACCTTGAGAAACTGGGCTAGAGAAAAAAAAAAATTTCTCCGGAGCAAATTGGGAGAGGATTAAGACTCCACGCTGCTCTCGCAAAGTTGCAAGTTTTTTTTTTTTTTTTTCTTTTGTAAGCGCACAATTAAGTTCCACTCAGAGGAGAATATTCGCTCCGTATATTATATCCGGTTTTCGAGGCGCTTCTCTCTCTCACCATTCAGTCAACAGCGCATACTTTTCAACGTTCAATTGTCCACCACGTGTTACGCAACCTCTTCCAGCTTTCTTACCCCTCTCCATTTCAAGCACCGGAGGTCTCCAGCATCCAAGAAAGTCTTTTCATTTTTGTGAGAAGCTTTTTTTGAGGAAATTTTTGTGAGAAGCTTGATCGACGTTCATAAACTGTAATTTGTCCCTTTTTCAAAATAATATAGGCTTGGTTAATTTAAATATCAATTCTTCCTTGAATTTTTCCAGTATTTAATCTTACATCTAGCTCTGATCAAAATGGTGTAGACATAAGATTTCATTTTATTTCACTGGATTAGAATTGATTGGAGATGATTTTCAATTAAAATTTTATGATCATAACAAATATAAGAAGAATTGATTTTGAATTCTAGAAAAGGACTATTTTACTCTTATATATTTGAAGGATAAGAGGTGTATTAAAGTCTTTTCCAATTAAATCATATTTCCTGTTGTGAAATCCGCCCAAATTTCAATCCAATTTTCAGTATTTCAATGGGGTTAAATTTTTCCACAAAATCTGATCAAATGAAATGAAATCTAACTTTATATTAAATTCTGATAAGGAAATTCAACATCATAAGAATTCTAAATCCAATTCCTACCTAAAAATTTTGATTTTGATCAGTGTCTGTGCTGAATTTTTTTTTTATTATTAAGCGTAATATTAAAGTTCTTGGAGACGAGGCCATAATAGTAGTAGTATTTTGTTTGATAAGGGGAGAAAAAATTACTTTTTAGTAATTTACTATGCCATCAGCGTAACTTGCTTTTAGAAATCTTTAATTTAAAATATGCAACATTAGTACACAATAATAGTACAAAAATTGTTATTCGAAACACAATAAACGCAAATTCTTTGTATCAATCAATTTTTTACACTGATCATTTTAAATAAAATTTCAAGACCATTACAACCGGAGCGCTCTTTTTCTAAAGATAATAATATCCACTTATATTGTTGTGTCATATAATTGATTTCCATAATTTAATTGTTGTAGCTCATGTGTGTCTCACTCTCCATTAATACGATATCGACACATTGTTGTATGTTTCATTTTCATTGTCTGATCCACAATACAGTGTAAGGGTATCCGTTGTCTTATAGGGAGTGTTTGGATGGGAGTGGGAATAAGGGAAAATGAGAAGATGGAAATAAATTTATTATTAAATAATTCAAACTCTTCACAAAGTTACACACTTTTCAATACTTCTTCCCTTATTCATTTTCTTCCCACACCATCCAAACGGATCCATACATAAGGGAGACGGGAAAAAAATTACAGTTTAAAAAATAATATATCGTACTTAAAACCCAAAGACAACTATGTAGGAAGGTTTAAAAAAAATCATATATTACAAGGATATGTTGGCAAAATAGAAATAATACAGGAATAATGATTTGAGATTGCCATTTTTTTTTCCTTTCTTTGGGTTAAAATATATGTTATTTGAAAATAAGATGTTGTTTGGCAGAGTATCAGTAGAAAAAAAAAATGTTATTCTCTATGGCACCGTTTGGATGCGTTGAGAAGAAGGTAGGAAGAAGAAAGAATGGAAGAAATAAATTATAAACAATCCAAATTTTTCACAAAGTTACACACTTTTCAATACTTTTTCCCACTTCTTCCCTTCTTCCCATACCTATCCAAACGGAGCCTAAGAGCTGAGTACCCTCATTTCCACTATTTTCACGTTTGACACGGAGAACTGTTTAAAACAACTACAATTTTATTTTGTATTGAAGTAGTTTTGCTAAACAATTCGGGAATTGCTCATGATACTCCTCAAGGTCATTTAGCAATACACTCAAATTTAAAGTGTAAAGACCGAAACATCAAAGATCACATATTTTTCATGGGCGTTTTGGTCTTTATACTTTAAAATTGGAGTGTTTTCTGTTTTGCTAATAGGAGTGACTGAGTAATTCCAAACAACTCCACATTACATTAACATACCACTGTCTAGTTTATCCCAAAAAAAAAAAACTCCTGTTACATACCAAAAAGTTAATTTGTCATCTTTATGTAAAACTTATTTCAGGTTAAAGAAATGTTTATGGTCGATTATTTTAAATAATTCTTTCCGAAACCTTAAATTCTAAATAAAATTAAAAACTTTCGAACAAAACTGAAAAAAAAATGGGAAAAGATATGTCGCATCTTATTTGCGTCCGCTGGGGAAGAAGGCTGCTTGCTTGATTACGTGAAAGATTTACTAACTAAACTTTTTATCACGTGAATGATCACAAATTCAGTTTCTTATGATTATTATTGTGCATAATACAATGATACCTGATCCGTAGATGCATTTACATCACATTATTAGCCATATGTTCTTTCTATATTGTTTGATAAAATATAGGGGCCGTTTGGATCGCTTAGGAATTTGGGGAATTTCTAATTTCTAGACATAAATTTATTGGGAAGTGTGTAACTTTGTGAAAAATTTGAATTGTTTATAATAAATTTATGCTCAGGAATAATAAATTCTCCAAATTCCCACTTCAATCCAAACGGCCGCATAGTGATTACGTTACCTATCCAAACTTGAAAAGGTTAAAAATATATACATTTTTTTTGGAGAAAATAGGAACTTTCATTGCTTTAAAAAGGAACTACACATAAAAAAGTATAAAAAATATGAAGTAAAAACTTTTAGAAAAAGAAAATGTCTTACATTACATGCAGTGTGAAACGTTTGAGGGAAACGTCTTAATTTCCACCATTTTTAAGATATAAATTAAATAGAGATATTTTTAAAACTAAAATAAAATTTCAGTAAAAGAAAAATGAAAGAAAAGTAAAATAAGATTCCAATAAAAGAAAAATGAAAGAAAAGTAAAATAAGATTTCATACTTCCCTGGTCTGGGTCCACTTACTTAAGATCCTTAACAACCTTCATTTTCAGATGCTCTGTAAATAGTAGAGAATTGTATTACATAAACCGAGTCATCACAGAACTGAAGCAAACTTGGAGTAGAAATATTTTATTGTGAGAATATCATTACAGAAATATCAAGCTGAATCAGTCGCAGAAAATCGGAGTAAGGTGGTGCTCCCCGCCTCAGTCCAGTTGACTGAGAGGTGATAACTGATAAGCGATGAGACATGAGATGACCGACAGCTCAAGCAAACTTCCTTCTCCAATCTCCATAGTCCATCCTATTTGCTATTTATTTCCATTCCAACCATCTCTCTCACTTTCCCATGCCTTCTCCTTCTCTGTCCTCCTCTAATTTCCCTTCTACCTTCCCCTTCCCCTTTTCCTCTCCACATGCTCAGCCACTGCGGCCTCCTCCGCCGCTCCCGTCGCCACCGCCATCGCCACAGCCGGCGAACTCGGAAGACCAATGGCGGGAAGGCTGCTGCTGACGCGGCTCTGCTCGATCCTGTGCTCCTCGTCTCTGGAATGGGAGGATCCATCTTGAATGCCAAGAAGAAGAGTAACAGCAAGTTCCAGCTCAGGGTTTGGGTTCGCATTTTCCTCGCCAATTTGGAGTTCAAGAAGTATCTCTGGTCCATCTACAACTCTGATACTGGTGTGTGTTTACTTATTTCTTCTGTTTTCAATTTAACTGATGTATTAATTTAATTAGTGTTTGTGTACTTTCAGTTACTTTATATTTGCATATTTGGAGGTTCTTGGGATTGATTTTTAATTAGTATGGATATTGCGTTTTCTAACTCAATCAATTAGGACCTGACTGCGTCCTAGTATTAGTTATTAGCACACAACACATAGAATAGACAAATCAAATTTCTGACAGGAATGGCCACTTTTAACCTCAATATAGAAATTCCAGGACCTTTCCCCAATTAGTGAGAACAAGGAGGCATATATAGTTGGGATAACAAGTGTGCAGCTCTTTTACTGTTTTAGGTTGTGTGGAGTCATTGGATCCAGATGTTGACATTGAAGTACCGGATGATGATTCAGGCTTGTATGCTATTGACGTTTTGGATCCTTCTTGGGTAAGTCCCTAAAAAATAATTCCGTTGCGGCAACCGGCAATAGGATGCCATGTTTAGTGTGGTACTTTTTCAATATGCTATCAAGATAATTTTGACTTATAATTCTGGGGAAATTTTTATTATGCCCATGTTAATGTTTTCAAGTCCTTCCTTTAGCAATATATGAATCACTTACCTGGATTAATTGCCACAATTTTTATGCAGTACAATGCATCATCACTATACCTTTACAAGGTGTGATTACTAGGCTAATCCAACCCTTTGCTACCTTCATGCATCTTGTACATATTATATTTTCATATTGACGACTTAATATAAGACCAATATTTTTATCCAAAATGCTTGAAACTGATTTTTTTGTTTTATTTTTACAAAATGTCAGTTTGTGCAGCTTTTGCGTATGAGCGATCTTTATCATTTCCATGATATGATTGATATGTTGATTGAATGTGGATATGAAAAAGGCACAACACTGTTTGGATATGGCTATGACTTCCGCCAAAGTAATAGGTAAAATTTGATTGTTTCTTTTGGTATGTTATACCAATTTATGTTATATTAACAAACCTTGATTGCTACATGATATCATAATTTGAAGGATGTTTTATCAATTTTATTATCAAAATGCAAATTCTTTCAGCCTATTCATGTATTTTTACATTGCTTGTATATTGAATTAAAAGGAACACAACTTGAAATATATGGTGGAGTTTACATTTCTGATTTGTTGTTATTGGATATCTGTATTGATCTTTTTGTTAAGAAGGGTAGATAGCATGGGTTGCATCGATACCAACTACCAAGAGATTGAAAGGTACCAATGCATGTGGGAATAATTCAAGATAAGTGTGGGGTTTGAATGGGTTATTGCTATCTGTTATCCTCATTTTTTCTGTATTTTATTTGCTGTTCGTTAATGAAAAGTGGTAGAGCACTCCTCTTACTTATTTCCAAAAAGAAAAGAAAAATTTCAAAGATGTGCTTGTATGCTAAATTCTAACAAACTGATTTTATACTTGAATTAAACAGGTTAGAGAATACATTGACTGGTCTAAAAGCAAAACTGGAAACAGCATATAAGGCCTCCGGGGGGAGAAAAGTTACATTGATCACACATTCCATGGGTGGATTGCTTGTCCGGTGCTTTTTAGCCTTGTATAGTGATGTATGTGCATATCAACCATTTTTATCTATTTGTGTATCTCTGTGAAACATCAAACTGTTGTAACCCTACAAAACAACAACCATTGTATGTTACTCTTGCATTATCTATATTTTATTTACCTATTTTCCTAGACATATCCAAATTGCTTCTCTTTTCTTTATAAATTATGAATGGAGAAACATTGTTAGCAGAAATGATGCCTTTTTACTTTCTTGGGATGCAATTCAGGTGCTTATGTTTCATACTGATATGCATGGAGGCAATAATTTGGCAGAGTGATGCCATCAATCTTTAAAAGTTTAGGGTTGCACGTAAAAAAGGATTTGCATTTGTTGCTGGTGTGTTGATTGGTCTGTTTTTGGCCAGGTATTTGCAAAGTATGTGAAGAAATGGATTTCTATAGCTTGCCCATTTCAAGGTATTAAATATGTAGAGACAATTTTACGTGCAAATGAATTTGCTCATTTCACCAAAATAGGCACAACAAAAAATGCAGACTAAGAATTGAGGTTGAGCCAACTCAGTACTTATTGCTTTTCGATTGATTGACAGGTGCACCTGGATGTATCAATGATTCTCTCTTGACTGGATTGCAATTTGTGTACGGCTTTGAGAGTTTCTTCTTTATTTCCAGATGGACGATGCACCAACTGGTAATTTTTGTCTCTCAGATCTCTCTCTCTCTCTCTCCGTGTTTCCAGATGGAGTATGCACACCTAACGGTAAATTTGCTTCCTTGGGTGTGGTATTATTTTTAAAGAACTAGAGCTTTCCCTTTAAGTCATGGTGATAATGCTTTTATGGGCATGCATTGCACCGCTTTGAGATTATGAGTACTTTATTTCATGCTAAGTGTGTTCAATTAATAATTAGAAGATAAATCAGTGCCAATCTATAAATACTATCCTCTATTTCTAAACTTTTTTTGTTGAACTTATTATGCAGATACTTTGGTATGCATTATTTATGTCCTATATTTATAAATTTTTTACTACCTTACTCTCCTTAGAATAGGTCATATCAACAACTGATCATTTACAGCTGTCGATTTTAGTTGTTAAGATGATCTTTTTAAAAGGAGAGTAGGTTGAAAATTTAAAGACAACATATTACATAATTTTTATTGTTTTTTCATTGGTCTTGGAAAATGTGATCAGATTTCCCTATGTATTCTATGAGAACCCTTATTTCAGGAGGATTTTAATCAAACCAAAATGTAGATTACGTTGCATTAAAACATATACAAGATATTTACTAGCCTTGTTTTGTTTTGTTTTGTATAGTTGGTCGAGTGCCCATCTATATATGAGATGTTACCTAATCCAACTTTTAACTGGAAACGGCAACCAGTGATCCATGTTTGGCAAAAAGATCCTGACAATGGCGAAGTGCTTCTGACTGAATATGATGCCACTGACTGTTCTTCTTTGTTTGAAGAAGCTCTACGCAATAATGAGGTACCATTGTAAGATACACATATCATGCAAGTGGGTTGTGTAGATATAGTTTATCTGATGCTGATGTTTAATGTCTTGGATTTCACTAAGCAACTTGGCAAATCAAATGAGAAATGTAGGGGTATA
Organism: Rhynchospora pubera; assembly: GCA_028095005.1. Classification (NCBI taxonomy): domain Eukaryota; kingdom Viridiplantae; phylum Streptophyta; class Magnoliopsida; order Poales; family Cyperaceae; genus Rhynchospora; species Rhynchospora pubera. The sequence goes on along the minus strand of CM051461.1, from coordinate 66,444,629 downwards.
GTGAAATTATCTTTTGTTTACTATTACTTTTTGCCATTTTTGCTTTATGATTTGGAAGGAACTTTAGTATTGTTTTGTTGAGAGATTTGTGACTGTAACTTCAGCAAGATAACTAGCAAGGAAAATTTCAAAACTGGTATTACTTAGGCCCAACAAATGTTGTTGTTAACTTGTTCAGTGCCAATATCTGCTGTCATGCTACTCAACTATCATGTCCTAGTTTAAAAATTTGAAAATGATTTATTGTAGGTGCACTTTTTAATACTGACATTGTGCTTTTTTATAATAGTTGAAGTATAACGGAAAGTCAATTCCAGTCCCATTCAACCAGTTGATATTTAAGTGGTCTTGTGAGACACGCAAAATACTTGACAGTGCTCAATTGCCTGATAGTGTCAGCTTCTACAATATATATGGTGTTTCCCTCGAAACCCCTTATGATGTTTGGTAATTACTGACAATATACCCATTTCTTCCCCTTGTTTTCCTTACTGGAAATGAATATTGAAGCAGCTCCATAATGTTTTTTTTTTGTTGTGAAAAGGTTTCATCAATGATGAATTGACACTTTATACAGTACTTTTCAAATCAAGCCAAAAAGAAAGAAATTTTTGTCATTTTTTGAGATTAGCTGTGCATTAATCCATGCAATTTGAGTGTCATTTGATGAATGGTAAAAGTAAAACTGTCATCAAATATTATTATTTTTAATGTGTATGGTTATTTATGTACATAAAATATGGATCACATTCTAAATGTAGAATTTCAAATTTATGAACTTCTTTGTGATTCTCAAGATCACAAGTTAATACCCTATTGAATACAAGTAAACATTTGCCTTACCATTGAGGTTTAGGAGAGCGATTCTTAAGCCTCTTGATTTAATGTCTTGCCATTTGTATATAATAGGACAAACAATTCTGTATCTACTTATTTTTCATGTCCATTTAAGGGTACTACAGATTGTAATTTAGGAGCGAAATGCCTTTACTCTCTAGATATTTGTTTTGAGTAGACACTAAAGTAATGAACAATAAATCATCTTTTCTTTGAAAATATTTCTGTATTTGGTCTGATGTGACTATTGTTCTTTTTTACTACAGCTATGGGTCTGAAAGCTCCCCAATTGGAGATTTATCAGAAATATGTGAGCGAGTGGTATAATTTTAGTTTTTTACGATCTTTTAACTTAAATTTTCTGAATCCTGAATTTTATTGATTAAGATTAATTATAGTTGTTATGTTTAAATTCAGGGTGAGTATAGATATGTGGATGGAGATGGCACTGTTCCCTCTGAATCTGCCATGGTTGTAACATCTTCCCTGTCATTAAACTATTTTCACATTTTAATCATATAAGTAAAAATTTAGAGCTTAGTGCTAGCAGATAGCAAGCTCCTAAATCTGCCTTTAAACAGATTTTAATAATTTGTTCCATTTAGTTTAGTTGGCTCAAACAGAGGTTAGGTCTCATCCTAACATACCATATTTAAGTGTCACTACAAGAGCAGCCTTGGCATAAATTGTTTCTATCTATCAGGGAAATTTTCTGACCTTTGTTACTCTTCTATTTTTTTTTAAAAAAAAAAAAAAATAGGCTGATGGGTTCTCTGCTACTGAAAGAGTTGGTATTGAGGCGTGCGATCACAGGGGTCTATTATGTGACGAGAGAGTGTTTGAACTTCTCAAGAGCTGGCTGGGGATCGCAGAAAAAATGAAAGTGTGTCGTCCCGTCGCAAGTTCTAAAGTTGTAGACGTGCCTGCATTGCCTCTATAAATTTCCAAAATGTGGGAGTTGTCATGTCATGAATCTTTCCTGAGCAATTTCTAACTAGAAAAATCACAACATAGGCATAGGTTGGAGACATTGGCATATCAAAACATTATATGTTGGTTTGCTCAGGAGGAAGTGCTCTTGTATTGCTTTTTTTAATATGCAAGAGAAAAGAATAAGGGGTTCATAGCTTAATATAATGTGCTCATCTAAACAGACCTTTTGCAAAATATATATCACGTCAAGCCATTTCATTTTGTCTCTCTATTTACAACGATGGGTGCATTTTTCTAATAACGGAGGACGTTCCAAATCTTTCCAACAGTAAAAGATAACTAAAAAAAATTAAGTAAAACAAGAAGGGGAAAAAAAATCGAAAATTACTAGGAAAAAGTACGAAATTAACCCCTAAATATTAGACATTTGTATTAAAAGAATATAAAACTTGCACTCCGCTATAATTCTGAAAAGTAAAGTTATTTGAATAATAATTGTTGGGTATTAATACTTTATTTGAAAAGATGTCGAAAGAGAAAATTCTACTATTTTAAGATATTTTGAAGTACCAGAATATAGGGGAAAAGATGAAAGAGCACAAATCGTTTCCCAATATTATTTAATAGTCATTGTTAATTAAGTGATCAACTCTTTCGTCATTTTTATATTAAGTTTTAGTCATACTTCTCTAGTAATTATTATCCTGGTACTATTATTTAATAACCAGATATTGTCAAATGGGTTCCTAAAAATGGAAGTAGGAATAAGATGTCTACAAAACAAAATTGTTTAAGCACTTCTTGCTTTCATAGGGTCGGGAATGCTATACGGCTATGCCTGTAAATCTACCCAAAGTCTCGAACGCCATGAGGACCAGTTTTTACGAACATCTTTCGCCGTCGATTAATTTTCACTCGATTTTAATTATGCTCGTATGACAATCAAAATAAAATAAAATAAAAATAATAAAATTATATTTACTCCATTCAATTTAATAAGAAAGCACTAATTCCTATTCAATTTCGAATAATTCAATAAGGTAAAGCTCTAACAACTGATAAAATAAAGTTTGAAGTTGTCACTGCTATCTGATTCACTTACTAAATCACTTTATAAATGTTACGGGTAGCATAGATAAATTATATATTTTATATTTCAAATAAACTCGTGCAACACATTTAAATTTTAAATAATTGATTCAAACAGTTCAATGTATTTCTTCGAATTTATTTACTATTTCTTTTGAATGTTAAGAAACAATTATCATTGGAGGACTAAAAAATGTTTAGATCGAAAAATTTCTAAAATATTTTAAAAAAATAAAAATTTTGAAAAAATTTATAAAATTTGATTTCCTATAAAATTTTAATATTAAAAATGGTATTGAGTGGTTTGGATTGATCATCCGTAATGCATAGTATTCTGACAATCCTCTATATTTAAATTTAAGTAGGATGAAATATATTATTAAGACGCGGACTCAAAAGAACACGACAATGGTTAGCATCATTCTTTGGGTTGACATTCAATGATTTTTCAGGCAATTGTTAGTGCACCAGAATCCATAATAGTAGAACAAAACTAAAAATATTATATGGAAATAACAATGAATGTGCTGTCTACAAGGATTAGAAAACGCAAACCTGAGCTTCTGAACCTTGCTCATGACTTAAAACGAGTTATCAAATTTTCATTGGTAAAAGCGATTAAAGGAAAGGGAGGGACAATAAATTAATAATAAGTTATGTTGGATTTAGCTCACATAAAATACCTACTTATCAACTAAGATTCGATAATCTTTTTTCATTATGATAGCAACAAAAATGTCCACATGAATTTCTACAGGAATATCCTAAGTAATTAGAGACTTATTAGAGTACCTACAACTGAACAAAATTCTTCTCATTGAATTGCCCACATTATATTAATATTCATTTTATGAGGAATTTCAAAGATGAAGACTAATTTTAAAACTGACTCATTCAATGAGGACTTGAATCCTGTCTCCAACTGCATCATTAAAATCAAGCAAAATTTTTCCACTTTGTGGACTGCCATCTGCATCAATCGGCGCATCCTCCAACATCTCCATAATATTTACACCAGCCAAGCCTAATATAATGCATAAAACCAACTAATGATGTACTTTAAGGATTGTAAGAACTAATACTGACATTATCATATTACATACTTTGCCCGTCAAATTAAGCTTGCATTTAGGCCAATTCATTGCATTGCTTCCTACTAATTGACTTTCCATTTAACTATAGAAATTTTGTTGAATTGATTATTGAGACCTAAACAGTATGCTTAGTAAGTGCTATTCTGATCCCTCCAACAAGAAAAAGTAAGATAAAAGAACAAAGAGGCTTTTTGATACCTGGAATTATTCTTGACATCCCTTCCAAAAACCCTGCCTGTTTTACTTAAGGAAAGTTTGTCAGAGGAGAACTAAAAAAATAAGTATCATTATCCACATCTAATTACCAATACAATTGTCCAAACTCTGACAAACTGACAAGACTAACAAATTAACAGGGAAAAACCATGAAGTTTATAAGTCTGACATTATGATCATCGGCTATCCTGCCAAATATTATGTTAAAATACAATAACTACGGTTATATTTCTCGAGAAAGGAACTTCAATTTGAAAACATAATCAACAAACTTACTGGAATCCTGACATCAAGCTTTTGGAGCCCATCCTTTCCAGTTATCTTTATTCTTAGAGTGCGAGACCAAATCCATGACATGCGATCTCTTGAACTGTTTGTGTTTATGTTGTCGTATACAACAGGAGGTAAGAGATCAATTATTTGATCTTCTGCTTTTGTTGATTTTTGTTCATAACCTCCTCGGCTTATCCTTGCAGCATAAGTAGGAGAAGAATAACCTGCTTTTAAACATTAAAACAATAAAAGAAAAATGTACGTATTATATTTGAGTAGTGTATGTGTTTTCCCCCACTTTAACTTTTGTGTAAATTGAACTAGCCCCATCTAAAACCTTAACGAGAAACAGACAAAACAAATAAAAAAAGAGACAGAAAAACAAAATATGATAGATTTGACTCTGAAATAGATACACTTCCAGAACCAGCAAAATATGATAGATGTGGGATGATAATATTGTCTCACCAGTTGATGATTGGGAATTATTGACCATATATTTTTTCTCCTCTTCATAATATTTATTAAATCCAAGAGTCTCTTTTATCTCATCAAAAGATGGCAAGCTTCCTGGAGGTGGGACCCGTCCACCTTTGATTGCTGCAAGAGCATCCTGCAAAGTGGAACAAGAAGTAAAAACAGGGGAAACTTAAAGACTCAGTCATTTTAGAAATGAAACAAAAAAACAAAAACGAAAAAAATATGCATACCTCCATTGCCCGAATGGATACACCAATCAAGGAGAGAGGGTAGCTGATGATCTTAAATCCAAGCTCCTCTAGCTCAACTGGATTAAGAATTGGAGTCTTACCCCCTCCTTCCAACATATTAGCCTTCAATATTTGTTACACCAGCACAACCAATTTTAAAATTTAAAATTACTAGATATTATTTATAAATATTTACATAAATAAGAGAAAGCTGGATGCAAAAGGATCTGAATAGAAAAATAACTCAGTATAAAGGAAGAGGTTTAAATCACAAACCAAGGTTTTCTAGCTTGATTTTGTCTTTCCTTTATAAAGTATGCTGGAAAATATATTAACAATTTAACATTAAAGGTACCCATCAATACAAAAGGGTAAGTCATAGCAGTCCACGTTGGTTCTTGCAGCAAATAATTGTGGCTTGACTTACCATTTTTGGAACAAATGGAGAAACCTCACAAAATGCCTTCATCTCTTCTCTTGAGGCAAGAGCATCTATGAACAGAACATCTGCACCAGCATCAGCAAAGGCTCGAGATCTCCAAAGGGCCTCCTCAAGTGAAACTGCTTGACGAGAATCAGTTCTGGCTACAATCACAATGTCAGACCCACTCTCCTTTCGTGCATCAATGGCTGCCTTTATTTTCATGACAGCTTCATCTCTTGACACAACTTTCCTTCCCTGTGTGTGCCCGCATGCTTTTGGTGCCACCTCCAATAAAACAGAAATTGGGAAATTAAGGCAATGTGGCGAAAGCTATGTTAGTATTTATTTATCTCCAAGGAGTTGCCAGCGAACTCAGATCTACTCTTATGTAGATACAAGAGAGTGAACCAACAGAGGTGTGCTCTAGGTGGTAACCAAAACATGCCAATAAAGAATAAAAGATGCAAATCCTGGAAATGCGGCAATTTGTAAGCAAGTGCATCTTTGAGGCACAAGGTCACCTCTTTGTTGTTTTGTTCCATACTGGAAACGGCGAACAGCCTTTTAACCATGAAGTGATATGTATAGATGAAAAATGGTGGAGTATACCTGGTCTTCTAGAATAATCCCAGCAAATCCAGCCTCAATAAACCCTTTCACGGTCCTCTTGACATTCATGGCATTTCCATATCCATTATCGCCATCTCCAATCACAGGAATGGACACAGCCTGGGTTATCAATGAACCTTGATCCACCATTTCTCCATAGGATATAAGGCCGACATCAGGCAGCCCCAACCTTGCGGCAGAGACCGAGAAACCTAGCATGAAAATTAACGAAAAATACGAAATTCTTCGGTCAGGCAATTTAACAAACACCTGGTGCCTGGTGGTTGTGAAGTAAAACATTAAATATGGTTGTGGCCAATTCAATAATAAAACATGGTTGGTTACTGGTAGCAGAATAGAACATAAGAATATGAGAGATGAGAAGAAACAGTCACCGCTAGTGAAGCAAAAGCGGAAGCCGGCTTGCTGGATGAGCTTAGCACTGAGTGCGTCGAAGCAAGCAGGCCCTTGATGGATACCGGGCGACTCGAGGAGCAGCCTGAGGGCTTTGACTGAGGAGTCGGAGGTGATGGAAGAAGTGGAGTAACTGGTTTTGGGAATCAGAGGGGAAGGGGAAGAGACGAGAAGTTGGGGTTGGTGAACCAGAACGGTCGGGGCCAGTATCTGTATCGGATGAGGCGACAACGAGAAGGTGAAGGAGCGGTGACGTGGACAGATGGGGATGGAGAAGTTGGTGCCGCTGTTCCTCACTATCGGATTGCAGCCCATCTCCATATTTCTCGCCTGCTGTGCTGTGCTAGTGCTATGCTGTCAGCTGTCTCACTCTCTTGCCCCCGTTTTTTAGTGATATCGGAACGGAACGGATTGGCATCCTCAGCAGCCGAGAGTTTGGCTGTTCCGTACAGTCAATTCTTCTATTTTTAAATATTTCAACATTTTAAAATTTAAAATATTGAATCTAAACCGTTGATCTTGTTCAATTTTATGGACGATACGTTTTTATATAAATTTTATAAAATTTGGAGTTAATTTGATACTAGATTAAGTGACCAAATTATGAACGTATTAGAATTAATCAGTGATAATTAACCAGATTCGTTCATTTGTTGACTACTTAATCTAGTATCAAATTAATTCTGATTCCACTCAACACTCTCTAGATCTGGGTTTGTTTACTCGTGATCGGAGCCCTTGATCTTCTCCCTAAATCAAATTGCTGCGTGAAGATTGGAATCAATATCTCTGCAGCTTTTTCGGATCTTTTAATTATGATAGTCCTATCTAATGTCGACATGCAGATTTTTACTGATCGTACGAATCTCGACGAGTCTAATATTAATCATGAAACATTCATTATTGATCGGACAGTTACAGATGAAAGAACAACACTGCAGATTTTTAAAAAAAAAAAAACCTACAGCAGAAGATTTCGATTCGTGACAACTGATGTCTGATGAGTGATGATCAACATTCAACGTACAGTAACAGTAGTATGATATGGGCTCTGGAATGAAGTGGGTTAGTAGTTCTTTCTGTTGCAGGCCTTAGCCTAAGGGCCTGGGCTGCCATACCAAATCTATATAGCCTAACTGCCTAAGGGCCTAAGCTAATTAAGCACATTTTTTGAACAAATATGCTGAGGTCCAAATCTTCCTATCAATTCCATAGTAGCTGCGGTCCAAATCTTCCTATTCTGAACAATAATTGAAAACGGAGAAAATTAAAATTTAGAATTGGCCGTTCAGATATTTAAATTGAAACAGACATCCAAGATTGCTATGGTTCAAACCATCTCTAATAAGATCAGTTTAACAGTTAACGAAGCTGTAATATATATATAACAAACTCACATAAACAAAACAAAGAAATAAACATTTTACTACTGATCAGGCGAAGTTTCAGTCATCATATGCATGCAAGTCTGATATACTTTACAGTAATACAATATTGCCTTAATTTTAGGCCAACAATTTTGGATTCTTTGGCCTTTAAATTAATCTATAAGTCAAACGTGCGCATGATACAAAAGTGTGCTAAAAGTGGCATGACGAGGAGGTTTAAATTCATTTAATTGGAGTTAAAAACGCACACAGTTCATACTGCGTGCCATAGTCTAACATAAAATTGTAACTCTACTGGTAATATATAACATAGAGCACTTGCTGTGGTGCAACTATGTAAGTTTATCTTGCATGCATGGCACAAGTCGACAACTGATAAAGCAACAAGCACTCCATTACATTGAGTGATTGCAGTGACTCAAAAAAAAAAAAAAAAAGGTGAGAAAAACATTGATTGATTGCTAATTAATTTATAGTAGACTAAGCTACTTTGCCTAAGAAGAGAATGTTTGCACCAAAAATTAAGAAATATCAAATATCTCCTACAAGGTAATACTAATAATTCCCTTCTGAGTATCCCCAAAACTGACAGCTCAAGGCCATCACCAATTTTCAGAAGGATCCATAATAATTAATCAAAAGCTAACTCTAATTAATGCAAACTAAATTAAGTCAGCCCCAGTCCACAACTACAGTTTATTAGTCATCCCATGTTGTTGAAAGAAGAACCCCATTGCATGTACCCATCCTGCTTCGTAGCACCAACGGATGAGCTCTGTGCATAGTAGTATCCATTTCTCATGTCACCGTATGGATCAGCATTCACAACCGTGCCGTTATACTCCTCTCTGCCGGCACTTGTACTTCCTTGGTTACTTAGCAAGTATCCATTAACACCTCCATTTGCATTTAGCATCCCGTTATATGAGATGGTGCCATTCATTCCACCATCCCCACTGCCATACATAAAGTTGTGGGTACTACTTGTCAGTTGCAGCTGCTGAAAGTCTTGCTCTGGCTTGCACCAGCCTAGTGGCTGGCCATATGGATACTGTAAATCAAATTGTGGAGGTTGATGGAATGCGATGCCCGGCCAACGCTGATACATGCTGCTGTCAGAAAGCTGGGGTATCAGAGCGGTGCTTGTGCCAGCTTCATTATTATCTGTAGCCTCCTTCAGCCGTCTAGTGGGCCCGCCGACAGGGAGTGTGCTGCTTTCAAGAATGCTCTTCACATCGTACCTGCTCATGTCAAAATTTGTTACTGCATTCAAGCCGCGAAATTTGATAGCTGCTATGTCATACGCCTCAGCCGCCTCTTCTTCAGTGCCTGTAGGTTTAAGTGTTTTAAGTTTAACTTTACACGCAAAAATATCCAGCTTTAAGTCGTTCCGTACGTACGCAGATTGATATATATATTTAACATGGCACTTCCACACCTTGCATGCATGCATGCATGCGTGGAGAGTTGGGATGTGAGAAATAGGGTTGACGGTTGAATTCCTGTCCCAGGATTCTGAGACAGCTGGAGACATGGGCTTAAAAAGGGATGTCAAGGGTCTTAAGTTAAACTAATGGCACCACATAATTTGTTTATACCATAGAAAATTTGATAAATGTAGGATACCTTTTGCACCTATCTGAAGGTAGATTAGAATATCATGTGTATAGTGCCTGTCTTGGTTTTAGTGACATGAATTGATATTTGATATTTTATTTTATAATATATTTGGAAGAGAGGCATGAGCAATATATGAACTTACTAAAGGTTCCCAAGTAGAGATCTTTGTTCCCTGCAACCCTTCCTATTCTTGCTTGCCATCTTCCATGCTGGTGATGCCTATAGGATCATGTTACTATTGGTTAAAGTATAATAGTATATGAAACAAATTAAACAGGGAATGACCATGCAAACGGGAGTAGCAGTCAAACTAAATGGCATCTTAAAATTTAAGGTTTTTTACTTTTTAGATATAATCAATAATATACTGCATTTAAGTACATTGGTCGTCGAACTATACCTAGTAACACCACGATATTTTGATGCACCGCGGGAGAACCCACTGCTGTTCCTGAAATCATATTAGAAAATATTTTACGAATTTTTATTTTTGTTTTTTTGCGCAAAATCTCAGTACTACACAACACAAAGATGTGCATACCTTCTGAGGTATGCAATATATTCCTGCCTTGTCATATGCTTCATTTCCTCCAGTTCCTTTTCATAATTACTGACCTGCGCAGGTGCAATGGAAAGAGTCATGAAGTGCAGCATATTATAACATGCTATGCATATGAAAACTTTATCTGCAAAATATTTGAATGGGAAAATTTTTTATGAGAAAACTATACCGGGAAATTTGTTGTTGTAGTTGTACCCCAGTATTTGAGAGCAGCCAAATCATATGCCCTCGCAGCTTTTTCTTCTTTGTCGTAACCACCTAAAGCAGACAACATTTTCTTCCATCAATTAATATTCATATCATAGTTTATAATATTGCTTTCTTATAAAAGGAAATGTCATGCAAAAGGTAGGAAAAGTTGTAAGCTTACCCAAATATACTGAAGAGGCTCGTCGAAGCACACATACATATTCCATTGAAAAGAATCAGCGATTAGTTTTGCTTATTTCGGTTTATTATTAATAATAAGAAGTTTATCTTAAAAAGAAATTAATAATAAGAAGACAATGACCATTTATTTTCTATTTTAGTGCATGTACCTTGTCTACCCTTGCGAGTTTGCCCTTCTCTTCGGCAACTATTGTCCCAGAGATGAGCCTCATACCTTCCGGTCCATCTATGCCTGAAGAACGAAAGAAGGACAATAATTAAGGATCGATGGTTCATATAAATTAAGAAATTCAGTGTGAGGAAAATGCGAAAAAAAATATTATGAAAAAAATTAATCGCATGCTAATTCATGTCAATCTGTATTAAATTAATATGCAAGAATGGTCCGGCCTTAATTATCTGTATAAAACTCAGTAGAATGCAGGAGAAAGCTACAAGTCAGACACATTGACAAAAGAATATGACATGCGTGTTTCTGTGACTGTGAGTATATATGTGGATATAAACTTCCATATATATCAATTTAGAACTATATATCAACTATTAGTTTCTGCTTGGTGTGTATATAGAGCCATTCTTGGACTCTTGAATACTTTTTGTTTTATGATATTAGGTCCCCAGTTTTGGGGTGTTTTTATTAAAGAAAAAAAGAAAGTAATAATAAGAACATGGTGTACAATTGTAAGAGTCTCAAACCTTGTAACACCACGGTAAATCGAAGTCCTCTGTCCAAAAGTGTCAACCGCTTTTCTAGCCTCTATAGCACCACTCTGTGAATCAGCCCCAGAATTTGCACTCCCCTTCTGCACAGCTTCAGATGAGGAACCCTCTCCCTCTCCACTAACACCTACAGGATATGACATCCCAGTGCTCATCGAAAGCCCCAACCCCTGTGAAGAACTACTAGCTGCAACAACACTCCCCGAAAATCCACTTGCACTGGCATCACAACTCATCTCATCTGTCTGTGGCGTGGCATCCTGGTTGTTCTTCAACCAAGTTTTGATCATTGATAGCCCAATGGTGTTGCTAGAGTTGGTGTTTGCATCTTCATGACCAATCATTACACCACCTCCTTGAACATTACTTGACAACAAGCATGACTCGTCTTGATTTGGTTCTACGAAAGAGTTTCCTCCGAGGAAATCTTCAAGCTTTGGCTCTTTCTCCTCAAGATTTCTCTTTCCACTGCTTGATCCAACCACCATCGATAGCTCTGAAGAGCCATGATTGAAATCTATACTCTTCATATTCCAATCTATAAAGTATTAAAAGAAAATTATTAAATAATTTCACTTTGAGGTCTGCTGGTGTTCACTTTCTCTTTTGATTTTTCTTTTCTGGGAATCACAGGTGCATGTGCTCCAAAACCTGTTTATTAACATATTATCTTGTGGACCATGATGGATTACAAATATAACTAATTAAAATGCAGTACTCTTCAATCTTTGTATGCAATTGTTTTGATATTGACCAGTGAAAAATTTTTAGTTAAGTATTGTATTGATTGTATAAACTATAAAATGAGGAATAAATGACAGAACAAATTAATTAAATTGCTGACATAACCATCTTACCTTGAGATTCATTCAAATTCCCGTATGTCTGATAAGATTCTTCATGAATATTATTGGAAGTGAGGCCATAGCAACCCATAGTGGAGCCGGTGGCAGCGGGATGTGAATCTGCTTGAGATTCATTTGTGATGGAAAGATCTTGAGGGTTGAGAGAGAAGCCTAGCCAATTATTCATGGCGAAATATGCTAATATAAAGATAAAATATATAGTGGGCGTTAGGAAGAGGGAAAGTAGCTGGTAAGCTCAATTAAGGTGCATAAGCTAAGAGAGTAGGAGGAAGAAAGAAGAGTGCATGAAGTAGGGCTAAAAGAGAGATTTAGTTAAGGAGTAAGGTGTCTTCTCTTCTGTTGAGGGGACTTGAATTAGGTCAAAGGGACATGAATACCTCGGTAGCAGAAATAGTGCTAAACTAAACTTGATAAGTTTAATTTACATTTTCAAGAAATTAACAAATATTTCTTTAGATACTCTTATGACACACCCTATTCATTCCCCCATTATTATTCATGACTCTTAATGCGACGATGATGAAATGACAGTGATTCAAACTGTTGTTTTTTGTTGTCATATTGGTAATTATATATCCATATCAAATATCATGATTTTTTGACAAATTATCTTCTCCTTTTGCTGCTTAATTAGGTCAAATTAATTAAGGGAAGTGTTAAGTGTAGGACGTAATAAATTATATATAGTACTCGTGTTGACCAAGATAAGATCCTTTTTGTTTAGAAAAGAGTGGTACGTAAGACGATACCATCTGCTAATTTTCTTATATTAGAAAACACCTTTTTACACTGTTCGTCACAAAGCATGCATATATATATATATATAGAGGATTGCTAAAATGCTATGCATAGCACGGATGCTCTTCGTGCTACGGATTCGTTCTTGAATTTCATGCTTCAAACATCCGATCCAAACCGTTCATTATCTTCTTCATATTGAAATCTCATTAGAAACCAAATTTTATATTTTTTTAATTTTTTTACTATTTTTCTCAGATTTTTGAAAATCACTGTTATTGAAGGGTCCAGAATTTATTAGATTAAGTATTTTTAAAAATCTGAGAAAAATAGTAAACAAATTCAAAAAAATGTAAAATTTGATTTCTAAAGAGATTTCAATATGAAGAAAATAATAAATGGTTTGGATCGGTTGTTTGAAGTATGAAATTCAAAAACAAATTCGTAGCACGAAGGACATCCGTGCTATGCATAGCATTTTAGCAATCCTATATATATATATATATATATATATATATATATATATATATATATATATATATATATATATATATATATATATATATATATATATATATATATATATATATATATATATAAGAAAGGATTCAATCAAAGCGTTTTGATCGGAGTCCCGATTAAACCCCGTCAGTTCTCAATTTTGAAAGTTCAAATGACCGATTCGAACCGTCAAATATATATATATAGAGGATTGCTAAAATGCTATGCATAGCACGGATGTCCTTCGTGCTACGGATTTGTTTTTGAATTTCATACTTCAAACAACCGATCCAAACCATTTATTATTTTCTTGATATTAAAATCTCATTAGAAATCAAATTTTACATTTTTTTTAATTTGTTTACTATTTTTCTCAGATTTTTAAAAATACTTAAACTAATAAATTCTGGACCCTTCAATAACAGTGATTTTCAAAAATCTGAGAAAAATAGTAAAAAAATTAAAAAAAATATAAAATTTGGTTTCTAATGAGATTTCAATATGAAGAAGATAATGAACGGTCTGGATCGGATGTTTGAAGCATGAAATTCAAGAACGAATCCGTAGCACGAAGGGCATCCGTGCTATGCATAGCATTTTAGCAATCCTCTATGGGTGTGTTTGGATACCTTGGGAATAAGGAATAAGCCCCTTATTCCTTATTCCGGTGAAAACCAAACAACGAAGGAATAGGGAATTTGGGCTTATTTCGGCCCTTATCCATATTCTAACAAAACCAAGGAATTTGGATAAGGAATAAGGAATAGGCTTATCTCTATTCCTATTCCCTATTCCCAATGTATCCAAACACACCCTATATATATATATATATATATATATATAAGAAATGATTCAATCAAAGCGTTTTGATCGGAGTCCCGATTAAACCCTATCAGTTCTCAATTTTGAAAGTTCAAATGACCGATTCGAACCGTCAAATATGATCTACATATTGAAATCTCCTTGCCGACCAAAATTTTTATTTTTTTGAAATTTTTAAGTATTTTTTTCGAATTTAATCGTTGATCTAATTTGTTCTGAACCCTACAAAATTGCTGTTTTTGAAAATCCGAAAAAAATACTTAAAAATTTCAAAAAAATAAAAATTTTGGTCGGTAAGGAGATTTCAATATGTAGATCATATTTGACGGTTTGGATCGGTTATTTGAACTTTCAAAATTGAGATCTGATGGGATTTAATCGGGACTCCGGTCAAAGCGCTTTGATTGAAGGCTTTCTCTCTCTCTCTCTATATATATATATATATGAATGCTAAAATACTATGCATAGCACGAATGACTTTCGTGCTACGGATTCGTTATTAAATATAATGTTTCAAACAATCGATACAAACCGTTCATTATTTTCTTCATATTGAAATATCATTAGAAACAAATTTTACATTTTTTTATTTTTTTATTATTTTTTTCAGATTTTTGAAAATCGCTATTATTGAAGGGTCCAGAATTTATTAGATTAAGTATTTTAAAAAATCTGAGAAAAATAATAAAAAAATTAAAAAAAATGTAAAATTTGATTTCTAATGAGATTCAATATGAAGAAGATAATGAACGGTTTGGATCGGTTGTTTGAAGCATGAAGCAAGAACAAATTCGTAGCACGAAGGCCATCCGTGCTATGCATAGCATTTTAGCAATAGGGAGATCGTATTAGACGGTTTGGTCTGCATGGAGATTTCAATAGGGAGATCGTATTAGAATGTTTGGATCGATCATTTTGAACTAAATTTCAAAATTTTGAGCGCGACTCAAGAACTCTTTGGTGAGTTGCAACTCATCGTAGCAAAACTCTACATATATATTGCCATTGGTACTTACGAAACAAAATTACAATGAACTCTAAGCTACTTTGTTCATCTACAAATCAATGTGGACTCGGATAATCTATGAAAGTGTAAATTTGTCATATTTTTTGCAGCGAGAAGTTCTAGCTAGCTAGCTAAATACCTTCGGTTAATGACGTGATCCCCTAGCTTCACAATTAATTTTTTCTTTGAAGATTCTACAAGTCAAATACTTTAGTGCATGCACAGAATCATGTTTCGATGCCGACTCTACGTACTACAGCAAATTTCGGTAAAAATAGAAAGATATCATTTTTTTGTTGCATTTAATTTTTTTCTGTATAGAAGCAGTCCATCTTCTTCTCCTTTTTGGTTTTTTTTTTAAATAATTTTCAGTTCATTTTTCCCTTTTTCTGGATAAACTCATTTAATGATTTCAAAATTAAAGAGAAGAAAAAAATTTTAAATCACTTGCTTTAGGCTGAAAAATCTGATAAAATTGAAAAAAAACTAATTAATCATTTTTGGGAGGGCCAAATATAACAAGTAAATATATACTAAATAACAACTTTCTGAATTTCTTAAATAAATTAAAGTATTTTTGCGAAGAAACTAAGATTTGAAAATCACAAGAATATCAGGAAATTACAGATAAATAAATATATATATTTTGTGCAAAACCTAGCTAATTGAAGATTATATATATATATTCTCTCCGACACCCAACCCCAGAAATTTACACGATCCAAATGCAAAGCTCCAAGCATTGAACGGATATAAGCCAATCTCCAATTTAGATATTCTTTCGGCATCCATCTCCATGTGCTAACAATTCAATTAGCAAATTTTACAAGTAAACACATCATATCATATAACTTAGAGGATAATTTTACTTCTATCAATAATTAATAGATTCAACTCTGCTGTCTGCTCATGTTAAACAAAAATACTAAAGTTTTGTTTTTTTCCCTTTCTTTTTGAATAAAAGTAGAGCTTCTTAATTAGACTCAGCCACCTTCACTAACGCAAAACAAAACATGCAAAATAATATTTCACAGTCCATGCATGATCGTTAAAAATGAAAAAAAAAAACTTTGTTTTTGAAGGGTAGAATATTCATTTAAGACGAAAAGAAAACATATAATAAGAAATACAAATTAGGTTTAACTAGCTTGTTGTGCCCTAAACGAGGACATGAACCCTTGTCTTGCGGGTCCTAAAGCTTATTTCATTCTTTAAAAAGCAGTTCCCGACGAAGGATGAGTAGACAAAACTAAATAGACTTTAACCCTAATTAGCCCCTTCCCCTTAGGATCCTCATTGAACAACTACAAAAATGTTCTTACTTTTACTTTTTATAACAGTACGAAGTGGGTGTTATTTTACTAAGAAATGGGGATAAAACTGGTGGTTTACCTAGGTTGATGAACTTCTTGCCTCTCCTTTTGACCGTCATAGAGATCAGCGGAGGTAAAAACACATGGTCTGCCTCTTCTATTTTCCATGCACCAACAAATTAAACTGCATGCATACATACGTGTACATACGCACACGTGTTTCAGTGCATGTACGTACATGAAAAAATAGTGCATCGGCCAAAGTATACCTTATTCACATTATTATGATTCTCCAGTTTAATTGCGCGCATGCTATATATCTATGAACCGATCGATCACTCTTAATGTTTTATTTATTTTTTATTTTAATTAACAAAATTATTTTATTTATTTAATTAAAACTTTTTTTGTTAATTTTTAGCCTATTTTTTCAAAGACGTACAATTTTAGAATTCCTAAGCAAAATAATTAATATTTTAAATTAAAAAAAATCAAACATATCTACATATTATATATAGCACCGCACATTTAATGGAGACATGACATGACATGACAATATAATTTGTGGCATACCTTTAGATGTGTCATGTATGTCTCATAGAATTTAAACATGGCATAACACGACAGGTAGGAACAATGTGCACACGATAAAATACGACACAGCATGTGTTTTAGAACATTACAACTATGTAAACGTTTCTTAGAAAAAAAAACATTGCAACAAAGTATAGACAAAAACAAGGATAAAAAAAATGCATGGAAACAAAAGAGAAAACAATTTATAATATTTGCATTTGAGAATTAGTTTTTGTTAACGGCAAAAAGTAATACATCCTAAATGAAAATCTCATGTTACTCACTAGAAATTTTTTTATGAATATATATTTAAATTTTAGAAAAATAGAGGCTTCATTTCAATTGTTTTATCTAAAAAAAAAAGGTCGACGAACATTTTTGTTGTAATATATATATATATATATATATATATAGAGGTGGGATAAAGTGCCATAGATGGCAATGCCATAGATGCCTTTTTTGAGTCATTTTCTGAAAATCCGAAATTCAATCGGTCAATCCAAACCGTTCAAATTGATCAGCATATTGAAATACCATTATAGACCAAATTTTACATTTTTTTGAATTTTTTTGGTATTTATTTTGATATGTTCAAATTGGAGGGTCTGAAATACTCCAATTATAACGTTTTTTAAAAATATCATAATAAATAGCAAAAAAATTCGAAAAAATGTAAAATTTGGTCTTCAAGGATATTTTAATGTGGTGAATAACTTGGATGGTTCAAATTGAGCATTTGAATTTTGGATCTCGAAAAACGACTCTTTGGCACGGGACCCTCTGTGCCATCTATGGCACATTAGCCATCCTCTATATATATATATATATATATATATATAGATGGAGATTTAAAAGTAGTAAAATGGTAGGTATCACAAAGGAGAGATTCAATTGTGATATAATTAAGCCAAAATCTCGTGGAAAGCGTAGCATTCACATGATACATAAATTACTAGTACCAAAAAACAAACAACGAAAATAAAAGCTACTAGCTGGCGTGGAGTGCACTCTGATAATTAAACCATTCTATCCCTTCTAGAAAATGCAACATTAATTTTACCCTATACGAAATCAAAAACCCAACGCTGATTCCTCCTCTCCTCTGAGTTAGTAGCTAAACCAAACATGTTTTTTTAAAAAAAAAAATTTAGCTTCAATAGTTAAGGATCCATCTACTTCCGACTTTAGGCACAGAATGGTTTTACCTGCATTAATAGTCAAATTAAATTAACTGAGTATCCTTTGGATTGCACAATATTAGTTACTTAAAAAAAAGCTAGATTATTTAAGTACAATTAATCATTTGGACCACGTTATGCTAGGGAAATTATTTTTAAGAATATAAAATGTTAGAAGACAGAATCTAATAAAAAAATATATATGCTGCACAATCAGAGTAATACCCGAAGTCAAAAAATTAAGCAGACTGTAAGCTACACTTTACATATACTTGTATATCACACGAGTATTTTACAAATATAAATACACAGAACTAAGTCAACCCATCACTGAAAATGTGTAGTCAGGCTAAAGGAAGGCGGAAGCAGAGCAGCTTTTGGAAACCGAAAATTATATCCCTTCTTGCATATCATATCTAAACGGTGATTTTAAAAAAGAATTATAATAAGAAGCCTTTCAGAGAAAGTTTTAGTGTATGTTTCCATGCACATAGCACTAATACTCACATGTATGCGGTCTCTCGTCTCTGACAATTAATGAAGCATATGGCAGAAAACGGCGGCTTTTCCAGAGTGAAATCGTTTACTGAAAATAAATTAATCAGAGATTAAAAAAAAAGAAATATTAATTAACGCAGGTAAAACAAGAATGACAGGACTGAAGAGTGAGGTATTACGAGGAAATTAGCCAATAAAATGGACAAATGGGAACTGGTCGGCAGAAGTCGGTTAGTCACGTACTGTGTGCGTAAAACATACTTATATATGTAGTGCATTTTTCGCATATGACACCCCAATGTTTCGCAATATATATATTCGTAATACTTATAAAAAGCACTACTTTAAAGGTCTATATATTTAATCTAGACCAAAGTATATCTAATTTTGAGTCGAAACATATATTCAATTCCGAATCGAGTGCATGCATGTCTAATTAAAGATTGCAATTTGTTTACAATTAAATTGAATGGTCATTTTTTTAGTTCATAGGCTTCTATGAATAAGCTAAAATGCTATTAGTTTCTGATTGCAATTCATTGCCCACTAAAGAATATTAAACTTAATGCATGGTTGATTTCATCATTTTGATTTTGAATTTGAAAAATCATTGCAAAAAAAAAATTAAGTAATTAAATATATATTATGGACGGCTTATGGGGCTTATGGCATATATTGGACTCCCCTCATCGAGAAAACAAAATTTATTTTGTACACAACGACAGTTTATTGCATTAAGCAGGTAAGTGTTAGAGCATGAGTTCTAAAATAAGACGACTGTGATTAACAATAAAAATAAATAAACAGAAAGCTTATGACGAATGAAAGCAGAAAAATAATTGCAATAGAGAACTGTACGAAGAAAATTATTTGCTATATATCCGCTCATTTGTTAATCCAAATAGATAACGCATATAATTGATTTTAGGGAAAATCGGCTCCATGCCACCTCAAAACTTCAAAATTAGAAAAATGCCACCCTAAAACTACTCCTTAGAAAAATGCCACTCCAAACACATTTTATTTAGAAAATTGCCACAATTTTTGTACAAATATTTCTCAAATTTCGTATTGACCGTAATACCCTTACTACCACGCCGTCCAATCTTCTTTATAGAACCAAACTCAGACCTTAATCTTCGATACTCTCCTCCAGTGTCTTTGACTCTTCGTGCCTCTCGTCTCTCAATGAACTCACCCTAAACCTATCTACGATCTTATCTTTTTTTTTCTTTCTTTCAATCTCTCTTTCCTAAACCTAGAAATGAAAGTCACCTCTCTCTCCGATCAGACTCGACTCCTTGTTGCTATGAGGCAATCTTCAATTTCCCAATCAAATAGAAAGACGCTTTATCCCAAATCTTTTTTATATACGTAAGTCTCTCTCAATTTTGCGCTTATTTATTGTTAATTTCTCTTAATTTTCTACTATTACAAAAAAGGGGGAATTGGCTCCATGCCACCTCAAAACTTTAAAATTAGAAGAATGCCACCCTAAAACCATTCCTTACAAAAATGCCACTCCAAATGCATTTTATTCAGAAATTTGCCACAATTTTTGTACAAATCTTTCTCAAATTTCGTAATGACCATAATGCCCTTATTACCACTCTTCAGTCTTCACCTTCACCTCTTGTTGTTACAAAACTTTACCCAGATCCTGAATCTACCGTACACTTCTCCATTATCTTCGCGCCTCTGGTCTCTCAATGATCTCCTCCTTCACCTAGCTACAAGCCTTACCTCTCTTCTTTCGGTCTCTCTTTCCTATACCTAGCGATGAGAGTTGCCTCTCCCTCCGATCAGACTCGGCTCCTTGTTGCTCCAAGACAATTTCTGATTTTCCTGTCAGATAGAGACGACCTCTCTCCTAATTCGCATATTCTGCCTCAATACGTATGTGTCTTTCAATTTTGTCCTTATTTATTGTTAATGATCTGTTAATTTATCTTAATTTGTCATTATTACAAAAAAAAAGTATATCAGTATGTGTAATGACAAGATTAGGATTGGGATCTTGGATTATGACCGTTATTTGTGTTAGAGAGATCAGTTATAAATACATGTAAATATGTAATGTATCTTGTTGTAAACACACAATTACAATCAATAATACATTTGATTTTACATTTCGCTCTTCTCTCAATTTACTCATCTCTGACACATTTACCAGTATACTTAGTTTACTCAGCTTTCACCTTTAGTATCCTTGAAAGATCTGCATAAAATTAACAAATAGTGAACAAAATTGATTCTAATGCCCTATAATTAAGTGTACCAAATTAAAAAAAAAAAAGAATCCATCAAAAGGTAGCTACAACATACACAATTACCTTTTCAATACTTGCCCATGTTTTATAACATGTTTAGATAACGTATAATCTTTATCCATTGTGCAAATAAGATAGGCATATAAAGCAAATTAAGGCCATAATTGAGAGCACATTGTAAAAGTATATAATAGCAAAATAAGAACAAATTGACATCAAAATCAGACCATGTGTCTTTTTCTTTAGACAAATTAACAGTATTTATACTGCTATACTGGTATTTTTTTGTAGGGGGAATTGGATATATACCACCTTAAAACTTCTAAATTAGAAAAATACCACCTTAAATTTGATTCTTAGAAAAATGCCACCCTAAATCGATTATATTCAGAAATTTGCCACAATTACACAATTATTATACATTCTAAAAATTTAAATACTATAATTTGATGTGTATTTTGTTATTTCCCAAAAAACCCTCCTTCCTCAAGTGGTGTCGTTCCCTTTGTCCATCCCTCAGCTCCACCTCTGTTTTTCTCTCCCTCTCCCACGTTTACTTGGCTTCTTCTCTCCTGCAAATACAAAGCAACTTCCCAAGCAAAGCAAAGCAACCACCTTCTCAACGACGCTCCACCTCCCCTTCCCATCCCGACGACCCTCAACGCCACTTCTCGGCCGCCACCATCACCACCACCCCTCCTCCTCCGTCTCCGCTCTGGAACTCAGAGACCACCTCACTGCCATCGACGCCAGATCCAATCCGTCCTCCTCGACAACCAACGCCTCGTCGCCATCCACATCGCCTTCCACCAGGACCTCCTTCAGCCCACAACCAGCTTTGTCTCGCCGACGCCGGGAGGCACTCGAAAGGTTTTCCCAGTCCATAGAAGAGATGGTCCAGAGGCTCGTCGGAATGCACGGCGACTTGGGACGCATGTGCGCTGAGAACACCTACTTCAAAATCGTCGGCAAGGAGATTGACACCATGCAACGCGAGCTTCGCTAAGATTTATGCGTCTTTTGGTTCTTTTTATTTTCTGATTTGTCCCTTCTTCAAAAAGGTGCTTAGTTGCAACAGAGAATGAATATGAAAAATTGAGAACTTGAGAAAAGATCAGACGGGTCGCAACAGAGACAGGAAATTAATGGGAAGAAGGATAGAAGGGTATTTTAGGAAATACTAAAATATATATTGAGATACAGTACATTCATATTATTTTTATATTAAAAGAGTATAAAAATTGTATTGGTATGGCAATTTTCAAAATAAAAGAAGTTTAGGGTGGCAATAAACTAAGAATTAGTTTTGAGGTGACATTTTTCTAATTTTGAAGTTTTGAGGTGGCATATATCCAATTTTCCCTAAAATTTATATAGCAGAATCATTTGTATATGACAAAAATCACGTGTCCGTTAATCCGAGTTTCTATTTTGGAAATTTTAACGTTTTATGTCCAAACGTCCTTGAAAGTTGAATATATCAGTTATCAGTACAAAAGAAAATGAAAGGACTGTTATTGGGCCTAAATTCTGGGTTAGACTAGATTTTACATGTAAATTGCTAATGGGAATAAGCCCGATACAATTGAGACTTGAGAGCTAGGCCATGGCCATCCTTGATTTTGACTGAGAGTCAAGTACTCAAGAGCGAAGAGAGCTCTTCAATTAATCGAAGTTGGAATAGTGGGCTAGCATTACTTTTTTAAATACAGAGTTCTTCGTACATGCGGTTGGAAATATTGCATATTGAATAATCATGTGAGGCAGGTATATAAATACGGGGACCGTTGTAAAATGCATGTGTAGTTACGGATGTATATACAGTTTATAATTTACGAGTCATATCTCCACTGTGAAATTTTCATTCATCATCATCATGTTTTATTTTTTTCTATTTTATATCATCTCTTATTGTATAATTAATTTACGTTTATTTTTTAACTCCATCAATAAATTAATTAATTAGTCCTTAAATTTTTATTTGCATTTAATTTATCTTTGAACTTCAAGAAATATAAATTACGTATACTTTCAATTTCATTTGCATCAAATCAGTGTGCAAAATTTTAGAGAGCAGCTAAAAAATAATTTGTGAAAATTTCTACAAGGACAAAGATTGTAATAATTAATTTGATGAAATAAAATTTTAGATGATAACTTTGATTTTTCTAAGTTCGATGATGAACTTAAAAGTCTTTTTATTGGTGCAAAATCAAATCAATAAATTCGAATAGCATGAAATAAATAAAAAAATGTAATCAAAATAACTTTATCCGAATCGCGCTAGGAGTTTTGTTTAAGCGTATTCCGTCTCAACGTACAAGAGCAACCGCAACCAAGATAATTCGGATAGGTGTCACTTTTTTGGACACGACCAGAGAAGTGACTGATGAGAGTTTTCCACAATATCCAGCAGAATCAATCGGAATAATATTCAAATCAAATTGAAAATTACTATGTGGAATATCAAAATCAAAATGGAAAATAGAAATTTGATCAAGTTTTATTTTTTCTGTCTCAACTGCTTTATCTCATAAACATGTATGAGCTTGTTATATAGCAAATAAATTGATCTCCACTACCGCCACATTCAATTCTTTGTGATTATGGAGTAAATAAATTTCCTTTAATCAGCTTAATGGACTAATCAAAACTCATATGTAGTGGGGATAAATGCATTAAAGATATAAGTTAATTTTCATAACTGATGCAATGGAAAAGATGTAATGGTCATCAAATATTTAATTCCTTCAAATTCCTCCAAATGAATAATGTTAATCAAAGTTAATTAATGAAAATTTTGAGTTTTCTGAATATGTTTCAACAATTCCCACAAAACTCAAAATTTATGAAAATCGAAATTATTTAAAATAGAATAGGGATTCTATTGAAATAAATGATCACTTTCAAATATATAAGATATATATAAGTAAATTGGATAAAATTAGGAATTTCGAACAAACAAAACAGGAATGATAACTGTCATCTGCAGTTTTATCATCCCTGCCATCGCTAAATATAAAGTGAACATATACAGCAAACAAGCTGAACATATAGATGATCTAAGTGAACACTTACAAACAAATAAGTGTTGTCATCATTTTTTCAGAATTTTACATACATATTCAACTTATTTTCATTGAACCTATTTGTTTGTATGTGTTCACTTAGATCATCTATATGTTCAATTTGTTTGTCGTATATGTTCACTTTATATTTAGCGATGGCAGGGATGACAAAACTGTAGATGGCAGTAATCAATTTCCCAAACAAAATGGTGAATAATAAATTGCTGGATATTTATATTCACATCATGAAGTAGTTTTCAAACCTTGAACTTCACTTAGTATAGGTGCATCGAATTTGGAGGAGACAGAGAGAACTTATGTCTTGAAATTGTTCCTTAGACCCAAATTCTACGACATCATACACGTAATACGGAGAACAATCATCGCGGGGTGCGCATTAATGACCATACGCTTGTATCTTGGATTTTTCATGAGAATCTTAAGGGCTTACCCATGCCCCACATCCTACGGAAATTACCGCTTTGGTCCTAATTAAAAGCTAATTTGGTCAACCTTACATCTACATAGAGTACACTCACCATAATGATGGGGTTGGAGTCTATGCTCCTAAAAAGTATGTACTCTTTGACCACTTGTCGGATTGTTATTACCCATTGAATCTCTTTACAGGGGTTTGCCTTTCAGAGATTGGGTTGCCCCGCAAGTGGTCCTTTAGGGCTAAAATTCATCCCCCTCGATGAAATATGAACTTCTCATTAAGTTCATACAACTTCTCAATAAGTTCATCACATTTTTATTTATTTATTTATTTTATTTTCTCATACCGACTTGTCGCTTCGATACTTGAGTTCAAGTTATTTATTTTCCCTGCAAAGAAATCTTTCAAAAAATAGAATTCTCCAAAATTTTGTTAGTAATAATCCTAGGAAGCATTTCATCGTGCTAATGAAAATTAATCACATACAATAATATCCATGTATAATGTCATGTCACATTTTGTTTTTTAAATTAGCGTGACCCCCACATTTTCTGATATATATACGAGTATAATAAATTTCTATACATCCAAATTAATATCAGTTGGTTTTTATTTTATACCCCTACATTTCCTTGTGTTTTTATTTTCTCAGAATTTGATTAAATCACAATTAATAATCATAAGACTACAAGTATCACACGAAATATTAAAGAACTCAATAAAAAAAAATCAACTATCCGGTAATTAAATTTAATTTAATCTCAATGTTAAAACCGGTAGACTTTCATGAGGGATTACTTCTATATGGCTTACTCTTAATCATTAATAATTCTCTCATCAAATTCATAAAGTTGGACAGTTACAGAGATAAAATATCTCTCAAATAACTATATTTATTTGCAATTGAGCAAAAGGTCAATAACGTTAATGGAGCCATATATATTCTGTTAGGAAGGAAGAAGTGGAAATAACTATATATATATTTATTTGGAAGGAAGAAGGGAAGAAAAAAAATTATAAACAATTCAAACTCTTCACAAAATTACACACTTCCTAATACTTCTTCCCTTCTTCCCACACCTATCCAAACGGAGCCATATATATTCTGTTTCCAATTAATTATCGATCTTCAAATACACTTATGAATTCTAATATTTTGTACATCCTTTACGTTTCTATTGAGTCAAATAAAACAAATTTAACTCAAGTTGATGTATGGATGAAATTTGATTTCACGAATTTAAAAAATTCAAATGCATCTATTTTAACTCAACTATTTCATTGTCAACAAAATTGCTAACCGAATTATGAAATTTACGCTTAAGATTTTTGGTGCAAAATCAAATAAATAAATTCAGATAACATGAAATAAATAAAATAAGTAATCAAAATATTTTTATCTGAATCGCGCTTGGCGCTGTCCTTAAGCGTATTCCGTCACAACGTGTAAGAGGAACCACAACCAAGATAATTCATGTAGGTGTCACTACTTAGGGCACGACCGGAGAAGTGACTGATGAAAGTTCTCCACAATATCCAGCAGAATCAATCGAAATAATATTCAAATCAAATTGAAAATTATTATGTGGAATATCGAAATGAAAAATAAAAATTTGGTCAAGTTTTATTTTTTTCTGTCTCACCTGCCTTATAAACATGTATGAGATTGTTTATATAGCAAATAAATTGATGTCCACTACTACCACATTCAATTCTTTGTGATTATGGAGTAAATAAATTTCCTTTAATCGGCTTAATTTACTAATCAAAACTCATATGTAGTGGGGATAAATGTATTAAAGATATAAGTTAATTTTCATAACTGATGCAACGGAAAAGATGTAATGGTAATCAAATATTTAATCCCTTCAAATTCCTCCAAATGAATAATGTTAATCAAAGTTAATTAATGAAAATTTTGAGTTTTCTGAATATGTTTCAGCACTTTTATCATTTTTCTACTTAGTAATTGTAGAATTTAATTTATATGAAAAAGGTCAAACATAAAATGCCAATAATTGTAGGATTTAATTTATCGTTCGATGAATGTTAATCAAGGTTTTAAAATGTAATTTGTACGATTTAGTGGTTGGATGATGATTTAGCATTTATCAGTGATAAATGATTGTGTGGTATTGGTACCAATTTGATATATAGTTGGCATAATAAAGAAATTAAACTAGTAGATACAGAACTCGTCATCGTATCTTATTGGAATTGGAGAACTAACTGGATAGAAGACGACCTTTGCGTTCAGTTTAACGGTTAGATGACATGCGTCATCAACTATGTTAAACCACCTTCTTATTATTATTATTATTGTTGTTGTTGTTGTTGTTGTTGTTGTTGTTGTTGTTGTTATTATGATCATCAATAAATACTTCAATTCTGGAAGATTTTTCTGCAATGTTTTTTTATGATGTCAATAATAAATCTCAAGTGTCCATACTATCAATTAGATTCATTATTTTCTCCGCTATCGATATGCCCAAAAATTTCTCTTTCAACTCTTTTCTCCAAACTCGCCGCCCGCTCTTTCATCTATCCTTGCCTCCACCCCCTCTCTCTGTCATCTCCTTCTCAGTGCCTCTCCTCCTTTCCTCGACCAAAACAAAAACAAAACAGAAGAGTGATTAGGGAAGTGAGGGAGAGAGTGACTGGGGAGATCAAAGTGAAGAAAATGGATCTTCACAGCCTCCGTCATCGGTTCTGCCACAATACAATGAGAAATTGCCTTTTCTTCTTTCTCAACTGATCTCTCTCCTCTTCCCTCTCTTCGACCTCTAGCTCTGGAGACCAAAGAGAAGAAAACAGAGCTGCTAGCTTCGATTAGATCTAATGTGTCATCGATGGCATGGAGGGTCCTGTGCCATCAAGTTATTTTTCGAGATCCAAAATCAAATGGTCAATCCGAATCTTCAAGTTGTTCTCCATATTGAAATATCTTCGGAGATCGAATTTATATTTTTTCGAATTTTTTTGCAATTTATTATGATATTTTTAAACACATTATGATTAGAGTATTTCATGCCCTCCAAATTAAAAATATCATAATAAATAACAAACAAATTTGAAAAAATGTAAAATTTGTTTTCCAAGGGTATTTCAATATTGTGATCAACTTGAACGGTTTGGGTTTCGAAAAAAGAGTCGTTAGAAAATTGATGGCATGTGTCATCGATGGCACGTTAGCCATTATATATATATATATATATGTATATAAGTTTTTTATTTGATTCATGTATTGTGCCAACGTAATCAATTTTTTAGTTGTTTTATTCTTGATTTTTTATTTAGAAATTATTCACCGCTGATAGGGTTTTCTCTCTCCCAGCAGATTTATCCCTCCTCCTAGCTTGATTTTTAGGGGCTGTACATAGGAGTTCTCTCTTCTGAGCTATTGGTTCTTGACATAGCAAGGCTACACGGAAAGGAAGAAGACAATTGTGTTTATAATTTCGTCAGTGTCTTCAGTGTGGTACTGATCATCTTTCCCTTATTTGATTAAGTTGTTTTTAACAAGTATTTGCTTAGCGAGCAATCCATGCATATTTGCAATTACCTTAAAAAAAACTATTTGATTTATATTTTATTAAAAATGGAACTTTCGTATGGATTTGTATTGTCCCAACATTTGCATTCACTTATTTTTTTTTAAAGTAAAATGAGGAACAAATTTATTTCTGTCATGTTGTCAAAAAAAAAATTCGTTATTGTGTTATGGAAATTTCCACATATTGCTAAATTGTTAATGTATTATAAACTTAGATAAGGGGGAAAAAAAACGAGGGCATATATATTGAAATTTCGTAATCGGTCATAATTAGAGCAGTTTTATGCATTTTTTGGTGTTGGACTTCTATATCCCGTTACTCAGAAACAAATTTTAAACTATAAGAAAAGAAATAGTCATTAATTTCAGTCATTGGTTTAATAACCATATCAATTTCTTTTGAATTTCAGGTGCGTGATGGATGAGTTGGATCAGTATTGTACAGAATTGTGATGCAAAATTTAGGGTATCTCTTTCTTCTTTTTTCAGTTTATGCTATCAAAGATCCAATTGAAATGTCTTATATGTGTATATTTTTCCAAAAGTGTGGTCAATTATGTACATTGTTTTTGCAAGAAACATGTGAGGGGTAATTTCTTTCTAAGTTCACATTAATTTTTGTTTGGTTGAAAGGGTCTATGTAGATTGCTCTGTGAGATGGGTTGCATTATTTATGAAATAGATCCATGAATTTAATAAGTTTTGTTTTGCTGAGTTTGATTCCACATTGACTTTGGAATTTCGTACTATGGAACCGTTTCACGGATTTGTGCAATTAAAGATGAGTGTTATATTGTAAAAATTGATTTCTTACAGTAAAAAAATTGAAAAAAATAGAAATGATTTTTTTATAAGTTTTCAATATGGAGAAGATATTAAACGATTCAGATCGTTCATTTGAAATTTAAAAAATGTAAAAACGATCGTATTGGACAGACTCTATCCATCCAATATATATTGGACTCCAGCACTTTTCTTGAAAAAAGTTCAATATGATGAGAGCCGCGGATACCTGATCGAATTTCGTACTAGATCTGATCTCCGAGATCTTTTTTTTAAAAATAAAATATAAGATAGATAATGAGCATTCTATTATATGGAGTACCTTTAGATTCACGCCAATGGACGGTACAGATTTGCTAGATCTAGGACCCAGATCACATTGCACGCATTTTCACTTTAATCCTAGATAACAGGAATTTCGGATTCTAGGACTTGCATCTTTATGTATTTTCAATAACAACTTGCCCTCTATTAATTAATTATAATACAATTGGCTCTTGCCAACTGTGTGCATTTTATTTTATTGTGACTTATGTGTACAATAATTAATGTACAATATATATTTTACTTTCACTACGGTGTCACTTGTTCTGCGTCTAAAAGGAATCCCGTGAGCACCTCGTACTTCTACGCTTGTATACACAAGTTTAAAACTTTACAGACATAATTTTGCGCAACACCTTTCATTTTTCTTTGTCATATGATTCATATGGGCCCAATTTCTGTCAGTAAATATAATTTATTTTAAAATTAAATTGCTCGAAGTCGAAGGGGGCAGTGTTTCAGAAAATTTTTAAGATTCTATCCTCCATCATTTCATGTTATTTTATCCATGAGAACGCTGGATAATTAATAAAGACTTTAAGAGATGATAGAATCTAAATATGAAATTCAGTGCAGCATCTTCATTAATTATCTCCGCCTTTCTGCTTCGCTCTCCTTCCCCGCCTTTTTATTTAACTCCCTTCAACAATTACGATATTAACTTCAACAATTATCCAACGTCTCTATTAACTGTTGCAGTTAATATCCCTTTAACGACCGCTATCAATGTTTCTAACAAAAACTGTTAAAGTTAATATCAAAGACTTAAATAGCGGCCGCTACGGCCGCTATAGCGGCGATATAGCGATGCTCCATGCTAGAACGCTACACCGATATAGATTTAGCGCTCTGTCTCGTCGCGCGCTGTATAGCGGAATTTATCGTAACTTAGCGGACATTTAGCGCTGATTTTGCGGTAATGTAGCGGTGTTTAGAAGTATATCCAGCCCACAAATTGAAAAAGCCCAGTTTGACCTATAATGTACATCTCATCTTTCTCAAGGTTCGAAGACCATCTTTCTGTTCTCTTCGTCCCAAATCGCCGCAGCTTATTTGAAAGAGAAATTTGTCCCCTTGTCCCCTGCCCACCCCCACGAATCACGATCCTGCACTCACAGCTTCCACTTCGCCATCTCATGATCTTCGAACCTCTATTGCTAGCTAGGACTGCTAGGTCACCCTTTATGTACCTAATTGTGTTGATTTTGGAAACGTTTTGATAGAATTTTGCTGCTTGTCAGATGATGTATTTAATTGAAAATTAATTGATCTATAGCTTTGCACTTGATAATCGTGTCATTTTCTATCCCAATTTTCCTAATATTCAATTCTGATTTGGCATTCGCAATTTCACACTTGATTTTAATTTTCATTTTCCAACTAAGTGGAGTCCTGTACTAGATAATGCTAATCAAAGTATTTATGTTGTTGGATAATACTAATTAAAGTATGTTTTTAATATTAAAATAGTGCATTGCAAACTTCTAATTTTTGAAGTAAGATATATATGCATGTTTTTGATGTTATATGGTGTTTAATTCGAATCAAATTTATATATCGGACATATTATCCGCTATGTCCGATATCGGCCGCTAAATAGCCGCCATCCGCTATCCGCTATGATATTAGCATGTCCGCTACGAATCCGCTATCCGCTATTTAAACCTTTGGTTAATATACATAACTATTGAAATTAATATATATAATTGTTCTCTTATATATATAACTACTATATTTATATATATAAACTGTTAATATATAACTGTTGAAGTTAATACTCTAAGTTCGTAACTGTTGAAGTTAATATATATAATTGTTCTAGTTAAATATATTAATTGTTGAAGTTAATATATAACTGTTGAAAAGAGCGAAATAGAAGAGCGTTCTGTGTCGCTCCCTCCCTCCTCTCATCTCCTCATTCAAAAAAGAAAACAAGTAAATCATTCCCTCATTTTCTCATAAAAAAATGTGTTAATCATCTCCTCATCCTCATCCTATTTTTTTTAATGCAATTAATTTAAGTGTTGTAAGGATGATGTAAATGATGAATATTAGAGATGATTTTTATCAGTCGAAGTCGAAGTCAGAAATTGAGAAACCAGAATGACTTGCGACTTTTTTTTTGTTTTTTCGTTTCTTTTGTATATATATATTTTTTTCTTGACACAAACCAACAAACAACAAAATTATAAAAAGAAAAATCTGAGTCCATCGCAAAACTAGAGTCAAATATCATTTTCTATCTTCGTTCAAAAGTCAAATCTGTGGTTTTCTCTCTATTCGCTGCTCCGTAATTTATGGGGGAAGTATTAGTATCCGTCTCTAACTTGGGGGACGGACTAAAATCTCCTATTTCCAATTGGGTTCAGTTTTGCTTATTCAAATAAATAAATAAATAGACTTCCAACATATCTTTCGGCTGAAATCATAGGATTATATATTGTCTTGAAGGCCACATATACATATACACGGGGTGATAAGGATCATCCCAAGATCCATCATCTCTATCATTTCTAGTGGGAACACATTTTAGTTTTTTCTATTTTTGGAATATTTTTTGTCCCCACTATTTCTCTCTCTCCCATCCTTTTCTATTTTGATCCTCACTGTTAGTATCCAAACTACAACAATTACTTATATTAACTACAACAGCAACATAAGTAACTTCAGCAGTTATATATATTAATTTCAACAGTTACACATATAAGTTCAATAGCTACACATATAATTTCAACAGCTACACATATAAGTTCAACATTTATATATATTAACTTCAACAGTTACATATATAACTTCAACAGTTATATATATATATAAACTATTAAGAAAAAATTTTCTTCTTGTACGCGGGTAGTGAAATGAAGGATTTGAAAAGGTAAATGAGTAGCAAACCAAGACGTGAGCATGTCAAAAGGATTTCCAGTGGGGACCAAAAATAGAAAAAATGGGAGAGAGAGAAATAGTGGGGATCAAAATAGGAAAGGATGAGAAGAAGAGAAACAGTGGAGACCAAAAATAGAAAGGATGAGAGGGAGAGCAATTCCGAATAAATTCACCAAAATAGTGGGGACCAAAAAAGTGTGTTCACACTAGGGACGATGGAGGATGATGGAATCTAGAGAATGGTCTTAAGCAATCGGGGGTGATAAGGATCATTCCCAAGATCCATCATCCCAAGTGTGAACTCATTTTAATTTTTTCTATTTTTAGAATATTTTTGGTCCCCTTATTCTCCCTTCCATCCTTTCTATTTTTGGTCCCCACAAGAACTATAACAATTACTCATATTAACTACATCAGTTAGTACCCAAATTACAACAATTATTTATATTAACTACTTCAGCTACATACATAACTTCAACAGCTACATATTTTAACTTCAATAGCTACATATTTTAACTTCAACAATTACAAATATAACTTCAACAGTACATATATAACTTCAAAAGTTATATATTAACTTTGACAGTTACATATATAACTTCAACAGTTACATATATAACTTCAACAGTTACATATATTGAATTTGTATATTTTGTTATTACATGTTACGGTTCAAAATTTCAATGAATTATATGATGGGAGTAGATATGATATGATGGGATGACGCTGGATTTGCAATGAGGATGAATGGGATGATTTCATCATCCCTTGGACTTTTTTATTAATGAAAATATGTTAGATAATTAATGAAAATTTGAAAATGATGGAGATGATAGAATCTATGGGATGATGGAAAGCAATTCTCATTCCCCATATATATATTGTCAATTAATGACATGTTATTAGTGAAGCTAGAAACCAATGTTAGATCTTAGATGCTTTGTAGCATTTAGTATCAGATTTGTGCGAGAAAGGCCGATTTTTTTTTTTAAAGATAAAACGGATTGATAATTAGGTAACTACTATGAGACAAAAGCAAAAGTTATTCTTGCAGTCAAACCTAACTAATTCCTATACAATAATGTCCAACATTATTGGTCATTTACGTTTTTTTAATCAAACATTGATCACGAGACTAATTTTATATTACAGGGAAAAGTCAAAACTGATTTTATAAAAAGATATTGAAGTCGGCATTATTAAAAAATCCGATTAAGTCAGCGAGTATAATTTGTTCGTAGTTATTCATTTTCCCTTGACTTGTTCTAAAAGCAAATTTGTTGTACCTTTTTCCTGCAATTAATGAAAACTAAACTAAAATAATACAATTATATTACATTCATTGGTAGTTTGTGCTCACTATTAATTTGTCATTTTTTGGACCAAGAGTTGTCAAATGATGACCCCATTTTTAAATACAAATGACCTATTAGATGAATTATATAGCCGTCATAAAAATAACGGCTATCTATTTGCTAATATTATGTTTTTTTAATTTTTTTTTCGAAGAAAAAATTTAGAACTACAGATAACAAAAATCTTATATAATACGAATAGAACAAAAAATGCCCTGCGTTTAAGACTTTTAAGGGAATTGGAATCGCTGTAACCTTCAAATCTAATTTACTGTACATTGTGTAACGAATCGTACCAGATTAAAGGTCATGATAATGATTCCCAGGTCATGATAAAGGGAATCATATCATCTGCAGTGACTATGTAACGGTTCATCAAGAACCGTCCAAATCCGATTAATGATGGATGTCCCGTGCCGTGATTAATGTCGGATCCGTACGTTCAGTAAATTTTCACCGTCGAGATTCGATCGGACGACTCTTGAGAACCACTGTCGTGCAATACCTACTGCAGAGGATATTTGTCCAAGATAAAGGTCGGCAGCTTCATACCCGCCACATCTTTTGGGTTTGTTGGTTGCAAAGTTTAGTGAATAGTTCTTTGGAGCGACCGGATATTTCTATTTGTGTACCAGACCTGTGTTCATTCCAGATGAAGCAAAAGTCTTTGGATTCCCCTGTACAGTGTTGGTTTATTTCAAGCAAACAACAGCTTTTATAAACATAAGGGTACATGATAATGGAATTGGCCAAAATAGGATCTGCTATTTTATAAAAATGTAATGGCCGTGAACTATTAACAATTAACAAAATTGGGAGTCCATGACAAATAAGTTGGAACATATAGAGAGAGGATTGCTAAAATGCTATGCATAGTACGGATGTCTTTCGTGCTACGGATTCGTTTTTGAATTTCATGCTTCAAACAACCGATCCAAACCGTTCATTATCTTCTTCATTGAAATCTCATTAGAAACCAAATTTTACATTTTTTTTTTGAATTTTTTAGTTTTTCTCAGATTTTTTAAAATACTTAATTTAATAAATTTTGGACCCTTCAATAACAGTGATTTTCAAAAATTTGAGAAAAATAGTAAAAAAATTTACAAAAATGTAAAATTCGATTTCTAATAAGATTTCAATATGTAAAAGATAATGAACGGTTTGGATCAGTTATTTGAATCATGAAATTCAAGAACGAATCCGTAGTATAAAGGACATCCGTGCTATGCATAGTATTTTAGCAATCCTCTATATATATATTTTGAAGATAAATTGGGGGCCTAAGCCATCCAATTTATTTTTAAATTAAATGTCTATGAAAGACCTCTCCAATCAGGTTTCAAACCTGCAACATTTTCACTAAATATACATTACTCTTTGTCACTAGATCAAGAGCTAGCTCTCATAGGCATCAAATTTAAGTAATATTTTCATGCAAAGACCGAATATATCATATTAAAAAATTAGATTTCAAATATATTTAGAGTGATTGTTAAGGTGGATTGTATATGAACAAAGCCTAGAACAATTATAAGAAATATAAAAAGCATAACTCACGCTTGTTTGTAGTTGACAGACATTGACATAGAGGATCCAGAACCACATAAACTAGTAAGCAGTGCACAACATAACATAGTTAATTAGTTAGTAGTCCAATTAACAAAAAATCTACCTTTATTGTTTTATCATCATTCATCACTTATAAGGCGCTAAAACTAAAAGCTCCCTCCACTTCCACTTCCACGGTCTCCTCTCTCTCCCTTCTCCAATAATTCCATGAACCGCTTCGACCTCACCTCCGGCAAACCCGGCCCCATGGGTCCCCCGGCTCTCGCCCGATACGGTTCCGCTCCCGGCTCCCTCCTCGCCAGCATAGCCGACTCTGTCATCAACTCCCAACCGAGGTCACGTGACGACTTCTCTGTCTTCAGATCAGAACCCGTCATGAGCCGGTTCTACCCAGGCGAATCGTCCGGCCTCACCTCATCCGATTCCAGCTGCCGCACCGGCGCCGGGTCCTCGCCCGATCCTCGTGCCGGATCCTATGCCTTTATTGGAGGGGTGATCCATGCGCCGATGCCTGATCTGAGTGGGTCCCACAATCCAGCCTCCGCCCCCGCCTCAGCCGGGCCGCCAGCGCCGCCGACGCTCGTGCGCCACAGCAGCTCTCCAGCCGGGCTGCTGTCCCACGTCCTCGTCGATCCCCAAGGTACGCACGTGGCCTCCTTTGATTCGCTCCGTTGGATTTTTTTTGTTTGTAGCGGGGTGGGGCCTCTAGTTTAGCTGTCGTGGCGGCGCCTGATTCGTCATGGTCGACGATATTTACTATATTTTTAATTGTGTTGATTCGTTGTACGCATTTCGAAATTTGTCGTTGACGTGTCGGTCCCCAATTCGTTAATCGGCATCGGTTAAATCAACTAGCTGCTACTTGTAGAAATTATTTTGGTGCGCTCGGAGCACAGTCGTCGTATAGTAAATTTAGTAATAAAAGTACGCTTGACTTTGACTGCAGGCGCAGTACCGTTTCCGTTACTGCGTCACCTTCCGACTTCCGTTTCCGTGAAATGAAGCTAGAATCTATAAGATGTGGGACCCGCTGGAGATGCCATGTGTAAATCTTACGAGTGCAGGACCGCAGGTCGGCAGGTGCAGCTGTTGCCTGTTGTAGTATTAAAAGTTCCCAAAAGTTAGCCTCTATTACTGTACACTTATACAGGGCACAGGGCAGGGGATACTTCTTCCCTTGAAAGTTGAAACAAAAAAGAAGAACTTTCAGATTTATTCTCTTTTCTTTTGTGTCATGACTCACGAGCGGGTGTAAATGGAAGCAATGTGCATGCAAAAATGATTCTGTCAAATTAGAATCAGAATATTTAAAATAGTACCACCACCCCTTTTTTAATTGAAGGGGCTCGGTCGCTCGGATCTATTATAATGTAAGAGTTGTCACGAGAGGGTGTGATTTTGTGTCTGGATAACAATTAACAAGACTATTATATTGAAAAGGATAGCAGAAAGAAAATGTTACAAGTTTACTTATTAATTTATTCAAGTTATAAACCTCTTTTAATAGATGAAAAGTTGGAGACCGGAAAACTACATTACTCGGCCATGTTCATTGCCTTTTGGAGTCTCCGTCTCAAGTCTCAACTGATTGGTCTAATGAATCTATTTTAAAATTAACAGGATACTTAATTAAACCCTCCTATTAGAATTAAATTAAACGAGACTCTAGGAATAGGTGAAAATTGAAAAAGGTAAGAGCGCCAAGTAAGGTCGAAGCAACCCCCTGATCCTGAGATATATATTATATTTATATATAGTGATATTATATTCTTTTAAATTTTCTTGTTTCTTTGACACTTCGTCAGGTTGTACACAATTGATTGGTCCTTACTGTTAGACTTCAATAATAAAATATATACTCGCATCAGTTTCTTCGTGACTGCGTTACGATTTTATTTCTTCTCTGTGATTAATGGGTGCTGATCCGGACAACAAAACTTTTAATCCGAGCAACACTTTTGAAATCACAATGACCAAATTATCCCTAATAATTCCATTATATTGTATTACCTAATTTATCTTAATAATTTTCTTTAATTGTAGACCTGAAAAACTTTCTTTAATTATGCTTTCCAAAATATTTCTTGCATTTTTTACAGAGAGAGCGCGCAGCACTTCATCATCTCCTAAATTGAAAGTTCTCCTAAAATTCACATTGTTTTTTGTTTGATTTTGGTTTTTATACTCATCTAAACAAGCAATTTACTTTTGGTTGTGGAGGAATGTTTAAAACAGACAATTAGAAAAAAAACATTTAATTGTCTCAATTGAACATGCAATTAGGCTGCGGAGGAATGTTTAAATCAAGCAATTTACATTTGGCTCGATTAGTCGTTGGTTTTCTCTAATAATGCTTTCACAATCATTTATAAATATGATACCTTTATTTAATACAATTATTTTAACGATTGCCAACTCTAAAAAAATTATCTTAATTAAGTAGTAAATCTTAAGCATCGTTGATTAAGACCATAAAAATTAATTAAAAGAAATACTTGTTTGAGATGTCGAACCTGGATTGAGGCTCCTTGTTTCTAGGTTTCTTCTAAATACACTTTAAAATTCTCATCGTGAGAGAGAGGGTTGAATAAAACAATGATTATATCAGAGATACAAGTGCGATTAATGAGTTATGTGCTTGGTATTGAAAAAGAATATAGTTGGCAGCTAAAAGAGGAAATATTGCTGTTCGGAGAAACCAAGGAGAGTTGTTCGCATAAGAGAAGGACAATATGGTCATTTATAAAATATTTTGTTGCTAGGATCAAATATTTTGTTGTCCGGATCAGAACCCGTGATTAATTATTAAGTCTATTGTATTTTTTTATGGGAGGAGAAAAAATTAGAGAGAGAAAGATATAAAGTTAGTGAGGAAGCTAATTGTATTTCATTTTATTTCTTAAAAAAAATATGTATAGAGTACCATCACTTATTTAAACCAACAGGATTTTCCTAAATGGAGAAACTAAACATAAATAAATCATTTCTAAATACAAATGTGATTCACAAATTTCGAAAAGGAAAATTAATGAGATAAAATTGATTATATGCAACAATTAATGTTTTATGGTATTATCTCCCATAGATGATAGATGTCTAAAGGAGTTGTGTAGACACTAGACACTAGTTACTAATATATCCGTCGGTTGAGATATTGAAGATCTGTTTAATTTAAATACACAAATATTTTTAAAAAAAAAAACTTATTATTGGATCTGACAATTGCATGATAGATTTCCCATAGTTCGACTACATTGCGGTTTTTCAGTTTTTTTTTTTTTTGTTTACAGAGGGAAATAGTAATGATTCATGAGTTTTCTTAATCATTACTCGCTTGCACAATGCGTAGACTTTTATTTGCACAAGTTGCGAACTTTCTGGGACTTTATGCAAAGCAAATCAATTTGTAATAAATGACATAATTTTGCTCAAGTAATTTACAGCTTACTTTAGGTACCAAACTGGAATAACACTGTTAAAAAAAAACTAAAACAATAGGTCTTTCTGGCACAAAAGGCATGGGGAGCTACTCACATGCAGGTACCGAGACAGTCGACCTGCTGACAAACAGCAGGTTGAGGCCACAATGGAGCTTCTCTCGACAAGACTCACTGTCACAGATCTCAGATATCAACCTCCCTGACATGGGGGATGGCGTGACGGCTTCTTGGGCTGAGGCCGGTACCATATTCTCCAATCACATAAGCAAGCGCGGCAGGGAAGACAGCGACGACTTCATCACTACTTTGGGAAACATGGATGAGGTGAGTTTGTAGCTTTTCTTATCAGAATCTTTCTTACAGCTGATCAATGGGTTGAGCAATAGTATATGCGTGGTTTATTTTTTTAATCTGTGAAAGTTTTAGACTTTTTCTGAAAGTTGTTGTAATAGAAAGAAAAAAAATACAATATGAAATGTGGGAGTGTACAAATAAATAAATGCTGGTAATCACTATGAAGTAGACTGGATCAGATATATTACGAGTGCCATTTAATAATGGGGAAAAAAATTAAGGAAACTATTATTCAGGCCATTAATTATTGAATTGTGAAAAAAATAATTTGATATAATATCTTATGCTTTTTGCTCCCTTAACTATTTAAAAATACTTCTAAATATGTCCCCTAAAGATGCATATATTGTTTATGGTTTCTTTTTCTCTTAAACGAACATTTTTATTTAGATCCATCATCCTTTGGAAATATAAAATTTTTTTCTGCTTTTTTTTTTTCTTTTTCTTCCAGATGTCAAATATAGAGTATATGCAGATGCACCAGGATGTTGCCACATGTAAGCTTCGTGCGAAGCGTGGCTGCGCTACTCACCCTAGGAGCATTGCCGAGAGGGTTGGTACTCATGCATTTTAATTTGACAATTTTTTTTTATGTTCAAATTACAATTTTATATTGAGCTAGTTATATGGTACGTGATTGCCAATCAGAAAAGTTGTCCAACTTGTCTTGTATCTGTCTGTACTCTGTAGGGTTGTAGCAGTAACTAACCCAACCATGGATTTGGAACCATGTTTTCGTGTACTCCAGCGTGTATCGCCTCATTCTTCTCTCTAATTTGTCCTTAATTCATAGTTATGCAAAAACGCACCAAAATAAACTAAAATCAGCCAAGATTAATGCTCGGATTCCAAGTCCGATATTTACATGATTTTTATAGCAACTCACCACACTTATGTAACCTAACATTGCGTCATTAATTTGTAGGAGAGAAGAACTCGGATCAGCAAAAGGCTTAGAAAGCTACAAGAACTCATGCCAAATATGGACAAGGTAAATTTCACACCTCCATAATAGAAAGCACCCATTTCTTTCTTTTTTCTTTATCCTATCATATTTTGGAAGAATTCGCAAATTTCTTATCCTTTTGATTGCTTCTAACACACAGCAAGCAAGCACATCTGACATGTTAGATTTAGCGGTGCAATATATTAAAGATCTTCAAGGTCAGGTTCAGGTGCGTTTCTATTCAACTCAAACTCTATCCATGTCCTTTTTGCTTAAACTCCAAATCAAAGAAATTTGAGAAGTACTCTTTAGTTTTGACAGGTGAAATAGACACTGTAATATATTTTTATTTTAACGCCACATTATATTGTGCCTCCAAGGTCCAAAGAGAGACTCGATCCTAACTGTTAGACTGATAACATAAAATAACTTCTTGGCTATGGATTCAGATAGTACTTGCATCCTTATTTTTCAGAAATTAAAAGAAGAGCAACAAAAGTGCACATGCTCCAGCAAAGTTTTATGAGATCAGAACCATTTGATGCCCTACTGTTAATAGACTAAAACCTTAAGAGCTGGTTTTCTTAGTGACAAAATTATGTACCATGAATCATATATGTGCAGCAATTAGATTCTGCTCCTGTAATTGTATCTCTATTTGCTATTCTAACCATCTACTAGTGAGCTGTGGCCTGTGAGCATATCTCTAAGCCCTTTTCTGTAAAATTTTGAGAATGTATCCTTCCAATAAAACATTCACAAGCCATTTCGTGTCTTGTGTGGCAGTCATCTAATTTATTTTTCTTTTTCTTTTTCTTTTTCTTTATCTCATATATTTTTTCCCTTATGAACACTCCTTTTTTATTGATAAGAGTCATAAGACGGGGTCAAGCCTCCCAACTTATAAACACTGTATCTCATGTTTTCTGTTACGGTCAATAAGTGCATATTTTGCTGATGTTCTCTTCTGTACCATTTGAATTTTTGAGCAAGGTGTGTACCAATTACCGAACTAATTGATTTTCTTCTAGTAAACATTCGACTCTATGCATAACAATAGCATAGGACAATAACTAAGTGTTTGCCTCTAAATTTTGCTGCATAAAACCTGAAATAAAAAGGAGAAGGTCATCATACAGGGCCCCTGACTTATGACAATTCTAGCATAACAGTCAGCTCAAAACTCTAAGATAACAGATGGTCCCGACACAGAGAAGGATGAAATATCCTGGTGAACAGTCATAGCACACGAAAAGTTATAGAAGTCCCGCGATGGATAAATTAATTATAAGAAATGCCTTTATGCATCTCAGAAGTTCTTATAATTAGTTCAAAAATCCTAGAAATGGAAAATTTGTGGCACCTAAGTTCCCTGTATTTTTATAAGGGCTCATACAAAATTTCATATCAAAATGACCAAAGGAAAGGCGCCAAACAATTTTTTTTCAAATAGAGCAACTTAATAACCCATAAACTTCTGCTAAATGGACACCTCCAATACTTAGATGAATGGAGAAGACGCTGCAAAATGGAGACATTTTGAACTAGGCCGGCGGTGTCAATGGAAATAATGTGTGGGCCGCCAAATTAAGTTCAAGCCCATTTGAATTAAATCAAATTGAGGCCCGTTTAAACCAGATACGTAGGGGTGCATAACGACTAAAACGACCATGCAAATGGACTATTGCGTTGATCGTTGTGTTTTAGACACGAAATTAATTATCGTTTGCGTTAACTGTTTCATGTTGGACGAAACGATCGAAATTACGAAAATACACATGGACGAAATCGTCTAAAAGACGGTCGAACGGTCACCGTTTTCAGACCTACCGATACAAGCATAAGGAAATTGATTACTGTCATCTGCAGTTTTGCCATTCCTGCAATCGCTAAATATAAAGTGAACATATACAGCAAACAAAGTGAACATATAGACGATCTAAGTGAACACATACAAACAAATAAGTTCAATGAAAATAAGTTGAATATGCATGTAAACTTCTGAACAAGTGCTGACAACACTTATTTATTTGTAAGTGTTCACTTAGATATTCTATATGTTCACCTTATTTACTGTATATGTTCACTTTGTATTTAGCGATGGCTGGGATGGTATATTTACCGATGGCACTTATAATTCGTTTTTTGGTTTTCCTGAAATTCTTGTCGATTGGACGGCCAGATGCACTGCCCACATGGTATTATCCTAAAGACCTAAACCAACGGATAGATCTAAGTTAGGAATAGTGTCAACAGTCCCCACCATTCCGTTAAAAGAAAAATGAAAAGAAAGGAGGATGAAACAGTACCATACCTAAAAGAGAAGTCTCGTGCACCGACGTAAGGAGGAGCTGTGCCACTGTTCCATGTCGCCTCAGTCCAAACCAATTCCACCACTGCACAGGCAATGGTCCCACGATCTCAGCGACACCAAACTCGACCTGGAAAGGAAGCCGCAGAAGGTCAATTTGGGGAAAGCTCAAAACGAGCTATGCTGGAATGGATGGATATGCAAAATTACACGAAATTAATAAGGAATTGATGAAGGGAATTACCTCAGTCAGTGGCCTCTATGAAGACTAGAGAGGGATTGTGATGGCTCAACAAGCGTCAATTTCACCGAGAAGATGAGCAGAGGTGAAATAGAGAGAGGAACAATTCAAATTATTCCCAATTATCACTCTTTGCCTTCGACTCAGTAGAGATACTGCTCAAAAGATACAAAAGGAGATGAATAAAGCCACGGGGGTTTCATACGTGTGCAGAACAGGAGAAGAATATACTTCTCTCTCATGCCTGCAAAGCTAAGCCTTAGCCTACACCTGAAGAGATGCTTGTTAGCCGTTGGATAAGCATGATGATGTAAAAAAAGAAGAATGTAGTACTCATGCCACTAATGTTTATTCTGAGTATCACACTATCACTTAAGCATTTCATCCGTTTTTTGATTCATTCTATGTAATTTCATCATAATAATCTATAATTGGGGGACAGAGGAGAAGTGGGGTCGTAACGTCATTGGCAGTACAAACAATTTAAGTGTAGATTATTGTAATGAAATTACTTAGATTGAATTCAGAAACGTTTAAAATGCTTAAAAGATACTCAGAATTATATTATTTACACTTTATATGCGTAATTACTATGTATAATCCAATCTGTTTGCAAAAATAAGATTTGAATCATATTCAGTATAAAAAAGTTTAAATATAGATTATTATGATGAAATAACTTAGAATGAATCCAGAAAAGTTTGAAATTCTCGAATGATAGTCAGAATTGCATTATGTGCACTTATATGCATAATTACTATGTATAATCTAATTTTTTTTAATAAATAAGATATTAATTATATTCTAGAAAGTATAAAGAGTTTAAAAAGATTTGATGAAAATGATTTAGAATGAATCTAGAAATAATTCTCAAATGATACTCAGAATTGCATTACTTGTATTTTATATGCGTAGTTACTATGAATAATCCAATTTTTTTGAATAAAAAAGATATGAATCATATTATAGAAAGTACAAAGAGTTTAAATGTAGATTATTGTGACGAAATGACTTATAATAAATGGTACTCAGAATTGCATTGTTTGCACTTTATATGGGTAATTAGCATGTATAATATATTCTTTTTGAGTAAATAACATATGAATCATATTCTAGAAAGTATAAAGAGTTCAAAGTTAGATTATTGTGCTGAAAAGATATAAAACGAATATAGAAACGATTGAAATGCTCAAATGATAATCAATCAGAATTACATTATTTGCAGTCTATATGCGTAATTATCATGTTTAATCCAATATTTTTAAGTAAATAACATATGAATCATATTGTAGACAGTATAAAGAGTTTAAATGTAGATTTTTGTGATGAAATGACTTAGATAAATCCAGAAACGATTAAAATGCTCAAACGAATCTAAGAATTTCATTATTTGCATTTTATATGCGTAATTAACATGTATAATCCAATATTTTTGACTAAATAACATATGAATCATATTCTAGACAGTATAAAGAGTTTAAATGAAGATTATTGTGCTGAAATGACTTAAAATTAATCCAGAAACGATTGAAATGCTCAAATTATACTCGGATTTGCATTCCTTGAACTATATATTCATAATTACCATGCATATTCTTTTTTTTTGTGTAAATAAAATATGAATCGTATTCTAGACAGTTTTAAGAGTATAAATGTAGATTGTTATGTTCAAATGACTTAGAATGTATCAAGAAACAATTGAAATGCTCAAATGATACTCAGAATTACATTATTAGCACTTTATATGCGAAATTAACATGTGTAATACAATCTTTTTTAGTAAATAACATAGGAATCATATTCTAGACAATATAAAGAGTTTAAATTTAGATTTTTATGATGAAATGACTTAGAATGAATACTAAAACGATTAAAATGCTCAA
Source organism: Rhynchospora pubera (assembly GCA_028095005.1). NCBI lineage: Eukaryota > Viridiplantae > Streptophyta > Magnoliopsida > Poales > Cyperaceae > Rhynchospora > Rhynchospora pubera. Next base: position 66,400,430 of record CM051461.1, on the reverse strand, counting down.
ATAATACTCAAAATTCCAACATTAGCATTTTATATACGTAATTACCTTTTATAATCCAATCTTTTTGAGTAAATAACATATGGATAATTTTCTAGACAGTATTAATAGTTTAAAATGTAGATTATTGTGTGGAAATGACTTGGAATGAGACAAGAAACAATTAAAAATGCTCAAATTACTCTCCGATTGTAATACTTGCAATTTATATGCATAATTGCCAAGTATAATCCATTTTTTTTAGTAAATAACAAATAAATCCCATTCTAGATAGTATAAAGAGTTTAAATGTGACCTAGAATGCGTCCACAAACAATTGAAATGCTCAAATTATACTCAAAATTACATCATTTGCACATTATATGTATAATTACCATGTATAATCCAATCTTTTTAAGTAAATAACATATGAATAATTTTGTAGACAGACTTAATAGTTTAAATGGAGATTGTTGCTGAAATTACTTAGACTGAATACATAAACTATTGAAATGCTCAAATAATACTCAGAATTACATTATTTGCAGTTTATATGCGTAATTACCATGTATAATCCAATAATATTTATTAAATAACATATTAATAATATTCTGGATAATATAAAGAGCTTAAATATTGATTATTGTGATGAAATGAATTAGAATGAAAACAGAACTGATTGAAATGCCCAAATGATACTCATAATAGCATAATTTCCACTTTATATGTGTAATTACCATGCATAATGCAATATTTTTAATTGATTCGCAAATGGATGTTATTCTAGACAGTATAAAGAGATTAAATGTAGATTATTGTGCGAAAAAGATTTAGAATGAGTCAGAAATGATTAAAAAGCTCAAATAATACTAAGAATTGCATTATTTGCACTTTATGAGCGTAATTACCATGTATAATATTTTTTTGTATAAATAACATATAAATCTTATTCTACACAGTATTAAGAGTTCAAATGTAGATTATTATGCTCAGATGACATACAATGTAACCAGAAACAATTTTAATGCTCAAATGATACAAAGAATTACATTCTTTGCACTTTATACTCGTTATCAACATGTATAACATAATCTTTTTGAGTAAAAAAATATATGAATCATATTCCTGACAGTATAAAGAGTTTAAATGTAGTTTTTTTGTCATAAAATGACTTAGAATGAATCCGGAAACGATTAAAATACTCAAATAATACTCAGAATAGAATTATTTGCATTTTATATGTGTAATTACCATGTATAATCCAATCTTTTTGAGTAAATAACGTATTAATCAAATTCTAGACTGTATAAAGAGTTTAAATATAGATTATTATGATGAAACGACTTAGAATGAATCCACAAACTATTGAAATGCCCAAATGAGAGTAAGAATTCCATTATTTGCACTTTATATGCGTAATTATCATGTATAATCCAATATTTTTGAGTAAATAACATATGAATAATATTCTAGACAGTATTAATAGTTGAAATATAGATTGTTGTGCTGAAATTACTTAGACTGAATACAGAAACTTTTCAAATGCTCAAATAATACTCAGATTTGCATTATTTGCACATTATATGCGTAATTACTATGTATAATCTAATATTTTTTTAGTAAATGACATATGAATAATATTCTAGACAGTATTAAGAATTTAAATTTATATTGTTGTGCTGAAATAACTTATAAAGAATCCAGAAACGGTTGAAATGCTCAAATGATACTCAGAATTGTATTATTTGCATTTTTTAAGCGTAATTACCATGTATAATCCAATATTCTTTTAGTAAATAACATATGAATAATATTCTAGACAGTATTAAGAGTTTAAATTTATATTGTTTTGCTGAAATAACTTATAATGAATTCCAAAATGATTGAAATGCTCAAATGATACTCAGAATTGTATTATTTGCATTTTATATGGGTAATTACCATGTATAATCCAATCTTTTTAAGTCAATAACATATGAATCATATTTTTTTACTTTATATAGCATTTAAATGAGGACTATTCTGATACAATGACTTAGAATGCTCTAAGAAACTATTGAAATGCTCAAATGAAGCTCAGAATTGCATCATTTGCATTTTATGTGGATAATTACCATGCATAATCCAATCTTTTTGAACAAATGAAATATGAATCATATCGTAGACAAATGTAGATTATTGTGCTGGAATGACTCAGAATGAATTCAGATACGATTGAAATGCCCAAATGATACTCAGAATAGCATTATTTCAACTTTATATTCATAATTAGCATGTATCATCCAATATTTTCGAGTAAAGAACATATTAACCATATGCTAAACAGTATAAAGAGTCTAAATGTGGATTATTGTGCAAAGATGACTTAGAATCTATCCAGAAACGATTGAAATGATCAAATGATACCCATAGTTGCATTATTTGCAATTTATATGTGTAATTTACATGTATAATCCAATATTTGGAGTAAATAACGTATAAATCATACGATCAATAGTATAAAAGAGTTTAAAAGTAGATTATTGTGATGAAATGGCTTGGAATGAATCCTGAAACGATTGAAATGCTCAAATGATACACAGAATTGCTTTCTTTGCATTTCATATGTGTAATTCCATGTATAATCCAATATTTTTTATTAAATAATGTATGAATTATATTCTAGACAGTATAAAGAGTGTAGCTGAAGAAAACTATGATTAAACTATTTAGAATATATCATGAAACGATTGAAATGCTGAAATGATACTCAAAATTGCATTATTTGCAATTTATATGCAATTACAATATATAATCCAATCTTTTTGAATAAATAACATTTGAATCATATTCTTGACAATATAAAGAGTTTAAATATAGATTATTATGCTGAAATGATTTAGAATGAATCCAGAAACGGTTGAAATACTGAAATGATACTCAGAAATGAATATTTCCATTTTATATGTGTAATTAGCATGTATAATCCAATCTTTTTCAGTAAATAACATATGAATAATATTATAGACAGTATTAAGAGTTTAAATGTAGATTACTTTGCAAAAATGACATTGAACATATCCAAAAACGATTGAAATGCTAAAATGATTCTCAGTATTGCATTGTTTGCAATTTCGATGTGTAATTAACAAATAAAATACAATCTTTTTGATATAACATATCAATCATATTCTAGACTTTGTAAAGTGTTTAAAATTTTATTATTGTGACTTAGAATCAATCCTGAAACGATTAAAATGCTCAAATGTTATACAGAATTGCATTATTTACACTTTATATGCTTAATTACCAAGTATAATGCAATCTCTAGGAGTAAATGATACATGAATTCTATTATAAACATTATAAAAAGATTAAATGTAGATTATTGTGCAGAAATTACTTAGAATGATTCCAGATACGATTGAAATGCTCAAATGACTCTCAGATTGCTTTATTTGCAATTTATATGCGTAATTGGAAAGTATAATCCATATTTTTTTTAGTAAATAACATTTGAATCATATTCTTCACCGTATAAATAATTTAATTGTATACTATTGTCGGAAATGATTTAGAATGAGTCCAAAAACGATTGAAATGCTCAAATGATACTCAAAATTGAATCATTTTCAATTTATATGTGTAATTACCTTGTATAATTAAATCTTTTTGAGTAAATAACATATTTGAATAATTTGCTAGACAGACTTAATAGTTTAAATGTAGATTGTTGCTGAAATTACTTAGGCTGAATACAGAAACTATTGGAATGATCAAATAATTCTCAGAATTGCATTATTTGCACTTTATGTGCGTGATTACCATGTATAATCTAATAATTTTTATAAAATAACATATTAATAATATTCTGGACAGTATAAAGAGCTTAAATATTGATTGAAATACAGAACTGATTGAAATGATTGAATACAGAACTGATTGAAATGCTCAAATGATACTCATAATAGCATTATTTCCACTTTATATGTGTAATTACCATGTATAATGCAATATTTTTAATTAATTCGCAAATGGATGTTATTCTAGACTATAAAGAGATTAAATGTAGATTATTGTGCAAAAAAGATTTAGAATGAGTCAGAAATGATTGAAGAGCTCAAATGATACTAAGAATTGCATTATTTGCACTTTATGAACGTAATTACCATGTATAATATTTTTTTGTGTAAATAACATATAAATTTTTTTCTACACAGTATTAATAGTTCAAATGTAGATTATTATGCTCAAATGACATACAATGTATACAGAAACAATTCTAATGCTCAAATGAAACAAAGAATTGCATTCTTTGCACTTTATATGCGTTATCAACATGTATAACACAATCTTTTTGAGTAAATAACATATGAATCATATTCCTGACAGTATAAAGAGTTTTAATGTAGATTTTTGTCATAAAATGACTTACAATGAATCCAGAAACAATTAAAATGCTCAATAAATAGTCAGAATAGAATTATTTGCATTTTATATGCGTAATTACCATGTATAAACCAATCTTTTTGAGTAAATAACATATGAATCAAATTCTAGACTGTATAAAGAGTTTAAATATAGAATATTATGATGAAACGACTTAGAATGAATCCACAAACTATTGAAATGCTCAAATGATAGTAAGAATTCCATTATTTGCACTTTATATGCATAATTTTCATGTATGATCCAATATTTTTGAGTAAATAACATATGAATAATATTCTAGACAGTATTAATAGTTGAAATATAGATTGTTGTGCTGAAATTACTTAGACTGAATACTGAAATTATTCAAATGCTCAAATGATACTCAGAATTGCATTATTTGCACGTTATATGCGTAATTATCATGTATAATCCAATATTTTGAGTAAATAACATATGAATAATATTCTATACAGTATTGAAAGTTGACATATAGATTGTTGTGCTGAAATTACTTAGACTGAATCCAGAAACTTTTCAAATGCTCAAATAATACTCAGATTTGCATTATTTGCACATTATATGCGTAATTACTATGTATAATCTAAGATTTTTTTAGTAAATAACATACGAATAATATTCTAGACAGTATTAAGAGTTTAAATTTATATTGTTGTGCGGAAATAACTTATAAAGAATCCAGAAACGATTGAAATGCTCAAATGATACTCAGAATTGTATTATTTGCATTCTATATGCGTAATTACCATGTATAATCCAATATTTTTTAGTAAATAACATATGAATAATATTCTAGACAGTATTAAGAGTTTATATTAATATTGTTTTGCTGAAATAACTTATAATGAATTCCAAAACGATTGAAATGCTCAAATGATACTCAGAATTGTATTATTTGTATTTTATATGGGTAATTACCATGTATAATCCAATCTTTTTGAGTCAATAACGTATGAATCATATTTTTTTTTTACTTTATCATTTAAAAGAGGACTATTCTGATACAATGACTTAGAATGCTCTAAGAAACTATTGAAATGCTCAAATGATGCTCAGAATTGCATCATTTGCATTTTATGTGGATGATTACCATGTATAATCCAATCTTTTTGAACAAATGACATATGAATCATATTGTAGACAAATGTAGATTATTGTACTGGAATGACTCCGAATGAATTCAGATACGATTGAAATGCCCAAATGATACTCAGCATAGCATTATTTCAACTTTATATGCGTAATTAGCATGTATAATCCAATATTTTCGAGTAAATAACATATTAACCATATGCTAAACAGTATAAAGAGTCTAAATGTGGATTATTGTGCAAAGATGACTTGGAATCTATCCAGAAACGATTGAAATGATCAAATTATATTCATAGTTGCATTATTTGCAATTTATATGTGTAATTTACATGTATAATCCAATTTTTGGAGTAAATAATATATAAATCATACGATAAATAGTATAAAAATAGATTATTGTGATGAAATGGCTTGGAATGAATCCTGAAACGATTGAAATGCTCAAATGATACACATAATTGCGTTCTTTGCATTTCATATGTGTAATTCCATGTATAATCCAATATTTTTTATTAAATAATGTATGAATCATATTCTAGACAGTATAAAGAGTGTAGCTGAAGATAATTGTTATTAAACGATTTAGAATATATCATGAAACGATTGAAATGCTGAAATGATACTCAACACTGCATTATTTGCAATTTATTTGCATAATTACACTATATAATCCAATCTTTTTGAATAAATAACATTTGAATCATATTCTAGACAATATAAAGAGTTTAAATATAGATTATTGTGCTGAAATAATTTTGAATGAATCCAGAAACGGTTGAAATGCTGAAATGATACTCAGAAATGAATATTTCCACTTTATATGTGTCATTAGCATGTATAATCCAATCTTTTTTCAGTAAATAACATATGAAATATTATAGACAGTAGTAAGAGTTTAAATGTAGATTACTATGCAAAAATGACATTGAACGTATCAAAAAACGATTGAAATGCTAAAATGATTCTCAGTATTGCATTATTTGCAATTTCGATGTGTAATTAACAAATAAAATACAATCTTTTTGATATAACATATCAATCATATTCTAGACTTTGTAAAGTGTTTAAAATTTTATTATTGTGATGTAATGACTTAGTATCAATCCTGAAACGATTAAAATGCTCAAATGTTACACATAATTGCATTATTTACACTTTATATGCTTAATTACCAAGTATAATGCAATCTTTAGGAGTAAATGATACATGAATTCTATTATAAACAGTATAAAAAGATTAAATGTAGATTATTGTGCGGAAATTACTTGGAATGATTCCAGATACGATTGAAATGCTCAAATGACTCTCAGATTGCATTATTTGCAATTATATATGCGTAATTGGAAATTATAATCCATTTTTTTTAGTAAATAACATTTGAATCATATTCTTCACAGTATAAACAATTTAAATGTAGACTATTGTAAGAAATGATTTAGAACGAGTCCAAAAACGATTGAAATGCTCAAATGATACTCAAAATTTAATCATTTGCAATTTATATTTGTAATTACCATGTATAATGAAATCTTTTTGAGTAAATAGCATATTTGAATAATTTACTAGACAGAGTTAATAGTTTAAATGTAGATTGTTGCTGAAATTACTTAGACTGATTACAGAAACTATTGGAATGTTCAAATAATTCTCAGAATTGCATTATTTGCACTTTATGTGCGTAATTACCATGCATAATCCAATAATTTTTATTAAATAACATATTAATAATATTCTGGACAGTATAAAGAGCTTAAATATTGATTGAAATACAGAACTGATTGAAATGATTGAATACAGAACTGATTGAAATACTCAAATGATACTCATAATAGCATTATTTCCACTTTATATGTGTAATTACCATGTATAATGCAATATTTTTATTTAATTCTCAAATGAATGTTATTCTAGACTATAAAGAGATTAAACGTAGATTATTGTGCGAAAAAGATTTAGAATGAGCCAGAAAAGATTGAAATGCTCAAATGATACTAAGAATTGCATTATTTGCACTTTATGAGCGTAATTACCATGTATAATATTTTTTGTGTAAATAACATAAAAATCTTTTTCTACACATTCTTAAGAGTTCAAATATAGATTATTATGCTCAAATGACATACAATGTATCCAGGAACAATTTTAATGCTCAAATGAAACAAAGAATTGCATTCTTTGCACTTTATATGCGTTATCAACATGTATAACACAATCTTTTTTAGTAAATAACATATGAATAATATTCCTGACAGTACAAAGAGTTTAAATGTAGATTTTTGTGATAAAATAACTTAGAATGAATCCAGAAACGATTAAAATGCTCAAATAATACTCAGAATAGAATTATTTGCATTTTATATGCGTAATTACCATGTATAATCCAATCTTTTTGAGTAAATAACGTATGAATCAAATTCTAGACTGTATAAAGAGTTTAAATATAGATTATTGTGATGAAGTGACTTAGAATGAGTCCACAAACGATTGAAATGCTCAAATGATACTAAAAATGGCATTTTTTGCACTTTATATGCGTAATTATCATGTATAATCCAATATTTTTGAGTGAATAACATATGAATAATATTCTAGGCAGTATTAAGAGTTGAAATATAGATTGTTGTGCTGAAATTACTTAGATATACAGGAACTATTCAAATTCTCAAATGATACTCAGAATTGCATTATTTGCACTTTATACGCGTAATTACCATGTATAATCCAAATTTTTACTAAATAAAATATGAATAATATTAAGAGTTTAAATTTATATTGTTGTGCTGAAATAACTTATAATGAATCCAGAAACGATTGAAATGCTCAAATGATACTCAGAATTGTATTATTTGCATTTCATATGCGTAATGACCATTTATAATCCAATATTTTTTAGTAAATAACGTATGAATCATATTCTGTACTGTACAAAGCATTTAAAAGACGACTATTCTGATGCAATGACTTAGAATGCTCTAAGAAACGACTGAAACGATCAAATGATACTCAGAATTGCATTATTTGCAATTTATACATGTGATTTCCATGTATAATCTAATCTTTTTGATTAAATAACATATAAATCATACTATCAATAGTATAAAATAGTTTAATAGTAGATTTTTTTGTGATAAAATGGCTTGGAATGAGTCCTGAAACGACTGAAATGCTCAAATGATACTCAGAATTGCGTTATTTGCATTTTATATGTGTAATTCCATGTATAAGCCAATAATTTTGAGTAATAATATATGAATCATATTATAGACAATATAAAGAGTGTAACTGAAGATAATTGTGATGAAATGATTTAGAATACATCATGAAACAATTGAAATGCTCAAAGGATACTCAGAATTGCATTATTTTCATTTTATATGCGTAATTACAATGTATAATCCTATCTATTTGAACAAATAACATTTGACACATATTCTAGATATTATAAAGAGTTTAAATGTAGATTATTGTGCTGAAATGACTTAGAATGAATCTAGAAACTGTTGAAATGCTGAAATGATACTCAGAATTAAATATTTCCACTTTATATATGTAATTAGCATCTATAATCCAATCTTTTTCAGTAAATAACACACGAATAATATTATAGACAGTATTAAGAGTTTAAATGTAGATTACTATGCAAAAATGACATTGAACGTATCCAGAAATGATTGAAATGCTAAAATGATACTCAGTATTGCATTATTTGCAATTTTGATGTGTAATTAACAAATAAAATCCAATCTTTTTGAGTATATAACATATGAATCCTATTCTAGACTTTATAAAGTGTTTAAAAGTTTATTATTGTGATGTAATGACTTAGAATCATTCCTGAAACGATTAAAATGCTCAAATGTTACACAGAATTGCATTATTTATACTTTATATGCTTAATTACCAAGTATAATGCAATCTTTAGGAGTAAATGATACATGAATTCTATTATAAACAGTATAGAAAGATTAAATGTGCATTATTGTGCGGAAATTACTTAGAATGAGTTCAGATACGATTGAAATGTTCAAATGACTATCAGATTACATTATTTGCAATTTATATGCGTAATTGGAAAGTATAATCCATTATTTTAGTAAATAACATTTGAATCATATTCTTGACAGTATAAAGAGTTTAAATGTAGATTATTGTCGAAAATGATTTAGAATGAGTCCAAAAACAATTGAAAAGCTCAAATGAAACTCAGAATTGCATCATTTGCACTTTATATGCGTAATTAATGTATAATCCAATCTTTTTGAGTAAATAATATATGAATCATATTCTAAATAGTGTAAAGAGTTTAAAAGTAGATTATTGTGATGGAATGACTTAGAATAAATACCGAAACGATTGAAATGCTCAAATGATACTCAGAATTGCATTCTTCGCACATTTATATGCGTAATTTCCATGTATAATCCAATATTTTTGAGTAAATGACATATGAATGTTATTCTAGACAGTATAAAGAGATTAAATGTAGATTATTGTTCGGAAAAGACTTAGAATGAGTCCAGAAACGATTGAATTGCTCAAATGATACTCAGAATTACATTCTTTGAATTTTATATGTGTAACTACCATGTATAATCCAAGCTTTTTGAGTAAATAATATATTAACCATGTTATAAACAGTATTAAAGAGTTTAAATATAGATTATTGTGCAAAAATGAATTAGAATGTATCCAGAAATGATTGCAATGCTGAAATGATGCTCAGAATTGTATTATTTGCAATTTATATGTGTAATTACCATGTATAATCCAACTTTTTTACACAAATTACATATGAATCATATTCTAGACATTATAAAGAGTTTAAAGGTAGATTACCATTAATGGTGTTGTTCTTCCATGGAAAGTGGTGAAGGAGCACGGGAAAAACTTGATTAGGTTGCTATAGTGGAGAAATCATGTCAGGAGGCCGAAAAAAGCACTACGGCAGGCTGGCTGCTCCTCACGAGGGAATTCAATCCCATCGAGTGGGATCGGGAAAGGAGACTAGAAGGGGAAGGGTTCAGTACTGGACTCCTCCATTTCTTCATTTTTGTTCACTTTTTCATTTTAAATCAGATCACACGATCCAAATAATTCAATAAGTGAAATAATTTTCAAACAAAACGATTCCTGACCAAAAAAATTAATCCAAGAACATAGAAATATTGAAAATTTTAATCCCTACAATTCTAACTGATATATTAATAGGTTTTATTGAAAGTATCATTATTAAAAAAAATTGGTGAATATTTTTTTTTTCTGATTTTTAAGACTTATAAAATGCTTATTTAAGAAACTCCAAGTTTCCGATCCGAGTCACCTGATTTTTTACGAGTCATCCGATTCAACTCCTTGATCCCACACTCCTCCTAGTCCGAATCCGAGTTTCAAAACCATTATTAAGAGTTTAAAAATAGAATATTGTGCAAAAATGACTTATAATGAATCAAAAAACGATTGAAATGTTCAAATAATATGAGGAATTGCATTATTTCCACTTTATATGTGTAATTAGCAAGTATAATCCAATCTTTTTGAGTAAATAATATATGATTTATATTCTAGACAGTATAAAGGGTATATTATTGTGGTGAAATGACTTATAATGAATCCATAAATGATTGAAATGCTCAAATGAGAGTCAAATTTGGATTAATTGCAATTTATATCCGTAGTTACCATTTATAATCCGATCTTTTTGAGTAAATAACGTATGAATCATACTCTAGACATTATAAATAGTTTAAATGTAAATTATTGCAATGAAATGACATAGAATGAATCAAAAAACGATTGAAAAGCTCAAATGATATTCAGAATTGCATTATTTCCTTTTTATATGGCATAATTACCATGTATAATCCAATCTTTTTGAGTAAATAACATATGAATCATATTCTTGACAGTCTAAGGAGTTTAAATGTAAATTATTGTGCATAAAAGATTTAGAATAAATCCAGAAACGATTGAAATGCAAAAATGATACTCAGGATTGCATTATTTGCACTTATATACCTATAATTACCATGTATGATATTTTTGAGTAAATAACGTATGAATCATATTCTACCCAGTACGAAGAGTTTAAAGGTAGATTATTTTTCAGAAATGATTAAAATGCACAAATGATACTCAGAATTGTATTATTAGAATTTGATATGAGTAATTACCACGTATAATCTACTATTTTTTAGTAACTAAGGTATAAATGATATTGTAGACAGTATAAAGAGATTAAATATAGATGACTGTAATGAAATGACTTCGAATGAATCCAGAAACGATTGAAATGCTCAAATGACACTCAGAATTGTATTATTTGCAATTAATCTCCGTAATTACCATTTATAATCCGATATTTTTGAGTAAATAACATAAGAAGCATATTACTGACAGTATAAAGAGTTTAAATGTTGATTATTGCGACGGAATGACTTAGAATGAATCTACAAACGATTGAAATACTCCAATGATACTCAGAATCATATTCAAGACAGTACAAAGAGTTTAAATGTAGATTATTGTGCTGAAATGACTTAGAATGAAGCCCGAAAAGATTGAATTGCTCTAATGAAAATCAGAATTACATAATTTGCACATTATATGCGTAATTACCAAACATATTCATATATTTTTAAGAAAATAACATATGAATGATATTCTAGACAGTATAAATGTTTAAATATAGATTATTGTGCTGAAATGAGTTAGAATGTATCCAGAAACGTTTGAAATGCTCAAATGATACTCAGAATTGCATTTTTTGCATTTTATATGCAAAATTTGCTTGTAAAATCCAATATTTTTGAGTAAATAACATATGAATCATATTCTAGACAGTATAAAGACTTTAAATACAGATTATTGTGATGAAATGACTTAGAATGTAACCCAAATTGCTTGAAATGATGAAATGATACTCAGAAGTGCATTATTGGCACTTTCTATGCGTAATTAGCATGTATAATCCAATCTTTGTGAGTAAATAAAATATGAATCATATTATAGACAGCATAAAAGAGCTTAAATGTAGCTTATTGTGAAAAAATGACTTAGAATGAATCCAGAAACGATTAAAATGCTCAAATGAAACTGAGAATTGCATTATTTGTACTTTATATGCGTAATTAAAATTTATAATCGTATATGTTTGATTAATAAAATATGAATCATATTCTTCACTGTATAAAGATATTAAATGTAGATTATTTGGTGGAAATGACTTAGAATGAATCCAGAAACGTTTGAAATTCTCAAATGCTACTCAGAATTTTATTATTTGCATTTTATATACGTAATTACCATGTATAATCAAATATTTCTGAGTAAATAATGTATGAATGATATTCTTAACAGTATAAATAGTATAAATTTAGATTACTGTAAGGAATTGACTTAGAATGAACCCAGAAACAAATGAAATGCTTAAATGATACTCAGAATTGTATTATTTGCACCTTATAATCCAATCCTTTTAAGTAAATAACATATGAATGATATTCTAGACAGTACAGAATGTTTAGATATAGATTATTGTGCAAAAATGACTTCGAATGTCTCCATAAATGATTGAAATTCTAAAATGATACTCAGAATTGCGTTATTGGCACTTTCTATGCGTAATTAGCATGTATAATGCAATTTTTTTGAGTAAATGAAATATGAATGCTATTCTAGACAGTATAAAGAAATTAAATATAGATTATTGTACGGAAATGACTTAGAATGAGTCCAGAAACGATTGAAATGCTCAAATGACATATGAATCATATTCTAGACATTATAAAGCGTTTAAATGTAGATTATTGTGATGAAATGACTTAGAATGAATCCAGAAACTATTGAAATGCTGAAATGATAATCAGAATTGCATTATTTTCCACTTTATATGCGTAATTAGCATGTATGATCCAATATTTTTGAGTAAATAACATATGAATAATATTATAGACAGTGTTAAGAGTTTAAATGTAGATTATTATACAAAAATGACATAGAATGTATCCAGAAACGATTCAAATGCTTAAATGATACTCAAGAATTGCATTATTTGCATTTATACATGTAATTAACATGTATAATCTACTCTTTTTTTTTAGTAAATAGTATATCAATCATATTCTAGACAGTATAAAGAGTTTAAAAGAAGATTATTGGGATCAAATTAATTAAAATTAATATTGAAACAATTGCTCAAATGATACTTAGTTTCATTGTTTCCACATTATATGCGTAATTACCATGTATAATCCAATCTTTTTGAGTAAATATCATTTGAATAATATTCTACACAGTATTAAGCAGTTTAATATAGATTATTGTGCTGAAATGAATTAGAATAAATCAGAAAAACGATTGAAATGCCCAAATGATACTCAAAATTGTATTATTTACAATTTATATGCGTAATTACCTTGTATAATCCTATCTTTTTGAGTAAATAACACATGAATTGATCAGCGATTTTCATGCACACATTTAAGCCCTAATTATGTCTTAAATTTTATTAAATATTGCATATTTTAATAATAATTTTATTTTTTAGGTAGAAGATTGGTACTTCTGTTGCTCCTGTGTGTTTACAGGTTCTCGACGATGATTTTTGCTATTTTCTGATGATTTCTGGCTATTTTGGACTTCATTTCGGAATGGATCGAGATAGCTTCTTCATCCCAGCCCAGACTGCCGTCAAACGGACTGCTTGCCACCTTAGACAAACCGTTTGGCTGTTTCAGAACCGACATGCATCCAGAGCATTCTATTTTTGCTGAGACACGAACTTCCACATTTGCTGCAAGATTCAGATGGTCTTACCACGACCAGACCGACTTAGATGATGCCTTGAAGGTTATAAAAAGGAGGCAGAGCCCCAGATTTTGGATATGACGTTTTTCTGCGGAGGAGCTTTCAAACCCTAGCCTGAGAGACCTTCAAACGAGCCGTTTGGACACCTCAGACGGACCATTTGAGACTGCCAGATTGCAGACGGAAGAAACAAAGTTGAATTCTGTTGTAATTCCTCTTTTAATTTCTTATGTAGTGGAGAAACCTTGTTTGTTTACCGTTATTTGATACTATGTTAGAGTAATTTGTAGTCTAAGGGGCAATGGTAGGGAACCAATTTTATGTAGTTATTTTTTATATAATTTAGTTGGAGTTTATGTTATTTTCTTGTGATTCCTATCTTTTGATTTTAATTGCAATGTGATTCATGAATTGCTTAAGTAGAACTGATTAGACCGATTAGATTAAAGCCTTATCTAGTATAAAGTAATTAAATGTAGATAATCATGCAAAAATGACTTAGAATGAATCCAGAAACGATTGAAATGCTCAAATGATACTCAGAATTGCATTATTTGCATTTTATATGCGTAATGCGTAATTACAATGTATAATCCTATCTTTTTTGAGTAAATGATATGTGAATGATATTCTAGATAGTATAGAGAGTTTAATTGTAAATTATTGTTCGGAAATGACTTAGAATGAATCCAGAAACGATTGAAATGCTCAAATGATACTCAGAATTGCGTTATTTGCACTTTATATGCATAATTATCATATATAATCCAATCTTTTTGAGTAAATAAAATATGAATCATATTATAGAATGTATGAAGAGTGTGCAAAAAGGACTTAGAAAGTTAGAATGGATCCAGAAACGATTAAAATGCTCAAATGACACCGAGAATAGCATTATTTGCACTTTATATGCGTAATTAAAATGTATAATCCTATCTTTATAAGTAAATAAAATATGAATATCATATTATAGACAATATGAAGGGTTTAACCATAGCTAATTGAGCAGAAATGACTTAGAATGAATGTAGAAACAATTGAAATGCTCAAATAATACTCAGAATAGCATTATTTGCAATTTATATATGTAATTACCAAGTATAATCCAATCATTTCGAGTAAATAACCGATGAATCAAATTATGAACAGTATAAAGAGCTTAAATGTAGATTATTATAATGAAATTACTTAGAATTAATCCAGAAACGATTGAAATGCCCAAATAATACTCGGAATTGCATTTTGTATGCGTAATTACCATTTATAATCCAATTTTTTTGAGTAAATGACATGTGAATGATATTCAATCAGTATAAAGAGTTTAAATGTAGATTATTGTTTAGAAATGCTTAGAATGAATCTAGATACGATTGAAATGCTCAAATAATACTAAGATTTGCATCATTTGCACTTTATATGCGTAATTACCACGTATAATCCAATCTTTCTGAGTAAGTAACGTATAAATCATATTTTAAATAATATAAAGTGTTAAAATGTAGATTTTGTTGATAAAATTTAATAAAATAAATCCAGCAACAATTGAAATGCTCAAATAATGCTCAGAATAGCATTATTTGCACTTTATATGTGTAATTACCATATATAATCCAACCTTTTTGAAAAAAATTACATATGAATCATATTCTAGACAGTATAAAGAGTTTAAATGTAGATTATTGTGATGAAAAGACTTAGAATGCATCAAGAAACATTTGAAAAGCTCAAATGACACTAAGAATTGCATTATTTGCAATTTATATGCGTAATTAAAATATATCATTCAATCTTTTTGAAAAAATGACATATGAATCATATTCTAGACAATATAAAGAGTAAATGAAGATTATTGTGATTAAATGACTTAGAACGCATCCTAAAACAATTGAAATGCTCAAATTATTCTCATAGTTGCATTATTTGCATTTTATATGCGTAATTACCATGTTTAATACAATATTTTTGAGTAAATTACAAATGAATGTTATTCTAGACTGTATAAAGATATTAAATGTAGATTGTTGTGCTGAAATGACTTAAAAAATAAATCCAGAAACGATTGAAATTCTCAAATGATACTCTGAATTACATTATTTGCATTTATATGCGTAATTACCATGTATAATCCAATCTTTTTGAAACAAATAACATATGAATAATATTCTAGATATTATAAAGAGTTTAAATGTAGATTATTGTGCTGAAATTACTTAGAATTTATACAGACACGATCAAAATACTGAAATGATACTCAGAATTGAATTATATCCATTTTACATGCGTAATTTATCCAATATTTTTGAGTAAATAACATATGAATAATATTATAAAAAGTATAAAGAGTTTAAATGTAGATTATTGTGCTGAAATTACTTAGAATGAATCCAGAAATGATTGAAATGCTCAAATGATGCTCAGAATTGCATTATATGCACTTTATATGCTTAATTACGATGTATAGTCCAAAATTTTTGAGTAAATGACATGCGAATGATATTCTAGACAGTACAAAATGTTTAAATGTAGATTATTGTCCGGAAATCACTTAGAATGAATCCAGAAATGATTCAAATGCTCAAATGATATTCTGCAATTTATCTGCATAATTACCATGTATAATCCTATCATTTTGTGTAAATAACATATGAATCATATTATAGATTCTATAAAGAGTTTAAATGTATATTATTGTGCTGAAATGATTTAGAATGAATCCAAAAATTACTGAAATTCTCAAATGATACTCTGAATTATTATTTGCATTTTATATGCATAATTACCACGTATAATTTAATATTGTTGAGTAAATGACTTATGAATGATATATTCTAGACAGTATAAAGAGATCAAATGTAGTTTATTGCAATGAAATGACTTAGAATGAATCCAGAAACAGTTGAAATTTTGAAATGAAACTCAGAATTGCATTATTTACAATTTATATGCTTAATTAGCATGTATAATCCAATCCTTTTAAGTAAATAACATATGAATCATATTATAGATAGTATAAAGAGTTTAAATGAAGATTATTGTGGTGAAATGACTTAAATGAATCCAGAAATGATTGAAATGCTCAATTGATACTCAAAATTGCATTATTTGCAATTTATATCTGTAAATACTTACCATTTATAATCAGATCTTATTTATTGAGTAAATAAGATATGAATCATATACAGCATAACGAGTTTTAATGTAAATTATTGCGATGAAATGATTTAGAATGAATCTAGAAATGATCGAAATGCTCAAATGATACTCAGAATTGCATAATTTGCATTTTATATGCGTAATTATCATGTATATTCCAATATTTTTAAGTAAATAACATATGAATGATATTCTAGACAGTATAAAATATTTACATATAGATTATTGTGCCCAAATGAGTTAGAATTAATCCAGAAACGATTGAAATTATCAAATGATACTCAGAATTGCATTATTTGCAATTTATATACGTAATTTGCATGTATAATCCATTCATTCTGAGTAAATAACATATGAATAATATTTTAGACAGCATAAAAAGTTTAAATGTAGATTATTGTGGTGAATTGACTTAATTCAATCGAGAAAATATGGAAATGCTCAAAAGATAGTCAGAATTGCGTTATTTGCAATTTATATCCGTAATTACCATTTATAATCCGATCTTTTTGAGTAAATAAGATATTAATCATATTATAGACAGTATAAAGAGTTTAAATGTAGATTATTGCGATGTGACTTAGAAGTGAATCTATAAATGATTGAAATGCTAAAATTATACTTAATTGTTTCCATTTTATTTACTTAATTACCATGTATAATCCAAATTTTTGAGTAAATAATATATGAATCATATTCTTGACAGTATAAATAGTTTAAATGTAAATTATAGTGCTGAAAGGATTTAGAATGAATCCAGAAACGATTGAAATGCCCAAATTATACTCAGAATTGCATTATTTGCACTTTACATGCTTAATTACCTTGTATAATCCAATATTTTTGAGTAAATAATATATGAATCATATTAGAGATAGAATATAGAGTTTAAATGTTGATTATTGTAATGAAATGACTTAGAATGAATACAAAAACAACTGAAATGCTCAAATGATACTTACAATAGCATTATTTGTTGTTTATATGTGTAATTACCATGTATAATCCAATCTTTTTGAGTAAATGACAAATGAATCAAATTCTGGACTGTATAAAGAGTTTAAATGTAGATTATTGTGCCGCAATGACTTACAATGAATCCAGAAACGATTGAAATGCTCTAATGAAACTCTGAATTGCATTATTTGCACTTTATATGCGTAATTACCATGTATAATCCAATCCTTTTTAGTAAATAAAATATCAATGATATTCTAGACAGTATAAAATGTTTAAATATAGATTATTGTGCTGAAATGAGTTAGAATGAATCCAGCAACGATTGAAATGCTCAAATGATACTCAGTATTTGCAATTTATATGCGTAATTTGTATGTATAATCCAATCTTTTTGAGTAAATAGCACGTGAATCAAATTCAACACAGTATAAAAAGTTTAAATATAGATTATTGTGATGAAATTACTTAGAATGAATTCTGAAAGGATTAAAAGACTCAAATGATACTCAGAATTGCATAATTTGCACCATCTATGCGTAATTAAAATTTATAATCCAATCTTCTTTTGAGAAAATAAACTATGAATAATTTTCTAGACAGTATAAAGACTTTAAATGTAGAATATTGTGCTTAAATGACTTAGAATGAATTCTGAAACGATTGAAATGATCAAATGATACTCAGAATTGCATTATTTGCACTTTATATGCGTAATTACCTTGTATAATCCAATCTTAGCATATGAATGAAATTCTAGACAGAATACAGAGTTTAAATGTAGATTATGTGGTGAAATGACTTAGAATGAACCTATGTTCAAATGACTTAGAACTATTGACATGCTCAAATGATACTCAGAATTGCATTATTTGCACTTTATATGCATAATTTACCTTGTATAATCCAATATTTTTGAGAAAATAATATATGAAAGATAACATAGACAGTATAAAGAGTTTAAATGTAGATTATTGTGAAATGACTTAGAATCCAGAAACGATTTAAATGCTGAAATGATACTCAAAATTGAATTATATCCATTTTATTTACGTAATTAGCATGTGTAATGCAATCTTTTTTAGTAAATAACATATGAATAATATTCTAGTCAGTATTAAGAGTTTTAATGTAGATTATTGTGAACAAATGACTTCGAATATATCCAGAAATGATAGAAAATTAGAAATACTTAATTGATGCTCAGAATTGCGTTATTCGCAATTTATATGCGTAATTAACAAGTATAATCCAACTTTTTTTAGTAAATAACATAAGAATCATATTCTCGACAATATAAAGAGTTTAAAAGTGGATTGCTGTGCTGAAATGACTTTGAATGAATCACAAAACAATTGAAATGCTGAAACGATACTCACAATTGCATTATTTGCACTTTCTATGCGTAATTATCATATATAATCTAGTCATTTTGAGCAAATGAAATATGAATGATATTCTAGACAGTATAAAAAGTTTTAATACAAATTATTGTGGCGAACTGATTTTAAATAAATCGAGAATCGATTAAAATGCTCTAATGATACTCAGAATTTCATCATTTGCAATTTATATCCAAAATTAACATTTATAATCCAATCTTTTTGAGTAAATAACAGATGAATCCTATTGTTGATGGATAAAGGCAATATAGCAATTACCATATAAGTAGTTACCATATAAGTAATGATGGATGAAGGCAATATAGCAATTACCATATAAGTAGTTACCATATAAGTATTTACCTAAATTTCTATTACCTAAATTTCAATTTGAGCCGTGTAATATTTAGGATATTTATTTCCATTTAATTAGTTACCTAATATTGTTTAATGAAAATAAATATAAAGGAGTTGCGAGCAAATTGTAAAAGGGACAGAAGATATTAATTTTGAAATTCAGCATTAGCCATTTGTTAATTTGAGAATCTGTGTGATATCAATCAAAATCTCTCTTGTTCATATTTTCCCACTGTCTTTCTCTATCGTGCGTGCATCAATTGTGGATAGCATAAAGAGTTTAATTGTAGATTATTGTGCTGACATTACTTAGAATGAATCCAGAAACGATTGAAATGCTGAAATAATACTCATAATTGCATTATTTTCACTTTATATGCGTAATTACGATGTATAATCCAGTTTTTTTTTATTAAATGACATTTGAGTGATATTGTAGACAGTATAAAGAGTTTAAATGTTGCTAATTGTGATGAAATGACTTAGAGTGAATCCAGAAAAGATTGAAATGCTCAAATGATACTCAGAATTGCATAATTTCACTTTATATGTGTAATTACCATATATAATCCAATCGTTTTCAGTTAATAACATACGAATAATATTCTAGTAAAGTATTTAATTGAATATTATTGTGATGAAATGACTTAGAATGCATCAAGAACAATTGAAATTCTCAAATGATAATCAGAATTGCATTATTTGCATTTTATATGCGTAATTACTATGTATAATCTAATTTCTTTGAACAAATAACATATAAATCATATTCTAGACATTATAAAGAGTTTAAATGTAGATTATTGTGCTGAAGTGACTTAGAATGAATCTAGAAACGATTGAAATGCTGAAATGATACTCAGAATTGAATTATATCCATTTTATATGCATAATTAGCATGTATTATCCAATCTTTTTGAGTAAATAACATATGAATCATTTTCTAGACAGTATAAAGAGTCTAAATGTATATTATTGTGTTGAAATGACCAAGAATGAATCCAGAAACAATTGAAATACTCTAATGAAACTCAAAATTGCATTATTGGACTTTTAAATGCGGAATTGCCATGTATAATCCAATGTTTTTAAGTAAATAACATATGAATGATATTCTAGACAATATAAAATTTTAAAAAATAGATTATTGTGCTGAAATGAGTTAAAATGTACCCAAAAATGATTGAAATGCTAAAATGATACTCAAAATTGTATTATTTGCAATTTTTATGCGTAATTTGCATGTATAATCCAATCTTTTTTTAGTAAATAACATAAGAAAATGATTCGACAAAGTATAAAGAGTTTAATAGTATATTATTGTGATGAAATGACTTTTGAATAAATCCTGAAAAAATTAAAATGCTCAAATGATACTTAGAATTGCATAATTTGCACTTTCTATGTATAATTGCCATGTATAATCCAATCTTTTTTGAGAAAATAAAATATGAATCATGTTCTAGACACTATAAAGAATTTAAAGGTAGATTATTGTGCTGAAATGACTTAGAATTAATACAGAAACGATTGAAATGATCAAATGATACTTAGAATTGCATTATTTGCACTTTATATGCGTAATTTAATTGTATAATCCATTCTTAACATATGAACGATAATCTAGACATAATAAAGAGTTTAAATGTAGATTATTGGATTGAAATGACTTAGAATAAATCCTAAAAATGATTGAAATGCTCAAATGATACACAAAATTATATTATTTCCACTTTATATGCGTAATTACCATATATAATCAAATATTTTGAGTAACTAACATACAAATGATATGCTAGAAAGTATAAAGAGTCTAAATGTAGATATTTGTGCGGAAATGACTTAGAATGAATCCAGAAACAATTGAAATGCTCAAATAATAATCATAATTGCATTATTTACATTTTATATTCGTAATTCGCAAGTATAATCCAATCTTTTCAAGTAAATAATATATGAATCATATTCTAGATAGTATAAAGAGTTTATATTTAGGTTATTATGATGAAATGACTTAGAATAAATCCAGAAACGATGGAAATTCACAAATGATACTCAAAATTGCATTATTTGTATTTATATGCGTAATTATCATTTACAACTCAATCTTTTTAAGTAAATGACATTTGAATGATCATCTAGACAGTATAAAAGGTTTAAATATAGATTATTGTAATGAAATAACTTAGAATGAATACTGAAACGATTATAATGCTCAAATAATACTCAGAATTGCATTATTTACACTTTATATGCGTAATTACCATGTATAATCCAATCCTTTTGAGTAAATAACATATGAATGATATTCTGGACAGTATAAATAGTTTAAATGTAGATTATTGTGATTAAATGACTTAGAATGAATTCAGAAACGATTTAAATATTTAAATGAAACTCAAAATTGTATTATTTGTAATTTGTATGCATAATTACTATGTATAATCTAAATTTTTAAATAAATAAGATATGAATCTTATTTTTGACAATATAAAGAGTTTAAATTTAAATTATTGTGATGAAATGACTTAGAATGAATCCTACATATGATCTAATATGGTATTTTTAATATTTTTTTTCTTCAAATGATTCAATGCCATAGAAATGCGTAAAAAAAGTAAACGTGGAAACAAATTTTTCTGCGCCTCGTTGGGATTTTTTTTTTATTCTGTGAATTAAGAAGAAAAGTATATTTTGATTTTATAGACGTGCAATTTCTCTATGGCTTCGTTTGGATGGTGTGGAAATAAGAGGAATAAGGGAAGAAGTAGGGAAAAAGTATTGGGAAGTGTGTAATTTTGTGAAGAGTTTAAATTGTTTATAATAAATTTACTTTCTTATTCTCTTATTTTCTCTAATTCTTAGACGGAGCCTATAGAAAGAACCTAGTATTTTGTTTATGAGGATTATATAGACCTTAGGTAACGACGAATAGGCTGTATACAATTGTTTGATTTGCGGATGGAAGTTTTTCCATTTTGTGGAGTATACATACACAAATATATAAACAGTCAAATGTTTCTACATTTGTAACGTTGAACCCCAAATAATGCCAAAAAATAATCTTGACTTTTTAATTTTCATTGCAAGTAAATGGCTGTTATTGAATTCTTTGAGTAATGATAGAATCAAACATATAGGACGTCAAACACGATCCAAACGTAGCACATTAAAATTTCAAACGGTCGATTCAAACCGCTCAATATGATCTCTATATTAAAATATCTTTGATAATCAAATTTTATATTTTTTTCATATTTTCTAACTATTTTTTCGAATTTTCAAAATTGAAGGGTTCGGAAATTTTTAGATTGAGCATATTGAAAAATTCCAAAAAAATAGTAAAAATTTTTGAAAAATATAAAATTTAGTCTCCATGATGATTTTATAACACAGAACAATTTGAGCGGTTTGGATCGGCCATTCCAATTTTAAAAATTAAAATTTCATCGCGTTGGACAAGTGTATATGTTTGACACTAGCAACTCCCGAATTCTTTTATGTTAAAAAAAGAAATATGAAGAGGAAAAAATAGGCGATGAATTGCGATTAAGCAAATCCTACAGAATCATATTATTTTAGACGAAAATTATTATTACAATAATATTTAGATGGAAATTATTATTTTTTAGACGTAGAATATTGAAGTTGGAATTCTTAACATCGGATTTTCAAAGTCTGATATTGCAATAATATTTAAAATTCATATTATTTTAGTATCAAAATTTTCTTATATTTTAATAATAATTTTAATCTTTCGGAACTTCTAACATGTCGTATTCTTTTTGAGGGAGCAAATGAAATCTCCTCCCGTGCAGGATGGTGCAGCGCACCTAATTCCGCAGGATGGTGCACCGTCATGCGCGCGAGCAGATTTCCGCAGATTAGGATGGCCCCGAAAATGCATCTCTTTTGACTCAAGTTTCAGGGATCACCACGTGGCAGAACAGTTTCATGCAATGTAATATTTCAGATGGTATTGGTCTAATTATTAATTGAAAAAACCTATATATCCTGAATGAGGAATGAACAGTGCCGAGCTGTGTTGTGCTAATTTTTTTTGGTGTGGTTGTTTATGTGGTGGGTTGGTTTCCCGTGAAACGAAGCCTTCGTTGGGTTGCTACATGAATGTTCAGATTGTGGCTTCAATTCGTGATCCTGGTTGGGCAGGGCAGTAATTTGGTTAAATAATTGTGTGGAGTTGGCGTTCTCTGTTTGCACAACACCCAATCTTAATTTCTGTTCATGTGGGTCCAATTCATATGAGGCAACGATTTTAATTGGTGCGCCATGCCTTAGTAAGTCCCGTCTGCATCCCGTCGTTCCAATGTGGCCAACCTAAATGTTGCCTTTCCAATGACTGTAAGTCATTTTTTCGCCTTATCGTGATTCGCCATATAGTGTGCACTTTGGTGTGCACCACAGCTTGCTTCCTCTTTTGGTTTGGATGGTGCGCATGGTTTACAGATTAGAAGTCTGTGTGCGATATCTTGCGGAGGATCTCCCTTCTCCTGTGGTCCTAACAAACATACGGTGTATGGATCCCAATTGTTCACCGTGTAGGCAATACGGATGTTACAATGCGGTCAGGTTTTTATCCCAACTCTTCCCCTCGGGCAGCCATGTGCAAGAGGAATGTTGGTGGGGCCTGCTTCTGCTGCGATCTGTGGTATGGCTAGATGCGTTCTAAACAAGTGTGCCTTCTGTTCCTGCGCATGCACTGCTGGCTGGGGCCAGGTGTTCCATGGTTCATGGGCCAGCAGGGTGGTTTGTGTTCACGATTGGCATTGCCTGCCGCCCAACTGATGTCTATTGGATGCTCACTACTCACTCTGCCATTTTCAGCGTATTGTTCACTGCCTGGTCCAGGCACAGCATATTCCTGAAAATCTCTCTTCTAAGATTGGCTGTGGGGCCAATTGTCAGAATGCATTCCCTGCTCTCACTCTGTGTTCCAATTGTAGGGCTAAACCTTTACCATTGCATTGGTCTATTAAAAACCCTTCCCCTCCTTCCTTCCTTGTATCCTCCGTCAGTGTTCGCTTGGTGTATTTAGAAGGTTAAGGTTCCTTCTTTGCATCTTATTCTGTTGTTATTAGTTGCAACAATGAAATGGTTGATTTCTTCCAATGCGGATTATTTCCGGATGTAATGTGTCATTCGATGTATAATTGATACTAATTTTTTCGTTTGGTTAAAAAATGTAAGGTTGTGCGATTTGCTTCCTGAGACAGCTCTCCAAGTGTGTTGTCCGCCTATTTGTCAAGATTTCTTCTTCTCCGCCCAAGGTTAGTGATTTCTTCGTTGCAGTTTACATTTCTATGTGTGATTGTTTGTGCTATTATTGTTCTTGAGTTTTTTTAGGATTATTAGTTATGCAGTATATGCTTTCACGCTTGCTGAATTGTTCTCTTTGTGAGCATGTTTTTGTTAGAATATGTGATACCATCCACAAACTTCATTACAAATACCTCCACTGTGTAATTCCTTATTAACTTATCAATTGTTCAACTTCTTCTAATGCAATGAAACTTTCAATCATATCCAATCCTTATTCATTCAAATAAATTGACAACGAACATCAACTAAAAAACATATTAGTCCCTCATAACAAACATAACAACCCTCGGGCAAATTTCATTAAAATATCAATGTGTATAAAATGAACAATATTTATTTAAGCCCATATGTTTATTGTTTGACAATTATTTTTTTTTAGTTATATTGGTTGAAGATTCTAAATACAGAGGGAGAAGTTATAGAATCATCAAAATTTCAGTACTACGTAATAAAAATTTCTTCCTAAGAATTAATAGTGCTTTATATCATGTAACAATAATAATAGAATTCTTATAGTCCACAACATAGGATTAATACTGCTTTATATCATGTAATAATAATAATAGAATTCCTATAGTCCACAACATAAGATTAATAGTGCTTTATATCATGTAATAATTTATTTATTCCTTACAATTCTTACTTATTGGAACATTTACAAACTGCTAACTTACTCAAATAATATAACACTATCCAAGTCCACCACCTGCACAACAACAGCACCCCACAAAATTTTAAACACCACGCAACGTACAACATAAATTACAGGTCGCGGCGGAGCCGCGACTTAAGAATCTAGTGTTTATAATGGTTTCAAATTAAACAGCTACAGAATTAAGAACGGAGGCTTGTTTTCTATTATTATTTTGCGCGTGAACCTTAAAAAACTTGTAATTTTAAAAAAAATCTAAAAACTTGAAGTACGGAAGATATTAAAATATATTGTGTAATAACAAATAGAACAAAGATTCGAACACAATGAAAAATGGATTTAATTTTTTTGTTGTAAAACTAGTTAAACTGGATGGTTGAAAGATCGATAAAAAATTATAATAATGTTTATCATTTTGGGGTGTATACTTTTATTAGAATTAAGAAAATAACATGTATATTGAAAATAACATGACTAATATTGCTCATAGCTTTTAATGTATGGCATAATGATCATTTGTACATACAAAAATAACAATTATCCAGCCACAGTATAATAATTTAATTACTTTCACTAATTCCAAATACATGTCCTTTGATTTGCAAACAATGTGCAAAACATTTTTTTTGTCTTTTTAACTTGTTACCAATACTTTAATAGAAGTTATCTTTTAAAATTTCTTTTATAACTAAATTTATTTTGCGAAATTTTTTATTTTGAATAAGTAAAAGAAAATTAGCTTAGACAGAAAGACACATTTTCTTTAATATATACTAAGTTTTCTATTTTAAATATAAATATTTAAATAAATTGAAACCACAAATTAAAAATCCACCTCACCAGACATGGCAAATAAAATACAGACTTCTTAACTTTACACTAAAATTGGAGTCGATTTCTTTTTTATGATTAATTGGAGTCAATTTAGTGCACATTAAATGACAGCTAGTTGCACCGTACTAACATCGTCTCCGAAAGCCCAACTGGAGAGATGTCTGAATTTCAAGGATAAACATCTCCGAAATATGACGACACCAAGCCGCCCCCTTTTACTCTCCTAACTTTTGTGTAGAGGCGCCTCCGTCTCTGTGTTCTCTTATTCTAGCAATCGTATCATAGTCGGAAACTAATATATTTCCTTTTTTCTCTTGTTCTGCGCCTTTGTGTGCTCCGTGAATTTTGTTAGGTTAGATAATTGCCTAATTGGTATTTGCATCTTAATCTTTATTTATGTTCTCTATCTCTCGATCATTTCAGTCTGCATCTCACTTTAATTGTATTTTATTTGTTTTGGAAATAACAGAGAACATAGTCAAAGAATGGATGATGTGGATTACAAGCATACTGTAAGCCAAATTAACCTTCCTCTCTGCGTTGTTGCATTTATTTAATTAGTCTTATTTTTTAACGCTGTTTTCTTATCCTTTTCTTTTCTAATTTTTCTTTGAGCGAAATGGATAAACCTAAACTTTTTATTATTGGTTGCTGTTTCATTATCTTTTAAAGTTAATTAGGTTTGGACGTGTTTGTATTTATTAACAGTTGCATTTTAACATATCTATTGACAGAGAAATTTGACATGGGATGCATGTATGTTTGGATCATTTCTAATGTCAGTTTTCTATCAAATTATCAATGCATAGGAGGTAGTATTTTTATGCTTCACATTATCCTTGAAAAAGGACCACAACTTAGTTTTCTCAGCGACCGACTGCCATGTGATAAGTTTAAATTGACAACTTTTCAGGTTTCTAAAGAAACATATAAACAAAGCCCAAGAAGGGATCTACTCAGAAGCTTTGGATCTGCCATCATAACTACAGGGGAGAGAACTTACAAGAAAATCGAAGAACAAAATGGGACGATCGGATGGCTAGCTCGAAAGCTCGCATTTATTGCATTTCCGATTTTATGGTGGATAAGATTTCAATGGTTGTCACAGCTTTCGTTCATTGACAAGCAAATCCAGACTGTCGAATGGATCATCTGTAAGATCTTCCCTCAATCTGAATTGATCTTTTCAAAGATTGACAGCCTTGCCAGATTCGCAGATTCTGTGCCTGATAAGCTTGACAATGTCATAAATGCAATAGGTGATTTTGTTGGCGATTTACCAGGGTTTTCGGCATTTGATTGGGCTAGGGAAGTTATAGAGGAGATATTTAAAAACATGGTGAGCTTGATACCAGATTTTGGTTCAAGTTATGCTGATAAATCAGTAAATCATGACATGATCTTGGCATATGAGATGGATGAAAATCTGAGAAAGACGAGAGATGAGATAAAGGAAGGGATTATAAATGCAGAGGAGAGCTTCAAGGAGGGAGTTGAATATTTGGAGAGAATGAAGGCAGTTGAGAGTGAGGGAATAAAAGATGATGCTTTTGTTTCTGAAGAGAAGTAGTATCGGAGTACACTGAAAGGCGATAAGGAAAGGATGGAGAAGGATGTGCTCGAGATTGTTCAGTGCAGCATCACATCAGAAGAAAATTGAGTGAAGATAAAAGTGTGATAGTATAGTTAGTTTCTAGCAATACGTAGTAATACATCTACACTTATTTGCTTCTTTGTTTGTCTTTTGAAACAATCTGGAGCGTTCTTGTTTAACAGATTTTGTGTATCATAGGTGTTCTTCAAGTACGAGTGTTACTGTTTTAAGGTACACAATGTACCAGGGTGTCACATTTTTAATTGGTACACAATGTACCAGCACACACACGTAAACTCATCAATATATTATGATATTTTCAAATTAGAGAGCCTGAAATACTCCAATTGCAGTATTTTTTTGAAAATATCATAATATATAGCAAAAAATTTTAAAAAAAATATAAAATTTGGTTTCCGAGAGTTTTCCAATATATATGGAGAATAATTTGAACAATTCGGATCGACTGTTTGATTTTTGGATTTCATAAACGACTATGGTATACGGGAGACGATCCATGCATCAGAGTGTATTTTATGCATCCATTATAGAGGGGTGATAAAATACACTCTGATATACGAATCGTCCTCGTACAAACAAGCTGATAAGTACCTGCTGTACTTTTGGTATAAATTACATTTCAAA
This sequence comes from Rhynchospora pubera, assembly GCA_028095005.1. Taxonomy (NCBI): domain Eukaryota; kingdom Viridiplantae; phylum Streptophyta; class Magnoliopsida; order Poales; family Cyperaceae; genus Rhynchospora; species Rhynchospora pubera. The sequence goes on along the minus strand of CM051461.1, from coordinate 66,371,212 downwards.
AACAATAGGTTGAGACAAACAAGCTGAAAGTGAATAACATCAATTACTGCTATTCACTGAGATCCCGACTTTTATCATCATCAAATTAGCCTCACACGAAAGAAAGAATGAAATCTTTTTTTTTTTAGGTTAAAAGAAAAGACAATAAAATGTAAAAAATTTGTAACAATGAAGTGCCCAATTGCATGGTGTCCAAGAAAATGTGATATGAAAACGACCCCGTAAGCATACCTTATCATGGGAGCTTCAAAGTCGATACTGACATTAGTATTAGTGCCTGGTACTGACAAATTTAAAGTCGATACTGGAATAATTACTGATTTGTGGGAAGTAACCTTAATTGTCGAATGGACTTCTTAATCCCCGATAAATGCAAATAGGAACAAAGGATAATCATGTTTTGACCTCAAAAGACATGAAACAATTACATTACTGAAGGATAAATTTAATCATCGAAATCAAGAGAGTAGTTGTCTATTCAAAAGTAGAGGGAAATTTCAGCAAATAACCCTCAATTTTAAGGATTAGGGATGCAAATTGAATTTGGCGGAGTGGAGAGCAGCTCAGAATAGCAAAGGAAAGATCGTATGCAGCTCAATCGATGTTATGATGGCATGTGGTCGGATCATTTGCTCGTTATGTAGTTTAGTAATGCGTGTTTCAGCCCAACATAGAAAACACATATTTTTTTCTCTCTTTTGCAATTTAGGTTTGGTTAGTTGGTTCGGATAAAACGAGAATAATTAATAATGATATGTTTGAAAATTTATGAACTAAAAATATGAATAAATTCTTGTTTGTTCTAGTTCTTATTCTTAGTTCATGAATTTGTGAGAACTGAAAATAAGCTCTTATTCCTTATTCATGTCTTGTTTGGATTTGTAAGAACTAAGAACAAGAACGTTCTTGAAGGTGCCAAACACACCTAAGAGTCATTATCATGAAACTAGGATCACAAATAAGGCTTATTCGTTCTTCGTGTAAAAACTTAGAATAAAAAATGTGTTCGGATAAACTAGAAGCTATGATACCCGGATACTTGTATTTTAACTCGTATCCTGTATCAGATACGTATCCAATACGAATTCGCATGCGATACGCATCCGATACCCGAATCTTATTATTTTAATGCATTTAACTTGAGGATTCAGTCAAGATACTCTTTTGATACTTTACGGAAACGGTTAGAATTCGTCTCGAATATGGATGGGATACGTATCCCACAACTTATCAATATAAATATGTGAATTTTGATGCACTGGGGTCACAAATGTGGCACTGACAGGGATAGATGGAGATTGGAGTATTGGGCTCGGAGACGCCACGTTTCAGTAGAGGAGAGAGACAATACAAAAGTCTTTTCAAACCAATGCGTTTTCCTAGCCTCACATGAGTGGGCCTACATATTTTGTGCGGTACATAAAAAAATTTATAGTAATTAAACAATTTTTGACATTATACTTTTATACATGTTTGCATTTAGCTAACTAACTAAGTCTATGTTTGATTTTGCACTTTTGCTACTTAATAGCTTAGCACATATCAACATGTGCTACTAGTACTCTATGTGTCTTTCCCAAATTGAGTGTTGTTTCAATACGATAAGTTTTTTTTTAAGCAATTCATAATATTATTTCTAACATTCTACTGCATAAAGATATTATTTGAACGCGAATTGATAAATTAATATATAAAGACATGTAATTAATTTATACTAGAGTGGTAACTTAATATACTAGATAACATGCCGTAAAAAATATTTGGATATACTAGAGTGGTTATTTAATGTAAAAAATAATTTTTTTTAATATATAATGTGATTTTTTTATTATTTTATATATTCTACCGTTTTTTTATTTTTTTGAAAAATGACATATTCCTGCACCCGCACCCATACAACATAAGATGAAAGAAGGGTTCTTTCCGGAATAAAAAACAACACAAACACATCAGAATAAACGCTGGAAGAAGAAATTATTCCTAGAATGCTTCTTCAAACTTAGGGCTGGAATAAATATTGGTAAGAAAATTCTTGAATAAAATATTACTGTTTTGAGTCTTTCTAAGGGTGCGTTTGGATAGGTGTGGGAAGAAGGGAAGAAGGGAAGAAATGTGAAGAAGTATTGGAAAATGTGTAATTTTGTGAAGAGTTTGGATTGTTTATAATTTTTTTTCTTCCCATCTTCCTTCTTCCTCTTCTTCTTCTCTCATCCAAACGCACCCTAAATAAAATATTACTATTTGGACCATCTCTTTCTCTCCTCAATTATTGCCTTCAATTTTTACTCTAATGTGTCATGCTCATTTTTCCATCTCCTCAAACCACATTCTTCTCTACTCATAAAGCTTTGTTGAGGTCGAGCATGAATTATTTTTTGAGGTTTGCTTCAAATACTTCTACAAATACATAGTAGATCTGATCGGTAGATGGTAGATGTGTCTTTTGAAATTTTCAAATTAAAAAAAATTAAAATTTCAACATTTTTTATTCTAGAATTTCAAACTTTAAAATTTTGAATTTAAAATTTAAAATTTTTTACTTTTGATTTAACTGATGACATATTTCTAATTTTCATGTTTTGTAGTGACATATTTAAAAGGACTTAATGGTCAAATTAATTGATGGCATAAATTTAATTTTGTCATTTATTGATAGCATAAAAATAATTTTTCATCCAGTGATGGCATTTCTTTGCTTGCTAACTTTTACAGTGACATAAACCCAAATCATTTTTTATAATTAAAAATTATAATCTACATAAGTAAAAAAGAAGGAATGTACTTTGACAGAGCATGAAATCTTAATGTCATATGTGACCTAAAATTGCAGATGACTTTACAAGGTGAAATAGTTAACACTTAACAAAGATGTGTTAGGCTCCATTTTTTTTTTAGTGGAATTAAAGTTCAAGGCCTTTGCGTCTGGTAGCATGCATGAATTGGTTATTGTGAGGATTTCATAGTTTTCATTTCTTTTGGTTATTGCCTTTTAATAATCTTTATGTATGTGTAGTGGGCTTAGATGCGTCTGATAGTTTCATTTGAGGATTTCATTGGTTTTCAGTTGTTTTGGTTATTGTCTTTTAATAATTGCTATGATCTACTTTATCTTGACCTTGGTAAATAAAAATAATCGCTCATGCTGTTGAAGAAAATATATTACAGACTTGTCTTTTCTCGCATTATTTTCTTTTAGCTAATTACATAACACGCGAGATTCATATGCAAATTTGGAACCAACAGTTGCTTCAACTTTCTTTGTACATTGTACTGCGTAGTGTTGTCCTTTTGGTTGAGGCTAACACATTGTATATCGAACTAGGCTTTCTAGTATGATATTTAAATCATGTTGGCCCTTATAATTGCAGAAAGTACAATTTTTTTAAAAATAAATAGAACTGCAATTTGGAGCAAGGGTCAACTAGTAGGTAAATGCTCGAGCAAGGGTCTTTAAATTTAATTTTGCAAAAGTTTGATTCCAACAAGCAAGACTTCTAATTTGGAGGCTACATAGCACATTGGATCTTATTAGACATGGCTTCCCAAAGGCTCAGAAAAAAAAAAAAAGACAATATATATGCATCGGTAGAACCATTTGGGCCAACAAAATTTTAATCTTACATACAAAATATAAGCGTCAGCAAAATCGCTTACAATTTTATCTCCAAACGATTGGAAAGCACAACAAAACTTGGAGCAAAAAACAACTAACTTCATAACAGCATTGAATATATATAATAACTACTCATACGGTAAGCTTCTGAGGTGAATTTGGTGCATCGATATGCTGGAGTTGTAAAGCAGCTAACAGGCCTTTCCATGTTTCACCTGGTCCCCCAGAAACTTGAAAATTCATAAGTTTCCTCTGTTCCCTGTAGTAATCTTCTAACAGCTTGCTCTGATGAAAACATAAAATGAGAATATAATAAGAATCAGAGATTGAATATTTCCCATAGGTAAGGTTCTAGGAAATATTGCAATTGAATTAAATTTAATATTTATACAAGTTGTAAATTGAAAATAAATAAATCCTCAACAGCCCAATAATGGTACAATAATAATGTTCCATTTGCAATATAAACATATCCTCAACAGCCAATTGTTACATTCAAATAAGTATAGAATGAGTTGCATTTTAATATTGGACCCCTTCTTATAATTTGTTTTCACCAGCCAAACAATGTAAAATACTAATATTCCAGTTGCTTGGTATTTTGTGATAGATTCTCCAAAAGAAGCATAAAAAAAAACCTCATGTTGACTGCAGTAGTAAGAAACAATGGCTAAAAGAAAAAAAAAACATCTATAGCATGCTTAGCAAAGCGAATTGTATTTACAAGTAAACTAATTAATATATAGCAGCATCCATATTAAATACTCTAGTTAAAGCCTCATTTCTGTCTATTGAACCATTTTATAACCAAGATTCAAAGCAAACAATGTATTGGTTTATTAACATGAATAATGTGTATAAAAATACTACGACTGTACATTACAGGTAGTTACACACACTAGAGAAAACGTGAGCATGAGAGGCTGCCATTTGTACCTGCTCAGAATGAAGGTGAATCCTATCAAATCGAGAACCATCCAGTCCAACCACTGCACTAGAATGCACCTGTGCATGTTGGGTACGGGTTGCTAAACACGGGTTACACCTGGTTGTTTCAGGTTGACTCCTGTTGAAGGGTTTTCCACAGTGTGAACAAGTTCCAATTTCTCCCTCAATTTGCTTCTTAATTATGGTTTCATCCTTGGATTTGAAATTCACTACAAGGTCTATATCCACCATTCCATCAAGTATTTCCTGAGAGCAAAGAGAGAAAATAATAATTAAAAAATGTAGATATCACCAACCATTTTGTATTTATTTCACCAACAAGGAGTGTAGAAACATTTAAGACATCATCTCACCTGCTGTATCATTTATTAAATATTCTAAGTAGGAACTTGCATATGATTTATCAGCAGTCCCAACAAAAGAATAGGCAACCAATAGGCATAAAACTTAGTTACTAGTACTATTACAAGCAAATAGGCCACCCATTGACAAGTGAAGATAAAAAACAGTGACCTAGCATCTAAAAGAATCTTTTCTCTCTTGTATTTGTATTCTAAAACAAAAACTAAAACTAATGTCGTTGCAAAATAAATCAGACTTACAGCTTGAAGCCTAGTTCGTGGGATTCCATCGAGAATAAACCCCGTTTCACCACGCTGAAATCTCTCTTCAAGCCTCTTCGATAGTAGTCCGAATATGATTTCTTCTGGTACAAGCCTGCCCTCATTCACCGAATTAGCTATCTTCATAAGAAATAATAGATAACAAAACAAGGACATATCAGAAAATTGCAAATAAATGATAAATTAATTAATATTTGGCAGAAGACAGAAGTTTGAAAGATATACAGCAACAACACAATAATGTGCTAGGCTTTTCCTAGTTATATTCACAAGGATTATCATGAATTTTCTACACTTCTCCGGGGTATATTTAAAAATGTGTTCTCAGTTTCAACTAGAATTCTACTGGCGAAGAAAAGGCCAACCTGCTCTGACTTGCCAAGGAAAGCGACCTGAGGGGCAAAACTGGAAATAAACAAAAAAGAAAAACTCTTGGCCGCACGTGTCTGACACAAGAGTGGACAAATGCAAAAGAAAGTTCTGAAGCAAACCCTAATCCTGTGAAATCCCACAGCTACCCTTACAAGGAGCACAATTACCGAAATACCCTTTGCATTCTGCGAACATGGCCGCCATGTTTCAGTTTCGCTCTCATGGACCAGAAAATAAAACGATCAAATTTATCACAGAAATTGAAATTTTTAAGGAACGCCCAATAATCCTGAAGAATGTATTCAAGACCGCAACTTGCAAAAGGAGCGAATTAAGGCCAGAAACTGCGTACAGATTTTTTTAAAAATAGTACATTTCAGAGAAAATTTTCCTAAGAAGTGTATCCTTGACTTGGGCAATCAATTTTTCAAAATGCAACTTTAGAAACTCAAAAACTTTAGGATCAACTCCAGCGAAGCACCATGCTTGGCCTCCAAAAGTATTGGAAAGTAGTCCCTCTAAGATTGCGTAATTACAAAACAATGAGGGAAATTTATGGCATCAATTGATCGAAACCTGAGAAACAGGAATGAATTAAGAGACGAACCTTGAGGTAAATAGAAGATGTTGGATGGAGCTCCTGCCTGACGAGAGTGCCCATGGAGATGTACGGAACATCAAGCAGGTGCGCCATTCTGGCGGCGTAGAGGCGCTTCTGAACACCGGGAGTACCCATGAAGACCCACTGGACGCCTCGGGGGCCTCTGTCTCCGCACGTGCCTTCGTCTAGAGGCACGTGGCTGCTCTCGTCCCAGAAATCGACATTGTCCTCGTCGTCGTCATCCCAAACGGCGCATGCGGCGGCGAAGCGGCGCCTCGGCTCGGTGCCAGAGAGGCGGCGCAAGGCGGATCGGGCGGCACAGGAGCGGAGGAGTCCCGCCATAGTGCGAGATTGGCGTGAGTGGTGGTTGTGCCTCTTTCGTTTTTGTGGGAGTTGCAAGTGGAGGTGTCGAGGGTTTTTGGAAGAGAAGAAAAAAGGGAGAGGAAGACTGGAAGAGGGGTTTTTGTTTTGTTTTTCAAAGAATTAACATTGCCTTTAACATTTTGGGGCTGCTGCCTGCTGGATCTGATTATTGGAGCACAGGGATTTAGTATACTTTAATTAATGCAACTCTTCCGAGTGGCCCCTCATTTTCGGGAAATTACTTAAATAGTGAAATATTGAGTTAGGGAACTGATGTCTCATGTCTGATCTCTGATTGGCCAACGGGAAATATAGGAATCCCGTGATAGTTATAAAATATTAATTAACAAAATTTGAAACAACAATGGTCAGGATGGCCGAGTGGTCTAAGGCGCCAGACTCAAGTTCTGGTCCTCGTGAGAGGGCGTGGGTTCAAATCCCACTTCTGACATTTTTTTCCCTTCCTTTTTTTTTTTAAGAAAATAACTTTTCCCATGTTTCACACGCACAGCCTTCTCTGGGCAGAATCTCAAATTGGGCCGCGACTTGCTAGCTTGTTTTTCTCGTAATCTGACTGTGACTCTGTGAGGTAAACGGATCGAAATTTTTGCTAACATTTCTTTTTTCATTTATGAATTATGGTTTTGTCCAATCTGTGTTAATCTAAAATAGTAATCTAGCAAACCTCCATACTTTTAATATCATTTAGTTCATATCTTCTGTAATTTTCTATGATGACAGAATAATAAATTGTAGTTGTCCTTTTCCATTTGATGTTGTTGTCTACTCTATTTTCACATTGAATCAGAAATGCAACTAAGGAGATGATATTGGAATTTGTCGTCGCAAGTTCATATACAAGATGATAGAGACAGCATAGGCACACAATAATAGACATATTGAACATTTTGTTATTATCATATAATAACTGGATCAGAATATCTAGGACGACCTTACAGACTATCAACTATTATTTTTTGGGGGGCTTCTATGTTTGTTTGGCATCTTCGTTGTGTCAGTGATTGAATTTCTCGGGAATTTCCCGAAAATTGTTGGATAGAGAAACACAAAGGGCCACAATCTCATTAGTTTTTCCTCGCATAGACCTTATAAAGCGGACTAATACCATGGGAAAAAATTACAACGGCTGGTATTTTGACATGGATAAGCACAAAATAGCCGTTTCTTTTATTTGTTTCAATAATTGATAAGATTGCAATTATGATTTTCCTAATAAATAAATGGACAGATACAATGCACAATCATGTATGATGGTCCTGGTAGGCTCTATTTATACACCATATTTACCATTAGATTTTATGTCTCTCTAGCTTTTAGGGTTTCTCAAAACTTGTAGCCGCCTTCCTGAGATTATCAGAAGAGAAGAGCCTTTAGAAGAGAAGAAATACTAGAGGTAGAAATAATATCTATTCATTTCTTAATTTTGATCTTTCATGCAAACCAACCTAATCTCTAACCTATGTGAGTTTGGAAAATATTGAGTTCTATGCCTCAGACACCTAGCTAGCTAGGTTGTGTAGGAATAATGGAAATTCTTTATCAGTTTTTTTTTCAGATCCAAACAGTATTGAAAGAATTTGCAACTAATTAAGTTTCTTTATCATTTGTTTTGATAAGGAAATAATATCTATGCCAAAGTTTTTTTCGGATTTGAGTTTTTTTTTTTCATTCTCGCAGATTTTAGTTGCGAAATGATCAGCTGACATTACATATCTATAAAAAGGGAAACTTGTACAGATATATGTTTCTGAGGACCATCAAGCATGAAAGTTCTGCTAACATTCAATCTATTTTTCAAAGTTTAGAAATACCATTAAATAAAATTACTTCCATTATAAATTTTTCTTCTCGCAAAGTTAGTATGCGAGACGAAACACTATTATACACTAGACCTAACAAAAATTACTTGCTGATCTTTTAAATCCTGTAATTTTGTTGTTTCCACAAAGAAATTACAGTATGCTATTATTGACCTTTTAAGCCTTGCAGGACCATATATACTAGAATAAAGCTCCCTATTTAGCTTAGACCCTTAATTCTCTAATATCAATGTATCTGAATCACCTAGTTTGTTTTTTGCAGTACATGATTTGAATGGAAAAATGCATGGTTCAGTATATTATGGAACTAACAGCAATCATGGACTCATGATTCTGTTTTGGCTTGAGCGGTCTAGGAAAAGAAATAAAATGCAAGGTACTAAATTCCCAACAATCCTATATTTAATTGTAGTTATTTATAGACGATATCTAATGGGATTCTACTTTGCAAAAACTGCATGCCATATTAGAGAGCAATTCTTGTTGGCCAAGGAGGAGTACATGGCATGGTATTCAGGCGCTTCAATTTTGTACCTTATTCTCCTCGTGGTGTACCTAACACAAAAGGCTCGGTAAGACTTCAATAAAAGCTTCTTTCTTACTCTCATATTGTTGCAGTTTCAATTTCATGTTTCAACTTGAATCTTTTGATTATAGGCTGAAAGAATCACTCAGGTTGCAATGAACATGTGGAAGGTACAGATGTGGCAGATGATCGGATTCAAGAAGATGCACCTCCTTGAACCTATCAATGACGACAGCATATTTGCTGCCTTTGACAGTGAGCAACCCCAGCGGCAGGAGATGAGCAAAAGCCAACCGGAGACCGATCGAAAGAGTGAGGAAAAGATCTCACTTGTTAAACTTGGTTAGGATTTGAAGGCGAAATAACCGCAGATGTAAATTTTGGCTAGTTCGTTATTTCTTAACATTGTATTGGTGTTCAAATTTTTTCTATTCAAGTACTGTAATACTTTTTTTATGATGCTCAATTCATTATAAAATGAAAAAGGTTACCTTAACTTTGTAGTCTTTTCATCTCAATATATATGTTCCTAGAATAGGTCAATTTCTTTTTTTTTTCTTTTTTTGTCGATTCTCCTCAACCCTAAAAAAAAAAAAAACTTCAAAACGATACGCTGAGCCGCAGCACTCAATAATTTCCAAACAAGTTCGAGACAAATAGGGAACTGATGTTGGCTTCATGAAAGATCAAAACAAATAGGAACTGATGTTGTTACTAATTAACAGGCTAATATTTCTTCTTGCTAGATAGATAATTATTAAATTTTTTTTAAAAAAAATATTTTTGCCATTACAAACTTGACAATTGGAGACATGTCATTGTTAAATTGAAAATTAGAGATGTGTCAATAAAAAATGATAAAATTTGTTTTATGTGATTATTTTCTCCAAAAACATAGCAAATTATAAATTTGTCATCCTATTATGGAGATTTATAAGGCCATAATAAGGCGGTGTAATGGCCGTGTGGCTGGGCCCAGAAAAGCCCGCTGGTGAAATTATTTGAAGAGGCGATGCCGATGGTCCGGTTGGGATGGAAATTACTCTCTCTCTCTCGTGTCCATCGCTAGAATCGAATCGGTTCCAATAGAATTTAGATGGCGGCAGCAATGGAGACGGTGGAAAGCCTGGTGGCGCACATCCAAGCCCTGACGAAACCCGAAGATGTGGCGCAGCTGCACTCTCTCCTCAAGCAGTCGCAGTCCGACGAGGCGCTCCGCTCTCAAGGGCCGCACCTCGCGCCGCTTCTCGCCGACCTCGACCCCGCCAAGCACTCCCTCGGCTACCTCTATCTCTTGTAAGTAACTGCTCTCTACTCTCTTCTTACTTACTAGTTACTTTACCTCTCCTTCCTTCCTTACTGCTTTCTTGCTTGTAGGGATACTTACCTCTCTTCCTCAATTTCACGGGAACAAGTTGCCGCTTTCCTTCCCTCTATCGCACGCTTCCTTAATACATGCTCTGCCTATCACATTCGATTCGCATCTGACAAGTGTATTCTATTACTGAATCTCTTTTCTCTTCTCTTCTCTTTCTCACCCTACTCTATTCAACATAATAATAATCAATGCATTCTTCCCTTTGCAACAGTTATATCCGTCTGTCGTTGCTTCAAGGACCAGGTCATGCGACAGCAAACACCAATCCAGGGAATCATACCTTTGAGATCTGCTGTGCAGAAGCTCCAGAACTCATCCGAGCAACTCACAACTCTCCATTCTGACTTCCTCCTCCTCTGTCTCTTGGCCAAGTGCTACAAGCCCAGCTTGTGTATCTTGGAAAATGATATTTTTGAGGCTGAAAATCCAAAGGATCTCTTTCTCTTTTACTATTATGGGTACAACTTGAAAAACCTCAATATGCAATTGATATCTGTGTCAAATGAGAGTACAGTTGTTTTATGTACCTTAAAAAGACATTGCTATATCACCACTTAAAACATCTGAAAGTCCTTGTAAAATGCCTGACTGGAAATCCTCTTGCGTAACTAGAGACGGGACATAGACTGCACTTCTTTTGATTTGTGGGAGTACACATATACGTCCTTTCTTTTGTGGGGCAATGTTTGAGTTTTAAAAGATGTAATTATGTAAATTTTTTTTCATGGAGATGCTAACCATTTTTTTGCTTGTTTATGTCTACAGAGGAATGATATATATTGGTCTCAAGAGGTTCTCAAAAGCTTTAGAATGCCTACACAATGTTAGTATTTTTCCATTTTACATTGTTTACATACTAATGAGTGGTCTCTGATGTGTACTGCAACTTAATATAAACTTTGCATAGTACTTTTATGATATAATATCATGAATAAGTCATAAAGAGGAGGGGGGAAAAAAATTGGTATGTTTTAATTGTACTTTTTTCCAAATTTGTTGGTAGACATTGTCACTGTACCACTACAATTCATTAAGTTAAATTTAAAATTAAACTTCAGGTGTTCACTTCACCGATGGCAAATCTAAATGCAATAGCTATTGAAGCATACAAGAAGTATATTCTTGTGTCTCTTATCCATTCTGGTCAGGTATGTCTGCAATTTAATAATAATCCTTATTCATTTAGTTCAAGATCTGACAAATTAAGTATATCCTTGCTATAGAGTGTAATTGGATATATTTATGGCTCAACATTGACCATAGTTGGTTTTTAATTGGGACACGAGGGTGGTTTGTTTGATCAGAAAAATTTTATTAGTTGGAGGTGTTAAAGAGAGTGCTCTACATTTAAATAACGTTTAAGTGTAGTTGGGTTAGCTTGCATAGTGAAGCAAACTCTGTTCTTTCTGCAATTAACTCCAATATTAGTTATTGATGTAGAAAAATTTCAAACAGGTCCCACCTTTCCCAAAATACACATCTGCTACTGCTCAAAGGAACTTGAAGAATTATGCCCAGGTAAAATGAATTGATTTTTTAAAAGTATGGATTAGCCTACACCTTGTAACCGGATAAGCATAGGCCCCAGCTGATATTTTACATGTTCTAATTAATGGTAACCATGACAGATCAATATAAAGATTGCTGACAGTAAATGAGAATAATAATATCCTTTTTATCTCATTTGCAGTTTTTAAATTCGCATATGGTTAGAATTTCTGTGATGACCTCCTTTTACTTGTGTTTCAGGCGTATCTTGATCTGACTACAGCTTATGCCACTGGAAAACACTCTGAAATTGAGGCCTGTATTCAACAACACATAGAAAAGTTTCAATCTGTGAGTAATGATTGTTTGTGTGCTGACTAATCACCATAGTTAACTTATATATTATATATAGAGAAAGTTTAATATGCACCATAGTGCATAGAGTATTCCGTGCACCACGGACTTTTTCAGGAATATTTTTGTAAATTGACAAATCTAATTTAGTCAATCTAATCTACATATTGAAATCTCATACCAAACCAAAATTTACAATTTTTGAGATTTTATTACTATTTTTTTCGAATTTTTTAAAACATGCCATTTTTGGAATGTTGTACTATTTACAAATTTCCAAAAATGACATGTTGTAAAAAATTCGAAAAAAATTGTAATAAAATCTCAAAAATTGTAAAATTTGGTTTTCTATGAGATTTCAATATGTAGATTATATTGGTTAAATTAGATTTGTCAATTTACAAAAATACTCTCGAAAAAATCTGCGGTGCACGGAATGCCCTATGCACTATAGTGCATATTAAACTTTCTCATTATATATATCATTAACTATTCTACTCATGGATTGCCAAATTACTCTCTCGTCTGTTTCTGAAACTTCCACACATGGCATGATTTAATTTAGCTAGTACTGATTATAACTGGTTTCTTTTCTAGCCTACCCCAACTTGTTTGGGACAAAAGGCTTAGTTGTTGTTGTATTACTGATTATAACTGTAGGCTTGACTGAGGTATTAAAGCAAGAAAACTGATATGTATGACCTTTGGTACAGTCATGATGCATGTAGCTCATGGCACCTTGGCTAATTTTCCATTGCTTTCTAAATTTTCATTGTTCTTTTTCAGGACAATAATTTGGGGTTGGTGAAGCAGGTTCTATCATCTTTGTCCAAACGAAATATCCAAAGACTTACTCAGACTTACTTGACCTTGTCCCTTCAAGACATCTCCAATTCAGTACAACTCAATGGTTCAAAGGAGGCTGAATTGCATGTGCTTCATATGGTATGCTGCTGTGCTTCTTCCTTTTTTTTTTTTTTTTTTTTTTGGAAACAAGGCGTGTGTCCTACCACTTCCGTTTAATAGAAGCAAAAGTATACATGAAACAAACAATCCTACGCATCTGCACTGGTACCCAAGCTACGGGTACCAGTGCAGAATGCTATTTAATCCCAACAGAAATAGAATGTATCCAACTCAACATCATATACATCAAAATGAACATATGCATTATTATCCACCTATTGTGCCCCCCTGCAACACCCTTTCACTACGAAAAGAAAATTATTACAAAAGGACAACACCCCCCTCCCCCACAAAATAAGTTTTCTTAACTACAAGTATGTTTGCTGTTTTCAATCCTAGTGCAATTTTATTGGTGTTTATGTAACACAAACCTTTATAATTAAGATACAAGATGGGGAGATACATGCAACTATAAACCAAAAGGATGGGATGGTCATTTTCCATGAAGATCCAGAAGAATACAAAACTTGTCAGATGGTTAACCAAATGGATCTTTCCATCCAGAGGTGAATCCTCTCTCTCCCTCCCTCCCTCCCTTCACACACACACACACACACTTAAAATGACATTTTGTTGTTCTTTTCCAGATTAATGTCTTTGTCAAAGAAACTGACTGCAATTGATGAGCATATCTCTTGTGATCCTGCCTATCTGACGAAGGTCAGCTTCTGAACTTTTATCATACACAAGCAATGGACATTTGTACTGGATTCAGTGGCTTCAAATTTGCAGTGTTCTGAAGTAAATAAATGTCAAATTTCCCTCAAATTGTGATATTTATTTTCTTTTGTGAGTTTTTTCATAGTTTAAGTTTGTATACTGATGATACTGATGGTTGTTATTTGTTAATGGTACAGATTGGGAGAGAGCGGACAAGATACGAGTTTGATGATTTTGACTCGGTTCCCCCCAAGTACCTGTGAAGTTGCAAGTCCATGCATACAACCCCACTATATTGGGAGTCATCATGTGGCAAACTTCTCTTATTTTATTAGAGATAGGTGCAAGTTCTCACATGTTTTTTTCTAAAATGAGTACAGTAACTTATCTCCATTTGTGGTAATGGAATCTTTTGGCGTCTCGATCGTTTGGTAAAAAATTGTGAAGTTATATGCTGGTGTAGCTCTTTGTGTAACCAGGGGGTCATAATACGTTACTTGAGAGCATGTGCTGTTTCTTCCAAGTTGGAAATATTAGATGCGGTGGTTTGACAATTTATTTTTATGCGCAAGATAGAAATCACCAGTTGGAAGTGTTAGAAGCAAAACCTCTAAATAAGCGTTCCTTAAAAGTTCATTTCAAAGAAATCCTTTCTTCAATATAGGATGTTGGTCGATGCGATGCAACAATGTATCTAAAGAGTAAAGACAGTAGAATACTGAATTATTTCTTTTGTTTACATGGTGTGGTAGTTGCGGGATATTTGCTCAGTTTTTGCAACTGTGTACGCCTTGGTTAAACATTTATATTTCTCTTGATAAAATATGAAGTTGTGGCAACTTGACAACCAAAAGTGGTGACACTAGAATCTTGCTCTAATTAAAATTAGAATTTAACAACTCAGAAAAAAGTTTGTCGTAAATAATATGCGCCTGCATATGCGTTCAAAATAAATTGATTTGATCATGTTATCCTGCTACAAGCGTCATAAGCCTCATATTGTCATGTTCCTTCGTGCTTGAAAATGTTACTTAGCCGTGTAAGCGTTATTTTTTGTCAATACAAAAATCGTCTTAAATGAATGAAATAAATTACTATTGACTATTGTGGTTCTGTTTAGGTGACCTCTGTATTTGATGAACTCTCAAAACTCTGCTTATTGGCTTCTTGCCTCTACGTTCAGATAACACTGTCGGTTTCTTTTGGCAGCGTTTAATTGACTCGAACTATTGTTAGAATGGTTCCGGCTAAATTAAAGCGACACGTCTTAAATAAAATTGAAAATTTCATATTTCTTTCCCTTTCATGCATATGTGACATGTACTGTTGTTCTCTTTGGAAAGCGATTTAAAAAGTTGATCTATCTAAACAATAACAAATCAAGTCAATTGAAAATGATGGATTCAGGTAGTAGGTTCAGCTGGAACATGTTTGAAAATTTTCTATTCCTTATTTAATAATTCATTAATTGCATAACATAACGGGCCTGGGATATAAATTAAAATGTACAGAACAGATAGGTAGGTGGACTCATCAAGATTGGAGCATTCTCTTTACATATGCAGATGCCGGAAAAAAATAATAGTAACGTTACTGTTCACATTAATTACGATAATAACAAAAAAAAAATAAAAATCTTAATAGTAACGTTGCTGGATCGTTATCCCAGTTGACGAAAGGCAAATACACTTGGATCGTCATCCGGAACGACGATCCAAGCTTGGATCGTCATCCCAGTTGACGATCCAAGAACGATCATTCTCCTCCATTCAATTTGCTTGAGTGGGTTGGTTTTATAATGATTTAAAACAGTAATATAGTGCTGTCAAGTAATATAGTGCTGTGAATTATATCACTACACTATACCATTCATTTATTTATTGCGGTTTGCACTAAAATTTTTTTTGTCTTTTTCTATTTAAAATTCTCTATATAAGCTCACTTGTCATAAGTTATTGTGCTCTAACTAATTGTTTCTCGTTAGTCTGAAATTGATAAGCTACCCTCATAGGTTTCTATTGGCAACATCGCTTCTTCTTAGGTAATAATGTTAAAATAATTATTAAATTAATTGATTTGATTTGCTAATGGAGTTTGAATTTTGATATTTGAAGCAAATGGGTCCTAAGCCAAGATGCGTCTCTTGCGGTGTTATTTTGGTCGGAGATGAACGGACGAGCGAACGACGATTGCTTTCTGCACTGATGTTTCAATATCATGGGGAAAAATTTAAAGTTAAAAAATTAGAAGGAAATGAATATCATGTTAGGGGTCCCAAATTTTTTACAGATTTAGTGGAGAGGAATAGAGGTTTTGATCTTGGAGGGTCGTGGTTGCGTCACCAGCCAGCAGTTCCACCTGGTTTTGAAAATCATCCCGCAGCTGAAAATGTTGTCCATCTCCGCTAAATGAAGTATTACTATGTTTTTATAATTGGTATCTTATTTATAATTAATCTGTATTTGTGAAATAAGTTTATGTGACGGTCGTCACTTGTAATGTTTAGCTTATATTATTGAAATATGTTATTTTGTCCATATTCTTTTATTTTTTTATGATTTGTATTCACAATTAATTTACAAAAGAAATTCATAATATAAAAACACACACCATTAGAAGAAGAAGTAAATTTTATAACCATAATATAAATTAGCACATTAAATAAAAAAAAGTACATTAAAAAAATCATAATATAAATTAGCACACTCAATTGAAAAAAGGAAGAAACTACCTAAAAGCATAAATACTTTGTTGTACTAAACGTCTATAAGTTTGTCGATTGCAAAACAATATCATTTGGCATTTAACAATCTTCTTTGAGTTTTATAGGAAGAAGATACAATTTATGAGGACTTGGATAAAAGCTTTAAGAAAGATCAAGATCAAGTCATTAGAGAGCTTGTAGGCTAGTTTAGACTAGGATAGAAGGTATACTTTAGTCCTTGTTTATCCTTAAAATGGTCTAGATAGCGAAAAGCTCAATAAACCAGCAAAATCATGTTTTCTGTGACCTAGCGTCGTACAACGCTAGATAGTGGCACACAACGCTAGAACAGCTAAATTCATACTTTTGTGAATTAACGTTGCACAACGCTACATAGAGTTAGGCAACGCTGATTCACAACGTTGTACAACGCTCAGTAGTGTTGTACAACGCTCAGTAGTGTTGTACAACGCTGCAGTTAAAAAACTTGGAAAATTTCCTGAGTACCATCGTGCAACGCCATATAGCGTTGCACAACGCCACATAAATTCCAAGTTAGCTATCCCATGTAAACAGTCGTTTTTACATGCAAAGTCTCTGGAGACGTTAGCCAACGTCTTTCAGCGTTGGGTAACGTTAGCGTTGTGTGACGGCATATAGAGTTGTACAACGCTCTGTTGAATCTGTTAGAGTTGTTCCTTTTGTCTCCCTTTAGCGTTGTGTAACGCCATTCAGTGGCAAGCAACGCTCTGACAATTTCCAACGGAATTGTCGGAGCTTTCCTTTGGTTTTACACTCCTTCGTTGTGCGACGGCAAATAGCGTTGCACAACGCTCTGACAGACCAACGGCTATATTAAAGATCCGTTAGAATTTACAACGGTCATATTCCAGCGTTGTATAACGCTATTCAGCGTTGTACAACGCTGTGGCCTGTTTTTGCTGGGGAACTGCTCATTTCGAGCCCTATATATATCCACCCCTTGTTCTCTCTCATTGTGTGGCTTCACTTTGCAAAATTAGACCAGAATTGAGCCTTTGAGCACAGGGATACTCTCCCACTTGAGCTTTTCATAGCTAGACCATCTTGAGAGATTTAGTAGCCTCAAACACCACCGCCCCGACATTGTCGCTAGGTGTAGGTTGGAATAGGTTGAGAGCTCTTCTCCTTTGAGGCCGTTGTGCCATTCGAGTTAGGCCGATCCGCCTCGAGTGTCCTTGTGACGAGGTGATTCGGTTCGAAGTTGTAGTCCCGTTCTTGTTGGAATTGAACGGAGCGCACCCTTTTGTGGTAGCGGAACTCCCGGAGACGTACGACTAAGGCTAGCATTTCCTAGCGGGTCGGAACTCCGTAATCATACCGAGTGTTCAATTTCTCTCTCTCTTTTTCTCTTTATTTTCTTGCTATACTTGAATTGCTTGTGTGCTTGGTTGTATTGGGTACCAATTGAATTGTGTTAGGGTAGTTCATACCAAACCGGTCCAAAACCTCAATCGCTTCCGCTAAACCTTGATTTAGCCGCCCCTTTTAAGGGACAACAAAGTGGTATCAGAGCGGGAACCTCGATTAAGCTATTCTTAATCTCGGTTTTCGGTCATGGCAGCTCGTTTTGTAGAGAGACCGGATAAATTAGGCCAAAATTGTAGAAATTTCTCTTTTTGGAAGAGATGCATGGTGAACTACCTCAATATCTTGGGATATTGGCATGTGGTACAAAATCGGTATACCCCCGAACTTAAACCAAATTCGGTAGAATTGACCAAGAAGTCCCGTGATAACCGAATGGACAATGATTGTGCGGTTAATGCCATATTAGCCTCGGTCCATGAATCAATTGGTGTGACCCTTAGTCGTTTTGATCTAGCACACGATATGTGGATGGCTCTCCTCACCCGTTATGAGGGAAATTCTCAAATTTGGCATTCTAAATTGTACGAGTTGTACTCTCAATTTGAGAATTTCCACATAAAGGATGGTGAATCCATTGAGGATATGTACACTCGTCTTGTACAACTCCAAAATGAATTCACCGAAGGAGGTGAGCCCCTAACAAATGGCAAGATTGTAGGGAAGATGATGCGGGCTATGAGTGGACGACACGAATGGGATGCTCACATCACGTCGCTTGAGACCATTATCCGGATGGACCATGCGTACACCCCGGAACAAATGTACACCGAGTTTCGATGTGTTGAGGAGAAGCTCAAGCAACTCGCCAAACTAGAGCCTCATCCAAGAACCTTAGCCATGACCTCCACAAGCAATCCCGCCTCCACATCATCATCTCGATCCTCTCATCGCCGATACCCACATCAAACACCATTAAACCTCTACGAGCTTGATGAGACAAAGCAAGAGGTGGTGATTGAGAAGATGTTTCGTGGGTTGCTCAAGCATGAGAAGAAGTTCAACAATGAGAGGTTAGCCAATGATGAACGGGAGTTGTGTTTTGTGTGCAATAAAGAGGGGCATTCAATGCACAAGTGTCACAAGCTTTTCCCTCAAGTGCAAACCGACAAGCCAAAGCCTAAGCACAAGAAGGAAAAGAAGAAGGCTCAAGCCATGCATGCCTTGTGGGATGTTGAATCCGAAACAAGCTCATCCGATTCGGATTCTCATGAAGTGTATGCTTTGGTGGCAAATGTGGAAGAGGTGGTATTCTCAACGGATGATGTGGAGGATGACTTCGTGAAGGACATCCTAAATGAGTTCAATCAAGGGACAAGATTTGTTCATCCGCTACTTCAAGCGCGTAAGGCAACACCACCTCCATCTCCACCACCTTCGCCAAAGGCATGCTCTCCAAAGGTATATCTCCCTCTCAATGAATCTCTTAGTAGTAGTGATAGTGAGAGTGATGATGAACCAACTAGTTCAACTCCATGTGTTGATTGTGATAGGTTGAACTCTATTCTTGATGCTACCCATGATGCCTTGGTTAGGAAAGCCGATACCATAGAAACTTTAAAAACCAAGGTAGATGAGCTTACTTCTAAGATGGGTGAGTATGAGGCTAAAATTAAGGAGCTTGAAAAACAACTTGAAAAACCGATTTTAGCTCAAGCTCCTAAAACGGATTTGAAAAACCTTTTCAAAGGTCAAAAGCCTCATGACAAGTCCGGTCTTGGTTACCAAAAGCCTTATCAAACCAAGAAAAAGAACTTGTCATACAAAAATGGGAAACAAGTTGCACAAAACACACCATTTCAAAAACCTAGGAATTCTCTTGGTCATGCACATATGTACCAAAGGAAACCTAGAAATTCTAGAGTGCAAAACGAAAAGAATTTGCAAAATCAAGAAAAGAAGGTTTTTGTTCCAAAGGCGTCCAATAAAATTTATTTTAGAGGACCCGATGGATGGTTTTATGAATTTAAAGAGCAACACTCTTCTCAACACCACAAAGCTCAATCCAATGGGCATAAAAAGAATGTTTCCCAAAATTTCCGAAAGGATCGCAAAAAGGATTTTAATGCCTCATCCAATGATCCTAAGAAGAAGGCCGAATACCTTAGAGCCCATTACTATTCTCATTTTGTTAAGGGTTCTACCATGCCTAAGCCAACCAATGCATATTGCAACTATTGTTGTCAAAATGGTCATATCTCGTTGGAATGCAAACTTAGGAAACCAAATGGTGAGTCCAAAGGTAAGTGGGTTCCAAAAGCTTGTACCTCTAGTGGTAAAACTAGTGGTATAGTAACCAATGTGGCCTAAATACCAAGTTAACCCCCGGTCTTATAAGCCAAATGTTTAGGGGGAGCCTCTTTATTTCTATCTTATTTTTGTTTGAGAGGTTAAATTTGGTCACACTACTTTGTGTAGTGCTCTAAATTGGTTCTCCAATTCCTTTTCTCCAAAATTAAGGGGGAGCCATAAATTTAGGGGGAGCTTGCTACAATTTTCACTTTTTGTCGATTTACAAAAAGGGGGAGAATTGTAGTAAAGCTTGTGAAATGCCAAAATTTAATTGCTTTACTAATAATATTGTTTTGCAAATCGTCAAAAGGGGGAGATTGTTGTACTAAACGTCTCTAAGTTTGTCGATTGCAAAACAATATCATTTGGCATTTAACAATCTTCTTTGAGTTTTATAGGAAGAAGATACAATTTATGAGGACTTGGATAAAAGCTTTAAGAAAGATCAAGATCAAGTCATTAGAGAGCTTGTAGGCTAGTTTAGACTAGGATAGAAGGTATACTTTAGTCCTTGTTTATCCTTAAAATGGTCTAGATAGCGAAAAGCTCAATAAACCAGCAAAATCCTGTTTTCTGTGACCTAGCGTCGTACAACGCTAGATAGTGGCACACAACGCTAGAACAGCTAAATTCATACTTTTGTGAATTAACGTTGCACAACGCTATATAGAGTTAGGCAACGCTGATTCACAACGTTGTACAACGCTCAGTAGTGTTGTACAACGCCGCAGTTAAAAAACTTGGAAAATTTCCTGAGTACCATCGTGCAACGCCATATAGCGTTGCACAACGCCACATAAATTCCAAGTTAGCTGTCCCATGTAAACAGTCGTTTTTACATGCAAAGTCTCTGGAGACGTTAGCCAACGTCTTTCAGCGTTGGGTAACGTTAGCGTTGTGTGACGGCATATAGAGTTGTACAACGCTCTGTTGAATCTGTCAGAGTTGTTCCTTTTGTCTCCCTTTAGCGTTGTGTAACGCCATTCAGTGGCAAGCAACGCTCTGACAATTTCCAACGGAATTGTCGGAGCTTTCCTTTGGTTTTACACTCCTTCGTTGTGCGACGGCAAATAGCGTTGCACAACGCTCTGACAGACCAACGGCTATATTAAAGAGCCGTTAGAATTTACAACGGTCATATTCCAGTGTTGTATAACGCTATTCAGCGTTGTACAACGCTGTGGCCTGTTTTTGCTGGGGAACTGCTCATTTCGAGCCCTATATATATCCACCCCTTGTTCTCTCTCATTGTGTGGCTTCACTTTGCAAAATTAGACCAGAATTGAGCCTTTGAGCACAGGAATACTCTCCCACTTGAGCTT
The DNA here is from genome assembly GCA_028095005.1 of Rhynchospora pubera. Classification (NCBI taxonomy): domain Eukaryota; kingdom Viridiplantae; phylum Streptophyta; class Magnoliopsida; order Poales; family Cyperaceae; genus Rhynchospora; species Rhynchospora pubera. The sequence goes on along the minus strand of CM051461.1, from coordinate 66,349,754 downwards.
TTCATAGCTAGACCATCTTGAGAGATTTAGTAGCCTCAAACACCACCGCCCCGACATTGTCGCTAGGTGTAGGTTGGAATAGGTTGAGAGCTCTTCTCCTTTGAGGCCGTTGTGCCATTCGAGTTAGGCCGATCCGCCTCGAGTGTCCTTGTGACGAGGTGATTCGGTTCGAAGTTGTAGTCCCGTTCTTGTTGGAATTGAACGGAGCGCACCCTTTCGTGGTAGCGGAACTCCCGGAGACGTACGACTAAGGCTAGCATTTCCTAGCGGGTTGGAACTCCGTAATCATACCGAGTGTTCAATTTCTCTCTCTCTTTTTCTCTTTATTTTCTTGCTATACTTGAATTGCTTGTGTGCTTGGTTGTATTGGGTACCAATTGAATTGTGTTAGGGTAGTTCATACCAAACCGGTCCAAAACCTCAATCGCTTCCGCTAAACCTTGATTTAGCCGCCCCTTTTAAGGGACAACATACTTAAATATTCAAAAGTTGCTATTTAAAAAAGTACCTAAAAAATACATAAATATTCAAAAGTAATAAATACTTAGAGATCTTGACTATCTACATGTTGCAGAATTTCATCCAACCATGGTTGATCTTCTTCCGCATTCATTTCATGTTGATTACTGGCACCATGATTGTCGGCAAATTGAGCGGCTTCGTTCCAGAAAGCGGCATCAGGTTCTTGTTGATTACTTGCACCAGGGTTGTCGGCGAATTGAGCGGTTTCGTTCCAGAAAGCGGCATCAGGTTCTTGTTGATTACTTGCACCAGGGTTGTCAGCGAATTGAGCGGCTTCGTTCCAGAAAGCTGCCTCGGCTTCTTCTTGCTCTATCTCAGCCATTCTAGCTACTGCAATTTTTCTTTGTTCATCTCTCTTCTTGATATTTATTAGGCTCTCCTTGATTTTTTTTTCCAATTTTCTCTTGTTGCAACCTCCGGCTCTCTTCGGCAGCCTTTTCTTCCATTCTTCTCATTTCGAACCATTGTTCTTTCACTTTGAATCTCTTTTGAATTTCATCCCTCTCTTCTTGTCTTTTGTGTTCATCGTAGTGGTCACGCAAAATGGTATCTTTGAAATTGAAAATCTGACCACACTTTGTACAGCTCACTGTGTGGTCTCCACGAAAATCGTATATGCTTTCGTAAACAATCATGGGTGTAGGATCTGGTTTCCACGGTTTGAGTTCCGGCATCGGTTCAGGTTCTGTGTAGTACTTTTTATAGAGTTCAGAGTTGCTCGACTCAGGTTTAGTCAGGTAATGTCGCAATCTCTCCCTACGGTCTCTTTCTGGGCCACCATGAATGTGCCACTGATAGTGGGTGTATAATGGCCACTCGCCACCATATTGCGAATGGATTGGCAGGGGAATATTTGTAATTTGGCAAGTACTCATGTCGAGTAGATGGCCATTCCCGCACTTCACTGTTGGAGGTATTTCCTTTCTCCATGGTAGTGAATGTTGAAGAAAGAAGGATTGAGTGGGTGTGACATATTTTTGCTGAGGAAGAATAATTTTATAGATCATTTTAGACTTACAATTATTTAAAATTAATAAATATAATGTGATACCTTTTCAGACTTTATCAAAACACGTTTGTCCTTTTGCACAGCTTAGGTAGGCATCAGTATACTTTTTTACTTTATCAAAGCACGCCTGTACTTTCGCAGAGCTTAGGTAGGTATCAGTTAACTTTTTAGACTTTATCAGAGCACGCTTGTCCTTTCGCAGAGCTTATGTAGGTATCAGTATGCTTTTCAGACTTTTATCAGAGCACGCCTGTCCTTTTGCTAAGCTTAGGTAGGCATCTCAGTACTTCTCGTACTTTATCATAATATTTCATATAAAACACATAATTATAAGGTTATAGAAAAAAATGCTGCAATAATAAGAAATGGTTGATTGTAATTTTTGTTTTCATACATTAATGAGAATTTTTTTTCATGCATTAATAATAAATAGTTTCTTTTTCTATTCGTTTTTCTTTGTTTGAAATGACGATGTCTTACTTCACTAATATAAATTGGCACACTCTCATTCCACTTCGTAAAATAGTGTATTTACTATACGGCGATTCCTTAATTCAATAATAAAGTGTGATTTGAAATTTTCCAAAGTAGCTTTAAAAATAGTGTATTTTACTGTGATGCAAGTTTTTATTTGATATTGTCAAAAAAGTTTTTGTTACTTTTAATTAAGATAATAACTTAATAATAAAAATAACTTAATAATAAAAATAAATAAATAGTACTATTTATATAAGTATAAGATTTATGAAATAATTACAACGAATATAATATTTATAGTAATAAAAATTAATTATAGTGTCAATAAATAGCAAAGAGATTTCAAGTAAAGGTTATATTTATTAATACTAAATACTACGGATAGTAAAATAATTAATAACAATTAATATTAATATTTATATAAGTAAGTATAAGATTAAATAGTATTTGAGCTGTAATCATTATAGTGATTAACCATGCAAAAATAAATAAATAAACAGAATTAACCATGCAAAAATCAATCATTTCAGTGGGCACTCTGCATCGTCATCCCAGATAACGATCCAAGCTTGGATCGTCATCCCAGATGACGATCCAAGCTTGGATCGTTGTCTGAGATGACGATGCAAGGAGGATCCCGCTCAAATGAGTGGCTGTGATTGGGTTGATTGGATTTACTAATGGATCGTCATCCCAAATGACGATCCAAGCAGAAAATGCAATTGAGTGGGCATTTAAGTGCGATTTCAGTGGGAATTTCAGTGCGATTTAACAGTGAATTTCAGTGCATTTTTGTGCGATTTAATTTGATTGCTCATTATTTTGTCGACTCTCAATGGCTTATAAATAGAGTATGACGGTGAGATATCGAAAATCAGCCATATGAAACACTCAACTCTCATTACTATCATAAATATGATTTCCATTCCGATTTTCGTTAATCAATCTCCATATAATCCATCGCATTATTTCAGTTTCGATGCAACTTCGCAAACTGATTATGAATCAATTAAAGAAATAATTTTATCATCATTGGGATTGTATCAAGGTCATTATAATTTGAGAATAGTTTCTCATTTTAATACCATAATTGAAGGAAGGTTCCAACAGATGCAATTACCGTTGAACTCTGAAAATGAATGGCGGTATATACAACATGAGTGCTTCCAAGCAAGAAGGCTACACAGCTTTCAACTGCACGTTGATTTGCTTCCAGCAACTGGTGGTGGCATAGAAGGTAATTTACGCCATTTAATTTTGTGCCATTAATTTATAAACTTAGTTTTTCAAAGTAATTATTTTGCTTTTGCATTTATCATAGAAATTAGAGATAATTCTAAAAATTAGTTTGCTCTTCCTTTAATTAGTTTGCTCTTCCTATTAATTCTAAAAATTTATAATCGATTACATATATTTTATTTAGGAGGGCACACAACAAATTATAATTATAATTATGATTATAATTATAATTTCAATGAACAACTCAATAATACCGAAGAAGACGAAGAAAGAAATAATCAATATAATACGAGTGCACAGGGTTGGGGTTCTTGGGATCAACCTGAGAGTAGTAGTCGACAACAAAGACGACAGGGAACAAATATGAGTGCACAGGGTTCGGATCCTTGGGATCAACCTGATAGTAGTAGCGGACGAGAAAGACAAGAGGAAACAAATAATGAGTGTAATGACAATGCCCAGGGTTGGGATCCTTGGGACCAACCTGAAGAAGAAGGGGATATAGAAGAACTTGACGAGACGTACGATCGTGGCCCGGGCTATCAGTCGAATTATGCAACGGGGGAGGACTTCACTGATGAAGAGGATGAGTTTTTAGCGTCACAAGATATAGAGGGAGAGGGTTTTTATGCACAGGAATTCGTAAATCCCGAGTATTACATTACCGGAAGGACCGATAATTACCATCCTGTTAGTCAATTTTTGGATATATCCGAGTATAGAAGTTCGATTCCACAACCGTCTCAAACACAAGCTTCAGGGCCTTTAGCACAAGGAAACATTTTTATGTCAAAACCACAATTAAAAGAAGTTTGTGAAAAATACTCATTAGATAATAATGTACAACATAAAACCACTAGAAGTAGTCCATCATTTTATGTATTGGATTGTAAGGTGCCTACCTGTAAGTGGCATTTGTATGCCCGTACAGAAAGGGAAGGGAAATTTTGAAAAATAATAAAGAATGAAGAAGAGCATACATGCGTGAGAAGGCCTGGAGATTTCACCCATGATAATCTGACGGCCCAGGTAATCGCAAGCAGCATCAGGAATGCAGTAAAGAGAGATCTTGGTGTTTCCATAAATGACGTAAAATCCATATTAGAGAAAGAATTTCCAAATGTAAAACCTACTTATAACAAGTTATGGCGTGGGAGAGAGAAAGCAATCGAATAACTTTTTGGATCGTGGGAAGGCTCATACAACAAGCTTCCGAGTTTATTATTGGCCATACAGAAGACGACCCCAGGGACACAGATCAAATGGTTGACAGAGAGCGTAGGAGATCCCAACAGAGCTATGTTCATCGCAGCAGCATGGACATATGGGCCTTGCATTGCAGCGGTACCATACCTGAGGCTTGTTATCAGCATCGACGCGTCATTCTTATCGGGTCGCTACAAGGGGCGATTCTTAGCGGCATGCGGCTATGACCCAGAGCAGCGGTTGGTTCCACTAGCATTTGCACTAGTGCGAATTGAGAACGAACAATGTTGGGGTTGGTTCATGAATTTTGTAAGGCGGCAAGTTATTGGGGAAGGAAAAAAATTTTGTGTTGTTTCTGATCGTCATTGGGGAATAAGGAACACCTTCAAACGACCCCAATACGGTTGGCAAGAGGATGCGAACCCTTCATATGCCGTGCACCGGTATTGCATGCAACATGTTTGTGAAAAAGTGTTCAAGGCATCTGGAAAAGACGCAACTCTACCAGACAAATTCAGAACTAAATTGGCCAACAAGAAAAAAAGGAGGGCCTTCTACAAAATGTGGAACGAACTAAAAATAACGAATCCAAAGGCGATAGAGTACCTTCAAAAGTGTGGGAAAGAAAATGAAGCTGATGACAACGAGCAGTGGAAACCTGAAAGGTGGGCGCAAACCTATGACGGCGGTCATCGTTGGGGTATTATGACGAGTAATGGATCAGAAAGTCTCAATAGCAGATACAAGGCTGAGAGACGACTACCAGTTGTTGGACTTGTGGAAGGCACTTGGTACAAAACTGTTAAATGGTTTAATGAAAGGAAGCAAATAGCTTTGGCGAGACAGGCGGAGGGAGAACGGTGGCCAAAAGAAATCCAACTTAGGCTTATGAAGCATACTCTCAAAGCAGGTACAAATTTACTTCCAATATAATAATATTTACTTCTTATCTTTAAAATGTATAATGATAAAAATTCATATTTACAGCGGCAATAAACGTTATCACTGTTGACATTGAACGTGGAGAATTTGAAGCTCAAGTGTCATTCGAAAAAAATGACCCGGGAATAACGTGGAAGTACCAAGTTTTCCTTAGACGAAATTACCAACCGAGAGATCCTCAACTACCGACCAGACGTGCTTGGTGTAAGTGCAGCAAACCTCAACTCACGGGAATACCATGTGTTCATGTTGTTGCCGTGTGCGGTCATTGTAGGTGGGATGTCTCTGATTTTGTAGACGAACGGTACAACACAGAGAATATGCTAAAAATATGGTCAACTGGTGAATTTCATTGCTATGAAGACGAAGATAAGTGGCCTATCTATGATGGTCCCGAGATCTATCCGGATAAGAGAATGATTAATCGGGGCCGGCGAAAGAAGGATCGTGATTGGATGTGGATGGATGCAATGAAAAATAAAAAACAGCCCAACCAGAGGGGTACTGCGGAGGGCAACAACACTCAGCAACCTTTGTCGATGGAGGACCTTCAATCTGGGCGTCGTACTGATCGTCCTACAAACACAGCGAGGACACGGAGGACTACAAGAACTTCTGCAAGGAACAGAGCTCAATCTTCTACAGGGAACCAAAGTGAACCTTCTAGGGAGCCAGTTGAACCAAGCCGAAGTTCTATCAGTACTGATCCTCGGAGTGAAAGTCGCCTCAATCTTGGTATACCGGGTCTTGATCAACCACGTAGAAATTCCATTAGCGTGGATGAACGATCAATGTCGATCCGATTTCCCACAAGTCACGGAGCATCAACTAGCAGCGGCAGTCATGGCGCATCAACTAGCAGGGGACCATCTGAAAGCAGAAGCAGTGGAGGAGGGCGCCTACGACGTGGGGTTGCCCGTCTAGGATCAAGGTTCATGAACTTCATAAATAATTAGGTGGCCGGTATTTGTTTTATGTAATATTTTTATGTACTAGTTTGCAAGGCAGAGTTTTTTTTTTCAGCTGAAAAGTATATTATCTTAGTGTTTTGTTTATTTTGTGGGGAGCAAACTGTTTGTCTAAAAATTCTGAAATTTCGGTATATGAAAATAAGTCCGTCAATGAGCATGTCGTACTTTTTTGTGATTTTTTGGAACCTCCCAACTTGGATTTCTAGCGCGAAACTTTTGCAAGGCAGAGCTGTTTTTTCAGCTGAAAAGTAGATTATCTTAGTGTTTTGTCAATTTTGTGGGGAGCAAACTGTTTGTCTAAAAATTTTGAAATTTCGGTATATGAAAATAAGTCCGTCAATGAGCATGTCCTACTTTTTTGTGATTTTTTGGAACCTCCCAACTTGGATTTCTAGTGCGAAACTTTTGCAAGGCAGAGCTGTTTTTTCAGCTGAAAAGTAGATTATCTTAGTGTTTTGTCAATTTTGTGGGGAGCAAACTGTTTGTCTAAAAATTTTGAAATTTCGGTATATGAAAATAAGTCCGTCAATGAGCATGTCGTACTTTTCTGTGATTTTTTGGAACCTCCCAACTTGGATTTCTAGCGCGAAACTTTTGCAAGGCAGAGCTGTTTTTTCAGATGAAAAGTAGAAGTCTAAAATAGGATGGAGAATATCATAATAAAAGTCTAAAATAGAATCATAAACTCATGCAAAAATATAAATATCACAACTAATCCTACAAATACATAACAAAGTCCTACTATCGTCCATCACGACGAAACGGTCCTCTCGCAGGAGAATAATCCCAATAAGCACCAGGCGGGTCTCGGCGCTGTCTGGTCGGAGCAAGTCCTGGATGAGGAGGAGGGGGAGCAAGAGGCGTAGAATATGGACTGGGATGACGAGGCGGTCTGCTAGAGGAGGCCCCTGAATGACCAAATGGATGGGGAGAGATAGGTGTAAATGGGTCATGTAGTGGGGTACCGTATGCCTGGTAATAAGTATCAGCCGGAGATATAGGTGTGGGGGTAGGCGTAAAGGGCTGACTGTACCCTCCTCTGTACTGAGTGTGTGTATATGGTGGAGGTGGAGGTGGAGGATAAGGACTCTCGTATGTGTAGTACTGTGTGCTGAGGAATGGAGGCTGCGGCTGGGAATGGGGTGGAGCCTCCGCCTCTATGGTCTGGGACTGGGGCTGCGAATGGGGTGGAGCCTCCACCTCTGTGGTCTGGGGCTGCGGTTGGGAATGGGGTGGAGCCTCCGCCTCTGTGGTCTGCGGCTGCGAAGGGGATGGAGCATGAGGTTCTGTGGTCTGCCGCTGCGAATGTGACCGTCTACTCCGAATAAGAGGCTGACTGGGTCGTGGAACATCAAAAAATGTATCCCAATCATGCAGACTAAAATCATCCTGTTACGAATAATGCAAATTAAAAAATTATAAAATATTAAATAATTATACAATATTAATTATAAAAAGACAATAATATTAAGAAAAGTGGTTGAAAAAGACAATTATACCCGCATGAACTGCTGCTCCTCAATGGATCCTGGCTCTGGCGCACTATCCTCATCATCTGTATCAGGGATAGACTCAATGTCTGACTGAAGACCCTTCGACTCTAAGAGTCGAGGTAATCGGTGAGCCTCACCAACAATATCTAAGGACGTGCTGCACCCCCTGAGCAATTTCTTCCCAGCACGACGGAATCCCTTCGTGACAGCCCATGCACAGCCTCGCAACGCCTCACGCAAAGTATGCTTGAGTTGTTTAATTTTTGTTAGTCACTGAATTATTTGTTAGGCAAAAAAATTTTGCGTAATGTATCTTACCAAGCTCATGTGGCCAGGCGTCTCTCGAAGGTAAGACAAATCACGAACCGGAGCAGTCGCTGCCCCATCAGGAATAAGCACAAGATGTGCACCTCCATATACACTCAACCAGCGTTGGTAGTCAGTCCAAATATCCTCGCTCCATGGTCGATCCTCTATCACCGTAGCCTCATTAGTGTTCGTCCACTTGTTGACCTCATTCGCAAATATATCATGCCAATCAATACCTCGATAGGTGTGATGCTGGTATCCCATCAATTGTTCCATTCTAGACCAAACCTGTTTTATTCAAACGACAATTAACAACACATTTCACGTTTATTGATATTAATTCACGTGTCAGTATACTTATACTTATGTATTCTTTTTTTTTTAAAACAACACAATATCAATAGAAAAATTTTAATCAAAAAGCAAACATTTAATATAAGTACCTCAGGTGGCGGTGGGGGAACCGTCTGATAAAGCATAAACTGATGCATGACACGATCTGCGTAGTGCCACATCACGACCCAATAATGAATGCATGGGATGCGTAGAAGGAACATCCTCTGGTCTATCTGGGCACAACGAGGCATGCGGTCCCTGATATGATCATAAGGCCACCACACGACGTGCTCGGACTTCATTTTCATGCAAACATCCCTAGCATAGTCTACTCCACTGCGAGTAGGGCCAGTCACCTTCTTCGATCTCTGTCTTGTCGTCCACTTCCTGCATTTTCATTTTGGTGATTTACATTTAATTTGTTCAAATGTTATAATGTAAAAAAAAATTATATCGGTTAACATTACGATTGTTCGATTTAATTAATGTTTTAACTTTCAATGACTACTTAATGGTGCATGTGTCTATCTAAAAGAAATCTTTGTTGTAGTGAACACAGACCTCCCATAAGGCGGACATGAGTCAATATCTGGTAGACCCCAACCTTCAAAATCCTTCGTGATCGTCGGCCGACTAAGTAGCAATCATGCATACGACCACAACTGCAAGAGCAACCAAGGAGCACCGATATTTATATTGTTATTGATGAAGGCGGTGTCCAAGCCACGGTATAGCATCGCAAGAGTGGCTGCACCCCAGTTGTACTGTACCGAGTTGCTCGAATGAAGATCCTGCAAATATTGGCATTTTTAGGAATATCATCATTTTTTCATATATCTAAATTTTTCTTACAACAAATAATATTTTAGAAGTATTTAAATATAACAAAAGATATAAGACCTTTTATTATTGTTACAAGTATAAATATTTCATTTATAAATTAAATAATTCGATTTTTTCAATTAAAAATAACAAGGGTAGTTCACTAACCTGCAATAACTGAAGATAGAAACATGGAATCGAGTCACCCGTGCTATCAGGAAATAACTCGCAACCAAAAATCTCCAACACGCAAGCTCGTGTGTATCTATCGATCCTCCCAGCATCATCCGCGCCAGGCACACCAAACTGAGCCCAAACCTCACGCAGCTTCTTCAACATAACGGAATGAGATCTCCTGCATTACATCATTAATGTAAATTGATTGTGAGAACTATATATATATATATATATATATATATAAATTAACATCAAAATAAAATTCTTAAAAATTTCTTACTTCTGTTCCTTTTCTCTGAAGCACTTCTCAACTATCGCCATGTCTGTATCCTCCGGTAAAGCAAAATCCTGAAGTAACTGAATGGCGTCGTAATCAGTCCGTCCAGTAACGGTTCTGTCGGTCGTAGGCAAACCGTACAAGAATGCCACATCCTGCAAATAGTTCAAATTTTAGACATATATAGTTCAAAAAAAAATTACAAATAGCCGTTAATTTCTACCTCTAGAGTGACCGTCATCTCGCCAACATGCGGAAAAAAGAACGTGTGGGTCTCTGGCCTCCAGAACATGGCCAGACCCTGCAAAAGCGAATGATCGAGTGGCATATGACCCAACTGAACGAAATGTATAAGTCCAAGTCGCCTCAAACGCTCATCGACCCCATCAGTACGAGGCATCTAGGCCTTATGTATTATTCCCCTCCAATGCTGTATATATTTCATTTTTAATTATTTTAAAAATTACTACAAAAAAAAATATGTAAGTACAAATATAAAAGGATAATAATAACTTACACCGGTGCCTCGAACTTTGGACCCATCCAAATGTAACACACGATCTGCAATAACAGGATCCGGTGGAACAACATCAGCTGATGTAGAAGCCTCAGCGGCAACAGAACCGGTAGATGCAGAAGCGCTCGGATCTCCACGAAGTCTCGTAGATCTACGAGGTGCGGTCTCCGGTACTCTTCTTCTCGGTGGAATTTTTACGAAATTGCAATAAAAATTACTGTTAAAAATCTAATAAAATTTCGGCAGCATATCCCCTATACCTGTAGCGTTTTCCAAAAAAAAAACGCCCAAAACCCCTAATTACAAACCCAAATATCCACAACATCATTAACAAACACAATACCAATCTCATACAACAACATTTTCTATTTTCTAGTTTGTACATATTTTCAAATTATTTCCTATGTTAAGATTTTGTACTCATTTTTGGCCAAATTCCCTATTTGTCTAATTTTTTTAGTATAATTTCCTATTTTCTGATTTTTTACTAATTTTTAAATTCTTTTTCAATATTTATTTTATTTTTTCTACAAATTATCTATTTAAACTAATTAAAATAAATTAATAAAATAAATATGAAAAAAAATTACATGTAGAAAGAGATGTCGGAGGTTGTCTCTTTTTACAAATTTTCCTACAATTAAAAAAATATTCTATCAATTTTTTATTTACTTCCTCTAATTTATAATAAATTTATTAATCATTATTAATGAACAAAATAATTCTAAAATTTTTTCAAATTACATATTATAATTATTTATATTTATTCTGATTTTTTAGTAATTTTTCCATTATTTTTTCAATATTTAATCTATTTTTCTAATTATTAACCTAATTAAAGTAATTAAAGTAAATAAATAAAGTAATTATGAAAAAAAAAACTTACCAGAGGTCGCTGCTGCTCGCGCGAGAGAGAGAGAGCGAAGAAAGTGGGGACTGAGGGGTCGCTGTCGCTTTTATATAGGGATGGAATTCTTGGATCGTCAACTGGGATGACGATCCAAGCTTGGATCGTCGTTCCGGATGACGATCCAAGTGCATTTGCCTTTCGTCAACTGGGATAACGATCCAGCAACGTTACTATTAAAATTTTGATTTTTTTTTTGTTATTATCAGAATTTATGTGAACAGTAATGTTACTATTAATTTTTTCGGTGCAGATGCAGATGCCTTCTCAGATGATTGATACGGGCTGTTCTGGAGTAGCTTAGAATAGTAGCAGTGAAGATTTTTACTGATAAATAAAGGCCATGATGCACAAGAAACAAACACTTCTGACCGCTCACAACACACATGGCATGGACTTCACGTTTTGAAGTGTTGACTGTCTGAGGGATTTTCTAGGGTTTTACCCGATTATTGCTGTTAAATTAAGAAAATGAATGCAGGATTAATGGTCCAAATTGTTTTCAACCACATTTTGTTGGCATTTTAACATTTGAAATCGTCCAAGTGTTCAACATGACTTTAGTAGTTAAGCCACTCCCATTTCCCATTTAAAGTTCTCCGTTTTGGATAAATTCAAAGATTTTGACAGGAGTTTACTCTGATACTGATATATATTGACTTTCAACACTAGAAATTAAGTTTGGCCAAAGGCTCAAAGCCACTAGCAACAATCAAGGTAGATTTTTCCTTGCAGTAGAGAACTTTATTAATGCATCGCTGGTGTATCACTGTATTGTAACTAATGTTTGAAGATTCTACCAGATGAACTCTTTTAAAGTTGTTGTTACGCAAGTCTATATAAATGCTAGAGAGGTACTTTGTTGAAAAAGCACTTAGCTTTAGAACTTCAATCCGATCATGAGAGCCAAACAAAAAGGAACAACGATGTTATTTTTTACCTTGTTTTTCTCTCTCCTAATTCCAGTTACCATTGCCACCTTAACAGAAGTATGCTTTGAGATGGAAAGGAGAGCGCTTTTCACATTCAAATATAACATAAACCACAAGAGCAAGCTTTTCTCTTCCTGGCATGGTCAAAATTGTTGCGAATGGAAAGGAGTAACATGCAACAATGTAACAAGCCATGTAGTGAAGCTCAATGTTAGGGTAATTTTTAAGTATTGAGATAGAAGGGAGAGAGAAAAGACAGAAGAGAGTAGAAGAGAATTGAGAGAGAGAGAAATTGATGAATATTCTTATATTTTTATCTCTTACAACTATTACACTTATAGGCTATCAGCCTAGAATATAGCATAGATTATTTCCTAAACAGTATTCCTAAATAAAGATATAAATTGAAAAGAAGGTATTTAAAAGCAAATTTCCTTAAATCCTCCTTAGCATCCAGATTTTCCTTTTGCTGGCTGTTTTTGAATAATACCTTAATTGTAGTTGGCCAATTTGCATCAGTTCATGATTTGATGTGGTTTATCTCTGTTACGTCTCATGTAGAACTTTAGGGGCTTGTTTACTGGTGTAACACTCAACCTAAGCAATCCATATGATTGGAACTCAAGTCCCTCTGAATGGGCAATTCATGCTTTATTTGGTGAGATAAGTCCATCTTTACTTGCTCTGAGGTATTTAACTCATCTCGATCTAAGCAACCATGATTTCTCAAACTTTACCATTCCAAATTTCCTTGGTTCATTTGAAAATTTGATTCACCTAAACCTCTCTTTATCCGGGTTCCGAGGTGTCATACCTTATGAACTCGGAAATCTTTCCAAACTGCAATTCCTTGACCTAGGCTATTCTCAGTTTACCGGCTTGGTACAAGCTCAACTAGGGAACCTCTCTGATCTACAGCATCTCAGCTTACACAATTGTTACAATTGTTCTGCAGCTGTTGATTCTCTATCATGGCTTTATCATTTCCCTTCCCTTAAATATCTTGATTTGGCATGGATCATCCTAAACGAACACATGGATTGGTCAGTACTATTCACTAAAATGCCGCTGCTAGAAACCTTAATTTTAAACAACTGTCATCTTTCGTTTTTCCCGAATGATTTAACGTATGCCAACTTGACATCTCTAAAAAAGCTCGATCTACTTGGAAATTCATTTAACTCGAAATTACCTAATTGGTTATGGAATCTAACTAGCCTTTTGTATCTTGATCTTGGGTATTCTAAGTTCTATGGAAGTATTCCTAGTGATATTAGGAACTTGGCTTCACTGAAATACCTTGGTCTAGCAGGTAATAACTTTGAGTTCACTGATGTTACATTGCTTAAAAAACTATGTAGCCTAAGAGGAATAGACTTGTGTTGTCTCAACATTAATGGCTCTTTGGCCAATGTAATTGAAAACCTGAGTTGCAATTGGGAGAAGTTGGAGATTGTGATGTTACCGGTTAACAATATTCAAGGAAATGTATCTAGCTGGGTCGCACGGATGAGAAATCTATGTCACCTTGATCTTGGTGCAAATAAACTTTCTGGTGAAATAACTAAACACGTAGGAACACTTACCCAGTTAAGATTACTTTCATTGCATGATAACCAATTATCAGGTGTCATCACCGAAGCTCATTTCTCAAATGCTACTAATTTGAAAAAAATAGATTTGTCTTATAACTTCTTAACAATGAAAGTGAATGGCAAATGGGTTCCTCCCTTTCAACTTACCTCCCTTTTTTTACGCTCCATGAACTTAGGGCCTCGATTTCCTAGCTGGCTCCGATTTCAAACACAACTTAATGAAATAAAATTGTCCGAAAATAACATTGCTGGTGTCATACCCAGCTGGTTCATGAATTCATCTGTTACTTCTTTAGACCTTTCACACAACAATCTCATGGGGAATCTGCCAACTCTTTCTCCTAATATTGCAGCACTAGATCTATCAAACAATAATATTTCTGGACCCTTCCCAAAAGAACTCAAGATGCCTCATTTAGTATACCTTCAACTCCCGGGGAATAGCCTCAGTGGCAGCATCCCAACTTATATTTGTGATATCCCATTTTTAACCCTTCTAGACTTATCCAACAATGCCATATCAGAAAATCTTCCTGACTGTTGGAAGAACAACTCCACTTTAGAAATTTTTTATGTATCTAATAATCAACTGTCTGGAGAGCTTCCTACCTCCATTGGTTATTTGTATAATCTAAAAACATTGCAATTGGATAACAATAGGCTGCATGGTGCAATCCCATCAACGATGCAATGGTGCACAAGTTTATATTTCCTTGTCCTAGGCAGAAACAAATTTTCAGGAGAAATTCCAAAATGGATTGGTGAAAGCTTGCAAAATCTTGTAGTTTTTCAACTACGGTCAAATAAATTTAGTGGCTACATCCCTCCGAGCCTAGGAAAACTTGCAAATTTGCAAGTTTTGGATCTTGCTAACAATAATCTTGTTGGCCCTATTCCCGATTCCGTTGGTAACTTTGTGGGTATGAAATACTCATCGCATCAGTTTGATTCCTCTGACTTAAAAAAATGATTATTTCCATTCGTCTGATTATTGGAGCGTGTGGATTTACAAGGATAGCTTATACACACAAATGAATGGTCAAAAAAATTTGACCTCAGCACCCCTGGGGCTTATCAAGACCATAGATCTATCAAGAAACAAATTAGACGGACAAATTCCAGAAGTAATATGGTCACTGGAAGCCTTGATTAACCTGAACATCTCTCAAAATTTTCTACAAGGAAGAGTTTCTGAAAAAATTAATGGCATGAGATCCTTAGAGTATCTGGACCTTTCCATGAACGAGCTCTCGGGACCGATTCCTCAGGCCTTGTCAAACTTGGCCCCACTGCACCAATTAAATTTGTCTTACAATAATTTTACTGGAAGAATTCCAACTGGAAGGCAGCTAGACACCCTGGCTGACCCGTCAATCTATGCTGGTAATGCTTATCTCTGTGGGTTTCCTACTAACAAGAGCTGTCCTGAAAATAATCAAACACCTAGAGAACCTGATTTTCTTTCTGAAGACGAGAAAAGTGAGACGATATGGTTTCATTTGACCACGATAATAGGTTTCATCATGGGAATTTGGTGTTTGGGGGGTGTCTTGATTTTCAAAGGTGCTTGGAGAATTGCTTATTTTCGAATCATCGATAATATATTTGATGTCATTTATGTACAAATTATGCTAGCCATGAGGACGAGGAGGTTAAGCCGTCCCATGTAGGTAAATTGAAAAAAAAAAGGAAAAAAATGATTATAAAGTAGTATGTGTGTATGATATACTGGTACTTTGGTGGTATCGGTGCCCCCAAAAAAATAAATAAATAGAGTCCTTGTTATATTTGAGTCGCCCTGTTGCTTGTATTTTGTTGAATTATCATTGTATTGCTTCGATTAGTGGCAGGACCATCTATTGCTTAAACGTGATAACATCAATTTATACCTTGTATGTCCATTTAATATTTAGATTTTTAAGTAAATAGTAGCACATTAATATTTCTGGAATTTAGAACTTCATTCGCTAGTTATTATCTCAACAAGTATTAAAAAACAGTTTGCTTTTTTTTTTTTTTTTTTTTTTTGATGCACCGGCACTTGAGCTACCTGTTGAAAACAAGATCAAGCTGAACTTTTACATAACAAATTAATCTTGGCTGCACTTTCACACCAAATTTTCTATCTTGAAATGAGACTATTGGTTGCTAGTGTTGCTTTGCATTAGTAATTTAACATAAAATATTGTGTTCCTTACAATATCAAGGATGGCAATTAATATATGCCACAAAATTTATCTCGTTGCATTGTCAGTTAATTACAATGATTTTTGTCCGTAGTAATCAATCTTATTACAACCTCTCTATTTGTTGTAAATGGATCTATCATTCGTTGCAAAAACTTATTTTCCAACTTTCATTAATATCTGCTGCAGCAACTGTTTTCTTTTCTTTCACAACAATTTGTTTCGTTGTAACAGTCAAATCAAGTACTTTAAAGAATCTATATCAGACCGTGCAGTTGACAATACCATTTTGAAGCTGAACTTCGAAGTCCAACTATACACAGTATGATCAAATCAAATAATAAATATATTTCTTATACCTGACAACAATACCTAATTTTCATTCTATTTTTTCCCCCTCACGAAAGACAAGAATCACATACGACTCCTTCCTAAGGTATCTTAAATTTCTAACTTATGGATAAATTGGACTAAAAAAAAAATGGAAAATGTCTTGAAAAATGTTATGCTGATTTAGAAATGGGGTAACTGGAATCGGTATATATCACAACATTTAAAAATGTTTATTACTTTTGCGATGATGCCAACAAATTGTGCTTCTCTATTGATTTTATTATTATTATTATTATTTTTTGTCAACAGCCATCAATATTATGTATAACAATTTGAGCAGTTGAAAATAAGAATCAGAGGAAATCAAACCATCATTCCCTTAAAATAGTGGTTTGATTTTCTCCAGTTCTTAATTTCAAAACCCAAAAATCTTGGCTAAAGGAATTAATAAATAAAAATAAAAAAATGAAGAAAAGTATAAAGGCATCTAAATTCCACCAAACTATGTGAAGATAAGACATTGGAGGAAACTAAACTCCTTTTTATGTATATTATGTATTGTTTGAAGGAGCTTAGTTTCCTACAACTCTTACATTCACGGGTTGGCTTCATTAATATCTATCATGGACTTGACATGTATGGTTTTTATAGAGGCCCTGGTCTTGAAATGAAAAACGTGTGACATTTACTTTTCAGTAAAGATGCGCGCGATGGTACCCAAAGTAAAAGGAGTGTGAGTTCTGTGTGAAGGCAGAATATTGTTTTTGTTCTGGGCAAGTATCACCTGAACTTTCATGCATTATTTATTATTATTTTGTTAGCTAGTTAACTAATGGTTCTTACTTGGAAACAAAATTATGTCAGTTAATCATGACCAGACTCTAGTAGTGCTTGCTATTAGTCCGAAAATTAATATACCATTTTCACTTGCAAACTTTTATGACCACACGTTTGAATGATACCTTGAATCATTATTAGATTTAAAAAATAATAATTAACAAAATGATTTCTACTCTGATAGCCGTATGCGTTGGAGGCATGTCAACTTATGTTCTGTTGTGCTACTTTGTCAACAAGGAAAAGTGTAAATTAATATTTGGCACAAATCAATGGCTCAAAAATATGTGGTACAGCACAAAGCAGCTGTTTGACAGGTAGCATTTAAAAATATTGTAGATGGTTAACTCCGTATATTACTGAGGGCCCATTATTTAGATTTTGGAATTTTGCTGAGAACCGAGCAGATGAGAGAAAATTAATAGTTGTTATAAACTAAAACATGTGATTTTGCTCGGAAAGAATTTACCAACTTCGTTTTTCGATATTCTAGTTTATTACTTTGCTCACTGATACTGTTGGGAGACATTAAATAAATCAGCATCAGCATTTACGACCATGCCAATGAATTATACATCTCATGGCGAAGCAATTAATTTATCTTTCTACAACTATCCTAGCGAAAAGAGATCTGACTGCTGTATTTGGTCCTCACAAGAGCCAGGTCAAGAATCTTCCGGAAAAACTGCTGGGGATATATCGGCGGTTCCTCTGCAAGTGCCTGAACGATAGAAGTATAATAATAATAATAATAATAATAATAATAATAATAATAATAATAATAATAATAATAATAATAATAATAATAATTAAGGATGTCAAAAAACTAAGGCAATTGGTAATATGATTTTAATTTTGTTTCCCTTTGTACCTGATGAATCAAGACTGTGGAAGGAGTCATTCCTGGCACAGTGTTGACCTCAATTACAAGCACCTACATTAAACAATGTGATAACACTTATTCAGAGATATAGAATATCACAAACAAAATGATAACAATAAAGTGCATAATTATTATTAAGTTATGCAGCATTGAAGCGCCCAATTATTTGTTATTTGTATAATTAAAGAATAAGAGTTAATCCTTTAATCAAAACAATGAAAAGAGTAAATCATAGAAAACAAAATTGAGCTAATTATACCAGTGCATTTAATTATCACCATGTTATTCATTTTGGTTCAAAAGGTTCCCCATTCCCATTTTGGTCCTTTAACAACTCACATCTATACTAACAACTGCACACCATTACTTTCCAGCAAAAAGAAAGATGTTCATTAAAATCCAGGTTGGTATTGATCTTTTGGTTGAATTCACTTCACATCACCAATAACTATGATGGTGATCCAATTTTTTGAACTCCTTTAATATAAGAAAATTGACAATAGCACTAAATATCCTGTTTCGTCCAATGGTTGACAAGACAGCATAAAAAAAGAATAGAGAACAGTTACGTTTATCTTGTCCAAGAAGAAAACATATTGAATGTTTATGGGCATAACAAAAATTAGGCTTTATGAACCAATAAAAATGATGACCATTCATTTAAATTTACTCAAAAAAATTTACCTCCCCAGTTTCGACACTAACGAAGGCATCAATACGAGAAAAACCTTCCAATCCTAATGAAGCAGCTATTGCTTTGATCCCCTTTTTACAATTTTTCAAGGCTTCTGCACTGGAAATGAAAAAAGTATAGAGATAAAAAGTAAAACAAAATTAAACTTTGTATTGCAAATATCTAATGAATAATGCAAGCAAAGGACATTATCAAACCTGATAATTGTTGGTGGTGGAGGTGTCAGGTTGATCCCAGTTCCACCTGAAAGACTAGAAGTTCAATTCAAATCCCTACGAACTCAATATATTTTACTACAAATCCAACTAAAATTGAAAAAGAAATTACAACCTTGGAACTTCTCTTCAAGGGATAAAATATCACCACTCTCTTTCACAGTTATGCTAGGGTTTAAAGAATGCATCTCACCATGTTTACCAATCACACCAACTGTAACCTCAACCCATTCATTTTCTCCACTCCATGACAAGCTGCGGGACCCATCACTCAGTGATCTTGATGAAATGACAATCTCATCTGTCTCTATAAATGGCTCAAACACGAGCAATTTGGAAGCTGGGATCGGCATCTCAATAACACCATGTGCCTGAATTGATGAAGTACAACATCCTTCAAAACTTTATAAGTTGATAGCCTTTCTAAATTAACATTTGTTAGTTATTTGTGTATACCCTAGATAAACTGTTAGCTTGGAGTCGTGGTAAGCAACTCCGAACTGCATTTAAGTACACTTGTAGGTCTTCAATTGAGCTGAAATATAAAAAAGCTACAAAGTAAACAACAAGGGCAGTAATAACCATAATAGGGGATCATATTTCACCACCATCTTTTAATAATAATTGTTTGTCTACATTTAGTAAAAGGTCAATCTCATAGATACTACATGTCTGAATCCCAGTTCTTCATAACCGATCAAAACTCTGATCCATATATCAATAACTTGTAGGAAATCAAGTTTATATTAAAAAGATTCTTATACTATTTGATCAGGAGAAGGGTCCTGGTGCCATCAAATGGCACAACCTCTCTGTTTAGTATATGTAGTTTAAAATTCAAATGTTAAAACCAAACCATTTTTCTTGTCCTTATCATGAGAAATGCATCCATGTAGAATTTCAATGTTAGGAGCTTATTTATACTAGACCAAAATGCCACAAAATAAGCCCACTAAATAGAAGATATATTCCATCAACTTATAGGCCTGGACGAGCTTGAATCAAACTTAAAAAATTATAAAATCTACACTGATGCATCGCTCATGAAAAAGAAAAAGATCAATAGTTTGGATTCCACTTTTGGAGTTTAAGTATTGAATACAATTAAAAGAGAGGTGGCATTTGGTGGTGACCAAACCCTCAGACCATATGATGGTAAAAGAGCAGTATTGAACAGCCATGTTTCAAAATCATTCGAAACTGCAAGTTCATTGGACACTTTTTAAATATATATGATAAATTTTGGTGATCTCAGTATACCTATAATATGTTCACTATAAACTGTTAACCTTCGTCGTCCCTCAACAAATGTTCAACATTGTAAAAATTATCATACAAGATTTGAAAGTATAAGCCACATTTCCTGGTTCAGACATTCAACATTATAAATTAAATTGCTGATTGAGGGCTTTTTGCTATGTGGCACTGCAATTAAACTCAGATGACAAGTGCACTAACCATAATCTGGCAACTCCTGTGGAGCAACCATCCCGAGCTGGTTTCACACAGACAGTCTCAGACCTAAGAAGTGTAATCATGTCATCCCACACAGTGCTGATAGGTGTTTCTAGAATTTTCTCTGTACTCCATACATCTTTTGGTATAGTAAGAACTCCTGATTCTACCAACTACATTGCATAGAAAGAAATAGAGCTTGTTTTAATTATACAAGGATATGAAAAGTAAGAAATTAAGTATGACCAGAAAAATCAAAAGCCAGTGAGGATACGATTGCATACATTTTTTAGTGCTTGAGAAGTCACAACTTTATCAATGCATGTTCTAGAAGCAACAGGCCCGGGCCCTAAACCAAATAAAGCAAGATAACAGTATTTTTTCCCCCCAAAATTAGAAAGAAAACAAAATATTAAAAAAAAAACAAAAAAGAAAGAAACAAAACCTGTATAAGGAACATTTTCTAATTCAAGCATTAATTGAAGGGTGCCATCCTCACCAATGCCACCATGCACTGTAAGAACAAATAAAATATTTATTTTAAATCACAACACAAATTAAAGTTGAAATTGTAAAAAAAAAAAAATTGCGATCTTTATTTAGGTGTTAGACCTGCATTAAACACAGTGGCCTTCGACCCCTTTGCAAGTTTAACCCATTGTTCTAGTGAATACTTAGCAGGCAGTTCATCCACAATATCAAATCCTTCAAACCAAGTGTGCCTGTTTAGATTCTCTCTCAGCTCACCCATAACTTTGTCACGTAATCTGGAGGTTTTAACAGCTTGATCTGGTTCAATGGCCTCAATACATGCTGCATAAACCTCCTCAGTAGTATGGCGAAGGACCAATGAATAACTGTTGAAAAAATTCATATATTATTAATATAAAGCTCAGGATATTCAAAAAATATATGAAAACATCAATTTGGAAATTACTTACGGTAATGTCCAAACTTCCCATGACCAGTCAATATCATCAATGTTCTGGTTTTGCACTGAGCCGTATCCATCCGCAGGTACAAGTAAACAAGGAATCACATCAAGCTAAAGACACAAAAATATGTCAAGAATAATAACATGATTTGATTCAGAATTACTGTGACATTATTTTGGATTCTTACATCATCAAAACCTTTCAAATTAAGCCACACATTGGTGCCGCTCATGAGGGATACATGTCGTTCCGATGTGGCTCCACCAAATAAAACCAAAACCTTTTGTCTGTCGCTTTTTTTATTATTGGAGGAGAATTTACCACACCCATTAACTTCTAACTTTCTTGACAAGGCATGCCATCCATCAATGCACGAAGCAAGAGAAGGAAACCGCAAACATGCATGTTGAAGTATGGTTCGAAGGATGTGAGAATGTGAAAAACCAACCTATGAGACAATAAGTCATTATTGTAATCTCCGCAATAATCGTTTAACAACAACAACAACAAAACCATTAAGTCCCAAACAAGTTGTGGGGATAGGCAAGAAATGAAACCCAACAAGATCAAGGTCACAGTAAAAAAATTGAGACATTAGGTAATGAGGTACTGATATGAGAGTCAGGGTAATTAATGTTTAGGAGTAAGACTTTGTAACTGTTAAAATCTGGTCGTTGTTAGACTATTTTTTGGTAAAAAAATGTAACAAAAGCAGTTTGATGTCTAAATTTATTTTCTGGAAGCTTCAAAGAAACAGCTTAGATGTACAGTCAGGAGTGATAATTACGATAAAGGAAAATTTTCTAATATGAAAGTTCCAACTTTTGAACGGATAGATGTACCTTAGATGCTTGTTGGAATAAGAAACTAGTTTGCTCCATTCCACTAATCTACAATACAAAGCAAGAATGTGAAGATAAACTTTTAATAAACAAAGTGAAACAAAAAAGAAACAACAAGCAACATACCAGGTTAATGTCAGTGAAAACAATGGTACCAGTTCCAAAGGTATGGTTACTGCCTATTCCTGGTACAGGGTTCGGTAAAAACCACCCATCTATTCTTGCAAAATCTTTCAAATTAAGTTTTCGAAAAAGAAGAGATGAGCCTTCTCTTATGCGTTCAATAACATCTGTCGGGAACCTTGGAGGTGTGTGGTATACAACCTGGAAAGTAATTCATTAATTTGTGCTTTAGAAGATTGTCGATTAGCGGTTTTGCCAGAAAATATGCAGTCTAGTGTTTGTACCTGCTGAGTTGGCAGATACTTCCTGCGGTAATTGAATATAGTATCCTCTTGTTTATCTTTTTCATGGGAGAATTGAAGTTCCACCCATACCAAAGAAAGCAATGTAAACAAATTGAACAAAGTTAGCAAAAGGCAAAAACAAATTGAACAAAGTTAGCAATGCGTATGAGTGATGAACCAACTTCGGTTGGAAGTAGGGCAACTGGCCGACTGTCTGCAGCAGGACCCACATCCAGTACAATAGAAGTAAACTCCTTGCCTCCTTCCAGGAATAACTCTATTAGAACTTTCTCATCAATGCCTTGAGAAATGATATTGAGTGCCTTTCGAATTGCATCATCAACACCATACGCAATTTCAACGCCAATACTTGATCCAGCCCTTGTTGGCTTGACCTGTAATCATTTAGTTTTTAGGTGGGTGTGGTGATTTTTCCCAATATTTTATCTTGCAATCAGTTTTATACAAGATTTAAAAAGTGATAAAACCAATAAAAACCATGAAACAAAAAAAAGAAGCATATATGTAAAGTACTTTCTATTTTACCACAACTTTGCCATTTCCTGTGTGCAAATCAACACTCTCAAACCATTCAATGACTACTTTCTTGTCTATTTCTCTTCCCTGCATTATGCAAGGAGGAAGAAAAAATAAAAACTACAAAATATTTTGATCAAATTCATTGTAAAGACAATATCTCAGTTCAACTTGATACCTCTACAAGACAACTAGGGACTGTTGCAAAACCCAGTCTCTCAAGTGCCAGAGATGCATTGTACTACAAAAAATAGAAAAGGAGAAAATATTTACGGAATCAGATTGATTTGTTATAGCATATGAAAGGAAAAATAAGCATATAAGTACCTTGTCAAATGCTTGACGGCAATATTCAGAGGATGTCCCCACAAATGGAACATTGGCCTTCTCCAAAAGTTCCTAGGAAAAGAAAAAAAAAAAAGGTTGCACCTATGAATAATTTGGAGAACTACTTATGTTCTATTACAACACACCAAATATTATCACAAAAATTTTAAAACACAAAAAAGAGAATCAGAAAATAACAAAAGAGACCTGAATGCCTCCATCTTCACCGAACCGGCCATGAATAACAGGAAAGACTATGTCAACAGCCATGGCAAGATGGTGGACAAATTCATCTAGAGACTTAAACCCTTGTGCTAGGCTGCATGGCATTAACCAAACTTAAACCATAAAATTGTTAGGTAACTGATGAAATAGGAAATATTGCACTGATAAATGAAGACCAACCTTTGTAGCTTGAAATCGAAATCAGCTGGTGTATTAGAGTATAATTGTGCTGAGGAGATTGCATAGGCATTGAAATCAGAGTCAATATAATAGCAGCTGACAATCAAATCTTCTCCCTGCGTTAAATACGTAATTTGATTATGAGCACAGCACAGCACATATTGAAATGAGATTAACAAGTCGATAATTAAAATTGGCATTGATGAAATGGAAAAGAGAAGAAGAAGTAACTTGAATGTGATCAAGCACAGATCTGGCGGAGTTGAGAGAAATGCCTCTCTCAGCGGAGGGGCCGCCACAGACCAAAGCAACTCTAAGTGGCTTTGCTCTCTCTTCTTCCCTCTCGCTCTCGTTCTGGTTCTTCGCTTGTGTCACAGCTCCGACATCTGAGATGGCAGGGGTCGCTGGGAGAGACAAACCCCCCCGTTGCCGTTTGGATATGCACAGCTTTGGTGAAGAGAATTGGAGGAATGGAGTTGTGACACTGTTAGTGTTATTGCGATTCCAAAGGGTAAAGCTGGGGCTCCAGAGATGGCGACATCGAATCAGAGATGCCATTGAGGAAGAAGGAAGAGAAGCGAGAAGCGGCTTGGAGGAGAAGAAGGAGGACAGCCTGAGAGCAGTGGAGCTGCAACTTGGGGTTTTGCTTTCTAAAAACCTCCCAAGTCCCAATAAAAGACGAGACTGGTTGCCACTTGCCACTGTTGCCTAGGCTGTATATGAGCTGAGTTCGAGCGAGTCGGGGACAACTCAAACTCAACTCAGCTGTAACTCGAGTTGAGTTGAGCTGAGTTAGAAATACTTTCGAGTTTTGTAAGCTAGCTCAAATTCGACTCATCCCAAACTCGAGCTAGCTCGTGGGCTCACGAGCTAGCTTGAAATAAACATATATCCTTTAAATTTTTATTTATTTAATTCATATGTTATTTTAGTATTAAATTCTTTTGACATATATAATATTGTAAACAATAAAATTGTTGTCTTTTATATTCTTTTTATTGATTTGAAACAAAATATGTCTTGAAACTCAATCTATCATATGTAATATTATCTAAAATATAAATATAGAAGAAGAAAATTATTTTTATTAATTTATAAATTTTTAGTACTCATAAATTATGTTAATAATATATATTTGAAATATAAATTTATTATGTCACAAGTCAGCTCACGAGTTACGAGCTGAGTTGACTTCAACTCAAACTCGACTCGTTAACCAACCGAGTTAGTTCAGCTCGAGTTCTTCCAACTCGAGTTCCGTTGGCTCGAGTTGCAATCGAGCTTTTTTGAGTCGAGTTCGAGTTAGCTCACGACTTACGAGTTTTTTGCTCACCCCTACTGTTGCCAGATGAAAACCACCTTATTACATTTACACATGTGGGTTTGGAACTTTGGATCTAATCCAGGGTCCTTTCAGCAAAAACCCCAATCCAAAGGTTCCCGAAATTATTTTATATAAGAATTTAGATACAAAAAATTTTAATAGAAAGAATTATTTAAGAAAAAAATTCCTACCCGGATTATAACCGCGTAAAATATCTCTCCTTTTTACCCATTTATAAAACGCGTTCAAAGGCTTCCAACGCGTTTTATGAACGGGTAGGAAGGAGAATAAATTGTCAGACCTTCCTACCCGTTTATAAAACGGATTGGAAGCCTTTGAACACAGTTTATAAACGCGCTACTAGTTTCTTATTATTTTCACTGCGGCAGAGATTTCAAAGCCGAAATTGTTGAATTATTAAAAAAATATTTTACAACAAGGTCCCTGCATGTTTCATATTTACAAAATTCTCAAAATTTTATTTCCAATTAAAGGTGTATTAAATAGATATAATAAATATATTACACATATTTTATATGCATTTAATTGCACATATTTTTTTGAACATGTGTATAATATCATTTTGTTTGAATAATTATTTTATCCTTTAGTAAATAAAAAAATTGGAGAGACTACAATGCAAAATATAAGTTTGTAGAAATAAATAGTAAACATACAGGGTCATCAGCGAATAATGTACAAATAATATAATTGAGATTTTTTCGTCGATGACCCTGCATCTTTACTATTTATTTTTACAAATTTAACTTTTGCATTTTAGTCTCTCTATTTTTTTATTTACAAAAGGATGAAATAATATTTCAAATAAAATGATATTATAAATATGTTCAAAAAAAATATGTGCAATTAAATGCCTATAATGTATGTGTAATATATTTATTATATCTATTTATTATATATTTAAATGGAAATAAAATTTTGAGAATTTTGTAAATATGAAAGATGCAGGGTCATCGACGAAAAAATCTCAATTATATTATTTGTACATTATTCGCCGATGACCCTGTATTTTTACTATTTATTTCTACAAACTTATATTTTGCATTGTAGTATCTCCAATTTTTTTATTTACTAAAGGATAAAATAATTATTCAAACAAAATGATATTATACACATGTTAAAAAAAAATGTGCAATTAAATGCATATAAAATATGTGTAATATATTTATTATATCTATTTAATACACCTTTAATTGGAAATAAAATTTTGAGAATTTTATAAATATGAAACATGCAGGGACCTTGTTGTAAAATATTTTTTTAATAATTCAACAATTTCGGCTTTGAACTCTCTGCCGCAGTGAAAATAATAAGAAACTAGTAGCGCGTTTATAAACTGTGCTCAAAGGCTTCCAACCTGTTTTATAAACATGTAGGAAGGTCTGACGATTTATTCTCCTTCCTACCCGTTCATAAAACGCGTTGGAAGCCTTTGAACACGTTTTATAAATGGATAAAAAGGAGAGATACTCTACGCGGTTATAAACCGGGTAGGAACTTTCTTCTTATTAAAAAAAAATTAAATAATTCTTTCTATTAAAATTTTTTTTGTCTAAATTCTTATATAAAATAATTTCGGCAAAGGTTCTCTTTCTTTGCCATATGATAATTATATGATTAATATCTCTTCAAGAAATTATTATTTTATCTATTGATAAATTGATTATTTTGGTATTAAATCCCACCAAGAAAAAGAGAATATCAATAAAGAAAAATGTTGAAATAATTTGAAGAACACTTTTTTTTTATCAAATCACACTTTTAGACAATCAGCTCAGCCTATCTGTGACAATGTTTTTATGCTTTATCTGAATTATATGTGTATAATAGGCTTGTTTGTTATTTCATATTATTCACATATAATCACAAATTCACAATTAAAAAAAAAGGTGATTTAAACCTTTTTTTTTTTGTTCAAATTTGTCGATCGTTAAAATCCGTTGAGTAATTGAGTTCGTTTCTTCACAAAAATAAAATAAATAAATAAAAATAAATATCTTAACGTCAAGGAGTTCAAAAGACATACAACCTTCCGTTATTTTAAACCTTACTTTAAATTGATTTAATAATTATTTCATTTCCTTTCTTTATTTGTCAATCAAACCTAAAAACATTTGCAAAAAAAAAGGAAAAAAAAAAGATCAAACAAAGAGAGTGCCTTTTGACAAACATACAACCTCGCTCAAAACTGCATTAATTCCATTAATTATCAATCGACATTAAAACCTTGTCGCCTCTCGGTGCAATACAGTTAAATGGGTTTTAAAGCCCGGTTATTATTACATATTAGGCCCACATTCATTAGTCTTTGTTATCTTGTACCATTACCAATGCCTCTTTTGGAAAGTTCTAGGCCAGCTGATTTTGTTCCTACACACTCTATACTTCCATCTTCAAATGCAACTATGCAAGGTTTTGTTTCAACCTAGAAATTCTTGTGCTTCATTTCATTATTTCTCTTCAGATGTCATACTTTTTTTTTTCAAAATAACCCGAGGCTTTTCGGCTATGTATCTGTTAACAAACCACTGTATAATTCCACAGCCATCTTAGTTTTCTCTCAAATATCAGTCCTACGATAATTAAAAGATAACAAAGCACTTCCAAATAGCAAAGGCGCAGTAAAAGGCTTCTAAAATTATAAGGACGAGCGAAATGCAGTCAGTCTACCAGCTGTGGAACAACACATACGGCGAAGAGAACAACCAAAATACATAAATAAAAATAATTTAATAAAAGCATAACTGCATAAGAGAAGTTACTGAAGAAGGAAAAATGAGAAACCAAAGAAGAAAGCAGATATATTTTACAAGCGCATTGTACCAATGTTTGAGGATCTACAAAATTAATTTACAAAAAGAATTGGCTGCAACATAATTAAAAAGAAAAGAAAAACAAAACCCTCGCATCATCTGGTGTTTACACGCTACTAGCTTTTTTCCACGTATTTCAGCTTGACCCAATTACTACTGTTCAAGATTTAAGTTCCAATTTGCATTATGAGGATTTTCAACTCCATTGCAACTTCATCTCTAATCTCCTAGCAAGCAAAACAGAAAACTTGCATGTCGAACAATTACTCAAACATAGAATAAGCTGGGAAATCTGGCATGCATCTTTGCACATCTTCCTTTACGAAGAAAATTTGTGCCTCAAAACAGCCCAAGTACACTGTTCACCAAGGCGTTGCTATTTGGAAGCACAAAGGTTTTGCCAAGCACAAAGAGCACCAGTGACAACTCAAACATCAATATAGTGTTTAGTAATCCCCGATCAATTGTCCATCCAAATATGGTGATTCCACCAGGGTTAGCCAGCAAATATAGAACTGCAATTTTACAGAGCAATAAGATTGGCCGCACAACATTAACTTAATTATAACACCCTAAGTTTGCGATAAGAACATATTTGACTACATATTTTCTATGTCAATTATAATGTTCAAAATATAATTCAACAAATAAAAGACAAATTTAGTTTTGTTAGGCTAACAACAGGTAGACTATCAAATAACTACACTCCCAGTTGATACTGATACAATACCAGTTTTTATGGAACTACACCACTAATATCAATTCCCTACTTAACCCAATTTGATTCAATTGTATGTGGTAATTCCTTAAATAATTCAATCTAGCTTTCTGTCAACTTAACTTCTCTCAACAAGTTTGTATATATTACTATTCTTAAAACCTTATGGGTACATTTGTTGAGTGAAAAAACTAAATAAAATGAATAAAAAGTTTACCGAGTGCTTCTCTCTTGTGATATGAGGACATGTAAGAAACCAGCCGTGTATTGCTTTGCACAGGACCATTTTCGAGTGATTCCAAGTCACTCTCAGCATAATCCATTGTTAAAAAGTTGGCAGGAACAAGAGAGACAAGATTCCCTGAGCTAGGCACTCTGAGTGTAGAATTTGAATCATTATTGGACGTGCTGCATGTTATCAAAGCATGCCACCGACTGGCCAATGAGGCGATGCCTTGTGCTCGGTGAGAGATTTTTGCAGCTGCATGGAGACACAGTGCTAGGCCCACCACATGAACAACTGATGAGACCTAAAGTATCAAATACATGTCAAGATGAAGAACAGCGAGTGGGGATAAAGTCATTTGGGAGAGAAATGGGGCGATGCAATCATTATAAAATAAAAAAAAAAAAGATTATGGCCCTGATCAAATTCCATTTTTTTAATATGGGATTTCATTTCATTTCATTTGGTTGGAAAATTCGTGATCAAAATGAACGGATTTGGTGTCATTTGGTTGGAATTCCCATGTAATTAGATCCAACGAAATCCTGTGAAATCAATTGAATTGAAATGAAATCCTGTGTAAAAGAACATTTTGATCAGGGCCTATGAATAAGAAGTTCACTAGAATTTCTACTAGGCCTGAAGTTAATAATAAAGTGCAACAATCGTGAATCGCCTTCTATTTAGTGGACCATTTCGCAACTTTTATATTTGGGTGACAAGTCTTTTTAGTGCTGTTGGGTTCTAACAATCTTCATGCTCATTTCCTCTTTGGGGGATAGGAAAAACTCTATATCTGTGGTGACAATTGCCAGAACATACAAACAAATTTCTACTTTAGGAGGGTAGTATATGAATAGGATAAGCACTCAAGAAGAAATATAAAAATGAATAAAACACTAACTGCAATATCCCCTGCATTGGTAAAATTGATCTTCCCTCCATAAGCTGTCGTTATATATAAAACCACAAAGAGAGTTGCCGTAACACAAGAAAAAAGCAACAGAAGAAACATCCTGAATCGATGGCTGATCTTCGACAAATTGTAGCGTAAATTCACGTGCTCCTCTAAATACAACATCGGATCCAAATCCTGCTCCAACAATTTACAATAGTCTTCGAAATGGATGACATGTAAGTTGCAAACTAAGTGGAACAGAGTGCAAGATGATAGAGTTATAGATGTTAGATAAGTCCATGACACGATGGAGGCGAGCAAGACTACTACAGCTCGCCAGGTGGAGTCATTCAACAGATGCATGAATCGAAATACTTCACGGGCAATTTTCACAAGAAGACATGGTATGATCCACCAAATGACGAGGCGGAAAAATCCCTGAAATAAAGAAACGAAGGATTTTTTACTTTTGTCAGTCAAATGAGACAGAAAATAAGTAGAAATAGAGGGACCATTCAGCAAATATAAAAACTATCATAGAAAAGGAAGGAGAAGGTCACCTTATAAACAAGCAAAGCTAAAATATGAAATTTTGTGCACAAACTTGGAATGTTAGAAATTGTGTTTGCAAAATTCAGGTCCAATTACGAGATGAACCACACTGAGATGACAATTACAGTTGGCAAGCTCTCAGCATTCGGTTGAAATAAAATAGAAACATACATGCAAAAGAAAGCTGAGACTAACATTTTTATACTTAACAAGAAGACATAAATTACAGGATCAGATTAAAATTATGAATGAGAGAGAGAAAAGTTAAGAAAAACCTTACCTGGATCTTGGTTAAATACTCCTTCTGGAAGCGGCTATCTGCTCGGCAGTGACGCTGATCGACGAAGAGAAACCTGCTGATTCCATACTTACAGAGGCTCCTGGAGACGCAGGCGATGGAGACGGCGGCGACAGCGGCCTGGGAGACGAGGACGCAGTTGTCAAAACTGTCGACCTCGTAGTCCTCACAGGAGGAGGAGGCAGTGTGGGAGCAGCGGGAGAGGACGGAGGCGAGGGTGGGGAGGGCGAGGCCGAAGAGGAGGAAGACGGAGGAAGGAAGGAGGAGGGGGTGGAAGGGCAGGGCGGAGGCGGAGAGAGAGAAGGGGCAGAGGCCGAGGAGGCAGAGGAAGGTCTCCAGGCGGCGCAGAGAGCGGTCTAAAGGGGTGATGATGGACTGCAGGAGAGGCACCCTCGAGGTGTCCTCCTCCTCGTGGTTGTTGGTGGTGAGAGAAGGAGGAGGAGGCGAGGGGGAGGGAGAAGGGGACTGGTCGGCCATGGAGATGGAGAGGAGAGGGTCACTTTACTTTACTTTATTCACACTTCCCTTCACAAGAGTTGAGAGAGAGAGGAATCCAAATAGACATTTCATTTCCAGAGATGTCCGAGGAAAGGGGAAGAAAAATGCGCGGATTTATATTTTTGGATATCAAGTGTCTCCATACTTCTCTCTTCTTTCCTTTTCTTTTTTGGGGTTATAATTTTTATTGTTGGTTTTCTTGTTGCTTGCTTGCTTGCTTGGCCGAATTTTATTTTTCAAATTTGCGGTGTTGACATTTTTTTGTTGTCTCCAGTGCACTCTATGCCACGGCTTGTTCTTTCTGTTTTTTTTTTCCTTCTTCCGCAGCTGTCTCATTTATTGTCCATTTTTTTCCCTCTTTCGGCCGGCATATTTGTATTTTGTCACCCATTTATGTCTTGCAGATTAGAGATACAATTATACAAACCCGTTGGACTAGGTTATTGTTGAATGTTCACTTGGGTACGATGTAACGTCGGAGATAGTGTAACCTTCCCACTAAACTGAAATCAAGTGTCGCGCGATACCCTGACCATCTGATCAAGATCCAATAAACAAGAAGAGTTTCGTGCATGTAACAGATTGATAGATCCGTAAAAATGAACCGTCGGATCAAAATTAGATGGCTCTGAATGCGCTACACCAGATATCGCGCGACACCAGAATCGGATTGCCTTTCCACTGGATGTCCGGATGGAAACCGGAACCCGAACCCATTCTTCTTTTGACAAAAGGGAGCTGCTAACAATCGCCATATCGCCATAGTGTAACCTTCCCGCTGGACAATAATTTTTTCATGTATCCAAACCGTAATAATCAAGAAACTAGTTGTAATAAGTTATTTTTATGCAATTTCATAAAAAAGATGAAATAGAAATTTATACTTCTTGTCCTCTTCTCGTATCGCATTAATCAGATATGTTGTCATCCCTGATCGGTTAGAGTGTGACAAGCTACATCTAGCAACACATTATGATTCGGTGATTTCTAATTAACATAAATAAATATTATATAATTATAGTATTTCTTGCATAAGAAATATACAATTTTTCTTCGTCTAATTCTTATGTCACGTGATATCACTGTATAATCTAAGATAAGAATGTGTCATTCATGTATATTACATATATTTTGATCTAGAGTTGATTATCAAGTTTGCATGCATACAATACAATTCCATCAAGAGGTCAATAGATATCATCACTCATCAGGTATATTGATGAAAGACATACAATTTCTTCGATGAACAATTTTTCCACACAAATCATGTAAGCTTAAATAAATTTTGTATTGCATTCCTTATCAAGAAACAATATTAGTCGAGTTTAGCTACGATGAGTCGCGACTCACGGACCCTTCGGTGAGTCGCGACCAAAACTCCTAGATATAGATCAAAATGATCGATCCAAACCGTCCAATATGATCTCTGTATTGAAATCTCCGTGCAAACCAAATTTTTTATTTTTTCGAAATTTTTAAGTATTTTTTTCGGATTTTAAAAAACTGATGTTTTTGAATGGTTCAGAACCAATTAGATTAACGATTTTCTAAAATTTCAAAAAAAAAACTTAAAAATTTCGAAAAAATGAAAAATTTGGTCTACATGGAGATTTCAATAGGGAGATCATATTGGACGGTTTGGATCAGTCATTTTGACCTAGATCTAGGAGTTTTGGTCGCGACTCACCAGAGGGTCTGTGAGTCGCGACTCATCGTAGCTAAACTCATATTAGTCCATATTTATAGAATTTATTCTCATATGGAAAAGATAAACCATCTCAAACTTAGAATCAAATTCAAATGAAATAAATTTGGGTTAAGTCATGTGTTATGTTCCAATAACATACAAATATGCAATTAAGTTGATAAGTCCTTACTTATAATTTATGTAACTTAATCATTACTTAACTTGCATACTAATCTTGTATGAATAATTAATATTTCCTATTAATTATCAAGATTAGAGACACTTTAGATTTATTATTGTCATTCTAACAAATGAAACACAGAGATTCACAATTCAGATCATCAACCTAAATGATCTGTAAATAATAAACTCAAGGAACAAGTGATTAAATATCATCAATAACATAAACTAAACATATATATGATTAAGAAGTGTTTAATTTTTAATTTTTTAGCTAATTAACATTAATTAATCACATTTAATCATCAAGCATACAAGGATCTAGTGCAAAAGTCATATAACACACATTCACATGAGAGAAAAGGGATGTAAATTATACCTCTCCTTGAATCGTATCAATGAGGTGATTCCAAAGGCATAGGAGTCGGTGGCGTGCTCTCATTGCGCCTCCTCCTTCGTCGACGGTCGCCTCGAATCCACAAAGAGGATTAACCAATCTCTTCAACCCTTGTGCTAGCAATAGGAAGGAGAAAGTCTAATCCCAATGTATTCTCTCTTCTTATTTAATTAACACTTTAATTTATGAAGAAAATTTGTGTTCAACACATGAACTTGAGGTAGAAGAGAGGAGAGAAAGAGCAAAGAAATTTCTGGAAAAATCCTTTCCCTTGTGTGGATTTCGGCCAAAGAGAGAGGATGAGAGAGAAGGTGAAAGGAGGCTAGGGTTTTCCTCAAAATAAACCTCTATTTATGGACTTCTTGATCTAGTTCTCAACCTACCTTTCACATTGACATAAATGCCCTCTTAGGCCGGCCACAATGGAAGATTTGTGGGCTATACCAAGCCCATTAAATCAACCCTTTAATTACTCCTTCAATTAACCTCAAATCCGACTTTTAAATAACCAATTAAATAGAAATCTAATTAGCTCAAGTAAATTAAAATAAGTTGAACATAATTAATTATTAATTATTAACTTATTAATAATTAATTTGGTATTAGCAAATGCATTAATTTATTTCTATATGATTCCTTTGAATTAATTAATTATAACGGTTCGCAACGGTATATAATTAATTAATTAACTTATCATATTTTCGCAATACACGCTGTTGTGAATAAATAAATAATGCATTATATGGTTAAAGCTTTATTTGTGTGACCCTTTGAGGATTTATGCTATGTTGGACATGAAAAAATAAATCGATATTTATTTTCAATAATCATAAGCGATATCTAGCAACACGTTATGATTGCCAATTCACATAAATATTGTACTGCTACAGTATTTTTATCATGCGTAAGAAATAAAAGTATTTCCTTGTCTGATTCTTATATCACATGATATCATCTTATAATCCAAAATAAGAATGTGTAATGCAGATTATACGTTTTTTGATCTAGAGATAATTGTATAAAGTTGCTAGCAAACAATCTATCTCCATTAAGGAGCCCAAACAGATATCATCACTCATTAAATAAATTAATGAGTGACATACGATTTTCTTGATGAATAATTTTCCCCACACAATTTAAGAGAACATAAATAATGTCCGTATAGCAGCCCTTATCAGGAATCAGCGGTAGACGATATTTATATAACATATCCTCATGTGGAAAAGTTGAACGGCCATCTCAAACTTAGAATCAAACTCATATGAAATAAATAATGACACATAACACAGTCCATGTATTTATTTTATTCGATCATGTCTTGTACTATGTTCCATAACATATACATATGCAATTAAGTTGGTAACTCTTCACCTATGATTGTTGAATTTAATCATCACTTAACTTGCATACTAATCTTATTGATAATTAATGTTCCTTGTTAATTATCAAGATTATGGACATTTTAGATTTATTATTGCCATTTAATTATAAATGAACTACAGAGATCTACAATTCAGATCCTCAACCTGAATGATCTGTCAATAAATAAATCAAGAAACAAATGATCAAAATCATCAATAACAAAAACCATAAAAGTAGTCAAATATGATTGGCTTCTAGGACATATCTCTAACATATATAGTCATTGAAATGATTGGCTCATATCTCTAACATATATAGTCATCGAAATGATTGGCTTATAGTACATAACTCCAACAACAAAATATTGCAAAGTTAAAATATTCATTAAGAAAAAAATATGTTACAAGTAGATCCTCATTTTTCTAAAAATAATCTAAATGTTCTACCAAAAAATAATCTAAAATTGATATGAAATTGAGTAAATTCATAATGAACTTTTATGGAATATTTTGCAGCAAAAATTCTTAGAGCTCAATTGTTGCATTTTTAGACCTTGCTTGTGTTTCCAAATGTGGCATAAAACCCTTTGTTCTAAAAAAATACCAAGTAGACTAAAATAAACTATGGCTGATGGATGAAATCTGTTAGCCGCGATTATATTTCAATTTTCGTAATTTTAATGGTCGATATCCAATATGTTCACATCTTGAAATCTCATTATTGACCAAAAATTTTAGTTTAAAAAAATTTAAATTTTTTTAATATTTTTGATATTATCTAAAATTCTTAATCTTAATAATTTTGAACCTTCTAATGTTGTCCCTAAATTTAGGCCTAGAGGGGGGTGAATAGGCACAAAAACGAATTTCTAAACCGGTATGGTCAATATTTGGTTCAATTCAAACTTGGTCTAACACAAACAATCAAAGCACAATCAATTCACAATGCAAGAAAAGTAAAGAGAGAAGAGAAAGAAGTGACACGCGATATATTACGGAGTTCCGACCCGCTAGGAGGTGCTAGCCTTAGTCGTACGTCTCCGGGAGTTTCGCAACCTCGAAATGGGCGCGCTCCGTTCAATTCCACACGAACGGGACTACAAATTCGAACCAAATCACCTTGTTACAATCACTCTCAAGGTGGATTGGCCTAACTCAATTAAACAAGCTCAAACACTCAAAGGATTGAGGCTCTAACCAAATCACTCAACAAATCTAGCAATTAACACTAGTGGATTGGTTTTGCACACTCTAATCTCAATGATTTTGCTAAAATAATGCTCAAACACAAGAGAGAGTAATGTCTAACTGGTTGGAGCTCAAAAGGGAGGAGTTTCAAAGGTTTCAAAAGTGTCTAAACAGTTCCAAGAGGCCCCATATATATAGAGGGTGCCAACAGCTCCAAAAACCAGTCAAAACAGACTCTGGCGTTATACAACGCTATATGCCGTTGTACAACGCCTAAATAGCCGTTGAAAAATCAAACGGTCACAGACAATAACGTAGTGAGTTGTCAGAGCGTTGTGTAACGCTGTATAGCGTTGCACAACGCTTCAGCAAAAATCCAAAGCAGAAGCTCGACAGTTCCGTTGGAACTTGTCAGAGCGTTGTGTAATGCTAGGTAGCGTTGCACAACGAAGTCAAGAAGAGAAACAAGGCAGAACTGACAAACTCAAACAATATTGTCAGAACGTCATACGACGCTGACTGTCGTCACACAACGGCGCCGTTGCACAACGCTATTCAGCGTTGCACTACGCGTCCAGAGCGATTGAGCGAAGTCTGAGCGAAGTTTAGAGCGTTACACAACGCTACAATGCATGGAACATGGCAGCATGCATGCAGCATCGATGCAGATCGATGTCTGAGCAATGCAGAGACGCCTGTTTCATACTGCGTTGTACAACGCTGAGTAGCGTTACACAACGTAGGAGTGGAAATGTTGTGTAACGTTACTTAGCGTTGCACAACGTTCTGACAAGGGGAAACAATGGATTTAACAGGTTTAAAAGCAAATGAACTAACGTTGCACAACGCTACTGAGCGTTGTGTAACGCTGTTCCAACCTTGTCAGAGATTTTGCAATTTAAGAGCGAATTAAACGCAGCGTTGTGTAACGGCAACTGGCGTTGTATGACGCTGGACAGAAAAACTGAGCATTTTACCAGCAAATTGATTGAGATTAGTTTAGAGTTTAATTAAACCTTAATTACTGACTCTAACTAGACCAAAGCAATCTCTTGAAGCTCCAAACTAAGTGCCACACTTGCTTTAATCCATTCTTCAATAAATCTAGCTATAAAAGCACTAAAAAGAGATGTTAGTTTAAGAGTTTCGGTGTTGTTTTGCAAATCGGCAAATCGAGAGAAAATGTTTAACCAACATCTAATAACAATGATTTTTTATTTTAAATAAAAAGAACATTGAAAAATATAAAATTTCATTTTAGAATGAGATTTCAATTTGAAGAATACATTGAAAGGTTTGGATTGATATTTAGAACCTTGCAAATTGAAATATAACCGCGAGTTCATTTGTCAGTTGCAATTGATAAATTATCGGGTTCTTATTTCTGAATTGTTTAGATTAGAAGACTAAGTGGAACTTATCGGTTTAAAAATTGGATATTTCGGATTGAAATAGGAGCATTGTACTATCTTAAAATTTACTACAGGGACCCTTCAAGTATTTTTATTGCATCTTTTAATTAGTTTAAGTTGCTTCTTATTTGTCCGCGGCACTGCGCGACATATTGTTCAGTGTTCACAATGAGAAATCGTTACTTTTCTGGAAAATGAAAAAAAAAAAACAGGACTCCTTTCTTTTAATTACTCGCCCAAGATGGATGTAGTCAACTCGTAATGGTCCGCCAAACCATAATTATGGCTCTATTTGGATGAGGTATGGAAATAAGAGAATAAGAGAATAAGAAAATAAATTTATTATAAACAATTTAAATTCTTCATAAATTATACACTTTCCAATACTTTTTTTCACTTCTTCTCTTATTCTTCTTC
Source organism: Rhynchospora pubera (assembly GCA_028095005.1). NCBI lineage: Eukaryota > Viridiplantae > Streptophyta > Magnoliopsida > Poales > Cyperaceae > Rhynchospora > Rhynchospora pubera. The sequence continues at coordinate 66,311,977 of CM051461.1, read as the reverse complement.
TTATTTTCACACCATCGAAACGGAGCCTATATCTTCAGGGAGGGGGGGTACGTGGCCCGAAAAAGCGGTAGGGTAAAAATGCACCAGCCACGTGTCACTCAAAAACGCCCCAGCCAGATGTTTTGTCCTTAAGCTAAGAAGCTAGTAGACTAGTAGTTGTTAAATGTAGTTTTTATAACTCATAAGATAATAATACAGGTTGTAAATACGCTTGAAAATTGATAGGTGCGTCCGTTCTGATTACGTGTCAGGTGAAAATATTCTTTTTACATGTTACATATCTTTTAATATACTGAGATACTCGATTGATTTCATAAAGTACATAGTTCACATTCTTTTAAACTAATCAACCATTAATGATTGATGCTAGTGAGTTATAGAGGAAGTTATCTAACCAAAAAAAAAAAATTCTCCTAATTTATCTGACAAGTTTGGGGTTTGCTGCCCCAACATGCGAGAATGAAGCCGCCTGGAAGGAATGATTGCTTTAATTTGGTGCAAACTGCCACCTTACAAGTCCATAAGTACCCAACACAAAAGGAAACTTTTGAAATTAACCAACAATCGTTCATCTACATGTATTCCATTAGATGCGATGAGTCTGTGTTTGTTTCTGTTTGTGATAAAATTATCTTTTGATACCTTGTCATGGTATTAGGGGTGAAAACGGAGCGGATAATTTCCGCTCCGAACCGTATCCATATCCGCAAAATAGCGAATTTGGATAATACTATCCGTATCCGAACGGATACGGATGCGGATTCGAATTTTTTTAAACGGATATGGATACGGATATGAATGCGGATACGAATATTTATCCGTATCCGTATTTCTACACAAAACGGATATCCGTTTTGTATATGGTAATGATGCACTTTTTTAAAATAACAACATATAGGTATAACTATTTCAATTATATATATAGCATCATAATTGACGATTTTTTTTTTTACTATAAGATGATGCCAATTTTTATATAAACTTGATTAAAGTTTGCTTTTTTGATATCTCAATATGCGTGAATAAGATTTTTTTGTCGTTACCATTCTATAATTTTATGATCAGTTAATTCTATAGTAGTCATAAAAAAATAAACATTACACTCTTCCGTTTGAATATTGTCTTTTATTTAATAAAATAAATTGAGCAAAATATTATCCGTATCCGACAAAATATATCCGTATTCGTATCCATATCCAACAATATCCGAACCGTATTCGTATCCGTTTAACATCCGCGCCGTATCCGTATCCGAACATATCCGTATCCAAATCCGAAAAAAATATGGATACGAATTTGGTATGACCACTATCCGCTCCGTATCCGCCCCGTTTTCACCCCTACATGGTATTGGTAGCAACTAGCAAGTAGTTGATGATGCTTTTTAGGCAGAGAAGTCATGTGTTGATTGATTTACTCCTGTGGCATTAAACTATCATACTTGTAAGTAATTCGGATTTTGCTTGCAAATCAAACAGGTGGCACTCCCTTTTTTTTATTATTATTATTATTATTTTTTTGCTATACAAATGCGAGTAGTTTAATTTATCATTTTATGAGATGAAAAAAAAAAATTGATTTTTTGACGCACTAAAGACTAAAGTATGGAAGTTGCGCCCACAAGCTCTTACACAAAACGAAAAGAATTAAATTCGTAACCTAGCTATCGGTTTTTATTAAATATATTTTATCAGAACGTTTAAATTCGTAATCACTCCATCGAATTTTTCAAACTTAAATGATCATCCCGCTCAATTATTAATCTTGCTCATAATCATTGACTTGGCACCGCAATTAACTATCCTATCCTTGAATGTGTATAGCGTTATCATTATTTAGAAGCTAATATTATTTAATTTGAATAAAATTCAGCTAATATTGTTTAATTGGGCTCGGAGAGGAGGAAACAGATTGGGAAGATGAAGGTGATTTGGTCTAAGCAATAGAAAACGGATTTTTAATATTGAAAAAAATAATTAGAGTTAATCAATATCCCCAATTAACATGAGCATTTTGCAAAGTAAAAAAAATATAAATCACGCACTTATGAGTATGTTTGGAAGTGGTGTGGAATAAGAACAAAAATAAAAACAAGTTTGTTCTTGTTCTTATTTTAGTTCCATGTTTATGTTGGAACAAAAATAATGTTCATTTTGTTCTTATTCTTTTTGTTCTAAAGGGTGCCAAATAAGAAATAGCTTGTTTTTATTCTCTTATTCTTATTCTATAAAATTCCAAACATATATATACATAATTTCAACAAAATTAGCTAAATACTAATAGCTAAATGAAATTTTATGTGCTCTTTAATTTTAATTTGAGAATTCAGAATTATGTGTTTGGAGAATTCAGAATTGCACCAAAATTAGAGTTCTTGATGCAGAAAAAAGGAAAAAGGCATTCGCGTGACATAATAAAATTGAGCATTTTCTCGATGACAATGAAACTTGCATCAATATTCACCATCCATTTGTCGCGCTACTTTTTGTTTGCTGCTGCGTGGTGTTACAACTTACATCTTACATGGACAATGGGGATCGGGAAAGAAACGAACCATCCGTAAAGACTAAATAATAATCTATTTGTTTAAACGGGGCCGGGGCTAACACGAAACACCAAGAACACACCCACAATAAGTTACATCTTGATCGGAACAAATAAAATCTGACGGGATTTAGAATCAGAATTCCCTTTTTCTGATCGGAAGCGAGAAGCGAACAGAGCGATCATATTTGATGGGAGTTTGAAGTGATGAAATTCCGTACGGAAATTCTCACCAAAAAGTCGAAATTTGATGGGATTTCATTTTTCTGCAGCTTCGTCCGTCGGATTGAGACGCAAAAGATAGAGGTTGATCGCTGAAATCAAATTGATTCCTTCTTCGATCTTTCCACTGAAATGAAATGAAATCAAATCTTCACCTTCTTCCTTTCCGATCAGGGTATTAATAATTCCATGCCCTCTGACTAAGATCAGTCCGGATGGTCACGATAGTTTACTTATATATATCAAGGGTTTAAATAGCATCTATAGTGGTGCTATTTGGCATACCGTTATAAATTTTGCGATCATTCGATAGCCCGATGTAGTGGGCTATGGCAGTGCTATAGCGTGTATATTAGTGAAAATAACAGTGTGTCTGTTAATTTGTCGATATAATATCAGTATTTTGGACATATTTTTCACATATGAACTCCAATTGACGCAATTCAAAGTACTATAGAAAGTTTACAAAACAGGCTACGACTTTAATGTTTTGAACTTTTTTCAATTTAATGATCAAATATGTATAGAAAATTAACATAAGTTTAGTTAGCATTAATTAGTTGCATAAAAATATTTTATTTTATTTTTTGTTTTAGAGTAAACTAGACCTTCAAAATGCACTTTTGTGTGTGCATATCCGCTATGGTCCCATAACAGCCGCTAAATAATCGCAAACCACGATCTGCAATTTAAACTTTTGATATATCCCTTCTACTTATAAAAGTATCCATGAAAATGTCATAACAATTGTACCTAGGGAGTGTAAACAATTCTTATCAATTACGGACCATTGATTTATATAATTTGATCTGATCTATAGTCTAGGTTTTGATTTTAGATAAAAGGTCAGATTTTTTTTATTGAAAACGAGTCAAGTCACTACTAACTTGATTGTTCATTTAAAAATAGAAAGACTAAATTATTGATTTTATAATATATTTATTGTCTAATATGTAAAATTATATATTAAACAAAAATAATATCAATTACTTTGTTTTCTTATTTGTCTATTGGGGCCTCTTTGTTACCTTATGGAACATAGGTGGTAAGTTCCACAGTGTTTCGCTGACTGAAACGAGTTTATGTTACACATTGCTAATGGCTTTTTTCAGACTTCATATGAATGTAAGTTAGCCGTGAATGGTAGTTCTGAATGTTCGTTTTAGGTTTGTTTTGTACTTCATTCCTCTTAGATTGCTCTTTCGTATCGAACCTTAACTTTATAGTGAAATGGGTGATTACAAAAAATGTTTTCTGTAGAACGGCGATACAAATACTTATTACTAAATTATATTATATCCTCTCTTTCCTAAATATGCAAGGAGATTTGGATATCATACCAATCTATAAGCAAAAACTGTGAAGCGCTATTTGTTAATTGAGAAGCGAAAGTGAAAGACACCAATTGATTTAAAAAAAAAGGAGTCTTTTTCATTAAAATAAAATACAGAATAACGCGAATTTCATTCATTAATGAAATTATAATGAAAAAACACAAAACTAAATTTGACGAGCTTAACTATATAAGACTTATTATTTCGACTTCGATCTATTTGATATATTAACTTCACCTCGATTTTTAGGTTCTTTTTTTTTTTTTTTGAACTGGAGAATAAAAATTAAATAAACGAAAATTCGAAGGATTGCTTTTTTGCTTTGCAACCCTACATATTTCGCAAGATTGCTTCTGGGGCACTCATTCATCAATCAAGATACCGAGCTTACTGGAAGAAAGAAAAAATAGAAAGAAAAAGGTGGAAACTAATTTGCTTTATGCAGGAGAAAAGTATCCAATGCAATAGTGTAAAAAATTTACACTATATAAAGGGAAAAAGTAGTCAAATTTTTCCAAAATACTACAGAAAGGCAGACTTGCTATTTTTCCATTATGTTCATGACGGAATCAGAAAATAACATTAGTAAGAATAGTGTTAAATTAGACATGATCTTTAAATTATTTTGAGTATTATCCGTTCCCCAATCCATGCCCTATAAGGCCATAACAACCAATTGGAACTCATCCGATGACTCTTTATTATGGTTATTAAATAAAGTATTGTCAAAATTTGTGTGGGGGTATTCTGCAAGTCTATTAAAATATTATACAAGGATAATGTAATAAAGTAAGGCATAATGGCCTTCGAATTTTTCTTTATATTTATCGTGAATATATTGATTAATTATTGTTGGTTGTTAAACATTTTTCCAAATAAAATAATATAATATAAGGAATTATTCTAGAAACTAATCAGTCAGATTATTAAGATGGCGATGCCAACACATTTAATACCCATAAAATGATTTCAAAGCATAACTTGCTAAAACATTTAATACAGGCTAGTTAGATTTAGGGAATTTAATTATCAATTTCTAAGAAAAAGTCATTATAGACTTATAGTTACCTTATAATTAATATAATAAAAGCAACCAGCTCATGAAACTTGCTAAAAGTTGTTCTTTCTGCTTTTGTAAAAAAATAAGGAACAGAAAGAAATAAGAAATAGCAAAGAAGGCTTCTCCAGTGTACGAAAGGCTAATTTGTGTTTTTGTCAACTTTAAAAATGTTTCTTAGGCCCTGATCAGAACCAGAGATGAGCGAGAAAAGGAAAGGAAAAGAAAAGAAAAGAGGAAAAAAGAAAAATTCTCATCAATTTTTTTTTTTTTTAGTTTTGGACTGGAATTTACAGCGTCAAAATTTTCTTGTCAATTTTTGCCAGAAGAGAATCCCCACCTCCGTTATCGGTTCCGATCGGATTTGAAAAAAAAGTGAATTTCATTTTCATTTCTCACATTAAATTTAAGGGAAGATCAAGAGCCTTAACCTCGGTCCTCGGAGGCCTATTTTCTTTTATGTTTGACCTCCATTTTGTGAAAATTGTCCGTTCCTGCTAGTTATTGCCGGTTCAACAAATATTGCCCTTTTATCATTATTCTACTGGATATAGTAAAATATTTCAAAATATTGCCCTTTATCATTATTCTACACCTGGATATGGTAAAATATTTCAAATTGATATTGCCTTTAACCAACAATACTGACATTTATATCCTGTGTAAAATGAAAAACCCAGTCTACAATATATTTAAATAATCAAATGCCAAGTTTGCTGAGTAGAATTTCCAATTTTCCAGTGCTACCCACAGAAATATCAAAATTACAATCAGAGACCATCACATATCCTTATCCTAATTGGTCAGTGTACTGTGTACTTTTCACAGAATCTGGTGCGTGTCTAAAACAATATTGAAGTCTGAAGCTAACAAATTCCAAACATAAAGTATAATGAATAAACAAATTGCTGATAGAGACAAAGTTCACATGTAATCAGCTGGATTCTGACAACTATTAGAAAGTAAAGATACTCAACTAAAGATGAAATTTAGTTCGCCATGTAGATCCAACAACTCTTTTGGGAGATGGATCACTTGGCCCTCGATCTCTCTGGCCTGAGGTGAAGTAGAGCCAACCATCCCAAAAGCCAACCAAGGTGGTCTTCATTCGAAAAGGCATGCGGCCTATGACCGACCATTCCTGTCACAAAAAAGACACAGATATAAAACTGCTGTATTACGTTCAATACCAGACTAATACCACTGTGAGGTCTTGCCTTTTCTTTGATTTGATTTCCGTTTAGATGGTCAAAATACTGCAATTAAGCATTGATCAGGATTCAGGAGCCCAGAAAAAAAAGGTGCTGAACTGAGGTCGTAACCATTATGATGATTAAATTACCATTGACCAACTGACCTTTATCGGTCAACACCAACTTGTATTAATTGTTTGAACTTTGAAAAAACACAGGTCAAAATTGCAAGTTCATGTTATATAAATGGGACATGTACCAAGTTATCCAAGTTGAACCGAAAGACTTCACCAACAAGTATCATCTTTTTGGTAACTGGGTGCTTCTCAGTCGTGCCTCCAACAATTATTATTGAATTCTTTACAATAAACCATGCAGATTCTATGTGAGAATTCGGCTTTGGAATTGGAGGTAGTTGCTTCCATTGATTTTCATCATCCAGCATGTATACATCAGTATATACAACCTAGATACAAAAATGATATGTAGTGATGAAATATTATACAAACTGCACCAAGCATGTAATGGAAGTCGCAATATGTAAGCAACAAGTTATCAGATATACCAAGATTAAAACTGCACTGGTCCAGTCAGATGGAAACCAATATCTGTGTGGGTTTCCTTCATCTTTGAATGATTGAGGCTTAATTTGAGCACCAGCATTAAGTAGCACCAAATAAAATGAAAGAAACATTTTGAACCCACAGGTTCAATATCGCAAAGCAGCACATTTTAAACCTAAAGGCTTGATACCAGGTTCAGTAGTTTGTCATTCAGGTTCAGTATCACAAAGCAGTGAACTCATAAGATGTCAATTGGGAATATAAATTTCAGAAAACAACAACCATGCATAATTAATGAAAGCCGCATTGCATACCTCATGTCTGCGGGAACATTTAAATATAGGGGAACCAGGCTTAGCCATAAAATCTCCCTCTTGGCCACCAATCACAAGCAGTTTGTCATTTGCAACTACGCATGCCCTTTTAACAGTAGTTACAAGCCATGTTAGTATGCGCCCATGATTGGTTAACTATAAAGAAGATTTAAAATCAAGGAGATGAAGAAAAATAGAAGTACCTATGTGGCCCACCACGTGGTATGGGGACCTCGATTCGCCATTCAGCTTCAAGCGCCTTGCCATTTTTCACAGCTAGACTCCAGTGCTCTAATCCAGGCTCATGTCGATCCTCCTTACTTCCCCCCATGACATGGAGTCGACCACGCCACAGTTGTGTTGCCGGTGCATATCTGAATAGATTAAATATACCATGATTAGAATTATTTTGGTATGCAGTCTGTAATGCTTTTGACTCAGATCTTTACATAAATAAAATCTACAAAGTTTTTATCTAAACACAAACCCCAGTGTACCACTACAACACCATTTATAAATGTAAAGGATAAAGCACAGCATTTCATCAAGATAGCATGAATTAGTATTACAAACATATGATAATGAAATTAGTTTTGCAATTTAGCATTATATTATTCACCTAGGGACAGGCAATGAAGGCAGTTCACTCCACTGCTTTGTCTTAGTATCTAATACGAAATTGCGATTGGTGGGCTTTCTGCACTGTGGGCCATATTGACCAGAAATAGCATAGATATAGCGTCCATCTGTTGCCATTCCAAGATGTGAGTTTGCCATTTCTTTTGGCATGTCAAACCTCCCATCCCATGTGTTACTAGTGAAATTGAAAATGTCAACATGAGAATGCACCTGAAACAGGAACAAGTACGTAATGAGTTCTAAAAATCTTAGCATATTAATACTTTGATTTAGGATTGTCACTAATTACTGAATAAAGCGATCCGTAAAAGTTTCATGTTTGAATTTGCTTTTGTAGCAGGAGTTTCAGAAATTGCATTGATCTTACATGGTCAATGGAACCATATCCGGCAAAGACATAGAAGAGATTGTGAAGCTGAATAGCAAATCCATCGAGGCGAGGCACTGGTGCTTCTGGCATCTGTTCCCACTCCCAATGTGGGGCCTGGATATCAGCATATGTTGCATTAAGGGACATCAATTCCCTATTCAGAGCCTTTGGTTCTTTCTTCTTCTGACAAGTACAGAATTGTGTTAGTAAGTGAAGTATTTTGGGAAATCAAGTGTGGTTTATTATACACTTTGAAAAATTTTAAAGCATGACAATATAAGCGAGGATTTATGAAATAATGAGAGTTGTACACATTGGTCTGAAAACTTTGAATCTGTGGAATGTGGATTGCAATTGTAGGATATTTATTTAAATAGAAGGGATGGAACTTGTATGTATGTATGTACCTTGTTGGAAGGGGTTGATACTGATACAGCGACCAGTACCTGATTGGAAGAATTTAGCGAGAGATTGGATGAGGCCCAGAGGAAATCTGCAAGGAGAGCGATTGCTAGGAGTAAGGAGCAGGCAAAGAAGACTGCGTACTGCTTAGGCACAGGATGCTGCTTTGACATCGTGTTGGTGTGAGCTTGAGAGGAGAGGAGAGAAGAAAGAAGAAGTGGGAATGAGTAGTGAGAGTAAGACTGTAAGAGAGGGAGGCATTGTAAAAGAAAAAACGAAGAAAGAGGCGCAGGCTGGAACTGGAAGTCTGAAAGTGTTGAGCAGAGATGGTGGGCGGGAGTACCCGGTTTTCAAGTAAGAAGATGGTTGCATGACATGTGGGTCCCACTGTCATATGTTTTTGATGCAGCGGTTTTGGTTGGACCAATTGGTTTCGGATCATCGTTCCTCACTTCCCCAGTTCCCCTTCTTGTCGGTTGTCAAACAAACGGCGTCTACTGCTTAAAATAATTTGGGCAGTCCTCTCCATTGCCATTATTATTAAAAAGGCGCTCCCCTCCAGACTCCAGTTGAACTTGAGCTAACTAATGGAACTGTCGAGGCAGGATAAATTAGACCGCCCTATTTAAATCATATTGCCAAGTGGCAACACAAGAAAATAAATTCCAAAGAGTGACAGCATGGCCAAATAGCTGCCTAATTCTAAGGGAAAGTTACACTACACATGGTGAAAATTGAACCCTCGTATTTATTTATGACATTATGTGATAATACAAATTGATTACTACAAGTATAAACGTTGATAGCATAACTCATGCAGAGCCATAATAGTGTATGAATTGTTTTTGGTCTGTTCAATGCTGATTATTCAACAAACAACCCTGTATTATTACCAGATAGGTACCAATGATAAAAATAATTAAAAAAATTACAGATTCCAGATGAAATAAACACTACTGTGTGAAATCTAGAGCATAGAGCGTATTAGTACAGAATAATTTCATGATTATATACAAAACAATACCAGAACAACAATATCTATTAATCAATAAAAACCACTATTTAGAATAAAGAAACAACCATAAAAAAATTTGATCACTCAAAACTTCAATTTCATAAAGGAAATTAAATTACCCGTGTAAAGGAAGGTGTAAAAAGAAAGCATCACTGCCTATGCAGTTTAATAATGTAACGACTACTATCTTCTTTTTTTATTTAAAAAAAAACTACAATCTTTTCTTTTCTGAAAGAATATTCAATTTCAATTTAGTTAGAAGCAATGGGTTTTGAACCAGTCAGGAAAAATCAAACATTGCTCACAGTTCTTACTATTATCTGTCCAATTGTAGCTATGATAAATCCCAGCACTCCACCAGCAAATACCTAAAAATTAAAAAATAACGAGACAAACAAATTAATTTTATATTTATTCGCAAAGTAGCATAGTTTATTTTTCCTTCTATAAAAAGAAAATTGATGGTTGTCTCCTACCATCCCTTTTTGCAAGCTAATGCTACAAAATTTCTATCATTACTTCTAAAATACAAGGTTACTTTTACTTCCAGAGGGTGAATTAGCATAAAACTTCTTATACAAAAGGATATGCACTTCAAGAATGTACAAGTACAAACTGAGACTAAAATACCATCATAATATACAGGTCCTAGTTAGCAACGAGTCTAATAAGAGTCTTAGTTGTTAGAAGAAAGAAGCTGCATTCTTGGGCAACTACCTTTTGGTTGAAAGAATACAAAATTAAATAAGTCAAACCTGAGGAGGGGTATGGCCGAGAAGTTCTCTCAATGGTCTGGTCTCGGCAAGGGGATGCTCAGCTGGGAGCTCATATACTATTTGATTTAGCACCTGGAATTTTATTTAAAATATAAGCCAGCACAGTTCCAATGGGAACAGGATAAGCAGAACACTCATGTGGAAATGGATAATGTAAGTTTAGGGAGCTCAGCGCATAGGAATAAGCCACACACATTTTAATTGAACAAGATTATACATTTTTCTACAGAAATTCAACCTTTCTGCATGTTTGAATGACATTTGATTTAAGAATAGTTATATAAAATATCATGTTAAGATCAAAATTTTCATCCAGTTATTATACTGCCAAAATTTCCAAGCATTAGTTAGCACCTGTTACCAAAAGACGACTGACACACTATACCTAATATAAATCGTATTAAATCTTAGGTTTCTTTATGCATGTCCATCATGTTGGTGTATTAAAATTCTAGGTTGCTTAGTGACATTGATAAGGTTGGTTTAAAAAACAGAACCATCATGTTTGGTGCACTGCATGCAATAGCAGTCCATGAATATGTGTTAGGTAGCAAACTTCCAACCAACACCTCTGCTTTTCATGTTTCCATTTTCCTTTCCTTACCCTTGAATAGATACTCTCTTCCCATGAACACAAGAAAAACAAATGCAAAATTTTTATTCATTCTAACAAAAAGCAGGACTTGCAGTTAATAAGTATCTGTCATCAGTACAGATATTTCATAATTATGCAATGCTTACACCACAAAATAAGTTTGTGTATAGCTAAGTTAGTTTTCCTTTATTAGCCCTATATGGAAAGAAAGTGACAGTGAGGAAGTAAGTGTAGTTTGAGCATCTCAAGTAAATGGAAAAACAAACAGAGATTTTTCATTATGGGAAAAATTATCTAATACAAAGGATATGCAGCACAGCTTTTATAAAATTTAAGTATAAAGAAAATTACCCCTATCAAGATAAAGTTTAATTCTAATACGAAAGAAAGGTGCAGAATGTATAAGCCAATACCTCAGCTTGTTTTCCAGCATGTAGTCGGACACCAAAAGCATCATACATCACCTGCAGATAAGTTGTCAAAAGGTGCTATCTGCAATGCCGCATGTCATGCTAAAGCAAAATTATCGTTTCAGGTTGGGACCATATTAAAATATTGAACTAATAACACAGCCTGACTGGAATATAGGTGCAGATTGCACCATTATAGCTTAATGACACAAAAAAAATGCACAGTTCATGCTCAATTTGATAGTTGAAGACTTAATTGAGCACAACTTCAGAAAAGATGGTTCATTAAAAAAAAAATCAAGTTGAGGGTTAATTGAACAACCAAGGATAAATCTAGACGTTGTAGGCAAAGAAAGTGGGTTTACTTCAATATTAGGTTACAACTTACCAGCCATGACAAACTAATAATACTTGAATAGCTGAACAGAAACTCAGAAATTGAGCCAATCAATCATTTATGGGAAATATTCATCTTTAGAAGTAGAAAATGAGAGGGAGATGTTGAGTAATTTATCTCGGATCTATCTTGAGCTATGGGATTAACTGAGAGAATTGTTTTCTTATAACTCTCTTTTATTAACTAACCTGAAGAAGTACAATACTCTTACTCTCACTCTTTTACTTCATATACTATCTCATTGATTCATCCTACAATACATACACATCTCATATTTATAGGTTCTACATGTCGGTTATAAGACTTCTCTAGAATATACACTAAGCATCTCTATACATACAAGATTATACTAAGTATTTCTAGAAATTTCTTCACTATACCAAATTTGTATATGGTCTCTAGAACTTGCGCCATGTATAGACCATTCTGGATTTCATGGGCCGAGCCTCTACTAATCTTTGATTTTCTAGATGCTTTATTTTCTTTAGTTGAGTCGGTGTTGACTCTTCAACACTCCCCCTCAGCATCGACTCAATCTTGTCTCGATATACCGATTCTTCTTTGATCTTTTTCTGGTATAACACTTTCTTGCTGACTAGCGTCTCGCCATTTTGACGGAGTTTCGATTGCACTTCTTGTTGCCTGATTGTGCTGCTCATTCTTGAAATCTTATCTTTAATTGCTTTCTTGTACCAACATTATCGTGCATAGTGTCCTCGTCTTCCACAATTGTAGCACACAATACTTCTATGATGAGATGCTTTGTACGTACCTTGTTGGTGCTTCAATTCTTTTCGAGCTCCCCCTTCATGTGTGCTCTTCTCTTGATCACTTTCCATCTTCTCAATTTTGTCGGGGTCATTGATCACTTGAGCCCTCAATGCAAATTGTGCTTCTTCTTCTACCGGTGGTTGTGGAGCATAACTAAACCTTAACTGGAAGTTTCTAGATCTCTCCATAGAGATCCTTGCTATCACCAAATTTTTATTTTTCCTATCTAATATTTTACATCCTCCATTTTCAAAATGAACCGCATATCCATTTTGCACTAACTGCCCCACGCTAAACAAATTTTGCTTTAGGTCCGGTACGTATAACACGTCTCGAATAAATTTCGGGCCCAACTTAGTTTGGATGGCAATACTACCCTTTCCTTTCGCTTTAACTAAAGCACCATTACCCATGCGTACCTCTGGTGTATATGACGTGTCGATATCGCTAAAGATTTCACCATTTCCTGTCATGTGGTTTGTGCAACCGCTATCGAGGAACCACATGTTGTCTCTCTCTTCAATTGCAGAATGGCACGCATAGAAGATACTTTCTTCGTAGTCATCTTCTTCAACGAAGTTTGCTCGATCAACATTTTTTGTTCTACACTTTCGAGCTATATGGCCGATCTTTTTGCATTTGTTGCATCGTTTCTTCCGCCAGCATCTCGACGTATCATGATTTGACAACTTGCATACGTCGCACCATAAGTTTGAATTGCGCGTACTTGAATCTTCTTTACTATGAGCTTGGTAGAGTTTGAATCTTGTCTGGAGCGCAGTTTCAACTGAGTTCGGCTCAGCCGAGTTCAAATTCGCCCCGCGTTGTAGCCTTCTTTCTTCATGTGACTCCAACGAGCTCATCAGTTGTTGAATCGAAATAGTTGATAAATCTTTCGACTCCTCAATTGCTGCGACGATATGCTCATATTTCTCTGGCAGACTGATCAAGATCTTTTCGACAACTCTTTGATCTGACATACCTTCGCCATATGCCCGCATCTGATTGACGATCTCGATTACTCTTGTGAAGTACTCTTTTATCTTCTCTGACTCCTTCATTTGCAGATTCTGAAATTGTTTCCTCAAGGTCTGCAACTTCATCGCAATTACCTTTGCAGATCCTTGAAACTCCTCTCGCAAAACGTCCCATGCTTCCTTCGCCTTCTTCGCGCCAATGATATGCGAAAACAGATTCTTGGCAACACCTTGTTGAATTAGAAACAATGCCTTGGCGTCCTTCATTGTGTCTTCCGCCAACTGTTTCTTCTGTTGCGCCGTCGGTTCAGCATGCTCGGTGTAGCCGTTCTCTACGATGTCCCATAATCCTTGAGACCGTAGCAACGTCTGCATCTTGATTCTCCAAATGTCGTAGTTCTCTCCAGTGATGCCGGAACCATTGACTGCGTCATACTTGCGCCGACACTTGAAGCCATTGACTAAGATGCTCTTTCGATCTTCACTAATACGTCGCTACTCGTTCTATGCTCGCGTCTGACCGATCTGGCTCTGATACCAATTGTTGAGTAATTTATCTCGGATCTATCTTGAGCTATGGGATTAACTGAGAGAATTGTTTTCTTATAACTCTCTTTTATTAACTAACTTGAAGGAGTACAATACTCTTACTCTCACTCTTTTACTTCATATACTATCTCATTGATTCATCCTACAATACATACACATCTCATATTTATAGGTTCTACATGTCGGTTATAAGACTTCACTAGAATATACACTAAGCATCTCTATACATACAAGATTATACTAAGTATTTCTAGAAATTTCTTCACTATACCAAATTTATATATGGTCTCTAGAACTTGCGCCATGTATAGACCATTCTGGATTTCATGGGCCGAGCCTCTACTAATCTTTGATTTTCTAGATGCTTTATTTTCTTTAGTTGAGTCGGTGTTGACTCTTCAACAGGAGAAGAGAGGAAAACTTACAATACATGCCAAGATAGTAGCAGTGGCAAAAAGGGAGGAGTCAAAGCCCTCGCAAAAGCCAATAGCAGTGGCCAGAGCCGTCACAGTTGATGAATGAGAAGATGGCATTCCACCAGACCCGACAAGTAGTTTTGGGTCCCACCTGTTCTCTTTATACCTATTTTTAACATAGAGAGTCGCAAGGGTTAACATTGTGGTACTGATTCAATGCCATGTACCAGTACATATTTACCTCTGGATACTTCCTAACCACACATGAACTTCGCAATTACTATAGTTTTGGTGAGCTGGTGAACTACCAAAAGTTTTTGAAGTTTGTTTTACCTCTAAAAATGCCTTATTGTTTTTGAGTCAGAGATATTTTAGGTCTTGTAGCACTTTTATTTCATAGGCAGATTTTGGAATTTCTGAACAGTCTTTTTTGACATTTGTAAGCATAAGTTTAAAATCAGTGACACATTATATATTTCGGTGATGCAATAAGTATGATTACTCTCAAGTATCAAAGCAACTGCAAGATTGCAATCAAACCAACAAGGTTAATATATGATGTCAAGTTACTACACCAACAAGATATTACAGAGCGAACACCACTGGTTCAGTATAAGTTGTAATGTACCAGTGCTGTTGCTTGTATCTAGTCACAGGTGATGTTTGTATGGAATTTAATGTACCAGTTGGTAATAAGCACTGAATGATCTGTTTAAGAAAAAGAAAGAAAAGCTGTTTTGAAGGTCACTATTTAATTTAACAATAGAATACGGCAAAAAAGAAAAACCTGACTATTTCATTGTTTTAAGTACAGAGTCTGGTAATAATATCCAGAACGACATGGACATTATTACCAATAGTAAAGCAAGCATTATATAGGCAGATCCAATGAGCTGACATCAGTTGATGATCCGAGCTTAATTTAACATTGAAAAAACATAAAATTTGAAGGTGGAATGTTGGAATCGGTACCGTTCATGAATTAAACGAGGTCAAAATCAAGTCAACTGCCCAAATTGAGCATACAAAGGCTTCAAAGGATGAAAAGAAGAGCTGAAATAATGCAATTTTCTGAGCACATAGAAAGGATCAGATTCATTCTCCAAACATGGCAAAGTAGACCAGATCTCTCCAAAAAAGTACCGAGATCACAGTTTGGATAACTCAAAATGGCACATAAAAAGGATGAGATGTGTAAACAGCAGAGAAGAGAAGAGAAGTGACCAAGTGGTGAGGAACTTGATCGTCTGAGCAATGGCGAAGGAAACGACGGCTGAGATGAGAGGGTAGTTGTAAAACACTGCGAAGTAAGAGAAGGTCGAAGAAGAAGCAGACGAAGACGAAGCATCGGGGGCGCTAATGGCGGATGCATCAGCCATGGCGAATTGGCGATGGCGATTATTCACACTTGTATTCTCTTTGTTGTGTTGGCTTGTTATTCCAATCCAAGGTTTAATACCTAAATATAAATAAATAAATAAATATTAGATTAAAGCTGCTAATTTATTCCATTTGCTCAATTAAGAAGACAGAATAAACAAAGACGAACTGTGCAAGGGTCCAAGGGAGACGCAGACTCGGTAGATTTGGATCTTGGTCTAACATTAAATGTCTGAACAAGCACAACTCTAAGATCAAAATCACAAGTGTATTTCACGATGTTCAATAAGATTTCAACTTATTAAAAAATTAAAAGTATCGACTTTTTCACTTAAATAGACTGTATACTAAATTTTATATATAATTTAATGTTTGTTTGTCATTTATTTAAATATTAAGATAGTTCTATTTCATTGACTTTTGATCAGTGATAAAATTACATTATACGAGATCTAAAGAATGAAGCATTTCAAAGCTTGTTTACTTGTCATGATTTTATAAAAAATATAAATTTCATAAAATAAAAATAAAAATATCATAAGTTTGATCCATTAAAACCCACATTATTGGAGTTGCACATAAATGATTGTGAAAATGTATATGAATGAAAGTTCCATTGTACTGAGAGAACAAAATGAGAATTTTTATTTTCCTTTTTAAGAGAGAGTAATAATCTTTAGTATAATTGGGTGAATAAATTAATTACCTAGGCTTTACAAAAATGATTAATAGTTTTGTAAAGTAAATATTAATGTTTGATAATTATTTTTTTTTCAGTGAGTTTTAGCTATTGATGTTCAATATCATGGTCAAGTAAATTATCAATTACATGATTGATAATTGGACCTATTTCTATTATGTATAATATCACTTGTAATTTTCATCATTGATTATGTGCAAAATTTTAAGACTGATGTAACACTTTAAACAAACGTCAAGTATAGATATATTTTCACAAACATCAAGTAAAATTTTTAATTTCATCGTCAATGTATCATACTTTCTAATTATTGTATGGGAAAAAAGTTGTTAAAAAAAGTATCTTAATGGGTGCGTTTGGATAGGTGTGGGAAGAAGGGAAGAAGAGAAGAAGTATTGGAAAGTGTGTAACTTTGTAAAGAGTTTGAATTGTTTATAATTTTTTTTCTTCTTCTTCCTTCTTCTTCTTCTTTCTTCCAACGATCCAAACGCATCCAATAATATGAAATATCTGTCATTTAGTGAAAATTTTATTTCAATTTCATCGATGCTCTGAATTTGATATACTAGCGCGTAATAATATTTGGACCTGAAAATTATGACCTGAAATTTTCTTTAATAGGTACAATTTGAATTAAATGGTAGGCCCGGTCTTGGTATGAATGCTTGCGTAGATTGTACATTGTCTGGGAAAACCATCTATGCAAAGAGAGAATTGGCAGCTGGAATTTGACGCGATACATCCTCAAAAAAAAAAAAAAAAAGTACAATACATCTATTATAGCATAATTTGATGTAGTTTAATTCATTTCATTAGTAAACCAAGCAAAGTAGTAATTACTTTTTATAAAATCCATTTCCATCGTCAGCGTTCTTGTGAGGCTTTGCTTATGAAATTGTGTAACATGTTCTTTTATTTTATGAAGTGCAAGGGAGCGATGCAATTTGTCATTAGAATTTTGGTGGAAAAATTGTCCTGGATTTGGGTACAAATATTTGACTTGAAAATATTTGTATTAAATAAGAAAATATGTTGAGGGATTCAATAATATTAGAAAAAAAAATTCAGGGGTCTCCGGTCTGCCATGAACTTTCTCAAGGCTCCGTTTGGATGCGTTGAGAATAAGGTAGGAAGAAGGAAGAAGGGAAGAAATTTATTGGGAAGGGGTAAATTTATTGGGAAGTGTGTAACTTTTGTGAAGAGTTTGGATGGTTAGAAATAAATTTATTGGTAAAAAGTGGTTACTCCTTATTCTTTATTCCGGAAAGAAGCTATCCAAACGGAGCCCAAAACGACTGAAACAGTGATAAGATCTCGTCTACGCTAATTAAGATTTTGAACGTCAAAATAAGAACTCGAATAAATTTTAAAAAAATGCTTATGGAAAAGAGGTATTACTGTTTTAAATTGACACATCGACTCCCCCATCAAATTCTAGTTTATTTTAAACTAATAAATATCTTTATCCAATTTTTTCAAACCAACCTTCAAAAAAAAAAAAAATCTTTATCCAACTTAAACTTTTTTCTCCTTGTTCACATATATTTTGAATTGTGTTGATATTTAAACAGCCGCTATCGTTCGATCAGTAGATATGCATCCAGTTTGGCAGTTTAAGCATCATAAAAAAGATTTAAAAAAAACAAACATTGCAAATAATTAAAACAATTCATTCCTTCAAACTTAAGAAATTTTTTACTTTGTTTTAATCAAGGTCCTCATTAGAATCACTTTTTTTAACACTTGATTTTTTTCATTTAATTTTGTTAGCAATTTTTTTTTATCAAAATGGATGAAATTGATGTCATTTGACCGGAATTTCTATATTATTATACCCAATAAAATCCCGAGAAACAATTTTATCAAATGGAATCAAATAAATTCCCAGTAAAAATCATTTTGATCAAAGCCTAAGTCATTCTGTTATTTCGTCTTATTAAACAAATAATGAAGGCCAAACAAGCATGCAAAAAATGTGGGTCCGTTAATTTTAAAAAAAAAGAACATTCACATTAGAGGAAATTTTAATCGGAATTACTTTCTATCATTCTTTGGATTCTATCATCCCTATTATCCCCAAAATCCTCATTAATTATCTAGCGCCATCATTTATAGAAAAGTCTAGGGGATGATGGGATGATATAATCTAGAATGATAAAATACAACGTAATTATCCACTGTACAGTTGTACTCATTAGTTATCCAGCATTTTTCTTTTTGCCTCTCATCCCATCATCCCGTGGCGCTATTTATACTCCCTTCCCTCCCTCCTCTCTGTTTCCCTCCTTATCCCTTTTCCTGGCACGTGTTTTTATTTTTTTGAAAAATAACTATTCTAATTAAATAAGCAATTGTTCCAGTTAAATAAGTTATTGTTCTAACTGTGAATACTAACTGTTCTCGAAAAATAACTAACTGTTCTAGTTAATATTACTAACTATTCTAGTTAATATTACCAATTGTTCTAGTTGTTCTGGAAAAAAAAATAATTATGCTAGAATTTTTTTTATGGAAGTAAAAATAATTGTGATGGAAAAAAAATAGTAACTAGAACGGTTATATATATTACTAGAACTGTTATATATATTAACTAGAACAATTAATATATAATTCCAAAGGGAGAGAGTGAATCAGAGGGGATGGAGGGGGAGGGGAGAGGGAGCGAAAGAGAGAAGGAGAGAGGGGATGACTCCTCGGGTGAAAACAGAGGGGAAGGAGGATGAGCGCTGTATTTCCAAAAACGGAAAATGCGTGTTTAACTATTAGGAATGATGGGATGAGAGAGACAAAAATAGAAAACATTTCCTAACTACTGGGAATGATGGAGGATGATGAGTCTTGGAGATGATAGTTATTAGCCTCGAATTTTAATCCAAGGAACAAATAATTCACATGATAACCCGATCCGTTATTTTTATTTTATTTTTATCTCAATGATTAGTGAGGTTATCAGCCCCGAATTTTAATCCCAGGAACAAATAATTCACATGATAACCCGATCCTCCGTTATTTTTATTTTATTTTTATCTCGATGATTAGTGAGGTGAACTAGTCGGCCGTTCCATGGTTATCAAAATTTATAGTTTGATTTTGGTCACTGAATTTTAATTTATCCCTTTAAAATTATTAAACTTCTATTTAGTCCGTATTTAGTCACTCTGTTATGATTTTGTTATAATTAGGTTAGTTATTCATGTTTGAGGTAAAATTGGGGTGGCGAATCGTCTCATGTTAACTTTTCATCTCTTCCAGACGCCTCTTTATTTCTTGCTTTCGTTTCTTCCACCTTTGATAATGGCTCCATCACCATGCCATTTCTTTTACCAGAAACCTTCATCCTCTTCTCTCCTCTCTTTGCATATTTCCTTTTTCTTCTTATTTCCCCTCCAATTGTGCTGTTGATGGATGGAACATTTAATTTAATATTTTCAAACTATATTTTTCAAACACGGTTCTCACTTTTCATGGTTATTACCATTAGCGACGGTCTCATTACCTTACAAAAGCCTCCCATTTGTTAACTTTTTATTTTCATTTTATTTAGCTGCATTGTAGCTCTTGAATAACTTGAAGAGGTCTTGATATGTGTAATTTGAAGCTAAACAGCTAGTATTTTACTATATATCACCATTTCCTAACACAAACTTCGGATGCAGATGGGCATATTTTGCATGCCACCATCATCCATTATCCCACTTCGTAACCACCCTTTTTTTACCAATGGCATAGCGCCATATCAATGGAGGAGAGAAACGAACAAAAGAAAGAGGCTGTATGCCTGTATGGGAGAAGTTAAAAGGAGAAAATATAATGGAGATGATTCACCACTTCAAGTTTTATCCCAAACATGATAACTAACAAAATTATAACATAATTATGGCATCGTTTGGATGCGTTGAGAAGAAGGTAGGAAAAAGGAAGAAGAGAAGAAATAAATTATAAACAATTCAAACTCTTCACAAAGTTACACACTTCCCAATACTTCTTCCTATTTCTTCCCTTCTTCCCTTCTTCCCACACCTATCCAAACGGAGCCTATGACAGAGTGACTAAATTCGGATTAGATAGAAATTCAGTGATTTTGGAGAGATAAATTGAAGTTCGGTGACCAAAATTAGACTATAAACAAAATTTAGTGACATCCGATAAAAATATAATAATAATAATAATTATAATAATAATAATTATTATTATAATAATAATAATAATTATTATTTTATATAAACTAGATAGAGGCATTGAATGTGATTTCTTTTGAAATGAGCTTAACAGGTTAAACAAAGGCGGCCACAACAGTTAGAATGAAGAAGTAGAAGCATTTCATACCAAAAATGTTTCATCATGTCGACCTTCACTTAGAAAATTCACATACCAATCTAATTGCCTACAATACTCAACTTATTCCCATTTTGGGGAAAAAACAAAAAAGAAACCGCATTAAAGGTGTAACTGATATCGACTACAAAGTATTAATTAATCCACTGTTTTACTGTTTACTCGACTTCCAAGTTCCAAGTGTTGATTGGCTCAAAGACATACACAATTAGTGTACTGTAAATGTATCGTGTCATCAAGCGTGTTGACACAAATTAATATTTGTAACTTGTCGTGTCGTGTTAAGCGAAAGAATTAATTAACACGACACACATTATGACACGAGACGTCTGACAAGACGTATCATGTATTGTTGACACGACGTATTAAACGTGTCAAGCTATATTATAATTTATTATAATTTTTTTACTAAAAATTTATTAAAAAATACTTAAAAAATTTTTAAAATATAAAAATATAATAAATTGTTGAAATTTACATATATTAAAAAATTAATGATTGAATTAAAAAGATTATGAATAAAAAGTTATTAAAGGTATAATATAAATTCAATACAATTTAAATAAATTTTAATTCAAAATGATATTAATTTTTATCGTGTTAACTCGTGTCACGTATCGTGTCTACTCGTGTCATGTTAAGACGTATCGATATTCTTAAAAATCTCTAACACGATACGATTTTGATACGACATGTCGATACGCATGTCGTGTCAATTTTATAAACTTATCGTCTCATTTTGAATAACACTGACTACACAACTAAAAAGCACGTACGATTTCATAATATTGTCAGATAATGGGGCCTTGTTGTCATTAGCGGTGCTACTGAACTCGCTTGTTATCCCCCACGCTTTCTAAGGCGGCTCAACCTACACAAATTTATGGATACTCCCCGAGCATTTGAAGCAAGCTATGCGTTTTTTCACTGCAAGTGGGGTCCACTATCTGGGAACCAATTATTTAGACTTCAAGCCGCCGACTTCCTGGATCAACCAATTACAATTAGGATGCATCAGGGACCGTTACTCCATTTATTGTTGCACTGGAGTTCTCCGGTAGTTGGAAAACGTTCCCAGCTCAGCGTCCCTCCCGACCGAAGTAACTGTCCAATCAGATTAAATCGCGACCGTGCGTTTGTTTATCAAGTGACGTGTCGACGTAATAGACGAAAGATAGCTCCGGCGTAGTGTTGACTTGAGATAATTAAGCTCATAATTTCTCACGGCTTCCTCGTTTTATCGTTTTTTTTTTGTTTTATTTTTTTTATTCGTGGCTGTCTCTCTCCACGCGACGCGCTCGGAACAGAGAAGAGAAGAGAAGAGAAGAGAGAAGGGGAGAGAAGGGAAGAGAGCAAGAGAGGAGAAAGCGAAGATTAGCTAGACCTAGACCTGGACCTAGGGTTTTCTCTTCCTCCTCGCGAGAGAGAAGCGCGCTCTCAGATCAAAATCTCTCAGGTTTTGCTCTTGCATTCTTTCAAATCACAATTTCCACGCGTCCATCCGCCTCAGCTTCGATCCACTCTCTCCTTGTTTCAATTGAAAAGGTTTCGGAATGGTTTCTCGTTTGATCTATCTGAGGCGTTTTTTGGTTGGAGAAGCTATTGTTTTCTTGCCCACGCTTAGGGTTTTGCTTTGCCTCAACCCTCAATTGGTCATTGTTTAGTGCGGAAGCTGAAATTGGGTTTGGATAAAGTTACTTGAATTTCAAATTTTGAGGTGAGCAAAAACCCAAATTGATTCCTATTGAAAAGCATGTCATTTTTCTGTTCAACAGCTGATTGTCGAAGGTTTAAATCTTCAAAGTTTAGTGAACAACCTTACTTGGACTTTAGTTGAATTCTAAAGTTGCAGTGGAGAATTCAATTGTGGAAATTGGGGTTTCCTACCTGATTGTTTTGCAGAGTGGTATTTGAATTTATAATTTCAAGTTTCCCAATTTTGTTGGTCAAGAGCAAAATAACCTACTTGTACGACTTTTGCATTTACCTATGTTTTGAATTTTGTCTATGTAGGCTTTTACTTCATTTGCTTTACTGAAGGGAGCGTGCTTTTAACTGAAACAAAGAAGAGAGAGCTTCAATAACCGGGTGATTGATCTTAGTATAATGATGGGTAAATCCCAAAAGGTCTCAAAAGGGCGTCCTATTGGATTTGTACCTGATTACCGTAATGTGGTAGAGACAGTTGGCGAATCAGAGGTTTTTGCAAGCCCGACCCGAATTGACTCAGAGGATTCATGTGCGCCCAATCCTAAATCAACCAGGGTAAATGGGGTTAAGACTAAAAGCTTTGACGTACCTCTCCAATTCTTTTCTCTCTCAAATCTGTCCTTCTCTGAAAGGAAAGAGCTTGAGTCCCGGCTAAGAGGAGATCTAGAACGGCTCCGAACTTTCCAAAGACGGTTCCATGCCAGTCACTTATCAGGGGGCACTCGACCCATTGCAAAGAAAGAAGAGCATGCACTGCTACAGAAGAACCCAAAGTTGGATCGGGTGAATTCCTCCAAACCTGCGAAACCTGCACATGCCCCAGTACAGCCACCACCTCCGGCTAACAAACCCCAACTTAGCAACAATCATGTAATGTTAATGAAGCAATGTGAAACACTCCTTAAAAGGCTAATGGCACATCAGTATGCATGGGTTTTTAACACACCGGTCGATGTGGTTAAGCTAAACATACCTGATTATTTCCAAGTGATAAAGCAACCAATGGATCTTGGCACAGTGAAGGAAAAGCTCAGTTCTGGGTCTTATACAACTCCGTTAGGGTTTGCGTCTGACGTGCGACTAACCTTCTCCAATGCCATGACCTACAACCCGCCTAGTAATGATGTGCATGTAATGGCTGATGTCATGGCTAAGTTCTTTGAGGCTCGGTGGAAATCGATCGAGAAAAAAATTGGTATGGTTGAACAGCCAGCTGCTAAAAGAGAAGTTCCTGCAGATAAGAAGGAGGCTAAGACAGGAGAAGCTAAGGGGGTTCTGCCAAAGAAGAGAAAAGCTGAGCCGCCCCAAGCTCAACGTGAGGTGGAGACGGTGAGAGAGAGTCCAAAGAAAAGAAAAATGACAGATGAACAGAAGATTGGACTTAGTAGAAGACTTGAATCAATAGTGGGGGAGTTGCCAGAACACATAATAGAGTTCTTGAGGCGGCATATTTCGAATGAGAGCCAAAGTGGGGATGATGAAATTGAGATAGATATCGATTCTCTTGGTGACGAAACCTTGTTTGAGCTTGAGAGGCTTTTGAACGAGTTTATGAGAGAGAAAGAGAAAGAAGCCATGGACCAAGCAAAGAATGAGAATTATGAGGTAATGGATCAGTGCTTTACATTTTCTTTTTTCTTATTTTGATGCAAATCAGCAATGTCATTTATCTTTTTGGAACTTCGTCTTTTCTAAAGCCAATACTGTTAGTTTGATATGTTGATAGTAATTAGAATAGGTCCAATTTTTGAGGATTGCTATGCCATGCTACTTGTTTGTGGTCAGGCTAATCTAATGAATAGCAATACATAAAAGTAGCGTGCCAGAGTTGGCTTTTCAGTTTTGGTTTCAGGCTTTCAGTTGCAAGTTAGAATTTATGCGCCATTATTGGTTCAGTCACTTCTTTTTTTTTTGCCCTGAATATATTGGTTTCAGTCACTTACCAGTTAGATAAAGAAGTTAATTTCTCAAATTTTATTAGTGATGTTGCTTTCTTATGATACATGGTGATCTTCTTTCCAATGTAGGTCTTGAATGAATCTGGACTTAGCAATTCATCAATGCATGGTGGAAAAGGTGATGAGCTCAATACATGCCTTCCTCCCCCAAAAAGAATAAAGCATTTCCAAAAATTACAAATGAAATAAATTGTAGTTATACTGACACAGCATCACTTCCTTAGGGTGTTTGATGACAGATCCATTTCTGGTGCCTTGCTAATGGCTTCATAGAATTCTTTCTGTTTATTTAATTTTTCTGTTTGGTTTTTAGTCTGATTGAGGGTGATATAGACTTAAATTAACTTTAAGCCAATATAAAGTTAAGTACAAAGGGAACAATGAAAACCACCAATTTGGATGGCGGACTTAATTTTACTTCAAGCCAACACTAAGTTTACTAGAAGGAGAACTATGAAAATCAACCTATGTGGATGACAGCTTACTGGTGGTATGGTTATCCTGGACTACAAAGGTTACTTGTAGCTGTTGCCATGGGTACCGTAAGGATGCCTGATACCGTGGGCATATGTTAGGAGCTATAAATCTGAAGTTTTGTGTATTCTGTAGGACATGAACCAGCAGAAGAGGAGGTGGATATAGGTGGCAATGAACCTCCCGTGTCTAGGTATTCTCCAGTCGTGATTGAAAAGGAGACAGTTCCGAGAAATAGCAAATGTGATACTTCAAGCTCCTCGAGTACCTCTGCATCTACCTCCCATGGTTTGTTTGCTCTCCCTTACCTTTGATTCTGTTTTTAGGGCAAAATGATATTTTTGTATGACTACCAGAAAATGACCTGGCTTCATGAACCTCGATAAATATGAGAAATGTTGGATACATTGGCTAAATGCTCTTTGCTTCATTTATCTTCTTTGTTCTCTGTGTATAGATGAGCTAGGGAGGATAGGTGGGGTTGTTATTTTGGCTATTGGTGTGGATGTTACTGGGAACCTTTTATATTTTGTAAGACTGTAAGATATTTCTCATTTTGCTGTAATACTTGGGATATTTTTCAGTTTTGGTGTATTTATATCATTGGCACTAGTGGGACAATAGAAAAAAGTACTTATGTCATTAAATCATGATCAACTCGTCAGTTCCATAGTTGAATTCTGGTTCCTCTGTCAAAATATTTTAGTAAACTTATATGGGAATGAACTAGAGCAAGTACAAAATACATTAATGAAACAAGTTCATTAGGAAATCATTAGAAATATGGCATTAGCATGTTCATGCCATACAATAAGGCATGCGCTATTTGAGCAATACTCAACTTCTTCATTAGTGGTCTCTTACCCTCAGCTTGATTGGCTATTCATCTTTCACCCAAGCAAACAGATCTGAGAGAGGGGATAGATAGAGAGTAAGGTAAAGGTTAGACAAAGATAGAGACACAATTAATTAATCAATTTTTGGCTTGTAGCTTAGCTTGTTCACCTAGTTTTTCTTGCCATGTGATTCGAAATTGTTAATGAGTCGAATTTTGATTTCTTTGGTCTAATATGACATTACTAGTCGTCAGTTAAACTTCATTCCTTGCTAAAAGTCCCATCAATCCTTTCCAGGCCAAGAGAAACTAAAAAAGTGAGAACTAATTCAATCAGTAAAAATCTATTGCTTGGTGTAATTTTGTTCAGGGGTAAGACTTGTTCACATTGTACCTTGGCAGTTGAGTTACCTTTCTTTTATTTTTCATTTTCCAGATTCAGACTCAAGTAGTTCATCGGGAAGTGGTTCAGATGCCAAGGCTTCAAGTCCTTTGCATGAAAACAAGGTATTTTTTGTAGTATTTCTTACTGCTTCTAAGCATCTATTGATGCTAGCATTTTTTTTTTCTGGTAAACATTTTGATGGAATTTGTCGTGCTTCAATCTGCAGGAGAGACCTTCTGGGCCTGCTTCAGATCGTGAAAAAAGTATTGTAACTTTTTTTTTTTTTTAATGTGTGCCAGTAGAGACTGGTAACATTAATTGCTTACGGACAGTTGTTTGTGCTGAAAATTGCCGAAGAAATGAAAACAATTAAAATAGGAGAAGTAACAAGGCCTTTGATTGTATCAGTGATAATTCAGTACTATGCTTTTGGTCTGTCTTTCCTTAACCTCTGTTAATTTGTTTTGCGTTGGATATAATTAAGAGAAGTAAATAAAACTATTTGCCTACAACCTTTTCTTATTGATATACATACAGAATTATTTATTGGGTCAAAACAACCAGATGCAGAAGACCAATTGCTGGGTTGTACCAGCCATAGTTCAGTACTGTGAATCCTAGTCTGTTTCTCGTCCACCTCTAAGTTTGTCTTTTCCTGGAACATTACAAACATAAATAATTAAAATTGTTTACCTGAAATCTTTTTATATTGATATGCATACAGAACTATCAATGGGTTCAAAACAACCAGATGCAGATGACCCATTAAACTTGGCCAATTCTACTGACATGGATTCACAAATGGATGGTAAGCAGAAATTTAATGAAAGCCAGGCTACCTATGTGATATAAATCTGAGAGGATACTAAATGGTATCACTTCATGCATGGAATTTTATAGGGGACAATGGTTCTGCTGATAGACCTGTGTCACCTGGCAAGCAATACCGAGCTGCTCTCTTGCGGGGCCGCTTTGCCGATACTATTTTGAAAGCTCGTGAAAAGACTCTTGACCAGGTTGCCAGTTGTTGCCTTTCTATTGGTCATTATAAACTTTTAGGGCTTTAAACTACCGATTGCTTGCGTGGATTTTTAATAGAAAGATAACCCAGATCCATTGGCAATTAAAAGGATCAGGCAGAAAAAGCTATTTGCTATGTTTTATAGGAGTCTGGAAAGAAAAAAAATAGATGATATCAAAATAAGTACAATCTTTACATATTCTTACTAATGTTGATGACTAATGCATCTGTAAGGGTGCAAAAAAGGACCCTGAGAAGCTAAGGCGGGAAAGAGAAGAGCTAGAAAGGTTAAGGAGAGAAGGTGGGTTGTATTCTGTACCAAACAGTTCAGTTCAACTTTTGTTTAAATTTTTTGTTGATTGTTAATGGAAGTTATTTTTATTTTTTTTCTTTTTCCTCTTTTGCATTAAAACAGAAAAAGCAAGGCTCCAGGCAGAGGCAAAAGCAGCTGAGGAAGCAAGGAAGCAGGCTGAAGCTGAGGAGGCCAAGCGCAGGAGAGCCCAAGAGAGAGAGGCAGCCCGGCAGGCCCTGCAACAAGTAATCTTTGCTTTAACTTTGACACTTCTATTTAGTTAAAAGGAGTAGGTTCATCTATATGTCAATTCAAACAACAACTAAGCCTTTTGTCCCAAACAAGTTGGGGTAGGCTAGAAAAGAAATCCAACAAGATGAAGGTCACCAAACAATTGTATGTCAATTCAAAAGAATTCACATCCTCTGCCCGTCGGACAGAGTGCCCATCAAGCGTCACAACCGATCAATTATGGGTGCCCCGTGATTAATACCAGATTGATAGGCCCAAAAAAAATTAACCGTTGAAATTAGATCGGGCGGTCGTGATGAGATGGGCAGAGGATACTGGTCCCAATTAAAAAAAATAGATAAGTTCTATATGCAGCTTTGGCAAGTGACAAATTTCTTTTTGTCCCCTGTGAAGCAAAGAATATGTGTAGATCCCTATAAAGTTCTTTTTTTCTTATATGGACTGAGAAATTTCACATACATCAATGCTCCGAAGGGGCAAAGTGAATTGCTCCTGGTTGCATTTCATATTTTCATCTCTCAGCATCTCCTTGCTAAGAAATTTCACATCATCCTGCAAATGCTCAGTCCCTCTATACCATCTCATGGTTGTAAATATTTACTTTTCTCGTTCTCAGATGGAGAAGACTGTAGAAATAGATGAAGGAAATTTATTCATGAGAGACCTTGAGATGCTGAGAACAGCACCAGAGCACATAGCCAGTTCGGTTGGTGAGACCAGTCCAATGGATACTCAAGAGGGTATTGGTACAGGTTTCAGGCCGGGTACAAACCCGCTCGAGCAGCTGGGGCTCTTCATGAAGGTGGATGATGATGATGAGGATGAACCGGAACCCGATACAATTAGAGTGAATGATGTAGAGGAGGGAGAGATAGACTAAGTTAGTTCATAGCTACTATAATCCCTCTTTAATTAGGAAATTAACTTGTCATTTTGTACATCCCCCTGTTTTTTAGAGCAAATCTTTTTTCTTTTTGGTGAATCGCCAGGGAGGGAGTGAGAGAGATGTTTCTCTGCTTGGGACGCCACATTGTGCTTTTGAGGTTTATACAGAGAAGGGTTGGGAGGTTAGAGTATATGTCCAATGCAACTAAAATGTGCCGACTATGTTTTGAGCTTAACTGTTTAGTTGAGTTGAATTGATTGGTTGCAGAGTTTCGTCGTCTTCTTTTGTGAAAAATTGTAGAGATACCAAGTGTTGACAAAAATAGCCTGGGTCGTATCTGATTCGGAAAAGTATTGGTAGTGTAACTTAATTTTATTATTATTCTTGTAGTGTACGTGTAGCTTTTCTTGACTTTTATGAACGTGTTTATTATTAGCATGATGTCTTATTAGACATGTCGCTGAACTGGGAAAGTAGTGATAAGTGCAACTGGGTAATTTGCTGGAGTCTTTTCTTTGGTGCATGTGATTTCTAAAATTGCTTATCATTTACTTGCCTTTTGCAACGATTTAGTCGGTATAGTGACAAGGATAAGAAGCTAACACATAAAATCTTGTGTGGACTGCTCCCGGAATAATGGGCTTTCACCCAGTTATAATAAAAACGCTTAAGATCAGTTAGAAAACTATTATACGTTACGCAATTGTACAAAATTTGTTCGAACTATTATACGTCCGAGTGGTGCCAAAATATTATTGCAAATGGAATTAATCAAAGCTCAATAGTTACGTCTGTTGATGGCGATTTGAATTTTAAATTTTAAATCGAAGCATTGAGCAATTTCATTACATATCCGTTTGAATGACAGTTGTTGACATGTGTGGTACCTTCATTGGGAACGCGCAGTTGCTTTCCGTTCACGACATCGTATGAGGTCAGTATAGAAAAAGAATCACTGATGAAGTAAAAAAAATAAAATCAGATAAAAATAAAATATTGAGGAACATTAAGCAGAACTAAGGATAAATGGACAGCGCAATGGGCAGCATCACCAGCAATTTACAAATAACATGATTTTCTCTTCCTTCTGTTCTGTTAATCACTCATTACAGTTTTCTGGTTTATGTTAATGATAGAACAACTGTATATTTCAACTTATCTGTCATTAAGACATGCCTGTGATAGGAGGTACTAGAAAAGGCATTCAAAGACCTGCAAACTTGCAGCTATTTTAATTATTTGATGATATGGCCTAAATGGTAATGTTGTTTTAGCGATTCTAGTTGAAAAACCAAATTGCCGATGATTCTATCCTATATCAACCCCTACTCTTAGATCTAGATTAATGGCGTATATCTAGTAGCAATTAAGAACAAAGCATAAGTTTCACTGAGGCAGCCACCAAGAAAAATTAAATATTCTGTTTGAAAAATATTTACCCAAAATTTGCAAAAAAGGATTCATAGGAATAAGAAAAAATTGAAAGAAATTAAAGTACAACCGGTTTCAAATTGCATCATTTTCATACCTGCAGTACCAGGATATATGTATGTAGTTGAGACAACAAACCAAGAAATCATATTAAACACCATACCCAAATTACACTAATTAATCAGAACACCAGTACGTAACTAAGATAAACTAAAATTTCATCCAATCTCATTTTGACCAACAGTTGAAATCCTAACAAATAATCCGACGCAAACATGACACATCATGTACTAGGGATGATTTGATCTCGTAGCGTTTATACCATGTTATACCATGTCAACTCAAAAATTGTATCATAGTATAATAAACAGAGTCTATGAGTAGAACTTGTAATTCTTTGCATCTAATACAATCTGCCTGAATCCTCCAATAGGTGCCAAAATCATCAAAAGCACTCCAAGAATAATGCAAATCTGCGATTAAATAAAAGCAAGGAAAGTTATACTTGAACTTAGGTTTTCCATAAGGCACATAATTTCATTAATTTCAGAAAAGTACCTAATATATTTCTTTCAATCGTTTGTTGAATTCATTTCATCAAAAAAATTGTTTTCGAACTTCTTGTGCAGAATAGTAAACGCAAGTAAAAGAATTAAGTAAATTTCTAAACTTTTATGGTCAAACATCTTTGAAATCCTGATTTTTTGCAAATAATAAGATATCATGAACTGGATAAGGCGCTTCCTGAAAAGATTATTTTAATAATTTTAAGTATATTACCCAATTGGTGAACCAGGAGAGGCTAAATTTTCTGGGCTTGTAGATGGCTAGCCACATCACGCACGGAAGCTGGGGAAAAAAAAAATACATTTCAGGTTACATTAAAATATGTTCAAAATATTATCATCTCCTGTAAAATGTGTCCCTCTGGATTCAAATGAGGAATTGAACTTACAAAATAGGTTGTCGGCGCAAACACAAGCCCTCCAAAGAAGCCGAGCAATCCACCAAAAAATGGGAACGTCATGGCAATGAACATTGTAATTACTGCATATATCACATTCAAGTCATTGAAAAGGAACAATATATATATGTATTCAACGAATGTTTAGAAACTTTTGAAAGAAAAGGAGTAAGAACATTACAAACATATAAGCTTCGGGTGATCATGCGAAGGGAAAAGCTAGGTGCGAAATTGAGTTTCTTGACTAGCACAGTTTCCAACATGTCAAAGACGGGCATGGCATATATCTAAAGGTGAGGGAAAAGAAAAAGAAAGAGCAAAATAATAGATGAAACAACTGTGAAAATACTTTGATAGCTAACTATTACTTCCATATTTACTTTGTTGCAATGATTTTGAGGTTCTAAATTATAATGCTCAATAGTGTAGATTCCTCTGTATAGGATTTAGGATAATGGAACCAAATTAAGAAGTTTCTGATAATTGAGGAATAATTTTCTTTAAACACCTCTGGAAAAGATCAGAAGGGATGAAGAAGATGTTTCTGATACTGGCTGATAAATTTTGACAATATAATCTCTACTTACCTGATAGCTACCAACGACATGAATCACGACAAACATGTTTGCCATGGCAATGAGCCAACGTGGCTTGTCAAGACTAATCAAAATATTATCTTGCACGCCATTTCCAAATGCCCAATATCCAATAAGTGCAACAGGGAAATAGCACAAGGCAACAACAATGTAGGCGACCACAACACCTCTCCACATGGGTTTTTTGGATGGGTTTTCGGGGGTTGACGGTATTGTGGCTTGGATTTCAAGCACCACATTGTGGCCGGCGTAGGCGAATGCCACATCACCCAAAGCGCTGAAGAAGCCGAACACTCTCCCTGGTGTGCTGTGTGATTTATAGTCGTATGACACTTCGGATTGTTTGCCCTTATGTACTGAGGCGCCCCATGCAATGGTTGAGTAGCTGTTAGGAAGAAAAGGTGTCCATTATTGAACAATTTTGTGATAATGACATAACAATAAGTTATGACCTTCACATGTTCTTTCAATCCCTAAATTTTCATTAGGATAATGATGTTTGTTCAAATTCTGTTACTCTATGTATATATACAGATATTACATATTGGTTAATTAGTTACATATGCGTTATGTTTCAAATTTAAACAAGATAAAGTATGAAACTTTGATTATGTGTGTAATTAAGTTATGAAATAAATCTGTCAGAGTCTCTGCTGTCAACGTCACTTCTAGAAAATTATGTTCCAGGAACTAGGCTACTTTAATTCAAATTATCAAGTTGAAGATAAGAAACAGATCTAACAAAATATACAACTATTTCTAAAAAAGATGGAAAGAAATAATGAACTATTAAATACCTAAGTGACATGACAGCAGCAGCAAAGGAAACACCCGAAATTGAGTTGAAATTTGGCAGCTGAGACAACACTAGATGTGCTGATGCAAAAATCATGATGAAGTAAGTGAGCTTGATATTTTTGCAATGTGGACAGACAGTATCATGAAACTTCTTCAGAGATTTTCCTCCAGTGACCATGTACACTATGTCAACACTAATTTCGACAACCAACTGTTGAGGCACAACGATCCACAGCCCCAACTTATCACCAAATGCATGTTGACCTAGCTCGTGGTAACGGTCGAATCGCTTTCCAGGAACCATCTCGTGCATCTCCACCATTTGCCATAGGGTGTATAAGGTGATTATCCACGAAATGATAAGTATCGTAATACCAGGACCCCTAAAAGAATGCAAATTATTTAGTTAAACATGAGTATTTTTTTTATTGGTTGAATGTGCTTATACAAGTATCATATATTACAAATAATATGTTCTTTCCTAATAAAGTAACTCTATAAAGTATAAGCAAATCCCCTGTTAAACACAAAAAATTGATTGATCTTCATTTTCACCAGTACCAACCTGTGGAATAAGTGTACCTGTATCTATATTATTATTATTATTATTGAATAAAAGCAGAACAAACATGCATAAGCATGTAACACAAAACTAATATAGATTTAACTTTTAGTCTTACCATCTGAGCTCTGACATTGCATAGGGCAAACCGAGCACACCAGCACCGACCATGGCCGTGACATTGTGAAATGCTGAGTACCACCACTTTGCTTTACGCGAAGATGTGATAGGAAGCCATTTGTCTACCTCGACATCCCTTGCTGACTGCATTGATTTGCACAAACAAATTTAAATTTTCAGCACAGATTTCCCAAGATTTTTTTCCTCCTATTGACATTGTGCTTTCAGCAAATCAACTCTATCCAGTATAAATCTTTAGGAAATAATCTAATTTATTTTCAGGTACTAGTATCTCTTTTCTTATAAAAGCAAAAAAGGCAAAAATAAAATAAAATAAAATTATATTTTATTAGTTTTGAGGATAACAAAGTATGATTTAGAGCAAAAAATGTATATTTGCGTCAATCTTGCACAATGCTTTGGTAAACTTGACATTGCGTCGTTTTCCATCTTAGGCAAGCAAATTTTATTTTATTTAAACAAAATTATAGAATCCAGAGGAAGAGTTCATAGACAGAGGATTGCATTTATATTTTGTAAAGACCCTTGTACAAACTCTGATTTTTGAATAAAGAGATATTAATTCACAAAATAAGTAGAAAATTATGACTGATAACTACGAATCAAAGAACATATTGATTATTTATGATCACATTTTCTAAACATTTATTATGTTTGAAAAAAAATTGACGATTTCAGTAGTTTTTTCCAGATAATTTCCAAATTAAATGGCACATGAGATCCAATACAACTATCTCAGTATATACCATGTTACACATTTTAAACCCTACGAAGTACATCAATGTCTGAACCAAAAAAAGAAAAAAGAAAAAATGAAACAAAGAGAAAAAGCAAGAGCATGCACCTTAATGCTAGAGAAATGTTCATAGTCTTGTGTTTGTGTGTTTTTATTTTCGTGGATCGCCATCTCTATCTAATTATACTCGAAGAGCCTAATAGAAAGCTCCTGTAATTGAGTTGAACGAGAGATGTGTGTGTGTGGAAGAGATGGAGACTATTGGAACCCCAAGCAGGGGAGAGGGAGGGAGATTTATAAAGAGCACTTCACTGTTGCCTTTTGGTTCTTATATCTTATTAATTTATTATTATAATTTATCATAATAGTTATTATTATTACAGGGATCCTTATCTTATTGCGTTTAACTTATAGTCTAGATTCATTCTGAGAATCTAATATTTTCAAACATTCCGTAGTAAATACATCCAACACGAAATAGATTGTACACATTTAGTAATATATTTCATAAAGTAATTGCTAATAATAAAAGTTGTATCATTCTATGAATATGAATTTATTGGAGATTCTATGATAATATTACAGTTGTTTGATTCCTTGAATATGGACTGTCCAGAAAGGACTTAACAGCGCTATTTAATTGCGCAACAAATTCTTAGCCTAAACGGCAATACTTGCACTTTGAACACAATTGTACTCTTTAAGTTTATCTAATAATAGAATTTTTGGCAACCGCGTTTGTTTTTGGTCGATAGATATTTCCACATTTATTTATTTTCCATTTTGTCCTCCTTGGAAAAACTTAAATTGTCCTCGGCAAAAAGAAAAAGAATAAAGTTTATCTATTTATTCAGTATGACATTTCTTTTTCACTTTCTCTGTTCTAATATAACAGTTACTGTCAATGATAATTTTTCAAAAAAAAAAAATGGTATAAGATAAACCTGTTTCAATGAGTGGAGATAAGCCCAACTTAAAATATCTATTTAGTTAAACTATAACGACAACCTAAGAGTTTCTATGACTACATTTGATTATGATTTACATATATTATGACTTATATAGAAAATCTAAAATAGAAAAATGAAAAATTTCGTAAAACTAATAGGCAAGAAAAAAATTATTAATATCAAAAAATAAAAGAAAAAAAGAATTTGAGATGCCTGTTACCGTCAAAACTCGATATCATAATTCCTGAGTCCTGATTAACAAATGGGATCCGGTGGGGTAATTTGTACTTCTATATATATATATATATATATATATATATATATATATATATATACACTAGCAGCAGTGCCCGCTCAATGTGCGGGCAGACTTCAAATATTATTTGACATGAATATAAGTTGATAATTATAATAATAGTTAAATTAAATTCGACTGATTTTTTTATTCATGGTTGTTCTTATAATTAAACTATAATTGAGTTAATAATGGCCCACCTCCCTCATTATGTGCTTTGATTACAATTTCACATACGAAGCTCTCTGGGGCTGCACAAGCACACGAAAAATTACAAGACCTGAAAGAAATTTGCATTTAATACACAATCATGATAGTACAAATGAGGATACAAGCTTTCTGGTAAAAGACTGAAACTAACAATTTGCATTTTTATTGCAACGATTTTGGAGTAATTAGTTGATTTCAAGCTCATAAAAAACTTAGTAATAGCTTTAAAAAACATGAACTGTATTGTGTTTGTTCAAGCTCATGAAAACATTCCATTTAAATATTCAATAGCCACTAATTATCCTTGAAAGCATTTCCTTTTATCATGTATAGGAGGTCATATAAGCAAAGTAGCAAACTATGCTTGCTGTTGTACTTGTCGTAACTACATGTTACTTTCTGAATGCAAACTTGATGACACACCACAAGAAAGGTAGAGTAAGTCTTAAAATGGATTAGTATGGAGCTGCTTACACGCATTAGTATACGGCATTGTTATTTTTCACAATTTAAACACCTATGGTACCCATGGTACATCCATGAAAGCAATGAGTGATTGAGTTATTGGGAAATAGACTGTACCAATAAAGCAACATAGATAGCTGGAAGTAGAAATAAACTAAACAACTTGCAGCCAGAAGCAATGATTTAATGAAATTAGAGAAATTAACAATCCAAAGCCTGGTTACGATATGGTTAATTATGTAACTGGATTAGCAACTGGTAAAAATTAAACAAAACCTGGACTGAGCGACGTGCTAACTTGAGGTACAAAACCTCAATCCTACAAACTCAAATCAACCATTGAGCCATTGATAGTCAATTCAAATCAAACCACATCACTTCTACAAAGAAAAGAAAAGTAACACAGAGAGAGAGAGCTTACAAGGCCCATGATTTTCTGGAAGGTTTTGTTTTCACTGGCGACGGCGTACGTCACCGCCACCAGAACAGCCACGCTCTCTCTCTTTGCTTGGTTGATCGATCACGACCGGAGACGTGATAGGAGAGAGCTGGATTAAGATGCTCAGAGGCTCAGTCTAGATCAGCGAGAGTCGAGAGAGGAAGAGAGAGGCACCTATCAAACAAGAATTCAAATCAATACTACCACTTTTTTCACAGAAATGTTTTGTCCACCTATCAAACAAGAATTCAAATCAATAAAACCAGGACTTAATTATGCTTTATTTGTACCTGTTTACGCATTGAAACAATGATAAATGCTGAGTTAACCCTCAACACAACATTTTTAACCTCCAATCAATTTCAAAGCAATCAAATTGTGGTACTTACAACCGCTTCTATCTAACCCAAAATGCTTAGATATTAGACTCAAGCCTCAGGGAGAGGTAGTGAAGTCCCTTTGGCATCATTCTAGATAGCAATTTCGTCAGATGGGAGACTTGTTTTTGTTGTGTTCTTAACTGCTCTTCTGTTTTGAGTTAATTAAGGTTTATGACTTGATTGATCCTTAAAAATGCAGTAGCTCTATTTTGTTTTGACAAATTGGAAGGTACTTCTGTTTTGAAAAATGCATATGCACATGACAATATCCTTTTCATTTATATTTTGAACCATGCGTGCATATTTCAAAAAAAAAAACAATAAACAACTGAATTCTTTACCAGTAAGAAAAAGGACCTTTATCTTGACTCTATGTTTGACAATGTGCAAAACATAATGTATAAGATAATTTAATAATGAAACCCACAGAGAATTTTTGGCATAGTTATATAGATATCCAATGAAAAATAAGACGTACCACACTTAAATAATTGCAAGCACAATAAAGAGACCAGATAAATTTAGTCAATTGA
This sequence comes from Rhynchospora pubera, assembly GCA_028095005.1. Taxonomy (NCBI): domain Eukaryota; kingdom Viridiplantae; phylum Streptophyta; class Magnoliopsida; order Poales; family Cyperaceae; genus Rhynchospora; species Rhynchospora pubera. The sequence goes on along the minus strand of CM051461.1, from coordinate 66,274,705 downwards.
CCATTAACTTTCTTTCTCTTTTTTTCCCGTTTTAGTTAATTTATCAATCCATCTAATTTCAACAATAAAAAAAATTGAAGAAAAAAGGAACCTGATGCAATTGGCAAGGATTTCCTTTGCTGTAGAATCAACTGCCTCCTGATAAAACCACAATTAAAAGCACAAAATTAAACCCAAAACAATCTGTAACAAAAAATGGTACTAAAGCAGTACTGGTTAGATAAATTTAGATAAAATGATAAATGTAGAGTGCTTTCTTCAACCATTTCACAAATCAATCTCGATAAAACAAATTAATTTGATTCAATGGAAGAGAAGAACATATTTTTTTTCTTTAAAGTAAGAAAATAGGTACATTAAGAGGGACAAAGGTAGAAAATCAGCACTCACCTGAGAAGGAGTCCAGAGATAGTTCGAATTCGGCGGTGAAGAGCGACGTTCTTTCCTATCTCGCCTCGAGAGCGGCTCTGCTTAATAGCGACCGGCAAAACGAAGAGGAGAATCATGGAAAAGGGACCTAACGACAACCGTGGCTCATCCAGGACAACCACCTTCCGCATCGACTCGTGGCTTCTTCGTAAGATAAGATGCACCAGGAAAGAAATGACATTAGAAAGAACAGTGCTGATCGGAGCTCGCCAAGCACAGCCCCCCTTGTCGCTCTGCGATGCTCAACAGCTCCAAGATGACCAACAATTGGACCCCTTGAAAGACTAATTTGTGAAACTCGAGGGACCAACAGATTTACCAAAAACTAAATAATAGTTGCATTGATTGAATACATGACAACAGAACTCAAAAAAATGAATATCAGATCAGCAGATTATACCATTATTCTACTATATTATATTGATGTCTCCAAAATACTTGGTGCACTGTTGCTGGAGCTTTGACCAAGGGTAACTCAAATAGTGTGTGCCAAGTTGCTTGATGTAATGGACGTACTTGAAAGTTATGTTTCTGCAGCAAGAAAATTTTGAAATCAATTTTTTTATGTTTTTTTTCAGGAGGAATAATTTGGGGAATTGGCATTATGTTTCGGGATCAACAATATTTGTATAACTTATGCAATTGGCATTCTATTAATTAACTGGCAATTGCTTCTAAAAAAGAAAATGAAGAAAAGGGATAGACAAAACCTAACAATCAGAAATTTTGCATTTCTCAAAGTTCATTACTCTTGCACAGTGTGTTACACACATACCTTTGTGGGATTCATTAGAACCTTCGTAAAAGCATTCTTGTAGTAAAGCCCAAGGAGAAAAACAATGTGGCCTAAATGTTTCTCTCATCTATGTATGATATCTGTCTTTTTCCAACAACACTCGGACTAATTATAATAACTGAAGAAAACATTTAAGAGATCATCTAGATGGAGAGATCACTAAAATGCATATACACTGACAATAAAGAGCACCCAAGCTAGATTGATTGTTAATAGAAAAGGAGACTACCTGTACATTAGGCTTTCATTAACGGTCAGAACCTGAAGGATTGTCTCTGGAAATCCTACACAGGCAGAAAGAACAGTGTAAGCATTGATCAGTATATAATAAAACATGGGCGAGCTATTAATTTCCAAATTTTGAAGGGTGCAAGGAAAAAAAATATCTTCTCATAGTCACCAACACATAAATTCTCATATCGAGCTACAGATGGCTTTGATTTTCTAAACAAAAAAAAAAGAATATGAACAATTTTTCACTTTAAGAAAATATATTATGCAATAGGCACAAGTAACTATATCAGATGCTTATTAAATTGGTCAAGTTGAGGTTAAGATCTTTTTTATTTTTGCCCCAAAAAAAATGTCAGCCTTTGCATACATGAACAACAGGGGAAAAAAAAAGATGAATTCAGCCTTCTAGCGGTAGCCAACCACTCCACCTCAACATTCTTATTTTGTGCACTTGCTATCCTAGCTAGCCTTAATATAATTGATGCGTCATGTTTATGTCTAACGTTTAAATGGTACAAACTTTTGTGTAAAATGAAACAAAAATAAAAATTATAGACCATGATGATATGAAAATTAAAGAAAGAGAAAGATACTAACAACAACAGAAGCATCTCTACCGAATTGAGCCAGCTGAAGCCAAGGTTTTGGTAATGAATTGCGGCCCCCATAATTTTTTGGAGGTATAGCTGTTAGAGATATGTCCTAGGAGCCAATCTTATTTAGGCTACTTCTATAGTTTATGTTATTGGTGATTTCAGATCATTTGTTCTTTGATTTACTCGTTGACAGTTCATTCAGGTTGAGGATCTGAATTATAGATCACTGTTATTCATTTAGTAGTAAATGACAACGATAAATCTAAAAGTCCATAATCTTGATAATTAACAGAGAACATTAATTATCAATAAGATTAGTATGCAGATTAAGTGATGATTAAGTTCTATAAATCATAGGTTAGGAGTAACCAACTTAATTGCATATGTATATGTTATAGAACATAGTACATGACTGGACCCCACGAAATAAATATATGGATTGTGTTACGTGTTATTATTTATTTCGTTATGATTTTGGTTCTAAGTTTGAGATGATTATCTTTTCCACATGAGGATAGATGCTATAAATCATGTCTACCGCTGATTCCTGATAAAGGCTGCTATACGGACTTGATTTAAGTATTCTTGAATTGTGCGGGGAAAAGCTAATTATCAAGAAGACCGTATGTCCCTCATTAATTCACTTAGTGAGTGACGATATCTGTTTGGGCCCCTTGATGGAGATAGATTGTTTACTAGCAACTGATACAATTATCTCTAGATCAAGAAACGTATAATCTGCAAGAATGACACGTTCCTATCTTGGATTATACGATGATATCGTGTGACATAAGAATCAAAATAGAGAAACATAATTGTTCTCTTATGCAGGATTGGAATTTTGTAGCTGTACACTATTTATGCGAATTGGGAATCATAACGTGTTGCTAGATACCGCTTATGATTATTGGAATTAAATAGCGATTTAATTCCATGTCCAACATAGCATAAATCCTCAAAGGGTCACACAAAATTGGTGTTTAATCATATGTGTATTATTTATTTGCAATAATGTGTATTGCAAAATATGATAGATTGATTAATTAATTAAATAGCGTTATGGACCGTTATAATTAATTAAGTCAAATAGATCATATAGAAATAAATTAATGCATTGTCTAATCTCTAAATAATTATTATTAAGTTAATGATTATTTATAAATAACACACTTAATTTAGTTAAGTTATTTGGGCTTTAATTTATTAGTAAATTAAATGTCCAAATTGAATAGCTATGAGTGGGCCTTTAATTAATAGAATTAAAGGGACCAAATAGAGATGGCCTAGTGGGCCAAGAGAGCCCACTAGGAGGCCGGCCACATGAGGTAGGTAGGAGTGGCACAATTGTAATTTGTGTGAACTCCTATCTAGGGTTAAGAGGCTATATAAGGCACCTATTGGAGGCTCCTTGGCACCTCTTCTCTCTCCTCCTCTCCCTAGCCGCCACTATTGGCCTCCCCTTTGTGGTGCGCCGCCCCCTTCTCCCCTCTCCACTCTAGCTCATGTGTTGAGCATCCCATTCTCCCACAAATCGTTCGGTTCGTTGGTTGAAGAAAGGGAACGCTTGGGATTAGACTCGTTCTTCTCTTCGCTAGCACGAATTGAGAAGAACTTGGTTAATACCATAGTGGACTCGAGGCGCCGCGAATAGGAGGTGTTTGGAGAGCGCGCCACCGACATCAATCCATTGGAACGAGCTTCTTGGTTGCGATACCAAGAGAGGTATACTTCCAATCCTTTTTCTCGTGTGTTTCAATAGCTTGTGTACTAGATCTTGTGTGTGCTTTGTTTGCTTGGTTAATTAATTGGTAATTAGCATAAAATGAAAATTAGCACACTTTCTAACAGTGGTATCAGAGCCTTGGTCGTACTTAAGCTATTTTAAACACTTAATTAAGAGAAATTGGCTAATTAATGGATTAGTAGAGATGATGCGTTTGTTTGCTGTCTGGAAATGGTATTTTCTGTGTTATTTCGCATTTTTCTCTGTGATATGTCCTCTGGAAGATCTTTCCATCTACATGAAAGTTGTAGATCTGTGGATTGTTATTCTTTTGGCGTTGGATTCACATTTTTCTGAATTAGTATAGATTTACTGTGAATAAAATGGCGACAGTGCGCAGAACCAGTTTCTGCTTGCACTGTCCTGTTTGAATGGCTTGAAAGATTTATATTTTGAATATAAGTACCAGTGTTCTATGGCTAGAAATAAAGAGGACTTTAAGCTCTTTCTGAGCATGTAAAATTTGTTGCATGAATCGGATTAATTTGTGGGTTTTCAAGTATGAAAAGGAAGATCTTGTCAGATCCAGTTTATTGAGCAAATCGATTGTTCTAATAAACTGTACCAACTGAGAACTCCTTTAAAAATTCTGTTTAAATGGAGTTGTTCTATTTTGAGTTAGGATTCCAGGAAAATTAATTTCATAATTTTTCGTGGATGTTTGGACCTTCAACTAGGTTAAAACCTTTCGATTGACAGTCTGTTCCAGTACAGAATTTGTTGATTGTTTAGGCTGTAACTTAATATTATTGAACTGAACTTGGTTGTTTTCTTTTCATGAATGGATAGCCTGTAGTCTAAACAAGTTTTTCTATGTATATTGTATATATAAAAACTGGATAGAAGGTGGTCTAACAGACCAAATGGTTGAGAGGATAAGCTGAAAATCTCATAACGGTGTTTCGTGCACTTGTAAGAGATTTGTCTTTTTTGATTCTCCCAGATGGTTTAAGATCTCTTCTTGAATTTTTTACTGGTAGTCACAACTTTGATAAGGAGCTTAAGTAATTTATTTGAGAATTTTTGGAGACCGAAAACTGTTGTTTTTGTTGGATTCCATTAGTTACGTTTTTTTGGTAAATTACTGTTTTTCTAAGTATTCAAACTAGTTGAAATTAATTAGAAAACTCCTTGTTTGATCTCCTTTCTGTTATGGGATGTTGAAAGAACTTTCTAAATGAATTTAAACAAGTTTGGTTGTTTAAAATTGAGGATTTGTACACGGAATTTACTTATAGCAAACGATACGCAAAGATGCTTGAAAATCGTTAATTGGAAACAAAGTGGACTTGTATGTGCTAACTTTGTTTTGTAGGTGGATAGTGGGTTTAGTATGGCTCAAGACTCAATGCCTTGTGGTTGTAAATGAATGCATGTGTGAATGTTTGTAATGCGGCCTTTGGTGCCATTAATTAATTTTTGATTAATTTTTGATGTAACTTGTGAGGCTTGCATGCCCCTAAGGATAGGAAGGGAATAGGATGTTTTCACATGTATTTTGCACCTTTATTTTATATAGGATTTAGATCCTTATAGAATTTAGTGGGAGGGCATGGATTAGATTAGTTTTGCTCCATGGACGATGTGGCGAAACTAATGCAAGCGGGAGCCATACAAACCCACAACTATGAGATGCTTGTATGATTGCTTGTGATAGGTTAGGTATGGGTGTATGTTTACACGACCACCAAACAAGCGTCATGATTGTTATTCGTCCCAAATAAAAAAGAATTAAGTCTAATCAAAATTCACTCTCCTTCTTTCTATCCCCTTCTTACGTAGTATGATCGGTCATTGATGTATTCTCGCCGACGCGGGACATCGTGATCCATCATCCGTGTCGGGGTGTAAATCGGATTTACTAGGAGCAAATAGAAAGAAGTGACTTAACAATGATTCAAATCGGATTGGTCATTGGAGTGAAGTTCGTTAATCGAACCAAGAGTCATAGGAACGTATGATTGGTTGGAGAACCTATTTCACATTTGTTGGTGCAATGTTCTGCCGACGCCGTCGTTGCATTAACAAGTTGTGGGAATCTTGGAAATTCACTACATTTAGGGACATGATATAATGTAGTGGAAGTTTTACTTAGTTAAAACAAATTTTAAAGCATAAACTAATTGACCTTAAAACTTATGTATTGTTGTAGATGTCTTCCTCATCTTTTACGCTACGTTCTCTTGTTGAGAGAGAGAAGCTCGCTTTTAACGGTGCCAATTTCTTGGATTGGCATCGCAACCTAAGGCTTGCCTTTAGGTATGAGAAAAGAGAGTATCTCCTCACCACTCCCATGCCATCGGCTCCAAAGGCAACCGCTTCCCAAGAGCAAAAGGATGCCTTTGAGAAGCATGAAAACGAGGAAATGGAGATGTCCGTCGTGATGGTGGCAACCATGGAAGCGGAACTCCAAAAGGAGTTCATGGATAGTGGCTATGGAGTGTTCGCCATGATCACTCGCCTATCCAACATGTTCCAAACAAAGGCCCGCACCGAAAGGGCCCGTCTCATCAAGGCCGTCGCCAACACTCGCTTGGCCGAAGGTCATGATGTCGGGCCACACGTCATGAAGATGGCGGGGTTGTTTCGGCAGCTTGAGAAGCTTGATACGCCCTTCCCTTCGGGGGCGATTCAAGACTTCATTCTCAATTCTCTCCCTCCAAGCTTCACCGGTTTCGTTGTGAACTACCGGATGAACGGCATGGACAAGAGCATGGATGACATCCAAAACATGCTCATTGAGACGGAGGAGAGTCTTAAGAAAGAGAAGGGCCCCAAGGATGTTCTTGCGGTGAGTGGGAAAAGCAAGAAGATAAGAAAGCGTGGTCGCAAAGGCAAAGGCAAAGGCCCGGTGACGCCCCAAGGTCTGGCCAAGGGTGCTCCCGTGGGTTCTAAGAAGAAGAAGAACCCGGCCACTTCCGAGACCGTGTGCTACTACTGTAGCAACAAGGGCCATTGGAAGAGAAACTGCCCAAGGTACCTAGCTGACAAGAAGGCGGGAACTGTCCAACCTTCTACCTCAGGTATATTTGTCATCGAAACCCTTCTCGCTACTTCTCACACAGATTGGGTATTTGATACTGGTTCGTGTGCTCACATTTGTCGAAATGTGCAGGTACTAAAGAATAGAAGACGGCTCGAGAAAGGCGAAGTTCAACTCCGCGTCGGTAACGGCACGTGCGTCTCCGCTATGGCCGTTGGGAGCGTGGAACTAACTTTGCCTAATGGTTTTGTATTGGAACTCAAGGATGTTTTTGTAGTTCCATGTATCACTCGAAACATTGTATCCGTTTCTTGTTTGGATTTGGATGGTTATGATGTTGTAATAAAGAACAAGTGCTTGACTTTGTTTCGTAATGAAGTTCGTTTTTGTGATGCACATTTATTGAATGGTCTTTATGTGCTCGATTCGAATGGATTTGTTTTGAGTGTTGAAAATGACAAAAGGAAACGTAAGGTTTCACATGAGAATGCAACTTTAATGTGGCATTGCCGCTTAGGTCATATCAACGAGAAACGCATCAAGAGACTACAATCCGTTGGTCTCTTGGATCAATTCGCTTTCGAGCCAATTGACACTTGCGAATCTTGTTTGATGGGAAAAATGACCAAAGCGCCTTTCCCCAATAAAGGGATAAGGGCAAATGGATTGTTAGATCTCATACATACCGATGTATGTGGACCTATGAGCATTTGTGCACGTGGAGGTTTCTCATACTTTGTCACCTTCATTGACGATTATAGTAGATACGGGTATATCTACTTGATGCGTCATAAATCTGAAACCTTTGACAAGTTCAAAGAGTTTAAGAGTGAAGTTGAGAACCAACTTGATCGAAAGATCAAGGCCTTACGATCCGATAGAGGTGGTGAGTACTTGAGCCATGAATTTGGCAATTATCTAAAGGAGTGTGGAATCGTTCCACAACTCACTCCACCAGGAACACCACAATGGAATGGTGTGTCCGAAAGGAGGAATCGAACTTTGCTAGACATGGTTCGATCGATGATGAGCCAAACTAATTTGCCTATGTCCTTTTGGGGTTATGCAATTGAAACCGCAGCTTTTACTTTGAACCGTGTTCCATCAAAGTCCGTTGAGAAAACACCCTATGAGCTATGGTTTGGTTCGAAACCTAGCATGATGTTTCTCAAGATTTGGGGTTGTGAAGCTTATGTGAAAAGGCTAGCGAGCGATAAGCTTGGACCCAAATCGGACAAATGTCATTTCGTAGGATACCCTAAGGAAACGAAGGGTTACTACTTCTATAACCGTGTCGAGAACAAAATAGTTGTTGCACGACATGCGGAATTCTTGGAAAAGGAGTTTATCTCAAGAAGAAGTAGTGGGAGCAACGTGGTCATTGAAGAAATTCAAGAACCACAACATCAAAACATACCTCAAGTAGGTAATGTAGTTGTTCCAAATATAGTGCCAAATGAGGTTGCACCGAACGAGATTGTAGTCGAACCCATTCCTCAAGTTGTTGTGGAAGAAGAGGTTCAAGAACAAGCTCCCTCAAATGAATACTCAAACATATCGCGTGTCGATAGTGTTGAGGACGCACCTATACTTGAAGTTCAAGAACAAATCCCACAAACCGTTGTAGAGCAAGTTCAAGAACCTCAAGCATCTACCCTACGAAGATCGGCAAGGCCAAGTCGTCCACCTATAAGATATTTAGGTTTGCACGACGTTCTCGTCATGGAGAACGATGAGCCTTTGACCATTGATGACATGAAAAGAAAACCAGACTCCAAGGAATGGCTAAAGGCCATGGAATCCGAAATGCAATCCATGTATGACAACAAGGTATGGACCTTGGTTGATCTTCCCAACGGAGTAAAACCCGTTGAGAACAAATGGATCTTTAAAAGAAAGGTCGACATGGATGGCAACTTGACCATTTACAAAGCACGACTCGTAGCGAAAGGTTACAAACAAGTTCATGGTATTGACTATGAAGAAACCTTCTCGCCCGTCGTTATGTTCAAGTCAATTCGGATCATGTTAGCAATTGCCGCATTTTATGATTATGAAATATGGCAAATGGATGTCAAAACCGCTTTCCTAAATGGAAATTTGGAAGAGGATGTGTATATGACACAACCCGAGTGTTTTGTGGATCCAAAGAATGCTAACAAGGTATGCAAACTTCAAAGGTCCATTTATGGATTGAAGCAAGCATCGAGGAGTTGGAACAAACGCTTTGATGAAGAAGTCAAGAAATTGAACTTCGTTCAAAGCGAAAAGGAACCTTGTGTTTACAAGAGGATCAGTGGGAGCGTGGTTGTGTTTCTTGTTCTATATGTTGATGATATCCTCTTGATCGGGAATGATATCCCCGAGTTGAATGCAGTTAAGGATTCATTGAAGAAGGTGTTCTCAATGAAAGATTTGGGCGAAGCCGCCTATATCCTAGGAATCAAGATCTATAGAGATAGATCGAGAAGGATGTTAGGTTTGAGCCAAGATGCATATATTGACAAAGTGTTGAACAAACACAACATGGCAAATTCCAAAAAGGGATTCTTGCCTATGTCACATGGTATTTTCTTGAGCAAGTCTCAAAGTCCGACCAATGATGCAGATCGGGATTACATGAAGAAATTCCAGTATCCATCTGTGGTCGGATCGATTATGTATGCCATGCTATGCACTCGTCCCGATGTGGCACATTCGATTAGCGTGACTAGTCGATTCCAAGCCAATCCCGGCATGGCACATTGGACTGCAGTCAAGAATATCCTCAAATATCTCAAGAGAACAAAGGATAGCATTCTCGTATATGGTGGAGACCAAGAGCTCGTTGTAAGTGGTTACACCGATGCTAGTTTCCAAACCGATCGAGATGACTCAAAATCACAGTCCGGCTTCGTATTTCTGCTCAATGGTGGTACCATAAGTTGGAAGAGTTCCAAGCAAGATACTACGGCCGATTCCGTCACCGAAGCAGAATACTTAGCGGCTGGTGAAGCAGCGAAAGAAGGTGTATGGATCAAGGAGTTCTTGACCGAGCTAGAGGTGGTTCCAAGCATCTCAGGTCCAGTGGATATATACTGCGACAACACGGGAGCCATAGCTCAGTCCAAGGAGCCTAGGTCTCACCAAAAGACTAGGCACATTCTACGACGATTCCATCTCATCCGTCAGTTGATCAATGATGGATGGGTCAAGGTCAAGAAGGTGGACGGTGCCGCGAACACAGCGGACCCTCTGACAAAGCCTTTATCTCGAGCCGCACATGAGTTGCACGTTGCATCCATGGGGATTAGGCGTATGCCTGAGTGGCTTTGAGTTGTATCTTTTATTACTAGGCTTTAGTATGAGACATGTATATTTTGGATATTACATTGAGTACTATGCACTTGCTAGAAGTCACCATTGATTGACTCTAGGCCAAGTGGGAGATTGTTAGAGATATGTCCTAGGAGCCAATCTTATTTAGGCTACTTCTATAGTTTATGTTATTGGTGATTTCAGATCATTTGTTCTTTGATTTACTCGTTGACAGTTCATTCAGGTTGAGGATCTGAATTATAGATCACTGTTATTCATTTAGTAGTAAATGACAACGATAAATCTAAAAGTCCATAATCTTGATAATTAACAGAGAACATTAATTATCAATAAGATTAGTATGCAGATTAAGTGATGATTAAGTTCTATAAATCATAGGTTAGGAGTAACCAACTTAATTGCATATGTATATGTTATAGAACATAGTACAGGACTGGACCCCACGAAATAAATATATGGATTGTGTTACGTGTCATTATTTATTTCGTTATGATTTTGGTTCTAAGTTTGAGATGATTATCTTTTCCACATGAGGATAGATGCTATAAATCATGTCTACCGCTGATTCCTGATAAAGGCTGCTATACGGACTTGATTTAAGTATTCTTGAATTGTGCGGGGAAAAGCTAATTATCAAGAAAACCGTATGTCCCTCATTAATTCACTTAGTGAGTGACGATATCTGTTTGGGCCCCTTGATGGAGATAGATTGTTTGCTAGCAACTGATACAATTATCTCTAGATCAAGAAACGTATAATCTGCAAGAATGACACGTTCCTATCTTGGATTATACGATGATATCGTGTGACATAAGAATCAAAATAGAGAAACATAATTGTTCTCTTATGCAGGATTGGAATTTTGTAGCTGTACACTATTTATGCGAATTGGGAATCATAACGTGTTGCTAGATACCGCTTATGATTATTGGAATTAAATAGCGATTTAATTCCATGTCCAACATAGCATAAATCCTCAAAGGGTCACACAAAATTGGTGTTTAATCATATGTGTATTATTTATTTGCAATAATGTGTATTAATAGAATTAAAGGGACCAAATAGAGATGGCCTAGTGGGCCAAGAGAGCCCACTAGGAGGCCGGCCACATGAGGTAGGTAGGAGTGGCACAATTGTAATTTGTGTGAACTCCTATCTAGGGTTAAGAGGCTATATAAGGCACCTATTGGAGGCTCCTTGGCACCTCTTCTCTCTCCTCCTCTCCCTAGCCGCCACTATTGGCCTCCCCTTTGTGGTGCGCCGCCCCCTTCTCCCCTCTCCACTCTAGCTCATGTGTTGAGCATCCCATTCTCCCACAAATCGTTCGGTTCGTTGGTTGAAGAAAGGGAACGCTTGGGATTAGACTCGTTCTTCTCTTCGCTAGCACGAATTGAGAAGAACTTGGTTAATACCATAGTGGACTCGAGGCGCCGCGAATAGGAGGTGTTTGGAGAGCACGCCACCGACATCAATCCATTGGAACGAGCCTCTTGGTTGCGATACCAAGAGAGGTATACTTCCAATCCTTTTTCTCGTGTGTTTCAATAGCTTGTGTACTAGATCTTGTGTGTGCTTTGTTTGCTTGGTTAATTAATTGGTAATTAGCATAAAATGAAAATTAGCACACTTTCTAACAATAGCTTGCCAGCTCAGCATTGGCCTTCCTTCACTTTGCTTGGTTATCTTCACCCCCTGTTAACAACTGATGTTAAATTTACTCACAGTAATAGTTAAAAATAAAATGAAACCATAAGTGGATATCTCACGAGCAACCTCATATACTCTTAAATCCAGTGTTTTCTCTTTGTAGGCATTAGGCACCATACCTGACAGTAGGCACCCTTTATTAGCTGGATGTATATAGGTGCTTGGTCAGATTAGATACACTTACATTGCCAACATATTTCAATTGAATGTCCTAAATGCATTCGTACCTCAGAGGAAACAATTTCTCCTCTGCTTTTGTTCCTTTCTCTTGGCAATAATTTGATTGTTTCATGTATCATGCAAAATGGAAGGCCTAGACATATACATTTGGTTGGTTACTGACACCTACACACCGGTCAATCTTTGTATCATCTGTAAGCATAGCAGTTCAATATTTGTACCTTTCTTCAGCTTCTTTCTTCGAAACACACCGTTGGGCTGGTAAGCGTTTGACACCCTTGGAACGTACCAAGTACTGATCCTTTCCTGTACCAGTCAAATCCATGTCAAATTTTGGCCTCCCATCATATGTAACCAACAATACTGTGCGAAATAATAAAAACAGTGCCAACTAAGATGTGTTCTTATAAAACTCAAATCAAATAGCAAAAAACCTCAATCAAACTCTAATTTTCCCAAATCAATACTTCTACGCATCCATTATAGAAAGTGGTTTCCCCGACGACTTAAAACAACAATATAATAGCAATGATTATAAGCAAACGGTACCAAATAATAAAAATGCAGCAAATAAAACTGCAACCAACAGATATGTGCTCCAGAAAAACAAAAGCGACAGTAATATCTCAACCTAATAGCCCTTTTTAAAAAAGTCAGGCAGGATTACCTCGATATACCAGTTTCTTGATCAAGCAGTTAACCAACGTTGCTCTTGTTCACCTGAAAGGTAAAATTAAATAAATATTCTATGTTTTTAAACAATAGCATGACTGAAAATCGTCTTACTAAAAGGCAGGTATGAATTTTCCTTTCATATTCAGATATAAGAAAGACAGAAAAGGGATTAAAAAATAAAAAAGTTAACAATTTTGTGATTTTGTTAACTTGAAATCAACAAAATCAGCATGATTAACCTCCATTGCTAACCTGATCGTGATCCTCGTAAAGCAAACAGCAGAAGAAACGCATAGTCACCGGAGATTGAGTATTGCGCTACATCAAGACCAAGCTCGAGGAGGATGCGTGCTTCGACGACTGAAATCATTGCCGTCCATACTCACGTAGCGTAGTTCGTTAGGGTTTCGGTGCAGATCTCTCTCTTTGTTCGGATCTGAGAGGTGGCGGCAATGACGATTGAGAGGGGTTACATTAGGGTTTTAGCTCCCTCTCTCTCTGTTTGAATCTGAGAAGCGACGCGGGAAGGTTGCAGAGGGAGGAGAGAAAGGAAGAGTGATAGGATGCGGAGGCAGGGGCGGCTCAATTTGAGAGAAATTAGGGATGGGGAGGGAGTTGAGCAGTGAATCTTTGATATTGCCTTTTCCGATAGATGAGAGAGGAGAGAGTGGGGAAGGGTCTGGCGAGTGGGGACACATGAATTAAAAAATAAAAAAGTAAAATTAGCGTAAACGCCAGGAATCGAACTCGCGTTATTCAGCGAACGAAGCAATAGCCTTTACCGACTCACCGCCCAAACAAGTCGTGATAAAAGGTCGACCCTTTAGTTTGATATTTGAATCTGAACCGTAGATCATAATAGATTAACAAAATCAATGATCCATATTTGATATTAGAGAGGTGTAACTCCCTTTTAGCTCGAAGTTTATGCCTGTTCTACTGATGCTTTATAAGTAGTGGAGATATATATATATATATATATATAGAGGAAGTTTAATATGCACTATAGTGCATAAGGCATTTCGTGCACCGCGAATTTTTTCGGGGTTATTTTTGTAAATTGACAAATTTAATTCAACCAATCTAATCTACATATTAAAATCTCATAAAAAACCAAATTTTACAATTTTTAAGATTTTATTACTATTTTTTTCGATTTTTTTAAGACATGCCATTTTTGGAAAATTGTAAATAGTACAACATTCCAAAAATGACATGTTTTAAAAAATTCGAAAAAAATAGTAATAAAATCTAAAAAATTGTAAATTTTGGTTTGGTATGAGATTTCAATAGGTAGATTAGATTGGTTAAATTAGATTTGTTAATTTACAAAAATATTCTCGAAAAAGTCCGTGGTGCACGGAATGCCCTATGCACTATGGTGCATATTAAACTTTCTCTATATATATATATATATATATATATATATATATATATATAAAGGCTAATGTGTCATCAAGTCGTTTTTCAAGATCTAACATTCAAACAGTCAATCCGACGCATTCAAGTTTTTCTTCATATTAAAAGAGACCAAATGTTATATTTTTTTTTCTTTTTTTTTACTATTTTATTACGATATTTTCAAATTGGAGGACAAGAAATACTCCAATTATAATATTTTTTAAAAATATCATAATAAATAAAAAATATCATAATAAATAGAGAGAAAATTCGAGAATATATATATATAGATGAAAGTGGGTAAATTCCACCTCTTTTCATTAATGAAAACAATCATACATGTCTGGACACAATTACAATCTTAATTTAACAGCAAAATTAAAGCTCGGTGACGACGTCGCTCGTCCCAAACCACCGGTCCGCCTGAGGAGGCCGGCGATAAATGGTTTAGTGGAATTAGAAAACACAATGAAATGCTAAATAGCAAAGAGAAACTCAAAGAGCCCAAAGAGAAATTTCATTAATTAATCAATTGTCTTTTACAATGAAAAGCACCCCTTTATATAGGAGGCGGCGCCTTGGACAACAAGTCAGTATATTTTCAGAAATAGTACCCTAAAAAAGGAAATTTGCAGAAAGAGAGAGAAAATATAAAATTACAAATATAGTAATGTCCTAAACTAAAGATAGTCCTCGTCAGATTCTGAGATAGGTTCGGATGAGATTGAGTTCGCGTCGTGCTCGGATGCAACATCCCTGGGTATCCTCGGGAGAGGTCTTGGTGAGATACTCTCGGGTGAGGGTGAGGTCTCGGGTGAAGTACCCTCGGTTGAGAGATATCCTTTGGTGAGGTACCATCTCGGGTTGAGTTCGCGTTATACTCGGAATCCCAAGGTACTTCGGAAGATATGTAGCGTCCCAACATACTTCGGAAGAGTGACTCGTGTCTTGTTCGGATTGAACAATCTGAGTGACCTTGAGTGATTACCCGCATCTTGCACCCCGAGGTATCTCGGGTGAATGGAAAACCCCTAAGGTACTTCGGGTGAAGTACCCACGTAATGTTCGGATTAAGCGATCCGAATGACCTTGGGTGACTTGCCACGAGGTATCTCGAATGAAATACCCCGAGATACCCTCGGATAAATTCTCGTATTGCGTCAAGCTCCCGGGGTTGAGCAAAGCTTGACCTCAAGCTTGCATTTTCATCGGACCTCAAGCTTGCATTTTCATCAGAGTGCTTATGAAGATGACGAACATCGAACACGCTAGAAATGTACATGACTTCGGAAAGCTTGAATCTATAGGCATCCTTATTGAACTTCTTTAGGCTCGGACTTCGTCGAGACTTGCAACGAGTTAACTTATTGTAATCACACCTCGTGGACTTCGTCGAGACTTGCAACGGGTCATGATCTTTACTCGCGAAGACCCACATGAGCTCGAGAATCTTCATATTCGAGCACATGGGAGTATATATTCCCTGCAGGTCGCGAGCATGTGTTGTAGCCTTTCTTGAACCCGAACTCGGGTCTCCTGCTGGTGGTGGGTCCAGAGGACCTCGGGTGATGTGCTCGCAGTTCACAAAAAGAGAAGAAGGTAGCGATAAGCGATCGATCGCGTGGTGGCACTCAAATTTATCTCTCGGAGTGTTACGTGCCTCGAGTGTAGTCATCTGGTCTAGCAGTTTGTTCAAGAGATGTCGCTTAAGTACTTTTGGGCTTGGCTGTAGAAATGGGTCATTGTATTTTGATTTTAAGATGGTGTTGTGTGCAGTGTGCAAAGTTTCAGTCTTGAAAAGTTCTCGGACGATGAGCTCACAATATGTTGGAGGAGGGTCGAGAGGACCTCGCGACGAAGTCACTTGAGCTGGCAGCGTTGTCACCTGAGTTCGTAGCATTTTCGAGATATCACGCTTCACTGCTTTTGGGCTCAGCTGCAAGAATGGATCATTATAGCCTGACCTCAAGGCCATGTTGCATGTCTTCGAGGTTGAGGTTGAGGTAACACAAGGAGAGGGTAAGGGCTCGAAGGTGAGATTACTTCGAGAAGCATCCTTCTTGCTTATTATGACTAGACCCAAGTTGAGATCAACCTCGTGGGCCTTCTCTTCATCTGAGGACGCTTCGTAGATAGTCTCGTGAGTGACCAGACTTTCCTCTCCAGTGTCGAGGTCAACTTCGTGGTCTTGCTCTTCATTGCCAAGGTCAACCTCGTGGATCTTCTCTTCGCCTAAGTTAACCTTGCAGACAACCTCGTGAATATCCACGGTGTTGCTCAAGTTAGTTGAGGTCGGTATGCTACAAGAGGCAGACGAGTTGATGCTTGGAGAATGTCTTGGTGCGTTGAGGTGTTTCGAGGTCTCGCTGTAGGCTCGGATTGGTATAGTTATAGGTATTGTGACCACAGTTTGAGCTCGGCTTGGTGTTGACACATCGCTAGGAAGCAAGTTTTGACCTCGGATTCCTTGTTCCTCTATGTCTTTCACCTCAAGTTGGACTTCGGGGTGAACCTCGGGTTGAATCTCAGGGTGAAACTCGGGTTGAATCTCGGGGTGAACCTCGGAAGCTTTGTGGAATGTGTTCACTGACATCGCAGTCGAGGTATATGTCGAGCCGCGAGATTCAAGATGGATTGTGCTCGGATTGGATGGCGAAGCGAAGGACTTTGTAGCCACGGATTGGATTCGGCTCGCGGTTGGTACAATCCTCAGAGGCAATATAGGGCTTCGAGCTTGTTGTTGTTCTACTGTCTTTGCCTTGGCTTGGGCCTCAGGGAGGTCATAGAAGGTTTGCACAACAAGTGCGTCTCGGATCGAGTCACGAAGTCCATGGAGGAATCGAGCAACTCTTTGATCCTCGGTCTCGTTCAATAGATTGCAAGCCTCCAGCTGATAGAATTCGCGGGTATACTCGTCCACACTCCTTGATTCTTGTCTGAGTGACTGAAACTGTCGAAACAGTGTCTCTCGATAGTTTAGCGGTAAGAATTCCAGGTTCATCTCGCGTTTGAGTTCGTCCCAGTCATTGAGAGGTGGAAGGTTGTCGAGATAATGACGATACTTAAAATTCTGCCACCAAGTACTCGCTTGCTCTCGAAACCGAATGATAACTGAGGACAAACGCTTCTCAGGGGGAATTTCTTGTAACTCGAAAATCTCTTCTACTGTGTGCGTCCAATCGAGGAACTCTTCGGGCTTGAGCCTACCAGTGAAGTCAGGAATCTCAACTCGGAGATCTTCTTTCCAGTTACAATCTCTGGTGTTGTCTCGACCTCGGATGTCAGGATTATAGGGATTCGGAATGGAGTTACGGGCTTGATCTCGGGTGTCAAGAATATAGGGGTTCGGAATGGAGTTACGAGCTTGATCTCGGGTGTCAAGAATATAGGGGTTCGGAATAGAGTTACGGGCTTGATCTCGGGTGTCAAGACTATAGGGGTTCGGAATGGAGTTACGGGCCCCACCTCGATCATCATTAGGGTTTAAGCGCCCCATGAGTGTTGTAATCAGTTCTGTATGACGCGTTACGGCGTTGGCGGCGGCGTCATTCATGCGTTTAAGCGCAGCTTCGTGGCTCTTCTGCATCCGTTCAAGAGCGGCGATGATACTAGGGTCGGCCATGAATTCCGGCGAGAAGATAGAAGGTGAGGGTGGTAGAAATAGGTGGATTGCAGCGATCGGCGACGGCGGTCAGCGGAGATACTACTTCACGCACGCGCGAAGGTGGATTGTCGGACGACGGACAGTGGAGATACAGCTTCACGCAAGCGCGAAGGTGGATTGTCGGAACCTGTGCTCTGATACCACTTGACGACGTCGCTCGTCCCAAATCACCGGTCCGCCAGTGGAGGCCGGCGATAAATGGTTTAGTGCAATTAGAAAACACAAAGAAATGCTAAATAGCAAAGAGGAACTCAAAGAGGCCAAAGAGAAATTTCATTAATTAATCAACTGTCTTTTACAATGAAAAGCACCCCTTTATATAGGAGGCGGCGCCTTGGACAACAAGTCAGTATATTTTCAGAAATAGTACCCTAAAAAAGGAAATTTGCAGAAAGA
This sequence comes from Rhynchospora pubera, assembly GCA_028095005.1. NCBI lineage: Eukaryota > Viridiplantae > Streptophyta > Magnoliopsida > Poales > Cyperaceae > Rhynchospora > Rhynchospora pubera. Next base: position 66,256,543 of record CM051461.1, on the reverse strand, counting down.
GAGAGAAAATATAAAATTACAAATATAGTAATGTCCTAAACTAAAGATAGTCCTCGTCAGATTCTGAGATAGGTTCGGATGAGATTGAGTTCGCGTCGTGCTCGGATGCAACATCCCTGGGTATTCTCGGGAGAGGTCTTGGTGAGATACTCTCGGATGAGGGTGAGGTCTCGGGTGAAGTACTCTCGGTTGAGAGATATCCTTTGGTGAGGTACCATCTCGGGTTGAGTTCGCGTTATACTCGGAATCCCAAGGTATTTCGGAAGATATGTAGCGTCCCAACATACTTCGGAAGAGTGACTCGTGTCTTGTTCGGATTGAACAATCTGAGTGACCTTGAGTGATTACCCGCATCTTGCACCCCGAGGTATCTCGGGTGAATGAAAAACCCCTAAGGTACTTCGGGTGAAGTACCCACGTAATGTTCGGATTAAGCGATCCGAATGACCTTGGGTGACTTGCCACGAGGTATCTCGAATGAAATACCCCGAGATACCCTCGGATAAATTCTCGTATTGCGTCACTCGGCACCAATACCAGCACCCTATTAGTATTATTTGAAAACCGATCCCTTCCTAATAAAACAAAAGTGTATAACAACAATAAGGCACATCAACGTTAACATCCACAAAACGAAGCAACCTAATGACTGAAGATCAGCGGCAGAGCAGTTCATTCGTCCTTTCTTCCATGCAACCCGTTAGCTGCAAGGGGAGCTCATCCACCAGAGCCGGCAGCACCTTGTTAACTTGCTTCTTGATCTGTTCCGGACTTCCGGCCATAGAGTTGACCAATATTATGATATCAGAGAGAGAAACATCAGTCCAATAGAGTGAAAAGTCTTTTGTTTTTCAGATCCAAAACATACTGCATTTCTATGTTACCAGCAGATCCATAAAATTAATGGCCCCAGTAAAAATTTGAAATATCATATATAGCTCTATCAGTATCTAACAACTCATAAATGTTAATTAGATCTTCTAAAGTCTAAACAATGAGGTCTAATGAGAATCTCGAACTTTAGCTAAATCCATGGCCAAATAAAGCTAAATTGATGACAAACGAAGAAGAGGTGGTACACTGTTTCCACCTCCGAACAAAATTCACAACAAGATGAACCAGTCCATCCCCTTTGTATCAGCATCGGCCATTTAGTTTAAATTTTTCTCTTGCTCACCAGCCATGTGAAAATTTGAATTCTTAAATGGAATTTTCAACGACCAAATTATATTATACATGGGAGTAATCATCCCTCTATCATCCAGCCATAAATATAGACTTTTGGTTGAAAATTTTCCATTAGAATTCCCACCCCACACAATCGTATCACAGTTGGTAGAGAGAGGCATTTTAGATCTCATTAATTGATATAAATTGCCTAGATCTTGTAACTGCCTATATAACAATTGTCTTAGGCTCGTTTTGGATACCGTGTGAGAAGAAGAGAAGAAGGGAAGAAATTTATTATAAACAATCCAAACTCTTTACAAAATTGCACGCTTTCCAATACTTTTTCTCACTTCTTTCCTTCTTCTCTTCTTCCCACACCTCATCCAAACAGAGTCTTAGAAAATGGAGGGCATTGAAATTGCTACTAAAGACTTGAGCTACAGAGATAGAGGGATTGGAGCAAATAGCAAGCAAATTAGAATGGTATAAAGCACCAATGAAGAATCATTAAACCATTTATCTGTCCAGAACAATGTGCTTTTCCAATCTCCAATCCTATTTGATCTTATGAACATTTATAATTGGTTCTAATTCTTCATCTTTTTCCAGAAGTGAGACCATTTCATTTTAATATTCACTGACTTGTATTTATAGTTATAAAATATCCTTCCACCAACATGTGCAAGTGGGATCTTTATATCTCCAAAACCCATTTGCAAAGTAAACAAGTATTTCATATTCACATCAATCCAATTTTCAAGATGAAAATTTTTCTTAACTCCCGAGTGCCATAAGAAACTTGATCGATCTAATAGCATCAATCTGTTTTTGAACAGACACGGGCATAGTTAAGAAAGACAGCGTATAAATTGCAAAGATGAAAGCACACTATTGATTAGTACGAGTGTGTATTGCTCCATAATCAATGTTTTCTTTTGAACTTCGCACCATTTATAAATTACAAATTTGGACAATAATCGTTGACTCAGTGCAGGGAAACATGGACTCGGAGGAATGGTTAGCAATAGCATCACCATCAATTTACAAATAACATTTTTATTCCTTCTCTTCTGTTATCTTATCACTCATTATAGTTTTTTGATTGATGTTAACGATACAACAATTGTATTTTTCAACTAATCTGTGATCAGGATATGCCTGTGATAGAAGATACTAGAATAGGAATTCAAAAACCCTGCAAACTTGCAGGTTGCAGCTATTTTGATTAATTAATATGGGCTAAATGTTAATGTTGTTCTAGGATTCTTATTGATAAATCAACTTACCGATGATTCTATCCTATACTAGATCTAGATTAAAGGCGTATATCTATGAGCATGTTTACCACGTTATACCATGTCAACTCAAAAATTGTATCATGTTATACCATGTTACAACAATTTTTGAGTTTACCAAAAAATAAAATTATTCTGTTCGGAAAAATATTTACTAAAAATATGCAAAAAAGGACTCGATCGTAGGAATAAGAAAATTTTGAAAGAAAATTTTTTTTTTGAAGGCCATAAATAATACAATTTTGAAAGACATTAGAGTACAATCGGTTTCAAATTGCATCGTTATTACCTGCAGTACCAGGATATATGTGCGTAGTTGAGACCTCAAACCAAGAAATCATATTAAACACCACACCCAAATTACATTAATTAATCAGAACACCAGCATGTATGATAAACTAAAATTTCATCAATTTTCATTTCGACCCACCGTTCAGATCCTAACAGACAATCCGACACAAACATCGCACAACATGAACTAGGGATGATGATTTCATCTCGTAGCATTAAACCATGTTATACCATGTAAACTCCAAAGATTGTATCGTAGGATATAAACACAGCCTATGAGTAAAACTTGTAATTCTTTGCGTCTAATACAATCTGCCTGAATCCTCCAATAGGTGCCAAAATCATCAAAAGCACTCCAAGAATAATGCAAATCTGCGATTATATGAAAGCACAAAAAGTTTTATATACTTGAACTTAATTAATTAAAGGTTTTCCATTAGGCACATGATTTCATTAATTTCAGAAAAGTACCTAACATATTTCTTTCAATAATTTGTTAAATTTTTATTTCAGATATTTTTTACCAACTTATGCATAAAAGCAAATATATGTAAAAATTTTAGTAAATTTCTAAAATTTTATGGTTAAATATCTTCGAAATCCGGGATTTTTTTTTGCTAATAATATAATAGCATGAACAGGATAAAGCTCTTTCTGAAAAGTTTATTTCAATCATTTTAAATACATTACCCAATTAGTGAACCAAGAGAGGCTAAATTTTCTGGGCTTGTAGATGGCTAGCCACATCACGCACGGAAGCTGGAAAAAATAAAAGAAGTACATTTCAGACATGAATATCATCTCCTGTAAAATGTGTCCCTCTGGTTTCAAATGACAATTTGAACTTACAAAATAGGTTGTTGGGGCAAACACAAGTCCGCCAAAGAAGCCGAGTAATCCACCGAAAAATGGGAATGTCATGGCAATGAACATTGTAATTACTGCATATATCACATTCAAGTTTATAAAAAGGAACAGAAAAGAACATATTCGAAAAATATTTAGAACACTTTTGATTTTTGAAAGAAAATGAGTGAGGGCATTACAAACATATAAGCTTCGAGTGATCAAGCGAAGGGAAAAGCTAGGTGCAAAATTGAGTTTCTTGACTAGCACAGTTTCCAACATGTCAAAGACGGGCATGGCGTATATCTAAAGGTGAGAGGAAAAAAAAAAGAGCAAACGAATAGATAAAACAACAGTGAAAAATACTTTGATAGCTAACCATTACTTCCATATTTACTTTGTTGCAATGGTTTTGAGGTTCCAATTCCATTAATGGTCAATGGCGTATATTCCTCTGTATAGGATTTAAAGGGTAGCGAACCAAATTAGAAGTTTCTGATAATTGAGGCATTTTCCTTTAAAGCTCTGGAAAAGACAAAGGGATGAAGAAAATGTCCATAATGGACCTGTATTAGCTTGGCTTATAATCTCTTGCCTTTGTAATATTTACCGAGATAAATTACAATTTCTAGTTACCTGGTAGCTGCCAACGACATGAATTACGACAAACATGTTTGCCATGGCAATGAGCCACCGTGGCTTCTCAAGACTGATCAAAATATTGTCTTGCACAGCATTTCCAAATGCCCAATATCCAATAAGTGCAACGGGGAAATAGCATAAGGCGACAACAATGTAGGCGACCACAACACCTCTCCACATGGGTTTTTTCGATGGGTTTTCAGGGGTTGACGGTATAGTGGCCTGGATTTCAAGCACCACATTGTGGCCGGCATAGGCAAATGCCACGTCACCCAAAGCGCTGAAGAAGCCGAACACTCTCCCTGGTGTGCTGTGAGATCTATAGTCGTATGAAACATCGGATTGTTTGCCCTTGTGTACTGAGGCGCCCCATGCAATGGTCGAGTAGCTGAGAGGAAGAAAAAGTCTCCATTATTGTTCAGTTTTGTGAAATTGAAAGTAGTAAGTTATGATCTTCACATTTCCTTAGGGTGACGATCTTTGTTTAAATATTATTACTCTATGTATTTATTATAATTCTTCTTTTTTATATACAGAAATTATGTATTTGAAAGTTACATATCCGTCAGGATTCAAATTTAAGCAAGATGAAGTTTCCGAACTTGGATTATGTGTATTTAAGTTATACTGCCATTCTCTACAGTCAAGATACTTCTGGAAAATAAAGTTTCAGGAACTAGGCTACTTTAATTCAAATTATCAAGTTGAAGATGAGAAATAGATCTAACAATATCAACAACCATATCTAAAAGAGAAGGAAAGAAAATAATGAACTGTTAAATACCTAAGTGACATGACTGCAGCAGCTAATGAAACACCCGAAATTGAGTTGAAGTTTGGCAGTTGAGACAGCACAAGATGTGCTGATGCAAAAATCATGATGAAGTAAGTGAGCTTGATATTTTTGCAATCTGGACAGACAGTATCATGAAACTTCTTCAGAGATTTTCCTCCAGTGACCATGTACACTATGTCGACACTAATTTCGACAACCAACTGTTGAGGTACGACGATCCACAGTCCTAGCTTATCCCCAAATGCGTGTTGACCTAGCTCATGGTAACGATCAAATCGCTTTCCAGGAACCATCTCGTGCATCTCCACCATTTGCCAGAGGGTGTATAAAGTGATTATCCATGAAATGATAAGTATTGTAACGCCTGGACCCCTGAAAAAATCTAAATTATTATTGCGAGAATTCATTGTATTGGCTGAATCTGTGCATACAAGTATCGTCCATTACACATGTAATGTTCTTTCCTAATAAATTGTAGTTACAAATTTCCAGGGTAAACACGATTAAATATAAGTTAAATTTATTGATCTTCAATTTAACCAGGAACAATTGAGGCGATCATGTTCAACCTGTACCTATATTATTTATTATATAAGCATAGTTCAAAATTGAATGATCAAGTACCAACAAATTAATATAAATTAAATTATAATCTCACCATCTGAGCTCTGACATGGCATAGGGCAAACCAAGCACACCGGCACCGACCATGGCTGTGACATTGTGAAATGCTGAGTACCACCACTTTGCTTTACGCGAAGATGTGATAGGAAGCCATTTGTCCACCTCAACGTCCCTTGCTGACTGCAATGGTTTCCGCAAACAAATTTAAATTCTCAGCACAGAATTCAAAAAGTTTTTTTTTCCCCTCCCCCTTTTGACATTGTGCTTTCAGCAAACTAATATCCATTTTAAGTTTTTATAGGAAATAATCTAATTTATTTTCCAATACTAGGATATCTTTTGTTACAAAAAACCAACAACAACAACAACAACAACAACTAAGCCTTTTGTCCCAAACCAACAGGCAAAAATTAAATAAAGCAAAATAATCTTTATTAGTTTTAGGACAACAGAGTATGATTTAGTGAAAATACTGCAAAATATTTATATTTGTATTTTGTAGTGCAATCTTGTAAAATACTACAGTAAACTTGCGCATTGCATCTTTTTTCATCTAAAGAGAGCAAAATTTTATTTTATTTAGTAAAATTATAATATAAACAAAATTATAGATTCGGAGGAAAGAGTTAATGGACAGAGGATTTTGCATTTCTTTTGAACAACATCAGGGACATCAACTCTGATTATTCAATTAGGAAGTATTGATTCACAAAAAGTAGAAAATTATGTATGGTAATTTAGGAATCCAACAACATATTGAATATCTATGATGACATTTTCAGAAAACGATTTTATGTTTGAAAACAAATTGATGATATCAATAGCTTCTTCCAGCTAATTTCCAAATCCACTATTACAATATGTATCATATTCACATTTATAATTAAACCCAACGAAGAGGGAAAAAAATGAAACAAAGAGAGAAGCAAGAGCATGCACCTTAGTGCTAGAGAAATGTTCATAGCCTTGTGTTTGTGGGTTTGTATCTTCGTGGATCCCCATTCTTCCTAATTACTGGAAGAGCCTATATAATAGAAAGCTCCTCTAATTGAGCTGAAACGAGATGTGTGTGTGTGAAAGAGATGGAGACTATTGGAACCCCAGGCAGGGGAGTGGGAGGCAGATTTATAGAGGAGCAAGTTCACTATTACCCTCGACTCTCCATTTTATTGCCTTTTGGTCCTTATCTTATCAATTTATTATTTATAATTTGTCATAATAGTTATTATCATTACAAGGGTCCTTATCTTATTGCGTTTCAGTTATAGTCAAGATTCATTCTGAGAATATAATATAACATCCTGTAGTAAATAAATCCAACACGAAAGATATTGTACTTTTATTGGTTATATATTACAAATAAGTAATATATATTCGATAAAGTAATTTCTAACAGTAAAAGTTGTCTCATTCTGTGAATATGAATTTTGGAGATTCTATGATAATACTACAGTTGTTTGATTCCTTGATGAATGTTGACTGTCCAGAAAGGACTTAACAGCGGTATTTAGTTGCGCAACTAATTCCTAGCCTAAATGGCAATACTTGCATTTGAACAAAATTGTACTCTCTAACTTTATCTAATAATAGTTTTTTTTCTTTTCTTTTTGCAACCGCGTTTGTTTCTGGTCGATAAGTATTTTCCCATTTCTTCATCTTTCCATTTTCTCCTCCTCGGAAAAATTTGAAATGTCCTTATAGTGGTTTTTGAATCTTTTCTCGGTTATCTAATTATCAGCATATATATAGAGGAAGGATTCAATCAAAGCGTTTTGACCGGAATCCCGGTTAAACCCTGTCAGTTTTCAATATTGAAAGTTCAAATAACCGATCCAAACTATCAAATATGATAGCCATATTGAAATCTACTTGTCAACCAAATTTTTTTCATTTTCTTTTAAATTTGTAAGTATTTTTTTCGGATTTTTATTTTTGTAGGGTTTAGAGCAAATTAGATTAACGATTTTTTGAAATCCGAAAAAAATACATAAAAATTTCAAAAAAAATATAAAATTTGGTGTGCAAGGAGATTTCAATATAGAGATCATATTGAACAATTTAGATTGTTCATTTAAATTTTTAAAATTAAAATCTGAGCGCTTTTAAAATATATAAGCCTTCAATCAAAGTGTTTTCAATATATAAACCTTCAGTCAAAGCGCTTACAAAATCTGAATATAAGGAGGTAAGAGTGCGTATTACTCCATTATTTATGTTTTTCGAACTTCGTACCATTATAAATTACAAACGTTCATGAATGATTGGACAACAATAGTTGACTGAGGACAACAATCTAGATTTCATTTCAAATTGGACATATTTGCAAAATTGTGCCCTATTGACTTTCTTTAAGATAGTTTGTTTGTATTTTATTAATAATCATGTTTTACATTAGTTGAATTTAGGAATAGTAATATGATACGCAACAACAATTTTGTACTCGAATTTAACATTTTGAAAAATAAAAAAGGCCTCGCACCTTCACCACAATATTTGATATTTTTTTATGAAAAACTCGTTTTCTAGACAAAAACATTTTTATTACAATTTCCACAAAAACTTTATGAATTGGTGTTATGCAAAAGGCCACAAAATTATATAATCCGCAGCTTGAAATTTGCAAACACAATTTTTATCATCACAGTCAATATAGTTTAATGCGCTTTAGCAATATATATTATCTTTCAACATATTTATTAACTTGCATCTTTATGCCATATTTCCCCTACGTAAACAAAATTTTACTCAACCTCACAAGAAGTAAGAATTACTGGAACTCCGATCTTTAACAGAATTAACCATTTTCAAGAGTTTTTTTTTTAAAAAAAATAAGATTGATCGAGCCCTCCAACTTATTTCAAAAATAAATATCACAAAAAACAACAAGCCATATTCGAACACGTGGGTGTTAGAGATATGTCCTATAAGAGCTAATTATATTTGGCTACTTCTATAGTTTATGTTATTGATGATGTCTGATCATTTGTTCCTTGATTTATTTATTGACAGTTCATTCAGGTTGAGGATTTGAATTGTAGATCACTGTAGTTCATTTATGATTAAATGATAATAATAAATCAGAAAAGTCCATAATCTTGATAATTAACAAGGAACATTAATTATCAATAAGATTAGTATGCAAGTTAAGTGATGATTAAGTTCTACAAATCATAGGTAAGGTGTTACCAGCTTAATTGCATATGTGTATGTTATAGAACATAGTACAGGACTTGACCCCACGAAATAAATATATGGATTGTGTTATGTGTCATTATTTATTTCGTTATGATTTTGTTCTAAGTTTGAGATGATTATCTTTTCCACATGAGGATAGGTTCTATAAATCTTGTCTACCGCTGATTCCTGATAAGGGCTGCTACACGAACTTGATTTAAGTTCTCTTGAATTGTGCGGGGAAAAGCTAATTATCAAGAAAACCGTATGTCCCTCATTAATTCACTTAGTGAGTGACGATATCTGTTTGGGCCCCTTGATGGAGATAGATTGTTTCCTAGCAACAGATACAATTATATCTAGATCAAGAAACGTATAATCTGCAAGAATGACACATTCCTATCTTGGATTATACGATGATATTGTGTGACATAAGAATCAAAATAGAGAAATACTTATATTCTCTTATGCAGTATTTAAATACTGTAGCAGTACATTATTTATGCGAATTGGGAATCATAACGTGTTGCTAGATACCGCTTATGATTATTGAAAATTAAATAACGATTTAATTCTATGTCCAACATAGCATAAATCCTCAAAGGGTCACACATAATAAGGTGTTTAACCATACGTGCATTATTTATTTATTTGCAACAATGAGTTTTGCTAAAAGTATGATAAGTTGACTAATTAATTATATACCGTCATGTACCGTAATAATTAATTAAGTCAAATGGATCATATTGACTAATTTCATATTAATTATTAATTAGTTAATAATTAATTATAATCAACACATTAATTTATTTGACTAATTGGGCCTTTAAATTAATTAGTTATTTAAATGACCAATTGGAGGTACAATTAAAAGGAAGAGTAATGGACTCACTTGAGATGTGTCCAAACCCATAAATGGGGGTTGGTAGGTGCGGCAATAGAGGGGCAAACTTGTCCAATCAAGTTTGGATGAGAGCTAGGTTATGTGGTCTATAGAAAGGGGTGCTCTTTGGGAGAAAACACTAGCCACCTTTGAGCCTCTCTCTATCCCCTCTTCTTGGCTGAAATCCACACAAGGGAAGAGAAAAATTTCAGGAATTTTCTCCCATTTTTCTCTCTTCTTTCCACCTCCTAGCTTATGTGTTGTGCAAGCCTTCCACTTAAATTAATTAGGAGAATTGATTTGAAAAAGGGAAAGCTTAGGAATTAGTCTTGTTCTCCAAATTACTAGCATAATTTGTTGAGAACTTGGTTAATACCTTAGTGGACTCGAGGCGGCGGCCGTCAACTTTGGTGGAGGCACGGAGAACACGCCATCGATTTCTAAGTCGTAGGATCGAGTTTCTTTATTGCAGTATCAAGAGAGGTATAATTTTCCTACTCTTCTCTTTGTGTGTGAATGCTTAAGCACTAGATCATTATGTGCATGTGGTTTTGATTGGTTAATTAAGTATAATTAATCTTAAAATTAAAAATTATGCACTTTCTAACAGTGGAATCCAATAAAAGCGTATTGCACGTAATTAATATTAAAATTAAAAATTATACACTTTCTAACAGTGGATCCAATAAAAGTGTATTGCGCTTTGTCATAAACTAAGAGTTGATTCTCGTATTTTCAAGAGACTTTATAGTTCATACAATTAACCTGATTTTGATAATTAGACATTGAGCACTATGAGTTTTAGTTTTCTAATAATTATGATCCCATTAAAATTTGAACAAATATTTACTCTTTTCATTTCATTTTGACAGGATTTTGTTAGATCTAATTATATAGGAATTCCAATAAATTAATAACATCAAATTCGTTTATTTTGATCACAAATTTTCTAACGAAATGAATTGAAATAAAATCCCAGGTTAAAAAATGGAATTGATCAGTGCCTTAATTTCTATATGTGTTAAAACTTTTAATTTCCTCCCGGAATTTGATAGAACATTAACATAATATCCGCTGGTAATTGCCCACAAGACACCTATATATTAGCGGATTGTAGGCATTATATATATATATATACATATAGAGAAAATCTATTGTGCATACTAATGTATTGAGGCTTCAATGCATACTAATTGAGATCTTTGGATCTGCTTCAAGATCTGTGCAGATCAAGTCGCTTGATTAAAAAAATTAAGATGCGCCCTCTCCTTATTTTGCTCCGCTCCGCTCCTTCTCCATCGACTAATGGTTCTCTCCCTCACCAGAAAATTATTTTCTGGAAAGCTAATCTCTCTTGCCTCTCTCTTTTCCGACTCTAACTCCTCTTCATCTTCGACGAATGAAAATCTCTATGACTCCGATTCCGGCTTCAAGATCCGGGCCTCTCTTCGTCTCCGACGCCTCTCGCTTTCCTGGTCGCGCCTCTTTTAGTCTCCTTCACATTTCGACGCAACCGTACAGAAATTGTGCTGGTCTCGATTGAGAGCTTTGAGAGGTACACCTTTTCCCTCCATCTCCTTCCCTCTTTCACTCTCTCGTACAGAAATTTTGTTCTAGACCAGAACCAAAACCCTAGATTTGTCGTCCAGTATTCTGTCTCGGTTGAGCTGGTTTTGATTAACTATAATTTGGAACTGATTATGTATTTTTTTCCTATTCTATTGTTTGTTTGATTTGGTGATATTTGCGTAAAACTATAGTTTGTAGAAAACATTGCCGTCCCTGTTGAGGTTTGCTACTTTCTGTTCTTTGATAATAGAAAAAAATGAACTGAATAATGTACCTAGAACTATAGTTTGTAGCAATACAGTCCAAAAGGTCTCTACAGAAAATAAATTAATAGCAAATATGTGGTAAAGTATAGAAAAATAATACATGAATAATGCTAATTCGTCTGGTGTCTCATTTTATTTTATTTTTTTTTTGCCTAGAATCTTATCTCTTTTATTTTCGTTTTTTCTCCAACACAGCGTCTCTCTTCAATTTCTCTATATTATAGATCCTAGCTCCTTCCCCACTTCAATTAAGCCACCATGCACGTGTTCAAGACCGAGCTAAGGAAATAACTAATGGACCTGTTAATCAGTTAAATAAACTCGAAAAGGCGAAGAAGGATCAGGCACGGAAGGAAAGAATTATCATTATGATCTTAATTAGTTTAGTTGTTTTTGTCTTTTTCTTATTGTTTGGTTAGAAGGTTTGTTTGACTTCTTGTATGGAAATAAAAATGCTCCGAAAGAAGTCAGTAGCTTCAATTTGGTAGAAGATATTGATTAGAATGAAGTTTCAATTTTCTGTATGCTCTAATGTAAGCTCCTAGTTGTAGGCTTGTTAATCTGTACCTTGTGTAATCTCTCTAGTGTATGCTCTATACTATACTATGAATGCTAAATGATAGTAGCTTGTTGTACTATGCATATACTGTACCCTGTTTACTTGATATGTACCTATAATCTCTCTAGTGTACCTGTTTATAATATGTATCTGCTTATGAATGCTAAATGAAAGTAGCTTGCTGTATCATGGCATGTACGTACCTGTAATCTCTCTAGGCTTTCATTTGTCGCGAGAGAGAAGTTCAGAGAAAAGGAAAGGAATTAATCGGAGGGAGCGGCCGAGCGGAGCAGAATAAGGAGAAGGGGACAAGTTAAGTTTTTAATCCAGCGATTACATCTGCACGGATCTTAAAACAGATCTAACGATCTAAATTAGTATGCATTGAAGTCTCAATACATTAGTATGCACAATAGGTTTTCTCTATATATATATATATATATATATATATATATATATATATATATATATATATATATATATATATAGAGTTTAGCTACGGTGAGTCGCGACTCACGGACCCTCCGGTGAGTCGCAGCCAAAACTCCTAGATCTAGATCAAAATGACCGATCCAAACCGTCCAATATGATCTCCCTATTAAAATCTCCATGTAGACCAAATTTTTCATTTTTTCAAAATTTTTAAGTATTTTTTTGAAATATTAGAAAATCATTAATCTAATTGGTTCTGAACCATTCAAAAACATCAGTTTTAAAAAATCCGCAAAAAATACTTAAAAATTTCGAAAAAATAAAAAATTTGGTTTCATGACATACTTTGCAAAAATTTTTTGTTCTACTTGTCTTTAGCTTCTTCTATAGTCTTTTTAAAAGTATCTTCGTTGTAAATAAAGTGTATTTATCTGAAAATATACATAAACATTACAATTACATTTAGGGACCAATATAGAATGCCAATGTGATTAAAAATGTTCATGTTAACAATATATTTTATATGATAAGTATGACTATATAAAAAAAATGATGCTCATGAGAAATAAAAAATTACTAAAATAGTAGATTGATTTTTTTCCTTTTGACAGAGGTTTGTATTTTTTTAAGATAAATTGAAGGTCTAAGCCACCCAACTTATTTTTAAATTAAATGTCTATGAAAGACCCTCAAGCCGGATTTCGAACCTGCGACCTTTCACTTAAAGAGTCAAGGTGCATTGCTCTTTGCCACTAGACCAAGAGCTGATTCTCTAGAGGTTTGTATTGAATTTGACATCAATGGAAAATCGATTGCATTTATATAATAATTGGAAAAATTAATAGTTTAATATTTTTGCTGTTATAATTATTTTACAATTGTAAGTTCGTAACGATATATTATGACTATCAAAATGTCATATTCATTCTCAATAAAATTATACATACATACATACATACATACATACATACATACATATATATATATATATATATATATATATATATAGATTTACTCTCTCTGAGTAAATTTATTGTGAACCATGGTTCATATAAGCTTTCGTGCACCATGATCGTTTTTGTTGGTGGGTTCACAAATTGTCAAATCTAATTTAACCAACCCAATTTATATATTGAAATCTTATAGAAAATAAAATTTTACAAGTTTTAAAATTTTTTTACTATTTTTTACGAATTTTTTAAATCTTGTCATTTTTTGTTTATAAATACACTCATTTGTAGTAAAAATGACAAGTTTTAAAAAATTCGAAAAAAATAGTAAAAAAATTTAAAAAATTGTACAATTTTGTTTTTTATGAGATTTCAATTTATAGATTAGATTAGTTAATTTAGATTTGTCAATTTGGAAAATCACCGGTCAAACGGTCATGGTACACAGAGTCCTCTATGCATCATGGTTCACAATAGATTTACTATATATATATATATAGGCATGCAAATGATTTAAAATATTATTTTACATTCGACTTTGTGCGGCTAAAATAAGGATTCTATCCATGTAGGAACTTTTCACATCTCTCTCCGTTCAAACAACAGAAACATAACTATAATTTTTGAAAAAATCTAACTAAATTAATAAGCTACAAAATACAAAATTCATGACACCCTTAATTATATACCAGAATTTTTATATTTAAAAAAACCAATTCACATATATACCAGTATCTAAAGACACTACATGCATCCTCGCTCCTAGCTGGACACGTTCCCACGAGTTTGCCAAATTCTGGGAAATAATCATACTAAAATTTGCATTTACTTCTTCAGAATCTGACTCCCTGCTTACAGTTAATGGTGTGTTTAAGCTTCTTGATTTGATTGTTTATAAAAGCAAGATTCTATAGATTTTCTAAAATTGACGGATGGAACAGTCAACCGCGATGATATCTCAACTTTTGAGGTTCTAATGGCGAATCCGAACAGTTTAATGTGTTCTTCATATCGAAATCTCATAAGAAACCAAATTTTACATTGTTCTGAATTTTTTTACTATTTTTTTTAAAATTTTTAAAAATCATTGTTATTGAAGGGTTCAGAATTATTTAGATTAAGAATTTTGTAAAATATAAAAAAAAATACTAAAAAATTTCATAAAAATATAAAATTTGGCCTTAAATGAAATTTCAATATGGAGAACATATTGGATTGACTGTTAAAATCTCAAAAAATAAGATCTCATCGTAGCTGATGGTCTCATCCGTCAGTCATAACTAATTTTAGTTTCCTCAGATACAAATAATTAAAATTACGGCATACCATCGCAGGCTCCGTTTGGATGCGTTGAGAATAAGGTAGGAAGAAGGAAGAAGGGAAGAAATTTATTGGGAAGGGATAAATTTATTAGGAAGTGTGTAACTTTTGTGAAGAGTTTGGATGGTTAGAAATAAATTTATTGGTAAAAAGTGGTTATTCCTTATTCCTTATTCCGGAAAGAAGCCATCCAAACGGGGCCGCAGTAAAGCAGTGGCGCCTAGAATTCCGTAATACCAATCGCCTTGACCGTTCGTTCGTCGAACCCGTCCATATTACGAACATGTAAGTTCGACCTATGAGGACTCGAGGGTTCAGCCTCTTCGTCGAGCAACTCAAAGGCCTTCAAACAACTTAAACGTTGATCATGTACTTATGCGAACATTTTAGGGAATATCCAGTGAACATAGCGAACATATAACAAACATATAGCGAACACCACTATAAGAAAGATAGATAGTTTTTACATAGTTTTTTATAGCTAGATTTTTTTTTTATGTTGGACCTTATTCTATTAAAAGACTTGCTATATTAGATATTGTAAGATTTGACAAATTTATATAAAATAAATTGCCAGATTTTTATTTTTACTATCCAGTTAATTGTAAGAAAAAGCCAAAAAAAAAGTCAATAAAACTCTCTTATTGTTTCCAATCTCTTCTTTTCTACTCAGATTTTTTTGTTGTTGATCTACCTCAAGCTAGATTTTGTTTTTTTCAGCCGCGCCCGCGATATTAGCACTAGTTACTATATAATAGTGTGATAATTCATGTTAGCAATAAAGAACTTTTAGCACACTATTTTGAAGATTGATAGGCGGGTTTCACATCGAAATATTCAACTCTTTTAAGCCTTAATTTCAATTAAATGTTTGTATTTTAGTTAGATTTAATGCAATTTAGGTTAGAAATATGGTACTGTTATTTGCCCTTGTCTAATTTCAGGTTCAGTGATGATTTGGAGCAAAATTGGGCCCAAGGCAGAGTTCAAGCGGAGCAAATCAGAATCCAAGCGACCAGAGCAAATGAACAGGGTCAAACCAGACAAGTCCCCTGTTCTGACGACCCGCCAGGATCATGTCGACCCCGCCAGGATCCTGTCGACCCCGCCAGACATAAACCGACCTGCCCGATTTGGAGAGATATATCTGGCAGAACACTTTCTCTATTTTTGGACGAGTCAGACATGATCTCCACCTATGGAAACCGCCTTTGAGAGTTATTTAAACTTAGGAAGAGCACCAGAAAGAGACAAGTCAGTTTAGAGAGAGAGAATTCGAGAGAAGATAGCAGAATTTCCACCCAGCTGCCTCCTGTCGACCCGCCAGGATCTCAGGCGACCCGCCGGAAGACACGCTGAGAGTTGTTTGCTGTTGTTTCTTGTTGTAAACTTTCTCTTTTTTCTGTCTTTTGATGTTTAGTTTGCTGAAACTTATTTTCTTTATGTTTAGTATGACTTGTAGTGAGTAGTTTAGTTTAGGGACAATTGTAGGGAACCATGACTTGGTAGATTAATGAAGTTTGATTTAGTTTCCTAATTTTTCTAAGTTGCTTTGCTTTACTTGAGTTTATTTGCTGAAATTGTGAATTGAATTGGATTGATTTGAAGGTTTGCTCACTTGGTTAGGCATGACCTCGTAGATAAGCAAATAGAACCCTAATCTCAAAACAATTTGTGTTCTCATACCATAGGATAGTTAGTATACCCAAAAGGTGAAACCGAAACTTAGCCGAGAGGTTTATTCCCTCCTAAAATCGAGAGATTTAGGATATCCTACCGAATAGTTAAAGCAAACCCTAAAACTTAAGCCAAGAAACGAGAGTTGAAACTTAGGTTTTTAGGGAGGTTTAGAGGTTAAAACTTAGTGATACCAAATCAAGAACGAGAGTTAGTATTTGGACCAGAGTTTAAGCCAAAAACCTGAACTTAGAGAACTTAGAAACTAATTAAACTAAATTATCGTACTGTTCTGGCGACCCGCCAGGAATCCTGTCGACCCGCCAGGAACTCTGTCGACCCGCCAGGAAAGTGCCTGAAAGTGGAACCTGATCAATTGACCCTAGTTTAAGTTCTTAATTCGAGTTTAGATCTTTACCTTAATTTTTAGAATAATCTAGAGATTAATTAGAGTTTAGAATTAATTCCTTTAGTTTAAATTTATTAATTTTAATTAATTTACCAACTTTTTGACTTGTTTACCCCTAGATTAATTGAACTAAACTACTTAAAGTCTAAAGTTTAGAATAACCGTCCCTGCGGATTCGACCCTCAAGCTACGCTGCAATAGATTAGATTTGAGATTTAGTTTGACCTAGATTTTACCTCCGATCAAAGATCAAAGGAAGGATCCAACCCTTCCTTGTCCATTAAAACAAAAAAAATTACTAGTCATTAAATTCAATCAATGTGCCATATTTACAACTTTTTTTTTTCTTTGACAAAACAAATTTACATTTCATTTTGATGCGGCGGATCGCTCTCCAGAAGTATTCTAAGCAAGATAAACAATTATCAAATCCAAATTACCTAATTTTATGTATAATTATTATTTTAAGTGGCAAGCATTTTTTAAAATGAGGATTATTGTCAATTGTAAGGGAAAAAACTATCAGCAGCTTGCCAACACGCTATCGATTAAATTATAATATATGAGAAATATAGACCTTTTTACAGATGTTATATTTAATCTAATCTATCGATTAATTTGTATATGGTTCACATTGAATTCGATTTCTAAATTTGTTTATATTAGTTAATACTTAATTTATATATAAATTTGAATTTATTATAAAGTCCACACTTTTTTTTGTCACATCAGTATTTGTGTACAACTCATGTTTCTGACATTAAAATTCATTCTCGTAATATATTTATAAGCAAATTAATCAGTTTGGATTCTGGAGTAAAAAAATAATAATAATAAATTCTGATTACAGTAAAAGACTCAAAACTCTTGTACCCATAGTAAATTGCCCCAACCGACTGTTCCAGTTTGCCATATCTAAAAACCTCGCTACACAGCATTTTTATTTTGCATAATATTAGAGTATTTTTATTACCGTGTCCGTGTGCAGTTCCACTATGTCAATACCATGGATTTATTTTCTCGCAATGTCAACTGTACACAGTTGTGTGCACAAATGGATAATGACGGAACTCCTAAGGCTTTATTAATTAAATTTAAATACCCCTTTATATCCAATTAACAAAGAAAAATGTGCATGGTACTTCACTAGTGGCTTCCTACATTCCTTGTCAAATTCACTCATAAATTCAGAACAGAAAACAGAATAAAAAAATACTAATTGACCGGCATTTTCATCTCTAAAAAATTATTTGTAAATATAAAAGAATTTAAATTTCAAAAGCCATAATTATGGACTGGGCTCGAGAAATTTCAAATGATAAATTAGACTGCTCTGGATGGAAATTTTGAATAAAAAAAAACCAAGTAGCTACATACTACGTACGTACAATAATTTAGATATTTACTTGACCAAAATACACATCTAGAGGTTGTTTGGATTCCCCAAGGAATTTGGAGAATTTCACCTTTCTACCATAAATTTATTATAAACAATCTAAACTCTTCACAAAGTTAAACACTTTCCAATAAATTTATTCCTAGAAATTATAACTTCTCCAAATTTCTCTAATTCCTAAGCGATCCAAACGACCCCTAGATATTGTTTTTATTTTCAACACAAACTTTCTTAAGAAGTATATATTACTTTCATCATGAGATTTGTATCTAGACTCATGACTAGCACGAACCCTTATCGCAAGCAGTTGATTAATTTTGTAAATGTAAACTATATTTTATTTTATATATAAAAAATAAATTAAAGCTGTGTGTGATAAAAGATAAATAAATAAATAAATAATATATATATATATATATATATATATATATATATATATATATATATATATATATATATATATATATATATATATATATATATATATATATATATATATATATATATATGAAACGTTAACAATATACTAAACGTTGGTGTTAGAATGTGACGCGATGAACACAGTTAATTAAGGGGACGAGTTTAGAAGAAGAATGCACGGCACGAATTTCATGGTATCTTTGGGTGCGTTTGGATAGGTGTGGGAAGAAAGGAAGAAGGGAAGAAGTGAGAAGAAGTATTGGAAAGTGTGTAACTTTGTGAAGAGTTTGGATTGTTTATAATTTTTTTTGGCATTCTTCCTTCCTTCTTCCTTCTTCCAACCTCATCCAAACAAAGACTTTATGTATGCAGATCTCTTTGTCTTCTTGATTGGTTGCAAGTCAAATATCTTTGTATTAAATCCGAAATAACAATTAATTATCTACAGTCATCGATCCATTCGTCAGTGAGAGGTGGCATTATTTCCTTTCGTTTGAAGCTCAAACATGTGAATAACTTCTATCCTTCTCCTTCTAATTAAATAAAATACATGTAACGCGGAGTTCATGATATTCGCGTTTTACGGCTAATACGTTTTGCGTGGGTGTAATGTTTATTACTTAACTAAATATATAATTCTCGATGCAAACAAACATATTTTGTTACGTATTTCATATATTTTACGAGCAAATTCCGAAATTCGTCGTGCCAATCAAATTAAAGACCTACATATATAATGATATTAACTTAATTATTCTCCGTCCATACAAGTTATCATTTTCTTGAATATTCCTTCCAAATTAGAATGATTCAAAATGAAAAGGAAATTGTAACTGCTTTTGTATAACCTTGACAATCATTAAAAATTCTAAAAATTTTGAAATCCTACATGGAATAAGCTATATTTATACGCAATAAACATGAAACAGATGAAGTTTGACACAAGTTTTACTATATATAAGGTGAGTATTTCAACGATCTTAAGATCTTTCATAGAATAATAAATAATACTTCATTGCATTAAAATTTATACACGACCAAAATTATAATATTAATAGCATGTCTATAAAGTTTTCTAAAACTTATTTTGACAAAATATTACTAAATTTTTAAAAATAAAATGTTCTTAAAAAATATTTTAATCCAAAAATATAAAATGAAACAATTATCTAAATCTTTGCAACCCCCAGTTTTTTACTGAGATTAACCGCGCGCATGCACTCTGACAATTACTTTTGTTATGAAATAAATGCTAGTCGCAAGGCCCTTTCCCAACGCCCAACGTTCAAGTGGTCGAATTATTTACTAATTGTTTGAACATGAACATTATCCTTTCTGGTAGTCACTAAGCAGCAAATAAAAGATGGCAGATTCCTTTCTATATATGTGCATAGAACATTTCCAAACACAAAGAAAAAGATAAATCGCACAATATATAAGATATACCGAAAGAAATGAAAGAGAAGGTTTGTGTAAATGAATTCCCAAATAAAAGATGGCAGTTTCTTACATTCTTTGTTAATTTGTTCGTAAATTTAGGTAGAATTAATAAAACCGAATCTTGTAAGTCAACGCTTAGCAGTTATCAGAGATATTGTGTTTATAAAAAATATGTTTACTTTTTGATTGATGAGGACTAGTATCTTTAAAAAAAATAAAAAAAAAGAAGACTGTATATTCTGCCAGATCAGACCAGCTTACATATATCTCTTTTATACCTTTTTTATAACTAAGACCAACTCGTTCTGACACAACTTCCCAATTGATTTAGTATAGGAATTACATCATTTTGGAATTTGAGTATATAGTTATATATTCTGCCCGAAAGTGCAAAGAACTTGCCTATATTTGCACAAATTCAAATATTCTATGCATTTTGAAAATGGACAATTAATGTCGACTTTTGTTATTATTATTATTATTCTTTTTTTTAAAAAAAAGGAGAAGACCTGCAGCACATGCAACTATCTTTTTCAATCTATTTTTCTTAGGTTAAAAAAATTTGTTAAATTCCAGATCTCATACCCGTGTCTCGTCTAGCAGCCATAAATTATTTTTACGTTAACACATTTCATCCTCAATATCCATACTACCACAAAATTGATTTTCATATCCTGACATCCTTCTCTAGCTAATTCAATGATTCAAGAAATTTTAATATAAAAAAACCTTTTAAATTATTTTATTCTGTTGCATACATGACAATTTATTGCTAATTTGATATTAGCAATATTTTTTTTTTCTAAAAACCTTGACAGTAGCTGTTACGAAAATTATCATAATAATTCCCGAAATTATTTTATATGGGAATTTTAACATAAAAAATTTTAATAGAAAGAATTAATATATTTTTTTAATAAGAAGAAAGTTCCAACGTGTTTCTAAACCGCGCCTCTCTCTCTCTCCTCTCGAACGTGTTTTATAAACGCGTAAGAAGCCTTCGTACATGTTTATAAAACACGTTCAAAGAGTGCAGTGATTGCGGCGAAAGTTTATGACTTTACGCGTTTATAAAACGGATAGGAAGCCTTCTTACTCTTTTATAAAACGCGTTCGAGAGGATCTAATTTTCCTATAAATACCCCCACCTTCTGTCGTCCAAAACCAAAAAAAAAAAAGGAAAAAGATCAGGAAAAAAAGGGAAAAATGAGAGAGAAAGAAGAGTTGGTGCAAAATAATATTAGTTGGTGCGAAACTAATAGCCATAAGGGTTGTATGCGGCAAAATTTTTCAGTGATACAGAGTCACACACAATAGCCATAAGGGTTGTATTCCACCAACTTTAAATTAAAAACTTTCCCGTGGAATCTGTTATTACGTGTAGAGGGCGGTTTGTTGGGCTGGGTCTACGAGTCATAACACCGCAGCCGACATCCTTGGATGAGAATCTGCATACATGCAGTCATCTTCATCCAAGTCTCAGAAAAAGAGGGAGTCAATATGACAATCAGTCGCCCGACTCTTAATTATTAGTTGCGATGCTCTTATCTCGACCCACCCTTAGCAATGGATCTTCTACAATTTTTTTTTATGTGGTTCAAAATTTTAATATCATGTATTTTGTAATTTTTTTTGTTGTGTATTGTGTGGTTCAAAATTTTAATAAATTGTAATTTTTAATTTGTATTGTGTTTTTTATTTTAATGTTCATTGATTTGTAATGTGTAATATAATTTAAATAAATATTAAGTCTCTTAATATTAATATTTCGAATTTCACAAAAAAAACGAAAATGGATAAAACAAAAACTAAAATAAAATAGATAATAAAACTTACAACACATATACTACACGAATTAATACATATACTAAAACATTAAAAAAAAACAGATAATAATAAAACACACAATAATAAAAACATCTAATTATAGAAAACCTAATAATCAGTCCAAATGATATATGTCATTTCCATTTAACGGATGATTTTCAAATCCAGGAGGACATGCATGTTGCAAACGCAACCATACGATTCCATCTCCACGTCGGACATGGTATCCTCCATCCCTCTTAACTACATCAGTCCAATATTTCGGCCCTCTCACTTCAAAAACGTCGCGTTGAAAAACCTTCACGTAAAATTTGTCGCAAGGGTAGTGTAAGTAGACGTGCCGAAGAATATCTCGTTTACTTATTCGTCCATCTCCTTGGAGAAGCACACCGGTACAAACATGACGTGGTTTAGTTGACATTATGTTTTCTCGATTTCTCTTCTCTGCGTAACTTCTCTAAACTTTTGTTTTTGGATTTCTGAATTTTCGACGTGAATTTGCGGAGAAGAACGACTATAAATAAACTCAACCCTTATTACCCGTTTATAAAACGCGTAAGAAGGGTTGGAGCGCGTTTTATAAACGCGTAAGAAGGGCAAAGTTACTGGCAATTTAATACTTTCGCAGTCTGTCAGGCTGTTTTACTGTTTTACGTGGACTCAACCTTCGTACGCGTTTATAAAACGCATTCCAAGGCTTCCAACGCGTTTTATAAACGCGTACGAAGGTGGAGTCCACTTTTTGAGCAGCGTGATATTGTGTTTGAGCAGCGTCAAACACAGTAAATTTTGGCAGACCTCTATTCTAGCGCGTTTTATAAATGGGTAAATAATTGCCTATATATATCTCTGAATTCGTTCTCCTATTTCGTGTCATAAAATCACAAACAAAAAACACGTAGCCTTTATCCAGCAACTTTAGAAAATGTTAATATTCCAGCAATTTTAAATTAAAAATTTTCTCGTAGAATCTGTTATTATGTACAAAGGTCGGCCCAGATGGACAGCTCGCTAACAACATCATCATCTGAGGTAGACCAACACTCTGCTGCCTACGATCATGGGTAATGGGCGGTAGAGTTCTGCCGACCCAATTAGGAAAGAACTCGACGACTGTCGAAGTCTCTCGTAGAATTGGAAAACTGTCCATGAGTCTCCGCAAATATATGAATGCAATCCCCATCAAAATCTACCGACCCAATTAGGGAAGGACTCGACGACTGTCAAAGTCTCTCGCAGAATTATTGTAATGGAAATTCTTATTAATTTTTATATTAATGAGAATTATTGTAATGGAAATTGTTATTAATTTTTATATTAATCATTGCCCCTCCAGCGCGTTTTATAAACGGATAAGAAGGTTTCTTACTCGTTTTATAAACGCGTTAATTACGTTTTAACTATTCTGAAAAGTCCAGCCTTCTAGCGCGTTTTATAAACGCGTTCAAAGGTTTCTTACGCGTTTCTAAAACGCGTTCGAGAGGAGAGAGAGAAGCGCGGTTTATAAACGCGTTGGAACTTTCTTCTTATTAAATATATATATATATATATATATATATATATATTAATTCTTTCTATTAAAATTTTTTATGTTAGAATTTCCATATAAAATAATTTCTGTAATAATTCGAATTGGATATTTGCAAATTCCTAGAAGTTTTTTTTTTCCTGGAAAAGGGCCTCACGGCCTGTTTCATTATAGAAACAAAGAAATTATAACGTACAAATTCCTAGAAGTGTCGAAAGACACTTTTTTTTTTCATGCTTGAATATAAATATATAATGAAAAATATTGGTAAGAGTATAAGGTAACCTCCGTACCTTTCCTATGTATGCAAATATTTTCTAGAAGTCAAAGAAGATGCAAAATTAAGAATTGTATTGACGTATTAATTGTAGAACTTTGCATCCAAATATGGCCATATGGGTATAAGAGACAAAATTGATGATGTGTCTTGAGTCTTGACTCTTCAGAGAGGTTAAGTTGACGTTAAGTTGGTTTAAGTATATGCTAGATATTTAGCAAAAATTATAAGTAACATCGATGGATTTGTCATCTTCCTCCATCGCTCGTAAAAAAAAAAAAAAAAACAAAACAAAACAAAACAAACAAACAACCAACGCACTCCTTTCTTTTTCGGCATCTCCTCTATTTCCTTTGTTTTTCTTCTCTTCTCTCCGTGTTTCTTCTTTTTTCGCATCTCTTCCATTTTTTCTCCTATCTATGTTCCTTCTCTTCTCTTATGCTCTTTTCTTCTCCCTCTCCATGACTTTCCACCATGTTAACTCTGACATGGTACCAAGATATATACACCAACAAAATGAAACATATATAAAATAATGCAAATTAGACAAATAATGTAATACTTATAACAACAGAGTGAATCTATATACCAAATAAAGTGAACATTTATAATAATAAATGTTGTCACATTAATATATATATATATATATATGGTATTTCGGCCTCGATTTTGACTCTAAAAGCTTGCAAGTAAGAGGAATAGACTGGATTACGATTGTATCTCTCCTTTCTCTCTTGTTTTCTCGATTATGGAATTTGTATCTTGCATTTCATCATTTACTTTCAGTTTTGAGAATTTGGTAGGCTAGATTGCATTGTCTAGGGCTTAGGTTAGATCTTGATTTTTGGATTGATGTATGACACTTGATATTTGGTATTTGATGTGTATTACTTGTTGACCATTATTTGTGAATGCTTGTTTGTGCTTGATTGATTAACTGAACCTTCTATTAGAAGAATGGCCACATCTAATCTTGGTCAAAAGTGTAGGTTAGTTGATTGGTTAAACAAAGTGACTTGAAGTAGGATATAAGCCGAAAGGTAGTCCAATTGGTACCCGACAGGAGAAAATTTCTGCTAATGAAGGCGAAAGTCTAGTGGATACCTTTGAAAACAACAAGTAAACTTAGGTAAATTAAACCAACAAACGAAAGTTGAGGGTTAATCGACCTAATGGTGGTGTTAGACTAGGTTCCGGTCCCGATACCATGACCAACAAGTGATAGTTGGGTCTAGAGAGTGCAAGTCCGGCTAGATCTGCCTCACACAAGCAAAAAATCAAGTTATTGAATCGAAACACCATTAATTGAGGGTTGTGCGGGGAACATTGGTACTTGTGCATAGTACGCATGCCTAATTTGGTGTGCTCTAGTCGGTATCAGCACGAAAGTTGTTAAGATGTGTTGTTCATGCCCAATTTTCGCTTTATTATCATTAATAACCAATAATGAAGCACATAAACACAACGGGATCTTGCACAAGCATTCAACATATCATGAGAAAAAGGTGGGAAAGATTTTATCTTTCAAGAAATCGTATTCATAAGGCTTGACAACAGTATAGAAGACGGTGGGTGCTCGTTTATTCTACTTCTTCTCCTTTCTTAGGTCCACAAAAGGATTAATCAATTTTGCAAGGTTTCATGCTAGCGAAACAAGTGAAATCGCCTAATCCAATGCTACCTTTCTTTAAGCAAATCATTATTTGATTAATGATAGCTAATGTTCAACTCATGAACCCTATAAAATGCATTAAAAGAGCTCTCCATGGCAGCAACTAATTGCTCAAAGGGAGAGAGAAGGTGGCGGCTAGAGATGAGAAAGAGAGAGAAGAAAAACTGGATTTTTCTTCTTTCAAATTGTGGCCCTTATATAGCCATCCAAACCCAACCCTTGGGGACCACTCCATGTTAGAACGTGGTAAGCCTTAATATGTTCTTCCAAGTCCATATTAGTTGGTTTTTTAATTCCTTTTGATACTGATATCGTTATTATTTGTGGGTATTTGGACCGTACTTAGCACTCAAATCATACTCAAACCATTCAATTATTTGATAAATTGCTATGATTTTCTAGGAATTGGCTCTACCGTCGTCTTTTCTCTTATTTTCAGGTTTCTCGACGATTTCTAGTGGATTCTCGAATATCAGATGGATTTTGGCACTTGGCATACGCTAGACGACTCATTCCTAGCACTTGGAGGCAACATCAAAGCTACTACTCGGATCGAATGGAGTTTTGCTCGGACCGAAGGCATCTTTACAGAACAAAATGAGAGTCTAAGGAAAGCAAATAGCTAAATAGAGTCAACATCATTGTAGAGCTCAGCCTAAGCTTTCCAACGGCTTTTGAATCACCTAAATCGGAGTCCGGACGAAGGAGATATGACCAAAATACAACAGATACTCAAAGCTGGAGTCTCAGTTCGACCCGAACTGAATCTGTTCGGTCCGAACTGAGGCTATTTGGTCCGAATTGAGCTGTTTTGACCCGAATTAGCCCTGTCCAGTCCGAACAAAACTTGTCCAGACCGAACCGAGAGCCGCCATGGCATATTTGGAAGGGTTTTCACGCATGGAAACTCGATATTTTGGTATGTCTTCTTGCCATAGCGCCCCAGCCTCCTTTCCAAGCCAGAAGACCACTATATATTCACCCCAAGGCCTGAAGGAAAGGCATTCTACCCTCCATAACACAATTCCACCTTCCTTAGGTGATTCCACCATTGATTTCATCGAGCAACCAGATTCTTGAGGCGACGGCAGCAAGGAAAAGGTTGGAGACACGCCTTGCAACACCCCACTGCCTTTGATGATTGAAGATCGAGCATAGAAAGACAACTTGGTTTATTCTTCCTATGTTTTTATCTCTAATTTCCATGGGCTTGTATCTTGTGATTTCTACTCTTGTTATTGTTTGTTTTAGTACTATGTTAGGCTAAATATATGTTGTCTTAGGGTATGGATGTAGTTTAGGTTTAGTTTGATGTTATGACTTGATATGACTTGATGTTTTGCTTTATGATCTATTTATTGAGTAGTATTTTAATTGCTTGTTTAATTCCCTTGTTTTGACCTGATTTACTTCTAAATAAAGGCCTGTTTAGTTAAGTTACAAGGTTAGGTTAAACAATTAGGATTAAATTAAGTACTTGGGATAAGTCGAAGATTCGAAAGAGGAGATTAGCTAGCACTGAAAGGTGTAGTTTCTAAGTTGGCTGAAAGGCAACTTAGATATCCCTAAGAAAACAAATAAATAAGACATAGGTTAATTAAAATACCGACACGAAAGTTTAGGTTTAATTGGTCTATGTGGGCAAAGTAGAGACCTGTACTAATTTCTAGTCCAAAAGACGACAGTTGAGGATTAGGTAATGTAGCTATAGCCGATCTGAGCCCTTCATAAAGTTAAAACTCAAGTTGTATGGTCATAACTCAACATACCAGCCTCTGTTCGGACCGAACAAGTCGTGTTCGGACCGAACTGACGGCCTATGCTTAGATTTGTTGTTATTTAACGCGACAGCGAGCGATCCAGCAAATCGAGGACTAAACCTAAGTGAATCCTGACCCCTAAGACGCCTTATTATACTTGAAAAACCCCCAAAATCTACTTACTTTAGTTTACCTTATTATTTAGAATCAAAACAACCAAAAATATCTACTTAATTGCATTGTTATTTACAACACTCTCACCCTTATTTTATTGTCTAGCTTCATAAAAAGAACAAGTCCAGTAATCGTTAATCCGTCCTGTGGGTTCGACCCTAAGCTTAACTCCGAACGACTAGTGAGGTTAGGTCTAGGTTTATAAATTTATTTGATTCCTAGGTTTAAAGCCTTCATCAAATTGGCGCCGTTGCCGGGGACGGTGTCGATATTGGATACTTGTTTGAGTATTTGGAGACTAGATTTTTATTTTTTTCTTTTTACCTACTTCTCTCTCTCTTTATTGCAGGACTGGCAGGCAAGACACGTAGGAAGAAGTCTCCACCTCCAAAAATTCGAAACTACTTCTTCCGACACTTGACAGAGGATCCGGAACAACCACCAGCCCCACAACCCACTCTCTGTTCGGACCGAACAGAACCAATTCGAACCGAACAGAGCCTCGAGCAAGAGAGAGAGAACCAAACGATGGCCGAGCAACTCACGCCGGAGGCCATTGCCCTGCGCACACAAGAATTGGAGAACCTCCGTCTCCAACTTGAGCAAAGAGAGGCTCGACTGACAGCCGATCGGACCCTCCTAACGGGTCAAAGGAGAGATTTTGACAATGAGCGTCGACGATGGACCCAAGAAGATGAAGGGAGCATCCATAACTCCGACAACGAAGATGAGGAAGATCGTGAAAGGACTCTCATGGAGTTTGGAGTTCCCAGCGCAAGAAACGTGGGCGGACCGGTGGTGATTCCAGGCATCGCCGCTAACAACATGCAAATCGCCCCCAACCACGTCGTGCTTGTGCAACAAAATCCATTCTATGGGAACGACGATGAGGATCCCCATGCTCACTTACAAACTTTTATTGATTGCACTAGATTAATTAAGTTTAATGGTGTTCCTCAACAAGCAATTAGGCTATTGTTATTTCACTTCACCCTTAAGGACCGAGCACAAAAATGGTATAAAACATTAAAAAAGGGGTCAATTAGGTCTTGGGATGAAATGGCACAAACCTTCTTAGATAGGTATTTTCCTTCGGATAGAGCGGACAAAATTAGAGGTGAATTGAATAATTTTGCCCAAAACCAAAATGAATCAATGAGGGATGCATGGGAACGGTTTAGGGATTTAGAAAATTCTTGTCCACATCATGGAATTCAAGAATGGATGCTCCTTAAATCATTCTACACTGGACTTTATGACAATATTAAAATCAATCTTGATTCTCTTTCAGGTGGGGCATTCAAAAGACTTGACACGGCACGAGGGCGAGATTTACTTGATCATTGTGCAAGAAATTACACATGGTACCCTCTACTCATTTCCCGCCACTCAAGTAGTTCGAGGCAACAAGTGCACCAAATTTCAACTAAAGAGGCGAGGATCGAGGAACTAGAAGCTGAACTTGCCGCTTACCAATCGGCTCAAGGGACACATCTCCATTCAAGCCAATGCGGAGCATGCGGCGAGGAAGGACACACATCTATCAATTGTCCTCTTGCCAAAATTGGTAACGGAGGGGCCCAAGTGAACTACCTACACAATGGGCCCCCTTATGGTTCAAAGTACCAAAATAACCCGCCAAATTTGTATAGGAATGCACAATTCAACAACAACAATAGAGACCAATCATTTCAAAAGAAACCCTATTTCGAAAGGGAAGAAATTCCAATTGTTGTTCAAGAATTCATGAGTAAGCAAGAAAAGATTAACAAATCTATGGCTTTAGGGTTAGATGAATTGAAGGCCACTACCGACGAATTGAAGGTGACCATCAACGAATTCAAGGGAAGTGCGAGCACCTTGCAACGCTTGGAGCGTATGATGGAAGCACACTTCTCCCGACCACCAGGCAAGCTTCCAAGCCAACCACAAGTCAACCCAAGTGCAGAGATCAAAGCCATACATGTCATACGAAGCAGCAAAGAGTACCAAGATCAGCCCGTGCCTACCAACGAAACAGTTCGACCCTCAGTTCGGACCGAACCACCTCCAGTTCGGACCGAACCACTTCTAGTTCAGGTCGAACAGCCAGTTTTGGAGCAAGTGACCTCACCATGCCCAGTTCGATCCGAACAACCTCTTGTTCGGTCCGAACAGAGAGAGGAGAATGCCCAAGGAGATGTCCAAGCCAAGGGGAAGAAGAAAGCGCAACAACCTGAGTCAACCTATAGACCCCCAGTCCCATTTCCTCAGCGACTTTTGAAGAAAAAGGAAGCTGAACAATTTCGGACCTTTTGGGAGATTCTCAAGGAATTGAAGGTCAACATTCCATTCACAGATGTCATAGCTCAAGTACCGATCTTTGCAAGATTCTTGAAGGAGTTATGCACAGGCAAGAGGTCCATGGAAGAACTCAAAACGGTGGCCCTAACACACAAGAGTAGCGAGGCTTTGAAAAGCAAGATGCCCCCAAAACTTGAAGATCCGGGTAGGTTTGTTCTTCCTTGCACTATTGGTAATGCAACAATTAAACAAGCCTTGTGTGATATGGGGGCTAGTGTGAGTCTTATGCCCAAGACAATGTTTGACAAGATTGGTTTTGGCGAGTTGAGACCTACACGCATGACATTGAAACTCGCCGATTCTTCAATGCGGTTACCATTAGGTATTCTCAAAGATGTGCCCGTCCAAGTGGATAAGTTTGTCATACCGGGGGATTTTGTTGTGGTAGACATGGAAGAAGATAAGGAGGTGCCTATAATTTTGGGACGCCCCTTTCTTAGAACCGCCGGTGTGAAAATGGATGCTCGAGATGGGACGATTGTGGTTAGAGTGGGAGGAGAGAAGCTCCGTTTTTCCATAGACCATGCTTTGAAATGCCCTGATTCCATTAACAAGTGTTGTATGGTCCAATGGGTCTCTAAAATCGAAGAATTTCCTAAGGATCACTCTCATGATGCTCTGCTCGACCCCAACAATATCTGTTCGGACCAAACTGCCAGACCTTCGGACCGAACCCCTTCTAGTTCGGACCGAACAACAGTCCAAATTGAAGAATCAAAGGTCACAGACACTCTGTTCGGTCCGAACAGAATCCTGTTCGGTCCAAACAGCCCTTTGTTCGGTCCGAACTGTTCTTCTTCGGTCCAAACTGAGACCCCCAAAGTCAAAATCAAGCATCATCCAGCGCCTCTCAGTCAAACGGACCTTGTTATTGCTGACTTCAAGCTAGATACAGGTCAAACGAAGAAACTATTGGTGAAAAAAGGAGCAATGGGGTACTCACTTGATGATTTGAATGGCATCGATCCCTCGATTCGCACGGATGAGACTATCTTGGAAAGGGATCGCATGAGAGACATCAACAACAAGGGTTATGACAAATCGCTCGCCGTCTCGCTCTCCGGGTCCGATCCAATCAAGACTTAATGGAAAGATGGTCAAGCTAGGGACCTAAAACAAGCGCTTCTTGGGAGGCAACCCAAGGATTTCTCAACTCTTCTCTCTTTTATTTATTTTGTCATTAAAAATAGAAAATACAAAAAAATAAAAAATAGAAAATCCATAAAAATTTGAAAAATAGAAAATAACAAAAATAGAATTTGATGTTTTTGTTTGTTTGTTTGTAGGAAAATCTTGAGGCACAAACGAAGGAAGATGTAATTCGTGCTAGAGCACCATGGGTTACGCGAACCAACTAACCCCGAACGACCTCATACGGATTGCATCAAAAGACTTGAAGATTGATAGAGCCATCTTGAAACTCGAGAAAACAAACTAGGAACAAAACGACATGTTTGAAAGCAAAAATTGGCTAAGTTCTCTTTTCCTCCTATTTACTTTTCTTTGTGATTGAATGCATTGAGGACAATGCTTGACTTAAGTTTGGGGGGGGAGGAAATAGGAGAAAATTTCGAACTTTTGATTGAAATTGCTCAAAATTTTTGCAAATTTGGATAAATTTTGAATTTCACAGCTTCTGTTCGGTCCGAACAGAGTCTTGTCCGGTCCGAACAGAGACATTAAAATTGGATTTTTGCCTAGTTTTGTTTGGAAATTGAATAGATATGCCTAGTTTCTCTCGATTTGGATTTTAAATGATGAAACTCACACTTGAAACTGTTTTGAAGTCAAACAAACCTTTTCTTCAAGTACCCTAGAACGTTTTGATATCTCATGATTAATTTTTGCACCAATGGGCCGAAATGAAAATATTTTGAGAAAATTAGAACTCGATCTTGGATGCTTAGAATTGTTAGATCAATTTTAGTTGATTCTCATAAGTTTTTACCGAGTGAACTGATTCGTGTTTGACAAACCTTTGTTTAAAAAGAAATTTATCGACTTCGGAAATTATGAAATGAACTTGGACTTGTTGAAAATGCTTTTCATCGCTTGAATCACCAACAAGCAATCTTAATGGGACAATAAAATCAAAATAGTTGTGAAAACGAGGATGCACCGAGGCCTTTTTCCACCAACTCAACCACAAATTGGAGGGTATTGGATTAATTACAAGTTGTCGGGAATTATAACTCAAAGCTCTCGAGGTATAATTGGGTAACTTGTAATTAATTTCTACCGGACCCGGTGCGAAAGCATTGGTAAAGGAGTTGTTGAGTATTATGGCCCAAGTGTACCGTGGCCATAGTCGAGCAACACCCGTCCAACCTCCCTAGCGCGTCATGTGCTAGTAGCAAATTCAAGGCCAATGACACCGCATTATATCCTCTAGGGTGTAAAGCCCCACGACTCGACTTGCACAAAGAAAAAAATTGGTGAAAAAGGAAAAAAAGTGAAATTGTTTTAAGAGAAGTTCATTATAAAATTTCCGACTTTGATAAAGGACTTTACAAACTTTTGTGAAAAATGAAAAGGAACGGGTGATTGAAATTGAGATCGCATTTGAAATAACAAAGAGAAGCTAGAGTTCTAAAATTTAAGAGAAGATTTCATTAGGACCAAGAGTTGCATGAATTAATTTGTAGAACACTAAACTTGGTTCTTGAAATTAAATTTTTGTTTGACTTATTTGATTGAAGTGTGAAAATTTTAGGCAAAGCAATTGGTTTCACGACATTTCTTGGTTTGAGTTACGACTCAATGTTTAAAGCTTTAAGTACAGTCCAAAATTCTAAGCTTAGGGCGTTGCTTGAGGACAAGCAAAGTTTAAGTTTGGGGGAATTTGATATCGTTATTATTTGTGGGTATTTGGACCGTACTTAGCACTCAAATCATACTCAAACCATTCAATTATTTGATAAATTGCTATGATTTTCTAGGAATTGGCTCTACCGTCGTCTTTTCTCTTATTTTCAGGTTTCTCGACGATTTCTAGTGGATTCTCGAATATCAGATGGATTTTGGCACTTGGCATACGCTAGACGACTCATTCCTAGCACTTGGAGGCAACATCAAAGCTACTACTCGGATCGAATGGAGTTTTGCTCGGACCGAAGGCATCTTTACAGAACAAAATGAGAGTCTAAGGAAAGCAAATGGCTAAATAGAGTCAACATCATTGTAGAGCTCAGCCTAAGCTTTCCAACGGCTTTTGAATCACCTAAATCGGAGTCCGGACGAAGGAGATATGACCAAAATACAACAGATACTCAAAGCTGGAGTCTCAGTTCGACCCGAACTGAATCTGTTCGGTCCGAACTGAGGCTATTTGGTCCGAATTGAGCTGTTTTGACCCGAATTAGCCCTGTCCAGTCCGAACAAAACTTGTCCAGACCGAACCGAGAGCCGCCATGGCATATTTGGAAGGGTTTTCACGCATGGAAACTCGATATTTTGGTATGTCTTCTTGCCATAGCGCCCCAGCCTCCTTTCCAAGCCAGAAGACCACTATATATTCACCCCAAGGCCTGAAGGAAAGGCATTCTACCCTCCATAACACAATTCCACCTTCCTTAGGTGATTCCACCATTGATTTCATCGAGCAACCAGATTCTTGAGGCGACGGCAGCAAGGAGAAGGTTGGAGACACGCCTTGCAACACCCCACTGCCTTTGATGATTGAAGATCGAGCATAGAAAGACAACTTGGTTTATTCTTCCTATGTTTTTATCTCTAATTTCCATGGGCTTGTATCTTGTGATTTCTACTCTTGTTATTGTTTGTTTTAGTACTATGTTAGGCTAAATATATGTTGTCTTAGGGTATGGATGTAGTTTAGGTTTAGTTTGATGTTATGACTTGATATGACTTGATGTTTTGCTTTATGATCTATTTATTGAGTAGTATTTTAATTGCTTGTTTAATTCCCTTGTTTTGACCTGATTTACTTCTAAATAAAGGCCTGTTTAGTTAAGTTACAAGGTTAGGTTAAACAATTAGGATTAAATTAAGTACTTGGGATAAGTCGAAGATTCGAAAGAGGAGATTAGCTAGCACTGAAAGGTGTAGTTTCTAAGTTGGCTGAAAGGCAACTTAGATATCCCTAAGAAAACAAATAAATAAGACATAGGTTAATTAAAATACCGACACGAAAGTTTAGGTTTAATTGGTCTATGTGGGCAAAGTAGAGACCTGTACTAATTTCTAGTCCAAAAGACGACAGTTGAGGATTAGGTAATGTAGCTATAGCCGATCTGAGCCCTTCATAAAGTTAAAACTCAAGTTGTATGGTCATAACTCAACATACCAGCCTCTGTTCGGACCGAACAAGTCGTGTTCGGACCGAACTGACGGCCTATGCTTAGATTTGTTGTTATTTAACGCGACAGCGAGCGATCCAGCAAATCGAGGACTAAACCTAAGTGAATCCTGACCCCTAAGACGCCTTATTATACTTGAAAAACCCCCAAAATCTACTTACTTTAGTTTACCTTATTATTTAGAATCAAAACAACCAAAAATATCTACTTAATTGCATTGTTATTTACAACACTCTCACCCTTATTTTATTGTCTAGCTTCATAAAAAGAACAAGTCCAGTAATCGTTAATCCGTCCTGTGGGTTCGACCCTAAGCTTAACTCCGAACGACTAGTGAGGTTAGGTCTAGGTTTATAAATTTATTTGATTCCTAGGTTTAAAGCCTTCATCAAATTGGCGCCGTTGCCGGGGACGGTGTCGATATTGGATACTTGTTTGAGTATTTGGAGACTAGATTTTTATTTTTTTCTTTTTACCTACTTCTCTCTCTCTTTATTGCAGGACTGGCAGGCAAGACACGTAGGAAGAAGTCTCCACCTCCAAAAATTCGAAACTACTTCTTCCGACACTTGACAGAGGATCCGGAACAACCACCAGCCCCACAACCCACTCTCTGTTCGGACCGAACAGAACCAATTCGAACCGAACAGAGCCTCGAGCAAGAGAGAGAGAACCAAACGATGGCCGAGCAACTCACGCCGGAGGCCATTGCCCTGCGCACACAAGAATTGGAGAACCTCCGTCTCCAACTTGAGCAAAGAGAGGCTCGACTGACAGCCGATCGGACCCTCCTAACGGGTCAAAGGAGAGATTTTGACAATGAGCGTCGACGATGGACCCAAGAAGATGAAGGGAGCATCCATAACTCCGACAACGAAGATGAGGAAGATCGTGAAAGGACTCTCATGGAGTTTGGAGTTCCCAGCGCAAGAAACGTGGGCGGACCGGTGGTGATTCCAGGCATCGCCGCTAACAACATGCAAATCGCCCCCAACCACGTCGTGCTTGTGCAACAAAATCCATTCTATGGGAACGACGATGAGGATCCCCATGCTCACTTACAAACTTTTATTGATTGCACTAGATTAATTAAGTTTAATGGTGTTCCTCAACAAGCAATTAGGCTATTGTTATTTCACTTCACCATTAAGGACCGAGCACAAAAATGGTATAAAACATTAAAAAAGGGGTCAATTAGGTCTTGGGATGAAATGGCACAAACCTTCTTAGATAGGTATTTTCCTTCGGATAGAGCGGACAAAATTAGAGGTGAATTGAATAATTTTGCCCAAAACCAAAATGAATCAATGAGGGATGCATGGGAACGGTTTAGGGATTTAGAAAATTCTTGTCCACATCATGGAATTCAAGAATGGATGCTCCTTAAATCATTCTACACTGGACTTTATGACAATATTAAAATCAATCTTGATTCTCTTTCAGGTGGGGCATTCAAAAGACTTGACACGGCACGAGGGCGAGATTTACTTGATCATTGTGCAAGAAATTACACATGGTACCCTCTACTCATTTCCCGCCACTCAAGTAGTTCGAGGCAACAAGTGCACCAAATTTCAACTAAAGAGGCGAGGATCGAGGAACTAGAAGCTGAACTTGCCGCTTACCAATCGGCTCAAGGGACACATCTCCATTCAAGCCAATGCGGAGCATGCGGCGAGGAAGGACACACATCTATCAATTGTCCTCTTGCCAAAATTGGTAACGGAGGGGCCCAAGTGAACTACCTACACAATGGGCCCCCTTATGGTTCAAAGTACCAAAATAACCCGCCAAATTTGTATAGGAATGCACAATTCAACAACAACAATAGAGACCAATCATTTCAAAAGAAACCCTATTTCGAAAGGGAAGAAATTCCAATTGTTGTTCAAGAATTCATGAGTAAGCAAGAAAAGATTAACAAATCTATGGCTTTAGGGTTAGATGAATTGAAGGCCACTACCGACGAATTGAAGGTGACCATCAACGAATTCAAGGGAAGTGCGAGCACCTTGCAACGCTTGGAGCGTATGATGGAAGCACACTTCTCCCGACCACCAGGCAAGCTTCCAAGCCAACCACAAGTCAACCCAAGTGCAGAGATCAAAGCCATACATGTCATACGAAGCAGCAAAGAGTACCAAGATCAGCCCGTGCCTACCAACGAAACAGTTCGACCCTCAGTTCGGACCGAACCACCTCCAGTTCGGACCGAACCACTTCTAGTTCAGGTCGAACAGCCAGTTTTGGAGCAAGTGACCTCACCATGCCCAGTTCGATCCGAACAACCTCTTGTTCGGTCCGAACAGAGAGAGGAGAATGCCCAAGGAGATGTCCAAGCCAAGGGGAAGAAGAAAGCGCAACAACCTGAGTCAACCTATAGACCCCCAGTCCCATTTCCTCAGCGACTTTTGAAGAAAAAGGAAGCTGAACAATTTCGGACCTTTTGGGAGATTCTCAAGGAATTGAAGGTCAACATTCCATTCACAGATGTCATAGCTCAAGTACCGATCTTTGCAAGATTCTTGAAGGAGTTATGCACAGGCAAGAGGTCCATGGAAGAACTCAAAACGGTGGCCCTAACACACAAGAGTAGCGAGGCTTTGAAAAGCAAGATGCCCCCAAAACTTGAAGATCCGGGTAGGTTTGTTCTTCCTTGCACTATTGGTAATGCAACAATTAAACAAGCCTTGTGTGATATGGGGGCTAGTGTGAGTCTTATGCCCAAGACAATGTTTGACAAGATTGGTTTTGGCGAGTTGAGACCTACACGCATGACATTGAAACTCGCCGATTCTTCAATGCGGTTACCATTAGGTATTCTCAAAGATGTGCCCGTCCAAGTGGATAAGTTTGTCATACCGGGGGATTTTGTTGTGGTAGACATGGAAGAAGATAAGGAGGTGCCTATAATTTTGGGACGCCCCTTTCTTAGAACCGCCGGTGTGAAAATGGATGCTCGAGATGGGACGATTGTGGTTAGAGTGGGAGGAGAGAAGCTCCGTTTTTCCATAGACCATGCTTTGAAATGCCCTGATTCCATTAACAAGTGTTGTATGGTCCAATGGGTCTCTAAAATCGAAGAATTTCCTAAGGATCACTCTCATGATGCTCTGCTCGACCCCAACAATATCTGTTCGGACCAAACTGCCAGACCTTCGGACCGAACCCCTTCTAGTTCGGACCGAACAACAGTCCAAATTGAAGAATCAAAGGTCACAGACACTCTGTTCGGTCCGAACAGAATCCTGTTCGGTCCAAACAGCCCTTTGTTCGGTCCGAACTGTTCTTCTTCGGTCCAAACTGAGACCCCCAAAGTCAAAATCAAGCATCATCCAGCGCCTCTCAGTCAAACGGACCTTGTTATTGCTGACTTCAAGCTAGATACAGGTCAAACGAAGAAACTATTGGTGAAAAAAGGAGCAATGGGGTACTCACTTGATGATTTGAATGGCATCGATCCCTCGATTCGCACGGATGAGACTATCTTGGAAAGGGATCGCATGAGAGACATCAACAACAAGGGTTATGACAAATCGCTCGCCGTCTCGCTCTCCGGGTCCGATCCAATCAAGACTTAATGGAAAGATGGTCAAGCTAGGGACCTAAAACAAGCGCTTCTTGGGAGGCAACCCAAGGATTTCTCAACTCTTCTCTCTTTTATTTATTTTGTCATTAAAAATAGAAAATACAAAAAAATAAAAAATAGAAAATCCATAAAAATTTGAAAAATAGAAAATAACAAAAATAGAATTTGATGTTTTTGTTTGTTTGTTTGTAGGAAAATCTTGAGGCACAAACGAAGGAAGATGTAATTCGTGCTAGAGCACCATGGGTTACGCGAACCAACTAACCCCGAACGACCTCATACGGATTGCATCAAAAGACTTGAAGATTGATAGAGCCATCTTGAAACTCGAGAAAACAAACTAGGAACAAAACGACATGTTTGAAAGCAAAAATTGGCTAAGTTCTCTTTTCCTCCTATTTACTTTTCTTTGTGATTGAATGCATTGAGGACAATGCTTGACTTAAGTTTGGGGGGGGAGGAAATAGGAGAAAATTTCGAACTTTTGATTGAAATTGCTCAAAATTTTTGCAAATTTGGATAAATTTTGAATTTCACAGCTTCTGTTCGGTCCGAACAGAGTCTTGTCCGGTCCGAACAGAGACATTAAAATTGGATTTTTGCCTAGTTTTGTTTGGAAATTGAATAGATATGCCTAGTTTCTCTCGATTTGGATTTTAAATGATGAAACTCACACTTGAAACTGTTTTGAAGTCAAACAAACCTTTTCTTCAAGTACCCTAGAACGTTTTGATATCTCATGATTAATTTTTGCACCAATGGGCCGAAATGAAAATATTTTGAGAAAATTAGAACTCGATCTTGGATGCTTAGAATTGTTAGATCAATTTTAGTTGATTCTCATAAGTTTTTACCGAGTGAACTGATTCGTGTTTGACAAACCTTTGTTTAAAAAGAAATTTATCGACTTCGGAAATTATGAAATGAACTTGGACTTGTTGAAAATGCTTTTCATCGCTTGAATCACCAACAAGCAATCTTAATGGGACAATAAAATCAAAATAGTTGTGAAAACGAGGATGCACCGAGGCCTTTTTCCACCAACTCAACCACAAATTGGAGGGTATTGGATTAATTACAAGTTGTCGGGAATTATAACTCAAAGCTCTCGAGGTATAATTGGGTAACTTGTAATTAATTTCTACCGGACCCGGTGCGAAAGCATTGGTAAAGGAGTTGTTGAGTATTATGGCCCAAGTGTACCGTGGCCATAGTCGAGCAACACCCGTCCAACCTCCCTAGCGCGTCATGTGCTAGTAGCAAATTCAAGGCCAATGACACCGCATTATATCCTCTAGGGTGTAAAGCCCCACGACTCGACTTGCACAAAGAAAAAAATTGGTGAAAAAGGAAAAAAAGTGAAATTGTTTTAAGAGAAGTTCATTATAAAATTTCCGACTTTGATAAAGGACTTTACAAACTTTTGTGAAAAATGAAAAGGAACGGGTGATTGAAATTGAGATCGCATTTGAAATAACAAAGAGAAGCTAGAGTTCTAAAATTTAAGAGAAGATTTCATTAGGACCAAGAGTTGCATGAATTAATTTGTAGAACACTAAACTTGGTTCTTGAAATTAAATTTTTGTTTGACTTATTTGATTGAAGTGTGAAAATTTTAGGCAAAGCAATTGGTTTCACGACATTTCTTGGTTTGAGTTACGACTCAATGTTTAAAGCTTTAAGTACAGTCCAAAATTCTAAGCTTAGGGCGTTGCTTGAGGACAAGCAAAGTTTAAGTTTGGGGGAATTTGATATCGTTATTATTTGTGGGTATTTGGACCGTACTTAGCACTCAAATCATACTCAAACCATTCAATTATTTGATAAATTGCTATGATTTTCTAGGAATTGGCTCTACCGTCGTCTTTTCTCTTATTTTCAGGTTTCTCGACGATTTCTAGTGGATTCTCGAATATCAGATGGATTTTGGCACTTGGCATACGCTAGACGACTCATTCCTAGCACTTGGAGGCAACATCAAAGCTACTACTCGGATCGAATGGAGTTTTGCTCGGACCGAAGGCATCTTTACAGAACAAAATGAGAGTCTAAGGAAAGCAAATGGCTAAATAGAGTCAACATCATTGTAGAGCTCAGCCTAAGCTTTCCAACGGCTTTTGAATCACCTAAATCGGAGTCCGGACGAAGGAGATATGACCAAAATACAACAGATACTCAAAGCTGGAGTCTCAGTTCGACCCGAACTGAATCTGTTCGGTCCGAACTGAGGCTATTTGGTCCGAATTGAGCTGTTTTGACCCGAATTAGCCCTGTCCAGTCCGAACAAAACTTGTCCAGACCGAACCGAGAGCCGCCATGGCATATTTGGAAGGGTTTTCACGCATGGAAACTCGATATTTTGGTATGTCTTCTTGCCATAGCGCCCCAGCCTCCTTTCCAAGCCAGAAGACCACTATATATTCACCCCAAGGCCTGAAGGAAAGGCATTCTACCCTCCATAACACAATTCCACCTTCCTTAGGTGATTCCACCATTGATTTCATCGAGCAACCAGATTCTTGAGGCGACGGCAGCAAGGAGAAGGTTGGAGACACGCCTTGCAACACCCCACTGCCTTTGATGATTGAAGATCGAGCATAGAAAGACAACTTGGTTTATTCTTCCTATGTTTTTATCTCTAATTTCCATGGGCTTGTATCTTGTGATTTCTACTCTTGTTATTGTTTGTTTTAGTACTATGTTAGGCTAAATATATGTTGTCTTAGGGTATGGATGTAGTTTAGGTTTAGTTTGATGTTATGACTTGATATGACTTGATGTTTTGCTTTATGATCTATTTATTGAGTAGTATTTTAATTGCTTGTTTAATTCCCTTGTTTTGACCTGATTTACTTCTAAATAAAGGCCTGTTTAGTTAAGTTACAAGGTTAGGTTAAACAATTAGGATTAAATTAAGTACTTGGGATAAGTCGAAGATTCGAAAGAGGAGATTAGCTAGCACTGAAAGGTGTAGTTTCTAAGTTGGCTGAAAGGCAACTTAGATATCCCTAAGAAAACAAATAAATAAGACATAGGTTAATTAAAATACCGACACGAAAGTTTAGGTTTAATTGGTCTATGTGGGCAAAGTAGAGACCTGTACTAATTTCTAGTCCAAAAGACGACAGTTGAGGATTAGGTAATGTAGCTATAGCCGATCTGAGCCCTTCATAAAGTTAAAACTCAAGTTGTATGGTCATAACTCAACATACCAGCCTCTGTTCGGACCGAACAAGTCGTGTTCGGACCGAACTGACGGCCTATGCTTAGATTTGTTGTTATTTAACGCGACAGCGAGCGATCCAGCAAATCGAGGACTAAACCTAAGTGAATCCTGACCCCTAAGACGCCTTATTATACTTGAAAAACCCCCAAAATCTACTTACTTTAGTTTACCTTATTATTTAGAATCAAAACAACCAAAAATATCTACTTAATTGCATTGTTATTTACAACACTCTCACCCTTATTTTATTGTCTAGCTTCATAAAAAGAACAAGTCCAGTAATCGTTAATCCGTCCTGTGGGTTCGACCCTAAGCTTAACTCCGAACGACTAGTGAGGTTAGGTCTAGGTTTATAAATTTATTTGATTCCTAGGTTTAAAGCCTTCATCAGATACTCTCCTTTAATTGCATTTAAGTTGGACTCATATCGAGTAATCAAAAGATAACCCATGGGATTAGATTTTGCATTAATTAGTTTCATTTTCATATGATCTTTTTGATATAATTAATTATAACCATTCGCAATGGTATATAATTAATTAACCATCATATATTGCATTCTACAATGCAAATAAACTAATATCAATGCACTATTGATTAAGAACCTTTTATTTGTGTGACCCTCGAGGATTTATTGGCCATGAAAATTAAATCGTTATTTATTTTCAATAATCTAAGCAATATCTAGAAACACGTTATGATTTTCAATTAACATAAATAAATACAGTACAACTCCAATATTTCAATCCTGCATAAGAAATAAAGTAACTCATTATTTTGATTCTTATGTCACATGATATCATTGTATAATCCAAGATAGGAATATGTCATTCTCCCTAAAGGGGTGGCTTAATTAAGGTTTAGCGGAAGCAATTATGGTTTTAGACCGGTTTGGTATGAACTATCCTAACACAATTCAATTGGTACCCAATACAAGCAAGCACACAAGCAATTCAAGTAGCAAGAAAATAAAGAGATAGAGAGAGAGAGAAATTGAACACGCGATGTGATTACGGAGTTCCGACCCGCTAGAAGAAGCTAGCCTTAGTCGTACGTCTCCGGGAGTTTCGCTACCACCAAAGGGTGCGCTCCGTTCAATTCCAATAAGAACGGGTCTACAACTTCGAACCGAATCACCTCGTCACAAGGACACTCGAGGCGGATCGGCCTAACTCGAATGGCACAACGGCCTCAAAGGAGAAGAGCTCTCAACCTATTCCAACCTACACCTAGCGACAATGTCGGGGTGGTGGTGTTTGAGGCTACTAAATCTCTCAAGATGGTCTAGCTATGAAAAGCTCAAGTGG
This sequence comes from Rhynchospora pubera, assembly GCA_028095005.1. Classification (NCBI taxonomy): domain Eukaryota; kingdom Viridiplantae; phylum Streptophyta; class Magnoliopsida; order Poales; family Cyperaceae; genus Rhynchospora; species Rhynchospora pubera. Next base: position 66,214,362 of record CM051461.1, on the reverse strand, counting down.
GAGAGTATCCCTATGCACAAAGGCTCTATTCTGGTCAAATTTTGCAAAGCAAAGCTCTCTAACTCGTTTTTTTTTTGAGAGAGAACAAGGGGTGGATATATATAGGGCTCGAAAGGAGCAGTTTAACAGCAAAAACTAGACACAGCGTTGTACAACGCTGAATAGCGTTATACAACGCTGGAATATGACCGTTGTAAATTCTAACGGCTCTTTAATATAGCCGTTGGTCTGTCAGAGCGTTGTGCAACGCTATTTGTCGTCGCACAACGAAGGAGTATATAACCAAAGGAAAGCTCCGACAATTCCGTTGGAAATTGTCAGAGCGTTGTTTGCCACTGAATGGCGTTACACAACGTTAAAGGGAGACAAAAGGGAACAACTCTGACAGATTCAACAGAGCGTTGTACAACTCTATATACCGTCACACAACGCTAACGTTACCCAACGCTATCGAGCGTTGGCCAACGTTACCCACAACTTTACATGTAAAAACAACTGTTTACATTAGACAGCGTTGTCTGAACATCGATGCAGCGCTGTCTGAACAGCACAGCTAACTTGGGATTTATGTGGCGTTGTGCAACGCTATATGGCATTGCATGATGGTACTCAGAAATTTTCCAAGTTTTTAACTGCAGCGTTGTACAACGCTACTAAGCGTTGTACAACGTTGTGAATCAGCGTTGCCTAACTCTATATAGCGTTGTGCAACGTTGATTCACAAAAGTATGAATTTAGCTGTTCTAGCGTTGTGTGCCACTATCTAGCATTGTACGACGCTAGGTCTTTGAAAACAAGATTTTGCTGGTTTATTGAGCTTTTCGCTATCTAGACCATTTCAAGGATAAACAAGGACTAAAGTATACCTTCTATCCTAGTCTAAACTAGCCTACAAGCTCTCCAAATACTTGATCTTGATCTTTCTTAAAGATTTTATCCAAGTCTTCATAAATTGCATCTTCTTCCTATAAAACTCAAAGAAGATTGTTAAATGCCAAATGATGTTGTTTTGTAATCGACAAACCTAGAGACGTTTAGTACAACACAGATTATATATTTTTTTGACCTAGAGTTGATTGTCTAATTTGCATGCATATAATCCAATTCAATCAAGGGGTCCAAACAGATATTATCACTCACTAGGTATATTAATGAGGGACATACAATTTTCTTGATGAACAACTTTTCCCCCGCACAATTCAAGAGAACATAAATAAAGTCCATATAGCAGTCCTTTCAGGAATGAACGTTAGACGATATTTATAGAACCTATCCTCATGTGAAAAAGTTGAACAATCTCAAACTCAAAATCAAACTCATATGAAATAAATGATGACACATAACACAATTCATATATTTATTTCATTAGGTCATGTCCTGTGCTATGATCCAATAGCGTACACATATGCAATTAAGTTGGTAACTCCTTACCTATGATTTGTAGAACTTAATCATCACTTAAATTACATACTAATCTTATATGATAATTAATGTTTCTTGTTAATTATTAAGATTATGGACAATTTAGATTTATTATTGTCATTCTAATGAATGATTCACAGAGATCTACAATTCAGATCCTCAACCTAAATGATCTGTCAATAATAAACTTTAGGAACAAATGATCAAATATCATCAATAACATAAATTAATATTTAAGTCATTAAACTATTGACTTCTAGGACATAACTCCAACAAAAAGTGACCGGTGCCGATGATCGAAAACCAGACTGAAAGTGAAACTAAAGACCTATGACATTTTTATTGCATATTTTATCACCAAAACACAAAAAATTGTTACTTGTTTGTCTTTATTTTATTTGCCTCTTAGTTGATTGTCTTTTGTTAATTGTTAGTTTAAACCAAAACCCTTCATTTGATTTTCTAGATTTTGTGAATAAGTTAGATTTAATACTCAATCTACTGTCCCTGTGGATTCGACCCCTAACCACATCCAACGATTTACCATACGCTTGCAATATTTTTAGGACCAAATTAAGGTATTATTAGCTACACATCAATAAAATTAAAGAATATAAAAGGTAGAATTGAATAAAATAAAGAAATAAAATGAACACAGATAACAACAATATAAACATATGCAATAAACAAAGTGAGCATATATAAGAAATAAAATGAGCAAGTACAACAAATAACGTAAACATATACAACAACAAAATGAACACATACAAAATATAAGCAAAACAGGAAACAACATGAGATATGAGATTTCAGTGAGTGAAAGAGAAGACAAATAAAAACAATAGGATAATGTAGAAGAGAAAGGAAGAGAAAGAGAGAATGAGAGATCTAAATTAGAAAAAAAAATTATAAAAAACAACTCATAAGGGGGAGAGGAGAGAAACTATATAAAAAAAAGAAAAGGGAGACAACGTGCAAAAGGAAGAAAGAGGGAATGATGCACAGAAGGAAGAGGAAGGAAAGGAAAGGTGAATTGGATGAGGGAGCGTCTTCCTCACACTCGTGCTACAACGATGGCAAGCGATGGCACTCTATACGATTTCAGATAGTAATTTTTGTTTTCTAGTATATTTCTTTTTTGTTTAGTTCTTTTGGTAACGTACTCTCTTGTTATCCTTAATACTTATAAAAGCAGCTAGAGAAATGATTAAACATTTCATCTAAAAGGAGTAAACTTGTCCGATAAAAAGGTGTAAATAATTTTTATATTAATTATGGACCATTGATTTGTGTAATTTGATCTGATTAGTGGTCTAGATCAAGGTTAAAATTTTTATTAAAAAAATTAATTATTACAAAATTAGCTATTTATTAAAAAAAAATTTATTGATTTTATCATATTTTTATTGTCTAACATGTAAAATTTTATATGAAACAAAAAATAATATCAGTATTTTATTTTCTTAATTGCCCATGTATTGAGGGATCTTTTACTAGTATATTAATATAACAAATGTCACAGAAAGTCCTGTAGCTAATTAGAAAAATAAACTTAATTCGTGGGATCATCAATGCTATTGACTAAACTTCTTATTCTGTTTGGATAAACTCGGACAATGTAACAACTAACAAATAAGTGAATAACAATGTTGATTGTCTTTTATTATTTTGCGGGTAAATAAGCCCAAGTGGCCTAGTACGCGTTGGCTCATTGAAGCCCAACAAGTTGAATTAAAAATAGGTTTTGCTGAACTTAGAAATTGATTTTTCTTAGGCGTAATACTTGATAATGGAAATTGGTTAATGATCTGCAGCTTTATCATCATTTGTCATCGCCAAACAGAAAGTGAACACATAAAATAGACAATGTGAACATATATAGTGATCCAAGAAGACACATATAAACAAATAAATTCAATAAAAATAAGTTGAATGTGCATATAAAAATCTGAATAAGAGATGACAATACTTATTTATTTGTAAGTGTTCACTTTTATCACTATATATGTTCACTTTCTGTTTAACGATGGTATAAGGGATGACAAAACTGCAAATGACAGTTATCATTTCTTATTGATAATCGTTAGATTTTGTTTCCTTTTCCTAAAAGATACTAGTTGTCGCTTGGAGTTGATAGACACCATATTTCTATTTAAAATTTTAATACCCAACCACATCAATTGAGTTATGAGTCCAAATTTTCAGTAATCATATCAAAAAAGAACTAAAAGGTTTGCAGCTCTCTACTTGGGTATTTCTTAACTACTTTTTTGTACCAAACACCACTTTCCAATTTGAAAAAAATATATCAATCACCACACCAAATTTACATAAACCATAAAAAAGGAATTAAATAAAAACAAGTGTTTTGTTTTTACTTTTTGTCCTTTCTTACTAATCCTGCATCCAATTTGGCTGAAGTTGAACCATGTATATATTAAGTCGAGGCTTATGAGTAAAATTTGTATGTTTTCGCTTGTAGAATAATCTGTCTGAGTCCTCCTATAGGTGACAATACCATGAGAATAACTCCGAGCACAATGCAGATCTGAAAAGAGAAAAAAATATATAGGCGTTCAATTTTTTAATATCATCCTAATATCATGTCTACTACTTACAGTTCCTTTTTTTTTTTTTGGTGTATGATAGTATTCTACGCCTTACACAACAATAAAGATGACATTTTAGTTTTTTTCTCTTTTGATGAAACACCCATAGGAGATGGTATTTCACTTCGAATAAGTACTTTAGTAAATGGTCATGCTCCATGATTTCATAGCATACGAGGAGGACCGGCAGAACACAGATTGTTTATATAAAATTATACCGATACCTTTTTTACCCAAAATTTAGTGATTATATCCGGAGAAACTTCCGTTTGTGGAATAATTGATCCAAAATAAAATAGATTGCATACCCAATTAGTGAACCAAGAGAGACTATATCTTCTGGGCTTGTAGATAGCTAGCCACATAATGCATGGAAGCTAAAATGAAGGAAAAGGGAAATTTATAAGAAAGCAATATTTATAGATGCTCCAAAATAAGATGCACCCTAGAAAGGGGTTTTGTTATTTGACCAAAAAAAATTGACTTACGAAATATGTTGTTGGTGCAAATGCAAATCCTCCAAAGAACCCAAGCAAGCCACCGAAGAATGGGAAGGTCATACCAATGAACATTGTAAATGCTGCACAAAGAAACCAATTTTATTACCCTATTACTGAAAACACTCAAAAAGTTTTAGCTGATGAAGAAAAATGTTAAAGAATTGCATACCAACATATATGCTCCGAGAAATTAAGCGAAGGCCAAAACTAGGTGGGAAATGTAGCTTTTTAACTAGCACAGTCTCTATCATGTCAAAGACGGGCATTGCATATATCTACAAATACAATGTGAATTTCAGAAACTAAAAAAGAGAGTATGATATTCAATTCAATTAAGGACAACATTCTGGTGCATAACAACAATTAATTTTACTTAAGACTGTTACAACTTAGAAGGCTTAACATAGTTTTTTTTCCGATAGAGTTGACAGTAGCTAGCTGAGAAGGCTTAACATAGTTTGTTTCACATTTTGCTAATTTTCACCTGCAGCTTGCCAAGACCTTCGGTCTAAATATGGGACTTTTGAGTTTAAAAATACATTGTAAATGAAAACAAAGCATTGGGATAGTAGTGAAAATTTTTCTTTTAAAAAGGTAATTTAAATTGAAACCATTTATGTACCTGGTAGCTACCGATGACATGAATGACAACAAACATGTTGGCCATAGCAATGAGCCACCGTGGTTTTTCCAGAGTTATCAAAATATTATCCTCTACATTATTTCCAAAAACCCAATATCCGACCAGCGCGACCGGGAAATAACAGAGTGCAACAACAATATAGGCCACGATGACACCTCTCCACATGGGTTTCTTCGACGGCTTTTCGGGGGTTGAAGGGATGGTTGCTTGGATTTCAAGCACCACATTGTGGCCAGCATAGGCGAATGCCACATCACCCAGAGCACTGAAGAAGTCAAACACTTTACCAGCTGTGCTATGAGCCCTGAAGTCATATGACACATCGGGCTTCCTTCCCTTGTCTACTGAGGCACCCCATGCAATGGTTGAGTAGCTGGTAACATAAATTATGCATATAATGAGTAAGTTTAGTTAAACATAAGATGGTTTAAAAAGCTTTTATATGGTGACCAAAAAATGCTAAACCTATAGCTCATATTTTACCTAAGACATTGATACTACATCCAATTAAGATTGGTTCTCAAAAGAAATTATAAATCATTGAAGCTCTTGGTAGGCACAACAATCAAACAATTTTTTTAAATTGAATTAAAATTGTCAAAAAAGAAACGATTGCTTACCTGAGTGACATGACTGCAGCTGCCAAGGAAACACCCGAAATGGAATTGAAATTGGGAAGCTGAGACAGGATGAAATGCACTGATCCAAATATCATGATGAAGTAGGTTTGTTTGATCTGTTTGCAATCAGGACATACGGCATCATGGAATTTCTTCAGAGATTTTCCTCCAGTGACCATGTATACAATGTTAACACCGACTTCAACAATCAACTGTTGTGGCACGACAATCCATAACCCCAGCTTCTCTCCAAAGGCGTGCTGACCGAGCTCGTGATACCGGTCAAACCTCTTGCCTGGCACCATCTCGTGCATCTCCACCATTTGCCATAGCGTGTACAAAGTGATTATCCATGATAGGATAAGTACTGCTATGCCGGGACCCCTGAGGAAGATACCATGAATAATTTGTTACATAAGAATCACATTACAAAATTCACTGCATTTTTTAACAATGCCAATGAGCCAATAGTATTGTGCCTAACTGGTACATTTGCATGAACACAAATGTAATTTAAAACAAAATGTGAAAACGTTGGGTATCTAACATACCATCCCAGTTCTGACATAGCATAAGGCAAACTGAGCACGCCAGCACCAACCATGGCCGTGACATTGTGAAATGCTGAATACCACCATTTTGCATTACGCGAGGATGTGATCGGGAGCCAAGCATCAAGAGATGCTTCCTTCTCAGACTGCATTTCATTTATTTTGATTTTGTAAGCATCAAAGGTCATAAAAAAACAAGTCACTGTTGCAATGTAAACTAACTTGTGCTAACTTCCAATTATTTGTTGGTGTAGTTAAATGAACTGATTAGAGGTCACCAAAGGCAAAAATGCACTCTAGAATTTATGGAGAAGGTGAGTGAGTCATTTTCACAAGCACCTTATGGGCAACAGAGAAACAGTCACTTGTCCAGTTGTCCTCCAATTGAAATATAAAACACACAGACGTTACCATCAACTAACCAACCATCGTCTCCTTTTGTTTCCATGTAAGCATCGATCTCCTAGGCCTAAGGTTAATAGCCAGTACCTACAAGATATTTCACTAGGTAGGGTTTTTTTTTTTTTTTGTTTAATTGCTAGCTAGGGTTCCTTTGACAATATCGTGTTATATAATGGGTATAGAGGCGATTTTGTCAGCAGTAAATGCATGTGTTGACTTGGGAATGTGAACGCGTTGACAGGTCAATATCGATTTTAATGAATAATGAATCACACTCACACAGTCACACGGCACCGCACAGTACCAAACGTGAAGTCGAAATCCAAAAGCGCTGATAACAACCTCCAAGCCTCTCAGCTTGACAACCACTCTCAAGATTTCTTAAAAAAAGGAATCTCCAAATTCCAATCCTCTTTTACACAAGTCCAGTTGGGATAAGTGATTTTAAACAGTCAACTACCATTTTCAAAAGTTCTTGCTAGGTTGTTAATTTGTTATCCGAAAAAAAACTTAAATTTTATCAATTGTGGGTAAAATTTTTTTAGTATAGTGTAATGTATAGTCATTACATTACAAAAGTTAGAAAATACTTATAGTGGCCATAAATGGGTATTATCTTGAAATTTTTGGATTTTTATTCTCAGGAGCCTCAACTGGAGATCGAGTCAAAAGTGTGCATAACAATTTTCAAACTCTCATTTTCAATCAATTCTACTAGGCAAAATATTAATTTTGAACTATCAACATTGAATTTTATAATTATTGCTCTGTTCTTATCGATATCACCATTATCTTACTTGTAATTTGCTAAGACAAAATAAGCGGTAATCTCCATCACACCACATATTTATGCATTAAATATTAACTATATGATGGGGCAAGGTTGTAGCTCTGTTGCAGTAATAGAGATAGCATACTCGTGAGGTTCTAAGAAAGATAATTTTTTTTTAAGAAAGCCAAACTGAAAAAGCAGGATTTGTCCACATATGCAAGAGCATTACACGGTCACCATGTGTCCATGTCCATAATCCCAAAAAATCTGAGAACTATCAATAGAGATGCTGACTCATTCTTCCATTTGTCAAATTAGTAGCGAACTCGAACTGAATAGTTTTCTTTTTCTTTTTATTATTATTCACAAGATTCAGGTTTACTACCGAGTTCCAAGAATTCCGTGACAACGGATCGGAACTTCTTTTCTCGCCTTTTTTTCGTTGGGTATTTTTGGAACCGAAATATAGTCATTTTGACGTCACGTTAAGTCATATATATGTTAGATCATTGGAGGTTGATTTATGTCGCTTTGGTTACCTAAAGCGACCAAACAGACTTCAGCTTCGACTAGTATCGTGAAATATATTATTTTTTTTTAATTAAACGATGCAAGTTCTGCCTCAAATATTTATTGCATTGAAAATGGCTAGTTTCATTTCGGAAACTCCATGCATGATGCATGTACCAGAGTGTTTTTTACCATTTTCAAAATTACAAAAAATAGTTATAGAAGTTTTCATTATGATACAGGTGGAAATTACAGAATTTAGAATTAATGCCGAGCACGCATTAGATTGATGAGAGAGGTTGAAAAATTGTGTGGACTATGGAATGGTCAGAGAAAACATACATGTACATATCACTGGAGTGATGCATATGATAGAAGAATTAATATCAAATGATGGGATGAAGAAAATGTTAATTTACTGAAGTGAATTATACATATTCAGCTTAATTATTTCTTTCTGTCTCTGTTAATTTAGCAAACAAACTTTTGCAAAAGGCATCGCCAGCAAGTGAGTTTAATTGAAATTAAGTAGAGGTAAACATTGAAAAAGGAAAAGAGGTTTTAATTGAGTAGAGGTATAAATAAAAGGCTAAAAGCAGGACCTTGTTAGAAGCGAGATAGGCTTCAGGAGGTGATGGCGCTTGAGTCCCCATTCTGATTAATTTATTAAACGCTTATTACTTAGCAGGAGAGATGACACCGGCCCTAGCTAAGATTTAAGATCGAATAAGATAAAGAGGAAGGGAGGAGAGAATTAATTTTAGGCGGGAATGAGAGATGAATAACGTTTCGTTCGTTTTATACAAGTTTGAGACTTTGAGCTCTCTTGAGTGCATCTCACAATCTCAGTCAGTCTGCATATGTGGGAAACAGCCATGAAGACGCCAAGAAATTGCAACCGTTGACTCTGACTCTCGATAGCTAGGCCTGCAGACGGAGGATTCGTCCACGTGATTCCGTGGCTGTTCCGTTCTAACGGAACGACTAACGGTACAGATTTATATTTCGTTTCTGAAACGGAACGGCTAACGGAACGGATTTCGTCATTCGTTTGTGTGGTATATAGTTCAATTTTAGTCGTTCCGTCGCGTTCCGTCCAAACGAAACGGCTAACGAAATTGCTGGTATGTACCGTTTCTGTAACGGAACAGATAACGGAATCTCTATTTTCCGTGTCCGTAGTGGACGTTAGACAGGCCTATCGATAGCGAGTTAGCGACAAATCTTGTAGACTTCATCAATCATCATATCTTGGAAATGATTTTTTTATTTTCCTTTTTCAAGTCCACAAAGACTCCCAGCCGTCAGATTCTGAACTGACGGATATTATATATGTCCGAATTAATTATACACTCGATTTTTTTCAAAAGTGATTGTCGACATAAACACTTACTATTTTATTGTATCTCCTCTCTACTCACTCTTCATTCTCCACGTTTACAACTTACAAGGCAAATTTACAAGCTCTTAGCTGTATCTGTAATTCTGTAATCTGTATGCAGATAGCCAGATAGCAGTAAGCACATGATCTGAATATTATACTATATACATATATAAAGGGAACACAGCCACACAGGACAAGGAGTAAGGAGTACGAAGGATTTCGGATCTTCTGTAGCGCTCTCTTACGTGGTAGAAACAGTGTTTCCACAGTTTTCACTTTTCAAATATTGTCTGAATAGTATTTTCGATTGTTTTTTACAGCTTTTGTATTTAATGTTTTGAAATTCGCAAAATATATATAGATGGATCGCGCAACTCGCGAGATTCCGCTAGAATATACGGTTGATGGATCTTCTGTTACAACTTTTGTACATTCTCCACTCGTTGCTTAGGTGTTTCATTGTTTTTTTAGGAACCCAATTTAACAAAATATAACATGCATGTTTAGGATTTAATTTTTGTATAGGTTTTAATTCTTTTATTTCTCTTTCTCCATGTAAATAATCGTTTTATTAATAAAATCTGTCGGTCTGGCCCTTAATTTGCTAACCGTCCCTTAAAATCTGTCGGTCTGGCGCAACCAATGCGACGCACACCATTTATAGTTTTATTATTAGGTTTTACTTGACCCTTTTGTTACGATCAATTTATTTTCACCTATCAATAGAAAAAATATTGACTATTCATTCAAGTCGCTCTAATTTCTACATATTTGATAAGAAAACAGCGGTTAGATAACTGAATCACGCATCCATCATTCTAAATAATTTTAGTTATGTTTCCATAAGAAATATTATAGAACAGTACGTAGAATAACATACCAAGGACCAAAACTGGGAGCACAATACTTCAGAACACTAAGCTTTTTCCATTTTATATTGGACAAAAAAGTCTTATATCTAACTTACCGACCGTTGCGAACACTACATATATTTAGCCTAAAATTTAACAGGTATCTTGATAGAAATTAAATATTAATTGGATGTATTTCTATGTCCTGACTCAAAAAAGTTACTTTAATTATTTTTTTATTAACTTACAAAAAAAATGAATATATAAGTTTATATGCATTGTGAAATAACCAAGCGTATATTGGTACACTAAGCACATGTGCATTGTGGTCTGTGGAGTGGTGATTTTAAGATATGCGTAAACGGTTTATGAAACATGTTTTAAAAGTGAACTTATATAAAAAAAAAATTAAAATGAAATAGAGCGGCAAATCGGCAATGTGGTAGGTAGTACTGTTGAATTGCACATTTAGATACTTTGATTGCTGCGTATGCTTTCCGCGTAGTCATCAACAGCTAATAATTATATTTTATTTAATGTCAGGGTTGTGAACACAAATGTTGAATTCGGATTTTTGCTCAGGCTTGTAATACTGCGCATACATTCATTTTGTGTCCACAAAGTAAAAAACTATATTATATAAAAAAAATTCCTATTACAGAAAACGATCGATTTAATATTTTCAAAATGTGTTGGAAACATTCAGGAAAGAAAGATAAATTAAGAAACGGGCCCGAACAATTTTTTCTTTCCGACTCTGAAACAATAAAACATTGTCAAATTAGTCTATTAGATGGTAAATAATAGTCAATAGTTCACTGTTTGCGCATTCTTTAGGGGGCGTTTATTTGTGTAGTAAGGGGTTGCATAAGTTAAGGATGCCTAAAAGTATTTATGTAGTGTTATGTAATAGATGTTTGGTTGTGTAGTAAGGATGACTAATTTAATGCATGCATATATTAATGTCAAAAGATTAAAATGCCCTTATATTCATGCCTTTAATTAATTATTATTATTATTATTAATTAATATTACTTGTTAAATATTATTAATTATAATAATTAATATTTATTTTTAATTATGATTTTTAATAATTATTGTTGCTTATTAAATATTATTATTTATTAATTAATATTAATTATTTTTAATTATTAATTATTAATGATAATAAGAAATCATTATATTATTATGAAATATTATATTATTAATTATTAATGATAATAAGAAATCATTATATTATTATGAAATATTATTAATTATTTGATAATAAAAAATATTATTTCTTAATTATTATTATTATTAAATCATTATTATTAATAATTAATATTGCTTGTAAAAGTATATTAATTATTATTATTATTTATTAATTATAATAATTAATATTTATTATTATTTATGAATTTTTAATATTTATCGTTACTTATTAAATATTATTATTTATTAATTATTTGTTAATTATTATTATTAATTATTTCTAAGGGGTCTTGTTGGGAAAAAAAATTAAAGGGTACCATGCATAACTTATGCAACTTATTTAGGTTGCATAAGTTATGTACTCTTAAGACATCTTATGTAAGAAGTGTTTGATGACTAAAGGATACATAAGTTATGTACTCTTTAAGTCACAAACAAACGGAGCCTTAGTAATTATGGCTCCGTTTGGATGGCTTCTTCCCGGTATAAGGAATAAGAAATAACTACTTTTTACCAATAAATTTATTTCTAACCATCCAAACTCTTCACAAAAGTTACACACTTCCCAATAAATTTACCCCTTCCCAATAAATTTTTTCCCTTCTTCATTCTTCCTATCTTATTCTCAACGCATCCAAATGGAGCCTATATCCATAAGACCGTAATAGAAATGAAAATACGTCCCATTCCAACATTGGGGAAATTTTACATGAGGTGTGCGCAGTTCCACTTCCCAACATTGGGGAAATTTTTTTTACTTCTCCAAGGATTTGTTTGCGCAATATAAAGAAAGTTTTGGATCATATATAGTGCCAATTTCAAAAGATAAACATGTATTAAAAAAAGCAAAGGCGTTGATTTGTCGAAAACAACGAAGTCGACAGTTTTGACATATGTTTAGAGTTAAATTTAAAAAAAATAAAATTGGGAAAGCTTTTGGGTATATTATTGCTCTTTATATATTGATTGTGTATCAAAATTAATGCAATTTAAAAGTTATTTGTTAATTGTTATCTAATTTATCAGAGGCCATCAAGTCTTGATCGTTGGAAAACTCGAGTCCTTTAATAAACAGTAAACATTGTATCAAATTTCATATATTAATGAAGAACATTTAGTTTACTTAAGCCCTGAAGCTCCGTATGATTGCCGCGTAATTAACAGGTACCATTACCAATAATAAATATTAGGGTCAATGGAGAAAACACAAATGGCCGATATATATGGGGGAGTTGACGCGGCTGTCTTGCTCCGCCTACAATTAATATCACTGCGCGTTCACAAAATTATTAAATAATAATTAAATTTAAAAAAAAAAGAAATGAACGGCCGACTACGGATAAGTCTAAACTACTAATGATCTCACAATTTTCAAATTCAACTGATAAGTGTTAATATATGTTCTTAAAATAATTGGTATGATGACTCGGAAGAAGATCAGATGAAAAACACGTTAATTAACAATTAATAATTACTCTTTTGAATTAACAGCCAAAAAAGACCTTTAAAAAGGTAATATTCAATTGCATTTCGTCGATCCCTTCTAATTAATCCGTCGCCGAACTGATCACTACACTGCACATGAGAGGAACCGCTAACTAGTTAAACAACTTATAAATGTACTTTAAAATCCTATGGAAGAATTTAGATCAGAATATATAGAACATATATTATTATTTTTTTTATACCTCATTTAAAATTTTACCGTGAATTTTCCGCAATCTAAGTTAGTCAATTCTACAATATCGTTGCATGATCCATGTTCTTGTTATTTCCCAATAATTAAAGGAAATAATAATATTCAAAAGTAGTTCGCCTTAAGACGGTGTTGATCATTTAGTTATTTTAATTCTTTTCTCACGACTACTAGTGCCAATTTTCATCTATCAAACCAAGAAACTATATACTCTTTCATATTCTTAACTCATTCTTAACTCAGTTAAGAACAAGTTAAGACACCAAACGTGTCTTAAAATTAAAATAATAAGATTACTTAACTGCTGACTGGACTATTAAGTTAAGAAAAAATTCGCTGACATGACATCTTAAACTAAGACACTGTAAGTGGTGTCTTAAATTAAGAATTGCGGACTCCTTGATGTAATTTACATCGTTGCCCTTTGTCCTCTTCGTCCCTTCGTTCGGAAAAAAGGCTTTTCTAACTTTTGTGCCGCTCGTCCAAGAGAAAATGTTCTAATTTTATCCAATATCGCTGCCCCTCTCTTCCAATGTCACTGCGCCTCTTCATAGAAACGGTACCCTCTTCTCAAGAAAAAAGTCGTTTGCATTTTTTTTTCCAATTTCGTTGGGGCTACGAAGACAAAAGACATTGGAAGCAAATTTGTACCTTATCTGTTTTGCTTGTCCTTTATTCTTCACTCAACAATGCTCCCCTCTTTTCAATTTTCTTTTCTTTTTTTTGTAAAGTGGCAACTGAAAAGGCTTGAAATTCTATTTGGATCGAGTGGATGTTAATTGGGTCAAATTCTATTTGGTAGTCTTCTAGTCATCTGATATTGAAAAGAAATTTTTTCAATTAGTTTTTTTCTCAAATTACTTTTAGAACGTAGTAGTCTAAATCCGAGTTTGTTTGATCATAAAAAACAATCACATAAAAAGAATGTATAATGTACTTTGTCAACATTAATAATAGTTCTTATTATTTCCTGAAATAAGTAGTGAATTGTCATTTGGTAATAACAACTTTCCTGCCGAAGTAAACTAAAACAAGAAATCTCGATGGATAATTTGGTCTTTTTACAATTTACACCTCATATCTATTCCTTAAAATTCTTAAATTGCATACCAAACACAACTTAATTTTGGAGTAGTAGGGTGACTTAACTAGTTACAATTCTTAACTTACCATACAATTTAAGTTCCTACCAAACAACTTAAGTGGGACGTTACTTTTAGTGTTTGATTAAATGATTTTTTGACATATATAGTCAAATTAAGCACAACTAAGGGATAACGAGAGACACGTAGGATTAGTCAACTGCCGAGCCCTCTTCCTGCATTTACACCTGCATGACTTTTTCATAAAGTGATGCATAATTTGGTTTCCTTGGAAAACCTACTTGTCTATGCGTTTGGATAGGTGTGGGAAGAAGGAAAGAAGAAAAGAAGTGCGAAGAAGTATTAAAAAGTGTGTAACTTTGTGAAGAGTTTGGATTGCTTATAATTTTTTTTCTTCTTCTTTCTTCTTCTTCTTCTTTCTTCTAACGATCCAAACGCACATATATGAGCCTTGTTTGGATGGGGTTGGAAGAAGGAAGAAGGAAGAAGGTCCAAATTTATTATAAACAATCCAAACTCTTCACAAAGTTACACACTTTCCAATATTTCTTCTCACTTATTCCCTTCTTCCCACACCTATCCAAACGGAGTCTAAAATTTAGCTAGTACTTATTAATTTAGCGGCTCGCATTGGACAAAACAATATTGGCAAATATTTGTAGGATGATGGACTGTCGTGAATAAATAAAAATTGGAAAACCATGTGCGAGTTTTTGTAATCTGAGGCTCCGTTTGGATAGGTGTGGGAAGAAGAGAAAAAGGAAAGAAGTATTGGAAAGTGTGTAACTTTGTGAAGAGTTTGGATTGTTTATAATTTTTTTTCTTTTTTCTTCTTCTTCTTTTTTCCTATATCCAAACGCACCCTGAGAGTATAAATATTTATATTATAGATTTTGGAGGAAGAAAAACTAAATTTTAGGGAACTAGATTATTTTCTGTACTCTCTAGAGTTTATGGACAGAATATTTTAGAAATATTTGTGACACAATTTTTCTGTACTTTTCTAAAATATACATCGAACCTCTTTAATTTATTATTAAATAAATAGTATATATTTTTACCATTGCGCCCGTCGACAAAAATCAGTGCAATATGCTTTTACCTTTTTGACTCTCTACCACCAACCTTTGGAAAAATTTCGCACGAGACGTAATCTTCCACTTCCCAACTTTGGGGAAGTGATTTACTTTTCCAGTGAATTTTTGCGCAATATATTCCTGTAAGGAGTATTGGAGGTTATTTTCAAGCTTAGTTTCTCAGGCTCCGTTTGGATAGGTGTGGAAAGAAGGGAAGAAGTATCGGGAAGTGTGTAACTTTGTGAAGAGTTTGGATTGTTTATAAATTTTTTTCTTTCATTCTTCCTTCTTCTCAACGCATCCAAACGGAGGCTCAGAAAGAATCTTTGAAAAGTTTGATCTAAAAAAGAAACTAATAATAGTCAAAGCAATTATATAATTTCAGAAATATTTTGAAAATGGAATTTGGGGGACATCCATAGAATTGTGACACAATTTTTTTTTTTTGGAAAAATTAGATATAACCCCTACAATCTTACTCATCTGGATATAACCCCTGTAATTTTCAAAACTGAATATAACCCCTCTAATCTTGATTGTATTGGATATAACCCCTTTTCATTAAATCTTATCATATTTAAAATTTTAAAAATCATCTTTTACATATTGTGACCAATTTACCCTTATTGCCCTGTCTTTATTCCACAGTCCTTTCGTATTTCTCTCCTTCCTCTAACGAATTGAAAGAACAAATAGCAGTTCAGTCGTAAAAGCACACCATTGGATTCTAGTTACGTGTTAATCTATCATTCTAGCTATTTATTATAAAGCAACATTAAAGATCCTCAGCGAATTGTAGGAACATTTTTAACTTGAAATCTAACAGATTGGACGAAGATAATGCTCGCTTATTTTATATTCTATACAAACGTTTCTCTGCTTTTTTGGAAGCCTGCAAATGCATACTGCTTTGATACAGTTATCCACTCAAATCACTAATAACCTTCGTCGGTTAGGAAAAACAATATGGTAAATTATCAACTTGAAACAAATGACACAACTACAAAATTTGTACAATCTATAATCCGATTTGAAAATAAAGAAAAAACATATTTTGTCATTGCTTCATTTTTTTCTTTAATGTCGCAGGAGAAAGGTAGGAAGAATACGAAATAGCTTTGATTTGAAGGTGACAAAACAAGGGTGTTTTGGTCATAATATGTAAAAGATGATTTTTTACATTTTAAATATGATCAGATTTAATGAAAAGGGGTTATATCCAACACAAACAAAATTAGAGGGGGTTATATCCAGTTTTAAAGATTACGGGGGTTATATCAGATAAGCAAGATTGTAGGGGGTTATATCCAATTTTCCCATTTTTTTTTACCCCCTTAGTTTTCAGCATTTTTTTTTAAAGCTACAGATATTTAAAAAAAAAAAAGAAATGAAATACAAAGATACCAATCAGCGTTACGTACATATGCCATGAGCATGTTGCTTCAATTGCAATTTTTAGACAACCTATATGGCTATATCACTGGCAGAGTGGCAGACTGGCAGTTGCATGGTGGCATTAATTAATTCCCTGTATTAAATCGTTACCTGAAAAGAGGGGTGCTATTATAGCCTAGTTAGCGTGACTTCGCCACTAAATTAGAGTTGACCCAACAAGTCCGCTTCGGCGGTTCGGCCCACTAAGCTGCTTATCTGTCTCGCATGATCGTATTGTATTTGATTGACAATAGTTGATAGGGAATAGCTGAATAGGGATATTTCATTGAGTTGAGACATATTTAAAGGAAAAACATACACTTCCCTCGCTACAGTCCCACTTAATTCTTTCCTGCTGCAGCACAACAGCCAACAAGATTTAGGACCATAGTAAAAAAAAATAATAAAAAAAACTAAAATATTTTGCTTCTCACCCTCTATATTTGTAAATCATAAAAACAAAAGAGTAAGATTGATGTCTAATGCATTTGATGGAGTCCCGCCTGGCCGTCCAATGTGCTCGTTCTCGAATTTTGAATCTCAAACGACCATCCAAACTATTGAATATAATTTTCATATTAAAATCTAAGTATAAAACAGAAATTTATATTTTTCTATTTTTTACCATTTTTTATTTTTTAAAAAAAATTGCTATTTTAAATGGTCAATACTTGTTTTTGATCGGTGTTTTTCTACAAATCTGAAAAAGTAAAAAATTATGAATTTTTTTATTAAATTTCAATATAAAAATCACATTGAACGGTTTGGATCAGTCGTTTAAGGTTCAAAATTCGAGAACGAGCATATTGAACGAGATCCCCTCGTAAATGCATTAAACTTTAGCCTTACTCAAAACAAAATAGTACAAAAAGTATGTAAATATTGTAAAAGTTTTAATTTCTGTATGAAAAGTGGAGCTTGATATATTTCTTTTTTTTTTTATTAAAGCTTGACATATTTCATCGCCATTGAGAAAGGGAACTACGGGGCCGCGATGTTCGCTTAGATTGAATTCATATATATAAAATCCAGATGGTATAGATATTTTTTTGGACACAATCTCGTAGAAGTCTCTCACAGATCACCGACAATTACGAAATTTGGATCCAAATTCTTTGATACATGAGCAAGGTTTTAAATTGCGATTCGTGCGGTTTGACGATTGGGTGGTAATTTAGCGTTTATAGGTGATAAAACGGTTATGCGGTTTTAAAATAGATAAAATAGTAGTACAATACGAAAAAAAACTAAAATAAAACGGCAATAAAACGCAAAAAATGGAGTTTTTTTAGAAGCTCGTACATGAGATATGTATACACGTTCATTCAATGTTCACAAAATGGAAGAATATTCAATTTAGCAATGATTTTGCAGCAGGGAGCTTGAGGTTCTACCAATAACAGATATTACCAGAAATTGTAGAGGAATATTCTCCTTGTATAGTAAACTAATGATACCCAAAAAAAAAAATAAATAAATAAACTAACACATGTGCTCGAATCAGGAATCAACTTTTCAAAGAAACATTTGATACCATGTGGCTCACTGCATAGGCACACAATGATGCAAAAATGTTGCAAGTTTATTTATTATGATTTCTAAGACAGTAAAATAAATTATTTTTGCACACTTCCTTTTTCTATTTTATCAGAGGATCTTTTTATTAATTACTTAATATTTTGCGAGGTTTGTCCTTAGTGATATGATAAAGTGAGAAGACAAAATTAAACATTGTGGAGTAATATTATAAATTGTATTAATTTAGTTATTTAACTGCATTTTTGTAGTGCCTTTATGAGTAACAAAAGATCTCCTCCTCGAAAATGCGCATACTCTGATAAAAGTAATTAAAAAAAAAAAACACCTGTGAAGATTTATCGATTCAAATATACCAAACTTGAGATATGTCTAAACTAAAAGCCGGCCCGACACATAGATAAAGTTACATGATGATTGATGAATGAACATGAATAAATAATTCTATATTTACTAATCCATAAAATAATAATTGACTTGACTAAACTGGGGAAAGGCATTATTTTAATTAGCAATTTTTGTGCTTAAGAACATAATTTTCATTTTTATTTTTAAATGAAAAATACTGAATTACTGACTTCTAGTAAATTATATCCAAACAAAAACATTCACTTCTATCCTACATTCTAGTGAATGAAATTAGATTATGTCAATACTGTCACTAATTCTAACGAACATGCTAAATATGTACAAGTTCACATTCTTATTATGCTCATAATTACTAAATTTAGATGATCTGAAATGAACCATCACATTTGAATCTGATACAAAATTTAAGAGTCTATTTATAAATTTTCACTGATCGTGCGTCGCTCCATTCAAATTGGATGAATCGAATCACTATCCGAGGTCGTTATATAGTGCCATCTTAACTATAACAACTAATTAATATGATCCCTCGTCATCCTCGTTGCCAAAACTACAAGTTAAGAAGCAACCTTTTCAACATGGGGCCCAAAAAAATACAAAAATTATGAAATTTGAACTGCCCATGGACTTTTGAACCCTCCAAGTGGTGCTGTTGGACTACAAAGACGAGCGAAAACGACCTCGATATGTTTACCAGTATGCCCATTAATTAATGGAGTTATCTTATCCGCGATTAAATTACTTTGTTATTAATCTTATTTGCTCAGAACTTACGAAGCAAACAGAACTAGAGAACATTGCTGTACTGAATCGTACATTTGCACAAAATACACACGCATAGATCACTTAAATTTCCTTGGCATTTAGTAGGATAATTCCACATAACTCTCCTTTTGGTACTATGCAAGTCCAAGCCCGGCCTGTCACTATTTTAATTTCTTTCATTTTCTTTTGGGAACTGTCATTATCAATAATTAATGGTTTTCAAAGTTGTGAAGTGGTTTAGTCTGAATCCACAAAAAATGTGATGTCACTGATGTATTTTTGGCGAGGGCCAACTGGGAAAAGAACATTGTAGTGAACAAGTATATACAAGGAGATAAAACCAAATTTGACTGAGAAAATTGGACGCCAAGTTGCCAAGTTGGTTGTAGGAGTCTGACAAAAGGGTGTTCAGTGGCCGTTAAAATTAAGTAGATTTAAAGTGCTTTTAAGTATATATATATTTGAAAAACAACTGGTGATTACCGTGATAGGATTCAAATTGCTGAAGAAGAGACGAAACACCACGATCCAGATTGCTGGTTGGTGCCAAGGGCTAAATACTGCGCATCGCAGGGAAGTCAGAAATTGGGTCCAAGACTCCTAGTTTTGTTGGAGACAACTGACAATACTGACAAGAGAAGAAAAGGCTAGCTTAGAGACTCAGAAGTCAGAAGTCTCCTCCAACAGAACACAAGTAGTTAACAAAATAGACATTCACAAATCCAGTCCGCATCAACATGACCACCACTGTACAGCGACTGTAACCACTCAAACAAATAGCCCATAGTATTAAGTCTCCAGCCTAGCTATTCAATCCGGCCCAAGAAAAGAATGGTGGAGGTGCTGACCGTAATGGTTGCAGTCTTGCAGACTTTCAGTGGATGTGGATTGATTAAATTTGTGTAGTTGTTTCATAAATCATAACTCAAAAGTAGTGGTCGTAGTTCATTTTCTTCACCTCGGCCTGTAAATTTCGTCCAGGCCTGAAGGCCTCAATTAAAACTTCCCCTATTTCTATCTTTTATTATTTGGAAATTGATTACTGCCATCCGTAGTTTTATTATCCCTGTAATCGCTAAATATAAAGTGAACATATATAGCAAACAAAGTGAGCATATAGACGATCTAATTGAACACATACAAACAAATAAGTTCAATGAAAATAAGTTGAATATGCATGTAAAATTCTGAACAAATGATGACAACACTTATTTGTTTGTAAGTGTTCACTTAGATCTTCTATATGTTCACCTTGTTTGCTGTATATGTTCACTTTATATTTAGCGATGGCAGTGATGACAAAACTGCAGATGGCAGTTATCATTCCTGTTATTATTCCTCGACTATTGTTTCTTTGGGAAGAAGCAACACAACCCTAACTCTCCCTCTCCCTCTCTTTGGCCGATGGCTCACACAAGAGGAGAATTCGGTTTTCTCTCTTGTGTGCGCCTCCACCTCTCTCTCTGCTGCCCGTATTGAGCGATCTTTGTTAGGGTTAATTGGTTAATCGCACGTGAAGGAAAAACATGGAATTACCGATCGTCTCGGACAAACTAGCACTTGTCCTGAGACTTTGGTTAATTTTCTAGATGGACTCGAGGCAACTGAAAGATCAAGGAGGAGACGAGCACGCCACCGACTCCTACGCAAAGGATTCGAACATTCCGGATACAATTTCGGAAGAAGTAACTTCCTACACGTCTTGTTTTAAGTGTTAAATCGTTTGTTTGACTAGATCCGTTATTTGCAATTATTAAATGCTTATTAATCGTTAATAAACAATAACATTGCACAAGGACATGAGTTCCTAACACAAATACACACGGGCCCTGGTGTTGGAGTTGATCGGTTGCGAGTTGTTCCCAGATGCCACAGGAGATTCTGTTCCTTGTTTTTATCTGGAGTTAGTTCGGGTAAGTATTTGTATATATTAACATCAAATCCTACATTAGTAGTAATTTCATTTAAAATATCGAAAGACTTACGAAAAATTTGTAAATATTTGCAGGATGTTTGTTCCGCACATTCAGTGAAGTATAACTGGGGTGCGGCCACACTTGCTATGTTATATCGCAGCTTGGATTTGACCGCCTTGGCAAAAGGCGATCAGAAGGTTTCTGCTTCGTGGATACTGCTTCAGTTGTGGTCGTACACCCGGCTATTACTTTGCCGGTCGTCCGTTACGAAAAATTTCGAAGGTTAGGGTCTGCCGTCAGCTGACAGATGTCCGCCGTACGGGAGAGATCAATATTTTTATAATTTTTACATATATAAAAGAGCTCTAACAGTGTTTCATTTTTTGTTAAAAAAAACAAGTAAAATGGAATTGTAATGATTTGGCAGGCAATGGAAGACACGGCGTAGGTCGAAAAAAGTTAAAGGTCCCGTTCGCAGCGATATTGAGTACGTTCGAGACGTACTTATGAAGATGGAGCATGCACACGTGGTGTGGCGGCCATACGAGGATGAGCTCAGGGAGGTGGTCATGCCTCCTTATGCTCGCTACAAGGAGAGGTTGTACCGCCTCCGCGTGCCATACATCCATTTCTAGGTCGTGGTGTGCCACTATGCCGATCGGGTGATGTATCAGTTTATGTTGTTCCAGGCTGTTCCGCCTCCTCTACATACGGTACGTTAATCTTTTGACATTTGTGATTTAAATTGCAAAATTTATAATATATGAATTAAATATGATCTAAAATAAACAGGATTGGACGAGGATGGAGCAGCTGTTACAGTTTAGGCATACCATATTTCGGCAGAGGGATTAGTAGGATCTTTTCACTATAGAGGTGGGAATGTGGACCGACATGACCTAGATCAAGGTGGCAGAGGCGCGGCCATGGAGTGACGATATTTTGCCCTCCTACGACTGATGGATGAGGATACATGGAGGTGCTCATCTTGTCCCTATTCCGGGAGCAGCAGCAGCACAGCAGATTGCGGCCAAACAGATCACCTACCTTCAGGATGCACCCGAGCGTGTGAGTATGGTAAGTTATTTTATTTTCGATAATTTTTATTTTAAGTATAATTAAAATTAATTGTTTTGTAGATTGGTTACTAACAACAAATAAATAGGTGAAACATATATTGACGGAAGCTCTACGAGCATGTGCATGGGCGATGAAGAAGGGATGCAGATGTGCTAGGAAGCAGTTGCTGAAGAGTTGCAGCACGCAGTTGGAGCTCGTTGGCAAGCCGCACCGATTACCTCATCTTTTAGAGGCGAAGGATCAAGCTACGGACATCGATTCCATACCAGATTCGTCGAAGGATGATCACATGCCAGAGTCCGGATTCGAGGAGCAGCAGTTCATGAGGGTAAGCCAATATTTGTAATATTATTATTTGGTTATTATGTTATTAATAATATTAATACTATTTCTAATATCATTATATGTAACAACCATCTGACTATACTCTACATGACTGGGACACATATTTCGATCAGCCGAGACCCAGTCAGCCTATTGTGCGGAGCAGACGGACTGACAACCACCCAGCCACCCATCCACTCAATTACGGAGCCATCTAGTGATTATTTACCACACCTCCAGGTCCACCCCTAGGCCCATACCCAGACCCACTGATCGAGGCATAAACCAAGGTCAAACAAAATAAACCTTGTACTCGACTAGTCGTTTGTAGTAGAGTAAAGGTGTCGATCCCACATAGATGAATATTAGTATTATTCTTATTAGTTCGCTAAATCTAGACGATAAAAATTGAGAAAAGAATTGATGTCGCAAATAGAATAAATAGAAGAGAAATAAAAGGATCGTTTGGAAAAAAATGTAAATTTAGTCTCCAAGAGTATTCCAATATAGTGAACAATTTCAATAGTTTGGATTGACCGTTTTAATTCTAAATCTCAAAAATCAACTCGATGACAAATGGATGGCACATTAGCCTTCCTCGTATATATTTTTTTGGGCAAAGCGGACAGATCGAATTAATTTGTTTTTTTTTAATAAATATTCAAAATGTTTTAGAAACCCTGATATAACAAAATTATCGATTGATAGTAACTGATTTTACGGTAAGGATGGACAGAGGAGCCGTGTTGTACGTCAGAAGGAAGAAAAGAATGAACTAATCTAAAAAATAAATTTCAGAAGGAACGAACGAAAAACATGATGAGAAGGAAGCGACAAAGATAGTATTGTTAATGAAACGATTTACCATGAATGTTGTAATGGCAAACACAATTTAATGAAAAGTAAAATAAAATGTCACTAATATAATGAAATAAATAACAATAAATATTTTTTTCCATCTGATAGTAGTGTCAAATGATTCACTTAAATTTTTTTCAGATATAATTTCGTCTTCATTTCCATTTCCATTTTCATATCAAGAAACTACAATGACCATTCATTTTTAAAAGGATGAAGGTGATGAATTTGATTGCTTATCGGAACATTTAATTTAGTTTTCTTGTATAGATAAAATTATTTATTATAAGTATAATTACATATTACTTTACTTTTTTTTCTTGTTTGATATAATGAGTTATAGACACTTAACCTAGTGATAATAAACCTTTTGATATTTTTTGTATATATTACTTGTATATACACTTAACCTAGTCAATTGTCCAGGTGTGCTAATTTGTAACGTAGTCCCTTTTATGGTCTTTCTGTATTATTATCATAGTCTTTAGCCATCTTCAATAGTTATCCTTGCTCTTTATATCCAATTTTTTTCGCATTCTTTTTTTTTTTTTTAGGAAAAGGCCCGTAAACTTAATATTTTATTAATAAAAATTTTACAATCAATATTATATATCCATATACACTTTTTTAATTTACGACATCATACAATATCAATCCAAACAACTAACCTATTAATACACACATAAGCAAATAAACTATAATTACATTCCACAATTATTGAAAATTAAAAGGAAGAAAAAAAAAATGAAGATTCAAAAGACTTCCAACATAGAATATCTTCTTCTTCATAGGCTTCTTATTTTTAATGTCGCTTCACCGTCAAATAAGAATAATCATTTTATGATTGTTAAGAAACCTGAAAGAAACAACCACGGAAATCATAATATAATCACGAACTATATATTTATTAAACCGTTCATATAAGAAATGGAGAGAATATCAGAAAATAAGAGTAGAAAAGCGAGAAGCCAAAGAATAGTAAAGAAGAAGAGAAACGTCGAGAATAGAAGATGAGTAGAAAGACATCATTGAACATGATTAACAAATTCTTGAAAAAAGAAGAAAAATTAAAGAGAAGACAAAAATAAAACAGAAAATTAAAAAAATAAATACTAATGGAACAAACTAAACGATGAAAAATAATTATAAAGAAAATCTAAATTCAGATGTGGCGGCGGAGGAGAGGCCTAAGCCTCTCCCCACCGGTTGTGGTCTTCGGTTTTAGAGTTTTTTTTTTCGCTTTTTTTTTTCTTTTCCGAAGAGGCGCGAGCACCTTAATGACTCACTCCCTAACATTTCTCAATTTTTTTGCAGTCATGAGTAGAACCCAAAGTTTGCTTTCATTTTCTCAAACTTTATTTCACAATACAGGTTAATAATTAAAAATAAAGTCAACATTAACTCATATCTCATCGTTCTGTTCATATCATTTTGTCAGTACCTGGCAATATTTTTAATTACAAAAATCAGTGCAAAATTCACGCATTGCACGAAATTTTTTTTTTCTTAATAGCTGTGTTTGGATGGGAGTGAGAATAAGAGAGGGAAGATGAGAATAAATTTATTATTAAACAATCCAAACTCTTCACAAATTTACACACTTTCCAATACTTCTTTTCTTATTTCTCTTATTCTCACACCATCCAAACGGAATCAGAAGCAAAAACAATTGAACTGTGCAACTGAGAATCGACAATGCAAGAACATTATATTGAGTCTATGCAAGAACAATTGGAGATGCTGAGTCCCCTGATTGTTGATCTCTAACACAATTTTTTTCAAAGTCACGACATCATTACATCAATATGGTGATGGGTTTACCTGATAAGCCAGGACGCCATCAATATAGCAGCCACCAGGGTGCTTATATTTCAACTACTATCTGCTGAGGCTATTAACACAATTTTCTCGCATTTGATTTTCCATAAGAAGCGACTGAGAAGAAAGCGACATCAATCAAGAGGGGAGGCGATAGAGAAGGAGAGCAGCATCAAGAGGATAGGCATAGGAGGAGCGAAAGGTGGGAAGGGGTTGGCAGAGGAAGGGGCGGGCTTGACGGAGGAGTATTAGTCGCTTACTAAGGGATCTAGGTATGGGGAAATGGATCGGAGGAAGGGTAGAGGGCGGGGTGAGGTTGGCGGCAGCATGGACAAAAGGATCAGAGGAGGGCTTGGGCTGGAAGGTTGGGGGAGGAGGCCTCGACTGGCCAACGGAGTTGGGGAGGAAATTCGGCGCGCTGGAGAAAGTAGAAAGAAGAAATGAAGGTGGAGAGGGAAGAGAGGATACATGATGAGGCCATTGAGGAGCAGGAATTATAGAGAGATTATCCAAAAAAGAAAGAAAGTACATAGAGGCGGAAGGAGAAAAATATGTGATTCCCAGTACGCTTCAACAATTGAAACGGGTCAATCTGATGATGAAATAGCTCGCCACATTATTATTTACAAACTTTAGTTATCGAAAAAAATTCACCGATCCTATCAACAAATCCTGCAATCCCTTGCCGTGTCGAGTTTTGATTAAAACTTTCGAACCGTCCCACGTCTCTTTATTTATAAATACTGATGAGATCCATTTATACACGGTCTATCTATGAATTTTATTTAATTTAAATTCATAATCCAACCTGAACGAATTTTTCTTCGACCTTAATTTAACGGATTCAACACGGTTATGGCATTGATATAATAAAGTTCTAAAAGGTAATTCGATGCTGAATAGTTCAGGATTTGCGGAATTAATTATTCAATATTCAAAAGAAAACCCTCCAATACGATGAACCTCAATAAAAAAAAATACCAATAAACATTTTTAAAAACCTTTTAAAAAATCCAGTTTTAGAAGGAAGGAAGCCTTTCTTCTGTCCCTCCTGTAATTCAGTAATTGTAAACAATCCAAAAAAAATAATGTGCACAATCTTCCATTTTAAATTACTTTTTTAGGATCATTGTACATGACTCGGGCTAGTACTTCATCATCTTAGTACAAATAGGGCTGTCAAACGTGGCCGAAATGCACGGAACACCTTATACCGTTTACCGTTTCGTTTAAGAAAACGGTACGATATACCATTCTGTTAACCGTTCCGTTTCCAAAACGGTACAGAAATCCATTTTGTTATTCGTTTCACATAAGAAAATACACATGAAACGGTTTGAAAAGAGGCGAAACGGTTCGAAACGTCACAATTTCTTATTCCGTTTGCCGTTTTGTTATTGAAACGAAATGAAAACTGGTGCCGTTATTCGTTCCGTTTCAGTTAAACGGAACGGCACCACGTTGGTGGCAGTGCCGTTGACAGTTCTAAGTACAAAACTATCAAAAACTTTCACAAGGTACCACTTGATTTCATCTCAGAATTGTTGATTAAAAAAAAAAAAAGCCGGAACCTATTGACTCTCTAACATCTTATATTACTTGTCAATAACCAATCCATCGCCACGCTGAAAATCATTTTCATAATCCGAATGTCAAGAAAAATTCATCGCCATGTCATATATAGCTTATTTTCTTTCAGCGATTATTTTTTCGATAATTTGTTTCTCTTAATTTCATCATGTCAGCATTGCTTTACATCTTACATCGATCAAATATACAAATAATTTAAAGATTGTATTTAATAAATGAAAACAATTCCTTATGTGCAACCCTCGGAATTAGTCATACTGCTTTAATTTGTCACACCTAAGGGTAAAATCAA
This sequence comes from Rhynchospora pubera, assembly GCA_028095005.1. Lineage (NCBI taxonomy): Eukaryota > Viridiplantae > Streptophyta > Magnoliopsida > Poales > Cyperaceae > Rhynchospora > Rhynchospora pubera. The sequence goes on along the minus strand of CM051461.1, from coordinate 66,187,047 downwards.
ATTTCTCGCAATGTTGCATTTATTGGATCCAAAGACATTTTTAGTTTTTAAAATCCTATAAATTCCGTGTTACATATCGGTGCATTTTGATTGAATTAAATTCTGTGCACGGGTCTATGCAGATCAAATACCGAATTATCATTGTTAACATTATATGTAACAATGTAAAAATAACGAGGTAAATAACACCCTGTTTCTTAGATAATATTACCATGTCAGAATTTTTTAATGAGTTAAAACGAACTAATTAAGATGGGTTTCTGAACTAAATTCCATTGGATTGATTTTGAATGATAATCTTTACCGTTTAAACTAATTCATTTTTCAAGTCTGTACATACATATATATACACCTTAAATTTATGTCTTCACTTGATACAATTTGAAGGAGTAAAAAGTTTAAGCTTATTTTAATGGTTTGACCTATAACTACTTCAGGAACTGAAAATTTTATATTTTGATATATATAATCAAAATTGCATCACGTACGAAGTAGATTTGCACTAATAACAATGAAAAAAACTTTTTAATTAACTTTTTGCATGGATGTGAATGGTTTAAGCGAGTCGTGAATACAGGCAGCGCTCGTTCAGCAGTACTCGGTCGTATTTGCTTCCTGCCTAAAAATGAGAAAAACGCGTAAACAAAGGGCAGAAATGTTATTAGTTATGACCATTTGGTATTTTTTAAGCGGTCAAGTTTAGAAAATAAAAAAGAAAGAAAGAAAGGTCGGTCGTGTATCTTAATACTTAATTATCTTTCCAGGCCTATAAATTAGATTTGAGTGATTGTGTCAGCCAACACCAAAAGCTTCATTACAATTTCCAAATAAATCAACTCGAGGAGGAAGAAGAGAAGACACTATGGCTTCGTTTGGATACGTGTGGGAAGAAGGAAGAAGAAAAGAAGTGAAGAAAATTTATTATAAACAATTCAAACTCTTTATAAAGTTACACACTTTCCAATGGGTGCGTTTGGATGAGAGAAGAAGAAGAGGAAGAAGGAAGATGGGAAGAAAAAAAATTATAAACAATCCAAACTCTTCACAAATTTACACATTTCCCAATACTTCTTCCCACTTCTTCCCTTCTTCCCACACCTATCCAAACGCACTCAATACTTCTTCCCACTTCTTCCTTTCTTCCCTTCTTCCCACACCTATCCAAACGGAGCATATATATGTATGTATGTTGCAATGTAGCTGGTGACCTTAATTAACCATTATTTTGACGGTCGTCAGCTGATTCATTCTTAAGCGCAGCGAGAACTAGGCGAGATTGCCATTGGAAGATGGGAAATTAAGGATATATATGGCAGAATTGTGCATGGTACGTATGAGGAAGAAACGAAAAGATTTGTTTCTATTTCTTGGGCGTCTCAATTTACATATATAAATGGGCATGCATATCAGCTTTACAAAGTAAGCTCACACTAGCAATCTATGGGTATACATTTTATGAATTATGACTCATTCTTGTTAACTGGATGCATTCAGTTTCAGTGAGTGAAACTGAATCTGTGGGCAGTTAATTTTTATGGGGCCGTTTGGATGTTGTAGGAATTTGAAAAATTTGGAAAATTTGCAATTCCTAAGCATAATTTTATTGAGAAATGTGTAATTTTGTGAAGAATTTGAATTGTTTATAATAAATTTGACATATAAAATGCCCGAAATTTATAATTCCGGCACCATCCAAACAGCCCCTATGTTCGGCCAGCTGATGTGGCAAGGCATCCGTTGACTGGGACACTTGTAAAGTTGTAAGTTGTAACAATTGGTCGTTAGTCGTTACAGGCTTACAGCTGAAGTGAACTGCCAGATTCCTCAGAGGAGGGTGGCCCAAGCCGGGACCCCATTTTATAGAATGGGCCTGGGCTAGGTGTAGAGACGCCCTAATGATGTAATGTTAATATAATAATATGTTATAAATATAATAAATTAAGCTCTTCTCCCCCCAACTTATATTTATATACTAGAGCTGAAGAACCTTAGTTTTTCCAAATATTCATATAGCCTACTAGCCCGGCACAACTTATCTGCAGTTCTGCACGATCACATAACGTAGAGAGAACCGTAACCAGTTTCCTAGCCTAATTAACAATAACTTCTGTTCTTTTTCATTTCTTTTTTTTTTTCTGAACCAAAAGAAAGATTATAGCCATCTAACTTTTTATAATAATAACTTATACATGCATATCAACATTCAACAAAAATATCAGGGAGCACAAGTTGATATGATATGAATGTTTGAATATATAGCATTTGTTTCTCATTAACCATGTCAAAGCATATCAATCATAACTTTTTTTAGCATTGCTTCTCTTTCGCCACGTCAGTTCCAGACAATGTAGTTATCCAAATTGTTGAAGAGAACAATATTAAGGCCACGTACATTTGTGTTGGCAGTTCGTTTGATTTTTAATAAACAAAGAAAAATGGAAATTTATTCGGAGTCTTTTTCTTAATAAAAAAAAGCAAATAAAATTCTTACCGAATTTTGGTTTACAAAATTTCCAGCACTCCCAAAACCCCTTCCTTTCAGATTTTATTTCATCAAAATTTTGGTTTACAAAGATGTTTTGTTACACCTTTCTGCTACCTTTTTTTTTCATCGTTCTACAATTTATCAATCTATTACATCACAATTTAGAAACAAATATTACAATTCCATTTAAGACTTTTCCAAGGAAATAAATATACATAATCAGAATCACTCCTGCGCTATATGCCAGTAACTGCCACATATACACATTGCCTTCTTGTTCCCAATTCCCAAACTTCCTTCTTTGCTCTAATGTGAATCTTCTACCTGGCGCCAACTTGTCTGTCGAATACTAGACCTACCTAATTTGGTTCTTTCCGGAAAAAACAGACTTGTGTTTGGCCTAAAATTAACAAGATTCCAATTAAAGATATAAATCTAAATAACTTTGGCTGTCGTTGACACAGGTAGTGCGCCTCCAGCAGTGTTCTTGGCTTCCTGATAAATAAAATTGCGTATTTGAAGGGTCTTTATTTAATAAAATAAAATATTTGTATCGGACCATTTAAATCCTAGCTTATTTACATTATAAAATTATAAACGGTAACTCGGTAAGCTGTGTGATCGGTATGAAGATAAATTCAGAAACTACTATTCTATAAATAAAGTTGTTAATTTCTTATACCATCCAAGCTCACACCCTCCTCCCAGATCAACCTTCCTTTTCCACCAATTTGCCTATCTTGTACTCCTCGTATACTATATCCTTTCCTTATCCTCTCCTTTTCTTTTTCTAAGAAAAATTTAGTAAAATTATAGGAGTACAAGTGTACAACCCATAAAACATTTTGGTCCTGCTTTTCCCTTTGCCTTTTGATCAGACATCTGGGAAAGCAGTTCTTCCCCTTTCTCCATTTCATAACGGCAACAAAAAGAGTACCATTCTCGTCCTCTGTTTGGAAATCAAACAAATTTTTGAGACGAAAAAAAAGAAGAAGAAGAAAATAAACACTTCATTACCATGGAACCGGTGGTCATTACTATTATTTTGACCACCGTCGGCTGGCTTGCAAATGCCTTTCTGAGCAAGATTGTCAGTGAAACCTGGGAAAGATCCGCAAAGGTCCTCACCAAAAAGGAGGTGACACAAAACTTCCAAGGCAAGCACACAAATCTGATCGACAACCCACCAATGCACTCATGGTCAAGCAAAAAGTATGACCTGCAGAATTCTAAGGAGCTCAGGATTGAACTTAAAGGGTGTCGGTGTCAACGCAAGGCAACTAGCACAACAGAGATTAAAAGGTTACTTGGACTTGGACAACCACAGACTTACAGAGAGGAAAGAATATTTTTGTCAACTATAAACCATGCTGTCCTGATGTGTAAGCCCCCTGGCCCGGCACCAGGACTGAAATCCTCTAATGTCGTAAAGGACGGTAGAGGTCTACTATTCTCACAATTTTATTAATATTTAAAATTTTTAAATTTAAATGCTGATGGTCGGTCTTGTTCAAATTTACGAATCATACGTTTTCATATAAATTTTACAAATTTTGGAGTTGATTTAATACTAGATCAAATTAAGTGATCAATAAATGAACGAATCTGATTAACTATATCACTAATTAATTCTAATACGTTCATAATTTGATCATTTAATCAAGTATCAAATCAACTCTAAATTTTATAAAACTTATATGAAAATGCATCACCCATAAAATTAAACAAGATCAATTGTTTAGATTCAGTATTTGAATTTAAAATTTTTAAACGGTTTGGATTTCAATTCTCTCCACTCCCTACCCCACCACAAAGAACAAAAAATAAACTTAAAAAGGCCCTTGTATCTGTAAATATCCTGTATTTAACCCTTTAGAATTATAAATTTCTTATATTTGTACACCTCCCCCCCCTCCCACTAAAAAAATCTAAAAAGGCCATTGTAAATTTATATATCCTATGTTAATCCCTTTAAAATTTCTTATATTGCGCCCCCATTTCCCCCTCCAACCAACCCAAAAACAATAAAAATACCCCTGTAAGTTCAACTATCCTATAATATTTCTTATATTGCCCCCCCCCCCCCCCCCCGGCCCCAACAAAAACCAAATCTAAAAATACCCTTGCAATCCCCGACCCCCAAAAAAAAAGGTAATTGGTATTTACCATCCATCTAAATATCATCCAACCATCCAACAGGCTTTTTTTTTTTAATATGGGTCCAAAAGTGATCCAGCCTTTTTCACTGTTTATTTATACCCTTTTTCACTCCAAAACCCTAGCCGCCAGATAAAGAGACGCGAACCAATCCAGCCTCCGACCAGATGCGTTTTTCTCCTCTCTATGGCTTCCGACCGAATCAACAATGGAGTTTTTGATAGAATTATCTCAGGTCATCATCGATCGCCGTCCGAGGAAGCGTCAGAGACTTGGATGGGACGTCTGGCCTGAAAATCCCATGGTATAATTTTTTTTTCCTTTTTTCTTTCATTATTTCTTCTTAATCGGGTGTTTTATCGACAGATCTAGTGTTTCTTGAAGGTTTGGTGCTTTGTATTGTAGGTTATTTCGAAATTTTCAATTTTGGTTTTATATCTAGTGGCGAATAAGATTTTAGGTTTTGATCTGAAAAAATTTTAGTATATCGAACATGGAAATAAGCTAGATCTAGTTCGTACGAGTAAATTATGTAATAATTTTTTTCTTGTTCAGTGTTTATCACGTTTGTAGTGGTTGGATAAACATTGTTTGATAAGCTCATGAATTGAATGTTTTTGTTTGATCTATGTGAATTAAATTATTTTTCTTATTTTACTAAAAAATGTAGGTGTCTAGTTTAAATAAAGAAATAGTGGTATTTGTTTTATTTAATTTTGTTGCAGTTATACTTTGATCTTCATTTCATGCTATCCTGGTACAAATTTTTTTTGCACATTTATTTAGTGGTACTTGTTTGGATCTTTAATTTGCTTGATGCGACTGACATTGATTTTGTCAAATATAATATTCGGTTTGATAATATCAGATTAGTTAGTCATCATATATGTTAAGTTAGTACCTTTAAAGGATCATCTTGTTTCATTCTGTATTTTTTAAAAACATCATATGACCTGAAAGGATAATTTTATTAGAGCACTTAATTAGCAATTGATCTTAATTGTATTTTGTTTTGTTTGTGTAGAAATTACAGGACGGTGTGAGAAGGAATTGAAAGAGAAGTTAATGAATTTTGTTAGCTTGTAGTGATTAAAACTATATAGTGATTAATATTTTGTATGAATTGTGATGGTTTTATCTTGTGTATTGGTTATAATTTGTATTGCTTTCGATTGTTAAAACTGATCATGATGTATTAGGGATCAAATTATTGTTATTTTTTTATGGATCATATTAATGTTTTATTTTGGTACTAGTTGCTGTGTTTTTTTTTCCTATATTACGAAGCTATCAAAATGAACATATAACGTATGTTAAATCATCTCTTGTACTAAGAAAATGAACCTAAAGTTGATATAATGTCATCAAATTTGTCTGCTGAATGCGCGAAAAAGAATGTAAATTCATTAATATGTCACTTTATAAACATATCAAACTGAACACTTAACTCAAATTAACTCATCCCTTGTTGTATTTAATTAAAAAACATGTTCAACAATTATCTCATCTCTTAAAGCATCAAACGGAACACGAAATGCTGATGTCATCACGTGGCAGATGCGCGCGGATGACATCAGCGCACAGATTGGTCATTAGAGCGCAAAAAAAAAAAATGGGCCTGGGCTCCCAAAAGGCCCATGTCGCTGGGGAATTGAAGAGTTGGATGGTTGGATGGTATTATAGTGGATGGTTTGTATCATTTTTGAAAAAAAAAATGCCACAAAAAGTCCATATTATAGTTTCAAGATTTGCCTCCGCTTATCTACACGAACGCAGGTTTTTAAATTTTAAGATAACGGTTGAGCCTGCCAAAGCAGAGACTAATGCGAGATTAATGCCGAAGAGGAAGGGTAATAATTATCTACATGAACAGTGATTCCCGAAAATACAAGACCCCAAAAGTAGAGGAGAACAAATTTTATAAATTCCAAGAATACTCGAATTAACTAGAACATGTCGAGATATAACAGAGGATTTTTTTGGTCAGAAAAAAGATATTAGAGGATTTGGATTCCCTATAAAGATGTGAAGTATATTTCGAATCTTTATAAAGATAAGAAATATAATTTTGTTTAGAAAATTTGACATATATGTAAACACATCTTATAATGGATGTGTTTGGATAGTTGGAAGAAAGAAGAAGAAGAAGGAAGAAGAAGAAGAAAAATTATAAACAATTCAAACTCTTCACAAAGTTACACACTTTCCAATACTTCTTCCCACTTCTTCCCTTCTTCCCTTCTTCTCACACCTATCCAAACGCACATTTAGTTTTCACATTTTTTGTACAGAGGGTTATAAGAGAGAGAAGGTGTGGGACTGTGGGTTGATGTATATACGGATTCTATTTTAATAAAATAATTATTATTCCAGTTTAAATTCTGGTTATCGGTGTTTGAAATCATTTTATAAATTTAAAATTACTTGTCCTTCTTCATAATTACCAACTTATCAAAGGTTCTTTCCTTCCACTGATCCAGTTAACAAGACTGATTGAAAACTTCACAAAAGTTTCAAAGAAAATCCCATAAATTTGAAAATCACCACATTATCCGACTTAGATTACTTGGAGAATCTTAGATGGCATAAATAAACGAAATAGTTCTTTTAAACATCCAAATATCAGTTTCTTGCACTAGAGGCATTTCAGTGAATTTTCTAATTTCTTAATTCCTATCAGCACTAAAGAATAGGCGAGAAAAATTCTATCTCCAAACATGGACATCACAAGATAACAGATGTTGTCATCGTCATATATATATATAGAGTTTTGATATGGTGAGTTGCAACTCACCAAAGTGTCCGTGAGTCGCGCTCAAAATTCTGAAATTTAGTTTAAAATGACCGATCTAAACCATCAAATACGATCTCCCTATTGAAATCTCAATGCAGACCAAATTTTATATTTTTTCAAAATTTTTAAGTATTTTTTTCAAATTTTAGAAAATCATTAATCTAATTAGTTCTGAACCGTTCAAAAACAACAATTTTTAAAAATCCGAAATAAATACTTAAAAATTTCAAAAAAAATATAAAATTTGGTATGCATAGAGATTTCAATAAGGAGATCGTATTAGACGGTTTGAATCGGTCATTTTAAATTAAATTTCAGAATTTTGAGCGTGACTCACAGACGCTTTGGTGAGTTGCAACTCACCATAGCAAAACTCTCTCTCTCTCTCTCTCTCTCTCTCTATATATATATATATATATATATAGAGGATGGCTAATGTGCCATAGATGGCACAGAGGGTCCCGTGCCATAGAGTCGTTTTTCGAGATCCAAAATTCAAATGCTCAATTTGAACCATCCAAGTTATTCACCACATTAAAATATCCTTGGAGACCAAATTTTACATTTTTTCGAATTTTTTTGCTATTTATTATGATATTTTTAAAAAACGTTATAATTGGAGTATTTCAGACCCTCCAATTTGAACATATCAAAATAAATACAAAAAAAATTCAAAAAAATGTAAAATTTGGTCTCCAATGGTATTTCAATATGCTGATCAATTTGAACGGTTTGGATTGAACGATTGAATTTCGGATCTTCAAAAAATGACTCAAAAAAGACATCTATGGCATTGCCATCTATGGCATTGCCATCTATAGAGAGAGAGAGAGAGAGAGAGAGAGAGTTTAGCTACGGTGAGTCGCGACTCACGGACCCTCCGGTGAGTCGCAACTAATACTCCTAGATCTAGATCAAAATGACCGATCCAAACCGTCCAATATGATCTCCCTATTGAAATCTCCGTGCAAACCAAATTTTTTATTTTTTCGAAATTTTTAAGTATTTTTTTCGGATTTTTAAAAACTGATGTTTTTGAATGGTTCAGAACCAATTAGATTAACGATTTTCTAAAATTTCAAAAAAATACTTCAAAATTTCAAAAAAATGAAAAATTTGGTCTACATGGAGATTTCAATAGGGAGATCATATTGGACGGTTTGGATCGGTCATTTTGATCTAGATCTAGGAATATTGGTCGCGACTCACCGGAGGGTCCGTGAGTCGCGACTCACCGTAGCTAAACTCTATATATATATATATATATATATATATATATAGTCTTGTTTGATCTAGATAATAGCTGTTTCTATTTAAAAAAAATATTGTTTACAAAAGAACAAAGATGATTGACAAGTTTATCCGTTTTGAGAAGTAAATTCTGTCTGTTTTTAAATTGAAGCAGAAGTCTACTTGAAAGTTGAAAACTTCAATTACAGACGGTTGAATTGTGCACTCTTTTACGGGTGCGTTTGGATCGTTGGAAGAAAGAAGAAGAAGAAGAAAAAAATTTATAAACAATCCAAACTCTTCACAAAATTACACACTTCCCAATACTTCTTCCCACTTCTTCCCTTCTTCCCTTCTTCCCACACCTATCCAAACGCACCCTACATTATGCGCTATTTCTTGCGAGCATGAATGGAAACTAAAATATATGCTACAAATTTGCTTTTACTTCTGTTGATTTTCTCCAATGTCTCGCTAAAATGAGTTTTAGATTGTATACAAAGTAACAACCATGACTATAATAACATCTACTAGTTTTTTTTTTTTTTTTTTTTTGGAATAAGTGGACTGGTCGGTCTGGTCCTATTAGAAAAACAGTTCATTACATAAAATCTACTAGTTTTCTTTTAGGTAAAGCTTAATAATATATTGGACGGAAAACCTGATTGTATATGTCATATTGTGATTGACACGTTGGTTTATGTTGCTCCATATATAATCTCAGAAGAAATGATTAGTGCTTGATCATCCTAACACACTTGAGGCCTGGAGGCCATATTTTAAAAAAAAAAAAATTAAACTTCTGCAACAGCACAAAAAGGCCTTCTGGATAGCTGTATCAGAAAAGATCTTTTCATCAACCTACTTTTAGTACCAACAAATTAACTGACGCGTTGTCTGGTAAACTACTCAAAGGCTTATGGCAATTATGCAAAAATTCTGAGGCTGTAAGTTCTTAATGGGCATCCATGAACTTTTGTCTAGATTTCTTATTATTATTCTATTCATTTTTTAGGGTTTTCATCATATTTTTAAGATTGATTTAGTGAGATTTTCTGTGGCCTTTTTGGTAAAAACAAAAATTAATTCAGCATGCACCCATTTATCCTTTATTTTAGATTCCTTGAGAGAAGCAGTACAGACATTAATTCTTCATTTGCTTTCTCTCCAAAGCTTCTTTGAAACAAAATACCCTGGTATAGTTTGTCCAAGAATCTCGTGAGTGAGAATCCTTCTACTGGGGAAAAAATATATATGAACTTAATACTTTTGAGGCTAATTTAAATAATATTAAAATACACAAGTCATTTCTCACATAAAAATGCCTCTAGGTTTTAAGTTTGGAGTTTGGACCTGGTTTATAAGATTTGAATTTTGGATCACTTTTCGAAACCGTGGAATTTCGTGTTAAGTAATTAATTGGATTCATTTTGAAAGCGTTAATTTTGGGCCTTTAAAAGTAAAAAAAAAATGCTTAGACCTAACATGGGATGTTTAGAAACCTTGGAATAAGGTTTTATTCGGAATTGCTAATTCTAAAAGTTGTCAAACACATTTTACAACAAGCGGAATGGTTTATTCGGGCTCTTGTTCTTGTTCCAACAAAATGTTGGAACTAGAATGGAATAAGCTAACCATCCAACAACAAATTTTAATTTTAATATTTTTTCTTGTTCTTATTCTTAACTAACCACCCAAACAACATCTCTTAATTTAAAAATAAATAATTATTTAACATTTCTTATTCACCACTCTTGTTTTAAAATAAGCTATTTTACGAATTCACCACACTTCCAAACACAGTGTCAAGCCCTCGTTAGCTCAATTAGAGACCAATTGAAATATTCGAGCGGTTATCCCATTTAAGTTTTGCTTTCTCTCCATATCCCAGCCCAAAGCAATTAGCCCAATCGTAATTCTCAACTCACAAACTGCCTGCTTTTCATCTACGGTACTTGGACAAACTATGTAGTAGTTGTTGGAGCAAATGCTTCAAATATCAGATTGTGATTAAGAATAAAATCAAATAAATTAATATTTTATAAATCAGAACAATAAATAAAAGTAAAATAGATTGAAACAAGTTTACCCGGGCGAGTGAACTCTGTCCTAAGGTGTATTCCCCTCACGTACGAGGTCTTCGGAATCACCCCAAGATACCACGGGTTGTTCTTCTCTTTAGGGATACGTCCATGAGAGAAGAGATGGATCACTCCTTCAATATCCAGCGATAATTCAATGGAGAAATAATATTGTAGAAGAATAGATTTGATAGAGATAATTATCTCCTATGAAATCGGCAGAGGATGCATTTATTATATAAGGATAAGGATTTAATAGTCGGTTTTCTGCATTAGAAATTCGGTGCATATATTTCAAATAAATGAAAAGGTGCCAATAAGATTAAGGCCGGATAATGCCAACTGTATTGGCCGAAAAGACACTAAAGTCTAACCGACTTATTTACAAGTAAATATAAAGAAAGAATCACGGCATAAACTAATTGATTTAATAAAATTGACAAATCGTTGGGGAAATAAACAGGAAATAATAATTAATTATATTATCAAAAGGATAATTAGAAAATGAATTTTGAGTTTTCTACAAATGTTCTAACAATCCCCCACAAAACTCAAAATTTATGAATAACAAATATTGACTTTCATCAAAGCAAATTATGAATTTATATAATCGAATAATCAATCAAAATATATTATGGAGGATATTTTATAGGCAAACGGTGAATAACAAATTGCTGGAAATTTATATCACGCATCAATGAAGTAGTTTACAAACCTTGAACTTCACCTAGTATTGATGGATCAAATTTGGAGGAGACAGAGTGAACTAAGTCTTGAACTCGTTCCTTTGATCCAAATTTTACCATCACACGCGTAATATGGAGATTACCATCACGAGTTGCACATTAATGGCCATGCGCAATGTATCTTGAATTTTTCATGAGAGTCTTATGGGCTTACCCATGCCCAGCACTGCGGCCGTATACAGACACTCTCATATAGGTGAGTTCCTACCAGGGATGTGTGTAGAGTCACATCTCGCGATAATTATCGCCTCGGTACTCATTAAGAGCTAAACTGCTCAACCTGACCTCTACAATGATCACACTCACCATAGGGATGGGTTTAGAGTCAAGCTCTATAAATTGTGTGATCTCATTACCAACTTATTAGCTTGTTATTACCCATTGAACCTCTGTCAAGGGATCTCCTATCAGAGGTTGGGTTACCACTACAAGAAGGCATATTTTGGGCGTATCCCATCCCCCTCGATGAATTTATATGAGGACTTAAAAGTCTAGAAGAGATTTCTTCATATCGAGTAGTTGCTTCAATACTTGAGTTCAATTAGTTTCTTTTACCTGTCAAAGAAACTTGCAAAAACTAATTCTAATACCTTTTGTTAGCAATAAGCCTCCATAAAATATATAATATATTTACTGAATAGTTGGCCAAAACATTATGCCACAGAAAAATTAATTTGCATATTTCATTATGCATTATTTTTTTTTTAAATTTTATATCACATAAGAAATGTGAAATGGAGTTGGTCATAATTCATTAAACTATAACCCCCACAATTTATGCTGTATACAAATTGTTTATTTTCGCATGGAGTGATAACCTCATGCATGAATATGTATTTATATGAGTTATTATGACCGAATAATGATGGAACTTAATAAATAAAATTGGTCATAATTTACAATACATATTTTGAGCACACAACATATTAATAGTATCATAATCTGTCATGTTAGTTTATTGAAGTAAATCAATAATATTAGATCATGAAATCTGATTTTTTTTTTAATTATGCTGCCGCATTTGAATTAAAAAATTCACAAATGCCAAGACAGAGCTTTCAAGAATTAAAGTTCCTCAATTATATTTTATATCCAATCATCATTTTTTTTTAACAATGGCAATGAGTAATTTTACTCAGTATTAAAAAGATAGTTTATATCATTAGCCAACAGAAAGCTTATATTTTATCATCTATTCATTAACCTGACGTTGAGAGTAATATGTATACTCCTTTGATAATTCTTCTTTAATTATATAAAGATGTGAGCCCCCACATTTCCTCAGTATATTTTGTTATCAGTGGAGCACTTGTATTATGCATTTCAAAGCGTCCGAATTTACTTATTAGGATCAGCTAATTAATTGAAATTCAATCACCGAAATTGATCACTAAATATTTACATATATATATATATATATAAATATATTTTTTTAAAATTTATACCTCCACAAAATTAATTACGATAATACTTTAATATCTTTGCAAAAGTTGGAGATAACCAATGAGAAATACTTCTCATGTTCGTAATAAATTACCAGATACCGAATACAATATGATTAACTCATGGCAACTTACATCATTTGTCTCTAATAAATAAACATTAGTCCATTGACCAAGCTTTGATTTCTTCTTGCCATTTATTCATTCCAGATCCATTTATTTATTTATTTATTTTTTTTTAATGGATATTATCAATTCAGATCCCATTTTGAGGATATGAATTAATTTAGAACATCTAATTCAATCAAATCAATCAATTACTACAGTTATGTAGAACAATTACGAAATCATATTATTTCACTCAATTACTAGAATTTAAATTCCACCATTAAAATTATGCAATAGATCATTGATCATTGTGAAATAAATTACAAAGTTCATATTGATATGGATTGTCACGGAAGTGTTTTTCAAATTACATTTGAATATTATGTCATTCTTTTTTATTTATTTTAATTGTTCGGAAGTTTACAAAACTAGTACGAACAAAAGTCCAAGATAGAGTTTATATTAGATGCAACAAAAACTCTATTTACCAGTTTGGAATTCTATCCATTTTATTTTACTGTACTAATCAATTTCATTTTACCAACGAAATATTAGTAGAAGAGAATATCATTAATAATTATTTTAAATCTTAATCGAATTGTTACAGTAAATCGAATATGATTTGTTTTCTACAAATCAGAAAAATATTGATTCTCAAATTTATTTTGGAAGTTTAATCCGAAATTAAATATTTATATTATTCCGAAATTAAATATTTATCAAATTCAAATCAACTTAAACGTACTTCGACCCTTCACATAAATTCAATCAAATAACTTTTTAACAGATTATTAATCAAATATTACCAAATTTGAATATTTCGAAAAATCCTAATCACAACCGGTTGGGTTATACACCTTAGATTGTTGGAGCAAATGCTTCAAATACCAGATTGTGATTAAGAATAAAATCAAATAAATTAATATTTTATAAATCAGAACAATAAATAAAAGTAAAATAAATTGAAACAAGTTTACCCGGGCGAGTGAACTCTGTCCTAAGGTGTATTCCCCTCACGTACGAGGTCTTCGGAATCACCCCAAGATACCACGGGTTGTTCTTCTCTTTAGGGATACATCCATGAGAGAAGAGATGGATCACTCCTTCAATATCCAGCGATAATTCAATGGAGAAATAATATTGTAGAAGAATAGATTTGATAGAGATAATTATCTCCTATGAAATCGGCAGAGGATGCATTTATTATATAAGGATAAGGATTTAATAGTCGGTTTTCTGCATTAGAAATTCGGTGCATATATTTCAAATAAATGAAAAGGTGCCAATAAGATTAAGGCCGGATAATGCCAACTGTATTGGCCGAAAAGACACTAAAGTCTAACCGACTTATTTACAAGTAAATATAAAGAAAGAATCACGGCATAAACTAATTGATTTAATAAAATTGACAAATCGTTGGGGAAATAAACAGGAAATAATAATTAATTATATTATCAAAAGGATAATTAGAAAATGAATTTTGAGTTTTCTACAAATGTTCTAACAGTAGTTTCCATGAATCGTGCCAGAAAGGATAATAAAGGCGGATAAAGAAACAGTAAACAAAACCTTGTTATTATTCCGCATCAGAAAAATTAATCATGTAGGTGGGCAACTGAGTGTACATTACATCAAATAGACGAAAAGGAAATTTAGCAACATATATAAAAAACATGAAGAACAAATGGTTGTATTCTTGACAAAGCACACTTGAGCCACAGAATCTGGGGAATAACTGCCAGGAGGATGATATTAGGCAACGTTATGCATATGGCGAATCAAGTCGACAACACGGTTGCTGTAACAAAAAGAAAGAAATTATTGAAATTAGACAGCAATGATGATGAAAAAAAAATCAGGGACGAAATGAAAGAAGGCGTGAAGTTAGGGAGGGAAAGATAGAGATACCTATAGCCCCACTCATTGTCATACCAGGAGACCAGCTTGACAAAGTTACCGTTCAAGGCAATTCCAGCCTTGGCATCAAAAATGCTTGACCTGAAAACCACAGCAACAATTAAATTAAATAAAAAAAAGTGTATTCTTTTTTAAACTATTGCACACCCGAATCAATTTATGTACCTGCTGTCACTGACAAAATCAGTCGACACCAAATCCTCCTCGACATATCCCAAGATTCCTTTCAAGCTGCCCTCCGACTCCGCCCTGTCAAATTAATATAAGTGTAATGTGTTATTTAACTTTTAGTAATTATACAACAGAACAAGGTTATTATGATAAATCAAACTCATTGTCTTACTTAATGGCTGCCTTGATCTCATCATAGGTGGCAGCTTTCTCGAGCCTGACGGTGAGGTCGACCACCGATACGTTCACTGTAGGAACACGGAAGGCCATACCTGTCAGCTTGCCATTCAGAGCTGGGAGCACCTTGCCAACAGCCTGTGCAATTTTTATTTTAAGATCGCTTTGTATTGTTTATAATTCCAGTGGAATATATATCAATTAGGTTTGAGTGTTCCAGATTTTAGTTCAGTACCTTAGCGGCACCAGTGCTGCTGGGGATGATGTTAAAGCTGGCGGCACGGCCACCTCTCCAGTCCTTGCTCGAAGGTCCATCAACAGTCTTCTGGGTGGCTGAAATAATCAGAATAAAAAATGAATTAAAACATGAAATTTTATCAGCAAAGTTACATTCTACCAATTAGTTACCAGTAAAATATCATTGCATATCTGATGAGTTAGTTACTACTTACCAGTAATTGAGTGCACGGTGGTCATCAAGCCCTCAACAATGCCAAATTTGTCATTGACAACCTGTCACACCATTTTGATCCTTAGTATTTTAATCCAAAATCAGTACTCCATTTTTCTTTTTGGTAAATAAATTACCACTATATTGGAAATAGCAAAAAAATAGAAAAGGAAATTTTGTCATAAAAATACCTTGGCAAGGGGAGCAAGGCAGTTGGTGGTGCAGCTGGCATTGGAAACGATGTCAATGTCTGACTTGTACTCGGTTTCATTCACACCAACCACAAACATCGGTGCATCCTTGCTGGGAGCAGAGATGACCACTTTCTTGGCGCCACCCTGAATGTAATTTATCACAAGCAATTAGAATCCAGTTCCTCTTATAAATTAAAACTGATTTAAATTGAGAACAAGGGAAGAAAGTATATGCCTTGAAGTGAGCAGCAGCCTTGGCCTTCTCGGTGAAAACACCGGTGGACTCCACAACATACTCAGCTCCAGCCTCGGCCCATGGAATCTCCTCAGGGTTTCTATCAATTGGTTGAAGTTTACTTGTGAATATTTCAAAAGGTAAAACAAACAAATATTTAACATGTTAAGTACGGTTAAAATCTGGTTACCTAAAGCTGAAGGCGGTGACTTCTTGTGAACCAAAGACAAGTGTCTTGGCATCCTTGACATAGATATCACCGTGCTTCCAAGCGCCATGGACGGTGTCGTACTTGAACATGTATGTCTACATTTTAGAAAATACATACATCAAATTAAGCTGCTTTTCAACTTTCAAAATCACAAGTCGATTTTTTTTTTTAACTAGCTAAAAGGCCATTTTCATATACTGATCAGTTCTCACAAAAATTAGTCAAATCATTACCATGTAATCTGTGGTGATGAATGGATCATTAATTGCCACAAGCTCAACATCTTCGCTTTGAAGAGCAACTCTAGCCACCAAACGACCGATTCTGCCGAAACCGTTGATGCCAATCTTGATCTTGCCTGTATCAGAGGAGAGGAAACAAAGAGAAATATTAGCAAGAGAATCACAAGAAAATTAAGTGGTAGAATTTGAACGTTCAACAGAATGGATTAACTACCCATGATGCTCTTGGATTAGTGCGAGAGATGAATGCTTAGTTGATTAGAAATGAGACTTATGACTTGTGAGGAATGAAGGGGTTGGAGATGCGCTTTTTATAAAGTGCAAAGAGCAGCGAGAAAGATCCATGGCGCGTTGACCGTTTAATTGCGCCCCATGCACTTTTTTCCTTAAAAATTAAAATAGATTAAAATATTTAATCTATTAATTTTGCCACTCTATTTCTTTAAAAAAATTCCTCCAAACACTGCACTCTGATATTGTCGATAACTTTCAGGTTTTTAACTGACAATTTGAGCTGGCATTTTCAGAGAAGAACAAAGACTTTTTATTTTTGGAAATAATTAGAATTTATTTTCTTCTGAAGAAATAAATTGGAGAATTAATTGAATGAAGAATTAAATAAGAAACAAAAGTTTGACTTAGCATACTAAGCCGTCAGCGATTTGAGGTCTGCTACTGCTAGTGCTATACCAATGGCACCGCAAAATTAATAATTTAATTAGTGTGTATTTTGGTGAATAAGATGGGAATTGTACAGGATTGATTCGTTTCCTCATAATATAACTCTAGTGTAGGAATTTTGGAGAGAAGTTACCGTATAGTTAAGGGTTATTTCAAATAATTGACAGCGGCACGTGACGTTTGGAAAAATAATGAGCACAAAATATGAAGAATAATTGAAATGTATAACAAAGCATAAACAATTATATGAACGATTTTAAAAGAGAAAGAAGCCTGGGGACAAAAAATATATATATATAAAAAAAAACAGGAGAGCCAATTTTTCGGTCATAATTAAATTGAAAATTTAGAGAGAATTAACAAGAATACTAGCCCACAACTCCACATAACAAGAAAATAAATTCCGGGAAACATTATGTGAGGAATATTTCCTACAGTATGAAATTGACATGTATTCCTTCAAATTCGATTTCAGAAATTTAATAATACACGAACAGTGATTCCTGGCTGGTGAGCCAAATTCAATCAGCAGTTGAGAGTATAAGCTTTTTTTTTTTAGAACGATAGTTCAAGGCACAAGTTATAAGAATGATTTACAAAAATATTTTAAACAACAAAAGACGCAATTTATCGAAAGATTTGTCATCCTTGTTATAACTTAAGTCGTCAAAAAATGATTTGCAATGTTTTATCCCCATCGAAACTTATTTTATTATCCAAATAAATATACGGTGTCAATATTCTTAGTTCCATGTTGTCCTAGAATAATAATGTTGAATAAATAACAGTTGAAGAAAAAAAATCTAAAAAAGAAGGAACATTATTTTAGTTCAAATGGTTAGTTGCATTTTATTGAAAATGACAATTAATGAATAAGAAAGAGAGGATCCTCAGGAAGAGATCCTCTGAATCAAGCTAGGAATGTTCCCTTTCTTGGAACGGTCTCTGGTTTTGGTTTTGGTTTTGATTTGCGGAGTCGAAATTTCAAAGTCTCTCTCTTTCTCTTTTTCTGGAAGTTTGGACTGAGGAGGTTGATTCTGCGGCAAAATGCTAGAAACCGGCGCCTTGGTTTCTTTGCACGACTATGTATATATATATTTTTTGCACACTTAATTAACATAATAAGTGCTAATAATTTAAAGTGCGTAAACGGATGGAATATGATTTACTGGTATCTGAATTTGAAATCAGACATTGGTACAAAGTGGATACAAATATAAATATTGGTGAATTTTTGGGAGATGGGGATAGGAATAAATATATAGTAGTTTTTTATATACAAATAGGATAAAAATGTAAGATGGAACTTTCACATTATAATTTTTTTTATGTCACGCAATGTCGTAATTACATTATTTTCACGAAAATGCCCTTTCTGTTTCATGTATACCCTATTCCCTAGATATAATTAATAGATTTCTCATGTAATTTCGTAAATGATCAAAAGTATGTAAGGGGTGAAACAATAAGGGTCCACCGGCCGGCAACGTATAGCAATTTGAGAGGACATCACGTTGGCACGAACATTCTAAAATTAAGCTCCCAATAAAAAAAGAAAAAGATATTTTTAATTTCTATAATACTGTCATTTCCATGAACTTCGCATGAATGATAAATTGATAATGAATACAACATTTTAACTGTCTGAAAATTCTAGGATTCGTCACTTGCTAGTGGCTTCATTCAATCTTTATATATATAGTATAAAATAAATAATAAACTATATATTTTTTTCTCGTCATACGAAATTCCTTCTAAAGTTTATATTTAGTGATAACAAGATGAACTATACTTTTAAAGAAAAAAAATTTGTACTTAATGTTTTGTTCATGCATCGGACGATAAACTGAAATTTTTTAAATAAAAAGGACCCTTTTGTGCATACTGCATGAAGCAAAAGCACATCGATTTTAGTTAGCAGTATAATTGTGGAATAATGAATTTATTATGAATAAATGATACTGATAAGAGAAACCACCCTTGTAGAATAAGATTGACGTTAATTGGCGCGCTCGCACACTGTTCATTGCATTATAATTGCATTTCCGTTAATTCTATCATTTAAATGTAATTCTTCATAGCATTATTTTCAAGCAGACGTCAACAGGCGTTTATATAATGTTTAAACGAGGCAAAAGGGGAAAAAAATGCAATTTCCAACTATTGAAAAATTGAACATGCAGTGTTGCAATACTCTGCACAATCCCAAGGGATAAAAATAAAACACGTCTGGAAAAACAAAATCGACATAGATTTATTTTCTGTCAAAATTGCAGAAGTTGAGAAATCAATAGGAGGCACATGGATCTCCTTTATGCAACTTTGTGCATGTGGCGCACCAAGTCAACAACTCGGTTGCTACAAAAAATTTATCAAAATAAGAACATTTTAGTAAAAAAAAAAAACAGAGAAAAAGTTATTATTTTATTAATTTTTTTATTCTGAAAGGGAGTTGTCGAGATTAAGAGAGGTGTACCGTACCTATATCCCCATTCATTGTCATACCAAGAGACGAGCTTGACAAAGTTACCATTCAATGCAATTCCAGCCTTGGCATCAAAGATGCTTGACCTATAAAAAGTAAATATGTTTTTATGAAAACTCAACAAGTCTGAATAAACCTCATTTACACTCTTCCTAGTTAAAGAGGAGCAAAGAAACAGTAGACAAAAAATTCCCAATTTAAGCCTAGCTTGCAATTTGGAACAGAAACACGAACTGTTTCCTCAATCGGCCTCTCATTTCTCAGTTCAGTTAAAGCTTTGTCAAATCAAAATTTCCAAGGAATTCATGTGCAATCAAAAAGCCATAGCTTAGACAACGATCACGGTACCTGCTGTCGCCAACAAAGTCAGAGGAAACCAAATCTTCGTCAACGAATCCCAAAATTCCTTTCAAGCTGCCCTCGGCCTCTGCTCTGTAATACATTATTCAAGTATTCTTGTTCAGTATTAAAAAAACAAGTCAAAGTACGCACAAGTTTTGTGTGCTATGACAGATAAGGTAAGTACTGAAACTCTGGTTGAAAACCAAATTAATCCTAGAACCATCCCCTCAAAACATCCCATTGTAGACAGATAGTTTGTATCATTGAAAGCGCCAATCTCAGTGCAGACGGCAATAGTAAATTTGGTAGAGTAATTTTGAAAATTGGAATACTCCAGTGAACAAATATTCTCCAAACCTATTGTGAGATATTATTTCACTGAGCACATAGTAAAAATATTCAGTAAAAATTGTTGACCAGAGAATTCTTTCAAAAGCATGATAATATTTATTTGTTAAGGCTCTTTGTGCTATTTGGATGGGACTTACTTGAGAGCAGCCTTGATCTCGTCATAGGTAGCTGCCTTCTCGAGCCTGACAGTAAGGTCAACTACTGACACATCCACTGTGGGGACACGGAATGCCATGCCTGTCAGCTTGCCATTCAAAGCTGGGAGCACCTTTCCAACAGCCTGTATATTTTTCAATTGCGATGTGGTTATTTCAGTGGAACTTGAACACAGTAGGAAGAGGTGCAGGTAGATCCATTATATTCAAATTTCATTGGGGGTGTTTAGTAGATATTTCACTTTTTTCTATTTGTGTCAATACCTTGGCAGCACCAGTGCTGCTGGGGATGATGTTGAAGCTAGCGGCACGGCCACCTCTCCAGTCCTTGCTTGAGGGTCCATCAACAGTCTTTTGGGTAGCTGAAATAGTCAAAAATAAAAATTAAATAGCAAAACATACCCCTGAAATTAAGTTATGCGATGAGTGAAAGATAGAAAATAAATCCAAAAAGTTGTATTGTATTAACCAAAGGAAACAAAATTAGCTCATGTAAACCAGGAAAATTTAAAATTTCAAATATGAATTATTGACCAAAAGTTAAATCTGAATTCACTTCATGCTCAACATGATTGATGGAGCTATTCTACAGCTGTGGCATCAGCTTCAATGCTTTATGTTTTGAGAATTAGGGCATCAACAGTTGTTATATAATTTGGAAACACTTATCAGTCAATTTACATCAGTATATAACAACAACCGTGATATTACTTACCAGTGATTGAGTGCACTGTTGTCATCAAACCCTCAATGATGCCAAACTTGTCGTTTACAACCTGGCACCATAACATATTTAACACTCATTAACCTTATCATCATTCAATCAGGAGTAACATTCGGAAAATGTCAAAAAAATGTGAATGGAAATTTCATAATTTTACCTTGGCAAGGGGAGCAAGGCAGTTGGTGGTGCAGCTGGCATTAGAGACAATGTTGATGTCGGACTTGTACTCAGTCTCATTCACACCGACAACAAACATTGGTGCATCTTTGCTAGGAGCAGAGATGATCACCTTTTTGGCTCCACCCTGCATTTACCAAAAGAAACTATCAATCTATGAAACTTGATTTCAAATTTTTGTTTTAATTTAATTGATGAAAGAGATACCTTCAAATGAGCAGCAGCCTTGTCCTTATCAGTAAACACACCAGTGGACTCTACGACATACTCCGCTCCAGCCTGTCCCCATGGAATCTCCTCTGGATTTCTATCATTTCAAAATGAACATACTGAATTATTAGTATTTCTTTTAGAATTTTGATTTCAAAAGAACTATGAAAAATTAGGTAGCTCAATCGCCAAAATCACCAATCCTGTAATTGTTTTTTTTTTATAATGTCATGCATAATTTAGTTTTATTTATTGTAATCATTATTTTGTAGATACAAGATCAGTATTGAAAAATAAATTCCAAGTGGGGTACCTTAGACCAAAAATGGTGACCTCTTTTTTGCCAAAGACGAGAGTCTTGGAATCCTTGACGGTGATGTCAGTGTGCTTCCAAAGGCCATGTACTGTGTCATACTTGAACATGTACGTCTACATTTCAGAAAATACTGGTTAGATCCGGACATCCGGTTTGTAAATTATTCCAATCTGACAAGTTTGTACATTTTATATTTAAACAAAAAAAATACAAATATCAGCCAGTTCTAAAATGTTGATGTTGTATTGATTCCACCAGAACAGGGCACAACAGGTCCAGAACCTCATCTTGGTACTGTACCAGTATGGTATTATGATGCACCAGATCTTAACAGATCTCACCTCTTTCTTTTTTTTTGTTTTTTGTACCAGCCAGCATGGAATCATCTTACATAATGGTATTAGTCCTGGTTGGTGCTACTAATAAGTTACTTATACAGAATAAATGTTACATATTGGAGCATTACCATGTAATCAGTGGTGATGAATGGATCGTTGATCGCCACGAGCTCAACATCTTCACTCTGAAGAGCAACCCTGGCAACTAAACGGCCGATTCTGCCGAAACCTAATACAATAATATATATCAACAACGATTACTCAATTAAAATAGAGCTTGTAAGAGCACGAACCTCTCCTTCTAGACTCTGATTTTCTTTAAAATGATTTCCAATTTAGGCGAAATGAAATGTGGTAAAATGACAGAATGGGAGAAAAAATTTTACCATTGATTCCGATCTTGATCTTGCCTGTAATAAGAGAGACATAAAAAAAACAAAGGAAAAAAATAAGTCAGAGAAAGGTTCATACATGACATGAGAACTAAAGATACATTGTGAATAATAGAAGAGCTTCGGAGAACTGATTCATTAGTTCATTACCCATGATGGTGTTGAGTTAGAACGAGAGAGAGAGAGAGAGAGAGAGAGAGAGAGAGAGAGAGAGAGAGAGAGAGAGAGAGAGAGAGAGACTAAGGAAAATCCGAAATGAGAGGAGATTAGTGAGAGATGAATGGTTGAAATCCTGAAGAAGAGGCCTTAATTTATAAAGTTAAGAGAGGTAAGAGATCCGTGACTGAGCGATTTTTGTGTTGAGCGCCATGTTTTTCTTAGAAAAAATTAAATTTTAAGAAAGATATCTGCTATGTGGGGCCGTATTTTTTTTTTCTTTTTAAGGAAAGGACATCAATTTGAAATGGAGAATTAATTAAGGGGGTATAAGGTAAAAGAGCAGTTTTCCATTTTTTGTTCTTTCTTGGAGCTGAAGACGGGCACATACAGTACAGTAAGATTGAATAAATACCAGATTGTATATGTACAATAAGTATACCCATTTGACGGATTTAGAAAGATATAATGGAGGCCTCGGTCCAAAACTTCTTAATTGAATATTTTTATTTATATATTTATACAGTATAGACGTATAAATATGTTTATCACCACCAAAATAATTTATTTAAAAATAAAAAGATACATATTTGTTCTTATAAAAATATGTTTATCACCACTAAAATAAATATGTTTATTGTACCCTGGTTTTGACTCTTATTAATTACAACTTGTACTTTTACGTAATTATTTCAATTAGATCACTCAGCGTTTACAAAAATTAATATGTTATTATCGATTATCGACTCACATTGAAAAGATTATATGACTCCGCCCATATGTATAGACAAAAATCAAAATCAAATCTGTGCGGATTTTGACATAAATATATATTATTTTTAACCTAAAACAAAATGGAAGTTTCATACATTTTATTTTGAGTTTAACATTTTAATTATCAAAAAATAAACATGTGCGTGCCCTGATAGGACACATGAGCAACTTTCTAAAATATTCCTGACCCATTTGTTTTTTTTTTATTTAGGAATTCGATAGCGATTAGATCACTTGGGTAAACCCGAAGAAAAAAGAAAAAAAGAATGAGATCACTTGGGAATAAATAAGTTATTTTCTGTGGTGCATGCTTTGTATATGACATGAGCTTTGAAAAGGAGAACATCGCTAAAAAAGGACGTGTTGCATAGAAAACTCAATTATGAAAATGTTGATATAATTTGCTCCTACTGTAATAAAGTCTACCCCAAATTCCCAATTTGCATTTGGCATTTGCTTCTTCAGCTGTCTTTCTGTGCTCACATTGCGGCGTTGACAATCATCATCATCATCATCATCATCATCATCATCATCAGAATTATAAATGCAAATAAAATCCTAAATTAAGAATTTAAATTTTTTTGTAGCTCCGGAAAACAAAAATGCCGGATAGTCCAACAGCATCTTCACGAGCACGACGATAAATGGGCCTGAAATAGTCGGGCCCAAAGAGAATATGGGCTTTATTTTATTGGTCAGTTAACGAACCGAAATTTTGTAAAATAATATTAAAATAATATATTCCAATAAAATTAATATCAATTTAATCAGTTTAATATAAATAGTATCGTAAGATCGGAATCCTGGATTCCGAACGTTAGATCGGATTCTCGGATTCCGATCTAACGTTTACGATATAACTCTGCTCCGGACCTCCTTTCCGCGCGCGAGCACAGTAAGTTTAATTTTTTTTTATTATTTATTTATTTAGTTTATTAGTTTTTAATTTAGTAAATTAAATAAAAAAATAGAGAAAATATTGAAAAAATATTTAAAAAATCGGAAAAAATGAGGAAAAATAAAATTTAAAATTATATGTAATTTATTAATTATATTAGATTTTTTTGTCTTTTTATTTGTTTATTAACTACTTAATTAATTAGAAAAATAGATAATAAATTGTAAAATTATTTTAAAAATACGGAAAAATAAGAAAAATTCATATGAAAATTTATGTGTAATTAATTAATTTTTTTTTTGCTTTTAATAATTAAGATTTTGATAATTAAATATGAGAAAAATTAGAACTGAAAAAACAGCTCCGGATTCGAAAAGTTTGGCGCTAGAAAAATAGGAAATACGCTCTGAAAAATTCTAACAAAAATACTAAGCTGTTAATTGGCGGACCAATTTTCCTAAACTTAAATTTCAAAATTTTTAGGCGTACCATTTGTTGAAAACAAAAATGACAAAGGACCAAGATAGTCACACTTTCAACTGAAAAAACAGCTCTGAATTCGAAAAGTTTGGCGCTAGAAAATTATGAAATACGATCTGAAAAATTTTATCAAAAATACTGAGCTGTTAATTGGCGGACCTATTTTCCTAAACTTAAATTTCAAAATTTTTAGGCGTACCATTTGTTCAAAACAAAAATAACAAAGGACCAAGATAGTCACACTTTCAACTGAATAAAACAGCTCTCGATTCAACTTAGTATTACGAATATTACAATTATTTTTCACATCACATAAAAGTACAATTCAACTAAATATTACATTATCACCACAAAAATTACAATTATTTTCTTCCTCCTCTTGCAAAATTAGTTATTCTTGCGCCAAGACGTAAAATTCCACCACGTATTCCGGTTTGTGCTCTGCTACTCGATGCTCCTTGACTGTCCCTTGTAATTGATGTCCCCTGACTTGTGACATACCTAGCAGAACTTGAGCGTGGATCCACGCTAATGGAATTTCGGCGTGGTTCATTTCCTCCTATACCAAGACTAATACGACTTTGAGTTCGTGGATCTACGCTAACAGAACTTCGGCCAGGTTGAACTGGCTCCCTGGAAAAAGAACTTTCACCTCGGTTACCTGTTGAAGGCGGAGCTCTATTCCTTGTACTTGTTCGTCTATGCGTGTTGGCACGCCTACCAGATTGAAGTTCCTCCAAAGAGATAGGTGGTTGTGGGTTGTTGTCCTCTGTGGTTCTTCTTTTTTTATTTTTATTATTTCGCATTGCATCCATCCACATCCAATCACGGTCCTTCTTTCGCCGCCCCCGATTAATCATATTCTTATCAGGGAACACCACAGGTCCATCGTAGCGAGGCCAGTTCTCTTCGTCTTCATAGCAGTGGAAGTCACTTGATGACCATATTTTAACCATGTTCTCTGTACTATATAGTGGGTCTATAAATTCATCTACTTTCCATCTATATGTACCGCATATGGCAACAACATGAGCACATGGTATTCCGGTCAGTTGAGGTTTTTGACATTTGCACGTCACACGCCTAGTCGGTAGTTGAGGATCTTCCGGTTGATAATTTCGGTTGATGAGAACTTTGTACTTCCACGTTCTTCCAGGAAAATCTTTCTCGTTGGGCACATGTACTTCGAACTCTCCACGTTCAACATCAATGGTTACCACAGTCATCAGCGCTGTAAATATTAAAATATATAAAAAAAACATGTAAATATAAATGAAGGTTAATTTTAGGTAAAGTATACAACGGTAATCCTTACCCGCTTTAAGAGTATGCTTCATGACTTTTAATTGCACCTCTTTTGGCCACCGTTCTCCATCTGCCTGTCTTCCCAATGCTATTTGCTTCCTTTCATTAAACCACTGCACAGTCTTGTACCAAGTGCCTTCTACGAGTCCAACAACTGGGAGTCTTCTCTCAACCTTGTACCGGCTATTTAGACTTTCAGATCCGTTACTAGTCATAAGACCCCAACGTGCACCAGTGTCAAAAGTTTGTGCCCACCTCTCTGGTCTCATTCGCTCATTGTTATCTGTCTCGTTTTCTTTACCACACTTCTTAAGATAATCGATAACTTCAGGGTTTGTCACTCGGAGTTCATCCCACATTTTCATGAATGGCCGTTTCTTTTTCTTGTTAGCCAACTTATTTCTAAATTTGTGTGGTATACCTTTGTCTTTACTAGAAACCTTGTACACATTTTCACATAAATGTTGCATACAATACCGATGTACGGCCAATGCAGGCTCCGCACTTTCTTGCCATCCGTACTGTGGTCTTTTAAACATGTTCCTTATTTCCCAATGACGGTCTGAGACAACACAAAATTTTTTTGGTCCCACCACTTGTTCCCTTAGAAATTTCATGAACCAACCCCAGCAAGTTTCATCCTCCGTTCTCACTAAAGCAAATGTTAACGGAACAAGCCGTTGCTCAGGATCGTAACCGCAAGCCGCTAAGAATTTACCCTTATAGCGACCTGATAAGAAAGAGGCATCAATGCTAATCACGGGCCTAATATACGGAACCGCCGCGATACAAGGCCCGAATGCCCATGCTGCTGCTTCGAACATAGCTCTGTTCGGATCACCTACGCTTTTAAACAACCACTTTATCTGCGTGCCGGGTGTCGTCCTCTGTATAGCCAATAAAAGACTCGGTAGTTTGTTGTACGAATCTTCCCATGAACCAAAAAGATGTTCGATTGCTCTTTCTCGTCCCCGCCAAATCTTGTTATAAGTGGGCACCACATTCGGGTATTCTTTCTCCAGTAGAGATTTAACGTCGGGTAAGGAAATACCGACATCTCTCTTTACTGCATTTGTAATACAGTTGGCAATAACCTCAGCCGTTAAATTATCATGTGTGAAGTCTCCGGCCCTCCTCACGCATGTATGCTCGTCTTCATTCGTTATTATCTTCCAAAATTTGCCTTCTCTTTCTGTACGGGCATACATACGCCACTTACAACCATATTCCTTACAGTTCAATATTAATTTTTTCGGAGAACTAGCAGTGGTTTTATGTTGTACATTTAAACGTAATGAGTATTTTTGACACTCTCCTATGAGTTGCTCTTTCGAAAAAAAAATTGTCTTTTTTGCTAATGGCCCTGATCCATGAGGTTGAGACGGTTGAGGTACGGAATTTCTATACTCAGAAATATCTAGAAATTGCCCTACGGGATGGTATGTTTCTGTCCTTCCTGTAAGGTAATACTGGTGATTGGGGTTCACGTTTGATTGGGGTCCACCATCGATTCCCTCTGACTCAAATAAGTCCACTTCTTCATCACTAAAGTCCTCACCTGTTGCATAGTCTGACTGAAAACCGGGACCTCGGTCGTATAAATCATCGAGTCGACGTGTTTCTTCTTTGTTTTCTTCGTTTACTTGAACGACATCTTCTTCTTCTTGTGGTCGGCCGTGCCTACTACTACTACTACCACCATGTTCTTGCCTACTACTACCACCATGTTCCCAAGTGCCTTGACCGGTGTAAGACTCGTAGTATGTACCTTCTTCTTCCTGAAGTGTACTATCACGAGGATCTATACTGTTAGGGTCCCAAGGATCCCAATCTAATGTAATGGTTTCATTCTCTTCTTCTTGATTGGTTGCATTTGGTTGTTGGTGTTCTTCTTCCTCATAATTTTGTTGTTCATTATAATTATAATTATAATAACCACCTAATTATAATAAAAAAATGTGTTATAATCACATACAAAAATTGTAGTTAAATAATAACGTAGTTAATATTGTAGTAATCACATACAAAAACGTAGTTAATAACGATATTAAATATTACTTATTAAAAGCCATTTCTAGAAATTGTTCTTATTTATGTTTTTATGCATAGTTAATATTAATAAATCGCATTTTCATAGTTATTATTATTCTATAGTTAATATGATTTTAATATGATTTTAATATGATTTTAATTATTATTCTATAATTATTATTTTCATAGTTAATATTAATATAAATATATATATTTAAGCACATAATTCTATTATTCAAAATTAAATGTCACATAATTAAATTCAAAATTAAATTTACCTTGTGCCGGAAGTAAATCGACATGCATTTCTAGACCATCAAGTCGCCTTGCCTCAAAGCACTCGTGTTGAACGTATCGCCATTCATTTTGAGAGTTCACCGGCAAAATAATTTGTTGAAACCTTCCGTCCATAATTACGTTGAAACGCGAAACAATTCTCAAATTGAACTCACCTTGATAAATTCCCAATGAGGACAAAATTATTTGTTTAATAGATTCATAATCAGTTTGTGGAAAAACATCAAAACGAAAATTATTTGCTGGATTAAAGGGAGATTGATTGACAAAAACACTAATTGAATACATTTCTATATGACTATGAATTAATTGGAAAAGATAGATGATATTAAGATTGTGATAACAACCAACTATTTATAGTGATAAGATCGGAATTTGAGATTCCGATATTAGCAAACAGATTTAAAAGTTCACGTCAATTCCCGATCAAATCAAATAATTTGCCGCTGTGTGGCAAACTTATTGCTTAGATCGGATTCTCAGATTCTGATCTAAACTTAGATCGAAATCCAGGATTCCGATCTAAGCTTAGATCGAAATCCAGGAATCCGATCTAAGCTTAGATCGGAATCCTGGATTCCGATCTAAGCATGTCAGGAATCCACCGCCCAATCAAATCAGTTTTTGGTCTTTTCCCTTGTACTGTTATTTATTTTATTAAATTAATAATATTTATTATAAATATTTTAATTATATTAATTAATAAATTAAAATTTAAAAATATATATTATATTTTTTTAATTAAAATTGATTTTAATTTTATCATATTCATTAATTAAAATAATTCATTACCTAAAATAAATTATTTTTTTCAAATATAATTACTTACATTAAATTAGTTAAATGAAATTAAATTAAATTAAATTATTCCATCCTTTTCAAATATAATTACTTAAAAAAATGTAATATATATATTTAAATTAATATCAATTTAATTAAAAATTAAAATCAATTTTAATATTATTTTTTTTGTAAAATTATATTAATTTTAATTCCATCCTTTTTTTAGTTAAATTAAATTTAATAGCTACATATTTAAATTAAATTAAATTAAAATAAATTAGATCGGAATCTAGAATTCCGATCTTAGCATTTGTCAGAGGAATCCACGCAAAATCAAATCAATATTTTTTCTTTTTCTTTTTACTGTTTACAATTTAAGTAAATTAATAATTATATTTTAATTAAAATTGTGAAATTAAATTAATAATTTATATTGTTTTGTAAATAGAAGTCAAGTAAAATAAAATAAATTATTAATTATATTTTATATATTTAATTAATGTTTATAAATAGAAGTAAAATATAATATATTAATTTAATATTTTATCTTCAAAATATATTACTAAAATTTCATAATATATTAATTTAATATTAAAATTTCATATATTAATTTAATATTTTATAATAGAAGTACAATAAAACAATGAAAAACGACAAACTTTCCTGTTACTGCACTGTTCGGAATCCTGGATTCCGATCTAACGTTAGATCGGAATCCCAGAATCCGATCTAACGTTAGATCGGAATCAGAGAATCCGATCTAACGTTCGGAATCCAGGATTCCGATCTTACGATACTATTTATATTAAACTGATTAAATTAATATTAATTTTATTGGATTATATTATTTTAATATTATTTTACAAAATTTCGGGTTAACGAACGTTGAAGCTTGTAAGTTGTAACTGGGGCCGCACTCTCCGCGTCGGAGCGGGATCCTCTGGTCGGCATGTTAAAACTTAAAAACGACCACCTGGTCGTTTTCTGATCTGAAACGTCCAATCTAAACGGACGGTCGGATCTAAGACCCCGTCTAAAAAAAAAAGAAAAAAAGGAAAAACGCACAAAACATACGATTTCGTATATCAGAAGTCCCTTCGTATCAGTTGCCTCCGCCGCCCGTCACTTCCTTCTCTCCTCTTCTCTCACTCGCACACCACCCCCGGCCTCCCTCTCTCTGCCTCTCTCTCTCTCTCGACCCCACCATCTCTCGCTCGTGACAGCCTTCTTTCCCCAATATCGATTTCGACACCGAAATAGAGGGATGCGATGATCTCCTGCTTGAATTAGAGCAAATTCTGAAGAATGGCGAACTGATGTAACAATCTTATTACCTGATTCTCT
The DNA here is from genome assembly GCA_028095005.1 of Rhynchospora pubera. Lineage (NCBI taxonomy): Eukaryota > Viridiplantae > Streptophyta > Magnoliopsida > Poales > Cyperaceae > Rhynchospora > Rhynchospora pubera. The sequence goes on along the minus strand of CM051461.1, from coordinate 66,156,167 downwards.
CTTTTGTATTCTAAACTTTAAGCATTACAAAGCTAGTATTATTTACATTTCGTGCAAAAATTTACCAGCAACTAGTAAATGTAGTATAAAGAGGATCGCTCACTAGTTGTATGCCAGATTGCCAGTAGAGATGCATATCTGCACTGAGTTATTGTTGTAGTTAGATGGTACCAAGCCGATCCCGTTCTTCTACTGGTAAATATCTGCTTGATTCTTACCTGAACATTAACTTCTAGCTTGATGCTAACAAATACTTGGTACCAATAGCTATAGAAAAAAATTGCTGTAAAGGTATTTTTGCTCCATTCACTTGCAAGTTCAATTTGCTGGTTTGCTTTTTATTGCTGTTTAATTAGAGATTTTGATGTTGTCGGACTTGATGGCTGTTAGACGATACTGTCGTGCCAGACTTAATGGCTCTTAAATGGTACTGTGGATTTTCCATTAGGCGGTATTGTACCAATTACTTTGTATCAAGCACAGTAGGCAGGTACAGACCTTGTTAATTTATGTATAGAACCTTTGTACCATCAAACCAAATTTGCTAATTAGTCCAATATGTACAGAACCTTTGTACAGAATCAAATTTCCTAGTTAAATGCAATAGTACTCAAACGTGGAACTTTTTTGTTAGTTTAATAGTCTTCTTGATTCAGTATATGAACATGCTTAGTAATATGAACATGTTTAGTTACATGTCTTGTATGGTAATTTTTTATAGTACTTAATTGTCTCAGTTATGTAATTTTTCTTTTCTTTACAGACGAAAGGACAGACTGAAGGAGAAGACAAGACATAGGTCATATGAAGGATTCATATGGCAGTAGAAAATTTTGTTTGCATATGATACTATATTTTTAAATTTCATTGTTGTATGCGTTTGCTAATTTAATTCCTGAATGACTTCTTTTAATTTTGGCGTATGCAATGTTATATAAAATGTCAATTGACTATTGTTATCTTTTCTTTTGTAGTGATGTTATATTGCAAATTTTTAGGATTAGTCAAATTTGGTGCTTTTCCCATGCTTTTCATTCGACCAAAAACAACATTTTGTATTTGGCACAGACTGTCTTGTGTCAGTAATGTTTAAACAATAGGTACATATTTTGGTACCAGTGGTTGAGTGGTATAAGGTCGCATCTTTCAGGTCTTGCGTCAGTATGCTCTAAATTGGTTGTCTTGTAGTTATTCATAAGACACTTCCAGTTATTTGATTAATTTTTAGACAGTTTTCCTTGCATTTTTGTTATTAGATTGATCAACCTTATACTAACAGTGTATAAGGTTGGTATTGGTATTGTGGCTCGACTGTGATAGAGAAGGTGAGAACATTGCAGATGAAGTAATAGAAGTTTGTACCGGTGCAAAAAGCAACCTCAACATTAATAGAGCTCATTTCTCTGCACTAATCGAGAGGTAAACGTGCATTCAAGTAAAGATTGCAAAAAACAACCTCAACATTTCTTTAAAAATTGCTAATTAGTCTTTTGAGATTTTAAATAATAGAGAAATACATGAGGCAGCTCCAAATCTAGTCAGACTCGACAAGCTATCTGCACTAATGCAAGATAGGTTAGCAATTTCTATCAGCAATATAAATGAAACTAGATACCGCATCGCGCTTCGCGCGATGAAAGTTTAAATTAAATTTAATTTGTACCTAAACTCCTTTAGCAAGATAAAATTGGGAAAAAAAATTACATTTCAAAACAAAATATAATACAATGCACCATACCAAAGGTCAAATAATACAATGCAAGCCATAGCAAAGAACGGAAAGGGTAAAGATTCGAAATTCAAAGCCGAACAATAATGTGGCTAATCTGAGCCATTTTGACATTAAACTAAGTATAGTAAGAAAGTAGAGAGACCTGCGAATAGTACAATGGAAATCACCACACCTGCATAGATGTAGATATGAACAGTACAATGCCCCTTATACCAAAATTACTATCCAAGAGAGTGAGCCAATTTTGGGAGCGTAAAGCATGCTTGATGGCATCAGTTCTATCGTTATAACAACCTAAATTCCAGAAATTAAGCTAATTTGTAATAAAAACGAAACCAAACTTTTCTATATAAAAAAGGTGCAATCCAGAAGAAAGGCACTTACATACCAAAATAGCAAATTGATTGGTTGCAAACACATTAGCATAATCGACTTCTTGTTAGCGGTAAATGCCTGGAAAAGGAAAAAATAAAAATAAAACAATTCCAAAAGAAGAGAGCATGAGGCTAATTTGGAATAATGAATACATACAATCGATTTGGCAAAAATAAAATATGATATAGCATTGACTTTTACCTCTGAGATAAGACGTTGCCACTCATTGATATCTTATCTCCAAGGCAGTAATTCTATGAAGATCTTGGGCAATGCAGAAAAAATCGACAACGGCTGGACAGAAAGATATCTGATATCATTATCGCCATGATTCTAATTAAATCGGACTGTGTGCAATATTCCTACATAGACCTAGAGATGTTAGATGGTATCATTTCAACAAAATTATAATATAATTATAGAGATTTAAAAGAAGCAGCAAGGAAAGAAAATTCAGTGCTGTTACCATCTAAGGTCTGACGAATCAGCCATCAACCATGCAGAAGAAAAATAACAGATTACCCCATAATCTTCGATGTAGAGGTATCACTTGGTCACCATGTACTCAGTTAAAAACAACTGGCACAAATTAGTTTACTAATGTGTTCAGTACAAAACAATTGGCGTAAATTAATCTAATTTCCCAAAAAAAAAAAAAACTTTGAACGGCACACACACTGTGGAAATCTATTTTCAGCTAATCCTGGATAATGAATTCAGACTGTAAATTTAACCCAAATAAGTTTTAAACAGGAAACTAATCTTGAAGCATCCCCAAATAAATATCATGGCACCATCCTAAATTCTAATTTTATAAACTGCTTGCAATTTTCAGAGGAAAAATTTCACAAAATTCGAAACAGTAAAAGCCTAAAACAGAAATAAAAGTTAAGGAAAGAAAGGTCACCATTTTGTCTGAGGAAAATAACAGAGAAGCACTGCTATAGTGCCGTGTGTCGAGACCAGAGTGAAGGCTGTGTAGTACAGGAGTAACTTAGCTGCTTGGTCGCTACGTCATTAGAAAAAACCATCTTTACATCAATAACCCAAAATGAGCATTTTTAGGGAAAAAATAAATAAATAAATTATTACAACAGATCCTTGAATTGGGTTTATTAGGGAAAAAATGATAGTTAAATAAATGGGGGGAAGAAAGAAAGGATGTGCACGTTACTTCACAATGGGTTACAACAAGAATTAGAGAGATGTACTTGATACTAAATATTCTTCTCCTTCATAATCCAAGTCAGACCTGTCAGCGTTTGGCTGAAAAACATAGTTATATAAGAAACAAAATAAATTGGAGAAAGCAGTAATATTGAAATTAAGGTTTACATGTTGTAACACCATCCTAGTCAAACAGTATTGATGATTGAAGATGACACACGTGTTCGACTATATTTACAAAGAGAACTTGTCATTTTTACTTTGTAATACTTCTTTTCATCATCACTTATGCGTCTTACATTATTTTCTAAAATGTAGCGATCCAAAACACCGTCACTCCTGAGAAATCACTGTAGGATAAAATAAATGCTTTCTATTTTCTCTGTGCATTTTACACTCACATAGTGCATTTAACCATTTGAGTGGGGAAAATATCGTCCAAACACAACCATAGGCACCAGTGAATTTTCTCAGAACAAAGATATGGAGGAAAAAAGAAGGGAAAAACAACATACAAATTTTCCGTGGTCATAAAGAGCACTCCGTTGTTGTCTGAAATATGAACAAATAATATGCACGGTCAAAACTGCACACGACTCTTAATCGGCAATTGTTGCCGAAGCACCTAATCATAAGATAAACTACACAATAGTTTTTACCAGCACACCCTAAAGAAAAATTTTGAAACTCATACACCATTATAACATAGAGGTCCATAATGAGACCTATTCTTAGGGATTAGTAAACAAAACTGCTGTAAAATTCCAACAGGAGAAGCAAATGAAAGAGATACGACAACCAAGAAAGTTCAAATTGGTTTCTATAAAATCCTAATATATATCGTATCAGTAATTAGCAAGAAGATCATGAGTATGACCTTCTAAGAAGAGGGTTAGGCAGCAGCGGTTAAAAACATGTACATTTTGTGATCTGAGTGCTCCATCCATCCCAATAGAAAGGAACAGTGGCAATAACCCTTTATTTTGCTGAGAAAGCAAATTACAGAAAGAATGAGCGAAGTAAATTTTTAAAAAACAACAAACCAAAAAAGATTGGAAAAAAAAATTGAAATGGAACCAACGCTAGGAATCTAAGAAGTCCTTCTCTCGAAAGCACCTTTCAGGGCAAATTCTTGAAACCACGATTTGACTGATCTAAATTCGACAGAGAGCAAGTCAGGTGAACATCGAGAAATAAGTAATTGATGTATATCAATAATGTACAGTTAGCTCTCAGAAAACCGAAGTAACACCTTGATTCCCTAGTTTTTACCTTTTTCAAATGCCGATAAAAAACAGAGCCATCGCTGTCTCCAAGTTCACACCGCCTCCTCCTGAAATAATCAGAAGATCACTTTCACGAAGAAAGACAGAGAAGAAGGGACCCAAGGAGATAAAAAACGAAGCTCAATCGAAAGAGGAAGACACGATCCACTAACCTGTACCATCGACGCTGACGATGGAGGCCGGAGTCCTCCAAAATACAGTGACAAAGAGGTTCAGCTCTTCCTTTATTGTCGCCTCGGCTCGAGAGCTGCGCACACTTACTCACTGAATTGAAGTTTGGAGTGCCGAAGAAGAATCGAGAGACGGAGAAAAGGGAAGATGTACTGAAAGAAAGAGGAAATCAATAGATTTGTGTAGCAGTTCGCGCATCCTCTCTTTCCCCCACTCGCCAGCGAGAGTCGAAATAGAAAAGCTTGGAATCAGTTTGGAGCGACACACTGGAGACAAAGCTATATAGACAGAAAACCTGCGACAAATTTGGTTAGTGGAGACGAAGGGAGGAGATCAGATCCATCTGCGAAGAGGAAAAATTTAACGGTCTAAATAATTGAACAGTAAATCTCCGATTTGGAATTGAAGTATTTTAGGGTGCGTTTGGATAGGTGTGGGAAGAAGAGAAGAAGGAAAGAAGTGGGAAGAAGTATTGGAAAGTGTGTAACTTTGTGAAGAGTTTGAATTGTTTATAATTTTTTTTCTTCTTTCTTCCTTCTTCCCCATTCTTCTTCTCTCATCCAAACGCCCCCTTAGATATCAAACATTTTACATCTCTAACTGAAAAATCCAAGCATGCAAGTTCCAATACTTGTTACAACACAGCAAAATATCAAACGTTTTAAACTCAAATCCATGCATATAAGATTCATACAATCTGCTCAAATCCAAGCATATAATTTCTAATGCATCTGCCAAATCTCTAAATCCAAGCATACAGGCTCATAATTACGACTTACAAATTACAATAATCAAAAAAGAAAAAAAAAATGCTCCATCTCTAAATCCGCTGATAGTTCAATGGAAAATCCCAATAGGTATCTCGTTGGGGCATATCAACAAACACTTGATATGCAGAAACCAAACAGAAGCACTTGCCCACAATTTCATTTGCGAAAACATAATAATTATTCAAACTAAGGCAACGCACCCGAAACCAAGGCCATGGCCGTCTTCCTCTCGGCCTCACAGCTATAGAGTCTACCCTTAGGGTCTGATCGGAACCAAAAAAAATTAACGCAAGAATTGAAAATGGAATTCTTTTTGAACGATTCCTCTGATCGGAATGGAACGAATGCAGAGAATCGATTTCAATCGACGCGATTTGGAGAGAAAAATTCGGCCCAGCGAACTCTCGCGAAAAAGGTAGAGATTTTGCGTGATTTCTTTTGTGCTCAGGTGCGCTCCTCAACAAATGACCAATAAGCCCTTCCATCGAACTCATCTCCCTCTCTGTTTTGCTTGTGCTCAGTCGATTGAAGTCCCGTCCCGTCCCTCTCCCAGAAGTCAAGCACTTTTCTTCTCCAATAATACAATCTTTTTTATTCGTTCCCTTCCACTTTAGGACCCTCAGTCAGACTTCGCATCCTCTGGATGGCCATCCAGTGGATGGTTTCGATCTCAGCCGTCTGATTTAATCTCAATGGCTATAAATGCCCCGTGCATGATACTAAGATTGATAGGCCCGAAAAAATCTAACCGTTTAGATTAAATCAGACGGCTCGGATCGAAAGACGTCCACTGGATGGTTGAATACAACCATCCAGAGGATACGCTCCCCCCTCAGTCAAGCTGCCCTGCCCAACATACAATCTTTTTTCTTTTTATTCTCTAGATAGTCTTTATCTAGGTTTTCCAAAAAAAAAAGAAATACAAATTTTTTTATTAGTTTTTTCTGAAAACCATAACAATTTTTTTATTATCGATTCTTTTTTAGATTTGTTCGTTCGTATTTTTTAATCTAATTTATGCTTCACATTTTTTAATCAAAACCAAAAGCAACCTTTATAATCGCTGATATTTTATTCAGATTTAAAGCTTGTTCCGTCCAAATAAGTGCAAAAAATTTACTTGTTATACAAATTAGTTTAAATAATTTTTCCATTTCCTTGAGTCAAAGAGAGACTTGGATTCAGATATTAATCAATATCGACTACTATTGTTACAGTATTGGCAGTTGTATTCTCACATTAAACTATCGATGAGGGTAAAGTGGTCAAATTGAAAGAAGCGAAATCATTTTTTTCTCATTTTTGTATCAAAAAAAAATCACAAATTTGAATTCTCTTCAATTCTTTTTCTATTTGTTCCAATCATTAAATTTTATTTCGAAATCATCTCCATTGAACTCTATTCTATTGAAATGAATTGAACTCTCTCCACATGTCATTCCGATCAGACCCTTAGACTTTGCGATAACCTGAATCGTTAATGGATCTGCACCCGTTTCGAAGAAATGAAATCCGACCTTCGGCTGAGAAGAAACTTTTTTTTGTTTTTGAGAGGTATATGCGGAGCGCTTGAAATCGAACCGTCTGTTTCGATCGAACGGTCAACGACGAGAGATGGCAGAGGATACGAATCCACTTCTGATATACGAAATAGTATGTTTAAGTGCGTTTTTCTTTTTTTTCCTTTTTTTTTGACGGAGACTTAGATCCGACCGTCCGTTTAGATCGGACGTTTCAGATCAGAAAACGACCAGGTGGTGGTTTTTAACACGCCGACGTTTCAGATCCGACCGTCCACTTCTGATATACGAAATCGTATGTTTAAGTGCGTCCCTCTCTCTCTAAAACCCTAGACGCTCCTCGTTGTCGTTGCAGCCCCAGCCAGGCGCTGCTGCACCTATACTATTTTCTTTTGAAGGTTTTGTTTCTTTTTCTTCTTCGATCTCATTTATCTTGTTGTGTATCTGATACGCCGATAGATATCATCATGCAAATAAGGGCACCCAAAACGAAAAGGGCCAAGCGGGAGCTCGACAAGCGCGCTCCTAAACTTGTATGCTCACTTCCTTCTTCTTCCCTTTTCTTTATTTTTCTTATTGTTCCTTCTTATTCTTATACTTCTGTTCTGAGTCTGAGGCCATACAACCCTTATTCTTCTTTCCTACTCGTTTCACCAAATTGCCATGATATGGTTGTTAAGCCGCTGCCTACCACAATTGTTTCCATTGCTTTTTCTTTATATATAATATAATATAATAACACATTCAGTCAATTGGTTACAATCTACTTCTCAACAGGTTGAGAATGTGAAGAAAACACTGATTCTTCATGGTACCAAGACCAGTGCTGTATTGAATTCTGTTTTAACTGAGCTATACCACTTGAAAAGAGACAATGCAGTCAAGTTCTCCAAAAAGAATGAGAACATAAAACCTTTTGAGACTGGTGGCGAGACTTCTCTTGAGTTTTTCTCCCATAAAACAGATTGCAGTCTATTCGCAGTATGTTAATTCTTTGTTTAAACCTTTGGAAACATCAATGAATCACCTGTTTTCTTCCTTTATTTAGTATCTATATCTGTATTGTTTTATTTCAGTTTAATTGCTTTTACCCAAGAAGGCGGTCCATGAATATCAGTATAAGCCTACACCAATACTTGAGTATCTCAGTACATATTAGCATGGTTTCAATCCAGGTTGCATAATGAATTAGGAGAATAATGACAAAATAAATTGAATTAGAACTTAAAAACAAAACAAACCAATTAAGAGAGAATCATCATTGGCATCATTGATATAGTTTAGAATCATCATTTTTTGCTTAATTACTCTTGCATTGCCATGTTCTTTGTCTAATAATATAACATTTTTTACTTAATTAATTGCTTAGTTTTTTTGTTATTATTCGCTTACTACTAATATTTCATGTTCTAGTTTGGTTCTCATTCAAAGAAAAGGCCAAACAACTTAGTCCTTGGCAGAACATACGACCACCATATCTATGACCTTGTTGAAGTTGGAGTTGAGAATTTCAAGTCTATTGAATCGTTTGAGTATGACAAGAAATTGGCTCCAAAAATCGGATCAAAACCACTCTTTGCTTTTATAGGAGAAGAATTTGAGAGTGTTGACGAGTTGAAGCACTTGAAAGAGGTGCTGCTTGATTTCTTCAGGGGAGAGGTTTGTACTTTTTCGCAACCTGTATGTTTGGTACCTGTTTGTTCAAAGTCAGTAATCAACCTGTAATCTTTTTTCTTTTGCTTATTGTAATCTATATCTGATATGCTTACCAAAATTTCTTAAATAGTGATTAAAAAGTTTAACAGCATATTTGATCAGAAGAGGCTTTCTGTATGAAACAGTGAAGACAAAAAAATAATTCATTGGCATTTTTGGTATTGCTTTGGCTAGCAGAGACCTTTTCCCTTGTTTCTGGCCTTAATATATTGGGTACCATGCAAGATAGATTGCTTTTCAGAAATTCTATTATAATACGAAGTAAATTCACTTCTGCTCAGGTGGTTGAAAACCTGAACCTAACAGGTGTGGACCGAGTGTTTGTATGTACCGCTCTCTCCTCAAAAACTATTCTCTTGATGCATTGTGCTCTTCGCCTTAAGAAATCTGGCACATCCATACCTAGAATGGAGTTGGTTGAGGTGGGCCCCTCTATGAACTTGGTTGTGAGGAGGCACAGGCTTCCTAGTGAAAGCTTGTTGAAGGAGGCCATGAAAACTCCTGATCATGCTAAGAAGGTAAAACTACTGAAGTACTCAATATACATTGGACACCACCACCAGCTGTTTATTGATGGGGAACATTCTTTCTGAATGTCCAATGGAGAAATACATTTGGAATTATTGAATTGGTGGGATTTTGTTCATCAATTTAAAAAAGCTCGATGTCCAGTATCATATTCTTTAAAAGATAATGGAAGGTAGAGCATTTCTGTGCTCGGTCTGTGCATCCTAGTTCATTATTTACTGTGCATAAATGCAATGTGCTTTGAAATGGCAGTAATATTGGTTTTTGTTTAATTTTGTACTTGTTAGCTCCTAATTTTCATCTGTACTTAGTTCTATGATGTTTTATTACCTTTCAGATCAAGAATGTCACAAGTGATGTTATTAAGGGCAAAACTGGAAGGATCTACATACCTGATCAGAAGGTTGGAATTCAAACTTATTTTTTAGATTTCTCTTTTGCATCTTTTTTTAGTTTGAAGGGCTTGTTGTTAATTTTTTTATTTGTTCTGTCAAAGGTTGGAGATATGCCTTTATCGAATAACATTAAAGGGCTTAAGAGGGAGAGGCGTGAAGCTAAACAAAACAAAGAGTCCAAGAAGAGAAAAACGGAATCGGAGTGATTTTTTTTTATTTCAATCTGGCATATTTTGTTGAGAATTCATTTTGAAATTATTGAAAGGTCTATTATATGATATGTTGTAAGGTTGATCTGGTGAAGTTTTGACTTTGTTATTTGGTAGTTCGCTGTATACTAGAATTAATGGGTGAGCCTTATTTATTCAGCAAATTAGGATGTTGTAATTTCAAGTTCTTACTGATATTTTTTGGGCGTAATGTTAGATTATGTTTTGTATCTCCAGCTAGTAGCAAATTTTCTGCATCTTTTCTGGTATGTGCAGCTCCTTTTCTCAAAGAGGGTTTTTGCAAATTCATATTTTCAGCAATACACCTTATGGCTCTGGATATGAGAAAGGGAATTGAATTTATTTTCCAAAATATTTGGGTGGCAATGCTTAAAAAACAATAAAAGTAAAAAACTGATTTTCGATATAATCTTGTGGAAAATAAAATTTTGTTTTCTGAATTGCCTTTCTTTTATTTGTGATCTTGATTTTGTTTCTCTAAGTAGCTTGTTTTGTTATGTTCCAAAATGTTTTTGCTGTGATTTTACTTGTCCATAGAATTTTATTTGTGAGATTTTGAAATTCGTTTTATAATACAATAACAAGACCATAGCCACGATTTATCCATGATATGGAATCAGAAAAAGGAGAAGTCACACCCCATACATGATGTTGCTTTTTATCAGATTAGGCCCCTATAAAATGCACAACACGCCTCCAGTTTTCATCATGATCAACTGATAGCTCTGAAAGTGAGAGCTGGAGGGGACTGAACTTTTCTTTTCCAACTACATGGGAAATTAAACGAGTTCAGTTTTCTCCAACATCTCATTTTCAGTTTTAGTCTTGCAAGGACGATAATTTACAAGGGGCATTGAATGTGAGAATTGTAGGAAACCAAACCAGTACATTTTAATGTTTCTTCATTGTTGCTGATTTGGTTTCCTCCAATATCTCACCTTCACTTGCTCCCTCAATGCCCTTTTTTCCCTCTCAAATTTAAGGAAGTTGTGCCACTGTCTTTATACAATTTATTGTTGCTGTTATGGGATTCAAATGTGAGAGTTGGAGGAAGCTGAATCCTTATGAAATTAATGAAATTTGGATTCAATTTCCTCCAATATCTTACGTTTGGTTCGTCCATTCAATATTTGGATTCAAGTTCTATGAAAATTTTTTTTAGAAATGAGGTAATGCTACCAAGAACTTACTCAAAAGAATAACTTATTTCTGCATCACATTAAGTACTATACAAATAAGTACCTTCAGAACATAGATGGAGAGAGAGAGAGAGAGTGAGGTGTAACAATACTAACAATTATAACTATATAGAAACTAAGAGTTAATTTTAAGGAGAACAAAAAACACAAGCCAGAATAAAAATAGCTGAGGTGGCAGAATCAGCTTCAGCAGTAAAGAAGCTCCTCTTGAATCTGCATTCTTTCCCCTTCATGCATTGCAGCTTTAAAATTTCTCTTTGCTTTGATGTTTCTTTCTCAATTTTCCTTTTCTCCACTTTTCCCACCATCTTCTGTCTTAAATCTCTAAACCCCCAAATGTATGTAACTTGGTTGTTAGTTCCTTTGTAGGTATAGCATACTTATGAGCTTTATATATAGGTGTAAGTTCAGTACTTGGATACCTATGGGACCAGGTTTGCCTATTAACTAATTAATTAATTAATTACAGTCCTGATACTTATAATAATTATAATTTTCATCTTGGATATCTGGGGAACCACATGCAACTGTAAAGAATATATTTCATCTTTCCCTTCGTATGCTTTTATTTTTGTTTTGTTCGCTCTCATTTAAATTTATATTTGTACACTTAACATCACATTATACAAATAAAGCGAGATTATTTTGGTAGAAACCCATTTCACTAATTATTGGCCAACCGGATTATTGGATAAAATTATACAAACAATATAAATGACAGTAAAATAAAATAAGCCTGAAACATGAAAGGCGATCAATTTATTTTTACTTAGAAGAGTTATTTATATCAAGTATGGGCAAATTGTCTGGAATAAAATGGACAAAACCATATGCCCAGATGCATGATCCTAACATGTGCCAAGGCATGTGATCTTACATTTTTATTATTTTAAACATTTTCAAGTTCAATGCACCTGATTCAAAAACTTCTTTATTCTTTATAATGGGTTTGATTACCACAAACTGAAGCTATTTTTGTTTCATTGGCGATGCTTATGAAGTAACATGTATTGTCCGGCTTCATTTCTCGAGGTTAAATCTTGCTTCTAACCAAAGTTTTAGTTCCACTGTTTATAGTTTCTGGATTTGTTATGATGCCTAAATAATTTAATATTGCACAAGTTTTGCTTCGCTTGGATTTCGATATAATAAATTTTGTTAACTTGCTTGACATCTTGTCGTTACATGCAGCTGGGATTTAAGATGATTATGTTAACAATTGAATTTTGAAAATTTAAGTATGTGCCTTGTCAGCATTTTGTAATATGGATAAAGCGTTAAGAGATGATGAAATCTCTCAACCACAAGACAACACTGACACGTGTTTAGTTTACAGAGTTTTATAACTGATTCATGTTAATCATGTTAATAACGGGGTGACTCACTCAGAAGGCCTTTAATGTCGGCCCAAATAAAGGCCCAGTTGAAATCCCAACTTTTGCGGTTAGGTAATAGGTTTGGTTTTGAAGGGTTTTGTGAGGGTTTGAGTTTGGGTTTTGGGTCTACTTCCAGTCTTCCACTATCCACATTCCACACACAAACACGCTTGACGCCTTGACGCCTTGAGGGCTGAGGCTGAGCTTCTCTTTCTTTCCTTCTTTCTAAATTCTAATGGCGTCGATCGGTCGCTCCTCCGCCGCCGCCGTTAAGGCCTTTAGATCAGCGGCTTTGCGATCGAGAGGAGCTGCTCCTCCTCCTCCTCCTCCTCTTCCCAAAGCTAAATCCTCCTCTCTTCCTCGCGTATCCTCCCCTTTCCTTCGGAGGTAACTCCGCATTTTGCTCAATTTCGTTAGACACTTGCTCTGCTTTGGTTTTGTTATGGTATTAATTATTGGGTTTGTTTGCATTTTGGTTTTGGGTAGGTCCGTGGTGTCCGCGTTGGGTAGCGTGGAGTCGTTGATGCCGCTCCACAGCGCCATTGCGTCCGCCAGACTCAGATCCTTCATCGCCTCTGATTCCTCTTACTGGAGCTGCCTCTCTCAAGGTCGCCTTCTTTTTTCTTTTCTCTTTTGTCAAGAAGAGTACTGTTTATTATAGTCCTGAATACAACCATGGATTTCAAAAAAAAAAAAAAAATGGATAGTGAATAATGTAATGCAATTGCATCTGCTTAATGTTCACATCTGACATGGCCTTTACCGAATGATTAGGGATAGGGTATTCGACATATTAATCTTATAAAAGTTGATAGAGAGAGTAATTAGGTGGAGACAATTACAACTGAATGAATTGGTTGATGCACAAGCCTCTCATGTCTGGTTTTGGAGTTTAGGCACTTGGTTTTTGGATTTGTTGGACTTAGGCTTCATCTGATTTGAGGCACGTTGAGATTTGCCATTCAATTTTGACACTTTTTTCTCAGATTTTGCTTTCTGGATGTTTCTATAGCAAGTTCATTATTTATTGTAGCTTATTTACAAATACTGGATGTATTAGCCTTGGTTTTGCAAAAGTACCATCTTAATTACATTATTATTGGTTGCTAACAAGATAGTGCTAATGCCAGTAGACATTATCTATATTTGTTTAAATTTTCTGAACAATGGTATCAGCTGCTACATTACTTTTTCAATAGTTTAGGATTTTCTAAGAAAAACAAATATCTGTTAATGAGTGACAATGACAAGCTATTCTTCTCTTTCTTAAATTTGTTAATCAAAGTGCAAATATAAATGATGATTTATTATGTTGGAAAATTAGGTATTTATGTTTAAATAATTCTGATGATAGGTTTAAACAAGCGCATCTGATCGCACCTGGAGAGAAAAGAAGGTTTTCAAAATTATAGGTGTGGTTTAGTGCTCAGAACAATGCTTATGTTTACTCTTTTATTTGTGTGTTCTTTTCTTTTGCCTACTAGATCCTGAATATGTTGCTCATGTAATCTCCACGTGAAATTACTGAACCATTTTGATATGACAAGCATTTTTTACACTTTAGTAGAATAATTTTCCTAGACCATGAAATTTATCAAACAAAAATTGCTTTCTTTTTTTCCCTGACGTGACCTCTTTTCTTTCTTCTTTCTTTGAATTCATTAGATTTTGCACTCCCTCGGTGATGAAGATAGATGAATTTGCCAAGTTTTAAACAAACAAATTTTATGGGCCATTTCTCCTGTTGTTAAATTTTCTTAGCTTTGTTTATTTTAGTTGAAAACCAGTTAGATTTGGAGCAAGTCAATGAGTTGACGATATCATTTTTATACTATCCAATCATTCGGAGGGACAGAAGTTCTGTTTTTTTTTCGTGACAATTTTGTGACATTTTGTGTTTTATTATTTTCTTTCATTGAATGTACATCCATGGAAATACAGATCATACCATGATGATGTTGTTATTGAATGTAGTTTGTGTACAAGAATGTATTAATTTTGAAGTTATTTATGTGCATAATACATACAGATGATAGGGTATAGGTCATGTTCCAAATATCAGAGTTCGAATGGAACTTATTTTTTATGATTGTTAAAATTGTGATATTATAACATCATGGTCTAAAACCTCAGTTCCTCAAAGGACAGGAGAGCCACATCACAGTTTTCGAAGAGGTCTGGTAAAAGAGTGAAAAGATCAAAACATAGAGAAACGAGTAAACTACCTCTAAAGGACTGAATTCATATTGTTCAACTATACTTGCGGTAATTATAGTATTCTCAGTGATTTTCTTTTCCTCTCAACTTTTTAAGTGTGGTACTGATAAGATATGGGTCAGCGCATTCAAATTTTGGTGACCATAATTTTGCATGAAATATTTGTAATTATGTTTGCAAATGACTTAGTAGCCAAATTGACTAGTTACTAGAACGACTTTGAAGAGCTGGTGGATTCAAACCTCCTTGGATTTTGAGAACTTACAGCCTTTTTTCTGTCTGAGCGACCTTCATCTCAAAATTCTTTCTATAAGTTTATTTCAAAAATAAGTTTACGTCATCATCCTGTCAATTCGTGTCTATGTGTTAGACAAACATAGTAACAACGTGATCAATTTACAATCAATATCGAAGTTCAATAACCAAATCAAATAAATTGATAAAAATCGCATGTGAGATAGACATGATTAAGAGTAATTAAATAATTAACTTGCACTGCCACAAAATCATGTTCGGTTAAAGGCAGCGGGTTAGGATTATCATATACTATTCATTTTTCTATCACATATAAATGAGCATACAATAAAACGCGATCTCAAGTATAATTTGTCATCCAAAATTCATACCTATACTACTATGTAATTTGTGATCCAAAATTACATTGGTGCTATTTTTCTTGAATATGCTAGTTGAAATATTGTTAATCAACTTAAATTCCTTTGAGATTTTGGAGGAAATTGATGTAAGGTAGTATAAATATTATTTACAACATAAAATTTGAGTAAGTTTTGTAACTGATGGAGTGCTCGATAATACAGGAATTGGACCGGACAAACCATGTAGATAATTCTTGTGTTTATATTGTTATTCTTTATTTTCTTGTATGAAAAATATAGTGAAAAAACAAGAGAATGGTATGCTAGAAGTATTAATAGATATTATGTTGCAAACGAGTTAGCTTAATTATGGTTACAATTTTGGAGTCAACGAATTTGTTTTTTCTAGATTAGTTTGATGATTTTGGTCTCCTAAATTCATTTTTCTTTCTGAATGAAGTTCTGGATTCATCTTAGAATATAAGATATGAATTTGTCTAGATTTATATACGAGTTAAATTTTATTTTGTACTTGCAGGAAAATCGAGTGCATGCTAGGCTCTTACAAGCAGATGCGATCTGTTCAGATTTAGCCAATCTGGCAAGTGTTTCCTGTGCATTGTTATTTTTTGTGCTTCTAGGTGCAATATTATTTCCAAAGTCTGTCGGGAACAGTGGCGGATCTAGAAAAAATATCTAGGTGGGTCTGACGACCTCTTTTAAGTCTTCAGCCCCACTTTCGAGTGCTCCAATGACAGAAAAAATTAGCTGGGGCTAAAAGGGGGCTCCAAGGGCTCGACGGCGTGAGGTGGGGCTCTAGCCCCACCCGCCCCGGTGGTAGATCCGCCCCTGGTCGGGAAGGTTCTCCATATATTCCCAACTCGTCTGGAAACAAAAAGAAATCAACCAGTTTAAGAGCAAACAACCATTCTGAAAACTGATAAGGCACGGGATGGTTTTTAAGTTATGTTTTACGATGATGTTTGCGAGTTCTTCACTTGACTCTCGTCTCCCTACCTTAAAAAAAATTACTCGAAGAAGTATCAGTACAGATCCAGCACTGGAAGATTGGGAGTTTTTTTCTACTTTCTTGATCTTCGTATTTGTATTGTGATGTTTTTCTTTTATCACATTTGTAATTTGTTTTTTTATATTTTTCGATGAAAGGGCAAAATTCTCTTCTACAACAGTAGATTGTAACTCAGTACTCGAATTAGTATAATCTAATTTTATTGTACTTTTAAGTTGAATTTTATAATGTTGATTTTGTTTATGCATTTTTGCTTATTTTACGAACTTGTTGAACATCTTATTTATATAACCTTAGATTAATTTTGATAATTTTCTTCAACTCTCTGCATTTGATTTTGTCTTGATAATTGATACTGACAAAATCAGTACTTGCCTTCTTTTTTTTTTTTTTTAATCCCCCCCTATGGATCGACTCTATAAATGATGAGTCTAGGTAGGAACTAAATTTTGAATAGCACATCAATAAATAGCAACGAGTTCGATAAATGATGGCAGTAACTCATTGGAATGAAGTTTGAATTGTTAACAAACCGAGTTTTCAAGCTCGAAGAACCAAGCTTAAACCAACGAACCAAATTCAAACTAGATCTAACTCAAAATTTATAACATTGATTACTATCAAAACAAATATGGAATTTCATTATTTTTTATGTACATGTAAAAGAAGTAATCTTAATCTAACATGTTTTTTTTTTAATTCCATTAAAGAATGATTTCATACTCTCTTTTTTCTTCTTCATTTTGCATCTTCAAATATGTAATATGTAATTAGTTTTAAAACCGATGGATTGGTAATGGACTAATGGACTCATTCCTCTGAGCTGAGGTTGACACCTGAAGTCTCTTACCCAAAGATCCAGAACCAGAATGCTTGGTTAGACCTGTCAAACGTTAATGGTGGAAGCGGAAACCACCATTTCTGTTTTTTGTTCCATTTCAATAACGGAACAAAAAATATTGTTTCGTTTTCGTTCCGTTTCAACAAACGAAACAGATTTTTGTTGCGTTTAACGTTTCGTCCTTTATTTTCTATTGATTTCAGCTCATTTCCATATTTCGTTTAACGTTCTATTCATTTCTGTTTCCGTTCCATTTTCATAAATAAAACAGATATGTTTCGTTTAACGTTCCATTTGGACGGAACGAAACGGAAACGTTCCACTATTGACAGGCCTAACCTTGGTCCTTGGGGATTTGAACTGACATTGGGCCCAGGCCCCGGGATTGATTCAGATCCTGACATGGAAAACAACTGGCAGTCTGGCATGTGGCATACGCAAAGACCCAACCCAATATGCTCATAGAACTCCCTAGGTAGCGAACCTAAAGCAAGGCCTGCGAGCCCATAGAATTTCGTTTTATAAACATTTTTGGAAGAAAATTTTGTTTCGTAAAGTTGAATCGTATAATAAATTAATAAACTATGTTCAGCAGAAAAATGAATCGGAAAGATAAGAAATATTTTTTATGGTCACCTAGAAGCTATTTTTCATTATTCTGTTTTCCCGCTCTATCACTCATATCTATCCCTACTCTTTATAAAATTACGGATCCAAAAATAATTACACGTTAGATCTAGCATGTAAATATATATTTATGTTGTTCGATTAATTTGATATTTGTTGGATATCAATCACTGGGGAAAACAATAATATGCTTTAGTTTTTCGTCTAATAAGAAAACAAATTGAGCAACAACATATCTATCTGTATCGTTGATAGATTGAGCAACATATTATTATTGTCTAATATTATTTTATTTTTTTATTTGTCCGCGTATGAGAACGTTTTTGCTAGTAAGGAATAAATACTCGCATGCAACAATTTTTTTTCCCAACGTCTGAATGTGATGCAAGTTCACATCTCCAGTTAAATCTAAAATAATTTAGCAAGGTTCAGAATTTATGTCCAGTTTTCTGGCATGTAATCTTAGTTATTCGATTCAAGTCACACATATATACTCAACAGATTTTTCAAAGAAGTAACAACATGGAGCATTTGACTCGAATTGAGGCTGCATAATTTGGCAGAGCAATCAATTATGGCAGCGAATTTAATTTGATAGCTGCTGTCAAGCTTTTTGAGAAAAAAAAATAAAGAATTATGATAGCAAATTACGAGCTTCATAAGATGCAATGAACAATTTGCATATGCTATGCTGCGCTGGCATGCACTATGGCGCCATTAAATGATGCAAACTGTATACTTAATTAATTTTAGAGCATCTGACTTTTTTATAATATAATATAGCGAATGCATTCTACCACTTAATCCAAGCGGTGCAAACGTCATTGGACAGACGAAGTTAAAGAATAGCATAAGTTTATCATAGCGGTACAGATGAAGTCGAAATCTGTAATTCTGTACGCTCTTTCATTGTACAATTACTTCAATAGGAACGATATGATTTTTATGAAGCTCAGTTACCTCAGTTTTATGACTAGATCAAGTACAATTTTGATTAGAAAATTGTTACCATTAATTTAGCCAAATTTCATCTGGAAGAATTTGGATGTCAAAGTTGCAAGTAGCTTGTGTAGAATTATAGAGTATTATTTTTCAAATAATAATACTATGAAACTGAAAAGGGGAAAAATATGGAGCATATGTTATCACAAACTTTACAATTTTTGTTTCACTATCGTACATAACATTTTTAAATCGATTTGTTATAACCGCGGTGTCCTCAAAAATAAAAGACAAATCTTCTTGGCCCCTTTTTGTAAAAAGAAAACTTGAAACCGTTTACTAATTTCTACACAAAACATGTTGCCGCCCTTTTTGTAAAGGACAGTACTCATTCTTTTCTGTTCTCACCCACTTTCGACTAGCGATATGATGTTTATGTAGTCGCAGCCGCAGAAAATCTGAAAATTCTGTTGCACCAGATAACCTCTCCCCCAGTGAGCTGTCAGTATATAATTTATTCAGATCTTTACATGGGATGTTCTCTGCTTTTATTTTCTCTTTCACTGTAACGAATCAGCGACATCAGTGAAATTCGGGCGTTAAGCTTTTTGCACCTTTTCTAGGACAAATTTTATGCATTTGAATTTGTTTACAACTGCATGTCAAAACTCGGTATACAGTTTATACTGCAGAAGATGATACACTGGATCCGGAATAGTCTTTTGCTAGGGGCTCTTGAAACAGCACAGGCGTATAGAATTTGCGCACATGACCCTCTACTCTAGGAATCGTCACTTTCGGTTCACAAACACCGGGTTTATTACTATTAACAGCAGAGAAGGTGGCAGAATAATTACGAGGTGGCGAATAAGATTGAGAACATGGAGCGCTTAATGCGCACCGAAGATTTATACACGAAAGCATCTCCATGTGAGCTGTCATGCTCTCATTTTACGGTCACCTAATATTATTTAGAAATTAGAATATTTTTTGGGAAATATTTGTTAAATACATTCCGTTTTTTATTCTTCTTTTCCCTTTTTCAGCTTTCCTTTCATTTCAAAATCATCACAATAGGGTATTACTAAAAAAAAATAGAATAAGCTACAACAATACTTTTTTTTTAGTTTATTTGATATTTCTTTTTCCAATCCTGAAGAATATGAACGAACTTACTTGACAAGATGATAACATTATTGTGTAAATATTGACACACGTTTCAATGGATTTTTATCATTCAAACTTGATACTTTTAAAGATAAAAAAACAAACGAGTGTATGTTTAGTGCCATTTGTATACAATATTTTATTAAATTCATATGACAAAATATTATGATAAAGCTTAATTATATATATTGTTTAGCTTAAATCACATATAGTAAAATAACTTATTTATAACAACACAAGTTTTCTAAAAGGAGAAAGTGACATAAATAAATCCTTTCTTCAATATCCTTAATGCTAAATACAGAAAAATTCTTCTTCCAGCTAATACGAGCCTTCTATACCATGACAATTTATCAAACCAAGTTTGTTGTTAAATATATGGCGATATAAAAGACATATACACATTAGTTCTTAATTAATGAATGAATTAATTAATTAATTATATAGATGTAGAAAGTAGGCCTGAAGCGGCGCACAATTATGTAATGTGGGGAAGGTTATGAGCGCAGAGAGACATCCAGTCTAGGGCCATGCCCATGCATGTGGCAGTGTGTACAAACATTGGTCTACATGACAACATATGTACATAAAAAATGTAATAAATAAATAATAATAAAGAAAAGTAATAATGAGTAGAGGACAGGACAAATTCGGTCTCCGTTCTCTAATTGGTGCGGCAAATGAAAAAGAAAGTATTATTTATTTATTAATAAAAGCGAAAGAATCAAATAGAATTTAATTAATTTTACAGAGAGAAAGAGAGAGAGAGAGAGGGGAAGGTGAGCTAGATGCCTAGATCCCGTCCCGTACTCCCGTCCGTCTCGCCACCTTCCCATTTCATTTCTAACCACCATTTCTCTAACCGACACCGCACCTCTCTCTCTTTTGTCTCTCTTTCTTTCTCTCTCTCTCTCTCGCTCTCGCCATCTCTCTCTCTCTCTATCTCCCTCTCGATGTGGCGAAGACACAGGAGCGGGAGAGGCGGACGCGAATTTCCTAAGTAATTAAGTAAGAGGAGAAAATGAAGGAGAGGAAGAGGCGAGATTTCACCAGAGAACCCACTCTTGCTGCCTCCGCCTCCAAAGGAGGCAAAGGCTCGTCCAGGCTCTTCCTCTTGTTTGCCATTTGCTTCTCTGTTTTGCTCCTCACCATTGGTTTATCACACATCAGGCTCTACGAAGGTATCATTTCCAACCCCAATTCCATAATACTTTCATCTTTCTCACCATTGCCTTATTGGCTTACAACCTGTTCAATTTTCTTTCTGCTCTGCTCTCTCGTTTTTGCCGTCAATGCTTGCTTGCTTGCTTTATTAGTGCCTTTATTGTATTATTTCAACACGCAATAACACGTGATATTCAAGTTCGAAAATTTTCTTGAATGTTTGTTTAGCTGCCTGTTCAATTATCAAATTGTTTTCATTTTGGTGAGTTTTGGTTTGTAATTGCAGCTTTTGCTATAGGTAATAGTTAGGTACATGCATTAATTTCTTCATGATTTTGCTTACCAAATCTTCGCTGTTATATTTATTATAAACATTGTATTAAAAAAATTGTGAAATTTACCTTTCAAATATTGAACAATTTGCAACCCTTTGCTATGTTCATGCTGATGTACATAGTCTTACTACAGTTTTAGTTTCAGGTTCAAATATTGAACATATGTAACATTATGTTTCCATCATTTTTCCTTTAGCTATTAGCTATAAGGTGGCCAACAAATATATATATATATAGAACTCATGGAGCTGATTCAATTTGCAAACATTATTTATATCCCACAGTACACAACTCCATAAGATTTGGAAACCACCATCTGGTCATATAAACTGGGGCTGTACCTGACTGGTACCAATAGTGATACATACAGTGATACCAACATAAACAAGATACTCATTGCAGATTTGCAATGAAATCTTCACCAATGCTTACTTTTTAAAATCCAGGAAAGTTCTGAATTCGTATGGGGACAGATTGTGTTCTACTCAGTACTTTTCAACCTGGACAGTTAATTTGGGTAATGACTAGCGACATCACAATTGATAAGCCTGGTTAACAACTCATTTTATTTTTAAAAAATAAAAAAATGTTGCTCAATTTCCATCATTTTTGTGCCTTTTCTTTGCAGTTTTCCACCCAGTATTGCTCTCAGCATGGCCAATAACAGAATCAAGGCTCATCTTTACCGACCCATCTAACCCATATCCTTATTCCCGAAATTCTAATCCTACTTATATCAAAGTCAACCATGCAGTGCTCCTTCCTGATGAGATAGTCCTGGTCACAAATCACCATTCCCTCCTTTCCATCCCCAATCCTGACTTGTTGAAGTGCCAATACACCCCTCCAGCATCTTCTCACTCTTCCCGTCATTCTCTCTCCGCCAAAGCCAAACTCAACCTTCCCCCGCTCTCTCTTTCCACCTCTTTGGTACGGTGTCCCTTGGGCCCACCGGGCTTCTCCCTCTCTCTATCCACCTCCCCTCATTCTCGCCATCGGCCTTTTCAATGGGACCATCTAGCTTATTCTGCTTTGTTTGACCCACTTGACAATTCAACAGTAGTCTTCGCAAAGGGTTTCAACCTCAGGTCAGCCCGAATTTCAGATCCGGCACGGTATCGATGTGTTTTTCGCAGGGATTTGTCAAATCCAAAGTACATCATCACTTCCCCGGTCATTACTGCTGCACAGGAAATTTTTCGGTGCAAGACTCCCTTGACAGTTTTGAACAGTTACCGTAAGAAATTGGACATGCCATTAGTATCGGTCAAAACCAAAGACCGGGGTGCAATTGCCCTCCCATCGGTTGCCCGTCCAGAAATTCTCAAACGATACAGGCGAAACCACAAGAAAAAGAAGAAGCATTCAATGTGCATTTGCACAATGGTGCGAAACCAGGCAAGGTTTCTTCGTGAATGGATCATGTACCATTCAAGGGTTGGTGTCCAAAGATGGTTAATCTATGACAACAACAGTGAAGACAAAATCGAACAAGCTGTAAACTCCTTAGGTCAGTCAAATTACAACATTACCCTCCACCCCTGGCCATGGATCAAGACCCAAGAAGCCGGGTTTGCTCATTGTGCTCTTCGTGCACGTGCAGAGTGCGAATGGGTTGGGTTTATAGATGTTGATGAGTTCTTTTATTTCCCATATGGCCTAACAATAAGAGACGTTTTGAAAAACTACAGCAACCAGCCGTGGGTTGGCGAGTTGCGTACTGATTGCCATAATTTTGGTCCATCAGGACATAAAAAGGCCCCAGAAAATGGCGTCACGACAGGTTACACCTGCCGAATGTTAGTACCGGAGAGGCACAAGTCCATAATCCGACCTGAAGCCCTAAACAAGTCTCTGATAAACGTAGTGCACCATTTCCATCTTAGGGAGGGGATGAGATCTGTCAATGTTGGTCAAGGTGTAATGTTGATAAACCATTACAAGTACCAAGCTTGGGAGGTGTTCAAGGAGAAATTCAAAAGACGGGTTGCAACTTACGTGGCTGACTGGCAGGATGAAGAGAACGTCGGGTCCAAGGACCGTGCACCAGGTCTAGGAACCAAACCCGTTGAGCCACCTGATTGGCCATACCGGTTTTGTGAGCTTAATGACACTGGCCTGAGAGATTGGGTTATCAAAGAATTTAAGGATCCACAAACTGGAGAACTGTCTTGGTAGTTTGGTTTAATTTAGAGTTGTTACAGTCCAGGAATCCAGCTTCCTGTTTTGACCCTTTGTAACTATGACATATAGGTGATTCAAATCATTCTTTTGTAGATAAAAAGGAGATATATAGCATTCAATTTTAAATAATATATGGTAAGAGAAAGAAGAATGTTGGAGAAATTTTGAGATGTCATGTTTCTTTTCATTTTCTATTTACGTCTATTTATCCAAACCTCTGCTTTTGTATATACTCCCTTCTCAGGCTATTTTTCTTCCCTTTTGAAGACTCGGACCGATTAATTACATACCTGAAATGAGTACCTTCACCATCTTATTATTACTAATTTTGCTAATTCCTCTGAAATATATCCCTAAAGTTAAAAAAAAAAATGCAAAAGACCTGAAGGAATGTCAAGTTGCATCATCAAAGGCTTATCTGCTGTACTTGTCAGAAATGCAAAAGACAGGGATGTTACATTACACCTCACTTGATGTAGACCTAGATGAGAACTTTTGGCTTTTTTTTAAAGGCAAAAATTTGCTTATAAAATAGTAAAATACCAACACGTCTTTCAAAGGTTAATAAACCTAAAGAAGATTTTAAAAGGTGCATTCCTTCTATCTTGACCTTCTGTGATGTTAAAGATATATAAAGATTATGCTTTAACAAAAAATCTCTCAGAATGAAAGATGAAGAGAATTTAGCTTTGAATTTCCTTTTTCCTTTTCTTCGGCTTTATGCAGCATGGAGGTTGATTCTAACTTCCAAGTTGCACATATCTTGTGGTTGAGATGATGCTTTGAGAATATTTGTTTTCTAGAACATTTTGTAGTGCACAGAAAACCGTGTAATATTTCATAGGGGTGCACATGGAAAGAGATCTACTTTCATTGACAAATGATTAGAGAATGTACGACCTTATCTTGGACTAATTTCCAGTTTAGAAAAAGCCCCAACTATCCTTGTAACCAATTACAATGTTTACCTCTCAATAAAAGACTGGTGGATCAGGTATTAATAACAATAATAAAAAGAGCAAGTTTGGTTTAAATCATTTTCTTATGTTAACACTTTTAACAGCTTTCATAAAAAAGCTATCGAACTTAAAAAGGTTAAGATTGAATAATGAAGATATATATATATATATATATATATATATATATATATATATATATATATATATATGGCTAAAGTATACTCCAGCATATAGATACCCCGTATGCTGGAGTCGTTTCTCACAATCTAAAATGCATACAGTCGATCCGAAGCTTTCAAATTGTTCTCCATATTGAAATCTCCTAGGAAACTAAAATTTATATTTTTTCGAATTTTTTTACTATATATTATGCTATTTTAAAAAAACATTGTAAATGAGTTGTAAAGGAGTATTTCTGGCCCTTCAATTTGAAAATAGCATAATATATAGCAAAAAAATTTGAAAAAATGTAAAATTTGGTCTTGAAGGATATTTTTACATGGAGAACAACTTGAACGGTTTGGATCGACTATTTGAATTTTAGATTTTCAGAAACGACTCTAGCATACGGGTTTGATCCGTATGGTGGAGTATACTTTAGCCAATATATATATATATATAGAGAGAGAGAGAGAGATAGGCTAAAATGTGCTTCAGCATACTGAGGGTCTATATGCTAGAGTGTTTTAACCGTTGGATATGAAATCTAACGATCTAGATTCAATCGCTCAGGTTGAGTACTAACTCCCGTTTTCTCTGCGTTTTCCGTCGCTTTCTCCTCCGTTAGGCTATTACATAGGAAATAAAAAAATAAAATAAAATAAAGAGACTCTTCGTCTCTCTTTCTCTGACGAAGAGAGAAGAGAAACTAAGTTCTCTCCTCCTCTCTTCTCCACTCGCTCTCTCCTAAAGCTTTTCCGATCAAAATCGCCGAGTCCATTGCCCGACCACCTCCTCTATTCCGATAAAAAAACGAAGAGACCTCTTCGTCTCTCTCTCTCTCTCGTCCGCCGCTCCACCTCTAGTCGCTCGGCCGAGCTCGTCTCTCTCTCTCCGCTCCACCTGCATCAAAGAAGAAGAGATAGGTAGTTAATTTTGATTTAATTTTCTCTATTTCATCGATGCACGAATCATCGGTTTATGATCGGTAGATGAAGAATAACCCTAGATTTTTTTTAAATTCATGGAATTTGTGAATTAAAATTCAAACAAAGGTGAAGAAGGTTGCATTGTGCTTCCAAGTTCTCTCCTCCTCCGTTTAGTAATATGTTTAGTAAATGTTGTTCCAGTAAAAAAAATTCAAGGTTATTGAGTGATTGTTGTTCCTGCAATCTAAAATTGAAGGTTTCTGGTTTTATATTCCTCCGTTTTTTTTGTTTTGATTTTCATTTTTTGTTGTTGTTGGCTCTATTTGATTAAGCGTCTCTATTTTTTCTTACTATGTTTGCATATAGAGCTATCACTTGATGAAACCAAGAGATTTTGACTAAATGTAATTGTATATTCTGTACAGAACCAAGAATGGTGACCATAACAGAGGCCAATGAAGGTGCACCTGACGATCAGATCGACCCATATGAACATTTAGAGTTGGCTCCCTTTGTTGGAAAAGAATTCTTCACAGTAGATGATGCAAAAGAGTTCTACAATTCATATGCCTATCGAATGGGATAATTATTTTTTTTTATTGAACGCCCATAGGCCAACTTCATTAATAAAAGAACCAGTACATGAAAGTGCATCTTGCCAGTAAGCTAAAGGCAAAATAAAATGCATTGGACGCCAAGCTATCTAACTTTGACACATTTGTTAAAATCAATGTTGATACAGAAATTAAGTGTAATCAATTGATCATGCTACTGGTACATGCTATAAAAATTAAAGAGTAAGCAATTGATCATGCTACAGAAATTAAGAGTAAGCAGCACAAATTGATCATGCTGCTGATGTAGAAATTAAATAAGCAAATGTAGTTAAATAAACATTGTCGTATCATACTGGTAGCAATTCTATAAATATAGCTTAACAATTCTATACCAAAATATAGCCATACTATAACAATTATATACCAAAATATAGCCATTCTATAGCAATTCTATACCAAAATAAAACCATTCTATAACAATTCTATAAGTCTTCATATTCATATGCATCATCCGATTTCACGTCTTCGACATCATCGTCTCGTTCACTATCCTCTTGTTCACCGTCAATGTCTTCAACCATGCTATTTCTTTTGTTACTTTTTTCTTGCTTCTGCTTCAGCTGAAAGTAAAAAACAAAACATGGAATCCGAAAACCTATAAAGATGTAAACTGGAAATGATGTAAGTACTAAGATGGAAACAACAATTGTAAAAAATAGAAAATTATGTAAACAAAAAGTGGAACCAGCAATTATAGCATTAGAATCCAAATTAAAAATGATGTAAGTACCGGACAAGTTCTATTGTTATGCCCTCCTTTTGTACTGCTACATATGCCACATTTTCGTGGTTTCTTTGGCTCTGAAGGTGGTTTAAACCTTTGAGGTTTTTTTCTCTTTCCTTTACAGTGTGATACTGGAGGATCTAATATCACATTAGAGGGTCTTCTTGCTGCTGTGTCAATCTCATTTGTTTGTGTTTCTTTGCTACCACAAGTGCCAACTTCTTTGCTACTACAAGTTCCAACAATTTCATCTAGTTGTTGTTCTGCTGATTTGATTATTCCTTGGAGAGTCTTAAATGCATCACTAGACTTTGCTTCCTTGTTCAACAGTTTCATCATTTGTGGCTTTAGTTGTGAAATTCTCAACTCCTCTTGTTCTTGACTAGTCCCCAAGTCCATACACCTCTCCAATTTTGATCTTTTGACATTTGCATTAGCATCTTTACACCACCGTTTCAAGATATATCGAGTAGGAAGATGCTCCATATCCACATGGTGCATGACTTTGAGGGCATGTGAACAAAGCAGTCCCTCAAATTCAAATCCTTTGCAGCTACAACAAACTAATTTCTCCATCTTGTTAATGTGCACTTCATAGGTTTGTGGCTTCTTCAAACTCCCAAAAGCTGGATGATAGTTGATGCTAACCTCATATATGGCATCCCTTTCTATCTCAATAACCCGACCAAGTTGGGTATTTTTCAAATTATTCTTAAACTGCTCCATGACATTGGATGTGTAAAATTCAAAAGCATCTTTCTCATACCGAATGAGTGTTGACCACTTGTGTACTGCAGTTAGACTTGCAATATCCTCATCGCTTTCTTGTTGCCACTTACCCTCCACCATCTTCTCAAGATGTAAGACAAGTCTGTACATAGATGAATGACTATTTGTCCATATTTTCAAGGCAGCATTCATACTTTCACTTCTTTGACTTGATGACATTCCAACAAAAAAATAATCTCTAAAGTATGTAGGTACCCACTCGGACCTTGCCTCATACATGTTCTTTAGGTGTCAGTTCTGCATTAACTTGTGTTTATCAAGCATGGCCCTCCATTTCTCCTCAAATTCAGACACTGTGTTGCTGTGATTAATAACCCTCTTTAACTCTTTCTTAAAATCTGGCTTCAAGTTATATATGGCTCCCAAGTGCTCCCTTGCTTTTCTCATCACATGCCACTGACAACATCGATGAACACTATTAGGGAAGACTTCTTTGACAGCAATTCTCATTGCTGGATCTTGGTCCGTGATGATGGCTCTTGGTTTCTTCCCATACATTGCTTTCAGCCATGTTTTGAACAACCAAACGAACCCGGCTATATGCTATGACCTTAACATTGCAATCCCAAAAAAAACACACCTTCGATGATGATTGACACCAATAAATGGGGCAAGCGGCATATAAAACCTGAAATAAAAGTATCATAATTGTGATTACAGCCATCAAACATTTCCTTGGAGAAATATTATATTAGATTATGAAGGGTACATTGCTTGAATTTGACAGTATCACCCCTTGACTAGGACATATTATATAGTTGTTTATATGAGCTTTTGCATTTCGTTTTCTGAATTGCATTAAAATATTTGTTTATATGGAAAGAAGACAAGAGGCAAGCCAAACAGATCTTTTTACTATATCTATTTGTTCGGTATGTCGTGTCAAATGTGATGACATCTCCAAATTCTTGGAATGCCCTTCTTGCTCTACCATCAACCCAAAATAAGTTCTTCAATTGACCACCCTCATCAACCTCTACATCATAAAAAAAATTCTAGATCTTCTTCTTGTTTCTTTTGGAAATACACTATTGTTGCTTCAACATTCTTATCAACCAATTGCTGATTTTCTGATGTTATCACATTAGTCACATCTTTCTTTTTGAACCTAAGGTTCTTCTTACCCCCATGTCTATATCCCAAGAACTCATGTATTTTTGCACTCTCAATATTTTGTGCATTCATACCCTTTATAATTTCTTTATCTTCGGGGGCCATGGATCTGTGAGACCGTAGGGACCGTTTCTTCGATGGAGAAACAACTAACGGATGGTTATGATCATCTTCAAAGACACTTATTTTCCAAATTCCTCTTTCGAATTTGATTCTAAGACGTGCCTTGCATCCAGTCCGAATAGGTGCTCTCTCCTTTTCAGGGGATCTTAGACTAGTTGAGTTCTTCAAAGCTTTTTGAGCTTCTTTATAATTTTTTGAAAGTCCTTCATTTGAGCAAACCCACCTCACTGATGTCACCTCTCCTGTCTTAACAGATGTGTAGTTACCCCCTTCACGAATACTAAATCCCATTCGATAGGCATATGAATTGTAGAACTCTTTTGCATCATCTACTGTGAAGAATTCTTTTCCAACAAAGGGAGCCAACTCTAAATGTTCATATGGGTCGATCTGATCGTCAGGTGCACCTTCATTGGCCTCTGTTATGGTCACCATTCTTGGTTCTGTACAGAATATACAATTACATTTAGTCAAAATCTCTTGGTTTCATCAAGTGATAGCTCTATATGCAAACATAGTAAGAAAAAATAGAGACGCTTAATCAAATAGAGCCAACAACAACAAAAAATGAAAATCAAAACAAAAAAAAACGGAGGAATATAAAACCAGAAACCTTCAATTTTAGGTTGCAGGAACAACAATCACTCAATAACCTTGAATTTATTTTACTGGAACAACATTTACTAAACATATTACTAAACGGAGGAGGAGAGAACTTAGAAGCACAATGCAACCTTCTTCACCTTTGTTTGAATTTTAATTCACAAATTCCATGAATTAAAAAAAAAATCTAGGGTTATTCTTCATCTACCGATCATAAACCGATGATTCGTGCATCGATGAAATAGAGAAAATTAAATCAAAATTAACTACCTATCTCTTCTTCTTTGATGCAGGTGGAGCGGAGAGAGAGAGACGAGCTCGGCCGAGCGACTAGAGGTGGAGCGGCGGACGAGAGAGAGAGAGAGAGACGAAGAAGTCTCTTCGTTTTTTTATCGGAATAGAGGAGGTGGTCGGGCAATGGACTCGGCGATTTTGATCGGAAAAGCTTTAGGAGAGAGCGAGTGGAGAAGAGAGGAGGAGAGAACTTAGTTTCTCTTCTCTCTTCGTCAGAGAAAGAGAGACGAAGAGTCTCTTTATTTTATTTTATTTTTTTATTTCCAATGTAATAGCCTAACGGAGGAGAAAGCGACGGAAAACGCAGAGAAAACGGGAGTTAGTACTCAACCTGAGCGATTGAATCTAGATCGTTAGATTTCAGATCCGACGGTTAAAACACTCTAGCATATAGACCCTCAGTATGCTGAAGCACATTTTAGCCTATCTCTATGTATATATATACGTATGGGGCAATTTCGTTCGTAATTGGGAATTCAGTTGATCGATCAAGTATGGTGCATATCAATTTTGTCATAATTGGAGTTCAGTTTGTTGAGATTTTTTAATTAAAAATTGAAATTATTACGGTCAAAAGTGAGCCTCACACATGCTATATTTAAAAATTACAGGGAAAAGACACAATTCATGTTTCTTTTCAAATGAAGCAATAAATTGCAACAAGTTATGTTTTGTGTGTGTGTGTAGAGGGGTTCTAGTACCACAAGTTTTTGGTACCACAAATGCTATTATTTTTCTTTTTCATTAATATTTTAAAATTAAAAATTTTAATTCTTAAATCCAAATCAAGATCAAGCAATGCATTTATATATAATTTTTAGAGTTTATTTGATATTTGATCAAGAGTACAAAAAATGAACGAATGTTGTTAATTATAACAGATTAATTTTAATACATTCATGTATTAGCCTCTTTATCAAATATCAAATAAACTCCAAAATTTATAAAAATTACATAGAAATGTAATGCTCGTAAAATTGAACAAGATCAACAGTCTGAATTTGAAAAATAATATTTTAAATTTTGAAATATTACTGGAAAAGAGAAATTGTGACATTTGTGGTACAAAAAACTTGTGGCACTAGAACCTGCTTGTATATATGTTTTTTTTTTTTTTGGCATCTGGAAAGCTAATCGGATACAAAGATAATTGTGGACAAACAATAACATATTGAAATGTCTTTTAAAAATTAGCTATCAGTTTCGATCTCTTTTTTCTCTCACAGCATTGAAACCTTCGTCTCTTTTTTCTCTCACTTTCGATCTCTCTCTGTATCTGGCATCTGCTAGGTTTGGTGGAGAAGGGATTTTGGAGCGATTTCAGTTGATGGGAGAAGAGGCTTTTAATCTCACTTTCTATCTCTCTCTCTCTCTCTGGAAGCGGCTAGATTTGGAGGAGAAAGTAGATGAGACATATAAGATCGCCACGCCATCAGTTTTTGGAGGAGAAGGGTTTTTGGAGAGAGGAGGCGGAGGGTCGCGGAGGGTGCTACGAAATGAAATAGTCGCCAGCTGTTCGACTGGACAATTTTACCCTTCCGCCAAAACTTTTCAGTTTAATTTAACGGAGACGTAGAAGATCGGAATCGATTTACAGCCGTCAGATCTGCTAATAATTGACGGTCAGTATTTTTCGTGTCCACATTAGAATTTCCCATATTTATTATAATATAAAAAATGGGTACTTGCAAGTTATATGTATGTGGTATACATACTTTTTCTATTGATAAGGACACATCTGCAATTTGCAAGTATTTAATACTATAAAGGATAGCTTTCTGGAGGGTATTTAACTATTTATATGCAAATTTTTGGAATGGTTCGTTTTGTCTTTGTGGCACAGCCTGTCATTACCTCTTTAACTAATTTAAAATTTGAGACACCATTGTTAGTTTTCTAGGTATGGTCTCACTAGCATATTTTGGCGCGCCTAATTTTCTCACTAATGCCCAAACCAGATGTAGACAACAGAAGCATGAAAAAGATTAATTTTAATAACAAACGGAAAGGTGTAGAGCCTTCGATTCGTCTCTGAGCTCTATTATTAAAAATGGGGCTGATAGTTCCCGCCATAATAATAATGAAATAAAACTTTATCTAAGAAAAGATTAATGAAGATGACTTAATATTTTTTAGTCTAAATGACGCGTTTGCCAATATTTACACTCGAGTTGTGCATTAATTGGTTTGTAGTAATATGCTGATTAAATGTTGTTTCAACAAAAATTTGATAAAAAAAAGGAAAGAAAAGATGGCTCCATTTTGTCCCCCCCCCCCCCCCCGTTCTAATTTTACCACAATATTTAATGTAGATACGTGGCTCTTGGTGTCAAATTTCATATCTATTTTTTGGGATTAATTAGGGTCGCTTGTAGTATAGAAGGGAGGCAAGGGATGACTTGGATTAGGTGGCAAGAATGAATAGGTTGCTTGCTGCCCTCAGGAGAAATTGCTGCATGGCAAAATATTATGTTAGACATAAGTCTCCAAGACAAATGGAATGAAATATTGCAAGAATTAATGGTCAAGAATTATGTTAGATACAAGTAGTGTTCTAAAAAAAACACGGCGTGTCCGAACACAGCACGACACGACACAGCACGAAGGTGGGACGACACGGTAAGACACGGACACGAACACGACACGAGAACTTCGCGTGACGTGTCCTTAAGCGTGTCGTGTCCAACTTTGATGAAATAGACACGACACGACACGACACGGCACGAGATACGACACGGCACGACACGAGAGACACGACACGTATTACAGACACGCCAAACACGAAAAGGAGACACACATAGTGTTATAAAAATACAATGGATTCCTCAATTATGTACATACTATTATATTTTTTCCATAAATCTTGCCAAAGATACATTTAATCATAAATCAATGATAAGAAATTTTATAACACTATGTGTGTCTCCTTTTAGTACTTGGTAGTTTTATGTCATGCCAAACACGCCAAAGATACATTTCATGAGTTTGATTTATTTTTAGTAAAATAATTACTTAAATCCGATAAGAAGTTGTCAAAATATTAATCGATTGTAAAAAATTAATCTATATTTTAATTCAATGGTACAACACGTCTACTTTCTTAATTTTTGATGTATTTAACAAACATAATTTTTAAATTTCATAAACAAATTACATTCATGTCAAAAAGTTAAACGTGTCTGAACACGTCACGACACGACACGTCTAAAGAAGACACGACACGACACGACACGAGGACACGAGGCGTGGCGTGTCCTTAGGCGTGTCGTTTCCATCTCTTGGGATTTAGACACGGTACGACACGACACGTGAAATATTTAGACACGCCACGACACGACACGAGAGATGATCTAAACACGGCGTATTTGACACGACACGACACGGCACGACACGTATTTAAAACAATAGATACAAGTCTCCAAGGCAAATGGAATAGAATTTGGGAAGAATTAATGGTCAGACAACATGGCGTCCCCGTCCTTTTGCGCTCTCTCTCTCTCTCCCACGTCATCCCCCGTTGAAAAGGGAAGTAAATCCGATGTAGTAAATCCGATGTAGGGCAACTAGGCCTGCCAACGACATACCGTAAACCGTTATGCCGTTTCGTTTTGCTGAAACGGAACGGTAAACGGTAGAGATATATGTTTCGTTTCCTTAACGAAACGGTAAATGGCACATGAAATGAAACGGTTTAACGTGTTTTTGTACATGTTGTTTAGCGAAATCATTTCGTTTAGTAAGTGGAACGGTAAACGGTAGCAAAATCAATTTCGTTTAGTTAACGGCACGGTAAACAGAACACCCCATTCCGTGTCCGTTTACCACGTTAATAAGGTCTAAGGGCAACACCATATAACGTAGCAATCCAGATGTTTCAAATTCAATCCAACGATTCTCTCGTTTCTCTCGATTTTTCTATAACAAATATAGATCCGTAGATTGGTTTTGAAGGGTCTAGATTGGTGCGCTATATGGTGTAGCACAACATCAGATTTGAGTTGGTTGAAATTTGAAAACATTTTCGGGGCAATTACACATTGGCTGGCGAAGTCGGTCAATTCACTATAGATAAACTGCAACTAATTTCAGAATTCTAACTCAAATCTATTAACTATGCTCTTCATACCAATTGTACACGTTAGGCCTAGTTGTGTGAACCCAGACAACTTGACCAATATTCAATTAAGATTTGTAAGCTTGAAGAGAAGCCCATAGATAAATTGGGCCTGGCTAACAACACCATAAATAGGACTGTACGAAAAAAGAAAAATAGAAGCATTTTTTCTCTTATAAAGGGCACACTATATTATTTTTAACTCAACATAACAATTTTGTCTCAAAAAGATTGCAATTTTCTCTTAAAAGTGTTTTTATGTTCATCCCTTCAACATTTATCGCTTAAGAATTAGATATTGTAAGCATTTTAATTGTACAATAATGATTTTGACACCATGGTCGTGTAATCCATATATCATCAGGAGACATGCAATTCCCATTAAAAAGAAAAATCAGGTAACAGAAACCCATGAAGCATTACTGGTACACATCTGTAGCACCATACCAGTAATGCACAATACAGCACTAAAGTTGCAACAAGGAAATTCATCAGCAGGTGGAATATATACATGATTTTGTCAAACTTACAAGTCAAGATACTTTTGTTAATTTGAAAATATGTTATGGATAGTCATGTATGAGATATCCCATCAAATAGCTGCCAGGTACCTTCACCATCATCTTGAAAATGCGACTCGATTTCTTCTTTTGACTCCTCTTTCTCATCATCTATCAGTTCTTCAAAACTCTCATCTGAGAATATCCAAGAATCATCACTCACATCATCCTTCTCTATAGGTGTTTTTTCATTGCGCTTAGAGGAAAGTTTCTGTCGATAGAGCCTGTAATTGGTTTAAAAAAAAAAAAAGTGTTAACGGGAACAGATAGATTCTTATCTACTTGCCAATGTAAGTCCCCGACGAGTACTCTGTAATATCAGAAAGAATTACTGCTCAAATTTCAATAAATTATATTTAATTTTATATTACTCGATTTCTTTAGTGTTGGAAAACTAGATCATCTTTCACAAAATAAAAATTCATTAATTTACAGATTGTACAATTTAATGATCAACCGTAATTAATCAATTACTTGTGTAATCACTTGTACATGAAGCTGTAACCAAACTCCAAAGTCCAAACAGAATGAATTATATATCATCCCAAATCATGGCTTTGTATAAGAACGAACTCAAAAGAAAAGAGATGATAAAAATGAAAAAGGAAGACCTTTTTTGGCGGCGGCGAAAGAGACCAGCGTCTCGGCGCTTTCTCTTGAGCTTTTCTCTGGCATTCTCATGAAAGCGCCTGCGCCTACACTCCCTCAAGAGCCCTGTACCGGCGACTTGTCGATTGAACCGATTAAGGCACTCCTCCAAGTCGTCTTCCTCCTCCACCACCACCTCCACGTTGAAACTTTTCTCCTTGGCGTACAAGACGATTCTCTGTGGCCTATCTAATTTCAGCTCCAGCGATGGCGGTTTGTTGGGTTGTGGCGTGGGGATTCGGAGGGGAGGAGGAGGCGAGGATTTGGTGCGGAGGCGGAGAAAGAGAAGGGGGTTGGTGGTGTTGGTGGTTAGAGATTGTTGCATCGATCGGACTCGGAGACGGAGTAGGTATTTTGTGCTTCCTCTAGCATCGTTTGTTTTGTTTTGTTTTCTTTTCTTTATTAATTGGCGTTCGACTGTTCGACTGCCGACGAGAAGAAATGTTGTATTCCTTCGTCCATCAACCGACAAAGAAGAAATTTATTTCACGAAATAAAAATGTTGTATTCCTTCTTTTTCAGTGCGAGGGAGACTTGAGACTTCAACAGAAAAGCGACATTTTTGGGCCTTTCAGTGGCCCAATTTATGGTACGGCCCATCTGTTGACAAGATTCTCACCTAGAGTCCTGGATCTAGTTGTTGACATGCTAATCATCCGCGATTGTTTTTCCAAAATATAGAAAGGAATAAAAAGAAAATTGATTACTGCCATCTGCATATAAAAAAGAATATATAGACGATCTAAGTAAACATATACAAATAAATAGGATTAATTGGTTTTATGCCACTGTGAAAATTAGCTAATTAGAGATATGCCATTGTTAAATTACAAATTAGATTTATGTCATCATCAAATTATGTAAATCAGAAATATGCCACTATCTCATTCCAAAAAAGATTTATTTCTAAAAATACCATAATGAATGCTCTCAATATTTTTCAAAAATTCCCAAATTACCCTTGTCAAATAAATTTGTTTTTATTTCTTATATTGCGGAATGCATAATGATGCTTATTTTTAGTTGTTTGGATTTTGTGATTTTTTTTTCACATATAAGCTAAAGTCTATTTTAATTAGACGTGCCATCATTTTTTTAACAAGTCTTATTTCATGCACAAGTAAGTTTAAAAATTTAAAGCACATACATCAATTTTGCATACGAGTGTACGTATTCAATCTGTACCAAAAAAGTTATAATTTTAAAAATTAAAAGGAAATGCACATACAAAAGAAGCTAAGATTAAGAAAAGACGAATGACGTTCGAGTCTTAAAGTATAGTGCAATTTGAGAATATTTCCAATTTCAAAGTATAGTAGTGGCAGAAAATTAATCTGTCATTTACTGATGGTATTTTTCTAATTTCTAATTTTTTGTAGTGGCATAAAACTTATTTATCACTTAGTGGTGGCATTTTTCTAATTTCTAGTTTTTAGTGGCATATTTAAAAGGGTAAAATCGGCAAATCAAATTTTCTGTGGCAAAAAACTAATTTGTACTTTTTCACAGTGGCATAAAACTAATTTGTCATTTAGTGATGGCATTTTACTAATTTCACCTTTTCGCAGTGGCATAAACCTAATTAACCCAAATAAGTTCAATAAAAATAAGTTGAATGTGCATGTAAACTTCTGAACAAGTGATGACAACACTTATTTGTTTGTAAGTGTTCACTTAGAAAATCTATATGTTCACCTTATTTGTTGTATATGTTCCTTTTGTATTTAGCGATGGCTGGGATGGTATATTTGCCGATGGCACTTATAATTCCTGGAATAAAAATATTCAACAACACTATGCTAAGTAAACAATAAGAAATCGAGACTAATAAGGATCATCCCGATTTCTATCATCTCCATCATCCTCAAAACGCATTTTTCATTTTTAGAAAATGCGTAATTAACTTAATTTCATTTTCAGAAATTAATTAAATTCCCGTCATCCTCATCCATCATTTTCTGGAATCATCCCCTCTTTTCCTCTTTGTTTCGCTAACTTTCCCTCCTCTCCCTCTCTGATTCACTACTATCCAGACCTCATCCCCCTCTCTCCTCTGTTTTGATATACATAACAGTTCTAGTTAATATAACAAAAATTCTAGTTATATATAAAAACGTTCTACTTAATATATATAAATGTTCTACTTATATATATAAAGGTTCTAGTTAACATGTATAAAAGTTCTAATTAATATGTATAAATGTTCTACTTATATATATAAAGGTTCTAGTTAATATACATAAATGTTATAGTTACAAACATAACAATTCTAGTTAAATACATACTGTTCTAGTTAAAAATATAACATTTCTAGTTAAATACATACATATTCTATTTAAATATATAATTGTTTTAGTTAAAATGCATAATTGTTCTAGTTAAAATGCATAAATGTTCTACTTATATATATAAAAGTTCTAGTTGATATGTATAAAAGTTCTACTTATATATATAAAAGTTCTAGTTAATATGTATAAATGTTGTACTTAGATATATAAAGGTTGTAGTTAATATGTATAAAAGCTCTACTTATATATATAAAGGTTATAGTTAAAAATTTCCTCTTTAACTTGTTCGTTTTTTTTCTCCCTCCTCCCTCCCTCTTTCTTGCCTCTCCTGCCTTTCCTGTCATTTCCGTTATTTCTCCATATTTTGCTCCCTCCTCTCCCTCTCCTCCTTGCCGCTCATTCTCTCTGTGCTCCATCATCTCCTCTGTTGACGCTCATTCCCTCTCATCTTTGGACTTCCGAAAATAAAAAATGTATTTTTTAAAAATGAAAGAGGATAACGAGAATGATAAGAGAGAGAGGATGACGGAAAACAATTCCTATAAGAAATTGTATTCTTTTTTTCTCAAAACAGAAGCGATGCGACAGCTTTTCAAGTGAATATTGATTAATGCTGGTGTCATTCGCAATTCCATCATTTCAAACCTCCTCGAAATTATCTAAATTCTTCTTCATTTTATTGTACATAGTCATATCATCCAGCTTGCTTTACATTAATGTAATGTTTCATTGCAATTTTTTTTCTCTACCCAATCCTCGTTAAATTTAAAAAAGGTTAACTTGGCGAGTGGCGAGAGATCACTCCTGTCACGATTTCAATATCAGCATATATTTTTTCAACCGTTCCATTTGTATTATCATCTGTTCTGATTTTGTTAGTTAGAGTTCATTTACTCGTGTAGCAAAATCTTCAATAAGATTATTACATGTTTCCAACTTTTTATTAACGTTTAATCTTTATCTTTACTACTTATAAAAGCTCCAGTTCAAAGGTCTATCTAAAATTTGAACCCAAAGGAGGAAACAATTGTTTACCCAATGCAATATGAACCGTTTATTTTTGTAATTTGATTAAATCAGTGGTTTGGATTTAATTACGAGATAAAAAATTTAAACCTTTGGTATAGAGTTGTTAACTTTCGCTACTAGCGAGATTGCGTTGGTTTTATTAGCATAGAGGAATGTTCGATTCTCGCGTCCGATAATTTTTAATTGCGTTTCATTAACTCTCTTCCGCTTTATCCCTCTCTCTTCCCCTTTTCTTCTTTCTCCCGTGCGCACCAACTGCACAGAACCTAGAACCCCTCTCCCTCCCTCTCTTCCCCAGCCGATTGTCTCCCTCATCCCTTCTCTCTCGGCAGCACAGACCCAACCTCTCCATCCTTCTCCAGCCGATTGCTGTCAAGCCACTGCCAATCGTCACCCGTCTCGACAATGTCGGCCAACTCGAGAAAGAGAGAGTAAAAGAGTGAGTGGCAGCGAGGGGAAGAGAGGTATGAGCGAGAGGGAGAGGAATTGAGGTCGGGCCATGGTCTGAGAGGAGGGCGAAGGGTTTGAGTTGGCTAGCGAGGGAGTCTGCCGCCGTCCTCCGCACCTTCCTTTATCCTTTTTGCGCCCATCCTCCCTCTTTCTACCACCCATCCGATCATCTCCCTCCTCTCTCCCTTGTTTTGTTTATCCAGCGAATTCTCAATCTCTATGGCTTGCTTCATCATGAGAGTGAGAGGAGAAGTCGAGAGAGCAAGAAATATTTCGAGAAAATGATGGCGGCAGCGAACATGAGTGCACAAAGGCCCCCAGCGAATAATTGAAGAAGGGTTGCTGCCCTCTTTGCCCGTAGATCTACCCAATTGCAGATTTGCAGGCGTATCCCCACAACCGCCTGACATCTGACGACGAATTCTACTCCATGAAGTCCGTGAAGAGCGACTAGATAGAAGCTTAACCTATTTTCAAGACGAATGGCTGCGGACTCCGACCATTACACCTTCTTTACTCGGCTAACCCCTTTCTCTCAGCACCTCTCAACTAAGGCTTCGTGCGTCGTCTTTAGTCTTCTGATTCAACATGGCCTCGAAGTTCCTTGATCTTTCGGAACAAGTGAGTAACTTCTCGTGTAGGTTTGGTTTTTCTTTTTCTTTCCTATTTACACGATTTATGCAATTGGGATATTTAAGTTCCACGATTTATTCAATTTGATCATGCTTATTTATTTACTCCGAACTTAATTTTGTTTGATTATTTGATTTATGCAATTTTGAATAACTTAAATGGACCTGACCATGTGTTCTAATTTATGCTGTTGTGTTGTCCGAAATTGACTAATTTTTCATATTAACTCAATTTTTCATATCAGTGTGAATGGACAGAAGCATGTCAAATTAAACGAAAAGAAAGAAAATTTGAGTTCAATATGGATGTTAGGTACTGCCTTGAAGCAAACAATAAAATAGTTTCTATCAGTTTGCTACTAAAGGCACTTTGCATGATGTCCTGCATGGCATATCAATTAAATTTATGTTGGAATGTTTCATTATTATTCTCTTTTTTATAATGAATATTGTCTTAAAAATTAAACTAAGGAATTTTGTTGTTATCTAATGTTATGTAGGAAAGAAAAGTGTACAAGGCGCCGATCCATGCCTGACTCTGATGTGGGCTTAAAGGGTCAAAATTAAGGACAACAGAGTCTTGTGATTTGGGTATGTTAGAATATAGTATAGGTAACTTGGGCGATTCATGTATGTCAGGTTTCGTTTTTTGTATTTGAGATACAAGTTGTCTTATGCCATTTTTCAAAAAATAAAAGTAAAGCATTGAATATATAGAACTGTTATTCTTAGAGAGGGGTTAATCGTATAGTTTTGGTATTGAAATTACAATATTTACTTATGTTGAAATATTGGATTTGGCCAATTTCATTGAATATATAGAACTGTTATCTTAGAAAGAGGTTAATCGTATAGTTTTGGTATTCAAAATA
Organism: Rhynchospora pubera; assembly: GCA_028095005.1. Classification (NCBI taxonomy): domain Eukaryota; kingdom Viridiplantae; phylum Streptophyta; class Magnoliopsida; order Poales; family Cyperaceae; genus Rhynchospora; species Rhynchospora pubera. The sequence goes on along the minus strand of CM051461.1, from coordinate 66,115,696 downwards.
CTGTTACTTGTGTTGAAATATTGAATTTGGCCAATTTCAGGTACAATTTCATTATCATAGATGCCCTTATCCACAGATCATAAATTTGGACCACCTCTAATTTCATTGAGGTACCATTTCTACAATCTCCTCTCAGACTACATATATTGGTCGATTCTTACAATTTGGTTCTCCTTATATGAAGTTAAAACATGAGGTACCAGAAAATTTTAGGCAGCTCATCGATTCCAAGTTAAGGTGTCTCGTCCAATAAAATAGAATTGAAAAAAAATAAGTCTTCACATTCATCCAAAATCATCACCAAGCTGGTATATCATGGTCGACAACTTAGAACAATAAACAAACAATTACTTAAAACAAAGCAGGTTAGGTAGGCTTATTGGCTAAAAAAAAAGTATGATTTGAAATAAAAAAACACCAGTCCTGAAGCAAAAGGACACAACTCAACAACATTGTAAGCCACAAAACAACATCAACAGACATCCCATCAAGGAAGAGGCAAAAGGTGCAGGTATCAAGATAGCTGATGCTGAGGCCAAGTGATAGAGAAAAAGAGGAAGGCAAACAAACTTAGATTTCTTGGCAGGGTTGTTATGCTTTACATCTTTGTAATTTAGGTACTAAATTATGTCCAACTTTGATGATTTCCAAATTTTGTTAGCCTTCAAATTTACCTCTGTATTTTATTTTCTTTTGTGAAAAAATATACTTTCAGTACAAATGCTACTTATCTTTTGCTAACAAAATAGCAATGTAGAAATGAAATATATCAACGCTTCTAAAATTTTGGATTGCAGAAAGATGAAGAAGGAGCATATGTTGTGTTTTGTTGAATTTGCGGGTGCCAAATGTGTCGTTACTACCCTCAAGATTCTTAATGGTATGTGTACCAGCTGGATGAATGTGTTAGCTTTTCTGTACGTATTAGTTCATTTGTGGTCTATGGACATGTAGGGCTAATTTCGTTTATGGTGAAGGCTTAACCCTTCTTTGGGAATGAAACTTCTTTCGGTGGTAAGAACAAAATCTTCATTCTGATCTATCAAACTTACAAGAATGCTATGAAATTGAGTTTTTTTTGCCTTTCTGATTGTCATTGGTTTTTGTCACTTTAGGCTTCTACGACGTGCTTTTGAAACTTATATTAATTCGAATAGGTGCAACTTACTTGAGAAAATTGCTATTAAGAATCATTTCAGTTTTGAGGAACTAATTTGTTCTTTCTTTCTTAACCAAATTTATGGTCACTTTTAAGTTTCAAATAAATTAATAGTAATAGTAAGTACACCCATTGAAGTTTTAAGTTCAAAAATAGATTTTCATTTTAAGGACAAAACTGAGAGAGCTTTCGTATATAGATTTTCATTTTAAGGACAAAACTGAGAGAGCTTTGATTGGAAGGGGAATAATTACAAAAAAAAAGGTAAAATTAAAAAGTACTAGAATTAATTGAAAGATAATTGTACAGGCCTTTGTCAACAAACTAAAGTACTAGAATCAGTTCGTGGAAGAAATAGAATTGATGTGCTTTGTGATTAAATTTGATTTATGTCATTTTATTTTGTAACTAAGAATATATTATTATTGAAAAGTGCTTATGGAGATTGATTTTATTGATACTATTAAAAAGGGTGCCTAAGATTTTTGTCTCATTTTTTTTAATTGATTATTGATAGGTCTAAGGGTAGCTCACTAAAAATTATATAATGAAAGTCCCTATTAGATCATGTGTAGCACAATTTTTTAAGAAAAAAATTCACATAAAAAATATATATTAAAAATTAAATAAAGAATTGCCCGCACATTGAGCGGGCACTACTGCTAGTATTTTCAAATAGAGCTCAGCCTGTTGGGTATGATTCAAAATTAATTAATAAAATCTTAACAAAAAAAAAAAAGAACAATACCGGGTATAACGACGGCAATTATAATAGTGAAATACAGCCAAGTCATTTAACATGTCTCTTATTAGAAACAAATTAATCTCGTCAAATGGAAAAAAAAAAACAAAAAGAAAATTCAAACATAAATAATGACACCCTTGTTCAACAAAAAGTAAATAACAGCTCCTTAAACACGTTAAAAATCTGAAAAGTTTCAAAAGGGCAATTAATACTTGTAATCCTTGACATGGAGGCTCTCAGACACGCCTTCGCCACCAGCAGCATCACCGGCATAAGTTCCAAGGGTGGCCTCAGAATTGGCCTTGCACCGTGCAAGGAAGGCGGCACGTGCCTTCTCAATGTTCTCATCCTTGCCAGCCCAGGCCTTGAGTGTGCTCTGCTGGAGTGCACGGCCGAATGAGAATGAGAGGCTCCATGGCTTCTTTCCCTGCAACTTGTTCATTGCGTTCAAGTTCAGGGTGGCTTCCTCCTCGCTCTGGCCACCAGAGAGGAAAACCACTGCCGGTACGGCTGGTGGAACAGTCCTGAGAAGTGCCCTCACGGTGTACTCGGCAATCACCTCATGGGCCACCTTGGGGGAGTCGGAACCGGGGGTGACCATGTTGGGCTTGAGGAGAGTTCCTTCTAGAAGGACGTGGTGGTCGTTGAGGGCCTTATAGCATGCAGCCAACACGATCTCGGTGACATAAGCACAACGGTCAATGTCATGGGGACCATCAACCAGGATCTCGGGCTCGACAATCGGGACAAGTCCATTCTCTTGGCAGATGATAGCGTAGCGAGCGAGCCCATGGGCGTTCAGGTCAATGGCGAGTTGGGATGGCTCATTCGCGCCAATCTTGAGGACAGCGCGCCACTTGGCGAAGCGTGCACCAGCCTCATAATACTTCTGGCAGTGCTTGGCCAGGTCATCATGACCCTGAGTCCCAGTAGAAACAATAGAGTCACAGATTGTACCAGACCAGGAACAATTTAGTATTGGCCCCTTTTTTTGGTTTAATTTTGGATATACGAATGGAAACATGAAATTGAATACTCAGCACGTAACCAATAAATTCTTTTTGTTCTTCGTTGAGTCTAATTAGGACCTTGAATCTCGGTCAATTAATAGTCGAAGTAATAAGATTTGAATGACAGTACAGTACATAATAAGTAAACTACTTATTCCATACCTGAGTGGTGGTCTCGCCGTTGGTGCCGGCAACATTAATGGTGCCCTTGTCGACCTTGATTCCGGGCAACATGCCATTCTCATTGAGCACATCTACGAAGGGCTTGCCATCCTTGGTCTTCTGGTAGAGGGTCTCCTCAAAGAGGATGACACCACTGATGTACTGCAGGGCACCGGGTGTCAAGAAGAGCAGTTCACGCAGGGCCCGACGGTTGTCCTCCACGTTCTCTACGTTGATGCTCGCAAGACGCTTGCCAATTGTGCCAGTCGACTCGTCGGCAGCGAGGATTCCCTTCCCCGGGGTGCCGATGTAGGCCGCATTCTTCTTCAACTCCTCTGTGGTACAATTACAAACCGAGATGATGTGACTTTAACTTTATGCACTAATACTATGATAGGTCTATTGGTACAGAATAATTGCTATCATAGGTCATATCGATTGAACTTTTTTACTAAAATAAACCTGGTAAATGTATAGTTTAATTAACTTTTCTGTAGTTTATATTTAAGTAAACATCTGCCAAATAAAATATTAAGCAGATCAGATCAAAGTCACCAAGTTGTCGATTTATTTATATTTAAATTACAAAATAAATGTCTCTTTACAATAAAGTCAACAAATATGGAATAACAGCTCAGATGCTGACAGGATGATGAGAAATTAATTTTTGATATGGTGATAATTCCAACTGCTGACAAATCAATTTACTAAACAACAATTAGGAAAGGGGGCATAACAAAAAGAAAAAAAAAATCTTCTACTTGCTAAAGAGACATTAAGGATATAAAATTAGGTACTTATTACATTAAGGATATAAAATTGGAAGATCTATTTGTCTCCTTTTTAGTTTTTACTAACTAAAGAGGAAATCTTTCTAAGGAGAAATAAAAGCATAGATAAGTATAAAAAGTAGACAATCTACAATGATAGTAGTAATATATACCCTATTAGTCATTTGTATACCATAATTTGACCTACCTTCGCAAAACTATAAAGATTAATGAGAAAAAACGAACTCATTTGTATACCAAAATTTGGTAAAAAATTTGCCATGATTGAGAATCCAATTACCAGCCAAAAGACAGAAAACAAAACGAATAAAAACGTTTTAATATTGAAAGGATTATGGTATAAAAGATAATTTAAAATTTTTGACTTGAAGCTTTGAATTATTTATTTTGTTAAATATATAATGTAAAGAGGCCGAAATTGCAGATCAATTGATCAAGTTTTAAATTATTACATTACGAAACACATATTTGATTTATGAGAATTTTTGAATTAAATATAAATTTATTTAAATTTCTCTAGATTACTGCATTTCCAATTTGTGCCTACCAAATATCCTATCTACGACACGACGTAAGTCCTAACAATGGAAATACACGAGTAAAATTATACTCATACCCAACCTAATTTTACTTTGTATAAGTCTAAATTTTAAACAAGAAGAGATGATCGTAGCCAATTCAAAATTTCAAACAAATAACACACAATTCCAAGGTAAAATTTTGTATTCTCAGAGGTAAAAACAAAACAAAACAAAATAAGATATTCATATTCCCGTATTTCATATCCTTTTAAGTTTTAAATACTAAATCCACAAACTAGATTGAATTACAAAACTACTTGAAACCTTTTTTTTTTTTTTTTGAAATTGAAACTACTTGAAATCTAAAGAGAACAAAGACTTGGACCGTACCAGCATATTTCCCACAATAAGCAGACATTTTTGATCTAGAAGGATTGAAGTCTAAAGAGAGAGAAATACAGATCGAGCTTGGAGGAGAAGAAATGAGATGAATGGAGAGAGGGTTTATTTTTTTTTTTTTTTTTTTTTTTTTTTTTGGCAAGTGGCCCTTAGGCAAAAGTTAAGATGAAAGAAGACAGTACAATCTGAAAGTACAAAAAGAGAGGTGATCCTACCTAGCAATCCTACTACAATAGAAAAAGAAAACTTAAACTATTCACCTCTTCTAAACTTAACCGAGAAAGTACAAAAGAGAAAATTAAAAAGAACGAAAAAGAGGGAAAGTGTGCCCACGAGCCTTCAAATCCCTTCTCCTTGCAATGTTTGCCAGTTCATGTTCTTGTACCAGTAAGTCTCTAGAAATGTAACAGCATGAATAACCACTATGTTGCCTCATGAGACTAATAATATCCATCAATAAAAGATAGACTCGCCAGTCCACCCCTTCAGGCAGTAAAAAACCATTTAAAACTTTTGCTATAGTCTCACAATCAGTGTAGAAGGTTGTGTCGCAGCAGCCCAGCGATATAGTTGCTTGTATGGCGAGGTTAAGTGCCAGCAGTTCTGCGTGTAGTGGGGACGTGGCATCCCCAGCACACAACTCATATTGTATCAACACATTGTCCAAGAAGAGAGTGTAAGCCCAGCCTGCCCTTTCCCCTTCCTTGAAAGATCCATCCAACTTGCAAATAGTACCAGTATCTGGTATTGTGTCCCTGTGATAGGTAGCTACAAACGGTAGTCTACTCAATGATGTTAAACCTGGCCCTAGTGCGCATATATTCAAGGTATTTAAAGAGTTTGCATCTCGCAAGATCTGGCCCACAATCATTTTCCTGCCCTCATATACCTCTTTGCATCTTGCCTTCCAAATAGACCACATGATATTAGCAAAAATCATCAAGTGGTTGCTGTCTAAATGTTCAAAAATAAAACCCAGAGCTGGAATAATCTCTTGGGGCAGTGCATCAACCCTCAGCCCTAAGCTAGAGATAAGCCAACATTGTCTAGCCTTATCACACAGAAAGAGAGTATGCATTGCATCATCCACCTCCAAACCGCACACATCACAAGGGGGTGGTTGTGTTCTTATTCTCCTAGCAATCGAAGCCTTGACCGGGATAGCATCATGTAACAATTTCCACAGAAACATTTGAATTTTGGGTAAGATACCCCTGCATCGCCAAAGTTTTTCCCAAGTACCAGCTGAAACTGGTCCCCGTGGTGTTGTTGCTTGTAGTAATTTGCATGCCTCCTTGAAAGAGAAATTCCCATCTCTAGTAGGGTTGAAAATTAGACGGTCTTGTAAGTTGGGTTTGAGAGGGGGCCGTTGAAAAACACATGCAATATACAAGGCAGCATGAAAGCCCAGCGAGTGCACCAGCTTGTTAGTGTTCCATTGGCCGGTTTGTTGGTGCACATATTCTGAAACACCAGCATTGAAGTTCCCCCGCCCTTGTTGCTGAAACTGAAGCCAAAAGTCATGCCACGGCTCACCTATCAAAGAACATTTATTACCATTCCCCAGTATCCAATTAATGTGTGGTTTCATTACATCCCTTGCTTGTAGGACCGCCACCCAGAGTTTAGTGCAGCTGCTTGGTTTAGTTGCCAGCCAAAGAGGGGATCGTGCAAGGTATTTGGCATTAAGAATCTGCACCCAGAGAGTTCCTTCGTAATCCTTAGAGGCCAGTTTCCAAAGAACTTTCAAAGTTGCCGCTTGATTGAGCACCCTAGTGTCCCTGAGACCAAGGCCACCATACTGTTTAGGGCATGTAATTTTCTCCCATGCAACCATTCTCATCTTGTTTGAGTCCCCCGAATTCCAAAAGAAAGCACGCATTTTTGCATTTACCTTTTGTAGGATTGAGTCTGGTATATTACCAGCCCCCATCGAGTACATCACGAGTGGTTCAATAACCGATTTCAGTAACACAACTTTAGCAGCAGGAGATAACAACCTTGCCTTCCATGGATTCAATTTAGCAGTAACTTTATCAATTAGATAATCAAAATGTTGTGTGCGTGAGGCTAGAATTGGAACCCCTAAGTAAGTGTGAGTACTCTCTGCTTGACTCGCTTTGAGATGGTCCATGCAATAAGCACGCATGTCTACTGAAGTGCGCTTAGAGAACCAAATCCTAGACTTCTCGGCACCAATGCACTGACCAGACATTGCACAGAACTCATCTAAGGTGAGCTTTATCTCTCTTATCTCTCTTAAGTCTACCATACCACAAATTAACAAATCGTCTGCATAAAGAATACTAGAGATAGCCGGGGCACTCCGGGCAATAGTGAGTCCTTTGATCACCCCCCTCCTTATCTTAAACTCAAACATTCTATTGAGAATGTCCATACAGAGAATAAAAAGGTAAGGAGAGAGGGCACACCCCTGACGTAAGCCGCGAGTAGGAGTGATGAAGCCATCAGCGGCTCCATTAATAAGGAGTGCAAAGCTAGCAGAGGTGACACAACTCATGATCCATGTAACAAACACCGGGGGGAAACCATAAAGTTGTAAGGCCCTCACCACAAAGTGCCACTCCATTCGATCAAACGCCTTAGAGAGATCACATTTGAAGCAGAAGGCTTGCTTAGAGAAGGAGTTTTTGGTAAAAGAGTGCATGATCTCCCTCAATAATAGAATGTTATCAGAGATTGCCCGATTTGGCACAAAAGCACATTGATTTGAGCCAACCAGCCTGCTCATAAGACTTCTCATGCGTGCAGATAGCAACTTTGATATTACTTTGTAAACCAAGTTACATACCGAAATAGGCCGGTAGTCTGTAACTTCCTTAGGATCCTCCCTCTTTGGTATGAGAACCACATTAGATCTTGCTAACATAGGGTCAAGCTTACTGGTTTGGAAGAATGAATGCACTGCGTGTAAAATGTAAGGCTTAAAAAGAGCCCAATATTGTTGTACAATCCTTCCATTAAGCCCATCCGGCCCGCTCGCTCTATCTGGATGTATTGAGAAAACCACACTAGTTATTTCATCATCCGTCGGGCTTGCCGCTAGCAACTCTCTCTCTGCAGGTGTTACTTCCGGTAGGGCCGCTAACAGTTCTGGGTGCAAAGTGGGCCCTGGAGTATTGAATGAGCGACTGGTGGAAAAGATATGCTTGTAATGATTCACAAAGGCTTGTCGAATGAGGGTTTGATCAGTGATCACTGCACCACCAGCGCCTAAGATAGAGCTGATTGCATTTCTCCTCCTCCTGGAAGCCACAGAAGCATGAAAAAATGCAGTATTCTTGTCTCCAAGTATAGCCCATCTGATTCTACTACGTTGCGCCCAATAGGTTTCTACAGAGAGTAAACAACGATTGTAATCTTCCTGCAACTCTTTAAACTTCTCGTGGCACTGTGTATCGGGTTGAGCTGATTGTAAATCCAACATCAAAGATTCGATTCTGGCTAATTCATGTGTCGGTTGATTAATCTTTTTCTCCCATATCCTAACTGCATTACGGAACTTAGTTAACATCCCATCCCAATTCTCAATTTGATCATGCCTTTCAATTTGCAGGGCTTGTTGGCAGACCTCTTGAAAACCATTAGCATTCAACCACCAGTTCTCAACCTTGAACTTTCTTTGCCCTTTTTCTCTATCAGGCTTTGTACATAGGAGAATAGGCACGTGGTCGCTGTTAGATCTAGGTAGATGGTACACCTTGGCTGATGGGTATAACACTGTCCAAGTAGCAGAGGCCATGGCACGATCTAGTCTTTGCATAATAAGGGCAGTACACGGTCTGTTATTGGTCCACGTGTAAGCACAACCATGATAACCGAGGTCAATAAGTTGTGTTCTATTTGCCATTGCTCTAAACCTCCTGTGTTTCCTCTTATCTTTAGAGGAACCGCCAAACTTTTCATGTGAACCCACAACTGAATTAAGGTCCCCAATAATGCACAGGGGATGTGAGCAAACATTAGCATAGTACTCTACCCTTTCCCAAATGTACTCTGTGACTTTATCGTGTGGATCTCCATAGATAGCTCCCAACGTCCAAGGTTGAGAGAGCGCATCCTCTTGTACCACAGCAAAGAAGAAATAGAAAGATTGCTCAACAACAGTTACCTTTATTGCATCATCCCACAACAGCCATGTACCACCCGACTTACCCACGCTGGGAACCACCACATAATTATGCAAGGGCAACTTCCTAATTCTTTGTTCCGACCTCTTCAAGCAAGCACGAGTTTCTGAAATAAATGCAATTCTACTCCTCGTGGCGTGGAGGTATCGAGCCAAATTAGGAATTGTTGCGCGGCCTCCACTCCCGCAACAATTCCAAGCAAAGATATTCATATATTAGGTGGGGGCGGCATAGGGCCCGCCTCCCTTGCCCGTTTGTTGGTGGGAAGTCTTGGTTTCACAGAATCCAGGTCTACATCCATCGATTGCATCTCAAGACCGACGGCAGGTGATTGCTGCTGCAGAAAGTTACTAGCTGTGGCCTGGCCATCAGCCAAATAGGCAGCAGAGAGAGTGTAAGATTCATGGTGGAGGGTAGTTTGCAGGTGAGAGGTCATAGCCGAGAGGGGGAGAATGACAGGAGGTGGCTGTCGAAGGTGAGGCAGTAAATCGAGTCCATTAGCATAAGCGCGATGTGCAGGACTCAGATTTTGTGCTATGAAGGAATTATCAAATTGGCCTCTCGTAGATTGTTGAACTGTGCAAAATTGGGCCGCCGTACCAATAGGTGTAGAGATTACAGGCCTTGATGGCCCAGCCACATTAAGTTGCGCAGGAGTTACTCTAAAATTAACTCCCTGGAAAGAATTCGAGATAGTGAAAGCTCCATCACTGTTGTGTAGCTGGTTCTGAGATTGATCAAACTGGGTAGTGGAGTGGTGGGGATGGCAGTTAGAAAGGCCAGCGTTCTGCCGTGAAAAAGAATGAGGCTGGTTGGAGGGAAAATTTCCTGGGATGTGAGTATTATCAGTAGGGTTAGGTAACTGTGTCGAGCACATCATCCAAGCACCCAACCGGAAGTTAACTGCCTCCTGTATCTCCGGCATATGAGAGTAGCGTGGGTCAACCGCAAGTCTGGTCAACCTAAGCCAATTCCTACAGAGAGTGAGGTCATGTCCGATTAAGCCACAAAAAGTACAAATCCTCTTTACTCTTTCATAGACAAAGAAAACATCAATAACACGGTTATCAGGCAGAAGGAGTTGTGCTCTGTCAAGCAGTTTTGTTGTAGTCAAGAGCCTAACTCTGACACGTGAGTATCTACGGCCTGTACTCATTGCCGGTATAGGAGCAGAGATAATCACCCCTACTCCCTTAAGGAGGTCCTGCACAGTGTGTACAGTGAGCAGCTCCGGCTCCACATTATGAATTTGTATCCAAGTGCAGAAGTAGGCGGCCCCCAGCTCAGCCGCATGGATCGGTCCAGTTACTTGCTCAGCAACGACAAGCTCCGAGTGGAAATTCCATGGTGCACCATCAAGCACCTTTAGCAAATCAGCCTGATTTTGCATTTCTACTAGGTACAGTCCTCTGCCTTTCGAGGTGAATTTAGGCCTTCCAGTAAGCCTCCAGAGCCGTAGCAGGTGGTGAAACAGCTCTCCCTCGGCCGGCTGTCGCTCTGCTATGACCCTGAGAAGTAAGCTATGGTTCCAATTATGAAGAGAGGCCTGGGGTTGAGCAACAATCACTTGAGCACTACTTGGTACAGTATTGGTAGAGATAATCTGAGAAATGAACTCATCATCTCCGAGCTCCATATTTTTGTTGAAAGGAGTTGGATTAGAGAGGAGTTGTGAGACAGGTTTAGTGCTTGGAAAGGGGCAGTGGTTGTCACACCAGGAAGTATTTCTTAAACAATCACGAGGGGGAGTGAAACAAAAGCCTTTTGAGTAAAAGGAGAGATTGACAGATTTGGAAAGTTGGGTTGCATTCTTTTCCCCACGAACAGGAACCTCAGGGTCAAGTCCCTCTTTGTTTAATGCACATATCTTTGTTTTTTATTTTTATTAAAATCTGCCTCCTAACTCCTTACCCCTTTTCTATTTACTAAATGTTGTCGCATCATTCATAAAAAAAAAAAAAAAAATCATGCTAACTCCTCACCCCTTAACCGTAATCCTGCTACCAAGTTACATATAAAAATCATTCATAAAAAAAGTCACAAATAATTACAATTAGAGATGTAAACAATCTTTGTATTAACTATGAACCATTAATTTGTGTGATTTGATTTGATATGTGGTCTAGATGTTGATTTCAAATAAAAAGTTAGACCATTTGATAGAAAAAAGATTTGGATGGTGTTTAAACAATTTATTTTTAGAAAAGATATCTTTTCTATCAGTGTTAGATTTTGCCACCTATCTTTTATTGCATAATATGTACAGTTTTATATAAAACAAAAAATATCAATTATTTTGTTTCTTCATTTGCCTATTTATTTGGGGCATACTTTTTGCCACTAATAGTAATTTACACTGCATATTAAAGTTTATTTGTGGTGCAACTGTGCAAGTTAAATAATTGACCTTGAATAACGGTAATTTCATAAATTCACGCACCTTGTTGGTTAAATTATATATATTAATCATCGGCTTATCTTATACTTCAATCCTTCACGAACAATATTACATTGCAGATTGCAGTAATTTATGATTCGTTACAAGATGAACATTTATAGAATTAACAGTATAATTCTGATAATAAATTTAGTTAAAAACAATAATAATTGATGTAAAAATTAAAACTACTTTATGTTAATTTTGATAAGATATAAGACTAAAATATCATTCAACGTTATGATCGAAATAAAAAGTGTTAATTTTACTGGTACCGTTCAACTATAGATAATTTCGGATAATATTAAATTTGTTACATGATCGATCATTCGATCTATTACTATTAACCATAGAATTTATAGAAGTTTTAATTTTTTATAATTGTTCAATTTATGCTTCAAAACAAAGGATTTTATATAGAAAAATGAAAACCTAAATTTTTTAGGGGGCGTTTGGATGGGGTTGGAATAAGAGGGAATTGCAAATTCTCGGAATTTCATATGCCAAATTTATTATAAACAATTCAAACTCTTCACAAAGTTACACACTTCCCAATAAATTTATGCCTAGAATTGCAAATTCTCCAAATTCCTACAACATCCAAACGGCCCCTTAGATGATGCGATTGGGGGGGGACTTTGGAAGGTTCTCTAGGTCAAAGATTCAAAAGTCAAATCCCAAGAGGCCAAGAAAACAATAGTTTTTCTATGCCAATTGCCAAGTTGGGTTGGTGTGTGGTACCCAGACTATCTAGACTTTGCTAAAAAGGTTATTGGGTAGGTTGCACAGTTATATTTCTAAATATTACCATACTAGTTAATTATTTTTGAGGATTGTTTGGTTATTGTAATAAAAGTACTCTTTGAAATGTGATACTAAAACATTTCTAGACCCAGTCGCAACCTATTATGCTAGTTAGAAACTTAGAGAAAAACAAAAATTGGGTCCGTTGTTTTTGCCTCTTGAGAGGTTTCCTTGATACAACGAATCTCAATTATGTAGGGATATACTGGGTATAATATTGACTATAAGAATACAAAACAAACCTTAGTTTTGGGAGGGAAAAAGTACTTAAGTGGCATATCGCATAAGGATGGCCCAAATTATTATAAGGGAAGCTTATTATTAGAATCAAGTGATTATTATAAGCTTGTGTACGTATCAGAAATGCTCAATAATTCTCCTATAAAGTATTCTGGATAGTGACAGACAGAGACATTTATAAATTATAAAGTTATAAAATTTGAGGAACAATTGAACAAAAGTTGAGAAGACGAATCAGGATGCGCAACTTATTGAGGAATATTGAATATATACAGATACTTGTAAATTTTTGTTTGTCCTTTTGAATTGAAGGTGCCTATTGAAGACTTGAATTCTCTTTCAAAAGGGGAAAAGAGTAGAGATCATTTGACACCGACACAACCACCAATTCTTTTAGACAAAGATTATGACATATGGGCCTACTTATTTCTTTGAAGATCCTACTTTCCCTATGGGCTATGTTATCCGGATACTCCAAAAAGTATCCGTATTCCGTATCCGACGCGAATTCGCATGCAATTCGCGTGCGATATGCACCCGACGCTCCATGTGGCGCATCCAATAATTTTAATATGTTTGACTGCAAGATTCGATCAGGATTTGGCTAAACTACGCATGGACAAGTGCTGGATACACCGGGGGATGTGTTTTTGGATATTCTGGGTTTCATATATATGCAATTTTCGATTTAAAAAAATTAATTGCACGTGAATCTATGTACCAACTTCCAAGGCAGCAAACACCCATTAATGCTTGCGTGCAGCCGTGCACCATTGCGCCCCATATTTTGCAAGTGACCGCCACGTGGCTCTCTCTAATTGGCTGAAATTTTGAACCCACGTATTGTACATCCTAAGTATGATCTGTACCATGCATTGCCTTTAATCCAACGATCAATTATTCAAGGCTTCATTCAAGGCAAAAGTCTGTGGACTACAATGTGTGTACAAAGATCATAGTTTTAAAAACTTCATATATTACATATTTACATGTTTAAACTGAAATAAAGATTATAAAAAGACAAATTAGATCGGATGCATTTTATTATTTTTTAATATTTTTAATTATTTTATATATACTACCGTATCTTAGTTTTTTTAAAAATTACGTATCCCCACACTCGCACCGTGTCGGATACGACATCCGCATCCGCACCCGTGCAACATAGCCTATGGGCTATGATGAAACAGGTTGAGGTTGGAACTCTTGAGTCTTGACATAAGAAAGTCTCTGCGTTGGCCACAGAAAATCAGGATAGTGTTGGAAGAACCGAGGTTGTGGTAAACGGGTCCGACTTCCTTATACCCTCAACCTAAATTCTAAAAATGTTCTGACCTTTCCTTTAATCAATTTTTTTGTGATTAAATAATAATGTTAATGCTAGTGTCTAATATATATTGGACGGAAGGGTCCGTCTAATATGATCGTTTTTATATTTTTAAATTTGTAATGACTGATCGATGGGGAAATCAAGTCTCAAAATAAAAACCTCGTGTCTACCGATCTAATCGTTTGTAGAACAGCTTGAGGGTCGAATCCACAGGGACGGTGTTGGAATATTAGTCTTTTACTTTATTAAACTAGCTAGACGGTTCAACTCTTATGTGAATTAAGGGTTGCTGGTGGGTCTAAATCCTAAGTCTAGTTTCCAGGTCAAAACAAGAATTAATGAGAGAGATTCAACACGTCACGTAATTCTAGGGTTTCTGGTTGCTAACACTTCATCTTAGTCCCAGTTCTAGCGGCTCGCTAAAAGAACTTAGGTCGCTATTCTATTAGGTTGGTCGCTGGCTACTTGGCGGGCATAGACAACCTCGCTGATTCACTCAGCGGCCCGCTAAGATTAGCAATGTGAATGCAAATTGACTTAATTCAGTTGATAATTGTGCAGGGATAATGGCTTAATTAAGGTCCTAGATCAAACTCTCGTTTAGGTCTGGTTATCAATTAATTAACCCAATTTCCCTCGTATACAATCTAGATTTCAACTATCGTTTCTTGATCTAGTTTCTACAAGTTTATACATTTCTAACCTATGAAATCCTTGAGTTTTCACTCTTGGTCCTGGTTTAACCTTTCAGTTTACAATCTTCATGTTAATCATAATCATGCCTAATAATCTAAGTTTATTTGGACTTAACCACCTAGCAATTAAGCGAGATCTACTTAACGGGTGTAAACAAATCTACTTAGACAATCATGATATAATCAATTCAAGCAATTCAAGTAAGGTATAAAACACAAAGATATCAAATAAACTAAATAAACATGCAATCAACAATTAAGAATTCGATTTTACAACCATAGCCCTAAAACAAACAATCAACAACTAAGAAACATCATACAAACACAAGAGAAAATGAGAATAAGGAAAGATTACAACTAATTGCTCTTGCGTGTGTCGAAATCTCCTATCAAACACGTCTCTTGCTGTCGCAAATGACCTGCTTGGCGCTGCCACGATCTGGACTTGAGACCTAACTCTCAAATAACTCAATATCTAACCTAACTTTGACCTTGGATTTGGTCTCCCTCTTGTTCTCCCTAAAACAGGTCTTTAATAGGCCTTGGGAAGGTGTATAAACGTTGGAAATAACTGAAGACGTGCTCTGGATGCACCTGGAGTCGGTAGAAACCGCCATCCAAATATAGAATTGCTAAATCGGGCGATTCTGCTAAATTTGGCAGTTCCAGGTCTGCGGGCCGCTGGGACTATCAGCGGGTCGCAGGAAAATGTCAGCACTGCGTCCTGTCAGTATTTTGGGCATATCTCCTTCATCCGAACTACGTTTGAGGTGATTCAAGATCCGTTGGAAAGCTTAGAACGAGCTCTTCAACTTTGTAGACTCATCCAAGTCATTTCTTGTCCAGAATCTGAAATAAAATTAGAAACTATGGTAGTAACTCATTCTTGACATAAAAATTCTAATTAAACTAACCTAAACTCATCTAAACTATGTAAACTCAAGGCAATTGATTTAGTTTGGAGACAAAATGTTACCTGATTATGCATATAAATTCCACTCATAAATGACCGATCCAAACCGTTCAATATGTTCTCCCTATTGAAAATTTATAAGAAATCAATTTTTTTATTTTTCCAAAAATTATTATTATTTTTTTGGTATTTTTGAAAATTCATGGTATAAAAATTATGGATCGTCCAATAACAATAATTTTTTAAGATACCAAAAATATAGTAAAAAATTTAAAAAAAAAATTTGAATTCAATATGGAGAACATATTGAACTCTTCACATAGGTTATTTGAAATTTAAAAACATGAAAACGATCGTATTGAACGGACTCCATCGGTCTAATATATTAGACTCTAGCATTTTTCATAATGTTTTGAGGTTCAGCAGAAAAGCAAACAGCATCCCAAAAAGCACCACCGAATTTAAAGATTTATACTCTAATAATTACCAAAGAAAAACATACAATATCTAAAGATAAAGCATGCCATATATAAGAGAGTAAGAGTATGAAGTGGCGGATCTAGCAAAAATATTTAGGTGGGACTGAGTGCTCTAATAAATCATTTGATCGAACAGTTTCTCTTTTTCTGTTCTTCAGCCCCACCTTTGAGTGCTCCAATGGTTAAAAAAATTCATTGAGGTTAAAGAGGGGCTTCAAGACTCGACGACGGTAGATGGGGCTCTAGTCCCACCCGCCCCACCACTGAATCCGCCCCTGAGAGTATGCTTTTCCTTTCATCTTCTGCTCCAGGTAATATCTGATGATATGTATCATTATTTCAATAGTCAGTGCAAACTCACTCTAAATAGGTGAAATTTGCCTACTAGCTTTCAACCTTAAAAAAAGGAGTTTTATTTGGTGTATTATTTATTTATCAAGAATTATAAGTGTCATCGGTAAATATACCATCCCAGCCATCACTAATTGCTAAATACAAAGTGCACATATACAGCAAATAAGGTGAACATATAGACGATGTAACACTTACAAACAAATAAGTGTTGTCATTACTTGTTCAGAAGTTTACATGCATATTCAACTTATTTTCATTGAACTTATTTGTTTGTATGTGTTTACTTAGATTGTCTATATGTTCACTTTATTTGCTATATATGTTTATTTATATTTAGCGATGGCAGGGATGACAAAACTAAGCACGTGAAAATAAGTTCAATGAACGAGAACGTCTAAACATGTGAACGAAAGAGAAGCCCATTTGATTTCTGGCCCAACTAAGCAATAAGCATTCACGATTCACCTGAGCCTCAGCCTCAGCCCTCAGGCATACTCTTTTACTGACATATGGCCCCACACAAAAGAACATACGTATTGGCATTGCATACGCTGAATATTTATTTGTTGGGGTTTTGGGGTTTTTGTGGAGAAAGAACTTGAATTGAAGGGTTGTGTTTTTTCCCTTTTCTCAAGAAAAGATAAAACCCCATTTACGCGCCAAAATTCCGAGGAAAAAACAAAGAGAAAAGAAAAAAAAAATGAATTTTAGGGTTCCGAGAAGGCCTCTCCTTCCGTACCACTACCATCATTTCCGGCGGGTTCTCTCCTCCGGCTCTCCTCTCCGGCGAAACCCACTGTCTCCCTCTCTCTCCCGTCTCTTCCACGCGCCGCCACCTCCTTTCAACTTCGCTTCCAGCTCTGGCGGCGCTGGCGCTGGCGCTGGATCAGGTACTTTCCCCTTCTACATTCCTTTTTTTTTTTTTTTTTTTTCCTTTTACCAAGGATTAATCAGACGTTATAGAAAGTAATTTGCTTTGAAAATTTGGTCATTCTCAGGAAACAAGTTTCTGGTACCAGGTGCTACAGTGGCTACTATGCTCATGCTTGGTATTCTTCATGCACGCCGTCTCTATGATGATAAGAAGGTTCACATTTTCTCCATATCCACTGCATTTAATATCTAATGAAATTGGTATCACTGTTCAATATTATAGTGGCTAGTAGCCAACATTGTTGTGCATCATCCTAAACTTTTTGCGGTTCTACTAACCAGTACCACTTGGGACCATAATTTTATCGTAACTTTAAACTGTACTGGAAATATGGAGGCAGAGAACAGAAATAATATATGGAATTGAATTGAACCCTAAATTTTGTTGTTATTTTGTGGCAATTTTTCTCTTTCTTTCAATGCTAGTGATTATTGGGATCAAGCCTACAATAGGAATTGCTAAGCAAAATAGCAGGAATATACACTCTGTGGTACAAAAAATCTGGGCCTTTTTGTTGGGTGAAGGAATGGTATTGTGCCAGCATCAGTAAATTAGAATCTGACATATTCATATTATTCAGACTTCCTTTTCTTGATGCATGTTTGTATCTCCCTTTTCATCTCAATTGAATAGGTTGAGAATAGAAAGGAGAAAGGCATTGAACCTGAGTTTTCACCTGATACAAAGGTAATAGAATATTCACAGATTCTTTTAAGTTCATAATTCTCTTTATTAAACTTCTAAATCATAGCTAATGGTTTGCTGATGCATTCAACCACAGGCATCTTTCATGAGGCTTTTACCCTTGCGCTCTATGTCAAGATTTTGGGGCTTTTTGATGGAATTGGTTGTGCATCCTACGCTTATTTAATTTTTTTATCTTTCAAACATATCGTTTTGTTTCTCTTCTTATATGTTTTTATTTGATGTCTCCATTCTCCAGCAAATCCCAATATTTTTGCGCCCCACTGTCTACAAAGCATGGGCTCGTGCATTTCACTCAGGTATATCTTTTTGACTACTAGTGTTATTGTGTGTTATGTATATTATCATAAGCACATTTTCTTACCTATAATGTCCCATGTTCTACAGTAGTTTGTTTTTTTTGAAATTTTGTTATTATTTATTTATTTATTTATTATTTATTTTTTTGCAATGTAGATTTGGGAGAGGCAGCATTACCACTAGACAATTATGCATCATTGCAAGAGTTTTTTGTTCGCAAACTCAAAGAGGGTTTGAGACCAATCGACACAGACCCAAATTGTCTGGTAACCGGTAACCATAAGTTGATCTTCTTTTATCAAGGGATATCTGGAGAAGTGGGGTTATCTAGTTCACTTGTTCAACATGTTGGGCACACTCCATTGCCGTGCTTCTAAAATTAAGATTGCCCATTCTTAACTGAAATGGTCATGTTGCATATTGTCAATTGAGAATAAAACCAGGCCACAGATACATGAAATCAGATTGAATGTGTTATAAGAGTGATAATATGTTTCCTGCATGCTGCATAGAACATGCTATTCCTGCTGAGGCGATCTGCATTTCTCATAGTTGGAATTGACTTTTAATTTGCTTGTTTGCTATACTGCCTAATCACAATAACATCAGTTCAGTTCAGAGAAAATGACTAGATTGTGCTTGACTTGGACCCAACACGCCTCCTTTTCCTTTTTCTAGTTTCGTTTGGATTAGTGGAATACCAGTCAAAAATTTTGATGGGATTGTCAACGATTAGTGGTGCATATTTCTTCTTGCAAACAATTTAACTCGGTCGGTGTGTTACGTGTAAGAGTCCTATAAGTCATTGGGTGTGTTTTGAGAAGTACCTAAAAAACTCTTTCAATGTGCAGGAAAAAGAACATTAATTGATGATGGAACAAAAACTTCGGTAGCTATAATTATAAGTTTAAATATATCATTGTTAAAAAAAAGTTCAGTGAACAGTATTTAAAAATGCATATGTAAATTGATGGATCTCCAAGTCGCAAAATTCTTATGAGATCACATTGCTTTACAAACAGGTTAGTCCAGTTGATGGGAAGATATTGCGAATTGGAGAGATCAGAGGTCCTGGTGCCATCATCGACCAGGTCAAAGGCTTCTCCTATTCTGTCTATTCTCTTCTTGGCGCAAATTCGGGCCTTCACTTGAATGACTCAGATGAAGTGAAACGTGAGGAAAACCATGAAGGAGTAGCTGATGTCACCAAAGCCAAATCATGGTGGCGCGTATCATTAGCTTCTCCTAAAATGCAGAATCCCATGTCAATGCGGTACACTTTTTCTGATCATTCCATGTTCTCCCTCGCATAAAGTTAGGAACAGAGGTTTGGTTCCTCTTTGTGTGCTCTAACTTACAACCTTCTTATCTTATATCCATATGGACATCTTTTCTTCACAGGCCTAAGAGAGGGATATTTTATTGTGTGATATATTTAAAGCCTGGAGATTACCACAGAGTACATGCACCAGTTGATTGGAACATCTTACGACGACGCCATTTTTCTGGTATGCAAATTGGTGATGCACTTTGGTCAATCCAATATAAGCAAATCATGCCCCAATTAACTCTTATCTGAGTCTCAATTTATCAATAGGACCTGATATACTCTCAACTTTTCCTCTGTAATGACTAGTATTCCTTACCTGACTAAACTTTATGAAAATTCAGCTTGCTTTTTTGTGAGTCTGAAATATATCAGAATAAAGGAGCTTTAGGAAATGGTGGGGAAAAAAATACCAAGCATGGTTGATATCGCAACGTACCATGCTTGTTCTCCTTTTTAGCATTTTTAAATTAATACAGATCAATAACTGAAGTTTTTGTATAGGTCGCCTTTTCCCTCAGAATGAACGTGCTGTACGTACAATTAGGAACCTGTACATTGAGAATGAAAGGGTAAGTTTTCATCTTTCTTAGTTTTACATGCTTCCATATTCTTGCAACCACCAAAAATGGTAAAATGTGAATTGATACACATTTGCTTGACTTGTGAATAATGATCTTTACAATGTCAAGTAATTGGTTGGAATAAATAGGAAAGAACTTTTATCTTTTATGCAACATTAACACCTCAGTCTTATAACGTCCAGGAATGAATTGTGTTTTATTATATATTTTTTTGTTTATTTATATATTTGATAGGTGGTACTTGAAGGGGAATGGGAGGAAGGCTTTATAGCACTAGCTGCTGTTGGTGCCACTAATGTTGGATCTATAAGAGTCAGTTTTACCTTCCACATTTTTTTACTTTCTAGCTATATTTGGTTAAAGAGTTACCTACCAGATTTCAGGGCTGTAGTGGTTGGTTTACTTGTCTTTTCCTATTTATTCCTAAAGCTTCTCATTTTCTTTTAGCTGTTTATTGAACCGGAGCTGCAGACAAACAAACCGACAAGGAAGTTGGTATCGTCAGAGCGCCCAGACGAACACATCTATGAACCAGAAGGTACCGGCGTGACAGTAAAAAAAGGAGAAGAGGTCAGTTTGTCTTACTGAAGGATAGAAAATTGAGTAATGTTGTACCAGAACTTACCTGTTATACGCTGGTACAAAGCTTGAGTGGTGTTTGCTCTCAGCTTTCTGGCCAGAGATGCAACTGCTTATAAGTTATAACTTTGCCCTATTTAAGCCTAATCAATCATCAATTGTGTAATTAAGCCTTATTGAAAGAACAGATTTGTTTGGCTTCCCTTTTGCAATTGAACCTACAATTAAGTTCACATTGTTCTTAATCTGCACTTTAAATTGCCTTCAATTGGCTTTGGTTAGAAATAACTAAGGAATGCAACATGATTGTTTTAATTTTTTTTTTTTTTTGGAGAAAGCTTTATAAGATCTGGCCATCAATGTCCCTCCAAATTCTCGATTGCTTTCTGAAATAGGATTGGTTAATTTTCTCAGGTTGCGGCTTTTTACATGGGATCCACAGTGGTTCTTGTTTTTCAAGCACCTGTTTCCGAAACACATAATGGCCAAGCAATTTCAAATTTTGAATTCTGTGTCAGAAATGGCGACAAAATCAAGGTTGGAGAAGCTCTTGGACGATGGCAGAAGTCGTAGTTTTTTTTGTATTTAATTGAAAGGTTTAAAACTCGTACCCTTTTGTAGTGCAGGAGTTCGTATCTTGCCATTTGGCTATGTTTCTTATTTGCGTCATTCATTTCAAGCTCAGTGCTGATAAGGATTATGATTATGCATGACGAAAACACAAAAAAAAGAGAAGAAAATAATGAGAAATATACAAATTACGAGCTCAGGTGGTTAAAATGAAACTCCTGCTCCTGATATACAAATGGAGGGAACATGTTGGTATAAATTGCGAATCTCATTTGCCTGTGTTGTGGCTACCACGTTTGACCCAAAAAGCCATTGCAAATCCTGAAGTTTGGTCAGGTGTTGTAACCCCTGAGGCATGCACAATCTATCGCAATAATTAACTTCGAGTTTTTTAAGCATGGGCAGGGCACCTCTCTCTATCTCTAGTTCCTCC
This sequence comes from Rhynchospora pubera, assembly GCA_028095005.1. Lineage (NCBI taxonomy): Eukaryota > Viridiplantae > Streptophyta > Magnoliopsida > Poales > Cyperaceae > Rhynchospora > Rhynchospora pubera. The sequence goes on along the minus strand of CM051461.1, from coordinate 66,094,074 downwards.
AGCTGATCTATCTTAAATAACCTCAACTCTTCTAGCTGATGAAACCCTGTAGCAGAACAGTTCATTCTTTCAATTTTGGATTTCCAATTTTGGATTTCCATTAGTTCAAGGGCAGGTGCGGTGCTGCTCCATTCAACAAGATCCAGATTTTGCAAATGCTCATAAAATGAAAATCCCGTCATGTTGACTATATTTATGGGAATATCAAACCCCCAAATAGCGAGAGAGAGAAGATGCTTCAGCGTACCTAATAACGTGACAATTACACTCCAAGGAAATCCCTGTGGAATATGGATATCCAAATCGCGCAAGTTGGGTAGTTTAGGTGGCTCCTGCATCCATGATTCTCTGCATGTCACTCCTACAAGGGTTTGCAGATTTGATTGCTTTTCTGACAACGGAGGCCCCAAAAAGCAAGTACAACTTTGGGGAGGAGTCAAATAATTTAGCGCTACGTGCCTCAATGTTTTTATTTGCCATATATTCTCCAGTATATCACCATTTGCATAGTCCACTGTGAGATCAAGCGTCTGCATAAACCTCATACGGCCGATTAATCCCTGGAAATATCCAATCCTATTGCCTATTTGGATGCGGAAGTTCAAATATTTTAACTGAGTTAATCCCTCTAAACTCTCAAATGTTTCTAAAAATGCATCTGGGCAGTAAAGCACTTTCAACAGTCCATGCTCACAACAATTCGGCATTTGAGAACCGAAGCACAACAGAGAGCGGAGATTCCGGCTCGCACATTTTACCAATTCATTAAAATGCGGATCGTGAACTGCAACACGGCGTGCCCCATTGCAGCTCCGCTGTTCATCTGGATTTGAGCACACCATTAAAACATTTTCCTCCTTGGCCTTTTGGATAGCAACATCACGTAGCAGATCGTGTATACGACAATAAAAGATGGAACCATTAGTAGATCTGTGCGTAGCTTGAATCAGGCCTCTGTCATGCAACAATAAAATAAATTTACTTGGGTAAGTCCATCAATTTCAGAACGGACTATTTCACGTGTAAAGCATGCAAAGTTCGACAAAAAACGTCCAAGTATTAATGGGAACTATATATGTACACTATAAATATTTGCAAGTTTTTGGTAACATATTTTAGTTTTCTGACAATTTGTGTTTCTGTGTTTCTGTCTCTTCACTATAGCTGTCAAAACTCTATCAGATTCTTGATTGTTTCTGCATAATAATGCTAATGCACCTAATTCAATGCTTTGTGACTTATCAATCTAACTTTTTAGAATGGAACATCACAATAACACTAAAATTGCCACTAACATAAATGTCTAAGAAAAAAATTTTAAGTATGAAATTATTAGTACCTTTGCACGAGATCCTCCAAAAAACTCTCAGCAGTATCCTCAAAAGTTCTATTTTCTTCTTGCGGTATGAATCCCTCTGCAACCCACATCCGGATTACTTGTAAAGCATCGATATCGTAGTCTTCAGGAAAAGCAGCAAAATACGTAAAACATGACTTGAGAGCATATGGAAGATCATCATAGCTACTGGCAATTATCTCAATGCATTCTGTTCCATCAGTATGCCAGTTCAACAACTTCAGCGCCTTTCTCCAATCATTATATTTTGGCTGTCTTTTTGGTAAATAACCACCTAAAACTACCAAAGCAAGAGGCAACCCACCACATTTTTTAACAAAAGATCATGATCATACGGTTGATAAGGATCATGATTTGGAAGAGCCTTCTTCAAAAAAAAAGCTCTAGGCTCAGTTGCTCGTTTAAGTAATGAGGTTTGTGTGGTTCACATGAGGAATTTGTACTTCTGGCGATACCTAAGAACCGGGTAGTTATAAGTACTCTACTTCCATTAAGTTCATCTGGAAGTGCTACTCCAATTTGCATCCAGAGATCAGTTGTCCAAACATCATCTAAAATAATGAGGTACTTTTTCCCTCTGAGAGACTCGTAAAGCTTGGTAAGGTAATATTCATTTTCTTGATTATGCTCATCAAAATCTACTGGGATCTGCCGCAATATTTTTCTCAAAAGGTGAATCAATTCAAACCTTTGAGAAATCGCTACCCAGATGCGAAGTTCAAATTGTGCTCTCACATCAACACTGTAGAAATAATTAACTGAAGTCTTAGTATGATAATTAAAATTTTGAAGACAAAAAAAAAGAATATATATATTTTTAAATTGAATGAAAACACATAATAAGTAATCAAACTTATCATTGTTAGTCGAATGGGTAATATTTGTTCATTTCAAAGTACATACAGAGTTTTGGTTACCTGAAATAACTTGCAGTAAAATGATGAAAGGGAACTTCATGTCGTGACCATTTGATGATCCACATTATGTGTGTGTGTGCGCGCGCGCCAGAATTTGATCAAAAGACTTCATTAGAATAGCACAAATTGTTCGAGCTGAATGTGGGAAGGAATTGAGGGTAATTCGTGTCTCTACTCAGTGAACCTTGATGAAGCCTTTTGATCAGACTACAACCATAACATATATCAACTAAAAGGTACTTAGTGTGATGTACATAATTTAAAAGGTACTTAGTGTGATGTACATAATTTAAGAATTAAGAACAATAATAATATATCAACTTAAGAACCAGCTCTTGGTCTAGTGCCAAAGAGCAATGCATCTCAAATGAGAGGTCGCAGGTTCGAAACCCGGCTGGGGGGTCTTTATAGACATTTAATTTAAAAATAAGTTGGGAGGCTTGACCCCCAATTTATCTTCAAAAAAAAAAAAATAATATATCAACTTTTTTTTTGTACACATACCTATTATATACTTTTTGAGCCAGAGTGGTCTTTCCAAGTCCACCGGGCCCCCAAATTGAGACAACAGAACGCCGTGTCGTACTTTGATCATGTAAGAAAAGTAAAAACAACACTTGAACACAGAGATTTTAACGAGGTTCAGCACCAACTTGGTGCCTACGTCCTCACGCACACACGCCTATCTCTTCTTTATTGATTTTTCTGGTTCAATTGTTACAATGGAGGAGGAGGATTATTAATAGAAACTATTCTAGAGACCCTAGTTTCTTTCCTATTAATTACCCTTTTAATTCCCTTCCTTTTACTTTACAATTTACATCTTTTTCACAAGGAAACCACAACCCCACACAGGGAGCACATCTCTGGACGTGCTAGCAACCTTTCCTAACTTGGAGACACCTTGAAGTTTCCTTTCTGTGCACGATACGCATCCATTCGGGCTACTGTTCGGCTGGACCCAGGCCGAACACATAGCCGAACGGCATGATTTTTATGTCATTTTAACACTCCCCCTCAAGTTGGTATGTACAGATCTGTCATACCCAACTTGCTAATCACAGTCTTGAAAGCATTGCTTGTTACTCCCTTAGTTAAGATATCAGCCAGCTGATTTTCTGATCTCACAAACTTCAACTGGATAATCTTTAAGTCTATGTTCTGCTTGAGAAAGTGTCTATTGACCCCAATGTGTTTGGTTCTGTCATGTTGAACTGGATTGTGAGACATGTCAATTGCCGCCTTATTGTCCACACATAAGGTCATAGCTCCCCCTGACTCAAAACCAATTTCTCTCATGAGCTTCCGTATCCACAACAATTCACATACACCTTTTACAACACCAATGAGTTCAGCTTCTGCACTTGAAAGAGCCACTACCCCTTGCTTCTTACTTCGCCATGTAACAAGGTTTCCTCCTACAAAAGCGAAATATCCAGAAGTTGACTTTCTGTCAGAGATACTACCCGCCCAATCAGCATCTGTGTAACCCATGATGTCAAGGTGTCCATTCCTTTTGAAGTGTATACCCTTCCCTGGAGTACTCTTTAGGTATCTGATAATCCTCATCACTGCTTCCATGTGAGCTTCACTTGGGTTATGCATGAATTGGCTTACCAGACTTACAGCAAAGGCTATATCAGGTCGTGTGTGAGACAAGTAGATTAACTTACCTACCAGTCTTTGATACCCTTCTTTGTTGGTTGGTACCTGATCAGGAAACTCTCCCAATTTCTCATTTTGCACCACAGGCGTGTCTGCAGGACGACAGTCTAGCATACCCACTTCAGCCAACAAGTCTAAGATGTATTTCCTCTGAGATAGAACTATCCCTTCACTAGATCGAGCCACCTCAATTCCAAGAAAGTATTTTAGTCCTCCCAGATTCTTCATTTCAAATTCCTTTGAGAGCTTCCCCTCAAGTCTTTGGATTTCCTCCGAATCATCACCTGTAATTATCATATCATCAACATAGATAATTAAAACTGTTAGTTTTTCATATCTCCTTTTGTAAAACAAAGTGTGATCCGATTCTCCCTGGATAAACTCATATTTCCTCATCGCTTGACAAAATCTTCCAAACCAGGCCCGTGGAGACTGCTTCAATCCATACAGGGCCTTTCTCAATCTGCACACCTTGTTTTCTGGGCCATTCGGGCTACCATTCGGCCTGCTCCTGGCCGAACAGCCAGCCGAACAGAGGTCTTGCCTGCCTTGATTTCTCATGTTGAATGCCCTTAGCTCATCAAACCCTGGTGGTAGTTCCATATAGATTTCTTCTTCCAGATCTCCATGTAAGAATGCATTCTTCACATCAAATTGGTGGAGAGGCCAGTCTAAATTAGCTGCAAGGGACAATAACACTCGAATCGTGTTTAGTTTTGCAACAGGGGAAAAAGTCTCCTGATAATCAATCCCATACGTTTGAGTATATCCTTTAGCAACTAACCTAGCCTTGTACCTCTCGATGTTACCATCTGCACCATACTTAATTGTGAATACCCACTTACATCCTACTGGTTTCTTACCATTGGGCAAATTTTCTAAAGTCCAAGTTTCATTTTTATACAAAGCTTTCATTTCTTCATTCATTGCTTCTACCCATTTATGATCACTAAGAGCTTCATTTACATTTCCAGGTGTAGGTATAGTCAACATTTGGTCACTAAATTTCCTTAGTGGTTCTGGTAGTCCTTTTGTGCTAACAAAGTTTGCAATCGGGTATATGACCTCTTTACTTGTACCATCCTCAGGTACATACCTTTTTGGTGGTTTACCACGATTGTGTCTTGGTGGAAGAACATATCTTGGGTTAGAAACACTTACCTCAGGAGTATCCTCAGGAGATGCATGGGTTTGTGGACTCTGGTCAGTCTGTATCACTTCTTCATCCAATTCCTCTTCCTGTGGGTCCCAAGTACCTTGATACACATCTGGTATTTCGTGTTCCTCCCTTAGATCAAGTTCCCTAAGCTGATTGGCCAAGAACTCAACTGATTGCTCCTGTTCCTCTGTCTGTTCGGCCAAATGTTCGGCCGAATGGGTGGCCGAATGGCTGGTTTCTGGCTGTTCACTGTTACTTGAACTACCATATACTCCAAATGTTTCCTCCCCTTGGTGATACCACTGATTTATCTCATTATCTTTCTCCCCCTGAGATGAAACAGTGGTGTCTTGATAAAACCTCTCATTTTCCAAGAAGGTAACATCCCTTGTGACATACCATTTATGGGATTTTGGGTCAAAGCATCTATACCCCTTCTGGTTGGTTCCAACACCTAGGGATACACACTTGACTGCACATGGGTCTAACTTGGTCCGGTTATTTTTCTGGACATGCACATATGCCACACACCCAAAAGTTTTCGGTGGCAAGCTCAAGATAGATGGAATAGAGGTAAAGGTGCTAAGTTTCTTCAAGGGTGTTTGAAATTTATTGATCACAGAGGGTAACCTATTTATCACATACACTGCCATCATTACAGCACAGTCCCAGAATTTTTGTGGTACATTATTTTCAATTAACAATGCCCTAGCAGTTTCAAGAACATGTCTGTTTTTTCTTTCAGCTACCCCATTTTGTTGTGGTGTTGCAACACAAGTTGTTTCATGAATAATACCCTTTTCCTTGAAATTTTTTTTTAGATTTCTATTCACAAACTCCCCCCCATTATCACTTCTAAACAGTTTTATGCTTATCCCAAATTGAGTTTGCACCATAACATGAAAATTTCTAAATACTTCTTCCACTTCATCTTTTCTTTTCAACAAAAACAACCAGGTCATTCTAGTGCAATCATCAATAAATAGGACAAAGTACTTATATCCAAAAATTGATTCAATCGGGGAAGGCCCCCACACATCAGAATGGATCAAGTCAAAAGGTTTATCACACTTATTCAAGCTAATATTGTATGTCACACGGTGACTTTTAGCTCTTATACAAGTTTCACAATTAAACTTAGATAAATCCATTCCACAAAATAAATCAGGCAAAATTTTTCTCATGTAACCAAAAGATGGGTGTCCTAACCGCCTGTGCCATGTCCAAATTCTTTCTTCCAAGTTCGAACTCCTGCTTGCTAAATTAGTTCTCCCAATCTTAAGGTCTTCTAAGTGATACAGACGACCTCTTTTAGTACCACGCCCAATGATCTCTTTCGTGAGGATATCCTGAAAAATACAAAAATCAGGAAACATGAGAACCACACAGTTCAATTCTTCTGTTATTTGTCCAATTGAAATCAATCGATTTGTCAAGGAAGGTACATGAAGAGTATTGTTAAGAATTAAAGAAGGTGAAATTTCTACATCTCCTGCCCCTTTTACTGGATACTCAAACCCATTTGCATTGTAGATATTTTTCACCCTTGGTCCCCTGAATCTTTTGAAATCTTTTATGTCAAAGGTCATATGGTCTGTAGCCCCAGAGTCAATTACCCAATCCAAATTATGACTTGTGAGTAGAGATATACCTTGGATAGATGTGTTACCTATCAAACCTGTCCCTTGTTCACTGTTGGTGGATTCTCGGGCTGCACACAGCTGCGCCCGACCTACACCACCTTCTGTCCCCTCTGTCTGGTTGTCTGAACTGGTCATTCGGCTGTCTGTTCGGCTCTGGACAGCCGAATGGGTGGTCGAATGGTTGTGTTCGGCCGAATGGATGGCCGAATGGGTGGCCGAATGAGATGCATTAGCCTCGCTGCTTGGGCCGGTGGCTGCCATATTCACTTGAGACCTTCTTTGTTGCTTTCCCTTCTTTCCCTTGAACCAGTCAGGGTAGCCCACGATCTCAAAACATGTGTCACGCAGATGCCCGTTTCTCCCACATTGGATACACTTCAATTTTGACTTGTCCTGATAATTACCACTAGAAACACCTTTAGTATACATAACCATAGAGTTTTGATGAGTACCTTCCTCGTTTTTGAGCATAACAGTTTGCCTTGAGATCGTTATGAGTTGGGTCATTTGGGCTTGGATCGTTATGAGTTGGGTCATTTGGGCTTGTTGGGTAATCACAAGTTCGGTTAACTTTTCAAGGATGGATTTGGTCTCAGTATCGTCAGCCATGGCTAAGTTTTTTCAATTTTTTTTTTTTGTTTTGATCTGTTCGGCACTGTGTTCGGCCGAACAGGAGGTCGAACGGGTTGATTTTTTAGGTTTTTTTGTGAGTTTTGGTTTAGTTTCGGTTTTAGAACGAACCACGCTCTGATACCATGTAAGAAAAGTAAAAACAACACTTGAACACAGAGATTTTAACGAGGTTCAGCACCAACTTGGTGCCTACGTCCTCACGCACACACGCCTATCTCTTCTTTATTGATTTTTCTGGTTCAATTGTTACAATGGAGGAGGAGGATTATTAATAGAAACTATTCTAGAGACCCTAGTTTCTTTCCTATTAATTACCCTTTTAATTCCCTTCCTTTTACTTTACAATTTACATCTTTTTCACAAGGAAACCACAACCCCACACAGGGAGCACATCTCTGGACGTGCTAGCAACCTTTCCTAACTTGGAGACACCTTGAAGTTTCCTTTCTGTGCACGATACGCATCCATTCGGGCTACTGTTCGGCTGGACCCAGGCCGAACACATAGCCGAACGGCATGATTTTTATGTCATTTTAACAGATCAAGCAATTTTTGGAGAACAATTTGATGATCAGCCTCAAAGCCCACAATTTCAGGATCAATATTAGGCAACACAGGAGGCCTAATTGGTAGTCTGATCCCTCCGCTTCCAGTACCTAGATGATCAATGTCATATCGGACTTAACTTTAATGGATCTCTTGGATCCTTGCTTGGATCTTACTTATCTCATCGCCCAGTTTGTACTGAGCTGGGATTGTCTTTAATCTCTTGATCACTCTCCATAATATCCTAGGCTGCCTAGGTCGGTCGACCTCAGAAAAGAAGTTGTCTATATAATATCTTCTATTGAGTAGGCAAGCTCCCTGATCTCCTTCATCCAATGCTTCTGACTCTCAACTCTGATTTGCTTCTTGTCAACATCCTTGAGAAAAGCCTGAAGCCGGCTGAGTTCGCGGCTCAAGGTTCCGACTTGGTCGCCAATTCCATGTTGCAGCAGAAATTCATTGACTACGGCATCTGTGAGCTTTTGCATCACACAGCTTATAATTCCCTCAGCCATCCCACTTTTATGCTTTCTTCATCAACTAAAACTAACGAGGCATGAAGGTAAACTTGGATTTTGGGCGAAGCTATGATGATGATTGGAGCATATATGGATTGGTGTGTGAACTTTTAATTACTTTAAGTACATAATGAGTATTTTTTTATTCAAAAAAGTATATAATGAGTAATGGCTTGCTTGGGCAGTATTTATACATGATTGTGGAAGTGGAAATTTTTCCAAGGCTGTAACTGGCTGGTTGTTGTTGTTTATTTTTTACTCTCCCAGGGCAGAGTATTATAATATAGATTGTTTCTTAGAATGGTTCACTGAAGTCTGAAGTTGCTAAAAACAGGAAAGAATTGAAGCCGACTCCAAAAGAAGGGCTGACTTTCCCAGTCAATGGCAGTGGCAGGGGAACATGAAAGCAATCGCCAAATTTTAGCAAGTCAAATGCGCCTGCCTTCCCGGCTTCTCACCAGAAGTTGATTAATCACCTATTTTTCCTTAGTAGTTGGTATCCTCACCACACTTCCGTAAGGCTGTTTAAGTTTATCAGGAAAAAAATTTAGAAACAAGAAAACTAAGTTGAAAAAATAAGAAAGAAAGAATTTTCCATCAGCTCTAACATCTAATAAAAAATAAAATAAAATAGTTGAGTCCTTGAGTTGTTGTAGAAACGCTTCTTTTCTTCATAAGAAAACAGCCTTAAGCCTTATGCATTATACATTTATTACAACGGCCATCAGACATAAATTACTATATATGTCGCTTTAATTATGTCATAGTCTTATCTTCTGTTAACTATTCAAAATTTATTGGAAAATTAAGCTCATTTTAATACTTAACATAATGTCACTTGTACCTGTACAATACTACCTTAATTTAAATCAGAAACGGAATAACTACTACTTAGTTTATCCTGTCGAAAGCGATAGCATAACCACTACTTTGTCTATCTAGTATGTGTATGTCTAAAAAAAATGATACGTTTTGAGGGATTTATGCACTAGGTCTTACTTTGATTTATTGAGCCCATGATTTGCGCATAATTACGCTGCAACAGATTGAAACAAATTTCCAATAGTAATAGAAGTAAATCGAAATTAAATAATTAAAAAAATGTTACTCTGCTTGTTATTGCACCCTACTATAATTCACAAAAATTGGTATGAGTCATGGGCTGGTTTATTGGATTGGTACTGGTATTTTGGAAAAATTTTGGTTGGAAGTTTACTACTAGGTGTTAATACTGGTATAAGTTTGATTTATTAGTTTTGCTTTGTCAGGAGGTTACCGGTAATCGGGTGTTGGTACCGGTTTTGCTCTTTTTTTAATTTTGCTATGATATGTTGTAAACTTTTTTTTATTAATGAAAATTGTCAGCTTTTTCTGGCCCTCAAATAAAAAATATTGCAAAATTGCATGCGAGTAAATTTGTAAAGCTATCTTTTATAGTTGAATGGTGTAGACAGTAATATTATTCCTACATGGATTTACTGACCCTGGTCAAACATGGGATCATTGTCAGGAGTTTCGAGGAAGAAGAATCATATAACGACGTAATTATATTTCTAAACCAGAAAAATTCTGCATAAATTCTTCCGTGTCATAGTTTATTTTAATAGTCGATCTATTCTAATAGTTTGTCAGGGTAAATTGAAACTTTGGTCGGATCAAATATTGGCTATGTATTATTTTCTATATAACTTTATGTCATTACATTCTTGGCAACGTAAACATTTAAATTTAAATTCTAAATAAAATATGAGAAATCAATTTTGTTCATGTCATGAGCAATGTTTACTTACTTTCTTTTTTTTTTTTTTTTGAGAACAAGTAAAAAAATCAATATATAACTAGTAATTATTATGATCTGTTCTGCACACAGCACATTGATGCTTTGTATGTACATATAAACAGATAGCACAGCACAAAATTAACAACATATCCATCTCAGATATAAGAAATGAGATGCCTTTTTAGACGTTCTTTATATCAAATCAATTGCAAGCCTTTAGTGTAGGCCCAAGCTCTCCAGAGGGGCTGCTTTGGACAATTTTTTATTAGAAATTTAACCTTTAGAAATTATTTTTTATTTTGAGAACTACCTCTTAGTCTAGTGATAAAGAGCAATGAATATCAAGTGAGAGGTCGTAAATTCGAAACTCGGCTAGAGAATCTTTTATAGACATTTAATTTAAAAATAAGTTCGGATGCTTTCCCCAATTTATCTTAAAAAAATTATCTTTTATTTTTTGATATCAAGTCTTGTCCTAATAAAATTTTTTTGTGTGCGCTTTCAAATAGAAGAAGTCAGAGGTCCGAATTGGTTCGGTTGTATATTTCACCATAAAAAATATCGTACACTATGTAGTTCGAATAATGTATGTACCAGAAAACAACTACAATCGGCAGGAGTATTGGAAGAAAAATTAACGAGTGCCCAAAGCATTTCCCCTCTCCACAGCTGAAATGTAAAATCTGTCGGATTCTATGTTGCATGGATTCGGGTTCTAGAATCGTATCCAATACGGTGCGGGTTGGGTGATATATATATCTTTTTTCTTTTTTTCCTTGTTCGAAAACTTTTCGTTCAATGAATTTGTGGGCGAGCTTTTGTCTCCCCACCTTCAAAAAAAAAAAGATATATATATACACACACACATTTTTCACTTTTTTAAATATGATAAAAATTGATGTACATGAAATTTTTAAAATTTCTTATTTTTTTTGTTTCAATCTAATATTTAATTAATGATATATAAATATCATTAAACATAATGAGAATTGGTGCACTAAAATGAAAGTTTTGATTTTTCATTAAAAGCTTCACCAAATTTGCAATATTTTAGAGTTTAAAATAATTGGATTCGCCACGTGGACTATCGGATGCGAATTGCGGAAGTATTGGGTGCAAAATCGGTGCGGCTGACAGTATTTCTAAAGCATCGGTGCAACCTAGGTCGGAATGAAACAATTTGATAGTACGTACGTTTAGAGAAAAATACTAATTGTGGTTAATAATTTTTTTTTGCTTTTTTTGGATAGACTAGATTGAGGCTATCTAGCTAAAAAAGAAAGGAAATAAAAACAAAGGAAAATCCTTGCAACTCTCAACGTATGTAACCGGAGATCAGGCTGTGGACTCTTTCTTATTTAATTTTAAGCTCATTGGGAATCCGGAGATCAGAACCACTAAGCCAACAAATTTAAAAAGAATAATAAGCAACCAACATATTTAAGGTTGAGGTCCTTCACTTTGCAAGTGGTATGTTAATTAATGTGTACCTCAATTTGGAAAATGAAGAACCTGACGTGGAAAATGTTCCAGCCTAGCTGTTTCGGTGTAAGCTAAAAAAGACACCCCATGACGTTCTCAATTTGATTCCAAGCAACTAGAAGTATATACCCTGAAAGGAAATAGAAGTATAAAACCTGAAAGGATATGTCAATCGGAACATGATATTCTCAATTTGATTCCAACATTTCATCAAAACACAATTGGCGTACGAACTCATAATACATATATGTTTTTGTTTTTCGCATGAAAACGAATTAGATTTTCAAATAGACTAATCTCCCTCACTCTCTACTCCTTGGAAATCACCCTTCGTAACTGGTATATTATTTACTTAAATATTAACATTACTAAATTTAAACAATTTTTTTTTTATTAGATCAGAGAACGGACATCCTTCAATACGGACGAAAATAGGAGAGCTGAAGGTGAGGCCCTGAGCTTGACAGATTTCCTCAACATGCCATTCCTAGCTATTTATAGACATAAAATCTTATCTATTTCTTCGCCAATTTCACAAATTCTTTTATTTTATCTCTTTTCTCTATCTCTTCACTTCTCAACCGCAATGTCTGCCTACCGTGGGAAGTATGCTGGTAAAAATGATCGTTCCCATTTTCTGATGTTTATTTACATTCCAATATTTGTTAATGTTTCTTAATAATTCATTTCAGATTATGCAGCACATCATTTAATGTAACTGTTGTATATTGCAGATGAGCTGGCAAAGAATGCCGCCTACATTGGGTCACCGGGCAAGGGAATCTTAGCAGCTGACGAATCAACGGGCACAATTGGGAAGCGTCTCACAAGCATTAATGTCGAGAACACTGAGGAGAACCGGCGCGCATTGCGTGAGTTGCTCTTCTGCACACCTGGTTGTCTCCAGTACCTCAGCGGCGTCATTCTCTTCGAGGAGACACTCTACCAGAAGACCAAGGATGGAAAGCCTTTCGTTGATGTGCTTAACGAGGGTGGAGTTCTACCGGGAATCAAGGTCGACAGCGGTACCATCGAGGTTGCTGGTACGAATGGTGAGACCACCACTCAGGGTCATGATGGCCTAGCTAAGCGCTGTCAGAAGTACTATGAGGCTGGGGCCCGGTTCGCCAAGTGGCGTGCAGTCCTTAAGATCGGCCCAAATGAACCTTCCCAGCTCGCAATTGATCTCAACGCACAAGGGCTGGCTCGGTATGCTATTATCTGTCAAGAGAATGGTCTTGTCCCGATTGTAGAGCCTGAGATCCTGGTTGATGGGCCCCATGACATCGACCGCTGTGCTTACGTCACTGAAATCGTTCTGGCTGCATGCTACAAGGCCCTCAACGACCAGCGCGTCCTTCTTGAAGGAACTCTTTTGAAGCCCAACATGGTCACCCCCGGCTCTGACTCCCCCAAGGTGGCCCACGAGGTGATTGCCGAGTACACCGTCAGAGCATTGCAAAGAACCGTACCACCAGCCGTACCGGCTATTGTTTTCCTCTCTGGTGGTCAGAGTGAGGAAGAGGCCACAAGGAACCTGAACGCAATGAACAAGCTGAAGGGGAAGAAGCCGTGGTCTCTCACTTTCTCATTCGGACGTGCGCTCCAGCAGAGCACGCTCAAGGCATGGTCTGGCAAGGTGGAGAATGTCGAAAAGGCACGCAAGGCATTCTTGACACGTTGCAAGGCTAACTCAGAGGCAGTGCTTGGCAAGTATGCAGGTGATGCTGCTGGTGGCGAAGGCGTTTCAGAGAGCCTCCACGTCAAGGATTACAAGTATTGATCAGATCAGCATTTCGTTGCTTTATATGTTGAGGATGCTTTCAAGCCCGTCAAGTACCAGATTTTGTTCTTTTGGAAGCTTGTGAGGCTGCCAATTGGCGCCCGTTGCTTTTGCTTTGATTTTTATTTATTTATCTGCTTATTTTAATTTTTTGTTCCTTTTTTTTTCTGTACCATTCATTTTGAAATGTCCTGTTGATGGTCATTTTGATCGCAACTCAAATGCTAATTTTTTAGTGGCTTTTACGGCCCTCAATTGAACTGAGATGGAACAATCTATTATTCTGCTGCTTTAAGCTGTCCCTTTTTTTATTTTTTTAAAAAAGAAGTGTACGAGGACATAATAATAATAATAATAACATTATTATTATTATTATTATTTCTATTATTTATTCTTTGGTTACTTTCAGCTTGTTGAATTTTTTTTAATGTACCCAATGTATTTGGGATAAAAAATCTAGTTGTTGTTGAAAAAAGTACAGCACGTAGACCTGTCAAATGTGGAGAAAATGTCATTTCGTTTACCGTGCCACTAAAAAAAAGTACAATTTTGATGTTTCATTATTCGTTCCGTGTTTACCGTTTCATTAAAGCAAAAAAATGAAATTTTCAGTAAATGGCATGTGCTATTTCGTTCCACCTCATGTTGATTTGCCGTGATGTTATTGAAATGTAACAATCCGCTCTGCCACTAACTATTTCGTTACTATTTCACGTCACGACAAAATGGTATAATGGCTACCCTAGTACCTGTTCCGTTAGAGAAACCAAAGATTACAAAGCCTGTTTCATAGTATTTGAGACGCCACATTTTAAACAGACAACAGTTGATCAGTAAAAAGATAAAATAAAATAAATACACAACTTATCCTAGATTCAAAACTGTAACAGACAGAATGCTGGACCAGGTCCAACCTCAGACCTCAGTGCCGCATCTTTAAACTTACAAAAAACCCTTCCGGAAAATTACAAATTAAAGAAGCTGGGACTGGGAACAGTCTCCATTCATGATTCAGCACAAATTCTATTGATTTCCATGCAAACTGAACGGCAAATTGGCCTTTGCACTTTTTCTTTTGTAATTTGTCCGAAATTTGTTGTTCCTAGGTCAAAGGCTTCTCTCTTATTTGTTCATTTGCGCTCAGTTTAACTTTTGCTGTTATACTCTCGATGGCGATTTGTAACAAGTTGGACCATTTTGTCGATAATATGATGCATTGATCTATATAAAATGAAAACTGACTAACTGAGAAAAGGGGTTAATTGAAAAATAAAAGTGTTTTCTAATTAATCAAATTAAAATTGAACAACAATTTTACTATGGCCGTGATCAATTCTTTTTTAGATGGGGTTTCATTTTATTTCATTTCATTAGAATTTTTTTTATCAAAATAAACGAATTTCATGTTATTTGGTTGGAATTTCTATGTTATTAGATCCAACAAAATTCTGAGAAATCAATTCAAATGAAATGAAATGAAATGAAATTCTGCATAAAAAACATTTTGATCAAAACCTAGCTAAGTATGAGTTCTCGGTTTTATAGGGAGCGAGTTAGGCTCACAATTAACAATCAACTAAAATTAACAACAACAGCTTCTAACTGATTGTGTTTTTATCAGCATCAGTTTTGATAACAGAGGTTTCTAGATTCTGAATAGCTTGTATTGTAAATACTCATAGCCACATGATTAGAGAAGATAAAAGAAAATAATAAACATAGAAAAAGGAACAGAATGAAAACAATCTGCAGTATATACACTAATTAGCTTTAACTAGTAACATCCCTCAAACTGAAGATGTTTGGGAGGCCTACATTTGAAATTTGACAAAGAAATAACTTAAAGTGAGCTTGCAAGTGACTTTTGGTAAAGAGAGAAACTGTTTGTTCGACTAAAGACAAATGAGGAACAGTTAAGGATCACCAACAAAGTGGCAATTGATCTCCATGTGTTTGATTTGTTTGTGAAAAACATCATTGTGTGCAATTAAAATTGTACATTTTGTTGTCACAATGCAGAGGAGTTGGATGTGAGAATCGAACATGAGAAGCTATCTAAGCCAAATAATTATAGAGGTAGCATGAGCAAGGGTTCTGCCACGATTTGTTCCTTAATTTTCCATTGAATTAGATGTTGTCAGTAAAGACACAGATATCTATGCTAGATTGTTTGTGACATATCATGCCTAATTGGCATCGACAATGCTCCTAAGAAAAGATCAGAGGGATGATACCAATTTTTCTCCTTTGCACCCGCAATTAATACATACTCCTGTGAATCACCAATTAAATTCGTAGGTCCTTCGCGGCTGCCTGGACAACGTACAATTTATTGGTCCACGACCCGGAAATCTGCTAGGCCGACCGTAGAGATGCGCGGGCAATTCCTCGAACATGTCCCTTCGAGGGTCTCGAAAACTGAAATAATTAATACAGTGCATGATAACAAGAGAGGACATTAGTGTAACAAAAATGCGACAATATAGCTAATTTTATATATAGTCCCACTTTTATCCTCGCAAAGGTTATGCATGAATTTTTGTGTTCAGAAAACCAACAATCAAATATTAATTTTGTCTGTAGCGCTTTCTTCTTGTTTTATTTCTCCAACAATATAGAGAGAGGGGCTAATCTATACATATCGTCCTGTACCATCGTGTCGTATTTTGAAATCTGAATTTCAAACGGTCAATCTGAATCGTTTAAGTTGTTCTCCATATTGTAAAAAAATTTTTGAGACCAAATTAATTTTTTTTGCTATAATTTATGATATTTAAATATATATATATATATATATATATATATAATTGGAGTATTTCAGACCTCTAATTTGAAATATCATAATATATAGCAAAAAAAAATTTGAAAAAAATTATAAATTTGGTCTCTAAAAATTTTTCATTATGGAGAACAACTTGAACACTTCGGATTAACCATTTGATACAAACATAATTGTGATATTCAATTGGTCATTGGTGCAAAATTTCCAACGTATGTTATAATGGCATTAATGAAATGAAACACATGAGTGACGACAAAAGACAACTTAATAAGAGATTAGTGAATTTTAACTTTGGCTGATTCAACGGAAAAAAGGATTAAAGATGTAGATAATGGATTTTAATTTCAGAAAGAATTATGATGCAGAATAAATATTTTATAAACAAATTTGTTAAATAATAAAATTTTGAGTTGAGACCTCTTCCCCAAGTGCTATGCCGACATGGACACACAATTGTGAGAATCTATTTATAGATTTTCCAAATTTAAAACTAAACAAAAATAATTCATTACCATGTAAGGTTTCCTCTGGTGGAATGCTCTTTCTTCGGCTCATCTGATTTCAAAACAGAAAATCAATAAGCTTCACAAAAACTAGAGCATAATAATCAGTCAATCTGAAGGGCTTAATTCACCAATAAAAAGGAGAAGAAAGGCATAGAATGATAACAAAGAAACTATAAATTTTTTTAATGATATTTACTTTTATTATTATCAAATTTAGAAGCTCCATATATATAAATGTAATCGTTTAGATAAAATGATTCCTTATGAAAAAATTAGTTTCTGAGTAATTTTCTCTTAGGAGGGTTGTTTATATATAAGGCAAAAGGTTTCATGTATACCCATGACAACGATGTATAACATTTTACAACAACAACAACAACAACAACTAAGCCTTTTGTCCCAAACAAGTTGGGGTAGGCTAGAAAGAAACCCAACAAGAAAACACATCCCAGAACAAAAAAAATAAAATAAAAATAAAAATAAAAATAAAAATAAAAATACTAATAGTAAGACTAGCCATACTAAAAATAATACCTCTAATAATAATAGTAATAGTAGAAACCTAGACCTCGACCGTGACCTAATAAAGGGACCTACAAACCTATGGTATCGCTCCTACCCCTAAGTTCCTACGTCATGGCTCCGGTACATGAATTGCTAACTTCCAAGCGCTCCTATCTATCGCCAACTCCTTGGAGACGTTCCATTCTTTAAGGTCTCTTTTCACCGCTTCTTCCCATGTCAATCTTGGTCTCCCTCTCCCCCTCCGGGTGTTCTCGAAATGATTAAGAATTCCGATACGTACCGGTGCCTCTGGAGGTCTGCGTTGGATATGTCCAAACCATCTCAAACGATGTTGGATCAACTTCTCCTCTATTGGTGCGACCCCAACCATATCTCGTATGTCATCATTTCTAATCCGATCTTTCCTCGTGTGACCGCAGATCCACCTCAACATACGCATCTCAGCTACACTCATCTTCTGGACATGTCGTCTTTTAGTAGCCCAACATTCTGCGCCATACAACATCGCAGGTCTAATCGCTGTCCTGTAGAACTTGCCTTTTAGCTTCTGCGGGACTTTCTTATCGCATAGGACGCCTGATGCTTGTCGCCATTTCACCCACCCCGCTCTTATCCTGTGACTAACATCTTCATCTATCTCGCCATCGCTCTGCAGCATCGATCCTAAATATCGAAAAGTATCTTTCGTAGGTACTACCTGCCCGTCTAGACAGACATCTCCGTCATGAAGAAACAGTAATTATAGGTGAAGAAGAAACAGTAATTAACCGCCACTTATTAAACTAAAAGGACCAAAGATCAAGTTCATGAATTACTCTGTTCATTTATTTTTTAGCTTGTTAATTGAGCATACCCCAGTAGTACTTGAAGTTGTGTTGAGAGCACCAGTCTCTGAGTTTTCTGCAATTGTGAATGTCGACTACACAATCCTCTGCTAGCACTACCTGATTTACATTGATGACTAGTTCTTCACATTCTTTTATTGTCATTTTTTTGAGTGAAGGTAACCTCTTCAACTCAGATGGTTCAAAATGACAGTAATTACTGGCAAAGTTAGGAGATTCTTGGGCTGTATCTGGCACCTTCTTCATCAATGATTGGAGCATACAACAATTAGATATCTCTAATTCAACCAGAGATTCCACTAGTTCTACTTCAACTAGTATCTCGCACCAATAAATGGTCAAGTGCTTGAGCTGGGTTGGGAGCGATCCCCTTTTTAAATGAAGTAATTTGTCACAACCAGAGATGTTTAAATGTTTCAAGGAAAGCACCTTTCCTAAAGGAAGTGAACTAATGTGAGAACATGATTTTATTGAGAGTTTTACAAGTGAAGCACATGAAAGAGGATCTCCCATCCATCTGGGAAATTCTGACGCAGGATAATTACATATATTGAGATGCTTGAGGTTTGGATGGGGTTGAAAATTGTCAAGGATATCAAGATCTAGCCCGTTGAGAGAGTTACATTTTTCAGAATGATCAATTTTAATTCCAAGGATGCCCTCATTTGCCAAATTGTCTTGACGCAATCTCCATTCATTTAAATTTTTAGAGTAAGAGTTCTGGGAATCATTCCAGGTTAATGACAATGTTTCAAGCTTACACTTATTAATGAGGTTAGAATTTTTAACATCTGCTATGCTCGTAATATTTTGTATATCTTGGATCAAAAGAGCTCCTTTGAGATCATTAAACTCCATTAACCACCCAACAGCACCAAAAAAGTTGTCCGGCTGCTTCTTTAGATGGCAAATGTTCATCATACAATTAGGAATGAGCTTTCTAAAATCTTCAGGCAGCTCCTCGAGAAAGCAATTTTGGAGGATCAGCTCCTTCAGGTTTGTAAGCTTACAAAAAGACTTAGGTAGCTTCTTTATAGGAAGGGAAATTATCACAATTCTTTGTAACTCCACAAGATTTCCAATGCTTTCTGGCAATAAAAAGTTCCTATCATAATTTCCATAGTATCCCGCGTGATAGTTCTTGTCCTCATGAAGCTCTAATACTCTCAACTTTTTTAAAAAACCCAGTGATTCAGGCAAATCTCGTGGATACATGAAAAGCTGAAGGAATTCTAAATTAATTAGGTTCCCTATTCCTTCTAGCTTCATCTGGATATTTATGATATCAAGGATCAATATCCGTAGGTTATAGCATGAAAATATAGATTCTGGTGAAATTCTTACAACAAATAAACCATGTCAAAGAGAGAGATAGCGTAGATGCTTTAGTTTCCCTAAAGAAAAATGTGGCACATCATCTGTTGGATATTCCAAGTCCAAGACCCTTAAGTGTTCTGCATTTAAAAGATTATTTAAAATATTATTATTTTTTTCTCTCTCCTCTAATTTTAAGAAGGGATTAATCCATGTAATCCTCAAAACAACTGTTTGAATAGAGCAGAGACGTTGAGGAAGTCCACTTAGTTTTCCCTCCAACTTTAAGTACAGGTGGCATTCTTCTTTGAATATGACAGGCTCCCTAATTAGTTTAACTGAAGTCCATGTCTTTTTCAAGTTTAACCTTGCCAACTCATGCACCAAATCATGCAATCTAAATGTGGTATCAACTGGGAGCAAATAACCAATATCCATTTTAATGTTATATTCATCGAAAAATGACCTTTCATATAACATCTTTGTGTAATCAGCAGCCACCTCTTCTATTTGTTTTCTCCCTTTGGCTACAATATATCCGTTTGCAATCCATAATCTGCTCATGAGTTTCATGCTGTACATATGGCCTTTAGGAAACATCGAACATAACAAAAGACATTGTTTCAGATATGTGGGTAGGTGCTCATAGCTTAGTTGAAGTGGCGCTAACACCTTATCACCGGCATCTGATTCCCACAAATCATTTTGTAAAACCTCGATCCAACTCTGTAGTTCTTCCTCATGAATTAAAAGACTAGCAATCAACTTGACGGCCAAAGGCAACCCGTTGCATTTCTCAACTAATTTCTTACCAATTTCCACAAAACTAGCCCGATTAGAAGGATCTATGCGTTGAAATGCATAATGTGTAAACAACAACCAACATTTATCATCTGATAAATATCCAAGGTTTAAGGGGTTCATTGTTTGCATGATGCGGGCAACTGAAATATTTCTTGTAGTGACTAAGATAGTTACTTTTGTTGCTAGCATCAAAGGATCACAGAATGACTCCCAAAGACTTGGGTCCTCATTCCACACATCATCCAGCACGAGAAATATCTTTTTGCCTTTAACAATGTTTTTTATTTTCTGTACCAAAACACTTGGGTTTTCCAGCTTGCAAGCCTCTTCTGTAAATGACTCCATCATATTTTGGCCGATTCGAATAATATTAAAGTCATTTCAGACACAAATCCATCCTACCAGATCAAAACAACCTTGCATTTTCTTATCATTATAAACAAGTTGTGCCACAGTTGTTTTCCCAATCCCTCCTTTACCTACTATTGGCAGCACTGAAATGCCGTCTCCTCCCAAAAGCAATGCATTAATTACGTTCTCCTTTTCCTCCTCTCTACCAAAAATATTCTGCTCCACTACTGAAGAGCTAGTAAAAGTAGGAGTGTACCTTATCTTTTTTCTCAGGGGCGCATCTTCCTCTGGCAAGTGCAAGGCTTCTCGATGCTTTGCTATCTCTTCAAACCTACTAGTAATGCCCCTTATACGATCAACCATGCCATCAGGAATCAGAACTGAGTAAATATCACTCATATTGATATCTTCCTCAATGAAACTTAGCTTAGATGAATTTCTAGCCTCAACCTGGGCCCGATACACCTCATACATGTATTCTTCAAGGATGTATTCGGCTTCACGCCCCAGGTCCCTAATCTCTTGTAGCCAAAGCCTGATGGATTGATCCTGGATATTTCTCTCTTCTGCATCATACAGGGTTGCCTTGATTCGCATCAGCATTCGCTCCAGCCTCCTCAAATCGTCCTCAACAGCACGTGCATCAGGTGCTTGGGCTGATGAAGAGGATGAAGGAGCAAAGAACGTATTCTTCACTTCAGGCAACAAATTGGACAACAAATTGAGAAGGGAGGACATCAATGCATATGCACCCAGTCCGGCCATGTTCACAGCCTGCTTTTTTTAAAAAATAAAATGTATATATAGGGAAATACGGAGAAATCAGCTTTTCAGTATTGAAAGTGGGCTTTTTGCCTCTTTTTTTTTTCCAAATTATACAAATTAGGAAGGGTCTAAAATGGGACCATCGGTATTAGCACCTTTTGATCTAAGGACATAATCTAGGAAAAGGAAAATGCTAATTATCGTGTTACCTTCCTTTTGAGATCTTGGAGTAATGGCCGCGCTTGCAGATTGATACTTTAAATAGGGGTCTTTTTGTTTTTTTGCGTAATTGAAACACAAGCTAGATAAACGAAGATGTGAAATTAACTACAAATAAGATTATGAGACTGCTGTTTCAGAACCAAAATAGATTAGAAGATGCCTTTTCCTCTTCTTCTGAGATCGAAAATGAAATAGAGATGCAGTAGGAGTGTAGGACATGAACAGCAAGATAAATTCAGATCTATTAGAGAGTTGACTCTTTTTTCCCCCCAAATAATAGAGACTTAGGAAGAGTTCCTATGCTTCTCTGCAATCATGGAGCAGCTTTTACTTATAAAATCTGTGCTAAACGGTTCAGATTATCAAATTGAGTATTCCATCTGATCTGATTCGCACTCACAGAGGATGAGATTATTGAAGAGAGAGCAAGTCAAGCCAAGAGAGGAAACAAAACTTTTCAATAAATGCATGCTTGTTAGTTGTATCTCGGAAGTCTCAGGCATCATTCCCAATCTCACAAAAAATTAATCATATGATTCATATCATAAAGTATATTCATTAGTTAAAATTTTTTTGAGGGTATATTCATTAGTTAAAATTAATTTATATTGGTAAACTAATTTTTTTTTTAAAAAAAATGTACGTACAATTCGGAAAAGTATACATCCAACTTTCGATTTGCAAAAAGCCTGCATATTTTGAATATAGGGGTAGAAATGACGAAGAGAGAAATCACGCTTTTGAAAATCCTAATAAATAATTATCTTTAAGAAAATAGCATTAATAGAGAATACGACTGACGGACATATAATGGAGATGAGGTAACGACTGACAAGTGGATCCATTAGTTGCGATTACATCTCAACTTTCGAGATTACATCTCAACGATTGAAAAGTGAACCCGT
Source organism: Rhynchospora pubera (assembly GCA_028095005.1). Lineage (NCBI taxonomy): Eukaryota > Viridiplantae > Streptophyta > Magnoliopsida > Poales > Cyperaceae > Rhynchospora > Rhynchospora pubera. The sequence continues at coordinate 66,071,572 of CM051461.1, read as the reverse complement.
TAGCTGACAAGTGATCCGTTCAATATGTTCTCCATATCGAAATCTTATTGGAGACCAAAATTTATATTTTTTGAATTTTTTTACTTCTTTTTAGATTTTTAAAAATCATAGTTATTGAAGGATCTAGAATTATTTAGATTAAGAATTTTATAAAATACCAAAAAATACTAAAAAAATTTAAAAAAAAATGTAAAATTTGACCTCCAACGAAATTTTAATATTGAGAATACATTGAACGGTTCGGATCGACGGTCAGAATCTCGAAAATTGAGATTTGATCGTAACTAATCCATCAGTCGCGACTAATTTTAGTCTAACTCAATGGAGATATCCTTTCTTTGTACCTCAACGTTCTAAAATGTTGTACCAAATGATCCAAGTCCCCTACCACAAGTAACAATCAGTCGGATATCATCACATTAAATGGATAGGCAATACAATCAGTGAGCTTCTAAAGAGGCCAATATTCATTATAAATAATAAAGCGAGGTTTGAGTTTGGCGTCCGTCAACACAAATTTATGTTGAAACGAAATAGCACATTGCTATTATCTAGCCTTCAGAAGCCAAGTAGGTGCATGAAACCCTTGGAATCAGTGAGATCTAGAAGCATAATTGCAGTGCCATTGCTAGCCATCTCCAGTTCGGCCCTTGAAAACACACCAGTACAGACACCTACAGCTATAGCACCTCCGGACTCAGCCGCTCTTATATCATTTGGCTACAAAAGAAAATTTATAATTAGTGGTTAGATCCTGACTTCTACACATCAATTTTCCATGGAATTAAACTGTAACAGAATAAAACTGTTGCTTATCATGGGACCTCTGCGTAACAGAACCCTTTTATCTGAATTTAGTATGATATTTGTCGTATTCCAGCAAAGTACTGTACTAATCATAATATGACTACCCAGCAAAATTTGAAGTATCACAGGTGACCTCTAAAGCTGAAAAAGCTTTGGCATAAAAGATGGAGGGAGACAGGGAGTGATATATGAGCCTTTTTTTATTTAATTTCAAGGGCAACTCTATTTTTTTTTTCATGGAAATATGTGAAACAATATGATTTTCTTCCAGAGAAGAGAAGACATACAGTATCACCAACATGTACGCGCAAATCAAATCCACCGGGAAATAGCTTTTCAGCCCTGGTAGCAGCTATCTTCACTAGTTCTCCTCTGTCGATATTATCACTTCCAAATCTGAATTTTTTATAACATGAGAAAGATCAATAGTACAAAATAAGAGATAATACCTTTCAGTGAAAAAGAAGTTCAATTGATTGGGAAAAAAGTGTGAAAAGGTAGTTCAATTGATTGGGAAAAAAGTATTTAATCTAGCTAATCTGGCAGACTCTGACCCGCCAAAATTTGGAACTGAGAAGTGCTTTCTGAGACCAAGCCCCTCCATTTTTATCCATGCAATGTCCTCTAAATTGCCAGTAACCTGTTAATCAATGGAAAAGACACGTGCAATACATAAAAAACTGCAGTTGTAAAATTATTATGGTTATTTTTATGATATCTTTAATAGTAGTCTGTATTATTAAAAAGCTAAAGTTGTTAATGGTGAAATCTACATTTAGACAGAGCATGTTGTCTATTCAAAAGTCATTTGCCCATCCATCAAAATTTTGAGAAGTTCAACCAGCTTAGTTTTGATAGTTTTTGATGGACAATTCATCTACTTTAATTTCATATTTTGACAATTTCAGCAGTAGTTGTCAAACTTATCAGTTGTGCTTGTGCACTTTAATATACAAGTATACTATAGGAACAATTGCACACAGCAGTGTATTTAACCAAAGAAGTGATCAAGTAGCTCTAGTCAAAACACAAAACAGTGTCTTATCAGGAACCAAATGCTGCCAAAAGCACAATAAACTTGAGATGAAACCCAGCCTGCGGATCCATAACAAAAGGACATATGAAACAGCAAAAAGAGAGACAACATGAAGATATGTACCAGGCCAACAGGCACATTATTTGATGACAAAACGTCTAGAAGAGAATCAACACCAGGAAGAACTTCCAACCCTTCTCCTACGTGTTTCGCATTATTAATGGCATACTCCACCATTTTCGACTTCATCTCAGGCAATTTCTCTGCTGCAAGCTGCAAACCAAGTCAAATATTTCATAAAAGATTTAAAACCTCAGACTTTAGTATCATTTTATAGCACTTTGTTCAGCTTTTTGTTTTGTTCATCACATCTTGGAGTTTAATTGCAACAAAACTTTGGTAAAGTTGGTACTTTCTTTAGTACAGTTCATGATTGTTTGGACTCACATCACTTAACTAAAAATGATGCCAACATGAGCTCAGTTGGGGCTAAATTGAATATTATTGAGACTTATTTGTGTTTTTTTTTTTAGTTGTAAGATAATCTGGTAAGAAATGTCAATGTACAAAGTTTTATAAGAAGAAAAAGTACAGATATTTCTATTTCCTTGTTTCAGTAATCAAGCCGGTCATAAATTGTTCTTTTCCAAAAAAAAAAGATAATTAATAATTTAAATGATCATGAAAAATACCAACATCAGAGGATATGCCATAATAGACTGCTGTGTTTAGAAGTATAGCTGGATCTGTTGAGCCATGATGCTAAATGTCACCCAAAAAAAAAATCACATGAATATATTAGTTAAAGTTCATCAAATAATAAATATAAAAAGAATAAAAACTCATATATTACACATCAGAACTAGAAGATACTTCATAGAAGTCCTTGTTCTGTTCACATGAAAAACCAATTAACATACATAAACAAAAGTAAGGTAACCCATACACTGATTTGACAGAGCTCGAATTCAACCAAACTAAACAACAATGAAATCAATTTATTAAACAAAGAAACACATCCCTTAATTCATTACCGGAATGACATCGATGTTAGCGTCGTTAATTCCAAAAACTTGTTTGAGAGCATAGGCGAAGGCTTGGCGATGAAGCCTGTTCGAATTCGACCCCGTACTCACAATCAGCGTGCCATCTATGTCGAATGTCACCATCACTCTCTTCTTCGCACCACCATTTCCATCGCTCTTATCCATGCTCTCTCTCTCTCTCTCTCAGCTGGTAGTAGCCTATCTGGACTGGAACTAGGGAAAGTGGGAGTGTACCGTTCTCTCCAGTTCAAGTCACCAAACGAACAAGGAAACCTATTTTGGGTGTAGATGTAATTGGGCTTACAACAAAAAGCCCAAATGAAATGATCTGGCCCAAACATTTGCTGTTCGCCTGTTCGTGTCTCACAACAAGTGGATGTTACATCGCTGTTTGCTGTTTGGACAGAAACGGAACCCTAACCTCTTGCGGTAGTAGCCAATGGTAAATGGTCTCGGTCCTGGCGTGGCTGTTTTGTCGCAAACGCAAAAGTTTGCCGCCACGTGGAAACCGGATAACGCTGTCCCCGCCTAAAGGACCCCTTGCTGGACCAGTTTTATGTGATCTCGGATCATCTCTCTCAGGAACTCCATAGGCACAGGAAAGTGGGCTCTACCTGATTCTTGTAGCTTATTTTTCTGTGCTCCAGGAGTACGCAGTATGTAATTTCTAGAAAAGGAGTGACATCTTATATACTCTCCGTTCATTATTTGACAGGAGACATCAGTGACACTCTGCCAGAGTGGTAAGGCCAATAGAATTCAGCAGAGGTACCAAACATTGACAGTTGGACCCGTCTACTTTACCTTGCATCTGACATGGTGGGAATCAGAAAGAAGAGTGAAATCCAGTTAAAAGTGAAACGGAGAAGAGGAAAGCTTGAAAGGAACGGCGCCTCCCTATAAAATCCATCCAATCCCAATATCCCATTTTTGCATTTTCCGATTAGGATTAGACTAGAGTTGCTTTCGCTGTCAAGATCTCATCTCGACACTCAGACTCCTCAGCGCCAAAATAGGAATAGAAATAGAAAGACTCGAAATACAGAAAGAGAAAGAGCAAGGAGATAAAGCTCGATCTCTATCTACTAGGAACTAGGCACTAGGGTTTTTGTTTCCTCTCACTTTCATGGTGGATTAGTTTCTTTGAGAGGTGCGTTCCCGCATTATTCTACAACTAATTCGTTCTCTGATTTCGTTTTTATATTTGTTGATTATGTTGATTGAATCGGGAAAAAACACATAAAGGTTAGTTGTTGCTTGAATTGTTTTTTGTATAAGATTTGATAGTAGAGGAATAAATACAGGGAGAGAGATCTAATTGGGGCGCAATTTTTTTTTTATCTTTATTTTCTTTCCTTTTTGTCCGAATCATGAGCTGTCTTCTGTGAAATTCTACCAAATTGTTGACCTCTAAACCAACTTATCTCTCAAGCTCACACAAAATTTAGTTCCTCTTTCTATAGTTTCGGTTTTGTAATTCAATTTCTTCGATATTTGCTGTACCTATGGTATTTTTTATCCAGCATCTCCAATACTTGTTTTATTCTTAAGTTCTAACTCAATGCCGTACTAAACCACCAATTTATTAGTGTTATATGAGTGATGCTGATAAACCCTAAACCCTGATTATTGATCTCTAACCAACATTTTCCCTACTCGTGAAAACCTCAATTATTCCACTTCTCCAATTTTTTTATTTCCTATGCAATAATTTTTCCCCTCTTCATGCAGAAAAGTGTGCTACTACTAGTGCTTTGATCAACTTATGGCATCACCAAAGAATGAGGGGTTTCTGACTGATGAGCAAAGAGAGGTGCTGAAAATTGCCGTTCAAAATGCCGAGGTCCTCTCTTCCTCTCCTTCACCAAGGTCGCCCACTTCTTCTCTGTTGCTTCAGGAGTTCTATAAAAATAATGGCGGCGGCAATGGTGCTGGAGGTGGAGGGAAGGCACTGGGTGCTGGGCCCAAACATGTCAGACGGTGCCACTCAGGGAAATTTGTCAAAGTCAAGAAAGGTCAGCCTCTATTTATTAGTTGCATTCTTAATCTTAAATTTTGTCCACTGGCTACAGAAGCTTCTCTTCATTTTAGGAGGGGTTTTAACATGTATGCATGATTATGCCTGGTCCATTATGTAATGTTTAAGGTTCTTAATATAGATTAATAGTAGTGCTCATACTCAAGCCTCCTTCTATGAGGCTGTGCCATTGTAGCAAACTAGCAATGCTTTGGGCCAAGGTTTAGAAACATCAGTTGTTCAGTTTGATCAAGAGATGATCGCTTATTTGCTTTCATGCTTCATTGTTCCACTGGGGGTGTGTTTGGTATGCTAGCGAACTAGGTTGTCTGTGAACCTGGCTGAACTGCGCGCAACCAAACAATGTGAGAACAAGATGAACAAGCTCTCCAGAGCCCTTGTTCTTGTTCCAACTTTTGTGGGAACTAGAAATTTTCCCAGAACTACTAGTTCTTGTTTTTTCCAAACACAGAACTGATAATATGTCAGTCAGGTGCCATGCTTACCAGTTCTGATACAAGTGCATATCAACCAAACTTAGAGTCCCTTTTTTTTTGTTCCCTTAAGAATGTTTCCCATTTAGCTTCCAGTTCTATTTGCCTCTGAGGTATTGAGGTTAGTTTCAAGTCATGTGGCTTATATATCAGGTGTAATATTTGTACATTCTGGGGGAGTGATGAGAATTGGTTGATAATTATGAAATTACAAGATGATCAAAAGAAATTTGTGAAATTGCAGATAGCCAATTTAAATGCATAGCTTTGGTGATATTCTTGTTTCCTGTTTTCATTTGATAATTTTTACATTTACTGGTCTAAGTTTGTTTGAGGCTTTTGGTGTACGGTGTGGTGCATATGGGTTGAATGACATGTATGTTTGTATACTTTATTGATATAATATGTTTAATTTGTAGGAATAGGTTATGATTAAGACAGATATGTTATAAAAGGAAGGCTAAGCTTTTTGGTTTAGTATCTATTTGAAGAATTTGGTTTTTTTGTTTGATCTGATTTCATCATCTCAAACGCCCCTTGTAAGGTTCTTATGATATTGCAACTTGACTAGTAGGTAATATGAGCCATGGCTTTGAGGTAAGATAGAGGCAAACAGGGCCCATCTGTCAATGTTTATAGTCATAACTGTGTATTTATGTGTGAAGTGAAATGATGTGACAAGTGAAATAGATAACCAATAAAGGTAATGTTAGTCTATTATTGTTTATGTATGTGCTAGAAAATTTCAAACATGCTAAAGAGAAGTCAAGCTTGCTTATTGGACAAGGATGAAGCTGTGTCATTGAAAATTAGATGTCATTTTCAGCCAACCCAAATAAAATTCTCATTTTCTCTAGAACAGTTCCCCTTGTAATCGCCTTATATATGTTATGGTGAAGTTTATAATAACAATACCCACAGTATCACAAATCAACATGTACAGTAATAGTTTAATTGGATACTGCCAATGAAAAACTTAAAAGAATTGGTCTCCACTCTCTATATATAGTTTGTCAAGTGCTTTCTGAAGATCAAATTTTATAAGTTAGTTGTGTAATTTTAGCTAAATTGCTTGGCTGATCTTTAATAATTGGTTTCTGTAAACATTTTATAATATATTCCTTTAGCATTAATGTGGGGAATGTGCATTTGGGTGGGGAAACTTAGTTCTCTTGGTCACTTAATTTAAGGATAGGTGCAATGGACCACCAATACTTTGTAAGTCGAATGTTGTAACATGCCTTACAGAACTAATCCTGCTCTTCAACCAGTTCACTGCAACCACTTATATTTTTTGTTTTCTCTATTCTTTTATAGTTTGTTTGGAGCAATGAACTTTTAAGCTTATTTTTGATCTGTATCTATCCAGTGACCAATTTCTTTCCAAGTTATCTTCGAAACCTTGTTTTTGTTTGTTCCAAAAATGATGGACCCATCTAATTGAACTTTGGGCTTAAAAAATTGCAGATGGTGGAGGAGGTAAAGGCACATGGGGCAAACTGATCGACGCCGACTTGGATCCATGCCTAAATGATCCTAATGATCCAAACTATGATAGTGGTGAGGTATGGCTCTTTAACTTCCATTTCAGTCTGTCCTGACTCTTGCTCTTTTCTGTGGTGAACGATTTCCTGCAAAATCCTGCTTGAAATTTGAACACATTTGTACTACGAGTGCGAGATATCCCATATCATTAGAACAACAACTAAGCCTTTTGTCCCAAACAAGTTAGGGTAGGCTTGAAAAGAAACCCAGCAAGTTGGTAGTCTTTTGTCCCAAACAAGATTCTGCAAACAGGAGTACAGAGATAATCCATATCATTTAGGCCCTGATTAAAATCCCATTTTTTTAACGTGGGATTTCATTTCATTTCATTTAGTTGGAATTTCTTGATCAAAGTGAACGGATTTGGTGTCATTTGGTTGGAATTCCTATGTAATTAGATCCAACGAAATCCTGTGAAATCAATTAAATTGAAATGAAATGAAATCCTGCGAAAAAACATTTTGATCAGGGTCTTACACCCCCAATTTGTAAAGTAGATACGTAGCTACCAACTCCTGTGCCATGTTCAAAAGTTCTTGACATTACCTCAACATTACATGCCTACCTCCTGGACTGCCTTTCTAAAATCATGGTTGAAGTATCCTGTGAGAGATGTATAGTTGTATACCATAGTCCTGGTAGTAAACCAAATCAGGCATAAATAAAAAGTAGAGTGAGGTAATTGCTGGTGCAGGACCACTGCTGGATTAACCCCAGGTTGTGGCAACACCAAAAATTAGTGGGATCAAGGGTTAAAGTTAGCTTTTAAGCAATTGTAGGTCAACAAATTAGTTTAATTTAAGAGGTTAGGCTAACCTCATGCATGCCAAACGCACCTTTAATAGCCAAAATAAAATGGTCTGGACCCATTAGTTTCCAATTTGTGTTACAGATTTTTATTTTTGTCCTTGCTTTTGGAGCTCGTTGTAATAACTTAGATTTGTTCTACGATTGACTGGTTTATTTAATAGCTGCTTGCAATTTATACATGGTTTCAGGAGCCATATGAGCTAGTTGGTGCCACCATATGTGACCCTTTTGATGATTACAAGAAATCAGTTTTGAACATAATTGAGGAGTACTTTGCCAATGGCTCCATAGAAGCTGCCATATCGGACCTGAGAGATCTGGGCTTCAAAGAGTACCACAATTACTTTGTCAAGCGCCTCATCTCTATGTCTATGGACAGACGGGACAAAGAGAAAGAAATGGCTTCAGTACTCTTATCCTCTCTCTACTCCGATGTCCTCAGTCCAGCTCATATCAGTCAGGGTTTCATGATGCTACTCGAGTCTATTGAAGATCTGGCACTTGATATTCCTGAAGCACCTGAGATGCTCGCTGTTTTCATCTCTCGAGCTGTTGTTGATGACATACTCCCTCCTGCCTTTATTGGACGTGCCAAGAAGCTGCTTCCTGAAACTTCTAAAGGAGTCGAGGTTATTAAAATAGCTGAGAAGAGCTACCTTTCAGCCCCGCACCATGCTGAGCTACTTGAGAGGCGCTGGGGTGGTACAACCCGGCTAACTGTTGAAGAAGCTAAGAAGAAAATTATTGATTTGTTGAGGGAGTATGCTGAGAATGGTGATACTGCAGAGGCTTTCCGATGCATCAGAGAGTTAGGTGTGCCATTTTTTCACCATGAGTTGGTGAAACGAGCCATAACTCTGGCAATGGAGAAGCCTGAATCAGAATCCAATGTGCTAAAGCTTCTCAAAAAAGCCAATGAAGAACTCTTAATAAGTTCCAGCCAGGTGTCCAAGGGTTTCTCTCGGGTGCAAGAAAGCCTTGACGACTTGTCCCTTGATATCCCTTCAGCGAAAGCAATTTTTAACTCCCTTACTCAAAAAGCGGTTTCTGAAAAATGGCTTGATGCCTCCTTCACTTCCTCAGCAGGTGCCAATGGAGAGGTCTTAGATGGCGATTATGCCAAGTTGAGGCGGTACAAGGAAGAGGTTGTTACTATAATACATGAATACTTCCTCTCTGATGATATACCAGAGCTTATACGTAGTGTAGAAGAACTTTCTTGCCCAGAATATAACCCGATTTTCATCAAGAAGCTCATAACACTAGCTATGGACCGAAAGAATTGTGAAAAGGAGATGGCCTCAGCCCTTCTTGCGGCTCTCAGCATGGAGATATTTACAACTGATGATATTGTTAACGGCTTTACGATGCTTCTTGAATCAGCTGAGGATACAGCGCTAGACGTATTAGATGCCTCTGATGAGTTATCTCTATTTTTGGCCCGTGCAGTCATTGATGATGTCCTGGCCCCACTGAACCTTGAGGAAATTAGCAACAAGCTACCACCCAAAAGTAGTGGCACCGAGACCATCACCATGGCCCGCACGCTCGCGTCAGCTTGCCATGCTGGAGAGCGGCTTCTCAGGTACTTACTCATCTAGTGAAGTTTAACAGGACAGAGTTGGTGTTAGCAGCAATTGCTTGAGTTTCTATACGAAATTTATTGGATTAAGTATAATTATATTTTTTTCGCAGTTTATATATTTGTACAGTTCTTAACTATAACCGCACAGTATGCACACTCTTACAGATTTCAATTTAACCGCACAGTATGTCAGTTAAACTAATGAAGTGGTATCCCTAATCAGGTGTTGGGGAGGAAACACTGGCTGGAAGGTGGAGGATGCAAAGGACAAAATTGCAAAGCTTCTAGAAGAGTTTGAAACTGGCGGCGATTTGGGGGAGGCCTGTCATTGCATCCGTGATCTTGGCATGCCATTCTTCAATCATGAGGTTGTCAAAAAGGCGCTCGTCATGGCCATGGAAAAGAAAAATGACAAGATGCTTGACTTATTGAAAGAATGTTTCAATGAAGGGCTCATTACTATCAACCAGCTCACAAAGGGGTTTACGAGGGTCAGAGACGGCATTGATGACCTGGCACTCGACATTCCTGATGCAAGAGAGAAGTTTGAATCCTATGTGAACCGTGCGAGGGAGAACGGATGGCTTCTCGCATCGTTTTCTTGAGCCTGAGCAGCTTGTTGAATGGTTGGTTGGTTGCTTTATTTGTTCAATCATGGTATCATATCCGTTCATGTCTTTTCTTTAGATAGGAAGTGGAGCTGAGTTTCATGTCAGTGACTTGGCCCAGACTTGTCTCTGTTTTAGTTCAGTGACAATGTAATCTTTTTTTCATAGACCTGTGTTTAAAAGAGTTTTTGGTGAACATATTTGTATGTGATGTGTTGGCGTCTTTGTTTCTAGCCCTATGTCCTTGGTTTTGGTGTCTTTACTGTTACATTTTTTGCTTGGAACTTGCTCCTATATTTGTGGTTGGTCAAAGACTCCATATAATTCAAATTAGGTAGCGTTAGAAAGTTGTTCAGAGAAGGGGTCTCTGGTATTCAACCCCCCCCCCCCCCCCAATCTGATCAGTTCATGGTGTTTTTTCTATTGTGTGAAAAGTGCATTTAAAAAGAGAACTGAAAGGTACTAGTACCAGGGTAAGGAGCTCGGTATGGTGCTTACAATAAATTTATACTATATAAAAAGTTTGCTTTCGGGATGAACAGTGATGAACAGTAATGAACAGTGTAGTTTTTTCGATTTACTCTGGCCAAGCTTTCGTATTATTCCTCTGTCCAGTAACACAGCCCATTAGTTTGTAGAGGCAACACACGTTGATACACAGTTGAATTTGTTGTGCAGCCAAGTGAACTTTCAAAAACTTCTAAAGTTCTGGCCTAATAATAATGTATGAAACGGGTCAAGTAGTCTATCAAACAAATCTAGCTGTACCTCCCTCACGAAATGCCTATTAAGTCACAGTCACAGAGTGTAATAATCCACGTGTGGACCCCACGAGAGAGAATCGTGCTTCACTAGCCTACTTTTATTTTCGATAGTCTTGGTGCTAACAATCTAATGTAGGCTATTTTAAAGAATTTCTGAAACTGTTAATTTTATTCTTTCAGTTCACATGATTTAACTTTGAGCTGGGTATTTGCAGAAAAACAGTAATTTTATTTTAATTGTTTCTCTCTGTTTCATCATCTCTCCTTCATTTTCTGTGAACAGCCACATAAAAATGGTTTTCCAATCGTAAAATTACTTCTGATTTCCGATAGCATTTCAAAATTTGATGTAAAAAAAATGATCTCTTCACCCAACTAAATGACATCATCTTTTAAGCATACCAAGATACAAGTCATTGACACAATATGCATGAGCTGGTTAAAGAAAATTTATTTTGTTCAACTTAGTTTATTATGATCTTTTCACTTGGGATTGAAGTCGTTAGGAATTGCTCAGTACAAATTGCTAGATACATCAACTTCAAAACACAAATCTAAAGTTATGGATGTTATCCATTCATAAATAATGTGTCCAAGTGCACTTAAATTATTATTTTATTGAAGTTCAGGGTATTTTTCAAACTGCTCATTTATAATACTTTTTTCTTTTGTATAAAATTTTTCATATATTATTCAAAAAATTTATCATAATTTTATTTTCTATATATATAGGAGACCCAAAATATGCAAATCCTAATCTGCACTTGCACCATATAATATTTTAAATTTTCCTGTAACAAATACTAATTACAATTAAGTTCAGAAAAAAGAAGTTAAAAATATTTGTTCCGGCGACCTAGTTTAGTTAACTCTTTGCATTTTTTAAATTCGCTTTTGTTTCTTGCTTTTGGTGTTATTTTTTCACGGTTTCTAAGGGGGTGAGATGTAAGAAGTCAGTTTGGTTGGTGAGATTAATTAGTGTTTGGTTTGGTCTGAGTTTTAGGAGCTGAAGACACCGGTACCAGTCAGTACATTAGAGGTGCTAGGAGTTATTTCGGTTTTTAGTCAGAGACATAAGTCTTCTCTGGTGTCGTATTTTCCTTCAATAATGAAAGACCTTGTGAAGCAAACTCACATTTATAAACACATGTAGCATTATTAATCAAATGAACTGACTTGCATTTTCAATAGGAACTGTCAAAAACACAAGATTACGTGTTTTCCGTTGCTTATTATCTAAAATATTCCGAAATAAAATAAAGGAAAATTAATGAAGTGGCAATATAAAACCATCTGAATTTAAATTAGCATGACAAATCATTTAGTCTCCTAATCAGGCTAATCTCCTTACAAAGGTACAAGTACCAGAATAGCAGCACTGAAGCCTAGCTCCATACAAATTATCCTCAAACATACTAAAAATGAATTCAGGCTACCAGTACCAAATCTCCCTTTCTATTCTAATTTCTAAAACCTAGAAAACGATGAGAGAATAACATCTATTCTTTCACTGATATCATCATACACCGGGCAGTAAAATCGAGATGCCTCATCCTCGACTTGCATGCCATCTGCGCCGCCATACAGCTCTGATGTGTATGCAATCACAGCAGGGGCTTCGGTCGTTTCATCTGGTAGGTCTATCAAGCTGGGCTGTCCAATATCTGGCACAACAGAAGGAAAGGGAGTGTGTTCAGAGGGAATAGCATTAATCGGATCTCCACCGATAACATCCTCCATGGTCCAACACTCTATAGGTGGCCCATCACCAATGCACATCGAGACGGCGCCCCGCACCACTTCTGGGTGTGTGGTTTCACCAGGGAGATTTGTGCTGAAGAACTCTCCCGTTTCAGTCGGTTGCTCTGACAAGCCCAACTGCCCATCCTCTTGATCAGCAGATGTAGCAGGTCCCTGTGCAGGGAGATTTGCATTATTCTCTGCACCGACATCAACCTCCGCTGGCCAGCACTCGAGATGTATCCCACCATCAATTTGTAACTCTGATGTATTCGTCATATCAGCGGTGAGATGGCTGAATAACCATGGAGTTTCCTCTGGTACGTCTGACAAGACCGGCACACGTGGGGCAGCATAATGGAATGGCACCGGCATGGAGAGAAGTGTGTTTATTCTTTGGTGCACTGCCATCCTCCTATTATCAATCATAGCCCAAAGCCTCATAGCAATTTCTGGAGATGCCACGTCAGCAACTTGGCACCTTCCAGAAAGTATCTCTTCCAAGAATAGCTTAGCCTCCATTTCTTGGTTTTCCATCTCCAAATTTTTCAACTCAACTTGCATGTCTGCAACCTGTTGCACAACTTTCTTGGTTTTTTCTTCCTTTTTATTACTTGTGTAACCATTTGCATAAGAAACCATGTTGGCTGCCTTTTCCAAAGGATGGCCAAATCTCAGGTGCCGGGTCGTCAGGGCCGTCAGCGACAACAACGGAGACCTCGACGTCGCATAAAATGGCCAGTTCATTGGCTTTTTTCAATAGTGACGCTTTCCTCTTTCGAAAAGTGGAAGAACGGACCGACATCTTGCCTATCAGCTCCATTGTTGCCTTCTTACGTCCCATATTGAAGTCTGAAATATTTCTATAAACTCTCTCTCTTAGTCTTATGATCTTTCTATAAACTCTCTCTCTTAGTCTTATGATCTCTCACACAGTCACACTTATTAAACCAATAGCATTTGCTATCGCCTATCGGTCAATATATATACTCTCACGACAGTCGAAAATAGAAACTAGGGTTTGCTAACGCGCAAATGGCAATATAGCGCTCTGGTTATAAACCGTCGTCGGTGGTGGTAGTGGAAGTTGGGATTACGTATCTGTATGGCCAAATATTTGCACACCTCAGAACATAGTCCGCATCCCCTCAAATTATTTTTAAGACCAAAATACCCCTGAATACTCCAGAATATCTACCAAGAATTTAGACGGCGCTAAATTTAGACAGCAGCGTCGTACGTGAGCGAGCAAAATCGGACGGGTATGGAACTTGAAGTTAAGTTTGGGGGTGATAAAAAATGAAAGGGTATTTTAGTTATTATAAGCAATTTGGGGTGAAACATTGGACTCACCGCTAATGGAATTGATATGAATACCTTTATTTAGTCCAAACATTTAAAAAAAAAACAAAATTTAGACAAAATTGCCTGTTTATGCCTAAATGTAATTACTAATAAGAACATATTAGCTTACATAAGCGATCATCAACGACTTGTTTAAAAATTTATTTTTAAAAAAGAGGCGGTTGTGAGAGGTCCCGTTGTTTCTTATTTTTTAAAAATTTTCTTATCTCTAAAGTACAAACCTTATGAGATTGTCTCCGGATGTAAATAAATATTTTTTGCATTGAATATGGATTTTGAAGTATCTTGAGCCTATAACTTGTTTGAAACCAAATTTCAATATCAGATTATAAAATGTTCCTCTCTAGTGCAAATAAACAACGATCTTATGATCATAATATGCAACCCTACTACCCAGGTAAAGTGTAAAAAGGGCTGAAATGCTAATAATCCCCGTCCTTGGATCAAAAAATAAACCCCTAGCCAAATGTGTATGCATATTATACAATGATGTACAGTGGAAGGATAATAGTATTTTTAGCTAGAATTAATTGCTCTTCATTAGATAGCCTGTAGTGATACACGTGTATGTATATACTCCGGTAAGACTGAAATGAAAATGTTCTTGCCGCTAAATCGGTCTCGCTCAACAGTGCTGACCACTAATAATGAAATCTTAGGAAGAAATTATTTATTTTTAGAGATATTACTTCATTTTCCTATGTTTAAGTAAAAGAAACGGAGGGTTTTCAGCTCACAACCCTCTTTAGCAAAAGACTAGCTAAGCAACACATTTAAAAGGCTTCTCTCTTGCATTGAAATTCAAAAGCCTACAGATTTTCTTCCTGAAACCCAAATTGTAGTAGGCTCTTCTTCAACTAACAATGTTGACAGAGGAGCCAACTCAACTCCCTTCACTCAACCCAAAAAGCAAGGAGAAGTATGACAAAGAGCTAGACAAGTTGAGAACTTACAAGAAAGCTGCTAGTCTTATCATCAACGAGTATCTATCTTCCCATGATATGGAGAACCTTATAATCAATGTAGTAAACCTTCACACTCCGGAGTACAACCCCATCTTTATAAAAAGGCTTGTCACTGTCGCCATGGACCGCAAGAACAAGATTCGGGAGATGGCGTCATTTCTGCTGTCAGCACTGAGCATGGAGATCTTCACAACTGAAGACGTCATGACCGGTTTTGCAATGTTGCTGGATTCTATTGATGACACTGCACTTGACATATTGGATGCGTCTGATAAGCTTGCCATGTTTCTCGCCAGAGCAGTTAGAGATGATGTGCTGGCGCCTGTTCACCTTGAGCTTTTAAACGAGAAGTACAAGGAGTCCAGCACTGCTAGCAAAACAATTGCACATGCTCGCAACCTGGCTTTCTCGCCTCATGCAGGGGAACGGCTCGAGAGATGCTGGGGTGGCAGCTCGGACTTCTTGAAGGACATCAAGGAAAAAATTGTGAAACTCCTCGAAGAGTATCAATGCACTGGAGATCTGGGGGAAGCATGCCGCGGCATTCGTGACATCGGGATGCCGTTCTTCAACCACGAGGTTGTCAAGAAGGGGTTGATTATGGCCATGGAGAAGAAAAGCGACCGCATGCTCGACCTGCTACAGGAGTGCTACGATCAAGGAGTGATATCTGTGACACAACTGACTGAGGGGTTTGGGAGGGTCAGGGATGTGATGGATGATTTGGTTCTCGACATCCCAAAGGCTGCCGAGATATTCAACAGCTATGTCGAGCATGCCAAGAAGCATGATTGGATAATCTGCGAAAGTACATCAACTGTTTAATTATATTCTTTGCTTTTTTTTGGTTTTGCATAATGTTGCATTCAAATTAATGTGCGCTTAACTGCTTCAGCGGTCTTTAGTCTAGCTAGACAGATCAGGTCATTGTAGGGAGTTATATTGAGCTCAGTTCAGCATTCTTCTGATTTATGAACAATTAGTTTGCTAAAAAGTACAAAAGCTTAATTTTATTAATTTCGTTCCAGAATATATTTTATTTTACGAGGTACCTTTTTTGTTTTGGGTTCTTCAGGTTAGGAGAACTTGTGTTGATGTAATGGTAAAAATGGGGACTTCGGAGTTCTCGAGTAATTTTGTTTTTTTTTCATTTCATAAAAAAAATTGTATATAAAACTGAATAATCATGTCAGCTGGACACGGCTACTAAATATACTCACTACACAGAGTCAAACAAATATATTTGACATGACTGTATTCGCACTGGAATTTATTCCATGTAAGAAGAATGTTATAAGTATATACTGTATCGTAAAAGAAATTAAAATATAGTATACTACTTTAAAACTTCTTTCATGTTAGTTCATTTTTTTTTTCATTTCAAATTGGGTTGACAACCTGATCACCGTTTAAACATTAAAATTTATCAACTTGCCCTACGATAAATAATGCACACCAATGCGATAATAGATGTAAACGAGGATTTCTTTGGGTCCGAATTAAAAATGCGATTAATGTAGGGGGGGGGGGAATAGCCTCGAGAAAGAACTCGAAACTAGTTTACAAGGCAACAGATTTAATTAGAGATTGCGCCTTCAAAACTCATCTAAAGGATCGTTACTATTATATAGATACTTAAGCTTGCGTTTGGATGAGAGAAAAAGAAGAGGAAGAAAGAAGATGGGAAGAAAAAAAATTATAAACAATCCAAACTCTTCACAAAATTACACACTTTTCAATACTTCTTCCCACTTCTTCCCTTCTTCCCACACCTATCCAAATGGAGCCTAAAAAAATTGACACCACCTTTATTTGTACAAAAAATATATTCTAATTTGCTAATATTTAAAAATTCATCTTCGTTTCTTTTCATGAAGTCCAACATATATGTTCTTATCTTATTAATAAGCAACACAAAGCGAATTTTAGCGCCATATTTTTGAATGCCAAGTATCCGTGTTATTGATTGTTAGTTGATTGCAGACGCTCATGAATCCTTCCTACATGAAAACACTAAAGGGGCCGTTTGGATCGCTTAGGAAGTTGAGTAATTTTGGGAAGTTGCAATTCCTAAGAATAAATTTATTGGGAAGTGTGTAATTTTGTGAAGAGTTTGGATTGTTTATAATAAATTTATGGTAGGAAGATGAAATTCTCCAAAATCCCATGGGGATCCAAACGGACCCAAAATGAAAACAAATATGGCAACAAAACTTGTGGGTCACTGGTATTCCTTCCACAATTGAATTTACCCATTTTTCAAGCCGCGTGGTAAAGCACGCTAATTAGTTAAGCGATGCCTATAATTAGTGCTAATTACAGCATCCACATCTCCCACCCATGCAACTGCCACGCTCCCAAATCGCAATTCACATATATAGTTTACCGCCTTAATAGCACGACTTCCATTCCCTTCTTTTTCTTCTAATACTAATATAATAGCATCTGTAATTCTTTCTTGCAGCGAGTCATAACAGACTAGTCTAGTCTACCGTCCTCATTCTGAAGCATCCAATCGTTTGTTACACCAATCGTCCCAAACGATGCGCTATAGAAAAGGCCGAAACCCAGCATGCTATTGCTACTACTTCCTTGAGCCTATTCTCCTCTGCAATCAAATTTTGTAGAATTTTTTTTAGCAGCAGCAGACCTTTGTTTTTTTTTTTTTTTTAACTAATATAAGGCCATTCCCCCCATGTTTAATTGAATGAGAAGTCACTACATAAAACGGTTACCATTAACAAGGTGCAAGTTGCCTAAAAAATATAACAAAATTAACGTTTTAAAATTTTAGTGAAGAAAGACCTTTCAAAAATATCCTTCTGAACCAACACAGCAATGGAGTTTTTTATGTCTAGAATATGCAGGAGCATCTCCAAAGAACAAAATAATCCATTATGAAAATATTCTTAATTTCCTTTAAAGTATCAAGTCTGGTAAACAAGAGTAGTTCATAAAAATTGTCCAAGATAAAATTGTTTTAACATCGACATTGAACTTAACTGTCGAATGAAACACAATTGTGTTTCACATATATTTATTTTCTTCCTTTATATTTTAAGTTCGCAACGTCCATGATCCATCTTCATCTTTTCTACATGTCATCTTTAATATGCTTCAAATAATATATACTTAGTTAGCATTACATAATAAATAAAGTCAATTATTATACAATGTTGTCTTATTTTCACTTGAACTTTTCTCAAATCAATAATTGGAAGAACAAAAAAAGAATTAAAAATTAGTCAGTAAAGTAATTATTTTCAGTCGTCAATGGAACTGTTGGAAGGATCTTTAGCAAATAAACTCATAAATATCTGTTTAAAATATAAAATTGTTGTCAAAATAATAATTAAATTTTTACTACCTCATATTTGCTTCATAATATTTTGTCTAAGTATATCTTACTTATTTTGTTACCTGAATTATTTTTATTTGATGTACATTTACTCGGTTATGAAGATAACGGTTACATATCAATTTGCGTTCTAAAATATTTTCCATCAAAACCAAAAATATATATATATAGATCTGGAGTCCTAGTCGTAAAAATATATATATAGATCTTCTACGTTGACTGGAGTACGCCTTAAAAGTTGAAACAAAACAAACGAACGAAGCAGATTTGTGATAAAAGGTGCCACCAAAGTTGCAGTTACAGAGAATTGCAGAGAAAGAGCAGTGCAGAGGAGGCGGGCCCGTGAAAGTCGGTCCCATCTAATAGGACAGGAGTACAGGACATCATCACCGTCCTCAATAACAATAAGCCCGTACCCGTAGAGAGAGAGAGAGTTAGAAGCAAGTGATCTTCATTTCGGCCTTTTCTTTCTCTTTTTCCTTTTTCTGTTTTAACTCTTTTACGCATCAAATCCCCAAATTGCCCTGCCCTTGCCAAATGGCCACCGCGAGAGCTCTCCTCCGCCGGAGCTCCACCGCCACCGCCGCCGCGCGCACCATCATGTCTCCGGCGCCCGCCGCCAGGCTGGTCCAGACGCAGACGCACTCGTCTCAGGCCGAGGCCGAGGCCAAGCCCAAGCAGATCAAAACCTTCTCGATCTATAGGTGGAACCCCGATTCGCCAACCAAACCCGAGCTCCAGAACTACGAGGTATTTATGCTTCCTCTCTCCTACTCCTTGAGCTCAGCTGAGCCTGTGCTGGTTTAGATTACTAGAGTCGAGCTCTTTCAATCGTGATCTCTTATCAATCTAACCGTTCATACTCCATTTTTGTTTTGTCCTTCATGGATAGAGGTTCTTCAATAACTGTTTGTGTCTGCCTCCTAATTTGAGGAGACAATTATGATTTATGCTCGTTGAATTTGATATGGTGAGAGATGTATGTGTACTTCTTTTATTTTGAATTTTCAACGATTAGATCATGTCAATTCCATAATTTAAACGGACGTTTTATGTATTTCCCTTCAAAGTCAAGAAATTTCATGTATGCCTCTGAAAAACTGAAATGACAACTCATGTGACAATATTATTAGTAATTATGTGTAGATAGAATGTGAAAATAATCCCCTTTAGGTGTTCTTTTCAAATTCCCAATTGATCTCTCCTTTCTCATTGCTTGTGTACTCGCATCGTTTTAAGAAATATTAGAGAGGACACATGAGATTGTAGATGATATTGTCCTTTCTTTTGAAGCACATTTCTTTCTTAAAGGTACCACAGGACAGGATATATGATCATTTCACAATCAAATAACTTGACTATTGATAACATGTTTCGAATTATGTATAGCACTTGGATAATGATAATGCAAGTTTATAAGCACGTTTAGTACATTCATAATCCATCTGAAATGTCAAATACATACTGTTGAAACCATCAATTGATCAACTTATTTTCTAAACGAAATACTTATAATGACAAAGTTTGTGTTCCTCCTTTGGTAGATTGACCTCTCAGAATGCGGGCCCATGGTCTTGGATGCCCTAATCAAGATAAAGAATGAGAAGGATCCGTCGCTGACCTTCCGCCGATCATGCCGTGAGGGAATCTGCGGTTCATGTGCCATGAACATTGATGGCGACAATGGGCTCGCATGCCTCACCAAAATTCCGGTAAATGCCAACTGTAGCCTGTTTCTACTGTTAATTTGTTTTTGTGAGCTTTTCTGTTGTTGATGTAAAATTGATGATCCAGAGAATTGGTATCATTGCGCCCAACCCCAAATAGAAAGTCTGGAATAAACACTTAGAACCAATTGAATAACTTCAAACGCCAAAAGGTACCAATATTGCCAGTAGCACATTTGTCATACAAGGAAGCAGAACTGGTTCATGCAGAGCACATGCTGCCAACCTGGTTGGCAATGTCTTCATGAAATATTCACACTAATTTTATTGTTTTCTTCAAATGCAGGATGCAGGACCAGCAACGACAATAACGCCTCTTCCGCATATGTATGTGGTGAAGGACCTGGTGGTGGACATGACAAACTTCTACAGCCAGTACAAGAGTGTGGAGCCATGGCTGAAGCGCAAGGACCCACCTCCTGAGGCCGGGAAGGAGATCCCACAGAGCACAAAGGACCGTGCAAAGCTAGATGGCATGTATGAGTGCATCCTTTGTGCCTGCTGTAGCACCTCCTGCCCCAGTTATTGGTGGAATCCTGAATCGTACCTTGGCCCCGCCGCCCTCCTCCATGCCAACAGGTTTGGCAACTTTCCTCCTCGTATTTTCATCTAATATTCTTCTTTTTCTTGAGTTGGGATTTGGGTTATTTTCTGTCTGGAGTTTGTTTTTGTTCAGTCCATTGTGTTTTTGTTCAGGTTAGAGATGGGAGTTGGGTTAATGTTGTGGTCTGTCTGTGTCATATCTGGTTGCTTCTTGTCCAGGCAATTATTTTCTAATAGAATATGGTGTCAAGTGTCGTTTGTGCAGCCTCATTTTTCTCTCTCTCAATGACATAATACACTTTGCTGCATACTTGTTCACCAACCAAAGGATCTGAACTCCTGATCTAGTCTCTAATATCGATGTCATCTTGTAGGTTTGGTCTTCTGAAATTATTGTTGCTGTTGGATTGGTATTGGGTTTCATTTATTTAGTTTCAGGTTTGTTCTTGGTGGGGTTCAGATGCCCCTTTGCCAAGTAAAGTGTTGGGGATTTTTTTGGGATTCTGATGATACTGAGGAGTTTTGAAGTGTTATAGCTTATTTAACAATGTGGAAAGCAGAAAAGGAAAATTGATAGTAAATTTAAATAACTCAACCGTCATATATCTGTTTTAGTATGTGTAAATCACTTTTGTGTTACAATCTGATGTAAAATTGCTTTAATAACGTAACATTATAGTTCTAGAAGATGGAAACAAAAATCTAAAATAGCATCCAAAATGTTTCCTAAATTCACAATTTAGTTGCGATGGCTGGAACTTTATGGTATGCTCTGTGGCCCAATCAGGGTTAGACGGATATGTGTTTTTATTGATTTAACTGCAAGTTGGTTTTATTGGATCAATTGTTTTGTTTTTACACAAGAAATTATCTGACAGCGAACCTTCTCCTGATCCATTATTCTTTTTCTTTATTTTGAAAAAGGAGCCAAAATGTTTTTCTTTTTTTTATAAATTATAAAAGCACATTGGTTGCAATGCAACAATGCAAACAAATCTTTGGGGTTTGGGGGGGGGGGGGGCATATAGCCCCAGAGTCTCACCTTTTGGGGACTCTGGACTCTATTCTGTATTTATTGTCCCTAACAGTTCTGACATTATTAGTTAACATTGACTCCAAGATTATTCCAAATCTCCAATTTCTCAGAAACCGGAGTTTATGTAAGAAATCCTACATCAGTTAGTCCCTATATTTTCTATCCTTTGCCTTGTTTTCTGTATGAGTTTGTCTCTAAAATCCTGTTACCATTATTGTTAAGGATTATAAAACTGATGCATTTCCATACTATCAGAAGCAGGCTGTTAGCGAGCATAAATGAAATTTTGGTGTTCACCTTTGTTGAACTGATTTTTAACAAACCTGCTAGCGTGTAGCTTGCCTTGAATGTGTTTACTGCAACAATTGTGTGGAGTTTGAAGAAGTTCATCATATTCATCTTACTGTTGTCAAATAATTTATTTTCCTCTTTTTTCTTATTCCACAGGTGGATCCAAGACAGCCGAGACCAGTACACGAAGGAGCGGTTAGAGGCTATAAATGACGAGTACAAGCTGTACCGGTGCCATACCATAAAGAACTGCGTGCATGCTTGCCCCAAGGGACTTAACCCGGCTAAGCAGATCGACTCTATCAAGAAGCTTCAGATCTCATCTAAGTAAAAACATATCCTGGCTTTCTTGTTTCTAAAGCACCAAATTTGGGTTTTGAGTAACTCTTTTGGGGAGGTGTGTTGGACAATTGCATGTCTTCTCTCTTCATTTTGTTATTGTGATAAATAAGATAACGGATGGTTTTTCTTCCGTGGAGTAATTAAAATGCTGTTGATATTTATTCCTAAATACACAATTCATGGCTTGGATTGTATGTTCTTATGTTTCTTTTGGTTTTTTTTTTTAATATGAATTGCTTTCTGAGTACTAAAATAGACGAGGCTGAAGCACCCTTGACGGATAACTCCCGTACTTTCGAAGCAATGCCCTTGCTGGAAGAAGCGCTCTTAGCTTTGTCAATTTTCGTGCGCTTGATCTGAATCTGTTTTAACTATTGCACTAAAACTAATGAACCCACATACAAAGAGGAGGAAAAAATTGATTTTTTTTTTTTTTTGGACATAGTTTTTCCAATGGGCATCAAATTCCAAGAAGGAAACTCAGCTTTATTTTAGGCACGGCCGCACGGTAAAGGAAATGAAAAATTGACGAAGAAGAACTAATAATTTGGCACAGTGAAGGCAAAAAATTGACAAGGAGGATTAAATAATTCAGCCGACTATAACTCAGTGCAGACCATTCGTTTAAGTAATGTTAATTTATCAAATTCAAACAAATTTGCAGAAATGAGAAGACAGGAGTAGAGAAATTACAAAGTTGATAGTAGAACGGCGTTGAAACATAAATTGAAAATGGCGAACCCAAAGACGGAGACAAAATGGGCTGCTGGCGGTCACCACCAGACTATGACGACAGGCCTCTTTATTTTTCACTAGTTACTCGTGGTCATTGGCCTCATGGGTTGAATAAATGAAAATAAAATAGGACAAGCATATATAAGCATGCATGAGAGTATGAGACCAATTATTCCTCTTCGATTTCCTCATCATCCATTAACCATTATCCAACATCAAACTCCCAAGGAATTCCCCTAATTTTTTATACCAGTATTCATTCGCCCGCCCTGTCGTCTTAGCTGCATCCATCCTTTTCTAATTTTCTTTGACGGATCTTTTTTTTTCTGATTGCTTAATAGACGGCAATATGCACATGTATCATATAATAAGAAAATTAAATTCAATGAATCGTTAATAAGTTCATTTTTTTTTTACCATTCTAAGATTATAATATTTTTTTTCTACTATATATTATACGGCGAGCTTATTGCAGTTGTAACTACTGCAATTTTAATTTTTGTCAATTTCGGGTTAGGAATATTTTGACAATCATGTAATTTGTATAAACATGCCTGTTTATACAACAATAAAATACATTGTGTGACACTAAAAGCCGATCTATTTCTTTAGTAAAATGTATTCCCACGTATCTATATTTAATTGATAAAAATTTCATCAGATTCCTTGCATATTGCTTTTCCATGCACATTTTTTTTTTTGTTGGAACCTCCGTACTTAAATCATAAGTACTCATTGAAATTTCATGTATTTTTCTTTCTTTTTTTTTTTGTTGGAGATGCAGAAATCGGAATGTGTTTGGACAAAATTATGAAATCATCAGTATCAGTATCAGTATTCAGTATTATTATAAATAAAAACCCGTGGGTGTCTCTATTATTTTCAGAGGACACGTCATAAATGATGCAATTGTTAGTTGAGTGCATAATTTTTATTTTATGATTAAATACTACTAATTATCCATAAACAATCATGCACAAACACGGATCTTGCACTAAGCCATTCACACAAGAGAGAAAGGTTCAAGGTATACCTCTCTTGAGCTAGTAATCAAGAGGCTCGAACCGGCTAGGTTGTAGGTGGTTGTGCTCACGTCTAGCTCGCGCCTCCTTGTCGAATCACCTCGAGTCCACTTGGTATTAACCAAATCCTCTACAAGTTATGCTAGTAACTTGGAGGAAATGCCTAATCCCTAGCTTTCCCAATCTTCTAGCAAATGAACTAATTGATTTGAGGAAGAGAGGGGGCTCAACACATGAGCTAATGGAGAGGGAGAGAAGGGAGGCGCCGGCCACAAAGAGGAGGGGGCGGCTAGGGTTTGTGGGAGAGAGAGAGAGAGGGAATTTGCTACCATATACCCCTTTATATAGAGCTCAAACCCTACCTACCTCTCAACACCTATTTACAACTTTGCCATCCCACCTACCACATGCTATGGCCGGCCACATTATGGGCCCTTCATGGGCTATGTGCATTGCCTCTTGGGTCCACTTAATCACCTATTAAATGGCCCTTCTTGTTGCTCCCAATTTGACTCCCTATTGGGCCTTTAATTAACTATTTAATTAAAGCCCTATTATATGCATATGTGTTGAAGTAAATAATTATTAACTTAATAATAATTATTTAGGGATTAGATAATGCATTAATTTATTTCTATATGATCCCTTTGATTTAATTAATTATAACGGTCTACAACGCTATTTAATTAATTAATCAACTCATCATATTTTGCAATACCAATTATTGCAAATAAATAAATAATGCAAGCATGGTTAAAACACCAATTCTGTGTGACCCTTTGAGGATTTATGCTACGTTGGACATGGAGTTAAATCGCTATTTAAATCCAATAATCATAAGCGGTATCTAGCAACACGTTATGATTCCCAATTCGCATAAATAGTGTACAGCTACAATATTTCAATCCTGCATAAGAGAATAAAAGTATATCTCTATTTTGATTCCTATGCCTCACGATATCATCGTATAATCCAAGATAGGAATGTGTCATTCTTGCAGATTATACGTTTCTTGATCTAGAGATAATTGTATCAGTTGCTAGCAAACAATCTATCTCCATCAAGGGGCCCAAACAGATATCGTCACTCACTAAGTGAATTAATGAGGGACATACGGTTTTCTTGACTATTTAACTTTTCCCCGCACAATTCAAGAGAACATAAATAACGTCCGTATAGCAGCCCTTATCGGGAATCAGCGGTAGACGATATTTATTGAACCTATCCTCATGTGGAAAAGATAAATATCTCAAACTTAGAATCAAAATCATAACGAAATAAATAATGACACCAAAACACAATCCATATATTTATTTCGTTGGGTCATGTCATGTACTATGTTCAAATAACATAAACATATGCAATTAAGTTGGTTACTCTTAACCTGTGATTTATAGAACTTAATCAACACTTAACTTGCATACTAATCTTATTGATAATTAATGTTCCTTGTTAATTATCAAGATTATGGACGCTTTAGATTTATTGTTGTCATTTACTACTAAATGAATCACAGTGATCTATAATTCAGATCCTCAACCTGAATGAACTGTCAACACATAAATCAAGGAACAAATGATATAAAATCATCCATAACATAAAACCATAGAAGTAGCCAAAAAGATTGGCTTCTAGGACATATCTCTAACAGGAATCTCTTCGCGAATCGTCGCTTTTATACAGATCCACGGAGACAATTTATAATTTTGTTTTTATTTCTTTCACCATTTCCTTCTTCTCTCCTGAACCCCGCCTCCATGACTCCCATCTTCCCATCTGCTCTTCTCCTTACCCACCCTCGAAACTCGAAAGGTCCTCTGCTATCCCCGCTCCCCTTCTTCTATATCTTCTGTCCTTCAGTACAACCTTTAACCCCCAAATATCTTATTCATGGATCCCGCTAAAGATTAGGTTACAGTATCTGTGGAACAAATATTTGGTACAGTTAATTCTCTGTAAAGGGGAAATCTGACAAAGCTAGAACCCTGATTCTTGCAAGTTTTCATTGCTACTGGTACTTGCGTATCCCAGCAGAAAATTTGGTTTGTACGGTTTGTTCCTAATTTCATTGGCTCTTAACTGCTTGACTAAGGTAACCATGCTAGCGATAACTTGACAATTTGGTTGCTTTCAGTTCAGATGCAGTGTATTAACTCATAAAAGGTGTTTGTGAAATTTCATACTACCATTGCTGGCTGATTTTTGGCTCACTGGTCGAAGTTGCAGGATTTTTCTTAGAACTTCTCTACTTCTTAATTATCCAAAAGCTGAATACACTTATACATAAAATTAATTTTCAGGAATTCAAAAGAAATTTTTAAGTGTACTAAATCTAAGTTGTATCTGGTGTCAGATATGTGGGGATATACATGGCCAGTTCTATGACATGAAGGAGTTGTTTAAAGTCAGAGGTGACTGCTCCAAGGCCAATTACATGTTTCTAGGAGATATAATAATCGTTAATTCCTAAAATTTTCCTTTATTCTGGCTCTTTGCAGCGGTGAAGCGTTTGATTCGTCGTTGCTTCTCTGACCCAAGTGTGAAGAAAGATATCAATCTATGGCCCTTCAGAGTTGTAGCTGCTGCCAACACTAGACCATAGTTAATTAGTAATTACAAATGTCATGAGGAGAAGCAGTTTTCCCGTGAAGAGATATCTTCCATGGTCCTAATTAAAAGGAAGCAAATTGTTGTAGCTGCTGCCAACACTAGACGAGAAACTGTAGTTAATTACAAAGGCGAGGAAAAGTAGTTTTTCCGTGAAGGTTATTTTTCCGGTAAAGAGGAGAACATGTCCCTTCTAGATAGGTTTTTTGAATCTGAAGAATCAAGTATGAGTAATGAAGAAGATGACCAAGCTCAAGCCTTTCTTATAAAATATGGTACCGTTTCTTATGATGCAAGGTCAGCAATACTAATAGGCCAAAAGGTCAATGGAAAAGAATCCTAAAAAAGGATTCAACCACTAATAAAAAAGAGTCCAATACTTAACAAAAAAATAGAATTTTGTGTGCTTTATTTCATAAATTGTGTTGATGTTTGAATCAAGAAGTTGTTTCTATCAGCCATAAATGAGTCATTGACAATTGATAATTACTTGCAGGTCTTATAATTTCAGCCATTGTAACAAAAATAAATATCAGAATAATTGAAAATTGTTAGAAAAAGATATAAAGCTGAAGAAAACTTTTGATTGGTGCACAGGTGGGAAAATTACGTTTGACCTCTTGGAGGAGATGTTGCAGCCATGCATAGCTGATTCTAGGAATAGAAGGTTGTATTGTTCATAGTGAGGTATAAAAATATCTTAATTTCTTCTCTTTCAACAAACTCAATGTCATATAATCAATCTAATTGTTAGTTAAAATTGATCGGTAAAAGACTAAAATATTCAGACATGCGGTGCAATTCAAGTGGCAATCTCTATGAGTTTGAGTAATCCGTCAACTGAATATGTATCTCTAAATCTTCTACTATCTGTGTGCTATACAAGACCTTTTTGGAGCTCAACCCACTTCTCTTTTCCTTTTAAGCAAGGTATTAATTACAAAAACTAACAATGCTAATATTTATTTTATCTTAAGTTCATTTCTTTCATTTAAAAAAATAATGAGGTCCCACTTCCCTTTTCCTTTTAAGCAAGGTATTAATTACAAAAACTAACAATGCTAATATTTATTTTATCTTAAGTTCATTTCTTTCATTTAAAAAAAATAATGAGGTCATTGAATTATTTTCTCTATTATGAGAATTTGATATGGTTATCAGGTGTCTATACATTGCTAACTTCTCTGTAGTATCATGAACTGGAACATAAAGAAAGCTGCCAATGCCGGTGCTTTCCTAAGGTTTTATCTTCTTTTCTTTTTACCATTTCACCATTTGGTTGGTTTTAACCCAGTAATTGTTATGATATTATTTTCTAAAAGTAAATACCGTCATTTGTTTTTTTGTAAAACAAATGCTACTGGTCCCTTAGTGAGTGGTATTCAAGTGAATTTTAGCGACTTAATTTTTTTCCCTTTCAATTACGAATGAGTTTTGAACTCAAGAAAAGATCCAAATATAAATATTTTATTTTTTTTCTTTGTTTAATATTGTAGTTTATAAAGGAGTGAAAAATAAATGTTTTCTAGGTTTGCATTCACAAGGTTCCTCGCAACTAATTATGTGGACAAAATCTTAATATATTTGCTTTCTGTAGATATTTTTTTACTTTGAATCAAATTTATGAAGATGGGGTCATATTACTGTCTCGAGTAATCTTTTTTGATAAGAAGTTAAGAACATCAATTATATATGTTGCAAAATCTCGAGTTATGAGAAGGTAAGCCGATTCAAACTGAGATTTGATCTTCCAATTCAATTTAACTAACAATCAATTTTGCCAATAGAGTCCACTAGAATTTGAGATTTGATACATTGCCAATGCTTTTATTCCTGTTCGCAAACATTTTCATTTGAAATTTTTTTTTTAACCAGTGGCAATGGTGTCTCTCTATTGCAGCTCTTCAATAAGCTTAATCTTTCCTCCCTCCCCATGTCAACCACCTCCAACAATATCAGTGTTTCTCCAATCGTGATTGCCATGGTTTCTTCTACACATGCATAGATGATCTTCATTACCACACCTAACGGTTCAATCTGGAGGCAAGGTGCTTAGGCGAAGAGGACTAAAATTGGAATCAGGTACTATATTGGAGAAACATGAAATCAAAAAATCCTTTCCAAATGTAGGTGTATCTTTATTTTGCACAATCTGGTTTGTTGTAGAAAATATTTATTGACCAAGTAGTATTGCCTAAAATTTAAATTGGGAAGTAAATGTCATATGTAAGATTTTGATTAAAGAGAAACTTAAGCAAGATTTGATCGTCAATTGGTTTCAAAATAATGCGCGCTCTAATAGTCTTTTTTATCAAAATTTCATGTGTGCTGAAATTAACAGTACTGCATTTCTACAACAACAACAACAACAACAACTAAGCCTTTTGTCCCAAACAAGTTGGGGTAGGCTAGAAAGAAACCCAACAAGAGAACACATCCAAGAACAAGAAAAAAAAAAAAAAAAAAAAAAAAAAAAAAATACAAAACATAAAAATACTAATAGTAAGACTAGCCATACTAATAATAATACCTCTAATAATAAATATAATGATTATATATATTGCTTCTTAATTTTATCGATCTCAATATAATGACATAAATAGTTATATTCCTTCTTTTGCGTATGTTCTCTAATTTTGTGTATTTCAAAAATTTTCAGCTTGATTTTGGAGCTGGGACCTTATTTTTGTTAATATATTAGATTAAACATCAATTTTTTTATTATAATAATTGCACCTCTTTGATCAAATTTTTGAAATTTTTATGTATTATAATTTTTTTTTCTTATAATGTTTTCTCTGCATCTTTGTGTGTAAAACTGTTAATACGATCTCTACATTTAGGTTGTTCTATCATCACGAATTTCTAAGTTTATTTTATGTGTCATGACAAAATTATTATACATTTTGAAGAAAAGATTATGTTCTAATGATTTAGGAATTTATATAATCTACTAAATTGCAATCTAGGTGCATAATATGTCTGGTGTATATATTTAGTCATTTGTTGTGTAAGTTTGACATTTTGTGTATAATTTTGAAACATGTATATAAGTCGTCTCATATTAACATATATATTTAGTCATTTGTTGTGTAAATTGATCTATATAAGCTGAAGATTAAATTCGAAACATTGTTGATGATATGATTAATTTATCTTCTCTTTCAAAAAGATACAATATATACGATTAACTTACGTTGCACATTGAAAAAAAATAAGAAGAAAATAAGAAGACAAAGATTTGTGTTCTTTTAATATTTTTTTGAGTATATCATGTTATCTATTTGGTCATCAATCATAAAAAAAATATGCCATTTACTTCCATAGAATATGTAAAAATTTTAAAATTACGTATTTATTAAAAATGCATGGATCGAGCGAAGCTCGATTATCCCACCTAGTATTGTGATAAATTAGAGTACAATTTTTTCTTAGCAAGTATTCATAGTGATGAATTCCATTTGAAACACTTGGAATTTTTTTAAGCAATCAAATAATCACTGCAGGAGTTGGAAAACTTTCAAGAAGCCAAATTATGAAATATTGTGTATTTCTTCTCTTTCAAGATTAGAAATATTTTGCATATATTCACGCTGCTAAATCCAGAATTATTTGGTTGTTAGACCTGGGCAAAGTATATAACGGAAACGGAATGAGGCATTCCGTATTCCGTTCCGTTCCAATAAACGGTATGTACCGGCTGATTCGTATTTGTTCCGTTTGGACGGAACGTAGCGGAACCGTATAATTTACACTGTATTTCACATAAATGAATCACGAATTGCATTCCGTTTTCCGTTCCGTTTGTGAAACGGAATGAAATTTCGTTCCATTATACGTTCCACATGGACGGAACGGAACGGTTTCTCGTATTCACGGTATACTACGCCCACCCCTATGGTTGTCTCTGTGAATTTTTTGAAGATTTTAGATATGCATGTGATGCAAATTGACGTTGGGAATGATTTTCACATACGGCTTGTACAAAAATTGATATGAAAAAATAAATAAAACATTCCACCAGTCATCTCTGTTCTAAAAGAAAAAAAAAACAAGATAAGAAAATTGGTCATGCTAGTCCCAACGCCTGGAACAATTAATTGTATATCCAGGACAAGCGAGAGCGGTACAGTGAAGGCTATAAATGAGTACAAGCTCATGTACCGGCCGGTCTGTGCGCATGTTTGCCCCGAGGGACTTGACACTCCAAAACAGATCGGCTCAGGCTCATATAGTTTCAACTTTTAATTACTCCAACGATGATTTTTATCACACAACTGTTTTCGCTTTTCAGTTTGTTAGTTGCAGATCCATTGACCACCTGTCGCTTGTTTTACTTGTGCAGTTGTGCCTGAGTTTTTTTTTTTTTTTTAAAAAAAAAAGAGGTGCACAGTTTTCCTTTATATTGAAAGTTTCTAATCCGAATGAATTTCCTAGAGTATATTTTAGAAGAGATGACTTGACATGAAAGATTGTTGATTAAAATGATTTATCAAATGGAGAAATTCAAATATAAATCATAAAAGTAAAAATATATTTGTTTTAAGGGGTGATTGGACAAAGTTTGTTATCATGTCAGTGCATAGCGACATCAACGCCATATGGAAAGATAAAAACATAGTCCATCATTAGGGGTGGGCGCGGTATACCGCAAATACGCGAAACCGTTCCGTTCCGTCCATGTGGAATGTATAATGGAACGAAATTTCATTTCGTTTCGCAAACAGAACGGAAAACGGAATGTAATTCGTGATTCATTTATGTGTAATATAGTGTAAATTATACTGTTCCGCTACGTTCCGTCCAAACGGAATGAATACGAATCAGCCGGTACATACCGTTTATTGAAACGGAACGGAATACGGAACTCTCCCATTCTGTTTCAGTTATCTACGGTTGCCAGGTCTATCCATCATGGCAAATTGTTTAACAATTTGCACAGGATATAATGCAGCTGAGACTGAGATGATCTGCATGGGTGGAACTGTCAAGTCGACTACACTATTGGCAAAGCTCTGCATTTTCTAGCTAAATAGATTATGATTTAATTAAGTTACAAGTTTTGAAGGCTCCGTTTAAATTCCATTTGGGAAGAAGAGAAGAAGGAAATAAGGAAATAAATTTATTATAAACAATTCAAACTCTTCACAAAGTTACACATTTTCTAGTACTTCTTCTTACTTCTTTTATTTTTCGCTTTTTTCCACACCTTATCCAAACGGAGCCGAATATAAGAATATTCGAATTAATTTCTGGATACGTAAATTGATCTCAATTGATGAACAAAATAAAAATTGAAAAATATCGCTCTCCAGTAAAATTAAATGGATTGAAAACAAATTGACTGTCGCAATTTGGGGAAGTTACAATTCCTAGAAATAAATTTATTTGGAAGTGTATAATTTTGTAAGAGTTTAGATTGTTTATAATAAATTTATGGTAGGAAGATGAAATTCTCCAAATTTTTTTGGGAATCCAAACACTTTTTTTTTTTTTTTTTTGTAAATCTAATCTTCTTTGTAGGCTGCAACCTGCACTGCAACTATAACCGTGAGCTCCTCTTCCATTCCAGCTCTGACAATCCAATTAAAGCGAAGGTATCTTGTTTTGCATGGGTGATGGGTCGCCTCATTTTCCTATAATCTTAATTTATTCGATTTAATTATTTACATCGCCTACGGGCTTCAAAGTTCCAAAAAATATATATATATTATTTACATGAATCAAGGCTAAGTCGGGTCATGTAAATGTCTTGTCATGAAAGGCAAAATGTCCCTTCCATGATTCCATCCATCCCCATCTGTCTATCCATAGACCATAGCCATTAGGCAGTAGCTAGTGCCGAGTTTGACTAAATTCGTTCCACTGCACCGGAGCTGATTCACGTTACAACTATATTATGTTTTAATCTTTGATTTCTAATATCCTTAATTAATTTATCATTTGTTTCTTTTAAAATCTAATTAAATAATTTGACTATTTAATAAAATATGTTCATTTTTAATCTAAATGTCTGTACTAGTTTGAATTTTTAAATCGGTCTGCTATGCTATTC
This sequence comes from Rhynchospora pubera, assembly GCA_028095005.1. NCBI lineage: Eukaryota > Viridiplantae > Streptophyta > Magnoliopsida > Poales > Cyperaceae > Rhynchospora > Rhynchospora pubera. The sequence continues at coordinate 66,039,074 of CM051461.1, read as the reverse complement.
ACTACAAGAATTTGGTGCAAGGCGTGGATAAGAATTATGGTCTTTTCCGTCGATATTTCGACGGGAATAATCATTTACGAAGAAATATCGTCGGGAATGACTGCCTCGTATTTGCCCTCCTAGCGAATAATCCACATCCGCGAGGAAGCCTCGGGAAAGACTTTTAACGAGGTTAAATCGCAAATATTCACGAGGATAAGAGACCTCGGTAATATAAAGACCGTATGCCAGGCTGGATGGTTGAAATTGTATTTAAACCGTGTAAATATACACGGGAATATGTTTCCACGGGAATAATATCGAATCTCTCACGCACTCTTCCTCGGCAATAATTCATTTTTTCCAAGAAATCTCATTTCTGCGCTTGATATTTTTACCAATTCTGTACTGAAATTATTCATCCATTAGTATTCTACTATACCAATATACTTTTTCCAAATGATAAATATATGAAAGAAAGAACAATTGAGAATCATTGATAGAAACTGTTAATATCTAAACTATTGTTAAACATTCACAACGTTGTCACAAAAGAACCAAGATAGAGAGTATTATAACATCTGTCAATAATAATATATTCCTATATTCCCATAAACCTCCATAAAGAATCTAAAAAGAGGTCCTACATCTACATCTATATCTGTCAGTTACAAATTGAAATTTGTACTATTGAATTGTATACTGAAATTGACGCCATCAAATGAGTTATTGTCGGTGTTTTCAACATTGCCATATGCACCTCTGTTGTCAGCTTCATCCCCATTGCTATGAGCTTCATCATTAACTGCACAATTTGAATTTTGGCTTTATGTTAAATCTAAACAATCAAGATTAAATGATTAATACAATTTGAACAAGTAGTTGAACCTAGTAATTTGACCCAACACAAACAGGTTGAATATCTACTATCAATTGTTAAACTCAAACATATACCCCTAATAAAAATGTGGTTTGAGTTGTGTATGCACATCCTTATCAGATCCAAGCAATTTTGAGACCTGACTAAAAAGAGGTTCTTTTAGTCTTTTGACTTCCCCATATCTCAATTTTGAGACCTTCATTTTTCTTTAAATTATTATTCTTATGAATGATGATAGGTAGCTAGGCAGAACACCAAAACAATATAAAAGTTATGAAAGAACTTACTTGGTAGTTTGTACTTGTGAATGTTGATAAACTCAACATGCTTCCTCCTATTAATGTCACCATAAAATAAAATAAACATACAAAAAGAATAGCATAATGTCCTAAGCAACTTGATTTTGGTAGTAGCCCTTGCTGGTGTTAATACTATACCAGTAGAATACAATGTGACATCCTTTATTTTGTAGTTTATTCTAGCAGTGGGTATGATTTTTTTTTTTTGGCTCTTACAAGTGATAGAGAGAATGAAGTTTTTATGCTCCAAAAAATTTCAACACAAGACATACCCATGCCAAAAGACAATAAAAACACCACAATATGAAGTTACACAAACCTTTCCATTTGCAAATTGCTGACAATCCATTATTTGAATATTTTGGCACTTATCCACAGTGAATCTATAATTAATGCATACATTTAAAACTAATAAGTAATAACTTAATAATAAATAAGTAGAACCAAACTAAATAACATAAACACAATGTAAATGCTAAAAGAAAGATAAAATTAAGTTAATCATACATAATAGCAAGTAGCTCTGTAAAAAAACTTGTTACGTCAAAAGTGCTACCAAAACAACCATCCTAAATCCAAAATGGAAAATTGGTCAGTAAGAATTTAATTAATTTAGTCAGCAAATTCAATCCTCATAAGTACTTATGTTGGATATTGCATGTTGTTTGTTTCACTTGCATGTTCAACCGGAAATTACTATGTCAGTAACATGTTAATGCATGTACGAATGAAATATACCTTTTCGTAATTAAAAGGATTGCCAAAAGCAGCTTTGAAGCTATTTGATTACTTACTAGATAGTCTCAACTCCCATCAATCACCTGCATTTGATAAACAGGTACTCAAATTTTTAAAAGAAATAGCATAAAATGTAAAAAAAAAATATTGTACAAAAAAGGTGGAAAGTAATGAAAACCTATGTTTATGTTCTTATATCCAAAACAGCTAGAGATGTCTTCGGCATTGGATCAACTACATACATTTATCAATTACTTGTTAAATAAAGAATAGGAAATTTTAAATGCGAAGTGAAATTTGGATTGCAAAACCATAATTAATATAATAGAATTATGATTTTGATTCTCTACTTCTTATTTCTTCCTGGATTAGTTGTCAAAAGACTCCAAATCCTTCGTTTTCTTTCCGTATATCAGTCCAGTATCCTCAGAATTTTACCACCATGTTTCACTTGTCCGTGAAAAGTTGATTAAAGCAAACAACTTTGCATACAACAAAAAATATTCTCTTTGCCAAGGAAGCAAGGTTAGAACAGAAAAAATGAATCTAATTAAATACTGGCAATGCATTGTGTAGCAAGTAAACTAGCTATTGTTACACTTACTCCAGTCGTTTTTTTCTAATTTAAACCTTCCTTGAGTACTTTGTTACAATTTGCATGTACATCATATTGTAAATAACCGTCTATTGTTGGATAATTGGGACGGGAAAAGCTTAGGTATACTACCTAAATTAGGTCAAATAACTCAAACACAATTCCATTAAATTGGAAACTTCAGTCATGACTTTGTGCCATTAGATGGTTGCTCCAATAAAAAACGAAAGAAGTGATCAATGTTAGAATGAATTTGGTACATTGAATAAGAAAATTGGTTGGATTGGTGTAGCTCCTCCCCACATGACCATCACTCTGAATCCATGGCAAACACCATACAGTTATCACATCTCTTTCTTCAACGATTTGATCTGACGGCAGAAGACCACCGCAACGACGCGGCGGCGTGCTCCCTTCGTTTCGATTTTGAGAGAGAGGCAGACATGCGTAAAAGAGAGCATGTGTTGTAGGAGAGGCAAGAGGCGCAGGATCGCCGCCGATCGATCGTATCGCACAATAGGGTTGCGCCTCTTTCTCTTCGATTTTTTCGAGAGCGAAGAGCCGGCTTCGGCGCTAGTAAAATTTGGGGGAAATTTGAATTGACCTAGGGAATGACATCTCTGCCGAAAAAGATCAGCCGAGTCAATATTATAGAATTTATTTTTAATGATAGTATTTTATGATCTTTGGGACCATTTGGATTGCTTAGGAATAAGAGAAATAATCTATTTCTAGACGGAAAATATTGAAAAATGTGAAATTTTGTAAAGAATTTAGATGGTTAGAAATAAATTTTCGTCTAGGAAGAGTTTATTTCTCCTATTCCTAAGCGATCCAAACGGCCCCTTTAATATTTTATTTTTCAAACTAAATTGAATCAAAATAATAAATAAAATTGAAACAAAGAAAAATTTTACAATAAATATCTTAGGACACTAATTCGGAGAATTTTTTATTTTTACGAACATAGTATTATTAATTAGTAACGTGAAATAACCATTATTCTTATATTATTATAATGAGAAATTATATAATCAAATCGATTGATCTCAATTTTGAAAATTCAAATGACTTATTCAAATGGTCCAATATGATCTTCCAATTGAAGTCACCTTGCTAGCCAAATTTTATGTATTATTTAAAATTTCTGGTTTACCTTTAAAAAAATTACAAATCCGTTAATCTAATTCATTTTGAACTCTTAAAAAAAGCAATTGTTAAAAATCCGAAAAAAAAATTGTAATTTTGGTTAGTGAGGAGATTTCAGTTGGGAGATCATATTGGATGACTTGGATTTGTCATTTGAACTTTTAAAATTAAAATCTGATAGAGTTTAATCGGGAGTCTGGTTAAATTAATTTGATTGAATCCATTCTCTTATTATAATAATTATTAATATTTATATTAAATTACTAATAACAATCATTATAAGGTAAAATTTACTATAGATAAATTTTCTTGCATCAACTGAAATCTTGATTGTTCATTAAAATTGATGAACAATTGTGAATGATGAGATCTCAATTGGCGTTGAAAATATTATTCCCGTAAAACTTTCCCTAATAATCATTATTTATGTTACAATATTAAGAAATGTTGATACTATTATTATATTTATGATTATAATATCAGATTATATTAATTAATAATTCATTATTTTAATATTAATAATATTATTATAAAAAATATATTATTTGTAAATATAAAGTAATACGAGTTTGCTCATAAAATTATAATTAATTAATATTATGATGACTAGCTACTAACCTACTAATCTATTTTTAATCACTAAACTTCACAAAGTATATTTTGCAAGTTCAAAGGATCTGAAAAAACAGATTTAAAATTCAAATTAATTAGATTGTTAGACAAAAATCTTCACAAAGCAACAACCAATATACAATTTGAAAGTTTAGCGAAAGAAATTTGATAATTTAAAGTCTAGTGATTATTTATTTAACTATTTTTCTTGCACTAACAATATTTTTTCCTCATAATATATCAATTGAGGATAATCATCGAATTTTGCTTTTGATTTCGCTTATCTTTTTTTTTTTTTTTACTAATGCTATAATCCAATGTATTGGTTTTCGAAATATGTTCTTCAAACGACTGATCCAAGCCTTTTAGTTTGATCATCATTTAAAATCAAATAGGAAGCCAAAATTTGCACTTTTCGTATTTTTTACATTTTTTCTAATTTATAGAAATCATCAATTTAAAAAGTACTTTGCATAAATTTAAAAATAGTAAACAAAATTTAATTTTCTATTATATTTCAATATGCATAAACAATTAAGTAAAGTAACATAAATTAATAAATCAGTAAATTTCTAGATCTCTACAGATGGTCCAAATTATATAATTGAAAACAAAACATATAATAATGAATCTATATGTCAATTACATTTGTAAGATATTTTATAATTATAAATATACTTTGATGTGATATTCCATTTCATAGATATACTATAAAAATTCTCAATTAGTAATACTAACACTTATAATTGTATCATAGTATTTATTATTTACAATTTAAGTAAAATTTAATTATTACTTTGGTCATTGACATTGACTAAATTTAATTATAAACATGTCTTAACTTTTATCAAATATGCATTAATAGCACGAGATGTGGGCAAATTTTGCATATCGAACATTCATTTTTTTGAGTAGTTTCCATTTATATATATATATAAAGTATTAAAATGTAAAAATTGTTAATTACTAATACTGAACCTTAATTGTAAGAAAGTATTTGTCGTTCACAAGTTTAATTAAAATTCAGTTATAACTTTAATAGAATCATTGATGAAATTTAATTACAAATATAAGTATGACAACTTTAATGGTCAAACATAAATTTTATCAAATATGGATTTAGCAAATTCAATAATATATCAAATAGTCGACTTTTATTTTGGGAGGGAGAAAAAAGTTATATAGATTAAATATAAGTGCGCACTAGGAGGCTATTGGATTTGGCAATATATATTTAAGAAAAAGAGAGGGTGAGTGGGTGGTCATGGGATTCGCATCCTCAGCGGCCGAGAATTTGGCTGTTGTTCCAAACATCCAACCCTTTATTTTTTAAATATTTCAAAATTTTAAAATTCAAATATTTAATCCAAACCGTTGATCTTGTTCAATTTTACGGACGATGCGTTTTTATATAAGTTTTATAAAATTTGGAGTTGATTTGATACTTGATTAAGTGACCAAATTATGAACGTATTAGAATTAATCAGTGATAGTTAACCAGATTCGTTCATTTGTTAACCAATTGATCTAGTATCAAATCAACTCTAAATTTTATAAAACTTATACGAAAACACATCGCCCGTAAAATTGAACAAGATCAACGGTTTGGATTCAAAATTTAAATTTTAAAATTTTGAAATATTTTAAAAACAAAAGATTGGCTGTTTGGAACAGTCAAATCCTGGCCAGGATGCGAATCCGGTGGTCATGGGTAGTGGGAAGTTATTAACTTAATTTTCTATTTGTTTAGAGAATTCGTTAAGTTTAATTACAGCAACTAATTTAGGTACTGAATTTGTGGCGTAAAAATTTGGCGCCATTTATAAAAGTATTTTCTTGCAAGAAAAATTTAGTCCATAAGTTTTAAAGAAGATAACCGTAATGTTATGTCAGAACACTTACTTTTGAGGTTATTTTTCCCGTCTATAAGTCGGCGGTTATAAATCGAGGAGTTACACGAAATCACCATTTAAAATATTATTATTTCCGATTTTTATTCCCGAGGGAAGTCGTGAAGCTTTTCCCGAGTATGACTTCATCAATTCCCATTTCGCACATTATTCCCGTGGAAAGCTAAAATATCCACGGCAATTTAATTTTGTTCCACGGGAATAATCAAACTTGAAGTGTGTAGAAAGTAATTCCCCCAGCTTCCAATGTTAACATGTTTTAGGACTTAGACGCAGATTTTTTTGGATGTGTTTGGATGAGTTGGGAATAAAGAATAGAAATAAAAAATTTTGATTTACGTACTTATTCTTATTTTTTATTTTTATATCATGATTTTGTTAGTATAGGAATAAGGACTCTTATTCCTTATTCTTGTATTGTCTGGATTGCACAAGAATAAGAATAAATACGCAAACCGAAATTTCTTATTCATATTTCCTATACCCGGCTCATCCAAACACACCCTTTGTGTTTCAAGGCCTAAGGGCTAAAGCCCTTCCTCTGCCATTATTAGTAATTAGTAATAATAATAAAAATAATTAAATAAATAAATAATAGGGTTAGGTCATGCTCACAATAAACATTTTTTTAATAATCATTTAAACGAGTTAAGTGAGTAAAGTATGATTTGTGCTAAATTACTTTATAAATATGAAAAATAAATTTTAATATCACTTTTACAATTTACTCAAAAACTTCGAATTTGCAATGGTCAATGTATTATGCTTTTACAATATTATGTGATATATTAAATACATTAATTTTGATGCATAAGAAATACGTTGTCAGGACATGCAATGTTAACCTTTCATTTGGCTTGATTGAATTTTTTATTATTAATTTTTCTAATTAAACCATTTTTGGTTAATTATAATCCCGAAGCCATGCATTAAGTGTTGATTGTTGAGAGGGGCAAAATGAATAGAAATATCAACCAAACTCGTTTAATCTATCATTCTGACCATCGTTGTACTCGACAGCCAACAAGATAGGTTCCAGCAAATATTTTTTAATTAAATAAACAAATAGTATTCGATAATTAAGAAAGATCTTTTATCAGAAACATTTTCGGATTGAAAAATAATTTTTTGAGGAGTCCGTATTCGGTCTGGAGAGTAGCAGTACGATTTTCTTATAACTTATGGCTTGTTCAGCCAAAATATAGAATAGTGAAAGAAAGTAAAAAAGAAAAGTCTTTAGTTTTTCGGTTTCCATAATTGACGACAGCAAAATAAACTAAATGAAAAGAAAAAGAATAACTCTGCTAATCTCGTCCTTTTTTTTCATTTATTATTACTACAAACATTCAATTCCATCTTAATTCATGCAGCGACAGCAACTATTCAAACTTAACAAATCCACTCTACTTTATTTATTGAAACTTGTCAGACAAACTTCTATACAAGGGCCACCTTTTTTGTGGCCACATGGAAGTGGCTCCACCAAGTAAAGAAAGGCGTACGACATGAGATGACGCCAAATTGAATTAAAATCCACGCCGTTTAAAACCAGACACGAGACATTGAGCTACCCTACCGGCCTACCTTGACGCTCTGACCTCCCTATACTACTGCTATTTCTGAAAAGTTTTTTTTTCTCCCTTCTCTTTTTATTTACAAATTTGCAACAAAGTGCATCCTTATTTTTTTAGAAAAAAAATTATGATAAAGAATAAAACCATTTACCCAATTTAAATTCAAATTTTAAACTGTAAAATAAAATCTGTTGACCTGTGTTGCGACAGGAAGTCAGGAACTTTTTATGACACAATTGTATAAAGTAAAATAAATAATCCTTCGTAAGTCAAACTTTTGAATATGGTAATAATCATTGGAATCATGTTGCGTAGGAAATAATAATCAAGCATGCAGCTACCTATTTTAACGTGTGACGTAGATTATAGCCTCTAAGTGTCACCACTCATCAGCTATGTGAATTTTAATACAGATTTTTGTCTACCAGCCAATTAATTTGCAGTCAAAAAATAAAATATTGATCATTTGAAAGAAAAAAAATCTGGAGAACATCAATTAAGACATCGTATCAATTTATCATTAATAATCAAAGTATTTGAATTTTGCAATAATCTAAATTCAACGGCCTTTAGTGAAAAACTGAAAATAGTAAAATGACACTTAAATATATGAAATTTAAAATACAATTAATTTGTGAAAAGTTACAGTATGTTGTAAATTTTTTATTTAGATATAGACATCAAAATTATTACTTTTTAATTCTTTTGTTACTATTTGATTAATTAATTGTTGCCATAAAATCTGGCTCTTTTCTCGAATTGGATCACCGAATCCGAAAAAAAAAAGATCCGGTTTAGGAAAAACAACAGATCCGTTACCGTTACGCAGTCGTCAGGGGTATTTTTTTCCAAGGGAGTGCCAGGTTTTTGTTAACGAAAAAAAAAAAAAGCAAAAGCAAGACTTTAGTCAATGATGGATTCTTTACAGGACTTGCTGGCGAAACAAAGCTGATTAGAACCGTTATAGAAATATTAACGGTTCAGATTTCCTTTACTACAGGAAATATCCATATTAATGGAGTGTTGAGTGTAGACCATCCAAAGCAAAGCTGTACGCCTGTACCAACACAACACCCTGTCTTTTCACTTTAACACCCTCCTTAGATTTCAAAATATTTACACGATTACCTACCAGCGCGAATACCAAAGACACCTCCCGCCAAACTGCATCGGACGTCTACGCCGTCCGTAACTGAAACACACTGCCACACTCTTCCCTCTCACCCTTGTATTTCCTCTTTATTTACTGTCCTGCCATTGGTAAGACTAACCGTCCGTTATCAATGCAAAATTTTGCTCAATTTAATGGAGAGCAGAGCGGATGCTAGCTTCTATTTTGTCTTTCTTCCCCTGTACTGTACTCACACCTACTCCTCTCGCGACTTCTGTCTCTCTACATCTCCGTTTTCTACTTCCAGGTTATCTCTGTTTTCATCTACAGACAACTTGTCACAAAATAACACTTCGTGTCCCGTTCCGAGAACCGGAGAGGAGTTTCATTGGATTTATTTTACCTTTTTCTTTTTGAATTTTGGACAAGAAAGAATGGGATACGTCTTTGTCTCAACAGGTCCCTTGTACTGTTCAGAGATCTGATCAACCTACATTTTTTTATTAGTCCATTTTTATTTTCATTAACTTTTTAATCTCTTAAAAAAATAATAATTATTATTTTGAATTCTTTAGGTAGTCAATTAATGCATGCATGAGAAATTGAGAATTGAAAGAGCAAGCAATCCCTCAATGACCATTTTCCCCTGGCGTTACAACTTACAAGGGCCTGCGTATTTACGAGATTGCCACTGGAGGAGACACTAGTGGTAGTGCTTCGGCCTGAAAAGCTTCTCTTCTTTTTGTTTCTGGTGCTCTCACTCACATCAATGCCTCTTTGAAAATGGCAAACGGAGGGACAACAATGGTCAAGTGGGGCCTCTCTTCTTCTCTCGGGGCGCTTTTTTAAAGCTTTTCCTTGTCTTCTTTGTAAGTTTCCAATTTGTTTTCTGGTTTTTGTTCATATGCTATCTTCAGTTTTGTCAAACTCGCCTTTGGATTCTCTCCTTTCTCTTTTCTTATTGTTTGTTTCTGCATTTTTGTCAAAAGATGAGACCTCGGTTTTTGGGTTTCAGATTTTCTTTCTTTGTTGTTCCTTACAATTATTTTATACTGAGAGAGAAAGAAAGAGCTTTTACTTTCGCTTTTTTCTTTTCAATTGCATTTTTCTCTCTTTTGCATGCATATTTCGTGTAATATAGCTTTGGTATGCTCAATTTGGTAAAGTTGGTTTATTGTTCTCTAATCTAGCTTCATTCTTTGCATTCCAGAATTGATAATTGCAACTAAACTCCTTGATATTTGGATAAAAGAAGCTTTACATGAAAATGCTGGATGAAAGGAGGCACTCAGTCGACATCCCAATTTCACGAACATTAATGGCTTTAATGAGATCAAGGTCTCTCAGAGATCCTGACACAAACTCTCTTGCAAAGTTCAACGCTCTGCTCGAGAAATCAAGCCGTCAAATCGGTCCGTGCAATCACACCAGCTCTGATTTGAACGGCCTCAGCCGGCACAGCTTCAGCTGCGCTTGGTCGGCACACATGGAGAAAGCAAGAGAATGTACGCAGGGTCTAGATGCTGACATGGATTTGAGCTTGAACAGTTTGAACCACGAGTACAAGCCGAGGTCTTTTGATGAATTGGTGGGACAGAGTGTGGTCGTACAATCTCTGAGAGGTGTTATTTCAAAAGGGGTAATTGCGCCGGTATACCTTTTTCATGGACCTGGAGGTACTGGAAAATCCTCGGCTGCTAGGATTTTCGCTGCGGGTTTGAATTGTCGGTCTTTGAATAAGCCTAAACCATGTGGCTTTTGTCATGAATGCATGCTTGTTTTGTCAGGGAAGAGCAGAGAAGTGAAGGAATTTGAAGCATCAAAATTGAACTCGCGTCCCAAAATTGTATCTCTCCTCAGAAGTGCCTCTTTGGTACCGCAAAAGTTACAATACAAGGTTTTTATAATAGATGATTGTCACAATCTTGAAGAGGAAGCATGGAGTAGCTTATGTACCAATCTTGAATTTATCCCTCAGTATTTGGTACTTGTAATGGTAACAACCAATCTGGAGAAGTTACCCGATGGGTTTGTACCAAAGTGCCATTCATGCCGGTTTGGCAAGATAGAAAATTCATGTATAGTAAGTAGGTTAAGGTTGATTTGCATGAAAGAAGGGTTTGATTTTGAAGAAGGTGCACTGGAATTGTTAGCACGAAAAGCTGAAGGTTCAATTCGGGAGGCGATTACAGTCCTTGATCAACTCAGCTTACTTGGGAGGAGAATTACTAGAAGAAAAGTGTATGAACTGGTAAGACATCGTACCAAACTTAATTAACCCATATGGCTCACTGGTGCGTTATATGTTATATCCAATGAGGGGAATAAGGGATTTTCTTTTTCTTGGGGGTCGGGGGTGGGGGTGTTGGTGGTGTTCTGGATTGGGAGCTTCCTACAAGAGAAGGATGACCATGCCAGTTGGGTAAGGTACTAGCATGTACCTGTGGATATAGTACAAATTTTGGTTCCAATTAACCTCAAAATTCTGGCATATGGTACAAAGATTCTGGTACAACTGTATTGTCTCATTGTATGGTACCATGTGTTGTGTCCAGAAAAGAACTATTTTCTGCCAAATGAACTCTTAGACAGCTTTAATTTGAACACAGCAATTACGTCAACACCGTTACTAAATTATGAAAATGTGCTATGTAATTGTTTGAATGTACTTTTTCACAGTGGAGATTATCAAATGCTCAGTCAATTATGATTTTGATTTTTTGGCAGATTGGAGATGTGTCAGAAGATGAACTGATTGAGCTCCTTGATCTGGCATTCTCATCAGATGCTGCCAGCATGGTAGTAAGAGCTCGAGAGATCATGAGCTCAAAGGTGGATCCCATGCAGCTCTCATCGCAACTTGCCAATCTCATCATGGATGTCTTAGCTGCCAAGTGCCAGCAGGACCCACAAGAAACTACACAAAGAAATATTCAGAATACTTGTAAGTTATATTAGTCCTACTTTATCTTATCTTTTGTGCACATTTGTACATAAATGATGCTTCTTTTGTTAGATATGAAACGTGAATTGAAATATCATACAGACTAAGTTCAAATTTGTTAGTTATTTGCGACATTAAGTTCACAACATTGAAATTATTACTTATTTGCAACAATAAGTTCACTAATAAGATGTGGACATGTTAAATGCCTGTCTTACCATGCAGTTCCTGAAGTTGGTACTCAAAGGCTGAGAAATGCATTGGAAATACTTTCTGAGACAGAAAAGCAACTGAAAACTGCAAAGAATCCATCTACATGGCTCACGGCGGCTCTTCTCCAGTTCAATTCTAATGGAGAAACTGTTTATGATTCGAGCAGTATTATCTCCAAGCTGCCAAATATGACAGCCCATGACACAGGTCGAAATAAACTTTTATTTGTCCTTTGCCTAAAATTTAGTCCTCTGCTTTTGGGTGAGTAAGCCTTGAAGGTGCTATTCAGAACTAGTACTATTGTTTGAATGGTATTCGATAGGTACCAAGCTATATGATTGTACCTTGCTATTTATTATCCTTGAGATATTGAATGTTGATCCTTGGTATGGTGACTCCACATGGCTGAAACATTTTTGAAATTTCATAATGCATCCTTTATAAAAACTGGAAAAAACTGACCCAGTTTAGTGTGCAATTGACCTGGACTGGTGGCATCTTTCTATTATTTAAACTTGACAGAAACCATTGGTTACAGATGACAAGCTTATGAGCAGGGCCTTGGCAGAAGAGGATTGTGGGAGTTCTAGTTTGGGAGAAGATGGTAACACCACTCATTTGGACTACCACCTACAAGAGCCAGAAATACTAAATGTAATATGGAGAAGAGCTCTTGAAAAATGCACATCTGACTCTCTCAAAGATGCATTGCAAAAGGAAGGAAAATTATCTTCAATTTACTTTTACCAAGGTAATGTTTTCTCCACTTATTATTATTTGTTTTTTCTTATTCTTATAAATATTTAGAACTGTTTCATTTCCAATAGATGTGTCTTTGGAATGTAATACCGCTTTCTAGGAAAATGTACAGGTTATGTGTAGTAATTAGCTAGTTAAATTGCCTCACCATGTTTTCCGATATTTTCGGAAAATATATCATATGACTACAATCATAAGATCCAAAATTTGATATGCAGGTCTTGCAATTGCGGTGATAGAATTATGCAAATCCAACAAGTCAGATTCAGATGCGTTCTTAGAACCAATTGTTACCTCTCTTCAAAGTGTGCTTGGCTGTAACATTGAGATCAGAATCAACGTTCCTAAAATATGCACAAAGAAACTGGAATTTACTGATTCAACCACCAACGGAGCACCTTTAAAGAAATCTGGGAACCTGAATGATTGTTCAACGCAAGATGAGATCAATTCTGAGGAACAACTGAAAAGAAAAATGAGGTGCTCCAGTCGTATTAAAGCATGTTTGAAGTGCTTCTTCTCATGCAGGAGACGTGACAATTTAAGTGGAGATGGAGATATCTGATAATTTTCGCAGTCATATTTTATTTCTTATGTCTCAATTCTAGGCTTTAGACAGAAGTGACCCTTAAGCTTATTTTCTTTTGTAGAATACCTAGCATGGACACTAGGCTCAGGATTTTTTATCTCTTTTTACAGATTCAAAATCTGTGAATTTTTGGGTCTAGAATTGTCACTCTTATACAGTGAAATTGCTATGAATAGGAATTGCTACTCTTATCTTTTCTGAGTTCAAATTTTTAGACTCTGCGGTTTTAACATACAACAATTATATCCGTTATTAGCAAAGGTGGCGAAGTGTTAATATTGGTTATTAAAGTTACCTACTCAATGCCAGAACAACAGATCCGTACTGATTCATGCCCAATGGTAAGGAAATCAAGATCATACTAATACAGGTGAAAGCAATCTAGCGCCAAACTAATATTTTCTATGGAGCCCTCAATTTAACGGATTTACTATATATTATTACAATGCCTATAAATTAATAAATACATGATAAATTAAGGTCCTCATCAAAATCCCATTTTTTGAACATGGGATTTCATTTTATTTCGTTTGAAAATTCTTAATCAAAATGAACAAATTTTGTATCATTTGGTTAAAAATTTCCATGTAATTAGATCCAACGAATTCATGTGAATTTAATTGAAATGAAATGAAATCCCCGTAAAAAACATTTTGATCAGGAAGTTCGCATTATAACCAAATGACATAAAAAAAAATCTTTTGCTTTTTTGTTATTATATTCTAATTTCATGTAGCGAATATTCTAGAGAAGTCTAGACTCGGACACAAAACATGAGGCCTATATCATCCCTTAAAATATCCACAACCAGATAAGGTTGCAATCTGAAATCACACACTCCTATTGGAATACACACGCTTAATTGGATAAGGCCACCAGCCCAAACCACAATTTTCCATACCTACACTTCCAACTCAAAATCATATCCTAAGTTCCTAACAAAACAAGTGTTGGCCAATTCTCAGTAGCCAGTCACTAACCACACAGCACTCCTCCCAAGTCTCAGCATAATGGCAGCAACCACCATCATGGCCATGCTCAAACCAAAGACCTCATCTCCCACCTTACCGACCAGACCGGTGCTGCCGATCAAGTCCATCTCTCTCATCTCTCTCCAAAACCTCCCCAAGACCCTTCCTGTGAAACCGCTTACCTCAACTGCCATTGCCGGTGTCATCTTCTCGGCCCTATCTAGTTCTGATGCTGCATTTGCGGCACAACAAATTGCTGACATTGCTGAAGGGGATAACCGTGGCCTTGCTCTTCTCCTGCCAATTGTGCCAGCTATCCTATGGGTTTTGTACAACATCTTGCAGCCGGCTCTGAACCAGCTGAACCGCATGAACAGTGATAAAGGATTCATCGTCGGGCTTGGGCTTGGTGCCGGACTCACAGCTGCCGGGCTGATGTCTGTGCCCAATGCTGAGGCTGCTGAGATTCTGAGGATTGCGGAGGTGGCTCCAGAGAATGACAGCAGAGGGTTGCTTCTGTTGTTCGTCGTGGCACCGGCGATCGGATGGGTCTTGTACAACATTCTCCAACCGGCACTTAATCAACTGAACAGGATGAGATCCAACTGATGGGTTTATAACGTTTTGTATATTTGATGATTATGGGAAGAGCGGGAATGCAATAATGTGCTTGTTGTTAATTAATTGGAGTACTGAGTTGGTTTTCACTCTTCATGGTTTTGGCTTTGGTTGGTAATGTTTTTGTGTATATTCATCATATTGCACCAGCAAGTAGCAGCATCTACCGAACAAAGTGCCTCTGTTTTCTATTAAAATTGATTAGTTTTGAATCATATTAAAATTATTGTTGACAAATACTCAGGTAAGGTCCGGTCACATTTGGGAAGTTCTCATATATATATTTTTTGAGTTATTATTTACATAAATAATTCCAAACCAGTTTTACTTATTCCCAGCTAAATGAGTTCAAACATTTACATAGTTGGACCTGACATTTGTGCTGTTGTGTGTACTTTCCCTGTGATGTTAATGCACTTGCAACTTAATGATATCTTAAAAACAAACTTAAAAATTTCATGATTGCAGCATGATGGCATCACAAAATGAGGTTTACTTTGTTTCATTTTAATAGTAAGAACCACAGATATTTAATTAGTCATTCACTAGAGCCACCGAGAAGATGTGAAATTGCCCTCGTTATAATGGAACATACGCTGTTTTTAATAGTAGGAAACCACACATGTGATACCACTTTATTATTTCAACATGATAGCCACTTTGTTTTCATTGACCCCATTTATTGACAAACTATACGGGAAGTTCACATATACTGTTTCAGCATTGCAAATTTATTCCACGAGATAGCTTCTGCAAGTTATTCTCTGTTTTGATCTGCCATGATTATTTTTAATTGTAGCATGTTGCACAGAATTATTTCAAATAAAATAATAACCGAATTATTTTAAATAATAACTAATTTTGAAATATAAACTATTAGAAATTCGAAAAACGGTTTGGACGGAAGAGATCAATGAAAAAGCTGTCATGAGGTCATGAAACAGATCAAAGTCTTTTGATGTACATATCCAACGCTTTTCATTTTCTTAATTAAAAGAAATGTTCTATCCAATCGTTCTGAATCCAACTCTTTTCAATTTTTTTTTTTTTGTTCTGTTGTTTGGTGAAACCCAAAGTCCAAACTAATCCGAATCCGACCCAAGTCAACCTGATTTGATCATACTCATCATCGACATGATCTAAGGTCATCATGACTCATGACCGGACTCATATATGCAACCCACCTGGTTACCCACCCTATGAAATTGTCATTTTAGACATGAAGGAAAATCGAATGGACGTGAAAAATTGTCTGATTGCATTAACTTGAATTTATTTTGAAGACTGAAAACTAATACTAAACCAACTTGCAATCCGATCTGTATTCGATTGAGCAACCTGATCCGATTGGCACCTGTAACTAACCTATTACATATAGCAGCAACATTCTCAACGCGCTTAACACATAATAATATATAAAAGTAAATAAAAAGTAGTAGTACCAAGTACCACTAAACTAAACTATAGCAAGTAGGAAGTAAAACTGATCAATTTTCTTTTGTGACCCAGCCCCCGGAGTTGACTCTTGCTTATTCTATGTATGTGGCCAATAGCGCAATTAGTTAGTTGAGTTTATCCATTCATACTATTCCCCTCTTTCCAGTTTCCACATTGGAGAGTAATTTCCCCCCATTAGAGAATAGAATTGAGAGCGGCAAAGTGAGGAGAGAGATTAGTGATTAGTGATTAGTCATTAGGAGATCGATGGGGCTGGGCGGCATATTTTCCAATCTTCTCTATCTGGGCGCCCAATTGATTGCTGCTGTTGACGTTGGTGCATCTCCAGATAGAGGGGTAGAAAGCAATCAGATGGAGAATGAATTGAAAGAATTAGTGAGATTGCTCAAGCAGATCAAGGCCATGCTCTACGATGCAGAGGAGCGAGAGATCAGGGACCGTTCTGTCAAGCTCTGGCTCCAGGAGCTCAGTGCACTTGCCTACGACGCAGAGGATGTACTTGATGAGTACCGCTTTGAGGTCCTGCGAGCACAAGTGGAGGGGGCAACTGATGCTTCTCCTAAAGTGAAGCTAATTCAGGTTATTAATTACTTCCCTTCCATGCTCTTCAGTGTACTGTTCACCCATCCATAAGCAAATTAGCAGCCAATATGACATCTTACAAACTACGCCTTTCATACTTGTCCCTGTCAGGCTACAGCTATATTCACATTTTTGTCTAATTGGTTTAAACTTTAAAGTTGAAGCCCAGCTAATTGCACAAGGATAATTCAGGCTTGATTTCTGCTATTGGAGCCTGCCTTTAGATTATAATTTAAATAAAATTTTCAAAATCTTCATCAAATAATTCAGGCTTGATTTCTGCTAATTGATTTCAGCATTAATATGTGTATTTTAAAACTATCACATATTGTACAATGTAGACGTTATTATAAACTTTCAGGTGTCATATGGCATGCTCGATCAAATTAAGCAAATCAGGAGCAAATTCGATGAGATAGCCAAAGATCGAATAGCACTACAATTCTTCGAGGAAGACGGTCCTAGGCGTTTCAACAGTGATTTGCAAATAACTCCAACAAGTCACTTTGTTGTTGAATCAGATATTATTGGCCGAGAGTGGGAAAAGCAGAAATTGTTTAGTCTGCTATCCTCTGAAAGCCAAGATGCTCAAATTATTTCAGTGGTGACAATTGTTGGCACGGGAGGAATCGGTAAAACAACCCTAGCGCAGCTTATATACAATGACCAAATAATCCGACGGAAATTCGATAAACTTGGATGGATATGTCTATCAGAGGATTTCAATGTGCAAAGACTCACAAGAGAAGTTATTGAATCTATTACAAGGACCTCATGCGGTTTAACAAATCTGAGTGCCTTGCAAGAGTATATTAGTGAAGAGATAAGAGGAAAAAGGGTATTTCTAGTTCTTGATGATGTGTGGAATGAGAATCGAAGTCATTGGGAATTATTCCGGGCCCCTTTTAAGTCAGCATCATCGGTGAAAATTCTAGTGACCACAAGAAACGAATCTGTTGCAAAAATCATACAAACATTGCCAACTTTTAATCTCTGCTATATGTCAGAAGAAAAAAGTTGGCAAATGTTTCAGCATTACGCATTTGGTGAAGTCATTCATAATACAAGCTCAAATTTAGAAGAAATTGGGAAGCAAATCATGAAGAAGTGTGGGATGTTGCCCTTGGCTATAAAATCAATCGCCAGTCTTCTGAGGCATGAGCGAAAAGAAGAGAGTTGGAGAGAGATCTTAGAAAATGAGCTATGGAAATCAGATGCTTGCACTGACATATTTAGACCTCTTCAAATAAGCTATGCTCGCCTTCCCACATATCTGAAACCTTGTTTCTTATATTGTTCCATGTTTCCTAGAGATTATCGTTATAGTGCAAAGGAATTAGTGCAGTTGTGGATTTATCAGGGTTATGTGCAGACCAATGAATTTGAAAACGCAGAAAAAATTGGCTGGGAATATGCAAAGCAATTGTGCCAAAGGTCATTTTTTGAAGGTAGATATGAGGAAAAGGAATTTTATTTTCGTTTGCACGATATGGTTCATGATTTAGCACGATGGAACTCAGGACATGGATGTTATTTTCTCGAGGGAGACATAGCCCCAAATTTTACTAAACAACTATACCATTTGTATGTCGATCAGTGGGAAGAAGAACGTGCAGAACCTCCTCCCTTTCCCTCTAGGAAGTTTGCTACTCTGCGTACACTCATTATGAGTCATTGGGTTAAGAGCTTGCCTAGTGATTTTAACTTTTCAGAGGCGCAAAAATTAAGAGCTCTGAAATTGGCACCAAATGTTTATTTAGAACCTGATTTTTCATTTGTTAATTTTAAACATCTTCGTTATCTTTCCTTATATGGTAAATGCTTTGAAAGGCTACCTGAATGCATATGCTCTCTTTATAACTTGAAAAATTTGACTCTCAAGGATTGCCCTCACCTAAAAGAATTACCAAAAAACATAGCAAATCTTGTCAGTTTAGAGGAATTAGCAATATATGCAAGTGATCTCAGGGTGTTGCCTACGTCCCTTTGTGAACTCAAAGCCTTACGAAAGCTGTATCTCGAGAATTGCTCTAAATTTGAAGGGTTTCCACCCAATATGAGAAATCTTGTTAGTTTAGAAGAGCTAACAATCATGGAATGTGACAACCTCAAGACGTTGCCTTTGTCCTTTTGTCAGCTCAAGGCCTTGCGAGAACTCTATCTTAGTGGATGCTGTTCACTTGAAGAACTTCCACATGATATGGGAAACCTTGCAAATCTCCAAATCCTGAGAGTTCTTGATACTAATGTTCGCTCTTTGCCACCAACTTTAAATAAAATAATAAGAATGCTAGCATTAGAAGTAAGTCTTTACTGCAGAACAATAGGATGGTTGGAGCATTTTGCTGATCTAGAAGGAACACTCATCCTTTCAGGATTGAGTTGTGTGCACAGCTTAAAGGATGTCCATTGTGCTAATCTTGCAAGCATGCATCGCTTGCAACGCTTGATATTAGCATGGGTTGATGATCATATATTTCATATATGGGACAAGAATGTATTACATTTGTGCATTGATGGCGAAGGGGATGCAAGTTCTGAAATTGATTTGGATGATCAACCTTGTTCATTAATGGTTTGTCTCCAGCCTCATCCTAACCTTAAAGAGTTGAAGATAGAAGAGTATCCTGGACTTGCATTTCCAGATTGGATAAAAAATCCCACCTTATGCACGTCACTTAAAAGCATTGAATTAGTACGCTGCGAATTAATTACACTTCTTCCTTTTGGTAGCCTTGACAAACTGAAGCACCTCAAAATAGAAAAGTGCTATAGTTTGCAATTTATACATGAAGAATCCCTACCAGTATTACTTGAAGAGATTGAAATTTCAGATTGCCGAGGCTTAATATCTGTGACAGGAATAAAAAGGCTTAAATCTTTGGTCAAACTTGAGATCACCAGCTGTGGGGAACTACATTTGTTGGATCATTGTTGGTATCCAGAAGCATGTATTATTATTGTCTCCAAGTGTCCAAAATTAAGCAAATGGTGCTCAGAACACAACATTTACTACGAGGTACTTCATATTGTTTGTTACATTTTGGTGGGAAAATTAAACACACTATATCCATTAAATGTTTTTAAATCATACCATGGGGACGTACAATCGTGCAATTATCTGTATGCACGCTACTCAATACAAAAAAAGTAAAAAAAATTCCTGTGTTGTTTTCTGAAAAAGAAGAAAAAACTGCATCTGAGCCTTAAGGGTAATGTTAATGAACAAGGAAAAAAAAAAAAAGACTTTTCGTTGATTACTATGATCCTATTTTTATTTTATTTCTTCTTTTGCTCTTTCCTTTTGTAGGGCTCAAAATCGGAGGAGGCAGGTTCTAACCTTCACGAGCTTGAAATAAAACATTATATCGGCCATTTATTTCCAGACTGGATTGGAAATCCGACTATATGTGTAATACTTAAAAGTATTAAATTAATACAGTGTAAATTTATTACAATCCTTCCTTTTGGCAGCCTTGACAAACTGAAGTATTTAAGAATATCGGGGTGCTCTAGTTTGCAATTTATACATGAGGAGTCCCTACCATTAGCACTTGAAGAGATGGAAATTTCACATTGCCAAAGCTTAATATCTGTGTCAGGAATTAATAGGCTGAAATCTTTGGTCAAACTTGACATTACCGTCTGTAAGGAACTACGATTCTTGGATCATTGCCAGGACATGGAAATGTGTATTATAACTGTTTCTTGGTGCCCAAAATTAAGGGAGTGGTGCTCACAACATAACATTGACTACCACGAGGTACTTCGAATCATTTATCATATTTATGTGGGAAATTTATGTAGACTAATATAATCAACTTTTTAGGATATGATTCTTCTATTCGTGAAGAAAATAAGAATGAGAATATTTTTCATGATGCATTCCATTAAAGAGGATCCATATGTGGGTAAATGTGCCTATGATACTGTTAAATACTGGATGTAATAGATAATTAGATACGATAACTCATTGTGTTGCTAAGTCATACTGACTGGGGGTAAATGTATAGTATTGTATTTCCTCGGATGATATTTGTATAATAAGATCCCAACCTGGTTTACCTCTGTTCTACCCAGTACAAAAGAAATGGCCTGCCTTGGTTTCTGAAAAATCCTATTCGACCTTATCTGTTTTTAAGCCTTAATGAAACAGGTAAAAGAAATTTATGTTGATGTCCTATTTCTTTCCTTTTTTTTTCCTTTTGTAGGGCGCAGAATTGGATGATTGTGGGGCCAAATTGCTTCTTGATGTCAACGAATATTCTCTACAAGCTTTTTCTTCCTCGTCAGCTCGAGTACAATATCATCAAATCATAGTTAAATTAAAACAATTATTGAAGTTACTGCACTCAAGGATCTGGACCTTGTTGTGTGATGCAAACATGAGAAAGATGAATGACAATACAATGGAACTTTGGCTTGAGGAGCTATGCAAGCTTTGGTCTTGTACAGACCATGTCTTTGTTAAGTACATAGATGAAGTTCTACAGGAGCAAGTGAAAGCAACAGCTGTTTCTCCACCAATTTCTCATATAAGAGGGCTCATTGAGGTAAATATTTTTGTTGAATGATTGGCAAATTATTCAGATTGCATGAATATAGCAGCCACTTTATAAGTTATAACCTTCTTTCTAAGAACCTGTAGGCTGTAGGTATTAAAAGTGCTTGATAATTGTGCCATTCAAAAACATTAAGTTCAATTTCTACTTATGGAACATGACTTATAACTTAAATTTTTGTTGACACACAAAATTAGAAAATTCAAAATTTCCTTTCAATTATATTTAATTATAATGCTCTTTTGCACATTACATTTGCTTTCCATTTTTCTATAATAACACCTTAATTATATGCTAATATTATGAAGTATGCATCATTGACTATTCATTCAAAACTCCTTTGAACATTTAAATTCAGTTTACCTTAAGGACCAACGGTTTCCCTTGACCAAAGCACATGTCAGTCATTCTTACCATTGCATCTTCAATTTGCTATTTTGCATTTGGGAAGCCAATTCTATACTAATTGTGCAATTATAATTAATTGCGCAATTAATATATCCATGACACGCAGACACTAAAATATATAGTTAATCCTTTCAGAAGAATCGAGGACTGCCCATATACATTGCAATGAATTGAATTTGAAAGAAGCTATATATTATCAGTTATTATTATGGTTGTTCCTTAAGGAGTTTGGTAGCGGTTCCATTGTTTTGCACATAGAAAATAAGATGCTCTTAATTATGTTGCACGAGTGCAGGTGCGGGAATATGATATTTTTCAAAAACCTAGAACGCGATAGTATATATATAAAAAAAGAACTCACATTATTGAAACATATATTAATTTGCGCAATTAGATCCGCATCCGAAGCCCGCTACTTTTGAGGAATAGTGTGGCTGACAGGTGGGGCCCACTTGACAGGCTCGATTTTCTATGATGGTAGAAGCAAATTTCAAACACAAATAAATGAGAATGGTTACAGGGGATCTGATGTCTAAATTCGGCCATGTGGGTGGACCACGCGGTTTGTATAAATTTTCAGGATTTTTTTTGGTAGTTGAAACAAGGATCAAATACATTCGAAAAATAAATTATCGTAGACAATCGACACTTATTGACTCCCTCCCATGATATAAATAAATATTTATATCATCTAAATATTTCTTCAAAATTCACAAAATTGTGTTTTATCTTTTTAATTGTTTGAGCGCTTTCCTAAATTCATATTTGTATCTAATTTTTTATTATGAAAGCTTCAAATATTATAAGAAATCCAGCGATGCCTTTTTTTAAGTGCTCAAATTATTTTAGATGATTTTTTTATAATATATCTATATTATAAATAAAATCGGATTGCCCTGTCGGACTCTCATTTATCAAAATAATCCTCGACTCTCATGCATCTTTATTTATAATACTGATATATCATGCTAAAAAAATATCGCACAACATAACTAATTGATATGATCTTTTGAATGGATAAAATGTACCAAAATATCAAAAATAAAAAATAGATCGCGTAACGCACTAACCCACGCTAGTATATCAAAATATTTGATTTGTTTTTCTTTTTACCTTAACTAATGATTTTAAGTAGAAATCAGTTGATAGTTACTACATGAAGCTTCACCCGTCCAGATTATATCTATTATTTATTGAAAAGTTAATGAGACAATAATTTTCCTAATTCCCAATCAACAACTATCAGTACAAGTCTTTACTATGCAATTTTGCATCAAATAAACGATATAAACTCAGTCCTCAAATCAAAGCACATCTTTTGTCTTTCATATCTAATTAAAGCTTATCTAAGTAATCCAGGCTCCATTGACACCTGGTAATATCAAGTATGAAATTATGATCACATACTCGTACTTTAATTTCAGAAAATGTACATACATATACAACAAAAACCAACACATACAAGTTCAAATTGAAATTGTTCTTTGCTCTTTCTTCTGCAGCCTGATCTAGGTACATTAATTGATACAACATAAACAATACTTCAATAGCCAATAGCAGTGCAGTAGCTATAGCACATAAAGTACAAACTTTAACATAACAGTTCATTGATTAAGCTTGAAAGGGGTAGAATTATGTAGCATTACTCTGCACTATATAATTACAAACAAGAAAAAAGGGGATTAGTATGTGTTGCAGATTGGAGTTTCATCGACTTGCAATTAAGTAGAGAAATAGAAATTGTATCAAGCACGCATTCACTGAATCAGACAATGACACCACAAAGAAAAATCAAAACAAGCAGTGTGTGTATTTCATTTGCCTAATCAATCACATAATTAACTTCAGTTGAGCAAACAGATTAACAAATGTATCTATTTTGCCCCATTATATTTCATATTGATACAGCTGAAATGACCTTCCTTTTTCTAGTAAGCCATGCTCAAAACAAAAAAATAAAAGTAAAAAAGAAGAAAATTGATTCATACTCACTTTGTCCACCGCATTACCTTTTTCTGGTAAGCCATGCTCAGAAACAAAAAAGAAAACAAAGAAGAAAGCAGTGAGGTTTAGAAATCCATGCCCCATTATATTTCATACTCACCTCTTTATACCATAACTTTAGGAAATTGATTCATTATGCCCCAAAAAAAAAAAAAAATGCAACCAAATAGACCATGAGTTTTAGGCTCGTAGGCATCACGTTATTGATTAGGCCTAATAAACGGTGAGTTCTAGGCATCACAATTGCAACCAAATAAACAGTGAGTTCATACAAAACTATTGATCCATTACTGATTAGGCATCACAGAAAAGAAATTAGTCAAACTACCAATTCTCTGAGGCACTCTCACAAAGAGAAGTACAGAGGTGAGGTGAGAGTCGATGCAGCTGAGGTGAGAGGCATTTGGCTCACTGAGGTAACAGGCGAGACACAATGCCATTGAAGTGAGAGGTGATCGGGCTTAGCCCCGGGGCCGCTGAGACTGTGAGAAGGCGATTGGGCTCCGCCGCTCAGGTGAGAGAGAGAGAGACCTGAGAGGTGATGGAGAGTTGGAGAGGGATTAAGAGAGAGAGAGAGATGTGGGCTGCTGTGGTTAGTGCGGTGAGATTGAGAGATAGAGGTGAGAGGCCATGTCACCGAGGCGACGGAGAGAGAGGGGTTAATCCTAAACATAGCTCAAACGAATCATAACTGAATTCTGAACGTATCTGCGGCGTATCCTATCAAATCCTGACCGAATTCTCCGGTCAAACGCAATAAAATAACATAATACGTCACGTGGAGTATCAGGTCGCACGTGCATTCGTGTCAGATAAATATGTTTGGATGAGCATGGAATAAAGAATTTCGGTATGCGTGCTTATTCAAATTTTTTATTTTTATACCATGATTTTGTTAGTATAGGAATATGGTCCAAATTCCTTATTCTTGTGTTGTTTGGATTACACAAGAATAAGAATAAGCACGCATACCGAAATTCCTTATCTTATTCCTTATTCCATGCTCATCCAAACACACCCATAGGCTCTTAAGAATAGCGATTCATGATCTTAAGAGTAAAATTCTAATTATTTATTTTGATTTGTTTCATTTATTTTTCTCGCTATAAAATTTTATTTGAATATGTTTCAATAATTTTACCTACATGTAAAAGAGTAATATACCTCCAATCCAGGCTAAGGTTTGCCTATGCCAATTCTAGGTTCTAGTATAATGCTTAACATGTGATATATGTTTATGTTTAAACTAGCGCACTTGTAATTCACTTTCAGGTGCTTGATGGCGTGCTCAGTCGAATTCAGCAAATAAGAAGCAAATTTGATGAGAAAGATCGATCACTGCGACTCTTGGAGGAAGATATTGTCCTTTATGTATTGAGACCGTGTTATATTCTGATCGATGGATGTAAGTAACGAAGCAAAGTTCATGAAGTAATTTCAAGCACATTTTTTTTCAATATAGATGAAGATGAAGATAAATTGGCAAATAGTAGTGGTGGTAATATAATACTACTAGTTTATAGAATCATTTGTTCCTTCTATCTAATTTTCTCTGTCTTTCTAAAGGTGAAGGTAAGAAACAATTCTTGATCTAGTGACAAAGAACAACGCATTTTCAGTGGAGGTCGCAAATTCGAAATCCGACTTAAGGTCCTTTGTGACATTTAATTTCAAAATAAATTGAAATACCATCTTATCTAAGAAAAAAAGAAAAATTAAGGCGACCGCTTATGTGTTATTTATTTACTGCTATAATCACATTTGTGCTGTTTAATCTTTTGCATTAATTATTTTTTTAGACAGCAAGTTATAATAATTCTCCCACCTCGAGAGAGTAAGACAGGGGGAAGGTGCAACAGACCATTTTCCTCTATAGCCACTACACGGCAGCAGATCGAATTTGGTCCGTCAGATTTAACGTCGATGGGCAGATTTATACGGACAGCACGAATGTCGACATGTATTAATCTGATGCTGTGTAGAGAACAAAAATAAAGCGACAGGAAACCTATTGAGTACCAAGGTAGATACTTTGTTTTCGGTGTAGATATTGACAATACATAACCTAAGGTACAGAACCGTACACTTTCCAACTTTGGCAATGCCACTTGAGCTTATGGGATGTATAATGTATAATGTATTGTAATAAAAATTTAAACAACAGAATCGTTTGTAAAATATTAGTAGTAATAATAAGTTAAATGAACCAAGTTTTCTTAATGGTTTTTATTTCCTTTTTCCGTTTTCTAATACATAATGCCTAATGGTCCCCTCTCCCCTGCTATATATATGCAAAACCTAACTGACGTTGTGCAAGAAATAATTGGATACTGAGTAAAAACTAAAGAAATCTTCGGCTCATGGTTATATTATATCCAAAGCAAAAGCCCAAATGTCGAGCAACATTTGGGCTCACTGACAACGAGAATCACAGCAATGAAGAAATACTAGAGTCCAATATATTGGACGGATGGACTCCGTCCAATACGATTGTTTTCACATTTTTAAATTTCCAATAACCGATCCGAACCGTTCAATATATTCTCCATATTGAAAACTTATAAGAAACCAATTTTTATATTTTTTTCGAAATTTTTTACTATTTTTTTTGATATTTTAGAAAATCGTTGTTATTGGACGATCCATAATGTTTATATCATGAATTTTCAAAAATACCAAAAAAATAGTAAAAAAATTCAAAAAAATCTAAAAATTGGTTTCTTGTAAGTTTTCAATATGGAGAACATATTGAACGGTTCGGATCAGTCATTTGAAATTTAAAAATGTGAAAACGATCATATTAGACGGACCCATCCATCCTATATAAGACACTAGCATTTCTGGACCTTGTATTGACGGAGCGGGAACTAAAAAAATAAGTATAGGATGCGTTTGGATAGGTGTGGGAAGAAGGGAAGAAGGGAAGAAGTGAGAAGAAGTATTGAGAAATGTGTAACTTTGTGAAGAGTTTGGATTGTTTATAATTTTTTTTCTTCCCATCTTCCTTCTTCCTCTTCTTCTTCTCTCATCCAAACGCACCCATAGGGTTCAAGCTTCTTAAGTTTGCAAGGTAGTCATTCACTTCAATTCAAATATTCGCTTGTGGCAGCATTATATTTATGTTTTCCTCCATTTTAATGGAGGCGATCTCCTTCATTACGCAATTATAATCCAGATTTACAGACCATTAAGATCGTTAATTATCTTAGATCTTAGTTACACACACACAAAACATGCCAATCCAAATAGAAAGTTATGAAAAGAACACTGGAAAATATAACCTTGCACTTGCAGTTGCACCAGGAAGAGCTTAAGCATTGTGATTTGTCATTTGTGAGAGAGACTGAGAATGAGAGGCACGGTTATATATATACAAAAACAAAAAATGAATTACCACTAACAAAGACCATTATACCCCTCACTCTAGACTCATTGCCATCTAATCTAACAAAAAAAATCAAAATTTCATTCTTCCGAAACCTAATTCCCAGAAAAATTGACATTGATGGTGAAAAACAAAAATGAAGAAGTAAGCTACCACCTGAGAGCTCACCTGAGCTGGATCCAGGATCCAGCGGCTTGGCCAATTAACAAACATCTTAGCTTCGTTTTCTGAGAACCACCTCCGTATCCAAGCCAAAGGCATCGACTTTCTCTGTACTAACCAGATCAGACTGTTTAAACAAGCCCACCAATCCATCCACCCCCAACAGATCATTCGCCGAGTACTTGTCGCCTCGCCGGTGAAGCGCCACGTGGATCACCGCCACTCCTCCCGGCTTCAGCGTCCTCTCCATCTCCGCCACAAATCTGTCCGGATAGAGCGCGTGGTCGAACACATTGGAGAATTCGAAATCGAAGGAATTGGGCTCGAAGGGTTGCTTGTGGAAGTCTCCTTTGACGACCAGCGGAGGCGACGGGACCAGATCCATGCCCACGGAATTCACCACGCCCACCTTCTTCAAGGCCGCGACTTCCTGGCCGAGGCGCGCGCCGACGCAGAGCGCACGCGAGGAGTTGGCGAGGAGGTGGCGCGACTGCAGGCGGGAGAAGATCTGGGAGAAGACGACCACCTTGCGATCCCAGTCGCGCGTGGCCCACAGTTGGCGGAGGCGTGGATCGAGGGTTTTGTTGAGCTGGAGCTTCAAGTACTCGTCGTAGGAGGGGAAGACGCGGCGGATTCGGATGAAAGGAGAGGAGGCGGAGGCGGAGGATATTGGGGGGGAGAAGGAAATTGAGGTGGCGGAGGGGCGGGAGTGGAGGACGATGAAGAAGAGGAGGGAGAGAGGGAGGAGGAGGAGGAAGGGTTTCAACAGAGGAGGCTTCTGATTCTCTCCTGCCATGGCGAAGGCGAAAGAAGAGAGGAGCGAAAAAGTTTGTGTGAAAGGAAAGGAAAGGTGATGCTTTTTTTGGATGATGGGAAAAGGTTCTTGAATCGTCTCGTCTCTCTCTGTTCAGTGCGATGGTGTGAATTCTCTCTGTCTCCTGGGTCCCTGATTCTTGCTTTTTTTTTAGTGATTCGCCAAGCGATGTGGATCCCATTTGTCAGATTAGAGCCTCACGGGTGTGCTTAATTTGATGTCAGTGATATTGGGAAGAGGTAAAAAAGACGAATGTCGTTTACTCTGCGCGCTGCGGGCCCATCTGCGTTGTCTCCTCTCCTGTCCATACTTAATATAAATATACATCTTCTTTTTCTTCTTACTTTAACCCTCCAGTTTGTTACAACTGCACAAATGTGAAGTAACTAACTCCTGCGTGTCAGTCGAGTTCTTATGCGGCCTACAAGTTGGAGAGAGTGTATCTACAGTATAATATAATCCGCATAAATTTTTTGCGCGGATTTTAAAGTCAAGCACATGCTCAAACACTAAAAGCAGATCCTATCCGTTGTGTTTTTTAAGTTTTTAATCTAAACCGTTTATCCTATTTGTTGCGTAGCTTCGGTTTCTTCTCCGTTTTAACTTTCTCATTTACTATCTCGGTGCCTCTTCAGTCTTTTTCTTTTAATTCTCAATTTTTCTTCTTAATTCTTCATTTCCTCATTTTGTTTCTCGTGGAGACAGAAACAACAGTGGGATAGAGTCATAGAGAGAGAACTAGCGATGGCGAAAACGGAAGGAAGGAACACAGAGGAAGGCATGCCTTCAGTAGACCCGACTACGGTTCCTCAGCAATTGTTTCTCCGAGCCTTTTGCTCCGGTGTCGACCTCACCGCCATCCAGCCCATCATAAAGGCTGACGTCAAGGATCCCCTCTCCTCTCTATTCCATCTCCACTGTCGATCAAATCTTACTCAATCGCTGCTTACCCATCTCCAATTTCACACCTCAGCCATCCACTTCCCAATCCCAACAGCGGTCACCTCTCCGTCTTGAACTTCGCCAATCACATTCCAATCCCAAACTCCAGTACTCTTTCTCTCTCTTTCCTTCTCTCTCTATTGCTCTATTTTTATACTAATTTTGAAAAACAATCAATATGAACCAATATTTGTGAAATTGCAGGGGGAGGTATACAAACTGTTGCTGATTACTAAAGTCTGTAGATTCAGAAAAATAGTTTTTTTGAGTCGTTAACTATTTTTGGCATTAGTCATGATATTGTGCTCAGTTTAGTTATCAACACTTACAATTTAACTTGAATTAATACAGTTATATATCTGAGAACTCTTTAATCTGTTTGAATTAAAAATAATGATTTCATTGTTGATTGTTGAAATCCTTCTTAGCATGCCTTAGTTTACAATGGTGAATTGCTGGATATTTAACAAGTGTTGTGAGCATAAAGAACCGAAGGTTTCAGAAACTGATTTAGTGATTATACCAGATTTAACAAGTAATCATGGTAGACCTTGATGACTGTCGTGATGCATTTTCTACAAAATTAAACTCCTATTTTCAAATGTTATTTATTCTTCTTATGTTTAGTGATTTTTTTTACAATTTTACATATTTTGACTTAGAGGTGGGTGTTCAAGATCATGGGCTTCATGTTAGTGACATTACAACAGTTGTCAGGTACAATTTTCCTTGCCTCGCCGTTCATGTGTTTATTCATCTAATTTGATTGATTAATTTTTTTCTATTTGCTTTCTTTTTTATTTGTATAATATTTCCTTTTAATCACAAATATTTTTATTGGATTTGAAGTCTATTAGAAATTAGGGGCTGATAAGTAATGTTATAAATATGAACATTGAAAGAATTAGAGTATGATAAAATAATAAACTATGTATTTGAGCTATATATAATATTTTTCCGATTAATAGTGCTATTGTTATAAGCGGTAACAAGAAATGGATATGTAAAAAGTGAAACTTTGTGAGCAATTCTTCTTCTTCCCTTTTTTTTTGTCTACGTTATTCATCTTTTAATTTCAAATCTGAATTGAGACTAAGTACGATTGGGCTATATTTTTACAAGGTTTATAACATTTTGTTGTTCCTTGATATTTCCTTTCAATTTCAGATCAGAACTGAGGACTAAGGGAAGCAACATCGACTGCAGGAGCATCTTTGCTTCAACCTCTTGCAGACTATCATTTTCTTAGAGAAGTAAAATTTATAAGGACAATCGAACTGTTCTGACATAAGGAGGCCTTTGGATTTTAATGAATTTTTATGACTTTTACTACAACTGGTGATTGAAGATTAACCCGTATGTTTTTTTTTTATTAGGTGTGGACCTTGTGGTACCTTCTATTTAAATTCTACCAGATACATATCAGTGAGGGTTTATGATTTTTTTCTTAATAGACAATCAATACTAGATAGTGTTTATTTATTCACTATTAATCAATATGAAGAACCTCACTGATGGCAAAGTTGCGATATATGAACCTGACATTGGTTTAGTTAATTAAACACCCATATTGAAATTTAAAAATATAGACCAGCCTATATTTTGTGGCGTATTCATATATACCTTTGTATGTGTCAGATTATACTAGACCGGTGAAAACCCGTTATGTCAGAGAAAGGGCAATCGTCTAGGTGTGTTAAGATGTACGAGCTCAAGTTGGCAAATCCTAAGAGAGAAGGACGCAGAGTGAAGTGATGAAAGTACAAACTACGAGAGAGAGATTCGTGCAAATAAGAGTTTTGGCGTTCAATTTGGTGCAAACGGAGATGAGACCATGAGTGCGAAGAGAGGTGCGAACGGAGAATTACACAGAAGGAGACGGAAATTTTAATGAAAACGGAGAATCAAATAGCAATCAGCGCCATAATCCGATCCACTCATCTAAATTTGGTGCACGATTTTTAAAGAGATCCAAAGGCTCAGAAATTCAGTGTAGGAGGACTCAATACTCCAGAGTGTAGTATATCATTCCTCTATAAAGTCTAGAATATGTTTATGAGTTCAATTATTCAAAACGATTGGATTGTACATTGTAATTTTCATATAATATGCAGCTTATACAGATTCTAAGTATATTTGAGCATTTCAAGCGATTTTGCATTCATTTTAAGTCATTTGATCACAATAATGTATATTTAAGCTCTTTATATTGTCTAGAGTATGTTTATTGTCACACCCCAAACCAAGCCGCAATCTGGGGAGAACAACCCCGCCACGTATGCGTAATCTGCTGCGCACACGTAAGGCTATAAAACAGTGTCACAGATACAAATATCACAAATAAATAATCACATGATAATGGCATAGTTTGTTCATACAACAAAAGAGACTGGTAAATATACACACATCAAAATCTCCAGTCATCATACAAACAAAACATAAATAATAATGCACAGCGGATAGATACTATTCCAGCTCGGCTTGGTCTTCTGGCAAAAACTCCTCTACTAAGTCTACCAAACCTGAACCTGCGCCACAAGCAATTATGTGGGCTGAGTACGCGAATACTCAGTGGTGGAGCAAGGGTAACCCTAAGGCTTTGGTTAAAAACTAGTTAGGAACTACACCATACTCAAGTTGGATCAATTTAATTCCTATATTATAATTTCTAAGTGTGAGTATAATTTAATGATATTACTAATCCACACATAATGACATGCCAAAGTAAAATCTGAAAAGTATCTGGAGAAGCGGATAATAATAACATAGGAATATACGTAGTTCATATAATAATACGAGAGTGAAGCACCCGCACTCAATGGTCAAATCATAAGTCACACAAAAATCCAGAATCAACTCACTAGTCCCAATATATATATATATGACATGAACCGTGCCTACAGATCAACCTAACGCATAGATGCTCGACAACTCATAGGTGCCCCGTTCCCACATCCCCGCTAAAGGAGTGGGCAGTAATACTCGATACCGGTAAACTGAACGCATGGGGGTCGAGAGGCAGTCTGGTATAATGACACACGCAGGACCCTAAGGTCGTGGGTTCAAGTCAAGCCAAAGGAATATACTAACACAAGTCAAATGGATATAATAATACAAATAACCATCAAGTGACCGCAGTACCGCCTGACGGTCGGTCTGCTGAGTGATCATCAGAAACGCGTTGCTCGAGATCGCTATCATAAGGAGCCCACCGGCAATGGCTGAGGTACCACTCCCGATAATGGAGATCGCGTGCAAAACGCTCTTATCTCACTCGGTCTCACTATCCTGATCCGCACCAAATGCAAGTGTTGATTTAAGGCACTTTTAAGTTTGTTACTCACTTTATTAATATGAATGCATAACCTATATATATGCAGAACTAATCTTTAATGATATGCTCTTAACTGTTTACTTAATGTAGATGACATGATATGCACACATTTAATTAGTGATCTAATTACTAACTAAGAATTAAACAAAACCTAAGGCATCCATATTAGTCATAAAAAGACAATCCACACCTGGAAAAGTCTAAGAAGGCGTGACTACTCCTCCTGATGGTCGGTGGTGTCCTGTCCTGCGTCACCGGCCTCGTACTCTGGGTAGTACTCGTCTGCTACTCCGGAGTAGTCCTCGTGCTCACCTAACGAAGATCGACTAATCAGAAAGGAAACTAAGACTTAACACTCATTCTAACGATCACTAAAGTTAACCCTCTTTTGTATTGAGATTCTAACTACTTGGATTAAGGATTTGGATTATCTGAAAAGAGGATTCTGTTTTAAAATATATTATTAATCTAGAAAAAGTATTTTATAAAATTTTGACGGAGTTCCATTTAGAAAACAGTGTGAAGGAAGTCGTTCTGACGTATTCCTACAGTCCATTCTACGCGTTATAGACGTAGATAGAAACTTACGAAATCCTTTAACAATTTAAATTGTGGATTAACACTTTTAGTCAATTAATAAATGAAACTCAAAAAGTATACAAATATAATATAAATAAATGAATCTCAAATGTCATTAGAAATAAATTAACTAAAATTATATTAAGTAGAGAATAGATAAATCTACAAATGATAATTAATTACTGTGTTTAATGTTTTAACGTGTTGGTGTTTTAATGTGTTTGGGATCATACGAGTCCAGATAGTTGTTTCCATTGTATCTGTATTTTCAGAATTATTTCTGGACTATTTAAAATCCTATCCCATCTTTAAGTTTATGTATTAATCCGATTTTTAATTTAGGCAACTCTTTTTAATTCGGGTCTCAACCTTTTCTCGGTCCACTAAGCTAATATCAACTAGTATACCATTTTCTCACTTTCAAGTTAATCCCATTTTATTAACTTAATTACTTCTCTAATTAACTCTGCAATTTTAATTCTGGACCTGGCCCAGTCCAGAAAACAAATCATTTCAACAGTGGAGAAATGGGCCTAACCACAGAGCCCAACAACACAGGGCCAGCACGCACAGCCCAGCGAGAAACACACACAAGGCCCAGGTGGGAAATAAGGGGCCCACCTGGCGTCTTAACGGATCCAGACCCAAGGACCATGGGTTTCGGGGGTCAAATCCGAACCCACTGCATCAAAATGGGATCCGACCCGCCACGCTAGAAAATTTTCATAAGCAACCTTAGATCTATTTTATTTACACAGATTTTACAGTAAGGACCTTAACAACAGAATAAATTATGATAAGGTCCTCAAGCAGTTTAAAGATTATTGCAGAAAGGTCCTAAACTCGGAAAGCTTTACAGATCAGTCCCTGGCACCACAAAATAGTGTACCAGACACATGGCAGAGCCGTACCAAACTGGTACCATGCTCGTACCAGCCACTTAAGGCCTTACTTAACACATAACAAGCAACACAGAGAGAGATCAGCCAGGTAGCAGGCCTGTACCAGCCTGATAACCAAGCTGAGAGCATCACAACACACAAACAGACAAATTTATCACAAGTGCATGCCTCAAACAAGCGTTCACAGAAGCAAATCAGTTAAGCACAACACAGATCAAAGAGGCAATGCACATTTGAGCATTCATATTGAATCAATCAGATGGCAATTAACAAACAGATCAAAAGAGGGAGGCAATGCATATTTTCCACATTTCAGAGCAAGTCATTCAACCCAGATCTCAAGCAAAGCAGTTCACGAAGCAATTCAAGCCTGCCCCTCGAGCAACACAGCACAACACAGAAAGGAAAGAGAGGAAGTTGGTTACCAAACAGAGATAGCTCAGGAAGAGGAGGGAGGAGCAAGGCTGCTGCTGCTGCTGACAGTTGCCACAAGTCAAGCTATTGCTGTCACTGCCGTCAAGCCAACGCTAAGCACCAGCCATCGACCTTCATGGTTGCTCAGCACAATACACAAAGGAATAGAGAGAGAGAGAAAGAGTGAGTGGGTAAGAGGAGGAACTAAGAGCAGTGAGAGGGAGAGGTCTCAAGTGCCAGTGAGTGAAAGAGAGAGGCAGTGAGGAGTGAGTGTCGGCTAGGGTTTCCTCTGGGGAGAGAGGAAGGAGACAGGGGTTTTATAGGCTAGAGAAGAGAGTGTGGTGGGTTCCAGTGGGACTCGATCGGATTGGAGAAGAAGAGGAGGAGGGAGGGGCCCTGATGCTGAGTCGAGAGATGAGATTGGGAAGGAGTGGGGACCTTCGATGCCATTGGGGAGAAAGCGAGAGAGAGGGAGTATGGGTCTGGTGGGGTTTTGCCATAGTCAACCGAGAGAGAGAGAGAGTGTGTCAGGAAGGGACCCTGTGGGTTCCGCCATTGGCGACAGAGGAGAGGCGACCAAGTCGAGAAGAGAGGTGGGGCGAGTGGGGACGACGAGTTCTGTCGGAGCAAAGAGAAGAGAAAGAGAGGAGAAGAGAAAAAGGAGAGAAGAGGAGATGATCCAACGGCTCAGAAAAATCCAGTGAAAATCAACTTGATCAGACGGTCCAGAACAGATGAAATTGAAGGAATTTGAAAACTGATTTAATTGATCAGTGAAACTTAGCTTTTAATCTAATTTTAATCCACATAAATTCCATGAATCTGATATTTGAACCTTTGTTAATTAAATTTATTTGTTTGCTTGAAGTTTTACTAGATTTCACGATTTAATTAATATTTTGAAACTAGATTTTTGAGAATTTCTTTGTTAATAACATATTAGTCATTAATTTTAATAATTTTAATTATTTCAGAATTTAACTATCAGTTTTAAACTTAAGTTTTATTTTATAATTTTACGGGTTTTCACAGCCTACCCCCCTTAAAAGATGTTTCGTCCCCGAAACGAAAACAAAAGAAAGAAGAGCTAACCTGAAGAGTTAAACAACTCAGGAAACTGCTCAAGCATTTCAGTCTCGAGCTCCCAAGTCGCCTCGCGAGGAGTGTGGTGCTCCCACTGTACCAGAACATGTCGGATAGTGCGGCGACGAAGTCTGGTCTCCTTCGCGTCAAGAATCCTTAGCGGTTTCTCCCTGTACGTCAAGTCCCGCTCAACATGCAAGGACTCTTCTTTTGGCACATGGGATTCACTAGGAATGTACCGCCGAAGTTGAGAGACATGAAAAACATTATGCACACCTGCTAGGGAATCTGGAAGAGCAAGTTGGTAAGCAACAGGTCCAACTCGCTTTGCGACCACAAAAGGTCCAATGTAACGGGGTGCAAGTTTTCCTTTTACGCCAAAACGAACAACTCCTTTTCTGGGTGAAACCCGAAGTAAAGCTTCTTCACCAACTTCAAACTTCAAGTCTCGCCTTTTTGGATCGGCGTATTTCTTTTGTCTGTCTTGAGCAGCTTTCAACCGCTCATGCACTATCTTTAATGTCTCAACACTTTCCTCAATCATCTGTGGTCCAGTAGGTCGGTAAGTACCTGTAGGTCCCCAACAAACTGGCGTCCTGCACCGCTGACCATAAAGCGCTTCAAAAGGTGCCATACCAATACTAGAGTGATAGCTGTTATTATAGGCAAACTCGGCTAGATACAAATGATCTGACCAATCTCCGCCCATTGTGAGAGCACAAGATCTCAACATATCCTCTAGTGTCTGAATGGTGCGCTCGGACTGTCCATCTGTCTGTGGGTGATGAGCAGTACCAAAGGTCACGGTTGTTCCTAGAGCATTCTGAAACTGCTTCCAGAAACGAGAAGTAAAGCGAGGGTCACGGTCTGATATGATCTCAACTGGCGATCCATGTAACCTGTGCTGATTCTGCATATACAAGAATGCCATATGTTCTCCTGTGAGACCGTATCGAAAAGGTATGAAGTGAGCTACCTTTGTAAGAGTATCCACAATGACCCAAATTGCATCATGCTTTCTCTTCGTCTTTGGCAAACCAGTAACAAAGTCCATAGTGATCCTGTCAAATTTCTTTTCAGCAATCTGCAATGGATGAAGTAGACCTGGGGGTCTTTTTCGGTCTGCCTTGACTTTTTGACACACTAGACACTTGGCTACAAATCGCGCAACTTCACGGCGCATATTTCTCCACCAAAAGTAACCCTTCAGATCTCTGTACATCTTGGTTTCACCTGGGTGGATTGTGTAACCAGATTCGTGTGCTTCAGACAAGATCTTATTCTTTATCTCTTGATTGTCCGGGACACAGACCCGATTTTGGAATCTCAAAACTCCATCTTCATCAATTTGGAACGGAGTTTCTTGTCCAGACTTCACCAATTCTCGAGTCTTTTCAAGACCCGCATCATCTTTCTGAGCTTCTTTGATCTCATCAATCAGAGTCGGCTTCACAACCAAACTCGAGATCAGACTTGTATCAGACACTTGTTTAGTTTCTTCGTGTGGGGTTACCCACAACTCCAAGCGTCTCATATCTTCTAGCAGTTCATGCTGTTGTGTGATCAAAGTAGCCAAATTTCCATGGTTCTTTCGGCTCAAAGCATCAGCCACCACGTTTGACTTTCCTGGATGATACATAAGTTCCAAGTCATAATCTTTCATCAATTCTAACCACCTGCGCTGTCTCAAGTTCAATTCCTTCTGAGTGAACACATATTTCAAGCTTTGGTGGTCAGTGAAGATTTTGCACTTTTCTCCATAGAGATAATGGCGCCAAATTTTCAAAGCAAAGATCACGGCTGCCAATTCTAGGTCGTGAGTGGTGTAATTCTTTTCATGTGGTCTCAACTGTCTGGATGCATATGCAATAACATGATCATCCTGCATCAATACACATCCAAGCCCATAACGGGAAGCATCGGTGTTAACCACATAGCCAGCTCCAGGTACTGGCATTGCCAAAACAGGCGCAGTTACAAGTCGACTTTTGAGCTCTTCAAAACTCTTTTGTCTTGCTGGAGTCCACTCAAATTTAACTCCCTTATGAAGTAACTGTGTCATAGGGAGAGCAATTCGGGAAAAGCCTTCAACAAACCTTCTATAATAACCTGCTAATCCCAGAAAACTGCGAACCTCGGTCACTGTTGTAGGTGGCTTCCACTCAGTTATTGCAACTACTTTCTGTGGGTCCACGGCTAAACCATCCTTGGAGATGATGTGACCAAGGAACGAAATCTGTTCTAACCAGAACTCACACTTGGAGAACTTGGCATATAGCTGATGCTCACGAAGTCGCTGTAAAGCCAACCTCAGATGATGTTCATGTTCCTCTGCATTCTTAGAATAGATCAGAATATCATCAATGAACACCACAACAAAAGAATCCAAGTAATCCTCAAAAACACGATTCATCAAGTTCATAAAATATGCAGGGGCGTTCGTCAGTCCAAAAGACATGACTAGAAATTCATAATGCCCGTAGCGTGTGCGGAAGGCGGTTTTTGGAACATCACTTGGCCTAATCCGCAACTGATGGTACCCAGATCTAAGATCAATCTTGGAATACACCTGAGAACCCTGAAGCTGATCAAACAAATCATCAATCCTGGGTAACGGGTATCTGTTGGGTACAGTGACCTTGTTTAACTCCCTGTAATCAATGCATAGGCGGAGAGTTCCATCCTTCTTGCGCACAAAGAGAACAGGGGCTCCCCACGGAGAAGTACTCGGTCTGATGAATCCTTTGTCTAGAAGTTCCTCCAATTGACTTTTGAGCTCCTTAAGTTCAGCTGGAGCCATTCTGTATGGAGCCTTTGCCATCGGTGTCGTCCCTGGTTATTCACATAATATACGCATTTTATAATTTCTGAGTATATTTGAGCATTTTAAAAGATTTTGTATTCTTTTTATGTCATTTGACCACAGTAATCTATATTTATGATCTTTATATAGTTAAGAATATGTTTCTGAACTAAGTTATTCAAAACGATTGGATTATACATTGTAATTGCGTACATAATGTGCAGATTTTAAAGATTCTGAGTATATTGGAGTATTTGAAGCGATTTTGCATTCATTTTAAGTTATTTGATCACAATAATCTAAATTTAAGCTCTTTATATAGTCTAAATATGTTTACGAGATCAATTATTCAAAACGATTGGATTATACATTGTAATTATTCACATAATGTGCATATTATACAGATTCTATGTTTATTTGAGCATTTCAATTAATTTTGCATTTACTTTAAGTTATGTGATGACAATATTCTATATTTAAACTCTTTATATACTCTAGAATATATTTATGAGATCACACATTCAATATGATTGGATTATACATTGTAACTATTCACATAATATGCAGATTTTACAGATTCTGAGTATATTTAAGCATTTCAAGCGATTTTGCATTCACTTTTAAGTCATTTGACGACAATAATCTATATTTATGATCTTTATATAGTTTATAATATGTTTATGATCTCATTTGTTCATAAGAATTGGATTATAAATTGTAATATATCACATAATGTGCAGATTTTATAGATTCTGAGTATATTTGAGCATTTCAAGCTATTTTGCATTCATTTTAAGCGATTTGATCACAAAAATATTATTTAAACTCTTTATTTTTTTCTAGAATATGTTTATGATATAACTAAGTCAAAACTATTGGATTATACATTGTAATTATGAACATAATGTGCAGATTTGAAAGATTCTGAGTATATTTGAGCATTTCAAGTGATTTTGCATTCATTTTAATTCATTTGATGTCAATAATCTATATCGAACCTCTTTAGATAGTTTATAATATGGTTATGAACTCAATTATTTAAAACGATTGGATTATACATTGTAATTACGCACATAATTTGCAAATTTTACAGATTCTGAGAATATTTGAATATTTCAAACGATTTTGCATTCATTTTAAGTCATCTGTTTAAAATAATCTATATTTAATCTCTTTTTATAAAGTCTCGAATATGTTTATGAACTCACTTATTTAAAAAGTTTGGTTTATACATTGTAATTATGCATAAAATTGTTCAGATTTTAAAGATTCTGAGTATATTTGAGCATTTCAAACGATTTTTGCATTCAATTTAAGACATTTGTTCACGCTAATCTATATTTGAGCTCTTAACAACGTCTAGAATATGTTTAAGAACACACTCATTCAAAATGAATGGATTATTCATTGTAATTACAAACATAATGTGCAGATTTTACATATTCTGTGTATATTTGGGTATTTCAAGTGATTTTGCATTAATTTTTATGTCATTTGATGACAATAATCTATAATAAAGCTCTTTGTAAAGTCTCGAATATGTTTATGAGCTCAATTATTCAAAACGATTAGATTGTACATTGTAATTATTCACATAATATGCAAATTATACAAATTCTAAATATATTTGAGCATTTCAAGCGATTTCGCATTCATTTTAAGTCATTTGATCACCATAATGTATATTTGAGCTCTTTATATAGGCTAAAATATTTTTATGATTTTATTTATTCAAAACGATTGGATTATATGTTGTAATTATGCACATAATGTTCAGATTTGAATGATTCTGAGTATATTTGGGCATTTCAAGCGATTTTGCATTCATTTTAATTCATTTGATGTCAATAATCTATATCGAACCTCTTTAGATAGTTTGGAATATGTTTATGAACTCAATTATTCAAAATGATTGGATTATACATTGTAATTACGCACATAATTTGCAAATTTTACAGATTCTGAGAATATTTGAATATTTCAAACGATTTTACATTCATTTTAAGTCATCTGTTCTCAATAATCTATATTTAAGCTCTCTTTATAAAGTCTCGAAAATGTTTATGAACTCACTTATTTAAATAGTTTGGTTTATACATTGTAATTATGCATAAAAATGTTCATATTTTAAAGATTCTGAGTATATTTGAGCATTTCAAACGATTTTTGCATTCAATTTAAGACATTTGTCCACGATAATCTATATTTAAGCTCTTAACATTGTCTAGAATATGTTTAAGAACACACTCATTCAAAACGAATGGATTATTCATTGTAACTACACACATAATGTGCAGATTTTACATATTTTGTGTATGTTTGGGTATTTCAAGCGATTTTGCATTCATTTTAAGTCATTTGATAACAATAATCGAAACTATTGGATTGTACATTGTAATTATTCACATAATATGCAGATTATACAGATTCGGAATATATTTGAGTATTTCAAACGATTTTTAATTCATTTTAAGTCATTTGATCACCATTATATATATATATATATAAGCTCTTTATATAGAATATGTTTATGATATCACTTATTCAAAACAATTGGATTATACATTGTAATTATGCACATAATGTTCAGATTTCAAAGATTCTGAGTATATTTGAGCATTTCAAGCGATTTTGTTTTAATTCTAAGTCATTTGATCACAGTAATATATATTTAAACTTTTGATATTGTTTAGAATATGTTTATGAGCTCAATTATTCAAAATGATTGGATTATACATTGTAATTATTCACAAATTGCGCAGATTTTACAGATTCTGAGTATATTTGAGCATTTGAAGCGATTATGCATTCATTTTAAGTCATTTGATCACAATAATCTATATTTATGCCCTTTATATAGTCTAGAATATATTTATGAGGTCATGTATTAAAAAAGATTGGTTTATACATTGTAATTATTCACATAATATGTAGATTTCACAAATTCTAAGTATATTTGAGCATTTTAAGCAATTTTGCATTCATTTTAAGTCATTTGATCACAATAATCTATATGCAAGCTATTTATATAGTTTAGAATATGTTTATGAACTCACTTATTCTAAACAATTGGATTATACATTCTAATTATTCTCATAATATACGGAGTTTACAATTTTTTAGTATATTTGAGCATTTCAAACGATTTTGTATTCATTTTAAGTTATTTGACTATAGTAATCAATATTTATGATCTTTATATTGTTTAGAATATATTTATAAACTAAGTTATTCAAAATGCTTGGATTATACATTGTAATCACGCACATAATGTGCAGGTTTTAAAGATTCTGAGTATATTGGAGTATTTCAAGCGATTTTCCATTCATTTTAAGTTATTTGATCAAAATAATCTATATTTAAGCTCTTTATATAGTCTATAATATGTTTTTGAGATTAATTATTCAAAACGATTGGATTATACATTGTAATTATTCAAAAAATGTGCATATTTTTACAGATTCTAAGTTTCTTTGAACATTTCAATCGATTTTCCATTCATTTTAAATCCTCCGATCACCATAATCTATATTTAAGCTGTTCATATAGTCTAGAATATGTTTATGAGCTCACATATTCAAAACAATTGGATTATACATTGTAATTATTCACATAATGTGCAGATTTTACCGATTCTTAGTATATTTAAGCATTTCAAGCAATTTTGCATTCATTTTAAATCATTTGATCACAATCATCTATATTTAAGATCTTTATATTGTCAAGAATATGTTTATGAACTCACTTATTCTAAACAATTGCATTATACATTGTAATTACGCACATAATATGTAGATTTTAAAGATTCTGAGTATATTTGAGCATTTCAAGCGAATCTATAATTAAGCTCTTTATAAAGTCTGGAATATATTTATGAGTTCAATTATTCAAAACGATTGGATTGTACATTGTAATTATTCACATAATATGTAGCTTTTACAGATTTTGAGTATATTTGAGAATTTCAAGCTATTTTGCTTTCATTTTAAGTCATTTGATCACAATAATGTATATTTAAGATTTTTATATTGTCTTGAATATGTTTATGATATCACTTATTCAGAACGATTGGATTATATATTGTAATTATGCAAATAATTTTCAGATTTTAATGATTCTGAGTATATTTGAGCATTTAAAGCGATTTTGCTTTCATTTTAAGTCATTTGATCACAATAATCTATATTTAAGCTCCTTATATAGTTTAGAATATATTTATGAACTCACTTATTCCAAACGATTGGATTATATAATGTAATTATTCACATAATATACGCATTTTACAATTTCTGAGTATATTTGAGCATTTCAAAAGATTTTGTATTCTTTTTATGTCATTTGACCACAGTAATCTATATTTATGATCTTTATATTGTTAAGAATATATTTCTGAACTAAGTTATTCAAAACGATTGGATTATACATTGTAATTGCTCACATAATGTGCACATTTTAAAGATTCTGAGTATATTGGAGCATTTCAAGCTATTTTGCATTCATTGTAAGTTATTTGATTACAATAATCTAAATTTAAGCTCTTTATATAGTCTAAATATGTTTAGGAGCTCAATTATTCAAAAGGATTGGATTATACAATGTAATTATTCACATAATGTGCATATTATACAGATTCTAAGTTTATGTGATCATTTCAATTAATTTTGCATTCATTTTAAGTTATGTGATGACAATATTCTATACTTAAGCTCTTTATATACTCTAGAATATATTTATGAGCTCACATATTCAATACGATTGGAATAAACATTGTAATTATTCACATAATGTGCAGATTTTAAAGATTCTGAGTATATTTAAGCATTTCAAATGATTTTGCATTCACTTTAAGTCATTTGATGATAATAATCTATATTTATGATCTTTATATAGTTTATAATGTGTTTATAATCTCATTTGTTCGAAAAGATTGG
Source organism: Rhynchospora pubera (assembly GCA_028095005.1). Taxonomy (NCBI): domain Eukaryota; kingdom Viridiplantae; phylum Streptophyta; class Magnoliopsida; order Poales; family Cyperaceae; genus Rhynchospora; species Rhynchospora pubera. The sequence goes on along the minus strand of CM051461.1, from coordinate 65,995,770 downwards.
ATTATACATTATAATTATTCACATAATTTGCTGATTTTACACATTCTGAGTATATTTGAGCATTTCAAGCGATTTTGAATTCATTTTAAGTCATTTGATCACAGTAATCTATATTGATACTCTTTATATGGTCTAGAATATGTTTACGAACTCACTTATTCATAAGAATTGTATTATACATTGTAATATATCACATAATGTGCAGATTTTATAGATTCCGAGTATATTTGAGCATTTCAAGCTATTTTGCATTCATTTTAAGTGATTTGATCACAAATATATATTTAAGCTCTCTTTATTTTTTTCTAAAATATGTTTATGATATAACTTACTCAAAACTATTGGATTATACATTGTAATTATGAACATAATGTGCAGATTTCAAAGATTCTGAGTTTATTTGAGCATTTCAAGAGATTTTTCATTCATTTTAATTCATTTTGATGCCAATAATCTATATCAAACCTCTTTAGATAGTTTAGAATATGTTTATGAACTCAATTATTCAAAATGATTGGATTATACATTGTAATTACGCACATAATTTGCAAATTTTACAAATTCTGAGAATATTTGAATATTTCAAGCGATTTTACATTCATTTTAAGTCAATTGTTCACAATAATCTATATTTAAGCTCTCTTTATAAAGTCTCGAATATGCTTATGAACTCACTTATTTAAAAATATTGGATTATACATTGTAATTATGTACAAAATGTTCAGATTTTAAAGATTCTTAGTATATTTGAGCATTTCAAACGATTTTTGCATTCAATTTAAGACATTTGTTCACGATAATCTATATTTGAGCTCTTAAAAAAGTCTAGAATATGTTTAAGAACACACTCATTCAAAACGAATGGATTATATATTGTAATTACAAACATAATGTGCAGATTTTACATATTCTGTGTATATTTGGGTATTTCAAGCGATTTTGCATTAATTTCTAAGTCATTTGATAACAATAATCTATAATAAAGCTCTTTGTAAAGTCTCGAATATGTTTATGTGCTTAATTATTCAAAACGATTGGATTGTATATTGTAATTATTCACATAATATGCAGATTATAGAGATTCTAAATATATTTGAGCATTTCAAGCGATTTTGCATTCATTTTAAGTCATTTGATCACCATAATGTATATTTAAGCTCTTTATATAGTCTAGAATATATTTACGATGTCACTTATTCAAAACAATAGGATTATACATTGTAATTATGCGCATAATGTTCAGATTTGAAAGATTGAGTATATTTGAGTATTTCAAGCGATTTTGCATTCATTTTTATTTATTTGAGGTCAATAGTCTATTGAACCTCTTTATATAGTCTAGAATATGTTTATGAACTCAATTATTCAAAACGATTGGATTATACATTGTAATTACGCACATAATTTGCAAATTTTACAGATTCTGTGAATATTTGAATATTTCAAACGATTTTACATTCATTTTAAGTAATCTGTTCACAATAATCTATATTTAAGCTCTATTTATAAAGTCTCGTCTATGTTTTTGAACTCGCTTATTTAAAAAGTTTGGTTTATACATTGTAATTATGCATAAAAATGTTCAGATTTTAAGGATTCTGAGTATATTTGAGCATTTCAAGCGATTTTTGCATTCAATTTAAGACATTTGTTCGCGATACTCTATATTTAAGCTCTTAACATTGTCTAGAATATGTTTAAGAACACTCTCATTCAAAACGAATGGATTATTCATTGTAACTACATACATAATGTGCAGATTTTACATATTCTGTGTATGTTTGGGTATTTCAATCGATTTTGCATTCATTTTAAGTCATTTGATAACAATAATCGAAACTATTGGATTGTACATTGTAATTATTCATATAATATGCAGATTATACAGATTCGGAATATATTTGAGTATTTCAAGCTATTTTGAGTTTATTTTAAGTCATTTGATCACCATAATGTATATTTAAGCTCTTTATATAGTCTAGAATATATTTATAATATTACTTATTCAAAACAATAGGATTATACATTGTAATTATGCACATAATGTTCAGATTTGAAAGATTATGAGTATATTTGAGTATTTCAAGCGATTTTGTATTCATTTTTATTTATTTGAGATCAATAGTCTATATTGAACCTCTTTATATAGTCTAGAATATGTCTATGAACTCAATTATTCAAAACGATTGGATTATACATTGTAATTACGCACATAATTTGCAAATTTTACAGATTCTGAGAATATTTGAATATTTCAAACGATTTTACATTCATTTTAAATCATCTGTTCACAATAATCTATATTTAAGCTCTCTTTATAAAGTCTCGAATATGTTTATGGACTCACTTATTTAAAAAGTTTGGTTTATACATTGTAATTATGCATAAGATTTTAAAGATTCTGAGCATATTTGAGCATTTCAAGCGATTTCTGCATTCAATTTAAGACACTTGTTCACGATAATCTATATTTAAGCTCTTAACAACGTCTAGAATATGTTTAAGAACACACTCATTCAAAACGAATGAATTCTTCATTGTAATTACACACATAATGTGCAGATTTTACCTATTCTGTGTATATTTGGGTATTTCAAGCGATTTTGCATTCATTTTAAGTCATTTGATAACAATAATCTATAATAAAGCTCTTCGTAAAGTCTCGAATATGTTTTTGAGCTTAATTATTCAAAACTATTGGATTGTACATTGTAATTATTAACATAATATGCAGATTATACAGATTCGGAATATATTTGAGTATTTCAAGAGATTTTGAATTCATTTTGAGTAATTTGATCAACATAATATATATATAAGCTCTTTATATAGTCTAGAATATATTTATGATATCACTTATTCAAAACAATTGGATTATACATTGTAATTATTCACATAATATTCAGATTTGAAAGATTCTGAGTATATTTGAGCATTTCAAGCGATTTTGCTTTAATTCTAAGTCATTTGATCACAATAATCTATATTTAAACATTTTATATTGTGTAGAATATGTTTATGAGCTCAATTATTCAAAACGATTGGATTATACATTGTAATTATTCACATATTGTGCAGATTTTACAGATTCTGAGTATATTTGAGCATTTGAAGCGATTTTGCATTCATTTTAAGTCATTTGATCACAATAATCTATATTTATGCCCTTTATATAGTCTAGAGTATGTTTGTGAGGTCAAGTATTAAAAAAGATTGGTTGATACATTGTAATTATTCACATAATGTGCAGATTTCACAGATTCTAAGTATATTTGAGCATTTGAAGAGATTTTTGCATTCAATTTAAGACATTTGTTCACGATAATCTATATTTGAGCTCTTAACATTGTCTAGAAAATGTTTAAGAACACACTCATTCAAAACGAATGAATTATTCATTGTAATTACACACATAATGTGCAGATTTTACATATTCTGTGTATATTTGAGAATTTGAAGCGATTTTGCATTCATTTTAAGTCATTTTATCACAATAATGTATATTTAAGCTTTTTATATTGTCTAGAATATATGTTTATGATATCACTTATTCAAAACGATTGGATTATATATTGTAATTATGCAAATAATTTTCAGATTTTAATGATTCTGAGTATATTTGAGCATTTAAAGCAATTTTGCATTAATTTTAAGTCCTTTGATCACAATAATCTATATTTAAGCATTTTATATTGTGTATAATATGTTTATTAGCCCAATTATTCAAAACGATTGGATTATACATTGTAATTATTCACATATTGAGCAGATTTTACAGATTCTGAGTATATTTGAACATTTGAAAAGATTTTGCATTCATTTTAAGTCATTTGATCACAATAATCTATATTTATGCCCTTTATATAGTCTAGAGTATGTTTGTGAGGTCAAGTATTAAAAAAGATTGGTTGATACATTGTAATTATTCACATAATGTGCAGATTTCACAGATTCTAAGTATATTTGAGCATTTGAAGAGATTTTTGCATTCAATTTAAGACATTTGTTCACGATAATCTATATTTGAGCTCTTAACATTGTCTAGAAAATGTTTAAGAACACACTCATTCAAAACGAATGAATTATTCATTGTAATTACACACATAATGTGCAGATTTTACATATTCTGTGTATATTTGAGAATTTGAAGCGATTTTGCATTCATTTTAAGTCATTTTATCACAATAATGTATATTTAAGCTTTTTATATTGTCTAGAATATATGTTTATGATATCACTTATTCAAAACGATTGGATTATATATTGTAATTATGCAAATAATTTTCAGATTTTAATGATTCTGAGTATATTTGAGCATTTAAAGCGATTTTGCATTAATTTTAAGTCCTTTGATAACAATAATCTATATTTAAGCATTTTATATTGTGTATAATATGTTTATTAGCCCAATTATTCAAAACGATTGGATTATACATTGTAATTATTCACATATTGAGCAGATTTTACAGATTCTGAGTATATTTGAACATTTGAAAAGATTTTGCATTCATTTTAAGTCATTTGATCACAATAATCTATATTTATGCCCTTTATATAGTCTAGAGTATGTTTGTGAGGTCAAGTATTAAAAAAGATTGGTTGATACATTGTAATTATTCACATAATGTGCAGATTTCACAGATTCTAAGTATATTTGAGCATTTGAAGAGATTTTTGCATTCAATTTAAGACATTTGTTCACGATAATCTATATTTGAGCTCTTAACATTGTCTAGAAAATGTTTAAGAACACACTCATTCAAAACGAATGAATTATTCATTGTAATTACACACATAATGTGCAGATTTTACATATTCTGTGTATATTTGAGAATTTGAAGCGATTTTGCATTCATTTTAAGTCATTTTATCACAATAATGTATATTTAAGCTTTTTATATTGTCTAGAATATATGTTTATGATATCACTTATTCAAAACGATTGGATTATATATTGTAATTATGCAAATAATTTTCAGATTTTAATGATTCTGAGTATATTTGAGCATTTAAAGCAATTTTGCATTAATTTAAAGTCCTTTGATCACAATAATCTATATTTAAGCATTTTATATTGTGTATAATATGTTTATTAGCCCAATTATTCAAAACGATTGGATTATACATTGTAATTATTCACATATTGAGCAGATTTTACAGATTCTGAGTATATTTGAACATTTGAAAAGATTTTGCATTCATTTTAAGTCATTTGGTTACAATAATCTATATTTATGCTGTTTATTTAGTCTAGAATATGTTTATGAGGTCAATAATTTCTAAAATATTGGTTTATACATTGTAATTATTCACATGATGTGCAGATTTGACAAATTCTAAGTATATCTGAGCATTTAAGCGATTTTGCATTAATTTTAAGTCATTTGATCACAATAGTCTATATTTAAGCTCTTTATATAGTTTAGAATATGTTTATGAACTCACTTAGTCCAAACGATTGAATTATACATTATAATTATTCACATAATATACGGATTTTACAATTGCTTTGTATATTTGAGTATTTCAAACGATTTTGTATTCATTTTAAGTCATTTAACCACAGTAATCTATATTTATGATCTTTATATAGTTTAGAGTATGTTTCTGAAATATAAGTTATTAAAAACGATTGGATTATACATTTTAATTGCACAAATAATGTACAGATTTTAATGATTCTGAGTATATTGGAGCATTTCAAGCGTTTTGCATTCATTTTAAGTTATTTGATCACAAATAATCTATATTTACGCTCTTTATATTGTCTAAAATATGTTTATGAGCTCAATTATTCGAAACAATTGGATTATACATTGTAATTATTCATTATATTGTGAAGATTTTACTGCTTTTGAGTATATTTGAGCATTTGAAGCGATTTTGCATTCATTTTTTGTCATTTGATCACAATAATCTATATTTTATGTTCTTTATATAGTCATATGTTTATGACGTCAATTATTAAAAAAAAAATTATACATTGTAATTATTCACATAGTGTGCAGATTTGACGAATTCTAAGTATATTTGAGCATTTTAAGCGATTTTGCATTTTTAAGTCATTTAATCACAGTAATCTATATTTAAGCTCTTTATATAATTTAAAATATTTTTATAAACTCACTTATTCCAAACGATTGGATTATATAATATAATTATTCACATAATATACGGATTTTACAATATCTGAGTATATTTGAGCATTTCAAAAGATTTTGTCCATTTTAAGTCATTTGATCACAATAATGTATATTTAAGCTATTTATATTTTCTAGAATATATTTATGATCTTAATTATTCCAAACGATTGGATTATACATTGTAATTATTCACATAATGTGCATATTTTACAGATTCTGAGTATATTTTATCATTATAAGCTATTTTGCATTCATTTTAATTCATTTGATCACAAATAATCTATATTTATGCTCTTTATTTAGTCTAGAATATGTTTATGAGGCCAATTATTAAAAACAATTAGATTATATATTGTAATTATTCACATTATATGCATATTTTACAGATTCTAATTATATTTGAGCATTTTAAGCGATTTTGCATTCATTTTAAGTCATTTGATCACAACAATCAATATTAAACTTTTTTATATTGTTTATAATTTGTTTGTGTAGTCACTTATTGAAAATGATTCGATTATAAATTTGTAATTATTCACATAATGTATGGATTTTACAGATTCTGAGTATATTTGAGCATTTCAAGCGATTTTTACATTCATTTTAAGTCATTTGACCACAGTAATCTATATCTATGCTCTTTATATAGTTTAGAATATGTTTCTGAACTAATAAGTTATTCAAAACAATTGGATTGTACATTGTAATTATGCACATAATGTGTAGATTTTAAAGATTCTGAGTATATTTGAGCATTTCAAGCGATTTTTGCATTCAATTTAAGTTATTTGATCACAATAATCTATAGCTCTTTAATATAGTCTAGAATATGTTTATGAGCTCAATTATTCAAAATGATTGGATTATACATTGTAATTATTTACATAATATGAGATGGGCTAAAATCAGCCACGACTGACGGATGCAACCGTCAGCTACGATCAAATCTCAATTTTCGAGATTCTAACAGTCGATCCGAACCGTTCAATGTGTTCTCCATATTGAAATCTCATTGGAGACCAAATTTTACATTTTTCTGATTTTATTTACTATTTTTTTGAGATTTTTAAAAATCATAGTTATTGAAGGGTCCAGAATTGTTTAGATTAAGAATTTTGTAAAATATCAAATAAATACTAAAAAATTTCAGAAAAATGTAAAATTTGGTCTCCAATGAGATTTCAATATGGAGAACACATTGAACGGTTCGGATCGACTGTTAGAGTCTCGAAAATTGAGATTTGATCGTAGCTGACGGTTGCATTTGTCAGTCGTGGCTGATTTTAGCCCATCTCACATAATATTCATATTTTACATATTCTAAATTTATTTGAGCATTTCAATCGATTTTGCATTCATTTTAAGTTATTTGATGACAATAATCTACATTTAAACTCTTTATATAGTCTAGAATATGTGTATGAGCATACATATTCAAACTATTGGATTATACATTGTAATTATTCACATAATGTGCAGATTTTACAGATTATGAGTATATTTAAGCATTTCAAGTGATTTTGCATTGATTTTAAGTCATTGATGACAATAATCTATATTTATACTCTTTATATAGTTTAGAATATATTTACGAACTCACTTATTCAAAACGATTGGATTATACATAATAATTATTCACATTATTTGCATATTTTACAGATTCAAGTATATTTGAGCATTTCAGGCGATTTTGCATTATTTTAAGTTATGTGATCACAATAATCTATATTTATGCTCTTTATATAGTCTAGAATATGTTTATGAGGCCAATTGTTCAAAAGATTACTTTATACTTTGTAATTATTCACATATGTGTATATTTTACAGATTCTAAATTTTTTTAGTATTTCAATCGATTTTACATTCATTTTAAGTTATTTGATGACAATAATCTACATTTAAACTCTTTATATAGTCTAGAATATATTATGAGCTCACAGATTCAAAACGATTGGATTATACATTGTAATTATTCACATAATGTGCATATTTTACAGATTCTAAGTATATTTAAACTCTTTACATAGTCTAGAATTTGTTTATGAACACACTAATTTGATACGATTGAATTATTCATTGTAATAACACATATAATATGCATATTTTATAGATTCTTTGTATATTTGGGTATTTCAAGCAATTTTGCATTTATTTCAATTCATTTGATCACAATAATCTGTATTTATGCTATATATATATAGTCTAGAATATGTTTATGAACTCACTTATTCACAACGATTGGATTATACATTGTAATTACGCCAAAAATGTCCAGATTTTAAAGATTTTGGGTATATTTAAGCATTACAAGCTATTTTGCATTCATTTTAAGTGTTTTGTTCATGTTAATCTATATTTAAGCTCTTTATATAGCCTAGAATGTGTTTATGAGCTAAATTATTCAGAATAATTCGATTATACATTGTAATTATTCACATAATTTACATATTTTACAGATTCTGAGTGTATTTGAGCATTTGAAGCGATTTTGCATTCATTTTAGATCATTTGATCACAATCATCTATATTTAAGATTTTTATATAGTCAAGAACATATTTATGAACTCACTTATTCAAAACGATTGCATTATACATTATAATTACGAATATAATGTGCAAATTTTAAAGATTCGAAGTATATTTGAGCATTTCAAGCGATTTTGCATTCATTTTTAAGTCATTTGATCACAATAATCTATATATATATATGCTATTTTTATAGTCTAGAATATGTTTATATGGTCAATTAATAAAAAAAATTGGTTTATACTTTGTAATTATACACATAATATACAGATTTTGCAGATTCTGAGTATATTTGAGCATTTCAAGCGATTTTGCATTCATTTTAAGTTATTTGATCACAATAATGTATATTTAAGCTCTTTATATAGTCTAGAATATGTTTATGAGCTCACTTGTTTAAAACGATTGGATTATACATTATAATTATTCACATAATTTGCATATTTTACAGATTCTCAGTACAATTGAGCATTTCAAGCCATTTTGTATTCATTTTAAATGTTTTGATCACATCAATCTATATTTAAGCTCTTTATATAGTCTATATGTTTGTGATATCTCTTATTCAAAACAATGGGATTATACATTGTAATTATGCACATAATGTGCAGATTTTAAAGATTCTGAGTATATTTTAGCATTTCAAGCGATTTTTGCATTCAATTTTAAAAATTTGTTCACAATAATTTATACTTAAGCTCTTTACATAGTCTAGAATATGTTTATGAACTTATTCAAAATGATCGGATTATATATTGTAATTACTTACATAATTTGCAGATTTTAAAGATTTGAGTATATATGAGCATTTCAAGCGATTTTGCATTAATTATAAGTTATTTGATGACAATAATCTATATTTAAGCTCTTTATATAGTTTAGAATATGTTCATGAACTCATTTATTCAAAACAATTGGATTATACGTTGTAATTATGAACCAAATGTGTAGATTTTAAAGATTCTGAGTATATCTGAGCATTTCAAGAGATTTTGCATTCATTTTAAGTCACTTGATCACAGTAATCTATATTTAAGCTCTTTATACAGTCTAGAATATGTTTAGGAGATCAATTATTCAAAACTATTGTATTATATATTGTAATTATTAACATGATATGCAGATTTTACAGATTCTGAGTATATTTGAGCATTTCAAATGATTTTGTATTCATTTTAAGTCATTTGATCATAATAATCTATATTTATGCTCTTTGTATAGTTTAAAATATGTTTATAAACTCACTTATTCAAAATGATTGGATTATACAATGTAATTATTCACATAATTTGCAGTTTGAATAGATTCTTAGTATATTTGAACATTTCAAGCGATTTTGCATTCATTTTAAGTCATTTGATCACAATAATCTATATTTAAGCTCTTTATGTGGTTTAGAATATGTTTATGAACTCACTTATTTAAAACGATTGGATTATACATTGTAATTACGCACATAATGTGCAGATTTTACAAATTATGAGTATATTTGAGTATTTCAATTGATTTTGTATTTATTTTAAGTCATTTTATCATAATAGTTTAGAATATGTTTATGAACTCACTTTTTCAAAACGATTGGATCATGCATTTTAATTATGCACATGATCTGCATATTTTACAGATTCTTAGTATATTTGAAATTTCAAACAATTTTGCATTCATTTTAAGTTATTTGATCACGATAATCTATATTTAAATTTTTATGTAGTCTAGAATATGTTTATGAGCTTAATTATTCAAAATGATTGGATTATACATTGTAATTATTCACATAATATGCAGATTTTACAGATTATGAGTATATTTGAGCATTTCAAGCGATTTTGCATTCATTTTAAGTCATTTGATCACAGTAATTTATATTAAGCTCTTGATATAGTGTAGAATAGGTTTTTGGACTCACTTATTCAGAACGATTGGATTATACATTGTAATTATTCACATAATGTGTAGATTTATAGATTCTGAGTATATTTGAACATTTCAAGCGATTTTACATTCATTTTAAGTAATTTGATCACAATAATCTATATTTATGTTGTTTATATAGTCTAAAATATGTTTATGATCTTACTTAAAACATGATGATATTGATATTTTAGTTAGATATTCACATTATTATTAACATATATAAAAAATAATATAATAGAAACCAAACTTTAAATTATGTAAAAAAATATTGTATCGAGCGAAGCTCGATGTCCAACCCTAGTTTTTCATTGAACCTGGACAAATTATATTCGGTCAGATTAATTTTAAGTGAGATATCTGCTATAGATGTTTGAAAGTGTACGAATAAAAACAGGAAGAAGGTTTGTTTTAGTTCCAATTTTTGTTGGAACAAAAAATGAACTTATTAATATAGACTAAGGACAAGTTATTTATGAATTTTTAAATAAGAAATAGCTTGTTCTAGGCACTTCCATACATAGTCTATATAGATTTGATTTCGAGATGTTTCGAAACAAGAAAATCCAGGTTTGAAATTTTTATTTTTGCGTTAGAAAGTTATTAGACAAGCAGTGGCGGATCCAAATAGAATAGACCCTAGGCACTTGTCTAGGAACATTTTTGGAAAGTTAAGGACTCGGATAGGTGTCCAGACTTAAAAAATCATAGTGCCTGAGTTAATATTCAGAAAATATTGGACATGTCTAAAAGTAATATGTGTTTTTTTTTTATTTTTTTATGTTTTTTGGTGATAGAGAAGCAAAGATCATAAGAAAATGACTAGATTTATGAAAAAGATGATATAATTTGTAATATTTCAATTATATATATATGTTTAGAATGATTTTATTTATTATTAAGATCAAACATAGTAAATGCTACGAAATAATAAGAAAAATCATTATATTGTCTAGACACGACACAACACGGCACGACACATCACGCGAATTGTCTAGACACGACACGACATGGCACGAAACACGGCACGACACGGCATGAGGCACGGCACGACACAACTCAAGAGACATAACATGTTTATAATTAAGATTAAAGATAGTAAAAATATTACAAAATAAAGAAAAATTCTTGTATTGTCTATTTTTTAAGGATAATTTCATAGTTTGAATGTTCAGTTCATCCATAAACATAAGTATATAACTATATTATATGAAATTTAAACATGTTCAAACACGACGCGACACAACACGATTAAAGAAAATACGGCACAACACACACACACGACACAACACGAGAACACGAGGCGTGTCGTGTCCATCTCTTAGAATTTAGACACGGCACGACACGACACGTGAAATATTTAGATACGGCACGACAAATGATCCGACATGTCGTGTTTGACAGGACACGATACGACACGGCACGTATTTAGAACACTATATATTATATAATTTATTAAAATGTAAAAATATTAAAAAAACACAAAAGATAAAATTAAAAGCAAAAAGGAAAAACCGAAAAAAGAAAAAAAACAGCCAACAAAAGAAAAAAAACGAAAGAAAAGTCCTCTACGGTAAATAGTAGTGCCGCTATAGGCAAATTTTATTATTATTATTTTTTAAGATAGAGTTATAGTGGCAATGTCAGTGCCACTATAGTTGTGCTTTTTTTTAGAAAATAAAATTAATATTTTGTTCTTTTTAATAATGTTGAGGGTATTTTTGTCTTTATAAAAAAATTTCAAAAAAGAACTAGAACAAATCTTCTAGTTCTTGTTCCATATGAATTTGTGATTTATATTCGTATGTAGTATTTGATTAGAGATTATGGTAGTAAACCTTTAGTTTACTTCTATATTATGCTTTGATATTAATTACGCTTGCGACAAAATTTAAATACATTAGGGTATAAATTTACGAGCGCTGAACACTTTGTCATTATCCAACATGGATTCTAATTACTTTCACATGAATTTTGCTGGTTATTGTTTGTATACTTCTATTCTGGTTATTGTAACACGCGCAAGTAGTGGTTAAATGATTTTGCGTATGGTACCTGTAATGCATATATATGGTACCTGTAATGTAATGCATGTGCTTAATTGTAACGCAATCTATTGATTTCCAGCTAAAATATACCCATCCAAACTTCATAGGTACTAATAGTAAGTTTATTCAAACTTCATACGAAATAATAGCTATTATTATCATGATATAAAAGTTCAAACTTCAAATTAACTAGTTTATCAAAATGAACATTTAACATAAACTACTACTTTCAACTTGATAAGTCTTCATATTCACCATCTGTTTCCACCTCCTCATCTTCATATGATCGATCTGAATATTCCACCTCTGGATCTGATTCCATATCATCATCACTAACTATCTTTTTGTTACTTTCTTCAAAACTTTTTTGAGCTGAAAATTAATAACATGTTGAATAATATGAATGTTAAATTAATAGAAGGTTCAATTTATTAGTACCGGATAAGTTCTTCGATTACTGCCTCCTTTCTTGCTAGCGCAAATGCCACTTTTCTTGGCTTTTTTCCCCTCCGATAGTGGTTTAAATCTTTACTGTTTTTTTTCTCTTCCCCTTGCATTGTGATATGTTGGTCGATCTATTATCCTTTGAGAACGTGTCCTTACCGATGTGCCAATTTCATATGTTAAGTTCTCTTTATCAATTACCACATCTTGCATTTCTTGCTCCACCATACCCAATATATAGTCCTTGGAATTTTTTAAAAGCTTCACTTGACTTTGATATCTTGTTCAATAAATTCATCACTCGAGGTTTTAGTGTAGCAAATCTAAGCGACTCTTGCTTTTGAGTACTCCAATCTCCATGCTCATCTCAAAGTTTGATCTTTTGGTTCGGAAGATGGAACATATTGACATGATGCATAATTTTGATGGCGTGTGAGCAAAGTAAATCCTCAAACTCATATCCTTTGCAACTACAAGAACTATTTCCTCCGATTTGTACACTTTTACCATGTAAGTTTGTGTAATTCAATTTTCGATATGTGGATGGTCTTTAATTGTTACCTTGTATAAAGCATCTTTCTCAATTTCATCAACATTACCAAGTTGAGAATTTTTTAAATTCCTCTTGAACTCCTTCATTACTTTGCACGTGTAAACTTCACGTGCATCTTTTTCAATCCGGTAGAGGAGTGATGACAACTTGGACACCTCATTCATGCTTGCAATATCCTCATCACTTTCTTTTTTCCAAATATTTACTCAACAGTCAACACGAAAGACATGTAAGGGGCAGTTTGGATCGCTTAGGAATTTGGGGGCCGTTTGGATCGCTTAGGAATTTGGGGAAGTTACAATTTCTAGGAATAAATTTATTGGGAAGTGTGTAACTTTGTGAAGAGTTTGGATTGTTTATAATAAATTTATGGTAGGAAGATGAAATTCCCCAAATTTCTTGGGGAATCCAAACAGCCCCTTGGGAGAATTTGGGGAAGTTGCAATTCCTAGGAATAAATTTATTGGGAAGTGTGTAACTTTGTGAAGAGTTTGGATTGTTTATAATAAATTTATGGTAGGAAGATGAAATTCCTCAAAATCCCCCATCAATCCAAACAGCCCCTAAGACAAGTTGGTACATAGGTGAATAGAGTGATGACATCTTGATCGGTGATGATTACTTGTAGCTCCTTACCAACCATGGCTCTTACCCACATTTGGAATAACCAAACAAAACAAGATGTCTCATCCGAACTTAACATTGCAAACATCCGATGGTGATTCACGCTAACGAATGGTAATAAACTAAAGAAATAAAAATGCAATGATTCTGACTGATTAGACGGTAAACCAAACTCTAAATTATCTGAATTAGATTTAATGAATTATATGATCAAGAAATTAAATGAAATAAATTAAAATAACAGTAAAATCTGACGGGATGTCTGATCTGGGAACATGAAAATGTTCATTAAAATTTGTAGAATAAATCTGTATATTTTTCATAATTTTCTGTGAATTAACGAAATTAATTAATTGAAGGAAATAGCTAATCTCTACTATATTAAAAGCACCAATGGAAGAGTGTAACATTTAAGGATACAACCTTGAACTGAACAATCTGGACCATTGATCGTTTTTAATTTATATTTTACATCGTTGATTATTAAAACAGAAACTTGATAAGGAGACCAGATCGTGTCGCAGAATGAAGAGATTTTTATACATTGGTAAAGATGCGCGAGCGGAACGAACGTTCGCCCGTTATAACGTGTTCTCCGGTTCGATTCCTTCCGATTTTTACTTTTTCAGTGCTTCAGTATTTTATTTTTTAAAATTTCGGGAATAAAGAGCCGCATCGCTTCTGTCCCTTTCTTCTTTCTTCGTAAAATCTAACTCCATCGCTTCATCATGAAGCACCGATTCCCCCATCCATCCAGCGATCCATTGCCCCCCATCCAACGGTCGATCGCCACCCCAACCCAAGTCCCACGGATCGCCACCCTCATCAATCCGCGTCTCCACCTCATTCTCATCTCTTCCGACTTATCCCTTCGTGGTAAAAGAAACGTGAATTGTTCTTGTACCACTAAATTAATTTATGACCTTGTGCTGTTTAACAGAAATACCCTGATGATCTTGGAAGGGCAGCAGGACTGGCTGTCTCCAGTCTATAGGTACACTTTTACCCCCCTTTCTGTCTTTCTATTTAAATTTGTTTACGTACTTGCTTTCTCTTAGTCTGATCTGGCCTATGCCATTAACCTTTCTCAGTAAGTATTTGACTAATGATGGAACTTCTACTTTTAAGTACATTTACTGTGATTCAAAACTGAATTGGTGTTGGTTGGTATACCCTACCAGGTGATACCAGCATTATGAGAAGAACTGTTTCAGATTATGAGAAGGCAGGTTTTGACCCGCAGACAAGCAGCTTAGAGATCCGATTGGTCCAAAGCCAAGAGGACATCCTAAATCTAAATCCACCAATTGAGTACAAGGCAGAGAAATTCAAATGAAAAATTATATTATGGAAGTTTTTATTAGATCATGTGTATCGCAATTTTTTAAGAAAAAAGTATTTACATAAAAATATATATTAAAAATCTTTAAACTTTTGGAACTGAACTGGGTTCAGCAATTAGATTGATTGTAAAGGCAATTTACAAAATTTTCAGCAATTAGATTGATTGTGAACTGAACTGGGTTTATAATGATTTTTTACTTTTATTAAACCTAAATATTATGTATTTCTCAATATTTGAAATGCAGGAATTAAATGCTTATAAGTAAACATTAATGAAGAACCTTATCGAGTCTAAATCTGGGTTCTAGGGTTATATGGCTGGAAAAGCAAAGGGCTTTCCTCGACAGAGATAAATTGAGGTGAGGTCATTTTGAATTAAATTTTCTCTACGGGTGCGTTTGGATCGTTGGAAGAAAGAAGAAGAAGAAGGAAGAAGAAGAAAAAAAATTATAAACAATCCAAACTCTTCATAAAGTTACACACTTCCCAATACTTCTTCCCACTTCTTCCCTTCTTCCCACACCTATCCAAACGCACCCTACAGGTTGAATACCCAGATCATATCAGCTATTGTGACTGAAGCTTTTATCATCGGCTTCATATACCTCAGGTATCATTGTTGGAGATTTTTTTTAAACAATATTAGATATTAGATTGGTGATATGATCTGGGTATTCATTCAATATTAAAAAAGACAATTAGTCACTGTTACTATCCCTCATTGTTATCATTGTGTTCATATACCTCTCTATTCATTCAATTAATTTGATTCGTTTTGTTGATTTTTTTTTCACTCCAGCAAATTTGGGTGTAAGAGAAGAATTAAGGTGATCTTGCTTCCGTAAGTAACTTTTATCCTGATCTAGATCTGTTAATTTTCTTGGTTTGGAATTTATGGTTAATATTCATGTCTAACATATTGTTACTGTTACTGGAAGAAGGAAAATTTAACTTGACAAGTTTTCTCTTAAAAGGCAAAACTAGATGGTACATAACCTGAGGGATAGTAACAGTGACCCTCTTACAATAACTGATAGTAGAGTGCAGCCACTTCTTTAGAGATCATTGATCTCTAAGTATCATGTGAAACTAAAACATCGTAATCCCTTTTGGAGTCAATTTGACCACTTGTTTATAATTATTTTTTGCTTTTTGCTTTCAGGTGGAAAATATCAACTAGTAAATCAAGGCAATTGAGAAACACATAAATCACACTGTATGTTTTCTGCTCTTTGGTTTTTGCTCCTTTTGTCTGTCGGCACATCCCCTAACCTTCTTTGATATACTGCATGTTTAATAAAAAGAGTAGCAAGGGAGCCTTTACCTTTTCTTATAAATAAAAAGAGCAGTAAGCAAAAGTAGAACTTTTTCATGTACATTTCTTTATAACATCATGAAAATGCAATATATGCCCCCTCTCTTTTTCTTCTCTAAAGTTGAACTAATTCATCTCTTCACTCCCTTATTTTTGCAAATCAAAGCAATAAGGAAGATCTATATTGTTAGTCAATATGAACAAATCAAACATATACTGTTTAGGAGAGGTGCATTAGTGCATGTGATGTTGGAGGGTTCCAGGGATATTGGGCATTTGCCTTTTTAAATGTAGGTGACTAATTGTCTTTTTTAAGACCCCATAATGTTAATGGATAATGGATAACTGTTTCTTGATTGTAGGTATTAAATAGTATGGGGGATGCATTCAAATGTATCCAGTGCATGTACGCGATAAGGGACACAAATGCTATAACAAACACCAATGATGCCATGCCTTTTATGGTAATTATAATTTGATATTGTAAAATAGAAACAATTATCAATTCTCTAATCCTGTTGCTACCATGAAGTCTATAAATTTATCATTCTAATCCTGTTCCTCCATCTGGCATCTTAGGCACATTTTTGGAGACCTATATGCAAATGTTATTCTTGAGAAAGAAGAGACTTACATGTAATTTTTTATTTAACAGATTCCAATTTTGAAACTTTGACCTGTTTCTTATGCAGAGTTGTTACCAGTGAAGGACATCTATGCTGTAATTTACTTAATGAAATGGTTGCACCAAGATAAATATTATCATGATCTATTTTTTCCAAATAACAAAATTTTTAGTGATTTGAGTTACTGTCATGTTAGCTATTAAAGTGTTTGTTCTACTGGGTTGTAGTACTGTCAGTCCTTGGAGAAGCAAATACCTGCCAAAGATGAATGCTTTTATGGGGTTAGTTTTGTTAGTTTTGAGTCAATTGAATACTGTAACCTGTGTGCATGCTTGAGTCAATTGAAAGCTTTTTGGCCAGTTTATGCATTGGTTAAGTATAGCAACAGATGTGACTTACAAGGTTTTTTTTTTTCAAAATCCAAGGCTGATGCCTTACAACCTTATAGAATCAAATTAATACAAGCTTATGTCGATATCACAGTGGCATATTAATTCTTGGAAGTCAAATCAACTGCATGGGGGTCATCTCGACCATCTAATTATGTTCAGAAGCATGTCAATTAGAAATAATTGTCTTTAGTTAAAATCAATTTGATCCAATTAAGCAGTCCTGTCAGACCATAACCAGACCAAACTAAATTGGAGACCAAATTACAATAAAAGGGGATGCGCAACTTCGATTGATACCAGAGATGACCTCACTGAGGCCCTACGATGCTGGGAGAATGGTTTTGATACCAAAAGAATCTTTTTTAATATCATACTTCCTTTATTTACTATTTTCTTAAAAAGCCACAAGCAAATTGTCAACAGATTTGTCATACTTCCTTTATTTATTATTTTTTTATTTATATCAATTCTTTTTTAGGAATAAGGTTTATGAGACGTTGAGCTATAACATTGTAGTCCTACTGAATTCATTATTGATCTCGAGCACATGAAGAATTTGCCAAAAGATGCTTATCAATAGACAGAGAAAATTACAAATCTCAACCTAGAAGACCGGAACATGCATAAAAAATAATGTATATCGAGAACTGTTGCGATAGGATAAAGTAACGAAATTTCATTTCAAGAATATTTATCTCTCATATCACACTCACACATGCACTCAACGTATAAAACTATCTTAAATTTTTCTTTTTATATATTAATTATTATTTTTTTATAAAACAGGTCTCCGTCTTGATTAGAGTATGATCATTGATCGTTACAATATTGGAGTAAGAGTGATTTAAGAATCTTGTCATGGTATATTATTTTTTTTTGTTTGAGACAATGTACTTCTATGTAAAACTTTTTATTGAAAAATATATTTTTTTCATTGAATATTTTTTTGGACCGTTCACATATCTACTTTTATTGATTATATTTGTTTAAACCGGCGAATACTACTGCTGCATTCAGCGTGATCAAGATTCAAGACAATATTGAAAATGAATAATATCTCTATGTTAAATAATATTTTTATTTTTATATATCACATATTAAAGTCTGCCCACACAATGGGTGGGCATTGCTGCTATTTACAAAATGAGCTGTCAGTGACATGTTGCACCAAAAGCCACAGAGTTTGGACATCAAAGATCTGGAGTGCATTTAATAAAAATGCCGACGACTACGAGGATCTCTCTCTGTCTCGTCTCCTTTTCGGATCTGTCGCTCTTCTCTCGGTCCCTTCTCCTCGAGTCTCTCCCTCTCGAGCTCGTGGCTCTCTCTCTTTGTGTCGTACTGGGATTGGATGGCGTTGAAGCCACCTCCTAGGTGCCCTGTGAGGAGGCAACGCCACGCCTCCCTGTGAGGAGACGCGTTTCCCTTTTTCCATCTCTGCGAAGAGATGAAGAGACAGGAGTGAAAATCAAAGAGAAGCGATTGGAAAAAGGGAAAATGGAGAAATGAAATTTTAAAATGAATTCATTCACCAAGTAGTTAAAAAGTAATGTAATTTGGAGTGGAGAATCAAACTTGGATTTTGGATAAGAGCATAACAACGCGCAAGCTCCAAATAAAGAGTTAATTAACTTTTTCGATCGAAGATTGATATTTGATCATTTATCAATTAATCAACGATTTCGAGACAAAATCTGGTTCATTTATCAATTAATAATTAATGGTATAAAATTTTCAGACTATAATTGTATTCTAAGATCTTATATTGGTGCATTTATAAGTAGTATCGATATAAATATAGATAATTTCCTTATTGTTTATATTACGATGATTCTGCTTCTTTTTGCTTTCTCTTAAGAAAAGACTGCTACATCTTTTTGTTAAAGATGAGACTTGCAAATTATAAGTGTATTCTTTGTTATTGTTCAGGTTTCATGGAAATTGCTCTCTTAGATTTGCATTGTGTATTTAATTTATTTATTAAAAGGGTTGAAATCCTCGGCGAAAGCCCAATAGCTTCTTCATCTTTCGTTTTTCTTTTTGTAAATTTTCTTCGACAAAAATATTTTCAGAAGCAACTATGCAAGTGCCACAAGTTCTATGAACTCCAATGTCACACTTTTTTTATTGTTTTGTCCCCTTTCTTTATATGTCACCCAACTAATGTTGTTTTTCTCTCGATCGCGCTGTCAGAGTGCACTGAATTTATTGCAAAACAAATCAAAGAAAAACACTTTATAGAAGAAGAAAAGGTTGAAACCAAATATACTACGGGTTAACTTTAACTATGACATTTTGGTGTAGAATTAATTAATGTAAGCTCAAATGGAGATGCAATTATTAGGAATCCCCATTCCTGTGACACCAGCACCCGAGAAGGGCTTCAAGAGCTTGTAAGGCACCATGCCTGCACCGGACCTCTTCCTTAATTTAGGGTCCAAATTTCGTGCATCTATTATACCCTCAATCTCTTTTAGGCTTGGCGTAAAACCGATCATATGCCGCCTTCATCACCGGGTCATCGAGCCATGTCATCCCAGCTGCTTGATCACCTAAATACTGCTCATCTGATGCATGGGACGATAACAGGTATAACACTGCCATCGCAAGAGTTGCTTGAATTTTCGTTGGGAAACTGTCAAGAAGTGTGTCCTCTGGCTTTTGTAGAAACTTTTCAAATTGGTCGGTTGTTCTTAAATTTTGTGATGCCGTTATAAATAAATACACAAACATTAGAATTAGCTCTTGGTCTAGTGACAAAGAACAATGCATCTTAAATGAGAGATCGCAGATTCGAAATCTGATTGGAGAGGATTCTTTATAGACATTTAATTTAAAAATAAATTGGAAGACTTTATTAGATTTTGAATTCCAAAGAACGACTCATGTGAAACTTTAACATAAACTAAGCGGACAAGGTTTTGAATTTCAAAGAACGACTCATGTGAAACTTTAACACAAACTAAGCGGAAGCGTTACCTGGATCCATCTGGTTATTCTATGAATTTGAATATGTCTTCTATGCTCCAGCAGTCTGTGCACTTACCAAGGTTGGGAAAATGATCTTCCAAGAGAGCAAGACAACCCTTGATAGCAGTGTGCCTAAACTCGACTGTTCTCTCTCTCTAAAACTGATGGAGAGTATTAGGGAGGGGTATAGCGTGTATATTTGTGCTTGTCTTGTCTCTTGGGGACCAATCCTTATTTATAGTGGAGACACCAAGAGTGCTCTTCAAGTATTACCACAATGGTCCATAAATATATTGCAATATTTAATTACAAATTCACCAATATTATGCATCACAATCTTTTACACAAATCTCCAAGATATTATACTTAATAGCCATTTTATTCTTGGGATATTACCATATTCAACAATCCTTATTCATCAAGCAATATATGTCCACAAATGATGAAATATTTCTTGCAAAATTTCATAAATATTCCAACAGACTTGACCCTAATTTATCTTAAAAAAAAAAAATACACAAACACAACCATCCAGAAATGAATCATTTTCCGCACCTCATTGGTGCCTTGCACGTCAACGTCCTGTGTGTTAATTTATATACCTCTCCTAGTTTGAATTTTGTATTTAAGGTTGTAAGAATTTCCTTTTCAGCAGGCAGCAGCTGAGCAGAGAAGAGAGAAAGTTGGTAGTTAGTACGCAAAACACAACCAAAATATGATCAACTAAAAAGTCCGACAATAACATAATTATATATTTAATATTTATTTGAAATTACTTCGTAAATTTTGATTGATATACTGTTTTCATAAGAATCATTTTTGATAGTCAAAATTCAATGTGGCACATAACATTAGTAGCATAATAGCATTAGTAGCATAATAGCGTTAATTAATATTGAAGCATAAAGGTGGTAACAAGTATAAATTTAGGCTCCGTTTGTTTGTGACTTAAGAGGTGCATAACTTAAGTTATGCATCTTTTAGTCACCAAACACCTCTTACATAAGATGCCTTAAGGATACATAACTTATCCCCTTTAATTTTCTTTTCCAACAATATCCTTAGAAATAATTAATAATAATATTTAATAATAAAAAAATAATAATATTTAATAAGTAAGATAACTATTAAAAAATCATAAATAATAATAAATATTAATTATTATAATTAATAATTAATAATACTTTTACAAGCAATAGTAATTATTAATAATAATGATAATAATTAATTAAAAATAATTAATAAATAATATTTTATTATTATTAAATAATTAATAATATTTCATAATAATAAAATGATTTCTTATTACCATTAATAATTAATAATTAACAAATAATTAATATTAATAAATAAGTAATAATATTTAATAAGCAACAATAATTATTTAAAAAATCATAATTAATAATAAAGATTAATTATTATAATTAATGATAATTAACAAGTAATATTAATTATTAATAATAATGATTTAAAAATAATAATTAATTAAAGGCATGAATATAAGGACATTTTAGTCTTTTGACATAAATATATTCATGTATTAAGTTAGTCATCTTTACTATACAACTAAATACTTAGGTATTCTTAACTTATGCAACCCCTACTACATAAACAAACGCCCTTTTGAGAAGTACCCGGAATCAAATCCTCTACGAAACTTTATTTCTCCGCATGTGGAGAACTTGTTATGTGAACCGTTCGATCAAATCCAACCGATAGAATTTACATACGCTGAAAAAAACAAAAAGAAAAATCCACGCGATTGCTCCTCTCCGTTCTCTCTTTGATTTCCGTCATGCTCCTCCTCTCCCGGATAATAAAAAGTTATCGAATTCGTTCTTTCTCACTCCTCAGTCGATCCCCTCTAGCTTAGGAATTCTCAGTCCAACGAAGAAATCCCTTCCCCACCCCCCCTCTCTCATTTCCCCCATTAGCGAATAGATACGAAATCATAGTACTGGGCGGTCCAATCTGAGTTGTCAGCTGAGGAAAACCCTAGATCCGATTGGAGAAGTAGCTCGATAGACTCCGCTTCTCGTCACAAAGCTCATCGGCGCTCGCTACGTCATCCTTGTTTCCGCTCCTGACATGTCAATTCTTATTTACTTTGAAATTTTTTTTTTGGAAAATGTGCTTGTACATTCTGGTAGATTGAACTGAAAATCAGAAAATATAAGTGGCTTATGAAATGATTACTAAATTCTAATGAGGCTCATGGAGTCATTTTCTTGTAACATATTATTTAAAATTTGTCAAAATTGTGTGACTTGGAGAGACCTTGAATTCATTGAAGCCACCGAAAAGGTACCCTGGTTCTTGTACGTACTGGTACATGCTGGTGCAGAGCCTTGCCAGTTTATGATACTCTTTATTTCATTGCAAGTTGAGTCCTTTTTAAACAATAGCAAGCTGTATACCAGACTTCAAGTTGTTGGAAATATTTTGTGTTGGGTGGAATTGCATTGCCCCTTGGTTTGCTTATACCACTCATACTGCTATTCACCGGAATTTATTATAAACAATCCAAATTTTTCACAAAGTTACACACTTCCCAATAAATTTATTCCTAGAAATTGCAACTTCTTCAAATTCCTAAGTGATCCAAACGGCCCCAAAAGTAAGATATATTTTCTTTTTGATATGCAGGTGGGGCCTCGTACTCTCTATTTTACTTTCGAGGAAGACAGAGATACTACACCAAACAAACCTCACTTTCTATTACAAAATAACAAAACCACATAAAAGGAAAAACCAGTCTTTGAAATCAAGCACGGATAGATCGAACTTTTCATTTCCTTTTTTTTTCCCATTTCCGTCAAATGCCCCGACCTACCCGCCCAACCTTTGCCAGCAATATTTCTTTAAAAATTTTCAATGTTGGTAATACAAATTTCTTGTTAAGATTCGAAGACTAGAGGACACAAAGTTTGCATATATTTAATTCATGCATCTTTTATCAGCATCTCAGGATTTTGTTACTAGCAAGAAATTGCGTCCTAACTGCTGCTGCTCATTATGCTACTTCAGTAGTGCATACTGACATTCTTCTTCATTGCGCTGTAAAGGAGCCGATTAAAGACCTTTTTGGAATTGCTTTTTTCATTCTCTAGAGAGAGAGATGTAATCGGATTTTCAAAGAGAAATTCAATTCTGAATTAGATTTAGTGCACGAGATTCTTTTGGAGTGGAGAGCACTCAAAAGATAGTCCTTTTTTCTTCCTCGTTTTTAGATTTTAAGTTATTTTCTGTTTTTTTTTTACCTTTTTGTTTCTTGTTTATTTAATCAGCTACTGGCTGATCACTTTGTACTCTTTATATTAATATAAGATAGGGACTAGATCCTTATTTTTCTTCAAAAAACTTTTAAGGACTGCACAAAGTTATAAGGTTAGAATATTACAAGCATAATACCAGTTTCATATGGTCTGAAATTACATATGATTTTGTTCAATATTGATAAATTAGATTAGTGTTGCTTACAAATATATCTTACATTATTTCTCCTTTTAGAGTCATCTAGTCATTAAGCTGGTTGCCTTAATAGCCTAACCAAAGATGCAGAGAGACTTGAGCAGCTGGAGGTGGCCTGCGACTTAGCCAAAGATGCAGAGAGACTTAGATTTATTAATTGTAATAGATTTAGTAGCTCAGGTGGTAAGAGCACTTGTCTCTCTTCTAAGAGGTTCAGGGTTTAAGCCCGCATTCTTGCGATAGGCTTGGCGAGCCAACATAAAAACTCAGCCATATATACAAGAAATGACTAGGGTCGGAGTGTCATTTCTAGCCTACCCGAACTTGTTTGGGATAAAAATTTTAAGACTTTAGACTTTTTAGATATTGAATATTTACTGCAAGTGTTTGGTTGCATTTTCTGTTCTTCATGATGTGCTATTTTTTTCTTGTATGATACATTGGTTTAGTAACAAATTCTGAAATTCTGATGATTGTGTAGATAAAGATTATGTCTATTTTGCATTCTGTTTGTAGTAATTGACTTGAAGTAATTTGGTGCGTTCTGTTTCCTTGATTATGGTGCTTTAATAATAGTTGTAAAGACATGTACCTTTATGGATTATAAGAGGTACATATCTCATAAGTTGATATGCTATATTTTACTTGATAGTTGATGTTCCTGTTAGAATATGATGTCACAGAAGACCTTGACTTAGATCTAATGTGACATCTAACTTGGCAAGGAAGAAACGTCAGACTTGGAGCACAAGGAACGTTTGACTTGACATGCAAGTCATGACTGATTTGGTGTGCAAGAAACATTTAACTTGTTGTAAAAGAAATATGTTCTATATATAGGTCTCTCTCCTTGCATTGTAACATATCTCAGAATCATTGAAAAGAAATAAAAAGAGTGGTGTGTGTGGGTTGTGGACGTAGGTACACATTGTACCGAACCACGTTAAATATTGTGTCTCTCTGTGTTGATCTTTAAGTTTACATGGTATCAGAGCGGTAGGTTCTAAGATCTGTGAATTTTTTTTATTCCCGTGCGAGTTACTGCACAACTGTTTTTTTTTTCGTTCTCGTGCGAGTTACTGCACAGTCGGACCCTATTTTGTGCGAATTATTGCACAATCGATCTTCTTTTTCTCGACCAAACCCTAAATTTCGAACCAAAATTTTTCCCTGACCAAAACCATGAGTTTTACATCTGATTCCAACTCCAAAACACCTATCCCTGACCCTAATCCTCCAGACGCCATGGCCCTTATCCAGAGCCTGAACAATACCTTGTCCCAGTTGCTTACACAACCGAGACCTCCACCAAACACCCAAAGCCAAGAGGGGTTCACCTCCGCAATGTCGATCAAGCTAGATGGGACAAATTTCTACCTTTGGTCACATATGCTGAAGATGAAACTCAACGGGCGAGATAGATTGGGTCACCTTGATGGATCGACTCGGCCAAAGCCCTCGGATGAGGAGGCTTCTAAGAGATGGTCTGTGATGGACTCTCAGGTGAAAGATTTCATGATCAACTCTATGGACTCATCGTTGATAGGTACCTTCTTGCCTTACTCCACTGCAAAAGAGGTATGGGATGCTGTTAATACCTCATACTTTAATGGTAGTGATTTGTCTCAAATTTTGGACCTCAAAAGGAAAATTAGTAAAGTCAAACAGAATGGTGAATTAGTCCAGAATTTTTACAGTACTCTCCAGGGATTATGGAAAGAATTAGACACTCGTAGACCAAACCCTATGGAATGCCCACATGACATTGAAAAATACCAGAAATTGGTACAAGAAGATAGGGTACTGACTTTTTTGGATGGTTTAGATGATAAGTTGGACCAGATTAGGGCTAGTGTACTTCAAATTAGTCCACTTCCTTCAGTAGAAGAGGCGTTTGCCTTGGTGAGAAAGGAGGAAAGGCGACAAATAGTCATGTTGAATGAGGGTGAAGTTGGGGACAACTCTTTGGCCATGCTAGCAAAGACCCAAACTTTGAACCTCCGAAGTCCAACTATTCTTCAAAACCAAACAATAAAAAACCAGTTCCACCTGGAGGATGTACCCACTGTAAAAATCCAAAACACTCTGTGGACCAATGTTTCAAGTTGATCGGATATCCGGACTGGTGGGAGGAGAATAAGAAGAAGAAGCAAAGCAAGGCACACGTGGCAGAAGCCACGACCACTGAAGGAAGAACCCTACCAGCTGCGAACCTGGCCGTTAGAATTTTGGTCCGAACTTTGAAAATTTTGGTCCGAAATCTGAGGGAAACCTCTCTGTTTTGCCTTTTGTCGTGACAAATGAAGGTAAAATTTTTGCTTTAAATACACCTGGTACTGACTGCTCTTGGATTATTGATTCAGGGGCGACTGATCACATGACATACAGTAGAGAAGACTTGGTAAGAGAATCTGTTCCAAGA
The DNA here is from genome assembly GCA_028095005.1 of Rhynchospora pubera. Taxonomy (NCBI): domain Eukaryota; kingdom Viridiplantae; phylum Streptophyta; class Magnoliopsida; order Poales; family Cyperaceae; genus Rhynchospora; species Rhynchospora pubera. The sequence goes on along the minus strand of CM051461.1, from coordinate 65,968,981 downwards.
AGAAACAAGATTGTTAATGCAAATGGAGAGGTCTATCCAGTCACAGGGGCTGGAGAAGTCCAATTTTCATCTTCCTTAACTCTTTCAAATACACTCTTGGTTCCCTCTCTTTCATCCAAGCTTTTGTCTGTAGGACAATTATGTGAAGAACTTAATTGTGCGGTACTCATGTATCCTCGATTTTGTCTTTTTCAAGACCTCTTGACGAAGGAAATTCTTGGTCGTGGTACTAGAAGAGGAGGACTGTATCATTTAGAAGACTTGGCTGCTGGACAAGCACATCTATCTGCTGGATTGAACTTGAGTAGGAAGTCTTCTATTTGGATATGGCACAGACGATTAGGTCATCCATCATTTGGGTACCTAAGAAAACTTTATCCTAGTTTGTTTTCTGGTTTTGAGAATGAGAAGTTTGATTGTGATGTATGCATTAAGTCTAAGAGCCATCGAGCTCATTTTGCTAAAATTTTGGATAATGATAATAATAAAGCTCCCTTTGATTTGATTCACTTTGATGTTTGGGGACCCTCCCCGGTTGACTCTCTAGTGGGAAATAGATGGTTTGTCTTATTTGTTGATGACTGTACCAGAATGACTTGGGTTAATGTGGTGAAATAAAAAACTGATGTACCACTTGCCATTAGATCCTTTATAACAATGGTTAAAACTCAATTTGATAAAAATGTCAAGGTTTTCAGGAGTGATAATGGTAGGGAATTTGTCAACAAAACACTACGAGAGTTTTTTAACGACAATGGGATTATCCATGAAACTAGTTGTGTTTGAACTCCTCAACAAAATGGTAGGGCAGAACGTAAGAATAGACAAATTCTAGAAATGACTAGGGCAATGATGATAGAAAATAATGTTCCTAATTCTTATTGGGATCATGCAGTCACCTCAGCAGTGTACTTGATGAATAGATTACCTTCTGCACCCCTGAAATTTCAAACACCTTTACAGAAACTCTCAACCTATACTGTGATCCCTTCTGTTCTCAATATCCCACCTAAAGTGTTTGGTTGTATAGTCTATGTTCACATACAGAAACATCAACGTTCTAAACTTGACCCTTGTGCTGAAAAATGTGTGTTCATCGGTTATGGTCAACATCAAAAGGGCTATAGGTGTTTGAATCCAACCTCAAAAAAGATCTATACTACCATGGATGTGACGTTTGTTGAAAATGAAGGATATTTTTGCCCGAACCAGACCCATTCTCAGGGAGAGAGTGTGATAGATAATGAGTCCTGGTTCGATACAGGAAGGAATGAAGATCTTGGACCTAAACTAGGAAATTTGGCACCTGAACCGAATGAGGATGTAGAGGAGAATTTGAACCCAGAAATGGACCCACTAACAAATTCGGGTCCATCAGAAGAGAATTTGGAAAGCGAAGATGAAGAAATGATACAGTCTCCTGCTTCACCACATGATCAATTTCCTGAGTCAGAGGTAAATATTTCTGAACCTGTTACTACTAACCCTGGTTATCAGTTACCTTTCAGGGCCAACAGAGGCAGACCACCTAAGAGATACCGACCAGATGAGGATGGTGGGGGCAGATATGCGATGGCAAACTTCATGAATATGTCTCATATGCCAGAACCTGTGAAAGAGTTTGACAGGACTCTTGCATCAGTTCATATCCCTTGCAGCCTAAATGAAGCTCTTAGTGATCCGAAATGGGTAGATGCAATGAAGTCAGAGATGGATGCACTGGAAAAAAATGACACTTGGGAATTGGTGACAAGGCCAAAAGACAGAAAGGCAGTAGGCTGCAAATGGGTGTTTACAATCAAATATGAGCCCACTGGAGAAATTGACAGGTACAAGGCAAGACTGGTAGCAAAGGGCTATTCTCAAACATATGGAGTAGACTACCTAGAGACTTTTTCTCCTGTAGCAAAACTGAACACTGTGAGAATTTTACTGTCCATTGCTGCAAATAGAGACTGGCCTCTACATCAATTTGATGTGAAGAATGCTTTTTTACATGGTGACATTGATGAAGAGATCTACATGGATATCCCACCGGGATACAGTCACTCAAGCAACCAACTTCTTGTGTGCAGATTGAAAAAGCATTGTATGGTCTGAAACAATCCCCTAGAGCTTGGTTTGGAAGATTTTGTTGTGCTATGAGAGGATATGGATACACTCAGAGTGATACTACACTTTATTTTTCCTCAAGAATAAAGGTAAAATTGTTATCTTGATAATCTATGTTGATGATATGATAATCACAGGTGATGACTCTGAAGGAATCCGAGATTTGGAAGAAAAATTATCCAAAGAGTTTGAAATGAAAAATCTAGGAGGGTTGAAATATTTCCTTGGAATCGAAGTTGCACGCAATAAGGAAGGTATTTCTTTGTCTCAAAGGAAGTATGTGCTTGACTCGCTTGCTGAAACAGGTATGTTGGGCTGCAAACCTGTTGACACACCAACCAAACAGAACACCAAGTTGGGTGTATTTTCTGATCAGGCACCTGCAAATAAGGATCAGTACCAGAGATTGGTAGGGAGACTCATTTACTTGTCACATACTAGGCCTGATATCGCTTATGCTGTGTCTGTAGTGAGTCAATTTATGCATGCTCCCAGTGAACAACATATGGAAGCTGTAATGTGGATTTTAAGGTATCTCAAGGGATCCCCAGGACGAGGTATCTTCTTCAAGATGAATGGTCATCTTCAGGTTGAGGGATATACAGATTCTGACTGGGCTGGAGATATGACTGATAGGAAATCCACGTATGGATACTTCACATTTGTTGGAGGTAACTTGGTTACCTGGAGGAGCAAAAAACAAAAGGTCGTAGCTTTGTCAAGTGCAGAAGCAGAGTTCAGAGGAATTGCTAAAGGTTTACAAGAATTACTGCGGATAAAGAGAGTATTCAAGGATCTTGGTCTCTATGATAATAGGGAGATGAAGCTGTTCTGTGACAACAAGGCAGCTATTGCAATATCTCACAATCCGGTGCAACATGATAGGACCAAGCATATTGAAGTGGACAGACACTTTATTCAACAGAATTTAGAAGATAAAGTCATTAGCATTCCTCACGTGAGAACTGATGAACAATTGGCAGATATACTAACCAAAGGGGTATCATGTACCATTTTTCAGGAAGTGGTTTGCAAGTTGGGCATGCAAGATATTTACATGCCAACTTGAGGGGGAGTGTTAGAATATGATGTCACAGAAGACCTTGACTTAGATCTAATGTGATATCTGACTTGGCAAGGAAGAAACGTCAGACTTGGAGCACAAGGAACGTTTGACTTGACATGCAAGTCATGACTGACTTGGTGTGCAAGAAACATTTAACTTGTTGTAAAAGAAATATGTTCTATATGTAGGCCTCTCTCCTTGCATTGTAACATATCTCAGAATTATTGAAAAGAAATAAAAAGAGTGGTGTGTGTGGGTTGTGGACGTAGATACACATTGTATTGAACCACGTTAAATATTGTGTCTCTCTGTGTTGATCTTTAAGTTTACAGTTCCTCATCACATGTACCTGTGCCGTGTTCCTCTTGTGTAATTTCAGATCACACACATGCATCATCAAGCAACTACGCTTCTATAATAGTATTAATTAGGTTTATACTAAGTGGTACGTACAAGCCACAAAAATGTTACAAATCCAGCAGAATCATTGGCCTTGAGATCTACAAAATTCATATACTGCAAAACTAGGGAACCCGGTAAACCAAATTAAGTATCGGAGAATAATTAGCCTTGAATTAAATGAAATAAACAAATTAACCTTGAACAAATTAACCTTGAGGAGCTCAGGCCAACCACTGAGGCACAGACAATGCACGGTTCATGGAGAGAAGGCGTAGAGATAGTAGCAAATCAGTTGATTTGAGGACAGGAGTTGTTCCACTTGTTCGTGATTCAATCACGATTCTAGGTCTCGAAGGAGACTAGTATGAGAAGTAGACTAGCGCACATGAGAGGGGACGAACGGAGCATGACGGAAATTATAGAGAGGATGGAGACGGAAAGGAGCTATCGCGTCGATTTTTCTTTTTCCTTTTTTTTAGCGCCTATATAAATATTATCGGTTGGATTGATCGAACGGTTCGCATAAGAAGTTCTCTACCATGCGGAAAAATAAAAAAGGGGAATTGCTCACTACCACAAAAACATGCTTTTGCAACGGGTCATCTGTAACGCTTTCTTTAAAACCCGTTATAGATCTGCGAAAAATAAGCGGGTGAAAAAAAGTGGATCTAATCTGTAACGTTTTTTATAAATTAAGCGTTACAAGTTTTCCATAAAAAAAAGGAAAAAAATGTCAAAGTTTCTGTAACATTTTTTATACAAAAAACGTTACAGATCTGTAACGTTTTTTTATATATAAAACGTTACAGATTATCATTTTCCTTCTGTAACGTTTTTTATATAAAAAGCGTTACAGATTTTCCTGATATTTTTGTTAGGGATTCTAGATCCGACTCCTATATACCTATCGACTCCTCCTTTTTCCGAAAAATTTCTAAGTCCCCTCTCTCTCGACTCTCCTTCTCGTTTAAACCCTAGCCGACTGCACTCAGCTCTCCTCTCCCTCTCGTTTTTTGGCCGGCCAACTCAAAGCTCCTCTCGACTGCACAAGCCGACCTCCTCTTCTCTCAACGGCACTCAAATCTCCTCTCGCCGGCCTCCTCTCGCAACACCCGAAGCTCCTCTCACCGGCCTCCTATCCTCTCTCTATCTCTCTCTCACTACCTCGAATCGAAGCTCCTCTCATCGGCCTCATCTCCTCTCTCTCTCAATACCTCAAACCCTAGCCGACGGCACCACTGCCTCCTCTCGACAGCCACCACAATACCTCAAGAAGAAGAAGGTTATTAAATTAATTTTTGCAACATACATCGCTGAAATTGCATGAAAAAATATATTGAGATTAAAAAAATTATGTAAAATATTTTGTAAGACATAATTAATACCATCATATTACCTATAATTTATTAAGAAGATATATAATATTTCATGCTGAAATAAGGCTTAGAAAGTTAGAATGTCCTGAAACAATTGCAAAATTAAAATCCATATTCTGTAAATTTAAGAATGGATGGGATCTTTAGGTAGGGAATGGAGGCGAAAATAATCAGAATTTTAAAAATTCGTTCGGTTCTGGTTTTGCTTTGTCATATAGCTGAAAAAATACTATTTGTACCATGTCAATTGTTTATCTAATCAATGTGAATTACTTGAAATTGTTAATTGCTATCAATTAATGATGTCTGAAGAAGAAGGATAATTTGAAGAACATACATTGGAAGACTTTGAAGAAGGATCCGATGAACGGACGAGTGAGAATAAAAGAAGCAGAACCAACATGGACGAATTTAGGCGACTAAGAGCTTCGGGGCACAAATTCAAGATTACATTTGACAACGAAGGATTGCCAATCACAATTGAATCTTGATTGAAAGATGTTTCAGAGGAATTTAAGGACGATTAATTTGAAATGTATCATGACTCTTGTAAATAAATTGATGTATATTTGTTGAAAATAATTTTTTATTCTCATTTGCATGGCTTGTTTGTTATTTGTATATGAATGTGTTTGATATATATGTGATATTGTGTCTGTGATATGCATATTAATTATATATTTGTACCAGTTTGTACGGCTAGCAACATGGGCTAGCCACAGAATACCTGCTATATAAAAAAAATAAAATAATTTTGCAACGTTTTTTTTCAAAAAAACGTTACAGAATCCCATATTCTATAACGTTTTTTTCAAATAGAGCGTTACAGATTTATTCAAAAAGCTGTGTGTAAAATATTAATTTAATAATCTGTAACGTTTTTTTTGAAAAGAATGTTGCACATCTGTAACGTTTAATTCTTTTTGCAACGGAGCCTACTGTAACGTGTCCATAAACGTTACAGATCCTTTTTATAGAACGTTACAAAATCCCATATTTCGCGTAGTGGCTTCCTGGAATCAGAGAGTAGCGCAATCAAACAATCAGATAGAGTCGCTTCCCTCATTTCACCTTTCCTTTCTTTTACTCTCTCTCCGCTCGGTCTCCTCTCTCTCTCTATTCAATCTCCTCACATTACAAAAACAAATCCGATCCAGATCTCCACCTCCTCTTTCGCTCCTCTCTCCTCACGTCCGCCTCTCCTCTCCTCTGCCTCGTCTCCGTCTCCGTCTCATTTCAGCCTCTTCTCCACCTCACCTCCACCTCCGCCTCATCTTAGCCTCTCCTCCGCCTCTCCTCTCCTCCGCCTCAGCCTCTCCTCTGCTTCGCCTCGCCTCACCTCTCATCCACCTCAACCTCTCCTCTACTTCGCATCTGCCTCCGCCTCTCCTCTCCTCCGTCTCTCCTCTCCTCCGCCTCCGCCAATCCTCCGCCTCAGCCTCTCCTCTGCTTCAACTCTCATCTGCCTCCACCTCTCCTCTCCTCGCATCTGTTGTCTTTTGGGGAGTAACTAAATTACTATAAGGGATGATATTAATTAGTATAGGAGAGTATCTAATATGTTTAAGGGAGTAAATAATATTCATACATGATTCTGTTGTTTTTTGGGAGTAACTAAGTAGCTATAAGGGAGTAAATAACTAGTATAAAAGGAGTATCTAATATGCATGAGGGAGTAAATAACATTAAGAACTGATTCTACTGTAGTTGGGAGTAACTAAATAACTATAAGGGAGTAAATAAGTAGTATTAAGGGAGTAATTTAATACAAGTAAGGGAGTAAATAATATTCATAAATGATTTTGCTGTTGTTTGGGAGTAACTAAATAGCTATAAGGGAGTAAATAAGTACCAGTAAGGAAGTATTTAATACTAGTAAGGGAGTAAATAATATTCATATCTGATTCTGCTATTGTTTGGGAGTAACTAAATAGCTATAAGGGAGTAATTAATTAGTAGTAAGAGAGTATTTAATACAAGTGCAAGGAGTAAATAATATTTATTTCTGATTTTGATAACTGCAGGGCTGGGTTGGGCGACGGGAGGGCTGCGCGACGGCGATGGTGGCGGCGGGGCTAGGCGACAGCGACGGGAGGGCTATGTGACTACGACGGCAGGGCTGGATGACGGCGAAGGCAAGGCTACGCGACAGCTACGGGAGGGCTGCGCGACGGCAACGGCAGGGATGGGCGACGTCGACGGCGACGGCAGGGTTGGGCGATGCCGACAGCGACGGGAGGCGATGTGACGGGATGGGAAAGAGGCTATGTGCGCGAAAGGAGGCTTTGTGTGGGATATTATCGGACATGGAAATAGGCTAGATCTAGTTCGTACGAGTAAATTATGTAATAATTTTTTTCTTGTTCAGTGTTTATCACGTTTGTAGTGGTTGGATAAACATTGTTTGATAAGCTCATGAATTGAATGTTTTTGTTTGATCTACGTGAATTAAATAGTTTTTCTTATTTTACTAAAAAATGTGGGTGTCTAGTTTAAATAAAGAAATAGTTGTATTTGTTTTATTTAATTTTGTTGCAGTTATACTTTGATCTTCATTTCATGCTATCCTGGTACAAATTTTTGTTGCATATTTATTTAGTGGTACTTGTTTGGATCTTTAATTTGCTTGTGCGACTGACATTGATTTTGTCAAATATAATATTCGGTTTGATAATATCAGATTAGTTAGTCATCATATATATTAAGTTAGTATCTTTAAGGGATCATTTTGTTTTATTATGTATTTTTTAAAAATATCATATGACCTGAAAGGATAATTTTATTAGAGCACTTAATTAGTAATTGATCTTAATTGTATTTTGTTTTGTTTGTGTAGAAATTATAGGACGGTGTGAGAAGGAATCGAAGGAGGAGTTGATGAATTTTGTTAGCTTGCAGTGATTAAAACTATATAGGATTTGTGTTATTATTGATGGATATTATTATTAATATAATTTTTCAGTTTGTCACTTTGTTGAAATAACGGATATTATTATTCTTAATAAATGAACAATGTTCATTTCATTGCATCTAACTGAACACATAAATAATTTTAATTGATCTCTTAACTAGTTTAATCAATCACAAAAACTACGAAATTAAATTTCTGCTGCAATTAACTGAACACATAAACACGTTAAATTCATCCCTTAACGTGTTTAATTGAAAAAAATACGAAAATTCAATTTTGACATGCATCTAATTGAACACATAATTCATCTAATTAATCTATTGAGATGTTTAACTGAACATAAAATTTTAGAACTTAATATTATCACTGTATCTAATTGAACACATAATAAGTTTAACTAATCCCTTAACGCATCTAATTGAACATAAAAATCCGTCAATTTGATGACTTCAGCGCGAAAAAAAAAGTTTTGGAATTTTTTTTAAAAATTTTTAATGATGTCATCACGCAAAAATGATGATGTCGGCGAGCGAAAAATATGGGCTGGGCGCTCAGAAGTCCATTAGAAAGTCCTGTTAGAGTTATGTCCTAGAAGTCAATAATTTAATGACTTAATTATTAGTTTATGTATGGGATGATATTTTATCATCTGTTCCTAGGTTTATTATTGACAGATTATTCAGGTTGAGGATCTGAATAGTAGATCTCTGTGGATCATTCTTTAGAATGACAATAATAAATCTAAACGGTCCATAATCTTGATAATTAACAAGGAACATTAATTATCTTATAAGATTAGTATGCAAGTTTAAGTGATGATTAAGTTCTACTAATCATAGGTAAAGAGTTACCAACTTAATTGCATATGTGTATGTTATGGAACATAGCACAGGACTTGACCCATCGAAATGAACATATGGATTGTGTTATGTGTCATTGTTTATTTCGTTATGATTTTGGTTCTAAGTTTGAGATGTTTATCTTTTCCACATGAGGATAGGTTCAATAAATACTGTCTACCGCTGATTCCCGATAAGGGCTGCTATACGGACTTTATTTATGTTCTCTTGAATTGTGCGGGGAAAAGCTAATCATCAAGAAAACCGTATGTCCCTCATTAATTCACTTAGTGAGTGACGATATCTGTTTGGGCCCCTTGATGGAGATAGATTGTTTGCATGCAACTTTATACAATTATCTCTAGATCAAGAAACGTATAATCTGCAAGAATGACACATTCCTATCTTGGATTATACGATGATATCGTGTGACATAAGAATCAAAATAGGGAAATACATATATTCTCTTATGCAGGATTTAAATACTGTAGCAGTACATTATTTATGCGAATTGGGAATCATAACGTGTTGCTAGATACCGCTTATGATTATTGGAATTAAATAACGATTTAATTCCATGTCCAACATAGCATAAATCCTCAAAGGGTCACACAAATAGGACTTTAACCATACAGTGCGTTATTTATTTATTCGCAACAGTGTGTATTGCGAAAATATGATAGTTTGATTAATTAATTGTATAGCGTTGTGGACCGTTATAATTAATTAAGTCAAAGGGATCATATAGAAATAAATTAATGTATTTGCTAATCCCAAATTAATTATTAATGAGTTAATAATTAATTATGTTCAACTCATTTAAATTAATTGAGCTATTGGGTCTTTATTTAATTAGTTGAATAAAAGTCCAATTTGAGGTTAGTTGAAAGAGCAATTAAAAGGTTTGAATTAATGGGCTTGTAATACACTTGGTGTAGCCCACAAAGGCCTCTATAGGGGCCGGCCACAAGAGGGTAAAAATGGTCCACAAATTGTTGTGGTAGGTAGGTATAGAGAGCACTATATAAAGGGGTCAAGTTTTGGGGAAACCCTAGCCTCCACTCCATTCTCTCTCCCTCTTCCTCTATGGCCGAAATTCACCAAGGGGAGAAAAATTTTCAGATTTTTCTCCTTGCTCTATCTTCTCTCCTCTCCATTCTAGCTCATGGGTTGAGCACTCCTCTCCAAAAATTAAAGCAATTAATTGCTAAATGAGAGATGAAACCTAGAGGGATTAGCTTGTATCTTCCTCTTGCTAGCACAAGAGTTGAAGATTATGGTTAACCTCCTTGGTGGACTCGAGGCCGATCAACCGACGAAGGAGGAGGCGCATGGAGGCTCGCCACCAACTCCCATGCCATGGTCGAGCCCCGCGAATACGATTTCGCGGGAGGTACAAGTATCCACCCCTATCTCTTTGTGTCGAATGAGCTTTGTACTAGATCTCGTGTTGTTTGTGTTTTAATTGGATTAATTAAGGGTAATTAGTCACAAAATTAAAATTGAGCAATTTCCTAACAAGTCCATGGATGAGGAGTGGATGGTTGGATGATTTTTGACGTTTATATCATTTTCGAATTATTATTGCTTTTCTAATGAAGAATAGAATTAATTGGAAAATTAAATCAAAATTATTATTGCTTTTTTTTCTAATGAAGATTATATTTTATTTGGGTTAGTTAATATTATTAAATAAATATTTTGGTAAAAAGGAAAAAAGAAAAAGGGAGTAGCACAGGGATTCACATCCTCTACAGCCGAGTAGTTTGGCTGTACGGTCCAACTAACATAAATTTTTTAAATAATTAAAAATTTTAAAATCCAAATGTAAAATCAAACCGTTTATTTTGTTCAATTTTACGGGCAATGCATTTTCATATAAATTTTATAAAATTTCAAGTTTATTTGATAGTAGATTAAGTGGTCAACAAATGAACAAATATGGTTAACTATCATTGATTAATTCTAATACGTTCATAATTTGGTCACTTAATCAAGTATCAAATCGACTTCAAATTTTAAAAAACTTATATCAAAATACATCGCTCGTAAAATCGAACAAAATCAACGGTTTAGATTCAACATTTGAATTTTAAAATTTTTAAATATTAAAAAAATTATGTTGACTGGATGGTACAGCCGATTAGTTCGGCTGTAGAGGATGTGAGTTCAGTAGCACAGCAGATAGAGGCAGGTGGATCCGTCATCCGTCGATGTGAGTGAGGGTGAGGCAGAGGCATCCATGAACCTGACCCAATTACAATTTAGTCTCTTTCCTTTTTTTTTTTTCCCTCTTATCTAATCTTCCTCGATTGTCCGTCTCCATTTGATTCGATTCCTCAAACCCTAGCTCTTTGCTCTCAGGCTCTTAGCTTTTCCTTCCTTCCTTCCGATTGATTCACTCCCTCCAATCTCCATCCATCCATCCCTCCCTCTCTCTCTCTCTCTCTCAAGAATAAAAATAAATGGATCCGATGGATATCGTGGGCAAATCCAAGGAGGACGTCTCTCTTCCTAAATGTAGGTACCAATCCTAGTCCTATCTACCTTTTTACTTCTTCTTCTTTCCCAGTTTCTTCTCCTTTTTACCAAACATTTTTTTTTTCTTTCTTAACTCCTCTCAAATCTACCATTTTGCATATCTACCCTTGCCAAATTAATTATATACTATACTATAATATAATATATGGTTAAGGTTAACACATTATTATTTATGCTTTTCTCTCTGTAGCAACTATGTGTAAGATTATAAAGGAGATGTTGCCTCCTGATGTTCGTGTTGCAAGGGATGCACAAGATCTCCTTGTCGAATGTTGTGTCGGTGTGTTCCTACTTACCATTCATTCATTCTAATATCAATATGCTTCTAATAAAGCAACACAACACAACACAAATCCTCTTATTCTCATGCCATCACACTATACTATAGTGCTCTTAACCTAGTTCATGTCTGACATTTTCACAAACACTTTGCTTGCAGAGTTTATTAACCTGCTGTCTTCTGAGTCCAATGAAGTGTGCAACAGAGAGGACAAGAAAACTATTGCACCAGAACATGTTCTTAAAGCTCTTGAGGTTCTTATTTTTATTCTACCTACCTTTCAGTTCTTTCTGGCTCACTGTCCTAATAAAATTATCTATTAATTTATTTACAAATTTTTGTCTTTATTTGTTTTTGTAATTTCAGGTGCTTGGTTTTGGTGAGTATATAGAGGAGGTCTATGCTGCGTATGAACAGCATAAGTTAGACACTTTGGTATGCATCTATCAAAACCATTTTTGCCTTTTTATTTTTTCATACCTTTTATTGTTTATAAAATTCATCAGTTTACCATGATTGTTCTTCTAAGAATTGCAAGTTTGCAACATAATTCATGACCAACCTGTTTCTGATTAATGGCATGCTTGATGAAACAACAGTTCCACTTTGTATTTATTTTAAGAGATGTGATACTTTTTTAAAAAAAATAATACAGCAACTTAGCCATAAAAAACGTCAATATTGTAGCGTTTGGAATAGATGCTGTCATCCCTCAGTACTCTATTTTTGTCTGATTTCTGGTTTTTCTAAATATAGGATTCCCCCAAAGGAGGTAAATTTAGTGGGGTTGAAATGACAGAAGAGGAGGCTGTGGCAGAGCAACAGAGAATGTTTGCGGAGGCACGTGCCAGAATGAACAACGGTTTGACCAAGCCTGCTGAACCGGGCACAGACCCTGCAGTCGACAGCTGAAAGCTGCCTTCCTGCATATACCCCTCCCCTGTCCGCGCATGACGCTGGTTGAAATTTGGAGGATTTCTCGGGGAGGGGGGGAGGGGCGAGGGGGGAGGGGTATATGGGGTATGATTCCTGTTTATCTGATGATGTACAAACCGTCAGGTGTCTTGTGTAACTTAGTAAAGTTGGTTAGTTATTTAGTTAATTATGTGAACAATGGTTAGATAAAAAGAAGGGGGTTTGCTCTCTATTAGCTTGAAGTTAGAGCGCATGTGTGTGTGTCTGTGTTACATGTGTAAATTGTGGTGCTATTCTGTTTACTAATCTAGAAGTAATCTGAGCAGAAAATAGTCATTGCAATTCTTAGTTTGTAATAGACATTGACTGTTATAGACTGTTCGCTTGATTGGTGTTGTGTTGGCATTTGTGTCAGCTCTTAACTATATTTGCAGTTAAAAACAAAAGGACATTAGGATGCGCAATATTAATCAGTCAATTGATCGTCTGATGCCTAAAAACCAGCAACCTCACCTGATAGTTTGAATGTTCACTAATGCTTATTACATATTGTTAGATGACTAAAAACATAAATTTACCCAAAAAAAGAAAAAAAAATCCCTTCCAGCTTCAACAAGTAATTACAAAACATTCACAGGACTCATTTGCATATGTTGTTAAGCATTCCGAAGGAAGAATTTTGTGTTCTTCGTCTCCGGCCTCCATCAATCCACACTCCACAGCATGCATGCATCATTGGAATTATAAACTATAAACTATATATGTAATAAATATTTCGGAAATGAAACAAGCCTCCGCTTTCCGCCTCAACACCGCACTCAGGTCATACCTCAAATCAGGGAACCCTACCCTAGCACTCAATCACTACCTGGAGGCATCTCACAAGCATGGGGTCACACCAGACAAGTTCACCATTCCATCTCTTCTCAAGCTCTTCTTGCACCTCGGATACCCTGTCAAACGTGGTGAAAGTCTCCAGTCTTTCTCTCTAAAAAATGGCTTCTTATACGACCTGTTCATTGCCACTGGTTTGATAGAGTTTTACCTCAAACATGCCGCCTCTGACTCTGCTCATAAACTGTTTGTAGAAATACCTAAGAGAGATGTGGTTTTGTTTACTGCCATGATTTGCGGGCTTTCAGAAAACGGGTTCCGAAAGGAAGCTTTGGATTTGTTCTTTGAGATGAAAGAAGAGAGAATTGAGCCAACAGCCATGACTATTGCAGCTGTGTTTTCTATTATATCACAATGCCAAAATATTGACTTGGGGAGAATGCTTCATGGGTTTTGCCTTAGAAAGGGTTTCCTCAACAAAAAGGATGCTGTTTTGCAAACTTCTTTGATGGACATGTATGGCAAATGCAGAAATTTAGTCTATGCCGCCAATGTTTTTGATAAAATAACTGAGAGAAATTTAGCTTCCTGGAACTCCATCATTAATGCCTTTGTTTCTCATGGGTCGCTTTATCTTGCTTTAAAACTTTTCCAAGAAATGATTTTTCAAGGTTGGTTGCGTCCAAAAACATCAACTTTTACCTCCATACTAAATGCTTGCGGTCTAACTACAGATCTCAGTAAAGGAAGAGAACTCCATGCATATATTACCAAATGCATTGATGCTGACTATAGTGAGTTCGATAAGCTCGTACTTTGTAATGCTCTAATTGACATGTACTTCAAGACCGGCAATTGTGATTCAGCACAAACCTTTTTTGATAAAATGCAAATGAAAAATGTGGTCACCTGGACTACCATGATTTCAGGTCAGGGGTCCCATGGGTTAACTCGCAGAGCTTTGGAAACATTTAACAGAATGATTGCTTCTGGAATTAAGCCAGACAGAGTTGCTTTTGTTGCTATTCTGACAGCCTGCAACCACGGTGGATTAGCGAAAGAAGGTCGACAAATATTTGATTCAATGGAAAATGAATTTAATGTTTCTCCTGAAATGATCCATTATGTTTGCATGGTCGATTTGTACAGTAGAAGGGGGCTGCTTGAGGAGGCTCATATTTTGATAAAGGGCATGCCCTTTGAACCCTCTAAAGAAATCTGGGGCGTTCTTCTCTCATGTTGTAGGTCATACAGAAATGTCCAACTAGGAGAATATGCCGCTAAAATGGCATTAGAACTGGACAAATTTGATGCTGGTACCTATGTGTTGTTGTCCCGATTATACGTTGAATCGGGTCGATTGGAGGAATTTTCTAAGGTCAGGTTGGCCATGCAACAGTTAGGCTTGAGGCCAATTAGGGCTTTCAGTTGGGTAGAAATGAAAAATAAAGTGTACAAGTTCACAGTAGGCGAACGATTCAATGAATCATCCAAGGAGATGTATGAGTTTTTGGAGAGTGTGAGCTTGAAAATGGAGGAAGCGGGTATACAAAGAGATGTTTCAAACGTGGGACATGATTTTAGCAAGCGGGATAAAGTTGGTGCATTGTGCGGTCATACGGAGAAATTGGCTTTGGCTTTTGCGATGGTAAAATTTGGATCCATGAAAAACTTGCGAATTGGTAAAAATTTGAGGGTTTGTATAGATTGTCACGAGGTTTTTAAGTTTGTATCCTTAGTTTATGAGAAGGAGATTGTGTTGAAGGATCCAAATCGGTACCACCGATTTATCAGAGGCCATTGCACATGTAATGATTTTTGGTAGTTATTTCTTTTCCCTTTCTTTTTCTTTTTTTTTTTGGTTTGCTCTTGCATATACTCAATAAATTATCTATAGCTTGAATGGGAATGTTATTGGTAGATTTTAGGAATTTTGTAAATTCTGAGACTTATTGCCTTTTCTCTCTCTCTCTCTCTCTCTCTCTCTCTCTTATTTGTTTCGTTGTTTTATTTTGTTCGATTTCTTATTGAGTAGGAATAAAGGAGCAGTTGATAAAAAATGATTGGCCCTCCATATTATATTTTTAAATTTCCTTATGATGATAGCATCCAGCTACTTAAAAATGTTCAGTATCTAAATAGTTCCTAATTTTATTTGTAATAACCTAGATTTACCAGATAAAATTTTGCCTTGTACGGTTGTATCCACAAATTACTCTAGTCCATTTCCCCCATGTATCGAGTTATTGGAATTTTTATTGGATTCTTAGATGTTGTATAAATAGATTAGAAGTTATCTTATAGTACATGAGATCATCAGATATGCATCCAATCTTCCAATACATTATTATTTAAAACTTATGTAATCATATGAATTGTTAGATTAGATGGTCAAGTTGGAATAGCAGGCTTCTAAGGTTGATTTTAATGGATAACAACACCTATGTCAGAACTTCTTATGGTGCGTTTGGATAGGTATGGGAAGAAGAGAAGAAGGGAAGAAGTGGGAAGAAGTATTGGGAAGTGTGTAACTTTGTGAAGAGTTTGGATTGTTTATAATTTTTTTTCTTCCCATCTTCCTTCTTCCTCTTCTTCTTCTCTCATCCAAACGCACCATGATAACTACTAACTCTCTATATTTCTATAAATATATGCCATAATTTATTATTGTCTTTTTATTAATACTAGCTTACAAGAGGTGTTTGCATATGCATAGTAGTATAGTCATTTTCATACATACATATATATATATATATATATATATATATAGAGAGAGAGAGAGAGAGAGAGAACCATTAGAGAAATTAATGAACCTAAGATCTCATGTTTGATGTTACTCATTCGTTTTCAAAGCTGAATTTGCATTTGTTAATTAATTCCTGTCATTGTATTAATCGTCGATTCCTTTCCCATCGATCACTGTTAGTAGCATGTTCGTTACAAATATTACAATGGATGTTAACTTGTCTCAAATTGCAATTATAGTACTAAAATACTTATGTTAAAAATGATGTACCTGACTCATTAACTTGCAATAATTATTGACAAAATTTTATTTGTTATAAGAATTGTCCCATACATCATGCTTTAGACGTGAAAAGAGCATACTCCTTTTTCATGCCGTTGTTGTGAATTACAGCACCATACTTACAATTTTAAAATGAAATGTTTTTATGTGAAGTACACTCTTGATTGATAACAAATCAGAAATTTCTTTTTTTTTTAAAATTAAATACGCTAGTGACTACAATAAGATATTAAGATCTCAATGGCCAAGTAGTTATTCAAATTTATTTTGGTTATAAAATATGTTAAAATTTCTAATTTGCTCTAATCAGTTTGCTAATGCTATCGATTTTTGTAAAAAAAGTTGATCTTGAAGCATAAGGCAACTGATTATGGAGAAAATCCAGAATTGCTGTAAGGGGCATTGGTTATTAGATGAGACAATCCTCCCATAAAAGAATTTGAGACAATTTTGTGTCCTTCCTAGACTTAAAAAAATGTTAATATAATAGTTACCATAGATGCTTCGGTGAAAAGCTCGAGTTGGGGTGGGAGTTTTGTTGCGCACAAGGTGCTTAGAACTAATTTGGGATTGTGCATGCTTTACAGTCTGTTTGGATTGAGGGAAACGGAAGTAAAATCACGGAAGGGAAGGAAAATTTCAGTTTTACTCCGTTTGGATATCGATTTGTCCGAAGTAAAACCATTAACCTATGGAAATTTCTTTACTTCGCTATTTTTACTTTCTGTACTAAAATCTTACCCCCCGATTCGGGGTGTAACGAAACGGAAAGAAAATCGAAGATTTTCGCTGGACCACGATGCCCTCGCGATTTCTCCTCTTTTTGGCGCGACCATAGCCAAAATCTTCATTGATTCTTTCCTTTAACGCACAATTCCTCTCAGTCCAAAAAATTTCCGTTGATTCCTATAAATTTGCACACCTTTCTGCCTCTCCTAACAGCTAGGGTTTGCTTTGTTCTGGTAATTTCAATTTTCACTTTTGATTTGGCTAGATTGATTCCAACACAAGTTCTTCCACTGTCCGTTTCCTTTACTTGTGCCCAATTTTCACTTTTGATTTTGTTTATTTGATTCAACCAGTTGTCTATTCTTGTTTATTTCAACCTTTGGTTTTTTGTATCAGGTCCATATTATGTGGTTTTAACAAGCAAATATACTGGTTATTTATTTCAAAATAGTTTTTTTGAGTTAACCTTGGATTTATTTTACTGAGATAGAGAAGCATGAAACAAGAGAGGATGAGCGGGCTTGAAAATTTATTTCTCTGAATGAGATATGCTCTAATGGGATTTTTGTAGTTACTATTAGTTCTGGTAAATAGAATATTATTTTGTTTCAACGTGCTTCCTAAAACGAGATTATTAATAGTGTGCTTCCTAAAACTTTTCAACATTACTGAGTTAAAGTTTTTACTCTTTTACTCTTTTATCTCATCTGATGATTCTATATAGGTACAACGGTACAAGGAGGAGAGCAATTGACAGATGAACCTTTATTAGAAGCTTATTCAATCAGATATAACATAATTGGTAGTGAAATTGCCTGCTGGTACACTTTGTACCAGTCCGTACCTATTCACGAAAATTTAATGATGTTTGGGTTGAACTGCAAAATCTGGTCGGTATTGTCTCCTCTTCGGTACATTCCAATTATCGTATTTTACCCATGCTTTTCACTCGAAAAAAAAATGTGAACGTCAAAATGATATTCTCAATGATGTATGCCTTATTACAAAGAAAACATTACAATACCCAATTAATCATTCAAGGAATCGTAAATTGATTTTAATTATACATAGTCCTCTTATTTTCCTGTATAACTATTCGGCACTAGCAGTCTAGCAACAGTGGATTCCATGAAGATACTATGGTCAAAATGGTCATTTGTAATTAATTAGTCATACTTTTACCTCCTTTTAATTTGATCATCCAAACAGGAAAAAAAAGGAAGGATAATTATTTTCCTTCCTTCTAATAATAATCCAAACAAACTGATGTAAAAAAATTTCCATTCCATTCTGTTCCCTTCCCTTCCCTTTTATATTTTTCCTTCCTTTCTATTATTTTTCCCAAAACCAAACACAGTGTTAGGAAACATCCAGAGAAGGAGAAGGAAAATAGTAATATAGCGGAATTATGAGGTTTATTAGTTGGCTTATTTTTATATTAAATCTATAATTTTGACTTAATTTAATATTAAGCAAGGTTGTTCAAAATTTTAATCTAAAAATTAATTTAACATGTTTGTATTAACAATCAACAAAAATGGTTACCTTATTAGGATCCAATGGTTTCTCATCATCTTCGACAATATTCCACAAGTAAACCTCAATAGTTTTGGACAAAGCTATCTATACAAGTTCTTTTAAATACCGATTCTTTTTTTTATTTTTTAGATTTCTTTGCTAATTTCATTGAATAAACTAAAATTTCTTTGTTGGCTGAACTTGAGATTTTTACAAGATATATAATAAGTTGTGTCATGCTCTCATGAATTTGTTTCAGAATTATCAAATTGAGGCTTTTCTTTAAATTAACTCTACAGCTAGCTTTTGAGTATTTTAGCAAATATGGATCGTTGATTTTTAAACTCTGATTTGGTATAGAAAAAAAAAAAGAGAAGTAAAAAAAATATTGTTTATTAGTGTTATTTGTGGACTATTATATTAGACAAGGACATATTAATTGATACTGAATAAGCTCATATTCCTGGATAATTATAGTTGGAAAATTTGTTGTTAGTGTTTAAAAAAAATATTTTTTTCTTTTTGTTAGCAAAATAGAACAGAGATTAAATGATCCCTCCGACCTCTGTACAATGTACATGCAAGTATGTGGCTGGTTGTTTCTTTCTAACTGCCATTAGTGTTTCAAGAAAAATATTTTTATGATCAAATTATCTCATTTGATATCGGACTAATCAATTACAATATCAAAACAAAACATGGAGATAAGTGTTGTTGGGTACAGAAAAGGTGTCATACATAAGAAATTAGAAATATTATTTGGATTGAATTAATATTCAACCGCTATTATGAGAAGGGATGCATTGGTTTAAATAGAAGTACCAAATACACTCATAATTAAAGAAGGATATAAATATCTAAATAGATAATCTAGAAATTTGACAAAGTAGTTCATTTAGAAGATTGTGAGATAACGGCATTTCTGTAAATTCATTTAACTATGTAGGTATTTCAAAAAGAAAATGCAGCGAAATTATAGGTAATTGGTGTTTACCATCCCCTACTTTTCATCCAACCATCCATTAGACACGCATCAATTTGGGCTCAGCGATTGGGCCGGTAATAATAGATCACGCGCCCATCAAGCATCCCTTCGCACCACTGGACATCTCCATTTAGTTTCGCTCATTTGAATTCAATTTCAGAAACCAAAACCACTTTCTTTCTTCAGCGATCTCTTTCCTTCTTCCTACGATCTGGATTGGCGACGAAAATGGAGATAGAGGCAATGGCGAAAACTTATTGAATTGTGTGATCTCCTTCCTTCCAAACTGCAATTACTAGTAATTGTGCACGTTTAATCAACTTCTCGTATTTTTGTTTATTCAATTAATTAGATTATTTTTGTTTATTTTTGTAATCAATCATATTTTTGTAATTAGATTATTTCTGTTTATTAATTTATTAAAGTACATATGTGATCTCCTTCCTCGTATTTTTGTAATCAATCTAATTCCTTCTTTTCTCTCTTGTTTGTGTATATCTCATTCTTCTCCGTTGAATTTCATCAAAAACTAACTTCAATTGATTTTTGATGCGCGATTCATACACAGCTACATAATTTTATCATCAATCGTTAAAAGTTTTTAGAATTCTTCACAAATGTCGAGATCAGGTGCGTTATTGATGATTTTTGAGTTATTTTGTACAATTAATGTTTGGATTGATTCTCTGATAAAGAGATTTCTAATATTTTCCTTCACAATTGTCAAAAATGTTGCATTCAATGTCTGTTTATATTAGATATTGCACATGATGCTATATATATAGTTTTGTTTAGTAATTATTTGATTAGTTACTTTATTTTTATATAGATACTGTTATACTGTTGTTCAATCTTGATCTAGTTTCATATGTAATGGTTTTGGATGGTTACAAGTAGCACTGAAAGCCCCCGTCCTTTTATACATGTTCTGCACTCAAACCACTGAAATGTTCACTTAGTTGCTCATTTTATTATATTACATGCATCTAGGGATTACTTTGCAAATGTTTACTTCCTTCAAATTTTGCCTGAAAAGCTTATCTATCACAAAGGATGCGTTAGATATTTCAAATGTTACATTAAATGACATAAGAGATTATCTTATGTTCCATTGTCAGAATCTTTTTTTTCTGCAAACTGTTTTGTCAAATTAAGAGATCATGTTGCTAATACTTTATATATGTGCTTGTATTCATATTATGCAGGTTTGGATTGCGGTTCGATCGAGTTGGTATGGTGTTGTGTGTTCGTTCTCCACCAACATTTAGATTTGTACCAAACTAAAAATGTGCTCTAATATTTGTATGAATTGTGATTGTATTATCTTTTAGATTCGTTAAAATTTATATTGTTTTGTATTGTTTAAACTGATCATGTTGTTTTAGGGATGACATTCTTATTTTTTTTTATGGATCATATTAATGTTTTATTTTAATACTAGTTTCTATGTTTTTTTTTGTTATATTACAAATATATCAAATCTAACATATAATGCATGTTAAATCATTTCTTGTGCTAACAAAATGAACTTTAAATTGCTGTGGTATCTCCAAGTTTGTTGGCTGAATGCGCGAAAAAAAGGATATAAAATTATTATTATGTCATTTTATAAATATAACAAACTGAACAGTTAACACAAATTAACCCATCTATTGTTGTATTTAGTTTAAAAACTGTTGAACATTTAACACATCCCTTAAAACATTAATCTAAACCATAAAATGCTGACGTCATCAAGGGACAGACGAGCGCTCATCGTGCGGATGATGTCAGCATGCGGATTGGTCATCAGGGCGGGAAAAAAATGGGCCTCCGCGCCCAGAAGACGCATGTCGCTGGCAGATTGGTCATCAGCGCGCATGATGGATGATTGGATGGTATTATAACGGATGGTTCATATCATTTCTGGAAATTATATATTTTGCAATTGTATATACCAACGCAAATACGCAATTACACACATTGCAGAGGTATAGCGCTGAGTTAAAGCCAACATTCTTCTCCTTCTGTGTGAAATGTGAATGCTGAATGCTCTCCCATCCCATGAACTCGTAACTCCGAAATACTCTCCTCCTCCAATTCCATCCCATGCGAAATCCTCTGAAATGCTGTGTGAATGCGAAAGATCTTCCTTCTCTCAAACTTGTCTGCGCTCCCAGTTTCAAACAGTGTGAATGCAAAAGATGCTCAAGATTCCAATCCTAACGGTCCTTTACGTGAGGAAAGCGCCGCGAAGGTGCTCGACTTATCTCCGGTTTCGAACTTGAAAGCTTTTGCCATGTCGGCTCGTTAGTCCCACACAGCGCTAGAGGACTCCTCTCTGCGCTAGATGCCCTATATAATAGGAGGTACCCCTACCCATACTGGCACACTTAGAGCTGTCCTCAGCACACCGGCCTTTAATGGCTGGAGTCAGAGAGGCAGCATAGGGTTGGGCTTAGCGCCTGACTTCTGGGTGGTGGGGTCGGGCTAAGTGCCTGGCCTCTGGGGGTGGGGTCGGGCTATGCGCCTGGCCTGGGAGGGGTGGGGGTTGGGGCCTAAAGTGGCCCGGCCTCGGGGAGAGGGGGTGGGTGGTCGGGGCCTGGGGCGGCCCGGCCTCGGGGAGGGGGTGGGGGTACCTCGGGGTAGGGGGTGGGTGGTCGGGGCCTGAGGCGGCCTGGCCTCGAGGGGAGGGGGTCGGGGTCGGGGCCTGAGGCGGCCCGGCCTCGGGGGGTAACAGAATTATTAATCTCATTTAAGATTTATAAGATTAAGATTAACTCATTTGAATTGGAATAAAGTTTCCATTATACTAAGCTTAAGGACGGGCAAGGAATCTCTCATCCTCAAATAAGTATACTAGATGCGGAAGCTACCAACCCAACCTTTTTTACTTAGGTTTTCTTTAGAAAGAATCTTGTTATGAAGTATGAGCCACATGAACGCTTTAATTTTATGAGGAACTTCAAGTTTCCAAATAGTGTTAGCTTTATGAATGTGTACACCTCTGAAAGCACGAAAATTATAAGTGGAATGAGCAGTGGCGGATTTAGAAAAAATATTTAGGTGGGTCTGACAACCTCTGTTTAAGTCTTCAGCCCCACCTTTAAGTGCTTCAATGGTAGAAAAAATTAACTGAGGCTAAAGGGGGGGCTCCAAGAGCTCGACGGCGTGAGGTGGGGCTCTAGCCCCACCCGCCCCGGTGGTAAATCCGCCCCTGGGAATGAGTAGTGAATACTCCTTTGGGTCCCCATCTCCAAGTGAAAGTGTCCTCACTGTGTGTGAGGTGAATTTGATGTAATTCTTGAGCTAAAACTCCTGTCAAAGTCCTACTAAACTGTAAAATGTAGCCATTTGAAGTGACAACTTCTTCAACTGTGCAATTTTTGTTAGTACACAAATTGTAAAGGAAGAAGAAATAAGTAGATAGAGGACAACTGTTATACCAGATGTCCTGCCAAAAAGAAATACTTTTACCGTTACCTACATTAAAAGCACAAGAAATAACACCTATTTCCTTAACTGAAAGTATCCCTTTCCAATATTAAGAAAAATTACCTATACTATTATTAAGTACTTGTGCCTAATAAGAGACTTCCATTCAGCTACATAAGAATTATAAGTTTCCACCACCACTTAAGAAGAAAAGCCTTGTTCATACAAACTAAATCAAGAACACCCATGCCATCCATCTTTTTAGGCGTACAAACTTTTTTAGCACTCATCTTCACCATATGTATTTCTAGTAACAGAATATACCAGTTGGTATTTGTAATGTAGTAAATCCGTCTGGTATGGCTCACAGAATTTATGGATTTTCGAGCCAGGTTAACTTTATTATTCACAATGAACTATACAACATGCTATATATTTGAGTTAAGACCAAAAGGAAAAAAAAAAAAAAAACTAAACAGCAGGAAAGGAAAAATGGTCATACAGATTGAGAGAACTCACAGCCAACCATTCTTGATATGGTATCGAATTCTGAATGGACATTCTCACTAAATAACAGGTCTGGTATAAAACCTCAATTTGTGAACTTACCTAACACAGACTGTTATCCTAGCACTCCAATTTAACCTTCTTATTCTCTAGCTTCTTTTCCTTCTTCCTTGCACGCTTTCATGCATTCTTGCTGAGCCCCATGGCTGGTAGGTTTTCAACTTTCTCCCCCTCACTCTGGCCTAATACTAACTCTGCAGAGCCCTTGACCAATGGAAGAGACTCCATTACAGTAAGACTGCTCTCACCGATTTGATTGGATTTTGTCTTTGTGCTCACTTGATGGAGATAGGATTCTTCTTCATCAGGCTTAGGGTTTGTACCAGGGTTAGAAATCAAATGCATCCCGGCTTTGTAGATTGGTCCACCCATTCAAAATGCTCAGCCATTTTCTTTCCTATTGCTGTATTATATAATTATTTAGAATAAAAAACATCAAGCTACCATACAGTAGCTCATTTGTAACTATGCAAAATTCAACAATCTGGACGATAGTATAACAGTTCCAATTAATTTGTTCTTGATGCTAAACTGCAAACATAAACTGAATTTGGAAGGAGATGTCAAGAAAAAAGCAAAAATACATTTTCAAAATATACATGCACATAAGCAAATGATAACTTCAGCGGTGCATTTTAGTACCTCAGCTGCAGAGAGAATGAAATTGCAAAAATTATCAACTTCATGAAAGAAAATAATAGAAAAGATTAAAACATGCCTTATTATGTGTACTTCATTGTAGTTTCACACATGATACTCTGGGCTGCACAACCAAAAGAAAAATTGCAAAAAAATAGGATACTTAATTTAAAATTTACAAGCAGTTTATTGTTTTCAAATGGTAGTTACAACAATTTCTTTGTTTTTGCTATTTAGAGCCTGGAATTTGGAATTTCAGATATTACTAATCAATGTAATTGTTTGAAAATGGATCATACCATTTATTTCTGTGCTTCCCATTTTTTTTATTCTTATTTACTTATTTATTGTAAAAAAAATGTCATGATTTTTCATTTCGTATGTTTTTTATTTTATTATCCTTTCTCTTGTACAGCTCTTCCTAAATGAGGTTATTTGAGAGATCAAAACTACAAAATGATTATTGTTGTAATCATTTGGCTGATATTTCAACTTCTCTAACCACAGTGATAGTTCTCAATACAAGACAGCATGTATAACAATTAACAAGTCATGGTATAGACCCAACCTTGGTCCTGATCTCCTTGAAGGGCTCACATTCACAATCAGGCCAGTGTTGCACACGGCCCCAAGCTAGTCCTCAAGCAGCTGTGTCAACTTGGAGTGAGAGCTTGTGTATGAAATAAGATGAAAAAAAAAAGTGGTGCTTGCGGAATCGAACCCTCACGCAAAAGGGAACGAAACAACAGAATTACAGCCCAGCGCCTAGACAGGTTGTTGATAAAAGGTCTGATATATTCAAATCTGAACCATAAATCATATCAAATTAACAAAATCAACAATCCACATTTGATGTTAGGGGGTGTTAACTCCTTTTATC
The DNA here is from genome assembly GCA_028095005.1 of Rhynchospora pubera. Lineage (NCBI taxonomy): Eukaryota > Viridiplantae > Streptophyta > Magnoliopsida > Poales > Cyperaceae > Rhynchospora > Rhynchospora pubera. The sequence continues at coordinate 65,943,945 of CM051461.1, read as the reverse complement.
TAACAATGTCTAACATGTTTATGTCTTTTTCATGGATGCTTTTATAGGTAGTAGAGATAATAAAAAAAAAACTATACTGGTAAAGAGAGCCTGTTCACACATTTGCATGCATCCACCGTATCTGAAATAAGGTAATGAATATATAGCATCATAGAAAAATATAATTCTTTTGTTGTCTCTTCTAAAATTCTTTTGAATAAATTTATTAAGAGGTTACTGAATTCTACTTCAAATCCATTTTTGGCCCCTAAATAATCTAATTTTAATCACCTCCATCTCTCCTCTTGGGTCTGTTCTCTTTTTCTATTGCATAGTCTTACTCTTTCCTTTTCGTCTCTCCTTCCAACATCTGTTGTCCTCATCGAACACTATGTCATAATTAGAAATTCATGATACGAGAAACACAATAACCACCAGAACTAAAAATCACTCTTAAGCTTTATTTATTTCAAAATTTCGACATTTATCGTAGATCAAAATTCAGTAAAGCAACTAATATTTTTGAAATTAAATCAAATTACAATTACAGTGACGAGAATAATTAATTAAATTTTAGGATGTTTTTGCTCATTCATCACAAAATCATTATAGCAGATCTCAAATTGAATTAAACAAGATTGTTGCTAGTGCAAACCCTATTACCACTGTCTCGTAATTGCAAAAATTGGAGCTTCGACTCTCAAAGAGGATATAGGCCTCATTGTCTTAGTTGTTTAGAAGGAGAGTTCCTATTGCTATGAAAAGTCAAGTGTTTATCAGAGTGAAGATATACAGAGGATGAATGAATAAATTTGTTTTTATTTTACCTCAGTTTACAAATACTTTTTCTATCACTATCTAGTCAGATGTTAGTCGTAACAAATCCTTAACAGAAACCTTAATTAATCCTTAAAAGTCAGTTTGAGGTTACCAGAAACATCGATTCTGCTACATAGTGTTGTGTCTGCTGTAGACTGCAGGCTTTCTCCAGTAGTGTGCCACTTGATATCTCTAGTTTGGTTTATTAAGCCTGCCAAATAAAATTATGAAATTTAAGTTGGCTTTAGAGCAAAATAAATTTTTGTGCAGAAGGTTGCCTACAAACTGAAGTCCATTCGGTTTTAATGATTTGAGTGGCATCTTTCTGTAATTCAGAAAATTAGTTTAAAATATTGTGATCAGAGAACGAGAGATTTGATCTACAAGTTACTCTTTATTGATTTAATATGATAATTCACAATAAATTGACAATAATTTCTCCAAGTGATCCAGTATGAACTTAATTATTGTATTCAACTCAAAAAGGAAAAGACAAAGACGTGAATTGGTAGCATAAACCTGAACAAAATATGAAGCTTGATACTTAAAATTGAATATATGATTTGAATATCTCTGTAAATTTTATTTATCTAGTGTGTTTTGATGAATTTTGATTCTTTTGTGCATTTGTCTCATTTAAGTAATGTCAGAATAATCTTGTCATGGCTAAAAAAACTTAAAAAAGGTAACATGGGGGAATCTGAGAAAATAAAGAGGACGAATTGTAATTGACTGCTGTTCCCTGAAAATTGAATGCAGCTTCCAGCACGAACCTTATTTTATCATTAAAAGGAAAAATAAATAGCTTCACTACACCACTTTTTTAGTGAAGAATATTTTAAATTAATTTTAACCATTAATAAAGGAAAATTAAATACAATCAATTGAACTTTTGTATGATAATTTTGTATTTATAATAAGAGGAAATTTTTTTTATATTTAGTCATACTTGATATTCATGATAGATATACAAGTAAAATAACATTCTTTCAAATCATTGGTTCAACAGGGAAATAAACCAAAACAAAATGAAAACAGCAAATACCAAATGAAGGTCAGTTATCATCAATTGCGGGTTCCTCTACCAAATCATTTATTTTCCCAACAAGAAATTTGAGCACATCTTCCCTGCCTTCTTTCAAAAGCAAATGCCTCAATTTTCCAAAAGTCGATCCAGACGGTCTGATCCCCTTCTCAATCATATCTTCAAACAGCACACAAGCTTGATGGACCTCTCCTTTCTTACACAACCCATTTATTAGCACGGCAAAAATGTGCATGGTCGGTACAAATTGTCTCAGTTTCATGTATTTCCACACCTTAAGTGCTTTCTCTGGTTTATCGGTTTTGAAAAACATCTTTATCATCATGGTGTAGGTGTCAGAATCTGGCTCACAATCTTGTCTCTTAATCATGGTACGAAACACATTGTACGCCTCTTTTGTTTGCCCTGCACTGATCATACTGATCAGAATAATGTTGTAAGTTCTTGAATCGGGGCTAATCCCTTTCTCCATCATGTCTTGTACAACCCGAAAGGCATTCTCATACTTGTTCACCAAACAAAAGGCCTTTATAAGTGCATTGTACACAACCACATCTGGCTTGATTCCACTTCTCTCCATTGCCAGAAATGCAGAAACAGCATTCTCTATCTTCTTCTCTACACCATAAGCATAAACAAGTGCACTGTAAATAAAAGAGGTTGGTGGGCAACCCCTGGAAGACATTTCTTGTACCAAATCAAGAGCCTCCTCAGTTCTGCCAGCCTTGCACAGTGCATCTACCATGATACCGTATGTGACAATATCTGGCTCACATCCCTTGTTTACCATATCACGGTAAACGTCTCGCATTTTAGGCAAGTCAGGTGCCCGGCCCCAACCCTCCAGAAGTATACTGTAAGTCTTAGCATCAGGTTCGAACTGATATGACATTTGATCGAACACCTCTTGAGCCTTCCTGACATTGTTGGATTTGCACAAGGCACCTAAAAGGCCATTAAAAGCTGCAAGATTTGGGCTTACACCATACTTGTCCATGATATTAAAAGTATAAATAGTCTCCTCCACCTTCTTGGCACGAGCATATCGTCTCATTATTATACAAAATGTTTCAATGTTGAGTAGCCTCTCTCTCTGCATGGCAGCTACTAAATCCCACATGATGCGATACTGTCGTATCTTGGCAAGGGATCCAATCATGGTGTGGTACGCATTAACAGAATGTGAGAAGTTTCGCTGCTTCTGGGCCCACAGGAAGAAGCGGTACGCCAGCATACCAGCATTTTCAAACCTTTTTAGGACAGTTTCAGCCGACTCAGGCGGGACCCGCAAACCACTATGGTCAAGCAAGAGCTCCAGTCCAGGACTAGACGGGGACGCCATTATCTCACAAACCTTCTTCGTGGGGTCCACGAGGCCTGGAAGGTTTTGAGTGCTTGAGCTGAGCATTCTTACGAACACCTTGTGGGCGCTTGACCGAATACGCCCAGATATGTGCACCGGCGTAATCATTTTCATTTGTACTAAGCGGAACGGAGATGAAATGAAATCTGATTTAATGGAGGTTGTAGGTGTTGTCACTTGTTTGCAGGATTGTAATTGTAGCAAGCAATGGAAACTGGAAAGTTGTGCTCCTCGAACTCGAACGGAATCGGTATAAATGTTGGTATAAATTGTAAGTGGGCCTGATGTTGATGATTATGGTCTTAATGGGTCTTCTAAGAGCCCAAATTCAGTGGAACGTTGAGGTTCGTTTGATGCAGATGCGTTTGCTTGAATATGGATTACAAATTGTGCAAGCGATGGATTGGTCCTCACTCCTCACTCCTCACTCCTCAGGCTTTGCTTTAATTTCTAGGAGAATGGAATGGTATAATTTTTATATCAAAATTTCATCTGGAGCATGCATGCTTTTCCTTTCATATACATATTTAATGTTTTACACAGCAAGAAATGAACTATATCAGAAGAATTATTATATAAGTAAACTATACGCTAAAATAAACTTTTCGAATAACAACAACTTCTAGCGAAGACTTGAAAAAGTATGACACAATCACACAAACCGAGCAAGAAAAAAGCATTGGATCATTAATAGTTTTTTTTTTATGTATTGGATCATTAATAGTTAGTGGGTCTGATGCAGTATGTGTAGTCGTATAGATGGCAAGAATATTAATTAATTGAACTGGATCGAGGATCGTCAATATATGCAGTGCAGTCTGGGGAACTGGAGAGGATGCAGAGTGGAAAAAATTGAGCATTTGACTAAGAGCACCTAGCTTAGCTACAAGTGTCGCCTCTCGTGAAGAAGCCTGCGCAAAGCTGCTTTCCCTTTCCCTCTGCGTCTTTTTGCTTTGTCTTTATTTATTTTCTGGGGACTGGGGTCTGGGGCCTCGCAACATCTGCTCTAGCCTCTGTACAGAGAGAAAGAGCTCTCCTTTACATAGCTAACCACCTCTTCTACAATCTTCCTGCTAAAATCACTATCAAATCAAAATTTGCTACTAACGGACTTAATTCCATCTCAAGCGTACTTTTTTGTGCTTTTCAAGTTTTCTCTTTTAAGCGTTAAGGTCAACTTTAAGGAAGATTTTAGTTGTGTCATAAGAAATTGCATAATGTTTATGTAGTGTTATGTAATAGATGTTTGATTGTACAGTATAAATCTAATAGAAGTGTAACTTGATACATGAATATATTCGTGTCAAAAAACTAAAATGTTCTTGAATTTGAGTTATTTGATTTAGTAAATGACAATCCATATTTAGACCTCGTTTGAATGGTATGGGAATAAGAAAGAATAGTTTTTTTTTAGGAATAGCTTCTTCCTAAGCATCCAAACAAGTTAGGAATAAAGAAAAGAATATTTTATTTTCTAGGAATAGCTTCTTCCAACAATTATATATACATAATTTCAACAAATTTAGCTAAATACTAATAGGTAAATGAAATTTTGTATGCTCTTTAATTAGTACTTTATTTAATATAAAAATAATACTTTTTAATAATTTACTTAAATCAATATTAATTTGTTTATTCCTAACTCATCATACAAATAATATTTCTTCTTTCCGGAATAACACTCTTCCACTCACCCCAAAGTTATACTCTTTCCAATGTTTTCTTCCTAAAATCCTTATTCCTTCCTTATTCCCATACCATCCAAACGAGTCTAGTATGCAAATACATACTTGAACCATCTATTTCAGATCAACTGATTGAAATATGACCTAATTATTATTATTATTTAATTTTATTAATAAGGGGTATGTTTGGAAGTCCATAGAATAAGAATAAAAAAATAAGAACAAGCTATTTCTTATTTGGCACCATTTAGAACAAAGAGAATAAGAACAAAATGAACCTTGTTCTTGTTCCAACAAAAACATGGAACTAGAACAAGAACAAAAATAAGTTTGTTCTTGTTCTTGTTCTTATTCCACACCACTTCCAAACAATATTAAATAAGTTATAATAAAAAATATTATAATAAAATAATTAAATAATATTATTATTATTGTAAAAAAGTAATAATTATTATTATATAATAGTAATAATCTAAATAATAAAATAAGTAACTCAATTTAAGTCTTTTTTCTTTATATTTACAAGTGGGATGACAAATAGAAATCTTAAATAAGCCACTAAAATTTTAGAACATATTATAACAGAAGATTGTAGAGATGGACGCTGCTTGCTGATGACTGATGAGTTAAAGAATTGGTCGACTATAACGGTGAGGTTTAAGTTAAACTCGTCACAATGTCACATAAGACCCGTGCCCGTGCCAGCATCAACGCACCTAACTTTTCCAGCATGGCAACCCCGAATCCGGATAACCCCAGATTCCCGAAAGATGTAACAAATAAATATCTCCCACGTGGCACCACTTTCCATGTCATCCCCCATCCTTCTTGGAAAAGCGTCATCTCTTATTTCTTCCCTTCCCAGTTCCCTGTTGTGTTGTTTACTTGTTTATAGTATTATACCTCACACATGGAGCCAAAACCCCACTGTACGCGAGTTCTAGCTAGTGACTAGTGTAGTGCGAGATCTCTTGTTTCTGTTTATTTCACCGATCGCTTACTAATTACTATTATTCACTGGTCTGGATAGAATATTGTTCCTGTTTCAGTGTTTCTCTATTTTAGTTGTTGGCGACATTTTCTTTCTCTTCTTCTCTCCCTCTCCAGCTCTCCTGGTGAGATCCATCTTCTAATTAAACTCGTTCGTTCGTTCATATAATTAATTAATTAATGCCGAGATCAAGGCCGAAAACCCGCAAAACAAAAACAAAGTACCTCAGCCTACGCCGGCACCTGGCACCTCGACCTTCTTCTCCACTTCCACCTCCACCTCCACCGGAACAGCCAAATCCAGTTGACACTACCACCAGCACCGAGCGAGCCGACCTCTTTCCGGTCCAACCAGACCCTGACGTGAGGGACCCGCAAGTCGCATCGCTTTTATTCTCAAGCACCAACGGCGAAACAGGGGAGACTCTGACAGAAATCCTCGGCACCAGTACTGGCTCGGCATCTGCATCTGCATCTGCTCCTGGTCATGCTTCTGACTCTTGCTCTGCTGGGTCAGGCTCACCGGGCTCGCCTCCAGTTGTGTTGGATACTGGAGATGAGGACAGCGATGGCCTGGCAAGGCGGGCCCTTAGAGGAAGGCAGCGGGTGGAATACTGTTGCTCCTCGTCTTCGTCAGAGGAGGAAGTAATTAGTGCCAGTGCTGCTGCTGCTGGACCCGATTTGTGGTGCGGTAACGGCACCCCGCATCCGCATGCATCGCTTCTGTTGAAGTTGAAGTTGGATTATGAGGAGATACTCACTGCATGGTCGGGTCGCGGGTCGCTGTATATCGATCAAGAGCCTGAGCCGCCTCAGGTTGTTCCTGGGTTTCATCCAACTGCCTTCCCTGTGAGTTTTTATTTTTCATTTCTGATTGTAATAATTTGTTTATGATTATGATTGTACAAATAAATTTCATGTAAAGATTAATTTAAGTAGGTTTGGGTGACGGTGAGTAGTAGTGGCGAAGCAGCGGCAATGTCATGGATAGTACCGGAGAAGGCGGGAGGAGAGAAGGCGGAGAAAGAGGAGGTAGAGACGAGGGAAATGAGGGTGAAACGGTACAAAGAGAAGAGGCAGAATAGGCTCTTCGCAAAGAAAATCCGGTACGAGGTGCGCAAACTCAATGCTGAGAAACGGCCCCGTTTGAAGGTATGTTATTGTTCATTTGTTTGTGCTTCTTCTCCAATTTCACAAATTTATTATCAAAACCGTTAATTTGTTGCTTTCTTTTATTATTTTATTTATTGAATCAATTCGCAAGCTATTACCTTACTTCTCGCAAAAAAATTTAAAAATACAATTAGAATTTTAAAATAAATAGAGGAAATAGTGGCCAGTGTTCATCTTAAATGGCGAGCCCAAAATATATATATGTACCACAGAGTCTAGAGCACAATCCGATTCTGGACCTGGTGTAGCGCATTCAGAGCCGTCTGATTTTGATCGGAATGTTCATTTTTTACGGGCCTATCAATCTGTTACATGCACGGGACTTCTCTTGTCGATTGGATCTTGATAAGATGGACAGGGTATCGCGCGACACCTGATTTCAATTCATCTAGACCCACCATATAATGTACCACTCGTCTTTTTAGTTTTTACTATTAATATCTTACTTTTAATTACCACTGTTAGTAAAAATTTGGATCTGCTGCTTGTTGCGCCTATAAATTAATACCTTGCAATTTAGTGCATGCTTCCGATTGGAAAATCAGATATTGTAATAAAATCAAAATGCGTCATGTACAGTACTTCAGTATCATCCTGTTTACTTTGATCTTATTTTTGCAGGGTCGATTCATAAAGGCGATAGAAGATGTATGAACAGCTTTCAATACTGATGCTAAGGAGGGACGCGAGAAAATGAAGATTTAACTGAAACTGAGGCCAAGTCAAAGAGGAACTGGTTCTTAAAAACTCCTCACTTCTATCATCCTTGTTTTTTTTTTTTCTTTTCTTTTCTAAAAGAAATGCTTTCGACATATTCCTGAACCAGAAAGTTTCAGAATACATTTGTGAATCCTTTTAGGATCAGGACTGTTTGTTAATTTTTTCTAAAAATTGGTGCTACATAGGCTTTGTTTAGCAAGCTATGCTCAGTACAGAACTTTAAAGAACATGTGTTCTGAAAATATTTGCATAAATATGCTCATTACAGAACTTTGATTAGCAAGCTATGCTCTGTTGTTCGTGCATCAATTATTGTGTGTTTTTTTTTTTTTGAAATAAAGCCCGTAGGCAATTATTGTATACTAATTAATGGAAAATTTGGTGGGTCAATAATTTAGTTGGGTTTTGTTGCACAAGTACAAATTAAGTTGCATTGACCCTATAAGTTAACTTGACAGTATTTGGTACAGTAAAACCTTCAAAACTCAAAAGAATTTTACTCTAGATAAAGAGTCGAAACTCGAAACCAAGCCTTCGATCGTAAGAGTTATGGTCCGTTTATTTTGATCAAGACAAGTCAATTTGTAAAATATTCCAATGGCTCCGATTTGGATCCTATAGAAATAGAAGGGATAGTTACTCCTAGACGTAAATTTATTATAAACAATTCAAACTCTTCAGTTACACACTTTCTAAGTTAAAAATAGACTATTCCTATTGTTCGTTAGCAATAAAAAAGTAGCCATATATAACTCTATCTTGTTTAAATTAGTTCTGGTGAACTGCTATATTTTTGCCATTCCGGTCAGGCGGTCAAGACTCAAGACAAAAGAGTTAGCAGAGCAGTAGAGCACTCAGCACTCCCGGTCAACAATCATCGTAGAATGTGCTAGTCTAAATTCGTACAGTTTTCAGCACAGACGTAGCTACTAGCTATGCTGCCAAATCTGCAGATTGCACGTCATAATTTTCACTTCACTTTATTAATTTTAAATAAATATGGAGATTATCCTGGATAAATTGTATTAAAAGTTGAGATGGGCTAAAATCAGCCACGACTGACGTATGCAACCGTCAGCTACGATCAAATCTCAATTTTTGAGATTCTAACAGTCGATCCTAACCGTTCAATGTGTTCTTCATATTGAAATCTCGTTGGAGACAAAATTTTATATTTTTCTGAAATTTTTTAGTATTTGTTTGATATTTTACAAAGTTCTTAATCTAAACAATTCTGGACCCTTCAATAACTATGATTTTTAAAAATCTCAAACAAATACTAAAAAATTTCAGAAAAATATAAAATTTTGTCTCCAACGAGATTTCAATATGGAGAACACATTGAACGGTTCGGATCGACTGTTAGAATCTCAAAAATTGAGATTTGATCGTAGCTGACGGTTGCATCCGTCAGTCATGGCTGATTTTAGCCCATCTCTTAAAAGTTTGGACATCAATTTTGAATTTTATTATCGTGTTGTGTTAACTAAATGTATATAAATTTGTTGGAGAATATATTTGATGTAATATCTAGATATTACTATATTCATCAAAAAGAGAATCTCTTTACCAATGGACGAGTGTTGTATTATTGAAGCTCTTCAATAATAGTATATCCACCAAAAGAAAAAAAAAACCCTCTTTACCAATGGACAAGTGTTATATTATTCACAAATACAGAGGCACGTAGTTAAGTAAAAATGAGGAATATAGACCTTTATTCTAAGAAAAAAAATAATATATTTCCGTACATTTTTGTTTTCTTAAATGGATGATGAATAGTATTGTTTGAATTTCTCGAAGGCTTTCCATCAGTAAAAGATTTGTTTATCTAACGTAATAAAGATATTACAATGCAAACTGCACCTATAAACAATCATTATCCAAAAAGAATTTACATTCTTCGTTCATAAAAAGGAGATAAGGGGATAGGATAATCTTAGTTAAGCTAGTTTTTGGAATTTAGTTTTGAACGTCATTAGTGCGTACGCGCCACAAATCGGATTTAGTAAGATCAGTCGAAAAATAATTCTGAAAAAATTTAGATGGCATGACTACAAACGTGCTTCTATACCACATATCACATGGGAGGAGATTTCAATGGTCATATATAAGTAAAACTAGTGAAAATTTGAGAGGTTGCATTGGAGTTTACATATGGTGATAGAAACCAAGAGAAGGTGAAGACTTTTCGAACTTAGTCATAACTTATGAGAGAGTATGTGGCATAGTAGCTCAGTGGTAAGAGCACTAGGCTGGCCTCCATGAGGTCAGGGATTCAAGCCCCGTATGTACCTTTAATTTCAAAAAAGTTGGATGGCAAAGACTGTTAGAAAGTGTGCTAATTTTTATTTTTGTGCTAATTACCAATTAATTAACCAAGCAAATCACACACATAAGAGATCTAGTACACAAGCTATTTAAACACACGAGAAAAAGGGATTGGAAGTCTACCTCTCTTGGTATCGCAACCAAGAGGCTCGTTCCAATGCGTTGATGTCGGTGGCGTGCTCTCCAAACACCTCCTATTCGCGGCGCCTCGAGTCCACTATGGTATTAACCAAGCCCTTCTCAATTCGTGCTAGCGAAGAGAAGAGCGAGTCTAATCCCAAGCGTTCCCTTTCTTCAACCAACGAACCAAACGAATTTGTGGGAGAATGGGACGTTCAACACATGAGCTAGAGTGGAGAGGGGAGAGGGGGGGCGGCGCACCACACAAGGGGGGGGAAGCCTATGGTGGCGGCTAGGAAGAGGAGGAGAGAGAAAAAGGTGCAAGGGAGCCTCCAATAGGTGCCTTATATAGCCTCTTAACCCTAGATAGGAGTTCACACAAATTACAATTGTGCCACCCCTACCTACCTCTTGTGGCCGGCCTCCTAGTGGGCTCTCTTGGCCCACTAGGCCATCTCTATTTGGTCCCTTTAATTCTATTAATTAAAGGCCCACTCATAGCTATTCAATTTGGACTTTTAATTTACTAATAAATTAAAGCCCAAATAACTTAATTAAATTAAGTGTGTTATTTATAAATAATTATTAACTTAATAATAATTATTTAGAGATTAGACAATGCATTAATTTATTTCTATATGATCTATTTGACTTAATTAATTATAACGGTCCATAACGCTATTTAATTAATTAATCAATCTATCATATTTTTGCAATACATTATTGCAAATAAATAAATAATGCACATATGGTTAAACACCAATTTTGTGTGACCCTTTGAGGATTTATGCTATGTTGGACATGGAATTAAATCGCTATTTAATTCCAATAATCATAAGCGGTATCTAGCAACACGTTATGATTCCCAATTCGCATAAATAGTGTACAGCTACAAAATTTCAATCCTGCATAAGAGAACAATTATGTTTCTCTATTTTGATTCTTATGTCACACGATATCATCGTATAATCCAAGATAGGAACGTGTCATTCTTGCAGATTATACGTTTCTTGATCTAGAGATAATTGTATCAGTTGCTAGCAAACAATCTATCTCCATCAAGGGGCCCAAACAGATATCGTCACTCACTAAGTGAATTAATGAGGGACATACGGTTTTCTTGATAATTAGCTTTTCCCCGCACGATTCAAGAATACTTAAATCAAGTCCGTATAGCAGCCTTTATCAGGAATCAGCGGTAGACATGATTTATAGCATCTATCCTCATGTGGAAAAGATAATCATCTCAAACTTAGAACCAAAATCATAACGAAATAAATAATGACACGTAACACAATCCATATATTTATTTCGTGGGGTCCAGTCCTGTACTATGTTCTATAACATATACATATGTAATTAAGTTGGTTACTCCTAACCTATGATTTATAGAACTTAATCATCACTTAATCTGCATACTAATCTTATTGATAATTAATGTTCTTTGTTAATTATCAAGATTATGGACTTTTAGATTTATCGTTGTCATTTACTACTAAATGAATAACAGTGATCTATAATTCAGATCCTCAACCTGAATGAACTGTCAACGAGTAAATCAAAGAACAAATGATCTGAAATCACCAATAACATAAACTATAGAAGTAGCCTAATGAATTGGCTTCTAGGACATATCTCTAACAATCTCCCACTTGGCCTAGAGTCAATCAATAGTGACTTCTAGCAAGTGCATAGTACTCAATGTAATATCCAAAATATACATGTCTCATACTAAAGCCTAGTAATAAAAATACAACTCAAAACCACTCAGGCATACGCCTAATCCCCATGGATGCAACATGCAACTCATGTGCGGCTCGAGATAAAGGCTTTGTCAGAGGGTCCGCTGTGTTCGCGGCACCGTCCACCTTCTTGACCTTGACCCATCCATCATTGATCAACTGACGGATGAGATGGAATCGTCGTAGAATGTGCCTAGTCTTTTGATGAGACCTAGGCTCCTTGGACTGAGCTATGGCTCCCGTGTTGTCGCAGTAAATATCCACTGGACCTGAGATGCTTGGAACCACCTCTAGCTCGGTCAAGAACTCCTTGATCCATACACCTTCTTTCGCTGCTTCACCAGCCGCTAAGTATTCTGCTTCGGTGACGGAATCGGCCGTAGTATCTTGCTTGGAACTCTTCCAACTTACGGCACCACCATTGAGCAGAAATACGAAGCCGGACTGTGATTTTGAGTCATCTCGATCGGTTTGGAAACTAGCATCGGTGTAACCACTTACAACGAGCTCTTGGTCTCCACCATATACGAGAATGCTATCCTTTGTTCTCTTGAGATATTTGAGGATATTCTTGACTGCAGTCCAATGTGCCATGCCAGGATTGGCTTGGAATCGACTAGTCACGCTAATCGGATGTGCCACATCAGGACGAGTGCATAGCATGGCATACATAATCGATCCGACCACAGATGGATACTGGAATTTCTTCATGTATTCACGATCTGTATCATTGGTCGGACTTTGAGACTTGCTCAAGAAAATGCCATGTGACATAGGCAAGAATCCCTTCTTGGAATTTGCCATGTTGTGTTTGTTCAACACTTTGTCAATATATGCATCTTGGCTCAAGCCTAACATCCTTCTCGATCTATCTCTATAGATCTTGATTCCTAGGATGTAGGCGGCTTCGCCCAAATCTTTCATTGAGAACACCTTCTTCAATGAATCCTTAACTGCATTCAACTCGGGGATATCATTCCCGATCAAGAGGATATCATCAACATATAGGACAAGAAACACAACCACGCTCCCACTGATCCTCTTGTAAACACAAGGTTCCTTTTCGCTTTGAACGAAGTTCAATTTCTTGACTTCTTCATCAAAGCGTTTGTTCCAACTCCTTGATGCTTGCTTCAATCCATAAATGGACCTTTGAAGTTTGCATACCTTGTTAGCATTCTTTGGATCCACAAAACATTCGGGTTGTGTCATATACACATCCTCTTCCAAATTTCCATTTAGGAAAGCGGTTTTGACATCCATTTGCCATATTTCATAATCATAAAATGCGGCAATTGCTAACATGATCCGAATTGACTTGAACATAACGACGGGCGAGAAGGTTTCTTCATAGTCAATACCATGAACTTGTTTGTAACCTTTCGCTACAAGTCGTGCTTTGTAAATGGTCAAGTTGCCATCCATGTCGACCTTTCTTTTAAAGATCCATTTGTTCTCAACGGGTTTTACTCCGTTGGGAAGATCAACCAAGGTCCATACCTTGTTGTCATACATGGATTGCATTTCGGATTCCATGGCTTTGAGCCATTCCTTGGAGTCTGGTTTTCTTTTCATGTCATCAATGGTCAAAGGCTCATCGTTCTCCATGACGAGAACGTCGTGCAAACCTAAATATCTTATAGGTGGACGACTTGGCCTTGCCGATCTTCGTAGGGTAGATGCTTGAGGTTCTTGAACTTGCTCCACAACGGTTTGTGGGCTTTGTTCTTGAACTTCAAGTATAGGTGCGTCCTCAACACTATCGACACGCGATATGTTTGAGTATTCATTTGAGGGAGCTTGTTCTTGAACCTCTTCTTCCACAACAACTTGAGGAATGGGTTCGACTACAATCTCGTTCGGTGCAACCTCATTTGGCACTATATTTGGAACAACTACATTACCTACTTGAGGTATGTTTTGTTGTTTGCGGTTCTTGAATTTCTTCAATAACCACGTTGCTCCCACTACTTCTTCTTGAGATAAACTCCTTTTCCAAGAATTCCGCATGTCGTGCAACAACTATTTTGTTCTCGACACGGTTATAGAAGTAGTAACCCTTTGTTTCCTTAGGGTATCCTACGAAATGACATTTGTCCGATTTGGGTCCAAGCTTATCGCTCACTAGCCTTTTCACATAAGCTTCACAACCCCAAATCTTGAGAAACATCATGCTAGGTTTCGAACCAAACCATAGCTCATAGGGTGTTTTCTCAACGGACTTTGATGGAACACGGTTCAAAGTAAAAGCTGCGGTTTCAATTGCATAACCCCAAAAAGACATAGGCAAATTAGCTTGGCTCATCATCGATCGAACCATGTCTAGCAAAGTTCGATTCCTCCTTTCGGACACACCATTCCATTGTGGTGTTCCTGGTGGAGTGAGTTGTGGAATGATTCCACACTCCTTTAGAAAATCACCAAATTCATGGCTCAAGTACTCACCACCTCTATCGGATCGTAAGGCCTTGATCTTTCGATCAAGTTGGTTCTCAACTTCACTCTTAAACTCTTTGAACTTGTCAAAGGTTTCAGATTTATGACGCATCAAGTAGATATACCCGTATCTACTATAATCGTCAGTGAACGTGACGAAGTATGAGAAACCTCCACGTGCACAAATGCTCATTGGTCCACATACATCGGTATGTATGAGATCTAACAATCCATTTGCCCTTATCCCTTTGTTGGGGAAAGGCGCTTTGGTCATTTTTCCCATCAAACAAGATTCGCAAGTGTCAATTGGCTCGAAAGCGAATTGATCCAAGAGACCAACGGATTGTAGTCTCTTGATGCGTTTCTCGTTGATATGACCTAAGCGGCAATGCCACATTAAAGTCGCATTCTCATGTGAAACCTTACGTTTCCTTTTGTCATTTTCAACACTCAAAACAAATCCATTCGAATCGAGCACATAAAGACCATTCAATAAATGTGCATCACAAAAACGAACTTCATTTCGAAACAAAGTCAAGCACTTGTTCTTTATTACAACATCATAACCATCCAAATCCAAACAAGAAACGGATACAATGTTTCGAGTGATACATGGAACTACAAAAACATCCTTGAGTTCCAATACAAAACCATTAGGCAAAGTTAGTTCCACGCTCCCAACGGCCATAGCGGAGACGCACGTGCCGTTACCGACGCGGAGTTGAACTTCGCCTTTCTCGAGCCGTCTTCTATTCTTTAGTACCTGCACATTTCGACAAATGTGAGCACACGAACCAGTATCAAATACCCAATCTGTGTGAGAAGTAGCGAGAAGGGTTTCGATGACAAATATACCTGAGGTAGAAGGTTGGACAGTTCCCGCCTTCTTGTCAGCTAGGTACCTTGGGCAGTTTCTCTTCCAATGGCCCTTGTTGCTACAGTAGTAGCAAACGGTCTCGGAAGAGGCCGGGTTCTTCTTCTTCTTAGAACCCACGGGAGCACCCTTGGCCGGACCTTGGGGCGTCACCGGGCCTTTGCCTTTGCCTTTGCGGCCACGCTTTCTTATCTTCTTGCTTTTCCCACTCACCGCAAGAACATCCTTGGGGCCCTTCTCTTTCTTAAGACTCTCCTCCGTCTCAATGAGCATGTTTTGGATGTCATCCATGCTCTTGTCCATGCCGTTCATCCGGTAGTTCACAACGAAACCGGTGAAGCTTGGAGGGAGAGAATTGAGAATGAAGTCTTGTATCGCCCCCGAAGGGAAGGGCGTATCAAGCTTCTCAAGCTGCCGAAACAACCCCGCCATCTTCATGACGTGTGGCCCGACATCATGACCTTCGGCCAAGCGAGTGTTGGCGACGGCCTTGATGAGACGGGCCCTTTCGGTGCGGGCCTTTGTTTGGAACATGTTGGATAGGCGAGTGATCATGGCGAACACTCCATAGCCACTATCCATGAACTCCTTTTGGAGTTCCGCTTCCATGGTTGCCACCATCACGACGGACATCTCCATGTCCTCGTTTTCATGCTTCGCAAAGGCATCCTTTTCCTCTTGGGAAGCAGTTGCCTTTGGAGCCGATGGCATGGGAGTGGTGAGGAGATACTCTCTTTTCTCATACCTAAAGGCAAGCCTTAGGTTGCGATGCCAATCCAAGAAATTGGCACCGTTAAAAGCGAGTTTCTCTCTCTCAACAAGAGAACGTAGCGTAAAAGATGAGGAAGACATCTACAACAATACATAAGTTTAAGGTCAATTAGTTTATGCTTTAAAATTTGTTTTAACTAAGTAAAACTTCCACTACATTATATCATGTCCCTAAATGTAGTGAATTTCCAAGACTCCCACAACTTGTTAATGCAACGACGGCGTCGGCAGAACATTGCACCAACAAATGTGAGATAGGTTCTCCAACCAATCATACGTTCCTATGATTCTTGGTTCGATTAACGAACGTCACTCCAATGACCAATCCGATTTGAATCATTGTTAAGTCACTTCTTTCTATTTGCTCCTAGTAAATCCGATTTACACCCCGACACGGATGATGGATCACGATGTCCCGCGTCGGCGAGAATACATCAATGACCGATCATACAACGTAAGAAGGGGATAGAAAGAAGGAGAGTGAATTTTGTTTAGACTTAATTCTTTTTTAGTTTGGGACAAACAATTCATATGACGCTTTGTTTGGTGGTCGTGTAATCATACACCCATACCTAACCTAACACAAGCATTCATACAAGCATCTCATAGTTGTGGGTTTGTATGGCTCCCGCTTGCATTAGTTTCGCCACATCCTCCATGAAGCAAAACTAATCTACTCCATGCCCTCCCACTAAATTCTATAAGGATCTAAATCCTATATAAAATAAAGCTACAAAATACATGTGAAAACATCATATTCCCTTCCTATCCTTAGGGGCATGCAAGCCTCACAAGTTACATCAAAAATTAATCAAAAATTAATTAATGGCACCAAAGGCCGCATTACAAACATTCACACATGCATTCATTTACAACCACAAGGCATTGAGTCTTGAGCCATACTAAACCCACTATCCACCTACAAAACAAAGTTAGCACATACAAGAACTTTGTTTCCAATTAACGATTTTCAAGCATCTTTGCGTATCGTTTGCTATAAGTAAATTCCGTGTACAAATCCTCAATTTTAAACAACCAAACTTGTTTAAATTCATTTAGAAAGTTCTTTCAACATCCCATAACAGAAAGGAGATCAAAAAAGGAGTTTTCTAATTAATTTCAACTAGTTTGAATACTTAGAAAAACAGTAATTTACCAAAAAACGTAACTAATGGAATTCAACAAAAACAACAGTTTTCGGTCTCCAAAAATTCTCAAATAAATTACTTAAGCTCCTTATCATAGTTGTGATTACCAGTAAAAATTTCAAGAAGAGATCTTAAACCATCTGGGAGAATCAAAAATGACAAATCTCTTACAAGTGTACGAAACACCGTTATGAGATTTTCAGCTTATCCTCTCAACCATTTGGTCTGTTAGATCACCTTCTATCCAGTTTTAATATATACAATATACATAGAAAAACTTGTTTATACTACAGGCTATCCATTCATGAAAAGAAAACAACCAAGTTCAGTTCAACAATCTTAAGTTACATGCTAAACAATCAACAAATTCTGTACTGTAACAGACTGTCGATCGAAACGTTTTAACCTAGCTGAGGGTCCAAACATCCACGAAAAATTATGAAATTAATTTTCCTGGAATCCTAACTCAAAATAGAACAACTCCATTTAAACAGAATTTTTAAAGGAGTTCTCAGTTGGTACAGTTTATTAGAACAATCGATTTGCTCAATAAACTGGATCTGACAAGAACTTCCTTTTCATACTTGAAAACCCACAAATTAATCCGAGTCATGCAACAAATTTTACATGCTCAGAAAGAGCTTCAAGTCCTCTTTATTTCTAGCCATAGAACACTGGTACTTATATTCAAAATATAAATCTTTCAAGCCATTCAAACAGGACAGTGCAAGCAGAAACTGGTTCTGCGCACTGTCGCCGTTTTATTCACAGTAAATCTATACTAATACAGAAAAAAGTGAATCCAACGCCAAAAGAATCACAATCCACAGATCTACAACTTTCATGTAGATGGAAAGATCTTCCAGAGGACATATCACAGAGAAAAATACGAAACAACACAGAAAAAACCATTTCCAGACAGCAAACAAACGCATCATCTCTACTAATCCATTAATTAGCCAATTTCTCTTAATTAAGTGTTAAAATAGCTTAAGTACGACCATGTGCTCTGATACCACTGTTAGAAAGTGTGCTAATTTTTATTTTTGTGCTAATTACCAATTAATTAACCAAGCAAATCACACACATAAGAGATCTAGTACACAAGCTATTTAAACACACGAGAAAAAGGGATTGGAAGTCTACCTCTCTTGGTATCGCAACCAAGAGGCTCGTTCCAATGCGTTGATGTCGGTGGCGTGCTCTCCAAACACCTCCTATTCGCGGCGCCTCGAGTCCACTATGGTATTAACCAAGCCCTTCTCAATTCGTGCTAGCGAAGAGAAGAGCGAGTCTAATCCCAAGCGTTCCCTTTCTTCAACCAACGAACCAAACGAATTTGTGGGAGAATGGGACGCTCAACACATGAGCTAGAGTGGAGAGGGGAGAGGGGGGGCGGCGCACCACACAAGGGGGGGGAAGCCTATGGTGGCGGCTAGGAAGAGGAGGAGAGAGAAAAAGGTGCAAGGGAGCCTCCAATAGGTGCCTTATATAGCCTCTTAACCCTAGATAGGAGTTCACACAAATTACAATTGTGCCACCCCTACCTACCTCTTGTGGCCGGCCTCCTAGTGGGCTCTCTTGGCCCACTAGGCCATCTCTATTTGGTCCCTTTAATTCTATTAATTAAAGGCCCACTCATAGCTATTCAATTTGGACTTTTAATTTACTAATAAATTAAAGCCCAAATAACTTAATTAAATTAAGTGTGTTATTTATAAATAATTATTAACTTAATAATAATTATTTAGAGATTAGACAATGCATTAATTTATTTCTATATGATCTATTTGACTTAATTAATTATAACGGTCCATAACGCTATTTAATTAATTAATCAATCTATCATATTTTTGCAATACATTATTGCAAATAAATAAATAATGCACATATGGTTAAACACCAATTTTGTGTGACCCTTTGAGGATTTATGCTATGTTGGACATGGAATTAAATCGCTATTTAATTCCAATAATCATAAGCGGTATCTAGCAACACGTTATGATTCCCAATTCGCATAAATAGTGTACAGCTACAAAATTTCAATCCTGCATAAGAGAACAATTATGTTTCTCTATTTTGATTCTTATGTCACACGATATCATCGTATAATCCAAGATAGGAACGTGTCATTCTTGCAGATTATACGTTTCTTGATCTAGAGATAATTGTATCAGTTGCTAGCAAACAATCTATCTCCATCAAGGGGCCCAAACAGATATCGTCACTCACTAAGTGAATTAATGAGGGACATACGGTTTTCTTGATAATTAGCTTTTCCCCGCACGATTCAAGAATACTTAAATCAAGTCCGTATAGCAGCCTTTATCAGGAATCAGCGGTAGACATGATTTATAGCATCTATCCTCATGTGGAAAAGATAATCATCTCAAACTTAGAACCAAAATCATAACGAAATAAATAATGACACGTAACACAATCCATATATTTATTTCGTGGGGTCCAGTCCTGTACTATGTGTTAGAAAGTGTGCTAATTTTCATTTTTATGATAATTACCAATTAATTAACCAAGCAAACATAGCACACACAAGATCTAGTACACAAGCTATTCAAACACACGAGAAAAAGGGGAAATCGATACCTCCCGCGAAATCGTATTCGCGGGGCTCGACCAAGGCATGGGAATCGATGGCGTGCCTTCTCCACCGTCTCCACCACGTCTCGTAACCGCCCTCGAGTCCACCAAGGAGGATTAATCACGTTCTACAAGGTACGTGCTAGCATACCCAAAGAACAAGCCTAATCCCTATGGTTTTCTCTCTTGCATCAATCAACAACCTTGATTTAGTGGAGAGAAAATAGCTCAACACATGAGCAAATAAGAGGGAGAGAGGAGGAAGGTGGCGGCCTCATGGGAGGGAATGAGAGGAGAGAGAAAAGCTAGGTGGAGGCTCTCATAAGTGGTCCTTATATAGAGCACAAAACCTAATTGACCTCTTGCATAATTACAACTATGCCATCCCACCTACCACCATATTGGGCAGCCACGTTTTGGGCCTATTTGGGCCACTTAATCCACTCAATTTAGTCTCTAATTCTATTAATTAAAGCCTCATTTATTTGCTCTTTAATTGGGCTATCTATTTGCTATTTAAATAACGGCCCAATTAATCAATATAACCATTTATATTGATAAGTGTTGAACTAAATTAATTATTAACTCATTAATAATTATTTTAGGATTAGTTAATGCATTAATTTATTTCTATATGATCCATTGACTTAATTAATTATAACGGTTCGCAACGGTATATAATTAATTAATCAATCTTATCATATTTCCACAGAACCTACTGCTGTGAATAAATAAATAATGCACTGTGTGATTAATGTCCTATTTGTGTGACCCTTTGAGGATTTATGCTATGTTGGCCATGGAATTAAATCGTTATTTAATTCCAATAATCATAAGCGGTATCTAGCAACACGTTATGACTCCCAATTCGCATAAATAGTGTACTGCTACAATATTTCAATCCTGCATAAGAGAATAAATATATTTCTCTATTTTGATTCTTATGTCGCACGATATCATCATATAATCCAAGATAGGAATGTGTCATTCTTGCAGATTATACGTTTCTTGATCTAGAGATAATTGTATAAAGTTGCATGCAAACAATCTATCTCCATCAAGGGGCCCAAACAGATATCGTCACTCACTAAGTGAATTAATGAGGGACATACGGTTTTCTTGATGATTAACTTTTCCCCGCACAATTCAAGAGAACATAAATAAAGTCCGTATAGCAGCCCTTATCGGGAATCAGCGGTAGACAGTATTTATTGAACCTATCCTCATGTGGAAAAGATAAACATCTCAAACTTAGAACCAAAATCACAACGAAATAAACAATGACACATAACACAATCCATATGTTTATTTCGATGGGTCAAGTCCTGTGCTATGTTCCATAACATACACATATGCAATTAAGTTGGTAACTCTTTACCTATGATTAGTAGAACTTAATCATCACTTAACTTGCATACTAATCTTATAAGATAATTAATGTTCCTTGTTAATTATCAAGATTATGGACCGTTTAGATTTATTATTGTCATTCTAAAGAATGATCCACAGAGATCTACAATTCAGATCCTCAACCTGAATGATCTGTCAATAATAAACCTAGGAACAGATGATAAAAATATCATCCCATACATAAACTAATAATTAAGTCATTAAATTATTGACTTCTAGGACATAACTCTAACAATCTCCCACTTGGCCTAGAGTCAATCAGTAGTGACTTCTAGCCAACGAAGAATTGAGAACAATGTCATATATCTACATATATACATGTCTCGGACCTCAAAATAAATAATACGCTTATAGCTAGTTACTCATACGTCCACCACGTATGGATGCATAACTGCATCTCGTACACTGCTCAAGGTAGAGGTCGTGCTAGAGTGTTCGCTGTGTTCGCGAACCTATCCAAAAATTGTTTGACTATATATATATATATACTCCTATATATATTCTTGATCACCATCATATGATATCAAGTGATATCGTTATAGATCATATTTGAATCTCCAATGTAACATTGGGCTCTTAGGAGTAAGTTATGGTTCGAGATGCTTAGAACCATAATAACTCAACTAAGAAATCGATCCGAAATAAACTTCTTTTATTGCTTCACAAGTTGCTATGTATTTTGCTTTGGTGACGGAAACGGTTGTAATATTCCATTTAGAACACCTTCTAAATTTACAACACCACCTTTTAGCAAAATATGTAGTTCAACTGTGATTATATCAATCTTTGGAAAAACTAGCATTAGTGTAATTAATTTACACGAGATCTCTTTCATCTTAAGAGATGAAACATTATATCACTCTTTCTCATAAGGTACTTGAGGATATCCTTGACTATCATCCTAATGTGTCTCTCTTGTATCCATTTGACAACTGTTTGTCATATCCTTTGGATACTACACATCGGGGCATATGCATAAATATGACGTACACAATGAAACTCATAATGAAAGAATGCTTGAACTATTTCATGCACTTTCTTGAATTGAGTTGCAATAGACCGAGTTAAAACACTCAAGTCATGCCATGTGACGTACAGTTAGACATCCTTTCTTGGAGTGTAACTTTCGTGTTTCTAGAACACTTCGTCAATATATGCATATTTGCTCAAACCTAACATCCATCATAATCTATCTTTATAGATTTTGTTTCCTAGGATTAGGTGATTTCGCCCAAGTTCTCATTTGAGAAAGCATTCTCCAAAGAGATCTCGACAATATTCATTTTCTTAATGTTAATGTTATTCCCAATTTAATGAATTGTTATCTTGAACAATACAAGTAATACAATTATGCTCCCACTGAATATCTTGTTTATACAAGATACTTTTGACGAAGTTCAACTCCTTGACTTCCTTGTCAAAACTTTTATTCCAATCTCCACAACACTTGCTTTAATCCATTTATGGATCCTTAAAGCATGCGTATGTTTTTAGCAATACATAAAACCTCGATTTGTGTCAAATGCACAACATCATCCTTCATTCATACGAAGAAGGCGGTTTTATGTGTTTTTTCCATATATCAATATATATGAAATACAACTATTGCTAGAATGATCTTTATTGACTTTTACATAGCCACAAGCAAGAGGTTGTGCTTTGTACGTAGTCAACTAGTCATCGACTTAGACATAGCTACAAGCGAGAAGCCGCGCTTTGTACATAGTCGATTTGTTATCCATGTCGATCTTTCCTTTTGAAGATCTAAAACGTTCTTGATGGATTGCTCCTTCATGAACGTCAACCAAGGTCTATACCTTGTTGTTATACATGGATTTTATTTAAAGATCATATGAATTCAAACCATATATGTGGAATCGGATCGTTCCATCGTTTTTCTTGTTTATCAACGGATTCTCATATGCTAAGTTTGAGAATGTCGTGAAGCCAATGCACCAAACGGCTTAGGCAATCAACTCTCGTTGATCTTTTGTAGGACTGGTACTTGAGGTTCATGAACTACTTCCACAATGAATTGTTGAACGAGTTCTTGACTCCTCATATATTCCATGAGTTTCTCGAATCATCATCAACTCGTGATATGGTTGAGTCCTCATTGGAAGGAGCGTACTATTAAACTTCTTTTCAAAACAACTTGTGAATGAAGTTCCGCTCAACTCCCACTAAGCACCATGTATGGAGTGACAAGTTTCCCATAAGAGTACTTCTTGTAGTGACGCATAAACTCCTTTAATGCTCACTTTACTCCCACTACTTCTTCTTGAGAATTTCAATTCATCAAGACTACATTATGATTAGCAACAACTACTTTGTTCTTATCATATTCGTGGAAGTAGTGCCTTTTAATATAAAGCATCCTACAAATATATAGTGTCTTATTTGGTTTAAGCT
The DNA here is from genome assembly GCA_028095005.1 of Rhynchospora pubera. Classification (NCBI taxonomy): domain Eukaryota; kingdom Viridiplantae; phylum Streptophyta; class Magnoliopsida; order Poales; family Cyperaceae; genus Rhynchospora; species Rhynchospora pubera. The sequence continues at coordinate 65,920,329 of CM051461.1, read as the reverse complement.
TACAAGTCCACAATACTTGAAATAAGCTTCTCAACACCAAATCTCGAGAAGTATTATAGTTAGAGATCAAAATCTCGTAAGAAACCTTCCTCAATAGACTTTGATGGAACACCATTCAGTGTAAACAATATTGTCCTCAAACATAATTCCCTAATACGAGTCGAATAAGTCAATTTGATTTATTATCGATCGAACTATACAAAATATTGTTCGATACCTCCATTCTTGGACGCATTATTCCATAATGTTCCTCATGGAGTGAGTTATGAAACTATTTTCATACTCTTTAGATAATACTTCAAATCATATGACTTAACTACTTATTTGCCACGATTAATTGTAAGACTTTTCTTTCTCCTTGAACAGTCTTTTTAACTTCACACTTGAACTCCTTTGAACTAGTCAAAAGGTTCATACTTATACCTTATCAAATAGATATGTTAATATCTACAATGATCGTTGGTTAAGTAGTAAAGTATCAACAACCTTTCATTGCACAAGTACTTATTGGTCTTTATACATCGATATGTATAAGTCCTAATCAAGTCACTTGTCCTTAAACCTTTGTAGGTTAAAGGCGCTTTTGTCATTTAACAAACATGATTCGCATATCAATCGATTTGAAATCGAATTGAATTTCGAGCTCTACGTTACGTAGACTCTCATAATGCGATTCTCGTTTATATATGTGACTAAGCGGTTATATATAACATGAAAGTCAAATACTTTATGTCAAGTCTTACGCATCCTATTTGTCATTCATAACTTGTTTATCTATTTCAAGCAAATTCCATCAAGATGCATGAAATCATATAAACAAATTCATAATAAAAGAACTTGTCTTTTATTAAACATAGTTATCCATCATCAAATATGAAATGGAGACGCTATGAGAGGTTTTAGAATTAAGGTATGCAACCTTCAATTCCTAAACAAACTCTTAATAAAGATAACTCTACGTATTCAATGGTAATGACTTAAATGAATAAGTCATCTCCTATACGGAGTTTACTTTATATCTCTCGAACATTCTCTTATTCTTCATTGCCAACACATTTCGTTAAATGCGAGCATATGAACTAGTCTCAAGTTACTAGTGTAAATTAGAGATAGTGAGATGATTTGAACGACAAATACACTTTAGGATTAGAATATTTCTAATCGTCATAATCATGGTATTTCGGACAACCTTTCAAATGCCTCCCATAAAACGGCAAATGAAACATCTCATGTGACACATGGTCATCAATGAGAGTCTCGAAATTTCAACTCATACCTTGGTGAAGTATTTCTTGAATACTTAACCAATCACCTTTTTGCATCAACAAGCGTGCATAAAGGTGATATTATATCCTTCATGATTCCAAAGAGATCGTATGACAATATCAACAATCCTTGATATCGGAGATTAATATCTCTAGTCATCAATTAGCTACTTCAATCTTTCGATTTGCGAGCTAATGAAACATTCATATAACTTCTTTTAAAAGAATAATCTCTTGGTCAACTCATATTCTTTATACTCGATCATAAATGATGGAGTTAATATCTACTTTCTCCAAGAACACTTTCTTGAGTAAGTGGATGAGAGCGTACGAGTTAGATCTAGTCCATATGAATTCTCTAATTCAAAGGTCTAGAAATTTTAAATGAGGATATTAGCCATACGCTTTATTAAATAACTTTTCGCCAAAAGTCAATCAATCATCGCGTTGCTACGTTCGGGTAGTTTGAGGAAAGTTTTGGGAATTGACATACTCAAATTTCTCTTCACTAAGATCATGTCTTAGGAATCGGTATTACTTCTTTCAAGTAACTACCTTTTAGAAACGAGTTTGTTCATTTTTCAAAGATTGATCGCAACAAAATTAACAATTTTAAACATCTATAACAAAATCAATTTACGGTCATTTAGTTTATGCAATTGTTTTATTTATAACAAATAAAACTCCCACTACATTTATTTAATATCCCTAATGTAGTAGGTTTTCCAAGATCCCTATTTTCGTTGAGATGGTGCTAGCGTCGGCGTGACACCAAAACAACTAGATAAGGTAGGTTCTCCAACCAATCATTCCATATGATTCTTGGTTTGTGAAATATCACATGTACATCCACAAACTTTGCCCCGATGTCCAATCCGATTAGAAAACATCGTTAAGTAACCTTTCTCTATTTGCTCCTAGTAAATCCGATTTACATCCCGACACGGATGATGGAACACGATGTCCCCCGTCGGCGAGAATGCATCAATGAACGATCATACACGTTAGAAGGGGATAGAGAGAAGGAGGGCGATTTAACTTAATCATGTTTTGTTTGGGACAATCAATTAAGTGACACTTGTATGGTGGTCATGTAAGCATACACCCATACCTAGCTTATGACAATTCATAGCAATCACAAGCAATCACATATAAGCATCTCATAGTTGTGGGTTTGTATGGCTCCCGCTTGCATTAGTTTCGCCACATCGTCCATGGAGCAAAACTAATCTAATCCTTGCCCTCCCACTAAATTCTATAAGGATCTAAATCCTATATAAAATAAAGGTGCAAAATACATGTGAAAACATCCTATTCCCTTCCTATCCTTAGGGGCATGCAAGCCTCACAAGTTACATAAAAAATTAATCAAAAATTAATTAATGGCACCAAAGGCCGCATTACAAACATTCACACATGCATTCATTTACAACCACAAGGCATTGAGTCTTGAGCCATACTAAACCCACTATCCACCTACAAAACAAAGTTAGCACATACAAGAACTTTGTTTCCAATTAACGATTTTCAAGCATCTTTGCGTATCGTTTGCTATAAGTAAATTCCGTGTACAAATCCTCAATTTTAAACAACCAAACTTGTTTAAATTCATTTAGAAAGTTCTTTCAACATCCCATAACAGAAAGGAGATCAAACAAGGAGTTTTCTAATTAAATTCAACTAGTTTGAATACTTAGAAAAACAGTAATTTACCAAAAAACGTAACTAATGGAATCCAACAAAAACAACAGTTTTCGGTCTCCAAAAATTCTCAAATAAATTACTTAAGCTCCTTATCAAAGTTGTGACTACCAGTAAAAAATTCAAGAAGAGATCTTAAACCATCTGGGAGAATCAAAAATGACAAATCTCTTACAAGTGCACGAAACACCGTTATGAGATTTTCAGCTTATCCTCTCAACCATTTGGTCTGTTAGACCACCTTCTATCCAGTTTTTATATATACAATATACATAGAAAAACTTGTTTAGACTACAGGCTATCCATTCATGAAAAGAAAACAACCAAGTTCAGTTCAATAATATTAAGTTACAGCCTAAACAATCAACAAATTCTGTACTGGGACAGACTGTCAATCGAAAGGTTTTAACCTAGTTGAAGGTCCAAGAATCCACGAAAAATTATGAAATTAATTTTCCTGGAATCCTAACTCAAAATAGAACAACTCCATTTAAACAGAATTTTTAAAGGAGTTCTCAGTTGGTACAGTTTATTAGAACAATCGATTTGCTCAATAAACTGGATCTGACAAGATCTTCCTTTTCATACTTGAAAACCCACAAATTAATCCGAGTCATGCAACAAATTTTACATGCTCAGAAATAGCTTCAAGTCCTCTTTATTTCTAGCCATAGAACACTGGTACTTATATTCAAAATATAAATCTTTCAAGCCATTCAAACAGGACAGAGCAAGCAAAAACTGGTTCTGCGCACTGTCGCCGTTTTATTCACAGTAAATCCATACTAATTCAGAAAAATGTGAATCCAACGACAAAAGAATCACAATCCACAGATCTACAACTTTCATGTAGATGGAAAGATCTTCCAGAGAACTTATCACATCCAAAAACGCGAAATAACACAGAAAATACCATTTCCAGACAGCAAACAACCGCATCATCTCTACTAATCCATTAATTAGCCAATTTCTCTTAATTAAGTGTTAAAATAGCTTAAGTACGACCATGTGCTCTGATACCACTGTTAGAAAGTGTGCTAATTTTCATTTTTATGATAATTACCAATTAATTAACCAAGCAAACATAGCACACACAAGATCTAGTACACAAGCTATTCAAACACACGAGAAAAAGGGGAAATCGATACCTCCCGCGAAATCGTATTCGCGGGGCTCGACCAAGGCATGGGAATCGATGGCGTGCCTTCTCCACCGTCTCCACCACGTCTCGTAACCGCCCTCGAGTCCACCAAGGAGGATTAATCACGTTCTACAAGGTACGTGCTAGCATACCCAAAGAACAAGCCTAATCCCTATGGTTTTCTCTCTTGCATCAATCAACAACCTTGATTTAGTGGAGAGAAAATAGCTCAACACATGAGCAAATAAGAGGGAGAGAGGAGGAAGGTGGCGGCCTCATGGGAGGGAATGAGAGGAGAGAGAAAAGCTAGGTGGAGGCTCTCATAAGTGGTCCTTATATAGAGCACAAAACCTAATTGACCTCTTGCATAATTACAACTATGCCATCCCACCTACCACCATATTGGGCAGCCACGTTTTGGGCCTATTTGGGCCACTTAATCCACTCAATTTAGTCTCTAATTCTATTAATTAAAGCCTCATTTATTTGCTCTTTAATTGGGCTATCTATTTGCTATTTAAATAACGGCCCAATTAATCAATATAACCATTTATATTGATAAGTGTTGAACTAAATTAATTATTAACTCATTAATAATTATTTTAGGATTAGTTAATGCATTAATTTATTTCTATATGATCCATTGACTTAATTAATTATAACGGTTCGCAACGGTATATAATTAATTAATCAATCTTATCATATTTCCACAGAACCTACTGCTGTGAATAAATAAATAATGCACTGTGTGATTAATGTCCTATTTGTGTGACCCTTTGAGGATTTATGCTATGTTGGCCATGGAATTAAATCGTTATTTAATTCCAATAATCATAAGCGGTATCTAGCAACACGTTATGACTCCCAATTCGCATAAATAGTGTACTGCTACAATATTTCAATCCTGCATAAGAGAATAAATATATTTCTCTATTTTGATTCTTATGTCGCACGATATCATCATATAATCCAAGATAGGAATGTGTCATTCTTGCAGATTATACGTTTCTTGATCTAGAGATAATTGTATAAAGTTGCATGCAAACAATCTATCTCCATCAAGGGGCCCAAACAGATATCGTCACTCACTAAGTGAATTAATGAGGGACATACGGTTTTCTTGATGATTAACTTTTCCCCGCACAATTCAAGAGAACATAAATAAAGTCCGTATAGCAGCCCTTATCGGGAATCAGCGGTAGACAGTATTTATTGAACCTATCCTCATGTGGAAAAGATAAACATCTCAAACTTAGAACCAAAATCACAACGAAATAAACAATGACACATAACACAATCCATATGTTTATTTCGATGGGTCAAGTCCTGTGCTATGTTCCATAACATACACATATGCAATTAAGTTGGTAACTCTTTACCTATGATTAGTAGAACTTAATCATCACTTAACTTGCATACTAATCTTATAAGATAATTAATGTTCCTTGTTAATTATCAAGATTATGGACCGTTTAGATTTATTATTGTCATTCTAAAGAATGATCCACAGAGATCTACAATTCAGATCCTCAACCTGAATGATCTGTCAATAATAAACCTAGGAACAGATGATAAAAATATCATCCCATACATAAACTAATAATTAAGTCATTAAATTATTGACTTCTAGGACATAACTCTAACACTATGTTCTATAACATATACATATGCAATTAAGTTGGTTACTCCTAACCTATGATTTATAGAACTTAATCATCACTTAATCTGCATACTAATCTTATTGATAATTAATGTTCTTTGTTAATTATCAAGATTATGGACTTTTAGATTTATCGTTGTCATTTACTACTAAATGAATAACAGTGATCTATAATTCAGATCCTCAACCTGAATGAACTGTCAACGAGTAAATCAAAGAACAAATGATCTGAAATCACCAATAACATAAACTATAGAAGTAGCCTAATGAATTGGCTTCTAGGACATATCTCTAACAAAGACTTCCCTCTTTCTTCAAAAAAAAAAAAAAACTTATGAGAGAGTATGTTATAAAAAACGTTAATTACTGAACTGATAAGTGTGATTTTGCAGTTTCTCTTAGCCTCCTTTTTAAAGAATATTTGTCTAGCATATTCAAATGCATAACCTATATATATATCAATGCTAATTTGTTATAGAAATCAATGCATTAAGTTATATACACTCTCTGATTCACTTTTTCAAATTGGATATACCACGTAAGTAAAAATGTTTAGCAAAAAATAGATTCCATATCAATTAATTATATGAATGCACAGTTCAATAATTGAACAAATTAATGATCTTTAGAAATAATCTTTGTCAAAAGTTACAAGTCAAATTACACAAAATCAACAATTAATGAAGAGGGATTTTTTGGGGGGTCCTTTGTTTTTGAACAATGAATACGAATTTGCTTTTTCTTGTCATTGATGTTTGATATATTCGAATGCATAACTTCATATCATGCGACCCAAAATAAAAAAAAATTCAAAAGTTATAAAAATGATCGTCCAACATGAATTAGTGGATGAGTTGATATTTACACAAAAAAAGAGTTGATATTTACAGGTCACAGATATGGTTATAATTAGTGGATGAGTCGAACAATTTTTTTAGGGTCAGCCGGTCAGGTGGCAATCAGAAGGAACAAAATTATATTTACACAAAAAAAGTAACTTAAATTTAAAAGTAGTTTCGCCGTTCTCTATAATAAAATACAAATAGTGAATAGAATTTGAAAAAAAAAATTTGAAAGAAATCCTTCGAAGCAAGAATATATTTTTTACCAGACGTACAGGAAAACTTTAACGTAGTGTTTTTTTTTATCGGTTTGAAGACTTGAAAATATGGGGCCGTTTGGATGTTGTAGGAATTTGGAGAATTTACAATTCTAGGCATAAATTTATTGGGAAGTGTGTAATTTTGTAAAAATTTTGGATTGTTTATAATAAATTTGACATATGAAATTCCGAAAATTTGCAATTTCTTCTTATTCCAACCCCATCCAAACGCCCCCGTAGATAGCAATACCACTATGAGTGTATGATTTTGATTTTTGAGAAGAGATGCGACACACTCTAAAATCTCCTCGAGAAAATCAGGTCAGTCGTAAGAATTTTGTGGAGAAGCGAAATTGGCAAACCGAACATGTTTGGTTTCATCAAAAGTCGTGACATCAACCCCCGCGAGGCCACGACAAGCCTCACATACACACATAAAATAATCCCATTCCTAGCAAAACTACGGAGTACGGTCCACAGATACTATATACACATAAAAAACCTAGTACAGTACAAATGTACAATACAACGGAGGTGCACCTGAGTCCATAGTATTAAAGTAAAGTATGTATAACAAACAGAAACAGAGCATTATGCACTCGGCGCTCCGACAAGACAAGAATTATTAACTTAACATCTCTTTTTTTCCCTCCGCAAAAAAGGCCTAAAACCCTTCTCTCCTCTTCTGAGCCACCCTCTGTTCCTTTTCCTTCCAACGCAAACCCTCCCGCCGCTTGCTTGGTCATATATAATATGGCGCCTCCTGAGAAATCTCCGGTGGCGATCCCCGCGTGGCTGGAGTCCCTCCCCTCGGCGCCGGAGTACCGGCCCACGGAGGCGGAGTTCGCGGACCCCATCGCGTACCTGTTGAAGATCTCTCCCTCTGCCTCCCGCTTTGGACTCTGCAAGATCATCCCGCCTCTCCCTGCCCCTTCCAAGAAATCGACCCTCTCCAACCTCACTCGCTCCTTCGCTTCCCTCCAAGTCCAACCTAAATCCCTCCCTGTCCCCACCCCTAAACCCAACTCCAAGCGCAAACCCAACAAGACCACAAAGAACAAAACCAAACCCAAACCCAAACCCAAACCCAAAACGCTTCCTGCTCCCACCTTCTCCACCTTCCTCCAGCAACTGGGCCCCACTGGCACCCAGAAACCCATCTCCCCCAGCGGCCACTCCTACACTCTGCACCAGTTTCAGACCAACTCCGAGAAATTCCACTCTGATTACCTCAAGCGAGTAGCCGGGGGTGAGAGCCTCTCTCCTCTCCAACTCGAGTCTCTTTTCTGGAAGGAGAGCGGCGACGGCGACGGCAGCTCCACTGGCTCTGACAAGCCGCTTGTTGTTGATCATGCATGGGGCATACCCGGTTCTGGCTTCTCCCACCCTGCTGGGGCCGCTGGTAAGAGGTGGCTCTCTGAGGAGCCTGAGAATGTCGGCGAAACAGAGTGGAATTTGCGCGTTGTTAATCGGGCTAACGGGTGCCCCTTGAGATTTGTCAGAGAGGAGATCAGTGGTGTTAATTCGCCAGTGATCGACTTGGGCTCCATGTTCAGTTGGTTCGCTTGGCATGTGGAGGATCATGAGTTGTACGGGTTGGATTATTTGCATATGGGGGCTGGGAGGAGCTGGTATGGTGTGCCGAGGGACGCACGCCAGGCTTTTGAGGAAGCAGTACGGGTGCATCAGTATGCTGAAGAGCTCAATCCACTTGGTACGTTGTGGATTTTGGGTTTTATGGGTGCAGCATAACTACTCTATTTGTTCCTCTGTTTTACTCTTGAGTTTGCATTATCTTGTCTTAGTAGTTTCTTGAGTCAATATCAGACTGAATTGTGTCCTTATAGTTTTCTTCAATGTTTATTGAACCTCACAACATTTAATGGCCATGATATATTATACCATTAGATCAGGAGATGAGTACACAACAGTGTTCATGTTTGCATAGTTTAGATATATTGATGAGATGAGTATGAAAGCTCCAATCACTGTGATTCAATTGAAGTAATATTTCATTTTTGGAATTGTGCAGTCACATTTGCTATATTGGGTGAAAAGACGACCATTATGTCACCTGAGATTCTCGTCGAATCAGGGATTCCGTGCTGTCGGTAGAGATTCATTAACCCGTTGACTGCTTAATTATTGCATCTCTAGTTTTTTTGGTTTGTTTAATGGCGTTTATCATGATTGTGTATTCGTAATGGCAGATTGGTGCAAAATCCAGGGGAGTTTGTTGTTACCTTTCCCGGAGCTTACCACTCTGGCTTCTGTCATGGTAATCTCTCTCACTCTGTCTCTCTCTCTTACACACACACACGCAGATAAAAGCAATCGGTTCTAATTGTGTTTGTGCTGTACATTCTTGATACATCTCTCCCATCCCTTCCTCTATCGTGCATGCATCTCTTTCTCTCTCTCCCTGCTAAAATTAACATGCTACCCATAATGATGATTCTATCAAGTCTATTATATACTGGTTTATAAAATGAATCACAGGATTCAATTGCGGAGAAGCAGTAAATGTGGCTACCCCAGATTGGTTGAACGCAGCTAAAGAGGCTGCTGTTAGGAGAGCATGCATCAATCAGCCACCTATCCTGTCCCATTACCAGTTGCTTTATGCATTGGCTCTCTCCCTCTATTCAAGGTACTCTTTATGTATATTGTTGGTGTGGTAAAGCTACATTTGGTGAACATCAACTGGGCCGTTGGCAAACTGGTTTGGTAAAGAGTGCTTTGTGACTACATTCGCACTTTATATAAGTTTGATATCCTGTGCAGTTTCTAAAGGAAAGTTGTATACCTTAGGTGAGAATAATGAGATGTTATTTGCTTTAATCGAGTGTCTATGTAAATTGTCATCTTGCATAGATTAAGTTCTTGATCAATTTCATGTCTTGATCATTTTATGAAAAAGTTTGGTAACAAATTAGCTTATATTTGTGTTTCTAGCTTAAATCAGTTGGTTTCCATCTTAAAAGATCTCACCATCCATGCTGGATAGAAATATAAACATTTTAATTGACAACTTGAACGAATTTAGATTAGATTTAGATCGGTCTAGGTATATTAGTAATATTGATTTGAATAAAAGACTCTGGCGAACTCAGTTTGCAAGGATACACAATATTTATTGATTCTTCTAGATTACAAGTAAATATATTGTTTATGGATTTATTTCTTAACTTACAGGATGCCAATGGAGGGTCTAGTTTCACCAAGGAGCTCAAGATTAAAGGACAAAGTAAAAACTGAAGGGAAAGAAATGGTGAAAAAATTATTTATTGAAAATCTGGTTATAAATAATCATCGCCTGAATGTATTACTCAATGGCACATCTTGCATAGTGCTGCCAAGATCTCAGACGAGGCTCCAGCCATACCGTGATGATGCTGAAGAGGCTTCTGGAGCATTGGTATAGTCTATTAAAGCACAATCTTTCAATCATAATGTTAAAAAAATGTGAACTGCTCCTAAAGAATTTTATAAAAAGTAATAGGTACTGGATTTTCCCCCATAATACATTGCCTAGCTCTGTACGCCCCAAACCCTCCAACACATACACCACAACAAAAAGGTTGAACTTAAAGCAATTCCCACTTATTATTTAATCGGATCAACACCAATGTTTCTCTTACTAAGCTCACTGTCTCAAGGATATTGACAAGTGCGGGGAAGCAAATTCTGGGAATTTAGGCAACTGTCTCTACTACAGTAGTATCTCCTTTTTACAGAGCTAAGCTAAGTTAAGAAAATTAGCAGATATGTTTGTTTCTCAGTTTGGCCTTACTGAGTTAACAGAAAAAGAGACTGGGTCAATGGAGTACTTATTTTTTGTTTTGAAATGTGGGGAATATTTATAGTAGAAACAAAAGCTGTACAGTTCCTTGTTCTTTTTCTTTTGTTTTGAAAACTTGTACTGCTACTGATTGTATTTATCTTTTCCTGGTATGAACAGAGAAAGGAAGAGAAAGAAGGTACCTCAGGAGCACACAGTCTACTGGACCAAGGGCTTCTATTATCATGTGTGGCATGTGGCATATTGAGCTTTTCATGTGTAGCTGTCATAAAACCAAAAGAAAAAACTGCGAAGTACCTTATGTCGACTGATCAAGATACTCTGTTAGATCTTTTTAGCAGCAATGGATTTGAAGACCATGCATTATGTGAAGGGAGACATAAAGAAAGAAACTGTGAGTCAGGTTGTTTTCAATGGTCTCACTACGTGTACTATTTATTTGTTCTTCTCGTGAGTCGTGATACCTGTGCTTTTGGCTGTGAACTAGGTCTAATATTAGTCAATACACAGTGTACTGACCTATAAACCAAAAATTACTGTACTCGATTTCGTACCTTACTGGTACCAAGATGTTACCTCTACTGCTTTCTTGCCTAAGAAATTAGCATAACAAATTGTGTAGGTAAAACGGAAAATGGCGCTTCCAACCAAAGGTCACATTGCAGATCAATTCAAGCTTCAGAATCATTTTCTGGTGTGACAGATAACATTTCTGGTATGAATTACCAGAAAGAACCTTCAGCACTTGATCTCTTAGCCTCCACCTATGGTGACACATCAGACTCTGATAAAGAATCTGAAGAAAGCAACAAGTCTTCAACTGGCAGCCCCAATCAAATATTAAATAAGCACAGTGCATGCTTTGGTAATGAATCGAGAAATCCTAAATCAACTTTGGAGAATGAGGCAGCATTTTCAAGTAACTCAGCAAAATCAAATATCATTACATATCAAAGGTACAGAAATGGAAATAAGATGAGGCGTTGTGATAAAGATTCAACAAGGATGCACGTGTTTTGTCTTGAGCATGCAATAGAGGTCGAGAGGCGTCTTTGTACCATTGGTGGTGCTGATGTCATGCTCTTGTGCCATCCAGGTAAGCTATGGTCCTCTTCTATTGTCTCATCTCTCTCTCTCTCTCTCTCTCTCTCTCTCTCTCTCTCATGGTCCCCTGCATGTATTGTGGTCTTGGTGAATACTTTGTATGGAGCATCTATTGTGGAAACAGAATACAAGTGAAAAGTTGTCAACTTTCCCTTTTTATTAATTTGTTAGTTGTAGGGTCATTAAAGCTAAACTTGTTTCCACACGGAAAGCCCTATGACTTTGCAGTAAACAGAGATGATGATATATTTTTCTTTCAACAAGATATTTGTATTTGTCTAATTTTTGCAAAACTTTGTATAATAATATGCAGAATATCCAAAAATAGAAGCGGAAGCAAAGACCTTAGCTGAAGAGTTGAAAATTGGTTTCGACTGGAACCATATTGATTTCAAGAGAGCCTCAAATCAAGATCAAGAGAGGATCAAAGCTGCATTGGAAGATGAGGAGGCAGTCCCAACAAATGGTGACTGGGCCGTGAAACTAGGAATTAATTTATATTTCAGCGCCAACCTTTGCATGTCTCCTCAGTACAGAAAGGAAAGGATGCCATACAATAGGGTTATACACGAATTATTTGGGCGCAGTTATGAAGGGAATAACAATAGTTCTTCTAGAAAATCTGCTCGTCAGAAAAAGCCAGTCATTGCTGGGAATTGGTGTGGTAAAAACTGGCTCACAAATCAGGTTCACCCCTTTTTATCTCTTGGTAAAACAAGCATAAATAAAACCTCAGACGAAGATCTTGTGGAGAGGCTGTGCTTTGTATGCAGCGATAAGGAAAAGGTCGACAATATCCCTGATACCATTGTTGAACCAAGCCCAATTAAAACACCCAAAAGAAAGACACCATTGAGAAAAGTTGCTGATGATTCTCCCTCGCCATCCAATGGAATGGTGCTTAGGAGAAGCACCACCAACCGTTCAGCTAGTTTTACATCAAATATTTCCAGAAACCTGAATAATTCTAGAAAGAGGCCGGCAAGCATGAAACTTGAAAAACAAGCCAAGGAGAGAAAACCCAAGAAGGCAAAAACAGGGCTTGTGTGCGACATCGAAGATTGTAACATGAGCTTTAAAACCAAGAAAGACCTAGAATTACACAAAAAAAATATTTGCCCTGAAGAGGGATGCGGTAAGAAATTATTCTCTCACAAGTACATGAACAATCACCAGAAAGTGCACAGAGATGAACGGCCACTAGAGTGCCCTTGGAAGGGGTGCGAGATGAGGTTCAAGTGGTCATGGGCCCGCACTGAGCATATTAGAGTGCATACAGGTGATCGGCCCTACATTTGTACAGAGAGGGGTTGTGGCAAGACGTTTCGGTTTGTGTCAGATTTCAGCCGGCACAAGAGAAAGACTGGCCATTCAGCAAAGAAGCGTAAGGAGTAGTTTTCGTGGTAGTGAGAGTCCTTGTTGATATAATGTAGTCGTTGTTGTAAATTGAATATAGGTTCTGTAGGATTTGGAGTTTGGTTTTGTTTTGTTGAATTTAGTATCTTTATCAAACCTAAACCTTTTTTGCTGGGTTGATTACCATGTGGAAACCTCTCCTCTAGTTGCTTTGGCAAGAACTTAATTTGAACTACTTAAAAACAACTGAGTATTGATGGTTTATTGATTTTGTCTAACTCCAGTTTGTCAGTCTGCTTCAATCGCATTGTCAACATTTTCTTTCTTTTTCAACTAGTAGCCACTAACTAGTGTCTCTAAAAGACATGTCATTATGCACTTCATTTTCATTGACGGTTCCATATCAATTAGAATGGCTATGCGTGCTTTAACTTGTTCGGTACAGTTTTCACTCGTTTATCCCCTAAGCAAATCACCTATTCCGCTCGGAAGTTTCGTCTTATAACTTTTGTAAATTGTAATAAAATCACTCTAGAAGTGATCAAAACTTTTAACAATAGTCCCTTAAAAATTTTGGGAAATTTTTTTTTATACCATACACGGATGGACGTTCTTTTTCAAAAAAGAAGATAGACTTGAAAATAATTCTGAAAATAGCAAGGAATTGGAAAATAATTATGTGCAACTGCATCGGTATGATGATTCTTGTGTGCATTTTCTTAACTTTTAGGCGTTCTGCAGCACTTCTTTAATGATATGGAATGAAAAAAATGGTTACGGCCCGTTTGTTTGTGACTTAAAAGGATGCATAACTTAAGTTACCAAACACTATTACATAAGATGTCTTAAGGTTACATGGTTGCATAAGTTATGCACCCATCCTCTTTAATATTTTTTCCAACAATACCCATAATTAATAATAATATTTAATAATTAACAAATAATTAATAATATTTAATAAGTAACAATAACTATTAAAAAATCATAATTAATAATAAATATAATTATTATAATTAATAAATAAATAATTAATAATAATATTTAACAAGAAATATTAATTATTATTTATTAATAACAATGATTTAATAATAATTAATTAAAAAAATTAATAAATTATATTTTTATTATTAAATAATTAATAATATTTTATAATAAAAAATAATTTCTTATTATCATTAATAATTAACAAATAATTAATATTAATTATTAATTAATAATAATATTTGATAAGTAACAATAATTATTAAAAATCATAATTATTATAAAGATTAATTATTATAATTAATAATATTTAACAAGTAATATTAATTATTAATAATGATGATTTAAGAATAATAATTAATTAAAGATAATTAATCAATAATAATTTTTATTATAAAATAAATAATAATATTTATAATATTTAATTAAAAGTAATTATTAATATTTCATAATAATAAAAATGATTTATTATCATCATTAATAATTAATAATTAACAATAATTAGGTCACAACATATAATACATAATAATAATTCAAATTAAATAATTCAAATTTAGGGGCATTTTAGTCTTTTGACATGATTATATGCTTGCATTAATTTAGTCATCCTTACTACACAACCAAACATTTATTACATAACACTACATAAACACTTAAGCATCCTTAACTTATACCATCCCCTTACTACACAAACAAACGCCCCTACAGTAGACAAGAGCCACATATATTGAAGGAACAAAAAACATTTATTACCGGTTCTTGTGTTTAATCCAATGAGCTATGACAAACTAATGATCATGGCTTTACATTCTATTACTAAATGAACAAAAACCATCCTCTGTTTCAAATTTTCAACTAAACCTAGGACTATTTAATTGAAAAATCAAAAGAACATATTAAAAAAAAATGCTATGTGCAAAGGAAAGCCAAAACTATTCAATTTCTTTCTAAATGTAAATAAGGCTAAAAAGAAAATTCCATTCTAGATGTTAGTACATCCCTTTAAAAATGGGGCTAGTTCTACAAATGCTTGCTCCATATTCCTCATATTCTTCTTTTGTATGACAAGACTACAAAAAGAAAAGGAACGGAATATCAGCATATCAGCACCAAAATTTCAGTGGTGTTAGTGATGAACTTCAAATACAAGTAATGCAATTTAATTTAATAATATCCACAATTTACTTGCAAATAGATACAACAGAATATGCTTAGAATCCCTGTGACAACATTTTGACTTGAAAATCTTGACAATAGTAATAACAAAAGAGTAAAATAAGAATTCCAAGTTTCCAACTCTTAGGCAGGATTTATATCATAGATATATCATGCCTATAAATAAACTGATAAGATTTGTTGCATGTTACACCGTTCATCAAATAATTTAAACAACCTTCACCGAATTACCAAACAAAACTAACATCGCACAAAATTTAATAGGCAGGCTATTGATATATCTAACAATGCACCTACATACTTATTCTTTGATTTTAAGTAGGCTTTGAATTGACTTAATATCAATTATTGAAGGGATCATGCCCCCTCAAATATTAACCGAACAGAGTTTTTTGCAACATTTATGTTTTATTGATTCTTACCTGTCAGATAAATGCTGGGTAGTTCTATTCTGTGGCCCATTATGAATTCACGAATTTAACAGAGCAGGTAAATACAGATAAATACTGTTTTGCGAGTGTGTGCGTTGAGAGAGAGAGAGAGAGAGAGAGAGAGAGAAGATGTACATCATAAAATTCAGGCAGTGATGCAACAACAGAGCCTCCAAACCAAGCGGCATATCCTTGAATTGGATTTGAGGCGACATTCACTTCAACTGGTTGAGGCTACAAATAAAAATTTATTTCACATTATTATATAAAAATGTATTACCAATGAAATAAATAAATTAACTGAAGGACTAGACAAGGAATATACCTTGCTAAACAAGGTCAATAGACAATAAACAAGACAGAAGAAAATATTTAAAATTAATCAAAGTAAGAGAGTAAACTGACTTTCACATCTAACCCAAGTCGGGCAGTATTTGCTGCAATTCTGTCATCTACAATCTTCTTCACACTGTTCTGCAATCTTTTATAGAAGTCTTTGAAAATTGTACCTCCACCAGCTAGAACTATATTCTAATAACAGTACAAAGAAAAAGATCAAAATGTAATGTCATTGAATCACGGCTCTTAACTCATAGCAAAGTAGTCCAACAAACATTTTTTCCTCCCATTTTGTTTCCCTTTTCTTTTGGGGTCCTTTTCAGGTGTTCAGTTGCTAAATAGTTTCAATTAAGGAAAATAAGGATGAGTTGAGGTATTCTTCAGGCTTTAACCAAGGATTCCATACTTGTTGACATTCAGTGGATCTTAATAAGAAAAATTTAAACACCATCAATGCCACAAGTGCAGTACCTTATATAACGCTCTCCTTGTATCTATTGGTGATGATTGTACACACATATCTATCAAATCAGGAAGAGGGGTGATAAAATCTGAGCAGTAAATCTCTGGATTAAAAAAGATCTGTAAAAAAGGAGCATATGTTTTAAGTTAGTGGTACTCATCTACAAGACGCTTCTTTAGAATATATAGTGTCATTACATTAAGAAAATGTTGTAAACAAATTATTTCTATTAGCAGAAGAATGAATTGTTTCATTTTTATTTTAAAATCACTTTAGGTCTAACTTCAGTCAAATGTTCTAGTCTCTTTCAACAAACTAAGATACTAAACTGAAGAACTTTAACATTCTTCAATTTTGCTAACTGAAAAATAGAAATCCACTATAAACAAAAGGGAAAGGAAAATTGGAAGCATAAAAATACGCTACAAATTGGATGTATTTAAAACTTTTAGAGGTAAAAATGCAGGTAACACAAGTCCCAAAAAACAAAGTGATAAGAAAAGGAACACACCTCTGGCCCAAGAAAGCGCTCATATCCAACATCAACAGAGTATGGAACTCCAGTTTTTGGTTTTCTTCCCGACCATAGTTTAATGTACTTGTCAGGCTTTTTATCGTGCCTTTCAAATTCCTGTTATCACATAGACAAACTCACTAAATGGCAAGATTAAAGTTCCCAACACTACATTATGTAATAACATCATATTATTTGCACCTACAGAGGAAGAAAAGGGGGATAAAATACCTTGACAATATCTGTACAACTATAACAGTATGCTTCTTTAATTTTACGAGCTGTCTCCATTGAATCCTCAGGTGGTATAAGTTCACCTCGTTCCTACAATCATTACAACATAATGCCAGAATAAATATTATAAATGAGTGAGAACAGAATCCACTAACATAAGACTTTTCCAACAGCCCATCAATATATTTGAGCTCATTTCTATTTAAGTTTAAAGTTTTGTGTCTAAGTTGTCGATTACGTGCTAAGAACATCTATCAACACTAGTAACACATCCTATCATCCCCTCCATCAGCAGAAAAGAAAGAGAAATACACATAACCATTTCCCATAGCGAGAGTCATTGTACAGAAATACATATAACACTTTATTATAACCAACCAAAGAGAAGTAAAAAGAGTGACATACCTGAAGAAGCTGCAAAACAAATCGGGTCACGTCATTACCCGAAATAGGGAAGGATTTCATGCTACTCCCAATTACATATCCATTCACGACGGGCACTACCTGTGGGGCACCATCTCCAATGTCCACCACGACACCTGTCATGTCAGACTGATGAACCATATTATAGTGTTTTGTTTTGCACAAAAGATCGAAAATGGGCACATTAAAAAAGGGAAAGGGATAAATGTGAATATAAAAGCAAGCAACGAACATTAGGGGTGGAATAGCCAGCAGCTAGAGTGAGCATGGACTGAACAGCAATATACAAACCAGGGACGTTAAATGTCTCAAACATGATCTCGCCCATATATTCCCTGCTTTCTGGCGATGTCACAGGGCTGTCAGTGAGAAGGAAATAGTGTTCCTCAGGGTCGCAGCGCAGGTAGTTGTACATTGATTGCTGCCAGAACTTCTCCAAGGTGTCCCAGTTCTCAACCTGTAGGGAATTGGTTAAAAGGGCTTGCTTCCATAATATATATAAAAAGAGAATAGAGAATATATAGAGAGTAGATACCTAACCTGACTATAGCGAATTGGGCGATCGATGGTGTAGATACCGCCGGATTTAGAGAGAGCATCATCACCGATATGAAAATCAAGGTCGGCCATAACACCGGCATTGTATTGGGCTAGCCAGTTAGCGGTATCACTGGAATCAGTCTGCCTTAGGTTTTTGAGAAAAGAATCATTGACGCCGACGACAGTTGGGAGAATAAAGGAGGGCTCGGAGTTACCAGCAAATCCGAGCTTGGAGTATCTGCATGAATCAATTAAATAAGTTTGAGCGAGAAAATCCAAGATAAAGAGAAGAAGAATAAGAGGGTGGCTGACCCAGTTCCGTTGTCGAAGATGACGGCGGGGCGACAGGTGGGGTCCATGTGGTGCGAGATAAGATGAGATTGAGGTCATGGTAGTGCGAGATTCAGAGGCGGCGCGGCCAATCCAAAGCCGCCATGTCAGAGCTCCGATCGATCGGGTTTTGATCCCTTGTCGGTTGTCGCGACGCTATTGCTATTTCTATTCAAGGTATTGGTATTAATTGCAGATGATGACTTTGACCTACGAGCGAGAGCGACCCGATTTGTCGTTGAGAGTCGAGCCGAGTCGTGTCGAGTCGTTGGCTCTTCTTCCTTTCCTCCTTCGTGCAATGCAATCGTGCATTCGTGCTCCAGCCTCTAGAGTCCTCTCTAGCCCCTCTAGGTTTATACTTATTTACCTACCACTATTTACTATTTAGATATGCAGCAGCCCCGCCCTGTTCCATTCCGATCCGATTCTGCCTTTTCACCCTTCCTCTTTCTCTCCTCTCCACGCTCCTCCGTGTCGTGTCACGGTGTCAGTGTGTTCGTGTACAAATACAACAAACAAGTGGGCCCCCCTCCCTGCAACTCATATTGTCATGTCATGTGCATTCATTCTCCTTTCCCCTTCTCACTATTTCCGAAAAAATTAAAAATAATATTAAATTAATATAATATATTAAAAATAATATCAATATAATAATATTTTTTATAATAGTATCACAAGATCGGAAGGGGAAAGGAGAATGAATGCATGTAACAATAATATTTTACATAATTGAAAAAAAATACAATAAAACCATTCATATTAAATTAATATAACAACTATTAATATTAAACTAATATTTATAATATAGAATTATATTAAAATCATTCAAAACGTCAAAAATCCAGTTCTGCCAGCTAAGATCGAAATCCGAGATTCCGTAATTGCGGTCGGAATCTCAGATTCCCATCTTGTGATATTATTTAAAAAATATTATTATATTAATATTATTTTTAATATATTATATTAATTTAATATTATTTTTAAATTTTTCGGTCCCTTTTTTTCTTCTTTCGGATCATCTATAGACTATAGGCCTGGCCTCTATTTCTTTTGACAAGTTGCGGGCCCGAAAGTCCAGTTATGTGGCAACTGTTCGATACACTCCAATTGGTAATTACTACTTACCATCTAACTCATTGTCATCCAAGCCATTCAAATCTAGTGCTCTCTTTATTTTTCCGCACCTAATTCAACGATCCGATCCGAGCGAACCTCTCATCTAGCGCTATCTTCTCTCTTCCATCGCTACCTTTCTCTCTCCCGGCGTTATCTTTCCTCTCTTCGCTCCAAGATGCGGCTCCCCTCTCCATTCTCTATTTTCCTTCATGAGTTTTCCTCACTCTCTTTGTTCCCTTCTTCTTTCTCACTTCTCCTTTTCCAAGTATGAGTCCCTTCGCTCCATTCTTCTTTCTCCTTTCATTCTCTATTGATTTTTTGGTTTCTCACTGGTCCTTCCTTCCTTTTCTTTTTTCTCTCCATTCTATCTCACGTTATATTTGTTAAATCTATTTGATATAACTGTTCAATTTAATTGTCATTTCTGTTCAGTTTATTTGCTCACTTTTATTTTTTATATGAATCTACATTGTTGTTACATATGTTCAGTTTATTTGATATAACTGTTCAATTTAATTGCCATTTCTGTTCAGTTTATTTGCTCACTTTTATTTTTTTCCATGAGTCTACATTGTTGTTACATATATTCAGTTTATTTGATATAACTGTTCAATTTAATTGTCAATTTTTGTTCAGTTTATTTGCTCACTTTTATTTTTTTAGAGTCAATATGTGTTGTTATATCTGTTCAGTTTATTTTCTAACTTTTACTTTTTTGTTTGAATCCATATTGTTTGTTACATATGCTCAGTTTATTTATTATTTATGTTCAGTTAGTTGTTATATCTGTTCAATTTAAGAAGGCAAGATAAAATGTGAGGGAGATGGAGGGAAAATAGATCGCGAGGGAGGAAAGAGGGACAAAATGGAGGGTGCTGGCGAGCAAGGAAGGCGCGTTAGGGAGGAAGGGGCACGAGGGAGGAAAGGTGCTTGAGGGAGGGAGGGCGCGTGAGGGAAGGAGAGACGCCTCACCCAGGCGTGCGGAAAATAGCGGAAGCCAGATGGGAGGGGAGGGGTTGGATAACGCGAAAGGTTTTTTGGTGGATGATGGTTATCAGCCCTGCACTCCAATTAAGGGTGCACAAACGCGCGTTTGGTTTCATCCCTTAGAACGGTTAATGAAATTATTTTTTTATTTTATTTCTCCTAACTAAATGGTTAATGAAACCGATCTCTTTCATTTTCGTTTATTATTGTATAACTGTTTTATGTCATTTTTATGTATTTTGATGTATTCTCAAGTATTTATAAATAAATTTAATGAAACGGAAATATTGCATATCAAATCGGTCATTTATGCGTGTGAAAAAGAAAAACACGTATAAAAATTAATTGTCAAAGAAGCAAATCGAATACAATTATTCATTTTGATTGTTTAGACATAAAAAAACATGCATAAAAATTAAGAGATGGGCTAAAATCAGCCACGACCGATGGATGCAGCCGTCAGCTATGATTAAATTTCAATTTTCGAGATTCTAACAGTCGATCCGAACCGTTCAATGTGTTCTCCATATTGAAATCTCATCGGAGACCAAATTTTATTTACTATTTTTTTGAGATTTAAAAAAATCATAGTTATTGAAGGGTCCAGAATTGTTTAGATTAAGAATTTTGTAAAATATCAAACAAATACTAAAAAATTTCAGAAAAATATAAAATTTTGTCTCCAATGAGATTTCAATATGAAGAACACATTGAACGGTTCGGATCGACTGTTAGAATCATGAAAATTGAGATTTGATCGTAGCTGACGGTTGCATCTGTCAGTCGTGGCTGATTTTAGCCCATCTCAAAAATTAATTGTCAATTAATTGATTGTTTTGATCGTCTTTTGAGATGAGAAGGTTAACGCAAATTAACAATTGTTTCGTGTCATACGAAATGATTAACGAAAATATGTTATTTCGTGATTGTTTCGTTGCATTTGCAGGCCTAGTCTCCAAAAATGACGAAAGTACCCTTAATTTTAATAAACATATTTTTGTTCAAGTCCAATTGATCAAGATTATTTTAGTCCTGCAAAAACTTAAAATTTTGGAGTGAAAATGTTCAAAAATCAAAATTGAGGAGTGAGGGAAAGGAAGTGTAACGCAAGTTAAGACTTAAAAGCCGCTGAAACACGTGACGAATAAGTGTAACACAAGTTAAGTTAAGAGCCGCCTTGAACGATAACGGGTTGGGTTGGGTACTTGGGTCAGAGGGAGAGCCTCGCCGATCGCCATCTCGACTCTGTCAGAAGCTAATAATTAGCACTCTTGGAACACAGGGAACGCAGGCGAGGTGGACATGGCGACGACGCCGACGCCGACGACGGCCAATCCAAGTGGCCTGGTGAGCTTCCGTACATGCACAGCTGGCAGCAGGAGATGCGGCTCTCTTCCCTCTCTCTTCTCCCTTCGGAGGTACGGTCCCACCTCTAAATGTCTAATTCTTCAGCTGAGCTCAGCAGGAATGGATCTCACACTACAATTCTTCATTCTTTCAAAGACTATCTGCTAAGAAACTTATCCAAATATAAGTGCTTGTGTATCCTTTCCTCTAATTCAATTAAATATTTAACAGTTCCATCCCTCCACAATGATATATTCAATTTTCTGTAAATTCACTTGTATAAGGAAACTTTACAGGCTCCCTATCAGAAACCATCCCATGCTTTGTTCATCCTCCCCTCCCGTTAATACCATTGTCAACAGTGCTCACAATAAGTATCAGGTATCTACCATCCCTGCATTTTATTTATAATTTCAAATGCACAAACACTGATTTTTTTGTTTAAACTTCAAATTTATATTTTTATTCTTACCAATCTTAAAATCAGAAACTAATGTCACCAAGAAACCATTCCATCGTATTCTTTTCTGTATAAATTTTTTCTGAGGTTCTAATTGACTTGATAAATTAGTTCAAATATTTACTGCCCCTTAATCTAGTAGTGATTTGTTGGTTTACAGTATCAGACTTCAGGTTTATCAGATAAACTAGATAGTCACAGAGGAACAGAGAGTGAATTTGACGTGCTAATAGAATGTAGAGACGTTCACAAATCCTTTGGTAACAAGCATATTTTGCGAGGTGTCAGCTTCAAGGTGCATTTATATCCTTGCATCATTTTTGTCTCAGTACTTTCTTTCCTTCTGATTCTCTTATTTAATATCAAAAATACATTTTCTTATTATATGGATGTGTACTTTTGATGTTGTCAGATAAGGCACGGTGAAGCTGTTGGAATAATTGGGCCGTCTGGTACAGGTAAATCGACCATACTGAAAGTTATGGCTGGGCTCCTTGCACCAGACAAGGTAACCAAACTAGCATAGTGGTGTAATCTGTGCTACTAATTTTACCCTCTTTTAGTTCTTTTGAGAACATCTGAAAGATCAAACTTTTACCTCCATTGCACCAGTATCTACTGAAATTTAACAATAACAAACATGTGGTATCAAAATAAATGCATTATATTGTGATCTAAGAACATATCAGTTGAAAAGTTACTATAATTTGTACATTCTTATTTAGGATTAGCTGATTAGTCTTAATTATGTTTTATCTTTGTTATCAAAAGGGTGATGTTCTCATTCGGGGCAAGAAGAGACATGGTTTGGTTAGCGATGAAGAGATCTCCGGTCTTCAGATTGGTCTGGTATGCTGTCTCTTTTTTGTTATTTATTTTCTTGTTAAAATTGAATACAAGCTAGCACGTCGAAGGAGTTCGAAGATCATAAATTCAGAGTTGTGCTGTTTAAAATTGCAACTGCACAACTAGTATATGCCTTGAATTTTGGGCATATACTGGTGTGGTACTTTTTCTATTTGTTTATATTTGAAACCTCCTTTAATTGTTTATTTGCTTGATACCCTTGTCAGGTTGGTTTATTATGGTAATAGTTGCAGCAGATATAGACTGATGTTGAGGTTGTTATTCCAGATTTTTTTTTTTTACTGTTTTACTTTGGTCATGGATATGCTGTCGGCATTTAATAGTTATTGAAACTATTCAACCTTCTATTCATCCTCCCAATCCCAACTATTAGTAAGCTGTAATTAGAAAACATAAAAATTTGAACAATATGCTTTTGGATCTGCAATGAACTGGTCCGATAATTGCTGAGTGTGGCCTGTACAAGTATGCATCAGCACAGCGCTGTATAATTTTCCCTTCATCATGCACTCCAATGCTATATTCATTGAATTTTTTTGTGTAATTTGATTGTTTTCTAAAACAGGTCTTTCAAAGTGCAGCGCTATTTGATTCGCTGACAGTTCGTGAAAATGTTGGTTTTCTCTTGTAAGCGAATGATTTTCATTTTAAACCAAACTCAACTGCTGTCATTTTTTTTTCTTATATGTTATTTTGTCTTTGCCTCTTTCAAATTTAGGTATGAAAACTCTAACATGCCTGAGAAGCGCATAGAAGAATTAGTCACAGAAACCCTGGCAGCAGTTGGGTTAAAAGTGTGTGCACTCAATATTTTGGTTTTCATCATGTTTTCTTAGATTACATTGTTGTTATGGCTTAGTGATTATAGGAAATATGTTTCAATCTTTTGGTTGGCTTATTTTTAGGCCATAGGCATGTGGTTTAGCTGAGTCACTAAATTAGCATTCCAGCCGAAAAAGAACATTTAAATAATGTTAATATGAAGTGATTTTTTCGGAGGTGCAATAATCAAGATCTATTTTATATGATTCTTGTTGTCGTTGCAGGGAGTGGAGGATAGAATGCCATCTGAGCTGTCAGGAGGCATGAAGAAACGAGTTGCTCTAGCCCGGTCCATTATATGTGACAATACAAAAGAGACCATTGAACCAGAGGTTGGTCTGAGAATACAGGGTTTCTTTTATTGTCAAGAGTGCTGTACTAAATGTACCATTTGATAGGATGGCCACGGGCCTGCGCCAGTTTAGTGCATCTAAAAATGTTAGAAAGTTACTAGCTGTTATGACCTAAACATAATATCAGTTTTTTGTTTGAAATACCAAGTTATTGGCATGCTTTTTTTCTGAACATACCTCAACTAGTTATTTGATTTACTTCGTAACTTTTTTTTATTAGGTAATCTTATATGATGAACCCACAGCAGGACTTGACCCAATAGCTTCAACTGTTGTAGAGGATCTGATTCGTTCAGTGCATATAAGCGGTCAAGATGCTCTCAGCAAGCAAGGGAATATCGCATCCTACGTGGTTGTTACGCATCAGCATAGCACCATCAGACGGGCTGTTGATAGGTACACTTGATTTGGACAGTACCATTCTAAAGGGATTATTTTTGAAAAAAAAATAGAGCCTTTTCTTTATGTTTGAAGTTCAGTTAAGTATCATGATGCCCTCAAATATGCAATTGACCAGCTTCAAAATGAAAGCTGATAAGGTTTGATCCCAATGCTGTGCTAGCATGCTGGTACCCAACTAGTATCTGACTTGAATTTTTTGTGACAAAAGTTTTTTTCCCTCTTGCAAGATTGTTGTTTCTTCATGAGGGAAAGATAGTTTGGGAAGGAATGACAGATGAATTCATGACATCCACAAACCCTATTGTACAACAGGTACAGATGGTCACTTTAATTTCTTTCTCTAATTTTCTCTATACAATTTCCTTTTTAATTTTGTATTTTATACAGTTTGCTTCAGGTAGTTTGGACGGCCCGATAAAGTATGTATGATCTAGCTTTAAATAAATTTGAGGCCTATTAGTTGCGGAATTTTACCATTCTTTCTTAACATGTCAAATATGTCAAGTGATATTCGAGAGTTAATCAGAAATCTATCAGGCTCCAATTTTTGGTTGATTATAAAACCAAATTAGAATGTAATCTATATTTAATGTCAATAACTTATGTACAAAATATTATCATACTGAGTAAAGAAAAGGACTTCAAACTTATTACCATAATTTAACTTTGTCATGTTACACCTTGCCACTTTTCTGTGCAATGTAACTCCTTCAGAATATGAATTAGCATGTGTGTGTTAAACTGTTAATCCAAGGGCCTGCATGGTAAAGGAAAAACATAAATTCGGTAAACCACCAAATAGTTCTACAGATTTTGCACTTCCAATCAATCAACTCTTTCCATTGAGTGTAATATCATGGTTAGGCTGATAGTGACTGCACACAAGCAGTCAGGAGAAAGGAAAAGATGTTGATGAATTTACTAACTGTTAAATTCTATAAATCAATGGGTGAGCTGGCAACTTATGAATTCATGGAACTATTATACATGATGGGATTGTTTTTATATTTTACTTTTCACGTTTTGCTTTCTTTCGACATGTCATTCATTCATACTTGTTGGTCTGCAGATCAAAATATGCATTTACGTTAACTAGCATTCCTAAAACGCATTTCAAGCGGACTTTCCTTTCAAGTCAAAACTATTATTTGTACTGATAATTTTTGTAAACTGAAAACATGAACAACCTGTTAGGAACTAGGAAACGACCCACGCTGTTGTTCTAAAATAAGTTAGCAGGCACCATTATTATGCGGAGATATTATTATGTATACATTGAGATTTGAGTATATCATATGCTGGTGCTTACTCAGTTTCAAATCGTTAAGCGCACTACTCGTGTTTCATTCATGAGTTTCCTAGAGACTAGTATCATCGGAAAAAAAAAAATAGAGACATGGTGTACTAACATGTTACGCGAGGCAACAGACGTTTCCTTAATTAGCTACACAAAACATAACTCGGGGAATAAAGAGAGGGAGTTGACAGTTGAATAAACTCGGCAACTAACAAATTAAACGACTGAAGTTGCTTCGACATAAGCGGACCTTATCTTACAACCACTTCACAAAACCCAGCAATGATTAAAAAAAAAAAAAGGTCCCCTGAGCTTTTTCTTTCCTTTTCTCCACAGACATTGGGAATAAGATCAAAAGTTCGGAACCTAAAACTTCTCATTGTTTCTTAACATCATAGCACATTACACATCCAAAAGACAACGTTCTATGAACAGACTTGCAGCAAATTCTCAGTAACAGTTAATTTCAGGAGCCAACTCCAGATCTGATGCACACATAAATAAGTTACCATGTCAGAAGACCAGAACTAATATAAATCAAGAAAATAATCAATTGGGCACTAATTTTATACCAACATGCTCGAACCTAACACTGCTTGCTGATCCATATGTAATCAGGTTTTTATTTCACTAAATTATATTTTTCTTATTCTTTTATTAATTAGTGGTTGATACAGTGCTTAATGAACATTTTCGCTTTAATTTAGCAATACAGCATCAAATGCCCAGTACCATGTACCAGGCAAAACAGTGCAGAGAAGTTAAACCCTGTGATTGATTAAACACACAAAAGAAAAAAGAAAGGATCTCAAAAAACCTGATCACCTTCTTCTGTCATTCCATATCAACATCATTTAATGGCTCGCCTGCAAGAGAGAGATATAGTTCAAATATTTGTGAAGTTCTGACATCACCAGACAAAAAAGTAGTTCTCTACAGTAAAATGTACTGTTATGCTCGGAAAAATATTTTAATTATAGCCCCTAAAACAGAAAAATTTATGAGCAACAAGGAAAAAGGCACATGTATTTCAGCTGTTTAATGGGGGAATAGAATTTTTGAATACGTTACATGTGACATTTCACATTTACTTTGATATATTTAAATATTCAGCACTTTGATAACTTAAGGCAAAGTTGCATCTTATATGTACCTCGTGCAGTTGAGACATCAGAGCTCCAAAGGGTAAGATTGTCCTGCAGCAGTCGCATAATAATAGTACTATCCTTATAAGATTCCTCACTTAAAGAATTCAGCTCTGAAACAGCCTCATCAAATGCTTGTTTTGCCAGCTGGTATGCCCTGATTTATTTTTCCAAAAAATAGGAGCCAATTTAACAAATGAACATGCAAAACGATGATCAATATACCTCTGAGATAAATAGGGAATATGACAAAATACCACAAAATATAAGAAAAAACCTAACCTATCACTTATAATACAAGATGCCCAGTGTCACTCTCTTTTTTCACGTTTCTCTATGCAAATGAGAAAGTGAGGCATCTCCTGCCTTATTAAAAAATTTTTTTAAAAAAATCGGGGAAGGAGGTTTGGGGAGAAGGAGGGTGTTTAACAATTGCTTTATACACCCGACCATTCAAATTAGTAGAGAAATTCCGTAAAGTTTGTACCCAAGTTATACAAGAAAGAATTCGTCAAAACACAAACAATGAATTAAGATTTTGACTGGTACCTTTCTGGTAATTTGAGAATCTCATAATAGAAAACAGAGAAGTTAAGTGCTAGGCCGAGCCTTATTGCATTAGTAGGTGGCAGTTCAGTCATGGCAGTACTTGTAGCTGCCTGAAATAGTATATGTCAGCAAAACATAATTCACATCCCAAAGAAAAAATCAATAGAAAAAGAGATGTAACACTGGTACTATATGGTCTGTAATCAGCTGCTATTGCCCGATATTGGTTTTGTCTAAGAATAAAGGTACAGCACTACAGCATCTTGTAATATCAGTTGTAGGTTATACAGCGCCGATAAACAATTATGCCAAAATACCCTATATTTGTATCCCTGAGGGGATGAAAGAAAGCAAACATGTCTTTCCACACCAACAATATAGCAACAACATAACAGAGATATAATGATACAGCAGGTAGTACAGTAAAATACCTGGTATGCCTTCAGCGACTGATCAGCAGCTTCATTTTTCTCATTATCAGATTTGAACTCAGCCAGGTACCTGTAGTAATCTCCTTTCCTGTTTCAAAGTTAACATCAATCATTAATAGGAAAAGTAATGGTTATTAAAGTGTACTCCAGCAACCATTGAAATATGACATGTACCATTGCAAAATTAGGAGCCATATGCCTCTGTTACATTTTTGTTCTTACAATAAGACACAAACTTTTATTCCTTTCTTACTAATTCTCTCCATTCAATAGGGAAATGAGTAGCATTGTCTTTTATAGCTTTACCTATCTATTCTTTTAAGAAGAAGAGAAGGGGAAAAAAACTACTTTTAAACATGAACAAGACATCTTATATACCCAGACAAAGCTTGGGAACTGTTGAATCACCCTTTTCTTCAAAATAAATGTTTGTTTCAAAAAGAAAGTCGTGCACAGTTCCCAGTAAAGAGCTTTAGATGATACATTTTTTAGTAGTATTAAATAGTTTAGCTTTTAATTGTAATACCACTTTCTCAGTTGTGACACTGGACAAAAGAAGAGCTTACATTTTGTAGAAGAAAACAATGGATTCGGCAGTAGTGGAGTTGGGAAGGAGATGGATAGCAATTATTGACAAAATCTCATTACAAATCCTTGCTGTCTCTTCCTCCACTTTCTTCTTATACTCTTGTAACGTTTTCATATTTTTCTCGGAGTCTTCTTTCTCCTCGAGTGAACAGAGAATTCGCCAAGAAGCCCTTCTTGTTCCGATAATGTTTTTGTAAGAAACTGAGAGAAGATTCCTCTCCTCTCCAGTTGGTTCTATGTCCATTCGAGCAATCTTTTTCATGCAGTCCACCATATCTATTGAGTCATTTAGAGATGGAGTAATTAGTGAAGAAATGAAATGGAATCAGTAGTAATGAGTCAATTTGCAAAAATAATGGAGTAATTAATTGTGGGTGAAAGTGAAAATGAGAGAAGTGATGGAATTTGTTTAGTACTTGCAATGGCAGTGGAAGTTGAGCTACCAAACAAAGCTCTGAGTCTAAGAGATTTAGATTTAGATTTAGATTGGCCCAGTCCACCGTCCACCCCAAAAAATGTGACAAGATGGTACATGGAATGGAACATACAAATCTCACAATGAGAAGAAAGAAAGAAAGAGAAATAATAGGGTAGGGTACGCACCATCAAATCTCTCAGCTTGCTCGGCTAATTTGGACTCGTAGACTAGCCTCTCTCTCTCCTCCCCTCTGCTTCTTCTTCTACTATCTTCCATCTTGATTAACCTAGCTCTCTCCCTCTCTCCCTCTCTCCCTCTCTCCTGGTCTATTTTAATGAATTCGGCGCTCCTACCTACAGCTTATAGCTTGTGCTTGTGCGAATATTTACACAAGCTTCTTACTTCTGACTTCTGACTTCTGACTGCTGGGTGGGTCCAACACATATGTGCTCTACACCACTGCTCGTCTGCATCTGCTCGGCTCTTCTGCTGTTTCTTTGTTTCGGACCTCGCTCTGGCTTTGGCTTTGGCCTACAAAAGCTTCCCAACGGAGGGTTGTGTTCAAATTAGAGAACTCGTGGAGGGTAGATTGGCAAAAGAGGCGTTGAACGAATAAGATATGATATGAATATGATATATGAGTGTCCGAGGAGTGAGCAGAGTACATTGCGCATCTTGAATTCTTGATGCACTACACGTCTACACATTACACACAGGGACAAGTCAGATCGAAGCACGAAGCCCCCTGGGCCCCAGCGAACTCGACAGGGAGCACACGTACACGGTACCCCACCCAACCCAACCCAAGTACGTCCGCATAATGAATTTCGACGGCTGGGAACCACGCGGCGTGTACAGATAACAGATCCGACGGCGTGGACACGAGACGCGCGGCAGGAACATCTTGGGAGTAAAGTTAAAAGTACCACAGATATGGAGGAATCGTGGCCGAAGGATTGGAATTGGATTGCTTTCACCAGGGAAGGGACTGTGGAACGGTTCACATTCGGCCTGCTGCCTGCTACTAATCACCACATATCCATCATCCATCAGACGGTCCATATTCGATCTGCTGTAATCTGGCCATCACACAAAATGTGATATTGCGATTCCAGCGTTAGTGCGTTACCCGTCCTACCTCCTCCTGCGCTTGCTCATTCCCTCCCTCAATTATATATCGAATAATTTTGAAATTTTACAGTGCACCTAAATGATTTTCAAATTATGCCAAAATTGAAAATGGTATATCTAATTTTAAAATTATTTTTACAATCTTACAATTGATTATGATTTTATTTTTGTCGGTGTTATTTCTACTCATAAATGCACGGATCCAAGAAGAGTTCTACGCTAGATCTAATCTAGTGTGTAAACATATGTTTGTACCGTTCGATCAATTTGATCAGTGATTGGCTATCAATCGCAAGCCAAAACAATAATATATTATATTTTTTGTCTAATAAAAAATAAATTGAACAACATATCTACATTTGCTAGTAGATTGGACAACATATGAGGACATCTTTTCCTAATCAAGCAAAAGTAGTCATCAACATTGTAGCGCACAACAACCAAACAAACAGAAGGTATTGAACCATACAAGACAATTTGGTTCTTACGGAATATCCATAAAAATAAAGAAAAGCATTTTGGGAGAAACTTTTCGGGTTGAGCTTAGAAATTAGAATGGATTAGAGGGAGAGGAGAATTCTTTTTTTTTTTTATAATGTCTTTATCCTATCTTCAAGTAATAAAAACAATGATAAGATAATTATAATATTAATTTATGTGATGTAGGGTAATTGCTAATTTAATAAATTTCCTAAAAATGTTATATTACTCTTTGATTTTTTTTTTCTATGAGTGCTAAACATCTTTATCATGAGATTGCTCCCCTAATTCCTGACCATATCAGCGGGCAAATAATTGTATTGTGGAACGTATTTGAAGAAGATAGCTAGAAAAGTAGAAAGTGATATTTTTAAATTACATTAGCTCCTACAGAATATATCTAAAAAATATATAACAGAAAGTAGTTTTATTTCACTTGCATTCAGATATTAACAAATTTCATCTCAATAAATTGTAATTATAGTTTATATATTAGATTAGAATTGATCAAATGTAATTTGCCTTGATATGATTTGAATGTAGTTGGCTTGATATGAATGCGTTTTCAGCGTCACATCTTCATTGTTTTGTCCATATCTTAAAATTTCAAACTTAAATATTGAATCCAATAATTAGTCTTATTTATTTTCACGAGATATGCATCCAGGTATAACTGGATGATTCTTTAATTAAAATTCGATTTATGTTAGATTGGGTGCCAAATTAAAAATAATCTAATAACTACGAAATATTAATTGGAGTGTATTTGTATTTTTTACATCTTTATCAGCATAAGATAAATCCCAGAAAATATAAAACTTTAAGTGAACACAACTATAATATTAAGAATGAATAAGATCGACAGTTTATGGTTTATAATTAGATTTTAAATTTAAACTATATATAAAATATTTTATTATATATTATGACTGAAAAAAAAATGTTACTTGGAACTTTTCTAATTATTACCGATGACTTCACCATATTTCAGGGATGGACATAAACCCACACACGTTTGCAAGATGAACAGCTGTCCAAATTAATTAATTTGTATATATTTCCGAAAGGAGCATGCAAGCAAGTAGGTTAGAACTTGAAGCAAAGTAGCAATTGGCCGACCATACACGAGGAGGAGAATAGAATAGGAGATTTCTCTTTTCTTTTCTAATGGACTCGTGGCAGGTAAGTGGACCTGTCAAACGTTAACAACGTTCACGTAAATAAGTCCTTACGTTTAATGTTCCACTGATGTAATGAAAATGGTTTTGTGTTCTGTTTAACGTTACATTTAATAAACGTAATGGTTTTTTGTTCCGCTTAATGTTATGTTTTTTTAAACGGAACAAACGTTAAAACGTTAACAAAGTTGCTTCCGTATTTTGTCCAGCAACTAAGCTATCAAAACACATATATACTACAAATTGTAACAAGTAACATAATAATTTTTAAGCACAAAATTATAATCCAACAAGAAAGTACAACATTAGACGTGAACTCAAGCCTATCAACATAGCATATTACATAATCCAACATATCTCAAGCTATCAACTCAAAGTATAAACAGATATACTGCATAAACCAGACCATATTACATAAACTAGAGCATACTAACTACTTTGAACAGCTGAGTAAATACAATTTCAACAACTCAATAAAATGTAACACAAATTTCATTTTTGAAAAAAGTGTATCACAAATTTCAACAGCTGAGTAAATACAATTCAGATCTGTTTCTATTTTTTAAAAAAGTGTATCACAATTTGAACAAAAAGAGACAAAGGAGAGAAATATGGTCTAATATTGTACCAGAATGAGGCAAAGGAGAGGAGGAGTCCGACCAGTCACACCTCGCTTTGCAATTCTGCCTTGCTTCCACCTCACCAAGCTTTTCACATTTCTTTAGCTCTTTCTTCCTTCTTCTGACTCTATCTATTTTTTTCTTTCTTTTTTCTGGCCATTTTTTTCTTTCACAATCCACATATAGAAGAAATTGAAAGTAGACAATCATGATTGCTACTGTTCTCTATTGCTTGGTGATAATGGCTAGAGTTGATAGAGAAACGGCGGAAGAAGTGACTGGTGTTGAGTGATGAAGGTTTGGGGGAACAGTCGCAGATGATCTGCCTTGCCATCGTCACAATCGCATGGACAAGATCTCATCAATTTGTCATGGGATATGTGTTTGTGCGCGAGAGATTGAGACAGGGAGAAAGACAAAGAGAAAGGAAGAGGAGCTGAGGAGCAGCGTGCGAGAGAAGAAGGCGAGCAGCGGCGCATTAGGTCAATACCTCATCTTTATCCAGCCTCTTTGTCTCCGCTTAACACTCTACAATCCACGCTATTCCAACTGTCTGAAATATATACGTTAATACGTAAATAAACGAAACGTAAGATGGGTCTTACGTTTACGTTCCGTTATTAAATGTAAATAGCGGCCCAATTCCGTTTAATATTTCACCGGCCCAACGTAACCCAAAATTCTAACGTTTAACGTTACGTGTCGGATAAACGAAACATTAAAACGTTAATACGTTAAGGTATTGACAGGTCTACAGGTAAGTAGGTAACGCTTCTTATTTTATTCCTTTTCCCCTCAACTCGTTACTCGTGGCATCTCATTACGGAATATATATTGTCGCTTCCAACCCCAGCTTAAAACTTTTTCAAAGTGAAAAGTAGACCGAAAAATTATATTGCAAAGTGTACTAAATAGTTGATGTTTATTGTATGCGAACAAATTTTGGTTTCGTAGCCATTCTACTTTTTTATATTTTAGTGAAAAAAAAAATTGGCTTAGGATTTCGGTTTCCACTTTTGTCCTTTTACTTTTATTCAGAAAAAAAAAAAAACGACAGCGAATGTTTTTTCATCTAATGTCTGCCCGAAGTAGGTGAAGAAGTCTATCTAGAACAAGATAGCGTGCAATACGTCGAAAAATAAAGTTGAAGTTTGAAATCAAGCATGACTTATGTAGCATTCATATTATTTTCGTAAAAAAAGTAATAAGAGTTCATGCATGTTTATTGTTCGTTAAGCGATTCAAACTTTTCGATTGTTTGAAATTAATGGCTCTCATTGCATACCAAATGATGTTCAAATTGACTCGAACGAACGGTATTAGAGCAAAAAAAAAAAAAATGCCGTTCAGATTAATGACTAAACGAACATTGGCGAATGGCGAGAGGGTGTTTAAAAATTCAAACCGACGTTGCATACCAAGATACCATCCAGCTGCTAGCAAACTATCACATTAAAAAAATACTCCCATTGCCATACTAATATACTCCCTTATTTAAATAAATTACTCCCTTATTAAAAATATCATCAAACTGCTAATACACTAACATATCTATAAATACTCCCTTGCCATACTAATATTCTCTCTAATTTAAATAAGTTACTTGATGTGTGCGGGATTGAACAATCAGGGCTTTTAAATTTATACCCAAATAAGCTCGATTTCGGTTGCAAGCTTACAACCTACGTTGAATATTCGTGGTCGATCCACGAGAATAGTTATTCGAATTATTTAACCAAATCCTGCTGTTGAACTGAGTCAAGGGGTGAAGAATAATCTGGTTTGGAATTTATTTAAACTAAAAATATAAAATAAAAGATAAATGATTGCAATTAGAGAGAATTGGGCTTAACGGATACAAAATAGGGGTGCCGATTGATAATTCTTCTACTTGATTCATGTTCACAAGCTACCCGCTTACATTCGTGAGCGGTTCCCTTGTGAACCTGGTTAGTCAGCCTATAGACAAATTGCTTGTATCTAAGTTGGCACAGACAACCCGCCTATAATCCAAGCAGTTCGTCTTTACTAATTATAGTTATACATGAACAGTTAGTTTTCATTCATCTAATTTAGCAATTTAATAACTTATTAACTTTTCTAAAATTCTTCTTTCGACAGGTCAAGTTATTTTAATCAAACCATTTAAATTCTTGTCTACCCTAAGTTTCAACTTTTGTTCCTTTGCCTAAGTTAAACACGTCTATCTCTTGGGTTTAAGATATGCCTTAACTTTCGTTTGTTGGAAATGGATCTCCATTTCTGGCTTATGATCTAGATTTCATCTTTCGAACTATAAATCATCTATGAGTATCGATACAATTGAATTAATACTCCCATGTCACTAATAATATACTCCATTATTTAAATAACTTACTTCTTCGATTGCATAATATCAAGATATCATCAAACTGCCAATACACTAAAATATACTCTCTCTGTCATGCTAATATACTCCCTTATTAAAAATATCATCAAACTGCTAAACACTAGCACATTCATAAATACTCCCCTCTCGCTGATAATACACTACACTCTTATTCATAAATCATTCTTTGCCATGTAGATCTAGATAAACACAACAACAAAAAGATGATCGATCAATCTCTTGAATGAAAATCAATCGTTGCAATATAGATATAGTAAAAAGTAACAAAAAAAGATGATCGATCAATGTTTTCAATACAAATTCATCATTGCAATCTAGATTTAAATTTGATCAATTGTTCCAAATAGACATAAGACAAAGTAGAAACGAAGCAGAATTACAATGAATGATTAATTCATCTATTGATTAATTTATACAGTAGTACTAAAAAAAACTGAAAAACAATGATCAATAAATGTTTTCAATTCAATTCGTAGTTGCAATCTAGATTAGATCGATAATTGATTGATTATTCCATAAAGAAACAAAACAGAAAATACAAAGAAGATAGGAAGATGAATTATCTTAAACTTCAACAATCGTCAATTAAGGGATGTGCAGAGAAATTAATCGTCAAAAATAGCACAAAAACGTCAAAAAATAACGAAATTGAGAGCGAGAGAGATCAGATTTGAAGGTTGAGAGAGAAAGCTTGGAGAGAGAGAGCGATGGGCGTTTCGAGAGAGAAAGAGATAGAGGTTGAAAGAGAGAGAGAAAGAGAGATTTAAACGGAGATGGAGGTTTTATAGAGAGAGACAAAGGGTTTCGGATCTAATTTGAAAATTTCAAAATACCGATTAATTTGCATGCAAGTGCCACATGATGACGAGAATGAAAATAAAGAGACTAATTTTGATTGCTTGATTGCTCTAATTTCTGATTATTGTAAGTAATTCTCAATAAAATATTAAAATGTAGAGTAAGTCAGGTTTGCATAAAGTCTATTTTGTTAAAAAGTCATTTTTATGTGAAATTTTAATTTTTTTTATTACTAATTAATCTCATATAAACAAGCACATAGGAATATGAACTAGTAATTAGACATTAGCACTAATGAGAAAGGAGGAAAAAGTTATACCTCTTCTAATATTGTAATTAGAAGGCTTGACCTTAATCACTTGGAACCAATGACGTGCACACCACCACCACCACATTGCCCTCGAGTCCACCGAAAGGATTAACCAACCTCTAATGGCTTGTGCTAGCAAGCCTTAAGAGATAAGCTGATCTTTTGTGTTCTTCAAAAAATCAAGAACTTAATTTATTGTAGAACTATGCTCAACTCATGAGCTCCTAAGGATTAACAATGGATGAGAGAAAGGAAGAAGAAGAAACAAAATTTTCTTTTTCTCCAAAAGTGGCAGCCAAAGAAGGTA
This sequence comes from Rhynchospora pubera, assembly GCA_028095005.1. NCBI lineage: Eukaryota > Viridiplantae > Streptophyta > Magnoliopsida > Poales > Cyperaceae > Rhynchospora > Rhynchospora pubera. Next base: position 65,883,772 of record CM051461.1, on the reverse strand, counting down.
GAAGAGAGAAGAGAGAGATTAGGGCTAGGGTTTTCTCCATAAGGCTATTAATTAAAAGTCTATACTTTTAACTTAATTCCATAATTAAATAAAAGTACGTTGAACAAAATTAATTACCAACTTATTGATAATTATTTTAAGATTAACATGTGCATTAATATATTTTCATATGATCTCTTTGATTTAATTAATTATAAAGGTTCGCAACGGTATATAATTAATTAATCAACTTATCATATTATTATTGCAACTGTAATTAAATAAATAATGCACTGTTTGTTAACGCTTTATTTGTGTGGTCCTTTGAGGATTTATGTCATGTTGGCCATGGAAATTGAATCGCTATTTATTTTCAATAATCATAAGCGATATTTAGCAACACGTTATGATTTCCAATTAACATAAATAAATATTGTATTGTTACAATATTTTAATCATGCATAAGAAATAAAATATTTTATTGTTTTGATTCTTATGTCATATGATATCGCTGTAATCCAAGATAAGAATGTGTCATTCTTGCAGATTATACATATCTTGATCTAGATATGATTGTACAAGTTGCTATCAAACAATCCATCTCCATCTCCAAACAAATATCATCACTCATTAAGTAAATTAATGAGGCACATACAGTTTTCTTGATGGAAATTTTTTTTTCGCACAATTCAAGAGAACATAAATAAAGTCCGTATAGCAGCTCTTATCAAGAATCAACGTTAGACGATATTTATTGAACTTATTCTCATGCGGAAAAGTTGAACCATCTCAAACTTAGAATCAAACTCATATGAAATAAGTAATGACACATAACATAATCCATATATTTATTTCATTATGCCATGTCATGTATTATGTTATATAACATACACATATGCAATTAAGTTGGTAACTCATTACTTATGATTTGTAGAACTTAATCATCACTTAACTTGCACACTAATCTGTCTCGCACTTTTTCAATCCAACCGCGGAAGATCAGATAGTCCTCTATGGGGCGAAGAAAATGCGGATCAGATACCCCTCGAGCATCTTGAGACCTGTCGTCACTGCCCATTCCAAATGAGCGAAGGGCACTAATGCGGTCCTAAGTACCCCGAGAGTTGATTGTTTGTTGTAGGTCCTTTTCTTCCAGTAGGCGCAAGCCCCTACTGTTAATTACCTCCAGACTCAGTTACGAACTGGGCCAAGAGAACCTCTAGATCGGGACAATCAAAGTTTAAATGTCGTAAGTGGATGAAGTCCATTTTTAATAAAAGGATTGTGTTTCAGGATAACAGCAATGTAGAAGGGCAGTCATTTGAACAGTGCAATGCAAACATGAACAATGAAATTTAATTCTTTTCAAGATATTTATATTATTATATATATATTTTTTTATTCTGCTGGATCAGACTTAGTGCCGTCACAGGAATTTTTGAGTTTGATACTAGAAAATTTGATATCCTAGATCAATCCTCAATCGCATGGATTTAGAGATTTTGGGATTTCGTTCAAGTCTCGAGTACATATACGCTATGCCTTCTCTTGACAGGAACTTCAGTGATGATTCAGAATTGACTTTTCCTTTTTCTCACTCTGAACATCAGGAAGTTGTCTCCTTCAAGGCGAAACGCTATGCAGTCTTGAAGGGACAAACTTTTGACTTTTAGACTTTATGTCACTTTGAATTTTGTGTCTTTTGGGTCACTTTTAGACTTTGTGTCATTTTGACTTTTTAGACTTTGTGTCATTTGGCTTTGTGTCGCTTCTAGACTTTGTGTCATTTTCAGGTTCAGACATTTTAGTTTGCACTTTGGACTTTTGAGTTTGAATTTTAAGTCTTGTAATTTTGAGCTAGCACTTCTGGATTTGGACTTTTGAGTTTGACTTTTGGTTCTTGACATTTTCGGACTTGGTTTAAAGTTTGACCCTTGAATTTGGTGTGGGCTTTTGAACTTTGGTATTTCGGACCTTTGGGTTGGACTTTTGAGTTGAGACTTTTGAGTTTTAGATTTTCAATCTTCGATTGGACTTTTGAGTTTGGACTTTTTAAATTTGCATTTTTAAACTTCTACTTTTGACCTTCTTAGTGATGCTTTTTGTTGTTTCTTTTTGCAAATTTTTAATACTTGACTGTACCCGCCGTTCGGAACAAAAATGTTCAAATGTACCTGCTGTCCAGAACATAGAACGTTCAAATATACCTGCTGTCGAGAACATAGGATGTTCAAAATGATTGTTGTTCAATTTCTTTGGGGGACTTAATTTTATTATTTTCCATTATAGCCATCCTTTTAGACTTTAATTTCAAAATATTTAGTGTTTCAGTGTCTTGGCATGACATGATATATCAAAATGTTCCTCACATTTTTCTTGACATTTTGACATTTTATGGGAATTTTTCTGATAATCCAGCTATTTTTAATGCATTTTTGAAGTTTTCTGCTCCACAGAATTTTCTGATTGGCTGTACTTCTGTGTATGTTATGTGGTCAGGGACTCGTTCCATGCTGGTCGTCGTAGAAGATCGAGGAGGGGCGCTGTGGGTAAGACTCCGATCGAGTCATTTGGTTCACACCCCTATCCGTGCGCCGACTGAGTTAGGATGGGATTCAGGCTAGGTCCGTTGGCCTCACGCATCAACATCGCCTCTCGGGTGCACCAGACTTACGCAGGAATCAGACTCGTTTCCCTCCCACTTCCTTCGATTGAGCTCCTCGGACTTTTCCGTTGGACTGGACGCCTCCGTTGACGATGCTATCAGGGATTCCTGGAGGTTGCATCGGCTTCAGACGGGTCATGAGGCATCGCTGTCATCCTCTGAAGCTACTGCTGCCAAGAATTTGGGACATTCTCGACGATTAGGTGTGCTACGACTCCGACTTGATTTGGGCCTGTAACCATGGCTGCGGTAACTGATTTTCAGAGAGTAAAAGGAGGATTGGCTTTGCAGGGGCACTGTAGGACATCTCAAGAACACTTTCAAGTCGTATGTGAGTTCAATTTTATATATCTCTTTCTAACTCTGGGACATCATACTTTGAGTTCACTTTGGTCTGACAAGCTTGCGAAGTGAAATGCAATTTGGGCATGTAACTCACTTTTAAGTATATCATTCCCCTCCGCCTTGCACATTTTCATATATCATTTTCATAATGGAGCCAATTTACTTCCCTTTTTTTTTATATAAGCATAGTTTCACAAAAAAAATATAAATTATTTCACATTTGATCACCTTGTAGCCACACAAATTTGAGGGCGAGCCTAAGCAGGCATTAATGCTAAATGATTTGGCGTCAAACTCCTTAACTCTTTGACCTTTAAGGATGCGATTTTTACACACATTTTTTTATATGCTGATTATGAACAAAGAAACATGATGTGCTGATTATGAAAGGGCAGTAAGGCAAACCTTGAGGTCTACTGACTTCACTTTTATTTCTTAATTATTTTTTTTTCTTTATGCTTAAATGCAGAACCATTATGCCATTATTTTCTCTAATGTGCCTGAAATTGAACCTTAATTTAAGAAATAACTATCTTTTATCTAGAACTTGAAGCACTTACTGTTTACTGCATGGGACATAAACTTTATTCTGAGAGTATAAACTTTAATCTTAGACCCACTCCTGGGTAAAATGAAGGAAATGATCATTTTATTGCACACACTTCTTAGGGATGCTGACACAAGGAGAACATAGACACACCATACCGTTATTTTTAGCAAAACATTACTTTGAAAAGCTAACTTGAGGGCATAACTTTTAGACAGAAACATATCGTTTCATTTTCTTTTTGACTTGCTAAAGGAACATGAACTTTTATTAACTAAAGAAGACAAGTTCCAAGGCTTTCGATTCTAAACTTGTTTTAAATTGGAATCAAAATGAACATAAAGACACATTTTCTTTTGAAATAGGAGACTTGTAGGCATACTTCCAAAACATGCTTTTACTACTAATATGCTCCCATTTTATTACACCCAAGCTTATGTATTCATAAAAGATAATATTTCATTTTAAACCTTAGACTTAGCTATATTTATCTATTTTGTTGCTTCAGTCAACTTGAGGCCTAGCTTACTGTATAAATCAGGATTTGAACAATATTATGAGGGTGGAATCTATGTCACACTCCTCATAACCAAGCCATCTTCTGATTTTGGACAGCATGCAAGTATTTGAGTATCCTTTAGCATTTGAAAACAAAGAAATTAGATCATCCCTTTAGTTTTGAAATCTGATAAGCATGAAAACTTGATTATTTAGAAATCTATTGTTTCTGGACTTTTTGACAAGAACAAACAAACTTAAAGATAGACTTATATGCATTTTAAAGTATATATTTTTTTAACATTTATGCTCTTACATGGCCTAACTCTTACATTTTTTTGGGCAGAATAACCCTACTTCACTCTAGAACTAAGCATTTATTATGACAAGAACTTAATATGTTGAGTCTTTGCTATGAACTGTGCACATGACAAACCTAACAGCAATATGATGATAATTATGACATGAACTTTGAGACAACTAAAGTCAGAAACTAGCATGGCATCCATGGAGGTGGAATCTAAGTCACGCTCTCCATGAAGCCAGCAGCCTCTAACTAAACACTAAAAGGTAAAAAAAAAAAAGAAAATAAAGGAGAGAAGGAATACACCATAACTGCATTTAATATCACTTTATTCAGGTTTTTGGAGGCCATTACAGATTACATCTATTACCTTGATTGAAAAATAAACTTGACTCTTTAAATTGACAGAATTTCGACTGACTAATTGGCCTCCTCTTCTTCTTCAAGAGGAGCTTCTTTTATAGGAGATTTCCAGGGTTTAGTGATTCCATCAGTTTGACATGTGGCAGTTTCTCCAATTTCCTAATTTTGATCAATGGTTGAGATGGTAAGATGATCTGCCACCTTGCTTTAATAAACTTGTCTTCACTTCTTCTTTTCTACCATTCAATTACACTCTCCAATCTCCTCTGAACACCTGGCATTTAGAGGCTGGGGATGAGATGGTTGCTTAGCAATTTACTTCTTTTTACTTTGCCATGTAGGATATGTATGATGGATGGGTCCTCATGCCATTTGGCATTTGGTGGGACCAGGCCATGTTTGCCTCTTTCTTATCCACTGGCTTCCCTTGGGAGGGGGTATTTGGCGCCAGTTGTGGAGTAGGGACAGGTGGCACTCATCCATGCATCCATAGGCAGTGGATGGTTTTGATGTTCTTGTGAGAGGATCAATTTTGAGTTCATAGCTGTGGTTAGGTGACAGGTTTTTTTTCTTTTCTCCATTTGCTTCCATTCGAGTAACCACATGTATTTGTGCCGGAGTCACCTATGGTTTGTATGTAATTTCACTAATACCCTTCAGCTCATATGTATTTGATCTCAATTCTGAGGGGTAAAAGTGGAATTGAAACTTCACTCATCTGTGGTTTGTCAATTGAGTCAGTCTTGGTGTTTGCTATTCCATCTCCAGTGAAAAGGGTGTTTCCCTTTATCAGATTTGAAAGAGTGTTGTCGATTCCTCATTGGTTGGGAGGGTTAATTGATCCAGTACACATGGAAATAAATGTTTGGGCACCATGTTTAGGTTTTGGTAACCAGATGCTATGAGTACACTTCAAGCTTCCCTTCATTAAATTGTTCCTTAATTTTTTTTTTCTGAATATTAGGAAGGCATTAATACATTCTTTATGTCTTCAGTTATGCCCCTAATTTGATTCAATTTCGCCTAATTACAGACTTGTCAGATCATTCATCATGAGAGAGGGATAAGGTTGGAATACCATGTCTTTCCTTTTGTTGTTTATGTGTTACATTCTTTTGTCTTTTATATTCATTACTGATTTGTCCCTGGGCCCACTAGAGAGAGTCCATGCGCAGCCCCAATGATTCATACTCTCTGGCCCCTTTTATCTCCCTTCGATAGTGACTTAATCTCATCAGAAGTACCTTGGCACCCAACCGTTGGATAGGTGATGTGTAATAGAACATGATCCTGTCCTGGGGAATGTATTCCAATTATCCATGCATTTTGTTACTTTTCAGTTAATGTTTAACACCTTGTACCATGAGAGACCTAAAGCAATCATGCTTTTGTTCATCCAGTGGCTGTGATTGAAGTGGTAAACTTACCTCCCTCTGCCAAAGGAATCTCTGCAGTAGTAGCCATCCTCCTTTTTCAGACCGTAGGTTGCAGAGAAGGGGTGATGCTCTCCATTGTTCCGTTTCCAATACCTTTTTCATCCCTTCCTCCACTGGACCTCTCCAGTCATGGAGATTTTGAATCCCTATTAACCTGTGCATGCATTTCCTTTCTTCTGAGGCTCCATTACATCACTTTCAACCTCTGTAGAGCTTTTCCATCTTTTATAACATAAGCGTCGTCGTTTGGTGTGAGTTCTGCTATACTCAAAACTTCCGTCAGTTGATACCTCCAATAGTCTCCTTCTTCCTCTGGAATTAGCCTCAATTAGCATAAATTTCCTCATCAGAAGGATATCACAACATCTTAGGTATTCAAATTGATCATTCTGTTGAGTAATTTTGCCAATTCATATTTCCCAATCTTCGATACTGCGTCTGTCATTTCTCAAATTCGCCGTCTGGCATCCCCCGTGTTAGATGTTGTCAGGATCGTTGTGGAGTCATCAATGAAGCGGCGCAGTTAATTGGAGTCGCGGCGGCGTTCGGTGTCGACGAGAGGCGAAATCCTGGTTAGTCACTGCATTCTTTCTTCCTTAGGTTCGTACTTGTTTTCTTTTTTATTCTGTTAACAGAATGTGGGTCCCATAGAGAAGAACCAATTGTTACCCGCCACCTGTCCTTTAGTCTATCGGGTTTAGTCGTTGGTTGGTTCGGGTTCGTTTGGCTCCGCTCCGATACAGTGACACCCGTTTACCATTTTATTAGTTTTAGAATTTTGGGCTTCTTTATTTAAATGCCGGCCCAAACATATTCCTCTCTTTTTTTTTATTTTCTGTTGGGCTCAATTGGAGTTGGTTGGGTTAGGCCAGGATAGCGTTTTCATTGATAATAGTAGAAATCTTGATATTTCGATGTACGGGTCCTAGTTATAGCGTGCTGTTATAGTCATGTCACTTTAATGTAGTAAAGAAGGATTCAGGTTCCGATCCCTATGCTTTTTATCCAGTGAATTGTATGCCAGGGCCGAATTGCAATTGTTTCATAAATATTTATGAATTTCCATTTCCTTTCTACAACGGAATTTTTTAGAGGCAAACATAATCTTTTATGATAATTAATGTTTCTTGTTAATTATCAAGATTATGAATAATTTGAATTTATTATTGTCATTATAAATGAAATACAAAGATCGATAATTCAGATCCTCAATCTGAATGATTAGTCAATAAATAAATTAAGAAATAAATGATAAAATATAATTAATAACATAAACTATGAAAGTAGCCATAAACTGATTGGTTTATAGAAATACCTCTAACATGTTGTTTTTTAAGATGGAATATTGAAGACAGCGACTGACGGGATGCATAGATACAAAATCCTTTGCTTGTCACGTAATCTGGAAAAAGGGAGAGAAAATCGTTCACTCTTTTCTCATGACTTTGACTTAAAAATAAAAACGCCTTTTGCTGTTTTGTATTTTCTTATTCTTTTTATTTTCGCTCTTTTGAAGTTATTTCAACATTCATTACTTTTTAAATGATGAATTTTGTATTATGATCTAACGTATAATAGCTTAATTAGTAACATGATAAATTAGGTATCGAAGCAAAGATCTTATATCACCTATCTTGATTCATGTTTTATAGCAGCGAAAGCAGTAAAGAAAAATGTATAGATAAACACACAACGTAATACAAAAATACAATAACATTTAGAAAATTATGAAAATTTATGAGGTCTCTCTAGAAAAATGACGAAATCACGAAGTGACTAATGAGTTTTTACATTCAGTGCGATTAGAGTAATGGTAGAATTAAAGAAAAGATTGATGCTCATATGTTTGATTAGAAATAGAATCTCCAGGTAGTAAGATCATCATGTAATGTGGAAAGAAAGATAGAAAGGAAGATTCCTGTATCCAGAAGCAAGGCCTGATGAGACCTCGAAAGCTAAGTTAGGGATTTCTGTTCTTTGATTAAGAAGTCAATTAGTTGAGGTCACTATCAGAGAAAAGGAGTTTGATACAATTAAGAATGAGAGGCCAATTGCCGTGTCTTTTGCGTAACCGTGTCTCTGCTTAAATCTGAAATGCTTGCTGCGCACTAGAACCAAAGTTGCCCAAGTTATCTCTCCCTCTCGGGAAAAAAAAAATTATGGCGCTGTTTGAATCGCTTAGGAATAGAAAGAATTTCTTATTTCTAGGCATAAAGTATTGGGAAGTGTGTATTTTGTGAAGAATTTAGATTGTTTATCATAAATTTATGTCTAGGAATAGAAAATTCTCTAAATTCCCACTTGATCCATGGCCGTTTGGATCGCTTAGGAATAGGAGAAATTTTCAATTCCTAGACATGAAGTATTGGAAAGTGTATAATTTTGTGAAGAATTTGAATTGTTTATAATAAATTTATGCCTAAGAATAGGAAATTCCTCCTATTCCCATATAATAAATTTAATACTTGTCTTCATTGTGTGAGCTTGAGATTAGAATTGAAATCACGAAGATCTTTTGTTTAATTATCTGATCTGTACTATGGATGTACTTATATAAAAAAAAATTATTGTGATTTTGATGAGAAAATTTATTAGTAATTAGAGAAAATAATGCTGTTAACATATAATGTGGATATAAATATTTCTGTTAACATTTAATATGGATATAAATATTAAAAGTTCATAGTGAACTCAAGTAATTATAACTCAATGTAAACTTAATTTATACTTGTCGGTTCCTTTCAACAAATAAATTACTTGAGTTTGCAAATTACCACTGCAAGATATAGAGTTAAATTCCCACCTTTACTCCCTTTTTAAACAAAGCAACAACCCCCAGCGCCCCCCCCCCTCTCTCTCCCCCCCCCCCAAAAAAAAAAAAAAAAACTTCATAATTAACCACATTTATCAACTATAAGTCGGATCACACCGAACAAATTTTTTTTTAAATTGCTTTTTCATTAAAGTAATGCATAATTTATTTTTTTTCTATGGCTCCGTTTGGATTCTATTTGGGAAGAAGGGAATAAATTTATTATAAACAATCTAAACTCTTCACAAAGTTACACACTTCCCAATACTTCTTCCCTTCTTCCCACACCTTATCCAAACGGAGCCATAGAATCTCCAATATAATATGAAAAAAGTCTTCCAACTTAATTTTTAAATTAAATGTTTATATAGAATCTCCAACCATATTTCGAACCTATGATTTTTATTCAAGTTGCATTTATTTTTATTACTTTAAACCAAATGTTTGATCTCATATTATCTATAATTTATTTTTTCTATTTTTGAAATAGTCATAGAAAAACTTGACTATTGTTTTAAATCAGCATTATGCTATTTCACTTATTTGCGCAGAGCTAAGTCTACGATCTTTCCCACCATTGACATCTCTACCTATGAATACATTTTGTCGCAAAAAGGGTTTAAGTTTACTTATTCCAGCTCGACATTTTTTGAAAAGTTTAAGTTGGGTAATTACTAGAATATGTATCTATAAATAAATACCTTTAATTTAAAAAAAAACTTATAAATTTTTTTTTTGGAAGAACTACGAACTCTAGCTTGGTATTTCACAGTGAAACATTATTTACCGCAAGGAAAAATTCGGAGAAGCCTCTTAATATTTGAAAATTTCAATTCCCTCCACAAATTTACACAATGTCCGAAAGCACCCGACATTTTTAGAGAAATTCCAAAGTGAAAACAATAGCAATTTTGGTAGACGATCAGTTTTAATATTTGTTAGATGGTATATGTATTAAGCAATTAAAAGGAGTAAACTTGTCATATAAAAGGAGTAAACTTGTCAGATTAAAGGGTGTAAATAATTCTTATATCAATTATGCACTATTGATTTGTGTAATTTGATTGATCACTGATCTAGATCAATGTAGACTTTTCTTAAAAAAAATTAAGTTATTACCAAATTAGCTATTTATTTATAAGGAAAGACTAAATTACTGATTTTACCATATATATCTTTATTGCCTAACACGTAACATTTTTTATATAAAAAAAATAATATTAACATTTTGTTTTTTTATTTGCCCATGTATCAACATTTTGTTTTTTTATTTGCCCATCTTTTTGCTAGTCATCATAAGAAATCTATTCCGCGATTAGTGTTATTTGTTAAAGCTAACAAGATTAAAAAGGCTATATATTCCATTGCAACGATTCTTTCCTGGAACTTCATTTTGCAACGTCGAAGAATACATGGGATTTGAGTTCAGTTCTTGCAAATGATGGATGGCAAATATATTATTTTTCTTTCACGAATTTATCTATTTTGGGACTACATTCTGACATTTTTTAGTATACATCACAGATCCGTCTAACAATACCTTTTGAAGTAATAAGCGGCCCATAAATTCCGGTTCGAATACAAAATTGGTCCATCTAACATCATAATTCATAAATTATTATTGTCGGTAATTAGAACATTTGGAATACACATGTGACATGTCAGTACGTCACAGCCAAGTAGCCAACTCACCTTTTCTCCGAGTAGTAATGAAAATTAGGCATAGAAAATTGGCAGAGAATAATAGATGCAATAATTTCTTCTTATATGTATTCACCGATCAGACCCAACTAATGGACCAACTGGATTTGGATCAACGTAGAAAACAGATACAGTATGTAGGCGCAGTGCTAAATATCGATCCTTTTTAGTTCTATGGCTCCGTTTGGACAGGTGTGGGAAGAAGGGAAGAAGGGAAGAAGTGGGAAAAAGTATTGGGAAGTGTGTAACTTTGTGAAGAGTTTGAATTGTATTATAATTTTTTTTCTTCCCTTTTTTCTTCTTCCTCTTCTTCTTCTTGCATCCAAACAGAGCCTATGATGGGAACAAGTACCCATCATATTAATGAGAACAAAATTTCGTATCCTGTAAGTATATAAAATTAGAGAGACAACTTTATATTATTTTGAGAACTTTGTGATCAAAGTCGTGTCAGAATAGCGTCTCTACTGACATAAGACATTCGTCTTGACCTCTCTTCCATTTGCGCATCTTTAAACTTAATGATAACTAATTGTAATAAAATAATTAATATGCTCAACCTTTCGATCGTCAAACACACAACACACACTATGTTTTGGGGTTTTTTTTTCCATAAAAAGTGAAAAAAGGAATATACCGTCTCAATCATATGTATACCCATTCTAAGACAACGAGTGAAACTTTTATGTGTATTACTGTAAAATACATATTATCGGCTGAGATTGATTTTTCTTTTTTTTTTTTTTTTATAAAAAAACTGTTTTCAAAATTATAAACTGGCTGTGATTGTTTGAGCAAAAATAACCCTCAAATCAGAATGGAAAACTAGTTAATGGAATAAAGTTCCTATGATTTTTCCGATTAATAATATTCATTAAGGCTCCGTTTGGATGCGTTGAGAATAAGGTAGGAAGAAGGAAGAAGGGAATAAATTTATTGGGAAGGGATAAATTTATTGGGAAGTGTGTAACTTTTGTGAAGAGTTTGGATGGTTAGAAATAAATTTATTGATAAAAAGTGCTTATTCCTTATTCCTTATTCCGGGAAGAAGCCATCCAAACGGAGCCTAATTCATTAAGAATATGTCAATAGCCGACATAAAATATAAGAATCGCAGTTATTACTATGTTTACGGTCAACATATAATAACATAATTAATGAAAAATTAACGTAAAAAATTTAATTTACTAAAAGAAAAGGTTTGAGACTTAATTTACTGAGGCTACGTTTGGATAGATGTGGGAAGAAGGGAAGAAGTGGAAGAAGTATCGAGAAGTGTGTAACTTTGTGAAGAGTTTGGATTGTTTATAATTTTTTCTTCCCTTTTTCCTTCTTCCTACTTCTTCTCAACGCATCCAAACGGAGGCTAAAAGAAAAAAGAGTGTCTAGAGAGAGGGGGGCTAATTTTGCCATTTTAAAATTTTAAGAATGTCCGGACTAAAATTGGGGGTGTCCAAATCAATTCCCGATAGAAGCGTAGAAGATGGCAGGCCAATCCATTGCAATCGTAATCAATGTTGGTTCATTTTGTGCCGCTCTTAGTTCCCCACAAGCAACATCAAACTTATGTAGAGCTAAATTTCCTTATATGCATGGTTTCAATTATTTATGTTAATGCATCTCCACTATAAATTAAGCCCCATAACCACATTACCCCCACAACATCACTAAGCCATAGTGCCATCAATACAACTCCAACCTCCCTAAATTAATGGCCAAGCCTCTCTTCCTTTTCACCACTCTACTTGCATTAATCTTAGCCATAACACACACCCAATGCCTTCCATTTGACGAGAAGAACCTTGAATCTGATGAAACCCTGTGGCAGTTGTACGAGAAATGGCGTAGCCAACACACTGTTTCAAGGGACCTGACTGACAAGCACAAGCGGTTCAATGTGTTCAAAGAGAATGTTAGGTACATCCATGATTTCAACAAAAAGGACAAGCCATACAAACTTGCATTAAACAAGTTCGCGGACATGACGAGGGAGGAGTTTAGGCAGACTTACGCTGGGTCCAAGATCCACCACCACAGGATGTTGCAGGGGGCCCCGCGTGGCAGTGAGGGTTTCATTTATGAGAATGTGAAGAGCGTGCCTGCATCCGTCGACTGGCGAGAAAAAGGTGCTGTCACTTCAGTCAAGGACCAAGGCCAATGTGGTGAGTAATTTCTGTAGAAATTAAAACGGTGCTAAATATACTTAATTAGGTGTAGGCCTTAATAATCAAAGTTAACCAACTTGTTAAATTTGTCATCCAATTTGCACGAGGACAAGAATCCGCATCTGAAGATATATAACTCTCCTTTAATCTCATTACATAAACATCTTGTAACACTTCCTAATTTAAGCTAGTGAAAAAATCTCCCAAAACTCCCATTCTTTTGGTCCTTGTGAAAATTGAAACATTTTCTGTGATAGTAAAACCGTATGGTACAAATTGTGAGAAACACACAATAATAATGACACCAAACTATCTATATTAATATATCTGACAATTAAACATAGATTAGTTAGCTTGTGTCAGAGTTGGCCAAATTGGAAACCACAAAAATACGGACTTAAGGTGTGGAAGGCCAATTTCAAGATCATTTAACAATAACTCACAGGGTTAGGTCATATCCCTTAACGATATTATTTGCCACCTGACTCATGGTATTGTAAATTCTAGATTATAAAGTTCTCCCATATTTGTGTTGAATACAGGCAGCTGCTGGGCCTTCTCAACTGTGGTAGCAGTTGAGGGAATAAATCAAATAAAAACCAAGGAACTGGTTTCTTTGTCAGAGCAACAATTAGTCAATTGTGACACCAGTGAAAACAATGGATGCAATGGAGGTTTGATGGATTATGCATTTGAGTATATTAAAAAGAATGGTGGCATTACCGCTGAGAAGGACTACCCATACACGGCTGAAGAAGGATCATGCAACAGTGCTCTGGTACACTAATTTCTTACTTTTATTTTATATTATTAACTTTTCACTGTACTAAACAGTTGGACTGTTAATTATGAATGGTTGGTTCCTCAATAAACAAGGCAGTGACTCACTGGTACCGGGGTTGGTACCTGTCCTTAGTTGCTTGAGCTTACATCATTAATATTGGATTTGTTCATTTTAAATGGGGCTTAATATACCGCTTTTAAGGAATAATTAGTTAGATGGAGAGACCAAAATACCGGTGATACAGGTTTGATGTGTCTTACACTCTAAGTAATTCAGTTTTGATTCCAGAAGTTCTGTTAGCATTTACTAAGTATAAGACGGACCTGTCATGATGTAAAGCCAGCATGAACTTTATATAAAAATATATTGTTCATTTAATTAAATATTATTTTGTTCCAGGAAAAAGCGCAGGTGGGTGACAATTGACGGGTATCAGGATGTACCAGAAAACAATGAAACTGCTTTACTTCAGGCCGTGACGAACCAACCTGTCTCTGTTGCCATTGAAGCAAGTGGCTTTGACTTCCAGTTCTACTCTGAGGTTTGTACTTAAAATCTAATTTTGCTGATTGAACCAAGCATTTATGATTGATCTCTTTCTTATTTCTATTTGTATCTTTAATTATTTTGTATGTTTACCAAGAATACAATATTGCTTCAACTAGTGAATAATTGATTGCTTGAGAGCCGACAATTGCCAAAATGGTACGAACCAAACTTGTAATATATCATTGAACCAAGTATACTGAGTATTTCATGTCGAGCAACATAGGGCGTATTCACTGGAGAGTGTGGAACCGACCTAGACCATGGCGTGGCTGTTGTAGGCTACGGCACCACACAAGATGGAACCAAATATTGGATTGTGAGGAACTCGTGGGGCCCGGAGTGGGGTGAGGCCGGCTACATCAGGATGAAGCGTGATGTCAAGGCGAAAACGGGCTTGTGTGGCATTGCCATGGAGGCCTCTTATCCTATCAAAACATCGCCGAATCCTTCACATCCATCTCTCAAAGACGAACTGTAGACGTGTGATTTAGTAATCTATATAAATAATTGTAAAAGTGGATATTTGTAAGTTAGATCATTTCACTTGAATTGCTGCTGCTGCGGTAATTTTTGTTTGTGATCAATGCTTTATATGTGTGGGTTTTAGGAAAAAAAAAAGGAAGAAATTTCATTAGTAATATTTTGTATGATCGTCTTTGATAAATGTTGCCAGACAGGAGTGCCGATGATAATGAAAGAAATAACTAAACGTAATAACCAAAACCAATCTTCTTCTTCTTCAGACATTCATAACAGTATTTTCATCAAAGTGCTTTAAAAATAATTTATGAAGTGAAACTTAAGCCTACAACTGGCAGATAAGAATGTTTAAGAATTTAATTATTTGTGAGAAGTATACTGGAGGTTCATTGAGAAGTAATCTCACTCATTGTATACAAAATGCAAAAAGACCAGGAATGATAACTGCCATCGGCAGATTTGCCATTGCTCAACATATCGCGCACGCCGTAAGCCTCGCATGACTAGCATATATCTGTTATATATATTCAGTTTAATAACTAAATGTATTTAGTTGAATAATCAAAAGTGTTCAGTTAAATGTGTCAATTAATAGTTTTATTATATAGAATCGCGCGTCAATCTTGGAAAGAGGCGCGCCAGGGGCAGAGTCAGAAAAAATTAATTTTCTAATTTTTTCATGTGTTTTTTATCCGGTTCGTGACCCCTTCGATTGACATTGAATCTATTAAAAAAACTGAAAGTAATACTTAATAAACTTAACATTTATATGTAATAACATGAACATTTGTACTTACTATAAACTAAACATTTATATTTATCCAAATGAACATTTTTGCTTATTACATTTATATATTTTTTTATTGCAACTAATTGAACATTTATACTCAATTAACAGAATATTTGTACTTACTGAACTAAACATTTGTACTTAAATAAAATCTATATTTTTGCTTACAAAATTTATACTTTTTGTTGCAACTTACTGAACAATATTACACAAATTACGGAACATTTGTACTTGCCAAACTAAATATTTAAGTACGAAATAAGTGCGCTGGATGAGAGACCATAGCTGAGGCGCTGTCGCTGCGCAGAGGGCGTGATGGTAATTAGTGTGATGGCACTAATCAATTTCAAAAAGACCATATAATATAAACAACAGTACTAAATGGGCCACGGAGATATGAGTCTTGCAAAAAAATTTAAAAATAATATTAAATTAATATAATATATTAAAAATAATATCAATATAATAATATTTTTTTAAATAGTATCACAACATCGGAATCCCAGATTCCGACTGCAATTGTAGAATTCAGAATTCCGACCTTAGCTAAGATCGGAATCCAATCCGGGATTCCGATCTTAAAATTTCCCATTTTTTTTCGGATGAGTCCCTTTTGGCCTTTTCCCTTTGGCCTTTTATTTGCACTTTAATGTTTCTTTTTCGTATTATTTTGTTTTTTTATTTTACTTTTGTTTATTTTGTTTTACCGTGTTTCGTTTTATGTTTTATTTGTTTTTTATTTTACTTAATGTCCTTTCTTTTTTCGATTTATTTTGTTTTTCATTTTACTTTTGTTTATTTCATGATTTATATATATATATTATATAATTAATATTTTTAAAATGGTTCAATTTTAGTTGTATGTAGGGTTCTTCAAAATGAACACGACATAGCACGAGTACGGAATTGGCACGACACGATCATGTTGGTAATCTTGAAAAATTAGTACAATTTGACACGGCACGACTAACACGCAAGTACAGTTAATTTGAATTTTAATATAAAATTAATTTAAATAATTTTTTTTAGAAAAACAATTTAAAAGAAGAGTACTATAGTCATTGAATCAAGAGTACTATCATCATTATATATTTTTATCATTGAATCAAGTTGGTCATTGATAAATCATTCGTATTAGCATAGTACTATAGTCAGTTATCTGAATTATAATTCTATTAAGCTGAATTGGTTTAGTCGGACTATTCCAAATATCTTCCTATTAATATTATTATTTTTATTTTGATTCCTTAATTAGTATATAAGTTCCGGTTAGCACTGGCTAGTTCAATAACTAATGGTGAATTTTATGTCATTTTTTTATGTAATAAGTCTTATGTCATTAATTGAATCATAAATTCATAACTTAAAGACGATAGTAATGATGATGATTAACATGTGGACAACTTTTTCAATTGT